>OY992502.1:53054583-55569083 GCA_963921215.1 Scoparia ambigualis | reverse complement strand
GTTTTTAGTCCGTTAGTCGCCTTTTACGACACCCAAGGGAAGAAATCGGTTTTTAGTATTTTATTAATAAGCTCTAGTGCAAATTAGTTACAAATTATTTCATTTTAAATAACCTCCAAAATTTCAATAAAAAAGAGAACATTTATAATTTAAGAAATAAAAACGAACTCCGTACACACACAGTCGTCAACCCTAAGCGACATATACGCACAGCCGCGTACACTGCAGGCTCAAATAATGGACATTTTTATTTTTATTTTGGCTTAGTAGGTCATCGTAGGACACTAGGTCACGCCGCATAGCAGCGCGTTTCAGTTTCGAAGATGAGCTGCAGTATTATGTTTGGAGATCCCCTCTCTTTCCTTGCCGTGTCGTGTAACTCCTTAAAAGAACACCACCCCCTTTCTTCGTTTCATCATCATCATCAGCCTATAAATCTCTTACTAATGGGCACAGGCCTCTCACGTGGACAATAGCACGTGGGGATATTAGGCCATAATCCACCACGCTGGCCCAATGCGGGTTGGTGGGTTTTAACGACTGTCATCTTACGACAAAAACCGGGATCAACGGCTTAACGTGCCTTTCAAAGCACGGTGGAGCTCGAGATGTTTTTAATTTAGTCACCCATCCAGCGACCCGACATTGCGAAAGTTGCGTAGCGCGCAAGACTGCAAGCCGTTGGTTGATGGTAGGGCTGTTGAGTCTGCCTGGCTAGCTACCACCATCTTATCTAAGTCTGTCGCCATAACAACGATGCAGCATTGTTGTGTTCCGACAGTTTGATATAAGATAGCCAGTTCCTCAGTGGTTGAGGATTCCGGGTGAAGCGCGCTTCCACCTCGGCCTTATCGTCACTTACCATCAGGTGAGATGAAGGCCAATCGCTTACCCGTTGTAGAATATTTTAAAAATAAAGAACGCGCTAGCCGCTGCGCCATCGAGCTCATCTTCTTTCCTGAGCTTTCTTCGTTTGAGTGTCGTAAAAAGCGAATAACGGAGTAAAGACTGCACATACATCCAACAGCATAGAGCGGCGATGAGCTCACCAGTCACAACCTATCAGGATGAGCACATGCACTTTTGTAATTTAGTTAAACGTGGACTGCGACAGTCGAGTAGTGGACTTCTTTTGCGGTCCTCATTGCCTGGTAACCCTTCGGGGATAATAGTATTAAATATACAGGATTTTTTTTTATCTGAGCACAAATTTTTTGATGCTCGATGGTGCAGCGGCTACCGCGTTTGGCTTGCGATCTTGCCCGCTAAGCAAGTTTCGCAATGCCGGTTCGTCTAATGGGTGAACAATTAAAAATAAAGCATCTCGAGCTCCTCCGTGCTTCGGAAGGCACGTTAAGACGTTGGTCCCGGTTGTTGTCGTAAGATGGCAGTCGTTAAAACCCACCAACCCGCATTGGGCCAGCGTGGTGGGGTTATGGTTCAATATCCCCACGTGCTATAGTTCAAGTGGGAGGCCTGTGCCCAGCAGTGGGACGTTTATAGGCTGATAATGATGATGACATATTTTTTTAAATTATAGTGTAACTTAATCTAGAGCTACAGATTTCATTTAATTTTTTTAAGTAAAAATAAAGAAACTTAAATTGATCAAACATATCCACGAAAATACCGTTAATCATGGTCAATCTACCGTGAACTCTGACACATTACGATACCACAGGATACTTAGGTTAGGTTACTTTTACGTTACACGTGACCTTTCCTTCGCCCGGTATCCGCGAGTTTTTTTATTGTGCCGGACAAATTAAATAAATAATAAATTAATTTAAAACAAATTAAAATGATGTCTAATAGCGTTACTGAAGGACTTCTTGGCGGGAAAGTGAAGCGTCATTGTCTGCAGTTTTGTATTATTTTCTATAATTTATGTTTTGTCGAATATTAATGTGAAATAATGGTGGATTATTTACTGTTAAGTGTTCGTGAACGTGCATGAGTGTTAGCAAATAAAACAAAACAGTGCAACATCACTTTTCAAATTCTCTCAAAGAGTCCGTGTGAGACCTCAATAAAGTCCCAAAGTCTATTGAGTCTCGAGAAGTTTGGGGGAAAATCATTTATGGTAAATCATTTTCCCCCAAACGTTAATTATCACTCATTATCATCCACTTAATGTAAAAAAAAAAATGTGTAAATGTGTTGAACGCACGAAGCCATTATTTAAGAGACCAAAAAAAAATCGTGCACATATAAAAATAATACATGTATGTAGTAATTCATACTTATATATGTACTTCGATCAACAATAGCAATATGTGGGTCATCACAGGACACTAGGTCACGATCACGACGCATAGCAGTTGCGCTCGTGGTTGCTCCAGTTTCGAAGATGAGCTGCAGTGTTATCTTTGGCGTCCACCCGCCTTCGATTTATCGTTTCGCTCGACATTTTATTGTTTCGCATTTATTGTAGAGTGTAAGGAATGAAATTAGTTTCGTAGCAGGTTGTAAATATTAAACGCATGTTTATACGAAAAAAGTGTTTTATTTCCACTGTGGTGGACTATCGTAAAACTAGACTTAATAGAAATTCAATTGTTAGTAAATCTAGGAATCTTCTCTTCTAGACAGACAAGGGGATACACAGCTCTACCCTAGCACTATTAGTTATTCTGTGGCTTAACTTATTAACGTTAATTAAACTTTTAATAATACTTTAGTAACTGATGTGTGTAGATGTCAAAGCTCAAGTAACGTTTATAATTTAAGAAACATCTAAGTAAAAATAAGGTAGATAGTGTCAGCATCAAAAAACTCCGTATCAACCGATACCGGAATCCCATAAAAAGAGTAACTTCTTAAGAGGCCTATTACATCTCGACTGTGATTTTTGCGTAAAATGCTCTTTATTTCGCATTTTGTAGTATTTTTGCAGTTGTATTTATCGTTTTTATTGAAATAGGTTAATAAATTAATTATAAAATCTTTATTCCTAATGAAGTAACAATTATTCAGGTATACATTTTGCTCAATAAAATTATCGTACATAGGAGAAAATCACAGTTAACTTAGGGGCCGTCCATTAATCACGTGAGGCTCGAAAAATCACGAAATATCACAAGGGGATAGGGGGGGTATAGTGTGATCTTGACTCGCCGTAAAAAAAAAACAACCTGCATCCTTTCCTGTCTAGACATTTTTATCATGGTCCTTAATTTTCTCGAATAAAATTTGATTAAACTTTATACCTGTATCTAAAGATAATATTCTTAAAATTAAAAGTAAAAAACCTTTTTAATAAACAAGCTTTTATGCGCTTTTATTTCTATGCGCTAAAAAGAAAAAATAAACTTTTACTTACAACTTATAACGTCATTACACAATTTATATGTTAAACTTAAAAGGTTGTCGCGAGATTTAAGTTTCTTAGATTGAAATTTTTTATAGTTAAAATCAATCACATCAAGGTATTTAATTTCCTTGTTTATTTAAACATAAGTATATAGCACTTAATTATATAGTTATTAATCTCGCGACAACATATAATATAAATTGAGTAATGACGTTAGAAGTTGTTAGTAAAAGTTTTTTTTCTTTTTAGCCCATTTAAATATGAGCTTGTTTTTTAAAAAAGTTTTTTAACTTTTAATTTATATTTAACTTTTTAGTTATCCCTGGACACGTTTTTTATCTGTTCTACCTACTGAACGTGTAGGTATACAGAATTTATTCACATCCACCAAACCACCACCACTCTCCACCCATCAAAAACACTAGTGTGACGAGTAGTGGGGATGTAGACTTAAACCTCACCACATATCACTAAGGGGGAGGGGGGTTTAAAATGCTGAAAAAAACATCACGTGATTAATGGACGGCCCCTTAAAGCGAATATCAAAGTTTTTTGGTTTAGAATAAGATTTTTTCTATATAAAATTAATGATATCTAAAAATTCTGAGGCCGCTACGAAGTATACGACTATGTAAGAGATAACATTCAAATTTTTTTTTTCATTTGTTTAGAACAGTTGTTCAATCTAGGAGCTCAAAAAAGTGCCTTCGCGCATTTTATGAAAATCTTTGTCTGCAATTTTGGGTTTACTTAAAAAGTTAAACAAATTTTACAAAAACCACTACGAAGTAAGCCAAAAGATATTTAACACTATTCAATATGTAAAATTGTTGATGTATTTTTGTTTCTGAGATCAAGAACGCCAAAATTGGCCATTTTACGCAAAAAACACAGTAGAGAGAGAAAGAGAGATATAATAGGGCTAAACGAAAGCTCAGAATATGTTAAACATTTATTATTTCGTCGCGACAGCATATCTACTCGTAATAGTTAGGTATCGATTTCAGACTAGACATGTGCCAATAAACCTATTCATCATTGTCAGAGAGAAAGCGTGATTCATCTTACGGTGGCCAATGTTTTTTGTCCTTATTTTAATACGATAAATCACAAAAAAGCTTAGATAAAATTTCATAATTTTGGTGGTTCCTTAATGAATGACATAGTCGTGTTATTGCTGAAACGTTAATTCAAGTTAATATTTTATTCAACGCCTTAAAGGTTGCTTCACACATATCAGTGAAATCAGTTCCGACACAGTACCGGCACAGTCCTTTTCATTCATTCTCTATGAACGTGCCAGTGTTAGTGCTCTCAGTGTCAGTGCCGCAATCGGCAAATCACGGACGTATTCGTTTTGACAACGTTCATAGAGAATGTATGAAAGAATATTTCGCACAGTGCCGGTACTGTGTCGGAATCTAAACGCTTGGTCCGATATCAGGAGGCCCTGGTTAAATTTTCAGGTCAGGCAAAGTTCGTGTTTCATATTTTTCGATGCATAGACTTGGTTCAAGCGTCCATCAATTGTAACGATGACAGAGGCTTTTGCCGGCACTAGGACAGTTTTGCATCATCATCATCAGCCTATAAACTTCCCTCCTAAACAGGCCTCCCACGTGGACAATGGCAAGTGGGGATATTGGGCCCCAACCCAACCCACCAAGCTGGCCCAATGCGGGTTGGTGGGTTTTAACGACTGCCATCACGACAACAACCGGGACCAACGGCTTAACGTGCCTTCCGAAGCACGGAGGAACCCGAGATGTTTTTAATTTGGTCCACCATCCAGCGACCCGGCATCGCGAAAGTTGCTTAGCGGGCAAGATCGCAAGCCGAACGCGCTAGCCGCTGCGCAATCGAGCTCCTCCAGTTTTGCATGCTGACTTTTAATTTTTAATATTTTATTACATACATACTTCGATCATCTATACTAATATTATAAAGTTGAAGAGTTTGTTTGCTTGAACGCGCTAATCTCAGGAACTACTGGTCCGATTTGAAAAATTCTTTCAGTGTTAGATAGCCCATTTATCGAGGAAGGCTATAATTTGTTTAGGTACAGGTACCGGTAGTAACCCGTGCGAAGCCCAGGCGGGTCGCTAGTAATAATATATGAGGCGTGGCGTCGCGTCGGTCATAGCCGTGCTGCGGATAGATGCTCAAGTTGAATGCGAGGAGTCGTGGTTCAATCCCCATAGCTCCGTTAGACTACTGACGTGATTTGGATTAACAGGATGGGCTAACAGGACTATTATTATTGTGTTCATCATCATCATCATCAGCCTATTAACGTCCCACTACTGGGCACAGGCCTCCCACGTGGACAATAGCACGTGGGGATATTGGGCCATAACCCACCACGCTGGCCCAATGAGGGTTGGTGGGTTTTAACGACTGTCATCTTACGACAACAACCGGGACCAACGGCTTAACGTGCCTTCCGAAGCACGGAGGAGCTCGAGATGTTTTTAATTTGGTCACCCATCCAGCGACCCGGCATTGCGAAGGTGGCTTAGCAAGCAAGATCGCAAGCCGAATGCGCTAGCCGCTGTGCCATCGAGCTCCTCATTATTGTGTTAAAGCAACAATTTTCTCGCCAGTAGCAACAACTAGGATTTTAATGGTCCATGTGTCACCACTGGCAATAAATGGGATATTTTTTTCTCATTTGTCACCAGTGGGAATGAAGCCAGTGGTGATAACTGGGAACAACCCGAATAATATATAAAACGATTAAAAAAAATTAAAATTAACAATGATCAAAGCATACTAGAGGTGGTCGTCTTTTTTCAGTGTTTAAAAAAACTTACTTAAGTATATTTAAGCGTTAAAAAGACGCAACAATATTAAAAAAAACAATAATCTACAACGCAGCTTCATCTCAACCGAATGTTCAAATATTTGTAAAAATATTTCTTTCGGATCTCAGAGGTGAAAACTTCTAAGATTTGATGAAGCAATGTTAACTAAAAACCTAAGCATTAAGCACTGACAAATTTCGACGGGTGAAAACCAGACCTCGGTAGCCAAGTGGTTAAGGCAGCCGCCCGGAATGCGGAAGGTGCGTGGTTCGATTCCCGCCTGAGGGTGACGTCTTTTTTCAGTGTTTAAAAAAAAATTACCAAAGCTACATTCACGACTATTGGATTGGCCCCAAGTGGTTAGTTAAATAGGCAATAGGCTAGGCAATAAGGACCGCAGAAGCAGTCCACTGTCATAGTCGACTTTCACCAAAATACTACTATACTTAATCAGTCCTCTGCCATAGTCCACATTTTGCGGTCCTCGTTGCCTAGCCTCAGCTAACCCTTAGGGGATAATAGCAGCGAATTTATGTATTATGTAATATGTTATATCTATATATGTAACCAGTAATGAGAGGTCACTCATATGAACTATTGACATAAATTTGACGAGCTATATATAGCTAATGTATTACCGTTTATGAAGCAATGTGTGGATTAATTACTGTGGGCGTTTACATAGTCTGAAGCGGGCTATGTTGATGAGCGTAGCGGGCGGCGAAGGATGAGATAACTTTTTATTTTTTATTTTTGTACTGGTGACAATAACTTGAAACTTTAACTACAAGTGGAAGTTCGAGGGCACCAAAGAATGCCTTCCGTTAAAAAAAAATGTTCGTATATTATGGTTCTAAATAAAAAAAAATCTATATATTACCTACTTACAAGTGATTTTACTGCCATTATTATTTTATATCCAAATAACGGATACAAATTATGTAATTTCATTAACCGTCTTCGCCCACGCGGCGGCGCAATGACGTGATCAAGTGCGCGGATTCAAAACCTTCTAGAAGTTAGTTGACAAGTAACATGTTGTGTGTAACAAAAATACTAGAAAATCAGCAAGAGTTTAAACGGTTTAAACACACAGGACGGCGACAGGGCTCTGTTCACAGGTACCTATTCCCCGTGCCCTATAAGAAAATAGATTCTTCAAGAAGTGTGTCAAATATAGCTTTCAAATGCAGTAAAGCATTGGCAACTTCCCGGATGCTCCAGATGCACATGGAATTTGCAGTAGGTACTTATTTCTTATTACGAAAAAAATATTCGCTGTCTCCCGCTACCTCCTGTGACGATGCACGCGGCCTCACGACTTACTGCGGTAAACACCTCGCCGGAGGAACCCATTATGTGAAGTTACTCCATACATTTGTCGCCAAATTCTGCAGGAACTCATTAAAACATGTAATTTCAAAGTTGTAATGAGCACTTAAGACATAATATTACAGAGTCTGGCTTCAGGACTGGATCTGAAGCTGTAGAACTAGTGCTGTGCTGGTAGCGGCTCATTAATAGAATACTTCCGTGGCGGAAGTGGAAGCGGAAGTTCCGCCCCATGTCTTCCCTTGTGAACAACAACAACCCCAGGTCGTCAAGGTTAGATGCGAGGGTGTTACAGTAGTACACGACGAAAAAAAAAAGGCCTTTTGCCTTTATGCAACAGCAAAACCTCTTTTATTTAATAGCGCGATTCAGAATGGTACACCGCCATCTATCGGGATCTATGAGAACTAAACTTTGTATAGAACCATTGTTGTGTAACTTTTTTTTATAGCAGAAGGAGGCAAGCGAGCAAGCGGGTCACCTGATGGAAAATATTCACTGCCACCCATGGACACCCGCAAAACCAGAGGAATCGCAGACGCGTTGCCGGCATTTAACAACTTAACTAAATAACTAATACAAGTTCTTCTTTCAACAGCATACAGCATAGAACGGCGATGGACTCACCACCTGTCATGCTGAGCACATGTGCAGTTGTCATTTGCTGGAACGTGGACTGTGGCAGTGGGCTGCTTTGCTGTCCTTATAGCCTGGTGTCTGACTAACCCTTCGGGAATAATAGTATGTAAACTAGCTGAGGGTAGTGACAAAAACTGCCTTCGTGTTAGTTAACCGTTCTCAAACTCAAACTTCCGAAATCTAAATTAATATTTATTGTTTTAGGTTTGGCTGGCAAACAGGTAGCTTCATAATAAGTCGCCGCGACTTGTGGGCAGAATTGTTTTTCCTGGTAAAATATATTCATAACGTTAATTGTAATTTTATTACTATTGCGCAAGACTAAGATGATGGTTGCTAGTCAGGCTGACTTGAAACACGTTTACTTATTAAACCGAGCAACCATGTTAATTATATCAGATTCAAAGTTGTCAGGGTAATATTTTTTGGCTCGGAACCGAATAGAAAGAAGTGTGTCGATATGGCATATGGAAAGTTGTGGTTCTAGCCTACCCCCGTATATACCTAAGATTATTTTATTTATTTATTTATTTTTAAGTACAACCAACAAACCTTACACTAGTATACATTATAATATTCTTAAGAACTAGGTTATTACTTAAGTACAGATTCACTTACAGGCTGCCACGACTTGCGAATGTGAATTAGAAAAACTTATTGAAAGGCTATAACTTGAATGATTCAAGTATAGCCCTCTTAAATTTATAAGTGCTGCATGAGAATACATCAACATCGGTTTTCTTCTGCAGTTCGTTGTAGTGACGTTGAAGCACAGAATAATAATATACTAGGTTGAAGCCTGGTTATAACTTATAAGTGAGTGATAACCGAGATTGCTTATTAACCCCGCGACAGCTTTTTATGTTTTTTTTTGTATTGTTTTTTAACAATTCGAAATTTCGTGATGTTCCGTGATTTCAATGGTGTACCAACCTTTGGGTAAAAACTGTAGATAGTTCACATATAAAAAACAAGACCATTAAAGAAAATAATATAAATAATATACTTATAGAAGTATATATAATCTTAGAGTAGATACTGGATAATTCTAATAAATTTCTAAAAATCATGTTTAATTTAAGTACGGTTTTCTCGTAGCATTTGTAGTCGCACATTCGAAACTAGACTTTATTCCGAAGCAGTAAGGCAGTTCAATGGAGATGCTCTGCTTACCGCACAGTCGAGTGTTTCGTTTCCCTCTTCACAAATCATGGTGAATAGCGGTTATCAGCAAATCGCCAACATACCAGAAGCGCGCGCGGAATAGTGATGAGAAGCACGTTCCTCGGGAGCGCGATATTTTTAAAG
Source organism: Scoparia ambigualis (assembly GCA_963921215.1). Taxonomy (NCBI): domain Eukaryota; kingdom Metazoa; phylum Arthropoda; class Insecta; order Lepidoptera; family Crambidae; genus Scoparia; species Scoparia ambigualis. Next base: position 55,559,687 of record OY992502.1, on the reverse strand, counting down.
ACGATCTTTCATTTCGGTTTCCCATACAAACTTCCAAATCGAAATTTTTAAAAACCAACAAGCCAGTTTTAATGAAACTTTGCATGCTAAAGCAAAATACAGGGTTCTAAATAGTTTGTTGAAAACATTTTTAAAAAAGGTTTATTTAACTGAGTTATTGGGATTTAAAGTCCACTACAGAAAGTTTAAAATCGAAATAACTCAGTTATTTAAATGTTTTAAAAAAAATGTTTTCAACAATTTAGATCTCTGTATGTTACTTTAGCATGCAAAGTTTCATTGAAATTGGCTTAATGTTTTTTAAAAATTTCGACTTGGAAGTTTGTATGGGAAACCGAAATGCATAAACCCTCTTAGGGCGAATCACTGAGGATATGCGGGCAAAACTGTTTTGCTAGATCTAATGGTTTTTATGTATTTACTATTAAATGACGCTCTTATAAAAAATACATAATACACTAAAGGATATTGCCTAAAAAATGTGCTAGTTTGTTACGCGATTAGATGTAAGTACTTTACTCGATTACATAAAATCCCGAAAACAGGCTAAAATAAAAGTCTAAAACAGTAGATTTCTTACATTTTTTTAAAGTTTTCAACATTACTTTTACATGTAAATATGTATTTTGAAGTACTACACAGAACCTGGTAATTCATTAAGAGGCCTATTACATCTCGACTGTGATTATTGCGTAAAATGGCCCATTTTGGCGTTATGGATCTCAAAAACAAAAATACATTAACAATTATGTCTTATTGAATATTAAGAATAGCTATTGGAATAGTGCGTAGTGGCCTCGCTTTTTGTAAATTTTGCTTAACTTTTTAATTAAACCCAAAATTGCAGAGAAAGATTTTCATAAAGTGCGCGAAGGCACTTTTTTGAGCTCATCGATTGAACTACTGTTCTAAACAAGTGAAATAAAAAAAATATAATGTTATCTCTTATATAGTCGAATAGTGCGTAGCGGCCTCGGAATTTTTAGATATCATTGATTTTATTTAGGAAAAAAATCTTATTCTGAACCAAAAAACTTTGTAAATCCCTATAAGTTAACTTTGAATTTCTCCTATCTACGATAATATTATTGAGCAAAATTTATACCAGAATAATTGTTACTTCATGAGGAATAAAGATTTAATAGTAAATTTATTATCCTATTACGATAAAAACAACTGCAAAATTACTACAAAACGCGATGCGCCGGCCGTCCGAATTCAACTTATGCTCACAGAATGGAGATTTGTAATATTATGCACAAATTTATTATCCTATTTAGATAAAAACGATAAATACAACTGCAAAATTACTACAAAATGCAAATATGGGCATTTTTAACAAAAATCACATTCGAGATGTAACAGGCCTCTAAGTCTTTATTCTATGCTCTTGGTATACCTATATCGCAGTGTGCCAAACAAAACAACAATGTCCAAAAAGTATGACTACTTCAGTGCTCAAGTTTTAAAATTAAAGTATAAAACAAAAAACAACCACTTGACATTCAAAAAAGGAACTCACAAATCAGATAAGCAGAGAATACGTAACGTTCCAAGGATAACCTCAAATCTGAAGTAAACAAAAAAAGTATACTCGAGAAACATAAATTACTTTAAAGCGTTACATCCAGCCGATAAGGGCTCGAACTCGACGCGAAACTTGAGGCAAATGCTGGTACTTTCGGCGGATATGTCAAAGTTATCTGATATAGGTCACCGGCAAAACCGTTTACAAAGCCTGAAATCACTTGTAGTCCCGTAAACTTGGACTATTAGTTACAGATAAGCGGCGCAGCCAACCCCGCGGTCATAATTACGGAATGAGATTAGATGATAAGATTAAAGCAAAAATACATTTTCGAATTCTGTTGAAAGTTTCGAACCGAGGTAGGTACTAGTCACCGATTGTAATAAAATGAAAGACATTAAAAATAACAAATTCCAAAATATTTGATAAGTTCAGCGAAACTTTTCTTATTTACGATTTGTATTGTGCTAGAAATGTAATTCTAACCTAACTAAATGTTGCTTTAGCAAGTATTGTTTAAAAGTATAAGGAAAGCTATGTATCTATAGTATGTATTATTATTAATTTAATGAATTTAATTGATATAATGATGAATTAAATATTAATTTGAATGTATTAGATTTATAAATTTATTTTTTTATGGAATTTGTAAAATATTGTACGTCCGAAATGGACAGACTGTTGACACCACTTTAATTGTAACAACCAATGCACACAGTTATGACAATAAATTTTATCTTACCTTATATGTAGTTAAGGTTATAGTAAGGCTTCGAGTGTTCTACTGCTACATTTTTATAGCAGAGGAAAAATAAACACATATTGAAAATCCATAGTAGCCATATTACTCAAGAAGCCTGTCATTGTAGTAATGTTACCCCTAAAAATATAGCAAAACAAATACAAAACAAAAGTTCAGAACTTCGGAACAACAATTACAATTGAGCCTTGCGAAACTATATACACTTTCCATTATAGTCGGTAATCCCTTAAGATACTAAACATACTTTCATCTTTCGTGATCCCTTACATGCGATCTTTCTCTCATACTTATTTCCCGTATTGATACAGGATTATCTATTATTACTTCTATTTATAGCAATATGGATAGCTAATCACGAATACTTTTACTATCAATCAAGCAACAAGATCAAACGAAACAGAGATTCTTTGAAGTAAGTAAGTACCTAAGAGATTTGAGGTAATGTAAACAAAAGAACATTGGATACGGAACCTATAAATTGTGATTAAAATATAATTAAAAAGTAGCATGAATCGTTTGTTTAAAAGCTACCGTCACTATAAGCGTTTTGTGACCACGCGCAATTTCGAAACGACTGTGTAAAATAAATCATATTTAAATTAAACTCTAGTATAGATAGGATAAAGTGTTTTGATGTCAACGTGTAGTACAGCGCACTGAACTCCCTGCCAGAGTTGATGTTTCCTATCAGGTACAGTTCAATATTGGGGTTTTCAAATCACGAGTGAACAGGTTTCTTCTAGGCAAGCATGTTCCACCATATGCCACATCATCACTTACCATCAGGTGAGATAGTGGACAAATGCAAGCCTATCACTATAAAAAAAAGTATCCGTTCGAGTAAACAGAGTGCTGAGTTCGACTTTTATTCAATAATCGATGTATCAAAAAGGCATCAAAGCAGCGTCTTGTGTTAATAAACGAAGTATGTTGTAATTAAGCCATACAAATGTGAGTATTTGTCCTAACACCGCTTAACAACGAAAGTGTCGCTTATTAAGGTGTCTTATTTCATGATCATAATCAGCCCGTGTCAGTCTATTGCTGGACATAGGACATGCCACTGAGGCTGTTCTTCTCATCATTTTTTTTTGTGAAAGGAGGCAAACGAGCAGGCGTGTCACGGATGTCTTCAGGATAGAAATTAATCACCGCCGCCCATGGACTGGTGTCCATAGCATGGCAAAACCAGAGGAGTCGCAGATGCGTTGCCGACCTTGAGGAAAGAGTAGGATTATTAAGAAAGGAGAAGGAGTTGTGAGGGTGGAGGGGGAGAAATGGATTTCCGGTATTTAAATTCCTAGCGCATCGTCGCTTCATCTAGCCGGAGTGAGTCTTACACAACGTTTGCCGAGTCGCTTGCTATATATCCACTCAAGAACAGGTCTAACCCATCGGTGAGTCGCTATATCCACCCAAGAACACGTCTACCTCAGCGGCTATCGGTCCTTCGCCATTCAGATATCTAATATTCAAATACACAGGATGCACTTAGGCAGTTGTGAGTCCAACAATGGGCAGTTAAAGAGACTTTAGACTTAATCGCGGTGCCGGTGCAAGTGGCAACATTCAAAACACGTGGGACGGCAGCCAGTAATCCCAAGCTATAACACGTCCCACTGTTGGGAATAGGCCGTTTATAAGCACATTACCATTAGGGCTGTCAATGTTTTGTTATAATTTAATTTTTTATGACATTGTTGTCTGCTGAATATGAGTGAAATTTCGAAATGAATACATACTTCGATTTATGAATCAGTTCATTAAAAATCAACACGCTACTTTCGTTGGCCGTATATTTTTACTTTTTATAATTGAATTTGATTTTATCGAATTCGCATGATGCCATAATTATTATTATTAAACTGGGTAGGAAAATGGATTTTCATATAATACAGTTTTTATGAAAGTCGGTTCCGAATGTCTTTTAGCGTTTTAATTATTTCTTATAATACAGTCAGCAACAAAAGTCCATGAACAGATATTGTTTTTCAAACATTGACTTTCTAAAAAACACAGTCATTTAAAAAAGCATTAGTTTTTTCGCAGGTTGTAAAAACTTGAATTTAGTTGAAAAAGTTCCATCGATACGTTATACTAGAGCGAACCACAACAGTATGCAAAGCACGTGTGTTTATGGACCTAAGGAGACCGTAATTGTTCGCAAAACGCCGGGCAAATTATACCTGGCAAGAAGTATGGCACCGCCGTACAAGCGGAATTATTTCTATACAAATCGCGGGTCCTACCGCTATGCATAGGGCGAACGGAAGAGCCTCTTAGCAGAATACATTATATGTAATCACGAATATATTCCCCGAAGGGTTAGTCAGAGACTAAGCAATGGAGACAGCAAAAGCAGTCCTCTACCATAGTCCACTTTTCATCAAATAGCGACTGCACATGTGCCCATTGCAGCTCTATGCTGTTGGATGTATGTGCAGTCTTTAGTCCATTAGTCGCCTTTTACGACACCCAAGTGAAGAGAGGGCGGTAGTATTCTTTCACAGCTACGCGACGCGGTTATCAGAGTAAGAATAAAAATACTTGCATTACCTCTATCTGTAGTCTCATACAAAAAGATCCCCCCAGTCCGATCAGCAGAAGATACGAGTTAATATGCTCGGTTTTATTGGTGGCAGAGTTAGTGCTTTAGTAGAGGGTTTCAGTCTAGATATTCGCAGGGTGGCTAGAAGATATAGTAGCAAGTAAAGAATCGTCTAAAAATGTTTGACAGTAATAAGTTAAATCAACGCAAATGGTCTTTGCTGACCAGCATATAGTAAATACTTTTTTGTAATATTGATACGTATTGCCTATTTATAGTTTTTGATATACAACCCTATTTTTTCTTTATACAAAAACAATTAAGGGTGAGTTCCACCCATGAAACTGAACAACTTTCTCCAAATTGTGTAAAAATGTTAAAAAAAAATCGATCTCCCATACTGTTGTCGTCAGCTGATCGGACAGCTATTTTGTATGGGAGGTCGAATTTTTTTTGTCATTTTTGGACATAGGTTTCTTGGGGAAAGTTGTTCAGTTTCATGGGTGGAACTCACTCTTAATTGTTTTTGTATAAAGAAAAATTGAGGTCGTATATACCTAACTCTTCGATCAACAAGTATTGTTGATCGGAGTGGAAAGCCTGATGTGTCATTATGTTTTTGTTTTTGATTTTTCTCTGTCATTCGGTTCGGTTTGCTCTTGTTATTGTAAAATAAACAAAAATTTCAATACCCATATTTAGTTATATATAATCAGGAAACAGTCATCCACACACTCTATCGTTATCAGTCTATATAATAAATAATATATAAATAGTCATAAAATAGTCAACGCAGTAAAGAGTTTATGTCCATATCAAAGCCCCACTTATGTTCAGAGAAGATATTGTTTATTTTATGCAACAGTACAGCAATAGTATATGAAATAAACGATTACTTTAAAACACATTAATTAATCCTATTAGCAGATAATACCTTTCACAATGTAATGCAAATATCTAAATTATATAATAATGCGGCGGTCATGTCTGCACCAGCAATGTTGCCACATCCAGTTGGCCGTTCAAATATATTATATTTCCGCAGACCAGCATTTGTTACCAGCACACTACATATTGTATGCGGTTGAATAATAGCTGGCAACACACTTGGGAATGAATTTCATTAAGCCTTCTTGTTGGTGAGTGAGAATTTCTTTTGAGCCAGTGTTTTTTAGTAGATTCTTTATTATTCCCTTTAAAGCGATCTGCAAATCTGTTTAAAGCACTTCAAGGTTGTTATGTCTCTCCTTTTTTTGCACTGACAACGCTTTAAGTGTTTTGAGATTTGATTTCGAAGTTAAGCCTAATTTACTTGAAAGCTCGGCTTTGATTTTGAACAACATCTTTTCTCCAGTCACTCAGCTATGCTTCGTTTATGAATTTACTATGGCCACAATTACTTCCTACGGAAAGTTTCAAAAGTTGTATAAATACTTAATTATGTCCGCTGGTATAAATAGTTAGGTACTTTCATGGATTAATAAATCAAAGTTAGAACGACTTGAAAACATAATCAATAAAATTGTACAAATTTTCAACTGTTCTTAATTGGTTTTATTTATAACTAGCGAGCGACCCCGTAGCTAGCGTAGCGAAGTATAAATAAAACCAATTATGATAATTATAGTACAGAGACGAATTTCCAAAAAACATATTTCATACAATTACCAACACAATAAAAAAAATTAGCCAAATAGGTGTAAACGTTCTGAAGCGATGCGCGAACATACATTCGTGGTATTTGATTTTTATTTTACTACTATAGAAGAAGCTTTTGCCCGCAACTTCATTTGCGAAGACTACACTATCCCAAAGGAACCCTGTTACCGGAATAAAAAAGTATCCTTTGCCCTAGTTCTGATAATGGTTTGTCTATCTGCAAAATTTCATTCAAATTCGTTCAGCCGTTTTGATGTGGTCTGGTGATGCGCTTACCAACGAACAGTATCTCATTTTTATTTATATATTATGTCGGAGGGGCGTTAGATTCGAAATAATAGCCTCACGATAATGTACAGGCGTCTATTTCCACGGATTGTTCGTCTTAGGACAGATTCTGGTTTGGACAGATTCTGTTTAGGACAGATTTTTTCAACACAATTTGGTACAAAATAATTAAGGATTAAGCAGATGGAGAGAGATTACTTTTAGGAAACGCGGCAAGTTCGATACAGCCGACACGCAGACCCAAACTCAGCACCGTTCGTACTCCCGTAACAAGAATAGTCCGGTCTCCTCCACCGTCTCTCGAATTTCTCGAATCTCGAATTGACAACCCCCACTCATCAGTCACTGTCACTAATTGTCAGTTAGCGACAGCTGTCAATGTCATCGCCGCTGTATCGACCTTACCCAAGCCACAGTATAGCATAAATATAAACTGTGCCCAAGTGTCTATCGTCACTTGACGTTTCCGTTTAGATTACAACTTAACTCGATAGATGGTGTTAGTAAATTTAAAAAAAGTAATAAATTCGGGCATTATAAATGGCAGCACTGTGCTGAAACTGCGACAGATATTATTTGCGAGAATTTTGCTAATTTTGCAGATGCATATATGTTCATGATTATGAGTCCTGTACGTCCTGTATGACCTGTCAAACAATAAATCTTACAAACTTTCATTCTACACCACAGCTAGAGTTGGCAGGAAGAGATCTCTTGCTAGAGATTACGCTTGCCTTTGTCTTTTTTAATATGTTTCCATAAACAATAAAGGATTAATAGTATTTGTTCCTGTAACAGGGAGTGGGATGTGTATTGCCACCACGTTTTGAACTTTAAACGATTGAGATAAGATTGAAATCCTAGTTAAGGGTTGCAAGTTATGTAAGTGCAATATACCTAATATAGGTATACGTCAACTGAACAGTCTTTGATTGTAAATACTTGAAAGACCCGTATACGTCATCATAACGTATTTATTCCAGTAATTGTAACCGCACGAGCCACTGCTTATATTCATTAGAACTAATGACGGGTCTCCCCATAATACAGCAACGCGATGCACTAATTAAACTTGACTACACAATTGTAGACTTTACGTCGTTGTAGTTCAGTGCAATTTTGTGTAATAGATGTCCCAGTGAAATGTGGAATTACGAATTAGTACAGAAGCTTATTTATAAGGTTTATATGACAAATATTTATTGAATTTCTCCTTAGGCATGTAGATAATGGACTTTAAAATACTTCTGATAAAATAATTATATTACAATAACATTTCTTACCTAAGCAATTTTAACACTTTTTTTTTGAAGTTAAGAAAAATATATTTATGCAGGTTGATTTAGATTTAGACCATGATCGATCATTTCAATAGGGAAACAACATAGAAGATAAGGTTTTTAGTACCTAAAAATTTACAATTAATTATATACCTAATTGTTTTTAGCGATTTAGAGCGATTTGAAGGTTTTTTTTTATATTTACCAATTTAAAACACATGCAAAGAAAATTACAAAAGAGCACTTCGCTAACCAATATTTGGTTTAAAGTGAGTGTTTTCAATTAAATTAAACCTTACATCTATACATTTATAAAAAATAGATGACAAGACAATCTTTTAGCAAATAGCCAATGATATTAAAATGTAACATTTTTGCAAATAGCTCACACATAAAATACTAAGCATATAAATAATAATAATGTCCTCTTGTTTTCTATTTTCTATTATGGCGTGATATTAAAATGTAATACCTATCATTGCAAATAGCTTACACCATTAGCATATAAATAATAATGAAGTCCTCCTAATTGTTTTCGATTATGGCATTGTGCATCTAAACACTATCGAATTACAACGACAGCGTGATAATCTTAAAACGGGAGTTCTATGAAAAGCTTTCAAACGCAATTCGCCACAATTTAACATATTGCTTTCACGAGAGTGCTCGCTCTTACCTCTCAGACAATAGCGAGACTGGTCTAGTCTAGAACCGGTCTAGGCTAACCGTGTTGGAACGCCATACTCAGCGACTACTAATAAGGGCCACATTCAAGTTCCATTTTGATTCCACACTTGTTGCAAAGTCTGATTCGTTAGATGGGCGTTTCTCTGCTATTTGGAAACTTAGCCATACAAGACTGTCCTAAGCAAATTTTATTAAATGTTGAGTTAAATTTTATTAAATTTTATTAAACGCAATTTTTCACGCGAGCGGGTAGAAAGCACATTAAGGTAACCCGCTAATTGTTTTTGGAAGCTCGGAGGCTCGGTTAGGGTCTCACTTCACTGCGAGTTTCGACAGTGAACTCGGTTGAAAACATCTAAGCTGTATGGAGTAAGTTGTTGCAATGAGACAATGGTACGGCATTATCAAATTGTTTAAAAAACATGTGCAAATAAAAAATGTTACAACTTTTTAATTTTAAGCAAAAAGTTTTGAAAAGATTTAAAATGCAACATTTAAAAATAATAAAATTATGTCTCTTACTGTTTCATCTCATCAGCTTAACCAGCTTTACCTACTACAAACACAATTTTTAAAAGTTGCACATTTAAGAATTTTTCCCTACGCTGGCAGGGGCAGAGAATTAAACCCAAGATCTCTGTATTTGCGTATTGCTATAAAAAAAACAATTTTTACGTCTAGACCGTTCACAATTATTTTCTTATCGTGTGATGATACTGCTATCAGAGTTCTCAAACCACACCCATTCAGGCTTCTGATATGATACGTTTTACGACTGCAATCTTCTGATAGCGAGCGGGGGCATTGGCTTAACGTCTTTCAAAGCACGATGGGTAAACTTGAACACATTTTTCGGCCACCCATAAGAACTTAACTTGCACAAGGTAGCTCAACCTTTATTATCGTCACAAAGTTACGTGCGAGGCGCCATCGAACTCCTTCGTGAAGAAGAAATCTAAACTACTTATCATCAATAATGATCTTATGTGATATTATTACATTAAATCTATTCCATATCGTATATTTAAATCCCTGTCTGTTACATTATTATTATGAATGAATATAATAGAAAATAAAACACGAACGCAAGTAACATAAGGATACTGTTTCGAAATATTCGTAAGCTTGGTCTAACCTTAAATCTGATTACATTAATAATGTACTAGCTAGACGAACATGAACATAGTGGAAAACCCTTGTAGTCATTGTTATAAGAAAAGGCTTCCAACCCGAGACATTTGTATTTTAAAACCAGATGTGGACAAAAGAAAACAAACAACGATCGCTTTTATTCAGGAAACAAGAGAATGGCTACTAATCAGATTTTTTTTAAGAGGTCGCGTTCTTATACTGTCTCTAAACATTTTTAGTATAAATAAAGAAATGGAAAAAACGCCGTATTTAAGGGGGTGCGCGCGATCGAAAAAACTGGCATAAGTCTCTTAATGAACTTCAAAGCAAGATCAATCATATTGATATTTAAAATTAGAACAATTCTGCTTTGAAGTTTCAGACCTAGTAATTTGATTAGAGCAATGTTTTTAATCTGCGAAATGTACAAAACCATCACGCGCTTGTGTTAAAAATGAAAATTTCTTTTTTAGATGGGGTTGACCTGCGGAGCGGAATATCAATACAAATATTTTCATGTAAGAATTATTTATTGTTTCATGCGTAAAATTAAGAAAGTTGTTGAAAAAAGATGTTTTTAGGAGTCTTTAGATTTATGTATTGTTTGTTACTGTTAAAGAATTTGTTTAAAGTTTTCAACAAGGCCCGACTTTGTGCAATAATCAGGCTAACTTACGTAAGATCTTTTTATGTATTTAACTAATTCGGCGCATTGTAAAAGTATCTTAAAAAACGTAAATTTTCACAATTTTGTGCAGGATCCCCTTAACTAGGATAATAATAATTGCTTATCCACAAAAAGTAAGTTTCAATAAAAACACAAAACGGATATACAATCCAATAAACACTAAAACGACCTTAGCAATAGGCTCAGTGCGAGATATGAACGTAATAAATTACCTGTAAACGTTCTCGACTGCGCTGTTTGTGATGAAACAGCAGTTCTTAGTGCAAGTCACGGACTAGGGAACATTACTCATTGGAACGTGGCCCAATGTCATGTTTCTGGGGGACCACTTACGACGCTTTCGGGCTGGGCAGACGAGCGGTTTGCGGAAGAACACTGATACATTCTTACATTTGCTGTGCTCTAACAGGGCGTCATATTAATACTTCGTTAGCGTTTAACGTCTTATTTGTTATGTGATATGCAATTCATTGAAAATTAACAAGCAGGCACAGCTGTTGATGATGCTATGTTGTATGTATGTTAACGTTGAACTTTACTTTTCTTTCTAGATTTTTTTTTACTAACAAATTTCTGATTTATCTTGTCGTTTATGCCTATGGAAGCCGTGGATATGGAAACAGAAAGTTTTGTTGTGGCGGCATGTTTAAATAAGTTTTTAGTAACTACCCAGACGAACTAAGGCAAGTTCAGTACTAATCTGGCTAAATCTAATTTGAACACAATTATGACCCGAGGAGTATGTTCCCTGCTGGGAATCAAACCCAGAACCTCTGGCTCTAAGAATCACGGACTCAAACTCTCGAACTTTTGAATATTTCATCTCACGATCACGAGACTCGACTCTAGTGAGTGGCCGAAAATAGAAACGGCCTAGGCCGTTAAATCATTTGTCTAACCTTTGCTTAACTACTAGCTTACTTTTGTTTTTCGAGCGCTTCTCTCTCGCTCTCTCGACGGTACAACGGTAAGGGACGGGTATAACAGCGAAGCAGCGCGAATAATCGCGTATTATATTTTTAAAAATTGATAGATGTAATAAATAAAAAACGATCGGTTATAATTCCTCAAGTTATCTATGAACTTCATTTTGGTAAATGACTCATAATATCAAATCACTTATTTTAAGAATAAAACCTGGAAAAGAAGATAAAATGACACAAAAATATGTAACTTTGTGAATTTACTCTATAGAGCCAACTTTATCAAATCGTGTTTCCATCGGGTGTATTTCATAGAATAAAGCCTCAACAATATTTCGTAACTTTTGCTGATTTTAATTTTACTGTTTACTACTTCAAAAAGTGATTCTAAGAACGTGTTATTTTAATTTTTAACTAACACCTAGCCTTAAAGGTCTGAAAATATGTGCACAGCCTCATCCCTTTCGTAATTTGACTGTTAGTAAGGTAAGGTAGCGAGTATTAAGTAATTCAGATTGCCACCCGTTTTCGAACTAAGTACATTATAAATAAGAAAATTAATGGTTTTTTAATGTCGAGATAAACGCCTTCTCACGTGTAATTACTTATTCAGTTATTTTTACGCAGTGTCTACAGGAGCACTCACAAAATATAACAGTTTTTAAGTATATCTACATTAATATTTATTTATTATAGAAACGCAACGTTTCAAACGCCCGTCTGTAACGTACATAACTTTGAAAGTTCACAAAGCGTTATGCTAGTCTTTAAAAGCTTTTGCTGATAACATCGATTTGATGTCTCAGTACCTTACAATTCGTAATCTAAAGACACTTTAAATTGTAAGATTAATACTACAAATATCAATTTGAATTTGTTAACGGAGGAAACTTAACTAGACATTATGATTTAGAGTGCAAATGTTCCTTTAATGAAGTAAGGAATTATGTAATAGAAAAGATTTGTTATGGACTATTGTGGGAGTTGGTGGGGAACTGGGGAGATCTTTATTTCCTTGAGAGATCTGATCAGCAATACAAAATATTTTTATGAAAAAAACGGGAATTTTACCATGTTTGTGTTGTTGTTTTTGAATCTCCATGCGCCATGATCACCGAGTAACTGACTCCAACATGGTACAAATCCCGTTTTTTCATAAAAATAATAGTAATGACCATGAAAGTTTAAAATGTTATTAGCAAAACAAAATAGACTGATAATAGTAATAATAATATTATTTTTTGAATTTATTATTATAAGTTGATGACACTGATTGGTGATAATAATGGTGATATCGCTTTTTTACATTATAATTACAGGCCACAACTGCTGCAGCACATTATAATTACAGGCCACAACTGCTGCACCACATTATAATTACAGGCCACAACTTCTGCACTCACATTATAATTACAGGCCACAACTGCTGCAGCACATTATAATTACAGGCCACAACTGCTGCAGCACATTATTATTACACGCCACAACTGCTGCACCACATTATAATTACAAGCCACAAATGCAAAGGCGAAGATGGCGTGACGAGCTGGACGCATGTCAGCCAGATTGGACCACTGTGGCGGTGGACAGAAAAAGGTGGAATGAAGGAGAGGAGGCCTTTGCCCTGCAGTAGGACAGAATAGGACAGAATAGACAATAATATAATAATAATTACAAGGGTTTACTGCCAATGCCTTTAACATAAGTTTTTCGCTCTCACACCAATTACCTAGTCAAAGTTAAGTTTCAAAACTTGTTTTTATTGGTTTGACAACGGATAAACGAAAATACCCAGACCCGAAATCAATTTAGTAAAACAGTGATTTCTCAATTAACCTGACCGGGAATCGAACCCGAGATCCCAGAGATGGAGACCCCAGAACCGGCGTACTGCACTTGACCACGGAGATCGACAAAATACCTTAGATCACTGAGAATACTATAGTACTGCCGTTATACTATACTCGTACAAATAGAGTGACTAAAAAGGACTTTTATTGCACCCTCCAACAATTGTTAACAAGCGGAAGTGTTGTTTTAAATAAAAACGCTCCTGAACATTGTTATTTCCCTTCAAATGTCTGCTCTACTGCTGAAGTTGGCAAGCTTTGCTTCTAGTGTCCTCTTTCAGACTTATAATAAAATATGTTTAAGCAGAAAATTATGATTTAAAACACTTAATAGTCCTTTGAGCTAGGGGACTGTAGTAGCTATTAAGCTAATTAGTTTAGTTCGATATTATCGTTTGTAAGAAGCCGGAGTAATTACATGGAAGCGTTCATTAATGAACGCGAAGCTAGAAAGAATATTATATAGACATTATATTGACATCCTACTAATATTATAAACGCGAAAGTTTGTATGTATGGAAATTTGTTACTCTTTCACGTAAAAACTACTGAATGAATTCGGATGAAATTTGGCATACAGATAGTTTATAACCTGGAATAACACATAGGATACTTTTTATCCCGATATTCCTACGGGAACGTATGGATGGATGTTTGTTACTCTTTCACGTAAAAACTACTAAATGGATTTGGATGAAATTCGGCATACAGATAGTTTATAACCTGGATTAACACATAGGATACTTTTTATCTCGATATTCCCACGGGAACGGGTACCACGCGGGTGAAACCGCGAGCCGCCGCTTGTTAAAAATAAATAAATAAAATAATATACAAAGACATAAAGTGCTTTCAAATTACAAATGAAGTTTATTCATGCTACGGTTGTATCGACTAACGCTTCTAATTTAATCTAGTTACAGCTTAGATGCTCTAAGAGTTACAGAGATCTCTACCAAGGCTAGGCCTGTCTTGTAGACAATCTATTGTCACAAGTTTTCAAAGTCTGTTTACGCGACTTTCGTCAACCAATCCATTTTATTTATATCTACCGTACAATAATAAATTGACTTAAAATAAACTACTTGAAATTGGCTTAATGCTATACGCGATAGCCATTAATTAAGATTAATAATAATAATTGTCGCCAATAAGCCTGATATCGTGGTGGACGACCGATCTCAGCGCCGGGCAATATTGGTTAATATCACCGTACCTCATGATGAGAACCTCGTGAAAGCCGAGAAGGACAAGCTCAGTAAGTACCTTGACTTGGCTCACGAGGTTACCGCTATATGGGATGTGGATTCAACCATTATTGTACCCATAGTCATTTCGGCAAACGGTCTTTCAGCACCTAGAGAGGCTCTCGCTAAAAGGTTGGGTCAAGGGTCAGATACTGAAGGCAGTACTCCTTGACACGGCACGTATTGTCAGGAGGTTCCTCACTCTGCAGCCCTAACCACCGGTAGCTTGGGACTATCCCCGCTGCCGGTGGCAACCTAGGTTAAGTTTTTTATAATATTTTATATTGTAAATAGGTTTTTTTATATAAAATATTGTAAAAAAAATTACTAAAGACAATATTTTAAATAAAGAGCATAATAATAATAATAACAGACAACTGTACAATTTTATTATACATTGAAACAACAACTGCAAAATTACTACAAAATGCGATGCGCCGGCCGTCCGAATTCAACTTATGCTCACAGAATGGAGATTTGTAATATTAAGGCTAGGTGTTAGTAAAAAATTAAAATAACCCATCCTTAGAATTACTTTTTAAAGTAGTAAACAGTAAAATTAAAATCTGCGAAAATTATGAAATTTTGTTGAGGCTTTAATCTGTGAAATACACCCGATGGAAACACGATTTGATAAAGTTGGCTCGATAGAATAAATTCACAAAGTTACATATTTTTGTGTAATTTTATCTTCTTTTCCAGGTTTTATTCTTAATATAAGTGATTTGATATTATGAGTCATTTACCAAAATGAAGTTCATAGATAACTTGAAGAATTATAACCGATCGTTTTTTATTTAATACTTCTATCAATTTTTAAAAAAATAAAACGCGATTATTCGCGCTGCTTCGCTGTTATACCCGTCCCTTACCGTCGTACCGTCGAGAGAGCGAGAGAGAAGCGCCCGAAATACCTCCCCTTAAGCACAAATTTATTATCCTATTTCGATAAAAACGATAAATACAACTGCAAAATTACTACAAATAGCGAAAATGGGCATTTTACGCAAAAATTACATTCGAGATGTAATAGGCCTCTTAATAATATGTTGTCGTACTGTTGACTCTTCATAATAATATGATTTTGATTGATGTTTAATTAAAATAAATTATTAATAGCACTATTATGACCACTTAATAGATTTATTAACTGTTCTGTGATTATGACCCATAATTTTGTTAATTCTTTCGTGTTACTTTTTCGTTAACATTAAAAGAGTAAATTATCTCTAAAATTGTATGACTATACCTGTGGAGCTTCCTGTATAATTTGTAAACAGAGCATATATATTGACTCTCTGACAGACAACACTTCGTGTGGAAACAGGCGTAAATGAGTTTTTGATGAGCACATATACTAACTCATTGATATTTATCAAAGTGTGTCAGGCCATCATTATCAGTTGTCACCACTAATGCGCAGGTTGGCTCACTAGCTAGATAAGACCGTAACCTCCTAAGCTGCTCCAATGTGGGCCATCCTTAACTAACATTATAAATGCTATACGTTGTTTGTACTTCATTCAAGTCAGAACGGAGTAACGAGTCAACCTGATTTATCACACAAGATAGTTTTGAAGGCCCAAGAGCTACACAAGTTACTTATTTTAATTAGCTGTGTCTCATTAAATAATACTATCGACCCATCTCTTCCTTTGGAAGTCGTAAGAGGCGACTAACGGACTAAAGACTGCACATAAATCAAACAGCATAGAGCGGCGATGGGCTCACTACCTGTCACGCTGAGCAAATCAGATGTTTTTTGATGAAACGTGGACTATGACAGAAGACTTATTTTGCAGTCCTCATTGCATAGTCTCTGGCTAACCCTTAGGGGATAGTAGTCGTAAGAGTGTTTATATATTTTAATGAGAAGCCTTTATTTGTCTAAACTTCTGACAGATCGAATTATATCGCGCAGACTAAGCCGAGGGCGGTAGTTAGTACTGTTACAATCGTAAGCATATTTTAATTATTCGAAAAAATCTTGTTCGAGTGATAAAACTCTAAGTACAAGTAAGCTATTATTTATTCTCTTTCTTACATTTCATAAAAAAGAGAATTTATAAGCTTGCTTATAAACAGACACGATGGTGATCAAATATTCACTAACTTATTTTAGAAAAAGAAATTTCCTAGTACCTACAATTCGTAATATTTGATTATTTGCGTTAAAACACGCTCAAATAAACTCAATCAATCTAAGGTGGCGGAGTGGTCAACGCAGCTGCTCGGATTGCAGAGGACACGGGTTCGATTCCTGCCTGAGGAAGACATTTTTCCTAGTACGATATTAAAAATATAAATAACGAAAGATCCATAATTTTAAAAGTAGATTAGGTAAATTAATCTACTGTACAATCCTAATTCCTAAGGGTGGATTCGACCAAACTGGAATAAGACTTATTTCGAGATTAGTCTATACCAATTCGGCGTTTAATCTAGGTTAAGACCTTATTCCAGTTTGGGCGAATCCATCCTTAGTGTATTAAAAATATACCACTTGAAATTAGTATAATGTGTTAACCGCGGAGTTATTCATTAAGGTAATTACTTTCTTAATAGTAAGAAATCTCCTGTAGATATTATTTATAAATTCTATTCAACACATTCTCTATCTTTAAGTTTATTTACGCTCCGCTGTCACACCGTTCGTAATTAATAACTATAAACACAACATCAATCAATTTGTTTTTGTATCAGACGAAAGCTGACAGCTTCCGTTTGGTTTCCTCAGCGAATTACAAACGTGAAGAGCGATAACCAATTTATCATTATGAGCGATATAAACTTAGAACGCATATAAACGTCCCACTGCTGGGTAAGGCTTTTCCACGTGATGTCCTTTGCACGCATGGGTTCGAATCCCATCCTCGTCGCCACTGTGATGAAAACAGCAGATTGCACAGTGACAGAATGACAGTTCACCGAAAGACTATACCTACATCAAAGATGGGCGATTGTTACTGATTCGAACAATCGAATGATTTGATACTACTAATACATATTAACAATCGAATACAAAAACAATCTATCACTAGTTTGCAAATTCGAATGAAACCGCTAGTTCATTCATTGACTTTGCCATACAAAATTGGTCTTTTTTGTCGTAAAATAGAGTCTACTTTTAACTGATATTCGAAGGAACGTTCGAATGTCAAATGGCGGGATTGGAGGGAATGGAAAAAGAGCGAACGCCATGATTGTTTATACTTCTTCCTTTCTCGCTTACACGCACTTGTTTCGTTTATCTTTCTATTCCCTCGTTCAAGTTAGTTGGATGGTTTAAATATTTGAATAAATAAACTAGTAGGTAGTGCCTAATAATTACTGATGAAATTCGAATCGAAAAGAATGAGACGACGCTATACATTCTTATTCGCTTCTCGCTTTTTCAAATTCGAATAATTCTAATGACTTCTACAATCGAATAATTTGAATAATGTCATTCACAATCGCCCATCACTAACCTACATTACATGAGATATGGTCTATACCACGCTGACCCAATGCTTCTTGGTGGGTTTTAATGACTTCTATATCGCCGTCATTCTGCCAAAACCGATTATCTGCAGTTTTGGTCAATTATGAGTTAAATATACCAATCGATTCAGTTTTTTCAGATCTGTCGTCTGCCAATATCGGTTAAACGCAAAAACCCATAGTTGCAGAGTTACTCTGTGCAAATAACGGCTAACTTATCCATTTCTGTAAAAAGTCGCCAGACAAAAACGATTAAATTTATTTAACGATATTACGCTTGCTAAATATTATTAAACACGTTTAATTGATTTTCTCATTCACGCACTGGAGCAGGTCCACAGATGATTTATTCAGCTAAAGTATTTCAAATGCCGTTAGCCGGTTTTGGAAAATTATTTACTTATTGAAAACTTTAATAACATACGTCAGCAAAAATTTAATTATTAACTTTAACTCATTTTGGCGCGCGCCCTTAACATGCAAGATGAAATAATGATTTTGTGAAAAAAAATACTTTTGGCTAACGTTACTACGGGTTCTATTATATAAAGCCTCTCCAGCCAAAAGCGATTAAATGTTGAAACTCGATCACTAAGTAATTATTTACATTGATCTTTTAATCAAGCTCAATAGTTCAATAGCAATGTCCAGCAGTGTAGTGCAAAGTAGCCTATACGTTAATCTTTTGCCTTATCTATCTACTCACCGAATTTCGTACAAATCCGTTCAATAGTTTCGGATATTAACGTGTCCAGAAAAATGTATATAAAATGTAATGTAAATGTATGAGTATAAAAAGAATAAATGAAAAATCCTTAATTTTTTCGTCAGGCAAAACTGACTAAAATTATGTCTTACTCTTTTTTTCTGTTCTTCTGATAACATTTTAAAGACACAACATTTTCTACATATGTATAATAGTAAAATGAATATCTGCTTCTATGCATTATTACAAATTGGTAGACTTAAAGGTTCAAATTTATCAAATAACTGTTTTTGATAATTGCCAGCCAAAAGAGATTAAATGCACTCCTCTCGGAGATATTTTTTTATTTTAATCCGTTTCTATAAGGATAATCGAATCAACTAGTCTTGACTTCTACAGAAGAATAAATAATGCATCGGCAAAAATAAAATAAAAAATAATGAAAGCTAGTATTTAACAAAATAATCTACAGTAAACTTTCAAATTGATTTATCTCAAATTGCATTATTGTGGATTTAACTGGTTTTGGCAGAATGACGACGATATGTTTATTGCTAGAACATGAATTAACGTGCCTTTTCAAGCACAGAGGACATAGAGATATTTAAATGAGATCACCCATCTGGTGCCATGGCATTGTGAAAGACACTACACTTGCAAGATCGCAACCTGAACTGAGTTATTCGTCAACTCGCACAACAGTTTAAATCTGAGGTAGTCATGTACAGTCAATTACAAAAAGTTTTGGAAAAAGTTATAATCCTTCAATGTTTAATACCACACAGTTGTGAGTTATGAATACAAAATAAAACAAAATTTCTTGTTTCCAATTTTTTATTCGACTATACTTTGTACGTATGTACGAGTTGACTACACAAATAATAGGTAAAACTTGCAATAAGCACAGTACTTGAGCAGTGTACAATTAAGAATAGACAGGGGGTGACCGTTTGCTACTTACCTGCCTAGGGCCTCCTCAGCTCATCATAAGCGATACAATAAAAATAAAAAAGCATAAGATAAAGAGCGGACGCATAAAAAGGGGACTACGTAACCGGAGAAATGAATCATAAAAATTAAGGTTGTATATTACGAAAAGGTTGCTTAGCGCCTATTAAACGCGAGAAATTTGGCGGTTCAGCTATAAAAACGCTTTATGAAGCAGTTTATGCGCGTTTTTAATAAACATTTAATTTATATGCGCGTGTGGTGGGAGCTTAGCTTAATGTCGGGTTGGAACCTTTATTGCTGGTCAGAGAGTTGTGCAATTAGAAACAGGGTGAACTGATTACTTTACCATCTCCTATGTTATTTAAATAAACCTTTATAAGAAATAAAAACATATTCAAATTCATAGAAAAATAGTTTAGTTAAAAACACAAGGCAATTGAAAACACTGCACATTTGAAATACTTCTTTTGTTCTGTGGACATACTTACTTCACCATCATCAATCAGCCTATAAATAATCGCCAGGCCTTCCCCGATGGACAATGGTATTTCTGGTGTGGACTCGATAATGTTAAAATCATGATCCCAAACCACTCGGTCAGAGGGATTTACAGCAGTTTTATAAGCAGGTAGACCCTTGAAGGTAGGAATTTTTACCCCAAGTGAGTGCAATACAACTGAAGCTTAAAAGAGGCATCACAATCACCCTTAGCATCAACGAAATCCCTGCTCGGCTCGTTACGGTCCGGTACTACTGATCACTTCCCGTACGGTGACCACACGATAGTACGTATGAATTATGAACGCAAGCCAAAAACCAAATTTCTATAATAGATATTGATCCTTATATTTAAAAGATAGAGTTTAAAATTTACTGAAGAAGTTTGACATTTTGTGGTTGGTTTATCTGCCGGCAGCTGTACGTTTGTCAAAGTAGGATAATTAACGTCATGTGGTGAGACTCAAGTCGTCTTTGTGGGGAGATTCATCATAATTAGTATAATTTACGTCACACCGCGGAACTCAAGCCTTTTTTGTAGGCGGATTAGGCCAGAACCCGGTTGGTTCAATGTTATAATACATGCAATCGTTCTATGTATGTATATGAAAACAACTATTAAAATAATAAATATTTATTACATTAAATTTAAATTAGTTTTATCTAAAAATGTTTCTTGTGTACGTACAGTTATACAAATTGTATTTGCAGACGTAAGCAAACCAATAAAACTAATTGTATTTGTAATAAAACGAAAATACACACAACTTAATAAAGTCATCCTACGCATACGTTTTTTTAATAAGTAGTAAGCGTTAATTAATCCACGTCTAAATGTTTGATTATAATGAAACGCGAAAGTTTTACAGAGTATACAGGGCGTCCCACGGATATGCCACATGGAGGAAAAGTACCTTGAATATTGTTGATGGAACATTTTACTAAAAGAAGACATTATTTGAATTTAAAAAACAATTTAAACTGCATTCATAGATATTTAAATAATTACATGGTTGAACCGGGAATCAAACCCGTTACATGAGAAAAATAATCATTCTGTAGCTTTATCACACCGATCGAACGGCTTCATCATAAGGATTATTTTTTGCTAAATAACATAGTGTCACAAATAAAAGGAAGACCATGAATTTTAACATTTTTAATACAAAATTAATCAATTTATGTATGTATTTATTTCGATGTCAGTTGTATGTCGTTAAGGCATTATCAGCTTTTCATTTTTCTAAACAACATTTCACATCAAATGTTAAAATTCATGGTCTTCCTTTTATTTGTGACACTATGTTATTTAGCAAAAAATAATCCTTATGATGAAGCCTTTCGATCGGTATGATAAAGCTACATGATGATTACTTTTCTCATTTAACGGGTTCGATTCCCGGTTCAACCATGTCATTATTTAAATATCTATGAATGCAGTTTAAATGTTTTTTATAAATTCAAATAGTGTCTTCTTTCAGTAAAATGTTTCATCTACAATATTCAAGGTACTTTCCCTCCATGTGGCATATCCGTGGGACGCCCTGTATAACTAAAATTATGTTGCAAGATAAAACTAAAACAGAATTGTCCTAAGAATATCCGAAGTAATGGCGTCCCCACGGAGGTTCCACTGTAATTCACAGTATTTCCACAAAAGGGCGCGCGTTGCATCTATTAATAATTTGTATCGGTCTTCGACTCGAGCAGCGTACTAAGGCTCTGCCACACAAGATGCGATTTTGGGACGACAAGAGAGCAACGTGATTTGTGTCGCAGCTTGTTTATGTTTGTTTATTTAAAAAGATAGATGGATTACTTTACCGCCACAGGTCAGGCAGTGCCTAGTGTGGGTTCAAAGGAAATCTCAGCCTCTTTGAAAATTATGCTTATACATATTTAGGTAACACTATTTTCCACTGTACTTATTTATTAAATTAATTTATTTGTATTACATTTATTTGATGGTGGTGAGTTGGAGGCTCAGGCTAACGTTTTTATCTAACCTGATGTTAAAACCCCTCGTCTGTGGCAAGGACTCCTAGAGCTCCATAACAATATAAATTCTATTGTGTCTGGTATTTCAACAGCTGATCTATTAATTGATGAAAAGGCCGAAGACAAAACATAAAATGAGTTTACAGTATCTGATAGTATGGTAATTGGACTAGGAGGATCGTCTTAAAATTAATTTGTAAAATGTCTTCAAGCAATCATAAACGGGAGTTTTCAGTTCAACATAATTATAAATTAATTTGGTCTTGCAGTTCTATATTAGCTACTATAACAGGGCTCGAATTTTACGAATAGTCAAGTTTCACGAGTGAATTCTTGTAGAATAAAAACTACAACCTTCATGATGTTCATACTACGCCACGGTACACTAAAGTTTTATGCTGCCCTAACACAAAACGAGTCTCTCACGCGCCTCTCCCGTCTCACAACAGCGCGCTGTGTATCGACATCTTTATAGTGATCCATCGACTATAATGAATACTTCCTATTGCGGTACATTAGTACAACCTCTTGATACTAAAATTTCGACTGAGCATTAATCTTTAAATAACTGAGTAATCAGAATTACCCACAAGGGCGTTGACCCGTAGAAAATTTGATGATGGGTTATATGAGTCATCTTTTAGGAAACCGCTTGTTTGGACGGGATGAGTGATATAAAAATCATCATGGTTCTTTCATCTCCAGTGATGATGCTAACCAGATTCTATCTTGTTGTTGTATCCACTATAGGAGTCAAAATATAGGGTTTTTTAATGTGACGTCAGATGTTTACTACTTTTGTGTTTCTTTAGTTAGTTGAAGGTTGTAATAGCTAGTTCCTTTGCAGTCACGTATTCCGAGTGTATTCTGCTTCTATCTTCGGTCTAATCATCACCTGAGGGTAATCAGATAGCTCGAGGCTTAGCGTTAGCTACCTCGTTGACAAATATTTTAAAAAGTCGCAAAAAATTAAGTCAGGGTGTTTAAAACTAAAATCCGACAGTGAAAAAGTTGATGCAACTTTCACAGCGCTCCCGGTTTTAGCTTTATCAACTTTTTCCAGAATGAAAAGGATTCCATCTGCTAATCCGGGAGTACGTACGATTTAAATTCGGTGCCTCCTCGGCCTTTTTGTTAGAATGGTCAAATAACAAGCATACATACATAATTTACAAATTATTGTTACCTACTTTCAGAAATTTGATTATAATTGGGTCATACATGATATAGCATCCTACCCATCAAACAGCATTGGGCCAGTGTGGGTTATGGTCCATTCTCCCCACACGGGAAGGCTTGTACCCAGCAGTGGGACGTGTATAGGCTGTTGATGATGGGTCACGTAGCTTGGTTGTTTATATACCTTTCTAAATATTATTATTACCCTATATAAAAATATATTATTTTAATTAGCCTAATGACTTGGCTCTACCAAATAGTAATAATGCCCTGTATCACAAGAGTGCCTATGTAACTGGTATCCAAATATTCAATCACCTGCCCACAGATCAAAAAGCTTCAGTAAATTTAAGCTGTTTTAAAATTAAATTAAAAAGATGGCTTAATATTGATAAGGCGTTCAACAGTTTGACTGAATATTTTGGTACAAAAACAGCATAGTGGCTGTTTCTATGTAACATGTACCTACATACTAAAAATTGCATGCCCGACTAGGGTAAATTATTTTATGCATAATGGGAGCAATAAAAATTTATCTTATCTAAATTGTGTTCCACAGCTGGGCAAAGGCCTCCCCTCCACGTTTCCATTCGTCCCTATCCCAAACCACCTCAGACCACTCAGGTAAGAAATTGTCGAGGTCATCATTCCATCTCCGCCTCGGTCTGCCACGCTTCCGGTGTCCGTCATATGGAACCCAATCAGTGGTGATCTTCGCCGTCTGTCCGGCATCATGCGGCTGACTTGGCCGTTTTTTAAAATATAAAAATATCATCTGACTTTTCGCGTAGATAAAAAAAATATTACATCATCAAAATATTACATGTCTTGTCAATTACGGACACATCAAAAAGGGCTGATGGCGATCCATCCATAGTCTCTGTCTACCCCTGTGGGAAACAGGCATGAGGTTATGTATGAATTTACGAAAAAGAGATAAACCAAATAGGCTGGTTTCAGAGTCACGCTTACCATCAGCGCGGGTGGTAAGAGTCACTTCACTATAAAACGGTACAAGACAACACGGCCGCGGGCGGTCAGCATGACTCTGAAACCAGCCTTATGCCTTCGGAGGCTTGCAAACTCACAACCCGTTGGGCTACAAACGTTGTGGCGGGTGCGGTCAACGACCCCGCCGCGGCCGGCGCACGCGCATCTCCATTCGCTCATATTGAACGCACTAGTGTCTTCTGACCTGAGTCGAGAGCCACGTGAAAAAAGGTAAAGTAATACAATCTAGTACATTTCATTACGAGTGCGGAAAGCCTGTCATTGCAAAGAGTTCCGACAAATGTCTACCCGAGCCAAGGCGCAGCCGAAGGTGAGGGTTGACAGTCGGAACAAGTTGCAATGACGGTTCCGCACGTGTACTGAACAACTATTTTTAATACTGTTGCGAAAAAATTAAGTAATTTAATAAAGAATATTTTGAAAAAAAAATGGCGCCAACCGTAAAAGAATTTAGGCAGAGATTTTTTTTTATTTTCTTCACCCATTCTGGGTAGGCAAAGGGAACTATGCCCATACAGCACAGCCAAGTCTTCAGTAGAATTTTTTAATTGATATGAAATGTAAATGAAATTTAATGAGATGAAATGAAATGAAACCTAACCTAACTCATTGAATTAAATCTGATATTGATACAAATTAGTAGCTTCTTTTTAGAAATATTTGCTTGAATCATAAAAACTTCTATGATTTTTTTTTAGTAAAAACTTCGTGGTTGGTTTTTTTCTTTTTAATAGACATTATTTTGACAGTTGGGAAAGAGAACGCACGAGTTCGGAAAAGGTAAAGAAAAAGCTCGAGTATGTAAATAACCCACATCCCGAACGCTATACGTCCCTGCAATACGCCATTTTTTGAGCAACTGTATTAAAAATATACATACAACCTCGACTATTATCCCCGAAGGATTAGTCAGAGACTAGGCAATGAGGACAGCAAAAGCAGTCCCCTACTATAGTCCACTTTTCACCAAATAGCGACAGCACATCTGCTCAGCGTGACATGTGGCGAGTCCATTGCCGCTCTATGCTGTTGGATGTATATAGTCTTTAGTCCGATAGTCGCCTTTTACGGCACCCAAGGGAAGAGAGAGGGTGGTAGTATTCCTTCACCGCTACGCGACACGGTGGCACGACACGTAATACAAATACAAAGTAATAAATACAAATTGAAATTGAAAATTTCCATTTCAATGTGTAGTGTTCGTGTAAACTTCAGAAAACAATAAAATAAATACGAGGCTAAAGTATGATTACTGTCCATCTGCTGGACAGGACAAATTAAAATCGAGTCATTGCTACAATTTTATGGGTATTGTCTTACGCCCGAAATTTATAAATTACTAGAGGCCTGCTCGCGACTTCGTCTGTGTGGGTGGACGCAGTGCCATGTGACGAATTTTCAAAACAATGCTTTCACACAAACCTTCAACTTTTACCGGCTTACCGTCACTCACAATTAGGGTTGCCACCCGTACTCTAAAATAGAGAATTGTCCTCTTTTTTATGTAGGCGTACTCTATAATCTACGACACCAATACTCTAAAATACTCTAATTACGAAAAGCTGATCGATACTGGAAAGTACTTTAGCGTTCACTGAGAGGCGTCTTCTCCCTAATGAATGTGAAGTGGAGGGACGAAAGAAATAGAGCTTCCCTAAATTTAATAAAAAACGAGTTGATTATGTATTTTAATCTAAATTTTGATGGCAAAGGGGCTGTAAATATCTTCAAGAAAGACAAATATTTGTTAAATGTAACAAAGAGCAACAAAAAATACGTTTTTAAGGACAAATAAATAAATACTCTTTTTTTATGCTATGTACTATATTTTTGTTCTAACAAAATAAAAAATACACTATTCGTCCTAAAAAAAGGTGGCAACCCTACTCACAATCTAAGCCAAGCGCTTGTAAAATAAAAGAACACGCGTCCAACTCCACGTACATACTTACATCACCAATACAAGTAAGGATATTTAAAAAAAACGAGACCAGGCAGTAGGTGCAAGAAAGGGGAGCCGTCCAGGCGTCAGGTAGAAATCCTTTGTTCAACATCGAGCTTCTGTTTATTAAAAGGGCCTTGTATTAGAAAATTAAACTTCAATCTTTGAGATGCGAAACAACGAAGAAATATAATGGCTTTTTCCTTTCCTCAAAATGTTTTCGAGGAACAAGCAAAGCGAATTGTGTTAGTTTTGTTTGTTTGTTTGTTTCGTTTGGGTTATCTAAATAATGTTGCGTATACTTTATAAAATCTTAATTTAGAGGGAGCACTTTTAACAATACCATGTATTGAAAACCAACCAATGAAAAAAATTTAATTGTTCTATCGAATATAATTATATGAATACTTTTTTCCTTACTTAGTTATATTTGTTTATAAGTTTTACCCACTTTAGTAAACGAAATATAATTAATCATTTTTCCATTATGATTCAAATTATTGTTGTCTGACAATTTAAGAAGATATTTTTTTTTTAAATAGACTATGTATTGATCACCATTCATCACTTGTGGTCGCAATGTTGTCCAAAGATATATTTGAAACGTAATAATCACATGAAAATTAAACGATTTGATGTGTAATTATGACCGCCATTCGAAATTAATAAGGAAAATCAGAATAAAAACACAGTTTCGGCACAAGGATTTAAGTCAATCAATTATTCGTCAGTTCATAGATGAATAGTTTAAAATTAAAAAGTTTAATAAGTAAGTATAGATTTGTTTTTTAATTAGTTTTTTCCTTTATTTACCGTATCAAAAAACATACTTAATTGCAACCGTATTACTCATGACATGTTTAAACCACAAAGGTTTGTCTATGCGACTGCATAATTAAAAACGTATGCCAATCAAACTGAATATTATATCTTCCAAACACATTAAGATTTTAATTCGTCTATCGAGTAAGTCAGCGCATCTAGATCCAGCATATGGCAAGACCGGCTAGTCATTAGCCGTAATTGCTAAGTCGACTGTAATGGCCACAGAACAATGTTGACATTGATGTCCTTTACATAACTTTATCAGGTACAGTCGGACAAGAAATATGTGTAGTCGGATTAGTCGGACAAGAAATATTGCGCGCCGTTCAAATCCGCGCCTACTTTTGACAGGTACTTGACAGCTATTATTGTGAGGACATGACATTGAGCTATGACATGAATGGGACATGAAGTCTAAATATCTTTTTTTTATTTCATGTAGATATCTAGGCCGCAATATTTATTTTCTTAGAGTATATCTGTACTCTAACTTCATTATAATGGTCGTTTGAAAAGCAGTATGATAGCTAAGTCTAAGGTCTACAATTAGATTTAATAATTGTAACACCAAGAGTTTAGACTGAATATAATATATTATATGTTTAGTTTAGGCGACTAACAGACTAAAGACTGCACATACACCCATCAGCATAGAGCATTTTGGGGGTCAAAGTTGCTCGCGTCCGTAGGTTTACCCTTGAGACCCTACACGTGATCCCTGGGTGGTGCTAAATGAGTGACACCAACTGAGTGGTAGAGCCACGCTGCGTTGCAGCACACATTGGGCCGGCTCGCCCGGCGTAATACCACCCTCTCACTAATATTCGGCGTGAAATAATGGCACTTGGTGCTGTTGTGTTTCGTCCGACCAGTGAGGGTTCCGGAGGCCCCTCCCCCCCCCCCCCCCCCTCCCAATTCCTATTCCTTCCTTAAACCTTTTCCTCCCTCAAAGGCCGGCAACGCGTCTGCGTTTCCTCTGGTTTTGCGGGTGTCCATGGGCGGCGGTGATTACTCTCCATCAGGTGACCCGCCTGCTCGTTTGCCTCCCTCTTATATAAAAAAAAAAAAAAAAGCGGCGATGGGCTCACCAGCTGTCACGATAAGCACATCTGCAGTCGCTATTTGGTGAAAAGTGGACTATGGCAGTGGACTGCTTTTGCTGTCCTCATTGCCTAGTCTCTGACTAACCCTTCGGGGATAATAGTCGCGGTTAATGTATGTATGTATGTCTAAGGTTATATTCATATTATAAATGAGCTTTCTGGAATTAGAATATTTTGATTATTAAAATTTTGCACTTTGAAACCAACTGTATTCGTAGAGGCTAAGCTAGTATTAAATATTTAAAGAATTTAAAGGAAGGAAGATACAAGATAAAAAAAAATATTTTACCATTTTTACTGTACTGACCCTAAGATTTGATATCTAATTTTACAAAACGTTGTGCCCACAACATTAAACGGGGAATAACAAAACGTACGTCTCATACCAGGTAGGTCAAAGGTGATTCTTATGTTTTATGTTGTTATAAAACCGTCCTGTACAAAAAAGGTACAACGATTACATTAGATTTTGCACCGTAACATGTTGCGATAAAGGACACATTTGCAGTAACTATATCTTACTTTACGACACATTGTCCACACAATGCTGTTATATTATATAAGTGTTAATACGGATAGCCATCTAAAGGCGCTCCCTCACTTGGAGCATTCGCCTTCACCTGTATTGTAACAGATGAGAAGAGTTCGATGGCGCAGAGGCTAAAGGGTTCAGTTTGCGATCTTACCAATTTTACATCAAAAATTTACCAGGAAAAATTGGTTATTTTCTATTAGCTGATTCAAAATACATTAGATATTTCGCACTGAAATTTTCAATGTGTATTGCAGAGCGTATGTGTGAGGGGATGAACGAAGCCAAAACTATTGGAAACATTTGGCTCGATAGAAAAAAATCCTGAAGTTACCTCTAAAATTTCATATAAATGCACATTACGATCGTGTTTTACAATAATAACTCCTATAAAATGTTAAACACATAGGTATTTACCTTTTCGATTTCTTGACTGATTTGGATTTTTTTTAAACTAGACATTTATTAACTTTTTGATAAAAATGTGATGTGTGATGAGCTCTCCCGTTCTTCGAAAGGCACGTGAAGTCGTTGGTTAAAAACCCACCAACTCGCAGTGACAAGCGTGGTGGCTTATGGCCTAGTGTCCCATTGCGAATCCAATGTTGTCCATGTGGTAAGACCTGTGCCCAGAACTGGGACGTTTATAGACTGATGATGACAATTTACAAATCATATTGTAGGTTACGCACTTTAATGCTTGGTTCTCCTCAGTCATCGATGTAATGCTCGAAACTGAATTACATTACAGGCGAATGCTCCCAGTGAGGGAGTGCCTTAAACGTTAACAATAGTGAGACTTGGCCTAGTTTATTTGGATCTATTTATATTAATCAGTTATAGTCATACAATAACGGTCGCATGTCGGACCCTTACTACGAGGAAATGCGGAATGTTTGACTGAGTTTTAATTGATGGTAACAGTAATTTAAGCTGGCTGCATTAATGTTGGTAATTCAGGTTTTATTAAAAGCTAATTTTAGTTGAAGGCTAAAAAAAACTCGATGACGTAGTGAATTACGCATGCATCTTGTAATGTTAAGTAAGTTTCGCATTGTTGGGTCAATGGATGAATGACCAAAGTACTTAAACTTTTATCAGATTTCCTCGATGAAGAAGGCACGTTAAGCCGTTGGTACTGTTGTTGCAATATAGCATTCAATAGAACCTACCAACCCGCATTGGGCCATCGTGGTCGGTTAGGGCCCAACATTTTTTTACAGCAGATGCATTAGTGCCAGACTTTAACCACTACATTCAATATTTTTTTATGTCTTAAAGTATACTACGTAGAGGTACTCGTATTATCAATAGGTCATTTTCAAATTCTCTACAGGTAACCTTGTCCGTAACCATGTTTAATTTTTTTTTAACAAATTACGAGAATACTGCAAATGTAAAGTAAATAAATGCAAAATAAACTGTTAAATTATGCATCGAAAATCAAAAATAATAATCTAATTTCATATTTTTGTACTTTGTTTAAAGCAAAAGTCATTCTTGGTAACAGAGTTGTCTTCTATAAAAAATCATTATGTCCCAGACAGTAGGGCAGTACAAATATCGTTAATAATTTGTTTTTATACCACACTTATTAATTTAAAAATTAATGGGTTATCTAAATACAGATATTGATAAAACATAGATAGATTTAAGTAACATAGTTGTATAAGATTTATTTTTTATAAACATTAACAATAATAACCAAATGTGATTTTGCATGTTATTCAGAGATAAAAGGCTATACTTAATAATGATACCAAAATATTTGTGATTCATTAGTTCATTATTAAAATAAAAAATGCTTCGTATTGGTAACATAGTGGTAATTTATTTTCACATAAGGACATTCAATTTGAAATAACATCTTAAATTATTAATAAACTTCGCGGTTAATTACAGGATATCAAAATTTGATGGTTACTTTCTGTACCTATAGATGTTGGAAAAAGGAATGTTTAGAGAGTTTGTAAATTTTTTGTTTTAAAATAGAAGTTACATTTACCTGCAGAGAATTTGAAAATGGCACAACTAATAAATGACATGTTGGTAACATGTCAAAGAAAACGGTCACCTATGCGGAGAACTGGCGCTGCGAATATTGCTTACTATGCACAATGCAGCGAATGCAGCGATTGTGCGAATCGTTTTGCACTTACAATTGGAATCGAGTTAAAAATTGGCGCGCATTCGACCCTTCTGAGGCTAATTTCACGACAATGATAAAGCGTTGATCACCGACACACGTGGTAGGGGTAAGCGATTACGCAGAGCGCCACTACGGTCTAACATTACAATCGAATCGTGGTGTCAAGGTCTGAATACTTAGTCACGGGCTAGAAATACCAAGCTCGGTATTGTATAAAGGCACCAATTGCTGAAACTTCTGTAAGCGAGAATGTTTTCTAATACGTGTTAAATTGAGAACGCTAATTGTTTCACTTCAAATTATGTTGTAATTGTTTAATTATTCTAAAGCTTAGATTAAAACAAAAAGGGAAGATACGGCATTAGCGTCTCGTGAGTGAGCCGCCAAAATTAGGCCTAAAGGCACAATTTCACTTCAGTCACAATTAGCCGAGCGAACAGGCTACATTGCACTATTGCGGATATTCTACTGTGTGAAAAAGAGAAAGACGCTACTACTCCGCAGTGGCGTCGGAATCGGTCGTACGTACTCGTCTGTTGCGAATGAACGTCAGGATTGAGGAGCCACCCCTGATTTTTAAAGGAAAATCATACCATCAATTAGTAGTATAGAAAATAATTTTGTAGGATAAATTCTGGAATTTGTAGTATAATACTTTCTAAGGTACATCAGTATAAAGGTGGCTCCTCAATCCATACAGTATGGATTGAGGAGCCATCCTAGAACTCGGAAAGTAATATAGTTACATTTTTGAAAATTTTGTAAGTTTTAGTAGGTATTTTGTAGGTTATCTACTAAAAATTTCAGTGCAGTACTGCCGAAATTACAGAAAATACAATAGTTTTGTTGTGGCTCCTCAGCCCGTATACAAAAGCGTGAATTCCTATGAAATTGATCCACATATTAATATATTCGAACTAATGGACAATTAGTAGTATGTATGCTTGAATTTGTAGCATAGAAATAAAATAGTAAGATTAAGTAAATTAGCTAAAAAAATACTTTTCATCTGGCTCCTCAATCCAGACACTTGCATTTAAATAATTGACTGTATCTACCTAACTATAGAAGATAATCAAAAGCTTTATATGCCAATATTTAGTAGAAATTTCTACTAAATATCTATGTACAAAATAACATTGTACAATTTGTTCAAAGGAAGTTATGACGAATATTAGATATTCCATACAATTCATTATATAGGGTGACCATATCGATACTGGCAAAGAGAATAAAAATACGTGTACTTAAATATATAAATATATATAAGTACACGTATTGAGGTAGCGTATTGTATGTTTTGCTTCGTATGTACAAAACGATACGGGTACGTTAACTTATAGCAAATGAGACACTAACCCGCATTGGGCCAGCGTGGGAAGGCCTGTCCCCAGCTGTTGGACGTGTAAAGGTTGATGATGATACCATGGGGCATTTCCGACTGCTGATATAATTGATTAAAAAAACGCTACAACTCTTCAGACTCTAGTTTTAGAACACGACCAGATATGCGGTTACATAGCATTTGTTTAAGTTTATACAAAACATAAACAGTATTTTATTGTACAAATTGTCATGCTACTAACTTAGTTATGGTAAAGAATCATAAATGACTCTTTCATTTATTTATTTATTGATTCCTAAATCACGCAAACAGGTTTACATTTTAAAAGTTCTTAGTAAAAATTTAACACTTCTAGCTTTCGATCACTACTAATAAACCATACATGTTTATACAGCGTAGTTTCGATTGAATCCTCATCCACGACCTTTTAATTAAACATAGTAAGTACTTACCTATACTAAATACCACTGTAGTAATATAAAACTAACTAATTAACAATCTAAATATAAAACTAAGAAAACCTGAATTATTAGCATCATAGAATGTGAACTAAAGTTTTTTTCTTGAGAACCTGACCCAAAATGTCAAAAGGGTGTAGGATAATAATCCTTTGTAGTTAGAAAAATAAAGGAGATGACCCACCCTACTTCCCTATTCATTGTCCGCCCTACAATAAAAAGTTCATGCGTCATCGTGATCAAAATTAAATTACTGTATTGGTTTTTTAACCTTTAACAAGAATCAACAGTAATTAGCAGTTAAGGTTAAAAAAATTCTAATTAAAAATTACTGGTGCTTGTGACAGGTAAAATTCCCGCCGACAATTTTGTCCCAAATTACATTTTTAAGTATAGGAAAAGCAAAGAGATTGCTCTCATACAGTCTTAACATAACGTTATTCGTAATTTGTGTTATGCATCATTAGCATTTTTTGTCAAATAAAGGCTGTTATATAAGTAACAACTTATTTCTTTACTTTCGAACTTTGACTTTTTTCTTTGATTTAAAAGAATAAAACGTGTGATTTTTTTATTTATTTATGATGTTTGGCTCAATAATCTTTGATGCCAGTACCGTAAAGTATTACAAATTATCAGATGTAGTAGATAGGACATGACGTAAACTTTGATTCCTTTTTATACAATTTTCAACACCTATCAGTTAAGTAATTCAATTATTGCAACAGAACACATACACTGGTAATATAGCATGAGGCACAAACATTAAGTTTATTTGTGTATTAATTATTGTTGTTTAACATACGATATGATTTACGAAACTGAATAAGCCAAAATACTAAGTGCCCGTTTTGATTGCTCGGACTGGATTTGGGGGTTAAAGTTTCTCGCGTCCGTAGGTTTACCCTTGAGACCCTATACGTGACCCCTGGGTGGTGCTAAATGAGTGACACTGACTGAGTGGTAGAGCCACGCTGCGTTGCAGCACGCATTAGGCCGGCTCGCCCGGCGTAATACCACCCTCTCATAAATATCCGGCGTGAAATAATGGCACTTGGTTCTATTGTGTTTCGTCCGGCCAGTGAGGGTTCCGAAGGCCCATCCCCCCCTCACACAATTCCCATTCCTTCCTTAAAGTACGGCAACGCGCCTGCGATTCCTCTGGTTTTGCAGGTGTCCATGGGCGGCGGTGATTACTCTCCTGCCTGGTGACCCGCCTGCTCGTTTGCCTCCTTCTTTTATATAAAAAAAATAAAAAAAACACAGTGTCGTTCGTAGGAATTTGTAAAACACTAACAATGAAAGTCGCAAATTCGTAGAAACAATATTCAAAAAGTTGTAAGGGTTTGACCATAGCCGCGTGGTTGAAAAGTGGCTGTCACTCATTCTCTCTCTCAAACGATGCATAATAGACGTCCAATTCTTTCTGTTAATAACTGATACGATTTTTCATAATTTAAAATAGCTAGTAATAAATACGTTATTATGAGATTACTTACCTTACCTCAGTTTGTAGCTTAGTTTTCCAAATACTATAGGTACAGTAGAGGAAGTTCCCGGTCGGCCACTTTTCGGCAATGTTCGCTTGCACACTATCTACGCGCACGCTACTGTACGTACACGCGGTCGGAATGGAGCGCAAGCGAATATCGCCGAAAAGTGTTCGTGTATGTGTGTACACGTGTATGTTGTGACACCTTACCGGGAAGCGAATAACTACATAAAAGGTATTTGTATGAAATTAATTTGCTTTATTTAAGCGAGACTGATACCTTTTTTGTAATTATGACAAATAATATATGAATGGGTATGCGTGTCGGTGTCGTTAACAGAGTTGAAGTGAAAGGTAAATTTTGACGTATTATTACTAGGTACTTATTTATTTTAACGACTGTATTGTATACTGTACAAGGTTCACAATACACGGAAAGCAAAACAAATTGCGTTTCACTGTTCATATTAGTTCTTCAAAAAGATAATAGATGACGCCAGGATGACGTTTAGACAATTATACTGTTATTGTTATTCTCGTTTAACATTTAAATCAGAAACGTGATTGAGCGATGCAACGTGTTAAAACCAAGGAACATACATACAAACATACATATAATAATATGTATTTTATTTCACACATTCAGATCTTATATCTCTGTCATCAGAAATAGGATCTGATAAAAGGTTAACGTTTTAAACGCTTAACAAATTACATTACTGAATCAAAGGAACATGATTTGATTAGAACAGTCCAGTGTAATGTAGTTTTTAAAAATGCAAAGCTATGTATTTATCCAATATCATCGATAAGTATTAGCAATTATTAAGTTGCAAATTGAAAATGTGTCGAAAAGAATTTTATTTGTAATATGTATAAAACAAAATTTGCTTTAAAATTATTTAAACAATATTTATAACATTATAATAATTATTGTTTTCTATGGTTTAAGCGAACACTACACATTGAAATGAAACACTTTTTACAGATTAACTCGCGTTTAATTTTACTACATTACAAAGTTTTTTAGTTTCCTTACGTTTCGAACCCTTATGATAATTATAATAATTGTTAAGTTCATAATAATATAGGTAATATATTTTGTTAAAAATTAAATGTAAAGAACAATTTGTCCGGTTTTCATTCATAAAACATGGTCACCTTATAGTTAATTGTATGCAATATCTAATATTCGTCATAACTTCCTATGAACAAATTGTACAATGTTGTTTTGTACATAGATATTTAGTAGAAATTTCTACTAAATATTGGCATATAAAGCTTTTGATTATCTTCTATAGTTAGGTAGATACGGTCAATTATTTAAATGTAAGTGTCTGGATTGAGGAGCCAGATGAAATGTATTTTTTTTAGCTAATTTACTTAATCTTACTATTTTATTTCTATACTACAAATTCAAGCATACATACTACTAATTGTCCATTAGTTCGAATATATTAATATGTGGATCAATTTCATAGGAATTCACGCTTTTGTATACGGGCTGAGGAGCCACAACAAAACTATTGTATTTTCTTTAATTTCGGCAGTACTGCACTGAAATTTTTAGTAGATAACCTACAAAATACCTACTAAAACATACAAAGTTTTCAAAAATGTAACTTCATTACTTTCCGAGTTCTAGGGTGGCTCCTCAATCCATACTGTATGGATTGAGGAGCCACCTTTATACTGATGTACCTTAGAAAGTATTATACTACAAATTCCAGAATTTGTCCTACAAAATTATTTTCTATACTACTAATTGATGGTATGATTTTCCTTTAAAAATTAGGGGTGGCTCCTCAATCCTGACGTTCATTGTTGCGAAGCGACCGAGACGTCAACGCGCTACTCGCTGGCTCCCTCGCGCTGACGTTGAAACTTACCGCTTTGTCTCGCTCGCTCGATTTACACTTTATAGGTGTGCGTGTGTGAGTGTTTGCTTATGTAGTTGAGTAGGACTATATTTTAAATGACTACAAGTAGGAGCATGCCGTATCTTCCCTTTTTGTTTTAATCTAAGTTCTAAAGTTACTTTTATTTGTTGCAAACATAAAGTGGTGTGGTTTTTAATTGTAGTTTATCTAATTATAACCAGTCATATTATAATCAACAGAAGAATCATTATAACTATGTTAGGTACTGAACTATTTTACTAAGATTGTTTTGAATAACACTTAAGAGAAGAAGAGAGAAGATTTTATTCTTTACTAGCGACCCGCCCCCGACTTCGTCTGCGTGAACACCCTGTATCCCATGACAAATTTCCAAAAATTCATGAACGCAACAAAAAAAGAATCAGCCAAATCGGTCGAGCCGTTCTAAAGTGATACGCGTACAAACTTACACGGCAATTGATTTTTATGAATATATTGATAAAATAAAATTGATATTTTACTGTCATCCGTAGTTTTGTAACTATATGTTTTATAACTATATGTAAAAGAAAATAAGTTTGAAATTATGTTGAAAGTGTCGCAATTAAATCACTTTTCACTGACCTACTGTGCACTTCGCCACTCACGATGAAAGCCCACGAAAAATTTACCTGTAACAAAAAATGAAATCTTGATTAAGTATAGGTATTTCTTTTCCGATTTCAGTCGGAAGTAGCGTTGCCAGGCGTCCGAATAAAGCCGGACATAGTTAGGCTTTTTGATTGCGTGTCCGGCCAAAATAAACGATGTCCGGCTTGTCCGGCTTTTGTTAGGCCTTTACATTTCGCACACAAGCGAGCGCCGAGGCTGCCGAGCGTGGCCGAGCGCAGGCTAGTCGACTGTCGGTCGCTCTGAAAATGTAGGGTGTCCGGCCGTTTTACCCAAAAGTCCGGCTATTAGGTTTGGCGACCTGGCAACCCTAGTCGGAAGACATTCGTACTAATTTTCACGTCGGTTTTATAAACATGTCAATGATGCATCCTTTTACAATGTAAAGGTAGGTAGAGGATATTCCTTCATGCAATACAGGAGAAAATACCTATCCTCATCCTCTCCTTCCGGTAGAGGTTAAGTGGTTTATGAGTGTGTAACTGTGTACCCCCTGAGAAAGAGGCGTAATGTATGTGTCGCAGTAATAATATAGATAAAGCCGTAATATAGTTATATCCATAGGGATAGGGATTATAAACCGTAACATAGTTATACGAAAGCGATTCATTACTATCTTACTAGGAATATAATTATATTACGGTTCAAGTTTAGTGATATAATTATATTACTTGATTAAGTTTAGTGAAATAATAGTAGAAGTATAGTGCGGGTAAGGTTACCATTTAGTAATTTGAAAAGTCCTGACAAAAAGCTTGACATTTCGATAAAAGTCCGGACTTTCTAGTCACAAAATGAAAACATTACTCACTTTTTATGTTTTGTTATTAGATAAATGAGAAGTTATAATAAAGATTAAAACCGTTAACCGTAGACTTATTTGATAATACTTAAAATGTATAGTTTTTTTACTTATATTAAAAAAACCGGACAAAATAAAGAGCCGGACAAAATCCGGACTAGTCTAAAATTCCGGACATGTCCAGACTAATCCGGACGGATGGTCCCTAAGTGCGGGGGCTTCGTTGTGTTTGTGACAATAACAATAGGTACATATGACCTACAGGAGTAGGGCAGTATTTCTGTTGTCTGATAAAAAAAAGAATTTTGAAATTCAAGACAATCGCTTCGTATGTATTATTAATGTGTTAATACCACAGTATCAGCAATATTGTGTCTTTACAAGTCTTATATTTTTATGTACGTATAGGGTTACC
Source organism: Scoparia ambigualis (assembly GCA_963921215.1). NCBI lineage: Eukaryota > Metazoa > Arthropoda > Insecta > Lepidoptera > Crambidae > Scoparia > Scoparia ambigualis. The sequence continues at coordinate 55,521,657 of OY992502.1, read as the reverse complement.
ATTTAGGAGTTTGAAAAGTCCTGACAAAAAGCATGACAATTCGATAAAAGTCCGACTTTTTAGTCACAAAATGGAAACATTACTCATTTTTTATATTTTGTTTTTAGATAAATGAGAAGTCAATAAAGATTAGAGACTTACTTGATATTACTAAACCCTTTGACGGGCACAGCATGTTCAAATTTTTCATTGGTTTTAGACCTCAGCTCAATTGTATAAAGTTAAAAATATGGTGGCAATGATATATGTGCCACTGCCTTATAAAGGGTTAATGTGTAGTTTTGTTAAAATATCCGGACAAATTAAAGAGCCGGACAAACTCCGGACTAGCGTCTAAGAGTCCGGACTAGCGTCTAAGAGTCCGGACATGTCCGGGCTAATCCGGACGGATGGTAACCCTATGTACGTATGAATATAAATCATACAACATACAAGCTGCAAGTAGAAAGTAGACAGTAGAAACATTTAAAAATATGGAGCTTTGTTAGTTTTCAACGTAACAGGCAATAACATATTTCAATATTTATCGGCGTTCAATTTTAAAACCACACACACACGAAAAAATATTTACGATCCAATATTTTCACAGTACGGAAATGTGCCGCATATTTACGCCGCCTATACTATTTTAACTCATACGGCTATGAATCCTACTAATATTATAAACGCGAAAGTTTTTAATTATGGATGGATGTTTGTTACTCTTTCACGTAAAAACTACTATATGGATTTGGATGAAATTCGGCATTCAGATAGTTTATAACCTGGATTAACACATAGGATACTTGTTATCCCGATATTCCCACGGGAACGGGAACCACGCGGGTGAAACCGCGAGCGGCTGCTAGTAATAAATAAATATATAGTTAGTAAGCTATGTTTGAATAAAACATTAGTAGATATTTGCCAAATATGGATTCGTATTCGTTACATTACCTACTAGCATTTTTCGATTATAAAATTTTTGAAAATAGATAACTTTAATTTTTAATGAAATTAAGGGTGGTTCCACCCACGAAACTGAACGTCTTTCCCCAAGAAACCTATGTGCAAAAATGACAAAAAAAAAATTCGACCGCTCATACTTGTCGTCAGCTGATCGGACAGTTTTGTGTGGGAGGTCGAAATTGTTTTGTTGTTCTTGGGGAAAGTTGTTTAGTTTCATGGGTGGAACTCACCTTTAATTTCAGTAAAACGAATAAAAATTAAGGGTGTATAAAAACAAAATAAATCAACATACTACTCGTATGTGGCCATCCAAATCAAAAGTACTTATGGCGACTAGCGCAATCACGACTATCATCCACACAATAAGCAATTATAAAAAAGGCTGCTGCATTTACATTGATGAGCTTTTTCCGGTTCTTCTCTTACAAGGTTTCCCGCCACATAGACATACGAATCGATCGATGGCTTGACGACATTCATAAGTTCTCAATTATTGTAGCATAAACAGAATAAATAATACTTATTGATTATAGTCTAAGATCCGAGTATAGAACGACCTTCACCGGGCCGGTTAATGGATGAAAAGTATTTTATATCAAATATAATATGTTAAAAAATATATCGCGAGTGGGTTGGCTTAAAAATTTCAGTCCAGTACCTAAAATGACTAATTTAATATAAAAAATATATATATATCGTTACACTGTTTTGGTGTGTGTGCGTTTGTAATGAGATTATCTTTATTTATACATAAATTTTATTTATTAACCAGACGGTTGCAAATTAAGTATTAATATTGACTTACCTGTTTACACCTGCGTACCCAATAGTTATGATGGGAAAAAAATACTTAACCTAACGTTTGCATATTCTTTAGGTTTCATACTTTCGATTGGTACCTATGTAATTTATCTATTATCCAAACCAGTGCCATGTTTAAAAAATAATAATTTTTAAATACCTAATTAATATACTGAACTGAAATTCTTCAGCCTCCCCACTCACGATATATTATTTACCATATCGAAATGTGCTGTTTTCTGCGAGAATTCTGCCGATAAACTGTGTTGCAGTTTGGCAGAATGTTAAGACTTATTTGATATAAAATAGTTTTTATCCATTAACCGGCCCAGTGAAGGTCGTTGTATACCCGAATCCTCTACTATTATTCTTGATTCTAATTCTAGAAAATAATTTATTACGTTAATATGAGTAATTAACCGTGTCGCGAAGCGGTGAAAGAATACAACCCTTTCTTCCCTTGGGTGTCTTAAAAGGCGACTAACGGACTAAAGACAGCACATACATCCAACAGCATAGAGCGGCGATGAGCTCACCACATATCGCTGAGCACATGTGCAGTCCCTATTTAGTGAAAAGTGGACAATGAGAGAGAACTGCTTTTGCGCTCCTCATTGCATAGTCTCTGATCTGACTAACCCTTCGGGGATAATAGTTGTGATTATATGTATGTATGTGATTAATCACATTAGGTTTTTTGTTAATTTGGCTCTAGAATCATTATAGGGAAAATTCATTGACGCCATGCCATCGCGACTGACGCCCATGAGCCCATATAATCTCGAATGCGCGGACACAGATGTATTTAATTACATTTCGCCCTTTCGTAACCATAAGTCACGCCAAAATCGGCTTAACACAGCTCGAAATAAGGTCAAATAAGTACAAAACGACCAAATGACCGAGAAACGCGATTCATCTCGTGACTCATGACCACAACTGACTCAACTCTGAGTCAAGATAGCGGTAGGTCATCAACTATCTCCTTCTAACCAATGCTAAAATAGACCACAGAGGGAGACGGAATCTTTAATAATGACGAAAGTGTAGTCATGATTCTTCGATTTAAGTTTTTGTAGCGTGTCTCATACTTAAGATCGTGGTTAAAACGGATACAATAAGAATTTTGTAGTACAATGAAAGTGAATTAATGTAAAAAAATATACACGATCTACTTTTAACCTCCGGTATTACTTGTTTATGTCGTTTTATAGTTGTTAGTCGTATTTTAATTTGAAGAGACGTTCGTATAGAAACTTAGAGGTTATAGTTTTTAAATAGCCTTATAGTTTAATAATATAGTCTTATAAGAACAATTTCACTATCACACTGAGAGCACATAATGCAATTATAATTTGGTGAAACGTGAACTAATAGCATTGGACTGCTTCAGCGGTAGTCTCTGACTAATACTTTGGGGACAATAGTGTTGCCAGATCCGCAGGTCAAAACTATCCCAGATTTACTGCAAAATTATCGTGTTTTTATCGCATTGAAAAAGACAGATTACATACGTCTGGGCACTCTATTTGATACCAACCAACGTGTCGAGCTAAAAAAAAAAAAGGTCTTCGCCTACAAAAAAACTACTGAATGTGGTGCCCTTACATTTGTTAGCGACTCGTTCTTTCCGGACTGTGATTGAAGGAACGGTACAAAACCAGGTTTGTCACAAAATTATCGTAGAACTGACAAAAAATATCTTTGAAAGCCGACGAATTATACGAATTATCGTTCGATACTTAAATATTATTTCTTGTCGCATGCCCCTCAAAATTATCGTGGATCTACGATAATTATTGCACGCCTGGCAACGCTGCGTGAATCTGTCTGAATGTATGTAAAAACCAATGTGTAATTTTTGGTTCCGATGTTCTATGGCGGACTCCGTCGCTTTACCAGTCTAAAGGCCAAAATCTCTTGCACACCGCGTCGTCTATTTGGTACGGGTGGTAATATTATTCTGTGGTACGGGTACGTACCCGGACGGGCGGTCGGGTCTACAAACTAGTGAAGCGACGGTGATCCCGATAGTACCTAAATTTAGAAAATGTCAAAGAACAAACAAAATACAACATAGAAACCTTGGATCGTAAAAATTTAGGAAAGGCAATAATTAATTTCCATTTCTTCACAACATCCAAAAATGATAATTAAAAGAAACGAGAGGTTATTCGTAATTTATTAATTTGGCACTCAAAATAGGTTGCTGTGTACACAGGCTCTAATTAATGGACCATGAAAAGAACGCGGGGCGGATACATTGCGAAGAACAATCAACTTCTTTAATTAACCTCTAATGGAACTTTTTAATTATTTCAAGTAGTAGCGACCGCCCGCGATTTTGTCCGCGTGAACAGTCGTATGCCGTGATGACAAAGAATTTTAGAAAAATGGTTTGTTTTATAATTTTTTACATTATTCATCGAATTTGGCAGTAGAATAGCTAATATCTGTCTACTTCCAGAGTTTCAATCTAGGAACTTATCCTACCTAATAAGTTCCTTGTCTTTTTTTTTATACTAAGCCCGGCAAATGACCCCACAGGTCCAGGCGCGAGGACAACTGGTGCAGCGTAAGAGACGTAGCATCAGTCATCCTCACTCTGCCGGCCCACAAAGTGCTTCTTCACGCCTCGTTTGAAGGACCCTATGTCATAGGTAGGAGGGAGTACGTGTGCTGGTAGACTATTCCATCTTTTGGAAGTGCGGCAAAGAAACGAGTCACCAAATTTCTTTGTGCGTAATGGAATGTTAGACACTGTAAATTGGTAAATTTATTTTTTTGCCGAGAGACAACTCGGATGTCAGTGACAACAGATTAGAAATGGCCGAGCTTGATAGCTCCGGTTACCTATCTGGAAAATAGGCAGTGAACTACACGTGTTTACGGGGAAACTCTCCCGATACGCTAGTCTTATGAGTACCGAATGAAGAGCGGCGCTTCGGCGGGTTCTGATTTGGCGTCAAGACCTAACGCAAATGGTCTCCAACGCGAGTTGGTTTACTGGCGCAGGGACGTCTGGCACTTCTTGCATAACCTGACGGTTGGTCTCGAGGTGCCAGTACAAATAAAAATAGCGATGTATGGATGGGATGTCACTCGGATGAAATAAAATATTAATTAAATATTAGATGTTTTGTGTCATGCGACCAGAGCTTTTGGGTAACGATAATTACAACGCCTGATTTGTGCATGGCCTTTTCAAAGTATGTTTGTTTATGACCACAGCCAAGGCCGAAGAGGCAACATGGACAAAGGAGAAACCCGGTTCTTGGCCTGAATGTGGGTGAATAAATCATATACCAAAAAAATCGTATATTTTACCTGATTTTGGATTAACCTCTGTAAATAACAGCATCGTTGGCAGTGGCCAACAGATGTTAATTTGGTAATTATGTATTTAGTTTATCGATTAGCAAAAATCGATACGAAGACATTAAACGAAATGCAACATTATTTCAGAATATTTTAACTATCCATTAAACTAAAAGAATTTATAATTCTTAATAAATATCTTAATAATTAAGTACCTATCCACTTTTTCTTCATCATCAGTTAGAAATATCCTAATAAATCGATCAATTAATCGATGGTTCGCTCAATATCGATTGTGGAACGCAGTAATGTAGGTACAATGATAAACTAAAAAATTACAATTTTTACATCAAAAGCTTATCATTTGCTTGGCAGTAACAATAAGGTGTGTAAAGAAAAACATCGAAAATATTTTGTTGATTATAAAGACACACATTTTTGTGTTCGAGAAATAGACAACAATTTGCCCGTCAAACGCCCCGAATTTGTCGGCAAATCCAATATTACGTTCAAAGCTGTTGTTGAGCTGCTATTTGGAGGATTTTTTTTCACTAATCTTAGTCCTTAGTCCCACGCAACCATCGATGTGATGATTCGTTTCCTTTTAAGATGAATAATCTGAAATTGAGGAGCTCGATGGCGCAGCGGCTAGCGCGTTCAGTTTGCGATCTTGTCCGCTAAGCAACTTTCGCAATGCCGGGTCGCTGGATGGGTGACCAAATTAAAAACATCTCGAGCTCCTCTGTGCTTCGGAAGGCACGTTAAGCCGTTGGTCCCGGTTCTTGTCGTAAGATGACAGTCGTTAAACCCACCAACTCGCATTGGGCCAGCGTGGTGGGTTATGGCCCAATATCCCCACGTTGGAAACCTGTGCCCAGCAGTGGGACGTTTATAGGCTGATGATGATGATGATGATGAATCTAAAACCGCCAAGAATCGAGAGGAGTAGGAGGGAATGGTAAAGGTAAAGATAAGATAAACAATAAAAATCATAAAGGCTTCTTGAAAAAAATTACTACCCTCCAGTCAGGTGAAAATAAAAGATTTTGCCATGACATGAACACAACTAGATGGTGACCACTCTAATACCTATTTCTGCACCCATAAAGCATTGTTTTACAATTCTGAGTTCAGGTTCAATGAGTACTAGATCAAGTAAAATTATATTTTAACATAGGTATAGGAACCAGAGCTTCAGGGTCGCGCGTGTCCATGGGCTGCGATGGTCATATTCCACCAAGCAGGCCGTACGGTCCTAATGGTATGGTATGGTATGGTATCCATATGTATCTCATTGAAAAAAAAAACAAAAAAAATGGAGTTAAAAAAAAGCCATTGCGATATAAAATTAATAATACTGAGCTTCCGATTATTTTTAATACGAGTATATAACATAACGGTCGTTAAAAGTCCCGATAACACTTTTTCACCCGCTCTAAATCGCGTACAAACCTGTATAAATGCGTATAGAAACGTACACTTCCCACACAAAGGCGCAGTTTACTTCCAAGGCCCCGACGGTTACCAGATTGGAGTCTGAGAACACTAACAGAAATACTTTACGAACCGAATCGCTTTTTTACTGCCTCTGATGGCCACTTTTCTACGCCAGATTTTCTTGCTCCTTTAGGAGTTCTTTTGCGAAAAAAGTAACGTTATTTCGTTAGTTACATAATTGTTTGTTCTGAGTTGTTACTAGTCGCAACTTTCCGGAAAATTTGTTTGTCCTTTGTAGTTACTAGTAAGAACTATGCGTGAAAATTTTCTGTATGTAAAAATACCGGCCAAGTGCGAGTCGGACTCGCGCACGAAGGGTTCCGTACCATTATTGAATATTTCAAACGTCTACCTGTTGCCGTTATTAATATCGAGCAAAAAAACGCCAAAAAAAAATCACGTTTGTTGTATGGGAGCTCCCTTTAAATTTTTTTATTGTTTTTAGTATTTGTTGTTATAGCGGCAACAGAAATACATCATGTGAATTCATGTGTGAAAATTTCAACTGTCTAGGTATCACGGTTCATGAGATAAGCCTGGTGACAGACGGACGGACAGTGGAGTCTTAGTAATAGGGTCCCGTTTTTACGCTTTGATTACGGAACTATAAAAAAAATATTGCCACTAATGTATGTTCGCGCATCACTACGGAACGGCTGCGTCTATTTAGATAAATCTTTTTTTGTTGTGTTTATAATAAAATTGTTAGGACAAATATATAAGGTGACTGCTAGAAACCCCAAGATACTTCAAGGGCAGGTTAGATCAAGTGTTTTAAACTTGACAAATAAGAAATACGTGTTTTTTCATTTTAAATTAAATAATTCATTTTGTAAATTTTAATTGGATAGTCTTTGAGTATCTAATTTATTTTAAGGCAATAACACAAGAAAAATAAAATGAAAAACAATTAAAAATGACGATTATTTACAACGCGCGGGCAGCGGCCGGCCGTTGACCCACCCGTTTGTTGGCCCGTCCGCGTCAGCTGTGCGATAAGTACCTACGTCAGTCTGCAATGAGGCCTTATTTTTGTCATGTTCAAAACACTTGACCTGACCAGCCCTTGAAGTTTCTTGCGGTTTCTAGAAGTCACCTTATATACATATATTTTTTTTGTAATTTTGCATTCACAATGCTATATAGATAGAGGATAAAATGTCAGGAAAAAGTTTGTATATACAAACATTTTTAGAAATTAACTACGGGGTGTGTTCCCGCGGAAAAAGTAGTGAGGTAGGTACATTTATAAAATGTCTAAGTAACACTATAGGTAGCTGATAGCAAATATATTTTGAGATGACGAACATCCTTTTAAAAATCAGTCAATTTAAAAAAGATATATTATGCTGTCCGTTACTAAGCTAGCCAGATGTGTGCGAACAAAGAAATGTTTTCAGTAGCCACATTTGTTAATATCACAAAATCATCATACATAATTCACCATAATCCTTACCTTAGCACAAGATAAGCTGAGCCAACACAGTAATCCAACTGCTTTATAATTGCAACGTCTAATTAACTAAGAGACGCATTGCTTCTACAATTTCAAGTGCATTCAAAGAGACAGAGGGGTCTTGGTGAATTGGCTAGGTTGTCTAGATGTGTATAGATCATAGTTTGCGTGTTTTAACTGGAATAGATTGGTTTAACCTTGCGCAGATGAATTGAAATGCAATGAAGGTATGTGGATGTGAGTTGTCATTATCTATTTGTCCTTCTCTGGCGTTGTAAATGCAATATTGCTATACAATGCTGCGGTTTGGTTACACGAGTAGGTACGATTTGCTGTTATTATTACTCTTTTGCTGAAACCTTTCAATGTTTTATACTCACCAATATTCTACACTGCCTTAGTCCCATGCGCTCCAAATTTCAACTTTTATACATTCATTCTCAAGAGCTCCAATGGTTTTCATTTAAAATAATAAATAAAACCACATTTACCAATTTCATTCTCTACAGCTCCAAAACATAAAAAAATACAAAACAAACATGTCCTGGGAATCAATGTATAGAGATCAGAGGTTATGAAGAAATATATTTGCATACGCGGAGCCCTTGGGAACGATTTTACAAAATAATATTAATACTTAGATAATTTTACTCTTAGAGCGCTAGGGACCAAAATCTTGGAGCGGGCGGGAATAAGCCTCTAAACTAAGCCCCCCCCCCCCCCCCGGCTTCGTCCGCGTGAATACCATGTACTATGTACCCCGTGACGAAATTCCAAAAAAATAATTAGCCAAATAAGTGTAGCCGTATTTAAGTGATGAGCGAATATACTATTATATTCGAGGCAATTGATCTATACTTATTTATACAGGTTGGAAAAAAACGACCGTGGTTGGAGGAAAAGTACCCTTAATATTGATGATGGCAAATTTTACTGAAAGGAAACATTCCTTTATTTTCAAAAATAATTTAAAACTGCATTTAAAGATTTTTGAAAAATCCGGTGAAGTGTGAAAAAAAACAACCTGTATTTTATGATACCAGCCGAAAGAGTCATTCATCAGGATCAATTTCTTAAAAGGCGACACGTAACGAATTCAGTAGAAAAATACGTCTGTGCATACGTGGAAATGGGTATCATTTTGAGCAATTCATAAGTTTTCTTTAGTTTAGATAGTAACTAAGTAAGCTTCACAAAAAAAAATCTTGGAATTTATTTAATTTAAGAGACTTACTATGTTGTTTAAAAGAAATTGATCTTTTAGAATGACTCTTTCGGTTGGTATCATAAAATACAGATTTTATTTTTACATTTCAGGATGTGTGACCATATAAACTTATTAACCAACCATAACTAACACTAAAATATGTGCTGGGCCCAGCACATATTTTTTACCCGTAACCACTTGGCATTCATACATATCACGACTTAAATTCCCGACGGGTTAATCAGAGACTATGCAATGAGGTCAGCAAAAGCAGTCCTCTACCATAGTCCACTTTTCACCAAATAGCGACTGCACATGTACTCAGCGTGACAGGTGGTAAGCCTATCGCCGCTATAAGCTGTTGGATGTATTTGCAGTCTTTGGTCCGTTAGTCGCCTTTTACGACACCCAAGGGAAGAGAGGGGTTGGTAGTATTCTCTCACCGCTACGCGACGCGGTTGACATTCATTTCACCTGATTTATCTTAGGTGATGAATAGCAGCGATATACGTTACACTAGAGGGGCCCTTTCGAACACGCACTATGTTCCACTCATCTGCGGAGTCGACTCGGCACCTTAGTGTGGCTTTGACATTCGCGCGTGCGGAGCGGCAAAAATAATTCTTAATTTCTTTTCAAAGTGTTCCAGAATTCGAACAAATGGTTTGTATGAACGTTCTTGTCTATACTTCTAGGTCAATGATGAATAGTGATGATCTATGGCCAACGATGGAAGTGCACTTCACTCGGATACTTTCAACTACACTGAAAAAAATAAAACGGGACTTTTAACTGTTGATGTACAGTAAAAAAAAAAACGGTTAAGTAAACTTATTTTTATGTTGACATAATTGATTACTGACAGTACTCTTAAATGGGCATATCCAGTAAAGAGCTAAACAGTTATTTCAATTGTATGAACATTAAAGTTCACTGAAACAAACAGTTACTTTTAAGTATTGCCCTTTTCAGAGCTTTACTGATATCGCAGCAGTTATTCTTACTGACTTCTAAACAGTTATTGTAGCATACAGTAATGAGTGAAACAGTAATTTCAATTGTTTGAACATTAACGTTTACTAAAACAAACAGTTTTTTTAGTATTGCCGAGTTCATGAGCTTTATTGATATCGTAGCAGTTACTTTTACTGTTTCTGAACAGTTTCTGTAGCATACAGTTAGGAGCTAAACAGTAAATAACAACTGTTTTTACAATAACGTTTACTGATACAAGCAGTTTCTTTCAAGTCTTGCTGTGTTCAGACTTTACTGATATTGTAGCAGTTACTTTTACTGCTTCTAAACAGTTTTTGTGGCAAACTGTTAGAAGCTAAACAGTAAAAATCAACTGTTTGAACATGTAACGTTTACTGATACAAGCAGTTTCTTTCAAGTATTGCGATGTTCGGGCTTTTTTGATATCAAAGCAGTTATTTAAACTGCTTTTGAACAGTTTCTTTAGCATACTGTAAGGAAATAAACAGTTAATATCAACTGTTTAAACATGAAACGTGCACTGATACAAGCCTTTTTTTTAAAAGTATTACTGAAATCAAAGCAGTTATTTTTACTGCTTCTGAACAGTTTCTGTAGCATACAGTAGGGAGCTAAATAGCTTAAATTAATTGTTGAACATGTAACGTTTACTAATACAAGCAGTTTGTTTTAAGTATTGCCGTGTTTAGGCTGTACTGATATCGTAGCAGTTATTTATACTGCTTCTGAACAGTTTCTGTAACGTACTGTAAGGAACTAAACAGTTAATATCAACTGTTTGAACATGTAACGTTTACTGATACAAGCAGTTTCTTTTAAGTATTACTGATATCAAAACAGTTATTTTTACTGCTTTCGAACAGTTTTTGTAAAATGCGGTAAAGAGCTAAATAGTTAAAATTAACTGTTTGAACCTGTAACGTTTACTGATACAAGCAGTTTCTTATAAGTGTTGCCGTGTTTAATCTTTACTGATATCGTAGCAGTTATTTAAACTGCTTCTAAACAGTTTCTGTAGCGTACTGTAAGGAACTAAATAGTTAATATCAACTGTTTGAACATGTTACGTTTACTGTTACAAGCAGTTTTTTTTAAGTATTACTGATGTCAAAGCAGTTATTTTTACTGCTGCTGAACAGTTTCCGTAGCATACAGTAAGGAGCTAAATAGCTAAAACTAACTGTTTGAACACGTAAAGTTTACTGATGCAAGCAATTTCTTTTAAGTATTGCTTTGTTTAGGCTGTACTGATATCGAAGCAGTTATTTTTACTGCTCCTGAACAGTTTCCGTGGCATACTGTAAGGAAATAATCAGTTAATATCAACTGTTTAAACATGTAACGTTTACTGATACATGCAGTTTCTTTTAAGTATTACTGATATCGAAGCAGTTATTTTGAATGCTTTTGAACAGTTTTTGTAGCATGCGGTAAAGAGCTAAATAGTTAAAATTTACTGTTTGAACCTGTAACGTTTACTGATACAAGCAGTTTCTTTTAAGTGTTGCCGTGTTTAATCTTTACAGATATCGTAGCAGTTATTTAAACTGCTTCTAAACAGTTTCTGTAGCGTACTGTAAGGAACTTAACAGTTAATATCAACTGTTTAAACAGGTAATGTTATTGATACAAGCAGTTTATTTTAAGTATTACTGATATCAAATCAGTTATTTTTACTGCTTCAGAACAGATTCTGAAGCATACAGTAAGGAGCTAAATAGCTTAAATTAATTGTTTAAACATGTAACGTTTGCTAATACAAGCAGTTTGTTTTAAGTATTGCCGTGTTTAGGCTGTACTGATATCGTAGCAGTTATTTATACTGCTTCTGAACAGTTTCTGTAACGTACTGTAAGGAACTAAACAGTTAATATCAACTGTTTTAACATGTAACATTTACTGATACAAGCAGTTTCTTTTAAGTATTGCCGTGTTTAAGCTTTAATGATATCGATGCAGTTATTTTTACTGCTTCTGAACAGTTTCTGTAGCATTTTGTAACGATATAAACATTTAATATCAACTGTTTAAACATGTAAAGTTAACTGATACAAGCAGTTTCTTTTAAGTATTACTGATGTCAAAGCAGTTATTTTAACTGCTTCTGAACAGTTTCTGTAGCACGCGGTAAAGAGCTAAATAATTAAAATTAACTGTTTGAACCTGTAACGTTTACTGATACAAGCAGTTTCTTTTAAGGGTTGCCGTGTTTAATCTTTACTGATATCGTAGCAGTTATTTAAACTGCTTCTAAACAGTTTCTGTAGCGTACTGTAAGGAACTAAATAGTTAATATCAACTGTTTGAACATGTAACGTTTACTGTTACAAGCAGTTTTTTTAAGTATTACTGATATCAAAGCAGTTATTTTTACTGCTGCTGAACAGTTTCCGTAGCACACAGTAAGGAGCTAAATAGCTAAAACTAACTGTTTGAACACGTAAAGTTTACTGATGCACGCAGTTTCTTTTAAGTATTGCTTTGTTTAAGCTGTACTGATATCGAAGCAGTTATTTTTACTGCTCCTGAACAGTTTCCGTAGCATACTGTAAGGAAATAATCAGTTAATATCAACTGTTTAAACATGTAACGTTTACTGATACATGCAGTTTCTTTGAAGTATTACTGATATCGAAGCAGTTATTTTGAATGATTTTGAACAGTTTTTGTAGCATGCGGTAAGAAGCTAAATAGTTAAAATTAACTGTTTTAACATGTAACGTTTACTGATACAAGCAGTTTCTTTTAAGTATTGCCGTGTTTAAGCTTTAATGATATCGAAGCAGTTAATGTCACTGCTTTTGAACAGTTTCTGTAGCATACTGTAAGGATATAAACATTTAATATCAACTGTTTAAACTTGTAAAGTTAACTGATACAAGCAGTTTCTTTTAAGTATTACTGATATCAAAACAGTTATTTTTACTGCTTCAAAACAGATTCTGAAGCATACAGTAAGGAGCTAAATAGCTTAAATTAATTGTTTAAACATGTAACGTTTACTAATATAAGCATTTTCTTTTAAGTATTGCCGTGTTTAGGCTTTACTGATATCGTAGCAGTTATTTTTACTGCTTCTGAACAGTTTCTGTAGCATACTATAAGGAACTAAACAGTTAATATCAACTGTTTGAATATGTAACGTTTACTGATACAAGCAGTTTTTTTTAACATATTCAAACAGTTAATTTTAACTATTTAGCTCCTTAGCTAAATAGTTAAAATTATTTGTTAGAACATGTAAAGTTTACTGATACAAGCAGTTTCTTTTAAGTATTGCCGTGTTTAGGCTGTACTGATATCGTAGCAGTTATTTTGACTGCTTCTGGAAAGTTTCTGTAGCATACTGTAAGGAAATATACAGTTAATATAAACTGTTTGAAACATGTAACGTTTACTGATACAAGCAGTTTCTTTAAAGTATTACTGATATCGAAGCAGATATTTTTAATGCTTCTAAACAGTTTTTGTAGCACGCGGTAAGGAGCTAAATAGTTAAAAATAAGTGTTCGATTACGTAACGTTTACTGATACAAGCAGTTTCTTTTAAGTATTGCCGTGTTTAGGCTGTACTGATATCGTAGCAGTTATTTTTAATGCTTCTGAACTGTCTCTGTAGCACACGTAAGGAACTAAACAGTTAATATCAACTGTTTGAACATGTAGCGTTTACTGATACAAGCAGTTTCTTTTAAGTATTACTAATATCGAAGCAGTTATTTTTACTGCTTCTGAACAGTTTCTGTAGCATACTGTAAGGAATTAAACAGTTTAGTTTAAAATCACAATAGATAGGATTCTCTTTTCCATCTGATATAAGCGTGTTTGGTTTTGGGCAAATATTACCTAAAAAACTTAATTTATTTTTACATATTTTTAAAAAACAAGCTTTTATTTAGATGTGCTAAAAGGAAAACACGTGAAAATTGTGTAATTACAATACAATTTATACGATATAAAAGGTCGTCGCGAGATTTAAGTATGTTCTCGTATTTACTTAGCCTTTTATATAAGTAATATAAATTGTATAATGACGTTTCAAGTGAATAGTAAAAGTTTTTTTTTCTTTTTAGCGCATACAAATAAAAGAAAGGTTTTTACTTTTTTTTACTTTTTAGTCATCCCTGGACACGTTTTTCATCTGTTCAACTCATTGAACGTGTAGGTAGGTATACAGAATTTATTTACGTCCACCAAACCACCACCACTCGCCACCTATCAAAAACGGTCTACCCATTAAGACAAATCAATCTCGACGCGGTCGTGTCGCTTAATTACTGAGTTTCTATGGCCACCTTGCAGCTCCATCATCAGATCCTGGTTACCATCTAGCACCAAAGTACTCGTCAAGACGAATCAAACGAGCCCATACTCGATGGGGTTATGTCGTTTAATTACTTATTGAGTTTCTATGGCCACCTTACATCAGACTCTGGTTACCATCTAGCACCAAAGTACTCGTCAAGACGAATCAAACGAGCCCATACTCGATGGGGTTATGTCGTTTAATTACTGAGTTCCTACGGCCATCTTCCAGCTCCATTATCAGACTCTGGTTACCATCTAGCACCAAAGTACTCGTCAATACGAATCAAACTAGCTTAGACTCGATGGGGTTGCGTCGATTCTTTACTGAGTTCCTATGACCACCTTCCAGCTCCATCATCAGATCAGACCCTGTAAAAGTTTGAAAACAAAGTACTCGTCAAGACGAATGAAACGAGCCGAAACTCGATGGGGTTGCGTCGTTTCATTACAGAGTTCCTATGACCACCTTCCAGCTCCATCATCAGACCCTGGTTACCATTGAAAGACAAACTATTCGTCAAGACGATTCAAACGAGCCCAAACTCGATGAGGTTGTGTTCTTTCATTGCGAAGTTATTATGGCCACCTTCCAGTACCATCATCCAGATCACCACCATGTCATCATAATTGCATTGTCAGGCGACTTTCACAGGTATGCAAAATTTCAGCTCAATCGGTTGAAGATAATCTGCTTCAAAATTGAGTTGCAAGATTTCACCCGAACAAATATACATGCTAGTTAAATAAAAGCTTGTACCTATGTGATATAAAATTTATAAATAACTAGCTGACCCTACAGACGTTGTCCTGTTAATTAATTAATTTAATTATGAATATAGAATTAGAATTTAAAAAGAAAAAAAAAATTTCTTTAATAAGAACCTTCTCCTGACAATAACAAACAACAAAGTAATAAAGGTCCAGCCGTTCACGCGTGATGTTGTTACCTCTAAAATATTCATAACAATTTGCTGTTGTGGGCTCATGTTAAAGCTGTATAACATACCTACATCATGATTGATGAGTTTTCGATTTGTGCTAGGTAGGTACTACGTAGTTACCTACTTAGCCAATAGGCTATTTGATTACCTACTATTGGGAAATAATTCTTACGTATTGGCTGATAAATAATAAATCGAATGTTAAGTACTAATATTTCTTCCAGTAGGTAATTGGTATAAAATCTAATTTTAAAGTTTGAAAACGCTCATCAACGTCATGGCTCCATTGACATGACTCCGTCACACCTACATAGTTAAGTATAAGTAGTAAGTTTGACGACGAAGTCATATGAATATTGTTGTTTTAACCTTTCAACTGCGGCAGCGCACTGATCAAGTGTACAATGAAAAGAATTTCTATTGTGTAGTGGCGGCGCGTTCTAAGTGTTAAGCTTTATGAAACTGGAGAATTAATCTTTCTACAAGTCGTGTATTGTGCCGAATGGGAAAGTACAACCTACCTACCTACCACAACAAATTTATACACCCGAAAAACTATTTCTATCAGTTCTATCGTTTCTGTCGGTGCCCAAGAGAAAAAAAAGTGTCTCGAACTAGCTCATAAAACAATAAAATCATTGAAGTCAATACTCTAGTAAGTAGGTACCTACTTGCTACATCTTGCTAACTTATGTGTGAAATTAAAACTATTAAGTATAATTACCTAACCCAAATCTGAGCGCGAGTGACGGAGCACTGATATTACCTACCTACCCGATGCATCTAGGTACTCCAGATTTATCAGACTCCGCTAGGTTAGTAGGTAGGTACATATTTGGCATTTTGGGTAAGTTATATCAGACCCATTGAGGTACCAGACCCTACTGTTTCTTTTAGGTAGGTAACAAGAGCAATTTTGCATCTCTGCTTAACTAAAGTACCTAAACAAAAGAAAGGTATTTTTATGGCCTTCCGCCATAACTGTTTAAAACATTAGAATCATAGCATAGCAAAACATTTAAAATAACTGTCTAACCGCGGCCGCACGTTGCATCGTTAATTAGTGATGTACCTACTCACCTCGTCTCGAGTTTCGATGTCATTACGATTTATATTAAAAATAAAACGCAATAACACTTGTGTACATGACGAAATCCCAGGATCACTGATAGTTTATTGCGTAGATGAGCTTGTGCCACCTTTAACATTACTTATAAATCAGTCTTAAAACGAAATTTATTAATTTAATAATTAAATTATCTAACCATGTTTTCCCAATGCCTTGAAAAAGTAAATTTGTGACTAGCATAACACCTTTCTAACACAAACATATTTCTGTATGTTATTGTACTTTTTGTTACAAATTTAAGTGGAATAAATGGATATGAATATGAATATGACATTGTTGACATGTCACGCTTACAAATTAAAACACTCCGTATTCAATCGTAGTACTATCTACAATGAACAAAATTACCTATGATGTTCTTGCGGCGGTATAAAATAAACAAATATTAATTCAGGTCTATCTTCATTTCATTTCATACTCACGGCAGTCTTACTTATGTACGTAACTCGAGACTATTTCAACAAATAGGTGTAGGTAATCTTACTTTGTTGTAGATCCTAAATTCGAAACTTTCCTGTACGAATTACAATTGTTCGAGAACGGTATGAGGAAGTTTTAAATACCAGATTTTACATAATTTTGTTAATCCATAAACTTATCATACAAACGTTTAATTTTCCAGAAAAACTATTAGCCGATTATCAAAACTACTTTTTTTCTTTTGGAAGATGTTATGGAAAACAAAAAATTACAAAACGTTTTCGGCCAAAAAAATTCGTACAGGCAAATTTCGAATTTATGATACGTAACCGTTGTAGATACATCGTCTCCGCTGAAGTGTTAGTGTTGCCAAAGATCATAAGTATCGTGTAGTTTGCATTATTTTTGTATTTGATTGATACGATTTTTTCATACGATCTTCCAAGCATACGATTCGATCTGAGCAAAGATCGTTCCTGTTGAATCGATAAAAAAAATCGGCAGATTGTATTGCCGTGAATCGATTAAGATCGGGCATCCCTAGCTCGCACGCGCCACAATCTGAAGCTAGTCAGTTCGCGCCCGCTGTAAAGTATAGTCGCAATTCGCGAAAAAAATTAAATAGTGACAAAGCAGTGTACCACGTGTGAAAAGGAACCATGGAACTTTTATTTAAAGAGTGGGGCTTTGAGAAATATCTCGACCAATTTATTGGTAAGTGACTGGTAAGTAGGTACTTTGCAGCGTACGTTCCTACCAATATTATGGCCAAATTTAATAAGATTTTATGTTACAGAGATGACTTAACTTGTTGGAGTCCATTCATTCACGTCTAAGAGAGTTTAATGGTAATAATAATAACCTACACACTATATTATGGAAAGCTTCTTGTGTTATTTTTCACATTGTGGAGATTCAGATTATCCTAAATGTGTCCCCCGTGGACACGGTATTATGGCCGATTCACACATCCATAAGTAAGTAAGTAAGTTTTACTTACTTACTTATGGATGTGTGAATCTGCCATAATATGAATCTTCCTTTAAGTTGGGAATGGGTTTGCTTGGTTCCATTGCACCTCTGTGGCGTTTGTTATGTCTAGGTTAGAATGGCATGGCTAGTTTATACTTGTACCTACATGTAGGTACGCTACACAGTCGGATAAACCTGGGACCTGGGACACCACTAATTTGACTTGCGCAGTAGGTAGACGATTTCTCTGCGCAAGTCGAACCACGTGATCCGTCAGGTCTCATCTTTCGTGACGCGGATTGTAAGTACTCGTGCACTGTGCAGTCAGTAGCTTGACAGGTTTGAACTGTTTACATGACTGTGTTGCGAGCTTGCTTACTGCACAGTCAGTTGAGTGCGTAATGCCCGATATAGACGTATTAAGTAAGTTAAGTTAACAACTAAAGAGCTAAAATAGAATTTTGTCTATTTTTCGGTTAAGTTGGTGGGCAGGGCTTGTCACTTGACATGTTTGGACAGACACAATTTAGGCTGGCCTCACACAGCCGGAATGGCTTTCTGAATTCAGTTTGATCAGTAGTCTTGTGATTCCCGGCACATGCAAAATTGCAAACGTCTCTGGGACGTTAACCGCTTGCTGTGTCAACGTGTTGGCAAATAAAACAAAACCGTGCAACATCACTTTTCATATTCTCTCAAGAAATCCGTGTGAGATCTCAATACTACTTAAAACGTGTAAATCGGACATATGGTAAAATGTAAAATAACTAAAAAATTTTGCTAATGAAAATCTGTGTTGAGATTGCTGTGGGTGCCGCTGTCTGTATATATGTATTATTCTCTATGCAAGACTGTAATTAATTCTTTATTAAGTCTGAAGGGGTTTGGTTTGGGTTTGGTTAATTTTTTAAACGTTCATAATCACTCATTTTCATTATCATCTAGTTTATGCAAAAAAAATATTCACTTTAATATCTTACTTGACACTGGCTAAATGTGCTGACCACACAGAGCCATTATTTAAGCACAGAATTTACGACTTCATTACGTTGTTGATCGTCCTTCTTGAGTGAACTAAAGAGCTTAACTACTTAAATATGTATGGACACACACTTAAATTTAAGTCACTTAAAATTTAGTTAAAATTTAGTTAACCACTAAACTACTTAATACGTGTAAATTGGGCATGAGGTAAAATGTAATATTACTAATAACTACTTACTAATAAATTTTACTTATAAAAATTTGTGTTGAGATTGCTGTGGGTGCCGCTGCCTGTATATATGTATTATTCTGTATGCAAGACTGTAATTAATTATAA
Source organism: Scoparia ambigualis (assembly GCA_963921215.1). NCBI lineage: Eukaryota > Metazoa > Arthropoda > Insecta > Lepidoptera > Crambidae > Scoparia > Scoparia ambigualis. Next base: position 55,502,343 of record OY992502.1, on the reverse strand, counting down.
ATGTTTGTTATTCAAGAACATGAAGTTGACATAGAGGCGCTGTCTTTGCTCGATGATCAGCAAATCCGGGTGCTACTACCAGCTATTACCAGCTATTGGCCCTCAAGCCAAATTTAGAAGAGCGCTTCAGAAGTGGAAGGCTTCCAAACTAAATTCCGATGTAAGCACACAGCATGGTTAAGTCAAAAAGGGGTGCAGGACTTACAAAAAATTTTAAGCAAAATTAACTTTTTTTCACAATCTGACGGAAAACATTGCTATCAAAAAGAGATTAAAAAAATTCCAAAAAAATAAGGTTTCGAGGTTATTTTTTTATTAGACAACAGAAATCCAGCTCCATACAAAAATTAATGTTTTTTTTATCCTAAAAATACTTTATATCTCTTTTTGATAGCAATGTTTGCCGTCAGTTAGTGAAAACAAATTAGAGTGTATTTTTTATGCAACGCCTTCGCGACACCCGGTCTTAATTTATGTATAAAAATATGGGCACGCCTTGGAATCTTTTTTTTTGTGAACATAATTTGTTTTTATTTTACAGATTTATGACAATCTTGAAAACCTTGTGGAAGTGTACGGAGAGAATGTTGGTGGACTTACAAATTCACCAATAACTTCGGCATTATCGTCACCAAGCACCTCGTCGTCATGCAGATCCATGTCCCTATATCTCGATGTAAGTTATCTATCAATTAACACTATTCATAAGGACCCTGTATCAGCCAAATATTTTTAGTGCTTGGGCGAAGCTTTAGCTCAATCGCCGTGCAAACTTTAATCAGTTAGTGAATCCATTTTAAATATCGATGTAGGTATATTCTTAATATATATTCGATATATCTATAAATATAGTAGAATTGCGTAGCGACTCCTACCTTCCTACATTTTTTATCTATGTACTTGTTTTACTTACAGAGAAAGTGTTTCCCAAAGAGAATAGCAGCATTTATTATACGAAACCCAATGGGTCATTGGGACGGGCTCACGGTCGACTCTTTGATGCCATTACCAATTTAAAGGCAAAGTATCGACGCAACAAAGTCTTTGAACCACGGGCACGTCGTTCACTTGAAAAAGTATTAACACCGAAACCATCTACCAGTTCATCTAGCGAGAGGTCTACAACACATTTCGATGACTTGATTGCTGCTGACAATGACAACGACACTAACCAGGAGATACAGGAAATTATAGAATGGCTAAAAAGCAATGTTCACGATTACAGTTTATGTGCAGAAAAATTTGACAAAACTAACAAGGAACGACTAAAACGCATTTTATCAAATGAAAACGAATCGTACATCCAGGAATTTCCCTGTATTAGACCTTGGTATGTATTTATCACATTATTAAAGTTTGTGTCTGTTTATGTTTGTCACCTCATTAAACCAAATTGGCCGAACGAAATAAGATTAAGTTAATCAAGATCCACGAGGGCCATTACCTACATAAAATTATACAATAGTTTACTAAAAAATCTTAATATAATATAATACAATATAATATAGGTTCCTAATATCACAGTAATTTCGGTTTCAGCTAATTGCCGACTTCCATGCATGGTACCCAGGAAACGAAACCTCATTCGATGACAAATTCCCTCTGCTCAAAGTAAAGTTGCTTGCAGCATTTGACAAGATCGCAAGAAAGAACACACACCTGGCAGAGTTGAAACAACTTGCTCGTGGTGAGTTGTTCTTGTGTAATTTTTATTTAATTACCTACTAGACAAGCTACGCCCCGCGGTGTTAATCGAGCTTACCAGGCATAAAAGTAGCCTACACTGTGTTAATCCAACACGTTTAAGTTGTCTCCTTATCAAATTCATCAAAATCCGTCCAGCCGTTTTAGCATGAAAGAGTTACAAATATACATACATGCACATTACAAACATTTTACATTTACATTTTCTATTGTAGAATTGACAGCTTGTTTATCACTTTTCAGTTACCTACTATATATTTTAAAACGCAGTCGGTTTTAATGATTTTTTTTTAATTCGTGAGTAATTTATTTAAAAAAATATTTTAAAACTAGCGGTCCATCCCGGCTTCACACGGGTGGACATTTATTTTAATAAATATATTACTTATGTTATGTACTCAGAGATAATGTAGCATTCTAATGGTAAAAGATTTTTTAAATTGGTTCAGTAGTTTTTAAGTTTATTCGTTACATACATACATGACGACCTCCTTGGTCGGGTGGTTTGCACACCGGTTTTCATGGTGTCACCATCTCTGAGGTCCCGGGTTCGATCCCCGGTCGGGTCAATTCAGAAATTATTGTTTTTCTAAATTGTCTCGGGTCTGGGTGTTTTCTATCTATAATAAGTATGTATTTAAGTATTTTAAGTATGTTTATCCGTTGTCTAGTAACCATTTAACGAGTTTCTTCGAAGCTTCTCTTGGGCTAGATAATTGGTGTGATTGTAGGAAAGATTTATTTTATTTATTTAATTCAAAAACACAAATCTTACCTCTTTATAATTTTAGTACAGATATGAAAACTATGCACTATACAAAACAATAAAATATTTTTTCGAAGATATTTTTTAATTACTTACTAAATGATTACTTTTATTTTTCAGACCCAGATCCTGAGACGAGCAATCTTGCGGTTCTTCTGCTAATTCCGCATATACTTGGACCTTCTTATATAAAGAAAAAACTTTATCCTACATATTGAAGAAGAGCTAAAGCTTCAAGAACAGCAGCAAACACGCCAGGAAAAGTTTTTACATGTAAGGTTAACAATTCAGCCATACATAATAATTGCAGGCACTCTGAATAAAATTTCAGCCAGGTATGTGATTGTCGACAATATTGTATAAGAAATGCCAAACATTAGGTATCAAGGCTGTGGATACGTGTTTCAAGATAATTTGGGCTCTCAATTTGGAATATCCTATTGAATGCTTGCCTGTTTGGCAGTTTTTGCAACGTGTAATTTATACATTTTCTGACATAGCAATCCCAAAGGACAAAGTTTCTGTATCCGTCTTGGGCTTGATCGATGTAATATAAACAAAATGGTAACATGTTTTATCTGCAAAACTTTATTGACTGACTTAAGAGCACTTCGAACACATTTCCATTTCTTTCATACACACCACACATTTGATCAATATCGCTGCGTTGAAAATGGTTGTTCTCGACCTTATACCATCTGTTTAATTCTTTCCGTCGACATTTCTTAAAAAATCACTGTACGCTAGCTACCGCGACCACCACAACCTCACAGTCTAATGAATATAGACAGCTATGCGATTCTCTAAGCGACACATAGACGCTGCGCGCATGGCTGTGATCTGCTGTCTCTTTCCAATTCTATGAATATGAAAGAGACAGAGTCATTTCTCAGCGCTGCGGCAGCCGCAGCTATCAAGGCTTTAGCTTAGAGAATCGCACGGCTGTGCTCATCAACTTATTATGATGCTCATTATGAATGCTCTACAAGTAATGCTGTTGAAAATAATATCCAACTGTTATGTACTTAATTTAGCACCAGAAGTGTCTGTGCCAGACAGTTAAATAATTGATGTTCAAAATGGTAAATATTTTCTTGAATTATTCACGAGTTTATGCGTTTTCTCATACAATTCACGGCTTTCCTTAACACGACGTGATTTATTCTTGATAATATTTATTCTAAGGACCTTTTTAAACTTTCAACAGTGTCGTAGTTAGTTTTAAAACGTGGTAATTAAATGTATGAAAATTATAAGTTATAATTTTATTTAAAGTTCCTTAGTGGTTTGATCAATCACATACCTACGTCTTCACTTGGTACACTGCACTGTCACTATTTATTCTAAAATTATTATATTAAACAGCGGACGCGAACTGACTCAATTTTCCGACTGTCTAAATATATATTTTATAAATTTTTGTATTATATTTTAATACTAAGACACAAATGTAACTGGAATATTAAAAATAACGCTAAATTAAGCGAGGGAGAGCGTTGCGCGCTGGAAGCGCAATATTAAGTTATGGCGAGACGTCCGCGCAGTATGTACATTTTGTATGACTACATATTATACTTATATAAAATATACAATTGAGTAAGTGTTTTTAAAAATATTAGTTTAACATTAATATTAGTCATACACAATGCACATCGTGCGCGGACCTCTCGCCATAACTTAATATTGCGCTACCAGCGCGCAACTCTCTATCTCGCTTAATTTAGCGTCATTTTTAGTAAAAAAATTTTTTTTTTGTTTAAATTATTGGCGAATATTTTGTACATTATTTCAAAAGTATTTCCGTTTTGTTATCTTTTATTGATGGAGGAGTATCACAAAAAGTGATTTTTTAATGTGTTTAAACTTCTCTGTCAATACATAAAGGAAATATGAAAATGGCAATACTTTCACAAAAGCTTTTTTTTTACGTTTTATTTAAAAATTAGTTTTTTTTATAATTATGTGGGCGAGCTGCAAGCAGCTCGCGGTTATTGTGTTAGTAGAGATTTTTTTAGTTAAGTTGCCATGGACGTACCTAGCCTAGTCTTAAATTTTGTCTAAATCGAAATCAATGTGTAAATTTTGCGATTAAATAATGTCAGCCATCTTGGATTTCAAAATGGACATCTTTTTCGTAATCTATGTGTTTCAGTTGACCGAAAACGATACCCATCTAAGTTGATGTGTTCGCTTCGCTCACCGCAATACGACTCCGCTCTTGCTGAGCGACGCATGTCACCTCCGTGACCTCCGTAACGCTGCAAGGTGATCAAAACGAGCCGCGCTTTCTGGTCGTCACGCGTCACACAGCAAGAGCGGAGTCGTATTGTGATAGCCATGTAGGTAGGTACACTTTTTGCCAGAAGGCATTTTTCTTAGAAGCATAGTAATTAAGTCTAATCTTGATTATAATTTATGTTTAAATATTAAATAGGTTGCAGGTGTAGGTACCTTTTATGTACGCAGTAAGTTAAAATGTTATAGTCATACTTTTATTCATAGTAGTAGAAGATCCGAGTATACAACGACCTTCACCGGGCCCGTTTAATGAATAAAAATATTTTTTGTCAAATTTAATATGTTAAAAAATATATTGAGAGTGGGTTGGCTGAAAAGTTTCAGTCCAGTATAATTGATTAATTAAATATTTACAAAGACACACACCAAACCAGTACATTATTTGTTTAATTATTTATAATAGGTACTGGACTGAAATTTTTCAGCCTACCCACTCGCGATATATTTTTTAACATATTAATTTGATATAAAATACTTTTCATACATTAACCGGCCCGGTAAAGGTCGTTCTATACTCGGATCTTAGACTATAGCTTTCTTCCGCTGCGATATCATAATATAATCTGTTAATATAAATAAAATTAAGAGAGAGAAACAGTATTTTGTTTTTTAGATGTGGTGTGTTCCTCCTCACCACCACCACACCTCTCCAAACGTTCTTTCTTTCTTTTACTGTGGTGCTCTCTTTCTTCCCGAAATTGATCCGACGCCGCCGAGTCGTGGATAAATGATTGCCGAAGAGAGAGAGGAAAACTTACTGAAAGTACCAAAGTAACAGAAAGAGGGAGAATAAAGAGAGGTGTGGCGGTAGTGAGGAGGAACACACCAAACCTAAAAACAAAATATTGTTTTTCTCTCGCAATATCACAGAATATCGCAGCGGAAGAAGACTATAGATACTGACATTTATTAACTTACTTCTAACTTGTTCATTAATTAAAAATTAATTATAGTACATTAATGTAATTATAATCTAATATTTAAAATAATAATTATTAAAAATAAATCCGTATACTTTTTACAAGTTTTTGCATTTATTACTAATATTCCTACTGAAATAAAACTGTATATTGTATAATGTTTAATATTACGATATACAGTAATTACTACCGTATATCGTAGTATTCAATATTACGGTATATCGCAATGTTCAAGCATTACGATATAGAGTAGTTATTACTGGGATGGGTACCCAGTAATTACTGTAATGTAATAGTACCTGTCACTGCGAATGAACAGTTGTAAGTACTGTAACCAAACTTTTTCGGAACTGTTCATTCGCAGTGACAGGTACTGTTACATCACAGTAATTACTGTGTACCCAACCCAGTAATTACTACTGTATTTCGTAATGTTATACAGTAGTTATTACTGGGTTAGGTACCCAGTAATTACTGTGATGTAACAGTACCTGCCACTGCGGATGAACAGTTGTAAGTACTGTAAGCGAACTTTATTGGGAACTGTTCATTCGCAGTGACAGGTACTGTTACATCACAGTAATTACTGGGTACCCAACCCAGTAATTACTACTGTTTTTCGTAATGGTATACAGTAGTAATTACTGGGTTGGGTACCCAGTAATTACTGTGATGTAACAGTATATGTTACTGCGAATGAACAGTTGTAAGTACTGTAAGCGAACTTTATTGGGAACTGTTCATTCGCAGTGACAGGTACTGTTACATAACAGTAATTACTGGGTACCCAACCCAGTAATTACTACTGTTTTTCGTAATGGTATACAGTAGTAATTACTGGGTTGGGTACCCAGTAATTACTGTGATGTAACAGTATATGTTACTGCGAATGAACAGTTGTAAGTACTGTAAGCGAACTTTATTCGGAACTGTTCATTTGCAGTGACAGGTACTGTTACATCACAGTAATTACTACTGTATTTTTTAAATGTTATACAGTAGTAATAACTGGGTTGGGTACCCAGTAATTACTGTGATGTAACAGTACCTGTCAATGCGAATGAACAGTTCGGAATAAAGTTCCCTTACAGTACTTACAACTTAGCTTCTACAGTACCCGTTAATGTGACAATACGTTATAGTAACTGAGTCGCACAGTACTAAGTAATGCACGGTCATTGCATGTTACTGTGGAATTATGTACTTAAACCTGTGAGGCACAGTTTCTTTTAATGGATCCACAGTTGTTATAACTGATAATCACGGTATATCTTAATGAGCCCACATTTCCTAATAGCGACCTTCACAGTATCTTTTAAAGTATTCTCACAGTATCTAATACCAGACAGCCAGTATTTGTTACTGTTTTCGCACAGTAACTATTAAGTATCTCCACTGTACAAATAACTGAGAGGGAACGGTTGTTATTAATGTGTACTATCAATTATTATAACTGATATCTGAAGGTACTTCAAACTGGACAGCAAGGTATATTTTAATGAGCAACCAAAGTATACCTTACTGTGTATTTAGATACCTGTTACTGTGACGAAACGGTCACTATTAATGCATACTTACAATGAACAGAACTGGTTGCTTACAGTTTGTTCTACTGGATCGCACAGTACTCATTAATGTTGTCCTATGTAGTTCGTACTCTGTAAACACAGTAAAATCAACTGTAAGCTTAAACTTTATGACAGTTATAAGTACTATCATAGTTCAGTTAAACCTACTGTTAGACACCTTTTTTTTTTTTACTGTTTATAACAGTAAAACAAAAAAACAGTTCATAAGAGGACTATTACTGTTATCATTTACTGTCTTACAAACAGTTAGAATTACCGGCCTGAAAACAGTTGCAGATGCACAGTAAAATCTACTGTTCTAACTTAACAGTTAGTTTTACTTCTTTGGACAATAGGCTCTATTTTTACTGACCAAAGCGGTGAATATTACCGAAAAATCGATTGGGTTTACCGATTTTTTTTTTCAGTGTACAGGATATAATATAACACCGTATCATTACTAACTTAGCACCGTATTCATTTGACAGTAAATATATTAAAAACAAACAAGCACGCACCATTTATAATGTATCTAACTACACCTACGCTTTGTACGCACTTGAGAACAACGCGGCAGTTCAAAAGAGCTAATGTCAAGGAAATTCCGAACAAACAAACGAACGAAACGCGAAAGTTGTTACTTATTCTCAAAAACAAAGTTGTTGCTTTAATATCTCGGTGCCTTGTTGAATTAATTGTATAATTACTCATCTTGGTGTTAAGAAGAGTCGGGAGAAGCTTCCCGCCCGGCACAATTGTTAAATAATATTTTAAGCGCCCCATTTTTGCATTTCGCTTGTAAACTTTAAAATGGTGATATTTTTTTAAAAATCGATATTGTTCATTGTACTGGTCGCGTTATGGCAAACCCAGGTGATCTTAAACGTCCACCCCGTGACTAAAACACACAAATATGTTGATAAAATTGGAGAAAAAATATATGAAAAACAACTTAACAAAGTAACCACTTCGTGACTAAGAAAAATATTGTGAAAACAAGACACTATACCAAATACGTATTAAGCACGTAACAAAATCAATATAAGTCTGCCATTACTATTACTATTTACATTGCCAACATATAAAATAACTACTCTCAAACTCAAACCACTTCGAATATTCACCATTAGTTTTCTCCAAAAAAAAGGTCTCATAACTTAATACTTCAATAAGGTCACAGAGTAACAATTCACGCATATAAAATTTAATTAGCCACCCATCACAAGAAACGTACTCGCAAAGGAATTGTAGTGATTCGTAACGCTTCATGAATTAAAAATGAGAATTGTAACAGCCTCGTAAATAAAACCATAACACATAACAAAAACAGTCATAGCCAAATAACTCCGCGGGTATTTTAGGCTGTTCGAACTGTTAACGCAGTACAATATAAAAGGTTCTAATAAAAAAAAGTGGGCGCTTTCAACCCCTCGTAAAGATAATAACCCGGCGAGCCCAAGTCACGGGTATAAAATAACCCCTAGGTTGGAGTGGTATCAGGGCAGGAACGAAGTTGAAGTTGTGAGAGCACAATTTCTAATTAAAGATGAAGAACACAAGCGATTGAGCGATGTTTGATTGCTTTGCATTTCCCATTTGGAGTTGAGAGGTTATCGCGGAGTTAGTTGGCGAATGCTAACGGTTATACGATAACTTTAATGATTCTATAAATGTGAGAATGTAAGCAGTAATTGGCATATACACTGTAACATTACTGGACACAGGCCTCATTGAAATCAAGTCATCTTTGCAATTGATGGGTATTGACTAACACGCTTCGCTCTTGCCAAATGTGGTTTGGTGAAAACCCGAGCTAATTATGCATCGAAATTATCAAATCACACACTCTTTTTTATATTAGAAGGAGGCAAACGAGCAGCACCTGATGAAAAGCAATCACTGCCGCCCATAGACACTTGCAAAACAAGAGGAATCGCAGATACGTTGTCGGCTTTTTAAACTTGGGAATTGTACTCAAGGCCTCTGGATATCGGGCCGATATCTTTACAATAATATACAGTTTGTAAGCGGGAAACATCTTATCATGGGACTATAAAACTCAAAGGGTTTTTTTGTCATCAATCTGCCAAACAAGCAAAGGACCTTTGATGTAAAGCCGCTACGGCAACCCGTAACGGAATCACGCGCGCGCTACCGACGCTGAAGTTTCAGTTCTTATGCCTCTACGCCTTGTGATTTCACTGGGTCTAATACCCATTCAACCGGAACGCAGCAATGTAAATAAATACTGCTTGGCGGTAGATATATATGTAAGCAGTCGGTTTCTGGGCAGGTTCTTATACCGTGCTAAACTTGGTTGGTAGTTGGTAGGTATTCTTTTTTGCAACGGCTAAGTACTTGGTTTTCATATTAGCTAATAATACCTAGGTACTATCAAGGTACCTTGATAAGCGCTTTTGGTGTCAGATTGTGTAAAGAAAATCATTCGGTATTCTTTCCATTAAAAATCACAGTTCAACTCTATTGTACGTACACAGACAAATTCACGAAAGAATATTTCATCCTGAAATGAATTTATTGACAAAATTTTATCCTCTAATGAATTTAGTTCGAAAATAAAACGTGTTTTGTGAATTTCCTGTGAAGCCCTTTGTCCGCAGCAATGGACAAAACTAAATAATATATTTTCTGCTAAAATATTTACTGGAACACCAATTTGTATGTACGTAGATAGATAATACTTCCGTTTGAGTTCATCAATTTAAAATAAACTGAACAAGTCAGCCAAGGGGTGATCTTATTGCTTAGATAAACTACTCTGTGGTCTTGTGGTTTAACCACCATCGGTCTAAGGTTTCTTTACTACCTACCAACCTACATACGTTTAAAAACACAAAAACAAAGTTTCTACCAAATCCAATACCATAAGTACAGAGCTGTATATAAAGATAAATAATCCAATTTATTCGTCGATATATTAAAACTTTTCCTTTTTTACCAAACTTCATAAGATCCGCCGTTTCCTGGTTAAACTCCGGGTTTATAGCTTTTCTGTTTCGTTCACTTTTCCAACAGTCGCTTTCTGAAAAATTAGGTACTTTACCTACGCCAGTAAAATTAGTATTGAAAGTAAAAGTGGAACTGATGTTTTCTTGATTAAAGTTAATTATAAATTTTCCGTTTAATAAACTTCTTTTTAACTATGTACATAGTTAAATTAGTGACAGTCTTTAGTAGGTACCTAAACAAATTTCCTCGAAATACTTTTACGCGAGTACCTACTATGTTTACAATTAAAATGCAATATAAATTTATAAAAATATTTTATAAGTTTGAAAGAATGAAGTGCGATGACGATAAAAGATTTAGCCTTCCCACAAATTTTCCAACATCGATTATTAAAAAAAAAATCGATTCGCGCGCGTTCAAATATCAGTTCGGATTATATGAATGAAATGTATTCTATCAATTTCTAATATTTCTACAAATTCTCTGTGTAATACACTCGCATTTTTGTGCCTGAAAAGTGCTATGTCATAAAGCAGCAAGACATTTTTATAGAGTTAATATAAAAGTAGCAATGGCATATTGGCATAGTAACAAAAGAGCATTGCCCCAGTGAATTAAATGGGGCAAGTAAATCACAAAACTTACAACTAATAGTTTGGAAGTTAAAAAATGTGTAAATCGTTCTGTAATTACTTGGTTTTTAACATACATCCTACATTAATACATATAATCACAACAATTATCTTCGAAGGATTAGTCAGAGACAGGCAATGAGGACCACAAAAGCCGTCCTCTGCCATAGTCCACTTTTAACCAAATAGCGGCTGCACGTGCTCTGCGTGACAGGTGGTGATCCTGTCGCCGCTCTATGCTGTTGGATGTATGTGCAGTCTTTAGTCCGTTAGTCGCCTTTTACGACAACCAAAGGAAGAGTGGGGTGGTAGTGGTAGTATTCTTTCACCGCTACGTGATACGGTTACTCTTATACTCTATCTATACACTAGTCTAGAGCTTACAAAAAGCATCCTTGGAGAATAACATATTAAAGATACTTATTTCAACAGAAAGTAAAAAAAAGTATTTAGTTGGTTAACCAAATCATTCCCAGACTATCGACAAAACGACAAGGCCTTAGCGACATTAATTTCGTTAGCTAAAAAAATGAGAACAAGAAATTTTTTTAAATAAAAAACAATCACTTGTACTGTTGTACTTCTGAAAACAACCATTGAAGTGGAACTTGAACGGTTATTTTCTACAACACAGTCATATTTCAATAGCCATGTTGACATTTTAATTTACAAACCAACACATTTCAGTTAAGATCAACAGAATTTATATTTCCATATTTCAAGAAAGGTTATTATATTTGGAGCAAAAAATAGGGGTACCACTGAAATATATACGCTTAGTTTTTTGTTCAAATGTCTCATAGCCCTCCCTGGGGACTGAGCGTAAGATTATGAGAACCGAAGTGCGAGTTGAGAATAGAGCTTTAAGGGTTCCATGTATTTTTTATTAACCGTTTCACATAATGATGAATTAGTAAGTGAATAGGAATCTTTAACCACTGCGAAATTTTTCTGTCAGACTTAAATGACAGAAAAAATATGAGAAACAAGTTAAAAAGTAGTACTTAATACAGATGTTCTGCCAAACACACATCAAACTTAACAGTTCCAGCATCAGCAGAACTCATTGAAGACCATAAATTCCTTAAAAATCAAGCGTAGCTTATTATATGCTTCTGTATGTTGTTACGGCTAATTCGTTGACAACTGTTCCAGCATAAGCGAAGCTTTTCAAAGACTTAACTTTATAGTGATTCGAGTCTAGCTTAAGCTGGTTATTTTATGTTTCAATGTGTTGACTGCGCCCCAGTGCTCCACTAGGCTTTCGTCTACCCCGTGTTTCGCGGAACCCAAATAAAGCACAGACTCGGCAACTTTAACCCAACTTCGTACGGAAATCGGGTGAAATATGAACAGATTTTCCGTATTTATTCTATGCAGTGAATTGAGGAAGCTCCGTTTTGCGCTCCCATAAAGAATTTTCAATTGTTGCGAATTCTAGCGCGCTATATAGGGAGTTGCGTCACCATACTTTGTTTAAACGAACATAGTTAGGTGGTTCGCCATCTTTGCTTATCACTACTTCATGAATTTTTCGGTACATAACGAATAATGCCATTATTTACAGTTCGTATAGAGAATGCAACATGCAATTTTCGAATACTGGCTTCCATAAAAGGTATCAGGTTTTTTAAATATGTCTGCTCTATAACCGCTTTACCAATATACCGTAACATTTCATTCTTTTTCTCAATCTAGTCTATTGGATGATTGGATCTACACAAATAAGCAATCCTCTGACATTAAAGAGAGTTCTTCAATGTCTCTACCTGACATCCAGAGCTTTTAGGGTAAAATAGTTTATCCATTTGATAAAAGTGTTAAACTTAAAAGTGTAATCATAGTAAATTGTGTCGTAAACATTCCACTCGAAATCTGACAAAAAATCCCCACGAACAACTTAGCTTGTTCACGCAACGCTCAAATCCTATGATCATTAAGAAAACAAGTAACAGCTACGCCCTCACTCCTCTTATAATTAAAGCAAACAGTTCATAAAACTGGCGTGAGATTTACTATTCACGTAGCCCTTTTGTAAGTACATTCACTATTTACAAAAGTACGTAGCGTTCCAGTTAAATCAAGAGTCTAATAGACAGTTTCCGTGTCGCGTATCGGTGAAAGAATACTACCACCCCCTCTCTTCCCTTGGGTGTCGTAAAAGGCGACTAACGGACTAAAGACTATATAAGGTGACTGCTAGAAACCGCAAGAAACTTCTAGGGCTGGTCAGAACGCTGAGTGTAAGTTGAAAATGTGCAAACGTTACTATTGCGTTTGAGTTAAGAGTTTTGATTCTCGATCTTATTTACTTGGAGTTAAGATCTATCTGTTAAAATTTAACTCAAACGCGATAGTAACGTTTGCTCGTTTACAAACTTACACTCAGCTCTCAGGTCAAGTGTTTTAAACGTGACAAAAATGACAAAAAAGGAATTCGCGTTTTTTTTTTCATTTTTAATTCATTCATTCATTTTGTGAATTTTAATTGAATAGTCTTTAAGTATTTAATTTATTTTTAAGGCAATAATATAATGTAAATAATAAATAAAAATGTAAATAAGCGTTATTTTAAATTGATTTTTACTTTTTTTCATATGTTATTGCTTTAAAATAAATTAGATACTCATAGACTATCCAATTAAAATTCACAATATGAATTATTTAATTAAAAATGACAAAAGCACGAATTTCTTTTTTGTCATTTTAGTCATGTTTAGAACACTTGACTTAACCAACCCTTGAAGTATCTTGCGGTTTCTAGCAGTCACCTTATATAATAAACAGCATAGAGCGGCGATGGGCTCACCACCTGTCACGCTGAGCACATGTGCAGTCGCTATTTGGGGAAAAGTGGACTATGGCAGAGGACTGGTTTCGCTGTCCTCATTGCCTAGTCTCCGACAACCCTTCGAGGCAGTGGCGGTCCCTTCATACAAGCCGAAAAGCCCGGCTTGCCCTAACAAAAACTCAATATCACTACTGGTAAAACGCAATTATTAAAATCACTTATTATTTTTTACCATTGTTAATTTTCTTTCATCAGCATTCAAATTATCAATAATCACCAAACAAATCGCATAAAGCTGCTTATAAATCGTGCGACGCTTTACATCTCTCTCGCACAAGTTGGCTTGCAACCGGGCTTCGGATTTAAAGTATATCCGCTCTCTTCTAACTTTAACAAAATTGCTACTCTATAAACATAATACTACGTAAGTATGTATAGATTCTATGAGAAATTCATACTCTTCGTCAAAGCCAGCTTGCGTTATGAAGTTCGCAAGTAAGGCCTCCAAATTAGGCTTTATTTCTACCGAATCACGTGCAACTTGAACGCGGGCGAACCAATCAGAGGCGACCGACGACAGCTCGAGCTCGGGCGAACCAATCAGAGGCGAGCGTTAATACGCGATTGTGCTGTGCAGCAGCCACAGGCAGCAGCCAGCCATTTTTTATTCTTTGTTATTGTCACACTTCACTTTATTTGAGGGATTGTTTTTAAGTAACAAGTGTTTTCGTAATTTGTGATAAAAAAATGTGTTCCGAGTTCAGTAATTCAGTTTGTCGCTTTATTGGTCTCTGTGACGAACTAAGATGTGTTGAGCATGTGATGTGTTGCAAACAAATGTGTAAGTACTTAAACGTGTTGATGATTGGCATACGAAAGGCAGAGGTAAATAAATTCTTTGAACATCACACATGATTTATGTATTTCGCAAACTATTAAAAGTCATCTAGGGCATTAATTATAATAGGTCTATGTAAAAAACTCTTTGGATTGTTGGTTGCTTCCATTCTAATAATTAAGTAATAATTAATAAATTAAGTGTAGAGGCCTACATATCGACTGTGATTCCCGCGCAAAATGCCCATTTTCGCATTTTGTAGTAATTTTCCAGTTGTATTTATCGTTTTTATTGAAATAGGATAATAAATGCATGCGTAATATTACGAATCTCCACTCTGCGAGAATAAGCTGAGTTCGGACGGCCGGCGCATCGCATTTTGTTGTAATTTTGTACTTAGTTGTATTTATAGTTTTCATAGAAATAGGATAATAAATTGAAATGAAATTTCATTCAATTCAATCCAGGAGCTCAAAAAAGTGCCCTCGCGCAATTTATGAAAATCTTTCTCTGCAATTTTGAGTTAAATAACAGTTAAGCGAAATTTACAAAAAGCGAGGCCTATGACGATTTGCGTAAAAAATGTGGTTAGTGTCACAAATGGGCACCAACATTGTACCTAGGTAGCAAGATTAGGAACTTCAGGTTTTGTGGCTTGCCCCAATCTGAAGCCCTAGGCACGCCACTGCTTCGAGGATGTAGTCGTGATTATATCCAAATACCCCAATTGCGAATTCTAAATTACTTACAATAGCTATTCAAGAGAACCTCTGACAATAGCATAAAATTAATTTTTCTATGGTTTTTGCTTGCTGAAAGGTTGTCGAAAGTTTAAATTTGAGTCGCCTTTTCGTTGATATAGTCGATGAATATTAAAGTGAGGTTTATGATTACACAAGAGGTCCTCAACCTTGTGAACGCGAGTAATTATTTCGTTGTAGCTCAATCAAATTGGAAACCATTTATCTCTATATCAATCAATCAACATTTTAACGGGGTTAACTTATTTTTCACAGAATTCTTAATGTAGACATGATATTTCTTTTAAGTCACGGTGAAAAAGGTAAGATATATTTTTGTTTCATTTTTTTATCGTATTCGTTTCATTATATAGTTCAATCGAACGTACACCCAGCGAATATGTTTTTCTTGGAAAAGGAAGCGTGAACTTATTAGCACGTTTACTCACGTTTTACCACTTACCTACACATTTTTTTTCTCTCAGATTTTTCAACATGATCAAGGCACATGGCGAGATGAGGCATTTCATACACACACTACCCTGTCTAAATGCGAGTTAGTAGGTTAAATTAAAGTACCAGTTACAATAATTTTATTTAGGTACCTAAGTATAACATGCACCGATCAATGACAGGAATGTAGACGTAATATCTAGTTTATCTAAGAAACTTAGACTTAACTAACTTGACCAAACTAAGAATAAAATGTTTACTAGAAAAAAAAACAACCAGTCTCAGGAAAGCTCGAATGGGAATCGAACCCATGATCTTTGAATTTTGAATTGCTGGTCCACTGCTCTAACCGCTAAGCTACCGAGACCCCAGAAGGCTTGTTAAATTTTTTCTAGTAGTGTGATATGCTGCAAGCCAGCTGGTTGTTTTTTTCTAGTAAACATTTTATCCTATATCAATATAGCATTGTGAATGCAAAAATTTCAGTAATAAAGATAAACTAAGGATGTTCACAATAAGAGTGCTCATGTTACAGTGTGATTAAATCTCCTTATTGAAGATGGAAGCAACAAGTTCCAAGAAGAAATCTTTGTTAAAACAGACGAAGGAAAGGAATGGAGATTAAACAAGGGAAAAATGAGACTTTTGATAGGTACCCGTTCTTTATTACAAACGTCACTCGATAAAACGTAAATGAGAAACCCGATAGAGATAACACAGGTATTATTTTTAAATGAATACTGTGAAGTATAATGTACGCTTTGAGAATGCACACACATAATGATTTTGTTGTTTTTTATAGCCGTGACCCCGAGGACACTGCATTAGAACGGAATCAAACGTTAGTTAAAATTATGGTATTAACGGGCCCTCTAATCGATGCAATATTTGCGTAGATTCATTTCGTTTTGACGAGAATGGTGAACAAACCTACAAACAAACACAGTTTCGAACTTCTAACATTGCAGTACCGTTGATTTTAAACTATATAATATATAATATTATTAATCATTTATTTCAGATAAATTACATCAATTTACATAATCATTTCATTTATATAATTGATGTGTTAGCAATAAACCTAAACTAAAACCTATGTTAGTATGAATCTAAAGTAAGGTACCCCACAATGCACGATCCCTTCCAACGGTCTGACCGTTTAAAAATAGAAAATCAATTGTGTCAATCACATAATGATACATCGGACAGAAAAGCTTAAACCTTTTCTCACGATTATGTAGTCCGTACAGTGTTACGGAAATCTGATAGAATGTTTTATAGCAGTCACGAAAACTTCAAGTCAGTCTGAGGCAAGATTATTTCAAAGCAACCGGTTGAATTCACCAACGTATCAGATATCTTCAATTTCCGTTTTGCCCACGTAAACGGTACATCTACAAAATCACCAAGCTTTACTTGAACTTCTCGTGGGGCGTTTCTCCTTCTAAAATTGCCTAGCATTTATGAATCGGTTGCTTTTTAAGAATTATGCAATAATAAAATAGGTATCTTAATTTGACGTTGAAACCATTTTCGTTACATTTTCAGGCAGATTTCTTTTGCCAATAAAAGAATACAGCAATCAATTAATTTTAGTAAGAATAAAACGTTCCTCCTAAAACACAATCCATCTTTCCATTAATTAATACTGCCCCGAAACCTTTACCGTTTTCTTGTCCAATTTTCGGTGATGGAAACATTGACGGTAACTCGCCACGGCTGAATATCGCATCAATTCCGTACACAAATCGGGAGCTGTCATCACGAACTGCTAATGGTATTGGGAACACGAGGTCTAATTAAGTCGCCCCTGTTAATTTATAGCTTGTTTTCTAACAGAAACAGCTGTAATCAAAACAAATCGCTTCCTAAGACACGCGAGGGAATAGAACAAATTGGATTGGAGAACTCGAATGTTATTTTCTACGCGATATCGAGAAAAATAAGGATTTTTAAATTGCCTGTATTATAGACGTCGGTTAATTTATCTAACTTACGTGGAATTTCTTTTGTTGTTCTGTCATTTGATATGAATGCATACTATACAGACATATTATCCTTAAACTCTTTTGTTTCAATCAAAGTTAAACATGACACTGTTACAATTCTAAATAGTTTAGATGCCTATTAAACTTTGAGCAATGCGTCAATAGATAACTAACATAATATCTCTATTTGTCACGTCGCAAACTCGAACTTAAGGACATTAGACTAACGACAGTTTTATCGCGGCGCTGTCACTAATGCATTTAAACCACATTCAAAACAGTTTGTGTATGACAAACATTTACTCGTATAAATAAATCTTGGCGGAGACAGTTTACTTCTTCACAAATAAATGTTACAAACCAAGATGTTACGATTGGCATGCACAAGTAAAAGAAAAGGAAACAAGTACTATTTTAACATAAGGCAAACCGGCTGTTGTTGTTAAATGTAAAAACATTTTGAAAATCTTTAAAAATAGAAAGAAACTAAATACGATGTCCGAAACAAATCATGCTATTGTCGACCAATTAAATGTACAGATTCTAATTCTTGTGTCTTGTCTTGTGTCTTCACACAAGTGTCAGAGATTAAAAACAGCAATTCGAAAAACACAAACCGTTAGACACTAACAACAGCTGAATCCAATGTAATTGTGGCTTGGCCACTAGTAAAGCATACTCGATAATAGCATGTCGATATCTTGCCCACAAGCGATTAAGTTACCGCCTCGGGAGAGTTCGATAATTTTAGAGCATCTTGCTAGAAATTGTAATAACCGAGCTCCGGCGTATTTCAAGCAAGCCGTATCGTAGGGATCCTATATTCGCGGAGTCGGGAAACTTTAAACAAGATATTGTTAAACCGACTGAGTAGTTTTATTTCTGCTAACACAAACTTTGATACTATCTAAAGGCCTTGCCTGTGTTAAAATAATTAATATTCGTAAATTGGAAACTTAGTTTTCGTTTATGAATGGCATTTAAATATTAGAATACGCAAAACACATATTGTTTGAAGACTTAATAACTCTCCTTTAGAAACAATCAGCTCTTAAGTGAGTTGACGCATTTCGGTATTTCATACAAACTTCCACATACGAAATTTTTCAAACCAATATAGACTATTTTGACCCAATTCAGATCTCTGTGTTTTCCTTATACAAAGTTTCATTAAAAATGGCTCATTTTTTGTACAAATTTTAACTTTCAAGTTTGTGTGGAATACTTACTAAAAATTAAATGAGTAAACACTTATTTTTATTATTGAAATTTTGCAATCAAAAAGTATAGGATAAAATGTTTACTAGAAAAAAATAAAGTTAACTCTTGTAAGACATGCAAAGATTCTTAGAAATCAAAAGTTGTAACAGCAATGTTAATTTTTAAGAACTGCCCCTGTATCGGCTAAAAAATATGGATATGGACATGAACTTCATTTGACATTTGAAGCCCATATTTTGCCCTTATATAGGCATAGTAGAGGCTTCAAATGTCAAATGAAGCCCATGTCCATATTTATATTTTTTAGCCGATAGACCCGCTGACCCTTTTCTTTACCAAATGAGTTCAATGCTAGATTCTAGGGAATAATCAAGACAGAACCACTTAGTCAAGTGCTTATATTGAGCCTAGGTAATAAAGATATGAGCAACCGGCTAACAAGCTGGACATATCACCATCTGAGTTCCGACGAGACACCATTTGTTGAAACCTAAATTTTTACGAATTTACTCGCGTTTAGTTTAACATTTGGGTATGTTCCATTTCACATGCGTGAAATGGAACATACCCTATAAAATAATAGACGGTATGTAAGTTATAAGCTCAACTGCTACAAAACCAGGCACTATTATAGAATTGTTATATCTCTTAGGGCGCTTCCACAAACAGGCGTTTTAGTGGCGCGGCTGCAGCGCTGCAGGTCGAATCCCTTCTAGATGGGGAAATAAGCGTCGATTTTGGGCCAAACCTTGCACTTTTGTCTCAGAAGACGCCACTTGGCACTATTGTTCTCTAGGTCATTCTGAGCTGATTTAGCCCGGTAGCCACGAAGTTACCCCCCGCTGGTAGGCACCAGGGGGGAGGGGGGAGTGGAATTATTCGTCTCCCGTGTTGCAGTCGCTGCATAGTTCCTCCCCACTTATAGCTATTAGGGCAAGTTTGGTATCTTTTTCGTATATTTGATCTCGGATGATTGCTTCTAAATAAAAAAAAATATTTTCATTACTTACGCAACCTTGATTTCATCTGTTTTTAAGGAATTTGAAATGGGTGATTACACTTTCGCATTTAAATCTCACTATAAAGCGTCAATATGAAATAATATTATAATATATACAGCGTATACATAATGTCTACAGCGACGCCGCACAGTGGTCTGCCCCCATACAAGCGGCCGGTCGTAGCATGTTTGAAAGATCAAATGCCGTATTTTAGAAAACAAAAAATGACACTGTGTTCTATTATTTGAGAGAAAAAATAAATTGTAGTGTAATATATTCATTGGAGTCATAGTTTCCAAGTAATTAAATAAAAGAAGTTCCTTTTGTAAGAAAAGCAACACTAAAAAAAATTGTAACTCTCGATTCCCTCCTTGTTTCAGTTAGCGGTTTTTAAAATTGGTATTTACATATTAATTGTAAATTTTCATTCATTCACACATGGTGAATACGCGCCCCTTCGGAGTTATGATGAAAAACTGTACCACAATTGGTACAACATTTTGGAAAGTAGGTACAAATAGTATTAATGGTAACTGGTAACCTTTATTGTAATCACTACCGACATAAGTAGGTACCTACTCAATCAATTATATTTTTTTAGAATTCACCTCGCCTGATCATGAAATAATCATAATTGTAGTAATTTCCTAATTCGTTAGTTAACCGTTTTTATGGCGTATATTCGGCAGCTAGGTATAAACAAGATAGTGCTGCGTGATATGTCCCGATTAAATGAAAAAAAAAATGAAAATTAGAAAATTCTTATATTTCACTATATACTTTCTTAAAGTTAAGTAACGCCACTTTTTTTTTTTTTTTTTTTTCTTTATTAAACAAAAATATAAGCTTAAAAAACATTTTAAACACACAAAAAATCACGGAGATTTGTCTCGTGTGCTAGGGGAGATACTTTGATAACCGCATACTGAGTAAAGAGCGAGTGCTTTCTTTGGAGAAACTTCACGGTATGACGAGAGCTTGGTCCGGTAATCATTTTATAACTTTGGAAACCTCCTCAGGATTCTCCAATAGGTGTCTAATAACACTGGCCAAATCAGACCTTCCCGCAGATTTCAACATACATTGCGCGGAAAACAAAAGTTTTTCATCACTGCAACTGGACCGTAATTCTGTAGTACGTCTTCTCTTCTGCCTGTTCGATAAGTCTTCGAAAGACTTCCTCCCAACAATGGACGTTGAAGTTGAAGCATCAGAATCTGATGCATCACATCTGATGTGGACGGCACAATCACTTCATCTGGTAATTCCACTGGTATTTCCTTAGGTATTACTTCTTGTATGGGAACTACATTTTCCTTACAACAATCGGGCCATACTATTTGGGAATTTAACCAGTCCGAATTCGTCTTTATGAATGCGAGATTGGCTACATTTGGTACAAATACGGTAACAAAATCGACGACACCAGTTGTTTAGCTCATTCTCCGAAGATTTATTTAACTGAAGATTACTATTTAACTTCAAAGTATTTGAAAGTATTTGAAAGGTAGAGCAACATAAAGATCGAGGTATGTAACAAAACAACGGAAAGCCATAACGACAAGTCTCAGACGAGATTGAAATTAGAACTGATTCATATAAAATAGAATCCTTCTTGAAAAAGTTATGAAAGTATTAACTAACGACTTAGTAAATTACTATAATTGTGAATATTTTTTAATCAAGTGAGGTGAATTCAAAAAAAATGTAATTGATTGAGTACCTACTTATGTCAGTAGTGATTACAATAAAGGTTACCAGTTATCATAATACTATTTGTACCTACTTTCCATAATGTTGTACCAATTTGTGTTACTATTATTTTTTTTTTATAGTTTTTCATCATAACTCCGAAGGGGCGCGTTAGAGGCACCATGTGTGAATGAATGAAAATTTACAAATAATATGTAAATACCAATTTTAAAAACCGCTAACCGAAACAAGTAGGGAATCAAGAGTTACAATTTTTTAGTGTTGCTTTTCATACAAAAGGAACTTCTTTTATTTAATTACTTGGAAACCATGACTCCAATGAATATATTGCGTTACAGTTTTTTTTTTCTCTCGAATAATAGAACACAGTGATATTTTTTGTTTTCATAAAATACGCTATTTGATCTTTTGAACATACTACGACCGGCCGCTTGTATGGGGGCAGACCACGGCCGGCGCTAGCGACAGTCGCGCTGCAGACGCGCGTTGAACGTGTTGGTGACTAGCTCATTTCCAATATGGATTCCAAAGGTATTTCATCATTCGCGCGACTAAAACGCCTATAATATGCGAAAGCGCCCTTAATAAGAGAACGCGGCAGACAAGGGGTGAGGCGACTAACATCTCAGCCTACTTGCGACAACGGTAGTAGTATTCGATTTAAGTTTAGTAAATAATACGTCTATTTTGATATATTTAATAAACGTACGTCAAAAGTGTTTTTCCTTAAAATAGAAAACCTTTGATTGGTTTGTAATTGGTTTGTAATGAGAGCAGCTTGAAATGAAACGTGACTTGGTTAACACAATTTACTTTGAAAATTGCTTTGAAAACTTAAATTATTATGATATTTAAAAGTTTTTCAGGAATGTCCTCTATCGCAATTATAAATAATAAATATGCAAAGAACATGCATGTCACGGAGTCACATACAATACAACATGGTGGACCTTAATGTCCCGATTTTTGGGCATTATGGTCGTTTATGTCTTTTATTTATAGCCTAACTGTAATGAATGGCAACGATTTTCGCAGGTCTGAACCTGTAATAAAAATTCAGCTTATTTTAAAGATTAGCTTGAAAGCTCAGTTGTCGTATTACCAGACAATATAGACATTAAATTGGTAGCAACCTCTAGGAGTCTTCGTGACAGACAAGGGGCGCATGTACAATTAGGGTTGCCACCTTTTTTAGGACGAATAAATTACATTTTCATTTTGTTAGAATAAAAATAAAGTACATAGCATAAAAAAAGAGTATTTATTTATTTGTCCACAAAATAGTATTTTTTGTTGCTCTTTGCGACATTTAACAAATTTGTCTTTTACGTAATAAAGTACCTATTTTAGCGTACTTTATTGGTGTCGTAGATTATAAATATAAATTACGCCTACATGAAAAAGAGGACAATACTCTATTTTAGAGTACGGCTGGCAACCCTATATTCAATTCATAAAATAAACAAAACGTTCAAACCCTTATAAATATTACTTAATGTAATAAATAATCTAAGCTTCATCAAAGTTTCGAAATTCCAGCAAGAACGCCTAAATTTAAAAAAATCCATTATCCATAACAAGCTTCAGCGTTAATTCTAAGGCTGTGAAGGTTCAAGAGCCAGGTCAGCCCGAAGTAAGCTAACCTCTTAACCTACACAGATTTCCGCCCAATTTTATGCCACGCCTCTGTCCATTAAACGGCCAAAGTTTGCAATGAATGACTTCATCGAACGTGCCACCATTTCGTTGTACATACATTTATAATCACGACTATTATCCCCAAAGGGTTAGTCAGAGACTAGGCTATGACGACAGCAAAAGCTGTCCTTCACTTTTCACCGAATAGCCTGCACATGTGCTCAGCGTGACAGGTGGTGAGCCCATCGCCGCTCTATGCTGTTGAATGTATGTGCAGTCTTTAGTCCGTTATCGCCTTTTACGGGAAGGGAAGAGAGGACGTGGTAGTATTATTTGTCCGCTACGCGATACGGTTACGTTTCGTTTTAACGCTTTTGTAGTAATTTTGTAGTAATTTTGCAGTTGTATTTATCGTTTTTATCGAAATAGGATAATAAATTTGTGCATAATATTACAAATCTCCATTCTGTGAGCATAAGTTGAATTCGGACGGCCGGCGCATCGCATTTTGTAGTAATTTTGCAGTTGTATTTATCGTTTTTATCGAAATAGGATAATAAATTTGTGCATAATATTACAAATCTCCATTCTGTGAGCATAAGTTGAATTCGGACGGCCGGCGCATCGCATTTTGTAGTAATTTTGCAGTTGTATTTATCGTTTTTATCGAAATAGGATAATAAATTTGTGCATAATATTACAAATCTCCATTCTGTGAGCATAAGTTGAATTCGGACGGCCGGCGCATCGCATTTTGTAGTAATTTTGCAGTTGTATTTATCGTTTTTATCGAAATAGGATAATAAATTTGTGCATAATATTACAAATCTCCATTCTGTGAGCATAAGTTGAATTCGGACGGCCGGCGCATCGCATTTTGTAGTAATTTTGCAGTTGTATTTATCGTTTTTATCGAAATAGGATAATAAATTTGTGCATAATATTACAAATCTCCATTCTGTGAGCATAAGTTGAATTCGGACGGCCGGCGCATCGCATTTTGTAGTAATTTTGCAGTTGTATTTATCGTTTTTATCGAAATAGGATAATAAATTTGTGCATAATATTACAAATCTCCATTCTGTGAGCATAAGTTGAATTCGGACGGCCGGCGCATCGCATTTTGTAGTAATTTTGCAGTTGTATTTATCGTTTTTATCGAAATAGGATAATAAATTTGTGCATAATATTACAAATCTCCATTCTGTGAGCATAAGTTGAATTCGGACGGCCGGCGCATCGCATTTTGTAGTAATTTTGCAGTTGTATTTATCGTTTTTATCGAAATAGGATAATAAATTTGTGCATAATATTACAAATCTCCATTCTGTGAGCATAAGTTGAATTCGGACGGCCGGCGCATCGCATTTTGTAGTAATTTTGCAGTTGTATTTATCGTTGTTTTCGTAATAGGATAATAAATTCATTATATAATCTTTATTCCTCATGAAGTAACAATTACTCTGGTATAAATTTTGCTTAATAATATTATAGTAGATAGGAGATATTCACAGTTAACTTATAGCGATTTTCGAAGTTTTTGGTTTAGAATAAGATTTTCTTCCTATATAAAATCAATGATATCTAAAAATTCCGAGGCCGCTACGCACTATTCGACTATATAAGAGATAACATTATAATTTTTTTATTTCACTTGTTTGGAATCAAGTTCAATCGATGAGCTCAAAAAAGTGCCTTCGCGCACTTTATGAAAATCTTGCTCTGCAATTTTGGGTTTAATTAAAAAGTTAAGCAAGATTTACAAAAAGCGAGGCCGCTACGCACTATTCCAATAGCTATTCTACACTATTCAATAAGTCATAATTGTTAATGTATTTTTGTTTCTGAGATCCATAACGCCAAAATTGGCCATTTTACGCAAAAATTACAGTCGAGATGTAATAGGCCTCTCAACGCTCTGCGAAATTACCCTAAATTAGACACTTTTATTTTTTTTTACCCAAAAATTATAATAATAAAATCAATTCAATTTTCGTATAAATGCAAATTATTAATAACAACAAGCTAGGTACGTTCGGAAACACTTTTTTGATCAATCACCAATTTGCTTGCAAGGAGTTTTAAACATTCTCTTAATTATTTTACCCTGAAAAATACCCTAAATAATTTTCTACCCTAAAAAAAACCCTAAAGGCGTAAAAATACCCTAAATTTGGGGTAAAATACCCTAAGGTGGGGACACTTAACACGGTACGCTTGCTACGCAGGAAATTATTGTGTTGCAGATCGATTATGTTATAACATCGTTAAAATTGGCTTAAGCTAAGTTTTTACAGGTAAGAATCAAGGTAATGACCTTGCCCTTATCCCTAATTGGCTACTTGACAGTTTTCGAAAAAGTATTTAAAAAGTTACAAACGCTTATTTTATACCCAGTACAATATTTTCTTTTTTGAAAAACCTTTATTTAACAGAAAAAAACATATTTTTCTTTATTGATTTCAAACTTCGTGCGATAACGGTTGGTCACGTGACAATTTGCTCGGTGACGTCACATTTCAATAAATATAGAAACTTATCTTGAAACCTGACAGATAGTTTCTGTATACTTCTCGGACCAAATATTACATGGACAGAGTCTTACGACGTTGCCGCTTTTACATACGTGTATCAAAATAAAGTATTTGCATCTCTGTCTGTATGACTGTAGTGTGATATGAGTAAAACAGATAGTGAATGTACGTTTGGCAGCGACGCACTGTCGGTGTGAGACGTGTCATTTCATGACCGACTTCTCGGTCAAAATATTGCTGGATTGTGCGAAACTATAGTGAAATATTACGAAATCTTAGTGTTTGTGATAATTGTGTAATATACAATTGACATAATGTCTTGTTCAGCAGTTTATTGTTCGTCAAGATCAACAAAAGGAGGTGTGAAAGACCAGGAATTATCATTTCATACGTTAGTGATTTCTCATAATAGGTATGCTTTACTATGAGTTTTTTAATAATTAAAACGGCAAAGCATTAATTTTTCTAATTCTAAATCATACTATATCGTACACTATTCATAAGAATCAGGTTTTAAACCTTAATTAAATGTAATTTAAAGGCTTTGTTTTTGGCATAATGATTAGTGATGTACGTATTTGTGTATCGAAGCTTTATCGATATTACTAATATTCTTTTTATTATCCTTTTTTTAGGTTCCCAAAATGCCCGGAAATAAGACGTGAATGGGTTAAAGCTATTAGACGTGATAACTGGGAGCCTACAAAATATTCAAGGCTCTGTTCCAAACATTTAAAAAAATCTTTTTTAAATTTTACAGTCGTAGTTCAAATTTGAATCTTAATAATATGGGCGGGAATATGAATAGTAAAAGGTATTGCTCTTCACTTTACTACACAAGTTATTATTTTTTATTTTTTTGTTATAATAGAAGAAGGAAAATGAGCACGCGGGTCAGAGGCGGGGAGAGTAATCTCCGCCGCCCATAGACACCCGCAACACCAGAGGAATCGCAGATGCGTTGCCGGCATTTAAGGAAGGAATAGGTTTAAGAAAGGAATAGAAATTGTGAAGGGGGAGGGGGGGGGAAGGCCTCCGGAACCCTCACTGGCCGAACGAAACACAACAGCACCTAGGGCTATTATTTCACGCCGGATATTAGGGTGTTACTAGACCAATCGATTGATGGTAGAATGGATTAGTCGACGTCGATCGATAGTTTCTACCAGACCACTCGATCGGTGTCGATCGACAATCAATCATCAATCAATCATGGTTTACCATGATTAGTGTTATTTACGTAAACCACTATACATATAACTATTTCACGTACAGAACTGTTTTAATGTTTAATATTGTCACTTATTATTTAGGATTTTTTTTTATATAAGTATAGTGTGTAATTGAAATTTTAGTGGGTTGTGTTGTAGTTTTTGTATGGATAAATACTGTGAAACTGTTTGATATTGTGAAATGTTTCATTTTTTGTCTTTATGTGTATACATGTTTTAGTGTTACAATTTAGAACTTTTACCTTTTTTGTTTTTGTTAAGTCTATAAATAATTGTAATATATTAAGGCGGGTCTCCTGCGACACTGTTTTGTGTTTTCTAACACCTAACATCAAACATCTAACAAATATGGGCGTGGCCTACGTACATATTTTGACATATTTTGTTAGATGTTTGATGTTAGGTGTTAGAAAACACAAAACAGTGTCGCAGGAGACCCGCCTTTATGTGTACCAAATAAAATAAAATAATATCGACCGGTAGAATGGAGTGGGTGTAAGATCGAGCTGTTTGATTAGACGCGCCGGCCGCTTCACTTTTTTTATAAATTTATTTCGTGCCCATGGATACTAGTCGTAATAATAGAGTTCATTGATTATGCTTAAAGTTGATGATAATATGAACGTTTAAATACTAAATGATATTCCCCCCAAACACCTTGGGAAGCACTTTAGATTAAGCAACACCGAAAAAGGGGGGGAAGGGGAGGGGGAGCCAAAATGCAAAAATGCATAGTTTTCAAGATATTTTTATTTTGAGGTTATTTTAGGTTATTTTTAGGAAATAAAACATATATTCTACTAAGTTAACATTACCGTACCCCCTCCATCCCCCTCCCCCCCAAGATATTTTTCAATGAAGCTAGTTTTCTGTTGTCTAATAAAAAAAATAACCTTGAAATTCATGACAATCGCTACGGAAAAAAAAACAAAACAAAAACCGCTGCTTAAAAGTCATTTGGATAAAATAAGCGATCGTTGGCGTTAAAAAACGGCCGCATCCAGATTTTTCTGCGTTTGCGTCTCCGTATTAATAGTAAGAGCAACATCGTACTGGCCAAGAACAACGAGTCCTTTTCTGAATACATTTCGAAAGAAACTGATAGAATTTAGCCAGGGTTAATCGATCGACGTCCACCGAGCATCGATCGATGGGTTAGACGAACGGTATCCGTCGATCGATTAAAGCTACCACACCTATCGATCAACGTCGACCGACCGTCGTCGATCGATAGGTTAGTCAAACGGTATCCGTCGTACGATTAAAGCTACCAGACCAGTCGATCAACTTCGATCGACGTTGATGCCGTCGATCGATTGGTCTGGTAACACCCAGGGTGGTATTTACGCTGGGCGAGCCGGCCCAATGCGTGCTGCAACGCACCGTGGCTCTACCACTCAGTCAGTGTCACTCATTTAACACCACCCAGGGGTTTCGTGTAGGGTCTAAAGGGTAAACCTACGGACGTAAGTAACTTTAACCCCCAATTATAATAACGAACTAGGTACACACCACATTAAAGTGATTATATCGATAAACTAGTCACATCCTTAGTCACGCACACATATACGGATAGAAAGCTACACACTAACAAAAGACGGACACGCTAAAAATCCAAAGACTCTGTCCATTGTGATATTTGGTCCGAGGTATACTTTGTGAAATGTGACGTCACAATCCGTCACATGAAGCTCAATCATGGCCGCCCGTGTTTCGGGTCTTGTAATCCACAGATAAAAAAACGCAAATTTATTTTGTAAAAATAAAATATTTACAAATTATCTCAATAAAAAAAACTATTGGATAATTATCGTTTAATCATAACCTACCATTTCCGACATATTTCATATTTTATGGTTACATCTGTCAAATAGCCAATTGGGGTCGACGCAGTATATCTTCTTCTTCCATTCGTCCCTATTAGCCGTCCATCCAGCCGTCAGTTCTACGATAACTCCTTTATTCACCGTATCATCTTTCACGCCGTCCATCCATATTTTTCTCGGCCTACCTCTCCCCTTGTATCGATCCACAGTCATGCGTAACACTCGCTGTCAGATGGCATTCATACCGCCTCAATACATGTCCGTACCAAGACAGTCTCTTTCCTCCTAACTTCACACTCACTGGTGCTACTTGCATGCTCCCTCTGATACACAGAATACTCTGGTTTTACAGGTAAGAATAATCTAGGAAAATTCTCTATTTTAATATCACTAAAGGGACTAAATGGTCACGTGTAAGTGTAATCCATTTTACGATTATGCAAACAAAAACGAGATTTTGAATGGAACATTAAATCAGCACCTCCTGGAGAGAAATGAGGCGAGTTGAGAGTCGAGATTTATTTTTCTTCTACTTCCCTCGATCAGCCTTTACCTGAGCAGTCCCTCCCTTTTCATTCATATCATCCATTAACCTTTTCTTTAGTCAGCATTCTCCCCTTTCCTCTTCGTCTATTAACACGTATAATCATCAGTTGCATGCGTTTTATTTCTTCTCATCAAATCCCTTCTCATCAAGTGCATATGCTAAGAGCTCAGCTGTCGTAAGCCAGACACAATAGAAGTAGTTTGTAACCTCTAAAGGACTCTAAAGTCTCTAGGAGGACTCTAGAGTCTAGAGACTTCGTGACAGACAAAGGGGTAAAACGAACGATTTGTGCGTCGTCGATTGTTTGTCCTTCAACCCTAATACCTGTTAAAAACTGTTATCAAGCTGTATGGTGAAAATGTGAAATAACGCCACAACATATTTCAGTTGGCACGTACCCGCCTTCAGCTTTAATTGGCGCCGTAAAAGTGATATTAATTTCGGACCAGTCCGCTTTGGTAGGTATATTTAATTTGCCTAATTGACAGGGAAACATTACCGCCATAACATCCCCTCTTTCGGCAATAGGGGTGGAAATAGCACGCCGAATATGTACTAAGAATTTTATTCCAATTCTATTTATATACTTACAAAAAATCTGTATTTTACAAGACTTACTTTGTTTTATTACAAACACTACGTTTCTTGCTATTATTGGTAAGAGGTGAAGGTCAATCAATACAGAAAAACTAACAATACTTACTGAAATGTCTATTTTTACGTATCAATTAACCCATCCTTACACAGACGAGTAAAAAGAATGGACGATAAGATTGTATGTAGGTACCTACCTACAGTTGTATGACAAAGTGGTCTACGCAACTACGAGTACCATAGAACTTCTCGTAATCATGAAACAAAATGCACCATTTCTTTATAGAAACCAGCAACTCAACGAACGCCAACCACAAAGACGCATTGGGTCAGGATGGGTTATGGCCAAAGAAGACCGGGCGTTTAATGCTTAAGTTCTATACTTTTTTATTTTTTTAATCTGTTATTCATTATTTAACTGGCAATATCTATACCTCGGACCAAATTGGTCCGAGATCTATACAAATACAAATGACAGCCGCTAGCTGTCAAATCAAACATGACGTGACGGCATTGTTGACATTTCCCTTTTATAAAAGCAAAAGAAGTATGGTTTATGCAGCCACGTTAGACATTTTTAAAGTAACATGTCTGTTTTTTGAAGACTTAGTGTTTCCATATTAAAAAATATTAATAATTAAATAACTCCGCGATTCGATAAAAATAAGACAAAACTTGGTTTAGGTAGCAAATAATATTAGTTTTACTTTATGACTAAATTCTATTGTATTCAAATTAAGCATTTTTTCTATGGAAAGTGCCGGTTCTCCTTTCTCCATATGCTGTTGTCCATGTAGGAAGGCCCGTGCCCAACAGTGGGATGTTTAAAATCTGACGATGATGATAATGATGACTCAAAGACAGCTTGTGACTTAGCAAGCATACTTGGTTTACAGAATCGGGGCAATTGCATCAGCATAACAAATTACGTTGTAAAAGAGAGACGAATGCATTTGCTGAGTTTCTTCGCAATACAAGGTTTAACCCTTAAACGGGCACAGCATGTTAAAATTTTTCATTGGTTTTCGACTTTATCTCAATTGCATAAAGTTCAAAATATGGTGGCAATATATGTGCCACTGCCTTGTAAGGGGTAAGAAGAGTTACGAATAGATACTTTTATAAGAGCTAAATAGTAGTAATAGGGTGGTAATTTTGAACACATACAGAAAGACAAAGTGTTGAGAAACACATAAGGCTATTAGGCCTTATGAATATAAGGATCAATATAAAATGGTAATGGAACCGTGTCGCGAAGCGGTGAAAGAATACCTACCACCTTCTCACTTTCCTTGGGTGTCGTAAAGGCGTCTAACGTACTAAATACTGCATATACATCTAACAGCATAGAGCGGCGATTAGTTCACCACCTGTCACGCTGAGCACATGTGCAGTCGCTATTTGGTGAAAAGTGAACTATGGTAGAGGACTGCTTTGCTGTTCTCATTGCCTAGTCTGTGACTAACCCTTCGGGGATAATAGTCGTGAAAATATACAGTTTGATTATACAGCTTTATAGGAAACTCACAGCGACACCAGAAAGATATTATTCGCCTTACCGACGCCTAAGCTTCTTCGCGTTGAGTATAAAAAACGTTATGTTCGCGAAGGTACTACGGTTATAATTAAGGGCCGTTCCCCCCTTAACAGTTTACACAGGGGGCTGCGAGTACTTTTAACGGAACGGTGGTGGAACAAACTGCCTTTAATTAATACTAGATGGGATTTAGCTTGTAATTTGCTTGATTAATTCGCCGAGATAGTCTTTTGTTTGGGGGTTGGAAAGTTGACGACTTAATTGTACATAATATACAAGGACGTTGCTCATTTAAGTTCTCGAGTTACTAGGTGCAAGCTGAATGCTGTCTTCTCCGGAAGGGTTTAGTTTTAAACTCAAATGAGAATAACCTTACTTACTGGTCGATGTCTGGTTGGTGGGTTCGGAAGAGTTTTCGTTACCTATCAATGCTAACAACAATGCCAGGGATAGCTGTTTCTTAAGTTAGTAAGCAGGTTTCAAGAGCACATAAATAATAGCATACTGGGTGATCTTCTTCTTCAGCCCATGATCACCTACTGCTGAGTGCAGGTCTCCTCATTTGCACGTCATCCTGGGGGGTTACTCTCGAACGCAAACTTAATCTTAATACAATTCCAATGCGATTAATATGTATCGATATTGGGATAAGTAAAGATAATTCCGGAACGCCATCTCGATAATAATTTGTTTAATCAATTTCCACTCAATTTAATACCAATGTGGCGCTATTGTCGCTTACAAAGTGCCATTTGACATTTTTTAGATTTGTGATTGGAAATTGATTAATGCAATTCTGTTTCGAGAATAGCCTACCTGATCGGTCTTGGGCTTTCTGCAACCACTTTTTGCCCGTTACTTTTGTGATGTCATCCGCCCATCTAGCCTTCTGGCGCCCAACGCTTCTGATGCCGGTTCCCGGTCTCCACTCGAGCACCTTTCTGCTTCACCGGCCATCGTCTCTGCGGCTTATGTGACCCGCCCATCGCCACTTCCTTTGCGCAATGATACGCCCACGTCGTTTATTTTAGCGCGACTCCGGATTTCTGTGTTTCTTATTTTGTCGCTAAGAGTGATACCCAACATGGCGCGTTCCATCTTCCTTTGGGCTACCTGCAGCTTTTGGATATGTTGTTGTGTAAGGGTCCAAGTTGGGTGATAAATCGAATCAAATCAAATCAAAATATTTATTGCTATTCTTCTTGTATACAAAGTAAGACCATTAACTACAACGCTTACTCAATCCAGGTAGGTTAACGCCGGCGATATTCTCTCTTCCTTCGATGGCGGGAACGACAAACTATCTCGGTTACAGTTGTCAAAACTCGATAAAATTATGTTGCATGTGAGGGTTTGTAGACAAAAATACCACAGACAAGCAAAAACTATTACTATGTCTATTTCTGACATATCGTGTAGAAACATAACACAAGAATACGGGTCGAGAAAATTTTCTCGAGTTGCGCATGCTAGGCCCGCAGGTCGGTGGGTTAAGATCTTAAAGCCCCCTCTTCACATAGGCAGACGCATCCGCAGACGTCATCTACGGATCCTGCGCGTATGTGGTACGTATACAGAGTCTGCAGACGTTAAATACCTACCACAGACGCGCAAATCACCCCTCTACACGTCGGCAGACGCGCAGATGACGTCTGCGGATGCGTCTGCCTATGTGAAGAGGGCATAAGACTAGGCCCTTCGTACACAAGACTACGCAAATCTCCGATACTAATGTTGTATATATAGGCAAGGATATTTCTCCACCTCAGAAACAAATTTAATATTTAATGATTGCTCTGCCATCTTGGAAATCGCCGCGACTTAAGTAGCGAAGATCTCGACTGGCAGGTAGCGCGCGACTGGCGCGACGCGAGTCGCGAGACAAAAGTCGGCGACGCGACTAGTGTACGAACCTCAATGTATTTGTATGGCGGTAGTCGCTTGGAGACTAAAACAGTCGAGTATCGGAGATTTGCGTAGCCTTGTGTACGAAGGGGCTTACTAACAACAACCGGGACCTACAGCTTTCCGAAGCACGGAGGAGCTATAGATATTTCAATTCGGTCAGCCATTCGGCAACCTGGCATTACGAAATTTCCTTAACTTTAAATTTCGAAACACGAAAGAATCTGCGTTTAACTAGTAAAAGGTATTGACTTTCATTCAACATAATTAACATTTTATCATAAATAAATGTGCGATCGGTAACATAATTAAGCATTGATATTATGGTGAACCGGTAAACGTAGACGTTTTACTAATTGCCACTAAGTGTTGTTCAATATTCATGAACGCTCCGCGGGTTCACCCCTTCTCCCTTGCCTAGTGAGTCGTTGATAAACAGAGAAAGAACTGTGTAATGGTGGTTCGTTAGTAAAAGAATACTACCAATACCAACCTATCTCTTCTCTTGGGCGTCGCTAAAAAGCGACTAACGAATGATGACTGCACATACAACCAACAGCATAAAGCGGCGACGGGTTCACCTCACCACCTTTTACGCTGGGTTAACCCTTAAATGCATACAGTATCGAAAACGATACGGTAACTTTAAGCCTTTTTAAAATTTTCATTATATATTTTATACTAGATATTAAATTTATATTAAAATAAATATTTAGAATATACTCTATAATTAAAACATGTTTTTTAAATTATTATAATATTAAATTTTTCTTAAAATTAACATCATAGACAATGAAGTTTTGACGGAAACCTCTTTAGATACGAGAATGCAACCTCTTTTTGAAAAAATAAATAAAAATTCTTCTAAGTATATGTTCTATTTTAATGATGTAAATTGAAATAGATTCGTAAATTATTAAATCAATATAAAGTGAAAAAATTATATGAAATAAACAAAATGGAAATAAATTATTAAGGAGCATTTCTTCAAGATTTTTCGTATTTCTTTTATTACAATAAAGTGCGGTGGCAAAAATTTTTTTATTACTTTTTCGATGTGTTGAAATCACATAGTATCCATGGGGTAAAATAAATGTTTTATATAAAATGTTTATTTAATTTAATTGTTTTGATTATAATCTTTTTATGTATTTTTTTAAGTAAGTAATTAAATTGTGTTTGTGTTTGCAATACCCTAACTGGGTCATGTACTTTACCTAAGACATTACTTTGTAACATATTTTATTTTTTTGAACATGATAGCAACAAATGAATAAATATGAATATGAATAAAAGCAACTGCATACTATACAGGGTTAATTTTGAACCCCCCGCCAAAAGTAAATATGGGCTAAACAAAGTAATAATTAAATATTTGACGTAAGAATAATGAATGTTTTCTTTTTTTAAATACAATTTTTTACCTGCTTCTTATAATCCTATAGTTCTAGGTGCATGCGCTCACCATCGCGGTCAAAGCGAAATAATAGCGGTCACGCGCATGCGCTTTGATAACCGCGGTAGGCCGCGCTCTAGGTGACCATAATTTTTATTTTCTTAAGGAAAAGTTGAGACAAAAATGTAAAAAAAAATTGTTTTTTTATTTCATTATTTGGTTGTAAGTAATGCTGCCATAGGATCTCGTAAAAAAATTGGCGGGGGGTCTAAAGTTAACCCTGTATAATCACGGACTATTATCCCCGAAGGGTTAATCAGAGACTAGGCAATGAGGACAGCAAAAGCAGTCCTCTACCATAGTTTACTTTTCGCCAAATAGCGACTGCACATGCGTTCAGCGTGTATGTGCAGTCTTAAGTCCGTTAGTCGCCTTTTACACCTAAGAGAAGAGAGGGGGTGGTAGTATTCTTTCAACGCTACGTGACACGGTTAGTATGAACATTTAGTTATAGAATTTATAGAAGAAGAAAATTACATAGTCGCGGTACTAACTACAAATTTTTAAATTTTTCCCGCATCGGAACACTAACAGAATTAAAATACCTGGTATGTTAATTATGCCCCAGACAGTTTATTGAGGGTACGTAGACGTACGCAACGGCAACGAAGTAGGTTCGCTAATTAGCTCTCGGCTGGAGTCTCGCGACCAATCTTGATCTCGATTCATGATACGACTGTATTTCTCTGCACTACCTCATCGCGATATGGTATACAATTTTTGGTTGGAACTGTATAATTATCATGTTACGGCTCTGTACTTTCAAAATGAGATATTTGTAAAACAATGGACGATCGGTGAAATTGGAACACCGCGTTGAAATATTTCTAAATGCCATAATAGTTTTCGATGGTGTTGTTTAAGTGAAAACAAAAGATCATCAGAACAAAAGAAAAAAAGAGTCTTTACACATTACGAGGTCACGGACACAAGAGAACTTCAATTTTTAGTAACCTCTAGAGTTTTCATGACAGACAAAGGGTTAAAGCCTCAGAAAAATAACTAAAGCATAGAAACCACGCTAAAAGACGAGCTAGACAACAGCTATCTTACTCATATGACTTCATTTAATTCTGTAACGAGAGTGAATGAAACCTCTAATCCACATTCGTTTCTATTTTTTCTAGGTTGTCACAAGGTAAATGTCAAACGGATGTAATTGGATGTCTTTATAACACCATCAGATTAAATGTGTCGTTATTTTCTTTTTGTTGCTGTGTAAATAAGTGGCAACCTAACTTGGTTACATTATAATGACGCAT
Organism: Scoparia ambigualis; assembly: GCA_963921215.1. NCBI lineage: Eukaryota > Metazoa > Arthropoda > Insecta > Lepidoptera > Crambidae > Scoparia > Scoparia ambigualis. The sequence goes on along the minus strand of OY992502.1, from coordinate 55,466,209 downwards.
TATTTTCACGCTAAGTTGTAGCTCCTCTGAGATAAATTTAATTATTTGCAAGGTATTCTTCCGAAGAAACTTATAAACTAGCCATAGCATTGTTAGTGATATTTATACGTTACGTGTGACAAAATGTCTTGTGTGATTGGTGGCTGTAAATCCCTTATAATAAGAAAAGAAAATAATCAAGAGACAATAACCTTTTATCGGTGAGCTCAGACTGTTTTCGTTTTACTAAACATAATTAATGGCATGAATCTATTAAAACACACTAATAGTTTGTCTAAATAGTCATCGTGTCCAGTTCTGTGCTGATTTAAGGCATTTATCAATGAAATTTTGTTCAAATGTTGAAGGTTAAGTTTTTTCGCCTAGTGACGTGCATTTCTATATCGATAAATCAGTATTTTGTGTAAGTGGTTGGCACATCTATCTTTAAATTATGATATATGTATACGCCTCATTTACAAATTGTTTTACTTTTAACATGATATTAATAATTTATTACTTTAAAAGTACCTATCTATTGATAATTTAAAAAATATACATAATTGAATTGTCTTCTTGATTACTACTACTACCATTTATCTGCATTTTCACTAATTTTAAAAATTCTACGTTTTGGTTACTGGTTTCCATAAAATGATGATACAAATAAAGAATGGCTATTGCCGGCATGTAAGAAGACTAAATTGGATATGGAATAAACGCAGTCATATATGTTCCAAACATTTTACGATCAATCAATCATGACATGAACAATGTCTGCGACACATTTGTACCAACAAGCATTTTGAGCAATCTTGTTAATCATTCTCTAGAACAAAGTTTCGATGACAATCACGGAATCCTATTGATAAAAGCCGTACCTAAGTTATATTTGACAATACGAATATCAAACAGGAATTACAGGAATGTGCGCCTCGTGACAAATTTAAGAGGCAGTGATTTAATAAAAATGTTTTAAATATTTATTTATAAGTTTTTTATTTCCTTAATAATCCTTCATATTTATATTTTCCTGTACAGTTTTCAGATGTACGTTCAAAGCATAAAGTTCAATATCCATCTAGTTAATTTGACAGATAAGGGTAGGCCGATGTGACACTGACTGTACACTGCTTTTCGTTATTAACTCGCAAAACTTGTTGAATTCAAAAGTGATCACTTTTACCGTTAACAATTTTTTGGCCTAACAATGAACGAAAAGTCGTGTACTCACGGCGTCAGATCAACCTACCCTAAACTGTCAAATTTCTCCAATGAATATTGATCCTTAGAGCCAAATAATAAAGTTTAAAATTGATTGTAGAAATTTGACAGTTTTGGGTAGGTTGATCTGAGGCCGTGTGTACACACGGCCACTGATCAACCTACCCAAATCCGTCAAAATATTCCAATCGATATTGAACTCTACTAGATTGATATTAAGATGAAATTTGGTTGCGGGAATTTTACATACAAGGATATAGACGTGACGCTGGCTGTACAGATAGCGTCATATCGCCTACCCTACCTTCTCTGCGACCTACTAATCTGTAAAATACCTGCACCCGAATCTCAACCTATAGGTTAGTTTTTCTTGTGCACCATTTGACAATTTGTCTGATGTAGTTTATATCTTTTCCAAGGCAAGCGAAAAAGCCGACAATGACCGAATTATTATGTTAGCGTCGGAAGACAGGATTTGTATCGCTCTCCATACACTTCTGTCATTCTGTATCATTTTCTCGTGGAAGTGCATTTTGTGAGTAATGTAGCGCGTGTAGTGAAACGCAACGAAATATACAGAATGACAATAGTGCATGGAAAGCAATACAAATTCTGTCTTCTCGATGCTAACATAATACTTCGGTCATTGTCGGCTTTTTCGCCTGCCCTGGAAACGTACTATAATAATAAAATGAAATATATTGATGGCGCGCTTATCCTTCGCCTTCATATTTATTTACATGTTCAATATTTAGTTTTATTTTTGTCGATATAAAATGCCGAGAAATGACGTCCCTAGTGTGGTATAAACTAGTGACCACCTACACAAATTAGGACAAGTCAAACATTCTCCATCTCTTTCTAACTCATTAGCATGACCCGTAAGAAGAAGAAGGATGAATATATGTTTTTGCTTGCTATTTTAGCATGGTTTCTATGCTTTAGTTATTGTTCTGAGGTTAAAGCATAGATGAATGATTGGTCTCGCTGTGCTCGCAGCGAGACCAATCATTAATCTAAGGGTTAAAGGTATCCCATGCAAACTTGACAGTTCAATATTTTACAAGCCAATAATCTAATGTTGTGCTAAAGGAAAATAGGTAGGTCTAGGGAACGTTTATTCAACGGAATTTATGCGATTTAAAGTCCACTATGGAAAGTTTCAAATTGCATAAATTCAGTTGGACCAAACTATTTTTTATGTTGTCTACTAACTAACTGGAGCTCCTTACTTTCCATAGGCATGGAAAATTTCATTACATTTATCATATTGGTTTGAAGACTATTAAACTTCGAAGTTTGAGCATAAAAAGGTTCTGCGACCGATTTGTGAGTCAAACAATGACATTTCAAAATGCACTTTAGACACTTTTACACTAAAGGTTATTATTGCGTAACCTTGAACAGTGAATGCTTCGAAGACCTCGTTACATTCTGTCATCATGCCTGCATCGTCGAACGAATTATTATTTCGCCAAATTGAAATAGCTCAATGTTTCAATTTTATGAATAAACCGCTGCTCGTAACTACTGTGCATGCGACGCGGTTTTCCTTGAATGAAGTGATTCATTGTTCTTGTGGTCTCAGTTACATTGTTAATAGAAGGAAAGCTATACCGTGGAGCATTTAATTTTAATTGTTACAAAAATAAATTGTGATTTTTCTGTTTTTAAATAACAAATCTTTTTATGAACATTATTTTGGTTCGCAACTCGCTCGGAACGATCGCAATCGTGCGTACATGTTTTTTGTTATCTGTAGAGGCAGAAGTTCAAAACTATCAAAATTCCAAAACTCCAAATAAAATAGTATTACTTACCTTCTTACATCTATTCAATTTAGTTTTTCAATAAAGCGATATCATTCATAATATCATACCAAAAAGTTTTTAACCCACCTCTAACTCTAACGTCCTTTTACGTCACATTCAATAGGTTTTATTTATAATTCCGGCTTCGATAACCGTTTTGCACACAATAGGCCATCACCTTTCGCGCTGATGTCACGTATTGTAATCGATCTGCGACTGTCAAGTACACTCTGATTATTTTCCACTATTCCATGACTCAATCCGGTTCGCACAAAGAACGCATTCGCCACAATCAAGGTAGCGCCTTTTGTGCACTCATCGGTTGTTGCAACATTACCGATAAGCAGTGCTATTATAACACAAACCCGGGCTATGTATAGAAAAATCTAAGAGCAATTTCACATTAATATAGGCGTTTAATTTAATTCGATGTAGTAGCTTCACTTCAAACAATTAAAACAATGTATTTGGGTGGTCGGTCGCCAACCAGTCGAATTCTAGACTATACAGGACGTCCCACGGCCACATGGAGGGAAAGTACCTTGAATATTGTAGATGGAACATTTTACTGAAAGAAGACATTATTTTAATTTAAAAAATAATTTAAACTGCATTCATAGATATTTAAATAATTATATGGTTGAACCGGTAATCGAACCCGTTACATGAGAAAAATAATCATGTAGCTATGATAAAGCTACTGATCGAAATCAAAAAGGATTATTGTTTGCTAAATAACATAGTGTCACAAATAAAAGGAAGACCATGAATTTTAACATTTTTAATACAAAATTAATCAATTTATCAAATGCTTAAAATGAGTCCCTTCCTGTTGAATACAAAGTCGCACTCTTTTGATTATTTCGCTCCCTGTCGATATTTTGATCTTGTTGTGGTGGATATTTAGAATAATACGTCTAAGTTCTGCTCGTGGACACTTTCATACAGGTTACTTCTCAAGTGGGTACATTTATTAGTAATAGGTACTTATGATAATGTCAGTTGTATGTCCTTACGGCAATGTCAGCTTTTTATTTTTCTGAACAAAATTTCACATCAAATGTTAAAATTCATGGTCTTCCTTTTATTTGTGACACTAAGTTATTAAGCAAAAAATAATCCTTATGATGAAGCCTTTCGATCGGTATGATAAAGCTACAGGATGATTATTTTTTTCATGAAACGGGTTCGATTCCCGATTCAACCATGTAATTATTTAAATATCTATGAATGCAGTTTAAATTGTTTTTAAAATTCAAATAATGTCTTCATTCATTAAAATGTTCCATCTACAATATTCAAGGTACTTTCCCTCCATGTGTCATAGCCGTGGGACGCCCTGTATATACACTATAGACTATTATTGTAAACAATACAATAGAATAGAAAAATTACTTGTTCAAAGTAAATTACAAGAATACATTACTAAAATAGTAATTATTCTATTGACTAATAAGTATATAAATGACACTGAAATGGCATTTTCTCAGCACAATGTCAGTCGTGAAATGAGGAGCTGACACACCGCGAACTTATACTATAAATTATTAGATAGTTTCGTGAGCAATAATATCAAAATTTGCTTCCATCTTTGCAGTGTCAGTCGTGGGTTGTAAAATTTCACCGCTATTGTCTATGTGAAATAATTGCTTGACGGCGATGGAGGAGTTTATGAGACAACGTTTTAACGGCTTATGATATGCGAAAATCATATTGAATACGATTTGGCGCTTCTTTCATAATTTTCTCTATCCATCTTTGATAATATTGTGAAAAAATTTTAGTAAGTATATTTTGTATAAGATGACTGAAAAAATATGTTATTTGAATAAATTGCGATTCACCGGTTGTGGTACTAAGTTTTGGTTAGGGCAAGTCGAACCTTTCGGCTTCTGTGAGGGTACCGCCACTGCGGGCCCAGAGGTCCCGAGTTCGAATCCCAGCGTTGTAGTACCTATTTACAATTAACTACCCTTATTTATCAATTATTGTGGTCGTCCCCGGTACTAGGCAACGAATGCAGAACTGTCCTAGTAGATTCTAGAATAGCTATATTCTAGAATCTACTAGGCAGAATCTACTTTCAGTTATGCCGCGGCATTGCATAGGTAATAAAAAAAACTAATATCACTTTCGTAAAACATAAAAGCTAATATCACCAGCACCACCTATAGTGTAAACGCCTCCAGTCACTCGTCAAATAGCCAACAACATGAGAGACTACAGGTCAATAAGGTGAACAGTAAAACCATAATTGAAATTCTGCATACACTACCTTAGGCCTTTGTTTTAAGAGCTATAATTACACGGCCGGTGTCACACAACACCTGCCGTGTATTGTACAGGCATAGACTTAGCTAGTTAACCAGCAGCGTGGACTTACGACCACATAAAACTGAAAGATAAGCCCTCCTTTTTATCACGCCGTGTATGGTTGCATAGTTATATCAGATACGGCACAATTGTCCATTCAATTTTATCGGGTGCACCTTATTGTAAACACCGTTATCAAGGGCAATTTGATATGCCTAACTGTAGCTATATAAGGTAGGTGTAAAGAATAGTAAGGGATTTAGAGGTTTAATATAAAATGATATTGTGACTAATATTCTGGTTATAACAAAATGCGAGCGATGCGTGAGGGCGATAATACTCTAGGGCTCGTATTCTAAAACTAAATTCACACTCAAATCTCTGCTCGAGTACAGTTAGAAAGGGATGGCGATATATGCGATTAATCCCTTTCTAACCCTTTCTAACTATACTCAAGCAGAGATTTGAGTCTGAGTTTGTTATTAGAATACGAGCCTAAGAGTCTTCGTGAGTTTGTGGCAGACAAGGGGATAAATCATGTTAGAGATACATGTTGTAGGTTATAGTTTGATCTTTGTCGAGACACTGAAAAATTTGTATTTTGCTTTAACTGTAACCATTTTTTTTTTAAATCCTAATTCACCGGACACGTGTCGCGTGCACACAAACGTTCCAATCGATGGCCGTGTGTGCCAAACAAACAATGGAAACACGTAACGGCCATAGAGTAAAGTTGTTTACTACCCGTAAACATAATCAATAATCGTAAGTTATACCGGCTGCCGGACTTTTTACCGATGCTTAGGTCTGTGGCCTTTGGAAAGGTAACATTTAAGAATATCAACAGATTTGTTAAGTTTAATAAGAGCTTTATTTCCATCACCACAGACAGCATCAACCTCTTTAGGTATATTGTTCATCAATAGCTCTGGCGTTGCAGTGGTTGAATGCTCTAATCTAAGCGTTGCAGTTTCCAATAAAAACAAAACATAAAAATATGCGCCATGTTGATAATTCAGAGAGTAATGCAATGGGTATATTGTTTGAACGACGGCTATCTATAAGGTAACAGAAACCTTTTTTTTCTTAGAATTAGTAAGAAAACGCACCAGACAATAGGCATACAACTGGCATAATCGTCCTTGATATAACGCACCCCGAATAAATAACAATCATCTGTCATGTAGATAGCTGAACGCTTATTGAACTGTGATTCGGTCGCGCTATACTTACGTTTTGTGACTTGTGTGTCGTTATTGGTTTTTCTATTTAGTTATTTTCTATGTTCTTTCTTTTCTTACGGCCAACATTAATAACGTATCTTTAAATTGTTAAGACGAGTGAGAAATTTTACATAATTTGTATGTAGTTAAAGTTAAAATTTTTAATTAAGAAATTTAGGCTAAACAATCTCTAGATACGATATCAGGCGTTATACTTATATGATTGGCTGCGGCTCTCGGAGACGTCTACTATGATTAGTTATTAAGTAGAACCTAATTATTCATTGTAAAATGGGGAAAGTTGTAAGATAAAAAAATAATATTTCTTATAAAGTTAAATATTTTAAAGTAAGTTACCTCAATGGCATGAGACTAAGCATTCGTCTGTCCTAAACCATCACCTCATCCTACTGAAACTTGCATGGCAACACTATAGTTATTTATAATATTAAGTCAACGTCAGATACTTCAAAATATTTTTCAATAAAGATTTTAAAACGTTGCACTGTTTTATTTCATTTGCCCATACTCATGCACGTTCATGAACACTTAAACGTTTGATGATCCACCATTATTTCACAACAATATTCGACACGCGACGCGCTTTACTGTCCCGCCAAGAAGTCTACACGATAGTTTGAGATAAGATATCCAGTTCCTCAGTGGTTGAGGATTCCGGGTGAAGCGCGCTTCCACGTCACCTGATGGTAATCAGGTGAGATGAAGGCCAAGCTTACCCGTTGTAAAATAATAAAAAAAAGACTCTTTAAAAGCATACTCGTATTCAACCACCTTCTTATATCTTCATGTTATTGAATGATCTTTCTCTCAATAATTCACAAGGCAAATGTATTCATTGATGGAGCCATTATGTATTCAACGTAGTTACCTTTGCCCATTCATTCGGTTAAATGTAGATTTATATGAGTTCCTATTTTACTATTGTTTTTTGTTTTATAGAATCGGTTTAGCTATCCGTGTCGCGGATAGGTGAAAGAATACTTCCACCCCCTCTCTTCCCTTGGGCGTCGTAAAAGGTGAATAATGGACTAAAGACTGCACATACATAAAACAGCATAGAGCGGCGATGGGCTCACCACCTGTCACGCTGAGCATATTGCAGTCGCAGTGCAGTTTTGCTGTCCTCATTGCCTAGTCTCTGACTAACCCTTCGGGGATAATAGTCGTGATTATACCTATGTATATAAGTAATAAGTATGATGTATTTTTTTGTTGTTTTTGTTTTATAGAATTCGATATCAGGAGAATGCAACGCGTTATACAACACTGTTATGGAAAGTTCTGATCTAGGTTTCTTTCTGCATGCAAACATATCATGTTTATTGTTAAAAGTTTTTAAACTTTGTTGTTCTGTCCGTTCTCTTTTATCGTTACGGCTAGTTACGAAGCCGGATAATCTAAACTTAGGTCAAAGTCTGTGTTAGTGCTTTGTTCATTTATTAAAGTTACCTAGGTATATCAGTCATGTAGATAATTAGGTTGTGGCACTAAATTCTAAAGTTCTGACACACGACGAGTCCACCTGTCGAAATCGTACTATAATTTACAAAATATGTAGAACAAGCGGCCGCTCGCGGTTTCACCTGCGTTGTTCCCGTTGGAATATCGAGATAAAAAGTATCCTATATGTTAATCCAGGTTATAAACTATCCGTATGCCGAATTTCATCCAAATCCATTCAGTAGTTTTTACGTTAAAGAGTAACAAACATCCATCCATACGTTCCCGTGGGAATATCAGGATAAAAAGTATCCTATGTGTTAATCCAGGTTATAAACTATCTGAATGCCGAATTTCATCTAAATTACAGACCATCCATCCATACTTACAGACTTTCGCGTTTATAATATTAGTAGGATTATAAATGCGAAAGCAGCCGCCACGACTATTATCCCCGAAGGGTTAGGCAGAGACTGAGGACCGCAAAAGCAATCAACTGCCACAGTCCACGTTTCACCAAATGATAACTGCACATAGGGTTGCCAACTATACTGTTAAAAACAGTATTATACTGTTTTTCACTACAATCTACTTTTTACTGTTGAACAAAAATAAAGTATCTAAAATACTGTTTTAGTATCACTGTGCATGGTAACCATATACCTACCTGTTTAAAAAGTGAAAAAGTTGCGAATGTTGTCAGCGCGGTGCAGCGCAGCCATATTTAAATCTTTGAAAAAATAAAATACTGTCCATTTTTCTAAAATACTGTTTATTTTTCTTATGTTACCTTAAAATACTTCATTTTATTTTTTTAAAGTTGGCAACTCTAACTGCGCATCTCAGCGTGACAGGTGGTGGGTGAGCCCACCGCCGCTCTATGCTGTTGGATTGGATTGGATATGTGCAGTCTTTGGTCCGTTAGTCGCCTTTTACGACACCCAAGGGAAGAGATGGGGCGGTAGTATTCTATTAATGAGCCTTTACCAGCACAGCCTTGGATCATCCAAACTCGATGATAGATTCCTTTACTCTCATAACGTTCTACATAAACAAAATTTTTTTTTGGATTCCTGACATTCTGGTGTACGTAGAAATACCCCATATGTTCCGCGATTTTTGTGATCTTTTTAAATTTTGAGATTTTTTGATTTGACCGACTTGAATATATATTTTTATTTCAGAAATTATGCATCTCTTTTTGAAAAGATGCATAATTTCCGATAAAAAAAAAATTGTGTCACCGTTTGGGCCACCTGTATATTATCAGGGGGGTGTCACTCCGCAGTTTAGTTACGTTCGGCCGGCGCGCCTCCCTAGGCAGGCCGCCTAGGCGTATGGCAGTAAAGGTTGCAGCGAGCCCTAGCACAGAACACCGAGCGCGTGCGTAAACCCTACGCTCTTTGACGTCCATGCAAGAAGTCAAATCGATATCGAGTCAGCGTTGCTTATCGGAATATGAAAGCTCTGGTCACATGATAAGTTTCAATTTCGCTTGAGAGTCGTTAGAGAGTGAACCTTCTGTACGTAGTAGTATTAGTTATTCTGTGATATTAAGCTCGTCAGTTTAGGGTACCTACTCTTGACCTGAAATGAGAACGTCGTCATATTGGTAAAGTAGCAAAACACTAAAATAATACCACAGTATGCAGTTATTTCTTTGTATGTAGGTGAGTGTCAAGTCAAATATAGTGTGATGAGTGAGTTAACTGATTTCACGATTCACAACAAAACTAGGTCGTAGATTGCGCTTCTATTGCAAATGTTACAGTTTATTTTAAGTTACGTTCATTCTTATGCCATTATTTGGAAAGTGAAAACAAAAATGTGAATGTGAGCATTTCATTGTTGTTCTGTTTGTTTGGTTGGTAATATAATATGGCTTCTGATGCAAAATAGGTAAGTAACAAAATGTGTATTTCTTGACGTTTTGTAAACGTTTATTTTTACTACTTTACCTGTGAACTACTTATATTATTGTAGCTGTACTTTTTGTTGCAAATTAATATCGAATTTCCCAAGCGATTGGCACAATTCAGCCGTGTACGACGAATTACGAGCTGATGAAGTTTGACCCTATGTTGCATGCGATTGGTTGTCCTTATAATTATAACTTACCAACAAAAAGCATCTACAGCTCACATAACTCTTAGAAACGAAGTATATGCAATAAAGCATTGTTAGTATCCCAAAGATATCGCTTTATACCTGAAACAAGAAACATTTAAAAGATTATTTGAAAGTTATAAAAACGTTATAGTGAACTGTTCAAGAACGACAGCCCAAACTTTAATAGAAAAGTCGTATTTCCGAAATTGAAATGAGGCCAATTAAACTTTCAATTGGTTGAATTCTAAGAGTTATTTTAGCGTCAGCCATTTCCGTGACCTCCGGGGCGAAAACAACTTCAGAATTAAAAGAAAACAACCAGGTGAAATTAGATGGAAATCGGTGTACGCTCGCGCAATCGCGAATTTTATGATCCATCATCGCTGTTTCGGAGCGGAATTCAGGGGGTGGTCTGTTATTTTAAATAATTTATTTCGAAGAACGTAGCAAGTTTATATTAAGCCTTTTTCTTGAGGACTTCATCATCAGCCTAAAAACGTCCCGTTCAAAGCAACAGCACTGTAGTGCGATTCTCTAAGCGCAAACCTTGGTAGCAGCAGCGAAATATACGAGGGGCGTTCAAAATATTCTCGGTATTGATACGTTACAACCTCTTTTATATATATATTTGTTACTGGCCGCTAAGATTCATCCATTGACATTAAAAAAAAGTAAAATTGGAACCGAGATGTTCTTTTGTTTTTCTGCAATTGCCGAACAAACATGAACACCATGAGCGAATTAACAATTTTAACGAAATTAGAGCACCGATCCGTCATAAAATTCTTGACAAAACAGGGTAAAAATCAAAAAACCATAAAAGAGGAAATGGATTGTGTTTACCGTGAGTCTGCTCCTTCTTTATCTACTATTCAAAAATGGTCAAGCGAATTTAAGCGTGGAAGGGAGAGTATTGAAGATGACCCTAGACCTGGCCGGCCTGTAGTGGCTACCTCACAAGAAAATATTGATAAAGTGGAAAAACTTATATTGGAAGACGGCCGAGTGAAGGTAAAATCTATAGCTCAAGTAACCAATCTCTCTATTGGTACCGTACATGACATTATACATGACCATCTTAATATGTCAAAAGTAAGTGCAAGATGGGTTCCGCGAATGCTGACGCTTCTTCAAAAGGATATGCGTGTGGCTTGCTGTTCAGATTTTATCGACCTGTGTGGTGAAAATCCCGATGAGGTGCTGCAAAAAATAGTTACTGGAGATGAAACCTGGGTTCATCATTATGACCCAGAGAGCAAACAGGAGTCCATGCAGTGGCACATTAAGGGTTCAGCTCATCCCAAGAAGTTCAAGGTAATCCCGTCAGCTGGCAAGGTCATGGCCACAATATTTTGGGATTGTGAAGGAGTTTTGCTTATCGATTATAAAGAAAAAGGTGTAAATATCACAGGGCAGTACTACGCTAACGTTATACGTCAATTAAGAGATACGATCAAAGAAAAGAGGCGAGGAAAGTTAACCAAAGGTGTTCTGCTTCTGCATGACAACGCCCCTGTCCATACTGCTCATATTGCCAAGGCAGCTATTGTTGAATGTGGGTTTGAAACTGTTACTCATCCACCATATAGTCCGGACTTAGCCCCAAGCGACTTCTTTTTGTTCCCCAATCTTAAAAAGGATCTGCGTGGAAATAAATTTTCTGACGATGAAGCGTTGAAGACGGCCGTGGAGGAGCATTTTTACACCAAAGATAAAAAATATTTTTATGAGGGATTAAAAAAAATAATTGATCGATCTTATAAGTGTATGAACATAGGGGGGGAGTATATTGAAAAATAAAAATATCAAACTTTTCGTACTTGTTTGTTTTTATCCACATACCGAGAATATTTTGAACGCCCCTCGTAAGGTGACTGCTAGAAACCGCAAGAAACTTCATAGGCTGGTCAGGTCAAGTGTTTTAAACATGACAAAAAAGGAATGTGTTTTTTTCATTTTTAATGAAATAATTCATTTTGTGAATTTTAATTGGATAGTCTTTGAGTATCTAATTTATTTTAAATCATACGGGAGATAAGTACCTACGTTGACGGGTCAACAAACTGCCGGCCGGCCGGCGCGGCCGTTGCCCCCGTCAGCTAGGCGATGAGTACCTACGAAAAACACGAATTCTTTTTTTGTCATTTTTGTCATGTATAAAACAATTGACCTAACCACCCCTATAAGTTTCTTGCGGTTTCTAGCAGTCATCTTTTATACGTTACACTAGATAGTCCGAACACGCACTATGTTCCACTCACCTGCGGAGTCGACTCGGCACCTTGCTTTAGTGTGGCTTTGACATTCGCGCGTGCGGAGCGGCGAAAATATTTTTTTATACTACAATTCAGTTGTCAAGTAAGTGAAATTATTTGTTATTTAAGTCATTATTATGTAGTTTTATCGTATTATAAGAATAGAAAGGATATTTTTTCAATTATTGTTATTGACCATCTATTTGGGACGCCATCGCCATCTTGATACACACTACGTTGTCCTTGACCGATCTGGCGCTGCGGCGCTGCGATGTCTGTCTGTTGATTAGACGACATTTCAATGTTTAAGCGCTGCAGCAGCTGCAGCGAATTTTAGGTCTCTCATTCCAGAATTTGAACAAATGGTTTGTATGGACGTTCTTGTCTATACTTCTAGGTCAATGGGTAGCAGTGGCTGCAACAGCGGTGAGCGTACCATTGCTATTCTTCTAAATAATTTTCAACGCTGCTGTTCGACACTAGTTCCGCACGGCTGTAAGCGGCGTGATAGGAAATCACTTGATTGACATTTCTTGTAGGTATAAAATCGGTATTCTGTAAGTAAAACAGCCTCAACGTTGACCACAGCTGTGACTGCAGCGTAAGATGTGATGGCTGTAACATCTATGGTCACAGCCATGCGCGCAGCGTATATGAGAATCGCATAGCTGACGCAGACTGGGGCACATGGATCTCGTACGATCGAGGAAGTTCCTGGGGCTGGTAATTGTTTGCCACATTTGGTATTCTCTTACTCATTTAAGAATACCAAATGTGTCAAACAATTACAATGCGATACAATTGCGATTCAATTATGCCATTCGTAAATTAGCAGACTTGGGCCCCTGGTCGACCACTTCTTGGCGATATTCGCGTGCGCTCCGTTCCGACCGCGCGTACGTATTGTAGCGTGCGCGATGCAAGTGAATATCGCCGAGAAGTGTTCCTCGACCGTACACACAATCAATATCATGCCCGATGCCCGATTCCTGGAGGTAGGGTTGCCAGGTGACCAAACCTAATATTTATTTATTTATTTATTAATACGGACAACAAAACAGACAACAATCAAATAACATTATATAAGATACGATATGTAGGTATTACAAAGTTTAGTACTAGATTGCAATGTTGACACATCAATTTAAAAATGTTCAAAACAAGAAAGTACCAAGTAATAAGTAATAGCCGAACAGACCAGCCAGTTTGGCTGGAAATTTGGGTAAAAAGGCTGGACACCCTACATTTTCGGGAGCAGGAGCGACCGACAGTCGACTCGTGCCACTCGTGCGCTCGGCGGCGCTAGTTCGTTTGCTAAATGTAAAAAGCCTAACAACAGCCGGACACCGTTATTTTGACCGGACACGCAATCAAAAAGCCTAACTATGTCCGGATTTATCCGGACGCCTGACAACTCTACCTGGAGGTGTAGGCAGTGATCTCGGCTTCTTATTTGCTATACGATATTGACATATATATATTTTTTTTTATAAAAGAGGGAGGCAAACGAGCAGGCGGGTCACCTGAAGGAGAGTAATCACCGCCGCCCATGGACACCCGCAAAACCAGAGGAATCGCAGGCGCGTTGCCGGCCTTTAAGGGAGGAATAGGTTTAAGGAAGGAATAGGAATGGGAGGAGGGGGGGGGAGTCCTCCTGAACCCTCACTGGTCGGAAGAAACACAACAGCACCAAGTGCCATTATTTCACGCCGAATATTCGTGAGAGGGTGGTATTACGCCGGGCGAGCCGGCCCAATGCGTGCTGCAACGCAGCGTGGCTCTACCACTCAGTCAGTGTCACTCATTTAGCACCACCCAGGGATCACGTGCAGGGTCTCAAGGGTAAACCTACGGACGCGAGCAACTTTGACCCCCAAAAATTTAATTTCCTTTCATTTATTTACTCTCTTCGTTATCCATACAATATGTTCGCCAGTTTAGGTTAGTTACACAACTAGTATGTAGTATATCTTATTAGTTCTCAAACTATATGAACTCTTAAATATACCTAGTCCCTTATAAGAAATTACATGATTTTATTTCCCATTGTAATTCAGATGTTTACGCGGACAAAGACGCGGACGGTCGCTAGTTTCTTTATTTTTTAAGTGTATTACACAAAGTTGTATGTACAACCTACAAATGGCATTAAGTAATTACGACAGCAAGCAATTAAGGCTTTTCTTGAATTGTATTTCGTTGTGAAATTGATATTCCTTATACCATTACCGTGAAATTTCCATTATAATGTACGTGTGGCTTACAACCTAAAATACAGTAGGTTCGGTTACATGTAAGTAATATACAAAACCTAGTATGTAACATACAATCACACGAAATTACCAGTTTGCAATACTGGATTCGGTAGGTTATACCGTTTTTTGTTAAAGCAGACCGCGGACGATCGTTTTAAGTCTGTTGCCGAATTGCGACCGATTTTTCACCGAATGTTGTCGGACCGATTGTGCTACCATCTTTAGGTCGTTCGCTACGCGTTTGTATTGAAAGATAGTATGAGCAGCGCTAACTGGCGCGGACGCGTGCGACGGGTTTGTAGAACAAAAACAAACCCGTCGCGAAAACACGCGAGGCGGGCGCCCGCCTTTACGTAGACTAAGTAGAATTGTGGCGCACTAGCCCTTCTTACCTTTTTTGGTGAAAAGGAGGCAAATCAGTAGGCGTGATGAATAGACAATGATGACCTGCAAGTTGCTTCTTTATACCACTCTACTTCATGTGTTATTACTTACTAACGGGTTTTAAAAATACAGCAGCATTTGTCACGCCCTGTGTCGTGTTCATTATAAATGTAAAAAGTAAAAAGCATCGTGATCTCTGTATGTAATGAGGGTTAACGCCTTTACGAACGTTTAGAAGAACAACAAAGAAATGCACATCGCATTTGCTTCCGTTTTATTTAGTGACGAACCTCAACATGTAACTTATAAAAATAAATTGAGAAGCAAAGCGATGTCGTAATATTATGAAATAAAACAAATTACTGTTGCCTTATTTTTATTAAATGGCTTGATGCAGTTTGCACTGTTTTGTTTAATCAACACTCAATCAAGAGAACAAACAAATGACGTCTAATAATTTCTACCATTAGCCATAAAAAAATTGATGTTCGACAAAAACTAATAAATAATAAAGACAATGGCTTCTGGAACACTCTTGAACATTAAAAAAAAAACGACTATAAGCATTCGTAGTCGTCATCTTGATATTCAACGTCGATGAATCGATTACAGCCTAACAGTATTCCAATCAAGAGTTACTAAACGTAATTCGACAAGAAATGAAATGACCAACGCGAACGGAATGAGGCCTGCGCTCCACTTAGCCGGACCGGTTTCTGTGTGGCACTTACTAAGCACGGCCGTCTTGGACCACGTCAAGCGGATTTCTAGTTCATTGCCCGTTAAACTACAGCAGTTATAAGTCAGTGGTCATAAAAAGAACGCAACGGACAGCGAAATAGCGCGACGCGTCGCAAGCCGAAAGTGGTCGTGGTCGGCAAAGCTGCAACTTAGATTGGTCTACGATTATGATCACTTCGGAAATGCAATCGTGGACAATGGACCGCATTATTATTGTATAGCTTTAATGGCTACCAACGAATTTAAGTGTTTGGTCAATTGTGATAACATGAAATTACAATAAAGGAGGGTTTCTCTATACTTGGATTATTGTTAGTAATAGGTCAGTTATTGGTTTTTTTTAACTTTTGTGTTTTTATTCTCCGCGTGCTTAACATTTAGCTTACTTAATACGACAAAGGTTACTCGTGTAGTCGTGTATTACTAAACACAGACTACAGACTAAAGACTGCACATACATCCAACAGCAAAGAGCGGCGATAGGCTCACCAGCTGTCACGCTGAGCACATGTCCAGTCGCTATTTGGTAAAAAGTGGACTATGGCAATGGACTGCTTTTGCGGTTCTCATTGCCTAGTCTCTGACTAACCCTTTGGGGATAATAGTCGTGATTATATGTATATTACGTTACTTATACCGACTCGAATGTCTAGAGACTACAGAATTAAGTGAGGTTGGTTTGACTGGGTGTAGCGCGATAAACCTATATTATATTTATATATAGACGACGGAAAGCAAAAAATAGACGCAGCGGGTTGTTGTACATTCGCCACAAATTTAGTTTGCCATAGAAAAAAGTATGTGTAAATTCGCCACAGTTCCATTTTTATCAAGTAAATTCGCCACACTCTTATTTTCGACACAGACAGCAGAAAGTCCAACAATAAGTGAAGTAAAAACATCAATAATTTTAGAATAAAATAAAACTTTCATTTCGAGCGCTCAAAGCGAGCTTTCCTTGCTACCGGTACTTTATGCAAAAATGATGTACTATGAAGACTTGTGGCGAATGTACGATAACCTTTACCTACCTGTGGCGAATTTACTTTCAATGTATGGAGTTACAAAAGCGTGGCAAACTAACTTTGTGGCGAATGTATAACAACCCATGCGGACTGCCCAATGCCTTAGTGCTCATTTGGCCTTAGTGCTCAACAGTGAACAGCAATACATAATATTTACGACTTTACTATTATTCCCGAAGGGTTAGTTAAGGACAAGGCAATGAGGACCGCAAAAGTCGTCTACTGGCTGTTGGATGTTTTCGTTAGTCGCCTTTTACGACACCCAAGGGAAGAGAGGTGGGTCGGGAATACTCTATTACTCAGTCGCCACCACACAGCTGGAGAAAACTCTCTTGCGAGTTCACATACGCGATCCCATGGTAGGGCCAACCGAAGTGCCACCGTTTACCTCCAAACGTTCGTCGTATGCAAAACTTACAAACTCCATCATTCATTACATTACGGTCGCCTCTTCGCGATTTCGTTAAAAGTTATCATCAAAGTTAATTGCAGTGTCCCTTGAGGTCGACAACAGAAATAAAAAAAATGCAATCTAACTTTTGCGCTGACAGAATTTCTCGGAGACGGATTTCGAGTGGCACCGGAAGTAATTAATTACGAGATTAATGTTGCGCTAAATTTTCAAATGGCGCGGCGGTCGTTGTATTAAATAGCCTCTACTTACAAGTTTTTAAAAGTTGAAACAGTTAGACCTTTTTTGACGATTTTACTATAAGTTGAACCCTATTAAGAACAGTACTTATCAAATTTTATGTTTATTTTTATTTTCTCTTTAAATATCTAGTTACATTTTTATGTAGTACCTAACCTACTTTTTAAGACTTTATGTTACTTACTTCATGGCCAATTCCCGAAATAAATGATTTTGTTCTTTTATATAATGTTGAGCAAATAACCTTTGAACAAAACTAAAATAAAGTAATATAAGTAATTAATATCATAGCCTTAGATGACTGTTACTTTATTATTTTTAGGTTACTTCGCATTTGTTTCACTTCGAACACGTCTTAATTAATATCTAGAATTGAATGTTCCAAAAGTAAGATGAAGGAAAATTCATTGGTAAAATAATAAAAACCGAACTAGCGGTTGGAGTAACAAAAAACAGAATTACCGTTACATTCATAACGTCGTAGTTTCGGAAAGTAACCATGTCACAAGGCCATGTAAGTATCAGTAACAATACATCGATGTACCGTTACCAGCGCGGGGTACACTCGGTGACTCATTTCTACACATCACGTACAATTCCGTGGAGAATTGTTCATGTGTTTTTATTACATATGCATGCGAACTGCCTGCCTCGCTCACACGATTGTATGTGGGAGCGGTGGAATGCATTGGTTTATACAAAAACTTATTTTTTGTTTTAATACGGCAGGCTGTATATGAAGTAAAGAACGAATACTTAGATCTTGATAAAAAAAATTAAAAGACTTTAAGGTTAAAAAAGGTTCATAACAACCTTCTTTATCTATTCCGTGATATCAATCAATATACAACGTGTACTTGTATAAGTACACGTTTTACGTTGACGCCGCAATATATTTGTTTTTATCACCTTTAACTTAAATAATTGTTTACTTTTCTTTTTTGATTACTATTATAATGCCAATTTTTTGTCTGGTGTTAATTACTTTATTTTATTGTAATGCGCTGAACTCATAAATTTTGTTCATAAAGTCTTACTTCGTGAAAGGTTTTTTGTCCGCTGTTCGGAATTCTGGCTCTCAACAAATCGCTTAGTGAGTCAGCGCTGACTAAAACCTTATGAAATATAATACTGAGAACTACTGAGAAGAGAGGCCAATCATTATCGCATGGCTATTTCGACCGTACCTGGCAACATTGCGCTGTAAACTTTTACATTTTCATCTAATGACTAGAAAAATAAGGTAAGTATTTAGTTTAGAGCATATTTTTTAAAGAAAATTTATAAAGTATTTTTGTAAAGACATTAAAAGTAAGTACACTAAAGTATTGCTAATTTGATCAACTTACTCTGGATATTGAAAGCAACGTGTAATAACAACAGACAATTTATAATATCGAAACAATAATTGAAACTTTCCAATTTAAAATTAAATTGTTGTGAGCACCTACTTTCCATTATTTAACTACGGTACATTTTTTCCCTTTATTTAAAAATAGAGGCAATTGTCAATCTTCGCATCTTTTTAGACGATTCATCGCGTAGTAACTATTTGATGACTGAACAGTCCCTTGTTAGAGTTTTTAGTCTAACTAAAACAATGGCTTTTAAAGTAAGTTATAATTAGAAGTAGCCTAAGATGATACTTCAAATCAGTAAGATATGGTAACCATATTTTCAATATCACTAATTACTCAAAATTCACGGAGACATAGGTGAAAAGATCAGTAAGTACCACCAAAATTATTAAAAATATTAAATAAATAAACGTAATACACAAAGAGCTTTTCGAGCTCATACCAACATCGCCATTTTACCACCGAATCTCTAGACGTACTGAAGGATATCCCCACCTAGTAGAAGTTCCACTATGTCGCACTAAACGCTTCATGTCATCATTTTTGCTGCGCACTGGCAAGAAGTGGAATTCTCTGCCGTCGTCTGTGTTCCCAAAAACTTATAACCTGAATGCCTTCAATCGAGAGTTAAGCATCTTCTGGGGCAGCTCGCTCCATCGTATAGACCTCATCTACGCTCACTATCAGGCGAAATCGAGGTCAAGAGCTGTCTTATTAAGCATAAATAAAAAAAATATCAGCCATGGCGTGAAAATAGCATCAAAAAGGTGGAACACTAATTAATTCTATTAATATCGCGCCATAACACTTAATTGATAACACCAGACATACTCAGATAAAACGGCGGCGTGGCGGCACCCATTGCGAAATCAATAATTTAACTCGATAGTCAAGCCTAACGCCTCGTTGGCGAAGCACCTCGTCAATGGTGAAGCAATCGGCTCGATGTCCGATGGCCCGGGTTCAATTCCAGGTCGGGTTAGTGATCAGATCACAAATCCTGCTATGCATAGAAACAATTCAAAACACACTTTGCCCGAGCAGCCCCCTCATCACTCTTGAAACCGATCCCGATCGATCGAAATCGGTATTGTGAAGTTTCTTACTCCTAAGTTACGACACCAGCCGGCCTAGTATGCGGAACACGAGAACTCTTCTCGACGCGTTTTATCGTGTTTTATTCATTTATCTATAATGTCTATCGACACTAAAGACACATAGATGCGCTTAGAACTCTACATAATATGTCAAAAATAGACTTAATAGTAGTTGTTGCATAAACTGTGGTATTTTTGTCTACAAACCTTAACATGACAACTTAAAATGTTTTGTCGTCTCTCGTCCGCGACATATCTCGTGTTGCGCGTGCTAGGCCTACAGAGCTAATATGGATTCATATTGCGCGGTTATTGAGTGAAAAAAATACAAAACTCAATGCCATTTAGTTCATCCAATATAAATACAAATTAGCACTGGTGTCGTAACACCCCTCAGGCCCCAAGCGGTCGCATGAGACCGCACCTACAATAACACACTTGACTTTGTAACGTGTTTTCATACATTTACAGACTACTTTAGTATGAACAAGTTTGGTTATTTCGGTTCTGTGGTACATCTTATGTATTGTTTTCGCAAAATCTCGCATAGTCTATGCTCGATTATGTCAAATTTGACGTTGACAGTTGCGCCAAAAAAAGTGTCAGAAAATTTCCATGACTGAGGGGTTAATTTCACAATACCAATCCGATCCAATACCGATCGGATTCAAGAGTAAGGGGGCAAGTGATAAGCAGTATTACTTTTTATCTTACTATGTCAATTTCCCATACAAGTTTTGTAAAGTAAGATTAAAGTTATACTGCTTACGGTGACAATAGCGCCGCTGAGTTAAGAATTTTAAATAAAAAATATTTACAACAAACAAAAGAACAGCGAAGTGCTTTAAAAGGTACTATAATAGCCACTAAACGGCTGCTGGTCGTAAACGTCAGATGTTAAGCCCAGTAATACATCCCTCGCGTGGTGTATAACATGTCATTATCAATGAACCAAATTGTCGGCATCCGTTTATTTACCCGAATGAGTGTGGACGGACGGTGCACTAAAATCTGTAGTCTGAACAGCCCCCTTACTCTTGAAACCGATCGCTATTGGATCGGATTGGTATTGTGAATTTTCGTACTAATAAGTTACGACACTCGAGCTAATATAGATTCATATTGCGTGGATATTGAGTGAAAAAAATACAAAACTCAATGCCATTTAGTTCACCAAATATGAATCCAAATTAGCGCTGGTGTCGTAACTTAAAAATACGAAAATTCACAATACCAATCCGATCCAATAACGATCGGTTTCGAGAGTAAGGGGGAGATAATCGTGTTCTTTAAAGGAATACTATCATCTCTACCCATCTTTTCGATTGGATCGGTGGTCGTAAAAGGCAAATAACGGACTGAAGACTGCACATTTTGGTTGGTGGTAGCAGCAATAGCTGTTAGGTCCGCCTGGCTAGCTACCACCATCTTATCGACGTGTGTCGCCATAACAACGATGTTTATAGCAATGTTGTGTTCCGACAGTTTGAGATAAGATAGCCAGAGGGCCCACTCTCTTTCTCTGAAACGAAATTTCGGCTGACTCTCGTCTTTCCATTATTTTTGAAAGAAGATTGACCATTTTTGTATGGACGTTGGACAAAGAGTGCTGCCCAACATTGCATCATAGTGCATGTTCCTTAGACTAATACTAGTATATAACCCAACGCGCTTCAGAATCTATCGGAGGAGTAATGAGAAAAAAATCTGTTGTAGGTTTTACATTAACGAAAAATAATAACAAATGTCTTATTTTTAAAATAAAAGACGGTATATATTATATAAACAATGGATTTTATTATTAGAACAACACTTAGTTAAAGATAATTATTCAATCAATCAATCATATAAAGCTATAAGATAATTTTTTAGTTACAATTTTTTTAAATCGATAACTTTAATGAATTTAATTAACGACGTAACCCCGTGGATGTTTTTAATTATTATTTTTTATATCTCTTCATGTAAGGAAAGAAATAAAAGTATTCCCATGCTCAGGCAGCATTTGGTCCAAAATGGTCAATCTCCTTTCAAACAATTTTCTAAAAATTAATCATCTAAATGCCAAACCTTTTTTGTATGAACGAAATTTCGGAAGGAATGAAAACTGCTGTATAGCAAACGATAAACGGCCCAAATTTCGTTTCGGAAAAAGAAAGTATGCCCTCAGTTCCTCAGTGGTTGAGGATTCCGGGTGAAGCGCGCTTCCACCTTCCACCTTATCGTCACTTACCATCAGGTGCGATAAAGGAAAAGCGCCTTTAAGTTGTTGAATAAAAAAATATAAAGAAATACATCCAACAGTTTAAAGCGGCGATGGGCTCACAACCTACCACGCTGAGCATTGTGCAGTTGTTATTGAGTTACTCCGTTCGGATCCCCAAGAACTGATACCCTGGTGGATCAGATATATTTTAATTATTTTTTTATTATGTTCGGATCCCCTATAACGGATATCTAGGGGATCAGATTTATTTTAAATTATTTTATATTCCGTTCTGATCCCCCGACTGTCGATTTAGACTTTTTTGGGATAGTCAGCAAGAAACTATGTGTACAGGTTTTATAAGATTAAATCCGTTTGGTAGTATAATTACTGTTTTTCAATTGACTGTACTTATCCAATAAAAAAGGAAGGGGATCGGACCGGAATGGTAAAATTTACAGTGGATCATACAGGAATTAAAAAATAATTGGCAGTTGATCGGTTTTGGGGATCAGACCGGAATAACTCCTTGACATTCTACTACTTGGTTATTTTATGATCTTGATATTCTACTACTTGGTTATTTTATGATCTTGACATTCTACTACTTGGTTATTTTACGATCTTGATATTTTACTACCTGGTTATTTTATGATCTTGACATTCTACTACTTGGTGGTTATTTTACGATCTTGACATTTTACTACCTCGTTATTTTACGACCTGGGCATCTGGACATTTTACGACTTTGACGTAACACTCTGGAGCGCTCCTGTTATACAATGTGATAGGGCTAGGATGATTGATTAAGGCTAGGTACTACATCGAAATTCATCGACAAAAAAAATAATATGGGTCCTACCCCCTCCCCCTATAATTTATGACCATTTTTACTTTATGCGATATCAAAGGTTTGATACGTCGGAGAAACATGAAAAAAATGGCAAACGGTAGCTAATGACACTGGCTAACTAATAAATTACTTTGTTTCGTATGTTTGAGATTAAAATGGTGAAAAAAAAATCATTACTTACTTAATTATTTTGTGATTTAAAGTCATTTTTTTATAAGTCCATATTATTTTTTTTGTCGATGAATTTAGATGTAATACTTAGCCTTAACAGGTTAGAAGTACCATCCCTATCACATTGTATAGTGTTCCGTGGACTGTGGCAGTCGACTGCGTTTGGGGTCCTCATTATAGTCTCTGACTAACCCTTTGGGGATACCTAATAGCCCTTGAGTAGTATGTACAGGGTATATACTGTGGTATGTATGAGTATGTCTATCCATTCGGCTACCGACCTACCGACGCTAACATTGTAAAGAAAGGAGAGGATATTATTATTCCGAAGACGAATAGTAAGCCTTAAGCCCAGAGCGGTACTCGGAAGCATTGCAATCTTGCATCTTATTACGTAAGCTGAAAGGGCGGTCTCAAGGTCAAGCTGTTACTCTGGATGCGCGGTCGGCAGTACCATTGTTTGTGCGCATAAATTATAAATAAATAGAGGTCAATGACAGAGCATTAGTTTAAAAGACTGAAGTCGTATACACTTTGTGCGTTTCAATATGAACATAATATTTAGTAAATTAACTGATTTTAACGCAAACTACAAAGGAATCCTGTGCATTGTTTTTATACTCGACGTTTCAGCCGATATACCTATTTATTTAAAAAAAGGTTAAATGAATAAGTCATAGGTATTTATTTGTATCGTATAAGCTCCTAAGTTGGGTATAGGAATTCGAACATTCTAGTTAATCATCCTAAAACTTCTACAAGTAAGTAATTAAGAATACACCAAGGAAAAAGTTTAGCCTTACAAATAGGGTTGTCAATTACTTCTGATTAAACATAGTATGTTTTTGACCGTGTCGCGTAGCGGTGAAATAATACTACCATCCTCTCTTCCCTTGGGTGTCTTAAAAGGCGACTAACGGACTAAAGACTGCACACACTTCTAACAGCATAGAGCGTTGATGGGCACTCCACCTGTCACGCTAAGCACATTTGCAGTCACTATTTGGGGAAATGTGGACTATGGTGGAGGACTGCTTTTGCTGTCCTCATTGCCTAGTCTCTGACTAACCCTTCGGGGATAATAGTCGTGATTATATGTACCTACGTTTTTGACTGTAACATAAATAAAGCAACATCATACATAACACACACACATGGGGTTTGTTGGGTTTTACATACATAATATATAGATACACGACCATTATCCCCTAAAGGGTTAGTCAGACAAGGCTATAAGGACCGCAGAAGTAGTCCATTGCGATAGTCCACGTTTCTCCAAATTCATCAGAAGCGGAACTTACTAATAAAGTTCGGACCGCGCTTGAGCGGCGCAGCGCGGCACTGCGCTGCACGTCACTATACAGCATCTATCGCACTCTCGCGTCTTTGCCTATTCGCGCGAGGGCAATTTCAAAAGATGTACTACTAAATATGAAGATGAACTACGACAGTGATGAGGATTTGGTACCTAGTTATTTCTTTGTTATGTGCAGAAGAAGAATGAAATATGGAACAGAAAGAAAAGAAGACAAAATGGATTGCTGACAAACCAAGATCGCGCATAAAGAAGACGAATACCACTATTTGTTTTTTTCGTCAACTTAATGAATGCACGATTTCATACTTACTTCAGAACGTCTAGGACGAATGATGACGTGACGCGCCGCTTGCTATATCGCACTGAGCTGAGTGCGCAGCGCGTCAGGGCGCTGCAGCGCGTCAAAATATTCTCTGGGAGGCAACAATGCTGGGATGCGCAGCGCTGCAGCGCCGCCCTAATGCGACATACATCATACAAAATGACTAAAAGAATACTTTGATGCGTGCCGTGCAATGCAGTGTCGCTCAAATGCGGTCTGACCTTAAGCAATAGGCAAACCATGTAATAATAGATAGTTTTGCGCACGACAGTTTTTTATTTGTTGTTGTTGTCTGGTCCTGTTCCGCATATTTTTTAGTAGTCCGATCCTAAATTTAGTAGGATACTGTATTTCATAATACGGCAACCCTAATTGCAAACGCAATTATGAGAATTAGGCTCGTATTACAGAACGCCACTCGGTCGTGTACTGTTCTCGCGTCTGAGTGGAGATTGGAGTGACATTTTTGTACGAAATCACATTAAATATAATACCAAGGACGGATCACAATTAATTTTATGTAACTTTCTAATACGAGAGTGTTGGTAACTTAACAAGGTTCTAAGTTAAACAACAAAAAAAGTAAAATAGTTGTTTCATGCCGTTTTAAAATATAACGTGTTTAAAACTTTTTCTTCTTTTGTTATCTCCTATCGGAGGTCGGCTAACATTACGAACGAAACGGAACACAGAAATGATTCTAACACTCTGTTGTTACAACGACAGACTTAGATTAGGTTGTGGTACCTAAAATAGCTTACTAACAAAAAGAGAAATGTTCCCGCTAGGAATCGAACGCTGGACCGTTTGGGTCAGAGAACGGGTGGTGGTCTAACACTAGTAATCAAATGATAACAAACGTTCCTTCAATAACTTATCTTATCTATGGCCACTTTCTTCTCAAACATTATATTCATTTGCTAGGCTTTATTCTAGATTCTTTACCGATCATTCATTTATGTTGAAAGGTGCTTCGTAGGTTTCATATGTCATCTTTGAAGGGATCATCCTTATCCCACGGGATAGTGGGCTTATAGTCGTTGAGACTTGAATCTATTGAGACAAGCAGTTTGGCAAAGAAAGCGGGGATACCAAATTAATAGGTTTTGATTGATATTAAATGAACATATCGGAACATAAGAAGCTTTAAGTAAGCTAATCTATGATAAGTAATCAATTCAAGTCAATTCCTTTTTTCTGTTTTCTAACAGTAGAAAATTCATAATAAATTGACAAGCCATAATTTGCTTAAAACCTTTTTAATTGTTCTGCGCTTACACAATCTCAAAGGGTAAGCAAAATATCCAGTTGCTTTAAATCCAAATTTTAAGTGCTAACGATATCATTAAACGCCTAATCAAATATCACGATGGCAGTTAATGATGTTTACGAAATGGTAATTGGAGTGTATGGCCATTCCGATTGAGCCTAATTAACTTCGAACGTGATTTTTAGGCCGATGACAATAATTCTCACACTATGATATCGATTATGGCGTTTGGTAAAGGCGGGTTCAGACTGCTGTAACGTAACATGCAATGTAAAATAAAAGGAGCATTTCATAAGTGTCGGTAAACGCAGCGCGCGGCGCGCACGAGTTGAAATACTCAGCTATGCGATTCTCTAAAGCGACACATAGACGCTGCGCGCATGGCTGTGATCTGCTGTCTCTTTCCAATTCTATAAATATGAAAGAGACAAAGTCAATTCTCACCGCTGCGGCAGCCGCTGCTACCAAGGCTTTAACTTAGAGAATCGCACTGCTGTTCGTGCGCGTACGGTTCGTGCGCGCAAGGCGTCCACACTATGGGAATTTTGTTACATTGTAACAATGTGGACGGCAAATTCTTACGTTGCGTGTTACATTGCATGTTACATTTTGTAAGTCTGTACCCGCCTGGCGTTCGGTTTGCGATATTGCCAGATACGCAAATATAAAAAAAATAAAAATCAATTGCCTTGCCACGAATGTATGTTCGCGCATCACTTCAAAACGGCTGCACCTATTTGGCTCATTATTTTTATAGTGTTTGTAATTCATTATCAGGACATATTTTTTTTATAAGTAAAACGTGTTTTTTGGAAATACGTTACAGGTTTACGCGGACGAAGTCGCGGGCGGGCCGCTAGTGTTAAATTAAACTTTGTTATAGCCACCGCACACATGATACTTTTAGCATCGGCGATCGGCGATTTTGTGACTCACTGGCATCGCGTTTTGGCGACTCTCTGGCCCCTTTCAGAGTCACGCTGACCGTACGCGCGGGTGTAAGCGACGCAGGCAACGAGCTGAGTGATAATAAATGTTGCCTCTATGATTATATCGATATTCATATTAATTCACTAGTATTTTTACACCTTTCACTTACACGCACATAGGTATACTTTACATTTACTGTACTTTTGATGATTTTTTCGAGGTAACAACCCATCGATCAAATGTACCATCGAAGAAAAGACCCGTCGAGGAAGAGATCCTTCGAGGTATTGACCTTTCGAGGTAACAAGCCATCGGTGAAGTGTACCGTTGAGGTAGATACATTGAGGTAATGACTATCGAGGTAAAGTCATTCGAACTAGAGTATCAGACCCGCTAAGTGTTGCCTTGTACCGTTTCATAGTGATGCTTACCACCCTATGACTCGTGGCCCGCGTCGCTTCACCCGCGCGGGCGATCAGCATGACTCTGAAACCAGCCTCTGCGTTCGAGCGACTCAGTCGCTGCATTAAGCTTCTAAAAAGCGTCTAAATCGCCAATCGCTGTTCCTAAAAGTAGCATGTCCGCTCTGGCCCTTAGACATTTCTCTGACACTAACAATTTGATAAATTAAATTGATTTTAAGGTACATTTAAACATATTTTTTTAATTAAAATAATGTGTAAAATTTCACTTTCTTCCTTTTATTTACTATAAGTACCTTATACAGAAAAAAACCTTTTGATTGTTATGACCGGTATTATAAAAACGCGTATTGTTTTTTTTCTCATTTGGCAGTTGCATTTTCCAGTTTAGGCAGGTTTAGGCAGGCATTTAAAAAATCGAATGCAGTTCTGCCGTGTGTAATCAGGTGTACTTCGGTCCCATTCGATCCGCCATCAGAAAGCTTGAAGAGGCGGCGGAGCGTTAAAACGCCATTGTTTAGCGGACGACAATCTGACGCGAAGTCAACGACTTCGGATTTAAGGTAAATTATGGAGGTCCTTAGTGTTCGAAAGAGGTTTTCGTGTCTCTTTTTCCTACTTTTTATGTTGAGTAGCGATGTTGACAGGCAATTAATTAATTTAATTAAAACAATATAATGTTGTTGGACAAAAGGCCGCTAGTCTGAAGTGGAACTGGGCCGGACACATCTGTCGAATGTCGGACGAGATGTGGACAAAAACCACGACTATGTGGATGACACGCGAGGAGACGTCGCGGCAGGCCCAGAAGGAGATGGCGGGACGAGCTAGACTCCTATTGCAAAGACTGGCCATCAAGAGCCCTTAATCGCGAATATTGGAAAAAGGGAAGGGAGGCCTTTGCCCTGCAGTGGGACGACCATGGCTGAAATAAATAAATAAATAATAAAACAATATATTAAAGATTAAGGAAGAGGCCTACAAAAAATTATAAGAAAATAATTCATTACGAAAACGTATCACGTGAAAAGACGTACTACTTTTATGATATTAAATCCGTGATGATGGCGCATCACTGTGCCAAAATATCAAGTACTCAAATTAAACAAGAAACGGCTAGAAATATAGTGATAGTCCCTTTACTGTTATGCTCTAATAAATATTAAAAATAAGTTTAGCTACAATTAGCTCTAATGATTATCACTAGTCACTACGCTATCGGCACAGTATAATAGAGTGCTATCGGAAATCTAAGAAGCAGAGATAAAAAGAACTCTTTCACGTAAAAACTACTGAATGGATTTGGAGGAAATTTGGCATACAGATAGTTTATAGCCTGGATTAACACATAGGATACTTTTTATCCCGATATTCCCAAGGGAACGGGAACCACGCGGGTGAAACCGCGAGCGGCCGCTAGTATATTATAATATTGCACGAGCACTTCTTCCTATGGAGACTAAACACGTGAAATAGAAAGTGACTTTTCACATTATGAGAGACAGTAAGTGAGCCGGGAATACAACTCACACCCCAGTTTTTTTTTCTCGAGTTTCGCCATGGGCGGATTTATAGCCGTAGTTTCTAGAATAATAAAAGGTATAATGGTATCGGATGTCAGAAAGTTGGTTCGAAACATTCGATCTTGTATTGTGGATGTGGACATAGTGGATAGTGGCTAGGCAGTATAGCTACAGCATAATAAATCAGGAGCTCGATGGCGCAGCGGCTAGCGCGTTCGGCTTGCGATCTTGTCCGCTAAGCAACTTTCGCTATGCCGGGTCGCTGGATGGGTGACCAAATTGAACATCTTGAGCTCCTCAGTGCTTTGGATAAAGCCGTTGGTCCCGGTTGTTGTCGTAAGATGACAGTCGTTAAAACCCACCAACCATTGGGCAACGTGGTGGGTTATGTATATAGGGTTGCAATTGCCAACTATACTGTTGAAAACAGTATTATACTGTTTTTCACTACATTTTACTTTTTACTGTTGAACAAATATAAAGTATCCAAAATACTGTTTTAGTATCACTGTGCCCTGACCATATACAACTAACCTGTTTAAAAAGTAAAAAAGTTGCGAACCGAGTGTCCGCGCGGAATTGTATTAAGATTGAGTTTGCGTTCGAGAGTAACCCCCCTGTCTCGGCCACTACCAGGCGTTTTGCGGAGCGGGACGGGGCGAGCAGAGAGCTGAGTGTACGTTTGTAAATGTGCAAACGTTACTATCGCGTTTGTGTTAAGAGTTTTGATTCTTGATCTTATTTACTTAGCATTAAGATCTATCTGTCAAAACTTAACTTGCGTTTGGCTTAATTTGCGTAGGTTTGCAAGAGGTTGTCGAGGTTCAAACGTTTGTAGAGGTTTGGAGTTTGCGGCAAGTGCCAAGCGTGCGGACGCGGCATTAGAGCATTCTTTAATCTTACCATGCAAATTCCCATACGAATTTGAATGGTAAGATTAAAGTTATACTGCTCCAAGACGTAACAGTAGGGCCCCTGCTAACCGCTCCGGAAGATGCCCGCGGTCGTGGCCGGGCCTTAAAGCGAATCACACACTACGCAGATACGGTAATATTTTATCTGCGTATAAAAACTTATTTATCTGAAAGCATCACACACTAAACAGATACGATAATATACGAGACGATACATTCACTCGGAATCCTGCACACTATGCCGATACGGCAGATGTTATATGCAGATATATTTGTATACGCAGATAATAATCTCACCATCTGTCGGCATATGTCGGTGCTCACAGATACTGTACGATAAAATATAAAATATCTGCGCTGTGTGTTGGTTCATATGATTTATATAGAGAGCGATATTGACAGATATCTGCTCAAATACAGATATCTTATTGTATCTGCGTAGTGTGTGATTAGCTTTTGTTGTAAAGCTCCATGACTAACATATTTTCCATCCGCAGACTGACCAGAAATACTCTACTGAGCAATCATTTAGCATCAGGCGGGCACTGAGTCACTGAACAACAAACTTGTGAAATGAAACTTACTTTTGTATTATTCGTCGAATCGCGGTGTTGTTTAGTTTATTTCCTGTGTTTAGAGGTTTTTATTCGAGTATCCGGTCGGTGGAAACCGGTCGAACGGCCAAACGGTATTAGAAGTTAGCAATTCAGTACATTGAGCGTTTGATGGTGGATTGTGGTAGATTTAGAGTGCCTACTTTCTTTAAAACGTATGGGTAGTTTGAATTGACAATGTGGTTTGGCTTATTGTGTTAATGGGTTTATTATTTGAGTTTTCTAATATTATTTTAGTACGAGAATAAATTATCACAACCTAGATATTCATTCGAAACTGCACACGATCCGAACTTACACACGTACAGCAGTATTTCGCTAATTCGGTTCGCCTAATTGTAAGTGCTGAAGGAGGAAACAATCTATCAAAATATTTATCGTGAAATGTAGGTTTGTAGTGTTGGTGATCCTAAAAATACTAGTTAAATAATCTTATCAAAATCAGTTCTTTATTACAAACAAATTATTGTTGGCAACATAAAGCAACGCATGACGAGTAGGGAGACGGCGGCGCGCCGGGCGCGCAGAAGTGTTACATTCCGGCCTTATGTTTACATTAACAACATAAGGTTCAGTGCGGAGTACGATAAGGGTTTTGGCGAACTCGTAGAAATGACTATGTGTAATAATGGAATGTGAATAATGACTTTGTTTTTAAGTTTGGGCTCCGGCGCGAGAGTATCGCGTCGAGGCAGAGCTTGCTCGTATTTTGATCGAAGTGGTTGTCGGGAACTTGATTATGTACCTTATTATTATAATATTATACCAGTGACTCTACTACCTCGTTTTAATTGAAAGCATCTACGTATTACTCTAGTGAGTTTTATATCCGAAGTGGTAAGAACGTTGGAGAACGCCCATTGGTATGTAAATAATTTTCTTACAGTCAGGTAGCAGTACGTACCTACTACTTTTTAGCTGCATTGATAATTGAGACGGTAAATTAATGAGTAAGCTTGTAGCGATTTATCAAAGTATCAACATCGACTTGGTATCGTCGATTCAATGCACTCATTTGATAACCTTAACATTCAAATATGTAATGTAAATATGTAAGTAGATTCCTTTGCATATAAATATTAGGTATGTTACTACCTTACGAACCGTATGTTTACTTACAACTAGGTGGTACCTACCTAGATGTTCCCCTAGGAATACCATACTTTAAACAGCAATGCATTGTAAATGTTTGTGTTATTATGTTACAATAAAAGTATTATCTATCTATCTATCAAATGAAAACCTTTAACACAATAGTTATTCAGTTAAGAATTAGTCACTAACTTCTAGAAGTAAACTGTTTTATTTTTTGTGAACAAGTTATACCTTTGACGAAAATTATAATGAGTTTTATTATCATTAAGTATATCGCTGAGAGATTTAGAATAGAATATTGGTCATTTACATACGCTATCATTGTTTTGATTTTGATTGTCATCATTTAGTTTGTTTTGATTGCGCTTGCGATTCTTGAAGACCTCTAGATTCTCTATGGCCATTGATAGGCAACGGGAAACAACCCATACAGCCTAATAATAGTAAAAAAAAATATGGTTTTATCTTATTTTATTGTTTATGATACCATAAATATGTTAACGTATATCATCACATTAGTTATGATAAGTTTATCATAATCGTAGGATAATATTAATATTATATTAATATTATTTTATATCGACTAAAAGTACTTTTTATTTACAATTTAAGTTGAGTTACGTTTAGTTATTGGGACTGCGACTGCATTTTATTATTACATTTTGTAGATTACTATGTGTTGCATTAAAAGCTAAATCACAACATGGTGACGATTTATTTAATACTAATTTGAGTGAGTTCCCTAATCAGAACTGTTGCTTTTATTTAATATCATTAATAACAAAATATTTATTTTCTTTTATTCTCTTCCCTTCTTCCTTCATCAACTATAAATACCCACCAGTCTTTTTACACTAGTAACTGTCTGAGTCATGTCGGATAAATCATACACCCCTCCATTGAATGATGCTACTGCTAGTAGTATTAGAAGGGCTAGGAGCCCTACGCGCCGCGGAATGTCTGAAAAGAGGAGAAGGTCTACAACAAAAATACATACTAAGTCAAAACGTGATACATGGCGTGATCGGTCACGGCGCAGGAATTCGAACAGCAGTTCTTCCGATTGTGAAACTAATCACTATTATTCAAAACGACGATACAGAAAAGATAGTCGTCATATTCGTAACCAACGTTGTTATCCAAGACAATCAGTTTCAGCGACATCGGCAAGCTCTGATATGTCGAGTTCGAACAGTGAATCCAACAGCGATGAACACTCCCATAACTCCGACACCAGAACGAGACAATCTCGGAAGAGGTCGCAAGAAGGCACCGGTAAACGGAAAAAACCAAGAAGGACCTCTGGAACTCCACCGAATAAAAAGACGAGAGTGCAGTCAGCTATCCAACATGATACAGATATTTTCGTGAAATTTGCTGAATTGATGAAAAGCAAAAGCGGCACATTCGAGGGAGCACATAATGTCATCCCTGATTTTGATCCAGATGCGGACTCTCAAACAGCAGTTGACTGGATTCGAAAAGTAAATGACACTGCAGCGGTCTATGGATGGAGTGAGAAACAAATTATATACTATGCCATCCCCAAACTGACTGGCTATGCCAAGAAATGGTATCAAGGGCGCAATTCCGTGAATTTAAGTTGGCGGCAGTGGCAGCGCCAAATTTTAAAGACATTTCCTGATGACCGAAATTACGCAGATCGCTTGTACGAAATGCTTGATAGACGCAGCAAAAGAGATGAGTCACTGGAGGAGTACTTTCATGACAAAATACGCCTTGTCAAAATGTGTGGAATAACGGGGAGAAACGCTGTTGATTGCGTAATTAACGGAATTTATGATAACAATATCCGACTAAACGCACAAGGTTTGATTATTAAGAGACCATCACAGCTTCTAACGTATTTGCGCCGCATTTCAAAGAAAACTGGCCTGATAAGAAAACCAATACAAAACGCCAGAAACAATTATGAATCAAGAGAAACAAATACTAATCGTGCAAGTGGTTTACCAAAGCATAATATTAATGCCACCAATAATGCGACCAATAGGTTTAAAAATATTCGTTGTTTCAACTGCTCAGAGGTTGGTCATGCTGTACATACGTGTTCAAAGCCCATACTACGTTGCGACAAATGTAACCGCCTTGGTCATGAATCTCGACAATGTCGTCGACCCAATTTTACGAAACTAGAATCCGATGGACATAATATTAATGAAAATAATAAACTGGATACCAAACGAGTTTTACAAATAACTAAGGACAAAACACAAAATGGTAAATATTTTAAAGACATAATATTAAACGGCACACCGCGGTCAAGTTACGTAGATTTCGGGAGTCAATGCACGCTCATTAAATGTAGGATTGCTAAAGAATCTAATTTAGTTTTGGATAAGGTAGGACTTCCAATTATAACGGGGTTTGGACTTGGTAGTGTGACACCTCTAGGAAGTGTTATGGTAACTATAGAGATAGATGCCGTAAAGGCGGACGTAGATGCATACGTGGTTCCAGACGATTTACTAAACACCGACGTTCTGATAGGACAATCACTCACAGAGTTACCATCGGTTACTGTGTATAAGACCAGTACACAGTTGACTCTATATTGCGATGACACTAAACTGAACCGGTTAGAGGTACTTAACTCTTCTGACATTACGGTAGAGGGCTTAAAAGATATTACAGTCCACGTTATTGATACTCACTTTACTGGGTTTTTGTTTCTACCCGGTTACGCATGTTTAAAGGACAACAGTGAATTTTGTATTTTACAAGGGGCATATGAATTTACGAATGGAAAAGGACGTATTATTTTGGTCAACTTGTCAAACAAACCCATAACTTTCTCTCAGAACAAAATTCTTGCACGTGCTACTATATTACCCCATACAGAACGTCTTCAAAATAAGTCGTTAGAAGTTTTTGTTAATCGAATATCAGAGAGCTTATCAGAGGACATAACAGGAACATGCAAAGCCGCAAAACCTCCCATCACAGCAGAGATGTTAAATGTAGGCCCGAAAGTGTCAAAAGCACAGAAAGAACAACTACTTGAACTGCTCAACCGCTACCGGAGCTGTTTCGCATTCAACATGCAAGAACTTGGTACTACAGAAGTTGCACAGATGACGATCCGCCTGAACGATGATACGCCAGTTACTTATAAACCATATAGGCTCCCTTTTAGTGAACGTGCTGTTGTAAGAGAAATGGTTGGAGAGTTGCTCTCAAATAACATCATTAGAGAATCTCATTCTGCTTATGCTAGCCCCATTGTTCTCGTTCGCAAAAAGAACAATGAATATAGGCTTTGTGTTGACTATAGAGCACTTAACAAGAAAACGATAAAAGATAGTTACCCGATGCCGGTTATTGATGACCAACTAGACAGACTTAGTGGTAAGAACCTTTTTACCAGTCTAGATTTGGCATCGGGCTATTATCAAATACCCGTTGAGGAGTCTTCACGACATCTTACTGCATTCGTAACACCAGACGGCCATTACGAATACACCAGAATGCCGTTTGGTCTTGTGAATGCTCCAGCCGTGTTCCAAAATATGATAAACAAGGCTCTTGGCAATAGACGATTCGATTTGGCGATTCCGTACTTAGATGACTTGCTGAGTACGGGAAGTACTTATGAAGAATCTTTTAAGAAATTAGAGGATATTCTTAATTTGCTTTCCAAAGCAAATCTTACTCTCAATTTAAAGAAGTGTTTCTTCTTTCAATCGGAGTTAGAGTATTTAGGCTACGAAATTTCCGAAACTGGGCTTAGACCGGGTACAAGAAAGATAAAGGCAGTATCTGAATTTCCGACTCCGAAAAGCGTACATCAGGTTCGCCAATTCGTAGGCCTAGCAAGCTTCTTCCGCCGTTTTGTTCAGAATTTCGCTACGCTTGCCAAACCATTAACGAAATTGACCAAAGCTGATTCAACATGGCATTGGGGTCCTGAACAAGAGAGCGCTTTTCAAGATATCAAGTCCAAATTAATATGCAGGCCCATACTGGCATTATATAACCCCGATTATGAAACTGAGGTGCACTGTGACGCTAGTAAAATTGGAGTGGGTGGTATATTGCTACAAAAAGGTGATAACGATTGTCAATTACGCCCAGTAGCCTATTTCAGCCGACAAACAACACGGGAGGAAGCATTCTGGCATTCATATGAGTTGGAAACAATGGCAGTCGTACTTTCTTTGAAGAAATTTCGTGTCTATCTACTTGGGTTAGAATTTAAGGTAATGACTGATTGTGTTGCATTGCGAGCGACCCTTACCAAAAGAGATCTTTTGCCAAAAGTTGCGAGATGGTGGCTCATGTTGCAAGAATACAATTTTTCAATTGAATATAGACCCGGACATAGCATGCAACATGTAGACGCCTTAAGTCGTAACCCAATGCCAATGGAAGAACAAGAAGAGCTGGGAATCCTTCATATCACGACTAATGATTGGTTGCATACAGTCCAGATGACTGATCCACAGTTAAAGCACATCAAGTCTATACTGAGCACCAGTGAAGATGACCTTAAAGACATTACGAATAATTATGTCTTACGTGATGATAAGTTATACAGGAAAGTCGGTCGAAAGCAAAAGTGGGTTGTACCACTCGGAGCACGATGGCGCATATGCCAAATGAATCACGATGAAGCGGGTCATTTTGCGTTGGAGAAAACACTTGAGAAAATAAGCACCGACTATTGGTTTCCCAAAATGAAACGCTTCGTCCGAAAGTATGTAGCCTCTTGTATAAATTGCGCCTACAATAAGGAGATGAGTGGAAAGAAAACGGGCTACCTACACCCAATTCCTAAAACTCCATCAATCTTTCACACGCTCCACATAGACCACTTGGGCCCCTTTATAAAGAGCAAGAAGGGCAACACTTACATTTTAGGAGTAATCGACGGGTTCAGCAAGTTTATCTTTGTTAAAGCAGTCAGGAACACGAAATCAAAAACGACCATAAAAACTCTTGAAGAGATATTCTCGAGTTTCGGATGTCCTAAAATAATTATATCTGATCAAGGCACTGGGTTCACCTCTAGTGAGTTCAAGGGGTTCTTAGGGTCTCTGGGCATAAAACACGTGTTGAATGCAGTCGCAACACCACGGGCAAACGGGCAAATTGAGCGTTATAATCGCACGATCTTGAATTCGTTGTCTGCGATGAACCACGGCCTTGATGAGAAAGATTGGGACTCGAACGTTCAAAAACTCCAATGGAGTCTGAATAACACGCTCAACAAAGGAATTGGGAAAACGCCGGCGGAAGTAGTATTTGGAAAAAGAACAGATGGACAATCGGAAAATATTTTAAAGGCATTTCTAGAACCAGAGGAAATCAATCGAGAGGAAATAAGAAAGACGGTAGAAAATAATATCGAAGAAGCTCAAAAAAAGATGAAGGATATATTTGACAAAGCGCGAGCTCCTACAAAGTTTTTTAAAGAAGGCGACTTAGTCATGATTCCGAATAATAACCCAGAAAAGGGCAAGAGCAAGAAATTAGCCCCTAAATTTCGCGGTCCTTTTAAAATTACTGCTATTCTAGATCACGACAGGTATCAAGTCACAAATATCGAAGGTCATTCTCAAAAGAAATATCAAAACATATTCCCGGCAGATCATTTGAAACCCTGGATCACGTTTCACGTCACTCCACCGGCAAGTGATGATAGTAGTAGTAGTAGTAGCGATGATTTAAATGAAGCTGACTAATTACTGACCAGACTAAAGCGGTATAAAGTTACCACAAATATACATACATGTACCTTTTTCCCTATCCGTAATATCCCTAACGTTACAGCTTAGGTATGCATGATGAAGGACCGGGATTGATGATAGCACCGAATAATCTAACGACGACGGCCCGAAGGTGGCGTAACATAGTTCCCGGTACCAACATTCGACTGTTAGTGCTCTGAAGGAGGAAAAGAGAAGTTTTGAATTTCATATTGTCGGCAGGCCGTGTCCCGAGGGTGGCAAACGGTAGCCATATAACGTAATCTATCAACAGACCGTGTCCCGATGGTGGCAAACGGCAGCTTCATAACAGATGTGACAGCAGACCGTGTCCCGAGGGTGGCAAACGGCAGCTTTCTAACATATTTTTCATTAGATCGTGTCCCGATGGTGGCAAATGACAGTTTTATTTCATAGTTTATCAGTAGACCGTGGCCCGATGGTGGCAAACGGTTTCTTTATCGAGCACATCAGCAGACCGTAATGCAACGGTTACAAACGGCAGCTCTACAACAATGCAAAAGTTAAACATTGGCTATTGCAATGGTGCCATAGTAGACTACCTAATTATAGTGAAATGAGTAGAGCGAAGATTGACAAAATCATTACAATAGCCTTATGTCATTAAGATGAAACATTTCTTCCTGATTAATGCTGTAATAATAAATAGCTCTAATGATCGTTAAAAAAAAAAGGACGTTGTTACTATTACTGAAAAGTTGATTACGAACTGTAAAAAAAAAAAAGTTAAATTTTAAATGTTTGAAAACTTTAATTAATACTGGAAAATTCAATATGAACTGATTATTAATGCTATTAAGAATTTTGATTAATGCTGTAATAATGAATAGTTCTTACGACCGTAAAACTTTTATATTATATAAAATTATAAGGCAATATATACATATTTTTTTGTTTTTATATATAAGGTCATTGTTATTAGTTTATATTAGTTATTGTTTTAGTTATTAGATTATCAGTAGGTAAGCAAAATTGTCATCGTCGTCATAACTCAAAAGTTTACTAAAATCATTAATATATACATTATTTCATAAATTGTTGTTTGTATTTAAATGAGGATTACTTGTGTTATTTTTATTTTTATTGTTGTATAAGTTACCTATATTCGTCTATAAATCATCGGTATAGAGACATACCCTGTATAAGGACGGCCGAAAGTACAGGAATAGGGACATTCCTGTCGCAGGATAGCCGACTGTTGGTGATCCTAAAAATACTAGTTAAATAATCTTATCAAAATCAGTTCTTTATTACAAACAAATTATTGTTGGCAACATAAAGCAACGCATGACGAGTAGGGAGACGGCGGCGCGCCGGGCGCGCAGAAGTGTTACATTCCGGCCTTATGTTTACATTAACAACATAAGGTTCAGTGCGGAGTACGATAAGGGTTTTGGCGAACTCGTAGAAATGACTATGTGTAATAATGGAATGTGAATAATGACTTTGTTTTTAAGTTTGGGCTCCGGCGCGAGAGTATCGCGTCGAGGCAGAGCTTGCTCGTATTTTGATCGAAGTGGTTGTCGGGAACTTGATTATGTACCTTATTATTATAATATTATACCAGTGACTCTACTACCTCGTTTTAATTGAAAGCATCTACGTATTACTCTAGTGAGTTTTATAGTAGTAATACATTAAGTAAGTAGGTATTCAGATAGATATTTACCACGAAAAGTATGTAGCGACTGCAACACAGCATGTTCAATTTTTTCATTGGTTTTCGACCTTATCTCAATTATCTAAAGTTCAAAATATGGTGGCAATATATTTCCCACTGTCTTATTAAGAGTCTAACAAAAAATACCAGCCACAACCGAGCCTCAGGCCGGTACCGTTACGTATATCGTTCAAAATCGGGTTCCCAATTCGTTCCGTCGACTCCCGGTACCAATAGGAAATATGCTTACACGTTACTTCCCGCATTCCCCTTTTGTGTTTCGACATTTCTCGTCACAATTACTCCGCGCACGGTCCGCGAAACGAGCTGACTGAGCGAAACGAAGGAGAATTTTTACGTTGCAA
Source organism: Scoparia ambigualis (assembly GCA_963921215.1). Lineage (NCBI taxonomy): Eukaryota > Metazoa > Arthropoda > Insecta > Lepidoptera > Crambidae > Scoparia > Scoparia ambigualis. The sequence goes on along the minus strand of OY992502.1, from coordinate 55,426,909 downwards.
ATTGGGATATTCATTTTAATATGAAGTCAATATCACTCGATTTTAATGATGATCGATTTCAGCTGTGTGGCGGTTCATTATTAAAAGAATACTACATACATATAATCACGACTATTATCCCCGAGTCAGAGAACTCAGAGACTAGGTAATGAGGACAGCAACAGCAGTCCTCTACCATAGTCCACTTTTAACTAAATAGAAACTGCACATGTGCTCAGCGTGACAGCTCTACGCTGTTGGATGTATGTGCAGTCTTTAGTCCGTTAGTCGCCTTTTACGATACCCAAAGGAGGAGAGGGGGTAGCAGCATTCTCTCACCGCTGAGCGACACGGTTACAACCAAAAAGTATACTACTTATAACCTATTTTTTCTCTTGGGTGTCGTAAAAGGCGACTAACAGACTGAAGTCTGCACATACATCCAACAGCATAAAAAGGCGATGGCCTACGCTGATCACGTGTGCAGTTGTTATCTGGTGAAACGTGGTCTGCGGCAGTCTAAGGCTTTTCCGGTCATCATTGTTTACTCTCTGACTAAACCTTCGGGGATAATATTTGTGAGTGCATGTATAATGTATGCTCAATGATGGATGACTTAAATGATTGATTTATATTTTTAAAGAAAATGAAGAACTCCTAACGAAATCCCCCCCCTTTCCTTATTCACTAAGTTTTCATTTGTACTGGCACCTCGAGACCAACCTTTAGGTTATGCAAGAAGTGCCAGACGTCCCTGCGCCAGTAAAACACTCGCGCAGGAGACCATCTGCGTTAGGTCTTGACGCCAAATCAGTGCCCGCCGAAGCGCGCTCTTCATTCGGTACTCATAAGAATAAGACTAGTGTCTCGGGAGAGTTTTCCCATTAACACGGGTAGTTCACTGCCTATTGTCCAGATAGGTAACCGGAGCTGTCAAGCTCGCTCACTTCTCGTTGCACGAAGGGCACAACTCGCTGTTGCCACTGCTCGGGTCGTCGACTCCCAAGTGTCCACCTTGGTCGCGGAGTAGTAAGCACACTCCTAACGAAATGTATGATTAGTGACAAACACAAAGAAATGTAAAAATCACGTATGGCTGAGGCGGTAAAATGTTTCATAACATCTGAAAGTGTGACGCCGCCGCCGCCCGCGCCCCGCGATTCTTCGAAGTTCAAAACTGCCTCCCGAAGAGGAGTTTAATAGAATTCCTCCACACTTTGGCGGTAACAACTGGGCTGGCCGCAAATAGTTTACGTTCCAACAAAATTACTTAATAATATTCTATAGGAACATTGAACTTGGGGATGGGGACAAAGGAGTTGAAAGCAAACCTTGTAACAACTAAGCATACATACTTTTTTTCATAACAAAGTAAAAAGGCTTTATTTTTTCCAGGGATTTGACAAAGGGATACATAGTCCAGTCCATACAACATTCGTGTTGAATGAATTATGTTTTATGATATTGATTTTATCTATAATTATTTTAAATTAATATTCAACAAAACACAAATATCAAAGAATTAAAAAAAAAATAACTAGATACATTCTTTACAGTCAAGAATATTAGAGCGATTATCTATCAGACATTATATTTATTAGACACTATCTATCTTATGTACAATCACATAAATAATAAATTAATCCGTTAAGTTTCAACATCGGGCTTGGAAATCTACAAGTTTATTTTTATACCACAAAATCGATAAAATCGAAAATATAGATAAACAAGATGTCATAAGTTGTAATTACATATTTAAATTACATAATTGCTGTGTTCTTAGCTAAGTAGTTCCACCAAATGTTATATTTTATAGTATATTTGATTGCTCTGTTTTAAATATCAAACTTAATTAATCGTAAGTTAACACTGTTTCTATTAAACTAGTGTTTGACGAATAAGGAGTGCTAAAATCTTCATAACAAAATATGTTTTGAAAACAAATATTTCCAAATAAATATTTTACTTTGGTAGATTGATCAACTAAGCACTAAAGTACTGTTAGAATATTCAGTTTATAATTATGTACGTAAAAAACGTTAAATGTGTCTTATGTTAAAGAAACGAAGAGGGAAGGAAAGAAAAATAAGAGGATTATTGAATTAAAAAATACGTTACAAAAGTGGGTCTAAAAATTCATTAACGAATTCCACCTACATAATATCTACTTCCAAGTAAAACGTCTCTGACAAATTCCTTTCTGTGTTATCACCAAGTATAATGAATGAAGTATTTTCTTAACCTATATTAAACATCGTCTCTGTATTATTATCCGCAGATAGCAGCTATACCTACCTATATATTCTTAAACGTTTGATAACAAAGTGACCGTTTCTTATCACTAGCAATGAGTATATTTTCTCGTTTGATGTAAAAGAGGCAAAGGGAAGACTATACAGCCATGTCTGTAGTATTTGTGGTAAATAGTGATGGATTACCTCCACTAATGCCTGTAGAAGAACACTTAAAGAATAATAAAATACATACATATAATCAAGACTATTATCCCCGAAGTTTTAGTCAGAGACAAGGCAATGAGGACAGCAAAGCCAGTCCTCTACCATAGTCCACTTTTCACCAAATATCGAATATCGACTCAGCGTGACATGTGGTGAATCCATCGCCGCTGTGTCGTTCGATGTATGTGCAGACTTTAGTTCCTCTGCTTTTATGCCCTGTAATTTCACTGGACCCTTCACAGACTTTAAATATAATTAAATAAGGCACGTTCCGCTGTTGAGTTCCATTCGAACAGATGTACTATTGAGTTCGAATAAAACACATCGAAATTGCACACGTGACCGTTCCCTTTCATGCCAAGAAGCAGGTTGTCGGATGAATTTCAAGCATTTGACAGTATTTTAATAAAGGCATCCAGAATGTGTCAAATGCAGCCGTTTGGGGTGGCAACTTGAAATATGACTCGTGCAGACGTAACACAATAAGCCCCTCGTGATTTAGGCTGCTTAGGTACTTACACAATTTTTTTAAAAGTAATTTTAATATTTGAGCCGGCAAACGAGCATACGGCTCTTGTGCCTGGTGGTGGTGCATCACGCTAGGCTTGGGTAAAAAAAATCTATATATCAAAATATCGATATTTTAAAATAAAAGAGTCGATATTTTGAACTTGTTATATCGACACTCGATATTTGTTTTTGATTATTAAATTCGTTTCAATGTCGATATTTCAAACGCATTTTTAACGATAATATCTATCATAATATATTTTCAACGAATTATTTGTATGACAAAATATGTGTTTAATTTTACGAAATTTGAATATTTTGGGAATGTTTCCACGGCTTGTGCAAAAATATCAATATATCGAAATATATTTTAAGATATTTTTTTTCGATAAAAAACGATATTGTTTAAAAACATCGATCCGATGTTAATTTCCCAGTTGCCCATCCCTACATCACGTGCGCAACGCACACAGAAGCTTCAGTTCTTCTACCTCTATGCCCTGTCATTTCATCGTTCAAACTGAAATGCTGCCGCTGCAATGGAAATAAAGCTTGGCGGCAGAAATAGGTATTAGGGCAGTTCCTATCGAATCGGATTCTGCGCAGAATCCTACCACACCGTGCTTTTTAAGTCTCCAAATTTGCCATATACGGCTGTTTAACGACTACCGACAACAACCGGCTTGCCAAGCAAATTTTAGTTTGGTCACCCATCCGATGACCCAGCAATGCGAAAGTTGTTTATCTTGCAAGGTCGCATCGCATCCCGTGTTAGCTGTGTCAGTGAGCTCCTTTGCATGAGATATTTTAAGTAACCCACACAAAGTTATTTTAGGATGTACACAAAGAGCAATAAAAGAGATTGCATTGAATGTGCGTTCGGTGTTTTGAAATTGTCTGAACCCTTTGCTTTTAATGTATTTGTAACCTATGTGGGTAGTTTGTTCCTGTTTAGATAATATTTTTAGTATATATCAAACAACCTTCAGCCACGGTTTCTATAAAAAGCGATAAAATTTTAACAAACAATTGCTATTATTAGCTTTCAGTGTTTAAGAGGGTTTACTTATTTCGGTTTCCCATACAAACTTTCAAGTCGAAATTTTTAAAAACCAATAAGCCAATTTTAATGAAACTTTGCATGCTTATGTAAAATACTGGGGTCTAAATAGTTTGTTGAAAACATTAAAAAAAAAAAGTTTACTTAACTGAGTTATTGAGATTTTAAACTTTCTATGGTGAACTTTAAATCGCAATAACTCAGCTAAATAAACGTTTTTTAAAAATGTTTTCAACAAACTATTTGGTTCTCTGTATGTTACTTTAGCATTATTGGTTTTCAAAAAGTTCGACTTGAAAGTTTGTATGGGAAGTCGAAATGCGTAAACCCTCTTAAGTGGTATAGCTTTCATACAGAACCCGATTGGATGAAAGACCAGCGTATTCTAAGCTTACGCAAGAATTCATAATATTTTATTATTTGCGATAAAAAAAACGCTTAAATTGCCCGCCCGGATCGCGGAGGACGTGGTTTGATTCGCGCCTGAGGAAGACACTTTTTTCAACGTCTCGTTGTCTTTGAGTTTATATGAGCGTTATTTTAACGTAAATAATCAAATATTACGAATCTATTTCAGTCTTTATCTTAACTGAATGTTTAAAATATTGAAAAATATTTTCGTTCAGGTCTCTATTATGTGAATTCTAGTTTTTTTTTAATTCCACAACTGGTAGGCGCTTGGCCTTCATCTCACCTGATGCTAAGTGACGATAAGGCCGAAGGTGGAAGCGCGCTTCACCCGGAATCCTCAACCACTGAGGAGGAACTACCTTAGGCTACCTTATCTCAAACTGTCGGAACACAACAATGCTATAAAAAACATCGTTGTTATGGCGACAGACTTAGATAAGATGGTGGTAGTTAGCCAGGCGGACAGCCCTACCACCAACCAAACCGACCACACAAAGATGTACCCCCCGCTGGGAATCGAATCCGGAACCTCTGGGCCAGAAACCGGTGACTTAGCCACTAGACCACAGAGGCGATTAAAGGTTTGATATGACACTGATGCTATAAAAACATAAAGTCGAAAGCGTTGAAAAATTTCGTCAGGTCAACTGAGGTCTAACAAAAACCTCGGTGGCAGAGTGGTCAACGCAACCGCCCGGATTGCGAAGGACCTGGATTTGATTCCCACCTGAGGTAGCATTTTTTAAAACTTTTCATTATCTAACGCAAGAGTCCAGCTTAGAAGATACATGCGAATATGGCGTGAAGAGCTGGAAGTATACTAACCAGATAATGCCACTGCAGCTACAAACAAAAATAAACGGAAAGATCCTAATAATAAGGAAATTAGATTACATTGTTACATACCCATCCGTATTACAGAAGCCTGTCTCTGGCACATTAATTGTAAGATCAAAGCGGCCAACTATAATTGAATATTTTCCCTCAAGCCAAATAACGTATTAGTCTATGTGTTTATTATAATGAAATGTCGCTGTCTCCCCTGGCAACTGTGATTTAACATAAAGTATTTTTAAAATTATGTATTATGTTGCTCGATTTCTGCTGGAGGGCCAGGGGGGTCGACTCTGGTCCAATTTCCTCTTGTGAGTGGTGGCAACAATGTAAGGAACTCATAGCTGATGATTAAGAAAATTATTTTGATGCTACAATTAGACTTTCTGAGTAATTATTGGTAGATAAATTTCGCATAAAAACAATCGGCGGAAATGAAAAATATTTTTTCCCCTAACTTATTAATTAAATTAGGGGAAAAATTATTTAATCCTATTCATCATTATCATCATCATAATTAGTCTGTTTCAATAGTCAAGAACAATAGCCCTTAAGCCACAGAAATAAATCTAAATAGAAGCCGCATGTTAGCTCCATTGCATGATAAGCGTGAGTGTCACTTTTTTGTGTCAATTTAATAACAAAATTACATACCGAAAGGAAACTTGTTGATTATCTCAGTTAACCTTTCTTGTACAGTTTTTACAGATCATTTTTTTTTATAGCAGAAGGAGGCAAACGAGCAAGCGGGTCACCTGATGGAAAGTAATCACCGCCGCCCATGGACACCCGCAAAACCAGAGGAATCGCAGACGCGTTGCCGGCCTTTAAGGAAGGCATAGGCTCGTTTCTTGAAGATCCCTAAGTCGTAACGGTCAAGAAATACCGCCGCCGAGAGCTGGTTCCACAACACTGTAGTTCGAGGCAAGAAACTTCGTGATAAACGCACAGTAGTAGACCGCTATCCATCAAGGTGATGTGGATGGAATGACAGTCGATTGCGTGTAGTGCGGTGTAGGAAATCAACGGCAGGGATTAAGCCGAACAATTCCTTAGAACACTCCCCATGATATATGCGGTACAATATACAGAGAGACGCAACGTCTCTCCGAAGAGCCAGAGGTCACTCACTCGATGCGACTCGACACGACGCAAGTAATATTTTTTATAATTCTACTTATGTCCTGTGCTGACAACGGCTAAATGAAACGCGGTCGAAAGGTTGGTTTTGGTTCTTATTCTGCTCCATGGCAATCTGTTTAAGAACAATAAGCCACTGTTCTATTTGATTTAAATCTGACTCCACTGACTATCGCCAACCTCCCTCTAAGATGTTCTATCTAGAGGGTTTTACTATGTCAAATAGTCGGAAATCTGTTGCTCAGTCCTGGGATGTCACTGCGTTTTAACCTCACATGCTGGAGGCCCCCCTCCCCACTCAATGCCACTGCAAGTTCATTTACATCTTGGGTTAATCTCTTCTGGTACCGCATGCTAAACTGTGCTATCTCTTGTTTGACGGTCTTTATCTTAAAGTCAAGGTATATGTATCTGTTGCTAATACACTGTGGGATACAAAACATTGTTCTAGTTTAAATGTCTTTGGGATTTTACCATATTTTTGGCAATATTTGACAAGCTAAGTACGTACACATGCGGCTTCTATTTAAATCTAATTCTGTGCCTTAAGCCCTCTACGATAGTTCAATGTGTAACGTAAGACGTAAGCCACGTAGAATTTACCTGCCTTAGACTATTAAAACCAGTGAATACAAATAATATCAATTTGCCTTCAACTGCAATAAAACATACAAATGATAACTAACTAGAAATAGAGATATGACATTTTAACGTACAGAAACAAATCCCGCCTATGTCATTTCAAAAGCAGGGAAGCAGCACAGCGCAGCGGGGCACTTCCAGCCCTAAACAGGGCAACCATTATTCTTGGTATACACGGGATATTTTTTAAAGTAACTTTTAATATTGGAAATGTTTTTCGATCGCTTCTGTATGGACCCCGTTTTCAGCAAAAGTACGTAATGCCGATTTTCCCGTTATTTCTAGGTCGAGTGTATTGACGAGATTAATAATTTATTTATTGAAGAGATTAATAAAAAATAAAACTGATACAGTCATATTATATTATATTTCTTTCATAAATTAAAAAAAAACTCTAAAATGGTAATTTTTGGTGTACCTTGTGGGCCCAATATCTACTCTTTTTTATGTTATTTTTTACATAATCTCAATATGTGCATGTTCAGAAAGGTTATATCTCGGGATGTTTTTCGAAGTTTATGAAAATAATAATAAGTTTGAGAGTTATGACTATTTTTTTATTAGTAGTATTCAGTAGTTTAGTCATAATATTGAAAAACATTACAAAAAGGAATAATTTTGGGATTTTTTTTTTTCTTTCGAGTGAAGTTCATTGGATCTTGTAACTGAATAAGACTTTGAATAGATTAGATCCTTAACTATGGCCTGGCCGCAGCCGCTGTGCCGCGCCTTGGGTATGCGCGGGTGGTGGGGGGAGTGGGAAGTAAAGAGCAAGAACTCACATGAGATTCGTAGTGTCAGACAGTTCTCACGATATCGAAGCACAGTTTATTGAAGCTTTATATTTACGAGTATAATTACATCCAATCCGTTTGAATTAAAGAACCAATATAAATGAAATAAATCTTTAATTCTTCGAAATATATGGGGTGACTGCTGGGGGCCACGGGGGGCTTCGGGGGCTGGTCGGGTCGGGTGTTTTGAACATGACAAAGATGACAAAAAAGGAATTCGTGTCTTTTTTCATTTTTAATTAAATAATTATTTTTGTTAATTTTAATTGGATAGTCTTTGTATTTATTTGAGTATCAAATTTATTTTAAAGCAATAACATAAGAAAACTAAATGAAAAACAATTATTTACAACGCGCGGGCAACGGCCGGCCGGTCGACCGTCTGTTGACCCGTTCGCGTCAGCTGGGCGATAAGTACCTACGTTAATCTGCAATGATACCATTTTTGTCATGTTTAAGACGCTTGACCTGATCGGCCCTTGAAGTTTCTTGCGGTTTCTGGCAGTCACCTTATATAATATAAACTTTGTTTGCTTTTCTTTTCTTAAAATATTCGGCCACTTTAAAAATGGCTGTCTTGATTATCTCGTGATAATGCACGACCCATTTTGGATATTTTATCTCATGTGCGTCTGACACACTAGTTGCCGCCGTGAGCGATGACGGCAGAATAACTAAATGGAGCAACTGTTTCGCCCCCCCGCCTCGCCGCTCGCGTGCCCGGGGCGCGGTGCGGCGGTGGCGGTCAAACTATAATACATACTTTTTTTTTCCAGAATTTAAACCATTATTTTCTATGTCTTAGATGGTTTGAAAAACTCAAAGCGCGACCTATCTAGCCTTAACTCGTAAACCCTACGCGCGCGCGTAAACCCTGCGCTCCTGACGGACGTCAAATCGATATCGAGTCGGCTTCGCTTAACGGAATATGAACGCTCGGGTCACGCGATGGGTTTCGGTTTCGCGTGGGGGTCGTTGGAGGGTGAACCTTCTGTACGGAAGTAATATTAGTTATTCTGTGCTTGTACCAAGTCGAAAAACGAAACAATTTTAAAACACACAAATTTATGCTTATTAATTTTTGACGTTTTCTATGCTTAAGTTTTTATAAAAAAAGATATTTGAATGATTAAAAATGTCAACCTTATTGGTTAGGTACTAATGTTTTCCAAAACTCATTTCAACCGTTACTTTATTTTATTTTAAAAACTCAGTTATTTCCAATTTCTATTACTTACCACAATATCAATACGATAATTGGAAATCACATTTAATTTTATTCCTTAAAGTAATAACTTAAGTTAACAATTCATTGTGATTTATCATTCTTCACCTTTCATCCTAAAAAAAACGATAAATTACCTATAAATATTAGCCGTATGTGTCGCTAGGGGAGAGACACTTGCCCGCTATTTTTGTCTCGTACCAGGATACGTTTGTTTACACAATTCTATGACCACTGCTTAAATTTCGGTTCGACGCGATTCTGTTTCGGCGTGCAGTGGTACTGGGGGTAGCGATGCGCATTTTGTCTGGCACAGACTATAGCTCGTTAGATTAGTTGTTAAGTCTTAACTATAAGTTAGTTAACTGTTTTTTTATTATTATTATTATTGACGTCAATAAGTGCCTGTAAAGGTTTACATTGAATAAATAATTTGACTTTGACTTTGACTTTAAGATCTAGTTGTGCGTCTTGGGCGCGTGGGTTTTGAAGTAACATATTCGGGGTTTTGATAAATGGTTATGGTATTCATTATATTTTTGTAGTTTTATTAATACTATTTACATTTTTTTTAAATAACGTTAAAAAATAATACATACATTGTGAAAATAGTCTAAGTTTGAAAATAAAGAAAATAGTTATAATCTTCGTAATATTTAAAAAATATTTATTACTGTTACGTGAAACCTGAAAATTAAGCTTTTTAATTAGACCAGTGGTTCCGGCAGTACGTTGATAATAAGTAAGCCAGTTAACAAACAAACTCTGAAAATTATTTGAACAAATTGAACATAAGTTAAAAGCAACCGATTTCAAACGCAAAAACTACAATTTTAATATTTTTGTTTTAAACTGATTGTACACACTAAAGAATTATTATTTAAGACATGACTACCTGACTGACACAAGTTTCGGGTGCATTGTTCCCTCCCCACCAACACCCCCGCACCGTACGCGTTTATACCCGTGCTGTTAGTATAGTTTCTTAAAGTAAATTAGTTTTTTTTTAAAGTACAATAATAATAAGTATACATGTTACAACAAAGCCATAGTAGATAGAATTGATGTAGTACTGAAATCACTGTATTTTAAATAAATGTACAATATAATCATTTGTTAAGTATCGAAGTGTCTCTCAACTGGGTCTTCTTAGTCACTTCTCAGTTTGTTTTAAATTTTAAATTATATGGGGAGGTATATTAAGTTAAGGTTTTAAAATGTTTTATAATAATGTTAAAATATTGTAAGCCCACATTTGCACGCCGTTGGAGCCTTTAAGTGAGACAGCACTTATATTAAGACTTTTTTTCCAATGTTTCTTTTTTTTGTAATTTTTTTTGGTGTATGTTTTGTTGGTTGTCCTTAATAAACAAAATAAAATAAAATAATGTTTCATGATAACTATCATGATACAATTCTTAAAGTAAATTAGTTATTTTAAAAGTACAATAAAAATAGTACCTACCTATACATACAACAAAGCTATAATTGATGTAGTACTGAAATCTCTGTATTTTCTTAAATTAAAATAATGTTTGCAAAAATAAATTTTACATGTTCGTACAACAAAGCTGTAGACTACGCCTATATATAGTATGAGTAGAAACCTTTGTATTTTCCATTATGAATTAAAATAAAACATTTTGTGGAATAAAATAGATTTTCTGTTTTTTTTATTACCGATGTTTTTTTTCCAATGCTATTTGAAGGTCATGTGGTGCATGAGATCTGTGATTTTTTTTAAATTACTGCATTAATAACACATTAATAATTGTCTTGTTAATCCAGCCCTAGAGGTTGCTCTGTCGTATAAGTTTACGTCAGCATGTCGATTATTTAAATCTCGATCGTAAACTCGCTTCTCTCTTAGATATACGCGCACGTTCCCTTCGATTCAAATACAATCAAATCAAAATATTTATTTAGTTTTACGTACGAATACGATCAAGAGTGACCTTTGTGACGTTTGTGTGTGAATTTAGAGAATGCGGATTTGATTGCTCCTATTATTATACAATTTGAATCTGATGAGATTTCATAACCTACATTTACTATGAGAGAAGTGCAAGTACGTGACATTTTAACATTATCTCGTATGTATCACGTGAAAGGCTTTGGTTCGATGTAAACGAGTTGGGTAGTTTACTTTGTTTTTGGATGCATGCATTTGAAATAAGCAAACAGCAGCTGAAGAGCTTACAAAAGCGGTCTCTTTAGTACGTGGAGCGGTAACAAAGTGTTTGTGAGGTTGTGCATAATTTTCAACAACAATACTGCAACAATTAATAAATAGAAAGGTGCTTTTTTACTAAGTTCTTTTAGCAATTCGACTATAATTTACATGGAAGATCGTTGTATATATTCATCTGTGTATCTTTTGTTGTTAATTGTTATTGTTGTGTTGTGTGCAGTGCGTACCACTAATGTTTTTGGTCTACTTTTGTATAAATAGTTTGGCGAGATGGGATACTCACGTAAGCTCCCTCTCCGAAATATTTTGTAGGTAGATTGGAATGCGGTCATCCATCGAGAAGTGCCATGCGAAAAACTCGATTGTAGTTATGGCTTCTTGAACACAAACTATTCTTACATTTTAATTTAAAAAAAAACATTAAGTACTGACTACATAAATCAAAAAAGAGGAAACAAAGAGAAGAAAAAAGGAAACAAAGAAAAATAAAGCGTAGTCCTATACACTGGTTACAGATGGTGTACCCAGCCCTGCGGGGCATTAGCAATGTTTTATTCCCATTGGCTCCATCGCGACATGTGTCAGACCCAACGTTGCAAAAACACAAGCAGGTTGAGGACTGCTTTGCACGCAGAATTGTTTTTAATTGAGCTACTTGCGTAGAAAAGTGGTTAACGATTCAGTAGTGGTACGTGCGTTCATACGTATACACACATACCTTCAAGGAAGTTCCTGGTCAACCAATTTTCGGCTAAATTCGCATACACATCTAAGCGCACGCTACTGTACGTACGCGCGATCGGAACGGAGCGCAAGCAAATATCGCCGAAAAGTGGCCTACCGGGAACTTGCTCGACTGTAAGTACATAACGCCTGTTTCCCGGAGGGGTATTTATTTATTATTTGGACAGTCAACAAAAACATATACTAACAAAAACAATGATACTGTTACAAACATAAGCCATAAGCCTTATCTAAGCACAGTTTTTACCTACAGACAGCCACGGCATGCGTTGTGGACTTTTTAAATCATTAATAAAACTAATCAAATTTATCTAAAATCTAATAAAATATTAATTATAGTGAAACTAAATACTAAATACTAAAGGGTAGGCAGAGATCACGGCTTTTCATTAGCTAAGATCATCAGTATATTCTTGGTTGAGTCATCATGATGACGTGACGTGCTGGACCTGCTGACGTGTGCGGAAGCAATGGTTGGTTTCTCACCACTTCTAGAATACTTAGACAATATTCTAGCAGTTGTGAGTTTTGTGGTATTCTAAAACAGGTAGTATTTTTACTGGCAACATTGTCCTTCGACTACACGTGCGTGATATGCGTCCTTGGTTGATAAACAGGTAGTCAAACAGTCAAACACTGTGTTATTATAATTACAATAAATTGTTCCCCATAGAATTATTAGTTGTTTTTTATGCCACAAGCTATTCAAAATTACACAATGAATTTTAGTTAAAGTCCTGTAATAGTTAGGCCCAATTTCGCCGGTCTCCTTTAGTTAAAATAAACGGGTTACACGCATAATGACACATTTCGGCCACGCATAATGACATATACGCGAAATGACATAAACGCGAAATGACATATACGCAAAACGACATATACGCGAAATGACATATACGCAAAACGACATGTACGCAAAATGATATATACGCAAAACGACATACGCGAAATGACATATACGCAAAACGACATATACGCGAAATGACATATACGCAAAACGACATGTACGCAAAATGATATATACGCAAAACGACATACGCGAAATGACATATACGCAAAACGACATATACGCGAAATGACATATACGCAAAACGACATGTACGCAAAATGATATATACGCAAAACGACATACGCGAAATGACATATACGCAAAACGACATATACGCGAAATGACATATACGCAAAACGACATGTACGCAAAATGATATATACGCAAAACGACATACGCGAAATGACATATACGCAAAACGACATATACGCGAAATGACATATACGCAAAACGACATGTACGCAAAATGATATATACGCAAAACGACATACGCGAAATGACATATACGCAAAACGACATATACGCGAAATGACATATACGCAAAACGACATATACGCGAAATGATATATTATACAGGGTTACAGGTTAAGTCGACCTAATCCCGTTAAGGGAGTTTAGTTTACATCGTTTGTAACTAATTTGACTATGAAACACCCTATCCTAAATCTATTTTCGGCTATCAGCTTAGATGTTTTAAAATATATAAGTCTTATTATTACTATTATTTAATTTTTACATGTAAAATAAGATGGCAAAAAAGCTAAATAAAACAATAGGTGAGTACAAGATACTAAATGCCATATTTTTTTTGGTACTAAAATGAAAGAAAAATTAACTGCAACAATTCATATACTTCCTTGTCCAAGAGACTAAATGCTATCATTCTGTATATTTTTTAGATTTTTAATTACCTCCGTTAAAGAATACTGTATTTTGATAAGTTTTGTACGTTTCTGAACGAAAGTTCTTGTTTTTTTAATGTTAACGAACGCAGGGTTATTAAGTAGGTAAGTCTATGAGGTCTATGGTAATGTAGAAACGATATCGCTAACACAGTTATCTTTTTCGCACTTAAAGTTTTAGCAACGATACACACAAATAACACAACGAAAACGCGGCCGGGAATCGTCTGGCGGCTGACAGTCTGACATCTGTCTACGATGCGTATTGACATATAAAACGTCAGACAAGCGTCACTTTTTCACTTTTAATAACATAAAGTGTCACAATCCTACTATATTGTTGCCATTTGCGAGTAGAAATCAATGTTGGTTTTTAATTTATATAAAAAACGGAGGTCTTTAAATTAATAATACGGTCATAAATATGTTGATAATAATGTATTCTCTCAAGTATTTATACATTGGCGTCAAGTTAAAAGGCTGGAATTTAGTACTAAGCCCCACAGTAAAAAAAAATATGTCCTTTACTAAACTTTCAAGTTCCAACAAAACATCTTAACTCTCTGTACGTGTAATTTTTTGTTTTTTTTTAGTACGGTCAGCATCAAAATTAGCTAAATACTATAATACCATGTCTCAGTACTAAAGTGCACAGCTACTTTTGATGCCGACTGTACATATAATATGTAAGCGTGGATTTTCTTTTTAGTATAAAAATGTTTAATTTTTGTTAATTATTACAATAAATAAATTACAAATTAATCTAATTTATGAATCATATTTATTTTCAAACCCATTGAAATGTGTCATTATGCGTGTGTGTCATATTGCGTGTGTGTCATTATGCATGTGTGTCATATTGCGTGTGTGTCATTATGCGTGTGTGTCATTGTGCGTGTGTGTCATATTGCGTGTGTGTCATTATGCGTATAGGTAAAATTGTGTTCAGTTGTCATTATGCGTGTAACCCATCTTAACGGGTTACTACTAAATATATCACCAGTTCAGTTTTTGGGAGAGCCTTCATTCAACTAAGAAGAGCTGGCAAAAAACTCAGGATACTTTTGTTTTGTTAGCGCGACTGACGCGCGCGCGGCATTCTTTACGTATTCGTAATGTAACTCTCCTCTGTGGTCTAGTAGCTTAAGCTATTAATCTTAGATCCAGGGGTCCGAGTTCGATTCCCAGCGGGTAGTACATCTTTGTGTATTAGGTTCGGTTGTGGTAGGCCTTGTTAAGTCAGAGGCATTTATTTATTCACCAAAAAATAGAGTCTTGTCAAATCTAAAAAAACTTACATAAACCTAAACGTTACCAGGCTGTGTTGTATTGGATTTCTTTTCGATTAAATGCTCCAGCGAGCAACTTGTCTGCTCCAACATCCATCGTACAGGTACTATATATTTACCTGAAACAATAAAAAAGAGATGAAGCATAATCCACAATATCAAAATACCGCTGGCGCGTAATAGACACTTGATCCCTGAGGATTTGGTGGGAAATCCCAATACCTGTTAAATATAAAAGCCCCGCGAGCTACATTTAGTTGTACTTGTAACGAAAGTAAATACAAATGGGCAACAGATTTTTATTTTATTTTTTTATAAAAGAGGGAGGCAAACGAGCAGGCGGGTCACCTGATGGAGAGTAATCACCGCCGCCCATGGACACCCGCAAAACCAGAGGAATCGCAGATGCGTTGCCGGCCTTTAAGGGAGATTAGGTTTAAGGAAGGAATAGGAATTGGGAGGGGGGGGGGGGGAAGGGGCCTCCGGAACCCACACTGGTCGGACGAACCACAACAGCACTAAGCGCCATTATTTCACGCCGAATATTAGTGAGAGGGTGGTATTACGCCGGGCGAGCCGGCCCAATGCGTGCTGCAACGCAGCGTGGCTCTACCACTCAGTCAGTGTCACTCATTTAGCACCACCCAGGGATCACGTGTAGGGTTTCAAGGGTAAACCTACGGACGCGAGCAACTTTGACCCCCATAGTATAATAATTGTGATGTAAACTGAGATATCGACTTTTTTCTGTTATTATTTGATGTCAATAGGATTGATTTGTGTTATTACTGTAAATAGGTGCTAAAAACGAGGAGCTCGACGGCGGCGCAGCGGCAAGGGCGTTCGGCTCGCGATCTTGCCCGCTAAGCAACTTGTGCAATGCCGGGTCGCCTGATGGGTGACCAATTAAAAACATCTCGAGCTCCTCCGTGCTTCGGAAGGCACGTTAAGTCCCGGTTGTTGTCGTAAGATGACAGTCGTTAAAACCCACCAACCTGCATTGGGCCAGCGTGGTGGGTTATGGCTCAATTACCCTACGTGCTATTTGCATGTGGGAGGCCGGTACCCAGCAGTGGGACGTTTATGGGCTGATGATGAGGTGCTAAAGCCAGTTTCGAAAGTGGCCATAACGTCACTTACGTGTACGGTCAGGGTCACCGTCGCTTTACCACTTTGCAGCGATTTTCGTATGAAGCGCACCGACCGCCCGGGACCGTGCCCGTACCAAATAGACGACGCGGTGTGCAAGGGATTTTGACCTTTAGACTGGTAAAGCGACGGAGTCCGCCATTGTACATAAAAGCAAAGGCTTCTCTAATGCCAGATAACTAAGTAAGTAGATAGACTGTCCCACAACCATAATAGAACCAAATTGAAGAATAAACCAATTACTCACTGATTCTTTGTGCATGCATCTAGTGTCACTCGATTTTTTACTATTTCTTAAGAGAAAGACGCCATTGTTAGTGGTTTTCCCGTTAGAAACAGTAAAAATCTGAGTGACACTAGATATCTGCGAAAGGAATTGTGAATAATTTGATTAAAAACGTTCTTCATCGAATAGTCCCAGTACAGGCAAAGGCCTATGTCATTCAAATCAAGCCATCGGCAATGCTACAATTCATACATATAAATCATACTAGCGGCCGCTCGCGGTTTCACCCGCGTGGTTCCCGTTCCCGTGGGAATATCGGGATAAAAAGTATCCTATGTGTTAATCCAGGTTATAAACTATCTGTATGCCGAATTTCATCCAAATCCATTCAGTAGTTTTTACGTAAAAGAGTAACAAACATCCATCCATACTTACAAATTATAATATTTTAACATTTTATAATATTAGTAGGAAGTAGGATAGGATACTCACGACTTTTATTCAGTGTAGCCAACTCAGCTAGATCTAGCCACTTTTGGAAGCCACGCAGCTACAATTTAATAAACCTTGCAGCTAAATCTTTTAGCTACTTTTTCTAGCTACTTCACGAGAAGTATTGCTTGGTCTCTGACTTACCCTTCGGGGATAATAGTCGTAAACAATTTTCACTAAACATTTGATAAATTATAATTGATATTTATTTATTTCTTTTTTTATTTTTTGTAAAATTACCAAATAAACTGACTAATTGAACACACTCTAATTATATTTTAATATCCTACTTGTGTTTAATTTTATTTAAAAACCGATTTTGTCAATAAATTTCTTTTTATTTATTGTTTGCTAAAGAAACATTTAGGTAGCAACTTCTAACACCTTTTGTACCTTTTGAAACTTTTAGCTACTTCTAGCACCTTTATGGGGTTAAAAAATCTAGCAATCTAGCTACTTTTAGCAATACGTCTAAGCTACTAGCTGGAGGTAAAGGTTGGCAACACTGCTATTATCCCCGAAGGGTTAGTCTAGACTAGGCAATGAGGACCGCAAAAGCAGTCTTCTACCATAGTCCACTTTTCACCAAATAGCGACTGCACATATGCTCAGCGTGACAGGTGGTGAGCCCATCGCTGGTCTATGCTATTGGATTTGGTAATCACACTGATCACAAACCCAGACACATTTTGCCCGACTTGGAAATTGAATCCAATACAACAGGATATCGGGCCAAAAGCTTCGACCGCCGTTGCTGATAAAGTAAGACCAGGTGTACAATAAGTAGCAAAAAAAGCACTTTCTTTTTATTAAAGTTACTTAAGACGCTGACAGCTGTAAGCATTAAAGTATCAGTGACCAGAATGGCGAGATAACTAGCGGAGAAAGCTCCCATTGTTATGAACAAAAAAAAATATACTCCGTCGGGCGGGGCGGCGCGACATCGGCCTTCAAGTCACGAAGCCGTCTCGCAACTGGAATGACCATTCGCCGGCATTAGCGAAGAAAATCAGAGGTTTCTTTCTATGAAAGGAATCGTGCCGTTACTTCCTTGTATTCAAGTAACTAGGTACTTATAGGGACAATTCTCTTATTTACAAATTATTCGCAATTTTTTGTGCATAATTCTAGTGTCACCAGAATTTGTACTGTTTCTTGAGAGGAAGACACAAGATTGTTAGCGTTTCTATCTCGCTATCTCTATCAAGAAAACGGTAAAACTCCGAGATACACTAAGATGTGCACTGAGAACTTAGCCCTAGTTGTAATAGAATTAAAACAGATTTTTGCAGCGGAGACTAAACGCTTGACAGGCTATCTGAAGCACGGGGAGTTGGTGATGGCTTATTCGGTCACCTATCATAACCCGGCGTTAAAGTTTCTTAACTTGCAAGACTTGCAATAAGAACGCGCAAGTCGCTGTGTAATCGAGCTCCGTCTGTTATCACATAATCTAGTCAAAATTGTCGATGTCAATCAGTGCACACTTGAATGTTTAGTTGCTTCATCGATGTCTTGCTGTTCTATTGTAGGTTGCTATTAAGTACTTATGCATATTAGGAGCGTAGCCAATCACTATTTTAGGAATCGGCTTCACTGGTCGGCTCGAGAAATAGTTACAAATAACAATAATCTTTATCTTTAACAAAATTTATAAATATAGATAAGATACGTACTTAAATAACTGAATTATTGGTTGTTCGAAAACTTATTTTATCTCACCACCTTTCCTTTTATATTTTCCAATAACAATTAGAGTGCATTTTTTCTATAAAAAATTAAAGCAATTAGTAAAAGAAGTTAATATATGAAACAAAACAAAAGAGCAAATAATATTATTAATGCCTCGTTAACATTCAGTTTTTGGAGTTCCTATTATGAGATGCGTAATAGGTTCCCGGAAAAACAAATAAGTGATGTCCAAAATAGATTCACTTTCTCCATAAACAACTGACAATCTAAAATATACGAATTTAAGGTAGGTATTTATAAATTCCTGTGCCTCGAAGCCAAATGCGAAAGGAGACGGCCCGGAGAATATCAAAAGATGAAGTATTTTATATCAATTTGTGCATTCGTGCAAAGTATATTTAAGCAGCTCCGTTCCGGCTAGGGTTTTGCTTTTTAATGGCCCTATTTATGGGAAGAAATATTCGTATAAAGGAAAATGTACGGACGAACTCCAATGGCGATAGCGGTCGTGAGCTGAATTAATATTAAATCATGTTTGCGTTTGAGTTTTGACTTCGCATATTTGTAAACACTGAAAAAAAGACGACAACCTCAGGCGGGAATCGAACCACGCACCTTCCGCATTCCGGGCGGCTGCCTTAACCACTTGGCTACCGAGATCTGGTTTTCACCCGTCGAATTTTGTCAGTGCTTGATGCTTATGTTTTTTAGTCAACATTGCTTCATCAGATCTTAGAAGTTTTCACCTCTGAGATCCGAAAGAAATATTTTTACAAATATTTGAACATTCGGTTAAGATGAAGCTGCGTTCAAAGATCATTAATCGCATATTTGTGTTTTGAGCAGGGATAATTAATCGCAAAATAACAAAAATGAAAGCATTTTCCTTGAGCTGCTGTCGCGGCGAACGGTGGACGAAACAAAAGACAGCGCATTAAACTTTTTACACACAAAAAAAAGAAAAACAATGACAATAGTGTCTTTTCCTCAATAAAAAAAATCAATGCACACATCTAGAATAATATACATTCTATAGACATTAGTTGTGTGCAAAAAAAAAATTAGAATAATTTGATTAAAAGTAAACATTCTTCATCGAATATGGCTCTAATGGAATTGTCCCTATTAGGCTGGATTCGACCAAACTGGAATAAGACTTACTCCCAGATTAGTCTATACAAATTCGGCTTTTAATCTAGGTATAAGACCTTATTCCAGTTTGGTCGAATCCAGCCTTAGTACCATAAAGTTACTATACCTAGCAGTGGCGAAGCGTGAAATATTGAGAGGTAAGCCGGAGCAAAAAAAAATGCTTACCTACTCCAAGCGCGGGCACGCAGTCTTGAGTCCTTACCGAAAATCTGTGATTGGCATCCTGGCTTCAGTCTTGTATAGGCAGATGTATCTTCAGTCCACTTTTACTATACGTGTAAGCACTGAGATATTGAAACAGTGTCTTGCAAGCATAATAGAAGTGGCTTTGCTAAAAGCCGTTTGTGGTGAAATGATGATATGATGTAAATTAAACAAAACTTAATCGACTAAGTACTAATAATACTACTTATACTCTAAAGCTATTCGTCTATTCTTTCTAACAAAGTGCGCTAAGACATTATCATAAAAGCCGGGAAGAATCTAAAGCTATTAATGCCGACATCTTACAATTCTACCGATTACTTTGCAAATCTACTTACTCTAAATACGTAATTTCAACTTATTACAATATCTACTTACCGCAAATACCTAATTACAACGTACGTCTTCGTAACTACTTTCTACACACAACACAAATAAACAAAGTCCAACTACAATACTAATCATTATAATAGGTGAAACTAACTAATAAATTCAAATACTAATAAAACACAGTCATGCATTCAATGATGAATTGCAATTACGTCAAATTATCTGTCAACAGAACACAAACCGAAAGCGATATTCCTCTGTCCCGCTCACGCGTACGCAAATTGTATAACTGTCTCTATGAAGTAACTCGGATAAAGACGGCTTACCGGCTGCTAATACGCGGGTGGGTTTATTGACCTTTATGTGACGTCATGACGTTTATTTTGTATGGAAGTTTAATTGCCTAAAAGCCGATCGCGCCTGCGACTTATTTTAAAGCAATATGTTGTTAAAAAGCAAATTTTGTTGATTTAATGTCCATAGTGTAGGCAATTTGTAATGTTTCTTTTATATATTTACTTTTTTAATTACTGATTGTGCCATTTCTCAATTCAAGTAGAGAGTGGTTGTGTTCTAAACTTCTGAAGGGAAGCCGGTGGGAATCGAGTTGTATGGAACCTTCGTCACTGATACCTAGGTATAGTAACTTTATGATTAGTACTTTTAATTACTTGAATACAACTGCGAAGTAATGGAACGAACGGTGGACGAAACAAAAGATAGCGCATTGAAAAAGTGAACCGCAGCAGCGCTTTGAATTGAAATTGAAAAGTAATAAAAAACATACATACATAAAATCACGACTATTATCGCCGAAGAGTTAGTCAGACACTATAGGCAATGAGGACCGCAAAAGCAGTCCTCTGCCATAGTCCACTTTTCACCAAATATGTAGCGACTGCACATGTGCTGAGCCCATCGCTGCTCTATGCTGCTGGATGTATGTGCAGTCCTTAGTCCGTTTGTCGCCTCTTACGACACCCAAGGGAAGAGAGGGAGTGGTAGTATTCTTTCACCGCTGCGATACGGTAAAAAAAAACGAATAAGTTTTAATTCGTTCATTGAAGCTATTCGGACGTTCCAAAATCTTAGTTTGAACCTGCGGACATTGATTGGCAATTGTGTCGGCCAACAATAGGCAATCACGTTAATGCGGCGTTGACGCGAGCCGAAATGCATGAACACTCCGATGGCACTTCAATCCACTCCATCCGTGTGGGGAAGCGCTTTACTGTCGCCGTTAATGCTAATGTAATTCATAGCCTTATTATTACTATTAATACTAGTTTTTACATTATTATTTTACTCGGTAAGTCTCTCGGCTCGATATTCGGAGTGCCTGGGTGCAATTCGCAGGTAGCAAAGTTTATTAGCACCGCTTTTATGTCGATTGACTTAGATAAGATGGGTAGTACAGCCTACAAGACTAAGGGTGGATTCGACCAAACTGGAATAAGGTCTTATACCTAGATTAAACGCCGAATTTGTATAGACTAATCTCGGAGTAAATATTATTCCAGTTTGGTCGAATCCACCCTTAAAAAGCGAACAAGATGTTTTTTTACGAGAATAGTTGATTTCAGTAGTGTAGTTTTCAAATCTCACCAAATGATCTTGAAATTAAACATGATATAATGACGCGTTAAAATTTACTAATCATGTTTGAATTATCTAGGTACGATTTGTATAATTGTGTGTAAAAGGTTAATAATGGACATGGCTTGGAACAAAATAATATGCTTTTCTTAAAATGACATTGATATTTAAATGCTTGCGATAAAGTTGAAATTAGAAGCACTTTTTTAATATTGTCTCGTCATAGTGCTACATCCTGCCTGATGGTAAGCAGCCGATGCAGTCCAAAATAGCGAGAGCGCTCCTTACCGTGGAACAAGCACGGTAACAAGCGCACTCATTAATGACGGCCTGCATAAATGCCGTTTCACGCCCCGCTTAAAAGACCCGGGATTACAGGAGCTGGGAAACACATGCGCCGGCAAAGAACTCCAAAGCCGAATGGTCCAGAGGAACGACTTGCCAAATTTTTGGTACGCGTGCTGATAGTCTGCACAGTATGATGGTGGTTCCAAAGACCAGCACGTGTAGTCCGGAAGAGGAAAGGAGAGGGCGGGATTAGATCAAAAAGTTCTTCAGAACACTCTCCGTAGTAAATAGTAATTACTTCGTCATGTTGACACCTAGCTCACATACTACATGTGTTGTATGTGAGCTAGGTGTCTTTTATTTTTTTATATAAGCATGAGGCAAACGAGCGGGCGGGTCACCTGATGGTGAGCAATCACCGCCGCCCATGGACACCCGCAAAACCAAAGGAGTCGCAGATGCGTTACCGGCCACAAACAAAGGAATAGGGTTAAGGAAGGAATAGGAATAGTGAGGGTGTGGGGGGGGGGGGGGGAAGGGGCCTCCGGAATTCTCACTGGCCGGACGAAACACTAAAGCACCAAATGCCATTATTTCATTACTAAACGAAATGAGAGCGTTGATTGTGCATCTAGTTATTATAAGTGATCGAAAGCCACCAAGTCCATGCTTCGTTCGTCCTACATAAAAAATCCTGGTTCGTCCCAAAGAATATGCTTCCTTCGTCCCAAAAAATATTTTACTCCGTCATGTTGACACTTAGGCCTCGGCCAGACTGCACGCGCGGGCGCGGCGCGGCGTACTCAAACATATGTGTTCTCATTTGAGTGTCCATAGTGGGCACGCGGCGCGGGGCATACATTTTGTACGCCGCGCCGCGCCCGCGCGTGCAGTCTGGCCGAGGCCTTAGCTCGCTCAATACTAAACGAAATGAGTAGCTAAGTCTTAAACATATCGCTAGGTACTCTTTTTGTGCAGACGTTTTGAGAGCGTTGATTGATAATCTAGTTATTATTATAAGTGATCGAAAGACACCAGTCCATGCTTCGTTCGTCCCACATAAAACAATCCCGGTTCGTCCTAAACAATATGCTTCCTTCGTCCAGAAATATTATTTTAATTATTTTATTCTCGCTTTGTCCTATTTTATATTCCTTTTACGGTCCATATTTTTTATATGCGAAACTTTAATTTTATATGTACAATCAGCAATTTTTTTTACTTTGCTTATAACTGTCTACTTGTAATTTAGGACGAAGCTCAACTTCTATAGTGATATGGGACAAACTAAGAATTTTTTTGAATGTGGAACAAATCTTCGGGACGAACGAAGCATAAACCCAAAAATCGCTCCCCAATCGTTTATTGTTAAAGTTGAAAACAAACGAAAGTCATCGGAAGACAATAGATCGCGATCACAATAGCAGCTCTCCTCCGGTCTCCACTCAAAGTCGAGAACCGATTACAGATAGAATTTTACACCTGTTTCATTTTGTGAGGCTCGGCGTCTCGTCGATTCATCGCTCCGAAAGTGCAAACTAAGATTGAGCCTTTAGCAAAGAAGGTTGTTATGCAAAATTCATTTCGGGTAAGTTTCCAATTTTGCCGAGACTAATTGAAAATTTTGCATAGAAAATTAATAAGAAATTTTGTCACTTAATATTTGGAATACCTTTTACTATGAAAGAGGAATGAATAAGAATATTATAAGTGTAAATGTTGCGAAAAGAGTGCCAGGCTGTACGTTTGCTTCTGGGAAACAGGTAAGATGATGTAATGTAAATAAAGACTTAAAGAGAATATACTGACGACATCAATCATTAAAATCATTTCATCAATACAAAATTTATGTGTATTGGCTTAATCTAAAATATAATCAAGATTCACTAGCGACTGCACAGTGCTCAGTGTGACAGGTGGTGAGCCCATCGCCGCTTTGCTGTTGGATATTTGTGCAGTCTTTAGTCCGTTAGTCGCCTTTTACGACAACCATGCTTGTTTTCAAATAACATAAATAAGGCATTATGCTAGACTGCTTCGGTAGTAGCAAGGTACTGCCATTCCAGTTTACGAGGTAACTCTTGTAAGTGCAATTCTACTTGCCATTAGTTATCTGGGCCGTTAATCTCAATATAAACGCCGGCTCCTCTTGCGGTTTAGCAATTACCACCTTTGTAATGTAGCTACCGACAGATTTCACTGAGAGCTGAATAATCGGGTCGCGTATCGGTGAAAGAATACTACCACCCCCTCTTTTCCCTTGGGTGTCGTAAAAGGCAACTAACGGACTAAAGACTGCACATACATCCAACAGCATAGAGTGGCGATGGGCTCCCCACTTGTCACCCTGAACACATGCGCAGTCGCTGCAGTGCAGTCGACTACTTTTGTTGTCCTCATTGCCTATTTTAACCCTTCGGGGATAATAGTCGTGATTATGTGTATGGTATAGCAGACAGAAACATTGTAGGTTGTGTTGCGACTTGCCTTGGTTTTTAGGCTGGCTTTCTAATAGAGTGGTTTTACAAATTGAAAGGTCGCACTTACGAAGTCGAGTAGAAGTTAAATACTGTAATCTGGGGTGAAAAGCAACTACGGGGTGTATTACAACATTTTTATTGTCATATGAAAGCATTGGTAACTTTCAAAAAATGAAGTTCTTTTTAAAAATGCAAAAGCACGTTTTATGAATAAGCGTGATAAAAGGGTTGTATTAGATGTTTTTTTTTTTTTTTCAAAAAAATGTTGTAACCCCTCATTTCTTTTCACCCCAGATTATGTCTGCGTTTGTGTTTCCGAGTACTTATAACCCGTCCACCTTCAAAGCAAGAGTGAATAGGCACCTTCTGGGTTAGTATAAAAACCGAATTGAAGTTATTGTTCTAAGAGCTACTAATAGTTAGCTTACCTTTCCGCTACCTCTTACCTTTGTATGGAAACCTGTAAAACGATACTTTCGTTCCTATAAAAGTATAGGGTACACACACCAGAAGATCAACCTATTCAAAACTGCCTAATTTCACCAATCGATATTGATCCTTGTATAATAGTAATTAATCCCCGAAGGGTTAGTCAGGCAATGAGCACAGCGAAAACAGGCCTGTACCATAGTCCACTTTTTACCAAATAGCGACTGCACATGTGCTCAGCGTGACAGGTGGTGAGCTCATCGCCGCTCATCCTTTTGGATGTATCTGCAGTCTTTAGTTAGTCCGATAGTCGCCTTTTACGACACCTAAGGCAAGAGAGTGGGTGGTAGTATTATTTCACCGCTACGCGTCACAAAGTCAAAGCCATAAAGTTCAAAATTGATTGTAGAAATTTGACATTTTGTGGAAGGTTGTTACGCTGGCTGTACACTAGCAGTATCGGTCGGATCGGCCCCCAAGGCATAGTAACGTACCTGCGACGGGGATCTATTGTGCCACCGCTTTAATTACGCTTGTTTAGCCGGAGGTACCGGCGGCGACGTAGAATACACTGTTGATAAGTCGCCATTTATAATAAATTGATAGCGGATCTACCCGTTCCCGTGGGAATATCAGGATAAAATATAGCCTATGTCACTTGGGGTTAATGTAGCTTTTTAATGTTAAAAGAATTTTCTAAATCGGTCCAGTAGTTTCGGAGCCTATTCAATTCAAACAAACAAATCTTTCTTCTTTATAATATTAGTTCAGACTACATTTTACCAGCGTACGATAATCGGGATACGGAAAAATAAAAGATTTTGCCGGTATAAAAGACGCGTTTCTTAGGTTATTCCGCAGTTTTTGTGCAAACAATCACTACGAAGCGTAGTTTGTTGCGTTTTAGCGTGAAGTGAATAAGAAGTACAGACTGTGTATACCTACTGTCCCACTGCAGGGTAAAGGCACAGTAAAGGCCTCCATCATTGAAATCAACTCATCACTACAATTGGCTATTTGACAGTTGTAACAATAAAATATGAAATATGTCGGATATGGTAGTAAATAATTAAACAATAATTATCCAATAGTTTTTTTTATAAAGATAATTTGTTTTTATTTTATTATTACAAAACAAGTTAGCGATTTTTTATCGGTGGATTACAAGACTTGAAAAACGGGCGGCCGTGATTGAGCTTCGTGTGACGTCACATTTCACAAAATAAACAAAAACTATCTGTCAGGTTTCAAGATAAATATGTTTGTTTATTGTGGTGTGACGTTTACAGGGTTAAATGTCACGTGACCAACCGTTTTCGCACGAAATTCGAAATTAATGAACAAAAATATGTTTTTTTTCTGTTAAATAAAGCTTTTTCAAGAAAAAAATATTGTACGGGGTATAAAATAAGCTTTTGTAATTTTTTAAATATTTTTTTGTAAACTGTCAAGTAAGCAATTGATGGGTATTGCTTCGCTTTGCCCGACCTGAGAATTCAACCCAGGACCTTCAGATATCGAGCCAAGCACTTGACCACTTGGCCACCGAAGCGATAATTATACAAATAAACATACTGCACAGTTTTTAATAGGCCATGGAGATAGTGCCTATAACCAGGGACTGACAGCGGTTACGTTACCGGTATAAAATAAGTGTACCTTAATAAATAAATAAATAAATAAATAAAATGAATAAATAAACTTTCCTACACTCACACCAATTATCTAGCCCAAGAGAAGCTTCATTATGAAACTCGTTAAATGGTTACTAGACAACGGATAAACATACTTAAAATACAGCTATACTTATTATACATAGAAACAATAATTTCTAAATTGACCCGACCGGGGATCGAACCCGGTACCTCAGACATGGCGACACCATGAAAACCGGTGTACAAACCACTCGACTAAGGAGCTCGTCAGATAAAAAAATAGAGGTAAGGCTATACTCACAGACCATAAGTGGTCTGTGGCTATACTATACGCCGTTATTTAACCTATAAGCGATATCGGTACCGAAAAACGTTGCATTGACAGTTGCGGGGCGCGGGATGTGGGGTTTTGATATCGAAAGCAAAGCAAACTAATGCAAATTGATGATAAAAACCTTGATATTAGTTGTTTAAGCTTGAAATGGTTGTTAGCCGTCTATTTTATACCGAAATATACCTTTATTGTTTATAAACTCAAAATTACGGTACTTACCGAAATAAATTTGGATATTGGAATATTCAGGTAACCGTTATTTTTCGGTATGACGTCATACCGCAACAGACATACACAAAAGATACCATATTTTTTGGCTTATTCAGTCAGGGGCCTATAAACCCACCATACTGGCCATGGGTTAGAAGACAGTAAGTTTGTAGTAAGTATATAAATCGTAGATAATCAATACGAAAGCTTTCGAAAGTTAGTAAGGTAACAGTCTCCCTGCTGTGACCACTGACCCTTTAAAGGGTTCGAAACGTCAGGACTACAATCAAAACCCTAAAATGTAATAAAGGCGAGTTAGATCCAAGTGTTTCATTTCAATGTGTAGTGCTCGCGTAAACATTAGAAAACAATAATATAACTGCGGGTCTATCGGCAAAAAATATGAATATGGACATAGGCTTCATTTGACATTTGAAGCCCATAATATGCCCATATAAAGACAAAATATGGGCTTCAATTGTCAAATGAAGCCCATGTCAATATCAATATTTTTTAGCCGATAGGGTAGCTGGTCCACAAAGCGGACTTAAGTTATATTATATTGTTTCTTTTAATAAATTCTATTTTGCCAATTACGAAAAAAAAATGTATGTGTTGTGCAAGGGTCGTTATGTTTTTAAATGAAGTAATAGAGGCTCTACAGGTAGCAGTTTACCTTATGGCGTCGGGTATAAAATCCGCTTTTCTCTTAGCGTTTTTCCCTCTCTTAACGGGCGTTGAGGCAGTTAGATCTAACGGTTTGAGCCCATTGAGGGAATGGGGAGGCATTACGATATAATTTGAAACCATTTTTAAGCCCCCCGATTACAATTTCAGCGGGTGCACACAGTTTATCAGATTAATGTTTTACTTTCGATTTTTGGGGGGTAGATGTTTTTTTTTTGTTTGATTTTTATACACACCTACGTACATTTACGAGTTAAGTTGTTACTGTCACTGTTTGGTGTTTTAGAAAATGAAACTAATCTGCAGTATTGACTTCTCACTTTTTCGCCAAGAAGGCAACCTGTATCTCTTCTATCTATACGTAAAGGATACCCTTTACGTATAGATATAAATAAGCCAGACAGTAGAGTACGGCAGCGTAACTAAAAATATTGTGTACATAATAATATATAATTGTGTATATATAATATAATAACCGTTCTATCTGCTTATAAAGCGGAACTGTGGAACATAGGATTTTCATTAGATGCCTACATAAACTAAGAAAATAAATGGAACTGCAGAAATGACGCTTCACTTTCCCGCCAAGAAGTCAACCATTACCTTTTTATGTATCCTTTTGACGTTAATAAGTGTCATATTGAAAAAACTATTCGACTTTTTTGACTATTATGTATCCTTACTTAAGTCATAGATATAAGCCAGACAGTACGGCGGCGTAACTAAAAATATTGTGCCGTGTACATCACCGTTCTATCTGCTCATAGAGCGGAACATAGGATTTTCATTAGATGCCTTTTTAAACACAAAAAGAAAATGAATGGAACTGCAGAAATGACGCTTCACTTTCCCGCCAAGAAGTCAACCATTACCTTTTTATGTATCCTTTTGACGTTAATAAGTGTCATATTGAATAAACTATTTGGCTTTTTTGACTATTATGTTTCCTTACTCAGGTAATAGATATAAGCCAGACACTACGGCGGCGTAACTAAAAATATTGTGCCGTGTACATCACCGTTCTATCTGCTTATAGAGCGGAACATAGGATTTCCATTAGGTGCCTACTTAGCCTGACAGCGGCAGAGGCGGCCATGATCGAATTACCTCCCTGTCGTACCAACTTACCTTCCACAAACGTTGCAATGACGGAGGACTTTCCTAGCTCTTGTGAAAGCGTGTAATTGTTTCTAGGTAATTTGTAATGTGATTTGATTGAAATGAAAAACTTTTTTACGAATAAAACTCGCTTTTATTATTTCGAGACTGACACAGAAAGACTCACCACGGACCCTGTAGAGGGTTCGAAACGTCAGGACTAAATAAACGCTTGCGTAAACTGTAGAAAACTGTGATTTGATATATAAATAAAGAATGTACATTTTAAAATTTGCAACAGGACACCTATGTTTTAGTCTTGAATTTAATGTTTCGTATAACTTTTGATAAACGCACCGTGGTCCGTGTGTAGTGTGTGAAATGAATTATCTCGTCAGATCTAATCAAATTTTATTACGGTTATTTTTTAAATAATATGACCTCTATAATTATGTCGTTCTTCTTCGTCGTCGTCGTCGCTTGTAGAAAATTTATACAATTACGTAGTCATACTATAAAAAAATAGTATGTCAGTGTTTTGTTTGTTCTTCAGATACAGTTATAAAATATATTGAATTAACGCGTAACCCTACATCCCGGGAAAGAAGTAATTTTTTTTTCTCACGCATGCGACGCCGCGAGCCTCATCCGTTATGTTTCTCTCTTCGAAATCACCCGAACAACTTTAATCTCCGATTCTAAGAAACCCTTCGTGACAAGGGCCCTTAATGGGTACGAGACATTGAAACTAACCAAATAGGCCAACCGCACAATCAAACTCCACGAAGAAGTTCACAACAATTACCCCGCCCAAATTAAACCGAGGCAAATTTCAAAATCATCGCGATCAGAAAATTGTTGATCGCGTGACTTGGGAGTACGGGCACGTAAGGTATAAGCCGCGTACTCTAGCGTCTAGCGTTGCACGACTATCTATTTAGGTACTTATTTTTTATTTACACTCTTGCAACATTACATGGCGGACTTATTGCCTGAGGCATCTCTTCTCTACAAGTCAACCACCGGCAGCGGGGATAGACTCAAGCTATCGGTGGTTAGGGCTGCAGAGTTAGAAACCTCCTGACGGGTTAGGGGTGTTTGGTCATGGTGTCGTTTCGTCATAAAGAAAAATGGTGGCGTTTCGTCATAGCTATTTAAAATTAATTATTGTTAGTGTCGTTTGGTCATTCCCTTAAAGTAAAGTCTTCCGAATATTTTTACCTGCGTATAATTTCTGGGATTTGTACTCTTAATTTCTATAGGAATTAACGTTTCTATAGATAGACATCCTGTGATTGATTCTGTGATTTTTAATTGTTCATTTTAAAGAGTGCAAAAAATGGTTGTATTTTGAATTTTGGTCCTGTATTAGATAGATCTACCTTCTACCTTCTACTATCTGTGAATGATATTGTGATTTTTAATTGTAAATTTTAAGGAGTAGTTAAAACTTTTGCCTTATTAAGGAATGATTGTAAAAATATACTCATGATTTTCAGACCAGTTCATATTGGTTTCATTTATTTAGTTTGTTGACTGTACAATATTTTAAAAGCAGATGTACAAATGAAGAAACGACCACCAAAAATTTTTATATTTACCTATTTCATTAATGACAAATGCATCTATGAAAGTTAAAAACAATGACGAAACGACACCATGACTAAACACCCCTAACCCCTCCTGACAAAACGTGCCGTGCCTTCTGTATCCGACCTTTGACCTAACCTTAAAGCGAGAGCCTCTCTAGATTTTAATCGAGGCTCTTAGCTATTATTATTATAGGCCGCATGCACTAACTAACTAACTCGATAGTAACATAACATAATAGAAACTTTTCGGCCCGTTTCGCTGTTTTCGAATCGGTAAAGCAGCTGGTGAACGTTATCGACCTGTGAATCGAATAGAGGTTAATGTTTGCGCGGGCGCATTGTTAGGGTAAACGTCACGGTGACTGAACATTGCCTAACGAAACTTAACCGTTTCTGTGGACTCAGACTCATCCTCTTAATATTATAAACGCGAATGTTTGTAACAATGTATGGATATTTGTTACTCTTTCACGTAAAAACTACTGAATGGATTTGGATGAAATTCGGCATACAGATAGTTTATAACCTGGATTAACACATAGGATTCTTTTTATCCCTATATTCCCACGGGAACGTATGGATGGATGTTTGTTACTCTTTCACGTAAAAACTACTGAATGGATTTGGATGAAACTCGGCATACAGATAGTTTATAACCTGGATTAACACATAGGATACTTTTTATCCCGATGATATTCCTACGGGAACGGGAACCACGCGGGCGAAACCGCGAGCGGCTGCTTGTGGAAAAATAAATAATATGTTATCATTTTATTTTAATTTACATGATTATATAAAAAATATACTTAAGTATAGTCAAATTGAATTCAAGATGAGATGAAGCCAACTCTGTAGAATATTAAAAAAAATGTTAAAGTCACGGTAACTGAACATTACTTAACGATTAGCAAACGTGCTCTGTAAACGGTGCTCAACACAAATTACAATGAACAATTGATTTGCATATTGAGGTAAACGCCGAGTCGAGACGCTTCTTATGTTGTAATGCGTGTTTCACGTAAATGTACACCGGCAATCGTATGAGCGAGCAGCCATAATAACATTATCGTGCTGTTTAGTTACGTTTATTTATAGGTATCGATAGATGTTCCGCTTTTGTTTATTTTCTTTTGTTTTTCGGTTCGGCAAAGCGTTCGTCCTAATATCGGGACGTCCTGACTCCTATTCTTAAGTCAGGCATAGTGTTACACAGGTTTTCGATGCATAGCCTGGTAACCCTGTAACCCTCATTTAGCAAGCGTGGTGTTCATTTTTTTTAGAGAGCAATCACCGCCGCCCATGGACACCCCCAATAGAGAGCAATCACCGCCGCCCATGGACACCCCCGCAAAACCAGAGGAATCGCAGATGCGTTGCCGACCTTTAAGAAAGGAATAGGGTTAAGGAAGGATTAGGATGTAGGGAGGGGTAGTAATAATGTGACGGGAAGGGGGGGGGGGCTCCGGAACTCTCACTGGCCGGACGAAACACAACAGCACCAAGTGCCATTATTTCACGCCGGATATTCGTGAGAGGGTATTACGCCGGGCGAGCCGGCCCAATGCGCACTGCAACGCAGCGTGGCTCTACCACTCAGTCAGTGTCACTCATTGTGTAGGGTCTCGAGGGTAAACCTACGGACGCGAGTAACTTTAATCCCCAAAAATTCATGTTCATGCAAATACCTTAAAAAAATTGTAGTGATGACTTAGTTTCAATGATTATAAGGTTCATTCCCAGCAGTGGGACAGTATTTGAACCATACTTAACTTCCTTAATTTCATGCGAACAAAAAAATTTAATAGCACAGTATATTATATAATATACATGTATATACTGTGTAGATAGTGAATATCGCCGAAAAGTTGTCGACCGGAAAGTTCAGCGACTGTACATTTATGTCGAAAAGTACTAGTTAACTCCTTACCACATTGTGCCCTTATTGCATAGCATGTAGTTTCCGGCTTTTCATTTAATGTTGCCACAGGAAAAAACCATGCACCACAATTACATCTTGAAAATACTTAATGCCCGATATGGCATGCTGTGCAGTAAGGGGTTAAATAGGGACTACATGTATGAAACAAATTGTTTTTTTTAGCTATTAAGAGTTGCTCCCACCCAAACAGCTGTTCTTTGCACTTATGGGGTGTTCTAGTTGCGAAATTAAAACATACCTATTAAAAATAAACTCGGCCTTAAAATAATTTATGCTTTTTTTAGTTAAAATGTTTTGCCTTACGCCACACTAACGTCATTTTGAATTTGAGCAAAAGACACATCAATGTTTAACTAAATAAGTAATGCTTTTAGTGTTCATGAGTAAGGCCCGTGTTTAACTTAACACTTTGTTATTATTAGCTAGGTATTTATTATTAGTTTTTATGGTGAGTACTGCGTGGTTATAAAGGGACCATTGCCGTGCCACACAATATAATATTACTTTTAATTTGGTGAGTAAGAGTGTGTTACAGTAATATTGTTAGTGAAGTTGTATTTTTTTCCACATTCTTAATCAACTAAATACCGCCTCTGTGGTCTAGTGGTTAGATCACACCGGTCTGAGACCTAGAGGTCCCGGGTACGATTTCCTGAGGGAGGTACCTTGCTTGCAGTTTGCACGTTGGTGATAGGTGTGTTTTAGTCCGCCTGATTAACTTACCAAGATCATTTATCTAAATATGCCATAATATTAATGTTAGTAAGTTTAAGCATTGTTGTGTTCCGAAGTTCGACAGTAAGAGCTATCAACATAAATGGCTATCAATGACAGTCAGTTCCTCGTAATCGTCTGTGTGCACCTTCGCCTTATCATCACTTAGTTGGTGAGAAGTAGGCCAAGTGCTTATCCGTAAAGTAATGTAAAAACATATTATTCATACTTCAGGATTTTGATTGAACTTGAATAAGAACATTTCTTTATTAAATCAATGACATATGCACAATTAAAACTAACTTTAACAGCACAGTCAAAATAACACATCACACAGTCGCATCGCAACAGCAACTACCGGCATACATAATTTCAATTCAGACACGTGGTCCATTGCAAACAATAATTCAGTTTTTGAACACCTTTCGTGCTCAAAAACTGGTATGGCGTTACCGCGTGGCCGGCCAACCGTCATCGGATAGCTGAGCGGTGACGTCACCGGGGCGGCCATGTCAGAAACACAGAAGCCGTACTTACATGCACGGAGCATCGACCGAGCAAACACTGCCACTCGTAAACTACGGCATTCATCGGCTGGTAAATTCAACCTCTTTCAAAATCAATGGAGTATAAGAGGCAACGTACGCCGTCCAATATAGGCGACGCGAGTTATGCTTTTTAAATTGCCGAGGTGAGTGCAAGGAGCATAAATTAAGGCTAATGAATGACTTATTGTGTAAGGGACAGGAAATTATTATTGCTGGGTCGGTATACGGTCGGGTTACGTGAAGGGTTTCGTCAAATGGTAGGTGGCTTGGAGCAAACGTTCACGGTCATATTTTGATGTGTTGGTTTTGCTCAGTTAAACGCACAGACGAGCTTGATTCCGATTTCGAAGGAATCGTGTTTTATATGGTATATAATATGTGAATTATAATGTTCTCTAATTTGTGAGATGTGTAAAGTTTTTTTTTGTTTTCTACAATGAAGTAATTTCTGGCTGAATTCTGCCACCTCACAGACTAGATTTTTAAACAGTTTACGCGAACTGTGTACACTACACACATTAGAACATATATACTAACTACACACATCAAAAGTGTCTAGGGATCAACATATATTTTTGCAATAACTTTTCTCCTGATTGATATTAATTAAAATTTTCTTTAAGGATTCATCAAATAAAGTGTTTTCGTTTGTCTACAATAACGATAAACCAAGTCACCTTTGCATTAATAAAGAAATTTGCCATTTTTCTAATAAAGGGATTTTTGACATTTGAACCACTAACATTAAAGTTCGAAAAAAAGACTGAAAGACAGTTTTCTTTAAAATTTTATTGGGTAACTTAAACAATTAATAATCCGTGTTTCTACCGCGAACACTAACAACACAAGAACATCGGTTTGGCATACTCAAAATGAGTTCATCCAAATCACGCTGTGGAATGGCCGCCCATGTTCGTTGCAACAACAAAAAAAGGTCTTCTTGCGACTGGATACCCTCCATATTCGGCAGAGCTCTTCTCTGTAGCATATCCCATGCATGCTCAATCGGGTTCAAGTCTGGCGACTGAGCAGGCCAGGGCATGACATTGATGTTAGCTGCGGCGAGAGTCTGTCTTACAACTCTTGCGGTGTGCGGTCGTGCATTATCATGCAATAACTGAAATAAGGGACCGATTTGCACTTGTAGAGGAACGATGACGTCTGATACAATCGTCTCAGCATAAATTTGAGCGTTGAGGTTGCCTCTAATCCAAATCAACTCAGTTCTTCCGCCGATCCAAATACCCGCCCATACCATGATGGTTCCACCACTATAAGGATGGACTTCCTGGCAGGATTTTAATCGCTGTTGGCGTCCAGGGGTTCTCCAGTGTCGTATACGTCTTGTATCCTGTCTCATACCAAAACGAGACTCATCAGAAAAGCACACGAAACGCCATTGTTCTTCTGCCCAATTTCTGTGATCAAGAGCCCATTGATATCGAATCCTACGATTGTGCATTGCTATAGGTATATTGCCCTTAGCGGTCTTCGGGAATGAAGGTTTACTTCATGCAAGCGGTTTCTGACGGTTTGGTCGCTAATTAAGTTCCCTGAAGAGTGATGAAGCCTCGCGGCTAACATCATGGCGGTTATTGTTGGAGCTCTTCGAGTTGTGATTTGAATGTATCGGTCTTGTCTCCGTGTGGTGCAGCGATACCGTCCTCCATGGCGCTCAGCCACGGTACCAGTGCTTCGGTAACGTGTCCAAAGTCGACTGATAACACTCTGACTTGTTTTCAGAGCTAAAGCCACAGTACGTTGCCGGGAACCAGCTTCTATCATTCCCACGGCTCTGAGCATTTCTTCCCTGCTTAAATGACGTCGCCGCTCCATAATAACGTTGGTTTTAATCAGTAGTAGGGAAACAGTAGCACTAATAATGTCTTCAATGCGTTGTATGTTTTTATAGGGAAAATATTGACAGCTGATTTTCATCTTTTACTAGAAATTGATTGAAAGTTCCTGTTTCAAATTATGAAATGCACCAAAAAGGATCCATATAAATTTATAAAATCATAAATTTATTACAAAGCCACATCTCAATCTCAAGAAATCCGCATAAAAATGCTTGATCCCTAGACACTTTTGATGTGTGTATATACGTATCTACTCGAATATATTTTACGTTTTATTCTGTCGTTTTGAACTCTTTGCATGTTCGATGGAATATTTGAAAATACGATGATTGTTAACTTAACAAAGATACAAGGAGCCATACATAAGGATCACGTTTAATAGTACATTATGATATAAGTGCGGTAAGATGAAAATTACAGCCGCGGCGATATTGCTAGACCGAGCCGTAGGCGAGGGCTACAAGAAAGCAGAGGCTGTAATTATCAAAGCGCACGTATGCCATACGACGTTTTATAACATATTTGTGAGGATAAAAAAAAATCCGAAAATGACTGCGTTTTTTGTAGTTTTTTCTAGTGCATGAATCTTTGGTAAACCAACATATATTTTTCTTTGTCCAACAGCATAGAGCGTAGATGGGCTCATCAAAATAATACCACCAACCCCTCTCTTCCCTTAGGTGTCGTAAAAGGCGACTAAGGGACTAAACACTGCACATACATCCAACAGCATAGAGCGGCGATGGGCTCATCAAAATAATACTACCTACCCCTTTCTTCCCTTGGTTGTCGTAAAAGGCGACTAACGGACTAAAGACTGCATATACATCCACAGCATAGATCGGCGATAAGCTCATCAAAATAATACTACAAACTTTTCTCTTCCCTTCGGTGTTGTAAAAGGCGACTAACGGACTAAATAATGCACATACATCCAACAGCATAGAGCGGCGATGGGCTCATCAAAATAATACTACCAACCCCTCTCTTCCCTTGGGTGTCGTAAAAGCTACTAACGGGCTAAAGGCGTAATGTTGTCCATAGATTCAAATGATAACTAATTTTTAAATTTTATTACCGCACTAGTGCGAAACTTATTACATTACGATACTGAAATCGGTGTAATAAGAGCTTCTTACCGAGCAAATGTGTTATAAATAATATTACGCATGCAATTCATGTGTGATCACTCATTATTATAAAAATAATGACGAAGAGATGACGTCATTATAAAAATCTTGAATAATAAAATGATAATAAAGTATAGTTAGTTACCTACTTTTGTTTAAGAGTAAGGGGTTGCTATTTGCCATTCAATCCCGGTAACCAAATAAATTTTCTTTTACTAACAGGAAACGTTTTCAAAGACCGCGCAGCTCATAATAATAGAATAATGGAGCCATTCACCAGCTTTACTTTTGAAACAAGGAAAACTTTAAATTGAGGCCTGTCCAATTCCAAGTACGGATACGTAAAATTAAATTTTTATTCGTACCCAAAGTAGTTTTATTCCTAGCTTAACTTTCAATGTACATAGGTAGTTGACTATAAAGTATTCATACATAATATAATATAGGTATAAATAATTCTTTGATCGCGCTTCGAAACCGATTGGTATTAAAGTTCCCCAGAGGCGGTATTGTTCAGAATATGGCGGAGTTTTTAAGCTCACGTACTATGCCGTAATCGGCTGTGGAATAGCTAATTCGACCTCGTTACTAGATAATATATTGAAAGTACTAACTCCTTTCGGACTGGCATTATATTTGAGAGCTTTGTGCAAGTGGAAACTCTTTGACCGTCAGTGGAGTTAGTAGTTTTCTTAATTTTCTATTAGGAAGTCGTTAACATTGATGTCGGAACTTGAGCGCCAACCTCTTTTTAATAATTAAGCAAGTTTTATTATTAACTAGCAGTCCGCCCGCCACTTTGTCCGTGTAAACACTCCGTGATGAATTTCCAAATAAAAACTTGCATACAAACCTTTGCAACTGCAATACTGACAGTGACAGTTGCAAACACAACGAAAAAATAATTATAATGAAATCGCTGCTGCTGTTCTGAAGTAACGCGCGAGCAAACCTTCGTAGCAATTAATTTTTATTTTTAAATTTAGATTTTATTCTGTAGATGGATACAAGGGGAGAGGTCACAGACCACTTATCCCAGGTCTGTGGGAGAGGTAGACCGAGAAAAAGATGGATGGACTGCGTGAAAGATGATATGGTGAAGAAAGTAGAATTAAGGCTGATAGGAACGAATGGAAGAAGGAGACGTACTGCGCCCACCCCAAATAGGGTTAAGGGCACGAAAATTATTACCTAGATTTTATTGGGTCCCCAATGCTAGTTGCTAGTTGAATAAGGATAGAATGGAATATACAAACAAGCAGCATAATTTACGCACAGAAAAACAGACAACAAATTACATTTTATTGTTGAATGAATAAAAAATATTACCGGACTATGAGATACTCTGTGATAGGTATTACCATTAATAATAATAACCGAAGTCGAAGTCACGATCACCTTTCACCGAGGTAAATGACTTTATCGACGATCTATGACTATGATCTAAGTCTATGACTAAAACTACCTAGGTACCTAATACCTGGCTGTAATGGTTGCAGATTTGAGATACCTAGTTATTGTACTTAAGATGGACATAATCGCCATATATTTATGCTAGTAAACATACAAAAGTAGTTATGTTTTATAAACTATTATTTTAAATATATTTTATGATTCTTTAGGTAATTATTATATCATTTTTGAGAGATTACTAATGTATTCTTGTAGGTACTGAATAAATTAGTAATCTCTCAAATTATATATTTTTTTTAATGATCCGAATTTTTCAAAGTACGTATTGCCTTTTCGTGGAACTTGATTTATCATACTGCCTATCTAATAATAATAGAATATAACAATAACGTATAACATAACATTATTTTTACTTAGAGATTTTTTATATTGGGTAGGAATATTTTTCCAAGATCTACCCAGTATCCAAGTACTTCATAAATAAAAAAAATGTGATGCCGTAACGTAGGCTTCTAAAATCGGGTCACCGATTTTCCCGTTTGCAGGTATTACTGGTTCTAAGAAATCATTTCACCGTTATTTTCTGTGCGCAAAGTAAGCCTTATCTTTGACGTGAATTGTTATTGTACAAGTACCTAATCAACTTATATCAATTATGAGCTCCTAACTGAGTTTGTTTCGTTATATTGATGTACTTACTTTCAAAATCCAAAAATAACAATAGTATCATACTTCATACTAATATTATAAAGGCGAAAGTTTGTGAGTGTGTATGTTTGTTACTCTTTCACGTAAAAACTACTGAATGGATTTGGATGAAATTCGGCATACAGATAGTTTATAACCTGGCTTAACACATACGATACTTTTTATTCCGATATTCCCACGGGAACGGAAACCACACGAGTGAAACCGCGAGCGGCCGCTAGTTTATTTATAAACGTAACGTCTCAGTAGGTAGAGGTACCCGGGTTCAATTCACAGGTTAGGCAAAGTGTCCGAGATTTGAGAGTGTTCCGATGCATATCCCGGGATTGCGATCACTAACCCACGATTGGTGGTAATTAAGGAGAGGTATTTCGAGTGCTTCTCTCTCGCTCTCTCGACTGTACGACGGTAAGGCACGGGTAGGTATAACAGCGAAGCGCAACGAAAAGGCGCGTTTTATATTTAAAAAAATTGATAGATGTAATAAAAAAAAACGATCGGTTATAATACCTCAAGTTATTTATTAACTTCATTTTGGTAAATAACTCATAATATCAAATCACTTATTATTAGAATAAAACCTAGAAAAGAAGATAAAATGACACAAAAATATATAACTTAGTGAATTTATTCTATCGAGCCAACTTCATCAAATCGTATATCCATCGGGTATATTCCACAGAATAAAGCCAAGGAGAATAAAGCAATATTTCATTATTTTTTGCAAATTTCAATTTTACTGTTTACGACTTCAAAAATTAATTCTAAGAACGTGTTATTTTAATTTTTTACTAACACCTAGTGTTAACTGTAGCGTAGTACTATTATTTATTCTGTGACTGTAGCCTGACTGTAGCGATCGATAAGGCCTTTCCCTACCATGCAGTGGGATATTTTAGGTATATATAACGCTAATTACATAATGATTATGTACAACGGTTATTGATTTTGATATATCATGATCACTTCACTGCACAGTAAACTGGCAACTAACAGTCGTCATCCAAACTAATCTAATCTTAATTAATGATGACTGATTGATTAGATATCTAGTATTTCAATAGTAATGTCTAGGGCAAAAGTACATACTCGTGATACTATATACAGAAGTGTTTACATAAAAACCTTAAATTTTATAATAATAATATGTATGTACTGTAGGTAATGATTGCCGTTTATGTATTTTAAGGCGTAGGTAGGCAATTTATTGAAGTAGGTAATTAATTACTTTTGAATTGAAAATATCATATAAATACATGTATATATAATATTATATGAGAATTAGGAGGTCCAAGGTAGGTGAAAGTTAGAAAAAAAAATTTACGTATGTTACTGATTTCTTCCATTTGGGGTAAATTTATAAGTTATATTTTATTGTTCATATTATAGTTTATTATTATTATTAACATCCATTTGTTAATTAATCGTTAAATACAATTATTTATATTCATTCTTTAGTGAAAAATACTACAAAAGGCGGACTTAGAACCTTTAGGCATTCTCTACCAGTCAGTACATACATACATAGATTAGACATAGATTCACGAATATTATCCCCAAAGGGTTAGTCAGAGACTAATAGGCAATAGGGACCGCAGAAGCAGTCCCCTGCCATAGTCCACGTTTCACCAAATTGCGATTGCACATATGCTCAGAAGGTGGTGAGCCCATTTCTGCTCTATGCTTGTTGGATGTAGGTATGTGCAGTACATTAGTGTCTCGGTTTTGTTAAAGAAGACAGATAGAGACAGCGTCAATTTAATCTTAAGTGTAACTTTAATCAACGTTTATTAATAACAGGGTTAAGTATATTACTACTCTGTAGATAGTTGATGCCACAGAATAGTAAATACCTAATCTACCTATGCAAAACTCTGCATCAGAACGAAATTCGAGGAGATCACAATTAATGCCTATATTTATTTCGGCCCCCTGTCGCGTACCGAAGAATACTACTAGAGAGGGGGTCTCTCTCTCTTCCCTTGGGTGTCGTAAAAGGCGACTTCACGGAATAAAGACTGCACATACATCCAACAGCACAAAGTGGCGATGGGCTCACCACCTGTCACGCTGAGCACATGTGCAGTCGCTATTTGGTGAAAAGTGGGCTATGGTAGAGGAGGATTGCCTAGTCTCTGACTAACCCTTCGGGGATCATAGTCGTAATTATTATGTATGTAATAAACAATTCCCGGTCGGGTAAATTTAGAGAAAAACTGTCTTTCTAAATTGATTTCGGGTCTGGGTGTTTTTTCTATGTCCAAATCCAATTATGAAGAAAAAATTACATTACAATATCATGCGGGAGTTTGAAGCTATCTTCATTTTTAGCTTAAAACTTTTTAGGTATTTTGAGGTTATGACAACTGTTATCGTATGACTATCAGTTCAGTTCAGCATTTATTTATCACTTCACTCTTAACGCGGCGTTCTATAGAAAACCTGTTTTAACAGAATCATTATAACTTAAGAGAACACTTTTGATATGTGAATGATTAAGACGCAATAGGTAGATATCGAATAGGCTGGTTTAGTCATTCTCCTTTGAAGCTTTTATGTCTGCTAGAAGTGCCTTAGTTTTGATGATCGGTCAGTCAGTCAGTGATAAAATTAATAAACTTTTACTAGGTAAGTAGGTAGTTATAATTCTTAACTACTAGTTCAAATTGAATGAAATTTAAAATATATCGTGTTTAATACGATGCCTGCTTAGTTACTGAAAATTCAGGCTTCTAGTTTTATCCACAACGAAGTAATAGGGAGTCGAAAATGGCCTGAATTGCTTCGATTAAAGGATGGTACGGCCGTGCCACTTTTTTTGCTCGACTTGGCGGGAGCACTGCCGTGCCCCCAGATTGGTGTGAGCGTAAACAAATATTTTTTTAAAATTTAATTTGAATGATATAGCAGTTAAGTAGGTACTGTTTCCCGTATTCCTATCTTAGTTATTTTTAGTGAATGCTAGGTGCGACTTCTTATCAAACGGCCGTCGTCGTCACTCGGTGTACGATAACAAACATTACTTTTACGATATGCTACCGAGACCGAGCAGTTACTCATTTTACTAGGAAACAGGATATAGACACTTATGCCAACATTAAGTAGAAATTCATAAACGTCATTTCACATTAATTCAGCAAAACAATTAAGAAAAAAAAATCATCGGCTAGACTACCTAACTAGCTAGCATTATAGGCAGGTAAATTGTGTACTTAGTTACCTACATACTTTGTTATATGTATTTACTTGTCTAGGTTGGTAAGTAGGTACCTATTAGGTCAATGAATTGAAACGTGTTTATGGATTGGTACGTGAGTACCTATCTACCTACATTTATTCATCTATCTCAGCCACTATGAACTACAACTTGTTTTCAGGGATACGATTTTAAAATAGGTAGAGGTACCTACCGTGGTATCACTAAATTGAATACCTATTATGAACATCGATAACTTCTAGGTCAATGCTTATGAATGATGTAGGTACACAAAATGCACTGTAAAATATTACGTATTATTTTAGTTTATTTGATGAACTGTGCAATACAACACAAGGAGTTGAACATTATTATTTTATTAAAAAGGTCTGTGTTATCATCGGAAGTACCTACCTACCTCATTATGCAAAGTAGGTAGGTAGGTACCTATCAAACAAAGCAAATTTGCAGTTTTTAAAAAGAAATATGTAAGTAGGTAAATCTGTACCTACTTTTTGAGTACCCTATCGATATTTTTCTCTGTACTTTAAGGACCCACGAGATTTAAATATCTTCCTACACGTTAAAAAAAAAGTTGTTATATTCTTTTGATTGACTCAGTTTAGCACTAGATAGTAAAGAAAATCATAGATAGTGTCAGAATTCAAAAATCTATCCTTTCTAACGGTCGAAACTTGTGGTGTGTTTTTTTGCCTAATATGTTAAAAATTTACAGAATTGGTATGGAGTTGATGTCAAAAGTACTTCTTCGGGTAGAGAAACACAGACAGACATCTGAATGATTAATTGTGGATAAAAGTTGTGTGTTTTTATTTCTTACTTTTTGGGATCGCGACAAAATAATATTACCACGTGACATAGGTAGGTAGTACATTCGTGACGTCACGTCAGGTGTATAATATTCCACCTTTGAATCAGCGTTCCGTGAGTGAAACAAAAGACGACGGAACAAAGACCGGGCGACGAACGCTGCGCGGGCACAGCACACAGGTAGGGAAGCAGTTTTTACCTTTTGTGAATTGCGTCGACGCAACCGCCAACCAGCCGACCAACAACGCGGCAAGGAAACCCCTCTCGCCCCCGCGCGACATCTTACACGATACAACTTTTATTACAATTTAGAACACGTCACAGAAACTTGTCACAAGCCACGCACTCACGGCGTCTTGTAATAATCACACAAAACACGCACACTATCACAGCACTCAAACGCACATCCATTTATAAAATGTTCGTTTCTTCGATAAGGTAGGTAACCGCTTCGCG
Source organism: Scoparia ambigualis (assembly GCA_963921215.1). Classification (NCBI taxonomy): domain Eukaryota; kingdom Metazoa; phylum Arthropoda; class Insecta; order Lepidoptera; family Crambidae; genus Scoparia; species Scoparia ambigualis. Next base: position 55,383,492 of record OY992502.1, on the reverse strand, counting down.
ACTCGTGGGACGAAGCATGCAGGTAAAACGAGTAAGCCTATTATGTTTCAATGACTTAAACCTACTTATTCTTAACGTTATATGTTAACTAAGCACTGTATGCTACGTCCGAAGCGGTAGTTCTGCACAGATTTATGTTTGAAAACTTCACATATTTTCGTAAGATTATTTCGAAGTTCAGAGCGGCAGCGGGCGTAACGCGCGACACGACCACCCGGCGCATCGTTCGCGGCAGACTGGCGTGAAGTGAGCGAACAATCAACAAGTTGCGTTCGCGAGGCGGGCCTTCATCCGTTCGTTGGAGCATGCGCGATTGCGTCTATGTTCATAGTTAACTGGAACTACTAAACAACAATGTTGAATTGTTGACTGAGCGACTAGCGCGCTAGCCGGCCCCGGTGCGGTGGGTTGACGAAACTAGGGAACCAGTTTATTTTCGCGCAAAAACGAGAAACAGGATTTTGCAACAAGCAAGTGGTTCCCGTCGCGAAACTTTCTAGCCTAGCGAGTGGGCCTGGATTATAAATTGTCTGCTGTTCTATTAATAACGTTGGCGTCATGAATAAAATCAAAGGCTTGACTTTTAAATCGTTTAATTTCGTTAGATAAATGAATCTGTGGTGCAAATAAAGTTAATTCATTATCAATTACTTATCAAGATCTTGTGTTAAGTTAATAGGCTACATTTTGTTAGTACTTACCTATTATTATTTTATTTAGGTTAATATACCTACATTCGACTATTAAAGACATTGACTGTACCTACTCAATAGAACTTTTTCGTAATTAACAAATTCTGCAAACGCTTAGATAACTTACCTAGTGTATTATTTTAAAGACATGATGTGGGTAAATCCATGAGTTTTTTTTTTACACTTTCGCAAATCGCAAAAGCAGTAAATTGGACCTAGGTTATGCCATATATGCCACGGTAATATTATTACCGTGGTTATGGTAAATGACGGGCGCCTTCATATATAAATTTACCAAGGTTCTGTCCACCACCTCTCTTGAAAATTAACTTGATTCTGCAAAGAAAACAACTTCATTACTTTCTTTATTATTTTTGAATTCACAATGATATAAGTACTTATAGATAGGTATAGGATAAAATGTTTACTAGAAAAAAAACAACAAGTCTCAGGAAAGCTCAAATGGGGATCCCATTCGAGCTTTTCTGAGACTGGTTGTTTTTTTTAGAAAATATTTTTACTTCATTAGGTACTTAAGTTACTACAAAACTTTTGTATTTTAGAAAAGAGGACTAAACCTACCTTTTTTTAAAACGTGGACTGAAACCAAAACTAGATAGTTAAAACCTGCTGCTTTCGTTCATTATTACTGCCTTTATGGTTGAAATGAAATGCTTACTTTAGTCCAACGTGTTTGAGTTAAGAGGCCTATTACACCTCGAATGTGATTTTTGCGTAAAATGCCCATTTTCGCATTTTGCAGTAATTTTGCAGTTGTATTTATCGTTTTTATCGAAATAGGATACCTAATAAATTTGTGCATAATATTCATCCTGTGAGCATAATAATTATATAATTATATAAGTTGAATTCGGACGGCCGGCGTATCGCATTTTGTAGTAATTTTGCAGTTGTATTTATCGTTTTTATCGAAATAGGATAATAAATTCATTATAAAATCTTTATTCCGATGAAGTAACATTACAACCTTAGAATAATAACATATAGAAGGTAAGTCCGCGCGCCCATTTTGAAGCACTTTTTTGGAGCCAGATATGGCTAAACGCCGAGTTTTCAATACAAGCGTACTTGTGCGTGTCGCCGAGCGCAAGCAAGTAATCGTCACGAAAGTGTGGATCGGTTTAGTGCTTCATTGTTGACAGAGCGCTTGTATGAAGACTATCTTTCTATACGTTATTATTCTAAGATTACAACATTACTCTGGTATAAATTTTGCTCAATAATATTATCGTAGACAGGAGATATTCACAGTTAACTTATAGCGATTTTCGAAGTTTTTTGGTTTAGAATAAGATTTTTTTCAATCAATAAATAAATAAAATCAATATATAAAATAAAATAGATAAAATCAATGAAATCTAAAAATTCCGCCGCTACGTACTATTCGACTGTATTAGAGATAACATTATAATTTTTTTTTTCACTTGTTTAGATGAGCTCAAAAAAGTGCCTCCGCGCACTTTATGAAAATCTTTCACTGCAACTTTAATTAAAAAGTTAAGCAAAATTTACAAAAAGCGAGGCCGCTTCGCACTATTCCAATAGCTATTCTACACTATTCAATAAGTCATAATTGTTAATGTATTTTTGTTTCTGAGATCAAAATCGTAAAATGGCGTAAAATTGGCCATTTTACGCAAAAATCACAGTCGAGATGTAATAGGCCTTTTAAAGGTAATGAGCGTAAGTAATACATAAGTAGGTATAAGAGCCATGATTACCATGGAAGATAAAAAAAATTAAGTTAAATTAAATTAAATTTATTTACGCTCAGACCAAGTCAGTATTCTTTTGAAACTCGTTAACATCGTACGATAGCGGATAAATATACATAAACATAGAAGAAACACCCAGACCCGAAATCAATTTAAAAAAACAGTATTTCTCTAAATTGACCCGACCGGGAATTGAACCCGGGACCTCAGAGATGGCGCGACGCCCGGCGTGCTAACCACTCGACCACGGAGGTCGTCATACTAATGCTACGGCCAAATTCGTCAAAGAGTGTTTGTAAGAAAATTATTGACATTTCTTTTTGCAAATATCAAGTGTAGGAGTACATAATTTCACATTCGGTTTAACCGAATTTCGGTAACTTGAACCGAACTTCGGCATTCGGCCGACATTCGGTTCAAATGCCGAACTTTCGGTACAACAAAATATTGAAATATCACTTGATCTTTTCTTACACTCGTTGTATTTGCAACACAAAAATATATCCGGTTATTAATTCACTTAATATCACGTAGATAATAATGTAAACAATAACGCAATTGTCGCGTGGATAACGTATTTGCTTAGATTAAAACAAAAAGGGAAGATACGGCATGCTCCTACTTGTGGTCATTCAAAATATAGTCCTACTCAACTTAAGCAAACACTCACCCATAAAGTGTAAATCGAGCGAGCGAGACAAAGCGGTAAGTTTCAACGTCAGCGCGAGGGAGTCAGCGAGTAGCGCGTTGACGTCTCGGTCGCTTCGCAACAGACGAGTACGTACGACCGATTCCGACGCCACTGCCAAAGTATTCATGTGGTATAATGCTGGATTTACACGGAGCCAATACTTGAGACAATCCAATAAGCCAGTCCAATATTGGCATCGTGTAAATAGAGACAGTCCACTACATTGGATTGTCCTTAACCCTTAACTTGGCAGGAATTTTATTTTTACAAAATATATGTTTTAACTTTATTTTCGGGTTCTTTGGGCTCCAAGAAGTGTGGGAAAAAAAATAAAAAAATCTGTGTATTATATATTTTGTGTAATTCAATGTATCTTTAAATATACACTGCCAAATCAAATACAATCAACATTTCAATGTGAGTGTATCCCAGGAGATACACTGCCATGAATAAAGTGTTGTAAAATAGTTATAAGATAATGAATAATTAAATAAAAAACATGAAACTTTTTCATAAAATCAGTCAAAACCATATATAAAAATAACATGAATAATCAACAGTCTTGTGAAAAAGTACAAACGAACTCTATAATTATTCTGTTTCAAATATTATAATTAAACAAACAGCCTTCCTGTAGTCGTCTTACAACTAAAAATATAAATCAATTGAGATCAGTTAATAAAAAAACCTTAAAGCTAAAATGTAGTCTTTACTTGGTATGATATGCCAGGTAACAATTGCGATCCTTTACCAAACATAGCCTTATTTTACATTTGTTACAATAAAACTTGGTCTGCCCTTTGGTGCAAAGTTTACACCTTCCTTTGGATGTAAATGTTTGAATATGACCAACTTGGTCGTACCATATAGTATCTGGTGCTGATAGTAGCTGATATGAGTCTCGATACTATCGATGTACTAGCTATTGGAGATATTGGCAAAATGCGTTGTGGTGAAAATGGTGCATATGGTGAAAGAATCGACAGGGAACAAACACCAGTACTTCTTGGGGATGCTTGTGAAAATGGTTGTAAAGGCGAAGCAGTATTTATCCCTTCAACGACTTCATTCTTATTTAACATTTGTTACAATAAAACTTGGTCTGCCCTTTGGTGCGAAGTTTACACATTCCTTTGGATGTAAATGTTGTAATATGACCAACTTAGTCGTACCGTATAGTATCTGGTGTTGACAGTAGCTGATAAGAGTCTTGATATTCTCTATGTACTAGCTATTGGAGATACTGGCAAAATGCTTTGTGGTAAAAATGGTGTATATGGTGAAAGAATCAACGGAGAACAAACACCAGTACTTGATGGGAATGCTTGTGGAAATAGTTGTAAAGGCGAAGCAGTATTTATCACTTAAACAACTTTATTCTTACTTTCACTTAATAATTATATCGATTTTTAAGTGAAGATAGCAAGGATGGAGGCGGTAAACTACTAAGGGAGTGTCTGTGAGGAATGTTGTTCTCTAACTCATCTGCAGAAGATTCACTGTCATCTATTTCTGATCTCGCTCCTGACTTAAGTGCAACGGTTTCTATTTTTTGTTGCAATTTTGTTTGTGTCATAATAAAAAAAGCACATATTATTCAATTAATGTATATTCTGTAATGTAATGTACATTACTTGCATGCTTACACATAAGTTAAAGAAAAATATAATAAACTGAACAACACCCTGAAGCTGGCTATGTGCATTTAAAGAGACATATCAAAGTAAACGTTCATTTCTCCGCAGCGGGCAGTGTGCATTTAAAGATACATACATAAAAAACGGTGTTTTACACATTGTTATAAAGCATTCAGAACTCAATTAAATGTTGTAAATCACAGTTAGCATTGTAATGTATCCATTACAATCATTCAACAGTTGATTTGTCTTCAGAATAATATTAAAACATTTTTTTTACCTTGTTATGCGTAGACGCACGCGCGCGGTCTGCCATCTTGCGTTCTACTGTCAACTTGGCGTTGCCAGTTATCAGACAATCATTTTATACCATTAATGGAATGTATTGCCTAGCATTATATCCAAAAAAATACATGTTTAATGCAATAGGTTTGTACGCAGATTTTTTAGAAGTGCAATGTGCATAAGAATGCACACTGTCAAGTAAAGGGTTAAGGCATTTTTGCTTAGTTTTGGCATTGGCTTATTGGACTGGCTTAGTGGATTGTCTCAAGTATTGGCTTCGTGTAAATCCAGCATAATGGGGCTACCACATTATTTATTCTGTGCTACCACACTGTTGTAAACAAGCCTTTCCCACCAGGTCACCTTGGCGGGAGGCTCGTTTACAACTTGTTGTGAACGAGCTTCCACTTGGTTTGCAACAGTCCACAGTGTTGCCATTTTTAGCAGGATCCTGCTTTATTAGTATTTTTAAAAGTAAAATTTAGGCTACAGCAGGATGTTAAGCATCGTAAAAGGAGACCTTTCCATTTCGGCTCAAAATGTACCGAGGTACACTTTATTTTAAAATATCCTCTTAATTATGCAGAAACACCTGATGATATCATTTTTCTATAAAACACGCCGAATCTAGTATTTTTTTGGAAAATTAAAAAATCATATAAATGGGTTTATGCCGCGACCGCACGCTTGCCAACCCTCGGCAAGCCGTCACAAATTCAAACGTGTGGATAGAGCGTTTGGCTTGGTTTGCAAGACAATCACAAATCCAAGCCTCGTCCGCACGCTTGCCACTTGCCGCAAACTCCAAACCTCGACAAACGTTTGGATTGATTTGGGAAAACAAACGTCGCAATCCACACGCTTGTGAGTGCGTTAGTTGGTTCAGTAGGGCAAGCACGAACAATTTGCGAAAAAGTATTCGTATCGTCATCGTCAACAATTTGTATGAGAATTGAGAAGCGACCCTACTGGACGTAAAATTAACTAAATTTGGAAGCACGAACGCTAAGGTATCGTAAGCGTATCGCCTTCGTATCGTAACACCAACGTTACTTGATATGTTTATATGAAAATTTGCAAGCATGAACTTAGTTTTGACGTAAGGTATCGTGGATGACGAAGGCTGGCTAGCGTGAACTTACGAATGTTTCTACACGGAGAATTTGTCAGTGAAAAAAGTATCGTTGTGACTTTAAAATTATTTAAAAAAATACTTTTTTGATTGTTTCTATGGCAAAAGTGCACTTTCTAGGCATATTTTTCAATAAAATGAAGTTGGCGATGACTTAGTGAGGGGAAGAGCAATATAAAACATGCTAGTAGAGAGAATCAATATCATATAGTTAATTAATACATTTTATTACCTTGTCTACAATTTTTTTATTTTCTTTTATTTCTCTATTTTCTAATATTATAATTTATTTAAAAGTACATCCTAATGTACAAAGTACCTATACTTTAATTATTTATTTATCTTTATTGGTACAGAGCAACACAGCAAGGCGAACTTAATGCCAAAAGATGCCTTTTGCTGTGTATCAATAGTCATAGTCAATTTTATTATCGTTCTCTGCTAGTTTACCATTAAGGGTGGCAGTTGGCAGACAAGGAAAATCGGCGCAATAAAACAATTACAAAATTAAATTTATTACATTTATTTATTTATGTTTTATTGTTCAAAACATTTTAAATACAAATTTTACAACATCAATCCTCAGCAAAACCCTCGTGGGTTTATGTGCCTCCCCCTATCAAAGTACCTAGTTAGTTACCTAACAAACATACATTCATAGCTTCTTTCATGAACTCTAACCATTGCTCCTCCAGGTTAATAACTATTGATACTACTGGGAAACTATAGTAGGCTGCTCGTCTGCTGGAACAGCTACAGTAGGTTGGCTGCTAGTTCCAGGAGCATTTCAATCCCCTGTAATATAAATAAAATTCCTGTTTATAATTAGGACAAAATCTAACATAAAAATATTTACGCGGCCTTCATGCATGAACTTAATATAAATTAAAACTAATTTAAATAGAGGCCTATTTACGAAGAGCATGAGAGAGGCCTATTTACAATGCAAGCACCGATAATTTCATTTCGTATGTTAAAAACATAATAAAATCAATGGGTCAATCTTCGTTAAAGTTTACCTGTGCCTTCCTCCTGCGATGGAAAAGAACCTCAGAATTTGACTCCTCGGGTTGAAATTAAGGTACGGAAAGCGTTGCGTCTTGACCTTGAAAATATTTTATGTGATTTTTATTATTGTTATTAATATTGTTAGTTTAAAGTTTACTAAATGCAGATTCCACTTAGAAATAAGGCCGCCATTGGATACGTATAGGTACATTGCACAATATAGTCTGTATGTATTTGTTAATAGGTCAAGGATCATAAGACCGCCGGCGGTCGCGAAACAATTGATTTTCAATGTGTTTGATTTTACGGTGCCTAAGGGGTTAATGTGAAGTGGTAAAGCAGTGGAACCAGCTTCCACAACCACCATCCCGGTAGCAGCTTGTACTCAAGTATTCGTATGCTGCTGACCCTGGTTCTCTAGGTCAGTCAAAGATAATTAAAGTGTTGGACTACCACCGGTGCCACTAGCAGCCCTATGAATTAGACCCACTTCTTTTACGTGCTACTTTTTAAACCACTAAACCTTCACCATTTATACAAAACCAAATACTATTTATGTAGTGTAGTTATATAAAGAATACAAAAAATAATGTTGCTATTGATCAATAATTTTGATTTGTGATGAGTTAGTGTTAGGTCGAGCACTTATGAAGTTAAAGAAGGTACTAACATCTTAGATTAATCAAAATAGCGGAAGATAGGTGACTCGCCTCTAGCGCATGGACCGCTTAAATCAGGTCCCCGTCGCCTAATTTCCCTCAGTCGCAGGTCTGGCAGGACTCGACTCTGAAGCACACCAGTGTAGCTGCATCGTCACCTTTTTTAGTGGACGATTATAAGGACGTGCCGTATCTTCCGCTATTTTGATTTAATCTAAGATTAACATGAAACTATTACCTTGCGTAGTGTATATTTTCTTTGACCTTGCGCCACTTTTTTCTGGCCGAGTGTCCTGTCTGTCCCAACCCAATGATATTTATTTTAGCGTAAGCCCCTTCCATTTAATTTGAATGAAATGGCGACCTCGCAGGTTCAGATGAATTAGATGATTTCTATAAATAAAATAATAATCACACATCTTAACTATCGAACTTGTAACAATCATACATAAAGTCACAAGCAACAAAGTAAGTATGCTTACCTTTTAAATTTACTTTTCCTAAAACGTAACACTAAATTCACCCTAAAGATTGTTTGTGATGTGAAGTGCTAATAGAGTAAACAAAGTTGGCTTTGCCGCGAAAGCAATTCTATGTGATTTCGTTCAGAAATCAAAACAAAGTCAAAATATTTCAATAGAATTTTAGGAACATTTATTAATTTTTAATTATATTTACACACTAATAATAAGTTAAATAAACTTTCCTAATTATTATATAGCATTTGACTCTAATATACACAAATAATTGTTGTATAACTTTTTCAAAACCACTTCATCTAATTTCTGAACGTATCCATTCGTTCAATGTGCTGCGATTGTTCATTCACTGGGTACATCTCTGCTTACGTTATGATGACGTCACCTTCGCCGTCGCATCGAGCTCGCGTTACGATTACGGAACTCTTCGTGCTTAGGACTAGCGTTGTACTACGTTTTCGTATCGTGGACTCGATACGTTTACGTTACGAATTCTTTAAAAATTCGTGCTTGCCCTACTGAAGAGGCAAGCATGACGGACATGGATGTTGTTGTGTCGGCCATGACATTTGGCGTTACTTATTTTTATTACAAATATGTTGGTGGCATGATATGGCAAAAAATGGTGGATGTTAAAAATTCATAAAAACCGTACTAAGTAATTATTTAAGAATAGGAAGGTACTTAAATGTTTTATTTAACAATTGATTAGATTATCAAAATAGTACTACCAACCCCTTTCTTCCCTTGGGTGTCGTAATAGGCGACTAACGGACTAAAGACTGCACAAATATCCAACGATCGCTCGGATAAGGACAGATTCTGTTTGGGACAGATTAGGTTTATGTCAGATTCTGTTTAGGACAGATTCGTTTTAAGCCAGGAATACAATTGAGTACAAAAGCGGCGATGGGCTCATAAAATAATACTACCAACACCTCTTTTCTCTTCGGTGCCGTAAAAGGCGACTAACGGACTAAAGCATGTACATACAACAACAGCATAGAGCGGCGATGGGCTCATAAAAATAATACAACTAACCCCTCTTTTCTTCGGTGTCATAAAATGCGACTAACGGACTAAAGACTGCACATACATCCAACAGCATAGAGCGGCGATGAGCTCATTAAAATAATACTACCAACCCCTCTCTTCCCCCCGGTATCGTAAAAGGCGACTAACGGACTAAAGACTGCACATACATCCAACAGCATAGAGCGGCGATGGGCTCCTCAAAATAATACTACCAACCCCTCTGTTCCCTTGGGTGTCATAAAAGGCGACTAACGGACTAAAGACTGCACATACATCCAACAGCATAGAGCGGCGATGGGCTCATTAAAATAATACTACCAACCCCTCTCTTCCCTTCGGTATCGTAAAAGGCGACTAACGGACTAAAGACTGCACATACATCCAACAGCATAGAGCGGCGATGGGCTCCTCAAAATAATACTACCAACCTCTCTCTTCCCTTCGGTGTCATAAAAGCGACTTACGTGCTAATAATGGCTGACCACCTAAGCACATGTGCAGACTGTGCAGTTGTTTCTTGCTGAAGCGTGGACTGTGTGGGCGTGGTCTGTGTTGCCCATAGATTTAAATGATTACTAATAAGTTGTCGGTTTATGTAAAATAAAATTCATTATCATCATCATCAGCCTATAAACGTCACACTGCTGGGCACAAGCCTCCCACGTGAAGAACAGCACGTGGGGATATTGGGCCATGACCCATTAAGCCAGCGTGGTGGCCCAATGCGGGTTGGTGGGTTCTAACGACTGTCATCTTACGACAACAACCGGGACCAACGGCTTAACGTGCCTTCCGAAGCACGAAAGAGCTCGAGATGTTTTTAATATGATCACCCATCCAGCGACTCGTCATTGCGAAAGTTGCATAGCAGGCAAGATCGCAAGCCGAATGCGCTAGCCGCTGCGCCATCGAGCTCCTCGAGAATATCCTCCTCCTCCTCGAAATTAAATTCACTCATTCCATAACATTAGTAACATTCCAGGAAGTATACGACTTTCTTTATTTGACCAGTCACTCATTTTTCACTTGAGTAAAACTAAAACCTAAATAAGTTAGCACGTCTGTTCGCCACCAGTGCACTAACGAGACTGAATTGCGCGCAAACGTGTGGAGTGGAACGCTTCGCAAGCGCTTGTGGCAAATTCTCTTTGATATGTGACAAAAAACCGACACTCGACGGATCGGCTACAAGCGCTTGCAAACCTAGGCAAACCTACGCAAACCAAGCCAAACGCTCTATCCACACGTTTGCATTTGTGACAGCTTGTCGAGGTTTGCCAAGCGCCTGCCTAGGGTTTGTAGAGGTTTGGAGTTTGTGGCAAGTGGCAAACGTGCGGTCGCGGCATAGAAATCGTAAACATGAAACGAAACGTGCAAATAGAGGGCGAAAATATGATGCCGCGACCGCACGTTTGCCACTTGCCACTTAGGTGGTCAGCCATTATTAGCACGTAAGTCGCTTTTATGACACCGAAGGGAAGAGAGGGGTTGGTAGTATTATTTTGAGGAGTCCATCGCCGCTCTATGCTGTTGGATGTATGTGCAGTCTTTAGTCCGTTAGTCGCCTTTTACGATACCGGGGGGAAGAGAGGGGTTGGTAGTATTATTTTAATGAGCCCATCGCCGCTCTATGCTGTTGGATGTATGTGCAGTCCTCAGTCCGTTAGTCGCATTTTATGACACCGAAGAAAAGAGGGGTTAGTTGTATTATTTTTATGAGCCCATCGCCGCTCTATGCTGTTGTTGTATGTACATGCTTTAGTCCGTTAGTCGCCTTTTACGGCACCGAAGAGAAAAGAGGTGTTGGTAGTATTATTTTATGAGCCCATCGCCGCTTTTGTACTCAATTGTATTCCTGGCTTAAAACGAATCTGTCCTAAACAGAATCTGACATAAACCTAATCTGTCCCAAACAGAATCTGTCCTTAACCGAGCGATCGTTGGATATTTGTGCAGTCTTTAGTCCGTTAGTCGCCTATTACGACACCCAAGGGAAGAAAGGGGTTGGTAGTACTATTTTGATAATCTAATCAATTGTTAAATAAAACATATAAGTACCTTCCTATTCTACAATAATTACTTAGTACGGTTTTTATGAATTTTTAACATCCACCATATTTTTTGCCATATCATGCCACCAACATATTTGTAATAAAAATAAGTAACGCCAAATGTCATGGCCGACACAACCACATCCATGTCCGTCATGCTTGCCTCTTCAGAACCAACTAACGCACTCGCAAGCGTGTGGATGGCGACGTTTGTTTTCCCAAATCAATCCAAACGTTTGGCGAGGTTTGGAGTTGCGGCAAGTGGCAAGCGTGCGGACTAGGCTTGGATTTGTGATTGTCTTGCAAACCAAGCCAAACGCTCTATCCACACGTTTGAATTTGTGACGGCTTGCCGAGGTTTGGCAAGCGTGCGGTCGCGGCATGACAGTGACAACTGTTATACTCGTCTATTATTATGCAAAGCCTCAGAGCAATAATGCTTTAGTTATTGTTCTGAGACTAAAACATAGAAGAAGTCCAAATGTGACTCGAATAGTTGTCCTATTTTTTTCAAATGAGCAATAAACATTGAAAAAAATGAGACAGAATAAGTTGACAAAAACGTCAAATGTCCAGCGAAAAAAAAACCGGTCACCATATAAAATACCGAATTCAAAACGACCTAAATGTAATTGGAATGTCATAGCACCCAAATGTCATAATAGCACTCCTATGCTTTAGTTATTATTCTGAGAATGAGAAGCGACCTTATCAAATGTAATTCGAATCGTGACCGAACGGAGTGCCCACACAAATGTCATAGCACTCCTTCTATGCTTAATGCTGGATTTACACGAAGCCAATACTTGAGACAATCCACTAAGCCAGTCCAATAAGTCAATGCCAATGCTAAGCAAAAATGCCTTGAGGACAATTTAATGTAGTGGACTGTCTCTATTTACACGATGCCAATATTGGACTGGCTTATTGGATTGTCTCAAGTATTGGCTCCGTGTAAATCCAGCATTAGTTATTATTCTGAGAAGCGACCTAAACAAATGTAATTCGAATGGTGACCAAACGGAGTGCACACCCAAATGTCATAGCACTCCTTCAGTGCTTTAGTTATTATTCTGAGGTTATACTGGTTTTTTTGTACATATAATATTCAGAGTTTTTTGTGATGGTGATCCTGTTTGTGGATCTCGCTAGAGTAGATTGTTCTGTTCTGTGGTTTCGAGATGTTTGACAATATGTTAAGTTTGACAGTCTTTTAATTCGTTTTACATGGCATTGGAATGTTGCATTTTAGCAATTTCCCTAGGCTGATAAAATAATTAAACCCCCAAAATAATTCGTAACAGTTATAAACACTTATTTTTGTTACCATTTTGTTTTTATATCATGTTTTTGCTAAAAGCAATAAAAATAAGTTACTTTATGACTTTTATCTAATAATTAGTTAGCCCTTAACGTAAGCTAACGAAACGCACTCGACAGCGAGAGAGTTTTGCTTGCCAGTTAAATTAATCCAATGTTGCAAGCCATCAAACCTTTCTAATGATATTTTTAGGAGGTACAAAGGAATTAAAAAATATAATACATATATTTCTGGAATCCACGATTTTTTTCCTACATTTTGGTACCTTTGAATCTTAGGCACATGCGTGGCCGTAGTTGTATAGGAAGAGGAAAGGTCTCCTTTAGCATATTTGACATAATTATGTTTTATTTGCGAATTTAAATAGCGCTATTGGCATCCCTAAGTAGTGAGGCAATTTAAAAAAAATATATTAATTTACTGGAGAAAAACGCGATTAAATTATCGTGTGGTAGCCCTTAAAGGGCTACCACACTGTTGTAAACCGACGTTTACAACAGCCGTTTACAACAGTGTGGTAGGTTGTTTTCAACGACATTTCGGTCAACCTTTCCACGACCTTTGTTTGCGGGCGCGCGTTGAAAACCGCTGTGTTGCCAGTTGCCACTGCCTTAAACACCATTACACACAATCCGCTATCTTCAACCTACAACCTACATACAACGTGGTTAGTGGAAAAAGCCAAGTTCGTATATATTAATGTACGTAAAGCGCGGTATTTTTTACATCTTTAAAAGCTCATATTTAGCTAATAATTATATAAATTTAATCGCGTTTTTCTCCAGCAAATTATTTTTTTTTTTAAATTGCCTCACTACTTAGGTATATCAAGAAAGGGATGCCAAATGCGCTATTTAAATTCGCAAATAAAACAAAATAATATGTCAAATACGCTAAATTTTACGATAATGCTTAACATCCTGCTGTAGCCTAAATTTTACTCTTAAAAATACTAATAAAGCAGGATCCTGCTAAAAATGGCAACACTGTGGACTGTGGCAAACCAAGTGGAAGCTCGTTCACAACAAGTTGTAAACGAGCCTCCCACCAAGGTGACCTGGTGGGAAAGGCTTGTTTACAACAGTGTGGTAGCCCCTTTAAATATGATATTTATACTGTGCCACTGCGGAGTAGCGTCTTTCTCTTTTTCACACAGTAGAATATTCGCAATAGTGCGATGTAGCCTGTTCGCTCGGCAAATTGTGACTGAAGTGAAATTGTGCCTTTAGGCCTAATTTTGGCGGCTCACTCACGAGTAGAGATGGGATTTTACCCGGTAAATTCCCGGTAAATACCCAAAATGGGTAAAAACGCGGGTAAATACCCCGGTAAATACCCATTTCATGGGTAAAATCATGATATGGCCAATATCTTTAACATTTTATGTATTTTTAACCTAAATCGTGTAATGTAGTCAATATAATAATCTTCAGTTATTTTAAACAGTGTTTATCGATACTTTGTTTTATTTTATAGTATTTATTTGTGTCATCATCATGAGTTAGTTTGTCCTTTATTCTGCTGACCCTTGTGTAATAGCGTTAGTCTACAGCCGAGCGTTTCAAATTCAAAGAATATGGTATTGAGTGAGTGAGACATAGAATTGAAACGGTAAAATAGGCAAACTCGCGGCCATGCTAACGGCTAGCTTAGCTCGCTCGTGAATCATGTTACTAATTATTGTTCTTTTATGCACTGTGTTGTTCTTTTATGCATTTTTTACACACATGTTTTTGTCATAACGTAGAAAACGTTTTGTTGATTTTTATATAAATAATTGGGTTGGCTTTTGAATCGAGTCGCCTGAATTTGAAGAAACTAACACTGTGGGGGGGTCTAAGGGGTTGAAACACGAATACAGTCAGTCGGCTAACGGGCACGTCTAGACAGGGCAATCGTGAGGGGTGTGCAGGGCGGGCGGGGCGCTGTGCAACTGGGGCTGTCCATCCACTCCACTGGGGACACAGTACGCGTCAGGAGTGGCGCATTGTATTAAAATGTGTGTAGTCAATTTTTTTTAAATGAGGATTGAAATGTGATATTTAATGCATATAATGCGTTGCAATGCGTAAAGTCTTTTTCAATGTTTTTTATATGGATTAACGCAATTTTAGAATTCACTAATATTTAGGCAAGATTTAATTAACTATTAAAATCGAGATCAAAAAAGGTGGACGCAAGTTTTTGATATAAAATCAATATGGTATTATTATGGTTTTCGGGGGTGCCGATTTCGAATACAACATTGCGAGATCCAAGATGGCGGTCGTGACTTTTTTATGTTAAATCATTATGGGTATCATTTCCATGTTTATCAGCGGTGCTGATTTCGAATACAACATCTATTTCGAGATCCAAGATGGCGGACGTGACTTTTTTATGTAAAATCAATATGGGTATCATTTCCATGTTTTTCAGCGGTGCCGATGTCGAATACAACATCTATTTCGAGATCCATGATGGCGGACGCGACTTTTTCTGTCCCCCCTTTCAGGCCCCCCCCTCCCCTCCCCGCGCAGGTCGTCAGTGTTTGGAGTGTCGGGTAAGTTGTTTCAATCTGGAGCAATAACTTTTTTTTTCCGGTTTTTTAAACCCCAAGAAAGTAGAAATAAAACCATTTTTTCATTCCATCTATTCGAAAAGGACGACTTGGTCCGCCTTTAAGTGCACCCAAAGGGGGTGTTTTCTATAAGAAACTTTTAGCGGGCAGTAACGAGTTTTTAATCCTTTTTATAAGTGCGCCGCACTTTTTGTACTATTATTTTGATGAGCCTATCGCCGCTCTATGCTGTTGGTTGTATGTACAGTCTTTAGTCCGTTAGTCGCCTTTTACGACACCCAAAGGAAGAAAGGGGTTGGTAGTATTACCGCC
This sequence comes from Scoparia ambigualis, assembly GCA_963921215.1. Taxonomy (NCBI): domain Eukaryota; kingdom Metazoa; phylum Arthropoda; class Insecta; order Lepidoptera; family Crambidae; genus Scoparia; species Scoparia ambigualis. The sequence goes on along the minus strand of OY992502.1, from coordinate 55,367,894 downwards.
CTACGGAGAATCGTTTTTGTGACAGATACTGTCATGTGTAGTTGTGACTTATTATTAAAATAATACTAACAACCCATCTCTTTCCTTGGGTGTCGTAAAAGGCGATTAACGGACTAAAGACTGCACATACCTCCTACAGCATAGAGCAACGGTGGGCTCATCAAAAATAGCCCTACCAACTCCTCTCTTCCCTTGGGTCTCGTAAAAGGCGATTAACGTTGTTACGTTGTAAATTCAGGGCCCTGTCTGCCTTTACTAATCTACAAAAGAGGTTCGCAATGGTTGAATAGTACTTACCTGAAATCATTGTTTTTGAATGATCAGATGTCCAAAAAACATTAGTCCTTGTAGCTTGTTTGAATTAAATCCATTTTTCTTCACATTAAAGACATGGAGCCTTGGCTGACACATTACAAGACACACTTTTCTTGCATTTTCAATTAAAACATATTTCTAAATCAGTTTTAGCAAGACTTTGCGTTGGATTTGAAGAAAATTAAGTTCCTTTGTTTACGTTTTGTATTTGACCCCCTCTTTTGAATAATAAGAGTGAAATAAAATTTATAATTTTATTTTATTGTTGTTGGACAAAATATTAGTGTGTGTTCTTGTACAATATATTGCCTAGCTGTTGAACATTTTATGGTTTTATTTGATAACAACCCACTGAAGCTTGCATTTGGGATTTTCTTCCTTTTCCCCAAAAGGGACAAAACCTCAAATGTAACAACGTACTAAAGACTGCAAATACATCCTACAGCATGAACGGCGATGGGCTCATCAAAATAATACTACCAATCCCTCTCTTCCCTTCGGTGTCGTAAAAGGCGACTTACGGACTAAAGACTGCACATACAACCAACAGCATAGAGCGGCGATGGGCTCATCAAAATAATACTACAAACCCCTCTCTTCCCTTGGGTGTCATAAAAGGCGACTAACGGACTAAAGACTGCACATACATCCAATGCATAGATCGGCGATGGGCTCATAAAAATATTTTTTTCTCATAGTGGGTGATGAAAAGTAGAGTGTATTACTCGGGCGCAAATTATATTTTTGACTTGGGCAACGTACTTTGAATCCCTCGCTACGTTCAGAATTCTACTAAAGAATCCCTCTCTACGTTCGGGATTCTACTCTAGAATCCCTCACTTCACTCTGGATTTAAAAAAGCGCCCTCGCCGTTAGGTTAGTATGTTGACCAAAAACGCGCGAGCCAAGCGAGCGAAGCGAGCGTGCCGCGGGAGCGTCCGGTGAAACGCCAGAAACGACGTTTTTGTATGTGCGGCGTTATACACTCTCTCCCCTTTCGCCACCTAAATGGGGGGTCGCCCTTCCCCGCTCCCCCAAATGTTGGTTACGCGGTTTACATAACCTCAAAATACAAAAAATAACGTAACTTAATTATACTACTTGTCTGCAGCAGGGGGGGGGGGGGGGTAATGGGGGAATACTCCTCACCCTACCCCCTCCTACCCGTCCCTCCCCCCAATTCAGGCGACTCGATTCAAAAGTTTTAACAAATAATTATATTTTTATTATTACTAGTTTAGTCAACAATCAAGATAATATTTATTATTTGTACCAAAACATACAATGGGCGATTTTCTGACAGCCCAAATTAAAAAGTAAAAATTAGTTCAAAAACACTCGATAGATGTCGTTTTATGAAAGCTGGGCTACTTAAGGGCTGTAATAAATTCTACACTTTTACTTGTCTACCAAAAGAATAAAAAAATAGTATTTTTTTACCTATTTATATTCAGGACATCCAGAACCTATTTCTATTATGGAATAGAATAAATATTACGCAGCCATACACGTGCTCTTCATGAACCCGCCTTTTACTAAGCGCCATACTAATATATGCTAAGCGCCATCTATGAAGTCATTTACGAACCAATTTCTTTCTTTTTTGATCTCGGAAAATCGCCCATTAAACATAAATGAATAGAAAGAAAGACGAAAAGAAAAAATACTTCTAAACCACAATGTGCTTATTGTTTTTGCCCATGTTTTGGGTATTTACCCGGTAAATACCCGGGTAAATACCCAAATTGGGAATTTACCCGGTAAATACCCATCGGGTAAATACCCACCGCCCATCTCTACTCACGAGACGCTAATGCCGTATCTTCCCTTGTGGTTTTAATCTAAGGTAAACACAGATGTAGTTAGTTAGTTAGATGTAGGTAGTTTTAATCTAAGATTATTGTACATCTGTAATCTGTATTACCTAATTTCAACACATGCCAAATTTAAGAGGCAGAGGAATTTTTCGGGTTACAAAAGCCCCGTTGATTGGACTACAATACCAAGAATTGAAGGTGGCGCGTTAACTAGGTAGTTAGAACGTATTGTACTTGTAATAGAGAAAGCGCCGTGAAAAGAACCGAACTTCGGCCGAAGTACGTATTCGGTTCAAACCACATTCAGCCCATCTTTAAATTACATATATTACACGACTTTAGCCCCGGAGGGTTAGTCAGAGACTACGCAATGAGGACCGCAAAAGCAGTCCTCTACCACAGTCCACTTTTCACCAAATAGCGACTGCACATGTGTTCACCGTGACAGGTGGTGAGCCCATCGCCGCTCTATGCTGTTGGATTTATGTGCAGTCTGAGTCTGTTAAGTTGCCTTTCACGACACCCAAGGGAAGAGAGGGGGTGGTGGTATTCTCTACGCGATACGGTTAAATATCAAGTGTCACCGAGTTTTTATTTTTTTTTATGGAGATTCACGAAAAAACAAGTATCAATGGTTGACGACGGATGGTTTTGAGGACCTCCTTGGTCGAGTGGTTTGTACACCGGTTTTCATGGTGTCGCCATCTCTTAGGTCCCGGGTTCGATCCCCGGTCGGGTCAATTTAGAAATTATTGTTTTTCTAAATTGTCTCGGGTCTGCGTGTTTTCTATGTATAATAAAAAAAATATAAATGTTTTTAAGTATTTTAAGTAGGGTTTATCCGTTGTCTAACCGTTGTGATCATGTAACGAGTTTTGTAACGAAGCTTCTCTTGGGCTAGATAAATTGGTGTGAGTGTACTGAAAGTTTTTTTATAGGTGTCTCTATTTTAAAAAATATTAAAAAACCGAGTGTCACTAGATACTTATTTGCACAAAAAACTGTTTTTGAAAAATTTGGCCTAGTTTATATTAATAAAAGTATCACATAGAGGCCATTTTGATTTCTAAAGCCCCCAAGCTGTTAACCTTTTCAAGTTTCATTTAGTTTTCCATCCACCGATGTTCGTTAGATGTTTCATCGAGGCATTTAAGTTTAACGTTGCGCGATTATGTTTTTCTTTTATTTAAGTAAGTATATCCCCTGCAGATGACTATAAAGCGGAAACGTGCAATGCATTCACTCAACATAATGTTAGTTAGTTCTTTTATTATTGACTTTTTCTGCATTCACTAGGCCACGGAAACTTCTTCTACCTAGCAGCAGAAGAAGGAGATTGACTTGTATATCGAACAGTGTCAAACTGTCAATGCCAGTCCCATAGTGTTTTTCAAGCTGTTATAATACCTGGCACAGTAGCAATTTATTTGTTAGCAGTCTCTAGGAGTCTTCGTGATGGACGAGGGGTTGTATTCTGGTTAAGACGGATTACGCATTTCGGTTTTCCATACAAACTTCCATGTCGCAATTTTCAAAAATTAATGAGACATTTTTGATGAAACTTTGCATGCTGTATTAAAACACAGGGATCTAAATAGTTTGTTGAAAACATTTTTAAAAAACGTTTTTCTAGCTGAGTTACTGCGATTTAAAGTCCACTATAGAAAGTTAAAAATCGCAATAACTCAGTTAAATAAACATTATTTAAAAATGTTTTCAACAAACATTTTAGATCCCTGTGTTTTACTTCAGCATGCAAAGTTCCATCAAAATAGGCTCATTGGTTTTTAAAATTTCGACTTCGAAGTTTGTATGGGAAACCGAATGGCGTAAACCCTCTTAAGTGTGGTGGCGGCTCTTCCCTTGGATGTCGTAAAGGCGACTAACGGACTAAAGACTACACATACATCCAGCAGCAAAGAGCGGCGATGGGTGAGCCTGTCATGCTGAGCCCATGTGCAATTGTTATTTGGTGAAACGTGGAATATGGCAGAGGATTAATTTTGCGGTCCTCATTGTCTAGTGTAACCTTAGATTGGCAAATTAACATCTTTATTATTGAAATTTTGCATTCACATTTGCTTTATAGATATAGGATAAAATGTTTACTAGAAAAAAAATCCAAAGGTCGTGGGTTCGAATCCCATTCGAGCTTCCTGAGACTGGTTGATTTTTTTCTAGTAAACTATTTATCCTATATCTATATAGCATTGTAAATGCAAAATTTCACTAATAAAGATATTTATAAGCAATTACGTCTTTATCGATTGTTAAATACTTGCAATAGTATTTCTTTCGACTGTGAGGGTAGACTTCACAGTGACGTAATACCGCTGGCTTGCAGCGTAAATCATAAACTACTAGGAAGAGTTCAACGAATCTTTTGGGATCTCGGTAGCTCAGCGGTTAGAGCAGTGGACCGGCAATCCAAAGGTCGTGGGTTCGAATCCCATTCGAGCTTCCTGAGACCAATTAAATATTCAAACATGTTCTGCCTTTGATAGTTTTCAGTGCTAAATATAAGGTACAGTTTATCATATCACACAAAAAAGTTAGACAAAAAAGTTTATTTCGCATTAAGACCTGGATTATCCTCATTACAGTTTTCGCCCACTAGTGGGTAGACGTCCAGCAGCCTGACCTCTAAACTGGCGAATGGCTTCAGGTCATTCAGGTTCATCTGGTAGAAGGGGGACTCCTTGTTGAACGACCCCACCTCAACCCTGTTGATGTGGTCTGATGGCGTGGTTACTGATGTTGGAGACTGTGATAAAAAAAATGTTTTTTTACATACATATTATAACATGCCCGGTTCCCGGAGGGATAGGCAGAGACGACAGCTATCCATTTTCTGTGATCCTGACAACACACACTTTTAAGTTCACAATTCTATAAATTCATAATTCTATATAAGGTCCTTCTTAAATAGTACATGTTTTTGGAGAAAGTAATCAGTACAACTAAAGAATCAGGTTACGTGCATAAAAAATATTCAAACGTTAATTTAATGTGAGACTGTTTTTCTTTCCTTATTAAAAAACTTTTTTTTATGAAAGAAGGAGGCAAACGAGCAGGCGGATCACCTGATGGAGAGTTAATCACCGCCGCCCATGGTCACCCGCAAAACCAGAGGAATCGCAGGCGCGTTACCGTCCGTTAGGATGGGGGGAATGGGCCTCAGGAACCCTCACTGGCCGGACGAAACACAACAGCACCATGTGCCATTATTTCACGACGTATATTCGTGAGAGGGTGGTAATACGCCGGACGAGCCGGCCCAATGCGTGCTGCAACGCAGCGTGGCTCTACCACTCATGTAGTGTCACTCATTTAGCACCACCCAGGGGTCACGTGTAGGGTCTCAAAGGTAAACCTACGGACGCGAGTAACTTTAACCCCAAAAATAACTAAAATTACTCCTTAACAGCTGGCCTTGGAGGTCATCTCGGGTCAACATGTTATTGCACGCGGGTGGAAAGAGAAAGAGCTAGTGTTGTTTCATTTGATTGACTATTGTGAATGTCATAACGCAAAACTCTCCAAGAATTGTAATTTGGGCTTATAAAAAAGAAAATTAATTCCACACGGTTTTTTTCTTCTCACACGTTTTCTCCATGACCTATACTGATTGCCCCTTTAAAAAAACATGTACTATTTAAGAAGGACCCTATACCTAGCAAACATACATTCATATAATTACGACTATTATTCCCGAAGGGTTGGTCAGAGACTAGGCAATGAGGACAGCAAAAGCAGTCCTCCACCACTTTTCACCAAATAGCAACTGCACATGTGCTCAGCGTGGCAGGTGGTGAGCCCATCGCCGCTCTATGCTGTTGGATGTATGTGGAGTATTTAGTCCTTTAGTCGCCTTTTACGACACCCAAGGGAAGAGATGGGGTGGTAGTATTCTTTCTTTGTAGGAACTACCCAGTTATATTAGTTGTTGCCGCGTGCAGCAGGTTGTTGAGGATGGTGATAATTTGATAAAGAAGAAGTTGTAAAGACATGCAATTTATTTAAGTAATTAAAATATTAGTCAATTACAGAGGATCGTGCTGTTGTTCAATTTATCGATTTTTTAAAGATGACATAGAGTGACAGTTTTTTCTTTTCTTTTCTTTTCTTTAACGCCGCAACCTTAGAGTATTTACTCTAACGCCGTAACATATTCCCGGCCTTGAAAGCGGGTAGTAGCTTTCAATCATTATTAAGCGTACGAAGATTCAATCAGTTCTCGTTGACTGGCAGCGGACATAACTTCGAAAATCCTCGTCGAATAATGCCACTGGGTGTGCGTATGTCGGCGACCCTGGAGATTCCATCACGGCCTGGGTATGTTTTCTGAATACGACCCAGATTCCACTTTAACGGAGGAAGATTATCCTCTTTTATAAGAACAAGGGTATCTTCTTTAAGATCTTCGCCGTGATGTTTCCATTTGGTGCGTGTCTGCAGCTCCGAAACATATTCCTTAGACCAGCGGCTTCAGAAGTGTTGTCTGATTTGCTCTATGCGCTGGTATCGGAAGATGCTGTGAAGTGGCGGTTCTGTCAAGTTCTTCTTAAGAGGAAGGAAATCGTCTGAATCCGTGAAAATGGGTGTAAGTGGACGGGAGTTCAGAATGGCTTCAACTTGCGTCAATGCAGTTTTATACTCCTCGTATACCTTATGCGCATTACCCACGGCCCGTCTCAAGTGATGTTTGCAGTGTTTTACCCCAATCTCCCATTTTTCACAAAATGGCTAGCAAAGGGTGGAATCATTTTTAAATAAATATTTTATGAAATTGCGTAGGAACCTATTTCAACATAATGATTTCAGTCTTTTAGACCAACAAAGTTACTTCCATTGTTGCCAAAAAAGATTTCTGAGTGTTTAAACCGACGCTTAATAAACCTAAGAGTTAGCAAGTAAGAGTCTTATGATAAATCCGATACTAGGTAGTCAATAATGAAAAGCGCGTGTACTATACATATAAACAAACCGATATAATGTGCCTTTTGCGATTTGGTATCCCTTTCTTTAATCTTTGTGGTTTAATAAGAGCACTGGTCTAAAGTAATAAACTGTTCATAAGTGAGCTTCTGTATAAATATGATTCTTGGTGCGATAACTTAACTAAGAGTAAAATAGACGTCCTCGTTGTATTAACTGTAAGCGAACCTGCGCGTGTTATGTACAAACCAAAGTACAAATGCAGCGGTACACTTCAAACAATTGAACTGAGACAGACTGTTGACCATAAACAAATATTTATTATGATAATAACAAGCGCATTAAAAAAGGGCTCATACCACTATAAATCACATAAATTGAGTGCTAGATGCACTCAGCTCTCGCGACACCAAATCCGAAGGATTTTCTTTTTTACTCATATGACGCCACGAACAACTTTTCGTTTTTACATGTGAAATGAAGTAATGTATGTGGTGTGCCGTATGTTTGTATAACCTTATTAAACGTATTCGTGTTAAAACTCTGTGTATATCTTTGTATACTCGGGATTACGCTCGAGTCGCTTCTCGAGTCCATAAAACCGACTTACAGTGATCTTTTGAGTTTCGACTAAAGTGTTCGGTGGTGATGACTTGAATGGTGTGCGAAAACAGAACCTTTCGTTTTCAGACTGCGTTGTCGTATTCACGAAGAGTTCCTCGCATGCCTGTTCATCACACCTGCGTGCTTTCTCCGAACATGAAGTTACTTCTTCAAGCTACCAAAGTATTGCGCAAATGTTCGCCAAGAAGATGTTTAATCAATGTTTGCGTGATTTTTATTATTCATTTATTTATTTTATGTTTGTACTGAACCTGATACTATCCAACCTAGTTTTGTATTCTGAAGGAATGTACCATTAGCCAATTGTATTTTACCTTCGCTTAACAAATTCCAAAATAACTCAGCACCTATTAAAATATCTATAGGTAAACTTTCAAAGAAATAGGGATCTGCCTAGATATTATCTGGAATTTTAAACTGAACGCGATCAAAATTAAACGAAGGTAAATTTGACGTTATTTTAGGTAAAACTAAACATTTTATGCATGAAGTGAAATCACCTACTTGCGCTCTAAACTCGATATCACAAGTTTGCGTGCATTGCGTTACCGAGTTTCCAACACCATGTAAACTTCGAGTGGACTGTAAAATTTTAATATTTAATTTTTCGCATATTTTTTCCGTGACAAAACATCTTTCGCTCCCACTGTCTAACACTGCGCGTACCTGATGATACGATCCTGAGCGATCAGGTATTTCGATCAAAGCAGTCGGTATCAAAACAGGAGACCAGCTATCTGACGTGTTTGCTTGAGCGTCGCTACGCGCCTGGTTCACCTGGACTGCTTGAGGGTAAGCGTGAGACTCGTAGCTATTACCATTATTATTTATATATTTTTCAGTATTTGATTGCCCCTTTGTTGAACATAATGTTACTGCACGTGTCTCGGAAGTAATACTATCTTTAGCGCATAGTAACGAATTATGTTTTTGTTCGCATTTACGACACGGACCGTATCTACATTCAACAGAGGAATGACCTAGTCTCATGCAGTTTTCACATAAACCTTTTTCATGAACAAATGTCAACCTATCGCTTAAACTAAGATCTAAAAACTGTTGACATGAATATAGTAAATGTTGTGAATTGCACAGAAAACAAAGATACTTCGCGGGCAGTTTGACCATTGGTTTGACATCAGCTGTTTTATTCGAACTAACATTACAGTAAATTTTAGGCGTATATTGCGTACTTGTAAAGTGTTTCTGTTTATCGTGCGATTGTATGTTATAATTATGCGACGTATAACTACTAGTGTACCTACTATGTGACACATTTAAGGTTTCTAACATTTCCGCACGACCCTTTAGAAACTGCAACAAATTATCAACTGTAAGTCCGCCGTTTGTCTCGTTATGCCTAAGCATAATCATACATTTATGTTGCTCCCACTCACGTTCAGTCACCTGATCTAACTTTGTGACAACTAAATAAATAATAATCGTATCCCAGTGCTCGGTGGGCTCTCCCAAAATCTTTAATGCGCGTAGATTTTTGAGTACGTTATCTATTAATTTATGTAACTGACTAGGCGACTCTTTAGTGAGTCCAGGCATAGTGAACAAAGATTTGACGTGATTGTGAACAAGTAATCGGTTATTATTAAATCTATTGAGAAGTAATTCCCATGCAATTATGTAGTTGTCAGCCGAGAATTGAAGCGAATCTATAACTAAACGTGCGTTGCCTTTTAAAGCTGATTTTAGGTAATGGAATTTCTGAATGCTAGTTATTTCTCTTGAATTGTGAATAAGCGAGTGAAAGGTGTCTCGGAACTCCAACCAGTGCTCGTACGTACCATCAAATTCAGGGATTGAAATGGTAGGCAATTTAATGAAATCTAATTTATTTTGCGCTTTATGATTATCATTTTTATTAGACTCATCAAGACCTATCAAACACTGAGCTCTAGCTAGCACGCTGTAGTACTCGGCCTCAAAGTTTTCAAGCGCGTCTTCTGAGTCTGAGTCAGAGTGCGCGGAAGCCATGATACTATCCTGAAGATCTTCAAATTCAGATAGTAAAGTTTTAGCCTTTAACGTTCTTAGGTTCAATTCTGCGCGTTGTAGTTCGGATAAACTCTGATCGTCTAAAGAACTGATATATTTTTTGAACGTAGTTAATCTAGCCTTTATAGAACCCCGTTTCCTAATCAAATTTTTATCTAAATTTGTAGCCATTTTGTGTAAAAACTAAAGATTGAGGCACTTACTGCGCGCTGAAATCACTTTTAACGTGCGTGCGTAAGCGTTTGTAAGCAGACTTGCCAAGCGTTGCGTAGTACATGTATCTTCGCGTCTTCTCCGGCTCTTTCACCAATGCGTTCTCTCATCAATTCCCATAGTATGCTGAATCCGTGCGAATATCCGGCGCTCGAAGGTCCATATGTTGCCGCGTGCAGCAGGTTGTTGAGGATGGTGATAATTTGATAAAGAAGAAGTTGTAAAGACATGCAATTTATTTAAGTAATTAAAATATTAGTCAATTACAGAGGATCGTGCTGTTGTTCAATTTATCGATTTGTTAAAGATGACATAGAGTGACAGTTTTTTCTTTTCTTTTCTTTTCTTTAACGCCGCAACCTTAGAGTATTTACTCTAACGCCGTAACATTAGTGAAAACTTTATTTCAATGATGCTGGTCTTTGCCCAAGATAGGTTACTTACTTACCTCATACGAAACCCCATCCATAACCCCAGCATCCCAAGGGTACAGTGGGATCTTAGCGTTGCTATACCACCCATTCGGAGTGCACAGCTCAAAATTTGACGTTCCCAGGAACCAATCAGGTGATGGCCTCATCCCAACCACTAAAGAGAACTGGTGGTGGAATCTGTCCACTCGGAACAGGGAATGGGATGGTTCAAACATGTAGGGGTGGTGACGTCGCTTCCCTCTTATCATGGTGCGGGTTCCGTTCCTCACTGCCATCTGAAAATAAATCTTGTGTTATTTTAATTATTTGCGATCACTGAGAGGTTCATCCTCGTTCTGGCAGGGCGATATCCTTTCGGGTTTTATACCGAATATTATTGTTATTATATTTCAAATTCACGTCAGATGTTACCAAACGTGTAGCATAGCTGAAGTGGGAGTGGGCAGGACACGTCGCCAGGAAACAGGGCTCGTGGTGCATAGCGCTCGCGCCTGGTGGAATAGAGACCATAGGGCGTGAAACGCCCACAAGGACGACCGGAGATGCGTGGCACGACAATGTTAAAAGAACAGCCGGAGTGAAATGGATAAAGCTGCTCCAGATCGAGGTGGCATAAATTGAAGGAGGCCTACACCCATGTGGCTGAGAAAGGCTTAGTAGAAGAAGAAGATATTTCGTATTTTTATTATTATTTTTCAAACAACCTGAATAAAATGATTATCATCATCAACCTATAAACGCCCAGATGGAGCACATGGGGATATTGGGCCACAAGACACCACGTTGGTGGGTTAAATTAAATGATACCTTATCAAACTCCTGGAAACCAGCGACTGGCAAGAGATCGCGCAAAACAGGGAGCAGTGGCGTCACCTTGTGTTAAAGGCCAAGACTCACTTTAGCGGCGGTTAAAGTCTAGTATCTAAGCCACCAGGTCCCGGGTTCGATTCCCAGCGGGGGTACATCTTTGTGTACTTGGTTTGGTTGGTAGGCAGGGGTGTTAAGTCCGCTTAGCTAGCTACCACTAACCATCTTATCTAAGTCAGGCGTTATAACAACGATGTTTATAGCATTGTTGAGTTCAGACAGTTTAGTGATATGATAGCCAGTTCCTCAGTGGTTGAGGATTCCGGGTGAAGCGCGTTTCCACCTTCGGCCTTATCGTCACTTACCATCAGGTAAGAAGAAGGCCAAGCCCTTACTCGTCAGAGAATAAAATAAAAAAACTTTGGGTCGCTTATCCATTGAAGTAAGTAAGTAGGTACCTTATCAATAATTTCTCTCTCCAACAAGGTTGGGTCAGCATTGACCACCATTTTGATGAGTCCAGGGCTGGCCTCCTCGCCCTGCTGCCACAGGGTGTGGAATGAGGAGTGGGAGGCGCCCAGCATATGGGTGAAGCCATTCTCATCGGGCTTGCTGGGATATTGGTGAGGGTGGGACACCCTTGACCATTTGCCGTTGAATATCACCTGGAAATACATACATACATATCCACGACTATGATCCCCACTGCCACAGTCCACGTTTCACCAAATGATAACTGCACATGTGCTCAGCATTACAGGTGGTGAGCCCATGACCGCGATGTGGTGTTGAATTTATGTGCAGTCTTTAGTCTGTTAGTCGCCTTTTACGACACCCAAGAGAAGATATGGGGCGGTAGTATTATACAGTGTTAACTTTAGACCCCCGCGAATACATAATAGTACAAGTACCCTCGCCAAAAGTTAATATGGGGTAAAAAAGTGGTAATAAAATATTTGACGTCAAAATAATAAATGTTTTTTTAAATTACAATTTTTGCCTGTTTTTTATATCCTATAGTTCTAGGCGCGTACGCTCACCCTTGCGGACAAAGCGACAAAACGGCGCCGGCGCGCTGTGCATTGGTGCACGGGGTGAAAAATAGCGGTCACGCGCATGCGCTTTGATAACCGCGATAGGCCGCGCGCTAGGTGACAATAATTTTAATTTTCTTAAGGAAAAGTTGATACAAAAATATAAAAAAAAATTTATTCCATTATTTGATTGTACTGCTGCTATAGAATCACGTTAAAAAATTGGTCGGGGGGTCCAAAATTAACCCTGTATTTATGAGCCGCTACCAGCACAGTACAATTTTAATTTTCTAAAGGAAAAGTTGATACAAAAATATTAAAAATACATGTTTTTTATTCCATTATTTGAGTGTACTCCTGCTAAGTTTGTGCAGAAGTGTTTGAAGCTTCTCTGTATCTAAAAGGTTACACAGACGACTTTAATAATTCTACGTGCTCTTTTTGTTTAGAAAGGATTTTTTAACTGTGTGTTTATAATAAATGTTGTCCTTTAGTTTTAAAGTTTTGTAAAGTTTTCTTATTGTAATTACATTTTATTTTCTTAGGAATCTTTAATTTTAAGCTCGTGCAAACTTTTCATACAAATAATAGTATTTTTCTCACCAAAAATAAATTAAAAAACATATTTCAGACTTCACATTTAGGTATGCTAATGACAATGCCTCTAGCAAAATGCGCTTAACAAAATGCAGTCAGACATAAAAGAGTCACATTTTTAGACTACCATATTTTTAAATGTAAGTACGTACTTTATATTAAGGTTGATTCCATTTAAGGTCGTTCATCTACTCAGCCATTGAAGTTTCGACGAAACATTCGCTATTGTGTTGTATTTGGCTTTACTAAAGTATTTTCCGAAGGGCTCAAAACGGGAATCGTTTTTGCTGAATAATTTTATTGTGTTTAAAAATGTTATATTGGTCCTGCGTCCTGCTGTAACCTCCCCCTCCTCTTATAATTTGCTACTCCTTAATCTAAACCTAAATCTAATGCCTTTCACACCTCTATATGCCTAGTCTACCTTATAATACATACACACATCCTCGCCGCTTTACCTTAACTTAAATTATTATCTAATTCTTAAAACTAATTAACCTAATTTATCTACAATCTAATGGTTGTGTCTGGAGTTTTGTAGAGTGTGTAGCGTTTGTATGAAGATGGAACCTTAGCATAGCTTAATTCTATTTGCAGTGAATTTCAGTCAAGCAATGTAATATTATAATAACTACTATTTTGGCCAGATCGTCTAGTGAACCCTCCGTTGTTAACCGCATTTAAGTAACTCAAGTTCTTTCGTGAAAGTTTAGTAATTGGCTTATCCCTGTGTTAAATTATTTTCTCCTGACCTAATTACCTACCAGTCTATAAATCCTAACATAAATATGTGTAGCCTAGCAATGACTCCGTCTGAACTGTGACCTAAATCCTTCACTGCAGCTGCGGGGAAGATTTGTAACCACTCAAAGGTAATCAGATGATAGCTTAGCTTGTAGGTATTATTATTTATTATCAGTAGCATGATACATAAGAAGCCTGGTGCAATTTATATAAAGGTTTAGTGGAATTATAAAAGTCTTGTGGAAGTATAAAAGTCTTGTGGAAATATAAGAGTCTTGTGGAAATATAAAAGTCTTGTGGAAGTTTAAAAGTCTTGTGGAAATATAAGAGTCTTGTGGAAGTTTAAAAGTCTTGTGGAAATATAAGAGTCTTGTGGAAGTTTAAAAGTCTTGTGGAAATATAAGAGTCTTGTGGAAGTTTAAAAGTCTTGTGGAAATATAAGAGTCTTGTGGAAGAGTATGAGCTCCAACCGCCGCTCCATAGCGTGCCATTACATCTCATTGTTTAATTATGGCCCCGTCCACTTTGGCTTTAATATTAATTATTAGCTTGTAGCTTTAATTCTTTCAAACTGAGAATTTACATCTCCTCTCAAAATCTAATTTCATTTTACATTATGAACTATGTGTTAGCAATTTAAATTCTTATTATTCCACATAAATCAATAGAGTTTATCTCAAGGCTTGCTATCATCCAAATATCCTTTTCACATTAAGAACTTAATTATTCAATGCAATAACTTATATTCAGTTCTATAAAGGGTGGATAATTTAATCAAACGCCACTTCAGGCGGTGGCTAAAGTAGAATACTATTAATACAGGTAAAATTACTTTTATTTACTCTTAGTATTTATTATACAGGTCTTGTAAAGTTCCAATATAACTACATTGGATTGGCTGCATTGGCAGACTATCACATCTTAAGTTTATTAAAGGATGTTTAATTCATTCAATATTCTTGACTTTAGGAAGTGAACTTAAATAGAATACTATCATTTGAAGTAAATTACTTTGGGTTACTCTTAGTGTTCATTATACAGATCTTATAAAGTATAAGTACATCTCAAGTTTATTGAAAGACGCTTAACTTATTCAACATCCCTGACTTTTAGGAAGTGAACTTAAGTTAATTATTTTTCCATTAACTTCCACCCTCTGTCTCTCAGACTGAGTGGTTAATTTGATAGACTACTAAATCATAGTCAATATACTTTTAGTAGGTAGTAAATTAGGTAGTTAATTATCCCTGTTAATCATTGAATCAATTACATTTAGAAGTTATCTTTTACTCACTTTAATAGATATAAATTAGACTGTACTAGGTATTAGTCTGATTGATTAGATTGTTCCCATCAAATATTTCTATGTTTCATATTATTAGAAGTAAGTACTTACATATCTTAAGAGGTCTATTCAAATGGTATTAGTAGACCATTGTCAGGCTAATTAGCTGGTTGTTATCAATCAATTATTTCTATGTTTCAGATTATTAGAAGCTCATAGCTTGCAATGTCTTCTTTCAACGACTTATCCTAGGTTCTAAACTGGTTTTAGTTGTTCAGTTTGTATCAGCTTATTTTTGCTAATAGGTATCGGATGTAAAATTTTCCATACTTTGAAGAGTGTAGCTATTTTAAGGCCGTATTGTACCTCAGGGAAAGCTAAAAAATGCCTGTTTGGTCATTTCAGTATTAGAAATCAAACATCACAGTACGCTAAGCTAATTTGCTATAACTTTTAATATTTTTCTTGTAATAGGAAACCAGTCTAGACTTTTAGGTATTCCAAGTAATGATGGTACAATATTATCATACTTCTGTTAATTATTTAAAATGAATAATTAATTGGTAACAACTTTTGGAAAACAATTAGAATTTTACCGGCCTGCGGTAACAGATTACTTGCCTAGCTAGGACCCACATCACTTCATCATAATTTTATTTAGCGCCGTAACTTAATTATCCCTACCTTATTAGTTTGAATTAATCCGGCCTGGCGCAAATACCTTGCCTCCCATAACTAACCATATATATCCACCTACCTATAGATTCCTACAACTTTCCTCACTTGAAAATGCCTATATTTTTGTCGAACTAACAGTCCCTACTTGTGTACCTTGCAATCTAGGCCAAGCCACATTTAACTTAAATTCGTGATGTGTGGTGAGAGTCGCATTGCCCCTGAAAGCAACTAACTCCTAAATGTTCTATCAGTCGAGCCAGTATACTCAGTGTGTTATTTTCCTATCACTACACTGTATGTACGGAGGTAGACTCGAAATTGGACTGGGTCATACGGGTCTACCTCCAGCTAAATGGTGTCTGACCTATCTTCAACTTTCACTAGGGAGACAACTGTCTCTCCCCCATTACTCCGTCGAAGATAGTGTATTGTTTAGCGTAATAATGGAAAACGCCGATCTTATTAAATACAATCAAAGATCATCCAGACCGAAGTCTGTTGAAAGGTACATAGGTTTTCGTTGCCACCGTTACGCGTTTCCGCCGATGTACCCCGGAATACTTCATTCCGTTAACGGATTCGAGTTGCGACCGCAATAGTTTTACTTTATTAATCACTTTCAATTTCACAAATCTTAATTAATATCGCAGCTCGAATATCACTTAGCGCACTATCAAAGCTCGGACACTATTTTCCCCGTATGAGTAGTACCGCACTCTTAAGTTGGACCGCACCGCCGACGTCCCAAAATTGAATGCCCGCTAATTTTCCGCCCTTTCCCCAAGCATCCTAACTTTCGCGCCACGCGCCCTAGACATTTCCCCGCGCGAGTCCGCTTTTCTTCCCTTCAACCAATCGCTAGCTGTTTCCCCGATGCCCCCCGCCTTCGCGTCCCGCCACGTGGAGCTATCATCCGACCTCTCTTTCTGTCTTTTTCTCAACCTCTCGCTCGCTCATTGCCGCTTTCGCCGCGTAATTCTAAAATTTTTCCATAATCTAACCAAATCTCGTCCGACAGCCAATATTTCATCTTTGAATATCTAACTGTAGCCTTCTATTAACAATTCCCTCTTAATAATCCTCCACTTAAGCCAATAATCCTATATTTTGAGAAATTATCAAAAGTTCCGTATTCCGACCATAGATGGCGTCCGCCCGTAGGTGAACCACTTTCCCGACCCCAGAGCAGTCCCCGCGAAATTCAAAATAAAATACGGTCCTAGTCAAGTTCACAACCATGACTCCCACTAGACGCCGCCTACGTCGCAAGGGACGCGCAAAGCAGTCCCCGCGAAATTCAAAATAAAGAAGTCAAACTAGCAACCTTATGCGAAGCTCAAGTAAATAACTCACGCTAGATGGCGCCTATGTAGCAAGGAGCACACAGAGCAGTCCCCGCAAAGTTCAAACTAAAGATAAAGAGTTAGACCACAGACCATTATTCTGAACTAGTTTATTATTCCCTTTTTCATGCTTATTATATTAATGGTGCTACGCATTAATATTTATGTTAGTGCTACTCCCACACATTCCTTACTAACGGACGGATACCATTCATTCTGTACCGTTACACTGCCTGACGACTATACAGCGTGAAACAATTGCCGTTGCTGTTGTGTTTCGTCCGGTGAGTGAAAGTACCATCTCTTAACCCCGTCCCTCACAATTCCTACTCCTTCCTCAAAGATCCTACTCCTTCCTCAAAGATCCTACTCCTTCCTCATAGATCCTACTCCTTCCTCAAAGATCCTACTCCTTACTCAAAGATCCTACTCCTTCCTCAAAGATCCTACTCCTTCCTCAAAGATCCTACTCCTTCCTCAAAGATCCTACTCTTTCCTCAAAGATCCTACATCTTCCCCAAAGATCCGACTCCTTCGTCAGAGCCGGCAACGCAACTGCGACACCTCGGTTTTATCGGGTGTCTATTTGCGGCGGTGATTACTTTCCATCAGGTGGCGAGACGGGTTGTTTGCCTCTTTTTCACATAAAAAAAAAACTGACGAGCAATTAAAACGACGACTAATCACGACTTTTATCCCTAAAGGGTTAGTCAGAGACTAAGGCATCGAGGCCGAGGACAGCAAAAGCAGTCCTCTACTATAGTCCACTTTTCACCAAATAGCGACTGCACATGTGCTCAGCGTGACAGGTGGAGAGCTCATCGCAGCTCAGAGCTGTTGGATGTATGTGCAGTCTTTAGGCCGTTAGTCGTCTTTTAGTCGCCTTTTACGACACCCAAGGGAAGAGAGGGGGGACTCTTTCACCGCTACGCGACACGGTTTAAGACGGTTTTAAATAAAAACAATTTGATGAAGGGAAAGAAGTGTGCCAGCATGACTATCCTACTACTGATTTGATTAGTAATGATTGCAAATGGGAGCTGTGGCATATGAGTAACTACCATACAGAGTGCAAGCTCTCTAACAAAGCGCAAAATTCATACCTATTCTGATAGGGCTGACACCCGTTTCACGTGTAAAAAATTAGGGAAGAAAAATAAAATAAGGTAAGTAGGTAGAGGTACATAATAAAACGTGTATTTCAAAAGGTATAAAATAAGGTTTATTGTAATTTGACACATACTTAATTTAAATTATTTCAAAGATAACGAAACGTTGAAAAAATTGTCTTCTGTGCTGAATCGAACCCGCGCCCTCCGCAAATAATCAAATATTACGAATCTATAAAGCAGTCTTATCTTAACTGATTGTTTAAAATATTAAAAAAATAAATATTCTTATTTTTTCCGGAATTATTCATACACACGGTGCAAGAGTTGGGAATTGTGTAACTAACCCGACTTTGTTTTATATATTTAGATTAAACACTAATATAAATAATTAACCGTGTCGCGTAGCCGTGAAAGAATATACTACCACCCCCTCACTTCCCTTGGGTGTCGTTAAAGGCGACTAACGGACTAAACACTGCACATACATCCAACAGCTTAGAGCGGCGATGGGCTCACCACCTGTCACATGTGCAGTCGCAATTTGGTGATAAGTGGACTATGGTAGAGGACTGCTTTTGCTGTCCTCATTGCCTAGTCTCTGACTTATTATTAATATAATTTTATATTTCTTAATGCTATGTTTGTTTATTTAATGTGATTTATTTTTGGAATTCTTTGTAGTACTGATTCAATTAACTAAGGTTCATATCATTTTCCCGAAATTACTTCTGATTATTTTTCATTATTGTCATGTTGTGTTTGCCTATAATGTAATGTAATGCATTGATTTGTAACTATTATTATTCACATTACCATTTTAGATATAAGCTGTAATGTAAAAATGTTGGTAGACCTAATAGTAAAAATAAAAAAAATATAGTAAAAAAACCTTTTTAAAAAAGGAGCTTTTATTTAAGCGCTAAAAAGAAAAAAAAAATTTTACTTTAAAACTTTTACTAACAACTTAAAACGTCATTACACAATTTATAATGATATAAAAGGTTGTTACGAGATTTATGTACTCGTATTTTCTTAGATTGAAAATTTTAATAGTTAAAAACTATCGCATCAAGTTATTTAATTTACATATAGTATAAATCTCGGAACAACCTTAGTTATCATATAAATTGTGTAATGACAATATAATTTGTTATTATAGGAAAAGTTTTAAAGTAAAAGTTTATTTTTTTCTATTTAGCGCATTTAAATAAAAGCTTGTTGTTTAAAAAGGTATTTTACTTTTAAATTATTTTTACTTTTTAGTTATCCTTGGAAACTTGTCAAGGGATAACTAATTTTCATCTGTTCATCTCACTGAACGTGTAGGTATACTACAGAATTTATTCACGTCTTCCAAACCACCACCACTCACTACCCATCAAAACGGTCTATCCATTAAGACGAATCAAACTCGACGCGATTGTGTGCTTAATTACTGAGTTCCTATGGCCACCTTCCAGCTCCATCATCAGACCCTGGTTACCATCTAGCACCAAAGTACTCGTCAAGACAAATCGAACGAGCCCATACTCGATGGGGTTATGTTGTTTAATTACTGAGTTCCTATGGCCATCTTCCTGCTCCATCATCAGACCCTGGTTACCATCTAGCACCAAAGAAATCGTCAAGACGAATCATACGAGCCGAAACTCGATGGGGTTGCGTAGTTTCATTACAGAGTTCCTATGGCCACCTTCCAGCTCCATAATCAGACCCTGGTTACCATTGAAAGACGAACTACTTGTCAAGACGATTCAAACGAGCCCAAGCTTGATGAGGCTGTGTCGTTTCATTGCGAAGTTCCTATGGCCACCTTCCAGCTCCATCATCAGGTTAGCACCATGTCATCATAATATTGCATTGTCACGCGATTTACACATGTATGCAAAATTTCAGCTCAATCGGTTGAAGATATCTGCTTCAAAATTGAGTTGCAAAATTCCACCCGAACAAAAGATAAGTACATACATTACATACATTGCAAGTTAAATAAAAGCTTGTAATAAATAACCATTCGGGGATAAAAGTCCTGATTATGTGTATGTATGTATATAAATATTTAAAACACTGTAGGTAATGGTAAAATCCCAAATTCGTCAACAAAATCACTCGAATAGCTGAATCTCATCTAATGCGCGCGAACGTGCGGCCCTGTCCGTCATACCACAATTGGACCGGCGCAAACCAGTTTTTACCACGGCGGCGCGTCGGTGAACCTGTCGGTGAGAGGTCACGCACACATCGCCGCGCTTATGTATGAGTACACCTACAGCGGGCCGCTTATAGGCAGCTTGCATTCTGTAGGGTATTTATTCATGTGGCTGTGGTCTCTGTCTGTCTACTTCTCCGGAAAACGGTCGTAATGTGTGTATGTAATTGTATGTATCAATGTACAGTTGAGAAAGTTCCCGGTTGGCCACTTTTCGGCGATGTTCGATTGTGCTCCAACTGCTTCATTCCGACCGCGCGTACTTACGTAGGTACAGTAGTAGGGTTGCCACCCGTGCTCTAAAATAAAGTATTGTCCTCTTTTTCATGTAGGCGTACTTTATAATCTACGACACCAATAAAGTACGCTAAAATACTCTATTTATGTAAAACTATTTACGTAAAAGAATTGTTTAATGTCGCAAAGAGCAACAAAAAATACGTTTTTAAGAACAAGTAAATGGGCATTTTTTAAAAAGTTTGTAGGTACATGGCGATTTGACGCTGTCCCATGTTCAAAATAGCTTTTAATTTAAAACTACATTTATATTTTACAGAAAGTGTTAGTTTTTTAGGTTTGTAGGATTTCAAAGAATCTTAATGACTGTATTATTATGTTTTTAATCCATTAATTTTAAGCGAAAAATAGAAATTAATGTATCAATTCGTGTGTTTTACCAATGTCCCATCTTGTTTTTAAAAGTTTTTAGGATTAGTTGTTTTTTTTAAATCTAGCAACCCTTTGAAAAAGAAAAAGGGTGCGCCATGCGCTCAGTCGTTTAGTTTTGAATTGAAAGTCACAGTTGGTTGCTTTGCGTTGGGAGTGTAGTTACAAAATTCCACTGATTTACGAAGATTACGTGGTAAGTAAGCTTATGTCACTGTTGTATAGATTATTTTAAAGATTTATGGTCTATCATTTCAGTACATAACAACAATTTGATTAAGTAAGACTCATTGTTTTAACCAAATTGTAATAAAGACTTGACCTAATCTAAAATCCGTTACGTCAGCTGAGAAATATTCACTCAGTGGATGGGTTTTTGTAACTCAGCGGAACATAAACCTACGTCTACATTCCCCGTAATTATTTATTTTTATTTTGATTTATTTGTCAACAAAATATATTTACAATATTGGTTAGTAGTATCTTAAAGCCTATGTAAAGCAAATGATAATTAAAGCTATTTATCTGTTTTACTAGTAATGTGTTTATCTTATTAATTGTATGAATCTTTTGGTTATTGTCGCTTGAAGAAGAATTTTGCTTATTTGTCAGATCAGCAGTTGAACTAGTAAGCGCCCGCTGCTTCGTTAACATGACTTGTTGGTTTTTAAACGACTGTAATAGACTGCAAAATAGAAAGAAAACATTACATTCGAGAAGAGAAATGGGAAATTAAAGCCCGAAAAATATCTAAACAAAACAAAGAAAATAATTTCACAAAAAAAACAAATTAAATCCCTTAAAAATGTCATCAGCCGTCACTTTGCGTGCTATAAATGTAAAATTCGAACACCATTGTTATTATCGCAAAAATGTATTGCATGTAATAATTTAGTTTGTATAACTTGCTAAGACTGTTATAATAACGCTTTCATTTGCGATACCTACTTGTTTTGATGAGTAGAGTAGACCTATAAATTTCGTAAAATTATTTTAGTTTTTTGTGGTACAAAGTGTTTGATGTAAACTATTTCTTACATTTTTCATACACTTCCACTGAGTGATGTCCCCCTGTTGAGGCAAATCATTTAAGATATTATTTTTATTGTTAATTAAGGAAGACTTGATGTGTTTGATTATGATTAACTTGCTTGATTCAAGTATTTAATTAGTTGTATAAGTTTTAATACAGATCTAATGTTATGCCAAATAAACAAAATTTTATTATGTTAATTCTATCACAGTGTTTCTCAGAGGATAGAAAAGGTTGATTTATTTATGTTTCTTTATTATTATAAAAATTTTTTAGACATTTTAGGAAAAAATGTTTAATTTCTTTTCATAAACAATGGTCGTATATTGTATTTTTCATTTAATTACCCTATAAACGGGAATAGGTAATGCGTAACGCATCCATTTATATAGCAATTTTGGCAAGATCTACCTTATTTTTCTCTTATTTTTTGTGTTTTTAACTAAACTTATATCTAATAGAGTCTATCTAAAGAAAGAAAAACACCAATACTATGATTATAATTTTTTCATCCTCATTTTGTCACCGTACAAACTTTAAAAAAAAATGCTCAAATAAATAGGTACTCTTTTTTATGCATGTACTTTATTTTTATTTTAACAAATTGAAAAAATACTTTATTCGTCCTAAAAAAAGGTGGCAACCCTATACAGTAGCGTGCGCATAGGGTGTGCAGGCGAATATCGCCGAAAAATGCATGAACAGTGAAGAGAACTGGAGCGGAGCTAGGCACTCCATATAACCTCATATCGGGCTTCGCTGCACAGATCGCACACGTCCACCGGCGTCGTAGGAGGGCTGTCTATAGGAGGGCGGTTGTCCTTATGCAGGAGGATCACCAGGTCCTCATCAGTGTCGCCCATGTACCAGACCTCCTCGTTCTCCGCTACCATGGCGCGGAGGCGGACCTTCTGCTCCGATTTCTTGTCATTCTGCTTCGGTGATATCCAGTGGATCTGCAATTGTTTTATTTCTAAGACTAAGTATTCGGATGGCCTATACAAATGGCAAACGCTAAGCCCTGTCTATTCGTAATTCGTCGTACACTGCTGTGTACTGTGACAATAAAATTGATAGTGAAAAAATAAATTCAGCAGCGCACGCGTAGTGCCTACGACGATTACGAATAGTCCGGAGGTTAGCATTTGCCGCTTTTCTCACTAAGGAGGCTGAGATGATGATTAATCGCCTCTGTGGTCTAATGGCTAAGCCACCGATTTAAGACCCATAGGTCCCGCTTCGATTCCCGGCGAGGAGCATATCTTTGTGTACTTGGATTAATTGGTGGCTTGTTAAGTCCGCCTGGCTAGCTACCACCACCTTACCTAGATCTAGCGCCATAACAACAATGTTAATAGCGATATTGTGTTTATAGATAGGATAGCCAGTTCCTCAGTGGTCGAGGATTCCAGGTGAAGCGCGCTCCCACCTTTTCGGCGTCATCGTCACTTACCATCAAGTTTAAAAACACGTAATGGATAAAAAAAAAATGCCGCTGCGCCAGTCAGGAACCTAACTGAATTACGCTACCAAGATAAGAATCGAACCCAAGACCTTTAGCAGTCTTTGCGACAGCTTTCACAACTCCCATTTAGATTTGGGTTCGTCTTGAGTAGATGAGTAAAAAAAAAACAATGTTATTATAGAATGGGAACATAAACGTCGTAAGTAAATATTTGAAAGGGATTAACCCAAAACCACTTTATAATCAGAATCAGCGCCTATACACCTACCACTGCTGGACACAGCTTATGGGGAGATTGACCCACTACCCACCACGCTGGCCCAATGCGGGTGGGTAAACAAAACTACTTATAGTCCGGCAACTTCGTGCGTGACTGTCCCGCAGGGTGTCAGGCGGTGGCGGGGACGAGGTACCCAAGATGTCAGCGGGGAGCGGGTGGTGTAGCCGGTAGCGGGGAGGGCAACGCGTGCAACTCATGTGTGTAGTCGTATTCTAGAATGACGTGCTGACCTGCTACCTCGTCCCCGCCAACGTCTGTAGCCCGAGGACGGTCGCGCAAGTTTCCGGACTATAGTAAAGGCATCCTACGCATACCTTTTATACCCTATCTTATCTTATGTGGGGCCTGCAGAAGTCTCCCTCTCGCAGCAGCACGTCGACCAATTGGGATATTTTGTGTAACCCCGTCATATCACTCTGCCTCCTCAGTGAAAATGACAGCCATGAGCTTATACCCTAAACGTAGTTGGTACTAACGTCAACCCTATATTTGTCAGAGTTATCCATATTCTCCACCGAGTTGAAACACCTCTCGCTGTATCTGGACTTCCTCCCAGTCTCCGTGTCCAAGGTCTTCAGTCTGCCTACGTCAGCTGGGTTGGCGGACCTCTCGTGGGTGGCGAAGTCCAAGTCTGGGTCTTCAGCTGTGATCATGAACCATCGGAAGGGGTGTGTGTTGTTGGTTGACATCAGTGTTACTGAAATTGTTGTCTTAATGGTAGTTATATTTTTGTAATTTTTACAAGCAAAAATTAAGTAAACGCATCATTGGAATGGAAAATTCAGCGCTAAGCTTGCGTATCAGCCTTACGCCTGATGTAAATTAAATAGCAAGTCTGCTGCTAAAATAGTTTGCTGGAGTTATTTTAGCATAATTTTCCTAATTTTCCTAACTATGATCCGACAGTCAAACTATGCTAACAGTTTTGCTATTGTTATTGTAATCTATTTTAAATAATAAACAATACATAATAACTTCCCAACATACCAACATAAGTTTGGTCCGGCAAGTATGAAAGATTCTGCATTTTGGTCTCTATGATCATTTTGAAAACGCCATTGTTTTCACTGGGCTCTTGTACAGATGCCTGTGGGGGCGTCTGGTCACATTTCTTCAGTTGACATACTCCTATGAGCGTCGTTAATGTGAAAAGAGTTAGCCATTTACGATACCTGAAATAAGATCAAAGTCTAAAACAACAGTGAAGACGGTATAGTAACCTAAATATAAATATAACTGTGGCGGGCGTACCGGTGAAAGAATACTTTTTTTTATTTTTACAATTGGCTTGAGACTTAAGGCTATTTTGAGGCAAATGTTTCCTTTATAAGGTACAGTATGGGACATTGGTATTTTTCTAACATGATCAGAAATAGGACAATTTGGGCGATTTTTCTAACGAATGGGGCTTTTAAGGATCAATTTTGGATAGGGGAATTTTTGGGGATGTTGGGGAATATTTTAGGGACAGTTGGGAAAATCGGAAATTTAGAAGTTATATTGCCAAAATTTTTGAGGGGACTTAAGAGTCCTAGATTTCTTTAAAAAGTTTTAAGTGGACTTAAGGTCCACTTCTAGTTTAATTTCTGGGCACTTAGATAGGAAATAGGAGGAATGGAAGGGGAAGAAGGAAATTAGATTTTTAACCGCCTCTGTGGTCTAGTGGCTAAGCTACCTGTTTCAGACCCAGAGATCCCGGGTTCGATTCCCAGCGGGGGGTACATCTTTGTGTGCTCGGTTTGGTTGGTGGTAGGACTGTTAAGTCCGCCTGGCTAGCTACCACCATCTTATCTAAGTCTGTCGCCATAACAACGATGTTTATAACATTGTTGTGTTCCGGCATTTGAGATAAGATAGCCAGTTCCTCAGTGGTTGAGAATTCCGGGTAAAGCGCGCTTTCACCTTCGGCCTTATCGTCACTTACCAACAGGTGAGATGAAGGCCAAGCGCTTATCCGTTAACAATAAAAAAAAAAAAATTAGATAAAGATTTAAAAAAGAAATTTTTAATTACTAAAGGTGGAATTATATAAGGTATTTGTAGGTTTTTATTTGGGCTAAGTTTTTAAGAATTTTAATGTTAAAATTGTTTTGAATTTTTTTTTAATTTATTGATATTTTAAGATTTTGTTAAGTTATTTTAAAGTTAATGATTTTAGTTTAATTTGTTTAGAGTTTTGATTTTAGAATTGTTTTATAGGATGGTTTATTTAGTTAACTAATAAGTTTTAGTGCATGTTGGAGTGCGTTATTTATTGATTATTTCTAGGTTTCATCGTTTCTATTTATTTATTTATAGAATTTGTTATTTTATGCGACTATAGTTAATTTTTAAATTATAATGATCTTTGGTTATTTTGTATGTTATTTATAGTTTTAAGAATCTTGTAAGTTAAATTTAAGTTAATTTATATGTTTATTTGGATTTAATAAGTTTATTTTTATTTATTTTTGTGTATTTTAATGTTTATTTATGTTAAGTTAGTTAAGTTAAGTTTGTTTAAGTTTTAAGTAATTTTATTAGGTTTATTAAGATTTATGAGTTAATTTTGTTTGTAATTTATGATTTTAAATTTAAATTGGTTAAGTTTAGTTTAATTTAAGTTTGTTGAATTTAATGGTTTAATTTAGAATGTTCTATTTGAAGTTAGCTAGTTAGTTACCGTAGTCCGTTTGATTCTGCAGACGCAGAACCATGGACTTTATACGGGGACATTCTTTTGTGTTGGTTGCATTGTGGTTAGTGTCCACCCTTGTGCCCATGCGCAAATTGTGTGCCGAGCAGTTATAACACTTAGCCTGGTTGTTCTTGTTTGGGCACTCAGTTACTTGGTGCCCCAGGCTAGCACAATGGGCACAGGGTTTCTTTTCGGACTTACACTTAGCTTTGGTGTGGCCATATTGAAGACACTGGTGGCATTGTACAAACCTGCTGAAGTCTTCAATGTGGACCCTACTGTGATCCACATTGAGTTTCCCGAGAGCGAGGATGGTTTTCCGCATCTCGGGAGTAACCTCAACAACGGCGTTGTACAACACCGGGTTTCTGTTCGAGGTCAGAAAACATATGCGGGACAGCTCAACATCATTCTGAGTCACGAGGACCTCCACTAATTCCTCGCGGGTGACATCTTTAGATATCCCCTTTAGGATTAGGAGTGGTGGTCGTCGCTTCGCTGGTTCTGCAACGAAATTAGGACTGTCGGCATGACGGGCAATGGTCTCTTTGCATTGTTCTCTGCTCTCGAACTCGACCCTGAGTTTGGCATTAGGTATCGGCAACACTTTAACTGGCGCGTATTTGTGTTTCCGGAAGGTTATCTCTTTCTTCCAAAGAGACATCACTTCCGGAGGCTTCAGCGTACAGTCAAAGGATGAGACGATCATGGCGGGGTATGTTTCGGGTGTAGGGGGTAAGGCTTTCGCTAGAACACTAGCGTAAGTAGGGATAGGGGTAGGGGTAGAAACTTTTTGGGCGAGTTGAGCTTCCGACATCGAGCTATGGGCCAGCGGGTGTTGGTGCTGGTCCTTGAGCGCGGCGGTCAGCATGTTTCCGGACAGGCGTACGAGGTCCTCGAGGCGCTCACCTTGTTTTAGGAGCTCATCTACTTTCTGCGAAACCTCTTTTCGGACCTCCGCAGCCATATCGTTCTGCATGCTGATCACCGCGTCCATGCCGTTATCAAGTTTATCGGACAGCTCTCGAACGCTGTGGTCACTGTGTTGCTCAGGTAAGCAAAGAGTAGGCAACATCTCCAGACAGTTTTCAATTTCGCTCGCCGCGTCGACAATCAATTCTTTGTGGGCCTTAATCACCGATTTACCGGCAGTGACCGCCCTCCTGATTTGGAAGCAGAGGTGGCCGACGACTTCCATAAAGGACGGCACGTCTTTCACCTTTTCCTGCCTCTGACAAATCAGGATGGGCGTTGCGCTCCGTTCGGGAGGCCCATCGCGAGACAGTCGACGATCGGCGGACGACATTATTATAGTTAGGTTAGGGTTAGGTTAGGTTACTGAAAAAAATTTTGAAGTGAATTTACTGAAGAATTTTGCTAGAAATTTTTTTCCGAAAAGTTTGTTTTTGTGTATTTTTAGGTCCAAATTATGTTTATACTAAGATTTGGAAAAATCTACATTTTGAAGTTTTTGGCCGAAAATTTTCTAAGTCTTTTTCGACTTTTTTGTTTTTGGGTGAAATTTAAATTTTTTTTCTGAAATGGTCTTTATAATTTATAAAAACCTTATTTTAGCAATTAGGTGGATTTAGGTTATTTCCAAGTAGGAAATTTAAGAGTAGGTGAAAGAATACTACCACCCCTCTCTTCCCTTGGGTGTCGTAAAAGGTGTAAACGGACTAAAGAAAAAAAGAAAAAGCGGCATACATAAAGCGGCCATGGGCTCACCACCTGTCACGCTGAGCACATGTGCAGTCGCTATTCGGTGAAAAGTGGACTATGGTAGAGGACTGCTTTTGCTGTCCTCATTGCCTAGTCTCTGGCTAACCCTTCGGGGATAATAGTAGTCATTATATATGTAATTACTGTCCCAGTGTTGGGCAAAGCCCTCGAATATTTATTTTAATATAAATTTTAAGGGGATTTTATTTCTAACAAATATGCCAGCCTTATCGTACCTTAACCCAAGAACATCACAAGGTGGAAGTGAATCAAATATGCAAAATTATTTCTACAAAAAAAACCTTTTGGAATGTTCTGTCCGTTTCCCAAAAGACCCGTTCCCAAAACCTCCGTTTCCGTCACCACCTTTTCCCAAATAATCCGTTTCCCGATATAAATGTTTCCCAAAAAATTCCGGTTTCAGATGTCGGTTTTGCTAATCCTCCTTCCATTATTGAAATCAAGTCTTGGTCAATTGATGGGTATTGGCGGGAAAACGACAACAGTAAACTCTACAAACTGTCAGACAAATCCGGTCGTTTATAGAAAGCAATATTGTAAAACAACTAAAATATATTTACACAATGTGACTATGATACGCAATAGGGTAATATTAAACATACTTACATTTTCAAGCGGATGTTTATCAGTCAGCTACCAACCTATTGCTTCCGATAACAAACAAATCCTCACTCTGCTACCAACTATGTTTACCAGGCAAACTTTATGTATAACATTATGTGTAGGTATGTATACTCAAAAGATATTTTACAACACTATAATATGGTTATATGTTCTCACGTCTATCTGTAAAGTTTCAATCAAATTCTATGGAAATAGTAAGGTTAGGTGGTACTACTCGGTAGTGCTCAAAATAAACTGAAGTTGCGCCAGCTTCTTGGACGCAAGCCAACTCCGCGCAGAGGCGTATACGGGATATTTTCTTATAGCAACGTGAGTGCGTTTTGTAATAAGTTCCCGATGCTCTGTACTTACTGGAAATATCGCGGGTTTGACTTGATTTTCTATTTTTTTCTTTTTTTTTGACGATTGACTAATGGAACGGAAATGTGATTGTAGTGATATTGCAAAATATTAGACGTTTTCATTTACTTACATTAAATAATTTTGTACAGCTAAAATATTTTAGTAGGATCTTAAAATGAAACACTTGTTACGGAATAAACTTGCGTTTATTTACTCCATTTTTAAGTTTTATTTAGTCCGTAAAAAGTGTTTCATTTCAATGTGTAGTGTTTGAGTAAACCTTAGAAAATCTGTTAAGTAATATTTTTAGGTTACGTTGGGTTCATAAGTAAAAACAACAGAACTCATATTCGTAAATTGGTTGTATTTTTAAATGTGTCTGTGCGGACGGAAACAACTTCATTGTGATGAAAACGAAATATCAATCAACCAACAAATGATTGAATACGAAAATACGAAATTGAATTAAAATAAAACACCTCTGTGGTAATCTCGACTCTTATTAGGGCGTTCATATTATTTATTAAACCTTCTCGTTTTGGTTGGTGGTAGAACTATTTCTAAACCGCCTGTGTGGTCTAGTGGTCGTGTCAAACCCAGAGGTCCCAAGTTCAATTCCCCGACGGAGGTACATGTTTGTATTCGGTTTGGTTGGTGGTACTTGGCAGGACTTATCTTTATATGACACCACTAGACACAATAGATATTCTATTAAATGAGCACTGTGCAGCCGCAGATGAAAGTTTAAACAATGCAAGTAGTGCAAGTAGCGTTTTAGCGTATTTAAATTTTAGTCTATTTCTCATAATTTACTTTTATCTTTATTAGTATTGTTTCATATATAAGTATTCATATTCTTATTCTAATCTAATCTGTGCACTAGCCCTTATTTCATTTACTTTGTTTTTATGGGTTCTCTTGCCCAAAGGTTGCCTGGCGGCTACCCTAGCAATAAGGCCGCCTTTTGTAAAACTGATCCGCTTATAATATATATCATTTTATGTTTTTAGTGCAATAAAGTATTTTTCATTCATTCATTCATTCAAGTAGCGTTATTGTGATGCTGCAAGGTTTCGTCGAGAACAGATGATAATTTAACCGCTCGGCTAGCATTGGTAGGTACCGTTAAAATAAAGTGATTGTCGGACCGTACAGAAACAAGACAATAATAAATACGGTATTTCCTCACTGTGTAACAAATTACTTTCAACATTCCGCGTTGCAAAAATCAATACGCAAACGACACATCGTTTCCGCCTTCCCAATAAATTGTGCATCAACTAAAATGAATAATTCGCAACCATTTACTGATACGCGGCGCACGAAAATAAATAAACATTACCGCTTCGGTGGTTACATGAACATTTCATTCATTGTTGTGACCGTACTAAAAAAGTAACAGATTCAATTGAAATGTTGAACGGCCGGCCGTTCTATATCTGATGCGCCTGATGAATATACATAAAGTTTTTGCTGTGCTCTCGTGATTGCGGATACTTTTAACGTAGGCGCTTTAGCTTGAATAATACAGCAACCTTTTGACGAAGAATACAACTTATAACAAACCACTGACAACAAGTCTTCACGACTTTATGATTATTCTCGGAAACCGTATTTTGGTAAACGTGAGATGACTTACTTCTGTAGTTTTGCCTACCAAAGTCAAACTTTAGCACCATAGAAATAATAACTAAAGCATAGAATCATCATAATATTTATGTCAAACTTCTTACGCTTATTTACTTATAGATTGTTTTTTGTTTTGTTTTAAGAGGGTTAACGCATTTCGGTTTCCTATACAAACTTCCAAGTAGACATTTTTAAAAACCAATAAGCTAATTTTAATGAAACTTTGCATGCTAAAATAAAATATAGGAATCTAAATAGTGTGTTGAAAACATAAAAAAAAAATGTTCATTTAACTGAGTCATTGCGATTTTAAACTTTCTATAGTGGACTTTAAATCGCAATAACTCAGCTGAATCAACGTTTTTTAAAAATGTTTTCAACAAACTATTTAGATCCCTGTGTTTTACTCTAGCATGCAAAGTTTTACCAACATAGGCATAATGGTTTTAAAAAATTTCGACATGGAAGTTTGTATGGGAAACCGAAGTGCGTAATAGTACATTATGATATGAGTGCGGTAAGTTGAAAATTACAGCAGAGGCGATATTGCTAGCCCGAGCCGTAGACGAGGGCTACAAGAAAGCAGAGGCTGTAATTATCAAAGCGCACGTATGTCATACGGCGTTTTATAACATATTTGCGAGGAAAACACATTTTCTGAAAATGACTACGTGTTTTTGTTGCTTTTCTAATATATAATATTTGGTAAGCCAACATGTATTTTTCTTTGGACTTAGCTGGTAATAGGCAGTCAATAACATTTTGTGCTTCACTTATTATTTCCGGTGGTGTAGACTGTAAGTTTAGTTCTTCATTACTAAAACTAGACATATCTTTTTTTAAACTTTCATAGTAATCATTGAAAAAGAAGCCGCTGCCGCCGCTGCAGATAAAATATAGGTATGTGAAAGGTAGGAAGTCTTTCCATCCAATTCCCTTGGGTGTCGTGAATAGCGACTAACGGACTAAAGACTGCACATACATCCTACAGCATAGAGCGGCGATGGGCTCATCCAAATAATACTATCAACCCCTTTCTTCCCTTGGGTGTCGTAAAAGGCGACTAATGGACTAAAGACTGCACATACATCGAACAGCATAGAGCGGCGATGGGCTCATCAAAATAATACTTCCAACCCCTCTCTTTCCTTCGGTGTCGTAAAAGGCGAATAACGGACTAAAGACTGCACATTCATTCAACAGCATAGAACGGCGATGGGCTCATCAAAATAATACTACAAACCCCTTTCTTCCCTTCGGTGTCGTAAAAGGCGACTAACGGACTAAAGACTGCACATACATACAACAGCATAGAACGGCGATGGGCTCATCAAAATAATACTACCAAACCCCTCTTTTCTCTTCGGTGTCGTAAAGGCGACTAACGGACTAAAGACTGCACATACATCTAACAGCATAGAGCGGTGATGGGCTCTTCAAAATAATAATAGCCCTCTCTTCTCTTGGGTGTCGTAAAAGGGACTAACGGGCTAAAAGCTCACAATCTAAGCACTTGTGCAGACTGTGCAGTTGTTTCTTGCTGAAGCGTGGACTGTGTGGGCGTGGTCTGTGTTGTCCATAGATGCAAATTATTACTAATTTTACATTACCGCACTAGTGTGTTATTACTAATTTTACATTACCGCACTAGTGTGTAATAAGCTACATTACGATGCTGAAATCGGTGTAATAAGAGCCACTTTACGAGCAAATGTGTTATAAACCCCTTTTAACCGTGTCGCATAGCGCGGTGAAAGAATACTACCACCCCCTCTATTCCCTTGGTTGTCGTAAAAGGC
Organism: Scoparia ambigualis; assembly: GCA_963921215.1. Lineage (NCBI taxonomy): Eukaryota > Metazoa > Arthropoda > Insecta > Lepidoptera > Crambidae > Scoparia > Scoparia ambigualis. The sequence continues at coordinate 55,335,476 of OY992502.1, read as the reverse complement.
GACTAACGGACTAAAGACTGCACATACACCACGCGGGTGAAACCGCGAGCGGCCGCTAGGTTTAAATAAATGTTGAAAATATTATAACATAATATTTTCATTCAGATCTCTTAAGATGTAAATTCCAAAAGGTTTGGTTAGACGGCTGCTGCAAATAAAAACATAAAGTCAAAAGCATTTCGTTATCTTTAATATTTTCTCATTACATCGAAGTAGTACTATTTATTTTTCCCTACCTAAATTCCCCAACATGGTCCTTCGAGCCGGATTAGCATAGTGTTGAGTGCCTCATGTGTTAAATTACAATTGCCCAATACTCTTAATCAATGATACTTAAAGGCTTAACACCAACCTCCCAGAGACCACCGAAATGAGGAGTATAAGGCGGATTCAATATCGACATCGGTAGTTGAAGTTTGCAAACCTACTGACTGAGGCAAGAACCGGACAGAAGACTGCTAGCTGATAAATAAACAGCATAAAGCGGCGATGGGATGGGCGATCACCACATACTACGCTGAGTACATCTGCAGTAGTGGTGAAACGTGAACTGTGGCAGTGTCCAGATTATGTGCCCATTGCCTAGTCTCTGTCTAACCCTTTGGGAATAATAGTCGCTAGTCGCGAAATGTATGAATGTTGATTTGATACTATGCGAGCCACAATAAAGCTCAGCCGGCACTCAGCATTCCACGAATGAGCATGTATCAGCATTACGGCGGACGCGCTGTCCAAACACATAGGGAATATCAAAGGAGGTTTGCCAAAGAATTGCATTTGATCCCATTCATATGTATAACTTGAGTGTTGGGGGAATCCGAAAAAGGTTTTAAGTATATTGAGTAGGTAATGTTATGTTTTAGTTTACGATGCGAATGCGACTCAGCATTAAATTTATTCGTTTAGTCGCAATTGGTCCAATTCCCAAAATGTCCAGTGCTGCCCTACTCCTGTGGCTGTAGGTCACGTGATAGGTTAGAAATCTAAGACGTAATCGCTACGCTGCGCTTCGCGATTGTCTTAAATTTCGAGGTTATTTTTTTATTAGTATTTTATAATTGAGAATTGGACAGTTGTTAAGTAAAGCTACTACAAGTTAAAAGTGTTACAACACTGGTTGTGACTTATGTGTTTATTTATCTGTTTATCTGTGTTGTCTTATGCACGTGTTTTATATGCACTACTTCTAAGCATCTCACCAGAGGTCCTACTCTCTAACCGCATCCGAAACTTTGTCTGCCCGTAATTCGTCGTACGCGACTGTGTGTGTATCTATTGCGCCAATCACTAGTGAAAAAAACAGCAGCGCGCGTACATGGTGCAGTCACCAGCATTAATATGTGCAAAAATTCCTGATCATTGGAGGAAGGCATTTGGATAGGCATATACATTTGGATAGGTGGTACTTCTAACCTGTTAAGGCTAAGTACTACATCGAAATTCATATACAAAAAAAAAAAAAATGGACTTATAAAAAAGTGATTTTAAATTGTACTCGTCGGTCTTACAACGCCCTGAGAGTTCAATTTAACAATTCGTTTAGGGTACTGTTGGGGTTGCCCCGCTACTGTAGTGCATCAGGGATGTTTGCAGAAGCGCGGGTAGACTGCTTTTGCGCGATAATGCGGAAGCGATGCGCCTTGGGGGTGCGCAGGGTAAGGGGCAGCGCCAACAGTGTCCTAAGCATGATTGCAAGCAGGCTGGACTGTCCGTACGTGAATCATTGCTGCGCAACATCTGCTGGGGTGGTGCGACGGTGATTTGCGTACGGAAAGGTCGCTCCACTATTTATTTTTGTATTTATAATTATATTTAATATTCTACTACTAACATAGGTTAAGTAAAAACTTTGTCACTAACAAATGAGTCTTGTTACTTGAATTTAATAAATAAATAAAAAATCACAAAATAATAAAGTAATGAATTTTTTTCTCACCAAAATAATCTCAAACATACGAAACAAAGTAATTTATTAGTTAGCCAGTGTCATTAGCTACCGTTTGCCATTTTTTCCATGTTTCTCCGACGTATGAAACCTTTGATATCGCATAAAGTAAAAATGGTCATAAATTATAGGGGGAGGGGGTAGGACCCCCCATTTTTTTTTTGTCGATGAATTTGGAGGTAGTACTTAGCCTTAACGGGTTAGAAGTACCACCCATATCACATTGTATATATGCCTTCCACCAATTATCAGATATTTTTGCAGGCCGTCGATAGTCACATCTCAATGCTGGTGTCTGTACAACGAATAACGGGCTAACGAAGTTTCGGATTCACTTAGAGAGTAAGCCCTCCTTGAGTGATGTTAAGTAGGCCGGATTCCTCGACTACTGAACTGAGAAGCTGGCTTTCTAATCTCTTACTTTCGGAACACAATTATTGAATGCCAGTCAATATGATGTTATGGCGACATATTTATTTAACCGCCTCTGTGGTCTAGTCGCTAGCCACCTGTCCTAAACCCAGAGGCCGCAGGTTCAATTCCTAGCGCGGAGTACATCTTTGTGCAGTTGGTTTAGTTGATGGTAGGACTTGTTAAAAGTCCGCCTGGCTCACTACCATCATCTTACCTGAAGTCAGAACAATGTCAATAGTATTGCAGAGTTAATCCAACAGTTTAGAGATAATTTTTCTATTGTGAGAAGTTTCCTAGTATCATGGACAAATAAGGGGCCGTCCATGAATCACGTGATGTATATTTAGCATTTTTTAAGCCCCGCGAGGTTTAAGACTAACCCCTCCCCCCCACCCAAAATCACGTGTATTTTTTAATAGGTACCTACAAAAATCTTAATTTTTTTTAAATATTATCTTTAAATACAGGTATAAAGTAGGTATAATCTAATTATATTCTAGAACTAGCCAACGGCGCCACAGAATAAATAATAGTAGGTACTTACACGGCGCGGCGAGTCAAGGTCACGCTACACGCCGCTTTTGGTTTAGAAATCACGCGTTTGACGAAAAATAAATACACGTGATATCTTACTACACCCCCTCCCCCCTTGTGATATTTCGTGATTTTTGCTGAACCGATCCCCCCCTTTCGAGCCTCACGGCCCCTCACGTTAATTTTTCTCTGTGGACAACTTTTTGGCCGAATATGTTTAGTATAAGTTAGATTGCTAAATAATAGTTAAGTATGTGCCTCAGTGCTTCGGAACTTCGGAAGGCACGTTAAGCCGTTGGCCCCGGTTGTTGTCGTTGCTAGTCGTAAAACCCACCAACCCGCTTTGGGCCCGCGTGGTGGGTTATGGCCCAATACCCTCACGTGCTATTGTCCACGTGGGAGGCCTGTGCCCAGAAGTGGGACGTTTATAGGCTGATGATGATGATGAGGTTAAGTATGGCTGTTGGTGTTTCGATAAATAAAACAAAAATAATTAATTAAGATAGCCAGTTCCTCAATGGTTGAGGATTCCGGGTGAATCGTCACTTACCATCAGGTGTAGTTACCAATGTAGGACCTAACGAGGCAGAAACCACAACTTTCCTTTTGCTATGATCCTGACCCACCTCAAAATTTATTTTTTAGTTGGAATATTAGAAAAGCTCGATTTGAATTCAACCAATACGGTTGGTTTCTCTAAAGCGGCAAACGAATGAAATAAGGAAGGCACTGAGGGTCGGTTACGTCACGTCGCTACGTCATGCGTAGGGGCTTTTAGGCTTTTAAGCTTTTATTGACATTCCGACATACCATAATACCTAAACACAAATCTAGGTTAGCGTTTTGCAGCACAGAAACTTTCAACAAGATTGTATTCGAACCTTTTCCACAAAGCAATTTTTGGGTTGCCTCTTTAATAAGGTCGGTTCAATTTAACATTTCGCTGCGAAACCTTACGCAAAATGTTTGTTCATCACCGTTTTCGTTAAAGTCATCGATAATATCAATGATGTTACAATAATTATAATATCATTGGATAAATTATTTTAATGAAAGTCGATAAGCTGTTTTTTTTAATTCACTACGTAAGCACTTAATGGCCTTCATCTCAACTGAAGGTAAGCAAACTTAAACTCAAACCCAAAATATAGGTATTTGTTCAGTAAACTTAATTTATAATTACTTTGAATCGTTCAAATCTTTTTTAACCTACCACCCATTTAAGACGTCATGTTTTAACTGTGGCAAACAACGGGCGCAAAAACCACAGCTAAGAAACAACGATATTTAATAAAAAAAATTTCGTTACCAGGTCATAACATACAAATATTGAATTGCAAAAATAATAAATAATGCAATACAATACTACAATACAATGTATCAATTAATTATAGACAATTAGAAATAGCTGTTGGAGTAGGTACTTGGAACATTTCAGACCCAAGCTGTTTTGTCTTCTGTGTAATCTGACACTTTAAAATAAGCTTTTTTATGAAGCTTTCTTTGATTTTCATTTTAAATTTGTTAATTAAGTGGAAGACTACAAGGTCGATGGTGGAAGCGCGCTTCATCCGGAATCCTAAACCACTGAGGAATACTGGCTATCTCATCTCTAAAATAGCATTGTTGTGTTCTGACGAGCACATGGCGCCAAACTTAAGATATCGCACTAATAATACAATGGTGTATCAACTCAAAATTCGTCGCACTTGACATAATACTATAAACACACGTAAAATTTAATTCCTCACACGTCAACAAAACCGTCGTTCGAATAGTGCAAAAAACAGACAAGAGATGGCGCTATAAGTCACTATTTACGACATCTCGGTTGCCACTCCCCTCCCGCAACATTGCGTCATCTTTAGTTGCGACCAGCAGTGATCGAGAGAGCACGCGCCAGTTGGCGTAATATTTTGAGTTGCAACAGTATTACTGAATCAGGTATGTGAAATTTATATTTTTATTTTGAATTAACACAGTATTGTTGATTTGACCTAAACACGCGCTTGATGTTATTTCGAGTTATTACACTATTACTGATTAACAAAAGTAATAATTAAAGTTTTATTTCTACTTACGACACTTTATTTGATTTGAGTAGTAGTTTTTGATATGATACAGTTTTGTTGAGTCATGAGGTTAAGTTGATTTTTGTTTGGTTTATAAATTAATAATTCATAATCTATTTGTCAATTGCAGTAATATCTATAACTCATTCGAATGTGTACAAGTGTTGTGAGAAAAATGCTTACTTAGAATGATTATTTTATTAATTTAGAGTTAATACACTATTTGTGACAGACATGCTTTAATTATATTTATTTGACCAAAATTTTATTTATTTGTAGGTTCAGTATGCATCGTGGCCGTGTACTTGTTGATATGGCAAGAAGTATTACAAGCAGCCACCACGATGAGGAAAATCACGAACTTGTGAGGAATTCGTCACCGTCATTATTGTCATCAGTGTGTACAAATACACAGAGAAAAGACAGCGATGATGCAATTAAACAGTCAACACTTTCTATACCATCATCATCAACAATTCATCCAGTACTTCAAGAAATTGACGTAAACAGTTCACCAAAAATGGTTAGTAACGTTAGCCCGATAACAAAACGCAACCAAGAGAAATATTACATTTCACCCATCCACTCAGGGCAGAGCGACTTTGATGATTCTGATAATGATCCGCATTTTGTTCCTGATACCCAAAGCAAAACTCCCAATCTGCTTCGAGGTCGAACAACAAAATCTCCAAGTGGTTCTTCTTCAAGAAGCTTATCATCCAGTAGCTCATCATCTAGTAGCTCTTCATCTAGTAGCTCTTCATCTAGTAGCTCTTCATCCAACAATTTGGATGAAGAAGTTGTGGATAATTTAAGTCCCGTTGCTGGAACCAGTAGCTTGACTACAGAATCAAATATTTCAACCGAAGACCAAAGCAATAACACCAGGGGCAGGAAGAGGGTACGTAACGTCGAAGCCTGGAAACATAGTGTAGCTAAACGACTTCGTAATACTGGCAAAGCGTATGAGTCTGCAAAAAACAAGTACCTGCAAGAAAAACTGGTCCTACGTGTGGTGAAAAATGCAGGTTAACTTGTAGTTCAAAAATAAACGATACTTCAAGACAGGAACTTTTTGAAAAATATTGGAATTTAGGCAACTTACAAAAACAAAGAGAATTCATTATTAGGCACACTACAGTCATTAAACCAAAATACAGGTACTCGAGTACTCAAAATTTTCGTAAATTAAACAATGCATTTCATTTTCTAGTCAACGACGTACAAATTCGAGTCTGTAAAACGTTTTTTAAAAATACTCTGGCAATAAACGACAGACCTATCGCTACAGCTTTGTCAAAAAAACCACAGTGCGGTTTCATACAGGAAGAATTACGGGGGAAACATGGCAAGCAACGTACTGTGGAACTTGAGGTCTATGAAGGTGTCAAGAGTTTTATAAATACTATATACCTCGTGTCGAATCCCATTACCTTAGAGCCCAGACGTCACGGGAATACATCCAGTGTGATAAGTCTTTGGCTGATTTATACCGTGACTACAAAGATAAATGTATAGAACAAAACTTACCATTTGCGTCAGCATCTACTTTCAACCGTATTTTTAATAAAGATTTTAATATTTCCTTTCACACACCAAAAAAAGATCAGTGTGATCTTTGTGAAACATTCAGAAATGCTAATGAGGATGAAAAACAGAGCCTTGTGGAGGCGTACGTAAAACATTTAAAAGAAAAAGAATTATCCAGACAAGAGAAAGAAAATGACAAAAAGGCTAACACAGATGCCACAATAGTTGCTGTGTATGATTTGCAAGCTGTGATGCCAATACCAAAGGGTCAAATTTCCTTATTTTATTATAAAAGTAGAATTAACTGCTATAATTTTACTGTAAGTGACTTATACGCAAAAAATGTTGAGTGTTTTTTTTGGGACGAGACAAATGGCAAACGTGGTGCAAATGAGATTGGGAGTTGTGTCCTGAAATATATTGAGCAAATTATACAGGTTAATCCTGGTAAAGAATTAGATTTTATATTTTACTCGGACAACTGTTGCGGGCAACAGAAAAATAAGTATCTCCTTTCAGCTTATGCGTATGCAGTACAAAAAATGAATATTAAAAGTATTACGCATAAATTTCTAATTCGAGGTCACTCTCAAAATGAGGGTGACAACGTACACAGTGTCATCGAGAAGCAAGTAAGACGTTTTGTTAAATCTGGTCCTGTGTATGTTCCATCCCAATACATAACATTAATTCAGGCCGCTAAAAAAACAGGCAAACCCTATAGGGTGACTGAAATGAGTTACGATAAATTTTATAATCTGAAATTACTTCAAGAAGAATGGGGTAACAATTTTAATATAAATGAGGATAAAAACCAAGTAAAATGGCACGACGTTAAGGTGTTTCGTCTTGAAAAAGAACACCCATTATCATTTTTTTACAATAATTCTTACGAAGATCAAAACTACCAGAAAGTTTTCGTACGTAACTTGCGACGAACTGGTAATCAGACTTTATTATTCTCAAATGGTTTGACCCAAGAATACACAAGCAATATACCTTTAAATCAAAATAAGAAAAAGGATATTAAAGAACTACTTGACAAAAATATAATACCCAGAAATTACCGCGAAACGTATTATAAGGATTTGACTAATTAAAAATGAAAAGTATTACTTTACTCATTAGTAGGTATATTAATAAAAAAATATGTGATTTTCAGACTGGTTAGAATTAAGTTGAAATAATTATTAAGTATATTTTTTTAATTTGAATAGTACTTACTATGCAAATGCTTAGTTTTGTATTGATATTTGTGTATTCTTGTTTTTAAAGGTTTATTTTGATAAATGGTTTAGAATAAACTATACTTTTAAGGGTTTGTTTAAAAAGAAGACTTGTTATTTTTGTTTTAGAAGATTGTTTACCTTATTTTTTAACGAAATGTTTGTTTGTCAAATTGTCTAAGTATTTGTTCTTTTATATAAATGTCTAGTTAATGTTTACTACGGTAACTGACTGATAAAATATGAGAATTACTTTAATTATAATCTTTAATAAAAAAAATTGCTGGTTTTATTTATTAATATGCAAAATAAAATAATAAACAGTTCATATAAAACGACTTATCTTATTCAAATGTATGGTGTCAACCCAAGCAGAGTTTGATCAATGGATATTAGAAAATGGATAAACATACATTGTAAAGACATACACCAGGAATCAATCGGTTTTCATCTATGTTGTATGTACAAAAACTAAGTTAAAACCGTAGCAAAAAAATATGATTGAGACTGTAACAACACAAAATATTTCACCAATAATTATTTAACTAAAGATAATGTTTCATTTTGAAAAATGTTGATGGAAGAAGAGAGTCCTAACTCAAAATTTCTAAATAATTAAACTATTTGTGTTTTTTTTAATGTTTTGTAAACATAATATTTATTTCAATTCAGTTTAATGGCTCATATGGCAGTAATTCAATTTGCAACTATTATAGGAAGTGAGTAATAAGTTTTTTGTTAATTCTGAAAAATGATCGATTTTGAGTTGATACACTATTGTATTATTAGTGCGTATGGTGGTGGCTAGCCAGGCAGACTTAACAAGCCCTACCTACCAGATAACAAAGATAACAAAACGTTGAAAAAATTAGTAGGTACTACTAATAATAAAAAAAATAATACGGAAAGTTGTCATTTTGCGAGAGTTGACATCATGACAAGTGTCGTTTTTGCGAAGTTGACATTCTAAGAAATAGAAGACGTTATAAGAAATGTATGTTTTTTGTCCCGTTGACAGTGAGAAGTTTATTTACATTATGCGCTGAAACGACTCAAATAAAGGCAATCATGTTTTTTAACGTTTCGTTATCATCGCGCAAAAATCAAATTTTACGATGTTATTTATTATTATTAATTTAAAACATCCTAGCTAGTGAATGCAATCTCGCGAGATTTTGGCTCAGGCGAGATCTCGCGAGTTTATGAATAACAATACCGCGAGATCTCGCCAATTTCGTGCAACGTTTTTGGCAACGCGTCTGCGATTCCTCTGGTTTTGCGGGTGTCCATGGGCGGCGGTGATAACTTTCCATCAGGTGACCCGCTTGCTCGCTTGCTTCCTTCTACTATATAAAAGAAATATATTTCGAGATCTCGCGAGATTGGCAGTTTTGTGTGCAGTTCTTGCAAATAATCACAATATTTGAATAAATTAGTAAAAATAATAAGAATTAGGTAGGTATAGGTATTTTGAAAGAAACATTTGTTTTACGATTTTTTTCGATAAACTTTTATATATTTAGCATTGTTTGACGTACAAATACAAATACAAATAATTTTATTTGCTCTAAATAGGGTTACAGTAAAGGTGTTATTACAATATTATGTGCTTATATTGTGAAAAAGAAATGGAGCTTAACCTATTTAGCCATTTTACACAGCATGCAAATATACAAATAATGATACACTTATAACAATTATTTAAATTTATCACCCAAGAATTCTTTTACACTATAGAACATCCTATCAGAAAGCCAATTATACAATGCAGTCTTGAACTTGCTAAAGGGTAATTGTTTTATACTTTCAGGTATTTTATTGAAAATTAAGATGGACATCGAGTTACAGTTTCTCTGATAAAGGGTGCTCCTAGGAATTGACGCAGAGATCAGTCGACAACCATTACGTGTGTTTCGCAAGTACACATCCTTCGCTTGTTTAAAGTGGGACATATTTAACTTGACAAATTTGGCAGTCTCTAAGATGTAAATACAAGGCAAGGGTAGTATTTTGAGTAATCTAAAAAGAGGTCTGCAGGGTTCATCGGGTGGAGAACCACATATGGCCCGCAAACATTTCTTTTGTCAGATAAAAGCTTTACCTACGTCAACACTATTTCCCCGTATTATGAGCCCATAACGGAGTACTGACTCAACATAAGCAAAGTAGGCACTAAGTGCAGTGCTTCTAGACGCTTTTTTAGTTAATTTATGAAGAGCAAAAGTGAAACTATTAATTTTTTTGCATACTACCTCTACTTGCTTCTTCCAGTTCAATCGTTGGTCAATTTCAATACCTAGAAATTTTGTTGTATTCTCTTTTTTAAGTATATGTCCTTGGTAGATTATGTCAAATGTTTTATTATTAAAATTAAGAAAACTAGATTATTATTATGCAGCCAGTCTATAATTAATGAAATACACTCGGCGTCAAAAAAATCGCACCTCTTAGAAAATCACTTTCAAATGTCATTTACTCTTGATATGCACATGCAGTCGCATTAATTATGATTTTATTTACAAGGTTACTTAATTAACTTAATAAAAGACATTACTTTTCATTATCAAATAAAACCTAATGCAACAAATAAAGTGTCACAAAAATTCGATGCAAATTTTGCTACCCGTGAGAGTTGCTAGTTGCGCTTCCTTTGTGGGTATAAAACGGTCAACACGGGTTCAATGTGGGTCATTCGCTATTCAACCGTTGAAGAGGACACACGCACAGATTTTGATGGATACCACAGCTGATAAAGCCGCTCAAGTGGTTGCACTACTGCAATCAGGGGTGCGGCAGTGTGATGTCGCCCGGCAACTGAACCTGAGCCGTTATTCCGTTCGAAGAGTGTACCAGCGCTTCATAGAGACCGGTGGCTATATCCGCAGACACGGTTCGGGTAGACGTCGCTGCACTTCGGAAAGAGACGACCGGTTCGTTGTGTCGAACTCTTTGAGAAATCGTTTCTCCAACGCTGTTGAGTTGCAACAGCAGCTCCAGGCAGTTCGCAGACGCACCGTAAGCGTATCTACGGTTAGAAGAAGATTGAAGGAGAAGAAGATAGCGGCCCACAGAGCTGCTACGGGTCCAAAATTGACTGCAGCGCATCGGCGAGCCCGCTTGCAGTTTGCTCGTGACCACGTCGATTGGACCCTTGAGCAGTGGAGAGCTGTTCTCTTCTCAGACGAGACGCGAGTGTGTCTTTTCTGCAACGACCGACGGAGAAGAGTATACCGGAGGCAGGGTGAACGTTTCGCCCAAGCCTGCATCCAGGAGACGGTGGAATATGGTGGCGGATCCTGCATGTTCTGGGGCGGTATGTCTGCTGCCGGCAAAACCGACCTTGTCTGCGTCTCCCGGACTGGAGGTGCTCGCGGACAAGGGTCGCTGACTGCTCGCCGCTATGTCACTGAGGTCCTGGAAGTGCATGTGGTCCCCTTTGCCGAATCTTTTGGCGAGGGGTTCACATTAATGCACGACAACGCTCGCGCTCACACTGCAGGCATCGTGAGCGACTTCTTGCAGAGGTCCCAAATCTCTGTGATGCAGTGGCCAGCGCGAAGTCCGGATCTGAATCCTATAGAGCACCTCTGGGACCATCTTAAACGTAAGGTTCGATCTCGGGATCCAGCTCCTTCGACTCTACAGGAGCTCCAAGACGCGGTGATTGAAGAATGGGGGCTTATCCCTCAAGAAGAGCTCCTGAAGTTGGTGAGGTCCATGAGGGACCGTATGGAAGCCGTGATCAGGGCAAGGGGGGGTAACACTAGATTTTAAGTTAATTTTAAGACACTTTTTGTACATTTTTCTTTGTAAATTATCTGTTGTTAATTAGGACTTAATTAAGGATTTTTATTATTTTATTAATTTTAATGTTGTTTGTATAATTATAATTAAACAGAAAGTTAAATTTAATTGTTTTTTGATACTCCTTTTTGTTACCTTTCTAATGATACCCAACACTATCCTCTACATAAGGTTTAAGAATTTTTAAAGATGATTTTTAAAAGGTGCGATTTTTTTGACGCCGAGTGTAGTATTATTAATGTCAATTTTATGCTCATCTAGATTTTTGGTTGTTGTTGTTACTACTACCGATATGTCGTCAGCGAACAGAATGCAACGGTGATTAGTTATTTTAGGTAGGTCATTAATATAAACCAGAAATAAAAACGGGCCGAGTATACTTCCTTGCGGGACGCCAAAATGGTTTTCCCCGTACTCTGATTTATACGTTTGAGACACCTTATTCTTGTCCAACCGAGATACTTGTACCAATTGCATTCTATTCTGCAAGTATGACTGAATCCATTTTAACACAAGTATTAATTTAACACGTAAGTATTCATCTATAATTTAACACGTAAGTATTCATCTATAATTTATTTTAAATAAACTTTTAAGTAATAAACTTTGACGTAGAAGAAATGAAATAAACAACCACTCTTCTTTTCTAATATCAAACAAGTCTTTTAATAATAAAACAGTTATTTTATAACAAAACAACGAGAAGTCAAAATGTAAAATGAAACTCATTAATTAAGTTGAGTTGACTATATGAATTTATTATTATCAAGTAAAGAAAACTTTATCTACTCAGAGATCTATTAGAAATTAGAGATTAATTTACAAAATATACCAATCAAATGAAAGGCTTGGCTTGTTCAGTTCACATCACACGCCATTATTACGAATTATTTTGAAAGTAAAGCTTTGAATAACACGTTTTTATGCTCGAATGCAATCTCGTTAAACTCGCGAGATCTCGCCCATTATTCGGCCGAGATCAATCTCGTTAAAAAGGCCGAGATCTCGCAAAGACGAGATCTCGCGAGAACGAGATTGCATTCCCTAATCCTAATTATGGAGTGGTAGTAGTGGCCTACTAAAAGAATACTACAGCCCCTTCTCTTCCCTTGGGTGTCGTTAAAGGCGACTAACGGATCAAAGACTGCACCATACATTCAACAGCATAGAGGGGCGATGGGCTCACCACCTATCACGCTGAGCACATGTGCAGTTGTAATTTGGTAAAACGTGGACTATGGCAGTGGACTGCTTCTGTGGTCCTCATTGCCTGGTCTCTAACCCTTCGGGGATAATAGTCGCGATTACATGTATGTACTACTAGCGGCCGCTCGCGGTTTCACCCGCGTGGTTCCCGTTCCCGTGGATATATCGGGATAAAAAGTATTCTATGTGTTAATCCAGGTTATAAACTATCTGTATGCCGAATTTCATCCAAATCCATTCAGTAGTTTTTACGTGAAAGAGTAACAAACATCTATTCATACTTACAAACTTTCGCCTTTATAATATTAGAGTGACTAGCGGCCGCTCGCGGTTTCACCCGCGTGGTTCCCGTTCCCGTGGGAATACCGGGATAAAAAGTATCCTATGTGTTAATCCAGGTTATAAACTATCTGTATGCCGAATTTCATCCAAATCCATTCAGTAGTTTTTACGTGAAAGAGTAACAAACATACACACTCACAAACTTTCGCCTTTATAATATTAGTGTGATTAGTAGGATAGTAGGATTTATGTATGTACTATGTATTCTAGCTGTCGTAGTTTGTAAGCTGCTGTGTTATATCCCGCGTGTTCGCCCGGCATGTGGCAAAGCGGCGGTTGTGCGCTGCGGAGCGGCATAATCCCGATTGTGGTTTTTCGGAACCGAATACTAATGAGAGATCATCCGCTCGAGCGCTAATTCGCGCATTGTATATTCGGTGCTAAGCGCGGGTACCGAGCGCGCCTAAAATCATCAGCTGTCTATTCCACTAATTAGCATTAAAAGGTTATCAAACGCTGTAGCGCTGTAAGTAAACGTTTCAATGATGGAATAGTGCTGTACATAATTGTTTATGTAGTTTAATTATGTTTTGGTGTTCAGGGCCCGTTTTAAGCCCGCCTAGCCAGGCGGGCCTATACTTTACAACAATATTAATAGCACTATAAGTTGTGTTAGAACTAAAAGAAACTCAAAACATTTTCATTTAAATAAACTTGTTACCAAGCACTTTTGAATTGTCCAAAATATTTTTTACCTTACCACACTTATATGACATCTTTTTTTAGCTACATGTAGAGAAGAATGGGTGCAAGAATTCCTTCCAACGCGTCTGCGATTCCTCTGGTTTTGCGGGTTTCCTGTCCATGGGCTGCGGTGATTACTTTTCATCAGGTGACCCGCTTGCTCGTTTGCCTCATACTGCTATAAAAAAAAGAAACTGCACAGCTGTATCAAGAAGTACTTAACGACATCTAAGTACAAAAAATATATGTATAATAATCTCGTTACCAATTAACGAAAATTTATTATCGAACTCGTAAACCCTACGAAGTCCGTAAATTCGCTACAGAACCGGTTCGCGCCGCTTATCAGTTCCGGTTTCGCTTAATTGAGCCATCGGGGAAGTTCGGAAGTGCTGAGGCACCGCAGCTCCAAATAAAAATCGGGAAGTACGATCCTTTATGGGTTTTTGATATCAGACGCAGGTGGTCGAGCCGGCCCTCCACTACTTTATGACTTTTAAACATGTTCACCCCTCTAATATCGTAATATTCTTTGCTACATTATTTTGTTGAAAGTCAACTGAATATCGAATTCCAGTTTTATGAAGTCTGCAAAAAGAACTAGATTTTTAAGTTATAATATAATTGTATTGTAGTTTTAAGAAATCAATCTTATGGACTCAGTTAATGCCAAATCTTAGATAGGGTACAGATGGACGACACTTGAATGATCTTTTATAGTAGATGTTCATGATGAAAAGATCTGTAACATAACGATCTGTTATCTGGGTCATTTAAAGAGTTACTATGATAGATAACATATTTTCGGTCACGATCGTGATAGTTAAAGAGAGTTTAAGCATTTCGGTTTCAATTCAAACTTTAAAGTTCAACATTTTACAAACCAATCAGCCAATTTTAAGATGCATTGATGATGATTAAAATACAGAGGTCTAAATAGTTAGTTTAAACAAAGAAAAAACTTTCACTTTGCTGAGTTATTGCGATTTAATGTCCACTATTAGAAACTATTTTAACGGGACCTAACACGATTAAATTTTGTAAGTAAGGCCGTGGTCACAAGCGAACTTGGTCAGTTTGCTTGTGACCACGGCCTCAGCATCGCGGCAGAAACGTCAAGCAGTAAGTAGATATTATGTAGGTACTTACTTACAAAAATTAATCGTGTTAGGTCCCGTTACAATAGTTTTAATGCAACGCAACGCGATAGTTTCAAGTCTTAAACTACTAGAAAGTTTAAATCGCCATAACTTATTACTACTACTACGATACTAGATATTTATATCTAGATAGATCTCTGTATTTTACTTTACCATTCAAAGTTTCATTACAATGGCTCGTTAGTTTGTATATGAGAAACCGAAATCAATGGTCGGTCACCGGATAAAGCATCAAATATTATTTCAAGTACCAGTAGTAGGCAGGCAAGCAGTTTGTTTAGTTGACCGATTACGTAACCCGTTCACCGTTTACCCCAATGGTTAGTTAGCGTAGTGCTTTATTAATGGCTAGCTTGCCTGCCCATCTGGCAAAGACATGTGGCCAGCAATGGAATTGTGCATGTGTTGGCAGTAGATAGTCAGTGGTGAAACTATTATACCTACATACATACATATAAGTAATTAAGACTATTAGGTAGGAAGGGTAAGTTAGAAACTAGACAATGAGAACCGCAAAACCTGTTCTCTGCCCATAGTCTACTTTTCACCAAATAACGACTGCACATGTGCTCAGCGTGACCGGTGGTGAGCCCATCGCCGCACTATGCTGTTGGATATATGTGCAGTCTTTAGTCCGTTAGTCGCCTTTTACGACAGGTTACTATAATTACATATTATAAAGTAAAGTCGCCGTTTTCCTGTGTCTGTGGCAATGCTTTCTTCTTTTAAACCACGCAAAGGATTTATGTACGGTTTTTACTAATATAAAGAGCGATATACACCGAGTCATTTTAGTGGTTGTTTTCCCGCGGCAGTACGATTTACCTTTAGTAGTACTATCGAATCATATAAGTTATTTATACCAAAAATGACAAAAAAATTTCGACCTTCCATACAAAACGGTCCGATCAGCTGACGACATTAGTATGGGAGGTCGAAATGTTTTTGTCATTTTTGTCAAAAATAACTTGTATGATTCGATAGTACTACTAAAGGTAAATCGTTCTAAAACAACCACTAAAATGTCGCGGTGTATATACGTATATATGAGGATGGTTTTTGTATATAATTTATAGATATTTTGTACAAAACGGCTGAAATAGACGGTGTTTCTTAAGTTTGCGTGGACGAAGGCGCGTTAGGGCCGCTAGTTTATTAATAAAAAAAACTTTCTACGTTCACACCAAATATCTAGCTCAAGCTTTTTTTGAAACTTGTTTAAAAGGTTAAACTATAGATAACAGATTAACATAAGTACACAAACATAGAAAGACACTCAGACACCCTGATGCGAAATCAATTTTGATGAACAGGTTTTTTTTCTAAATTGACCCGACGCTATAGAAAAGTGGTCGACCGCAGGAAGTTATTTTTAGTTTAGCAAAGAGTTCGACAGAATCATTTTTTTGTTTGGGTTTGGCCTACAGTTGCAGAATGCACACATCTGCGCTAGAACATAATTAATATTCTTACTTAAGGCTAGGTGTTAGTGAAAAATTAAAATAACAAGTTCTTAGAATTACTTTTTGAAGTAGTAAACAATAAAATTAAAATCTGCGAAAATTATGAAATATTGTTGAGGCTTTATTCTGTGAAATACACCCGATGGAAACACGATTTTATAAAGTTGTCTCGATAGAATAAATTCACAAAGTTACATATTTTTGTGTCATTTTATCTTCTTTTCCAGGTTTTATTCTTAAAATAAGTGATTTGATATTATGAGTCATTTACCAAAATGAAGCTCGTACATAACTTGAGTTATTATAACCGATGGTTTTTTATTTATTACATCTATCAATTTTTTAAAATATAAAACTCGATTATTCACGCCGCTTCGCTGTTATACCCGTCCCTTACCGTTGTACCGTCGAGAGAACGTGAGGGAAGCGCTCGAAATACCTCCCCTTAAACACTTCTACTTGCGTTACCGTGCCTATGAAGGGGCATGCCATGTTATTGCGGTTGACTTCTATTATGCTGGGTCACTTACTACCGTGGACGTATTTCATATTACGCCCATGCTTACTGCAAACCCCTTTTTTCTGTTCAGTGCTTGTTCTGTGCTAAAAACAAATTGAATTGAAGTGAAGTGACAAAAAAAATAAAAATAATAAACGACATTTTTAGTTCTTATTGCTAGTGTTGCGAACTCGACAGTCTTTTTAATCAACTCTGTGGTTGTTACGTAATTTCCTCTTTCAGAACGTAATTCTTTTCCGTGCAGCTATAATTCTTTTTGAACGTCGAGAGTTAAGTGTTCAAGACTGGCACTTATTTCACATTTTGCCATTTACAACATCTGCGGAGATCTCGAGTTTCTTCAGTAATATCCATAATATTAAGTTAATAATATGAAAGAATTATATGGACTTAGGTACATGTAGGGACAGTGAGGAAAATGTTTCATTTCGTACAGTTAATTGCTTTAGTTATAATATACTAGTCCAATCATCATAACATTTTTTAACGCTTTTTCCGGAATTGAGTTCAGTTCTCGCCGCGAATTCTCCTTTATATCTTCTACCGAATGAAAACGGGTGCCACGAAGTGGTAATTTGAGTTAAGGAAAAAGAAAGAAGTCGGTTGGAGTCATATTTGGTGAATAAGGTGGTTGCTCGATGGTATTTGTTGAATTTTTGGTAAAAAATTCGTTTACAATGATGGCCTTGTGCGAAGGCTCATTATCGTGGTGCAAAATCCATGAATTTTCTTTCCACAAATTTGGCCTTTTTCGTCGAATTTGCTGTCTTAAACGCCGCATAATGCTCAAATAATATTCTTTATTTACCGTTTGACCTTCCGGAAAGAATTCCGAGTGCACAACACCGCGATAGTCAAAGAAAACAGTCAAGTCAGTCAGTCAGTTCTTTCTTTCTTTCTTTCATGACTTTGACTTTTGATCGACTTTGGCGTGGTGTTTTCGGTTTCGGTTCAGCCGGGAGGCGCCACTCCGAAGCTTGTTGACTAGTTTGCTTGTCAAACTCGTAAACCCACGTCTCGTCACCAGTAACAATGCGTTGCATGAATGTTGGGTCGGAATTGACTCGTTCTAGCATGTCCTCAGCGACTCTTATGCGATTGAGTTTTTGGAGAAAATTCAGATATTTTGGGACTAGCCGAGCGGCAACATGTTTCATACCCAAGTGATTATTTAAAATAGTACGGATCGACTCGTGAGACACAGAAAGTTCAGCGGCTATCTCTCTCAAACTTGAATGAGGATTTTCAGTCACCATTTCCTTCACTTTTGCGATGTTACCTTCAGTTGAAGACGTTGATGGCCTACCAGAGCGAAGCAAATCTTCCATCACATCTCGACCGCTTTGAACGCTTTGTACCACTCTTAAGCACGTGTTTTTGATAAAGTCGATTCCCCGTAAGCTTTCTGTAATATTTTCAGTGACTCCGAATACGAAATTCTATTAGCGACGCAAAATTTAAGACAAACTCTTTGTTCCATGTTTTTATCCATTATGAAATTCGCAATACACACTAGATATAAACTAACTAAAAACAGCACTGTATTTAATCTAAATAACAGTTGCAACTCAAACTCCGCGCCAAAATAGATTTAAAAGTTGTTGTAACAACAAAAAAAAACCAAAAAATTTATTTGGAATCATACACAAATCATCCGTTCCCTAAACTTTTTTAACAGAATGTATGTATGAGGGGTCCATATTGGCTCACCTACAGTTCTTTACCCGAAATTGTCCTTCCTACCGACCGATTTGTAATCCGAATGATCACTCTTCCTAAAATTTTTCTTCCTAAAGTGATCATTCATACAATTTGTAGTACTTACTACCGACGATGTTCATAACACTCATGTTTCCGAAAATTGTAATTCCTACTGTTGTTTTTCATAACGCTTTTATCCCTAAACATAACTTCCATAATATTTTTACTTATATTAAAAGAAAATACAACAGTGACCTAAAGGAGTAAGGCAGCTAATATTTCTGTTGTCTAATAAAAAAAATAACCTCGACATTCAAAACAATGTCTTTTTCTAACCTATCTAGTGACCTACAGAAATACAATAAAAATAAAAGACGGCTATGTTGAGAAAATATAGGAAAACCAATAATAGTTTAATAGATGTTTATTGCTACTGACATTATGAAGTTGAATGATTCGGAATTAGGAACATTAGAAACAGAGTAGTTAGGAATTGTGATTGATAGGATGAAAAATGTTATTGTTATGTTAGTTAGGTAAATGTGTTGTTAGGAAGAACATTTTTCAGAGTTCCAATTATCGGAGTTGAAAATTTAGGTGAACTTTGGCGCATCCATATGTATCAGACGTGCGATCAGCGTTTTAGTGATTGTCAGTTTTAGTGTTCAGTATTTTTTTTCCTTGTATAATTTTCATTTCATTTTACCTATTCGTACCAATATAACATTAAATTTATAATTTTTAACACTACGGAGACCACAGTCCACCGTTTAGAAATATAAACCTGCAATTTAAAACATACTTTATTTAGCGAGACGGTTAAAATCTCTCACGAATAATAGGATTGCAATCTGGCGGCGACACAGTGGCTTATTTTGAAATACTACAAAACACATTTCCACAAAGGACTGAGTTACATATTGTGTATGGGGCGCACGTCTCGCATCCCACACGGCCGGCCCATCTATTCTCAGGAGCGTTACACTAGGAAAGTACACTTTGTCCCTTTCTAAATCCATACATACAACTGCGACGGGTAGAGTGTAATCGAGATATGTCTGGCAAACGTTTGAGAGTATAGGAGCGGACTGCAGGACCTAATAGCATCACCTGTTGGCGTCTCCACTGTTAAGTGGATTGTATTATAAAATTCGTTCATAAATAAAAATGTGTAAAGTAAAATGGCGTTTAAGGAATTCGTAGGTAGGTAGCGACTTACAATGAAGCTAGATGGATGGTTTCATACATTAAGGGGGTTAAAGTCACTCGCATCCGAAAGATAACCCTTGAGACCCAACAAGTGACCCCTGGGTGGTGCAAAATTAGTGACACCGCCTGAGTGTGAAGGTGGGGAGCTCAGTCTGTTCATGCGTACCGTCTCCATCAGAGCGGTTGCAGGAGCGCGGAGCGCAAGATTATTCGCAAACATAGTGGATACCCACCTTAGACATATTATTTATTCTGTGCCTTAGACACGCTACGTTGCATGCTATGCAACACGAAATGTGCCGGCTCGAACGGTGTAACACCTGCTACTGTGTTCTGTCCGGTGTGTGAAAGAACCGGAGGCCCATCGCTCCCCCCTCACAATTAATACTCCTTCCTCAAATGGCAACGCATCTGCGACTCCTCTGGTTTTGCGTGTGACCATGGGTGGCGGTAATAACTTTCCATCAGGTGACCCGCCTGCTTCTTTGCCTCCTCACATTAAAAAAAAAACTTTTGTGTGTGTTTAATTGGGTGTGTTTTATTAAATGTGTTGTAATAAAGGTCTCAGTTTCCCTATAACTTATTGGTAGTAGCTGGTTTGTAATTAGTACCTTACATACTTGTAGCGTTTTACTATCTACATCTAAGTGTTGATTATTTTTATTAAAAGGACAAGCAGATCGATTTTTATATTGCCTGCCTGCCTATAAACAAATTCAGTTTTTGTTGCGTGGTAGTTACAATGTTCTTTCTTCTTTTCTAACAACCGGCTAGATCAAGATACCGGTGCCAGGACAGCGGCTAATCGACCATTACTGCTAAGTATTTTGTTTTGTCAATCTTTTCTACAACAGGACAACCACAAATAGCTAAATTAGATCTTGATAAATTTAAAAACCATATCAAAGAAACGCTTTATAAAAAAGCTTATTATAAAGTGTCAGATTACACAGTAGACAAAACAGCTTGGCTCTGAACTGAAATGCTCCAAGTACTCCAAAAGCTATTTCTAATTGTATATATTTAATTAGTACGGTATATTTTACATCCAAATTATTATTTTGTATTTTATGACCTGGTAACGACATATCTTTTTTTTTTTGTAAATGTCGTTGCTTCTGTGCGCTGTGGTTTCTTGCGCCCGTTCTGTGCCACAGTTAAAAAATGACGTCCTGAATGGGTGGTAGGTTAAATATTTGGACGATTCAAAGTACTTATTAATTGAGTTTATTGAATAAATATATTTTGAATTTTGAATTTTTGAATTTTAGCAGGTTTTAGGGAGTTGTAGGAGTGCAGAATTATGAGCTTAAGTCGGCACAGGTTGTGTATGGTTTTGGATACTGTAACAAATGTAATTAGTTTTGGCTGTGTTAAGGTTTCAACCATTTATATATATGTATATCTCTTACGTCAGCCCATTTTTTTTCCAGCGAAGACTGCAGCAGAATCAACCAGATAGAGTGCGGTATCTCTAATTACATTTTTTTCTAATTTGTGGACAACAATAGAAATAAAGACAGTATCGAATGCTTTTTTGAGATCCATAAACACCGATATGCACTTATGCCCTTTTTCAACTTGTTCAGTTTCATGTTGATAGAGTGCCTATCCAGTCATATCCTACCATAGTGTGTTCTATTATCCAGTGGCGTTGTTTGTCTTAGACGGCCACCGTATCAAAATTTGTAGAGCCCCCCCCCCCTCACCCCCCTCTACAAATTCGGGGTGGGTTCGGTTCAGTTTCTACGTTTTCTGCCTCTATAGACAATAATGATGTCTGGTCTGATAGCTGTTCCTCTGGCCCAGGCGCTACGGCGGTAGCTATGCCCCTGGTTCTATCTACGTTTCACCAGACATTTCTAAAACGAATCGTACGTAACGCTGTTTTAAGGTCCAAAAAAATTATTGTACATGAAAAAAACTTAAAAGAAATTTTTCTCACGGACTACAGCAATGTGGCAACACGTATAGTCTAACATTAAATAAAATATTATAAACGCGACTTCGTTCGTGATAACACCCATATCTGGTGACGGTTTCGCTGTTGATTTTGCAAAACTTTTCTTTCTTTTTTTGGTTTAAACTTTTAATATGAAAGAAGACATGGTAAAAATCCTCACGGATTGGTCCCTAGATCAGCTCCATCGATTTATTTTTAAAGGTAAGTACCACCTGTTTACTACTTTCAAAAATTGGAATTTCGTCACGGGTTGTTCACGCGGACGAAGTCGCGGGCAGGCCGCTAGTTTCGTTGTTCTGTGACAATTCGTTATTATATAATTAATTAGTCAGTTAATTTACAAAAATAATACATTTACTTATATCAAAGTAATAAAAGGTGTTGCAATACTAGCAGTGTGACTAACAGGAAAAATATTCCTGATTTTCACACTGGTGTGACATGTCGGTGTGACCACGAGTCTGTACTCATAAATTTAAGTAAAGTTTAAGTGCAAAAAAATCTTTAATTGTAATATGGAGATGGTAGAACAGCTAGCAGAGTTGACCGTCGATATGAAAGACGATCTGAACAGCTGTCGAGCAGTATCTTGAACGCGGCAAATAAGACCTTGGGACGCACAAAACCAGGAAAGAGAACGAACAGGGAGATATGGTGGTGGAACACCACAGTACAGAAACCCCTCAAGGAAAAAAAATGGCTTATAAGTTGTGGCAGACTACCAAGATCCAGTAAAAAGCAATTAATAAGCGTATTTATTGTTCTACAATCTCCATAATACAAATAAAAATGTTACAAGTATGTATATTTTGTAATAAAATCCTGATTCTGAATACTTAGAGACATTTTGACAAGCTGTGGTCGCTGTCTACCCCTGCGGGAAAATGGGCGTGCTATTATGTGTGTATGTATGTATAGTTATCAAATTACCCACAATAATGTTGATACAGGTCAGAACCTGACTTCATAGAACGACACAATAGAAACAATTAATAAGCGTATTTATTGTTCTATCATCTCTCTCTCTCTCTCTCTCTTCATAGCATTTATTAATCCCATCTAATCGTGGGGTCTGCTTTTCTTATCAGTTTCTTCTACTTTGCTCTGTTCGACGCATCGGTGTCAAATACATTGCAGCTTCTTTGGTCTTTGGCAATAATGTCTGTCCATCTTGATTTCAGCCATGCTCTTTTTCTGGGCGCAGGTTAATTTCAGATTTATGGCCATATTTCTCATGTGGTCGGGAGTTCTCCTCTTCACATGTTCATACTACCTTAGTCTGCTTTCTTGTAGCTTGTCGCGGCGATATTACGTACCCTGAGACTGCCGCGAATATATTCGTTGTGTATTTTGTCGAGTCTCGTTACTCCGCACAACCACCGAAGCATTTTCATCTCAGCGACTTGGATAGCATGAACGTGGCGCTGAGTCGTGGCCCAAGTTTCACTCCCGTAAGTGAGCACAGGCCTGCTAATGGTTTTATACAACAGGCCCTTTAATTTTATGGGCATGCCTGGGTCACAGGTAACGCCAGTCACTTCTCGCCATTTGAGCCAGGCGGCAGCGATTCGGAGCTGTATGTTAGCCTCTATATCTCCAGCGGTATGCAACATGGTCCCTAGATATTCATATTAGTGACATTTAGTAACTTGTTGTCTGTCGATAATGAGAGGGTCTTCATGTAAATCTAGTCCGTTACACACCATGTACTGGGTCTTCTCTATGCTGAGCTTCAAGACTGTAACTGTCGCTTCCATTGGCCCAAGGTTTCTTCCAGCTCTTCACGGGATGAGGTACAGATGGTTACATCATCTGCGTAAATAAAGGTATATGTTCAGTTAGAGCATCCATAACCAAGCTGAAGAGGTACGGACTGAGTACAGAGCCCTGATGTACCCCCTCCCTGACCGCTATGGCTTGAGATTGCCCTACCGTAGTTCTAATTACCCACTTTACATCCCTGTACATGCCAGCAATGATATCCACGTACTTTTCTGGGATATTTGTCTTACGTAGACTCCACCAGATTGTAAGACGTGGTACGCGATTAGATGCCTTTTCCATACCAAGAATAGCAATGTAAAACGGCATGTATTTAGCTCTGTATTCCTCAGCAATCATATTTATGGAAAACATAGGGTCGATCTTAGATAAGCCAGGGACGAAACCGTATTGTAAATTTCTAACCTATCCATGTGACCTACATAAGTATAATAATAGACCTACATGAGTTTATAATAATATTGTTAGGACTAACCATTCGGACTAACTATGCAATATAACACTTAGGACTTACTTAGGAAAAATTACGATATCTAATTATTATAGCACCCGATATTATGACAGAAAAGCATAAAAATTAAAGACGATTAGGTAAAATAAAATTTCGTATAGGTACGCGAACAATATGGATAGTGATGATTATAGCAAACGCGTCAGGGCTTTTTATTTTCGGACGAAATATTCGGAGAAGAAAGGTACCTACTACAATACGACACCAATAAAGTACGCTAAAATACTCTATTTACGTAGAACTATTTTAGTATTAACGTAAAAGACAAATATTTGTTGACAAATATTTGTTAAATGTCGCAAGGGCAACAAAAAATACGTTTTTAAGAACAAATAAATGAATACTCTTTTTTATGCTATGTACTTACTTTATTCGTCCTAAAAAAAGGTAGCAAACCATGTCATGAACCTCCGTCTTTTTACCTCAAGATTCTTATGTGAAGTACTCGGAAAAATCAAAGAACACAGGACTTTTTAGAAAGTTAAGCAGAATTTTTAATTTCAATAAGAGTAAGTATATAACTAATACAGATATCTTAGTAATAAACCACTTTACGTTTCATGAAACCACCTTAATTCATTTAATTTTAAAATAGAGTGTAAATATTAAATTTAATCGTATTTAAATGTTGTTATATTTCTTTAGTTTATATTTTTCGCCACTCCAACCAAAGTAGTCATGTGACCAGTCACAGTCTTTGTTGGTAGGTAGATTTTTCCGTCTTTTTAGTGTTACACCTCATACATTAATTTAAAATATTATTACATCACATCAAAAGTATAATCAAACTTGTACATTGTAACGCCAAATATGTTTTCCCTGCGACATGTTACGTTTCGGTTTGCAATTCAGAAAGTTCGCAACGTGGCGGAGCGACTCCGAGCGCGGTCACCAACGAAAATGCACATGTCGCGGTGATGTTGCCAAAGCCGCCGTATTACAATGTGCCTAAGAAAATTGAACACTAACAGAAAAGACAACGAGGTTTTACGAGGAGCTCGATGGCTCTTGCCCGCTAAGCATTTTCTGTAGCAGTAGAATGCTTTTGTGATCTTCATTGCCTGGTCTCTGACTAATCCTTAGAGGGTCGAGGGAGTTGTGAATATATGTATATGTTTAAGTATGTACTTAAAAAAGTAGCCTCTTACCATCAATCATATATTTTTATAAAAACTAGACGCACAATCAACGCCCTCAAAACGTCTTCACAAAAAGAGTATCTTATGAGATGTTAAGGTACATATTTCGTTGTTGTTGTAGTAGTTGCGAGCTAAAAGATTTAATTCAGATTGCAGCGAATCTCCATACCGAACATGTTAATCTTCTTTAACTGTTCTGTGAATGCAGGCCTAGAGATTGTAGAGATGTACCTTGAAGTATTTGTCTATGCCTGAAGAGAGGGAAGGGGAAGGTATGGCAACTTTTTTGTCTGGAACCTGACAGCTAAAGAAGCCAGGTGTCTTTTCTAGGCATTGAACTCTACCAGATTATTGGAGCCCCATTTAGAAATGAGGTCCATCATCCGATCGAGCTCAATTAACACATTCGGGTTGGTGTTGGTGGGTTTTAACGACTGCCATCATACGACAACAACCAGGACCAACAGCCTTACGAAGAACGGAGGTGCTCGAGATGTTTTTTTTTACAATATTGGAACTTTAAACATTTACGATTTTAAAAATGTCACTGCGACATTAACAATATGTTCTGTAAATGTTCTAAAATTACACTTGCGACACGTATTGCTGTTTAATTGAAAGTAAAACAAACTTAGCCGTGTCGAGTACCGGTGAAAGAATACTACCACCCCCTCTCTTTCCTTGGGTGTCGTAAAAGGCGACTAACGGACTAAAGACTGCACATATATCTATAAGCATTGAGCGGCGATGTGCTCACCACCTGTCACGCTGAGCACATGTGCAGTCACTAATTGGTGAAAAGTGGACTATGGTAGAGGATTGCTTTTACGGTCCTCATTGCCTAGTCTCTGACTAACCCTTAGGGGATTATAGTCGTGACTATAATATGTATGTAAAACAAACTTAGCATAAGTGCAATTTAACCGTGTTCAAAGTCAAATATAGTTTTCACTCCTCTTGCTCAAGAAGACCGTCATTGTAGCGTTCTAGAGCGGGGCTAAAGTAGCTTTTCTTGCCCTAGGGAAAAAAGTATTTTTTTTGAAATTTTTGCCTGTCACATAACAATGAGCCTACAAAAACGAAAAAGTATTTAGTGTTATGTAGAATAATCATGAATAAAGACTCGACTTATTACTGTTTACTTAGATCAACTACTTTTTTGAGATAGTTATTATTAAAGTTTATGGTAAAATTAGTAATCATTTGAATCTATGGACAACATAGACCAAGCTTCAGCAAGAAAAAACTGCACAGTCTGCACATGTGCTTAGGTGGTGGTGGTGGCCCGTTAGTCGCTTTTACGACACCCAAGGGAAGAGAGAGGTTGGTAGTATTATTTTGATGAGCCCATCGCAGCTCTATGCTGTAGGATGTATGTGCAGTCTTTAGTCCATTAGTCGCCTTTTACGAGACCCAAGGGAATGGAGGGGTTGGTAGTATTATTTTGATGAGCCCATTGCCGCTCTATGCTGTTAGATGTATGAGCAGTCTTTAGTCCATTAGTCACCTTTTACGACACCGAAGAGAAGAGAGGGGTTGGTAATATTATTTTGATGAGCATCGCCGCTCTATGCTGTTGGATGTATGTGCAGTCTTTAGTCCGTTAGTCGCCTTTTACGACATCCAAGGGAAGAAAGGGGTTGGTAGTATTATTTTGATGAGGCCATCGCCGCTCTATGCTGTTGGATGTATGCGCAGTCTTTAGTCCGTTAGTCGCCTCTTACTACACCGAAGGGAAGAGACGGGTTGGTAGTATTATTTTGATGAGCCCATCGCCGCTCTATGCTGTAGGATGTAAGTGCAGTCGTTAGTCCGTTAGTCGCCTTTGACGACACCCAAGGGAAGAGATGGAAAGACTGCACACGATGGGCTCATCAAAATAATACTACCAACCATTCTCTTCCCTTGGGTGTCTTTTATGCCACTAAGGGGTTATTTTTTAATAAAATAAACCAATTCATATTGTATTGGATTGTTTTATTTTCTCGCATTCGTAGTGAAAATCAGAGTGTAACACACGGCGCTAAAAACCCATTAAAACTCGGTTTCTATTTACTCCCTCGCTAAAGCTCGGGCGTAAAACTACCTCGTATATAATGGGTCATTTTAGCCTCTTGTATAACAATCTACTATTAAAGCTTTCAGATTATTTTACTATCATTGTTTTTAAAGTATAAATAAATAAATGTTAATACACTTCATTACTGACAACTGACTTTACTGAGTCGTGTGTGTAGCGGGTCACCAAAAGATACTTCCAAGCCATCTCTTCCCTTGGGTGTTGTAAAAGGCGACTAACAGACTAAATATTGCACATACTTAGAGCATAGAGCGGCGATTGGCTCACCTCCTGTCACACTGAGTAGGTACATGTATTGTGTAGGTTGTTATTTAGTGAAACGTGGGCTGTGGCAGATGACAGATTTTGCGGTCTTCGTTGCCTAGTCCCTGACTAACCCTTGGGGGATAATAGTCTTTAGTGCCTGTACTTACCTATACACCGAGATTTTTCATTGGTTTTGGAGCCGAAAACGTTATAATACAAAACAAGTGTTTATGTATTATAACGTTTTCGTTTATTTATGAAATAATAATCGCTTTACGAGCTAAGTAAAACAAGTAGTAAAAGTGACTTTGTGTCAAAAACACGTAGTAACGTTCTCCTTATCTACGAGTACACCGTGACCCCTATGAACTTTCCCGGTCGGCCGCCTGCGCCGGCGGTGGGGCGAGGGGTAGGCGGAGCGGTTGAAGCGCCTCTGTCATTGACTTTCGTAAGATCGTCCGGTACTAAAGGTTCTTACATTTTTTATGAATATTTCTTTAATGATTTTTTATGCTCATATTCTTAGTTTTACATACTAAATAGCTTCTACTGATGATAAACATGAACAGGGTTTCGGCTCCAAAAACAATAAAAAATCTCGGTGTATTATGTATTTATAAAGACGAGGTAAAGGACTCCGTTTGGACTCGAACCTACTACTATTTGCCATCAGTCTGAGTTAGAAGTGCTTTTTAATGGCCACCGCCATGACATATTTTTTCTTTACGACGACCTCCGTGGTCGAGTGGTTAGCACGCCGGGTCTGGCGTCGATCCATCTCTGAGGTTTCAATCCCGGATTCAATTCCCGGTCGGGTCAATTAAGAGAAAAACCGTTTTTCTAAATTGATAATAAATACTTTTTTGCATAAAGAAACTACATAAATACACAGGTTTTTTTGGTTCTAGATATAAGGTTCTGGATCTGGATAAAGAATACTCATCTTGGTCTAGATAAATTGGTGTAAGCGTAAACAAATTGAATTTTTAATTTTTTGCGGACGCCGCCCTGTACACATTACAAAACACCAGTGTACACCAAACCAGGAACACGAGTTACCTCTAAACCGTACAGTACAACAAAGTAGCACGCACCACTCCAAAAGAAGTTACAGAGTTCACAAACAATAACACAGTAGGTATCGAGTAACGCGCTCGCCCCGCGCCAGGCCCGTTTCAGTTTGTAATTCAAGAAGTTTGAAACCGCCACGTTCCAGTCACGTATTACATTGGTGCTGTTCACACGAGACAGCAGACGGTGTAATGCTTTTTTTGGATGTATCTTGCTGTTAGCCCTTATTGCTCGACCCTATTCAAACTTACACACAAACATACGACTATTATCTCCGAAGGGTTAGTCAGAGGCCAGTAGTCATGAGAAATTTAGCTCTTTGAAGAGATAAGAGCCGTTTGGCTCTTGACTGGGTAATCTAGCTAGCTCTTCTAGCTCAGTAGCTCATTTAGCTCAGTGTAGTTTATGAAGATAGAAGGCTCTCGAGTCGTTTAAGCGTACTGGGCCCTGATTCTGTATCGCAATCTATAGATTCCACACCTAAACCTTACCGCGCACAAACGTCAAACGCATACGTTTTTGGGAAGATATCGTAACTTTTTAAGGAATTGACGTGGTTTCGAAACAAGGAATCGTTACAGAATAAGGGCCCTGTTCAGGAAATAGCACGAAGCGCAGCGTAGCGATTGTCTTGAATTTCGATGTATTTTGATTTATTAGAAAAACGGCTAATGAAATAGGGTTTAAGGACAGCACTCAAAAGATCTTTATAAATGATCACCTTACTCCTGAATCTAAGGGTCTTCTTACAAAAACTAAAGCTGCTGCAAAAGATAAAAATTATAACTGTGTGGGTGAAGTTTTGCAAAATTCATGTCCGTAAAAATGACACCTCTCGTGTTCTGATAGTCACCAGTGAGAATGATTTAAACAAGTTTGTTTAGCTTACTTTTTAATCTGCCATTTAGTTCCTGTTATTTTTTATGTATGCTACTTATTTTCGGTCATAATATTTCACACGTATGTCTGGTTTAGCTATCAGTTTGAACTTATACCGTCTTATTATAAAAACGTAGGATAGTCTGAGCTTAAACCAAGACTAGATGGTCTCGACTTAGTACGGTACTAACAGTTAGTACCGGACTAAAATCTCACCTTATTACAAAACGAAAACCATCCGTGGACCAGTTAGTACCGCACTTAGTCTTAGGTTTGAATGATATCCACAGAGAATAAACAAAAAATGTCAATTTTTCATTCGTTCACACAAATATCATTCACTCCACCGTTTCGTTTTACTGGATGTTAATAATTTCTGTTGAGTTTTTTTACATAAATAATTATTAAACAAGTTAAAATATGTCATAAATAATCATAATCTATTTTGTATCTATTGTATTTTCATCTGTTAAAAATGCAAGACTTAAACTTTCATCATGACTTTTTTCAAATTAAGTTTTTCATTAAGAATTTTAGCGTGAAACGGATCGCAGGTAAGTAAACAAACAATCTATGAACTACCTAGTCCTAATAATCTTAATATCATCATAGGCCATTGGCCGGCCTCATAAATCTTTATATGATAATTATAACAGCGTCCAATTGTGAGGTTTGGCATTTTCTTATGTGGCTTGTAATGTTTTCTATACTTGTAAGGCCATGGGAGCGACGACAGTAACGGCCGCATTGCATACTTGGCTGGCAGTCGAATTGAGTACCTGGTGACGTTGGAGGAAGTGCAGCGCGTTGGTAATAATAATGTTTAGTTATTGAGCTAACTGGTAAAAGCCGATCAGATGGGGAAGTCGAGTTAACGTGGAAAAGCATGAAGCTGTCAGTAAAATCCAATTTGCCTATATGAGGAACTATTACTGTGACATGGAGTGGCAAAAAGCCACCTTCTCCTGAGGGTTTAGAAGTAATTTCAATTGCTCCTCACGACTTAGTCAGAAGAAAATGACTATGCTATGATAGTGATGCAGTGGTAAATAAAACATATTTATTTAGGTTTGTAACATAGGTATTTTTATTAAAATTTTAATATGAACAAAATAAGTAATATTTATAATATGTAGTAGTAAATGTTAAAATTTGTAGGTACCTACATATCTTAATTTGATTGTTTTAGATTTCTAATGTTGCATTAACAATTCCTGCGTTAACTGCTGACCCTAAGCCTGGTACTAGTTATGATAAAACTGACTCAATACCCGTCAATTTCAATGTGGAAAACACAGGCCACCATGTTGTAGAAGTGCAAGGTAAAATTTTTGATTAAAAATACATACAATATTACCATTATAAATAATTACAATCCAATACTTACAGAAGATTATGTGCATGCAAGTTTTAATTAATGTACTTAAGTGAAATTTTGTATATTGTTTTCAGAGATATCAAACAATGAGGGCGTTAAAAGTAGTGCCAGAATGATGATAAACCATAATATTGAATTTGAAACTACTATTTGAATTATATTTGAACGATTGAAACTGGCAAAACCAAATCAAAGAAAAAATCTTGCACAATAGGTATTTAGACACAGTACTTTCAAATACTTATTATTGTAGTACAATTTTCATGAAATAACTTGACAACATTATTCTATTTTGTTTTACAGAAGTGAACACATGCAACAATTAATTGTACAAAGTCATACTGATATTAAAAACAAACAGTTAGAAATGATGGAAGCCGAGCACAAATACATCATTACAATAGCCAAATAAAAATAATAGAATTAGAAATATCTTTATTGGAAAATAAAACAAACCCTAACAATTAAATTTAAAAAGACTTTTACCTACTTAGTTTTAGTTACATAGTAATTTTATTTTTCTGATTCTTTTTCAACACAATATAAACATAACTTTTTTATGAGTATGACCCAGTCATATCATATTGTTTTTATTGATAGTACTTAAATGTTTCGCCTACTATCTTGTTCACACTTTTCATTAATTAAATATGCTTACTATAAGTAGTATTCAAATATACATTCTTAGATACTCAAACATTCTGTTTTAAACTATTGTAACATGTACTTATTTTGTGGGTGTCCAATCATTTGACAAAAAACAAATAACAAATTTTCATTTGACAAATAACATTTGACAAAATTATACTTACTTGATAATTTTATTATTTTACAAACTATTGTTTAATAAACTACTCATTAGACAATATATCTACTAAAAAAAATTCATTAAGCTAAAACATTATTTCACAAATTGATTATTTTTAAACATGTTAGTTGGCAAAACAACGTAAAGCATAAATAACATTTAACAAATACTAGCTGCCCTACTCCTGTAGGTTACATGATAAGTTAGATATTTAAGACAATCGCGAAGCACAGCATAGCGATTGTCTTAAATTTCGAGGTTATTTTTTTTATTAGACAACAGAAATATTAGCTGACCTACTCCTGTAGGTCACTTGATCGGTTAGAATTTGCTTACATCCTTGCTTATATAATATATCATACCTAATATACCATATTAAGTATTTGTAAAATCACCAATTTGGCAAACAAATTATTTAGTCAAGTGAATATTATTAAAATAATATTTTAACAGTAGAAATATTTCCTAAGTAAAACATTTGCGAAACCTGTATTATGTCAAATGATTATTTTTAAAGTAATATGTTTGCGAAGAGAAAGTTTGTCAAATGATTAGTTTTTCATTGTTTGTAAAATGATCTTTCATCATACGTTTTTTGTTTAACAATAGTAAACCTATTTTGTGGCTGCCTATTTTGTTGTTATTATTATTAGGTAGGTACCTATGTTATGTATGACTGCTTTTGAACTTTAAACTGTTAAAATTATGTTTAATATGGGTTTATTAAAAATGTCTTTTTATAACTGCTTTCTCTTTATTTTCCCAGTATTGAATTTAGAGCAATTTGTGGTAGGTAGGTAGTTAATCTGCCTAGATGGAGAATGCTCAATGCTATCTTTCTGGTCACTATGTCCAAATCTTCAGATCAGCATCACAAACTACCTAAAACATACATAATTTTTTACAAGATAATAAGTATGTTACATAACGCCGTCTGTATTTGGTCTGGCATGTAATTGTAATAAAACCATGACATAAAATTCATATATAAGTAATAACAATTAGTTACCTGTACATTTATTGAAGAAAATCCATTTTTCTGTTGATGTACGAGTATAACTGACCTCCATCTGCACACATTTTTTTCACTTATGTGAGTGCAATCAATTGCACCTGTGGGGAAATTGGCAAAATTGCGGAAGTTCTTCTAAGGTTGATGGCATTATAATAAACCTATTAGCAGCTATTTTCTAACACCTTTGGCTGATAACGGATTGCGACACCATGTTAGTTCGCTGCATCATCTTGTATCTACAATAAAACAATAAAAATAATTAGGTAGGTACTTTTGGGAGTGTCATTAGCATCAAACAAGGTTATATTTACTTACTTCATGCCGAGCCCAGTTGCGTAATGCGCGAACTACCTGTAGTTCAGCAATCAATGGGCATCCTCGAGGATCGTGAGTAAAATCTTAGCGTAACATTTCCACGACTAAAGCACCAAATCGTTTGGTAAATCTGTACATAATTTAAAGTCGTTATCACTTAATTCGAAGGGATTAATTCGTTGCTGACGCCGAACAGGTCGTCGGGATGTTTCCAGCATTATCTAAGTCTTCAAATCGATCAAGTCTTTAATTATATTTACCATTTAATCTAAATACAACGATATCGATAACGATAAAGTGACGTTTGTGTCAAAGTTTTTGAGGTTAGTACTGAAGTTAGTCTGCAGATAAACTAGGGGTCACGTCAGTTTATCTTAGAACCATAGATAGTCCGCGACTAAGAGAAAAACTTGATCTTGTAATAACGTTTACGTAGGTACCTGACTTATGTCTAGAACTAAGTCCAGTACTTTATTTAGATCTCGTTTTGTAATAAGACGGTATCCGTCTGTACTGGACTTAGTTCTAGACTTAAGTCAGGTACCTACGTAAACGTTATTACAAGATCAAGTTTTTCTCTTAGTCGCGGACTATCTATGGTTCTAAGATAAACTGACGTGACCCCTAGTTTATCTGCAGACTAACTTCAGTACTAACCTCAAAAACTTTGACACAAACGTCACTTTATCGTTATCGATATGGTTGTATTTAGATTAATGGAAAATATAATTAAAGACTTGATCGATTTGAAGACTTAGATAATGCTGGAAACATCCCGACGACCTGTTCGGCGTCAGCAACGAATTAATCCCTTCGAATGAAGTGATAACGACTTTAAATTATGAACAGATTTACCAAACGATTTGGTGCTTTAGTCGTGGAAATGTTACGCTAACATTTGACTACGATCCTCGAGGATGCCCACTGATTGCTGAACTACAGGTAGTTCGCGCATTACGCAACTGGGCTCGGCATGAAGTAAGTAAATATAACCTTGATTGATGCTAATGACACTCCCAAAAAAAACAGTAACTTATTTAAGTACCTAATTATTTTTATTGTTTTATTGTAGATACAAGATGATGCAGCGAACTTACATGGTGTCGCAATCCGTTATCAGCCAAAGGTGTTAGAAAATAGCTGCTAATAGGTTTATTAAAATGCCATCAACCTTAGAAGAACTTCCGCAATTTTGCCAATTTCCCTACAGGCGCAATTGATTGCACTCACATAAGTGAAAAAAATGTGTGCAGATGGAGGTCAGTTATACTCGTACATCAACAGAAAAATGGATTTTCTTCAATAAATGTAAGTCAGTAAGTAACTAATTGTTATTATATATGAATTTTATATCATAGTTTTATTACAATTACATGCCAGACCAAATACAGACGGCATTATGTAACA
This sequence comes from Scoparia ambigualis, assembly GCA_963921215.1. NCBI lineage: Eukaryota > Metazoa > Arthropoda > Insecta > Lepidoptera > Crambidae > Scoparia > Scoparia ambigualis. The sequence continues at coordinate 55,301,072 of OY992502.1, read as the reverse complement.
TACTTATTATCTTGTAAAAAATTATGTATGTTTTAGGTGGTTTGTGATGCTAACCTGAAGATTTGGACATAGTGACCAGAAAGATAGCATTGAGCATTCTCCATCTAGGCAGCCTAACTACCTACCTACCACAAATTGCTCTAAATTCAATACTGGGAAAATAAAGAGAAAGCAGTTATAAAAAGACATTTTTAATAAACCCATATTAAACATAATTTTAACAGTTTAAAGTTCAAAAGCAGTCATACATAACATAGGTACCTACAGGTACCTACCTAATAATAATAACAACAAAATAGGCAGCCACAAAATAGGTTTACTATTGTTTAACAAAAAACGTATGACAAAAGATCATTTTACAAACAATGTTTGAAAAACTAATCATTTGACAAACTTTCTCTTCGCATATTACTTTAAAAATAATCATTTGACATAATACAGGTTTCGCAAATGCTTTACTTAGGAAATATATCTATTGTTAAAATTTTCACTTGACTAAATAATTCGTTTGCCAAATTGGTGATTTTACAAATACTTAATATGGTATATTAGGTATGATATATTATATAAGCAAGGATGTAAGCAATTTCTAACCGATCAAGTGACCTACAGGAGTAGGCCAGCTAGTATTTCTGTTGTCTAATAAAAAAAATAACCTCGAAATTTAAGACAATCGGTATGCTGTGCTTCGCGATTGTCTTAAATATCTAACTTATCATGTAACCTACAGGAGTAGGGCAGCTAGTATTTGTTAAATGGTATTTATGCTTTACGTTGTTTTGCCAACTAACATGTTTAAAAAATAATCAATTTGTGAAATAATGTTTTAGCATAATGAAATTTTTTTTAGTAAATATATTGTCTAATGAGTAGTTTATTAAACAATAGTTTGTAAAATAATAAAATTATCAAGTATAATTTTGTCAAATGTTATTAGTCAAATGATTGGACACCCACAAAATAATTAGGTACATGTTACAATAGTTTAAAACAGAATGTTTGAGTATCTAAGAAAGTATATTTGAATACTACTTATAGTAAGCATATTTAATTAATGAAAAGTGTGAACAAGATAGTAGGCGAAACATTTATGTACTATCAATAAAAACAATATGATAAGACTGTGTCATACTCATAAAAAAGTTATGTTTACCTTGTGTTTAAAAAGAATCAGAAAAATAAAATTACTATGTAACTAAAACTAAGTAGGTAAAAGTCTTTTTAAATTTAATTGTTAGTGTTTGTTTTATTTTCCAATAAAGATATTTCTAATTCTATAATTTTTATTTGGCTATTGTAATGATGTATTTGTGCTCGGCTTCCATCATTTCTAACTGTTTGTTTTTAATATCAGTATGGCTTAAAAAAATAGTACAATTAATTGTTGCATGTCTTCACTTCTGTAAAACAAAATAGAATAATGTTGTCAATTTATTTCATGTAAAAAGTACTAGGTACAATAATAAGTATTTGAAAGTACTGTGTCTAAATACCTATTGTGCAAGATTTTTTCTTTGATTTGGTTTTGCCAGTTTCAATCGTTCAAATATAATTCAAATAGTAGTTTCAAATTCAATATTATGGTTTATCATCATTCTGGCACTACTTTCAACGCCCTCATTGTTTGATATCTCTGAAAACAATATACAAAATTTCACTTAGGTACATTAATTAAAACTTGCATGCACATAATCTTCTGTAAGTATTGGATTGTAATTATTTATAATGATAATATTGTATGTATTTTTTCAAAAATTTTACCTTGCACTTCTACAACATGGTGGCCTGTATTTTCCACATTGAAATTGACGGGTATTGAGTCAGTTTTATCATAACTAGTGCAAGGCTTAGGGTCAGCACTTAACGCAGGAATTGTTAATGCAACATTCGGAATCTAAAACAATCAAATTAAGATATGTAGGTACCTACAAATTTTAACATTTACTACTACATATTATAAATATGTATTACTTATTTTGTTCTCCTCTCGTCTGTGGGATGGCTCAATTGAGCCACTATTTTCTAGCGCCTGTCTGTGGGCTGGCTCAATTGAGCCACGCCACAGACGTCGAAAATGGGTGTCATATTTCGGCTCTGTGTTCCTTTGTTTTTTATTTGTTAGTGACATGCCGTACATATTTGGAATCACCATGAACTAGGCTCCATGATTCAAAAGTTCCTTTGTCGCGTCCCGAGGGATAAAAATAAAATATCGTCGTTTGAAACGTAGGGTTGTTTTAGCGCGTATATTGAAATCGGAATAATCGATTTATTATCGAGTTGATAGTATTATGAGCTGATTTATGTTATAACATGTTTTTTGATGCTTATGTGATGCTTTATTTCAATAAACTACGTTTTTTCCCTATATTTTATTTTTATTTTAATATGAAAAAAAAAAGATTTAAAAAAAAAAATCATATCTTTACTCTTACAATATTTTAGGGATTGGGAATGGTTTTAATAGATTAAGGAACTAATGCAGAGTTACTAGTTATCATATTAAAGCTTAATTATGAATAGAACGGACGGTAGCAACGTTTTTAGCGGTAGGTAGCTAAAAAAACCCCTGTCTGTGGAGATGGCTCAATTGAGCCACACAGACTAGGGGCCGCGGCAATACCGGCTCTCCACAGACGAAATTTTAATAAAAATACCTATGTTACATACCTAAATAAATATGTTTTATTTACCACTGCATCACTATCATAGCATAGTCATTTTGTTCTGACTAAGTCGTGAGGAGCAATTGAAATTACTTCTAAATCCTCAGGAGAAGGTGGCTTTTTGCCACTCCATGTCACAGTAATAGTTCCTCATAAAGGCAAATTGGATTTTGCTGACAGCTTCATGCTTTTCCACGTTAACTCGACTTCCCCATCTGATCGGCTTTTACCAGTTAGCTCAATAACTAAACATTATTATTACCAACGCGCTGCACTTCCTCCAACGTCACGTAGGTACTCAATTCGTCTGTCAGCCAAGTATGCAATGCGGTCGTTACTGTCGCTCCCATGGCCTTACAAGTATAGAAAACATTACAAGCCACATAAAGAAAATGCCAAACCTCACAATTGGACGCTGTAAAATTATCTTTTATAGATTTATGAGGCCAATGGCCTATGATGTTGTTAATATGACTATGTAGGTAGCTAAGGTAGGTACTTCATAGATTGTTTGTTTACTTACCTGCAATCCGTTTCACGCTAAAATTCTTAACGAAAAACTTAATTTGAAAAAAGTCATGATAAAAGTTTAAGTCTTGCATTTTTAACGGATGAAAATACAATACAAAATAGATTATGATTATTTATGACATATTTTTATCTTGTTTAATAATTATTTATGTAAAAAAACTCTACAGAAATTATTAACATCCAGTAAATCGAAACGGTGGAGTGAATGATGTTTGTGTGAACGAATGAAAAATTGTCATTTTTTGTATATTCTCTGTGGATATCATTCAAACCTAAGACTAAGTGCGGTACTAACTGGTCCACGGATGGTTTTTGTTTTGTAATAAGGTGAGATTTTAGTCCGGTACTAACTGTTAGTACCGTACTAAGTCGAGACCATCTAGTCTTGGTTTAAGCTCAGACTATCGTACGTTTTTGTAATAAGACGGATAGTGTTTCTCATGTTATGTTTTAACTTTAAAGTGTTGGCAATACCTGCTTTGCTTATAGACGTGTTGGCGCTGCCAATGTATCGCTCAAAACTACCTCCCGTTATTGTTTTAGTTAAGTGTGGCTCAATCAGTGTCAACATTTTGCTCCTTTTATGTGTACTTTTTATGCTTATGGCTACTGCATTGAATTGCTTATTCGCTCGCTTTCTCGCTATGCATTTGTTTATTTGCCTGATGTTTGTTGTAGTTAATATTTTATTTTACAAATACCAGATGATGGATGTATTTATTCGACATTTTTATTTTTATTATTGTGATGAAAGTTTGATTTTAATTTCTTTTAATATTAAAAGAGGTAAATTCTAATGTTAATTCAACGAATAAATACAAAGTATATTATCAGAATGCACGGGGTCTGCGTACAAAAACAACAATATTTTTTCGTAATATGAGTATTTCAGATTATGACATTATTATTATTACCGAAACGTGGTTGTTAGATGGCATAATGAATACCGAGTTGTTTGACGATCGGTACGTGGTTTGGCGACGTGATCGGAACTATGATGAGACGGGTCAGGTGTATGGTGGTGGTGTGCTTATAGCAACACGTCGCGACTTGGCTACTATACCTCAGCCTACATTTCATTCGACCGCGGAGGATCTTTGGCTAACGCTGACCTTCAAGCAAATAGGTAATAATGTTCACGTGAAATTACATATTTGTGTTCTTTACTTATGCTCAGAAAATCTTGGGTTCACATTCTCTCAGCAGTTGTCAAACTTTTTGAATTGTTTGAGTGATGTGGTTATGCGTAGTCCTTTGGATTTATACCTTGTAACGGGTGATTTTAACTTAAGTGGCATAGGCTGGTCTCCTAGTGTTAATAATGACGGTTCTTATGATCCTTGCAACTTTAAATCCGATAACGAGATTCGGTTGGTGGATGAGTTAACCACTCTCGGTCTCAGGCAGTTCAATGGAATAAAAAATGCCACTGGTAGGATTCTCGATCTTATCCTGTGTAACGATGATGTCTCTGTCTCTGACTGTAGTGATGACTCACTTGTACCGACTGACCCTCATCATGGTGCACTGTCCATTGACTTATGTTTTGCGGACTTTGTGCCTTTGGATAGGGCCTCTCGTATCAAGTATCTTTTTAATAAGGGTGACTACGTCTCCATTAACAAAGAGATTTCTGAAATTAATTGGCTTGATGAATTCTCATCTAAATCCCTTGAAGATGCGGTTGAATATTTTTATAGTACTCTTTTATTGTTGAGAGACAAGTACATACCATCTAAGGTGATTAACAATAGCCGATTTCCAGTTTGGTATTCTTCTGCACTGAGGAAGGTAATTAAAGAGAAGTATAAGTACTTGAGAAAATTTAAGATTTACGGTAACCGTTCGAATGATATATGTTATAAGTTATTACGTGATCGAGTGAGAATCTTGGAAAAGACCTGCTATCGTAATTACATTGATTCTATTGAAAAATCTATTAAGGACAACCCCAAAACCTTCTGCTCATTTATAAGGGGTAAATCTAAGTCTAACGCTATGCCAAGTAGTCTTAAATGCGGTGACCTAGTTGTCAACACTGGTGTTGCTGTATGCAACGCTTTTTCTGACTACTTTTGCTCAAATTTTTTAAGCGCTTCGAATTGCCAATTAACTCCTTGCCTAGATCTAGTGCCCTATGCTACAAGTGGCTCTGGCATATCCACTATCTCCGTTCGTGCCGATGAAATCACCAAACTTCTCTCGTCCCTGGACCCCTCTAAGTCTGCCGGTCCTGACTCACTGCCCGCCCGATTCCTTATACGGTGCGCCAAGTCCTTAGCCATTCCCGTCTCACTATTATTCAAAAGGTCATTAGGCGGTGGAACCGTGCCGATTATATGGAAGCGTGCCTACATCACCCCAGTGCATAAAAAGGGCTCCAAGACCGATATTGTCAATTACCGTCCAATATCCAAGCTCTGCATTATCTCTAAGGTGTTGGAGAAGATTGTTTATAAACAAGTTTATCGAGCAATTCAACATTACTTTAGCCTGACACAACATGGATTTCTGACAGGCCGTTCTACTGTAATTAGCCTTGTTGTGTTTAACAACTTACTCACTGAAGCTATGGACAGTGGCATTCAAGTGGACGTCATCTATACTGATTACAGTAAGGCCTTTGACAGAATCCAACATAACTTGCTTCTATCCAAGGTTTTGGGGATTGGCATTAGTGGGGACTTGTTCAGATGGTTTTCGTCGTACATTGACAACCGTACGCAGGCAGTGGTTGTTAATAATTATATGTCCGGGTGGGTATTGATTCTTAGTGGTGTTCCACAAGGGTCCTTACTTGGACCTCTTTTATTTACTATTTTTGTGAACGACATCGAACACTGCCTTAGGTCGTCGCGGTTGCTATGTTTTGCTGATGACATGAAGATAATCTCTACTGTCAAATATATGAGTGATGCGGTGTTACTACAGGAGGATCTCGTACGGCTACAGGATTATTGCGTGCGTAACCGATTGGATCTGAACCCATCCAAATGTTGTGTTGTAACTTATACTCGGAAGCGTAACTTGGTTCTGTACGATTATACGCTCGATGGGGTTGCTCTTCAGCGGGTCAATAAAGTGCGGGATCTTGGTGTTTGTCATGACGACAAGCTATTATTTGATAAACATATCGATAATGTAGTTTCCAGGGCTTCGAAGGCTCTAGGCTTTGTGATGCGTAGTGCCAAAGACTTTCATCAAGTTAAAACATTTAAGATCTTGTACTGTACATTTGTCCGCAGCTACCTGGAGTACGCGTCGCAGGTTTGGAACCCTCGATATCAAATCTATGTTTCGCGAATAGAGAATATCCAAAAAAGATTTTTGAAGTATTTATGTTTCCGTACTAAGACTAGGTATGAGTCTACGTCTTACATAGATTTATGCAAGAAGCACCATCTCCTACCATTGGATAAGCGACGTGATATCTCGGACCTGGTATTTTTGTTAAAAATTTCTTCTGGAGCTGTCGACTGCCCTGAGTTTGTCTCTCACATTGCCCTAAGAGCTCCCCTAAAGTCGCGCAGATTCCATCCGCTTTTGTATCTTCCCGGTGCCACGTCGAATTTCAGGCAAAACACATATCTCTGGCGTGCGGCTAACAGATTCAATGCAGTGTCCAGGGAGGTTGACATCGACCTTTTTAATACTGGTTATGCAAATGCGAGGAGACTTTTGAGCGAGCAGTTCTTTATTTGATGTTATTTGATGTTTTATAATTGTATTATTGTATTTACTGTGAGTATGTGATTGAGCGCTTGTAATGTTAACTATGCCTATTAAGTTAATTTGTTGCTACTTGTGAGGACCTATAATTGGCTGTTTGGTGTTATTTTAAGTTATAATTATGTATATTAGCTGTTGGTCTTCCAAATAAATAAATAAATAAATAAATACTATAAATAAATAAATGCTAAAGTAAAATACAGAGATCTAAATACTTTGTAGAAAACATTTAAAAGAAACGTTTATAGCTGAGTTCATCATCGGCCTATAAACGTCCCACTACTGGGCACAGGCCTCCCACGTGGACAATAGCACGTGGGGATATTGGACCGTAACCCACCACGCTTGCCCAATGCGGGTTGGTGGGTTTTAACGACTATTAACTTACGACAACAACCGGGACCAATGGCTAAACGTGCCTTCCCAGATGTATTAAAGATGTTTTTAATGTGGTCTCCCATCAGCTATCCGGCATTGCAAAAGTTCCTTAGCGAGCAAGATCGCAAGCCGAACATCGAGCTCCTAAATTAATATGTTACCCATATATTTTGTAAGGTTACGTCACGTCCATAATCACTATCTTTTATCAAAGCCACATGGGCAACACAATATACTTATTACTTTTACTATGACAACTTCCAGAAAGGCTTCATTAGTCGACTCGACAAAAGGTTGGACTTAAGTAGGTACCTACTTATTTCTTACATGACACAGTTTTTTGTCTTCCCATAAACTATGACAAATAGTCTTGTCATATGTAGGCTTACCATAATTTTGGAAGTCCAAACCGGGACAGGAGGAAGACAAAAAAAAGTGACGCCGAAGAAAAACACATAAGGTACTTAAACTCTACCAAACAATGTTTTATTTTGTTTAAAACAGATAGGTAAATAAAGTAAACGAAAGATAGTACGGAAAGGCCACTGCAGCAGAAAATGACATTGCTTTAGTTATTAATTACTGAGTTACTTGTGTTACTTCTATGGCATTTAGTACGTTCGTTTTTCTTCCGACGGTTTACTAAATATGGGCATAATACCAAACCGGCCGGGACGCCGGGGCCGATGCTTGAAACAGGGACAATCCCGGTCAAACCGTGACGGATGGTAAGCCTAGTCATACGTTCATTTCAGACGAATTATAGATATAATGAAAAAGTTATGTTAAGCGTGTGTTAAGCTGTTTGGCTAAGATGATAAAAATTTATTACAGTACCTGGATAGTTATATACAGACGTAGTACTATTTGTGATTCTGTGGTTACAGTTTAATATTGTTTAGTCTTTTTTTTAGTTATATCATATTAAATACATACATATTATAATCACTACTATTATCCCCAAAGGGTTAGTCATAGGCTAAGCAATGAGGACCGCAAAAGCCGTCCTCTGCCATAGTCCACTTTTCACCAAATAGCGACTGCACAGTGCTTGGCGTGACAGGTAGTGAGCCCATCGCCGCTCTGTGCAGGTGGATGTATGTGCATTGTTTAGTCCGTTAGTCGCCTTTTACGACACCCAGGGGAAGAAAGGAGGTGGCAGTATTCTTTCACCGCTACGCGACACGGTATATAATTACTTATTATTTATATATTATAAAAAGCCGCAATACAGTTATATCCCCAAGTATATAATTAAATACCGTAACATAATTATACGAAAGCGATTCATTACTAGGAATATAATTATGATACGGTTCAAGTTTAGTTATATTATTATATTACTGGATTAAGTTTAGTGAAATAATCGTAGGTCACGTGATAGGTTAGAAATTTAAGACAAACGCGAAGCGCAACATAGCGATTGTCTTAAATTATTATCGCTATTATTATTGATTATCTTAAAGGACAATGTTCTGCGCCCATACATTGTTAGCCTAAGAACCAACAATTATAAAATAATATTTTCTAGGTTCGAAATTGCATGTAAATAACAGTAAAAACAAATATTTTTGACGGACACTCCCGAGAACCTAAATATCAGGAACACTTGAGGTTATGTTTAATTACAGAATTTGAGAAGTTATGTTGCACTCTTTTGTTTTATTTGCCAACACTCATGCACGTTCACTAACAAATAAATAATCCATCATTATTTCACATTAATATTCTACAAAACACAAATTAAAGAAAATAAAACAAAACTGCAGACATGAACTTTCCCGCCAAGAAGTCTAGAACGTCAATTTTTTTTTTCTTGACTATGGATACTAGTCCTTCAGTCGTATTTTTAAAGTTCATTGATCGACTTAAGTTGACTAACGTTTACAGTTTGGAATAAAATGCGATGTATCGTATTCTAATGATGCTTGGAGTATTTGGCACTAAGTATATCGAGTCAGCCATGCATGCATAATATTATTAGGTTTGTTTGTACATACATATTATAAATATTTTGGTCACAAACCTTTAATTCACTGGCTGAATGCACTAAACTCTCAATACCCAACCTATAATATAAAAATGATACTCAATATTAATGTCTAAAAGTTCTTTTTATTATTGGTTACTTAACTAAAAGTGTCCGCGAATATCTAAATACTGTTATCTGTCGTAAAAAGTCGTAAGAATTATCATGTATGTCATGTTTGTGTTGGTTCTTAGGCTAAATTCAACAATGTCCTTTCTAACCTATTACGTGACCTACAGGAGTAGGGCAATTGATGCCGACCGACTGACGGGGGCAGCGAGCGAAGTGCGGGGTTCACAAACACAACGAAGCCCCCGCCCTACACGCCTACAATTCACTAAACTTGAAGTGTAATATAATTATATTCCTGGTAAGATAGTTATAAATCGCTTTCTTTTAACTATGTTACGGCATATAATTATATCCCTTGGGATATGACTATATTACGGCTTTATCTATATCCCTGTGACTTATATAGAAATATAATAGTATCAGGTAGGAAGTAGCGGACGAAGCAGTTTAGTAGCAGGATAAGGTTAAAGGGAGAGGTAAAAGTTTTTCACGAGCTTTATTAGTGCATACTATTCATACATACGTACCTACATACATCCACAAACCACAGAATAAGTAATAGTACTACCGTACAGAAGGTTCGCTCTCTAACGACTTTTATACGCGAAATTGTAACTTATCGTGTGACCCGAGCGTTCATATTCCGTAAAGCATCGCTAATTCGATATCGATTTGACGTCATGACGTCACAGAACGTAGGGTTCACGCGCGCGCGCAGGGATTACGAGTTAAGCGACTCGGCGCTCGGTGTTCGGTGCGTCGCGAGCGACAACCTTTACTGCCATACGCCTAGGCGGCCTGCCTGGGAGGCGCGCCGGCAGAACGTTCCTAAACTGCGGAGTGACACCCCCCTGCACAAACTCACGCCTGTTTCCCATAGGGGTAGGAAGAGACTATGGATCGCCATCTGCTACAGTCCTTACACACTACATTCAAATCCATCAATCTTTTCATGCACGCCCGGCGGTTTTTGTCACTGCGTACACCAGCCTTTTTAATGAAAACCTCTAACTTGACCGCGTAGGTTTTTCTGGGACGCCCTTGCGCAATCGTTCCTTCCACATTCGCACAATATATCTCTTTCGTGTTTCGACTTTCACTCTTCCTTTCTGTCGTCTCGTCTCGTGACCAAACCACCACAGCATTACTGTCTCAATTCTTGTCACTATGTCATCTTTCAGACCGCACGTTTCTCGAATCACATCATTCCTCACTCCATCGCTTAGTTTCACTCCACATACTTTCCTCAACGAACCTCTTCCGAATCTCTTCCGCATTTATTCTGCTTTATTTCTTCTTCTGCTATACCCAAGACTAAAGATGGTACAAATCATTGATAGCAAGGAATAATCATAAGATTTAGTTTTTCATATGACATCCCTGCTATTGTCATTTGCAATCACAGCGATTGTGATTTCTCATTAGTGCGTGTATAAATGAAATGAAATACAATTTTATTTCACTTTTCATACGATTTTTATCGAAACTAACGAAGTGAAGTGACATTTCTCCTGTGCGGGGGCGGTCGTTCTCGCCAAAGCGTCTTGTTACATCATAATCATTATTCAATTACCATGTCATTTCATTTTAATATTTTCAATGATAAATAGTAGGAAAATCTCTCTCAATGAAAAATAGCAGGTAATTTCACTGTGATAAAAAAAACGTATAATTTATATGATTATGACTTCTAAATACCAATCATTTCCATCTCTACAAGACTCACTTCCATACATCAGAGTCGGCACTAGCACTCCGCCGAATATCAAAACTGACCAGAAACTGTCGAATAGATAACTGATTCATAAACAGCCATTCGCGCCTTTCAGTCACGGTTTGACTACTCATAACTACTCTTATGAGTGCAAAGCGCAATTCACTGAATTTCCTTTCTTAACTCTTCTTTCTAGATCTTCCTCAAACTTTCCATCCTTTGTGACTACTATTTTCACATAAAAAAAAAAACAAATTTTGAAATGTTTCTGAAATTATCACCCAAAGTAGCAGACAAAAGTACGTGGCAAAAGTTCTTCGCAAAATTAAGATTTCGGTGTAACCAAAGAATCTCAAAAGTTCCTCTGCAACTCGTTACCAAAATTTGCATTGCTTACCCAAAATGTATTGTTACATTCATCTTTTCGGTAGCGTTAACAAAATTGTTTTCCTCGGTAAGGTATTCAAATATTGCATAACAACATTAACAACTAAAGAAACTGGCAAAATAACTGCTTGGCCGCGAGCACAAGCGGTGGCGGTAGCGGTTTGGTGTCGCTATTTGGTGAAAAGTGGACTATGGCAGAGTACTGCTTTTGCGGTCTTCATTGCCTAGTCTTTGACTAACCCTTCGGGGATAATAGTCAAGTTTATGTGTATGTATGTCATTTGTTATGCCCAACACCCCCCATCCTCCATCCATCCATCCTCGTCCCCATGTCATATTGTCCATGTGCCTGAGCCCAACAGTGGAACGTTTATAGGCTGACGATTTGATTTTGATTTGAACTAGCAACCCGCTTGACGCGTCGCAGGATGCTCGCTTCGTTTTCGTGGCCGAGACCTCAAAGTTCGAGCACTGGCCCATACCAATTCGAACAGTACCCATATAGTTCGCGGAGCAACCACATCCCTGTGACTGCCGTTATCAATCAATGGCGGAAATGGCCGGAATAGATAGGTCCGCGACGATGTATTGGTGTGTGCTATAGACCGAGATACGTCTAGAAAAACCAAATTGAAATCTTTCTTTACTTTTACATACATACATAAAATCACGACTATTATCTCCGAAGGTTTAGCCAGAGACTAACAATTTTCACCAAATAGCGACTGCATCATGTGCTGAGGGTGACCATGTGCTCAGCGTGACAGGTTTGGAGCACATCGCCGCTCTATGCTGTTGGATGTATGTGCAGTCTTTAGTCCGTTAGTCGCCTTTTACGATACCCAAGGGAAGAGAGGGAGTGGTAGTATTCTTTCACCGCAACGCGACACGGTGACATTCTTTTTCTTTTTTATATATTTAGCACGGCAAATGACCCCACGTCCCTAATGATGAGAGGAAGTGGAGTCCAGACGCGAGGAGTACTGGTGCAGCGTTAGAGACGTAGCATCAGTCACCCTCACTCTGCGGGCCCACAAAGCGTCTCTTCACGCCTTGTTTCTTTTTATACGGGCTAAGAGAGGCACGTAAAGTCTTCAATCGAGAGTGGTGGGTTATAAGATCGAGATGGCCCATCTCTTCATGTACTGTTGTCAATGTGGAAGGCCTGAGCTCAATATGGGACGTTTGTACAGTCACGAGCAAAAATATGGAAACAATTGTAACTCTTAATACAATGGAATAAGAGTCAAAGTCTGGAATTCTATTTTGAACGTAGGTACAGTTAATGACGCAGTCGATTTGTTCTATAAGAAATTAAACGAATGTTTTTCTATTTTCGTTCCTAAATCAAATTGTACTCTCAATCAAAGTAATGGTAATCCGGTATGGTATTCCCCATCTCTTATAAAAGTTATTCGTGAAAAGGGGCGTTTGCATCGTAAATGGAAAAAAACGGTAATCCAAGAGATTATGATGAGTTTTCATTACTAAGAAAGAGACAACACTCCTTACAATCATAATGTTTTAATTCATTTACCAATAACGTTGAAAAGCATATTAGGTTCTCGCCACGGTATTTTTGGAAGTATGTTAAGGCCAAAAAGGATGTTCAAACTACCCTCAGGAGTTTACATTGGATGGGGAGACACATGGTGGTGGCTTAGATATACATATGTACAGCATTTAACCAATTCTTTGAAAGTATCTTTACACGTTCAACTACGAATAATCAAACTCAATCTTATTATGATGTGAACTACTCGAGTACAGGAACCATGTCGCATTTAGAAGTTTCCTAAGAGTCTGTGTTGAAATTGTTAAAATCTCTTGATAGGTCTAAGGGACCCGGCTGCGATCGTGTACCTTCGATATTGCTATCATCTTGTGCAGATAGTTTGGCTATACCGGTTTCCATTCTGTTTAGTCGTTCGTTCGTTATGAGATTGTATCTTTCCCGATGAATGGAAACGAGCTAATTGTGTTGAATAAAACGGCCATTTCGTGCGCCCCCGCTGTAGATTTAAAAATATAGTGACAGACGGCTGTCAAAGTGACACACACACGTTAAACTTATGGTTAGGTTAGGAACAGACATCATTCGCGAAGCCGTGTAAAAGTAAATGGATAATTTGTTGTGAGGGGCACACATAAGTTGATTCGGGGGCCCGTAATAATTAAACAGTGTAAAACATTAGTACCAAGGCGGGCTAGTTACAAACCGTTAATTGATTGGAGCTTCGACGGCGGTCGTTAAGCACGAGGCATTTTGGCCCTTTTGGTTATGAGACGCATGCGGCGTATCTCGCGTTAAACAGAGAACTTTTATTAAGTTTTGAACTACGTGTTGTTGTGCATCAGTGGTATGTATTTGTCTGGGTTCAGTACTGAGGGGTAGGCACGGGAAGTTTAGGGTTATTAGGGCCTTCCACCCATCACAGCAGCCCGAAGACGCGCAGGAGCGCGGTCTACCAGCACCACAGAAGGCAGCCGGCGGCCGGCGAGTCCCCGGGACCACCGCGAACAGCGCGGGCGGACGAGAGGAAGACTAGTACGTAAGTCGTTTTCGTTTAATTATAAGAACCTAGTCAGTTAAGTTTAGTTAGTAGTAATCAAATGGGCCCAGCATTGATGTAGACTATCTATATCAAACACTAATATTATTCCAATTTATAAAAAAGGATCCAAATCATCAATTGAGAATTATCGTCCCATATCAATTTTAAATACTATTGGTAAAGTCAAAGACTTTAGCTACTCTATAGTTATATTTATCCAACAATTATTGCAGGAATACTATCCACGCAGCACGGTTTTTTAAAGGGACGCTCGACTATTTCCAATTTATCACTTTTTTCGAACTATGTATTACGGTGTATGAAGAGCGGTGGTCAGGTGGACGTGGTCTTCACCGATTTTGAAAAAGCGTTTGATCTGGTGGACCACGACCTTTTGCTGCACAAACTTTATAGTCTTGGAATCCATGGAGACTTGCTGCGTTGGTTACAATCATATCTTACTAACCTATCCCAGGCGGTAGTGTTAGGAGGATTTAAATCTGATTATGTGGCCATACCTTCGGGTGTTCCTCAAGGGTCACACCTTGGCCTTTTATTTTACAATGCGTATATATTTGACATAGCCAATTGCTTCTCTAAAGCCAATCATCTCCTGTATGCCGATGATAAAAAAAATATTTATTCAGGTGCGTCCTACTGTTGACTGTGAATCACTTCAAAGCGATTTAAACACTCTGTTTGACTATTATCTAAAAACAATATAACACTCAACATAAGAAAATGTCAATGCATTAGCTTCACGCGCAAGAAAAAACCAATAGAGTTTCTTTACAATTTTGACAACCATATTATTAAGCGGGTAACTGTAGTACGCGATCTAGGTATTCAACTCGATTCCAAAATGACTTTCACAGCGCATTTTGATAACATAGTGAATCGAGCATATCGTAACTTAGGATTTGTTTTAAGAACTTGTCAACCATTCAAGAGTACAATTAGTTTAAAAGTTTTATATTCAGTTCAGTTTTATTTCTCTGAAGCACGTAGGTAGTAGCTGAAGATATGAGGTGTCGGTAGCCGAGCGGATAGATGCTCGGGTTGAACGCGAGATATCGTGGTTCAATCCCCATAGCTCCGGTAGACTACTGACGTGTGAAACGCACACTAAAAAAATCAAAATATTAATGGCTTATTTTACTTAGATAGATTTTTTTAATTTTTAATTTTTATTTGGCAACGGGTAAGCGCTTGGCCTTCATCTCACCTGATGGTAAGTGACGATAAGGCCGAAAGCGCGCGAACCGGGAATCCTCAACCACTGAGGAACTGGCTATCTTATCTCAAACTGTCGGAACACAACAATGCTTTAAACATCGTTGTTATGGCGACAGACTTAGATAAGATGGTGGTAGCTAGCCAGGCGGACTTAACAGCCATTAACAGCTAGATGTTTATGGTAAGTACCAATTTAAATTTCTTGTTAAAATTTGATTATACGAAACAGGTCTCGGTAGAACTTCTCCAACATAGCATATTTACAATTATATTTACAATGCTATTATTATGCGGATTAGATATTTTGTGTAAATGTCGATATATAAAAAAATATTTTTTTTTCTTAGATCTATGGCGTCTCGTCGCGTCGCTGTGGAGATATTCGTTCGAAAATCCGTAACAACCAATCAACTGTTATTAAATATTTCGATCATTTGTGATACTCCTCGGGATCCCTCCTGCCACGAGTATATTATACATAGCTTTAATGATAACTGTCTATGAA
This sequence comes from Scoparia ambigualis, assembly GCA_963921215.1. NCBI lineage: Eukaryota > Metazoa > Arthropoda > Insecta > Lepidoptera > Crambidae > Scoparia > Scoparia ambigualis. The sequence continues at coordinate 55,285,270 of OY992502.1, read as the reverse complement.
AGTTATTAAATTATGTACAGTTGCTAATATTATTTGCTAGTACATAGCTCTCGTCTCGAATTGGGGCCGACATAACCTAGTCCACTTTAACCCCTCCAAAACACAAGTTTGCGCATTTACCGCGAAAAAGCATCCTTTCGTCGTACCTCTGAACTTTGAGAGTGCTTCCCTTGATACCAATCCGACTATTGGAATCCTTGGCGTCGATATTTCGAGTAACGTTCAGTTTCTAGGTCATTTGGAAGGTAAAGCTAAATTAGCTTCGAAAAAGCTTGTGAAAAGCAATAATTCTTACATGAAAATATTTGTATTGATATTCCGCAGGTAAAAAAAGTTAAATTTAATTTTTATAATACAAGCGCGTGATGGTTTTGTACATTTCGCAGAATAAAAACATTGCTCTTATCAAATTACTAGGTCTGAAACTTCAAAGCAGAATTGTTCTAATAATTAATATCAATATGATTGATTTTGCTTTGAAGTTCATTATGAGACTTATGTCAGTTTTTGCGATCGCGCGGCACCCCCTTAATAGAGCGGGTCAGTATTTCACGCCGGCCCACCGCTTACAACTGTATAAAGCACAGGTCAGGCCGCATATGGAATAGTGCTCCCGTCTTTGGGCTAGAGCTCCACAGTTCCATTTGACCGCATTCAACGCAGAGCTGCTCGAATCGAATTGTCGACGACGTGGTTATTTCAGGTCGGCTCGATCCACTGACTCTTCGGAGAGACGTTGCGTCTCTCTGTATATTGTACCGCATATATTATGGGGAGTGTTCTGAGGAATTGTTCGGCTTGATCCGTGCCGCTGATTTCCTACACAGCACTACACGCAATCGACTGTCATTCCATCCACATCACCTTGATGGATGGCGGTCTACTACTGTGCGTTTTTCACGAAATTTCTTGCCTTGAACACAGTGTTGTGGAACCAGCTCTCGGCGGCGGTATTTCCGGACCGTTACGACTTAGGGATCTTCAAGAAACGAGCCTATTCCTTCCTTAAAGGCCGGCAACGCGTCTGCGATTCCTCTGGTTTTGCGGGGTGTCCATGGGCGGCGGTGATTTGATTACTTTCCATCAGGTGACCCGCTTGCTCGTTTGCCTACTTCTGCTATGAAAAAAAAGCAAATATCATTAGCAACTGTAGTTGTAGTTTTTAGTTTTGCCATACAAATATGTTTAATCATTTAAACTAAAATACAACTGATTTAATAGCGACTTCATAAAGTAAAAAAAACATTCGATCACATACAAAAACTAAATACACCATCCCATATTAAATCGTAGCGAAATAGTGGCAGCTTTGACATATTATACACTAGCGGCCGCTCGCGGTTTCACCCTCGTGGTTCCCGTTCCCTTGGGAATATCGGGATAAAAAGTATCCTATGTGTTAATCCAGGTTATAAACTATCTGTATGCCAAATTTCATCCAAATCCATTTAGTAGTTTTTACGTGATAGAGTAACAAACATCCATCCATACTTACAAACTTTCGCGTTTATAATATTAGTAGGATTTAACATACATTATACAGGGTTAATTTTGGACCCCCCGCCAAAAGTAAATATAGGGTAAAAAGTAATAATAAAATAATTGACGTGAAAATAATGAATGTTTTCTTTTTTTAAATACAATTTTGCCTGCTTTTTATATCCTATAGTTCTAGGTGCGTGCGCTCACCCTCGCGGTCAAAGCGAGACGGCGCGCTGTCAGTGGTGCACGAGGTGAACAATAGCGGTCACGCGCATGCTCTTTGATAACAGCGAGAAGCCGGGCGCTAGGTGACAATAATTTTAATTTTCTAAGAACAAGTTGAGACAAAAACGTAAAAATAAATGTTTTTTAATTTCATTATTTGGTTGTACTTCTTAAAATTTGGCGGGGTAACCCTGTATGTGTTTTGGCAGAATACCCTTTTTTAAAGGAGCACTTCGTCACGTCACACTTGATCTGATCACACAGTATATTAAACATCCACAGATCTCATGCTCTATACGACTTGAAAGGGCATTGAAAATGAACGCGTAATTATTCTTTCGATACTTACTTAATTTTTTTTTTTTTTCAAAACAAAAAAAAAAATTTTTCAAAACCAACTTTTCCAAAATATTTTAGATCATCTTAAAACCCTTCGAATTCCGCGTCTTTTGAGCTGTCACACAGTGATATCGCACCTCGCGCCGCAAAAACTCGCGGCTAAGGGCACCTCTACAGCCTCAACCGTCACTAATATGAAAAAAAGTGTAATAAGGTAAAATGTTCCTTAGTTTAATGCCGAGGTGCTTTTTTTTAATTTTTTTAATTCGGCCCCGTTCTCGAGATATGGGTAATTTTCTGGGAAAACACACGATTTATCGTTCAAAAAAAGGTTGGTTTTTTTCAATTTCCAAAAATAGTTTTTGACTTTTTCAAAATATTTTTACATAATTTTAAACCCCTTCTAATTCCGCGTCTTTTGAGCCTACGTACGTCCTCGTGGCCTTAAACCTCAGGGTATCTCGGGCGAGTCGCACTTTCATCGAAAATGGGGGCCCTACTGGAGCAAACGAAAAAACATTTTCAATGTTAAAATAAACTACCTACTTTACCGACGAAAGCTGCTATGTACCAACGAGTTTGTAAAATGTCAAACGAAAATTTTGTGACTAAAATACTTCATCAGTCCAAATTGCTAGGGATCAAAATACAACTTCCGGCGGTTTTATTGAGCTTAAGATTTCCCCGAACTTACTGGCATAAGCTTGGAAACGGTCCGCAAACTCAAGAAGAATTTTTAAGACGTCTCGAATACTTAAATCTTTCGTTGAATTGTTTGTTTGGCCTGGTTGTCACTAAACACGGCATTATACGTAACGAGGTATTGTATCTAACATTTTATAATGTTAGAAATCCACTTGTAATTGTTGTAATTAAGAAAATACATAAACATATTACATATGAGGGGTTGGTAGTATTCTTTCACCACTACGCGACACGGTTGTCGTAGAAGGCGACTAACGGACTAAAGACAAACATACAGACGAACATACATCCAACAGTATAGAGCGGCGATGGGCTCACCACCTGTCACGCTGAGCATATGTGCAGTCGCTATTTGGTGGAAAGTGGACTATGGTAGAGCACTGCTTTTCTGTCCTCATCGCCTGGTCTCTGACTAACCCTTCGGGGATAACAGTCGTGATTATATCTATGTATGTATATTATATAGGGTCTAACAATATCAAAAAGCGAACATTTAAGGGGAGCATCTATACATCACACTGAGTATGCTCACCAAATTGGGTCCAAAACTTTTCAACGCGTTTGATTAAGGGTGGATTCGACAAAACTGGAATAAGGTCTTATACCTAGATTAAACGCCGAATTTGTATGGACTAATCTCGGAATAAGTCTTATTCCAGTTTGGTCGAATCCACCCTTAGTGCCTTATAAATAAACAAAGAATAAGCTACGAAAAGTTATTCTGAGTTTAGATCCTGCAATGTAAACGAAATTTCTAATTAGAGTAAAAGAGACAAAACACGGAATAACTATTCTGACATTATTCTCTGTTTATTTGTAAGTAGGGATGGGATTTTACCAGGAAAAAACCCAAATTTGGGAAAAAAACCTGGGAAAATTCCCAAACGGGAAAATATTTGCGTTTTTTCATTTAATACAAATAAATAAATTAATAAATTAAAATAAAATTTAAACTAAATTTCTCGAAGTGTGAATTATACATATCGAATACCGTGGCCCCGGACCGTAGAGCTCAAATTATTTCTGACTTTAGTCTTCTGGCCCCCATCATCAAAATTCTTAGCGACGACTCATTGTTTTTATTAGGCGCACCACTTCTCGATGCTGCCATGCCGGCTTTTATTGATGATGCCATCGCTAAATTCAATTTAAATTCAGACCGTCTATTCCAAATTAATCCACACATGGCACTATTCATTCTTCGTTTTTGTCTCTTCGTTCCAAAATTTACCTACGTACTCCGATGCTCCCAACTATGGCTTTTTCCAAACTTATTGTCAATCTTAGATTTTCTGATTAAAGATACTCTAGTTAAAATTCTAAATTGTCCCATGAGCGACCGCGGATGGCTACAGGCTTCCCTTCCTGTACGCTTCGGGGGAATAGGCATTAGAAATTTAAGCAGTGTGGCCCTGCCAGCATTTTTGTCTTCTGCGCATAGCACGTACAATCTCTACCGGAAGATTATCAACCCATCCTTGGGTTCCGTAGAGTTGTCGTGTGTGTCGGATGCCAAAAACGCCTGGCAATCCATCTGTCAAAATTCAGACCTCCCTTTGATGCCACAGTCGCAGAGGCAATGGGACGAGCCACTTTGCAAACTAGTTCTTAAGGAGCTTATATCCACTTCTGCTAATACAGCAGAACATGCTCGTCTCACTGCCGTCTCCGAGAGAGAGTCAGGCCACTGGCTCCAGGCATTACCATCTGCTAATGTCGGTACCTTGTTGGACGGGCCGTCCCTCACTATAGCGGTTTGCCTCTGTCTTGGCGCCAGGGTAGTCCACCCTCATCGTTGTGTGTGTGGGGAGGCTGTTGACGAGCTTGGCCACCACGGCCTCTCATGCACTCGCAGTGCTGGCCGTATGTTACGGCACTCCTCACTCAACAGCATCATCCGCAGTGCTTTTGCCACCGTTGGTGTACCGGCTGTCTTAGAACCAGCTGGTATCTCTCGCAGCGATGGCAAAAGACCTGACGGTATGACCATTGGACCTTGGAAACTTTTCAGGCCGTTGGTGTGGGATGCGACCTGTGCAGACACCGTGGCTCCATCACATGTACGCGCAACCTCGCATCATGTCGGAGCTGCTACGGTAAGTGCTGAAAGTCGCAAACGGAACAAGTACGCGAATCTAGGCCGCAACTATATATTTGTTCCGTTTGCGGTGGAGACATTGGGTCCATGGGGGCCGGAGGCAAAACAGCTCGTTAAAGAGTTAAGTACTCGACTTATTGAAGCCTCCGGTGACAAGAAAGCTGGCAGCTACCTCTGCCAGCGTATCAGCCTGGCAATCCAAAGAGGTAACGTTGCCAGCATTCTTGGTACCGTCCCCATGAGCCCACAGTTGGAGGACATCTTTTATTTTTAGTTTTATTTTCTATAGTTTTATGTTTAGGTAAGTAGTTTAATTTTGTTTAAGTATTTAAGTTATTTTGTTGTTTTAAATTATTGTGTGTGTAAAAGTAGGTTATACAAATATTATATTGAAAATAAAAATATATTTACACTACATAACACATTTCCACAAACAATTGGAATAATAAATACAAACAAAAATGGAATTATGTAAGAACTTTTATAGTAACATGTAACTTTCGGCGATTTTGATGACCAATAAATGCGAAAAATAAAAGGGTTACGCAGCGGAGGTGAGGTAGTTCCGAGCGGGAGGGAGGGAGTGGCCATTGCGTTATCGGCTCGTGTCGTGATCTGTCATACCGTCATACGTAGTTTCGCCACCATACCGTGCGCACTTGTGTTTCTTTGTTTTCTATATTATTGAGGACCTGGATTTTTGATTGTTTTGTGATTAAATACGTAATACGCTTTGGGTTGACAAGTGCTGCTACGATCACGGACTGTGATACTTACTGCCGCTTAGCAAAACAGCATTAAACGGTAAGTTTGAATGTAAAATTAGTAATTATATAAATTACTTGTAAAGTAATGAGCATAATCGTATCTGATGTTGGTTTAGCTAACGTATATATTTTTTTGTTTTCAGCCCTTTTTAACCCTAGAGGTGCCACCTTCAATTCATGCCACTTTTGCCGCTCTTGTGCCGACTCAATCCATTTCAACTCCAGCTGTTCTTTTTATATCATCGTATTAACGCTTTAATAATAACGTATAAATTAATAACTATTAAAAGTTAAATCTGTAATCAATTTTTGCCAAAGGGTATGGTAAGCGGCTCGTTTATCTAATATTGTACGACTATATTGTCATTAAACCTATCTCAATAAATTATCTGCTATCGTGTGTATATCAAGGTTGCCTTAAGTTTGATGTGACTCCATGACTTTCCTATTTATTATTCTATTCATTCGCTGCAAGTTGAGCAAAACCGGGTACGAAACACAAAAATATCTTAAAATATGTTTGTAACTGAATACCATTACATACATAGTTTTAATATCTACCTACATTATATTTCATAATGAACCTTTCTCGTTATGATTTTTAAACAAACTTTTTAACAAATTCGCCTTGGCAATCTTGAAGATAGGGACCTCTCCATCTTATGGCTACACATCGACTGCGGACGTCATCATCGCGTCTACGCGTGCCTGTATAGTTCCCACAGCGGTAACAACGGAACTGACCAACTTATCGAGACCGTCCAAACAGCGACAGACTCCCTTCTCCAACGAATCCCCTCGGCCGAGATTGTGGTATTGGGAGACTTCAATGCCCACCACGTCGAATGGCTTGGTTCACGCACAACTGACCACGCGGGTAGAGCCGTTCATGACTTCGCTTTGGCCTACAGTCTGTCCCAATTGGTAACCGAGCCAACACGGGTTCCAGATGTAGAGGGCCATGCACCTTCTTTATTGGACCCTCTGCTGACCTCGCACCCAGACGGCTATCAAGTTACTGTTGATGCACCACTAGGCTCATCAGACCACTGTCTGATTCACAGCACTGTGCCTCTCACAGAAACTTCAAAACCGCAACCAGCGGCTAGCCGTCGAGTCTGGCATTATAGGTCGGCGGACTGGGATGGGATGCGAAGCTTCTTTGCGTCCTACCCGTGGTGGCGAGTTTGCTTCTCGCTGGATGATCCTGATGTCGCCGCGGACTCTGTCGTTGATGTGATACTGCAGGGAATGGAACTTTTCATTCCAAACTCTGTGGTTCCCATTGGCGGCAAGTCCCAACCGTGGTTTGGTCGTTGCTGCAAAATGGCGTCTCGCCAAAAGCGTCAACATTACCAAGCCTGGGCTAATGCGGTGTCATCAAAGGATTCAAACACCAGTGCGCTCAAAAAGAAGTACAACTTTGCCGCCAGGTCTTTTAAGAAGGACATTGCCAAGGCGAAGTCATCATTCATAGGTAGAATCGGCGAGAGGCTAGTGCGTCTTCCTTCGGGGACGCGTGCATTCTGGTCTCTCGCCAAAGCTATCTTAGGGAATTTTTGTAAGCCGTCCCTACCACCATTGCACAAGACAGATGACTGCCTGGCCTACACTGCAAAGGAGAAAGCCGATCTCTTGGGCTCTCTTTTCGCATCAAACTCGACCTTGGACGACGGGGAAAACTCTCCACCAACTATACCGCATTGCACTTGTACAATGCCAAACGTTCAGTTCCTGCAAAGGTTAGTTCGTAAGGCTCTTTTTTCCCTTGATATCCATAAGTCGAGTGGGCCTGATGCAGTTCCACCCATTGTGCTTCGGACGTGTGCTCCTGAATTGGCACCAGTTCTAACGCGCCTTTTCCGGCTATCTTACACTACTGGCGTCGTCCCGAGCTCTTGGAAGACAGCCCTTGTCCACCCGATCCCAAAAAAAGGCGATCGCTCAGATCCGTCCAACTACAGGCCAATAGCTATTACCTCTTTACTCTCCAAAGTAATGGAGTCCATTATAAACCGCCAGCTCTTGGGGTACCTATAAGAGAACCAGCTACTAAGTGATCGCCAGTATGGTTTTCGTCGCGGTCGTTCGGCTGGTGATCTTTTAGTGTACCTTACTCACCGATGGAACATGTTAAGTCATGTCTCGAATTGGGGCCGACATAACCTAGTCCACTTTAACCCCTCAAAAACACAAGTTTGCGCATTTACCGCAAAAAAACATCCCTTTGTCGTACCTTTAGACTTTGAGGGAGCTCCCCTTGATACCAATCCGACTATTGGAATCCTTGGCGTCGATATTTCGAGTGACGTTCAGTTTCGTGGTCATTTGGAAGGTAAAGCTAAATTAGCTTCGAAAAAACTGGGTGTGCTTAATGGAGCGGGTCAGTATTTCACGCCGGCCCACCGCTTACAACTGTATAAAGCACAGGTCAGGCCGCATATGGAATACTGCTCCCATCTTTGGGCTGGAGCACCCAATACCAACTCCTTCCATTTGACCGCATCCAACGCAGAGCTGCTCGAATTATCGACGACGTGGATATTTCAGGTCGGCTCGATCCACTGGCTCTTCGGAGAGACGTTGCGTCTCTCTGTATATTGTACCGTATATATCATGGGGAGTGTCCTGAGGAATTGTTCGGCTTGATCCCTGCCGCTGATTTCCTTCACCGCACTACACGCAATCGACTGTCATTCCATCCACATCAACTTGATGGATGGCGGTCTACTACTGTGCGTTTTTCAAGAAATTTCTTGCCTCGATCTACAGTGTTGTGGAACCAGCTCTCGGCGGCGGTATTTCCGGACCGTTACGACTTGGTGATCTTCAAGAAACGAGCCTATTCCTTCCTTAAAGGCCGGCAACGCGTCTGCGATTCCTCTGGTTTTGCGGGTGTCCATGGGCGGCGGTGATTACTTTCCATCAGGTGACCCGCTTGCTCGTTTGCCTCCTTCTGCTATATAAAAAAAAAACTGCATCAAACCAATCCACTACGCTGCATATTTGTTATATCCAAGTTCGCAAGTTGAGTTGGATGAAGAGCACGAGGTGAATGCCATGGAATTTATCCATGAAGCCAATTGCTAATATTGACATTTCTGTCGATTTAGCCAACTATAGAGCTAAACAAGGTTTATGGGGTAGATCAATTATTTGGAAGAATGTCACAGAAATGGATCCAGTCGTTTGGTGGAGAGTGTTGTGTTAATAAAAATTGCTGAGTAGAGTTGCAGTAGGCCTTCTGACTGTTTCCTGCATTTCGGCAGCCACTGAACGATCATTTAGCACACTTGCTTCTTCTTCGTCGTATCGATAGTTCAATATATACGTGCTGTTAAACAGTTTTGGCCCAATATACCGCTTTTGCCACCCCAGGAGGAGAAGCCTCATTCAGGTCTTTCTTTCAACGTGCAGGTGTAAGGGCAGCGCGGGCATGACAGCAGATGCCGCATGTCTTGTTCTGGAGCGCTATACTCGCACTGGGCAGAGTTCAGAGCAGTATAACCCCACCTGGGCATATTCGATCTGCAGCGGCCCACTTGGGTCCGGAGTCGGTTAAGCTACTTCCATGTGGGCCACGCTAGGTTATTGCCAGGGGGAAGATTTTCAGAAGGTGCAATTGAGTTAGGTGGAGGTGCACATATTTCCTGCCATAGTTTGCAGCGGGCCTCTCTAGGGTGTTGGTGCAGATATTTCCTGCCATAGTTTGCAGCGGGCCTCTCTAGGATGTTCCGTTAAAGATTTTGTAAACTTCAGGAAGCTCCTACGGCTTTTGAGGCGACTTTCAGGCGGTTGGTGCTTAAACAGAGAGTGCCTGTTGTAGGATTCTTGCCTTAGCTTTCACCTTTAACACCTCTGCGAACTTGCTGCGATGCTATACCAGATAATAGGTATAGCATAAGGGGAGTGGCTTTGAGACAACCTGTAATTTTCCTGCATGTTTCGTTCAGGGCGACGTCTACCTCTTTGGCATGAGTGGACCGATGCCACACTGGGCATCCGTATTCTGCAGCTGAGAAGCAGAGTGCCAGCCCTGACGTCCGTAGTACATGAGGTTTGGCATCCCATGAAATTGACGTTAAACGAGAGATTAAGTTGTTGCCAGAGTTAACTTTGAGCTTTGTTTGCTCATATACACAGTCAGTAAAGAAATTAATAGACTGACTACATACAGGGCAGCAATAAATAACTGGAACCTTTTACATAAACATAAAGATGACAATAACGATGAAGATGACGAGCCCATATCTACTCCTGGAGTAGTACTTAGTCCAAGAATTTGTCCAAATTACGACGAACAACCTTCTGCATCGCGCACAAATACAAATACACAAGAAATCGAATTCTGTGATATGAACGCAATAACAGCAGAATAATATGATAATGACAGCAGCGATAGTAATTAAAAATGTACATTAAGCGATAGAAAAATATTCTAGCACAATACTTTTTAATACGTAATAAATAAGTTCCTCTGGTTTTGCAGGTGTCCATGGGACGCGGTGATTACTCTCCATCAGGTGACCCGCCTCCTCGTTTACCTCCCTCTATTATAAAAAATAAAAAAAGTTATTATTCGGTGAAACGTGGACTGGGGCAGTGGACTGCTTTTGCGGTCCTCAAAGCCTGGTCGCTGAATAACCATAGGGATAATAGTCTTGAATATATTTATGTATCTGTCTTATTCTGACTCTCACCTGAAAAACAGCAAACGCATTTACGTTTTAAGCAAAACAACCAACAAACATACAAGTCGAGAACGTATAGTTTTTTATCAACTTCCCTCTTAAAGGTAGAGCAAACTACCTCAAATAAACAGAGGGTAGGTACGTTTTATTTGCCGAGACTCCGCGCTGATTGCAGGGCATCTAATTACGGTACTGTCAACACCACATCTATAGCGAGTCCACATCTGCAAGAGAGTTTAACACATCTTTGATAGGATGGTTAAAATTAATAGAGATTATTTCTACTCCATTGACTTTCATTGCGATTTCGTCAAATAACTTTGTTTTATGAGTTCTGTAAAAGGGTGAATTTTCCAAGACCAAAAATTGCGTGGCATCAATGAAATCGGTACTAAAAACATAGTTATAATGTTCTTACATTTTTTTCTGGTTAGGTGAATAGTACTCTATGTGTTGCACTTAATATTTTATTAATGGAATTAATAGGTAAGTACTCCAAAAAAAATTAAACCTCGTAATCTTTCATTGCCGTGTTGTCCACACGTCACCTTGATGTGTAAATAACGTTCATTTCATTTCAAATACAGAGTGTCCTATAAAGAGTGTGCCTAACTAAGAGAGAAGATAGACTCTTCTACAGGGTGTTTGGTTATAGGTACTTATATACTATGCCCGCAATTGGGCAATCGAATAGTATTTGCAGTTTCGCATGAAAACAATTTTTTTTGCAATCTCTAAATTGCTTCAATACAAATAGTTGTTATTTTCTCTTAATAAGATTTGTGATGACCCTCTACGCATCAGCCACTGAGGCGTTGACGTCGCGCTCAACCACTGATAGTTGACCACGAATCCGGAAGTCCAGGGTTCAATTCCTTGGTTGGGCAAAGTGTGTTTTCGGAGTGTTCGATGCACAGTATCACCACTGATCAGCTCGACGGTGCAGCGGCTAGCGCGTACGCTTTGCAATCTTGCCCGCTAAGCAACTTTCGCAATGCCAGGTCGCTGGATGTGTGACAATTTTAAAACATCTCGAGCTCCTCCGTGCTTCGGAAGGTACGTTAAGCCGTTGGTCCCAGTTGTTGTCGTAAGATGACAGTCGCTAAAACCCACCATCCCGCATTGGGCCAGCGTGGTGGGTAATGGCCCAATATCCCCACGTACTATTGTCCACGTGGGCTGCTTGCGCCAAGCAGTGGGACGTTATAGGCTGATGATTATGATGATGTGATCACATACCCGCATTTGGCAAGGGTGGCGGCAAGCTAATCACATCACATCACACTTCACACTAATATTATAAAGGCGAAAGTTTGTGAGTGTGTATGTTTGTTACTCTTTCACGTAAAAACTACTGAATGGATTTGGATGACATTCGGCATACAGATAGTTTATAACCTGGATTAACACATAGAATACTTTTTATCCCGATATTCCCACGGGAACGGGAACCACGCGGGTGAAACCGCGAGCGGCCGCTAGTACCCACTAATTGTAGCGATGGCTTGATTTCAATGATGGAGGCCTTTGCCCGCAGTGGGACAGTATACAGAATGTACTTTACTTTTTTTGATGGCCTCACAAAGATAGCCTCGAAGCATACTGATCTATCTTTTTATTGACGCTTGCATGCGTGTATTAAGTTAATTTAATATGGGCTATTAAAAGAATAACGAAACGCTTAATATGATTATAGTATTTATTAAAATAAATAAAAAATAAGACAGGTTTATAAAGGGCCTTTACACAGATAGTACATGATGCATAATTTAGGCATGGGCATATTAAGTACATAGAAAATACATTTACTATTTTAAATATGGTAGATGACAAAAGTACTTAACTTAGAGCTCCGTTCGGTCCGACCGCCAGCAAAGAAGTGACGCCACGAGGCGGAGCGTCCGCTTTTATAAGCGGTGACAAACAAGTGACGTCACATCGAATGATTTTCTATCAAAAAGTCGTAACATCTTTTTTTTGTACTATTTTCATTGAATTTTGATTAGATTAAGTATAAATAGAGTTACTAGGAATAAGTAAACCTAAAAAATATGACTTTAAGCTTACAATTGTATAATAAATGAATTGAAGCAAGTAAACGAGGTTATTTAAATGACAAACAGCTTTAGACATCAGTAAAATTGATAGTGTTACCTGAATGTGCAAGGACATTGCTTAAAGTATTTAGTAAGCTTATTTAGTTTAGTGGTTTATAAGATTCTTGTGAGATTTTGTTTTCAAAGTTAATAAATCACATAGACAATAATTGATAGATGCTTTTCTATAAGTAAACTAGAGAATAATATGGGTAAATTAGTGAGACAAACATGCTTAATTAAATCGAATAATCTATCACGGCCAGACTGACCTGTACTTCGTTCTCGAGGTACCTACTATAGTTTAATAGTCTCTGGCCTTGACATATTAGCCCTACCACCTGCTGCGAATGAATTTCAGACTAATATCAGGGCAGGACCGTCCAGCAGTATATTTTATGTTTTTAATTAGTCTCTGGCCTTGACATATTAGCCCTATCACCTGCTGCGAATGAATTTCAGACTAATATCAGGGCAGGACCGTCCAGCAGTATATTTTATGTTTTTAATTAGTCTCTGGCCTTGACATATTAGCCCTATCACCTGCTGCGAATGAATTTCAGACTAATATCAGGGCAGGACCGACCAGCAGTTTAACTTAAGTTTCTCTATAATCTCTGGCCTTGACATACTATTCCTATCACCTGCTGCACATGAATTCGGAATAGTATCAGGGCAGTGACTGATCAGCAATTTTATTAATCGTAAATAATTTTTCGTGGTAAAAGAAAGCTTTCAATCAGATTGTTCATAATCATAACAAAAAAAATGTTTGATTTAATAATTTATTTTTTACTAAATACATATGTATTTAATTTACATTACACTTTTTTTTTATTTTTATGACATTATAATTTTATAAATCCTAACAATAAATGTTTTACTATTAAACAATGTACTACTAGAGTACTCGTAGCTGGCAGACAATGTGTTTAATTTATACATACGATAGATGATACATAAAAGTAATTGTTATTCTAATTATGAAATTAATACATTCTATAATTTTAATCTACCACGGTCAAAAGAAATTACAGGGAGTTTTCAAATAAAGCATTTTGTTCTACCCATCCACCCGGCCAGTGTCTTAATTTTTCTTTGGCCACCATGACATTTCTCAAATTATTTTGTCCTTCAAGACAGATTCTATCGTTTTCTAAAATTTCTAAAATGGTGTAGGGACCTTTAAACTTTGGGCTTAGTTTGTCATGACGCCTATGGTATTGATTTACATAGACAGTATCTCCCACGTTATATATTTTATTGGTCCTTCTAGTGGTATCAAACCTTTCCTTATATTTTCCAGCAGCAATAATTAAACGTTGCTGAGCTATTTCTTTATCTACTTGAGAGTCAATAAATTGAGCATTGTCATCAACCTGAATATCAGCCAGTCGAGCCTGTACAGAGGGTATGTTTCCTACATGTCCAATTAATAATCGTATCGGTGAAAAGCCTGTAGATTTTTGAATGGTAGTATTGAGTGATAATTGTACCTTCCACAAAACGTTCGGCCAGTCTGATATATTGTCGATTGAAGTGGTTAACATATTAGTTACGGTGCCCACATATCGCTCTAGTTGACCATTACTTCTTGGAGTCCCTGTCGAAATCATGTGATGTTGTATCTGCAATTCTCTAAGCAAAGATTGTACTTGACCTGAACTAAAGTTTGTACCTCTATCCGTTATTACCAAAGTCGGAGCGCCGAAAGATGTTAGTTTCTCTTAAAATATCGACTAGTTCATGACCATTAAGCGTTTTTAAGGGTTTTAGAATGGTGTATTTAGTGAATCCGTCAACAATCAGTAATAAATATTTGTAACCTGACTCAGATTGCCTAAATGGGCCAGTACAGTCTAAGTGTAGAGTATGAAACGGTTCTGATTTTTGTATGGGATGTAATAAACCCTGTTTAGGCCCTGAATGGCTTTTGCCTTCTACGCATACTAAACAATGAGCGATATATTTTTTTGTAAAAGCTGAAATTCCAGGAAACCAGAAATTCTCACGTATTTTATTTAAAGTTTTGTCAAAGCCGACGTGACAATTTTCATCATGGAATAAGCGAAGTACACTAAGCCTGTAGCCTTTTGGAATGTAAAATTTGGGAATGGTATCAGGATCTTCTTTATAAAGTAGTAACTCGCCCCTTACAACATATTGATTTGCATCTATATCTCCGTGTCTAACATTTTCTAACAGATTTTGAGTCTCAACATCGTTATTTTGAGCAATTTTGAGCCAAGACGGTGGATCATTTGCATCATTTATGACATTAACTGATTCAATGGGGCCAGCAGAAAGGTTTACAGGATTTCGGCTCAAGTAATCTACATGTCCCACGAATTTTCCCTTTTTGTACACAATATCAAATTGGAAATCTTGCATGTAGGTCCACCATCTGGCTACCCGAGGTGATAAATCTCTTTTTTTTTTATTTTTTTATTTTTTATAAAAGAGGGAGGCAAACGAGCAGGCGGGTCACCTGATGGAGAGTAATCACCGCCGCCCATGGACACCCGCAAAACCAGAGGAATCGCAGACGCGTTGCCGGCCTTTAAGGGAGGAATAGGTTTAAGGAAGGAATAGGAATTGGGAGGAGTGGGGGGGGGGGAAAGGGCCTCCGGAACCCTCACTGGTCGGACGAAACACAACAGCACCAAGTGCCATTATTTCACGCCGAATATTAGTGAGAGGGTGGTATTACGCCGGGCGAGCCGGCCCAATGTGTGCTGCAACGCAGCGTGGCTCTACCACTCAGTTGGTGTCACTCATTTAGCACCACCCAGGGATCACGTGTAGGGTCTCAAGGGTAAACCTACGGACGCGAGCAACTTTGACCCCCTCTTTTATTCATGGTTGCTTTAAAAGAGTTACAATCAGTCAATATAGTAAAGTTTACACCTAGGAGATAAACGTGAAAGTGTTTAAGAGCATTAAATATAGCCAATGTCTCTAGATCATAAGAGCAATATCGTGATTCGGCGGGAGACGTACGTTTACTGTAGTAGGCTATAAAATATTTCGCTTTACCGAGTTTGTCTATTTGATCGTCAATTAAAGGTATGGGGTATCTTTCTTTCTTAATAATCTTATTAAGTGCTCTGAAATCGATACACATTCTGTCAGTCCCGTCCTTTTTTTTTTTACCAAGAGGACTGGACTGGCAAAACACGAATCGCTCTCCCTAATATTTTTTTTTTTTTTAACAAATCATCTACTATTTCCTTGACCTTTTCTCTTTCAACGGCAGCTAAGCGATAAGGACGGTAATTAATAATTTCATTATTGCTTAGACGAAGCGTCATTACACCGGTTTTGACTTTCCCTATGTTGTCGGAGGTTGGCAAAACCGAGGGATACTTATGAAAAATGTCTTTTACTTTACTTTGTAAATTTACATCTAAATGCTTTATTGACTCTATCAATTCTGCAATCAGATCATCAGATTCTAAATTTTCGGATCTAGGAGAGAGTGTACGTTCTAATTTAAACCCACTTGAATCCATAACGAAAGCAATATCTGGGTGTTGAATGGCATTTCTACCAATTAAACAGTCATAATGAAAATCGTCGTCTCTGGCTACGTTAAAATCTATCTCCAAACTAACATTATCGAATCTAACAGGATAAGTCACTTTTGAGAAAACATTTATTTTCCGTTCCCTATTCCTTCCAAAGTTATAGAACAGGTAAAGAGTTCACCCCCAAGACGTTTAGCTATAGAATCTTTAAGTACACTACAACTAGCACCCGAATCGATTAGAGCCTTTATCGCTACGTTGTTAATAGTAACATCAGTTACAATTCACGCTATTTTTTGGATTCCTTGGATGCCTTTTGCTTGAAGAAACAAACAGATTCATCGTGACCCATCTTTTTGCAATAGGTACATTGAGGTATGCTTAGCATAGTTTGATTAAGTCTCGTCGTGGTTTCAGAATTTTGTGGTCTATTTTTGAAACACTGAGACTTCACATGTCCTAGTTTGTTGCAGAGAAAACATCTACTGGGCTGTGTTTGCGTATTATCAAATTTTGGGCGTTTACGAGGCTTTGTATTAGAAAGACAGTCATTAAAATTTGCATCAAAAGAACGTTTCCGTGTAGGTTTAACATAAGTTGAAAACAATGAAATTAGTTCAGAGGTTGATCTAACTCTGCTATTGAAAGCGGCCATTTTAATATTTATGTCATTTATCCCCCCACAAACAAGATCGACTAGCTGTTGCTCAGTGAAAGTAATCTTAGTGCCACGTAATAATCGTAGTTTTTCTCGGGCGTATTCACAATAGGTTTCGGCTGTATCTGATGAATAGAGAACTGCTTTAGATAACTTTTCGGAAAGATTCTTTTTTTCTGGATAAAGATCTATAATACAAGTTTTAAAGTTTGTCCAAGACCTACCATCCTCAGGATCCCATGTTTCGAACCATAAAAGTACGGAACCCTTCAGGGCCTTACCAGCTTTGGCTACTGTTGTGACACTGCTCCATCCACGGTCATTGGCAACGGCGTCAATGTTGTTACACCAACTTTCGACACTGTTGTCGTTTTTGTCGGCATCAAACGGCGGCAGGTCCAAATCTTCGTCACTATGTTTAACGGCAACCGCATCTCGAATTGCTCTCAAAAGGCCTTCTAGGACCGTGGGGTCCATCTAAGAAAAAAAACAATAAATATTAGTATTGGAATAGGTACCTACGTAAGAATCCAAAAATCTGTAAAACTAATAAGCATAAAAAAGTCGATAATATGTACCTACAGGTCAACATATTTTCATGATAACTTTCTCTTCTACACTCGGCGTCAAAAAAATCGCACCTTTTAAAAATCATCTTTAAAAATTCTTAAACCTTATGTAGAGGATAGTGTTGGGTATCATTAGAAAGGTAACAAAAAGGAGTATCAAAAAACAATTAAATTTAACTTTCTGTTTAATTATAATTATACAAACAACATTAAAATTAATTAAATAATAAAAATCCTTAATTAAGTCCTAATTAACAACAGATAATTTACAAAGAAAAATGTACAAAAAGTGTCTTAAAATTAACTTAAAATCTAGTGTTACCCCCCCTTGCCCTGATCACGGCTTCCATACGGTCCCTCATGGACCTCACCAACTTCAGGAGCTCTTCTTGAGGGATAAGCCCCCATTCTTCAATCACCGCGTCTTGGAGCTCCTGTAGAGTCGAAGGAGCTGGATCCCGAGATCGAACCTTACGTTTAAGATGGTCCCAGAGGTGCTCTATAGGATTCAGATCCGGACTTCGCGCTGGCCACTGCATCACAGAGATTTGGGACCTCTGCAAGAAGTCGCTCACGATGCCTGCAGTGTGAGCGCGAGCGTTGTCGTGCATTAATGTGAACCCCTCGCCAAAAGATTCGGCAAAGGGGACCACATGCACTTCCAGGACCTCAGTGACATAGCGGCGAGCAGTTAGCGACCCTTGTCCGCGAGCACCTCCAGTCCGGGAGACGCAGACAAGGTCGGTTTTGCCGGCAGCAGACATACCGCCCCAGAACATGCAGGATCCGCCACCATATTCCACCGTCTCCTGGATGCAGGCTTGGGCGAAACGTTCACCCTGCCTCCGGTATACTCTTCTCCGTCGGTCGTTGCAGAAAAGACACTCTCGCGTCTCGTCTGAGAAGAGAACAGCTCTCCACTGCTCAAGGGTCCAATCGACGTGGTCACGAGCAAACTGCAAGCGGGCTCGCCGATGCGCTGCAGTCAATTTTGGACCCGTAGTAGCTCTGTGGGCCGCTATCTTCTTCTCCTTCAATCTTCTTCTAACCGTAGATACGCTTACGGTGCGTCTGCGAACTGCCTGGAGCTGCTGTTGCAACTCAACAGCGTTGGAGAAACGATTTCTCAAAGAGTTCGACACAACGAACCGGTCGTCTCTTTCCGAAGTGCAGCGACGTCTACCCGAACCGTGTCTGCGGATATAGCCACCGGTCTCTATGAAGCGCTGGTACACTCTTCGAACGGAATAACGGCTCAGGTTCAGTTGCCGGGCGACATCACACTGCCGCACCCCTGATTGCAGTAGTGCAACCACTTGAGCGGCTTTATCAGCTGTGGTATCCATCAAAATCTGTGCGTGTGTCCTCTTCAACGGTTGAATAGCGAATGACCCACATTGAACCCGTGTTGACCGTTTTATACCCACAAAGGAAGCGCAACTAGCAACTCTCACGGGTAGCAAAATTTGCATCGAATTTTTGTGACACTTTATTTGTTGCATTAGGTTTTATTTGATAATGAAAAGTAATGTTTTTTATTAAGTTAATTAAGTAACCTTGTAAATAAAATCATAATTAATGCGACTGCATGTGCATATCAAGAGTAAATTACATTTGAAAGTGATTTTCTAAGAGGTGCGATTTTTTTGACGCCGAGTGTAGTTGTATTATCGGGGAGTACCCCGACCAAATACTGATCAGAATTGGAAGCTATCTCCTGCTCATTTGTCGACAATATCAGGGTGTACCCTGACCTAATGTATGGCAAATAGCAGGGAAAATAAGCAACTCAAAAGGGGAAAATAGTATTTAAGTAATATACTCGCAACAAGTTGGCACATTTCAGCGATAGCTTTCAATTCGTCGCATTATAAGGGAGTACCCTTACCAAATACTAAAGTTGAAAACTATCTTCAACGTTATCTGTCAGCATTATCAGGGAGTACCCTGACCGAATGCACAACAAACATCGGAGGAAATAAGTGACATTTACAAAATAAATAATGTTGGCATCTCATATAAAAATATATCCACTTTCATCATTCGTATCCCACTTCTGATATTAAGTTAATTTAATATGGGCTATTAAAAGAATAACGAAACGCTTAATATGATTATAGTATTTATTAAAATAAATAAAAAATAAGACAGGTTTATAAAGGGCCTTTACACAGATAGTACATGATGCATAATTTAGGCATGGGCATATTAAGTACATAGAAAATACATTTACTATTTTAAATATGGTAGATGACAAAAGTACTTAACTTAGAGCTCCGTTCGGTCCGACCGCCAGCAAAGAAGTGACGCCACGAGGCGGAGCGTCCGCTTTTATAAGCGGTGACAAACAAGTGACGTCACATCGAATGATTTTCTATCAAAAAGTCGTAACAACTTTCTTTTGTACTATTTTCATTGAATTTTGATTAGATTAAGTATAAATAGAGTTACTAGGAATAAGTAAACCTAAAAAATATGACTTTAAGCTTACAATTGTATAATAAATGAATTGAAGCAAGTAAACGAGGTTATTTAAATGACAAACAGCTTTAGACATCAGTAAAATTGATAGTGTTACCTGAATGTGCAAGGACATTGCTTAAAGTATTTAGTAAGCTTATTTAGTTTAGTGGTTTATAAGATTCTTGTGAGATTTTGTTTTCAAAGTTAATAAATCACATAGACAATAATTGAAAGATGCTTTTCTATAAGTAAACTAGAGAATAATATGTGTAAATTAGTGAGACAAACATGCTTAATTAAATCGAATAATCTATCACGTGCGTGTTAGTAAAGATACAGCATGTTTCATGATGTGCATTATTTTAATTGATTTAATTTGTTAAACATAACTTTGCAAAATCACTATAAAACTGGAGCCCATTTTATGTCATTGTATTCAGAATGATGTATATATGATGTATGTATAGATACCGTCCTTAAACGTTCGCTTATTGATTTTGTTAGACCCTGTATAATCACGACTTTATCCCCGAAGGGTTAGTCAGAGACCAGGCAATGAGGACTGCAGAAGCAGTAGACTGCTATAGACCACGTTTCACCAAATTACAACTAAACATGTGCTCAACGTGACAGGTGGTGAGCCCATCGCCGCTCTATGCTGTTTTATGTATGTGCACTATTTAGTCCGTGAGTCGCCTTTTACGACACCTAAGGCCAGATAAGGCGATAGTAATCTATTAATGAGACGCACAGCACAAGAACTGTCTAAACTCTAAACTACCTTAAATTAAAAATCGGGACGCGTATTTCAATCCAGCCAAAGGGCTGTCGCAAAAACGTCCTATCGCCAATTAAGTAGCCATTTGCCACTCCGAAATACGATACTTTGATTACAGCGGGAGTTGGTCAGTCACTTTTTTCCCCGGTAATTATTTCCAAATTGGAGAGCCCCATTACTTACTTTGGTAAGTTAGAGAAATCTGGGATCTGGGAGTTGGGTGGTGTAATTTATTACTAATAAGCGTATATTTATATTTATATGTTTAGTTTAATTAGAACTGTACGAGCCTCCGTACATTAAAATAATTATTGCATATTGCATGATGATGATGAGGTATTTCACAATGATCTTAATGCGTTTGCATACGCATCATTTTACAAACAATTGTAGAGTTAATTACTTACAATTAGCCCCAACATTTTGATCCAGTTTGAAGGACCATAATGTGGGGGGGGGGGGGGGGGGCTGAAATAAATTATTAAAATTAATTCTACAATTGTCGGTAAAAGTAATGCGTATGCAAACGCATTGAGGTCATTGTGAAATTACCAATATGCAATAGTTATCATAACGTACGGAGGCTCGTACAAAAACAGTAGTAGAGGTGACATAGTTTTAATCACACTATTCCGTGGTCCAGATTTGGTGTTCTGGTTTTAGTATGTACCTACCAATGACCTATTTTATGTACCTAATATAATCTTAGATCACATATAAAAATAGATACATAAATCATAGTGGAATAGTGGCAGCTTTGACAATACATTTTACGTAGGTATATGTGTTTTGGCAGAATAGCATAGAATAGTAACTAAAGCAAAGAGTAGGAGTGCTATGGCATTTGAATAGGCACTCCGTTTGTTGTCAAACAATGCGATATTATGTGACATGCACACGCAAAAATATAACAAGTAAATTACATGCGCGTTGGCCCTTGCCAATGTTCTTTGAGGTATTTAAAGTCAAATTACCCTTCGAATTACATTTTGTAGATCGCTTTTGAGTTCGGTTTGTGACCAGGTATCCAATTTTTTTTCACTTTACATTTGACGTTTTCAGCAACTTATTTTGTCTCTTTCCTTTCAATGTTTATGGACCATTCGAGTATAGAACGACCTTCACCGGGAAGGTTAATGGATGAAAAGTATTTTATATCAAATTTAATATGTTAAATAATATATCGCAAGTGGGTTGGCTGAAAAATTTCAGTCCAGTAAGTACCTTTAATGATTAATTTAATATAATTTTTTTTTTATTTTACATTACACTGGTGTTTGTGTGTTTGTAATGAGCTTATCTTTATATAAACATAAATTTTATTTATTTAACCAGACGGTTGCAAATTACTAATATTGACTTGCCTGTTTACAACTGCCTACCCAATGTTATGACAGGAAAAAAATAGTCAACCTAGGCTTCATACTTTCGATTAGTACCTATGTAATTTATCTATTATCGAAACAAGTGCAATGCTTTAAATTTTTTTTTAAATATTTAATTAATCATATACTTGACTGAAATTTTCCAGCCAACCCACTCGCAATATATTTTTTAACATATTAAATTTGATACTGTAATACTTTTCATCCATTAACCGGCTCGGTGAAGGTCGTTGTATACTCGGATCCTCTACTATTTGGACTCCTTCTATGCTCTAGTTAATATTCTGAGCAGAATAGTAATTCTTGAAATATTCTGAGCAGAATAGTAATTCTTGAAGGTGCATTTTGTCATCCATTAACCGGCTCGGTGAAGGTCGTTGTATACTCGGATCCTCTACTATTTGGACTCCTTCTATGCTCTAGTTAATATTCTGAGCAGAATAGTAATTCTTGAAGGTGCATTTTGTCATGTTGACTCTTAGCTCGCACTCTACCAAACCAGATGTGTACGTTTGTCTTACACTTGTCGCTAGGTGCTCATTTTGTGCGGACCTTTTGAGAGCGTTAATTGTGCTTCTACTTTTTATATGTGATCGAGGACTATAATACCTTTTCGGTAAAGGCAGCATAAATATACTGTAATTGGTGTTTACACCAGTTATATTTAGAAAGAAATAAATTATTAACAAGTCGTTCAGAAAGTTGCTTAGTTTCCGAGATCATTTTACTATTACACGTACTGCATTTCTAGCTTTTGTACTCCTATTGTTTGTATTATGTTGCTTACATTATTTTTACAAGTAGCATACAAGAAAATTGCTTCTAAAAGAAAGAAGAAAGGGACATAATTTTTTTTAATGGAAAATTTCATTAATTTCAGGCGAGTGATTGCATTACACTGTTCTACATATTTACGAAGAGTTACAAAAACTTTATATTGCGTGGTGTTTTTTTTCTCGGGCTAGGGCGATCTCTTTAGTGCCGATAATTACTTGATCGTTTTATGTTTGTTTTGATTGCAAAATGCAGGGGTTGTGGGTAGACAGAAGTGTTACACTCCGTTTTAACCGCCTCCGTGGTCTAGTAGCTAAGCCACCGGTTTCAGACCCATAGGTCCCGGGTTCGATACCCAGCGGGGGTACATCTTTGTGTGCTCGGTTTGGTTGGTGGTAGGGCTGTTAAGTCCGCCTGGCTAGTTACCGCCATCTTATCTTAGTCTGTCGCCTTAACAATGATGTTTATAGCATAGTTGTGTTCCGACAGTTATAGATAAGATAGCCAGTTCCTCAGTGGTTGAGGATTCCGGGTGAAGCGCGATTCCACCTTCGGCCTTATCGTCACTTACCATCAGGTGAGATGAAGGCCAAGCGCTTACCCGTTGCAGAATATATAAAAATACTTACGCTTTGCCTTTGACCTGTGATTTCACTTACAAGCTGGAACACAACAATACAATATAAGTAATGACGTTTGGTGACAGAAGTAAGTACAAATAACTTGTATTTCGCAAACAGGTGTCGCATAAACAAAAGTGGGTACACAATTATAGGTCTATTTAATGTCACCTATTCAAAATTGTGAATGGTAACAAAACTGCAACACACGCTCTCCGTACGTACTTACGTACAGCGTGCCCAGCCGGCAAGCGTGGGTAAACGTGGTCCATTAAAGTTCCAAAAACAGGTTGTGCACAAAGTTGAAACAAACAAATTATCCATCCGAAAGTCACGCGAATTTCCCTTTGTCAACGTTAATTTGGTGCGGGGTAGCGCTGGGTGTTTGGTGTCGATAATTAGAAGGACGAGTCGGCACCTCGCCTCTACTGCCAGCGGGTCAGGCGGCAGCATAATTAGCGTTGTCTCTTGGAAACTCACAAAAACAATGTTTGGTCCACATCCACGCAGGTGTGTAGTTACAATACAACTGTGTTGTAACTTTCAGTGCTACATATATAACACACAAATAACTACTTACGGCTATAATGGCTAGCGACCCGATTGCTACAGAGCGGGTCAGTTAGCAGCATAATTAAAATTGTCTCTTGAAAACTCACAAATACAATGTTTGGTCCACATCCACGCAGGTGTATGTAGCACTGTAAGTAACAATAGTATAAACTAAGTAAGTAACAATAGTATAAACTAAGTAAGTAACAATAGTATAGTGCTTACTTACTTATTCCGCTGGGTTAAAAAACCGACTGCTACAGAGCGGGTAAGATGGCAGCTTAAGCAGCATTGTCTCTTTGAAACAAAATCATTGTTTGGTTCACATAGACACAGGTGTGTAATTGTGTATGCACAGAACAGAAGCAAGACGACTTCTGTTCTGTCTGTGTTACATAACACTGTAAGTAACAATAGCAAAAACTATTGTTACTACTTGCTTACTTACTTACTCCCCTTAGCGACCCGACTGCTACAGAGCGGGTCAGATAGCAGCATAATTAAAATTGTCTCTTGGAAAGTCACAAAAACAATGTTTGGTCCACATTGACGCAGGTGTATCAATGTAGCACTGCTTTATGCTAGTGTTACTTGCTTACTTGATTCGACTGCTACCAGGTCAGACGACAATTTATATAGCAATGTCTCTTCAAACTTCACAAAAACAATGTTTGATTTACATAGACGCAGGTAAGTAGCACTGTTCTATGCACATATCTACAGTTGTAGTCTGTGGTTTCTTACTTGCTTATTGACTTGCTCCACCGGCTCAGCAACCTAAATATTACAGCAGGTCAGACTGCAGCATTATAAGCATTGTCTCTTGGCAGTACGCAAAAACAATGCTTGGTTTTTATTAAAAATGGAAGGAATGGGCCACCGTTTTACGCAATATTTACTTCAATTGTTGCGTTTGCCGCCTATAGCCGTTTTAGAAGCAGTGAGGAACATAAGGATTCTCTGTATAGGTCAAACGGTGGTCAGAGGTCTTCAAACGATGTTTCCAAGGCTGTCTTAGAACGAGTCCAAGAACATCAGGTGACCAAACTTTGTGAAAGTTGTTTAAATTGCAATAACGTAAACTAAACATTTTTTTTCTGCAACGGGAAAGCTTTGCCGCTCACTTCTCACCTGATGGTAAGTGACGATAAGGCCGAAGGTGATGGCAGCGCGCTTCACCCCACTGAGGAACTGGCTATCTTATCTATAAACTGTCAGAACACAACAATGTTATTAACATCCTTGTTATAGCGACAGACTTTAGGTGATTGAAATAATATTTACAATGTCATAATTATGTACTGTTTAAATCAAAAATTTTTGATTTTCCTACATTCGAATTACCAACAAGAATTCTTTGATCATCAAATAGAGCACAAGGTCTATCAGCCTCCGTAGAAATTGGGACGAACTTTAAGCCAGTACACAAGCGTGGGACGTACAATTCAGTGACCCTACCACTAGTTTACGTAGGTCGTAGACTGATCGCCTACGGCAATGTTTATCTTTTCCACATCAAAATGACCTTTGGCCAGTCAAGCGTTAAGTTCAGTATTCCGTACAAAACTTTCGGGTTTCGGTTGTCTGAAGTTTGCCAAACTTTGTACTATACACAGAACCGAAGAGAGGAATAGTCCTCGATGTGTTTATTGCGGGTTCTTCTTGGTACAAGATCTCCTCTGTAGGGTGTACGAAACCGTGGCTTAGATGTTGATGATTAAAAAGTGTTTTGAATAAAGTTTATTTTGCTTAAATTTTTATTTATTTTTCATTAAACAATATGTGATAGATTAAACAGTATTGTGTGGTAACTGCTGCTTTCAGGCCATTACCAACTGGGACCCAGCCCCACGTGGGGTTAAACGGCAGCGAGGCTGACCTTTAAAGTTGCTTTCGAGTTGCGCGTGAGGCGTCCTATGGTAGTCTTAGGCAGTCAGTCTTTCTGTCCCTTTGACCCGGCGTCAATTTGCGAGGTGCAGTGTCGAGTGTCGATAATTAGAAGGATAGAGCAGCTCCACACCACTTAGATTCAGATGAAACGTAATTAGCAATCTCGTACCTAAAGAAATTAGCAGTGTAAAAATGAACGACAACGACATAATTAGATTATTTTACGTACTACAGTAGATTTTACATGGTTTTTAGATAAACTGAAGAGGAACTGGAGCAACGCAGAATAAATATTGTTTATGTTTGTAACTCAGAAAAGAGCCTTACATTAAGTGCAAATAACAAATACCTACTTGAATGAAACCAACTCTAAAATAGCGAAAAAAAAATATACACCTATATAAGGCGACTGCTAGAAACTGCAAGAAACTTCAAGGGCTGGTCAGGCAGGTCTGTTTTAAACATGACAAAAATTACAAAGAGAAATTCGCGTTTTTTTCATTTTTAATTACTTAAATAATTCATTTTGCGAATTTTAATTGGATAGTCTTTGAGTATCTAATTGATTTTAAAGCAATAACATAAGAAAACTACGCACATTTCTTAATAGGAAAATAATTGGTCTCATTGCAGACTAACGTAGGTACTTATCGTCAGGCTGAGGCGGACGGGTCAACAGACGGTTGGGTCAAGGACCGGCCGCTGCCCGTGCGTTATAAATAATCGTTATTTTGTATTGTTTTTTATTTCACTTTTCTTATGTTATTGCTTTAAAATAAATTAGATACTCAAAGACTATCTAATGAAAATTCCAAAATGAATTATTTAATTTTAAAATAAAAAAGTAAGTACGAATTTCTTTTTTTCATTTTTGTCATGATTAAAACACTTGACCTGACCAACCCTTGAAGTTTCTTGCGGTTTCTAGCAGTCGCCTTATATTTAGGTCGAACACTTTTTAAGAATAATTTATTGGACTGCACAACACTAACAGTGGAACATATTAAAAGAATACATTTGAGACAAAGGAATTTTTAAATAAGAGAAACGAAATTGGCACACAAAATTACAAAGAATTTAAAGTAATTCAAACATAGAATAAAAATACAGAGTTGTTACAATGTTACTTACATCTTAGTGTATATACACTAGTACCTACTCTAACTGTTCTGTGCTTATAATCCTTGCCTTTAATTAGGCAAACACTTATTTCATTAAAAAGTATGCTCAATAGTAATAATAAGTAAGCGTGAGAAAACTAGTACTGAAAGTAATGCTACTTAAATACTGAAATTTTAAATGAAAAATAACATTATAATATATGTAATTATATCTCATTTCCTCGACTCTATTAATAGACCCCCCCCCCTACCCCCGCTCAGCCGAGCGTAATTGACACGGCCAATTCGAAATGTCCCCAACAATGGAAAAAAATTGTTCGAACAAAGAACTTCGTTTTCTTTCAAGTTAATTACGTAGCCATTGTCAAAAGTTTTATTTTCCAAGTGACGTCATTTGATTGAATTTAATCGTTGTTATTCGTGCATCGCGGAGTTTTGTGGTTTGTGATAATTATATTATACAACTCAACCAACTCAACCCACCAACCCCATTGGGCCATCGTGGTGGGTTATGGCCCAATATCCCCCGTGCTATTGTTCATGTGGGAGGCTTGTGCCCAGCAGTGGGACGTTTATAGGCGGATGATGATGATGTATCATAATAATACATAAAGGTCGATTCACACATATCAGTGAAGTCACAGTTCCGGCACAGTACCGGCACAGTGCGAAATATTCTTTCATTACATTCTCTATGAACTCTATGAACACTGAGAACACTGTGCCGTCACCATTTGACCTAGAAGTATAGACAAGAACGTACATACAAACCATTTGTTCAAATTCTGGAATGAGAGACCTAAAGTTCGCTGCAGCCGCTTAAACATTTAAATGCCGTCAATCAACAGACAGAAATCGCAGCGCCGCAGCGCCAGATCGGTCAAAGATAACGTAGTGTGTATCAAGATGGCGTCCCAAATAGATTGTCAATAATAATTGAAAAAATATTTTTTCTATTCTAATACGATATAACTACATAATAATGACTTGAATAACAATTAATTTCACTTACTTGACAACTGAATTGTAGTAAACGTCTAGGTGTACACTTTGAAAAGAAATACAGAATTATTTTCGCCGCTCCGCACGCGCGAATGTCAAAGCCAAAGCCACACTAAAGCAAGGTGCCGAGTCGACTCCGCAGATGAGTGGAACATAGTGCGTGTTCGGAAGGGACTATCTAGTGTATTGATATATCGTATGAAAGAATATTTCGGCACTGTGCCGGTACTTGTCGGAACTGTGACTTCACTGATATGTGTGAAGCGACCTTAATACAGGTTTTTTTGTAGTGCTGTGCGGGTAGCGACTCATTAAAAGAATACTATCACTCCATCTCTTCCCTTGGGTGTCGTAAAAGGCGACTAACGGACCAAAAACTACACATACATCTAACAGCATAGAGTGGCGATGGGCTCACCACCTCTCGCTGAGCACATGTGCAGTTATGTTTTGGTGAAGCGTGGACTGTGGTAGAGGACTGCTTTTGCTGTCCTCATTGCCTGGTCTCTGACTAACCCTTAGGGGTTAATAGTCGTTGATATGTATGCATGTATTATGTTTTGTATACAGGGTTATTGGAAATACGTAGCGATCCCTTTAAGAGGTGATAGTGAAGATCAATAGCTATCAAATTGCCCTTGGGTAGATGGGGCAAAAATGTATCGATTTCGAAAAATATTTGTAAAGAAATATTTAAAATATTAAGAAAAGTGGGCCAGGCTACATCAAAGTGGATTAAAAAAGAAATTTACGTATTTAATGGTTGTTTTTGTGTGTTTTAAGTTTGATAACACTCTAATATGTAAAAAGAGAACAGTAATTTAAAAAAGAAAAATAATTTCTAATTCGGTACATTTTTGCCCCATCTACTCTAGGGCAATTTGATAGCTAATGATCTCTACTATCACCCCATAAAAGGATCGCTACGTATTTCCAATAACCCTGTATAACCCTCAACTGAGGGCCTAATACTCCCTTTCTCCGAAACGAAATTTCGGCCGATTGTCGTTTGCTATTTTTAGTGGTTTCCATTCCGTCGAAATTTCGTTTATACAAAATAGGTATAAAGATTGTTAATTTTTTTTAAATTGTTCGAAATTTCAAAAATTATGGAAAGCAAATTTCTAAAATTAGGAAAATCGGCCGAAATTTCGTTTCGGAGAAAGAGAGTATCTTAGTTGTTGTCACTTGTACTTACTACACTCGTAGATAGACAAAATATGATATGCGTTACGATAATTTCTGTTGTTTGTCGAAATAATAAATTAAGCACTATGTTAATGCTTAGTAGCACCAAATATACCTAAACCGTTTTTAAGTGATGTGGTGATATATAGTCTTGTAAAATTGATGTGGTTAATGTTAATTGATTAAATAAAACATGATGTGGCAAATGTTAAATAAAACAAAAAAAAAAACAAATAAACAGTCTGTGCAATAAAGAATATGATAAATCTTCAGTTTTTTACTACATTGCTCTCTGCTCTTTGCATTGCGTTTTTCATGGAGCGTCAATATCAATAATAATAAATTAATACTTCCCTACACTCACGCTAATTATCTAGCCGAGAGAAGCTTCGTTATGAAACTCGTTAAATGGTTACTAGACAACGGATGAACATACTTAAAATACTTAAATACATACTTATTATACATAGAAAACACCCAGACCCGAAACGATTAATACGTTGGTGGTAGGGCTGTTAAGTCCGCCTGGCTAGCTACCACCATCTTATCTAAGTCTGTCGCCATAACAACGATGTTTATAGCATTGTTGTGTTCCGGCAGTTTGAGATAAGATATCCAGTTCCTCAGTGGTTGAGGATTCCGGGTTAAGCGCGCTTCCACCTTCGGCCTTATCGTCACTTACCATCAGGTGAGATGAAGGCCAAGCGCTTACACGTTGCCAATAAAAAAAAAAATTAGAAAAACAATAATTTCTGAATTGACCCGACCGGGGATCGAACCGGGACCTCAGAGATGGCAACACCATGAAAACCGGTGTACAAACCACTCGACTAAGGAGGTCGTGTATAGCGACATAAAGTAAAAACATTTGCTAATAACCAACTATGTGAGCATACATGCACTAAATCTCAATATTCGTCGCCTGTCAGTCTCCAGTGCTTTGCTAAAATGCTCTCTGTTCATTGCATTGTGTTGCTCATAGGGCGTCGTGAGATGTGTGGCGGAAACAATGGATGTCTTGTAGCGTGGCGCTAACTCCTCTAAAGCCTGAATAGGCTTCGGATTGTGGTTATTGAAACCGTACAGAGCGTTACGGACTATTCGGATAACGTGTGCGCTTCTAAATGTTTCGAAGAGATGGGTTCTACCATCCACTCTTAGAACAGTGTTACTTTAATCTTACTTTGCAAATTCATATTACTGTGTCGCGTAGCGATGAAAGAATACTACCACCCCCTCGCTTCCTTTGCGTGTCGTAAAAGGCGACTAACAGACTAAATACTGCACATACATCTAACAGCATAGAGCGGCGATGGGCTCACCACCTGTCACACTGAACACATGTACAGTCGCTATTTGGTGAAAAGTGGACTATGGTAGAGGACTGCTTTTGCTGCCCTCATTGCCTAGTCTTTGACTAATCCTTCGGGGATAATAGTCGTGATTATATACAACCTTAATTTTTCTTTATACAAAACCATTAAGGGTGAGTTCCACCCATGAAATTGAACAACTTTTCCCAAGAAACCTATGTGCAAAAATGACAAAAAAAAATCTACCTCCCATGCAAAACTGTCCGATAAGCTGACGACAATAGTATGGGAGATCGAAATTTTTTTATCCTTCATGCACATAGGTTGCTTGGGAAAAGTTGTTTAGTTTCATGGGTGGAACTCACCCTTAATTGGTTATAACGAAAAATTAAGGTTGTATATATATAAGGCGACTGCTAGAAACCGCAAGAAACTTCAGGGGCTGGTCAGGTCAAGTGTTTTAAACATGACAAATATTACAAAAAAGAAATTCGTGCTTTTTTCTTTTTTAATGAAATAATTTTGTGAATTTTAATTGGATAGTCTTTGAGTATCTCATTTATTTTAAAGCAATAACATAAGAAAAATAAAATGAAAAATAATTAAAAATAACGATTATTTACAACGCGCGGGCAGCGGCCGGCCATTGACCCACCGTCCGTTGACCCGTCCGCGTCAGCTGGGTTAGTCTGCAATGTTTCTTGTCATTTTTGTCATGTGTAAAACACTTGACTTGACCAGCCCTTGGAGTTTCATGCGGTTTCTAGCAGTCGCCTTATATATGTATGTAAGATTAAAGTAATTCTGCTCTCAAAGGTAGAGTGGGGCCCTAATATAATTTTATAATTTCTTTGTGTGCGGTGGGGTAGCGGCTCAATCAAGGAATACACTGACCCATTTTTTCAACTAGGTGTCGTTAAAGGTGACTTATAAAAAAAAAATATGTAAAAAAAAAATTGTTTACGCTCACACTAATTACATACTATAGGTATTATCTAGACCAAGATAAGTATTCTTTAGAAACTCGTTAATATGGTAAGATAACGGATAAATATACATAAACATAGACCCAGACCCAAAATCAATTTAGAAAAACAGTTTCTTCCTTAATTGACCCGACCGGGAATTAAATACGGGACTTCAGAGATGGTGCGACACCAGACCCGGCGTGCTAACCACTCGACCACGGAGGTCATCAATGGACACAGGCTAATGGACTAGAGACTGCACATACCAACAACAACGGCGGCGGCGGGCGTGTCAGTCGAATGATAAATTAAACCTTTGAACCTTTTCTAAGAACAACACTACTGCTTCGTATCACACATTCAGGCAGTAGCTAAATGTTAGTCCAACTTAAATACCACATTCCAAGTAGCCAAAACACAAAAAAAGAAAGAAATCAACCCGACCAACAGATACGAGCAAAAAAGCCTTTCACACTTCTAAAGTGGCGTTAGTCAAAGGTTCTAAAGCCGATTTTAAAACCCGCGCACGTTTTGAGAAAAGAAATTTGCGTCAAATGGAACAATGGAACACGTCATTGGTTATTCCGTCCTACGCGAGCGGCGCCGCGGTATAAGCCGACTAAATATGAAGCTCTAAAACGCAATTCATAGAATACCATTGTGAAATTTTTGGGTGTGAAATTCTGATGCCTATGTGTCACGTAAAAGCTGATATACGTTCCTGGATGCCGTGAATTCCTAGTATCCTAGAATGTTGATACTAGAACGTTTGTAGTAATGAGTGTAATTTACATGTATTTCACGATTATTATCGCCGAAGGGTTAGTCAGAGACCAGGCAATGAGGACAGCAGAAGAAGTCAACTCCCACAGTCCACGTTTCACCAAAAGACAACTGCACATGTGCTCAGCGTGACATGTGGTGAGCCCATCACCGCTCTATGCAGTTGGATGTATTTACGACACCCAAGGGTAGAGAGGGGGTGGTAGTTTTTTTTTAGCGAGCCGCTATACGACACGATGTAACGGTACAGAATGAATGGTATCTGTCCGTTAATAAGGAGTACATGAGTGTAGCACTAAAATTAATATTAATGCGTTGCACCGTTATTGTAATAAGCATAAAAAATTAGTTGCCTGTAAAGTCGGTATACGGGCGAAAGTTTTACGTGACAACGACTTTGAGTGGTAAAATAATTTTAATGTGAATATTCATTCGTATAGTAGGAAGAAGGATGAAATAATAGTAACAATTTAAAACATTTATTTATACAAAGAATTATATTTAAAACATTAATTTATACAAAGTTATACTACTTTTTTGATTGAAAACTACCACAACATTGTGATTACTACAACATAACCTATTCACTTATGTCTTAGTCATTTATTTCATCATGTTATATTATCAGTCTGAAATTATTTACCTTTGCTGTTTGAATTGTCTCGCTCTGTCTCTCTCGCTCTTAGGCGGGCTAACTGTGCTCGAGTGGAAGGGACGCGTGCCTTTCACTTTTTATGTCTGTCTCTCTCGCTCTTAGGCGGGCTAACCATGCCCGAGTGGAAGGGACGCGTGCCTCTCACTCGCTCTCATTGTGAGCGCATAACGTGAGCGGAGCGTAACGCAGTTTCTTGAAGTGTCACCCGGCAAACCAATTTATAAGACGTTGTCACGTCAAAAGGAAAAATAAACTAGTTTAAAATAATGGACATGTGGATAAGTGGCTTTATGTTGAAGGTTGTAAGAATGAGTCAATGGACTAGGGGCTTTATTTTTATTTGAATTTCGCGGGGACTGTTCCGGGCGTCATTTGCGAAATGGGCGCTGTCTATTGGTTTAGAGTGATGGGGGGGGGGGGGGGGGGGGGGTTCGCCGGGATTGGTTAACGCGTCCCTTGTGACATAGGCGCCGTCTACCGTGCGTTATTTACTTGAGTTTCGCGGAAGACGGGGCTAGGTCGGCAAAATCGGTTCACATACAACATCTAGATGTTCAAACATGTAATATTGGCTATCTAAAGATATTATGGTTGGTTTATGGAAAACACTAAAAATTACGCGGGAGTGTCGGTAATGAGCGAGCGAGAAGTTGAGATTGAGAGATAGAAAGAGAGGGGAGATGTTATCTCCACGTGAAAGGACACGAAGTTGGCCATGTAACGAAAGAAAACAAATGTGAAGTTGAGACGCATAGGCGAGAGGGCTAGCTATTCGGTAAAAAGTAGGAATGGATTTGCGCGGGCGAATGTCGGGCGAGCGTGGCGCGAAATTGGAGGGTTTTTGGCGTCACTGGAGGGAATAGCAGGGCATTCGATTCAAGGTCGCCGGGCGATAACGATCTGATACGCGGGAACGAGCGTCCGAGCCTTTAAAGCGCGCTAAGTGATATTCGAGCTGCGATATTAACTAAAATTGTTTATGAAATAGAAAGTGATTATTAAAGTAAAATTATTGTTGTCGCAACTCGAACTGTTAACGGAATGAAGTATTACGGGTTATATAGCTGAAACGCATCACGGTAGCAACAAAACTATATAACTTTCAACAGACTTCGGTCTGGATGACCTTTGACTGTATTTAATAAGGTCGGCGTTTTCTATTACAACGCTAAACAATACACTATATTCGAGAGAGTAACGGGGGAGAGAGAGTAACGGGGGAGAGACAGTTGTCTCCCTACTGAAAATCGAAGATAGATCAGACACCATTTAGCTGGAGATAGGCACGTGTGACCCCATCCAAGTACGAGCCTATCTTCGTACATACAGTGTAGTGTTAGGTTTACACACTGGGTTTACTGGCCCGTCTTGCTAGTTCACTTAGAGGTCTGTTGCTTGCAGGGGTGACTCGACTTACATAACTCACCACGAAATTAAGTTAAATGTGGCTTGGGCCTAGATTGCAAAGGTGTACAAGTAGGGACTGTTAGTTTGACAAAATATAGGGGGTTTTCGGGTAATGTTTGGAACCTCGTCAGAGGAGGGCAGTTTCCTTCTTGGGACAACCTCTATACCTTGATGAAGGTAAAGCCGGATCTAACCGGATGTGCCTGGAAAAGATAAGGCGAAAGCCGATTTAGGACAGGGTGGAGATTGTTTTTGAGAGTGGAATTTGTCTAGGCTGACGAGGGGACGGACGCTGGTCGAAAACGTACTGTAGGGTAGGTAGGCGTCTTTTATATTGTTAAGTAGTTGGAGATAGCACGGTGTACACGCTGTGCCTACATAAACTAGGTACGTAGGCCGCGAAGCTAGGGCTGGATTAACTTCAACTAATAAAGTTAGGGATAATTGATATATGGTACCTAAATAGAAATTACTATGAAGTGATGTTGATTATGAGCACTGAAAGGACCTATCTAGGCATGTAAGCTGTTACCGTAGGTCAATAGGACTCTAATTGTTTTCTTAAAGGTGTTACCAATTAACTATTCATTTTAAATAATTAGCAGAAGTGTGAAATTGAACCATCATTACTTTGGATTACCTAAGAGTCTAGACTGGTTTCCTATTACAAGAAAAATACTAATAAGTTATAGCATAAGCATAACTGTGCTGTGATGTTTGATTTCTGATACTGAAATGACCAAACAAGCATTCTTAGCTTTCCCTGAGGTACAATACGGCCTTAAATTGCAACTCTTCAATGTGTTATAAACAGACATCCAGAAACCTATTGGTAAAATTTAAGCTGATATTAAACAACTAAAAACCAGTTTGGAACCTAGGTTATTTCGCCTGTAGATGCGAATTCACCTTAATGGTCAAAGACCTTGCAAGTCATGTACTTCTAATATTATGAAACATAGAAATATTTGATTGGTAACAACCTAAGCTAATTAGACTAATAGTACAGTCTACTTTATACCTATTAAATTCACCTTAATGGTCAAAGACCTTACAAGTTATGTACTTCTAATATTATGAAACATAGAAATATTTGATTGGTAACAACCTAAGCTAATTAGGCTAATAGTACAGTCTACTTTATACCTATTAAATTCACCCTAATGGTCAAAGACCTTACAAGTTATGTACTTCTAATATTATGAAACATAGAAATATTTTGATAACATCCTAAACCGATTGGACTAATAATACAGTCTGCTTTATACTTACTAAAGTGAGTAAAGAATAACTTCTAAATAGAATTGATTTAATTATCTACAAGGACAACTGTGGACAACTACATGGTACCTACCTACTTGAAGTATACTAATCTATGATTTAGTAGGCTATTAAATAATCACCCAGTCTGAGAGACTGAGGTATAAGTTAATGAAAAAGAATTAACTTAAGTTCACTCCCTAAAGTCAAGGATATTGAATAAATCAGACATCTTTTAATAAACTTGAGATGTAATATGCTGTCAAGGCAGTCTGTACAATTTAATTATAGTGTTACTTTATAAGATCTTTATAATAAACACTAAGAGTAGACAAAAGTAATTTTGCTTCAAATAATAGCATTCTATTTGTATCCACCTCCTGAATGGAGTAAGAAATTGAATAAATTAAACATTTTTAATAAACTTGAGAAGTAATATGCTGTCAAGGCAGTCAGTATAATTTAATCATATTGTTACTTTATAAGCTCTGTATAATAAACACTTAAGAGTCAATAAAAGTAATTTTACCTTTATTAATAGCATTCTATTTTAGCCACTGCCTGAAAGTGGGTTTTGAATAAATTATTCGCCATTTATAGAACTAAAGGTTAATATTCTAATAAGGCAATAAAGACAGTCAGTTAATAATGTTTCATTGTAATAGCTTTATAATAAACACAATGATCAGAGAAATAAGTGTGATCTGTTGAATGCTGGTTCACACCTCTGTTCTATAAGGGATATCATAAGACATTATTGTATTGAATAGTTGGGTTCTTAATGTGAATAGGATATTTGGATGATAGCAAGCCCTAAGATACACTCTTTTGATTTATAAAGAAAAAATTGAATATAGAACCTAGTAAATAATAATTTTCATAATGTAAGATGAAATTAAATTTGAGGAGAGATGTAAACTCTCAGTTTAATAGAATTGAAGCCACAGGCTAATTAATGTTAAATTCATATCTGGTCAGAGCTGATATTAAACAATGAGCCGTTCAGCATGCTAATAGCGGGGCGGGGCTATTAAATTACCAGAATCCTCTAATATGTCATAAACTTCCACAAAACTCTTTATGTATAATGCTATCGATTATAAATGATAATAATACCTGCAAGTTAAGCTATCATCTGATTATCTTTGAGTGGTTAACATCCCTTTCCTGCAGCTGCTGTGAGGGATTTAGGTCACAGTTCAGATGAAGTCACTGATGGGCTACACATATCTAGGACATTAGGTATTGACGGATAGGTAATTAGGTCAGGAGTAAATAATTTAACACAGGGATAAATAAGCCAATTACTAAACTTTCACGAAAAGGACTTGAGTTACTTAGATGCGGTTAACAACGGAGGGTTCACTAGACGATCTGGTCAAAATAGTATTTTATTATAATATTACATCGCTTGACTGGAGTATATTGCTAATAGAATTAAGTTAAGTTAGGCCTAGGTTAAGGTTCCATTATCATACAAACACTACGCACTCTACAAAACATCAAAGACACAAACATTAGATTGTAGTTAACCTAGTCTTTAGTTAAGATAAGAGTTAGCATAATATAAGTTAAGTTGAGAAGTAGGGAAGGCGTAATTGATGGTAATCTAGAATGGAGGTATATAGTAGGTTAACTAGTTTAAGAATTAGATTAGTCGGTTAAGCTAAGGTAAAGGCGGCGATGTGTGTGTATGTATTAGGTGTGAGGAAGGTGCAAAACAATGGGCAGTTACAACGACTCAAAAAAAAAACCTAAAAATCATAAGTAAGAAGCTTAGCCAGCTTATTTACAATGTTATCATTATAACTGACTAGCGACCGCTCGCGGTTTCACCAGCGTGGTTCCCGTTCCCTTGGGAATATCGGAATAAAAAGTATCCTATGTGTTAATCCAGGTTATAAACTATCTGTATGTAGAATTTCATCCAAATCCATTTAGTAGTTTTTACGTGAAAGAGTATCTCTATATTATTTTATTTTAAGTTTATTGAATAAAGTAATTTTGAGTTTGAGTTTATGTACGCCTGTAGTTAATAAGTATATGTAAAAGGAATAATTTGTATAATGTTTTATTTTTCATAAGTATACTGTTATACCGTATATGTATGTATACCGTCTACTGAAAAGGTATACCACCTTTTCCGTGTCGCGTATAGGTGAAAGAATACTACCACCCCCTCTCTTCCCTTGGGTGTCGTAAAAGGCGACTAACGGACTAAAGACTGCACATACATCCAACAGCATAGAGTGGCGATGGGCTCACCACCAGTCACGCTGAGCACATGTGCAGTCGCCATATGGTGAAAAATGGTCTATGGCAGAGTACCTACTGCTTATGCGGTTCTTATTGCTACTACTTATTTTCTTTTTTTGTCTTGTAAAACTAAATATCCTTTAAATTGAATCTGAAAACAAGACAATCAAAAAAAATATTTAGTAAGCATAGGCTTACAGTGGTAATAAGTAGTAGCATACCATTAGTAGAGGATCCGAGTATACAACGACCTTCACCGAGCCGGATAATGGATGAAAAGTATTTTATATCAAATTTAATGTTTTAAAAAATATATTGCGAGTGGGTTGGCTGAAAAATTTCAGTCCAGTATAATTATGATTATTTAAAAATATTTTTTTTTAAATATTGCACTTGTTTCGTTAATAGATAAATTACATAGGTACCAATCGAAAGTATGAAGCAGAAAGAAAGAATAGAATATGCAAACGTTAGGTTGACTATTTTTTTCCTGTCATAACATTGGATAGGCAGGTGTAAACAGGCAAGTCAATATTAGTAATTTGCAACCGTCTGGTTAAATAAATAAAATTTATGTTTAAATAAAGATAAGCTCATTACAAACACACACACATCAAACCAGTGCAATGTAAAAAATATTTTTTTTTAATATTAAATTAATCAATAAAGGATTGAAATTTTACAGCCAACCCACTCGCGATATATTATTTAAGTTATTAAATTTGATAAAAAATACTTTTCATCCATTAACCTTCCCGGTGAAGGTCGTTCTATACTCGGATCTTAGACTAAAAGTACAGTGGTAGTACCACTGAAAAGCTTTTGGATTCTATCTTTTAAAAAGTTTTTGTACCAATAATCAGGGACCGGATTACCGGTATTTTTCATATAACGTTAATGTAACGTTATACCCAAAATTTGTATCGTTCTTAGTACCGTTAAAAATTAACGTTATTATAACGTTACCAATAGTTCTTTCTCTTTTCAATTTGCGATTGCTCGCGTAATTCTTTCATAGCGTACTTAACAGTGTAAGGTACACAGTGTGTTTTGGTTAAGTTTTTTAACTTAAAATGATGATAATTTTTTGCATGTCCCATACTGACTAGATGAAGTTTAGAACATTATTGTTCATTTATTGTTAGCTCTATGCAGTCGCGAAGTATTTTACTTGATGCATATAATAATGAATTTTAAGAAATGGAGTGTAAATTATTGAAAATACAAGTACCTACATTATTTTTAAAACTCATTTAATTACCCGTGTCGGATTTTGGTGCTGACATGGAATTCAATTTTGTAACTGCCTTTTTGCAAAGAAATTGTATAAAAACTACCAATGAATGTCACTTTTTATGGTTTAGTAAAACTAAATCAATTCCGGCCAACACATTTTACTTGGATTGGCAAGAATCATGCTTTGTCGGTTCAGGTTCTAACTCGTCGTTGAGAGAGGTACAAAAAGTTGGCTTTGCTTTGTAACCGTTAAAATAAAAGTTATTCAAGGAATTGCTGTTAAGGCCTATTTTGAAAGGCAAGTTTGATTATACTACAATGCATACATAATACATTTAAAACCATTGGGTTCACACTTTACGAGATATTACAGTTTTTAGCGGCCGAAATGGAGGAGCGTTACTTCCACTTTGTTTGGTTACATATAGGATGGAACCTCTGGATGGAATAGAAGTTACAAAGTGGAAACATAAAGTCGAATTCACATGTTGTATTTTATTTTAAAAATAAATGTTTCGCAAACCAGGTACTGTAAATATAATAACAGTTGGTGTTGTAAAAGACAATTATTTTAATTTCATGCATTTGGCTTTGCACACCTACTTTGTCTCGGTTATGTGTGTGGTGTCAGTGGGTATAAGTACTGATTTAGTTTCATTAATCATACTTACATTTTTAAGGGCAGAGTTCATGAAGTACAACGTAACCAAGGATTTTATAATCATTCGGTTATTTTGTAACAATTTTTTACAAAATTATTTCAATAGTTTCTAAATCATCCAACTCTCCTCTTTCAATATATAACTTAAAGAATCTTGCATTTTTATACGTAAAAATACGAAGCGATAAAATGACTAGACAATGGTTAACCGGAATCTGTTTTTTATATCATAATCGGCTGTTGAACAATATTTTGCTGTTCGCCAAGCCTTAAACTAAGTTTAAGTACAGTAATCGGCTGTTTAGCTTAAACATGGTGGCAGACTGCGGTTAACCATTGTTTAACATGTATTGGTGAACTTAGGTCTAAGTGGCCTTACTTTACAATTTTACATTACTTTACAATTTATTTTTAACCGACTTCAAAAAAGGAGGAGGTTCTCAATTCGGTTGTATGTTTTTTTATGTTTGTTAGATTAGAACTCAGTCATTTATACACCGATTTAGAAAATTCTTTTTTATTTGAAAGGATATACTTCCAGATTGGTTCCATTTTTATCAAAATCCAGTTCTTATGATGGAATCCTCAGGAATTGAGGGAACTCCTTAAATATTACAATTTTACATTAATTTACAATTCATTTTTAACCGACTTCAAAAAAGGAGGAGGTTCTCAATTCGGTTATGTTTTTTTTAATGTTTGTTACATTAGAACTCAGTCATTTAAACACCGATTTAGAATTTTTTTTTTATTTGAAAGGATATACTTCCAGATTGGTTCCATTTTTATCAAAATCCAGTTCTGATGATGGAATCCTCAGGAATTGAGGGAACTCCTCAAATATTGTAGGCATACCTATAGCGATTTTGATATTTTCAGCAATAAGTCAAGAATTTGCATTCAGAAAGTATCATTTGATGAAG
This sequence comes from Scoparia ambigualis, assembly GCA_963921215.1. Taxonomy (NCBI): domain Eukaryota; kingdom Metazoa; phylum Arthropoda; class Insecta; order Lepidoptera; family Crambidae; genus Scoparia; species Scoparia ambigualis. The sequence continues at coordinate 55,244,878 of OY992502.1, read as the reverse complement.
TAGAACTGATGAAGAAGACCACAGAATGTCATTGGAACTCCTCAATTATAAGTATTTTACGGGTGGCGATAAGATATCTCGATTAAGATAGTTAAGCGACTATGGGCTGATTTTTCAATCCTCGGTTAAAACTTATCCGTCTGATAAAGTATAACACAATCAAACTAAAATCTCACCTGTAAAGAAAGAAAAGACTGATGACAATAGATTTTCAAAATGGTTGTGCAATACTTTAACAGACAAATAAGTTTTATCTGACTGTTAAAAAATCGGCCCTATGACGAATTAAAAGAAGGCAGGTACCGGAACTCAGTTCTGATTGTGGAATCCTATAGCGATTTTGGTATTTTCAGCCATAGGTCAAATGAGATCCACTCCGGCAATAAATCCTTCCTAACTAATATTGTAAATGCGAAAGCGTGTTTGTTTGTTTGTCCGTCTCTCACTTGCGCATCGACCTGATTTTGCACATAGATAGCTGAAGAACAATAGTGACATAGGCCACTCTTTATCACTCCTTCCGAAACATTTCTATTAGGATTTATAAATACACTATTCACACTATTATTTCTGTAACTTCTTGTCTAAATTCTTCTTAACATCTTTATGCCGATGACTTACAAATTTAGTTTCAGGCCTCGGCTGAGAACCTCTCAGAAGCGATTGAGCAGATCAATGGTGACTTGGCTACGATCTACGACTGGAGCAAGTCAAAAACGTCCCTCTAGTTTGCCTAACGGTGAACCGAAGTAACTCGCAAGTCATCATCGTAGGAGGGTCTATACAGCGTTCACGAGTAAATCCGGGTAACTTGCCGTCTGTTTTGGATGTTGATTTCCTACTTTGTGATAGGCGTTTCTCGTTTTCTTTGCTTGTCGCATTTAAACGGCGCTGTCTCATACAAGTAGCGCGTTTTGTAGGTTTACCAATATTCGCTTTCGATAAATAGAACGGAACGATTCACTAAAAAGCGAGAAATAAACAAAAAAATTAACAAAAAAAAAACCGACTCCAAAAAATGTAACTGAAATAAATGCACTAAAACGTAAAAAATAATTGCGTAGTTTAGTTTGTTCAATTTACTTGCAATATTAACCTTTATTTTACTCAATTTTATAATCTTAAAAAATATTTTGGAGTCGGTGCCAGCTTAATACGACAACTGTTAAAGGCTAATTAAACATATTTACAAATAAAAACGACAATGGGGTTAAACGGCAGCAAGGTCGACCCAGACGGAGGTGGAGAGATGAGCTTGATGCTCACGCGAAGGATTGGCCAACACACGCAAAAGACCGCAAATACTGGAAGGGGGGGGGGGGGAGGCCTTTGCCCAGCAATAGGACAATATGGGCTAATATAATAATAATATAGTATGTCTTTTAATGTTTATGATTACCTTGGCTGGCACCGACTCCAAAAATGGCTGAATCAGCTGTAAACAATTTTACATTACTTTATTTTTAACAATTCAGCTGACTCAGCCATTTTCATCATAGTTTTTTAACAAAATATTAGCAAAATACCTATTTATGTGTTGTATATAGTTTTGTGTTTATAAGACACACATTTGAAACAATGGGCAATTTTCCGAGATCAAAAAAATAAATAAATTGGTTCGTAAATGTCTTGATAGATGGCGCTTAGCATAGATTAGTATGGCGCTTAGTAAAAGGCGAGTCCATGAAGAACACGTGTATGGCTACGTAATATTTATTCCATTCCAAAATAGAAATAGGTCCTGGAGATCCTGAATAAAAAATGTAAGTACTATTTTTTATTTTTTTGATAGACAAGCAAACATGTAGAATTTATAACAGCCTAAGGGCTGTAATAAATATGAAAGCCGACCCGTTCGGAACGGGTCGGCTTTCATAAAACGCCATCTATCGAGTATTTTTGAACTAATTTTTATGTTTTTAATTTGGGCTGTCAGAAAATCGCCCATTGTATTTGCAACATTCAATAAACACATATATCATATTGTGTTGAATTGAATTTTGAATGTTGTTACACGACACTTTGTAACGGTACAGAATGAATGGTATCCGTCCGTTAGTAAGAAATGTGTGGGAGTAGCACTAAAATAAATATTAATGCGTAGCACCATTAATATAATAAGCATGAAAAAGGGAATAATAAACTAGTTCAGAATAATGGTCCGTGGTCTAACGCTTTATCTCTAGTTTGAACTTGTAACCTCTCCATCTCTCCTATAAATTGCTACACCTAAATCTAAACCTAAATCTAATGCCTTTCACACCTATATGCCTAGTCTACCTTATAATACATACACACATCCTCGCCGCTTTACCTTAACTTAAATTATTATCTAATTCTTAAAACTAATTAACCTAATTTATCTACAATCTAATGGTTGTGTCTGGAGTTTTGTAGAGTGTGTAGCGTTTGTATGAAGATTGAACCTTAACATAGCTTAATTCTATTTGCAGTGAATTTCAGTCAAGCAATGTAATATTATAATAACTACTATTTTGGCCAGATCGTCTAGTGAACCCTCCGTTGTTAACCGCATTTAAGTAACTCAAGTTCTTTCGTGAAAGTTTAGTAATTGGCTTATCCCTGTGTTAAATTATTTTCTCCTGACCTAATTACCTACCAGTCTATAGATCATAACATAGATATGTGTAGCCTAGCAATGACTCCGTCTGAACTGTGACCTAAATCCTTCACTGCAGCTGCGGGGAAGATTTGTAACCACTCAAAGGTAATCAGATGATAGCTTAGCTTGTAGGTATTATTATTTATTATCAGTAGCATGATATATAAGAAGCCTGGTGCAATTTATGAGCCCCACCGCCGCTCCATAGCGTACTATACATCTCATGGTTTAATTATAGTTCCGTCACATTGGCTTTAACTTTAATTATTAGCTTGTGCCTTTAATTCTTTAAACTGAGAATTTACATCTCTCCTCAAATTTAATTTCATTTTACATTATGAACTATGTGTTAGCAATTTAAATTCTTATTATTCCACATAAATCAATAGAGTTTATCTCAAGGCTTGCTATCATCCAAATATCCTTTTCACATTAAAAACTTAATTATTCAATGCAATAACTTATATTCAGTTCCGTAAAGGGTGGATAATTTAATCAAACGCCACTTCAGGCGGTGGCTAAAGTAGAATGCTATTAATACAGGTAAAACTACTTTTATTTACTCTTAGTATTTATTATACAGGTCTTGTAAAGTTCCAATATAACTACATTGGATTGGCTGCATTGGCAGATTATCACATCTTAAGTTTATTAAAGGATGTTTAATTCATTCAACATCCCTGACTTTTAGGAAGTGAACTTAAGTTAATTATTTTTCCATTAACTTCCACCCTCTGTCTCTCAGACTGAGTGGTTAATTTGATAGACTACTAAATCATAGTCAGTATACTTTTAGTAGGTAGTAAATTAGGTAGTTAATTATCCCTGTTAATCATTGAATCAATTACATTTAGAAGTTATCTTTTACTCACTTTAATAGATATAAATTAGACTGTACTAGGTATTAGTCTGATTGATTAGATTGTTCCCATCAAATATTTCTATGTTTCATATTATTAGAAGTAAGTACTTACATATCTTAAGAGGTCTATTCAAATGGTATTAGTAGACCATTGTCAGGCTAATTAGCTGGTTGTTATCAATCAATTATTTCTATGTTTCAGATTATTAGAAGCTCATAGCTTGCAATGTCTTCTTTCAACGACTTATCCTAGGTTCTAAACTGGTTTTAGTTGTTCAGTTTGTATCAGCTTATTTTTGCTAATAGGTAGCGGATGTAAAATTTCCATACCTTGAAGAGTGTAGCTATTTTAAGGCCGTATTGCACCTCAGGGAAAGCTAAAAAATGCCTGTTTGGTCATTTCAGTATTAGAAATCAAACATCACAGTACGGCTAAGCTTATTTGCTATAACTTTTTAGTATTTTTCTTGTAATAGGAAACCAGTCTAGACTTTTAGGTACTCCAAAGTAATGATGGTACGATATTATCATACCTCTGTTAATTATTTAAACGAATAATTAATTGGTAACAACTTTAGGAAAACAATTAGAATTTTACCGGCCTGCGGTAACAGATTACTTGCCTAGCTAGGACCCACATCACTTCATCATAATTTTATTTAGCGCCGTAACTTAATTATCCCTACCTTATTAGTCTGAATTAATAACTAACCATATATATATCCGCCTACCTATAGATTCCTACAACTTTCCTCACTTGAAAATGCCTATATTTTGTCGAACTAACAGTCCCTTTTGTGTACCTTGCAATCTAGGCCAAGCCACATTTAACTTAAATTCGTGATGTGTGGTGAGAGTCGCATTGCCCCTGAAAGCAACTAACTCCTAAATGTTCTATCAGTCGAGCCAGTATACTCAGTGTGTCATTTTCCTATCACTACACTGTATGTACGGAGGTAGACTCGAAATTGGACTGGGTCATACGGGTCTACCTCCAGCTAAATGGTGTCTGACCTATCTTTAACTTTCACTAGGGAGACAACTGTCTCTCCCCCATTACTCCGTCGAAGATAGTGTATTGTTTAGCGTAATAATATAAAACGCCGATCTTATTAAATACAATCAAAGATCATCCAGACCGAAGTCTGTTGAAAGGTACATAGGTTTTCGTTGCCACCGTTACGCGTTTCCGCCGATGTACCCCGGAATACTTTATTCCGTTAACGGATTCGAGTTGCGACCGCAATAGTTTTACTTTATTAATCACTTTCAATTTCACAAATCTTAATTAATATCGCAGCTCGAATATCACTTAGCGCACTATCAAAGCTCGGACGCTATTTTTCCCGTATGAGTAGTACCGCACTCTTAAGTTGGACCGCACCGCCGACGTCCCAAAATTGAATGCCCGCTAATTTTCCGCCCTTTTCCCAAGCATCTTAACTTTCGCGCCATGCGCGCCTAACATTCCCCCGCGCGAGTCCGCTTTTCCTCCCTTCAACCAATCCCTAGCTGTTTTTCGATGCGCCTCGCCTTCGCGTCGCTTAATATTTGTTATACGCGAACTTCGCGTTGCGCCACGTGGAGATATCATCCGACCTCTCTTTCTATCTTTTTCTCAACCTCTCGCTCGCTCATTGCCGCCTTCGCCGCGCAATTCTAAAATTTGTCCATAATCTAACCAAATCTCGTCCGACAGCCAATATTACATCTTTGAATATCTAATTGTAGCCTTCTATTAACAATTCCCTCTCAATAATCCTCCACTTAAGCCAATAATCCTATATTTTGGGAAATTATAAAAAAGTTCCGTATTCCGACCATAGATGGCGTCCGCCCGTAGGTGAACCACTTTGCCGACTCGCAAAGCCCCGCGAAATTCAAAATAAAGATAAAGTCCTAGTCAACCTAGCAACCTTACGCGAAGCCCAAGTAAATGACTTCCGCTAGACGGCGCCTATGTCGCAAGGGACGCGCAGAGTAGTTCCCGCGAAATTCAAAATAAAGAAGTCAAACTAGCAACCTTATGCGAAGCTCAAGTAAATAACTCACACTAGACGGCGCCTATGTCGCAAGGAGCACACAGAGCAGTCCCCGCGAAGTTCAAACTAAAGATAAAGCGCTAGACCACTGACCATTATTCTGAACTAGTTTATTATTCCCTTTTTCATGCTTATTATATTAATGGTGCTACGCATTAATATTTATGTTAGTGCTACTCCCACACATTCCTTACTAACGGACGGATACCATTCATTATGTACCGTTACAAACTTCGCGGGGACTGCTCTGTGTGCTCCTTGCGACATAGGCGCCATCTAGCGTGAGTTATTTACTTGAGCTTTGCATAAGGTTGCTAGTTTGACTTCTTTATTTTGAATTTCGCGGGGACTGCTCTGCGCGTCCCTTGCGACGTAGGCGGCGTCTAGCGGGAGTCATAAGGTTGTGAGCTTGACTAGGACCGTATTTTTTATTTTGAATTTCGCGGGGACTGCTCTGGGGTCGGGAAAGTGGTTCACCTACGGGCGGACGCCATCTATGGTCGGAATACGGAACCTTTGATAATTTCCCAAAATATAGGATTATTGGCTTAAGTGGAGGATTATTGAGAGGGAATTGTTAATAGAAGGCTACATTTAGATATTCAAAGATGAAATATTGGCTGTCGGACGAGATTTGGTTAGATTATGGAAAAATTTTAGAATTGCGCGGCGAAAGCGGCAATGAGCGAGCGAGAGGTTGAGAAAAAGACAGAAAGAGAGGTCGGATGATAGCTCCACGTGGCGCGACGCGAAGGCGAGGGGCATCGGGGAAACAGCTAGCGATTGGTTGAAGGGAAGAAAAGCGGACTCGCGCGGAAAAATGTTGAGGGCGCGTGGCGCGAAAGTTAAGATGCTTGGGAAAAGGGCGGAAAATTAGCGGACATTCAATTTTGGGACGTCGGCGGTGCGGTCCAATTTAAGAGTGCGGTACTACTCATACGGGAAAAATAGCGTCCGAGCTTTGATAGTGCGCTAAGTGATATTCGAGCTGCGATATTAATTAAGATTTGTGAAATTGAAAGTGATTAATAAAGTAAAACTATTGCGATCGCAACTCGAATCCGTTAACGGAATGAAGTATTCCGGGGTACATCGGCGGAAACGCGTAACGGTGGCAACGAAAACCTATGTACCTTTCAACAGACTTCGGTCTGGATGATCTTTGATTGTATTTAATAAGATCGGCGTTTTATATTATTACGCTAAACAATACACTATCTTCGACGGAGTAATGGGGGAGAGACAGTTGTCTCCCTAGTGAAAGTTGAAGATAGGTCAGACACCATTTAGCTGGAGGTAGACCCGTATGACCCAGTCCAATTTCGAGTCTACCTCCGTACATACAGTGTAGTGATAGGAAAATAACACACTGAGTATACTGGCTCGACTGATAGAACACTTAGGAGTTAGTTGCTTTCAGGGGCAATGCGACTCTCACAACACATCACGAATTTAAATTAAATGTGGCTCGGGCCTAGATTGCAAGGTACACAAAAAGGGACTGTTAGTTCGACAAAATATAGGCATTTTCAAGTGAGGAAAGTTGTAGGAATCTATAGGTAGGCGGATATATATATGGTTAGTTATTAATTCAGACTAATAAGGTAGGGATAATTAAGTTACGGCGCTAAATAAAATTATGATGAAGTGATGTGGGTCCTAGCTAGGCAAGTAATCTGTTACCGCAGGCCGATAAAATTCTAATTGTTTTCCTAAAGTTGTTACCAATTCATTATTCATTTTAAATAATTAACAGAAGTATGATAATATTGTACCATCATTACTTGGAATACCTAAAAGTCTAGACTGGTTTCCTATTACAAGGAAAATACTAAAAAGATATAGCAAATAAGCTTAGCTGTACTGTGATGTTTGATTTCTAATACTGAAATGACCAAACAGGCATTTTTTAGCTTTCCCTGGGATGCGATACAATCTCACATTGCTACACTCTTCAAGGTGTGGAAAGTTTACATCCAATACATATTAGTAAAAATAAGCTACTAAAACCAGTTTAGAACCTATGATAAGTCGTTGAAAGAAGACATTGTCACCTATGAGCTTCTAATAATCTGAAACATAGAAATAATTGATTGATAACAACCTGCTAATTAGCCTGATAATGATCCATTAATACCATTTGAATTCACCTTAATGGTCAGAGACCTCTTAAGACATGTAAGTTCTTAACTCTAATAATCTGAAACATAGAAATATTCGATGGGAACAATCTAAATCAATAAGACTTATACCTAGTACCGTCTAATTTACATCTATTAAAGTGAGTAAAAGATAACTTTAAATGTAATTGATTTAATGATTAACAGGGATAATTAACTACCTAATTTACTACCTACTAAAAGTATACTAACTAGTTTATCAAATTAACCACTCAGTCTGAGAGACAGGGGGTGGAAGTTAATGGAAAAATAATTAACTTAAGTTCACTTCCTAAAAGTCAAGGATATTGAATAAATTAAACATCTTTCAATAAACTTGAGATGTACTTATACTTTATAAATCTGTATAATAAACTCTAAGAGTAACCCAAAGTAATTTACTTCAAATGATAGTATTCTATTTAAGTTCACTTCCTAAAAGTCAAGGATATTGAATAAATTAAACATCTTTCAATAAACTTGAGATGTACTTATACTTTATAAATCTGTATAATGAACACTAAGAGTAACCCAAAGTAATTTACTTCAAATGATAGTATTCTATTTAAGTTCACTTCCTAAAAGTCAAGGATGTTGAATAAATTAAACATCTTTCAATAAACTTGAGATGTACTTATACTTTATAAATCTGTATAATGAACACTAAGAGTAACCCAAAGTAATTTACTTCAAATGATAGTATTCTATTTAAGTTCACTTCCTAAAAGTCAAGGATATTGAATGAATGAAACATCCTTTAATAAACTTAAGATGTGATAATCTGCCAATGCAGCCAATCCAATGTAGTTATATTGGAACTTTATAAGACCTGTATAATAAATACTAAGAGTAAATAAAAGTAATTTTACCTGTATTAATAGCATTCTACTTTAGCCACCGCCTGAAGTGGCGTTTGATTAAATTATCCATCCTTTACGGAACTGAATATAAGTTATTGCATTGAATCATTAAGTTCTTAATGTGAAAAGGATATTTGGATGATAGCAAGCCTTGAGATAAACTCTATTGATTTATGTGGAATAATAAGAATTTAAATTGCTAACACATAGTTCATAATGTAAAATGAAATTAAATTTTGAGGAGAGATGTAAATTCTCAGTTTAAAGAATTAAAGGCACAAGCTAATGATTAAAGTTAAATTCAATCTGGTCAGGGCTGATATAATACAATGAGCTGATCGGCATGCTAATAGCGGGGAGGGGCTATTAAATTACCAGAATCCTCTAATATGTCATGTAAATTGCACAAGACTTCTTATGTATCATGCTACTTTTAATAAATAATAATACCTGCAAGCTAAGCTATCATCTGATTACCTTTGAGTGGTTACAAATCTTCCCCGCAGCTGCAGTGAAGGATTTAGGTCACAGTTCAGACGGAGTCATTGCTAGGCTACACATATCTATGTTATGATCTATAGACTGGTAGGTAATTAGGTCAGGAGTAAATAATTTAACACAGGGATAAGCCAATTACTAAACTTTCACGAAAGAACTTGAGTTACTTAAATGCGGTTAACAACGGAGGGTTCACTAGACGATCTGGCCAAAATAGTAGTTATTATAATATTACATTGCTTGACTGAAATTCACTGCAAATAGAATTAAGCTATGCTAAGGTTTCATCATCATACAAACAATACGCACTAAACAAAAACTCCAAACACAACCATTACATTGTAGATAAATTAGGTTAATTAGGTTAAGAATTAGATAATAAGTTAAGTTAAGGTAGAAGCGGCGAGGATGTGTGTATGTATTATAAGGTAGACTAGGCATATAGGTGTGAAAGGCATTAGATTAAGGTATAGAATTTATAGGGGGGTGGGGAGGTTACAACTTGTAACAAATGCTTCGAATAATTATTTGTATTCCGATTGTGGCTTTATATTTCCATTTTGTAGCTTCATATTCAATTTTGTACCCCATTTTTCAAATACCCTAAAATTAAAAATTTCTTAAAAATATTACTATGTTGTTTTAATTGTTTTATGCTAAGGCAAAAGTAGATGCTAAACATCTACTATATAATATTTATTTAGTTATATTGGACGTTCTGAGTACAATCACAAAGAAAATCAGTGTCCATTATGGACCACTAAGTGAAAAGTGGATCTTATTTCACCCATAAAATTATAACTATAGCTGTTAGCGCTTCTGCTTTGTCTAGTTTATCAAGCTATGCGTAACTAATGTAATGCAGTTAAAATGCAAATCTCAACACTATAGTTTTCTTGTTAATTAGAAAACAGTATGGTTGCAAAGTGGAAGTCAAAATGGTGTTTTGTACTGAATTTGAATCCGTTTTTCACACGTTTCTTATGTTTTTTCTAAAAAACTTTTTATGTTCAATCGGTAGCTTGAACTATAAGGAATATTTTTACATCTAAATAACATAATTTTATAACATAAACTAAAATGACATCTACTTTGTAACCGGGACATCTTCGCGCACAAATATGGAGGTAATAAATAGGTAGTTAAGGTAATGACAAAAGATTCGATAACAAGTACCTAGAAATGAAAATATTTACATTTAATGTTCTATTACATATAGAGCACTTTGAATTAAGTTTTTCTTTATTAATTTTAAAGTATTTGTACACCTTATTTTCTTTTTTACGTCCCATTATTGTACAATGCACAAGTAATAAATAATACGTTTAATAACTTAGAGCGCTAGAGTAATATCGCAACAAAATCAAAACAAACAAGTGTAGTCTGTCGGTCGGCACTCGGCGCTACACTGTTGCCAACTTGCCACGTGTAAGCGACTTGGCAACGTCGCGATAATAACGTTATTGGTAACGTTATAAAATACCGGTAATTTGTAACAGAACAAAAACGGAACAGAATTTTTTGGTACATTACCGGTATAAAATAAATAACGGTATCCCTCCCTGCCAATAATATAAGGAGGTGACGAAAATGTAAACCTACTTCAAGATATTTGGAAATACATTATTCATAGAATCGAGATTTCGATTTAAAGATATCTTGTGTGGGATGATTTAAAGGTTTGAAAGGAGACGCCTGGAAAAGTTATAGGTGCGTAGTATCACCATTTTAGAGTCTATGCTTTCCAAAGTTTTTTTATCTGTTTAATAAAAACTTTTACTTGAATGTGCCTGAAAAGTTCAAGAGTATATATACAGGGTGTTTCTTGTAAGGTGTCAAGTCGATGTGTGTTGATAGGGAACTACCATACCTATCTATTGAACCCCCCATGTATGTTCAGCGATTTTTGGTAGTTTTCAAGCTATAACCTTTTTTCGTTTCGACGAGACACACAGCTCTAAAAAAATATATCTTTTTTTGGGTCGACTTTTCTTCAATGTTTTTTTTTTCATACAATGCCTATTGATTCTTTTATGATTAAAAAAATCTCCTTCCTAACTTTAACCTAAGATACAACAATTTTGATCCTAACTTAAAAAATTGGTTTAATCAGAACATAATGGAATATTCAACTGAAATAAAAAAAAATTAAAAAGATTTTCCATAGCTTCTGACTAGTTTTAAAAACTGCCCTACCAAATATGCTTTCATACTAATACAAAAAAGATGTACTAAATGAGACATTTTTTGCTGAAATCGGTCGTTGAACGTGGTAGATCAGAAATTGTGTAATTTTCATATTTTATAATTTCTTAGTAACTTTGCATATTTTTGTCTATTAGGAGATTAATTATCCCTTTACGTTTAAGAAGAGCTCAGTTGATAATAATAAAATACATTTCATATTATCTACTACTTTCCTCAAAATTACCATTATTAATGAGAGGGTCGAAAGCTACAAAAAAATCGTAGAACGTACATGGGGGTTAAATCAACAGATATGGTACTCCGCTATCAGCTCGCACTGGCTTGACACCTTAAAAGAAACATCCTGTATAATATATCTATTTGAAAGAAAGAAATAATGCGCTTCCAAATTTTATATTAAGAAACTTTACTTGACTTGGATTCTAGAGTGCAGAGTTAAGAAAAACATAAGTTTTAAGACTTAAAGCTATTGAATATTTTATAATGCCCTCTATCACTTTTGTAATCGCAGATAATTGCACTTGCCATGTCAAAATAAAAATATTTTTGTTCTCAAGTAATCAAAAAAATAATCATCAACACGAAAGCGTGAGAATATTACTTAGTGCGGGAGCTTCTTTTACTGGCAGTACCTAAATACGTCACATCTCGTATAAGAAACTATCGTTTCTCACGCTTTCGAGTTGATGATTATTTTTTTGATTACTTACGAGTAGTTGAGAACAAAAATATTTTTATGTTCATAAAATAACTACTAGTACCTACTACTAAAGGTAAATCGTTCCGCCGCGGGAAAACAACCACTAAAATGACTCGGTAGATAACTTAATATAGAGCAAAAATTGTAATAATTATTCAACTCAATCTAGTGTTGGTCCTTGCGTCAAGTTATTATCCAAACACAACACTGATAAATTAACACGTAACAAAAGTAACATAGAAAAACAACAACATACATACTATTATCGTCGAAGGGTTAGTCAGAGACCAGATAATGATAAATAACTGTACATGTGCTCAGCTGACAGGTGGTGAACCCATCGCCGCTCTAAGCTGCTACGTAAAACAACAACCGTACAAAAAATCTAATCCCTAACGAATCACATTCCTCGCAATAACTTTCCGGCCTGCATGCGCCGTCTTGGGTATCGACATATTTTCAGTTTGAAATGTTGCAGATTTCTATTGAAAACTTTGAAGAACTTTTCTAGGGTTTATTGACAGATCCGCTGGCCAGATAAGCTTGACCCTCGGCGGCCAGTTTACCCATTCAAAAGGTTCAAAGGCCGCGTTCTCCGCACATGTCTCATAAGCTGGTTGTGTGGTATCCCTTGGGTTTGCCAGTTAGATTCAAATTTTGCGGAAGTTAAATTGCCAAGTGGATTTGTACGGTAGCAAACATTTGAAATGTGAAATAGATTTCATAGGGAACTGAAGGTTTGTGGTATTATACAGTTTGAGATCGTTTGATTACAGTACCAACAAAAAATTTGATAAACCACAAATACTCGCCAAAGAACAACGATTCATCCCTAGGATGATACGAGAGGCTATTTAAATTAAAAAACATCGAAATTTCAATAAAGAGGATGGTTGGAATTTTCTACCTGCCTGGGATCCTATTATGCAGGTCATCATCTCCCAGCTCCAACAGCAACACCACACTGCTAGACCCAAAAATATTGTGAGCTCGTTTTGCGTAAACCAGAACGCACCCGATAAAAATAAAAATGATAGACGGTACACGCAAACAACTTTTATCTTTCAGACGACCGACACCTCAGTTTCCCTGTGCCCACGGACCCTGTAAAGGGTTCAAAAGGACAGGACTAAAAAAACCATAAAAAGTATTAATTGAGTCAGATCGTGAAAGTGTTTCATTTCAATGGGCAAACCTTAGTAAACAATATAGGTATGTGTGTTGTTTTTTTAAGTATTGATGTATTTATTACTAATGATTATTTAAAAAAATATTCTTATTATCTTACTCTCTTGCAGACCGTAATGCTCATTTGTCAAATTCAGTAACAAAAAAAGGAATCCCCTTTTTCGTTTATCCGTTGCACCGGTGGCCGTTAGGTTATCCGATAAACTTCCGATAAGGTTCCCTACTTGAGATCGAATGCCGATCGATCGAACATAGGTCTCGTGAACATTCGAGCAAACTTCTTCGGGCAATTGATGTACGATCAAACGGCATTCGATCTCAAGTAGGGAATCCGATAAACTTGCATTATCGACCCGTCTTGCATCATTAACCTAGCTAGCTAAATTATCACTTGTAAGTGCAGCGCTTATAATGTACGCTGACTTAAAGTAAGTGGTTCAATTACACGTTGTTCTACTTAATGTTTTATATATACAAGTGTAGACTCGTATCTGCCTTCAGATCACGCATACAGCCAGGTTTATTTGCGTAATAACATTAGCATATCGCGCCGGAAGGAACGGACGAAGCATCGAACCTCCGACGTTTGGTATAAACGGTGAATGCGAATGTAGATTTAAAACTTCATTGGCAAGGTAAAACGGTGGAAATTGCCGTGGAAGAAGTTTCGTTATTTTATTTTATTTTATTCAATTTTATGTTTGTCATTTGTTGACTTTGAATAAAGTATTGATTGATTGTTATTCAGTTAGCAAGTATTTAGCAATGGTCACGCTGAGATGGGTAAGCACTATCAATACGGCTGTGGTTACATAGACGCATCATATTTTTTAAAATCTTTTTAATATTTAAAGAGGGTTTGTATATTAAGAGGGTGTGGTCACTTACTTACAACAGCCTGCCGACCACCCAAGACAGGCGCAGGAACAGCATCACCTCCCCATATGTTGTTAGTGACTAAATTCCCTTAAAGCACAGACGTATAATAGAAGCCTTAAAGTTACATTCCTTAATAATTACGCTATTCTATGTATAACTCATCATCATCATCCGCCTATAAACGTCCCACTGCTGGTCACATGCCTCCTACGTGGACAATATCACGTGGGGATATTGGGCCATAACCCACCACGCTGGCCCAATTTAAGTTGGTGGGTTTTAACTGTCACCTTACGACAACAACCGCGACCAACGGCTTAACGTGCCTTCCGAAGCACGGAGGAGCTCGAGTGGTTTTGAATTAGGTCACTTATCCAGCAACCCGGCATTGCGAAAGTTGCTTAGCAGGCCCCCTGACACTGGCTAAAAAGTGCAAACCGCACCAAGACATTTTATAATGATAAAAAAAAGAAAAAAAAACTGTTAATTGATTTTCAGCTTTATCGCTCTATCATTAGATCATAGCCATTTCCGCTGTGTTTAACAATAAACGCGGTCTGCAGCCCGACCGCGGTACAGAGCGCACTATTATTTCTGTTTCCTTTGATATAGTACAATAATAATGTTGTGGTCGCGTGCCAAATTGTACATGTTTTTAGTAACAATTCCGGTGGAATGGTCCAACTGAATGGTTGTAATGTTTTCGGCGGTGGACACAGCTGTTATTGCCGTTGATGAGTATGTTTTTATTTTATACATGCATACATTATACATTCATAATCACGACTATTATCCCCGAAGGGTTAGTCAGAGACTAGGCAATGAAAACCGCAAAAGTAGTCCACTGCCATAGTCCACATTTCACCAAATTACCACAGCATGTTCTTAGCGTAATAAGTCGTGAGCCCATTGCCGCTCTATGCTGTTGAATTTATGTGAAGTCTTTAGTCTGTTAGTCGCCTTTTACGACACCCAAGGGAAGAGAGGTACTAAAAGAATATTACCACCCGTAGAATTCTTTTAAAAGTCGAAGTCAAGTCAAATTATGTAATCAATGTAAATGCTTTACAGGCTCTTATTGACGTCAATATTAATAAAAAAAACAGTTAACTAATTAGTTAAGACTTAACAACTAAAATAACGAACTAATCTACTCTACATACCTATCTAATCTACCGCCAGTTCGGATTTTGGGAGATCCTTCGACTAAGAAGAAGTTGCTTTTAGAGCCACCGCACAGATACTACTTTTAGCATCGGCGATCGGCGATTTTGCGACTGTATCGATGCTGCATCACGTTTTGGCGACTCTCTGCGTTCGATCGCAGTATCGGAATCGCGCGTTTAAGCGATGCAGCATCGCGATTTCGCGACTTCATGCGTTCGAACGCGCTATCACAAGAGTGCCTATGTAACTGGTATCCAAATACTCAATCATCTGCCCACAGATCAAAAAGCTTCAGTAAATTTAAGCTGTTTTAAAATTAAATTAAAAGGATGGTTTATAGATAAGGCGTTCTACAGTTTGACTGAATATTTTGGTACAAAAACAGCATAGTGGCTGTTTTTATGTTACGTGTACCTTCATACTAAAAATTGCATGATCCCTTTATTTTATGCATAACACCTGCTATGTATTTACACAATTTTATCTTAATATCTTACCGGAATCGCGTGTTTTAGCGACTGTTTCGATGCTGGATCGGCCATATAATGCAACACTGACTGCCAAATCGATGCGACCGGGCATCATCCGAATGTGTGCGGAGTGTAGCGTTCAGACGCTGTGTCGAGCTCCCGAAAAGCTACTCAATCGCCGCGTTTAGCGTTTTTAATTGTGCGGTTTGGAATATGTGGTCGCTGCATTCAGCAAGCGGCTAAATCGCCGATCGTAGCATGTCTGCTCTGGCCCTTATGCCCGATTTACACGTATTAAGTAATTTAGTAGTTAACTAAATTTTAAGTGATTAAGTGCATGTAAACACAGAATTTAGTAGCAAGTTGCAAGTTAAAATTTAGTTAACAACTAAAGAGCTAAATTAGAATTCTGTCTATTTTTCGGTTAAGTTGGTGGGCGGGGCTTGTCACTTGACACGTTTGGACAGGCACAATCTAATTAAATGCATTATATTTCGGACTTCTTGGCGGGAAAGTGAAGCGTCATGTCTGCAGTTTTGTTTCATTTTCTTTAATTTATGTTTTGTCGAATATTAATTTGCAATAATGGTGGATTATTAACTGTTATGTGTTCGTGAATGTGCATGAGTGTTGGCAAATAAAACAAAACTGTGCAACATCACTTTTCAAATTCTCTCAAGAAGTCCGTGTGAGATCTCAATAAAGTCCCACAGCTTTATTGAGTCTGAAGGGTTTTGGGTTTGGTTAATTTACCATTAAACGTTCATTTATCACTCATTTTCATTATCATCTACTTTATGCAAAAAAATATTCACTTTGTTGTTGATCGTCCATCTTGAGTGAACTAAAGAGCTTAACTACTTAAATACGTATGGACACCTACTTAAATTTAAGTCACTTAAAATTTAGTTAAAATTTAGTTTACTACTAAACTACTTAATACGTGTAAATCAGCCATTAGTGCGCCGTTACACGACACGGCTCTTTATTCAGCCGTTTCGTTAATTTAAGTAATTGAGGAAGGTTTGCATTACCTGCCTGTGAACGTCCCATTGCTGGGCACAGGCCGAACCACTTAGACAACAGCACGTGGGGATATTGGGCCATAGAGTGCCGTAACTCACCACGTTGCCTTAATGCGGGTTGGTGGGTTTAAGGCCATCCTACGACAACCATGAACCGGAGATAAGTAACTAAAATAAAGATACGTGCCTTCCGAAGCATGGATAAACTTAACTAACCTCAACCAACTGGAGTTAAACAACACTGTTTTTTTTTTAAATTCTTTATTTATATATTGTAAATAAAATACAATATTGAGAGTTTTGTCCGAAAACATGCCACCCTCATAGTTAATACATTTACCTTATAACATAACATATTTAATTATATTTGCACAATTAGACATTAGAAACAGTTCTATTTCTAATAGCTAATTGTACAAATTTTCCTTAAGCTTAAAAAAAGCACGAAAGCTTAGAGCTGTTATGGGCTCACCACCTGTCACGCCGAGCACATGTGCAGTCGCTATTTGGTGAAAAGTGGACTATGGCAGTGGACTGCTTTTGCGTTCCACATTGCCTAGTCCCTGATTAACCCTTCGGGAAAAATAGTCGTGATTATATTTACATGTATGTATGAAAATAACAAAAAGCTACCGTTAAATGTTTACCAAAAGGGATCCTTGCATCCTATCCCAATATCCCATTTGAAGATAAGATGCAAGATGACATGCCATTACTCACAACATCTAACGTGGTAACCCTCAGCATAAACTTGGAGATACGTTTAGATATGTGGCCGTATGCTAATGCAGGGCGAGTCCAGGGAGCGCAGCCACACTGCACGGAACTAATACGTTGTCAATCCGTTCTGTTGCCGTCCAGTCAGAAACAATTGCAAGTGAGTGTAGTGAGCTCTTCGTGAGATGTGTAAAATCTGAATAGCATTCGAAATAAAACGACACACGAGAAAAGTACATGTAAAAAAACTTTTGTAAAAATGTAAAAAAAAAAGTTTAACCCACCAACTAGCATTGGGCCAGCGTGGTTGGTTATAGCCCAATCTCCCAATGCGCTCTTGAACCAATGCCTTGGTAGCTCAGATGGAAAAGATGCTGCCCGGATTACGAAAGGTCGTGGACGCATGAGGTGGAGCACCCGCAGATCAAGTGCTACTTTCGTTTTCGGTATAAACAAAGCGTTGTGGATGTAAAATAACAATTCAAACATAGTTAGTTAAAAAATTCTAGATTTGCTAAGTCGTACAAAGTCTACTGTTTCTGATATTTTTCGACGTAGCTCGTGTTTGTCATAATTAAATCGCATTAAGCCAATACAATAATAGCAATGACTGATTTCAAAGCTCGAGGCCTTCGTTAGCAGTGGAACAGTACAATACATATAGGCAATTGTTATTTTTTTACTTATTAGGTTTACCAACTTTTAATACAACATTACTTATCTAAGTACTTATCTATCTATTATACTTATCTATCTCTATTAACTTTTGTAGCGAGCTAATTTGACAAGGCAGTTATATTTTCATATTTAAATCGTTCAACTTTAAGGCTGTAGCTGATAACCCCAGACCCTGCCGCAAACAACGGGAGAAGCAAACGTTTGCACTGGCAACACCGTGAAAAACATTCTTGAAGATGGTTTACACATTACATAATACAAACATAATCACGACTGTTATCCCCGAAGGTTTAGTCAGATACTATTTATGCAATGAGGACCGCAAAAGCAGTCCTCTGCTAGTCCAATATTTACCAAGTGGCGACTACACATGTGCTCAGCGTGGCAGGTGGTGAGCCCACCCCTGCTCAAATGTTGTTGGATATAGGTAAGGTTGCCAACTTAAAAAAAAAAAAGTATTTTAAGGTAAGATAAGAAAAATAAACAGTATTTTAGAAAAATTTACAGTATTTTATTTTTTCAAAGATTTATTAAATATGGATGCAACTTCGCATCTTTTTTACTTTTTAAACAGGTATATGGCTACCAGTGCAAAGTGATACTAAAACAGTATTTTGGATACTTTATTTTTGTTTAACAGTAAACAGTATAGTGTAGTGAAAAACAGTATAATCTTGTTTTTAACAGTATAGTTGGCAACCCTAGATGTATGTGCAGTCTTTAATCTGTTAGTCAACTTATACGACACCCAAGCTAGAGAGGGGGTGGTAGTAAGTAATCTTTCAGTGAGCCGCTACGCGACACCGCTCTACATATTATACATATCATCATCAGCATCTTCAGTCAGAAGACGTCCACTGCTGGACAAAGGCCTCCCCCAAGGATCTCCACCACGACCGGTCTTGTGCTGCTCGCATCCAGCGGCTACCGCGACCTACACCAGATCGTCGGATCACCTTGTTGGAAGACTGCCCACACTGCGTCTTCCGGTGCGCGGTCGCCACTTGAGAACCGTTCTGCCCCAACGGCCATCGGTTCTACGGGCGATGTGTCCTGCCCATTGCCACTTGAGCTTGGGCTATGTCGGTTACTTTAGCTCGTCTACGAATCTCCTCATTTCTGATTCGATCACGTAGAGAAACCCCGAGCATAGCCCTCTCCATTGCTCTTTGCGTGACTTTGAACCTGCTAATTAGGCCCATAGTGAGCGACCACGTTTCGGTACCGTATGTCATCACTGGCAACACACACTGATCGAAGACTTTCGTCTAGAGACACTGCGGTATTTTGGACGATAAGATATTTCGTAGCTTACTGAACGCTGCTCATTATACATTACGTTATAAAAAACTGTTATTTCTTAATTTAACGGACCGGGTATTGAATCCCCGTGTTCAGTGCAAAATGTATCGCCATTAGTGTTCAAAGTTTTAATTTGCAAATTGTCATAACCTAACTTAGTGATTGAATTTTTCATAACTTTTGCATTTGTATGGGGCATCATCTAAGTTCATGGTCTATGGAGGGTAAGAGATCCCGTAGTCGCTCTCCAACCAGATGGGTAGACCTCCTTAGATCTCTCTCTCAATACTACTAATAAAGCCATCCAGCCACCACACATAACGAGAGCAGTAATTCGCCAAAACGCATCCATAGCTACGAGTACTCTGTCAAGAGTGCCGGACTAAGAAGAACATTTGTATGGGCCAGCGAATCGTATAAACATCCTTAACTAGTTCATCCGCCAACAAAAGCACTCTACACGTCATAACATATTGTTGGGAAGTTTCACCGCAGACAGAGTCACGTTACAGTTTCATGTTGTGTTGTTAATAAATTTCATTAAAAGTTACCGCCGACGCCGCACATGCTTCTTTGAGTTAATTAAAAAGTGATGTGCGCGAGGCGGCTCCCGACTCACCTGTAATTGAGGCTCATTGGATCTGTATGTTGAACAAACCGACATACACACTAGTTTAACTATTAATTTCAACTGCGAATCGTTCGGTTTTGAGTTAAGAAACGAGTTGTAAAACTTTGCAACTTTTCTCGAAATAAATTAAATAGGAACAGTTTATGCAATACATATAAAATTGCAACGATTTTTGCAATTAACAAAATGACAACCTTTTTAAGAATAAACAATATGACAACCATTTTGTTGAACTTAGAATACTTTTAATCGTGACTGTGTTTTCTGTACATTATAATAAGAAAACGCTCAGCTTTTATCTCTCCTGATTGTAAAACAAGATAAGGCCAATTCTACACAGATACCTAAGAAGATTAACTAAGATAAAAAGTCAGTAGCTTAGCTAGCCAATATGACTTATAAAAAGCCCTAAAACGATCCGGTTTAGTTAGCTGGGACTTTTGAGGCCGGTGAGCTAACCACTAGACTACAAAGGTTGAACTCACCACAGACAAATACAAAGGAAGGATTTCGATTTAAACCCT
The DNA here is from genome assembly GCA_963921215.1 of Scoparia ambigualis. Classification (NCBI taxonomy): domain Eukaryota; kingdom Metazoa; phylum Arthropoda; class Insecta; order Lepidoptera; family Crambidae; genus Scoparia; species Scoparia ambigualis. Next base: position 55,224,345 of record OY992502.1, on the reverse strand, counting down.
TCGTCAGGCATTGGCGAAATAGACACCACAACAAATTGAACCTTATCCTTTGCTAATAAGATTGCATGAAATAAGCCAATGAAAAATTACAGCAAGCTCTACCTGTTCAAGAGTACTTACGTAGACAAGACTGAGTAGAATTGGGTATCTTACTGTTCGATAGGAAAAAAGAATAAAGCAATAGGCACTGGTTGGTTGACTCGATCTGTAACCAACTAATAGCAAAACATCCTCCTGCGCGTCGCGCGCCAGGCACAATAGAATTTTTCATTGTCTTTGCCGATAGTCGGCAAAGACACTTAAAAATTCTATTGTGTCTGGCGCGCGACGCGCAAGAGGTATGTCACATCCATAATAAAAAGGTGTAAAAACACTAAAAAGTATGTACGCAACACTACTATGCAGTAGCTACTTACTGGTAACAGCACGTCAGACTACCCCCAAAACCAGTTATGTCAGCCGCGCGGAATGCGGAAGGTGCGTGGTTCGATTCCCGAATGAGGCTGTCGTCTTTTTTCAGTGTTTAAAAATTTTACCCCCAATACGTCATAATTCCTCAATCGATTTTGATCTCAACATCAGTTCAAAATCAATTGGTGAATTTCGACGAGTAGTACAGACGCCAGACTAACCTACCACAAAATGTCAAACTTTAATAAATTTTGAACTTTATAATTTGGCTAAAGGGATCAATAGCGATTATAAAGGTTTTTTTTACAATTTTGTGCAGTTTCACCTGCTGGCGTTTGTACCTGAGTTCCTGAACCGCTGTTATGTGTACATCACTCGAAACTTTCCACGCGGATTTGTCAGACGGCGCACTGACATCGCGCAATACACTCAAAACTCCGAAAGTTGGGCTCACAACCCAATGCGAAGAGCTGAAACTCACTCAATCAAAATTTAAGTCGATATTGGAAAAGTTTCGCTCGAGATTGATACGCGACGATACTAAAAGGAGTTGGAGAGATAAGGACATTTTAATAGTGAAAAAGTTTGATACTATTTTTCTTGGGTGTGTGCGTATAGCGGTGAAAGAATACTACCACCCCCTCTCTTCCCTTGGGTGTCGTAGAAGGCGATTAACGGTGGTGTGTTTTGTTTGATATAAGTACTTATGGTCTAAAGTTCAGATAATATAATTTCATTTGATATAACATCTAACTCAATTTATCAGTTGATTTATTATAAACATTTAATATAATTTTAGATTCTATAATTTCATTTGATATAATATACATTTGATAAAAAATTTGATGATATAAAACATTATTCATATAATAAGCAAGCAAGCAGCATGCAAGCAAGCATGCAGCAGGCATGGTTTCTGTCACAGCTCCGGCGCTGCGGGTCTCCGGCGGTCCCACGCGAGCTTATCGTCGCAGATGGCTTTCGCTCACCACCGCAGCTTCGACTTGCTGGCTGGCTTCGCCGGTCAGCCTCAGCTGCGGCGGCGAGCGTTAGACCCACCAGCCGTGCGATTCTCTAAGCTAAAGCCTTGATAGCTGCGGCTGCCGCAGCGCTGAGAAATGACTCTGTCTCTTTCATATTCATAGAATTGTAAAGAGATAGCAAATCACAGCCATGCGCGCAGCGTCTATGTGTCGCTTAGAGAATCGCATAGCTGCTCCTCAGCTCGCGGGCTGCCTCGCCCCTCCGCGCCTACGCGGGCTTAAATTACACTCAAGCGTAGGGCAGACAAGACTACGTGGAGTCGGTTTTGCAGCGATTCGTTTTTGCCACTGACTTTTGAAGAACAACATTACTGAAAACACAACATATTTACTTTTAAAGATAATGTCTACAATCAATTTACGGTTAAATTTTTATAATCTTAACTTATGATTAAAAAAAAAATTGCAATATTAAGCAGCAATGAATTTTCAGAAACATGATAATCAGAATTCCGTTTTTCGGACTAATAGCATTTCGGGTTTTTGTTTGTTCGGACCTATAAAAATCGGAAAATTGAAAAATAGTATTTATGATTTTCGGAATATTTTACATTTTAGTGGCACAAATGCTTCGCGCGATCGCCTATTAGGACACCCATTCTAAAGGGTGTCCAGCGGAAAATTTTCAACTTTAAATAATAATTTCCCTAAAACTAGCGGGGTGAGGTAAAGGGGAGGGGAGTCATTCAACGCGCGTAACTTGCGGATTATTTAGTCGCCATGAGTCATTGGTCGAGAGAGCACTGCTCGTTCGCGGTTGAGCAGTATTTGAAGTGTGGTGAATCATTGGTTTGTGCACGTTGCGCTTTTTGCACTCACTTCAATATTCGGCATTTGAGTGATGGGCCGAGCACTCAACTTATATGGTCGTGGGTGCAAAGGTTCAAACAAAAAGGGACGACAGTCAATCAACCGCATCCAGGGCCATCAACGTCGGCAACGATGCCAGAACATGTGGCACAAGTGCAATACGAAATTTTACGAAATCTGCGTAAATCAATACGGAAGGTTGCAGCCTCTACTGGAATAAAAAAAACAACAGTGCACGTTATTCTTAAGAAGAAATTTAAATTCTATCCATACAAATTGCAAATCGTGCAGGGTCTCAATGAGAATGACTATTCTTTACGAGAAACCTTCGCAAGAACTATGCTGGAACGTTTTCGAACACCTCGAACGCTTGGAAACCTTAGATTAAAACAAAAAGGGAAGATACGGCATTATCGTCTCGTGAGTGAGCCGCCAAAATTAGGCCTAAAGGCACAATTTCACTTCAGTCACAATTTGCCGAGCGAACAGGCTACATCGCACTATTGCGGATATTCTACTGTGTGAAAAAGAGAAAGACGCTACTCCGCAGTGGCGTCGGAATCGGTCGTACGTACTCGTCTGTTGCGAAGCGACCGAGACGTCAACGCGCTACTCGCTGACTCCCTCGCGCTGACGTGGAAACTAACCGCTTTGTCTCGCTCGCTTGATTTACACTTTATAGGTGTGCGTGTGTGAGTGTTTGCTTATGTAGTTGAGTAGGACTATATTTTGAATGACTACAAGTAGGAGCATGCCGTATCTTCCCTTTTTGTTTTAATCTAAGTTGGAAACATATTGTTTAGTGACGAAGCGCATTTCCTTAATGATTGTTAATAAACAGATCATGCGTTACTGGTGTCCCAGCAACCCTAGAGAACGTCATCAAAAGCGTTTACATTGTCCAAAAACGACTGTGCGGTGCACAATTTACGCTCCATGGATAATCGGGCCTTATTTTTTTTAATCAGCGAGAGACTGTTACTGCTTACGTGTATTGCCAAATGATTAACGGTTTTTTTTTGTACCACAATTGGAGTTATTCTCCGGGTACAACAACAGAACACTATTTCAACCAGACGGTGCCACGCCACACACAGCCAGGGTTTCAATGGAGAAGCTGAGGGCAATTTTCCTAAATAAATTAATAAGCAAGTATGGAGACATACCCTGGCCACTCCGCTCGCCGAATATCACACCTTGTGACTTTTTTTTTGTAGGGAAATCTGAAGGCAAGAGTTTACAATAACAGTTCTCGAACAATTCAGGCCCTACAAGATAATATTTGCCTTGAAATTGCAGCCATTGAACTAACACTTTCCTCTCGAGTATTTGCGAATGTAAGAGTTCGATTGGAAGAGTGCGTACGGCGAAATGGGCGTCATTTAGACGACACTGTCTTTAAAAAATAAAATCCTCTAACGTTAATTTTATTTTAAAATAATAAAACATAATCTATATAATAATGGTATTTTTCATTTAATTTTATACTTGAAAATTTTCCGCTGGACACCCTTTAGATCAATATGATTGATCGTCGACTCTACGCGATGATCGCGTTATGGCGTTGTATTAGAACAATGCCTATATACTCCTTAGCTCGCGGGCCGCCTAGCTTCTTCTCGCCTACGCGGGCTATCGTAGGGAAGGCAAGTCTACGTCACAGTATAAATATGAGCTTATACTGTGTCTACGTGGAGTCGGTTTTGCCGCGATTGGTTTCTGTCACTGACTTTTTTAGCACAACCTGAACGAAAACACAACGTACTAACTTTTTAAGAACTTTTTGGAATCAATTTAGGGTTGAAATGCTATTTTTAATTATAAGCAAAAATTATATCAAATGAAGTCATTAGAATGTGATTATTCTACCAATACAGCTTTATAGAAAAAGTTGTTAGAGAATATAAGTATTATATCAAATGAATAATATTCGTAATGTTGTTATAGGAAGTGTGTTTAGAAGAAGTAAAATTATATCCAATAAACGTTATGTCCTTTGAAATTAGTTCATTATTCATTATATGAAATGTTACGCACCCAATTAACGGACTAAAGACTGCACATAATTAACAGCATGGAGCGTCGATGGACTCACCATCTCACGCTGAGCACATGTGCAGTCGCTTTTGGTGAAAAGTGGACTATGGTACAGGTCTGCTTTTGCTGTCCTCAGTCTCTGACTAACCGATCGGGGATAATAGTCGTATTATATTGTATGTATGTATGTATTTTTTTTTGATATGACGTTTACCTACTTACTATACTAACAAACCCCCATTGGGCCAGCGTGGTGGGTTATGTCCCAATCTTCGCTTGAAACCTCTCCCTTGTATCTTCCTGTTGTCCATGTGGGAAGGCTAGTGCCCAGTAGTGGCACGCTTAAAGGCTTATGCTGAGAATAATTAGATAGATATATAAATGATTTATTTGCATAAAAACTTGTTTATAATGCAAAATAAAACATACATTCTTGAAAAGATCTAAGAAATAAAAGTTTAAGAGGCCTATTACACCTCGAATGTGATTTTTGCGTAAAATGCCCATTTTCGCATTTTGTAGTAATTTTGCAGTTGTATTTATCGTTTTTATCGAAATAGGATAATAAATTTGTGCATAATATTACAAATCTCCATTCTTTGAGCATAAGTTGAATTCGGACGGCCGGCGCATCGCATTTTGTAGTAATTTTGCTGTTGTATTTATCGTTTTTATCGAAATAGGATAATCATTATAAAATCTTTATTCCTCATGAAGTAACAATTACTCTGGTATAAATTTTGCTCAATAATATTATCGTAGATAGGAGAAATTCACAGTTAACTTATAGCGATTTTCAAAGTTTTTTGGTTTAGATAAGATTTTTTTTCTATATAAAATCAATGATAAGTACCCAAAAATTCCGAGGCCGCTGCGCACTATTCGACTATATAAGAGATAACATTACAATTTTTTTATTTCACTTGTTTAGAACAGTAGTTCAATCGATGAGCTCAAAAAAGTGCCTTCGCGCACTTTATGAAAAACTTTCTCTGCAATTTTGGGTTTAATTAAAAAGTTAAGCAAAATTTACAAAAAGCGAGGCCGCTACGCACTATTGCAATAGCTATTCTACACTATTCAATAAGTCATAATTGTTAATGTATTTTTGTTTCTGAGATTCATAACGCCAAAATTGGCCATTTTACGCAAAAATCACATTCGAGATAAGTTGACAAAACTATCACAAACATTTGATACCATCGTGGCGTATGTCCTCCTAACAATATTAGCTGTTGTTCTGAGCGTATGTCGTAGGGATAAACACAAATTATAAAACGTCAATTAAGTTTAAATGTCTATTATGTCTATTGCTGTCACTATACTAATAAGTACCTATAGTGCTAAATAGAGAAGGAAAGACGTTTAATTGTCATTTAAACTTAATTGACGTGTCTCAGTACGACAGTCAACTAAACATTTAGACAGAGTAAATTACCAATTACCTACCAGTTTCATCTGGAACTAAAACTGGTTGTGACTCTGCCGACCCTGAAACTACAGTCCTTATGTGTCTGCCCCCTTTAATTTCACTCGATCTAGTTCCCTTCAAATCGGATCGTATCAATGTAAAACAAAGCTTGTCGACAGAAATAGATATAAAACAACGGCGTTTCGAAATTGTTATTTTCCCACCATAAAAATAATGGGGTCACAACAATAACAGCATCTTTACAAACACCGAGCAGCTACACTGAATGTACAAGATGTTATTTCCGTTGGGGGTGTGACTGCCGCCTGCGTCTGTGCGGCCGGCGTCACGTGCCAGCATACACTGTGGGTGTACTCGTTTCGTATGCACTCCGCACGCTACGTACAGTGAAGGATGAAAATTCGGGTTGTTTATTCGAACAGTGATACATTATTTGTTTCTGTTTTGTATGGAAACTTATCATATTAACATTAATTAAAAAGTAAAAAACCGTGTCGCGTGGCGGTGAAAGAATACTACCATCCCCTCTCTTCTCTTGGGTGTCGTAAAAGGCGACTAACGGTCTAAAGACTGCACATACTTTCAATAGCATAGAGCAGCGATGGGCTCACCACCTGTCACGCTGAGCACATGTGCAGTCTCTATTGGGTGAAAATGGACTATGGTAGAGGACTGCTTTTGCTGTCCTCATTGCTTAGTCTCCGACTAACCCTTCGGGGATAATAACCGTAATTATATGTAAAAAGTAAAAAACAGCTTTATCACTATAAACCAATTAAAAATACGATTGAGGCACCACATAGGGTAATGTAATTTTAAGGTAATTTTCAACCGCCTCTGTGGTCTAGTGGCTAAGCTACCTGTTTCAGACCCAGAGGTCCCGGGTTCGATTCCCTGCGGGGGTACATCTTTGTGTGCTCGGTTTGGTTGGTGGTAGGGCTGTTAAGTCCGCCTGGCTAGCTACCACCATCATATCTAAGTCTGTCGCCATAACAACGATGTTTATAGCATTGTTGTGTTCCGGCAGTTTGAGATAAGATAGCCAGTTCCTCAGTGGTTGAGGATTCCGGGTGAAGCGCGCTTCCACCTTCGGCCTTATCGTCACTTACCATCAGGTGAGATGAAGGCCAAGCACATACCCGTTGCCAATAAAAAAAAATGCATTACTCCGTGTTGGGGTTGACACACTCTTTCCCAACACTGTGGGTAAAATGTTGATATAATAATTAAATAAAAACAATCTTAAATAATCTTTGTGTGCGTGTACGCACTCAAATATATTTAGAATATGCCTACACCTGCTCGATGCTTCAAGGCAGTGAAAGACTCAAGTTACTTCTATATTCTAGGATCGTATAGTTTATATCGTAGGTTGATTTGTGTTATTGTTGATACATATATACCTTAGTGTGGATTCGACCAAACTGGAATAAGACTTACTCCGAGATTAGTCTATACAAATTCGGCGCTTAATCTAGGGATAAGACCTTATTGCAGTATGGTCGAATCCACCCTTAGAATAATAACGCATAGAAAAGAAAGCGAGAACACGCCATTGAGTTATAATGTGGAACACGCACGATAAATGAGGCCAGTAAAACCAAGCCATACTGGCTCGGTACCGAAACGGCCAGCGTTAGTACTAATAATCTAAACGTATCTATCTATCAACCCGTGCGATTGTCTAAGCTAAAGCCTTGATAGCTGCGGCTGCCGCAGCGCTGAGAAATCACTCTGTCTCTTTTATATTCATAGAATTGGAAAGAGACAGCAGATCACAGCCATGCCCGCAGCGTCTATGTGTCGCTTAGAGAATCGCATAGCAGTTCCAATTTCCTGACGTTTGGGGCAAATCTGATTCCTCTAGCAACATTACTTGTACACTTGTGTGCGTGTCGCCGATATAGGACGCGTAACTTACTCCTACATTCATTTTTCTCTTGCCTCACGCCATGACAGTTTGCTAAAACGAGACTATCGTTCTGTGTTATTATTCTATGCCTATAGCAGAGTGCGTGCTATTTTTTTTACACACATACTATGTGATTACTATGTTACTTTTTATACTATAACATTACTTGAAAGATGTAGGTAGTATCTGCCTACCCCTACAAACGTACAATGGCGGACTCCGTTGCTTTACCAGTCTAAAGGTCAAAATCCCTTGCACACCGCGTCGTGTATTTGGTACGGGCACGTACCCGGGCGGTCGGTGCGCTTCATACGAAAATCGTTGCAAAGTGGTAAAGCGACGGTGACCCCGACCGTACGTGTATGGTCTGACTGTAGTTTGACTTGTTCAAAACCCTGTTTACAATATAGTCAACAGAACAAGTTTCTAATCAAAATCGCAATACCATTACTATTGAAACCAAAGGTTTCTCATTTTCCGATGCTATGTATGTATAACTCGGATTAATTCATTTGGTCACCCATCCGAATCGAAATAAGTAGGTACCTATATTACGCACAGCAATGGTGACTATAAAATCTAAAACAAAGGCAAGACTTATATAATTGGCAATCATAATTCTCAAATTTCACGACTGAATCTATGCGTAAGTATAAAATTATAAACAAAAATAACTTTACCGCACTTTCGGGAAATTGGAAGTGGTGGTAATTGCTGATTTATTCATGGTAACCCCGAGTTATGGGGAGTTTATTACTCATTATTAGTTCTGGTATGAGGCAACACTGTAATTTGGCGTTAATTCGGAAATTGTGTTTGTTCAACAAAAGATTTCTTTGTTTTTTTTAGAAACCTTTTCTATTTTCCAATTGCTTCTATGGTTCAAGATTCAAGATTCAATATCATTTATTCAGGTTAGGCCATGTTTAGGTTACAGCACTTATGAATGTCATTTATGCCATCGGTTCGTAAGTCTAACTATAGGGCGGGAGCCTTGTACTGAGAAGAACCGGCAAGAAACTCAGCAAGTGCATTTCTTTTCTCCCTTTCTTTTACAGCGTCAAATAGAATTGAAAAATGCCCTCCCTATCATAGAAGGGCACTTTCCATTACAATAATAAAAACGAAACAACTACAAGACATAAAAAATATATTAATAAAAATAAAAAGTTCAGGTATTCATCAATATAAAATAATCAATGTTATCAATGTCTTACAGTACAGAAAAATAAAAGTAAGACTACAACTACTAATATACTAATAATAAAAATAAGTTAGCATAGCCGTAATATGGTATAGCCGTAATTACAATTTTGTTTAATTATTTTAGCTTTTTGGGAGACAAACAATTTAACAACACATGAGTTTACAAATAAAATTTAATCTATAAAGTTTCCTCAATTAATTTATACGTACAGATTATTTGAGGACACAAAGGGTTGTTCGCCAAAATAAATTATTAAATTACAACAATATAGTTACATGAATATGGCAGCAGGAAATCTATTCAGGCTTGGTTGTTTGATCAGTATTTAACGTAACCAATAGTTAAAATAGTAACCAATATTCGTAATTTATGATATAGATTTTGCGTTAATCACATCACACTAATATTATAAAGGCGAAAGTTTGTGAGTGTGTATGTTTGTTACTTCTTCACGTTTAGACGGCTGGAGCGATTTTATTAAAATTTGGTATGGAGTTAGCTGACACCCTGGATTAACACATAGAATACTTTTTATCCCGATATTCCCACGGGAACGGGAACCACGCGGGTGAAACCGCGAGCGGCCGCTAGTAACTTTCTATACTTAAATCGACGACCTCCGTGGATAGCGCGCTGGTTAATGGCGTCGCCATCTCTAAGGGGTTCGATTTTCGGTCGGGTCAATTTAGAAATTAGGGTTTTTCTAAATAGCTTTTACGAAAATTGTAAAGTTTGGATGTAAGTTTGATTGATGATAGACAGTATACTTATAAAGAGTATTAGTTTCTTTATTTTATAGCAATCAAATTAATTATCATACCACCACACCGGTCCAAAACCTCATAAAGATGACGAAAAGTTAAAAGTAGTCTACCTCAGGCAGGAATCGTCGGTCTAACCAATACCTCGGTGGCGGAGTGGTCAACGCAGCCGCCCGGATTGCGGAGGACGCGGTTTCGATTCCCGCCTGAGGTAGACATTTTTTCAACGTTTCAACATTTTAAAGTTTATTTGAGCTTTTTTTAACGCAAACAATCAAATATTACGAACATTCTGCATTTTGTACGGCAGATATATTAGCCACGTTCCGGTAAATCCCGACGATCCGACCTCTTTTGACGTGGGCGCAGACGTCACCGACACACGCTGCTAATTTGCGAATAATTAATGGTACACTTAGTAAACAATTAGCTGGCAACATTAATACACAGCGGTGCGGCATTGACCTTTTTGGAAATAAAATGTGGGATTGGACGCATGGTACCTAAGTCAAAGTCAAAGTTATTTATTGCCAATTAGGGGCCTTACCTATACGTAAACACTTGTTAAGCATTAGGTTAAAAGCTTCGATCAACAATACAACTAGATAACGCGTCACGTACAAAATCAAAGCTTAATTCTGTCCACGTGAATAAATACTTTTTCAAAGCAATAAATTACTCCTGTCATTTAAAAATAAAAAGACGTCAATTAATGTAGTGGTGAAATCTACCTTAAATGGCAACAAATAAAATACTTTTTCCTGTTATTGCCTAACGCTCACTTCTCAAGTGCGCGTTTATTTACCGAGACATGTTTTTAGCGCCAATCTCACCTACATCTATTGTATTGTTGATCGAAGGTTAAAAGAGTTATTGAGCAAAAGAGACAAATCAATGGTTTTGTCTCTCAAAAATGTATTTATTTTTCACAATACTAACAAATGAAATATTAAAAACGTAACTTTTTTTCATTGTTTTTATTTATTAAAAAGAAGCGAAGCAAACTAAGCACACGCAGCCATGTCGTGAGTTTTTGAGTAATTTAGCGGAAAACTATTATTTCTGTGCATGTGTTTGAGTACGTTCAACTAACTGTAAATCATTTTATGGTCCATAACAAAACTGAAAAAAATCGAATTTAGATTTTCTATGTTGAAATATCGAATCACTGGATCGATTCAGTACTAAATATCGATCCAAAAAATAGATTTATTGGTCCCGTGAAATCGTTTCTTCGATTAATCGATCTCAGATCGCTATCCCTCTAAGCAACTTTCGCTATGCCGGGGCACTGAATGAGGTGACCAAATTAAAAATATCGAGCTCCCCGGTGCTTTAGAAAACACGTAAAGCCATCGATCCCGGTTGTCGTCGTAACATGAAGTCGTTAAAACCCCGCAACCCACATAGTGCCAGCGTGGTGGGTTAAGGCCCATTCTAACCATGGTCTTGCAAATCCTGTGCTCAGCAGTAGATCGTTTAACCCTTTAACTGTTACAGCATATATATTTTTTTTTGGTTTTCCATCCTATTACAATTCAATAAGGTTCAAATTATGATGGCATGTATATTGCCAATACCAGCTAAGGGCTTTAAACGTCTCGCAAGTCGCAAATATAACGTACGTAGTAGGTACCTCGTAGATTATCAACGTAAAAAAATCACCTTTGACAGGCGACAAGTTCTTTCCATCACGCGGAAGCGATATTAAAAAGCGCGCTATTACAGGTATCAAATATAAAATTCGTGCATGTAGTAAGTATATTTGTTGAGCGTCTCATAAAACTAGACTTAGCTTTAGCTCTTCCCGCTTATTGGCCCCGCATATTGGCGCCGATGTTTGGAGACCACTCGAGCTGCGAGCACCGGAATTGGAGCCGCTGCGGCACCGCTGCGGCCTCGCTGCGGCCCCGCGGAGAGCCAAAGCTATTGGGAATGGGAAGACCAATTTTGGTGTGTAGTGAACTCGAACCGACACTCGTAGGTGGTAAGCTGTTTGCTTTGCCTTCGTGTTGTTTTTGAGCTGCATTTGTTTTGACAAACAGAGTCGAAGGTTAACAGAAGTGTTTTATTACTTATGTTATTACTTTGTTTTGAAAAATACGGATAATAACAGTAAAATAATAACCTTGTCGCGTAGCAATGAAAGAATACTAGCAAGCACTCTCTTCTCTTCCCATGTGTGTCGTAAAAGGCGACCACCGGACTAAGACTGCACATACATCCAACAGCATAGCGGCGATGGGCTCACCACCTGTCACGCTGAGCACATGTGCAGTCGCTGTTTGGTGAAAAGTGGACTATGGCATGGGGCTGCTTTTGCTGTTCTCATTGCCTAGTCTCTGACTAATCCTTCGGGGATAATAGGCGTGATCATATGTAGGTATGAATGTAAATAGTCGATTGCAGGAGTGTTTTGTTACTGTCACCATGACAGTAACATAAATTACTGTGATGGTGGATGGACTTAGAGAAATTAAACCGACTCTTGTAGTTGGTAATGGCAGTTGGCTTTGCCTTCGTTATTGAAGAGCGGAGCCTCCTGCCACAGGCATTATCACGCTTAACAGGAGACTCGAGCTACTAGCTTAAAATATGTTAATTCTTAGCGTAAATAAATATTTTTGATAATTTTTGATTTTTGATTCGTTTTGTTTTAAAACTGCATTAGTTTTGAAAAACACCGAGGTGATAGTTTACAGGCAGAGTTTTGTTTTTATAAAAGTACTATAGCGGTCCGTTCGCGCCTTCCGAAGCATCGTTCTTTTTCGGTTTTTCTATCAATGAAAAAAACACTCAACAATCCATATCAGGGTTTAGGAGAAAACGGAGCTACAGACACTGGAATACGGCGATTTTACTTTATATTATGTAATTATGGTAATGTTTACAACTCATGACAATAAGACACAGAACAGACAAACGAGTTCTGTTCTGTATAACAACATGGTGATAAGGTGCAAAAGCGGGTTTAAAAATTCAAACGAAAAGTGCTAGACTAGACCGTCTCAGGCAGGCAGCGTCGTCGTTTTATAAGTCTGTGTTTTCGTTCAACTCTTGAATTCACATTATTGTATCAACTGAGATTTTGTGTTGATTGGAATAAACAGTTTATAGGTAAATAGGTTTTCCCCTTTTTTAATAATTTATAATCATTATTCATCTGATATATTTTTATGTCTCCACAGCATTTACTAACGAGTTAAAATCCACACCTGCGCACGACCGCAACAAGGCATTATCCAAAAACAATTAATAAGATTAATATCACTATGTCAAACGCAAACCATTAATTCGTTCGTACAGTGACATCGCTGTCTGCGGCCTACCCCCCACCTCCCCATATCTCCCCGCACCCACCCATGTTTACATAAGTCGTCAAACGTGTGAAATAATTTATCTGGCATTAGTGAAGATATGCCTGTCATTGACAGTTGGAAAGGGGGGAGGGGAATATAAGCTTCACTAAGTAGAGGAATACATAAATTTTGCGTGAGCGTTAGAACACTCTAGATTGTTCGATGAATGTGTACCTACAGACAGCAACAAAAGTCCATGAACAGATATTATATATTTACAAAACAGCTGAGCACTGACACGGATATTAAATCACTTACCAGAGTTACAAAGAAAGTTTGTCATTTCAATGTCACTGAAAACGTATTTTTTATTAATTTTATTTAATTCCACTCTCGGCTCTGTACTTTGAATATGAATATGCCATAAGCAGTAATAGGTCAAGGATCATAAGACCGCCGGCGGTCGCGAAACAATTGATTTTCAATTGTGTCTGGTTTTACAGTGCTCAAGGGGTTAATATACTAACTATACCCATTTATCGAAAAACATCATTAGAGCATAAGGCAGAAACTATCATTTTGTTAACATCATTACAGCAATAATCATACAATTAAATAAAATAATATTACTAATCTACTTATGTAAAATAGTGAGGCTCCTTCCGCGAAATAAACTAATTCACTGTATTATTGTTATGACAAACAATACTTAGGAGTAAAACGATCAGTATGTTTGTCATCTTTTATTACCTGTTTTTTTCTATTTGTATGCAAAAAACAATCAAAAAACATAATCTCCAGAACAGAAAAAAGCGCAATGATTAGGTACACACTCGAACTCGTGAAGTTTGTTATTTTTATTTATTTTATAGATAAACTGCGTTCATAATCATTAAGTTACTTCACCTTTCTCCAGTAAGTTAAATACAAGTGGAAACAAATAATCAGCCATGTCTTTTCCCCAAATGAAATCCATATGGTTAAATAGTTTGTTTTCCATCTCATGATAAATCACGTTTGTTAGTTGACGTCTTAAAATATTAACATCTTCAATAGTTGAAAGATCATCATTCTTGCCGACGAGTAGGGCTACTCGGGCTGTCATTCTCTGCACAGGGTAATCAGGGGGCTGCAGTGTACCGTACTTAAGCAAATTGCCAAGCCCATAGTCATATCGTGCAAATTTCCTTCTCAGAAAAATCTGTGCCAAATGGTCGATGTTTTTCCTTGAGGTACTTGTTGGAAACTTTTCAAACACCACAGGCATGAAGCTTAGTTCAAGCTGGGGGGGATCACAACCAGCTATAGCAAAGAAGACGCTTTGACAAATTGCTTCAAAAAGAAGATTATCCTCACAGAAGTTTTGATACAATTGCATAATAGTTGAATTCGTTTTTAAGAACTCTTCATGACGAGTAGTTACCAAAATTATATTTATTGCCGGCCATGCTGGTATTAAAAAAGTAAGGGGTGGACGCAAGTGGTTTAAATAAGCGATTGGAGCTAGTGCAATCAATATACTCAGTTTCTCATTATATTCTGGTTTCAGTGAACACAATACGAAGAATACTTGGGTACCCTGAGAATGTCCTATAACGGGTATTTTACTTTGACCAGTTTTATCTAAAACAAAGTCTATAGCAGCTGGCAAGTCCTTTGTGCCAAATTCTTCGAAACTGAAATCCCAAAAAACCTTGTCTGTGTCAGGATTAAGAGTCACGTGTCGTCTACTGAATCTGTTGCCTCTGCAGTTTAATAGAAACACGCTATATCCTTTGTCGGCTAAAGCAATTGCCATCGATGTCTTGCCTCTAAGTAAAAACGTATCGGCTGCTGATAGGACACCATGAACTACCAGTACGGGCGTACTGGTACGTCCTATGATATGGAACATTTTGAGAATGTAACCATCTTCGGTTGTCACGTCGTACTCTTCAAACTTGTGACCATATTTCTCAACGATTTGACTGGGGCTAAGTGTAGCATCTTCAGGAATATCCACTTTTGCATTGACGAAAATGTTCTGCAGAACGCAAGATGTATAGAAAGTTTTTAATAACAGACAATGCATTAAATTCATAATTACTAGATATTATAGGTAGGTAGGTATTTCCGTTTATTTATCCACACAATTCATAAGTTACATCTTTTGTAATGAAGTACCCTAACATTTTAACACTTTAAATTGCATACATATTTGCACTAGCGATCGCAAACCAATGAAAATACTTGCAAATGTAATATTTGTCGATTTGGAAAACATTAATTAAGGCTCGGATTCCTTTTTCTGTGGGTGTTTATTTAATAGAGAAATAAAATGATTCTGCTTTAAATTAAACGATGCAATCTACACTTAATAAAAATCCACAGTCAATTTACCTAACTACTTTAAAGAAATAGAAAAAGAAAAACTGACGGTTGCAAGCCAGACCTCGGTAGCCAAGTGGTTAAGCCGCCCGGAATGCGGAAGGTGCGTGGTTCGATTCCCGCCTGAGGTTGTCGTCTTTTTTCAGTGTTTAAAAAAAAATTACAAAAGAAAAACTGTTCACAACATTAAAAAAACCAAATTCTTTTTTAATTTGTAAAAACTGTTTCTTGAATATAAATAAATTAAAGGAGATTGAATGTTGTATTGTTCAAATTGTTTATTTGTATTAATTTTTTTAATATTACAATTATATCGTTGATTTGACAATATAATTTATATATGTTGTATTGATTATAAATATTAACAAATAATAA
This sequence comes from Scoparia ambigualis, assembly GCA_963921215.1. Taxonomy (NCBI): domain Eukaryota; kingdom Metazoa; phylum Arthropoda; class Insecta; order Lepidoptera; family Crambidae; genus Scoparia; species Scoparia ambigualis. The sequence goes on along the minus strand of OY992502.1, from coordinate 55,208,691 downwards.
CAAATGTAGGTGTAAAAAGTGTTCTATGTTTGATCTAATTTAATTTTCATCATCATCATCGTCATCATCACTGCTAGACAAATCTAAATATATATATTTTTATAAATTGATCTTTATTCCATTTTAGAATTTACTTTAATTTGAACTGTAGCAAATATGTAAAATATGTTTATCCGCTTTTTTTTTCCTTACAGGGTTCTTGTTAACACCTGTACAATATTTTCAGACCATTTTATGTAAAACATCTACACGATTACTTTATTTTCATATTGTGTACAAGAAGTAGTTGAAATGTGTCAATAAATGATTTAATTGGATTGAATGAATCTTAAGGGTGGACATAGATTGTATAATAATCCGTTAAAAAAAGGCTTTACGTGGAGACCAATTTTACAACGGAAGTTGACTAAAAACAGTAGCGTGAATGCGTTTCTTAAGAACTTTGCCTTAACTGTAACATAACGGTAAGTCCCTGTCACGAGAAGCTATAAATTACGTAAACAAAATATTCAGAGGTTCGCAATATTTGTATACTTATATAATTATTTTATTAAATTTTATTTTATTTAGAAATAGATCAAAATAATGCTTATTTATAAATTAATCAAATGCTCGCTACTTGGCTCGTGTGTAATCCGTTGTTGATTATATTATTTTCAGTCATATTAACAACCTAAACTGTTGTAACTAGAAACTTATAAATATCACAACATCTATTTATCATTTACAGAGAATTTAAATTTTAGTCAATGCGTTTAGATGATCAAACAAAACAACCAAATTAACGTTATCCGCGAAACAAGCGCAGTCGAGTTCCAGAAGTCTGTCTGAAGCGTTCCTATACCACAAAACATTGTACGTCAGCGCTAAAGTATATTCTGAGTAATTGAAATTATACGTTAGTTTCATATTTCTGTATATTACCTTCCCTGAGTCGTTGAAACTATCTGTTGTAAAGTCACTGTACAAAAAAGGTATAAAAAATGATGTCGATAACTATCGCCCAATTACTTTGATACCTGTTTTATGAAAGGTATTTGAAAAGTGTACTACTCTGTCAAAAAAGTACCGGGAAAAGATCAATAATACACAAAATGTTAGTTATTCATCCAAATTTATTTTATCGCCTTCAAAGTATGCTCCTTCAGAAACTATACACTTACGCCAACGAATAATCCAATCATCAAAACATTTTTTTGGAATTGAGTTCAGTTCTCGCCGCGAATTCTCCTTTATGTTTTCTACCGAATGAAAACGGGTGCCACGAAGTGGTAATTTGAGTTTAGGAAAAAGAAAGAAGTCGGTTGGATCCATATCTGGTAAATATGGTGGTTGCTCGATGGTATTTGTTGAGTTTTTGGTCCAAAATTCGTTGACAATGATGGCCTTGTGCGAAGGCGCATTATCGTAATGCAAAATTAAAGATTTTTTTTCCCACAATTTTGGCCTTTTATGTCGAATTTGCTCTCTTAAACGCTGCATAACGCTCAAATAATATTCTTTATTTACCGTTTGACCTTCCGGCAAGAATTCCGAGCACAACGCTGCGAAAGTCAAAGAAAACAGTGACATGAAACATGACTTTGACTTTTGATCGAATTTGGCGTTATTTTTCCGGTTTCGGTTCAGTCGGAAGGCGCCACTATGAAGCTTGTTGACTAGTTTGCATGTCAAACTCGTAAACCCACGTCTCGTCACCAGTAACAATGCGTTGCAAGAATGTTGGGTCGGAATTGACTCGTTCTAGCATGTCCTCAGCGTCTCTTATGCGATTGAGGGACTAGCCGAGCGTCAACATGTTTCATACCCAAGTGATTATTTAAAATGGCACGAATCGACTCGTGAGACACAGAAAGTGCAGCGGCTATCTTTCTCTCAAACTTGAATGAGGATTTTCAGTCACCGTTTCCTTCACTTTTGCGATGTTAACTCCAGTTGAAGACGTTGATGGCCTACCAGAGCGAAGCAAATTTTCCATCACATCTCGTCCGCTTTACCACTCATAAGCACGTGTTTTTGATAAAGTCGATTCACCGTAAGCCTTCTGTAACATTTTCAGTGACTCCGAACACGAAATTCCATTGGCGACGCAAAATTTACAAAAAAACTTTTTGTTCGATATTTTTATCCATTAAGAAATTCGCAATACACGATAGATATAAACTAACCAAAAACAGCACTGTATTTAATCTAAATATCAGATGCAACTCAAACTCCGCGCCAAAATGGACAACAGTTGTGCCAATCTAACAAAAAAAAAAAACAAAAAATTGAACTTGGAATCATAAACAAATCATCCGTTCCCGAAACTTTTTGAACCGAATGTATGTACAAAAAATACTTAATTTTTGTACAACATTATTATTAATAAGTCACAATTAGGTTTTCAAAAGCAAAAGTCCACTACTTTGGCAGTATTTACCTACTTTAGTCGAAACAGTTTTGACTAATGTTAATAATAATAAGTTCACAACCGGTATTTTTATTTTATAGATTTATCCAAAGCTTTTGACAAAGTGGCACATCTTAATACAAAAGCTAAGATAATGTCGGTATAAGATGACACGCTCAGCAATGGGTGTCCTCGTACTTGACGGGGCGACAACAATGTGTTGTGTAATGACAGATTTGTTGAAAATTTATTATTCTTCTAGTTATAGGGAAAACAAGTGTGGTGTCCCACAGGGTACAATACTAGGGCCAATATTATTTGTATTGTATATAAATGACATATTGCAAGGTCTCACACGGACTTCTTGAGAGAATTTGAAAAGTGATGTTGCACTGTTTTGTTTTATTTGCTAACACTAATGCACGTTCACAAACACTTAACAGTAAATAATCCACCATTATTTCACATTAACATTCGACAAAACCCAAATTTATAGAAAATAAAACAAAACTGCAGACTTGACGCTTCATTTTCCCGCCAAGAAGTCGAAAAAACCTTTATTTAACAGAAAAAGAGATATTTTTCTTTATTGATTACAAATTTTGTGCGAAAAGGTCACGTGACATTTTGCTCTGTGACGTCACATTTCCATAAATATAGAAACTTTTCTTGAAACCTGACAGATAGTTTTAGATAATTTTGTGAAATGTGACGTCACATGAAGCTCAATCTTGGCCGCCTCTTGCCCCGAGTTTCGGGTCTTGTAATCCACAAATAAAAAAATCGCAAATTTATTTTGTAAAAATAAAATATTTACAAATTATCTTAATAAAAAAAAACTGTTGGATAATTATCTTCTTCTTCTCCGTCGTTCCCTCACTGCTGAGGATCGCGACCACAGATGAGTCTCCACTCAGTGCGGTTGTATGCTGCGTGGAGCGCATGGTACATGCTGCCGCCCACCGCCTTCTTAATTGCGTCAGACCATCTTGTAGGTGCTCTTCCCTGAGCTCGTCTGCCATCCATTTGCCCAAAAATAACTTGGTTCTCTAGACTGTGCTTTGAGGACCGCACTATATGTCCGTAGAAGCTAAGGGCTCTTTTCCGGCATACTGAGGAGAGCCGCGTCTTGATGTTGAGCTCTTTCAATATGGATACGTTGGTTCGCATCGCAGTCCAAGGTACACGTAGCAACTTTCGCCAGCACCACATCTCGAATGCATCTATCTTACTGCTATCGCAGCTTCTCAAGCTCCTGGTTTCGGCACCGTACAGAAATACGGAGAACACCAGAGCCCGAACCAAGCGCACTTTTGTAGCACGACGAATACCACGGTTCCTCCAGATTTTATCTAGGTTAGTCATAGCACTTTTGGCCATACCGGCCCTACGACGTATTTCCTCAGTGCAGCCACCGTCACAAGTTATCAATGACCCAAGATACATAAACTGGCTGACCTTTTCATACCCGTTGAGTGCGTCGGTTGCAGAAAGTAACTTTGCTCTGTCTACCACCATTATTTTGGTTTTCGAATGAATGAATCTTAAGACCGAGTTTGGCACTCTCATCCTCAATTTTCTTTAGAAAGGTTGCCATTTCCACTTCGCTTGACGCAACTATTGTCGTATCGTCTGCGTATCTTAGATTGCTGACCCTTCGACCACCTACTGCAACACCACCGTCCCAGTGCTCTAGAGCTTTGATGATGATCGCATGATGTATTCGCCGTTCAGGTTAAACAACTTTGGTGACAGAATGCAGCCTTGGCGCACGCCTCGTTCTGTGTGGAAAGCTTTGGACATCTGGTTTTCCAATTTCACGAAGCTTGAGATATTGAGGTACAGATTCTGTATCAAGAAAGTTAGGTGTTAAGGCACGCCCATCTCTAGAAGCACATCAAACATCGTACTCCACTGCACACAGTCGAACGCCTTAGCATAGTCTATAAAGCACAAGACCAGCGGCTTGTTAAATTCACGGCATTTCTCAATGACACTACGAACATTCAGAATCTGTTCGCGAGCACCCTTTCCGGCTACAAAACCGGATTGTTCACTCGGCATCTGGTGATCGACAAACGATGACAGTCGGGTGTTAATAATGCGCAGGAGAATTTTACTAGCGTGAGACATGAGGGACAAGGTACGGTAGTTTTCACATTTCCTTGTAGAGCCCCTTTTGTGCAACGGAACAAATGCGGATCGTGTCCAGTCAGACGGCCATTGCCCTGTTCTCCAGATCTTGTTGCATATCTGGTGAACGATCTTAGTCCCTCTATCACCCAGATGTTGAAGCATGGCGGCAGAAATACCGTCAGGACCCACAGCCTTGTGTTTTAATTTTCCAATTGCGTCTTGGATCTCGGAAAGCAATATATCTGGTTTCCTATCGTAATCGTCACCTCTCCTTTCGACGATATGTCCCTCTTCATCCCGGTAGAGTTCATAACAGTAGTCCCTCCCTGTCAAGGTGTTACCTCTACTGTCATCAATAATCCAACTCTTTGGTTTGAAGGTGCCAGTCAATTGCTTCACTTTAAGAAAGAGATCTTTTGTTTGCACTTTGTCCGCATGTCCTTCAATCTCACTGCATATCCTATTGATGTGCCAGTCTCTGTCCCTCCGCGTGGATCTTTGTACATCAGCATGTAACCGGTTATAGCGATCTAAACTACTTTTAGTCTCCAGACCTTTACACTTAAGTGTTTTCCTCTCCTCAATCAGCTCCCACGATTCTTTACTTATCCACTCTTCCTTTCTCGGTACAGTTTTGAATACATCCGAACTTTTCTTTGCGGTTTCTAGAACCACCTCCTTGAGGGTATTTCAGTCTGCTTCGCTGGAGTCAAACGGATCACATTCAAGTGATTTGATCTTTATATCTACTGCTGTACAAACAAGGTCTAGAGCCGGTTTATTTAGAAGAAACGTCTGTTTAGGTTTCGGTAGAGCCCTTTTTAGGCGAAGTCTGAAGTCAGCTATTACAAGTTGATGATCACTACCGCAGTCAGCGCCAGGGAGTGTTTTGGCATTGGTGACCGACGATCGCCATCTGGTCTTAATTGTTATGAAGTCGATCTGGTTTCTATGGCCATGAAGAGAAGTCCATGTGTATAGTCTCCTTGGATGGTTTTCGAACCAGGTGTTCATGATAGTTAGCTGATTTTCTATGCAATATTGAAGAAATTTTTCGCCTCTGTCATTTCGTACCCCCAGGCCATAACCACCGACCACAGTGCCTTCAAGTGGATCTCCCCTAGTGCCGCCAACTTTCGCGTTCCAGTCACCTTGTACGATGGTCACTTCCTTTGATGGTATGGTGCGTAATAAGGTATCAAGATCGGCGTAAAATTTATCTGAAACTTCTTTAACTGACTGAGAAGTAGGTGCATATACTTGAATGATGTTGATTGGCGCAGGGCTTGCATCAAGTTTTATAGCAATCATTCTATCGTTTAGAGTAGAATATCCTTTGACAGTGTTCTGTAGTTTCTTGGGTACAACAAAGGCTACTCTATTATAACTGTGATTTTCGGCACCGGTATAATATACAAAATTGCCGTTATTAGTGGTAAAATGACCGCTTCCTCGTCGATGCACTTCACTAAGCCCCAAGATGTCAATGTTACACCTGTCCATTTCCTTCTCAACAATCTCAAGCTTACCAGCTTTTAAAAGCCCTCTAACATTCCAAGTCCCCACGCGAAGATGTTTACGTAATGGGGTTTTCTTTATGCCCGCACCTTGACCAGTAGCATAGTTTCCACTTCCTGTCTGGTGGTCCGCAGTCAAGTGGCCGGTAGCATACTTCCCACCATGCAACCCGGAATCACAATGGCGCCGAGCATCAGTCGGATCGCAGGACATCTCACTTCTGTTTTGGTAACTCATTAAGCATGTGGTTTTCTTGGGATAATAGTGCAGTAGTCTCCCGTTGCTTTCTGCAGCAGACATTTTAGAGGTTATTTAAGCCCCTAGGCCGCTGCAGCCTCTTCCAACTGGGGGGCCAGTCAGGTTTATGGTTATACCGCCATTGCTCGGTCGCCAGAGCCCCGTCAGTTATCTAGCAAGAAGCACCGCAACGGCTTGTGACCGTCGCCGTCGGCTGTTCATACGAATCACCGACGCGAGCAGGTGAGGATGACATTTGGGCCGGATAAGATCTTGTTACCGTTCACCCCTTACTCCCCAAGTATGGGGTATGAGGTTCTCAGCAGATTTGCTAAGTTTTTTTTTGATAATTTGTTTCTTCACCATAGGTGCCCTTCAGTGGAAATAATAGAGTTCATTTATTATGCTTATAAGATGATAATGAGTGATGATAATAAGCTAAATGATATTCCCCCCAAATCCCTTGAGTTCCAGTAAAGATGTGGGATTACTGAACCTCACACGAACTTCTTGAAAGAATTTGAAAAGTCATGTTGCACTCTTTTGTTTGCCAACACTCATGCAAATTCACAAACACTTAACGGTCAATAATCCACCATTATTTCACATTAATATTCGACAATACACAATTTTTTGAAAATAAGACAAAACTACAGACATGACGCTTCACTTTCCCGCCAAGAAGTCTCTTGCTATAGCTATGCTGGTGTTGCCCGCTTCAAATATTGCTTGTGATATTTTTTCCTCTTTTAATTCAATTTAATAAAAATATAAAAACAGAAACAAGTTTACAATTGACCATGTAACTTCAATTTTACATGTTAAATAAGGTATATCAGACTTTAATAATGATTGTACAACATTTGAGCCATCTATAAAAATGATTAAAGTGATGGGGACACGAAAACATGTCCCAGAAATCAAAGACAAAGACGTAAAGGACACGTCGCCGATCGATCGATCGAATTTTGAACTTGTTGCTAAGGGTTGTCACCATATAACTCGGCCATCCTGATCTTTCTTGATTTATTATTTAGTACATTTATAAACCGAAATTAAATATTACTTTTTCTCGAGAAAAAAAATGTTAAAAAAAACCCAAATTAATTATTTTGAACGTTTTTTATGAAATTTGTGTCATTTTTTATAAATTAAAACCATGCCTTTGTTCATTTCCCACCTATATATAATTTTTTACTTAGTTAATACATACACATAAACACGCAAAAACGTTTTTCACGGGTTTTCAGAAAAACCAAATATCTTGAAATCTACCGATAGTAAATTAATAGAAGTTCTACTAGAAGCTTTTGTTTAGCCCAGGCTATCTGTTGAAAACATAAAAAAGCATAACCGGAACTCAAGCCAAATCCCACACTGTGCGGTGGCACGAAATTTTTTATCTTGTGTATCTCGTTAGTTTTTTAAGTTATCTGTCAGATATTAAGCAAGAATACGTACATTTTCAAAAACTTCAATAAACGCGAAAATATCTTTTAAAAAAGTTAGGCATAATATCCACGGAAATAAATGAAGATTTTAATGGACCTGTTGAAATTCACCCAGTAGGGTTAATAAGTTCGTTTTCCCTATAAACCAAATTAAGAAAGTGACTAGCGAAAAAACTGCAATTTTATCTTACCATTCACAAGAATCTATATTACGCTAAGAGATCATAATGTGGGGAAATGTACAGATAAAAATAGAGCATTTATTGCGCAGTAAAAATGCATCAGAGCCATATGCGAAATCCCCCCTGACGAGTCCTGTAATGCTGGGGCCACATTAGCGCGCTAAAATTATCGCGCTAAAAAACTTCGTGTTCCATTGTCACTTTACTACACGACATATAGTAGCACGTTAACGCGATGATGCATCGCGATAAGACTAAGTGTTCCGCCAGAACGTGTCGAGTTAGCGCGCTAGCGCGATGGGTGTGGCCCCAGCGTAAACCAATGTTTCGAGATCTTGGTCTCTTACCACTGCCATCATTGTACATATACTTCTTCTTCGCTTCGTTAAGAAGCTTGTTAATAAACTTAGGGCTTAAAAGAGACCCATATAAAGTTGTCTTAAAAGATACACCCAAATCTGTCAAGTACAATAAAAGCTGCTTGGCAATGTGTGCGTATTTTTAATAGAACTCCTAAGGATCTCAAATTGCTAAACACTAATCTTTTTCAAAGAGAATTGGATAAGTGGTTAGTTGAGAATACTCAATTGGCTACTTGACAGTTTTCGAAAAAGTATTTAAAAAATTACAAACGTTTATTTTATACCCCGTACAATATTTTCTTTCTTGAAAAAGTTTTATTGAACAAAAAAAAACATATATTTTTTTATTGATTTCAAATTTCGTGCGAAAACGGTTGGTCACGTGACATTGTGCTCCGTGATGTCACATTTAAAAAAATAGAGAAATTTATCTTGAAACCTGACAGAAAATTTTTGATAATTTTGTGAAATGTGGCGTCACATGAAGCTCAATCATGGCCGCCCGTGTTTCGGGTCTTGTAATCCACAGATAAAAATACGCAAATTTATTTTGTAAAAATAAAATATTTACAAATTATCTTAATAAAAAAAAAACTATTAGATAATTATCGTTAAATCATAAACTATTATTACCGACATATTTAATTTTTTATTGTTACAACTGTCAAATAGCCAATTAAAAAGTACTTTGAATCGTCCAAATCTTTTTTAACCTATCACGTCATACGTCATTTTTTTACTGTGGCAAAGAACGGGCGCAAGAAACCCTAACGCACAGAAGCAATGACATTTACAAAACAAAATGTCGTTACCAGGCATTGAGCTATTATTATATCGTACGCAATGTTACCAGGTCATAAAATACAAAATATGAATTTAAAAAATAATAAATGATGCAATACAAAACTACAATATAATGTATCAATTAATTATAGACAATTAGAAATAGCTAGAATTAGAAATAGTTAGGTACGTTTTATGACATTCAAGATATTTTTGTTTTGACAAATATAGATATTTAATATGTTATTAAAATTATTTTCTTGCATAATGTAATTGTTTAATGAATTTTAATTATTGAAAATATTAGAGTAGGTATTACTGAGAGGACCTAATGTTTGCATGCTATTATAAAATAAGCATAAGTCATCTATGTGTTTCTAATGTAACATCTTTATACCATGTCAAAGTGCAAAAAAACTATTATCTTATCTTACTTTATGTTTTTTAGATTTCCTTAACAAATAATGGTTCAAAAAATGTTTGTTTTCATTTATAGCTCCTCGTGACGGACAATTTTTTAAGTGCTTCCATTAACTACCCTATTAAAGTGAAGAAGTAAATTATATGGTTTTCCATTGTTTATTTAATTTCATAAGCAACAAACATTTGGTTTTTTATACAAGAAGGAGGCAAACGAGCAGGCGGGCAGGGTGGGCGGCGGTGTTTGCTCTCCAAAACCAGAGGAGTCACAGATGCGTTGCCGACCTTCAAGAAAGGAATTGGAATTGTAAGGGGGGGGGGGGGGGGGGAAGCGGCCTCTGGAACTCTCACTGGCCGGACGAAACACAAACAGCACCAGGTGCCATTATTTCAGCGTGGCTCTACCACTGCTTTAAATCATTTGGACAATTTTAAGGTTTTGGGCGTGAAATAAATAAAATAACCGTGTCGCTTAGCGGTGAAAGAATACTACCATCCCCTCTCTTTCCTTGGGTGTCGTAAAAGGCATTTACCCAACAGCATAGAGCGGCGATGGGATCACCACCTGTCACGCTTAGCACATGTGCAGTCGCTATTTGGTGAAAAGTGGACTATGGTAGAGGACTGCTTTTATAGTCCTCATTGCCTTGTCTCTGACTAACCCTTCGCGTAAATTATAGTCGTAATTATGTCTAGTATTTACTTCAAAATGCATAAAATGTTAAACTTCATATTTGACTGTAAGATACTTTATGTTCAGCATCACTCTGATTAATTAATCATTCAAATTACAATGTGCTGTTTTTTTTATTACTAACTATTTTTTTATTACTAAATGCTCCCGAGACGCAAATGGTTGTATAAGACTCACCTACTATAAATTTCCTGTACTTTCCCTGACGTGCGGCCAGGGTGATCCGGGATCGCCACATGCAATCCTGAGATCATCCTTGTGAAATTAAACCCATACCTAACCAAGCGTCTGACTGACTGAGGGTGGATTCGACCAAACTGGAATAAGGCTTACTCCGAGATTAGTCCATACAAATTCAGTGTTTAATCTAGGTACCTACCTAAGTAAAATAAAGTCTTATACCTATAAGACCTTATTTATGGTCGAATCCACCCTGAAAGCGTTAACTGTACTATTGATTCATCATGATCTGCCAATAAAAGTCCCACCGCTGGGTACATGACTTCCTACGTGAATTCACATGTGGAAATACAACTCGGCCAACCAAAAATAAAAAAAAAACCATAAAGTCGATGCTCCGTAGAACTATGCGTTTTAGTTTTCAATACGTTATTTATTTCTAATTACTGGCAACACCGCGCCCGTGGACAGCGAGCGGCTGTAAAAATCCCGGCCTGAGTTACGTTTAATTTCCTCGTCGGTGTGGGTAGTTAATCACCCGACCGCTACAGGCGCTACCTGTGAATATTCTATGGCGCAACACTATCCTACTCCTACTAATATTATAAACGCGAAAGTTTGTAAGTACGGACGGATGTTTGTTACTCTTTCACGTAAAAACTACTGAATGGATTTAGATGAAATTCGACATACAGATAGTTTATAACCTGGATTAACACATATGATACTTTTTATCCCGATATTCCCACGGGAACGGGAACCACGCGGGTGAAACCGCGAGCGGCCGCTACTCCATACATAAAGGTACAAACTGGTTGTCTGGCAGAAATCGCTTTTAAGCGATAAGACCGCCACATTGTAACTTTGTATTTTTGCTCTTTTATGTCTAATGTAAATGTTTGTGTTATGTTAAAATAAAAGTATTGTCTATCTATCTATCTATCTATAAAGAGTTTTTCTGACTTACAATCAAAGAATGAAAGTTATTTGTGCTTGCTGTGACATTCGACGTTGTGTAATAAAAAAATCATATTATAATCTTAGTTAGGACAGATCATTTAGGCCGTTTACGACCGGCTGGAAGCTGCAACTCCGAAGGAAGAGCCATCTCACTTATTTCATACAGCCGTTTATGCCGCAGTAAAATATGTAAGCGGCATCCAGAAGAATAAAGGTGTAACGTAAAACTTGGCCGATGATAACAATATACCTGGGGCATAAAAAATTTCGACGAATAAAGTTTTATTTTGTTTGTGGATTGTATCTCGTTTTATCTGTTTGTCCGGGGATGTTATCGGGTTTTGGAGGCGTTTCCCGCTGGATTTTTATGGACTATTTGGACGTTTACTGCTCAATGAATGTTCGATTGAGCTAATGATAGAGTTTGGGTAACTACGTTGGGGGCAACAAAGGAATCGGGACGTTAATGAACATCATATAACTGGGGGTCTACCACCGATTTCTGTCGAAAACTTAAACCCTGATAATATGACATACATACATAACATATAATCACAACTATTATCCCCGAAGGGTTAGTCAGAGACTAGGCAATGAGGACAGTATTAGAAGTACTCCACCATAGTCTACTTTTCACCAAATAGCAACTGCATATGTGCTCAGCGTGACAGGTGGTGAGCCCATCGCCGCTCTATGCGCAATATGACAGGTGACATTTGGCTGCGTTCAGCGCGAAGTCCGTCTTGCCAATTTTATTAGACAGGTCGCCCATTTTGTATGTGATCGACATTGTTAGCAATAACGATTGCAACGTCCATTAGCACAGAGAACACATTCATATTCATAAATCTTAAAATAGTATATTAAAAATGTCCAACGAACGTAAAAGCGACTTTCCACAATTTAATTTCCAGTTTCTCTCCCACGTCTTGGTGAACAAAGTTGTACTTATGTACACAAGGTTTATTTTTTACATCTATTCAGTTGAACTGCAATTACAGTGTATTGCTCGGAAGTTGTTGTTCTACGCTTTCTTTTGCCAGGAGCTCCGTAATGGCAATGCGGTATGAGTTAACGGAGTTAGCGCGTCGTACTTACAACTTATTTCAGGGGTGTGTCACTGCGGAGAATGTGTTACTGTTATGTGTTATACTTTTAGCGATGCAGCGTTGCAGATCTGTTTTCTTTTCATTAAATATTTAACGCATTCTAACCAGTTATTGTTACCGCATAAGCCTGACCTTAACCTGAAGTGACAGTGGGCCGGCCTTATTAGTCGCAGAACCGATGACCGTTGGGGTAGACGAGTTCTGCGGGCGTAGAATGCGCTTCACGATATGTATACTAACCAAATATAACTAGATATAAGCCAAAATTTAAGAAATACTATATAGAAAATAATTCCTTGTGTCATACTAACCAGAGGTAGAATAGTTATACTTAACGTTAAATAATATAATACATAGTACAATTTTGGACCCGTAGCAGCTCTGTGGGCCGCTATCTTCTTCTCCTTCAATCTTCTTCTAACCGTAGATACGCTTACGGTGCGTCTGCGAACTGCCTGGAGCTGCTGTTGCAACTCAACAGCGTTGGAGAAACGATTTCTCAAAGAGTTCGACACAACGAACCGGTCGTCTCTTTCCGAAGTGCAGCGACGTCTACCCGAACCGTGTCTGCGGATATAGCCACCGGTCTCTATGAAGCGCTGGTACACTCTTCGAACGGAATAACGGCTCAGGTTCAGTTGCCGGGCGACATCACACTGCCGCACCCCTGATTGCAGTAGTGCAACCACTTGAGCGGCTTTATCAGCTGTGGTATCCATCAAAATCTGTGCGTGTGTCCTCTTCAACGGTTGAATAGCGAATGACCCACATTGAACCCGTGTTGACCGTTTTATACCCACAAAGGAAGCGCAACTAGCAACTCTCACGGGTAGCAAAATTTGCATCGAATTTTTGTGACACTTTATTTGTTGCATTAGGTTTTATTTGATAATGAAAAATAATGTTTTTTATTAAGTTAATTAAGTAACCTTGTAAATAAAATCATAATTAATGCGACTGCATGTGCATATCAAGAGTAAATGACATTTGAAAGTGATTTTCTAAGAGGTGCGATTTTTTTGACGCCGAGTGTATTACTGTTGTTAAATAATTAATTTATGTAAACTAGCGGCTCTCATATACGGATGTTCCCGACGGGTGTAGTCGCCGAACAGTTTAGCCGTTGTGCTTCGATGTGGACTGTATGTTCTTCAATAAAACTCGGTTCTTGATTAGTGCTTCTTTATTCTTCAAGGTGGGGTCCGGAGAGCTTACAAATTCTGCTCTGACCGGCCGTGACTTAAACACATTATGGGTTGGCAACTAGCAGCCTTGTGGGACAGCTGCCGGCTCATGTGGGCAGTTTTACATTTTACCATAACTAACTACCCACATGAACCGTCGTAATTTGTGCAGCTGTCCCTTTCGTTCGGACTTCTCTTTTTATCTCAAATTCATTACCTACCCTACGGTATCACTCGTAATCTGGATACCCTACTTATTTATTTTCTTAATTACATTGATATTCCTAACAATAGAAACCTATAATTACGAAAGCTAATCTCTTACTTTCCTAACTTTAATTACCTTAGAGAGGCGTAAGGCCCCTGGGCACGTATACCTGGCCCTTACCTTGTCAAAACCATTACCTGTTTAATAACTTTTACCTTTTGTTAAAATGAAACGCAAAGAAATAATTATTTATTATCAAAAAACCTTTACACATATGAGACTTAATCTACTTATGCAAATACACATACCTAAATTTAGCCGTATTATATCTATCTATATAATATCATAAAGTCGAGACTTCTGTCCGTAACAGGCTCCCCCCGGCGCAGCATCCGCGTAGCCTCTTCACTCCATCGGCAGGACAGCCAGTCTCGTCGTCGGTCGTCGGAACGTGCCGCCTTTGGTGCGCACCTCTACGTTGCGTACTTCTTTGTCAGGTCCAGGAAATGTCTTCGTGACGACGCCTCTAGGCCATACATTGCGGGGTAGTGAGTTATCCACAATTATGACCACGTCGCCCTCTTGTACATTGCGTCGCTCGGAGTCGCGCGTGCCGCCGCGCGGTATGAGTAGTGGTAGATACTCGCGCAGCCAGCGTCGCCAGTACTCGTCCGCCAGCGCCTGCGCCGCCCGCCATGTGTTTCGGTCGGCGCGCTCGCACGGCCCAGTGGTGGGCAGGCCGCTCGAGCTACCCAAAAGGAAGTGATTGGGTGTCAGCGCTTCCGGGTCGTCGATGCTCACAGGGACGTGTGTTAGAGGCCGAGCGTTGACAGTGTGCTCGGCTTCGGCTAGTAGCGTCATAAGTACTTCTTCACGCGGTGACTTCTCGTTGAGTGTAGTGCGCAGCGCCGTTTTGACTGTTCTCACCAGCCGTTCCCATGCGCCGCCTTGGTGTGGCGCGCCTGGCGAAATGTAACGCCACTCTGTGCGTTGCGTTAGCGCGTATTCTCGTAGCGCTGGCTCCCATTCTTCGTATGCGGCCTTTAATTCTCGGTCCGCGCCTTTAAAATTCATAGCGTTGTCACTATATATAACGTGGGGCCATCCCCTCCTGGCCGCCATTCGTCTTAGAGCCATAATCGCTGAGTCGGTAGATAAGCTCGCCGTAAGTTCAATATGCACAGCTCGAGTAGTGAGGCATGTGAATAGCGCCCCCCATCGTTTCTCATGGCGCCGGCCGATAGTCACAGTCATCGGGCCAAAATAATCTAGGCCACAGTTCGTAAAAGGCCGTACAAAAGCTTCCATACGTGCTTTTGGTAAGTCGCCGTACACCGGCGTCGTAGGTAGCGTCTTTCTCACTTTACAAAATGCACAATTGAACGCCACGGATCTCACAGCCGGCCTCAATCGTAGAACCCAGTATCGTTGCCTTATTTCGTTGACGACGCGCTCATTGTGCGAGTGGTGGGCGCGACGGTGCTCACGTTTAAGTAGCAACCGCGCATACGGGTGGCTGCCGTCCAGTATTACGGGCGTAGTAGCGGGGGCAGACACACCCGCTGCCCTTATTCGCCCTCTTGCTCGTAATACTCCGCCTTCGATGAACACGTCGAGTCGTCGTAGTCTGCTGCCCGCGCGTAGTTTGCGGGATGCTTTGAGGCGGTCGATGTCGTCTGCGAAGCTCTCTCGTTGCGATTCAATGGTTAGTAGGCGCTCGGCCTCGTTGATATGTTCAATTGTCATGTTACTAGCGCGGCGGCGGCATCTCTGAGTGAATAGTAGCACGTTCGCCATCGTTCTAACTAAACGCTCGTAGGAAGAGAAGCGTTTAGCGTCTGGCACTACGCTACTATCACTCTGCCACGTGTGCGTGTGCGTCACGCAGTGTTAACTCTCCGCGCTGTGTTCGTTGTTGATGACGTCACTCGTAGGCCATTCGGTTTCGTTTTCGTATAAAAATGCCGGTCCGACAAACCACCGATCATTCTTCGTTTTCATAATCTCACTGCCGCGCGTTACGTCGTCCGCGACATTGTGAGCCGTAGGGACCCATCGCCATTGTGACGGCATCGTCGTTTCTGTGATCTCAGTTAAGCGGTGCGCTACATAGGGGGTGTAACGCACCGTGTCGTTATTTATCCATTTCAACACTGTTTGTGAATCGGTCCAATATACGACTCTCTCAGGTTGCCATCTTTGTTCATTCAATACTGAGCTCGCTAGTCGCGTAGCTATTAACGCCGCTTGCAACTCCATTCTCGGAATACTTTGTTGCTTTATCGGTGCCACTCTGGCCTTAGCAGCGGCGAGTGCGACTTGTATTTCGCCATTTTCACCCTTCATTCTCCAATATACTGCAACGCCGTAAGCGACCTCGCTGGCGTCACAAAAAACATGTAGCTGCTTTCTCGTCACTCCCCCCGTATGTAGACGCCGGGGTAGACGCAGACTACGTAATGCCCTCAATCCGTTCAACCATTCATGGAACTCGCCGGCCTCGTAATCGGGTAAGACCTCGTCCCATTCTATTTTTAACCGCCATATGCCTTGTAAGATGATCTTCGCCCGTATAGTATAATAACTCAACAGTCCGAGTGGGTCAAATATTGACATAACCGCACTCAGCGCCTCTCGTTTAGTAGGAGCGCGCCTCATTTGCTTCACGTCGTCGTGCACGCGAACCATCTCGGTGTTAAACGCCAACTCGTCTGTAGCAGCGTCCCATAGTAAACCGAGCGTTCTGCCACATTGCTGAAGACTAGCGCCGAGCTGTCGAGGTGATGTGTCACGGCTTTCTGCTGGCAGCTCACGCAACACGCACGGTCCGTTAGAGTTATAACCGGCCAGCGTGAATCCTGCCTGCGCGTGTACCTTCGCGACCTCCTTTATCGTTTCAATCGCTTCTTGCTCGGTGTCGTAGCAGTCGACGTAGTCGTCCATATAATGGTTTCTCGTAATTGCCTCGTATGCGCGCGGATACTCGGCGAATATCATTGACGTCATTTTGTAGCGCGTAGGTGGCTTCGTTCGGTCGGCGCCCCTCCATAGGAACATCTGAGCGGGTTGGTCACCTTTAAATATCTTAACTTGAAGAAACATCTCCCGGATGTCGGCCGTAATTGCGATAGCTCGTTCGCGAAATCGTAGTAACAGGCCCAAAAGCTCGTCATTCAGACAAACTCCGTTTGCTTCGGCGGCCGCGTCAAAGACAACTCGTAGTTTTCCGGGTTTATTCGGATTTGTTACGGCGAAGTGAGGTAAGTACCATAAATGCGGGCTCATCAAATCGCTCTCGCTACTTTCCTCGGCGTAGTGTTTATCAAATAGATTCTCTATTTGATTCGTATAAGCTCGTTTGAATTCGTCAGACTTGTCCATCTTCCGTTCTATGGATTTCAATCGTCTCAATGCTGACTCGTAACTTGGCGGCAGCGTGACGTCATCACGTCGCCACGGTAATCTAACTTCGTATTTTCCGTTGACTTTCTTTGTCGTCGTTCTAAACGATTCTATGGTGCGTGCATCACTCGGGCTCACTCGCTCCTTCTTTGTTATTCCCAGAGAGTCAATTTCGAAGTGCTTCTTTACCATAGCATGGAGTTCGTTGTCGGGTAAGAGAGTGCGCGAGATCGTCGCGCACTGCGGCGTGTTTACGTATAACACCGCAGCCGTATTACTCTCCATCAGCACGCTTGACCGTGGCGCTGATCCGTGTATTACCCAGCCCAGCTCCGTGAGCGATGCGATCGGTTCGTCTCGCTTGCCCTGTAGCAATCTTCGTGTGACTATGAGATGCCAATTGTCTGCCCCAATCAGTATTCGAGGCTTGACATGTCCGTAGCAGACGTTGCTGTTTGATAACTCTTTCATATGAGTGAATCTCAAACAGTCGTTGTGCACCGTCTGTCCGTTGAGTGATAAATCTTTCATCGTTCTAGCTTTAATGTCGAATTGTCGTTTATTCGTAGTTGCAATTAACTTTAAATTCACCGTCTTGGTTTCGCACGTCGTTTGTGTATTCACGCTTCGTATTTTCAAATCGTTCGCCGGCCCGTCCGCGCCTACGTAGTCCGCCAGGTCTTGGTCGATTAGCGTAACAGTCGACCCCTCGTCGAGCAAGGCGTATGTGTCGATTGACCCCTTTGGTCCCTTGATGGTAACGGGACATACTTTCAGTAACATCTTGGTAGCATCGGTCGAGTGATTAACCGACGCCACCATCTCGGTTTCGTTCGGCCTGGTGCGGTGTTCGTGTAGCAAGGCGTGGTGGGGATGGCGGCAATCATCAACTCCGCACAGATCACGTTTATCGCATTGTAGGCGACGGTGTTTCTTATTCGCACAACGGAAACACACTCCGCTTTTCTTTATCCATTCCCATCGTTGTTTAACCGTCATGGTTTTAAAGCGATCACATTGCGGCACGTCATGACGTCCTCCACAACATAGACATTCTTTGTTTATGACGTCATCACTTGTTGCGTATACAGCCGTATTTTTCTTTCGCTCGATTCGTTGTTTCACGTTCGCTCGTGTTTCCGTAATAACGTTCTTTCGCGTAGGGTTGTAGCTCACGTATGCATACTGTAGGGCTCTGTCGGCTTCTCTCATGAGGAAGTGGGATAGCGTGACGATCTCAGGCTCGGCATAGCTTCCGTAGTCAGTTGCGTAGTCGCACCACCTTGAGCGTAGGTGCGGTCCGAGCTTGTCCACCACTTCTCGCGTTAACATTGGATTTCGTAAGTACCCTCTGTTGTCGATATTATCGAGTATGCACACAATGTTCTGCAGTTTGATCGCGAACGTGTTCAACTCACTGGCCGTCGTGCCGGGACGCGGCAGTCTCTTAATGTCGTCCAGCGCTCGATCAATTATTACTTCTGGCCGTCCGAAGCATTGCTCGAGTGTTTTCATAACCACTTCCGGGTCCACGGCCGTATATAAAAGAGCGGACACCGCTTCCTTTGCTTCATCTTTAAGACAGCTTCTTAATCGTGCCAAGTTCTCGGCTTTGCTAAAGTTAAATTGTTTAGTCGTATCGCGCATCGCCGCTTTAAACGGCAACCATTCGGCCGGCGAGCCGCTGAATATAGGCAAATCCAGCGCCTGTCGTGGTACCGGTCGATTATGCATCATTTTCTCTAGTGTAAGTGCGAGCTTAACCATCCCCGTGTCGTCTTTGCTAGTTTGATCACGGTTCGCTGCCTCTTTCACTACGTTTTCGTTTTCAACATATGGCGAATCAGTGAGGTGGCGACCTCTGTCCATCTCACTTGCGCGTGCATCCTTTTGTCTTTGTCGCACATTTCCGACTTTATCTGTGTCGGGCTCATGCACGTTCCGACGCCGATCCAACCATTCATCCACTCTCAGTTGGGTAATATCGACGGGTAAGCTCTCCGGTTCTAAATCCGTTTCTTCTTCAATAACGGCGATTTCGTATGCAAGTCTCTTCTTAATCATTTCCGTTTCCAATTGTAACTCTCGCCGACGTACTTCGGCGAGCCGCTCCTCCGCTTGAAGTTGCGCTTGTTTCACTCGTGAGGCGACGCTCGTTGTCGATCGTACCGACGGCGGCCCGGCTCTGGGCGCGTCGGGTGGGGGTGCGTCGTCGTTGCGTCTAACTTCCGTAGTGGCGGTGATGCCGCGTTCAGCGGTCTCTTGTTGCGGTTCCATTGGCGTGACGGTTGAGGCAAGGTTTGAGGGTGATGCGGGTGGTCTGTCGAACGTTCGTAGTCCCGTTGTCGTCTCGGCTTGGCTTTGTCTTCGGGTGGTCGGCATCTTCTTTCTTGCTGCCCCTACTCCTAACAATCTCAAACGGGCACGCTATGTGGGGAGCCCGTCCAAGGATGGAGTTCGTGCGGGAGTGGAAAGGTAGGACCTACCCAGCAGAGAGTCGACGTGGACAACGGGGCGCTCGCGAATCGGCTGGAGTGTCCGACAGCTTAGGCAGTGCCTACAGAAAGGACCCCCGCTCCACGACAAACCGTACTGGCGTAGCCGGACTCTTAAGCTTGCCCTAAAAAGGACAAACTGACGACCCCGTCCGATAAGTCGTCCCGCCTTGAACGGCGTTTACTCAGAACGCACACCGTTTGGCACCGTTAGGCGATGTGACGTTTTGAGCCGCGGTCCGCCCGCGTTAGCACTTGTTGCAGAACACAAGTGGTGTGGTTACAATACGTTGGTGGTTACGTTGGTGGTCACGTTGGTGGTTACGTTGGTGGTCACGTTGGTGGTTACGTAGATCTTCTATCTTCAAATGGACGAAGGCTTCAGTTCTTCAAATCCGGCTCCGAAGGTCCAAAGAAATTGTTCCCGACGGGTGTAGTCGCCGAACAGTTTAGCCGTTGTGCTTCGATGTGGACTGTATGTTCTTCAATAAAACTCGGTTCTTGATTAGTGCTTCTTTATTCTTCAAGGTGGGGTCCGGAGAGCTTACAAATTCTGCTCTGACCGGCCGTGACTTAAACACATTATGGGTTGGCAACTAGCAGCCTTGTGGGACAGCTGCCGGCTCATGTGGGCAGTTTTACATTTTACCATAACTAACTACCCACATGAACCGTCGTAATTTGTGCAGCTGTCCCTTTCGTTCGGACTTCTCTTTTTATCTCAAATTCATTACCTACCCTACGGTATCACTCGTAATCTGGATACCCTACTTATTTATTTTCTTAATTACATTGATATTCCTAACAATAGAAACCTATAATTACGAAAGCTGATCTCTTACTTTCCTAACTTTAATTACCTTAGAGAGGCGTAAGGCCCCTGGGCACGTATACCTGGCCCTTACCTTGTCAAAACCATTACCTGTTTAATAACTTTTACCTTTTGTTAAAATGAAACGCAAAAAAATAATTATTTATTATCAAAAAACCTTTACACATATGAGACTTAATCTACTTATGCAAATACACATACCTAAATTTAGCCGTATTATATCTATCTATATAATATCATAAAGTCGAGACTTCTGTCCGTAACAACGGATAAACCCAGTGAGGTTTTTGTGTATGCATTTCTAATGCAATGTATTGTGATGATTTCTTGTATTGGAAAATAAATTTAAAAAAAAAAGATATGTCGCAGACGATATTCTCTCTTCCTTCGACGGCGGGAACGACAAACTATCTCGGTTACAGTTGTCAGAACTCGATAAAATTGTGTTGCATGTTAGGGGGTGTAGACAAAAATATCACAGACAATCAAAAACTACTATTATAATGTCTATTTTTGATATATCGTGTATAAACATAACACGAGAAAGCGGGTCGGCATGCTAGGCCCACTGGAGTGAAGACCTCTTATCTGCAAGCGTAGGACACCATCAGGCTAAATGGTTGAGAGTAGCCGCGTATCGTGCTCAGTGGCGTGTTCTTGGAGAGGCCTATGTGATGCAGTGAACAAGTATAGGTTGATGATGATGATGATAATGATGAACCAATTGAAAAAGACAGTGTCGAAAATTTTTCACGAGCAGGATTAGAACCTGGATAAAATGTTTACTAGAACAAAATCAACCAGTCTCAGGAAACTCGAATGGGATTCGAACCCATGACCTTTAGATTGCCGGTCCACTGCTCTAATTAACCGCCAAAGGCGCTCATTGAAATGAAACACTTTTTTACGGATTAACTCGCGTTTAATTTACTATTTACATAGTTTTTTATATTATCCTGACGTTTCGAACCCTTTACAGGGTCCGTGGTCACAGGGAGACTGGGACTGACGGGGAGTCTCCCTGTGCTCGCTTAAACCTCAGAAAACAAAGGCGCTCATTCAATGTCAAAAATTATATCAACATCAGATCTTTATATTTTTACCAACATTGAAGATCAGTTGTGAGATAGGCAAGCTATGCTAAACTGTTATTGTTTATATAATTTTAATGCAAATGTTTTCGAAGCTGTCTTTTTAATTTGTAATTTGTTTCATCAACAAAATTTATAATGATGTGGGATTACAACATTATAACAAGAACCAGTTATTAGTGCCTAAAATAAGCTAGTTTCCTTTTAGTTATATAAGGGAAACATTGTAACCAATTACCTAGTCTAGAAGAGATTCTACTACGCTTTAATAAATACCGAGAACTTTTAGAGTAGTAACTGGTATTATTATGGTACTAGCGATTTGCCTGAAATCCTGAGATTCGTGGAAGATAATTTTTGTTTAGATTGGATTTTTATGTTGGGTAAGTATATAATAATATGTGCCACATTATATTAAGATGAGACAGATAGGTATGTGTTAAACCTGGGCTATATTGGCACTTTAAAACGTGTACAAAAAGTTAGATTTTAACATTTGGACTGTGGGGGAGAAACGTCATAATCATGCGTTTTGGAAAAATCTAAACATTTTTTTTTTGTTTTTTTTTTTATAAATTTACTTACCTATAACGTACACACAATGTGTGCACAGATTGGTATACGGTAAATTTACGAGTACACAATACATGAGAAATGTATTGCGGACATTTCTACAAAATTCAGCCCTACCATTTTTAGTTCTGCATTTTTATCCGCCTGCTCTACTAAATGGGATTACAATAATTTATCTCGTTTAAGTTGGAAATTCATCTGTGAGCCGCAAAAAAATTCAACTGTAAATGAGAACGGCATTGTTAGTGAATTATTAGTTGATCAACTTTCCCAATGGCGGGTCACCGGATGGGTGACCAAATTAAAAATGAGTCGATCTCACGGAGGACCTGGACTCTTCGTTAAGCCGTTGGTCCTGGTTGTTGATAACGTAAGATTGCCATTTATAAATATTCGTACCGCCCGCGCCATGAAGTAAATGTCAAATCCGTCAATATGTTTTTATTTCATTTGAATATCTTCCAACTACGATAAAATATTTACTAGAAAAAAATCAACCTGTCTCAGGAAGCTTGAATGGGATTCGAACCCACGACCGTTGGATTACCGGTCCACTGCTCTAACCGCTGAGCTACCGAGACCCCAGAAGACTCGCTGAATTTTTCCTGCATGAATTTTGAATGCAGTTTGATTTACGCTGCAAGCCAAGCAATTACGTCTTTATCGATTGTTAAATACTTGCAATAGTATTTCTTTCGACTGTGAGGGTAGACTTCACAGTGAAGTAATACCGCTGTTTTGCAGCCAGTGTTGCCAACTCAACTACTTCAAATTAAGCTAGAGTTGTGTAAAAAAATATGCCAAAAATATGCTAACTCTCCTTATAAAATGCCAACATAATTCTGAGTTAGTATTTATTACGAAATAAAATCTGCGAAATGAAATATCCATATCTTCTTCTTCTTCATCATCAACAGCAGCTGATGTGGAAGACTGAAAGCCAGAGTCATAACTCTCTTCGGTACCTATAAAGCAGAGTATATCGTCAGGAACAGTGTAAGAATAGACAGCACTTTCCTACTCTCTTTAGGCCAAATCTAACGTATAAAATGGCATTCAGGGTTTTCACTGCTTAACGATTTCGGAGTTTTGTTTTGACCAGACTTATTTGGCTAAATAGAGAATACTCGCCCGAAAAAAGGTGGGGACATCGATGAAGTTTTCGATATCGATTTTTGTCAAAAATTGTGATTTACATTCTTTTTGTGTTTAGTAAAAATATGCCAAACAAATATGCTATATGCCAAAAGCTAAAAAGACATGCTAAACAAAATGAAAATATGCTAAATCTAGCATATAATATGCTAAGTTGGCAACACTGCTTGCAGCGTAAATCAAACTACTAAGAAAAAATCAGCGAGTCTTCTGGGGTCTCGGTAGCTCAGCGGTTAGAGCAGTGGACCGGCAATCCAAAGGTCGTGGGTTCGAATCCCATTCGAGCTTCCTGAGACTGGTTGATTTTTTTCTAATAAATATTTAATCCTATATCTATAGCATTGTGAATGCAAAATTTCAATAATAAAGATATCTTCCAACTGTCTTCATCACTTAAATCTCTTTGCTGTTTTCTATGTCACTCACACTGTAAGGATGGGCGCAGTGGAGACGAGTAAAACAAAGAGTTGTGCGATTAGAACTGAATATATTAAAAGGGATTACATGTTACATAGGCTATTAGGTAGTATGTTTATTTATACACTTTTTTTTTTTTATAGCAGGAGGAGGCAAACGAGCAAGCGGGTCACCTGATGGAAAGTAATCACCGCCGCCCATGGACACCCGCAAAACCAGAGGAATCGCAGGCGCGTTGCCGGCCTTTAAGGAAGGAATAGGCTCGTTTCTTGAAGATCCCTAAGTCATAACGGTCCGGAAATACCGCCGCCGAGAGCTGGTTCCACAACACTAGTTCGAGGCAAGAAATTTCTTGAAAAACGCACAGTAGTAGACCGCCATCCATCAAGGTGATGTGGATGGAATGACAGTCGATTGCGTGTAGTGCGGTGAAGGAAATCAGCGGCAGGGATCAAGCCGAACAATTCCTCAGAACACTCCCCATGATATATACGGTACAATATACAGAGAGACGCAACGTCTCTCCGAAGAGCCAGTGGATCGAGCCGTCGTGAAATAACCACGTCGTCGACAATTCGAGCAGCTCTGCGTTGAATGCGGTCAAATGGAAGGAGTTGGTATTTGGGTGCTCCAGCCCAGAGATGGGAGCAGTATTCCATATGCGGCCTGACCTGTGCTTTATACAGTTGTAAACGGTGGGCCGGCGTGAAATACTGACCCGCTCTATTAAGCACACCCAGCTTTTTTAAAGCTAATTTAGCTTTACCTTCCAAATGACCACGAAACTGAACGTCACTCGAAATATCGACGCCAAGGATTCCAATAGTCGGATTGGTATCAAGGGGAGCTCCCTCAAAGTTCAGAGGTACGACGAAGGGATGTTTTTTCTTGTGTTTTGGATTGGTTAAAGCGGACTAGGTTATGTCCGCCCCAATCCGAGACATGACTTAACATGTTCTCGGTGTCAGTCACAAGTTTATTCCGGCTCTCGATGACGCTTTCCAGAGAAATATTAGCTCGCCCGGTGTAGAGCGTATCCCCAGTACTGTCGTCTGCATAGCAATGAATGCTGTTGTTATGCAGCATGTCATTGATATGCAGAAGAAATAGAGTAGGGGACAACACACACCCCTGCGGGACTCCAGCATTCACGGGCTTCATGTCGGAGCACGAACCGTCGACTGCGACTCTGATGCTACGCCCAGTGAGAAAGCTGGCAATCCATGAACACAATTTCTCAGGAAGCCCGTATGATGGAAGTTTAGAGAGAAGAGCCCTGTGCCATACCCTGTCGAAGGCTTTTGCTACGTCCAAGCTAACTGCCAGTGCCTCCCCCTTACTCTCGACTGCCTCCGCCCATCGGTGAGTAAGATACACTAAAAGATCACCAGCCGAACGACCGCGACGAAAACCATACTGGCGATCACTTAGTAGCTGGTTCTCTTCTAGGTACCTTAAGAGCTGGCGGTTTGTAATGGACTCCATTACTTTGGAGAGTAAAGAGGTAATAGCTATTGGCCTGTAGTTGGACGGATCTGAGCGATCGCCTTTTTTTGGAATCGGGTGGACAAGGGCTGTCTTCCAAGAGCTCGGGACGACGCCAGTAGAGTAAGAGAGCCGGAAAAGGCGCGACACTACTCCTCCCCTGGAGGAAAAAAAAATAAAATAATACTTGTACACTTAAGTATATTTTATTTTATAACCTACTAACCATTACCATAATACTAACATACAATAAATTCCTCTAACTTTTATTTTAATAAAGAGAATATAGATTTTATGAATACAAGGTAATATCAATATTTATAGCCATTAATAAACATTTTATGAATACAAAATATCATAACATAATAGTGATATAGTAACAATTTTTTTTTCTTATAACACAATAACATGACACAAATAAAATAACATACACTTTATGTTACATAACTTTTAGTGCGATTCTTATGGACAATTTCGGGTTTTCCGTTCTTTAGAATTTTTACATTACACCCTAAATCTTCCAATACTAAATAAGGTCCATTATAAACTTTTTCAAATTTATTTCCCGTTTCGTTTTTAAATAGTAAATATGTATTATTCCTATAGGAAATAGGATTTATACTTTTGTCGTATTTAAATTTTCTTTTTATTTTACAATTTATCAAGTTAGTTTTTGCATCTTTTTGTACTACTTGTAGTCTATATTTTAACTCTGATGGGTAGTTGTCATAATTGTATAAAGGATCTACGACATCGCTGGTGAGATTATTTGGTAACATACATGACTTACCGAAGACCAACTCGAGCGGATTTTATATTTCGTCTCGCTGTGAACGGTGTTGTTATAGCTAAAGCACCAATACGGAAGCCAGCTGCTCCACAAACTAGCATTATTTTCAGACTGTATTCTTAAGTACGCACCTAGACACTTGTGCGTGTTTTCGAGCGCTCCGATAGACTCATGATGGTACGCCGTAGATGACAATTTGTTAATTTTTAGTAAGTCACATACCTGTTTCATAGTAGTCGAGATAAACTCGGTGCCCCTATCTGTTGCTATCTCACGTGGGACGCCATACCTTAGAATAAAATTTTCAACAAACGCTCGCGCTACTGTCTCCGAATCTTTCGCATGTAACGGATAGGCCTCTACAAATTTTGAAAGTTCGCATTGCAAGGTAAGCACATAAACATAATTTTTGTTATCCCTTGGCAATGGTCCTACGATATCCAAAAAAACTTTTTCTAGCGCATAGTTTGATGTACTTGTAATTTCCATCGGCTGCTTGGTGTTTACTGCATGTTTTTGCGTTTTGCATGTATGTACTACATTTATTTACAAATGCTACTTTATCTTTATCCATTCCCGGCCAGTAATACAATTTCTTAATATTATTAGACATTCGCCTAATGCCCGCGTGGCCACTTGTGGGCAATAGATGAAAGTCATTTATAACTACACGTATCTCATCTTTACTATTTAATCTTTGGACATTTCTTAAAATGCACAATCGAGGACCGGTCCATTCTTTATATTTATTTATTTCGCTTAGTATCCCAGCTACGAAATCTTTATTATTGTCATTCCTTATTACACAAAGTTCTTTTATATTTAATCTTTTACATAAACAAACTAGATCTCTCACCAATACGTCTCGCGTGATCGGCGATCGAGATAAGCTGTCGAAGTAAATACTTGAACTACTGGGTACGTATATAAAATGTTTTGACTTTTCCTTTATTAAACATTCTTGCTCTAATTTAATTAATCTTTTATTATTTGTCAAAGCCAATTCCGTCAAACTCGTCGGTTTTTTATTAATATCCACAACTCTTGGTTGATCAGACTTCGAATTATAGAAATTATTATTTACCGATGAATTTGTCGGTTGCCCTTGCAAGTCCCTTAATCGTCGCGCTTGCGCTCTTGTTACTACGTTAACGATATGCTCATTCATACATTTTAATTCATCTGACGTAATAATTATACGTGAAAGAGCGTCCGCCGCGGAGTTTTTACTACCTTTTATGTATTCTATTTGGAAATTATATTCCTCTAACTGTAACCTAAACTTATGCAATCTACTCGAAGGGTCCCGCACAGGGACTTTAATCGATATTTTATAAATATCGATATTTCAATAAAATTTCGATAGTTTGATATCGATACGAAAAAGCGTTAAAAATATCGACAATTTTATCGATATTTTAATATCGATATTGAAAACTGACGAGTGCGACGTTGCCAACTTTAACAGGCGTAGATGTTTGGGATTGCCGGCGGAGCGACGCGACACCGACAAGTGTTTGTTTTTTACAAGCTTTTTAGCTTGTAGGTATTCATCTTGCAATGTATGTTTGTTCAAACGAAATCTTGCAGCTTAATTTTGATCCACTTCCCGGTTACCGATTGAGCTGAAATTTTGCATACATGTGTAAATCGCGTGACAATGAAATATTATGATGACATGGTGCTGATCTAATGATGGAGCTGAAAGGTGGCCATAGAAACTTCGCAATGAAACAACACAACCTCATCGAGTTTGGGCTCGTTTGAATCGTCTTGATGAGTAGTTTGTCTTTCAATGGTAACCAGGGTCTGATGATGGAGCTGGAAGGTGTTCATAGGAACTCTGTAATGAAACGACGCAACCCCATCGAGTTTCGGCTCGTTTCATTCGTCTTGACGAGTACTTTGTTTATAGATGATTACCAGGGTCTGATCTGATGATAGAGCTGGAAGGTGGTTCTAGGAAATCAGTAAAGAAACGACGCAACCCCATCGAGTCTCGGTTCGTTTGATTCGTCTTGAGGGTACTTTGGTGCTAGATGGTTACCAGGGTCTGATGATGGAGCTGAAAGGTGGCCATAGGAACTCAGTAATTAGGCGACACAACCGCGTCGACTTTGATTCGTCTTTTACAAACGGAGCATATTTGCAACATAATTTAGTGGGAATGCCTTTTCCGCGAAGTTGGAAATAAACTTGCGATAGTAATTCGCGAACGCAACGAACCGCTTAACGTCATCACTGTTTTTAGGGGTGGGATAATTTTCCAAGACTTTCGTTTTATTGGGCTCTGGCAAAATACCCTTTTCTGAAACTACGTGACCTAGGTATAGAACTTCTTTTAAAAAAAAATTGCATTTGGCGGGGTTTAACTTAAGGTTGACTTTTCTCAAACGAGTGAAAATATCCATTAGGTTTTTATTATGATTTTCTAAATTACGGCCTATGCAGACTAGGCCATCTTGGTAAATCTTGCACTGCTCATAGTTTAGCCCAGACATTGCTACTGTTATCATTCTAGAGAAGGCACTAGGGCTTGTCTTAAGGCCCATGGGAAGCCTAGTCATCTGATATTGATTTTTGCTTGTGGTGAAGGCTGTATATGGTCTACTGTCTTTATGTAAGTTAAGCTGATAAAATCCTTGGTGTAAATCAAGATGGGAGAAATATACCGCGCCTGACAAAGAATCTAAAATATCTGAAATGTTCGGGAGGGAAAATTTATCATCCTGTATTTTTTCGTTCAGTTTGCGATAGTCAATGACTATTCGCCATTTTTAAATACCTAAAGAATCAAATTTTTTCGGTACCAGTAGCAATGGACTTGACCAAGCGCTCCTACACTCCTCTATTATCCCGTCATTTAGCATTCCTTGGATTTGTTTGTCAATTTCGGTTTTTTGTGTCTGGGGTAATCGATACGGTTTTACATATACCGGGGTGCTATTCGGTTTTAGTTCAATAGTTTGCTCGTACAAAGGTGTTGTACCTAATTTATCTCCGGGTAGATGAAACACATCGGGAAATTTAGCACAAATATTTTCTATGGACTTTTGTTCTTCCGTTGTCAAACCATCTAAATTTAACTGAGAAAATATTTTTTTAACTCTTTCTGCGTTTATATTTGACTTACTAAGGGTGGATTCGACCAAACTGGAATAAGGTATTATACCTAGATTAAACGCCGAATTTGTATAGACTAATCTCGGAGTAAGTCTTATTCCAGTTTGGTCGAATCCACCCTAAATTGGCAAACGTAATACTCTTCTAGTTTAGATAAACACGGACTAAGATAATTTAAAATGACATCTGTTTCCCTTGTATTTAACAATTTTATAGGGATCTTCCCGTCTTTCTGCCTAGAAATGGTGTTAGCTAAGAAAACTCCTTCACATACTTCCTGACTACTCACTACGCAATCCCCGATAAATATGGTATCAACGTAATGTATAGATTCACTACGAGCTGGTATTATTAAAGAACTACTATAAGAAGTTCGCTTATCCAAAAAACTAAAATTTATTTCTACAGATTTCCCAAATGTCGTATTTAATTTTAATGTGTTATGCTCGTAATTTAATACAGCTTGATGCTTTACTAAAAAGTCCTGACCTAAAATTCCGTCTGTTTTGCACGGTAATTTATCAAAAACATAAAATTTATTTTCGAAGTCAATGTTATTAACTCTTAACTTTAAATAAACATAACCATTCGAGATTACTGACCCGCCTATTCCGTTTATTCTAAGTGTTTCCTTATGGAATGGAATGTGTAAACTTCTCAATCGTTCTCGTTTAATTACGGATAGCGACGCGCCGGTATCAATTAGCCAGTCGTATCTTAGGTGGCCTAAAAAAAGCGATACTTTATTTGGTTTAGTCACTGCGCACGAATAATTATTCACGAAAAAAATGATGCAACGCCTCCGTGTTTGGTTCCTCCGTGCGCTCGTTACCCGAAGCCGCTTCGTGGTCGTGAGTCATACTATGCACGTTTCCCGGAGCCGGCGCTAAAGTCCTATGATTATAGTTCCACCTACCTCTATAGAATCGGTTTCCGCGATTTGAAAATCTCTGCGGATAACCCTGATAATGCGTATTTTGGCAGGAACGTTCTCCCGTGTATCCTCTGGATGGCCGGCTTGCATACCGCGTCCTTACACGTCCGCTGCGGCCTGTTGTTATCCTGTTCGAATAACTATTATATCTACGCTTATTATGGTACATGCTCACCACTTCAGTGGAAGTAGACGCCCCTGGAGCAGAGATTTCTTCCTCCTGGGCCACCTGGATAGCGTCCTTTAAGTTCTGGAAATCACGAGCTGCTATTATAGTGCTTAACCTACGATTTCGTAGGCCGTCCGCGAAGCGTTTGATTGCGAGTTTTTCATTAATGGGTCGTAAAATATTAAAACTGTCGGTGTTTCCCTCGGACTGCGAAATCGTTAAGTTCACGAACAATTCAGTAATTTGCTTACCGAAATCCGCCACAGACTTGTCATCTTGTCTCGCCACCTGTAGTTTCGTATGTATAGCGGTCGCAGCTTTTTTTGGCAACAGCACCTGTCGCATATCCTTTAACAAGTCTTTGACAAACGAATATGAGCTAGACAGCTTTAATTTAGCTGCCTGAGAGAGACGCGTTTTTAATACAAACGATATTAGATTTATTTTGGATGCTTCGTCTAAAGTAGTTTCGTAGTACTCTATCCCATCAATTAATTCTTTCGTATTTCTCTCCGTATCATCCATCACCGGCAAAAGACTTAGCGCGGTTTTTAAATCAAATTTAGCCATATTTA
Source organism: Scoparia ambigualis (assembly GCA_963921215.1). Taxonomy (NCBI): domain Eukaryota; kingdom Metazoa; phylum Arthropoda; class Insecta; order Lepidoptera; family Crambidae; genus Scoparia; species Scoparia ambigualis. The sequence goes on along the minus strand of OY992502.1, from coordinate 55,177,834 downwards.
TGAATTCGTCTTCGCTACTACTTAAGCTTAAATCCGGGCTTGTCTCCGATTCGAAGGGAGAGCATAAACTTTGAACCTCGGTAAATAAGTTTAAAAATTTATCACTGTACTGAATTATTAATTTTTTTTCTTGTTCGTCTTTAAAATCTAAAACCTTACTTATAGTGTCTAAATAACTGTTATAAAGATATTTCAATTCTTGGCCTCTTTAAACTTTTTCTCTAATATTTTACCTTTACGTCTTTTTGGGCCAATTTTTATTAAATATTTCCTTATTTCACTTAATTTGTTATTTAATTCTTTAATAAAATCTGCCATTCATTTACACAAAATTAACAATAGTGGTACTGATTACACATTTTACATTTTAAATTATTAAATATTAAGCTTACTTTACTAACGTTATGTGGCTAATGTTCATAGTATACCTGGTTTTTTCAAATTAAGACACAAGACCGATCACTTGACTTCACTTTTCATTACGCACTATTACCATGCATCACTAGCACTGATTATTTTACCGTTTGCCGCTCATTACACCCTCTCCTTGATTCTGGTCGGGTACTCCGGGGACAGCTTCTGCATACGCACCACTACAGCATCGACTCCACGCTGTCACCTTCTTGTTAAAGCATTTGACGCAATAGCGTACGGAGATGATAAAGGCAACAAGCAGGAGAATCAAAAGAAGAGCCACCATGCTCCAAGATATTATTCCGACATGGGTCTCTATGTGAGTGACCATGTGGTTATTGTATCCTATCTGCGTGTTTACTTCGGTTGCTGCAGGCTTTTGGGGTGGTTTACTGTAAGAGTGACCCATTTTGAATTTTGTCTTCTTGACAAACAGGACGTTTGTTCTCGTTGAATCGCGAATGAATAGTTTGGACTTTCATCTTCACTAATACAATTTAATTAGCTACCGATTTGTTGAATGAAATCGCACTGCAATCCGTAAACGGCCGGGTCGCCATGTAAGGATGGGCGCAGTGAAGACGAGTAAAACAAAGAGTTGTGCGATTAGAACTGAATATTGTGCGGGACCCTTATACGGTTGAACTCGAATCTCAATCCGTTGTGAAATAAGTCAAGACCCGCTATGAAATAAGTCTTGTCTTGATTCGTCGCTATGAATCCCGCTTTGCGAATTGTTGCTGGCGCAATGCTGTCTCCGATGGTAACTATGAAGCCAGTTACAAGGTGGGGCGATGGTGAAAGGAAAGCCACGGTGAATCTTCAGAGCTTCTATATTCCAGATTTAAATGAGCAGGATTTTTCCCTATATTTCTTGCTTTACAAATAAACTATTTCTTTCTTCTATTGGTTCTTTATTTTCCATAGGATCTCGCTCGCTTAAGTACCAAATCTCGCTATCGCAACTATCGGCCTTTCTCTATAGATAGTTGCGAGAGCGAGAGGTATGCGCGAGAGGGACAAAACATAAGTGCAAGCAAAAGGGTAGGGGTCTCTCGGCAATACCGTGGAGAGCGCAACGGCTCTATTTCTATCATTAGGGTTTTATAAATTAGCAAATACTGAACTGTTAACGTAAGGAAACCATAACTATAACTAAATTATAAACCTATTAACTAAACTATAAAACCTATTCTTTACAAATATAAACTTATAAAATGTTACATACTAAATGGTCTAACTAAAACTATAATCGTTCGTCCGGAACATTCTCCCGCCGTGCGTCGTGGCGAAGTGTAGAGTCGCGACGCATCACATAGCAGGCCGGACGTCGTCCTAAGCTTCCTCAGTCTGCAGGATCACGATCTTCTTTGTAGGCCTTCGCAGGATACCGCCTTTGGTCTTCACGTCTGCTGCGCGTACTATGCCGTCGCGGCCAGGGTACACGGCGACTATTCTCCCCAGCGGCCAGGTGTTGCGGGGCAGTGTGTTGTCCACCACAACGACGATATCTCCAATTCGGAGCGGTTGACCTTTGCCGTGGGGCTCCCGCCGGTTTTGAAGCTCCGGCAGGTACTCTCGAAGCCATCTTGCCCAGAACATGTCGGCGAGTATTTGGGACGTTCGCCAGTGTCGTCTTCCCCGCAGGTCTATGGGTGTAAAGTTGCCCATGGGTGGTTCGAAGGCTGGGCCCAACAGTATGAAGTGGTTGGGGGTGAGCGTCTCGGGATCTTCGGGGTCGACCGAGACATGTGTCAGTGGGCGACTGTTCACTGTCATCTCAGCTTCGGCAAGTAGGGTGGAGAGTACCTCTTCTGATGGTGTTCGGCTGTCGAGTACTGCGGCGAGGGCTGTCTTTACTGTCTTCACTAAGCGTTCCCAGGCCCCCCCCATGAATGGGGCTCCAGGGGGGATGAAGCGCCAGGATATTCTTCTTCTCGCTGCTTCTGTTTCCACGGCGTCGTCGACGGCGAGTCTGAGCTCCTTTTCAGCTCCATGCAGGTTGGTCCCGTTGTCGGACCAGATTTCTTTCGGGCACCCGCGGCGTGCTATGAATCTGCGGAGTGCCATGATCGCAGAGTCGGTGGTCAGCGAGTTGGTCATCTCTAGATGGACAGCCCTTGTCGTGAGACAGGTGAACAGGGCTATCCATGTCTTTCTCGTTCCTCTTCCGAAAGTCGTCATCAGGGGCCCGAAGTAGTCGATGCCGGTGTGAGTAAAGGCTCGCTGGTGGTGTGCTAGCCGACCGGCTGGATGGTTACCAGTCTGTGGCTCTGGTGGGGCCCATCTTCTTCTACGGCACGGCAGACATCGGTGTATGATGTTGCGTGCTGTCGGTCTCAGGCCCAGGATGTAGAACCTTTGACGACATTGGTTGATGGTGGCTTCCACCCCCTGGTGGTGGCCAACTCGGTGAAGGTGCTCGATGTACAGCTTCGCTATGTGATGGCGCCCGTCTATGATGGGTGGCCTCTTCATGGCTTCAGGCACTTCTATGGCCGCGTCGATTCGCGACTTCACTATGATGACTCCGTTGACAATCTGCGTGGCTATTTTTTTTAGTTTGCTCGTAGTGTTGACCCGACGATTTTTCGATAGTTCTTCGATCTCTTCTTTGAAGCAATCGGCTTGAATGGCTCTGATTGCTAAATCTTCGGCTTGGATGAGAAGCTCTGCGGATATTTTCCTATACAGGTTGTCTATATTTTCTATCTTCTTTCTTTTATTCGCAGTCTTCTTTTCTTCCTTCTTTCCCCAAGATGGATCTTTTTCTTTATTAGCCTTCGTTCTTGAATACGCAGTTCTTTCTATTTTCTTTCTTCGACATAGTGCTATGAACTGAAGTACTCTTGCTATTGTTCGTATATATTTTTCCCATCTTGAAAACTTGTTGAAGTCTGGTACGACTTCTAATGCTGTAGTTTTCTCTATTATTTTCAATGTTCTTTCTTCCCCGGTGACTATTTTCGGAGTGGCGCCCTCTCGTGGCCAGGTCTCGGGGTCTTCTTTGAGAAAGCTCGGCCCGATGAACCATCTATGTTTCTCGTTGAACTCTTTCGGTACTTCACGGGTGCTGTCATCCGCCACATTGAGTTTGGTGGGGACCCAGCGCCATTCTTCGGTCTTGGTGTTCTCTTCGAGTTCGGCGATGCGGTGAGCGACGAACGGTTTGAATGATCGAGAGCCCGTTCGCAACCACGTCAAAACTGTGCGGCTGTCAGTCCAGTAGATGCGTGCCACTGGTTTTCTGTCGTGCTCTTCTATTACGCAGTTAGCCATTCTGCTGCCCATGACTGCAGCCTGGAGTTCCAACCGAGGTATCAACGTGGTTTTCAACGGCGCCACCCTGGCTTTGGCCAATATTAGAGAGGTATGTACTTCTCCGTTTTCATCTTCTACACGCCAGTAGAGAGCGGCGGCGTATGCGACTTCACTGGCGTCAACGAACACGTGAAGTTGGAGGTTCTTTCCACGACTGTAGCTCAGGTAGGTTCTTGGGATGGAGATTGTCTTTAGATCTTCGAGGTGTTTAGTCCACTTGCTCCATTCTTCGGCGAGGTCGTCTTCGAGCTGGTCGTCCCATGCTGTGCTTCTCTTCCAGATGTCCTGCAGTATTCGCTTGGCTCTCATGGTGACTGGAGAGACAAGTCCCAGTGGATCGAAAAGGGACATAACGATCCGCAGGGCCTGACGCTTCGTGGGCTTCTGTCGTAGAGCGCCTTCAGGCAGTCTTGAGAAGTTCAGGTTGTACTTGAAGGTGTCCGATGAGGTTTGCCATGTCATCCCTAACACCTTCTCGATCTTGGGGCCGACTTCCAGTTCTTCTATAGAGGCGCTCGCTTCGAGCTCGCTGAGCACTCTCGGTTAATTCGAGGCCCACTTCCTCAGGTCAAAGTGCGCCTGACTGTGGACGAAATGGATTTGGCGTGAGACTTCTATTGCTTCGTCCTCTTCTTCAAAGCTCTGGATGAAATCGTCCATATAGTGGTTTCTTTTTATGGCCGATGCTGCTGTTGGGTATTCTTTTGAGTGTTCTTCAGCGTTCTTGTCCTTCACATAGATCGCGGTGGCTGGCGAAGACGTTGCGCCGAATATTAGCGACGTCATTCTGTATTCTATAGGCTTCGCCGAAGGGTCTCCGTTTCTCCAAAGATAGCGGAGCGCGTCTCTATCTTCTGGGTTGATCTTGACTTGAAGGAACATCTCGGCGATGTCCGCTGACACTGCTATTCGGTGCTGTCTCATTCGCATCAGCACGCCTGGAAGGGACTGAAGTAGGTCCGGGCCGGTGAGCAGGGCATCATTGAGCGATGTGCCCTTCGATGTGGCCGCCGCGTCGTGCACCATCCGAATCTTCTCTGGTTTCACTGGGTTGATAACCGGGAAGCATGGTAGGTACCATGTTCTGTTGCTGCTTCTGTTCTCCGGTGCAGATTCGGCGTACCCCTTCTTGACCAGCGCGTCCATCTGTTCGACGACCTTATTCTTCAGTTCGCTATTCTTATTGATCTTTCTTTCCGTTGCTTCCAGGCGGCGCAATGCATATTCTCTGTTGTCCGGCAGCTTCACTTCTTCAGACTTCCATAGCAACGCTGTCTGGAATCTTCCATCTGTCAATCTTGTTGTCTTTTCATCTAAGATCTTTAGGGCCTTGGCGTCGGGGTCGCTTCGCGGCGTCTTGGGTACTATAGCGAGTGCCTCCAGGCTAAAGAAATTCTTTAGCTCGACGTTCAGGTGTTCTTCTTCTTCTTCGATATTCTGTATGAAGTGGACCCGATGCCCCGTCGTTCTGCTGCAGGCCCCATGTAGCACCCAACCCAGTGGCGTTAGAGAGGCGACTGGTTGGTGCCTTCTTCCTATGCGGCTATCTTTCGCCATGAGCAGCTGCCAATTGTCTTGGCCGATTAGTACTTCGGGTTTCGCTCCGGTGTACTGGATGCTGTGGCGTATGTCATCCAGGTGGCGGCACCCTCTCAGGTCTTCCTCTTCTATAGTTTGTGGCGAAAGCTTCAACTGTTTGATGGACCTCGCTGTTACTTTGTATCTTCTATTGGAACCTTTGAGGATGATCTTCACTCTTCTTGATGCTGTGGTGTCTACCGGAGCGTCGCTGATGCCCTCTATGTGTATGGGCTCTGTTGGGCCCCGTAGTCCAGCTCGCTGCGCTAAGTCCTCGTCTATAAGGGTGACTGTCGATCCGTCATCCAGTAGGGCGTACGTGTCGATCTTCTTAATTTTGGCCCGACTATCTGGATGGGCACTATTTTGAGGTAGGCTTGCGCTTTCTTAGTAGCCCAGGTTGAGCTGACGACTTCCTTATTCTCCTCTGTAGCCCTCTTGAAATGCAGCATTCGGTGGTGCGTGCTGTTGCACTCGTCTATACCGCAGTTGCTGGCGCGACAGCTGTGCGTTCTGTTTCTATAGCGAAGGCAGCGAAAACAGAGTTTCTTCTCTTTGGCTATGTCCCATCTCTTCGCAGAGGTCGCTTGTTGGAACTGTTCGCAGCTGGTTGCAGTATGTCCAGCTTTTTCGCATACTAGGCAAGTACCAGAGTTTGGGTACTTGCTTCTTGTTTCTATACAAGCCCCGGAGTTAGGGTACTTGCTTTTTGCCTCGGTGGTGTTGAAAGTTCTTTGTCTTCTATTACTTGTAGGTATGCTTGAGACTTCTTGCACCCCTTCTGGCTGTGCGTATGGGCCGCATATGTCGGCTTCTCTATTTAGGAACCGCGTCATCTTGGCTATATCTGGTTCATCTGTTGGTTGACCCGCTGCGAAGTCGTACCACCGATAACGAAGCGTCGGTGTCAGCTTGTCTATGGTGCTCTGCGTTATCTCCGGATTGTACAGGTACTGCTTCTTATTGATGGCCCCCAAAGTCGCGACTATGTTCGAGACTTTGCTTGCGAAAATGCATAAGTCCCGCGGCGAATCTGACAGGCGGGGCAAGCTTCTAATTCGCTCCATCTCGGCGATTGCTATTGCGTCTGGTCTTCCGAATCTTGCTTCCAAGGTTTTTATGATGTCTCTTGGATTCGAACTGTAGATTAGAAGACTTTCGACCGCTTCTTTGGATTTTCCCTTGAGGCTTCGTCGCAGGCGCGCTAAGTTTTCGATGTCGGAGAAGCTGCCTTGTGACTCCATGTAGGCAGCCCTAAAGGACAGCCATTCGTGGTGGCAGCCCCCGAAGAAAGGCAACTCGTTCAATATTCTTGCAGATGGGTGACCGGACTTTGCTGCTTGAGCGATGGCAGCCGCTAACTCGGTGAGGTCGATCTTGTTTGCAGACGACATTATCGGTGTTGTTTCTCCCGCCGGTACCGGAACCGTCGAGACTATAGGCTCTAGAACCGGAGGTGCTGCTGGCTTGTTGTGCGGTTCGTTCGTGACGGCGAGTGGGTGGCCTTTATTGTTGTCCAACCATTTGTCTATTCGCTCGTTCTGATTCAAGTCCGCGATGATCGTGTCTGGATCGTCGGAGTCGGAATCCGCTTCTATAGCCGCTATCTTAGCGGCGGCCAGCTCGACTTGTAGTCTAAGTAGCTCTTCTTTGGCTTTCAATAGTTTCGATGCGCGCCGTGACGCCGACGTCGATGCTCTTGACTTGGGCGGCGCAGTCTTCTTTTGCGTGCGCGGTAACTCAGGTACGGGCGGTGGAGGCGCATGCGTAGGTTGCGCATGTTGCACCTCTTCTATCGGCGTGGTTGGCGCGGTCTCTGTAGATTGCTGGCTTGTAGCTGATGTGTCCGGAGCCGTGGTCGCAGTTAGTTCGGTACCCGACGTAGTACTTTCCGACGTGACGGGCGTGCGGCGTTCTTCGGTTTGCAATCTTGTAACAGGCATCTTGATAGCTTGCGTAATCCGGCTGGGAAGGACCATAAAATGTGCGGGACCCTTATACGGTTGAACTCGAATCTCAATCCGTTGTGAAATAAGTCAAGACCCGCTATGAAATAAGTCTTGTCTTGACTCGTCGCTATGAATCCCGCTTTGCGAATTGTTGCTGGATTGCGCAATGCTGTCTCCGATGGTAACTATGAAGCCAGTTACAAGGTGGGGCGATGGTGAAAGGAAAGCCACGGTGAATCTTCAGAGCTTCTATATTCCAGATTTAAATGAGCAGAACTTTTCCCTATATTTCTTGCTTTACAAATAAACTATTTCTTTCTTCTATTGGTTCTTTATTTTCCATAGGATCTCGCTCGCTTAAGTACCAAATCTCGCTATCGCAACTATCGGCCTTTCTCTATAGATAGTTGCGAGAGCGAGAGGTATGCGCGAGAGGGACAAAACATAAGTGCAAGCAAAAGGGTAGGGGTCTCTCGGCAATACCGTGGAGAGCGCAGCGGCTCTATTTCTATCATTAGGGTTTTATAAATTAGCAAATACTGAACTGTTAACGTAAGGAAACCATAACTATAACTAAATTATAAACCTATTAACTAAACTATAAAACCTATTCTTTACAAATATAAACTTATAAAATGTTACATACTAAATGGTCTAACTAAAACTATAATCGTTCGTCCGGAACAAATATATTAAAAGGGATTACATTCAATTAGGTAGTATGTTTATTTATACATTACAACACAATTACTTTATATGGAGATTTTTTCAATCCAATGTTACGCTTTTCTGGATGAATTTTCAAACATTATCTCTCACACTAACCTTGTCCTAAAAATTACGAACACAACAAAAAAAGAATTAGCCGAGTAAGTACAGCCGTTCTGAAGTGATGCGCGTATAAACATTTCGGCAATTGATTTTTATTAATTCAATTCATTGCAACCAATGATATTTCTATGACGGCGGCGTAAGCACACCGTATCGTAGTCAACCCGCATTGGGCCACTGTGATGAGTTATGCCCCAATCTCCACTGTCTGTTCCCAACTGTTGATGACAAATGACACATTTTACTCACTCACGTGGTCTGTGCCCGTACTAGGCAATTTTGACAGGGAAATCAAATGTCTCGGTAGCAGATGTAAGAGTTGTCGCCCAGATATCGAAAAGTTAAATTGAAAGTAAGGTTTGGGGGTCATTAAAGTTACTTGCGTCCGTTGGGCCGGCTCGGCCTCTCACGAATATTCGGCGTGAAATAATAGGACTTTGTGCTGTTGTGTTTCGTCCGGCCAGTGAGGGTCCCGGAGGCACCTTCTCCCCTAACCCACAATTCCTATTCCTTCCTTAAAGGCCGGCAACGCGTCTGCGCCGGCGCCGATTCCTCTGGGCGGCGGTGATTACTTTCCATCAGGTGACCCGCCTGCTAGTTTGCCTCCTTCATTTATAAAAAAAGGTTCTAATCACACATGAGGTCTCTTTCAAATGCTTTTTTCTAAATAACCCTTATTTTTTTAATTAGTGCTTATAATCACTTTAAGGATTTTCTGCTTATCATTTTGCACAACTTTTAATATTCTGAAATAATGAAAAAAATTTCTGCTGTTTCATATTTTTTTTAAAGTCGCATACACATACGTGGTGCTAAATGAGTGACTGTCACTGTCTGGGTGGTGGAGCCACGCTGCGTTGCAGCACGAATTGGGTCGGCGCACGGCGCACTCGGCGTAATACCATCGAGTCGGGCCGTGATGGTTCCAGGCCCGCTTGTCCCCGGCTCACCCACATCGAAAAAGTTGTTATTCCCGCGTTGCCCTCTCACAGAATATCGGCGTGAAATAATGGCACTCGTTGCCGTTGGGTTTCGTCAGGTGAGTGATAGTACCAGAGGGCCCATCTCATCCCCCTCCCCCCTCCATAATTGGCTACTTGACAGTTTTCGAAAAAGTATTTAAAAAATTACAAACGCTTATTTTATACCCCGTACAATATTTTCTTTTTTGAAAAAACCTTTATTTAACAGAAAAAAACATATTTTCTTTTATTGATTTCAAATTTCGTGCGAAAACGGTTGGTCACGTGACATTTTGCTCTGTGACGTCACATTTCAATAAATATAGAAACTTTGCTTGAAATCTGACAAATAGTTTTTGATAATTTGTGAAATGTGACGTCACATGAAGCTCAAACATGGCCGCCCCTTGCCCCTTGTTTCGGGTCTTGTAATCCACAGATAAAAATCGCAAATTTATTTTATAAAAATAAAATATTTACAAATTATCTTAATGAAACAAAACTATTGGATAATTATCGTTAAATCATAAATTACCATTTCCGACATATTTTATATTTTATTGTTACAACTGTCAAATAGCCAATTCCTAATCCTTCCTCAAAGGTTCTACTCCTTAAACTATACATAGGCAAACGAGCAAGCGGGTCACATGATGGAGAGTAATCAACACCGCCCATGGACACCCCCAACACCAGAGGAATCGCAGACGCGTTGCCAGCCTTCTGGAGGGGAAGAGGCCTCCGGAACCCTCACTCGCCGGACGAAACACAACAGCACAAAGTGCCACTATTTCACGCCGGATATTCGTGAGAGCGTGGCTCTACTACTCAGTCAGTGTCACTCATTTAGGAGCACCCAGGGTTCACGTAGGGTTTCAAGGGTAAACCTATATGGACGCAAGTAACTTTAACCCCCAAAATCTGCGACTCCTCTGGTATGGCGGGTGTCCAACGGCGGCGGTGATTATGTCCCATCAGGTGACCTGCTCGTTTGTCTCCTTTTCACTGAAAAAATAATACTTTAAATCTATCTTAATCAAAACGTATGGCACGCACAAAACGTATGGCACGCACGAGCACGACCGATGTTTTTTTATGACCTCAGAGTAAATTGATGAAGAGGAACAGTCTCCAAAGTTATTGTTTAACACTCCATTACACGCGCTCTATATAGTTACACGATTCCACGCACGGGGCACATTTGTGGCCCAAAATATCATGACTTTTTAGTAAAATAGGTATAGAAATAAAAATAATTTAGTTTTTTATACATATTCAGTCTTTATTGACTTATCAAAATATAACAGAAAAATAGTCACTTCTGAACTAAATCGAAAAATAAAAAGCATTTGGCTTCATATCGAAAAAACTAAAGAAAAATGGCACTTATACTTATAATTAAGGTTTTCGTCATAATCCGACTATTCTTTGGGCTCGGTTATATAATTATTATAACAACTAAGGCATACAGCATATTTATGGTCATTGCACACTGGCTTCTGAGTCTTCTGACATTTCTACATACATAATTAATACCAAAATAGGCCGCGTACCATCAGTTACGTAATTACACGCGTGGGGCACAGAAAATACTTACACAGGACACATCCGAGGGCCGGTGCAGTCGACGCGATACTGAAGGTCACGCGAACAGATTTGCAACAGCTACTCAAAACTTCAAAATACTGGTTGTTAAGTTTTGTAATTTACTGGAAAAAATATGCAGCTGGGGCACGCCTGTGCCCCGCGCGTGTAACGGAGTGTTAATTGGGTGTAAGTACCCTTATATTTAGTTACTAAGTTACTATACCTACCTACAAATTATAGTAGGGACACTTATCAGCGTAATTACTAACCTGAGACTTTTTATTTTACGGCTGTCTTGCGCATTACAATACCTGTAACTACACTCGTTCCACAAATAAGAACTTACATTAGAGACGGCTTTGTCGTAAAAGAAATAGTAAGTTTTCAGAGAACCAAGTTGTTGAGAGCTGTATTGTTCGAGAGCACATAAAAATTAATGATCGGATTCTTATAGTCCAGGAGCTTGAAGCGTTTTATACTAACAGCCTTGAATGGCCAACGCGGTTGCAGGTACCAGCTTTAAGTGTAACGTTTTTCTTAACTATTACGTTTTAATAGTACGATGATGAAATTCAACAAATGCCTTTTATTACATTTAGTAATAGGACCACCTACAAACATTTTACCAACTAACCCGCATTGAGCCCGTGTGGTGGGTTATGGGCCAATCTATCCATGTTTGCCCGGTTTTCCCCTGTTTTCTATGTGGGAAGATCTGTGCCTAGCCGTAGGGCGTTTATAAACACAACATTTAGACGGGGTTTAACGCTAACTACTTATTAAAGGCATTTTTACTCATACCTTTTTTATAACCGACGTCTCGACCGAGTTGCTACGGGGTCGTGGTCACAGGCTGATTATCTCGGTCTAAATGTTTATTTATGATGGAGCGCAAAATTTTAAAAGTGCATAGAACGATTAAAGGCTGATGATGATATCTACTATGTATTTTTTACTACGTTTCCGTTTACGCTAGAAAATACCCATTTGTAATTTAACCCCTCAGTCTTGGATTTTTTTTGACAGTTTTTTGACACTAACTGTCAAGGTCCAATTTGACAGAATCGAGCATAGTCTATGCGATATTTTGCGATAACAATACATAAGATGAACCACAGAACCGAAATAACCAAACTTGTTCATACTAAAGTAGTCTGAAGTCTATGAGTACACGGTACAAAGTCAAGTGTGTTTTTGTAGGTGCGGTCTCATGCAACCGCTTGGGGTTTGAGGGGTACTGCTTATGTGGCGATGTTTAAGCCTGATTCTACAAAATATTTAATAAATATTTATTTACTAACTTAATCATTCACACACACTGCGATCCATGACAGGTGTTGCCGATATTGGACATAAATCTGCAAAGCTCAACTGGAACTGGGCGTGTCACGTGGTAAGAATTAACCCAGGTAGGTGGGCGAACATCAGCAAGCGTTGGGTACCCAAAGAACGACGTCGGCGTCGAGGCCATCCTCGGAAGCGGTGGCGCGACGACCTTGATGCCTTCGACGGAAATTGGTTAGAGCTGGCTAAGGAAACGGAGAACTGGAAGGAAGTGGGGGAGGTCTTTGCCTAGCAGTGAGACACTATAGGATAATTTAAAAAAAATTAATCGTTTATATGTATGCTAAAACCACTACCAACAAACAACTAAATTGCAACTTTGTTGATAAAATGTAAACTATATTGCCACAATCTCTCCGTCTATTAATGCATTTGTTCCGAGTCTAACAAGATGGGTTCGAAGTTAGCGTACGACGTTGTATCGGTACATTTAGGAGAATATTAATTGTCTGTTTGTGCATTTTCAGAGCGTAGGTATAATGTAGGGTAGCTAATTGTTTTAATAAGTCCATATTAGAATACCTTTTATTGTCGCAACCAAATAATAATAACAATAAAAAAAAAAATGCAAAATTAATATGCTTCAGAGGGGGCAACCATCGTCCCCGAGTCATGCGTTTCGTGAACCAGGCCTTTGCTGGGACCGGGATTAGACCCCGGGACTACATAGCTTGTGTCACGGAACGCATAGACTTTCTGAAGCAAAAAGTTTATGCGCTGGCAAACCGTATAAGTCGCTATAGAGCCCGTGTGGATCGATATTGTCAAAATCGCCTTTTTCAAAGTGACCAAAGGAAGGTGTACCGGAGTTGGGAAGAAACCGACCAATGTGTGAGCGACGGGCAATGTCCGGATGCTACTACCATGAATAACTTCTGGCGTAGTATCTGGTCGGTACCCGTCGAACACACTGAGGGTGATTGGATTAGCATCGTTGAGCGTGCGTGTGAGCCTATCGAATCCATGGGGCTTGTGACTATTAGCCCCGAAGACGTGAGTTGTGCGATCCGTACGGCTCAGAACTGGAAAAGTCCTGGACCGGACGGGTTTGATAACTTTTGGATAAAATGGATTAGATGCTCACACGACAGGTTAGCGACGCAATTCCAAGAAGCCCTAGAGGTCGGTTCCTTGCCAACATTTATGACAACCGGTGTCACCTTCCTGCTCCACAAGTCCGGTAGTACCACGGAACCGAAGAACTATAGACCCATCACATGCTTGCCAACGCTTTACAAGCTCCTTACATCCATTCTGAGAATTAAAATTAATTCGCACATTGTTGCGCACAATATTTTGGCTTCCACTCAGAATGGATGTAAGGTTGGGTCCCGTGGTACTAAGGAGCTCCTCCTCATCGACACGACCATTTGCCAACAAGTCCGGCGGAACAAAGGGGCTCTCTCAACCGCCTGGATTGACTATAAGAAGGCCTATGATTCAGTGCCTCATACCTGGTTGGAGAGGATCTTAGAGCTGTATAAAATTAATACAACTCTAAGATCTTTTCTAGGTTCTTGTATGAGACAGTGGACCACAGTCCTTCGTCAACCGGGTGGTGGAGACAGCCCCTCTGGTCCGCAGGACTTCGTAAGGATTGAGCGAGGCATCTTCCAGGGTGATAGTCTGAGTCCGTTGTGGTTCTGTCTAGCCCTGAATCCTCTCAGCACATTGCTAGAGGATTCAGGGCTGGGCTATCGGCTTAGGAGACAGGGTGAAGTTATTTCGCACTTGCTGTATATGGATGACCTCAAACTGTATGCACCGAAACGTCATGAATTGATGGCGTTACTGAAAGTCACAGATACTTTTAGCAGCGCCATCAACATGGGGTTCGGTGTAGACAAGTGCGCGGTCATGCACGTACAGCGGGGGAAAGTTGTAAATTCTACGAATTTGCAACTTTCTGAGACGATGACTTTCAGATCTCTCTCCGAAGCCGACACCTACAAATACCTTGGTATGTCACAGTCTTTGGGTGTAGAGAGTGGGGGTATAAAACAGTCGGTGAAGGAACGCTTCTTTGGTCGCCTGACAAAGGTACTTAACAGTCTTTTGTCAGGAGGCAACAAGATGCGCGCTTTCAACGGCTGGGTTATGCCCTTACTGGTATACACCTTTGGCATACTAAGGTGGACTCAGACCGAGTTAGACGCCCTGGACAGAAAGGTTCGACAGCAACTGACATTAAATCGCATGCTCCACCCACGCTCGTCTGTTATGAGACTGTACATCCCGCGGAAATGGGGTGGTCGAGGCTTTTTAAATGCCAAGACACTCCACAACCGTGAGGTGTGCAGTCTTCGAGAATACTTTCTCAACAACGAGTGTGGCATGCATCGCGATGTGGTGTCGGTTGACAGGACCTTTACGCCTCTCTCCTTAGGCAAAGAGAACTGGCGCAAGCCTCAGGTGCTGAGCACCGAGGACCGCAAGGACGTATGGAAAAGCAAGGAGCTGCATGGCCGGTTCTATCGGGCCTTAACAGGGCCCGATGTGGACCTGCTCGCGTCGGTGAACTGGCTACGATTCGGGGACCTCTTTGGGGAAACCGAAGGTTTTGTCTGTGCAATTGCGGACGAAGTTATCAAGACGAACAACTACCGGAAATATATCATGAAGGACGGTACGGTCGACATATGTCGAGCATGCCGCCGTCCCGGAGAGTCACTCAGGCATATTATTTCCGGTTGTTCTCATCTTGCTAACGGCGCGTACTTGCACAGACACAATCTTGTAGCCAGGATCATTCACCAGCAACTTGCTCTTCAATACGGTCTTGTTGAGTCCGAGGTGCCGTACTATAAGTACGCACCTGAGCCAGTTCTCGAAAATGGTCGTGCTTTGCTCTATTGGGACCGATCGATTATCACGGACAGGACTATTGTTGCCAATAAGCCTGACATCGTGATAGTCGATCGGTCCCAGCAGCGGGCAGTTCTAGTCGACATCACCGTTCCACATGATGAGAACCTCGTAAAGGCTGAGAAGGACAAGTTGAGCAAGTACCTTGACTTGGCTTACGAGGTTACCGCCATGTGGGATGTTGACTCGACTATCATTGTCCCGATAGTCGTATCTGCAAACGGCCTAATAGCGAAGAGTCTCGACCAACATCTCAAGAGACTCTCGCTAGACGGCTGGATCAAGGGCCAGATACAGAAGGCGGTACTTCTTGACACGGCACGCATCGTCAGGAGGTTCCTCTCTCTGCAGCCCTAACCACCGTTAGCTTGGGCCCTGCCCCGCTGCCGGCGGCACCCTAGGTTTAGGTTTTTTATAATGTTAAATGTTTTATTTTTTATAGTAGTTTTGTTTATTATTTTTATATGGAATATTATAAAAAACCTAGACTTAAGAAAATAAAAAAATACGAGAATAATAATAATAATAATAATAAGTTTTTATTTCAGACCATTTTGATCCATACCGTTGCCGCTCTTACGTAAACGCTGCAGTAGAGAAACCGCTTTTTTGCGCATTATAGCATGAAACTCGTCTGTGCGAGAGTCAGCAAACATTTTTGAAGCGCTACAGCGCCACGGTAGCCCCAACAGTATCCTAAAGACGTTGTTGTATTGTACACGCAGAATGTTATAGGCTCGCCGCGAATACGTCACCTCAGTCCACTCGCATAAAATGACTGGCAGAACGCTTTAAACAAAGTCACTTTTACGTCTGCATTGCATCGAGCGAATCTGCAGGCAAGCATATTAGCCCTCACCGCCAACGCCCTGCGTTCCCTCTCTGTCATCATCATCCCTTAGGTCTTCCGTGACAACATGGCCCCAGGTATTTAAACCTCGGCACCACCTTTAACCTGCCGGTGCGCGCGCAACTTATTGTGACACGAACAGTCGCGCGTGGGTCGAAAAGACCTGTATTTTCAAGATATTTTTTACTATATATTAAAGCAATTAAAGTTTTTATTTTTAAATAAAATAAAAAGAATGTAATAATACAATGCCGAAATATCAAATCTTTATTTCTTATATCAATAATTTCAACACATTTAACAAAAATTACAATTTTCGAAAAATACTTACTTTTTAATATGTACTAACAATTTTCAACCGTTTTTGATCACAATAAGTACATAGAAATGAAGTGTGGTCCATGCAAATATAATTGTGACAATATTTGTATTGGGTTTTAGACTTCTTGTCCTTTCTAGAAGCGCAGATCGAACATCGCCCGCGAACACCACTAGGCCCTGGGACTGCAGAGTTCCTTTATGAAGTCAAGTCTTGCAATGGTATCTTTTTGTAAACGAGTCATGTTTGCATTATAAATTATATACGCATTTATTGCCCCACCCATTCAAAAATATGGTTAGTGGCCATCTCTTGCATACTCTTGAGATAAGACAGAGTATGAATCACACATCTCATCAACGACGTAAACTGCACATTTATGCAGATTGCAATCATATTGCAAAAATAATTGACGGATGTAACTCAGAGGTATATCGGTGAGATCGGGTCTTCTGTGTAATAAAGCGTCAGGTATATTTCCTCCACTAGCGGGAACAGGTCCAGGAACATCATCTTCATCACTTTGGCAAGAATCCGAGTCGTATTCACAGAATTCCAAATTATCCTCTATTTCCGATAAAATTTCTGCTTCTATATCATCATCTTTTAAAACTTCTGCTATTCCGTGATCATCTCAACGATTTCGCGACATCTACAAACAAAAATAAAACAAATAATAATATTATGATATTAAATAATTTACTTACACAAGACGTCGTTTCATTGGAGAAATTTGACAGTTTAGGGTAGGTTGATCTGACGCCGTGTGTACTTACTGCAAATATAATTTGGAATTCTGTGGTGTTGGCTCATTTATAAAACGATACTACCAACCCATCTCTTCTCTTAAAGGCGACTAACGAACTTAAGACTGCTCATACTTCCAACAGCATAAAGCAGCGAAGGCCTTACTACATATCACGCTAAGCATATGTGCAGTTGCCATTTGGTGAAACGTGAACTGCGGCAATGGACTGCTTTTGCGGTCCTCATTGCCTAGTCTATGACTAACCATTCCGGGATAACAGTCCTAACTGTAATATATGAATTATTATGTTTTTGCAATTATATACGGCAATCGACTGTCCACCGTATTGCATCCACGTCTTGCCACCGATCTGCGACAGGCGGCATATTGTCAGCGGAAATATTTGCGCGTCCACTATTCCATTCTCCTCGGCTCGCACGTCAAAGGTAAAGGTAATTGTGATAGGTGGCCGTTGCTGGGTGTCCTATAGAATATTCTGAATGTGTTTAGTCGATTTCATAACTGTATGTGTTTCTTTAACTCCAACTTTGAAAGAAAATTTGAATTTGAATAGTTAATTAAATATGATTAGCAGTCTTCAGTCCGTTAGTCACCTTTTACGACACCAAAGAGCAGAGATGGAACGGCCTATGAAACGT
The DNA here is from genome assembly GCA_963921215.1 of Scoparia ambigualis. Taxonomy (NCBI): domain Eukaryota; kingdom Metazoa; phylum Arthropoda; class Insecta; order Lepidoptera; family Crambidae; genus Scoparia; species Scoparia ambigualis. The sequence goes on along the minus strand of OY992502.1, from coordinate 55,160,407 downwards.
GGACTGTGGTAGTACACTGGTTTTGCGGTGCCGAGTCTATTGCCAAGTCTCTAACTAACCCTTAGAGGATAATAGTCGTGAATAAAAATATATTTTATTGTTATAAAATCTTTTTGTTGATTCCTTCACAATTTTTTATTGTAATGTTATTGTTTATATAATTTTAACGTAGCCAGGATTGCCAGGATTGCAAGAAAGTTCGAATCCTGCTCGTGGAGATTTCTTTCGATACTGTCTTTTTCAGTAATTTTTTTTCAACTTGTAATTTTTATTGCCTATGTTTTGTACATCTGGAATACTGGAATATATTTGAATAGATAGCAAAGCCGAATTGTAACTTTGTAATAATAATAAAAAATGTAATATCTTTATATTACATTTTATATATCTGCATAAAAAGCGTATTTTATCAATAACACTTTGTGACAGTAATAAAAATTATCTGACACACTACAAAAACGATCAAAGAGCTTTAGTTTTATAATAGGACACCCCTGCAGGTCGACACTCAGTTTTCATTTCGACTGAAACTGAGTGAGTACTGCGAAAACTTGTGGGCAGGTAACTTTTGAAATTCCGACCACTTTTATCTACAATCAGCATTTATTTTTACGACTCTTTTTTAAGTTTCAATTGTCATCCATTACGCCACTGGTCACTATAGCTGAGTGCATTTTGTAGTTGAAAAATGTCAGACATCTGATTTAAAAATGCATCGCACATTCACTTTTAAGTTTTCGCGGTCTATTTGTACATGAAATGTTACAGGTTAACGCAAAATGCTAAGTACAGACTGATATTCTTGGCACATCAATTTAAAAGAACGGCTGAGTTGCTTCGGTCGTGGTCACGGATTGACTGCTTTACGAGGTAGTCTAAATCCACCACAAATATAGTAAATTTATATCTGTGGTATCCACCGTCACATTCATAATCCTAATAACCGTGTCGTCGTACGTCATAATCCTAATAAAGCGGTGAAAGTATACTACCACTCCACTCTTCCCTTGAGTGTCGTAAAAGGCGACTAACAAACTAAAGACTGCACATACAACCAACAGCATAGAGCGATGATGAGCTTACCGCCTGTCACGCTGAGCACATGTTTATACCATTGCGAGCGCTCTGAAGACCTCATTAACCTCATCCCTCCTCCCTTCCTCTATAGGAGTACGCGTGCTGCTCTCCGCAGTCACCAATTTACAGTCTCTAATATTCCATCACGCACAAAGAAATTTGGTGACTCGTTTCTTTGTCGCACCTCCAAAAGATGGAATAGTCTACCAGCACACGTATTCCCTCCTACCTATGACATAGGATCCTTCAAACGAGGCGTGAAGAGGCACTTTGTTGGCCGGCAGAGTGAGGGTGACTGATGTTCCGTCTCTTACGCTGCACCAGTTGTCCTCGCGCCTGGACTTCACTTCCACTTCAGGTAGAGTGGGGTAATTTCCCGGGCTTTGTATATAAAAAAATGTGCAGTCGCTATTTGGTGAAAAGTGGACTATGGCAGAGGACTGTTTTCGCGGTCCTCGTTGCCTATAGTCTCTGGTTAACCCTTCGGGGATAATAGTCGTGATTATGTGTAAATGTACATTCATAGTCCAACTATGTAATTAAAATTATTATTTCAAATCCTATAATAATCAGTTAAACGTAGCGTAATTAACAGAGACAGATGCAAAACTTGTTAATAAGTAGGTAGGTATTCCATGGAAGTAAAATTTGTAGGTCAAATTTCAGGTTGTTGTTTGCAACGCTTTTGCAACGCAATGAAAAATTCGATAAATAAAAAAATAACTGGCACCCGTTGTACATTGATACAATAGGGCTGTGCAACGGACGGACGCGTTGGCAAAGCAAGACAGTAGAAAATGCACAATGACACCGATGAACAAACATCCGGTGTGTTCCCTAACGAGCAGTCATCAACGAGTTTACATTTTAAAACGCAACTCTTTTTACAATTTCACAAAGCCACATTTGTGTTTGCACGGATAGCTCTTTGAGCAATTAGTGACACATTTCAACCTGCGCCGTCACGTTACAATAATTGTGACGTTGGATTGACTTTGTTATTTGTTATTCGCATATTATCATCGCGCTGTTGTTTTTGTAGTCGTGTTTTGTTTTTATTTTATTTTTGTCCGTTAATAGAAGATTCTCTGATAGCCAAATAAAAAAATAAAAATTAGTTCAAAAACACTCGATAGATGGCGTTTTATGAAAGCCGAGCCGTACATAAAAGCTGTAATAAATTGGGCATTAGTATTCTAATGCGTAGTATAAGTTATACTATCCCACAGCTGGACAAAGGCCTCTACAATGTGATAGGGGTGATACTTCTAACCCGTTAAGGCTAAGTACTACATCTAAATTCATCAACAAAAAATAATATGGGAGGGGGGGGGGGGGGGGGGGTCCAACTTAGTTTTGAATAATCTGTAAAAACATAAAAAAGTGATTTTAAATCAACATACGAAACAAAGTAATTAATTAGCTAACCAGTGCCATCAGCAACCGTTTGCTATTTTTTCATGTTTCTACGACTTATGAAACCTTTGATATCGCATAGCGCCGCAGTACATTGAAAAAAAAATTAAAAATGCTCATAAATTATAGGGGGAGGGGGTTGGACTCCCCATATTATTTTTTATGTCAATGAATTAAGATGTAGTACTTAGCCTTAACGGGTTAGAAGTACCACCTCTATCAAATTGTATAGCATTCGCTCATTTAGTCATCGCTACAATTGTTAGGTAATGCTCAACCACAACCTTTGCCAAATGCGGAATGATGATAAAAACCCGGGATTATTCATCGAAAAATCCGAAAACACACTTTGCAGGCCTGGGAATAGAACCAGCTAAGTACCTCCGGATACCGAGCCGAGCGCTTGACCACTCGGACACCAAGATAAGATTGATAAGATATATAAGATAAGTATAGCGCAGTAAGATCGTACAATTCGAAGAAATGAAACATTTGTATCGTTGCTTTGTTAACCTTGGAAATTTTAGTACATACATACATATAACCCCGACTATTATCCCCGAAGGGTTAGTCAGAGACTAGGCAATGAGGACCACAAGAGCAGTCCTCTGCCATATTCCACTTTTCACCAAATATCTACTGCACATGTGCTCAGCGTGACAGGTGGTGAGCCAATGGCCGCTCTAAACTGTTGGATATATGTGAAGTCTTTAGTTCGTTAGTCTCCTTTTACGACACCCAAGGGAAGAGGGGGGTGGTAGCATTCTTTCACCGATACGCGACACGGTAATCATCATCAGCTATTAAACGTCCCACTGCTGGGCACAGGCCTCCCACATGGACAACACGGATATTGGACCATAACCCTCCACGCTGGCCCAATTTGGGTTGTTGGGTCTTAACAACCGCCATCATTTGACAACAACCGGAACCAACGGTAATCGTTTACTAAATATCTTTTCAGAAAATTATCATTAGTGTAATAATAATAATAATAATAATAATAATATATTTATTTGCATAAAACATGGTATACAAAGTTGTTAAAATTGTAAAGAACAGTTCTCATGTTTTGCACATTTGAGTTGCATGCAAATTGTTACAATTAAACCTAATTTTTATTGTTTAGAAATTGCTTAATGTCATAAAAGTTTTTAGCCATAAGCCACGTATATAATTTACTTCTGAACAAATTGAAGCTGAGATTTTTAAATTCACAGGGCACCTTATTATAAATTCGAACACACATGACAATACAATTTTTGTTATATTTTTCCGATTTAGGAATATTACTTAGGACTAATCTATTAGGATTTCTCTTTATTCTAGAGTTAACATCTCGAGCTTTCTTAAATAGGTACATGTGGTTATATACAAATATGCTAATCTCGTAGATGTACAGAGATGGTAGCGGTAGCAAATTAAGGCCCCTAAAATATGGTCGACAGGATTCATCAGGTGGGATACCACAGATAGCCCTGATACATCTTTTTTGTGCGATAAATGCTTTGCTAGCGTCTGTGCCATTGCCCCATAATATCAATCCGTATCGTAATATAGAATCTACATATGCGCGATAGGTTGTTACTGTTGTCTCCCTGTTAGTTATCTTACTTAACTTGTTGAGAGCGTATACAAATTGATGAATCCTTTTGCATAAATTTTCTACATGTAGTTTTCAGTTTATGTTTTGGTCTATAGTAACCCCTAAGAACTTGGTTTGTGTTACTTCCTCTATTTTATCAATATTTAATTTAAAATTGTATTTAGAATGTATAGATTGATTAAATTATATATAATTCGATTTAAGTAAATTAATTTTTAAATTATTATTCTCTAGCCATTTCATAATGTTGTCAATAGTATAATTCATGTCCTTTTCATGGTCACGTACTGTAAAATTATTCTTATTAGTAGTCACAATAATAGAGATGTCATCTGCATATAAACAACATTTATGATTAGTTGCTTCTGTTATGTCATTAATGTAGAGTACGAATAGGATTGGACCTAAAACGCTACCCTGAGGGACGCCGCTGCCATTGTTAATAAATTCAGATGAGTGTGACTTAAGTTCATTTTTAACTATTTTACTAACAATAACACACTGACGTCGATTAGTGAGATATGACGATATCCACTGTAGTGCGAGCCCTCTTATTCCTATCGCCTCCAATTTTTTTAATAGTATACTATGAGAAACGAAATCGAATGCTTTTGATAAGTCAAAAAATAAGGCAGTTGTCAAAAAATTATCATTAATATTTGTCAGAATTGTATTGATCAATGTAAATATAGCTAATGTTGTCGACTTATTCTTTTGGAAGCCAAACTGTTCTTTATTTATTATATTGAATTTGTCGCAGTAGTCTAATAGTCTCAAATACATGCACTTCTCAAATATTTTAGACAAGACCGGTATTAAGGCAATTGGACGGTAATTATTGATTTCATCCTTATCGCCTTTTTTATGGAGAGGTTTAACGATGGACGATTTTAGTGCATCAGGAAAAGTTCCTGTTGAAAAAGATAAGTTTATAAGGTACGTCAAAATCGGTACTAATTCAGACACACATGCCTTAATTATTTTCGTATTAATACCGTCAAAACCCTCAGAGGTTGTATTGTTTAAAGTCATGATAACTTTTTTTACCTCTTCTTGAGACACAGGCCTTAGAAACATCGTGTTAGCACTTAATTTAAGTTGCAAATTATTAAATGTTGAATTGCTGACGTTGGAAGATTCTACGAAATATTTATTGAAGGCACTGGCAATTTTTTTGGGTGACGTTAAACATTCATTATTTATTTTAAGACTTTGCAATATTGTCATCTAACTTTGAGGAGCTAATTTCATTTTTTATTACCGACCAAGTTGCTTTGCACTTGTTCTTACTGTGGCATATAAATTTTGTATTTGCAATTTTTTTAGACCGATAAATGCAAGTTTTTAGCAATTTTGAATATTTCATGTACTTATTTTTATTTAAATTTGATTTATTTTTGTAGTACTGGAAGCGCAGTTTTCTTTTTACTTTGCAACTTATTTTTAGACCTCTGCTGATCCAATTTTGTTTTTTGTCTTTTTATTTATTTTTATTTGTATAGTTGGAAAACATAGCTTGTAAAATAAGGTTAAAGTTTCATGAAAATAATTGAAAGCTTTATTTAAATCGGTCTCCGAATATGTTTCAGACCAAGTTAAATGACTTAAATGTGCTTTAAATTTTAAAATATTATCGTAGCCATAGTCTTTTCTATAGATTATATAGCGTTTCGGACAGCTGTCGTTCTGTTTAACAGAGAAATTTATAAACTGAGATGTCTCGTGATCTGACAAACAAAGAGGAATCACATCAACACTCGCATCCTTAATGTTACTCAGTATATGGTCAATACAAGAATTTTTACGTGTGGGGACATTAATGTGGATTTGCATATTATAATTGTAACATAAATCGCGAAAATCATTCGTTATTCGACCCTGCTTAAGGATATCTATATTAAAGTCACCAGTCACAACTATCTTTGTTTTATTATTGTATTTTCTCGTTAATTCAAACAAGAGCTGATTAAGTTTATTCAGAAAAATGTTTGGATCAGACTTGGGCGTTCTATAAAGACAAAGTATTAGTAATTTGTGTGCGGGTACTTCTATGCCACAAGCCTCAAAAGTTTTTTCAGATACATATCTTCTCACGCTTGTCAGATCCTTAAATATTAAATTCTTTATGACCAAAATACATGTGCCGCCCCTCTGCTCATTCCTACAAAAAACAGTCGCTAATTCATAGTTCTTTAGATTCAAAAATCTTTCGGTACCTTTGCGCAAGAAAGTTTCTGTTAAACAAATAACGTCCGGGACGTTATCAGCTTTATGCAGTTCTTGCAAAGTTAACTCTAGTATTTCCTGTTTGGCAAATATGCTAGCAATATTTTGGTGCATGATTCTAAATGTATGAAGAGGTGTTTTAGTTAAATTCACGAAAAAACGGGCTTTTACTACTTTTTGAAAAATATTGAGGTATTGTGTTTTGTTTTAATGATAAATATTTGTTGCTGTCAACAGTAAAGTGGTCTTTTGAGTGAAGTCTTTTAAAATAGTATGGGATTGTACCTTTAGTATAATTAAGGACGTCTGTGGGTATTGAGTTGGATTTTAGGGGCAATGATCTACCACGCGCTATCATCTTTTTTATTTCCGTAACATTCAAGTATTTGTTTTTATAATCACAATAGTCAATATTAAAATTAATTAATTTGCTAATTTCATGTAAATTACTGGAGTCAGAATCTATAAAAGAACAATTTTTACATTCATTACAAAAGTTTTTAATATTATTATTTAATTCTAATACATTTTTATACTTATTATTTAAGACATTTAATACAATTATATTATTATTATTTTGATATTTATTAATGAATTTACGTAAATGTGTCAATACAATTTTAATGTCATAATCGTTTTCACCAACACAGATTATTATTTTGTCTTTCTCTTTTACTTGAGGATGACAATTCAACAAGACATCAGAAGTAAGTGCGTCCGGTTTTGTTTGCGATGTAATCACGTATTTTCCATAAGATGTGTTTTGCCTTGTGCGTGAGAGCACAGACGCCAGGCCAACGCAGCGCTGAGTTCCAAAGATGAAAATCCTGTCGTCATTATCCTGTCTTTGTGTCAGAGATACGACTTTGCTGTTTTGAGTACTTGTTAAAGGTACTTTTGTGTCTAGGTGATCCGATGAAGAACCAGCTGTACCCTGTTTACATTCCAAGGTTTTAATATAGTCGTTAAGTTTTGATATCTGGTCTAAGGTGGTCTTCAACTGCTCTTCTAGCTCTAATATTCTGCGTTGTAGTGTCACAAGAATTTTGTCAACTGGACTATTCTTTTTTTGTGCTTGGTTTGATCTAGGGGGTGTTAGAAAAGAGGATGGTTCCAAGCCACGAATAGATTGCCTTCTCTTTTTCGTGCTGCTATGTATCGTAGGTATTTCATTTAACGGAGCACTACAAAGATTTTTAAGCGTAGCATTTTCTTTGGACAGCTTAGTGACTTGTCGTTGTAACTTATTGTTTTCCAAAGTTATATTTTCGAATTCGTTCTGGGTAACGGCGAGCTCTGTCTGAAGCTGACTAATGGTGTCTTTCATTTCTTGGGCTGATATTAAATTCGTGACAGTACAATCCATACTCTTTGATAGCAGTTGATCTGAAGACGAAAGAGACTCATCTGAAGAGCTGACTGCGGTGAGTATGTGCGAGTCATGTAATACAGATAAAGTGCCTGTTGGGGTAGACTGCTGTGATATCGGTGAGGATGTAATTTCTGTATTCAAGTGTGGTGACATAATTTCTTGAGAGTCAGATGCGACATATTTCCTTCTCCGTGTAATGTTTGATGACCCAGGTATAGATGAGACTTGTCCTTTTTGAACACATTCTACGCATTTCCAATTATTCCGTGTATCGAAATCTTTAAGTCGAAATAATTTCTCCGGCAAGCCAATGCAGTCGTATTCATAGTGCCTTTTGCATGCTGAGCATAGCAAAGTTCCTTTAGAGTCTACTTTTACTTTACATTTCTGGCATATGACAAGTGATGAACCCTTGCGGACGTTGATGCAATTTTTTTGCAAAGATTTCGACATCGTAGCATTGCTAAGTTTTCTTAGATTAGAAGTTAAAAAAAAAAAATTGCGTTCATTAAAAATAAAAAAATAAAACAAAAATAAAATATATTTTGACTTGGAGGTTTGAACCGCGATTTCTACGTTTGTAATCCGGCTGCTTAACCGATACGCCACTGCAGGTTTATTTTGAGCGATGAAAATATGTGTACTGTTCCGCTGTTACACTGATCATTAACGAGGTTTGTTTACAAGTCCAAGGCAGTTATTATTCACTATAACGGCGGTTATCTGATTAACTTTTTTTACTTTTACCTTATTTATTTTAAGTTCACTGGGGATTTTATGAATTATTCACTTGTTTTAGTTGGTTTTACCAATGTTTATCAAGAATATTGTCAAGAAACACGTAAATTAAAGTATTGTTTACATAACACTGTTTTAGTAAGTAGTATTGATTGTTATTAATTACTTTTGTCGTCACGGTTTACACTTCTTATTTCTTTTTTTGTACATAAAATTACACTTAGATAACATTTGTAATAAACCAGCAACTTATTATGCACGATTTAGTTACACTATAATCACTTAAAAATACTTTTAACTATTTTTAAAATTTAGAATGTAATAAGACTATGTTAACCGGTTAGCGCCCTCTGTGATGATGTAACTTGAGATGTGCTTACTTCACCCATGTGTGTGTCACATTACATAATATTTTTAGTTTATTTTATATCAATAAGTATTAGAGTTCGTGGAATGAGGCACTGGTGACCGTGGTCTACGGGTTTTTTCAAACCTCTCGCAAGCACTAGTCTCTCACAAGAGGTACTTATGGGTTCCGTATACTTGATATGTGTCATTCTCTCTGTAGGTACAACGTATACCATGTGATGAGAAAATAAATTGAAAAGAATTGTGTTACCTAGGTGCGTCTTGGAATAAGTATGAGACATCTGATCCATTTAGGCTTTTATTTATGTTTGGAAAACTGCAGTTGATTAGCTTTTAGATCCTCTTTTGCCATGAAATGTTTTTCAACACTAGCAAAATGTTAAGAACTAAACCTTAGTTCTGAACTCTTTACCCAAGAATCACCCCTATTATGGCAATGTGCCTGACAATGTTACAAAGTCTTTCAAATGGAGCAAAGCAACACTGTATTGTGGCAGAAACATGTACGCATGTATACCCCGTGAAACATAACTGAGACCAACCACGTGCCTTCTAAAGCACGGTAAACTTATTTAATTTAGTCACCCATCCGTTGACCCACAATCGCGAAAGTAGCCCACTTACTCGATCGCCGTCGCACTATCGATCTCCTTTTGTTTTCTAATGTCTGTGTTACTAAAAATGTACATTGCTGTACACAAGCTTCTTAATACCTACTCGCAGTAGATTTGTTTATAAATAATTCCGGCGCTGCATCTTCGCTATAAAATTAGCTGACGACGAGATATTTTTAAAATTTGAATTCCGCAGCGCTGCATTGTGTAATCTGCAGGCGACCGATCCAACGGATGTCTTTATAGAGAGAGAGAGCGTCTACTTTTTTTTTATCACAAACTACTGTGAGCTTCAAAGGACACCGTACCTTTATTCCTCAAACGTATCTGACCTTACTTATTCCATTGTGAGATGCATCGTGCCGCTCGCCTGAAGGAAAAGTGCTCCAGATTTGTTTCGAGATTCTTATTTGTAAGCCGGTAGGGATCCATGGAAATGGAATTTGTCGCTTTAAAGCGATGTATGCTCTTTAAGACACATTGTATTGTACGCGGAAGGAAGTGCACGATGCAATCGGATTTTATAGGAAAATGCAGTTGGGTGGAATATAAGCAGACCTTATCTGGGTTATTTCGAAACGAGAACGTGCAGTTAAGCCCGGTTTGTGAATGATGTTGTTACTTTCTGACATTTAATAATATAAGTTAGATTGTTTGTGTTAAACATGGCTTAATTAAGGTTAATGTTTTAGATATGGATAATCTAAATAGGACGACGATAAGGTCCCCTTATTATTTTAGTGTTTGTTTACTTCGGCTTTTTATTTTAAATTGTATCAACATACGCTGTATAAGTCGATAATTAATGATTTAATTACTTAATAGTTTGCATTAATCCAATTTCACTTCGATCAATTATACACTAATGATGAAACAAAAAGGGAAGATACGGCATTAGCGTCTCGTGATCGTGAGTGAGCCGCCAAAATTATGCCTAAAGGCACAATTTCACTTCACAATTTGCCGAGCGAACAGGCTACATCGCACTATTGCGGATATTCTACTGTGTGAAAAAGAGAAAGACGCTACTCCGCAGTGGCACAGTATAAATATACATATTTATACTATAATGGCAAGTGGCGCAGTGGCGTCGGAATCGGTCGTAAGTACTCGTCTGTTGCGAAGCGACCGAGACGTCAACGCGCTACTCGCTGACTCCCTCGCGTTGACGTTGAAACTTATCGCTTTGTCTCGCTCGCTCGATTTACACTTTATAGATGTGCGTGTGTGAGTGTTTGCTTAAGTAGTTGAGTAGGACTATATTTTGAATGACTACAAGTAGGAGCATGCCGTATCTTCCCTTTTTGTTTTAATCTAAGAGTAATTGTAATAGTTAAGTTAAGATTTTGGCGGTAGATTGATATAAAAATGGAAAATCCATCACAACACTTGTTGTTAAAAGAAGAACTAGGGTGAAACTCTTGTGCAAGCAAGATAAGATAAGATAGATTAACAGAAGCCAATCTGTCTCCATTGTAAACGATACCGTAGCAGAACAAAAGAAAAACGTTTCACCTAAGGCTTTGAATATGTAACGGAATCTAAGAATGTTTCTCATTAAAATCTTCTTGTTATTAAACCGCAGGTTCAGAAGGCACGTAAAGTTGTTGGTCCTGATTGTTGTCGTTAGATGGCAGTTGTGAACCACCAACCCCCATTGGGCCAGCGTGATGAGTTATGGCCCAATTTCCTCATGTGCTGTTGTCCATGTACGAAAGCCTGTGCCAAGCAGTACGTTTCTTAGTTGATAATGTGTTTTTTTTTCTTGATTGTTCTTAACAAAAAGTTAGATAACTCTTACTGATCCAATGACTTTATCTCTCAGAAATAATGAAAATAAGCATTTTTTTTTTACGAAAAACGTTGTTGCGTAGCGGTGAAAGATTACCTTGATTGTTCTTAACAAAAAGTTAGATAACTCTTACTGATCCAATGACTTATCTCTCAGAAATAATGAAAATAAGCATTTTTTGTTACGAAATGTAACGTTGTCGCGTAGCGGTGAAAGATTACCTTGATTGTTCTTAACAAAAAGTTAGATAACTCTTACTGATCCAATGACTTATCTCTCAGAAATAATGAAAATAAGCATTTTTGTTACGAAATGTAACGTTGTCGCGTAGCGGTGAAAGATTACCTTGATTGTTCTTAACAAAAAGTTAGATAACTCTTATTGATCCAAAGACTTTATCTCTCAGAAATAATAAAAATAAGCATTTTTTGTTACGAAATGTAACGTTGTCGCGTAGCGGTGAAAGATTACCTTGATTGTTCTTAACAAAAAGTTAGATAACTCTTACTGATCCAATGACTTCTCTCTCAGAAATAATGAAAATAAGCATTTTTTGTTACGAAATGTAACGTTGTCGCGTAGCGGTGAAAGATTACCTTGATTGTTCTTAACAAAAAGTTAGATAACTCTTATTGATCCAAAGACTTTATCTCTCAGAAATAATAAAAATAAGCATTTTTTGTTACGAAATGTAACGTTGTCGCGTAGCGGTGAAAGATTACCTTGATTGTTCTTAACAAAAAGTTAGATAACTCTTATTGATCCAATGAATTTAACTCTCAGAAATAATGCAAATAAGCATTTTTTGTTTACGAAATGTAACGTTGTCTCGTAGCGGTGAAAAATTACCTTGATTGTTCTTAACAAAAAGTTAGATAACTCTTACTGATCCAATCACTTTATCTCTCAGAAATAATGAAAATAAGCATTTTTTTGTTACGAAATGTAACCTTGTCGCGTAGCGGTGAAAGATTAGTACTACTACCCCCTCTCTTCCTTTGGGTGTCGTAAAAGGTGACTAACGAACTAAATACTGCACAAACATCCAACAGCACAGAGCGGCGATAGGCTCACCAACCTGTCACGTTGAACACATGTGCAGTCTAATATTTGGTGAAAAGTGGACTAAGGTTGAGGACTGCTTTTGCTGTCCTCATCAGTCGTGATTAAATGTACTTATATGTATTTATATATGTTAATGTAACTGTTTACAACAAAATGGACTACAAAATAATGACAGCAGGTGCGCCATAATTTTGTTGAATTACGGGTGACGTCATAAATGCCCTCTTTTACAAAAAAACATATTACTCTACAATCAAACCATATTTTGTCGTTCTGTAAACGACAATGTACTAACGGGTCTGACACATACAAACATCCACGACTGTTATCCCCAAAGGGTTAGTCAGAGACTAAGGAATGGGGACCGCAGAAGCAGTCCCCTGCCATAGTCCACATTTCACCAAATTACAACTGAACATGTGCTCAGCATGATAGGTGGTGAGCCCATCGCCCCTCTATTCTGTTGGATATAAGTGCAGTGCAACCAACCCTATGTTATACAGTCCGCCTTTTATTTAAGTCTTAGGACCCTTACATTGATCCGGCTCGAAGGACCAATGTAAGGGTCCTAAGACTTAAATAAAAGGCGGACTGTATAACATAGGGTTGGTTTAATGCCAACGAGTTACAAAAGAATAGTTCCCGGACAAACAGATTGTAATTTTAAGAGGGTCGCAATTGTCGTTGGAGCTGTCCGAAAGCCGAGGGTCGTATTCGTTAGTCGATGCCGCGCCGGGAGGGCGCAGGCAGCGGGGGGCGACCGCGGCAACCGGTTCGATGCTCGCCGCGATGATGTCACGCCTTCCTCCCTCGCGTCTCCTCCCATGCGTATGTAGGCATTAACAAGTCTTTAGTCTGTTAGTCGCTTTTCACGACACCCAAGGGAAAATATATGTTGCTTGATAAAAATTTATTGTGAGCAACTACACTAACGCTCATCCGACACAAAGCATTATTTTAATATAATAAATAAACAGGCTAAAACCTCTATAGCACAATGTACCAAGAAAAACTACTGGTATTTATTTAACGAAAAGGGGTTTTCTAAACACAAGCGTTTTTATAAGAATTTAATTTGCCGTCAAGTGCCCGTAGCAGCCCAAGACTTAACCTCAGGGCCCGGCAAAACAAAGAACGGTGTAACTTAATTAACTCGTTGGGCTCACTTCGGCACAGCAAATCCAAATTTCTTTAAGCGCACTCCGATTCTTGTTTATGAGCTTAACAGCAACAGTTATTCTGAGTATAATGGAGGTTTTATTACGATGACTCCTGTGCTACAAACAATACAATATGTTGATTCGCATCGCTGCCATATTCATAGGGTGAGTTCCACCCATGAAACTGAACAACTTTGCCCAAGAAACTTATGTGCAAAAATTAGAAAAAAAATGTTGACCTCCCATACCAAACTGTTCTGTTCATCAGCTGACGACAATAGTATGGGAGGTCTCATTTTTTCACATAGGTTTCTTGGGGAAAGTTGTTCAGTTTCATAGGTGGAACTCGCCCTATGAATATGGTAGCGATGAAAATCAACATATTGTATAGGTACTTAGACACTCCTGCTCGAGGAAACGAAACAGAAGGGAAGAGAATTAATTACCAGTGTATTTTTATTCAAACGCCTCTGTGGACTAGTTGTTAGATTAAGACCCACAGGTTAAGGACACTGTCAATATATTTGACTCCATAACTTCAACTTTATTACATACATACATATAATTACGACTATTATTTATTTATTATTTATGTGGAAGACCAACAGCTAATATACATATTAAAAACTTAAAATAACACCAAACAGAAATTATATAAAATTATTATTAACCAAATTATCCCCGAAGGGTTAAGAGGACCGCATAAGCAGTCCTCTGCCATAGTTCACTTTTCACCAAATAGCGACTGCACATGTGCTAAGCGTGACAGGTGGTGAGCCCAAAGCCACTCTTTTTTTTTCTTCCTCCAACTAAATTTTTCGAAGGCAATAATATATGCTATTTCTCTTTAACGTGCCAGTTGTCACAAACATTCCACTCGTACTTTTATACCGCATACCACACATTCATTCATCACCATTCATTCCTTTTGCAGTGGGTATTCCGCATTTAGATTTAATCGCCTTTGTGGTCTTGTGGCTAAGCCACCGGCTTCAGATCCAGAGGTCCCGGGTTCGATTCCCAGCGGGGGGTACATCTTTGTGTGCTCGGTTTGGTTGGTGGTAGGGCTGTTAAGTCCGCCTGGCTAGCTACCACGATCTTATCTAAGTCTGTCGCCATAACAACGTGTTTATAGCATTGTTGTGTTCCGACAGTTTAAGATAAGATAGCCAGTTCCTCAGTGGTTGAGGATTCCGGGTGAAGCGCGCTTCCACCTTCAGCCTTATCAAACCATCAGGTGAGATGAAGACCAAGCGCTTACCCGTTGTAGAATAGGAAAAAAAAAAGATTCCATTTTTTAATTCAAATTATAAAACATCTCGAGCTCCTCTTCGCATGGCACATAAAGTCGTTGGTCCCGGTTGTTGTGGTAAGATGGCAGTCGTTAAAAACCACCTCCAGCGTGTTGATTGAGGCGTAATAAATGTGCTTGTGTCCGTGTGGGAAATCTTGTGTCCAGCGGCCTACCGCTTACGTAGGACGTTTAAAGGCTAATTTTGGGACATTCCCTTATGGACCGATTCTCATATGAACAGATTCTCAAAAGGACAGATTCAAAAAAGGACAGGAGTACACGTAATCACATAAAGAGACAAATTAATATTATTATTATTTTAATATTTTCAAAGAAAAAATAGAGGTTTATATTAAAAATATATATATATATATATATAAATAATTAATAATAATAATTGTCATTAATAAATTCAATTTAAAAATTAATTAATTTAATAATGAATAAAAAAAATGTTTTTAGTTTAATTATTATTGTTATTTAGGTAATTTAAATTATTTTTTTTCGTTATACCTGTTATTGTATTTTATCAGTTATCCATAGTAGGTACAAGCTGGTAGGTTAGTTTACGAAAAACACTAATTTATAATGTGGAAACAATAATGCTGTAGGTAATTGGAATAATGTACGTAACATACCTTTAAGCTCGTTTGTTCTCTTCTTTTTTTTTGGTTTTTGTTTTGAGAATTGAAATCAGCATGTATATCTGATTGGTTAACATTATTATAAATAATTAACTGACATTTGACCTTCTAATAATAATCTTATAATAATAATAATTAGTTGTATTTAATAGTTTTAACCAATAAGCATTGTTTTTAATTAAATTAATTTTGCATGTCTGAAAAGACTAAAAGTGAGATTCAAGAATGAATATGTATGACCATCAAATAACTGTAATTTACCACTTTTAATGCAAATAAATTCTATTCTGTTCTATTCTAACAGTGTGCGAGATATTTCCTTCTATTCATTTTTGTGTGTAGCTGTGCCATTTTCGGTTTTTTGACAATCTGTCCTTTTGAGAATCTGTCTTTTTGAGAATCTGTCCATATGAGAATGACCTGTTGTGTGATTATGTAAAGTTGGCAACCCTACCCTTACATACATATAAAGATTTACAATTATTAACCCCAAATAGTTAGTCAGAGTAGTCTCTAACTAACTTTTTAGGGTCTACTAGTCTGAATAACTTCTGCGGTCCGCATTCCCACTAGACAATGAGGACCGCAGAAGTTCATTGCCATAGTCGACGTTTCACCTTATTACAACTGCACATATGCTCAGCGTGATATGTGGTGAGCTCATTGCCGCTCTATACCGTTGGATGTATTTTATTTTATTTTATTCTAGAACGGGTAAGCGCTTGGCCTTAATCTCACCTGATGGTAGTGACGATAAGGCCGAAGGTAGAAGCGCGCTTCACCCGGAATCCTCAACCACTGAGGAACTGGATATCTTATCTCAAACTGTCGGAACACGACAATGCTACAAACACCGTTGTTATGGCGACAGACTTAGACAAGATGGTGGTAGCTAGCCAGGCGGACTTAAAAGCTACCACCAACCAAACCGAGCACACAAAGATGTACCCCCCGCTGGGAATCGAACCCGGGACCTCTGGGTCTGAGACTGGTGGCTAAGCCACTAGATCACAGAGGCGATTAAATGTATGTGCAGTCTTTAGTCCGTTAGTCGCTTTTTACTACACCCAAGAGAAGAAAGAGTTGGTAGTATTCTTTTAGTGGCCGCTATACCACACAGCTCCCCCGTCAATCCTACCCGTATCACTAATTAGTCGCCCTAACGCCTATTTAGTTATTTCGGTTGTGTCAGTGAATTTAATCAGGCCGGCGCATGGCATACGCGTCTGGAGATTAACGTTCATTAACCAAATCATTCGGTGGCGCTCGGCTCGCGCGTTTAGCCTTTGCAGAGTTACTGTGGCACTCTGCATTTTGCCGACTGTTTAATGGATCTAATTAACCGTGTAAGGATATTAAACGCAATTTGACAGGCGTATTGTAACGTTTGCAACTTACAAATCATGCTAATGTATCGAAAGTTTATGCTATAATGTAGTTCTTGTTGCTTTAAAAAGGCCTGACACTCGATTTTTTTAACACAATACTCATCATCATCATCAGCCTGTGTGTCCCACTGCTGGGCATAACCCATAGGGAGATTGGGCCATAACCCACCACGTTGGCCTAATGAGGATTAGTGGTTTTTTTTAACCTGTGCGCCTTTCGAAGCGCGGAGGTGCTCGATAGGTTATTAATTTGGCCTACCTATCCAGTGGCGCGGCATTGCGAAACTTGCTTAACTGGCAAGATCGTAAACCGAGCGCCTAAACCGCTGCGTTATCGAACTCCTAACATAAAATTAAATTAATAATAAATAATTAATAAAATAAATAAAATTTGTTTCCGCTCACACCAATTATCTAAATCAAGATAAGTTATTTTTGAAACTCGTGTTTTTCATATATTTTAGCGTTGTATTAACGCTTAAATATACTTAGGTAAGTAAAATTATTTTTACACAGAAATAAGACGACAACCTTAGGCGGGTATCAAACCACGCACCTTCCAGAGGGTTTAAAAAAATTTACTCGTTCATATGGTTAGATAACGAATAAATATACATCAACATAGAAAAACACCCAGACCCGAAATCAATTCAGAAAAACAGATTTCTCTAAATTGGCCCGACCGGGAATTGAACCTCAGAGATGGCGCGACGCCACACCCGGCGTGCTTACCACTTCACCACGGAGGTCGTCGAATTAATAATTCAAGACATTACATTGACTAACATTTAGACATTACACTACTTGAGAATACATTTTATGACATAAGGATTTTTTTATTTTGATAAATAATGATATTTACTATATAATTTAAAATGATTTACTTGCATAATGTTGTTGTTTAATGGATTTTAATTATTGAAAACATTAGAGTATTACTGAGAGGACTTAGTGTTTGCAAAAATAAAATGAGCTTGATATGTGATCTATGTATTTTATAATGTAACATCTTTATACCATGTCAAAGTGCAAATAAACAATTATCTTATCTTATCATCTTATCTTTTCTTAACATAGCTCGATGGCGCAGTGGCTAGCGCGTTCGGCTTGCAATCCCGCCCGCTAAGCAACTTTCGCAATGCCGGGTCGCTAGATGGTTGACCAAATTAAAAACATCTCAAGCTCCTCCGTGCTTCGAAAGGCACGTTAAGCCGTTGGTCCCGGTTGTTGTCGTAAGATGACAGTCGATAAAACTCACCAACCCGCATTGGGCCAGCGTGGTAGGTGTTCCGTCTGGCGATGTATGAGAGGTTGTGATGATGGGTGGTTCCATGGCGATGCTAAATAACGACTGCGTCTCTTTATACGTCGTTGTATATTTACAGTGACTACATTGTGACTAACTTATTATCTAAACCTTACAAGACTATTTATACAATAATAACTACGTAGATGTTGGAGGGATGTTGCCGTGTCATATCTTTATCGGATCTGCACGCGTTTAGGAATGCGATTACAAACTCTTTAAACAATACGTGAGAATAATAAATTATGTGGCGACGCAGGCCGCCACAGTAGGTAATGGCCCAATATCCCCACGTGCTATTGTCCACGTGGGAGGCCTGTGCCCAGCAGTGGAACGTTTACAGGCTGATGATGATGATGAGTGTGACATTGACTTTTTAACAAAATGTAGATATTTTTATTCATCCTTAGAATATCTCTATAATAATCCACTAAGCCATTGGTATGAAAATTAAGTTACAAAGCCGTTGACTTTCTCATCGAACAAAATGAAAAGGGGAAGCTTTCAAACTTCTCCAATATTAAAAAAGTGAGCAAATAACAAAGTGAGCTGAGATCGGTTATTTTTCCCTTAAAGGCACCTACATGCTTCCGATTCAATTTTCTTATTTGCAATTAGGTTACAGTGGCTTGGAAAGATTCAGAATTCTTATAAAAATACTACTACTCTTATTATACTTTTCATTATTCTTACTTAAAACATTTTCTACTAAAAGTTATTTGGTCGTGGTTAGTATATGGATGGGTGATTCGCTTTGACAGTTGCTAAAAATAAGAAAAACAATCTAAGAACACCACCAGCATCAATAGCCTAATTGGTGGTTACCTATCATAAATTCGAAATTTGCCTGTAAGAATTTTATTTGGCCCAAAACGTTTTGTAATTTTTTGTTTTCCATAATTTTCTTTTTACCGAAACCACAATTTACAAAGTTTTGAAATGCCGATTATCGATTGTTATTTTTTACAAAATCTCTATGTTTTGAAATCCCACTCAACGTTTGGCCGAAGCTATTAATACTAGACGATTCATTTTCCAGAAACACGTTTCCAATATTATTAAAATACAACATTTCAAATAATTGAAATCCATAATATCATCGAACAACTTGTAATCGTAGTAACGTTTAAGCATGCAAACAAGCATGCAGCATGGAAGCAAGCATGCACCACGCAAGCAAGCATGCAGCATGCAAACAAGCATGCAGCATGCAAGCAAGCATGCAGCATGTAAGCAAGCAAGCTTGGAGCTTGCAAGCAAGCTGCGGCATGCAAGCAAGCATGCAGCATGCAAGCAAGCAGCAAGCAACCAAGCATGCAGCAGGCATGGTTTTTGTCACGGCTCCGGCGCTGCGAGGCTCCGGCGGTCCCACGCGAGCTTGAATTACACTCTAGCGTAGGGCAGACAAGACTACGTGGAGTCGGTTTTGCCACGATTCGTTTCTGTCACTGACTTTTGAAACGCAATCTTACCGGAAACATAAAATATTAACTTTTTAAGACATTTCAATTTATTCACCTAATAATATGAACATATGAAACACAAAAAAAAACTGGGTATGGGTATGATATTTTAGAGAAAAAGATACTTCGAATTTTAATACTTCTAGATATGAAATTTATTGTAAACGAAATCCATAAGAAAAAAAGTAGTTTTGATAATCGGCTAATAGTTTTTCTGGAAAATGAAACGTAGGTATGTATGATAAGTTTATGGATTAACAAAATTAAGTAAAAGCAACGATCTGGTATTTAAAACTTCGTCATACAGTTTTCGAACAATTGAAATTCGTACAGGAAAGGTTCGAATTTATGATAGGTTACCCTAATTGGTATATAGTGTACCTTAACTCTTATTCCATTGTATTAAGAGTTACAATTGTTAACATATTTTTGCTCTTGACTGTACATGAATTTGCTAGTTTTATTTCCGACATTCTAACACAAAGATATTTAGAAAAACAGTCATTTTGGAAAAAAGTTATTTTGATGTTTGTTCATTATGAGATCAATACAATATAATAATCGGACCTAAGCTCACAGACCGGAAGCCTTAAAACAACTCGAGCTCCTCCTTCCTGTTAACTAACAAGGTAGTTCAGGGTAATAATAGACCTTAAGTTTAATGACCTTTACTCAATACTCAATATTTATTCCTATCCATGTTACAGAAAGGTATTATTATATTTAATTTTAAGTACATCATGGACCCTGTCGGGCACTGCAATTGGAAGAGGAGAGGAGGGCGATTTATGAAATTAAATTACTTAAATTAGATAAAGGTTTCTATTTTTTATCATTTAGGTACTCCAGCACATATATAAACGGGATTTAACGCAAAACTATTTAGTAAAGGCAGGTATGCCTAGGATGCCTTTACTAAATAGTTTGCGTTAAATCCCGTTTATATATGTGTGCATAATGGAACACGAAAGTTTAAAAGTGTATATAGGTACTCTAGATTGTTATAAAACATTTATTTATAAAAATTTCATTCAAACGGTTTTCAAATAACTAAAGATTAACTTAAGTCATCTGAATAACAACTGACCCATTAATCATCGATATCAAACGTATAGAAAGAGTAAAGTGCCGTGCACTTTAGCTTACATTTGCTTAAGCACTTTAATTAAAAATCTAAAATCAAAGAGCATTAACACAGTCTGTTGTTCGAGTTCGTCGCGAGTTCGAACTTTTCATACACCGTGGGATACAACAGCAAACAGAACCGATCTTAGTGGCAGGGTTGTTAGCAGTTTGCATAATTATTTATTGTTGGTACTTAGCTGCTAGAGCTGATAGCATTTGCCGTTGGCTTCCATTCGCCAACTGTTGGCAGATGGTTAGTTTACTTTCCAACTTAAATTCAAAATAGGCCCAATGGTTATAACTTGCGCAATTTAACCAACGGATAGCCTACCACGGGCCTGATGTTATTTTATTACAGTTGGGCAATTTTTGTAGGGATAAAAGATAAGGTAATACGATTGCGCCAACTAAAATAAACTTTATCTATTACTACCATGTTATTCCTACCGTCGGGTAATTACTGTAGGCATTTCAGCAAAATAATGTTGGGATTTTGCGAATGCGGTGCTGAGACCCCGAGGAGTGTGGTGCAGGGGGAGGAAAGGAGAGGGGAAAGGGGCGGGGGGCAGGGGACAAAATTTAAAAAAGTTAGATACTAAGTTCCTTAATGTATGTAGTCCCGATATTTCTTCATAGATGGCGCTGTGCTGTTTTATACCATTTCTAAATCGCGGTGACGAGATTTTTGTGGCCTTAGATAAATACGGATGGTAACATTCGAATTATCAAGTCTAGCTGGACTTCTGGGTGTCGCGTCAATTGGAATTGCAAGGCATCTCGGGAGTCAGGACGGGAGTGTCCACAAGTCGTGGGTCGTTGTCGAATTTTTTGACGACGAATAGTCGTGGGTCGTTGTCGAATTTTTTGACGACGAAACGCAACCGTATTTTCTGGAACGAAAACTAGTCCTCGAAACGGTCTTCGTTCGCAACTGGTTTCATTGTATGGGGACGGGCAACGGATGACGACGCAGGACGCGGTCGAACGAGAGAAACGTAAACTCATCTCGAAGACGAGTGAAATGGTTGCAGAATGAGAACTTGCGGTAACTTAACGTTTTTCGTTTGATTATAATAGATTTTTTTAAATTTAAATACATTAACTTTCCTTTATACTTACTTAACGTAGTAATTATTACGTTAAGTAATTATTATTAATAATAATAATTATTAATTTATACTAATTATTATTATTATTATGCTCTTTATTTAAAATAAGTACTATCTTAAGTAATTTTTTTTACAATATTTTATATAAAAAAAAACATTTACAACATAAAATATTATAAAAAACTTAACCTAGGTTGTCACCAGCAGCGGGGATAGACCCAAGATACCGGTGGTTAGGGCTGCAGAGTGAGGAACCTCCTGACAATACGTGCCGTGTCAAGGAGTACTGCCTTCTGTATTATTATTATTATTTATTGTTAAATAATAAAAACAATTAATAATATTTATAATTATTAATAATTATTATTACTTATCGCAGTATATATTATATTGATACTTATCACACGCAAACTAAAAAAATGTAAACAAAAACTGTCACCCACGCGAGCCGCGTGAGCGAGGGTCTCGACTCGTTGCCATTTAATATACCTATTACATTTTTGCCAAACAACCTTACACTCTATACCAACGACGTTAAGATACACAGCAATGACTACCGCGTTGCGAACGAGACGAAATATCCAAATAAATAAGTAGCCTTTCACGATATTCGACTGTATAAAGGTAGTAATAAAGATTATTTTATAATATCAAAGACCAAAACGAACGGATCGAGCGACGACGTTGCAACAATGATCTCATTACGTTCTAAGCTCTATCTTCATAAACTTTAAGTACAAATTCGCTTCAAACAATCCGAGGACCAGTTGCACGACGAAGACTGCTTTAGAATGAAACGTAAAACGGTTCTATCGTCGCGGAACACAAAACGGTCTTTTAAAACGGTTCGTCTTTGCAACGACCATGCCTAGACGAAACCCAACCGTATTTTCTAGAACGAAAACTAGTCCTTGAAACGGTCTTCGTTCGCAACTGGTTTCATTGTAATTATGGGGACGGATGACGACGCAGGACGCGGTCGAACGAGAGAAACGTAAACTCATCTCGAAGACGAGTGAAATGGTTGCGGAATGAGAACTTGCGCTTACTTAATGTTTTTCGTTTGATTATAATATATTTTTTTTAAATTTAAATAAATGAACTTTCCTTCATACTTACTTATCGCAGTAGTTAATATATTCATACTTATCACACACAAACTAAAAAAATGTGAACAAAAACTGTCACCCACGCGAGCGTCGCGTCGCGACTCGTTGCCATTTAATATACCTATTACATTTTTGCCAAACAACCTTACACTCTATACCAACGACGTTAAGATACACAGCAATGACTAACGCGTTGCGAACGAGACGAAATATCCAAAAAAGTAAGTTGCCTTCACGATATTCAACTGTATTGTGGTAGTAATAAAGATTATTTTATTATAATCAAAGACCAAAACAAACGGATCGAGCGACGACGCGACGTTGCAATGATCTCATTACGTTCTAAGCTCTATCTTCATAAACTTTAAGTACAAATTCGCTTCAAATAATCCGAGGACCAGTTGCGCGACGAAGACTGCTTTAGAATGAAACGTAAAACGGTTATATCGTCGCGGAACACAAAACGGTCTATTATAACGGTTCGTCTTTGCAACGCCCATGCCTGGGTCCACTGTCCAGTGTCGGGACTTCATTCCTACTTTTAATTTACGATCTCTCTTTTTGAGGACTGCATGCATCCGTCGCCATCGTCCTTCACTCCTTCTTTTATGGGAAGTGGCCGTTCGTTGGGTGGGACAGTACCTACTGATGGGTCATTTGCTCGTGCTAGGTAAATTTGACACTATGTGCACATGTTATCTAATACTCGATCGATCATAAGTTGGCCTAAATAGGCATGTCCATCGTTGGCCCTACTAATACTTGGGCCTTTGTAGGTAATCTTACATTGGCCATCAGTGGGCCCAACGCGTAAACTGCGCGCCAATTATACTTGTTGGCCAACAAACCGGAGGTACGTGGCCCAACTTAATGCCAACAAAAAATGCTATTAGGGGTATCTGGGGAGGCTCGTTAAAAGAATACCTAATACTTAAAGACGACTAATACTACTAAAGGCGACTAATGGACTAAAGGCTGCACATACATCCAACAGT
Source organism: Scoparia ambigualis (assembly GCA_963921215.1). Taxonomy (NCBI): domain Eukaryota; kingdom Metazoa; phylum Arthropoda; class Insecta; order Lepidoptera; family Crambidae; genus Scoparia; species Scoparia ambigualis. The sequence goes on along the minus strand of OY992502.1, from coordinate 55,136,539 downwards.
GTAGAGCGGCGGTGCACCGCCTGTCACGATGAGCACATGTGTAGTTGTTATTTCTTGAAACGTGGACTTTGGCAGAGAACTGCTTTTGCGGTCCTCATTGCCTAGTCTCTGACTAACCCTCCGGGAATAATAGTTGTGTCTGTAGGGTCCACATTGAGTTGCATAAATTAAAGAGAGGCATATTTTAAGGCTTCCTAACGTTTTTTGGCATTCTCTTCGTTTCGCATAACGTTTATTCAGAATAAATCATTAGGCATACTTTATTTCCCCATAACTTCTTTTATAATATTGATACATCAGCATCAAATGTTCATGCATAAATGTTTTTACTATAACGATTACTAATCATAACATTTATTGATAGTCCATACATATGGAATACCATAATGTTAACATTTAGAATATCACAAGAGTGTAACGTTTAATCCTCTACTAATCTCTAGCTAGAAATTTAAGACAATCGCTACGCTGCTTAAATTTCTAACATATCACGTGGAGTAGAGCAGCTAGTATTTCTATTGTCTAATAAAAAAGATATCCTCAAATTTAAGACAATCGCTACGCTGCGCTTCATCCATTATGCGTTTCATATTTTATGATAAATTAAATTCAGACGTATAGCGATAATTATGTTCTTTACATTTATGCTAATTAAAATTATGATAAAGACAATTACAGTAAGTTATGCCGGTGAAACCGTTGTGGGTTTATAACACTCTGCTTATCATAATGTATGTGAAAAATCTTAATGCTGAAACTGTTATGCCAAACTACATTATGACGAAAGAGATTATGCGACCGAAAGGTCTCCCGTAAGTGTATGTATGATTGTTATAATTACAATAAATTCTTCGTTAATCCTTTTTATGTGACTGAGCTGGTGGAGCTCACACGGCCCTTGTGATGGTGGAGGCATCACGCGCGTTACGCACCCTGAAGCTCCAGCTCTTCTGTCTCTATGCCATGTAATTTCACTGTATCTATAGTACTTCTCAAACCGGAACGCAGCAATGTAAAACAATGTTGCTAGGCGAATTTATCAAGATCCTCTATAGGCTATAGACTGCCCACTATTGGGCACAGGTCTTCACATATATATAAAATGAAGTCAAATGAAACTAGTTTATTTAGCTACAACACACGAGACAGTTACAACAATCAAAAAATAACAAAACATGGATAAAAAACGGGGTATTCCTCAAAGACCAAGCGCACCTAAACTATTCCTCCAAGCGCACCCGTTGGGTGCGCTTCAGAATAGATAATTAAAATATTAATTTTCATTCCTCGAAGCGCACCCACGGAAAAAATGTTGAAAGAGATGTAGTAACTATCAGAAAATATCGATAACGAATAACGTACGTTTATTTTTATTGATTGATGGCAACTAACTACTACTACTCGTTCATTTCTTTTTACCTGATATTTAAAGGTAAGTGAGATCGCTAACGCGCCTATCTACCTCTTTTCATTTATGTCTCCCTGGTACTTTTAGATCAAAATGACTGTCATGATTCAATTTATTATTGACGTAGTAAGTTGTTTAAGCACCTAGTCCTAGTCTCTATCGACACCAATATTACGAATCTTTTAAGAGTTAATTTCTTTTTTCCTGATAGTTAAAGGTAAGTGAGATCGCTAACGCGCCTATCTACCTCTTTTCATTTATGTCTCCCTGGTACTTTTAGATCAAAATGACTGACATGATTCAATTTATTATTGACCTAGTAAGTTGCATAAGCACCTAGTCCTAGTCTCTATCGACATCAATATTACGAATCTTTTAAGCTCCTCTCTTTTTTTGTCCGTGGGTGCTCTTCGAGGATTAAAAAAATAATATTTTAATTACCTATTCTGAAGCGCACCCAACGGGTGCCCTTGAAGGAATAGTTTAGGTGCGCTTGGTCTGGGTGCGCCTACCCCTATACCCCTAAAAAACAGATTAATTTAAGAACACTTATTCTAAGTAATAGCATTAACACATTATTGTCTTACGGCTGCAGCCAAACAGGTAGCCAATCAGCATTTTGTCAGGTCCAATGGAGCTTGACGCTGGTTATCAATGGGCTCCTTTAAGGCTAGGTGTTAGTGAAAAATTAAAATAAGACGTTCTTAGAATTACTTTTTGAAGTAGTAAACAGTAAAATTATAATCTGCGGAAATTATGAAATATTGTTGAGGCTTTATTCTGTAAAATACACCCGATGGAAACACGATTTGATAAAGTTGGCTCGATAGAATAAATTCACAAAGTTACATATTTTTGTGTCATTTTATCTTCTTTTCCAGGTTTTATTCTTAAAATAAGTGATTTGATATTATGAGTCATTTACCAAAATGAAGCTCGTAAATAACTTGAGTTTTTATAACCGATGGTTTTTTGTTTGTTACATCTATCAATTTTTAAAAATATAAAACGCGATTATTCGCGCCGCTTCGCTGTTATACCCGTCCCTTACCGTTGTACCGTCGAGAGAACGAGAGGGAAGCGCTCGAAATACCTCCCCTTAAAAAAAAATTTCTGACATATGGATGCCAATAGGTACCTACTTCCTCAAATAAATAATAAAATACTTAGGTAATAAGAAACAGATAAATAGGGTAACAATAGACAGTTTTCAGTTTAACAACACAACAATAAACAGATCAGGCAAGTACTGAGTTTATGCCTGCGCGCATCTATCTACCACCACGAACATTGCACGCCAGCCGGGCGGCCGCGCCATAAACAATTGGTCCTTCAAACCAGGCATGAATTGGCTCTTTGTAGGCAAGGTGAGAGCGACTAATGCTTTGTGTTGTTAACGCTGCACAAGTTGTCTTCGCGTCCAGACTCCATTTCCTCTTACCATCAGGTGGAGTATCGGTCATGCAACGTATTAAAAAATACATATAATCACGACTATTATCCCCGTAGAGTTAGACACGAGACTAGGCAATGAGGACAGCAAAAGCAGTCCTCTACCATAGTCCACTTTTCATCAAACAGCGACTGCACATTTGCTCAGCTTGACAGGTGGTGGGCCCATCGCCGCTCTAGGCTGTTGTATGTGTGCACTCTTTAGTCCGTTAGTCGCCTTTTACGACACCCAAGGGAAGAGTGTGGTAGTATTCTTTCACCGCTAAGCGACACGGTTATAAAAAAACACAAAATACTTTAAATGTTGCGACTATTTTCGTTAGTTGTGCACTTACGTTTGTTTATGTAATTTTGTGTTTATTATACATGGTGTTCGGTAATAGGTATATAATCCCGCTAATGGATCACCCATTAAGTGCAAACAGCAAAACGGCAAATACTATTCGAACTAAATGTAGTGAACAGCTGATTACTTTTACGCAATTTTAGAATTTTCAAACGTGTCGCATAATTTAACAACTATTGCAGATATTTAAAAAAAATGAACCATTACCAAAGCCTGCTATATATTTCGACAATAACTGAAGCACGAAGGTCACCCATCCAGTGAGTCGGCATTGCGAAATAGTTTCACTTGTAAGATGCCTCTACACCACCGATTTCCTCTTTGCAATCGTAATCATAGTTAACATGCCAGCCCGTATCCATCCACTTCTGGACATAAGCCTTCTCCTATCATTGCTATTCCTTTCTGTTTTGAGCTGATTGCAACCAGATATTCCAACATTTTCTATGTCTCTTTCCTTTATAGGCGGAGACGCCCTAGGACGGAGTAAGATCATAATATGCGGAGGTAGTAAAAAGCAGGCACGAACAATCATCGGAGCTCTGACCGGGCACTATACCACAAAACAAATGCTCCATGGAATGCAACTGCTAGCTTGTACAGGGCAACACTGACTGAGTAATTGTGACTTCCCTGTTACGAAAAGAATGAGTCTCCTGGGATCGGCCCACCCGAAACCAGAAAATTTTAGGCTCTCCGCCCTCTGAGACCTTGCTAAGCTTATGGCAGACATTTTCACTGAGGAAAGAGGGTGATATGAAGGGGTTGCACAAAAGATCCCAATTGGTCAGACGTGCTGCTGTGAGCGGAGACCTCAGCAGGCTCCACTAAGATAAGAGAAGATGTCTCTAGCCGAACTGGCAGATGGTCTGCCAGCGCGATGCCTTAGATGTAATTGCACCCGCGTCGAATAGCTCTACGTAATACTTAAAGTTGGGTAATACAGCTTTTTTTGGCAACCCTGCTCAAGAGTACGCGGTTGTTTAAGACAAACAACAAAGCGGCCAGCGCCGCCGCGCGTCGCTCGCCCGCGTCGCGAACTCTTGTTCGCAAACTTTTATTAGCATTGGAAAAGTTCATTCGATTTTTTCCTCTACTCCATTGTATACAAAGTTCTCTGTTTACCTGGCTATTTATCTTACCACTAACCGATATTGGGTAGTGCAAATAAGAATTTTATAAGCTAACGAAGAATATGGCTGGCGAGTTTACGAGTTACGGCTTAATGAAGACGGTTCATTTGGAAAGTTACGATGCAAATTCAGGCTCGGGCTGCGCTTGCTTTATGGGTTTCGGGGGATTAATGGGTCCATGTCCATATTATCCGGGTAGCTGTTTATGTTTAATTCGTTTTTTTTCGCTTTTAACTACCTACTAGTCTTTTTATATATTTATGTATAGTAAAATCCCTATGGACACTAAAACATCAGTATCGAAACGTAGAACTAAATAACTATTATTATTTATTTGTAGCACTTACGAACCGATACGTTTATAAGTTTGAATACGCGCGAGTCGCAAATTAAGCCTCAACATCGACTAACATCGACTGGTTCGCGCGAACATTCGCAAGTAGCTTGCGAACATGCGAACAGGTGTTTGGTTGTAGTCGTGGAGTATGTAAGCATGAATCACACGAACGTAAAACATAAAAACCGCATAATATTTATAAAAAAAGTATAAACAGATACCATTCTCAAATAACATCATTGAATTTCGCATAGCATCGCACTCGCAAAGTGGCGTAACACCGAATTTGTTCTAATTTCACAGTTAGAGGCGTCCATTGCAATACCCAGTATTAGCCGTTATTTATTACCGTATATAACAGCCGACACTTATGGCGCAATATCGCAAATTATGTTCATATGTTAATTCGGGTGGATGTATGCGGTTTCGACTGCTAAAAGCTAATAGGTACGTTTGTAATCAGGTGTAACACGAAACGTTTGCGAATAAGTGAACAGCCTGTCGTTATAAAAAGAAACTTAGAGGCTATATGAAATGAAAACATGTAATTGGATTTAACAATAGCATAATTGTACGCAGTAAGTGAGAAGAGTTTTTAGATGTTTTTTTCAGTACAACATGAACATGAATAGTTTCTTTACATTTTTGCTACATCCCTTTATGTCGGATAGTTTATTTGAGTCTTTCGCTATTAGACGATTTAGATATTAGACAAAACTTATGTATTGGCTGAATTTGGCTGCCTGCCGATAAATAAGAAGTGATACAATAGCAATAAGAATCCTACTAATATTATAATCGCGAAAGTTTGTAAGTATGGATGGATGTTTGTTACTTACTCTTTCACGTAAAAACTACTGAATGGATTTGGATGAAATTCAGCATACAGATAGTAAACTGTCTGTTAAAACACATAGGAAACTTTTTATCCCGATATTCCCACGGGAAGAGGAACCACGCGGGTGAAACCGCGAGCAACCACTAGTTATACTTAATTTTTAAAATAAATTTTATTGGTGTATTAACAACACTCTTGTTTAAAAAAGGAAAAAAATACATTCATATACAATGACATTCATGTCATTGATAAATAATTGTTATAAGTATCCAATTTGTCATCATGACATGAACATTGTAAACAATGAAAGGACGACACGAGCGCTCGTTCATTATGTAAGACACCTATTCAATGTTTCGTCTTTCAGTGAGATTCAATAGATAAATATCCTTTGCAGGGTTCCGTACTCAATTTATTATTAATGTTATTAATATACTACCACAGGTAGTTTTAAAACATGAAATGGGTATTCTTAATATATGATTCAGAATCATTATTTTTTAATTAAAGACATTACTGTTAGGCTGATTTCAGAGTAACGCCGGCTGCACGCGCCGTTGGCCAGCGCGTCTCAACAGCGCGCCTTGGCCGGGGACCGCTGTGGAACGAGTTTTAGTATCGCGCGTTTCTTTGCAATGTATAATCGTCATTATGGAGACTAACCGACTAAGAGGATTAGCTATTTATTTTTTATGGAAAAGAGTGCAACGGCAACGTCGTCGTAGAAGATTGAAAATAGACCCGTTTAATGCCACAAGCTTACTGAGAGGCGCCTTCGTAACATCGTTCTCCGATTTACGAGAAGATAGTTACAGGTTTCTTAAACATTTTTGCCTTTCGTCCAGATCTTTTGACGAATTACTCTACAAATTGGAAAGTACGCTACTATTTTTAAGTGTACGCGACAGCGCATGTGACCCGCGTCACTCTGAAACGCTAACTGCCAAAGAAAGTGCCAATAGAGGAGCTCGGACCGCGCGCGCCTCGGCAGCGCTGACCGACGGCACGCGTCGACAGAGACGGCGCGTTTGAACTGCGTGACTATGAAACGCAATTACCTACTACTTTTCTAGTGTAATGGGCGATTTTCTGACAGCCCAAATTAAAAATAAAAATTAGTTCAAGAACACTCGATAGATGGCGTTTTATGAAAGCCGAGCTGTTCCTAAGGCTGTAATAAATTCTACACTTTTGCTTGTCAACCAAAAATAAAAAAAATAGTACCTATTTTCATGCAGGACATCAGGACCTATTTTCTGTTTTGCGAATGGAATGAATATTACGCAGCTATACACTTTATCTTTATGGACTCGCCTTTTACTAAGCGCCATATTAATTTATGCTAAGAGCGATTTATGAAGTCACTACGAACCAATTTCTATTTTTTTATTGATCTCGGAATATCGCCCATTGCAAGCGCGCGCGTGTGGCCGGCGCTGATCAAACGCTTGACTATGAAATCAGCCTTATAGTAAATAATCGAGGCGCAGCGACTTAAGCGTTTTGAATGCAATTTGATGCGATAGTCGATAAGCAACTTTCGTAATACCGGGTCACTATAAGATGGGTTACCAAATTAAAAACATCTCGATCTCCTCCGTGCTTCGGAAGACACGTAAGTAGAGCCTTTGGTCCTGGTTGTTGTCGTAAGATAGCAGTCGTAAAAAAACCGACCAAGCCCCATTGAGCCAGTGTGGTGGTTCAGGGCCAAGCCCTATCTACCCACGTGCATATGCGTCAAGTGGGAAGCCTGTGCCCAGCAGTGGGACGTTTATAGGCTGATGATGATGATGCAATAATTTTAATACATAATAATCCCTGTACATGTATTTGGCCACTTTAAAAACGCTACAAACTTCTATCCAACAGCGTATGAGAAATTGGACGCATATCAATAATATATAATTATTTTATTATCAACTCTTACTTGAGCGGCTACTCATATTCGTATATAATGGAGTAAGTAAATACTTGACAACAAGCCTTCTCGGCTTTGAATAGGACGACCTTTGTAATGAACGGACAATGTGAGAAGAAAACGCACAACACAGCCATCGAAAGGGACACTTAAAGAACCTTTCAAAGATATTTAAAGAACACAATGTTTAGGAAAAACGCTGCCCGCTTTCAAAATTAAAGTACTTACGACGCGAATGAATAAGGAAAATCTTGACACCCTTGCTTCGAAAGGCACGTCGAGCCATTGGTCCCGGTTATTGTTGTATGATGGGTAGTTCCGTAACAGCCGAATTCAATAATCAAGCTATCTGTGGTGTGTTGGTGCATAATTTGTATGAAGCTCAAGTAAAATTTCTATATTTAGTAGGCAAAACAACAGATAGATCACTTGACCATAAACCTACAACTACATTGTTTTTGCATTTCCCATTTTAATAATAAAAGTATTAATAACAATAATCATAAAACTCACACCACACTAAACTTCAGTAATACGGGGTGTGGACTCCACACCCCGTAATTACTGAAGTTTATGCCCGTAGTTAAAGGAAAAACCAACTTGAAGGTGCGACAAGAAACCAATTAATAATCATAAGACTATCAGAATAAATAATCCTTCTTCCTATTTTAAAGAGTGGACTAAATTAATACTAGTTGAAAAGCAATGGTATCTCATTTCTGTTAATAAATGTAGTTAGAAACAGCACTAGGTTTAAACAAGGTTTGAATTTAGTTTACGTTCGGTAATAACAGGGGTAGGAGTCTTGAGCTAATAAACAATTCTACATATGCTATGGCTTGTTGATATTTGGCTATTGTTCGGGCTGAGCTCAGCGAAACTAAGCTGGGCATGTTACAGAGCATTTCAGCAAAACAGTCTTTGAAATACGCTATGATGCTTTATGTGCTCGCCTCTAAATATGAATAGGTTAAAAGCTTAATGTTTTTTTATATGTTTTAGCGTTTTATTAACACTTAAATATACTTAAGTAAAATTTTAAACACAGAAAAAAGACGACAACCTCTGGCGGGAATCGAACCACGCACCTTCCGGGTTCCGGGCGGCTGCCTTAACCACTGGGCTACCGAGGTCTGCTTTTCATCTGTCAAAATTTTTTCAGTGCTTGATGCTAATGTTTTTAGTCAACATTGCTTCATCAAATCTTAAAAGCCGCCTGAGGTGGTCGTCTTTTTCCAATTTTACATAAGTATATTTAAGCGTTAATAAAACGCTAAAATATATAAAAAAACATTAATCTATAATCGTAGCTTCATCTTAACCGAATGTTCAAATATTTGTAAAAATATTTCTTGCGGATCTCAGAGGTAAAAACTTCTAACATTTGATGAAGCAATGTTGATTAAAAACATAAGCATCAAGCACTGACAAATTTCGACGGGTGAAAACCAGACCTCGGTAGCCAAGTGGTTAAGGCAGCCGCCCGGAATGCGGAAAGTGCTTGTTTCGATTCCCGCCTGAGGTTGTCGTCTTTTTACAGTGTTTAAAATTTTACTTAGGTTAAAAGCTACTAAGACATAAATTTAATATAGTTGATAAGCTTTGGTATAATTAATGACGTAGCTTGCCTCAAACGGGTAGAGTTTTTGATATTAAAAAAATAAAATAAATGAAAAACATCCACGGGGTTATATTGTACCTAAAAACTTATCTTATGGCTTTTTGGTGCTTTAACTATTGATATATTTTTTAACGTTGTCGTTTACGTTATGTAGGTAATTATGATTATCTAATGAAAAAATATTTGTAAATATTAATGTTAATAATATTTATTTGTGTACATTGCATGCCTGATCATGGGCAAACTGTTGATACTATATATTTTTTTTAAGAACTTGTTACACAGTTTAAGCAATAAAGGAATTCTATTCTATTCAATCCTCGGATGGGACTTGTCCGTTTGATAGAGGGGTCATTGTCATAACCGCATTAAATTCTGTTACAGGAGGAAATTAGAAGTTTAAATATTAATTAGAGAACGTAATATAATTTTATAGTAAAGATAATATTCATTATTTTCATAACGTATTTTTATAATTACAGATAAATTAAAAATATACTATTTACGAAACTATTTCGAAAGAAAAGTCAACCTCGGTGGACTGTTACTATTGTCCCTCTTCATACAAATTCGATCACATAAAAAAACCTATTTAGTAGAGTTGACTTATAAAAATGTTTTCCTAAACTAGACATTTTATTTACTACTATAACTAAATAATAAAAAAATGCATTAAAATCAAGACAGTTTCTGCATGTTGAAATAGTGTTATAAAAAGATACATCTATTTGGTGGACTTTGCTTACTTTCACTAATAATTTATAAAAAAATTAAAATTTAGTGAACGGAACGTTATTTACGAACGCGTCCAATACTCAGCTAATCACGTACAGCGACATTTTGCCGTGTATCGCACACGAACTAAGTTATTGCTGCTCGTTGAAAACCATCTGGCTGTGTCAAAGTTAAGTGTGTCTTTTCGGTTCCTTCTGTATTTTGGTAAGTAAAACCTTATTAATTCATAACTTTACGTTATTAGGTTAGATTTAAAAGTAATTTAACTTTATAGACTTGTAACTTCAACATAACCTCAAAATAATGCTTGGTATGGAACAATTTCTTAGTAAAGTCCATTCGGTGGACATCTTTTCGGTGGAATTTGTGTCCACCAAAAAGACGAATGTCCACCAAATGGACCAAGTATAACATTTTTTGTTTAGTGCAACCAGCTGTCTTATTGTGTAACTTTATTTTTTTACGATCGCTTTCATTTTGACAATCGTTGTACATCCATCACTGGTTTGGTTTGGAAGACGTCACAGGGACTTGTATTGCTGCGGCAATGTATGTACACCGCTTGACAAAATGAAAGCGATAGAGAAAGATAAAATTAAATTACAGAATAAGGCTGCTGGTTTCGCATGAGGACTTTAAAGCGAATTATATATTTAACTGCTTAGTAGACATATTGTGTTTGAAAGGCGGCTTGTTACATTAAACTATTTTTTTTGTATTGGATGGGTATTGGTTATGTTTTTTTGCTATTTGGTTTAAATGTGCCAAGTTTGCTGTTTCTTCATTTATTATTAAAGCAGAATACTAGTTACAATATACGTCTATAAAGTCAGCTACTGGCTGACATGTTTCGATTGCATTCGCAGATGAACTTCAGGGCGAATGCGAATTCAGATGATCTCGGACGAGGTTTGAACATGTCGGCTTGTAGCTGACTTATACGTAAGTAATTCGTGTTCCACGTTAAAATTGATTATTTTGTTTGTGCTTCTTGCCTTGCTTAGGCTTCCTGTTTTTTTATCTACAGAATATGGCTAGAACCACAAATAAACCGACTGAAGATGAAAAGAAGAAAAAAAGACGCGAACAAAAGAAGTTAAGTATGAGGAAAGCAAGAGAACAACTTAAGAAAGCAAGAGAACAACTTAAGAAAGCAAGAGAACAACTTAAGAAAGACCCAGTTGCATTAGAAGAAAAGCGTAAGAAAGATAGAGAGTACTACTATAGAAAAAAATCGCAAGGAAAAATTAAGACAATAAATGATTTATCAGATAGACAGCAGAGACAACTACGAAACAAACGGAGAAAGGACGCGAAATCACGTAGAGATAGACTGAAGTTACAAAGAGAAACTGCACGATTCACAGATAAGAGTAGACATGAAACCCCTCCAAGAAGTCCATCCACTTCAGTGTCATCAAGATCTAGCTCCAGGGCTGAAGCAGGCCGAGTTGTTGCAGCGAAAAACAAACGACGGCTTAAATCAGAAAACCTCCTACTCAAATCCAAACTCAATATTCTAGAAAACAAGCTTTCTAAGTACAAGATGCGCATGTATAGACTGCAAAAGAAGAAAAATGAAGAAAAAACAAAGAAAACGAAGGCAGCTAAGAAAGATTTGACCGATGCAGTTCATAGTTTTTTACTCAGTGACGAGTCAAGTCGTTCCACAGCTGGAAAAAAAGAAACTATTACCAGATGCAAACAGAAGAAACAGATACGGTTCCTTAACGATTTCCTTATCAATCTGCATAAAAAATTTGTCACTCAGACGACCTTGAAGATATCGTACAAAACCTTTTGTCGATATAGGCCTTTTTGGGTGTTGAATCCGAAAGTTGCAGCTCGTGAGACTTGTTTGTGTGCAACACATACCACCATGGAGTTGCTGATAAAGTCATTGAAAAATTCCCGCATGATAAATGAAAACTCTGCAATGGCAGTGTGTTGGTCTCTTTGCTGTGAAGACATGAAAGAAAATTGTCTAGAAAGAAAATGTTTGATATGTAGAAACAAAAATATCTCATTTAATCAATTCTTACCAAGAGATATGATAAAATATGAGCGATGGGTCACAAAAAAGTTATGCAGACGGTTAAAGGGCACGAAAAACTCTGCCAGAAGACCATTAAAGAAATAGTCAATACAACCAAAAGACAACTGATGAACCACTTGTTGAACAACATAGAACGTTTCATGAAGCGTACTTGCAATATGTTACACCAGTTTCGTGTTGTCAAAAACGTTAAAACAAATATGTCCCCATGTGAAGGCCTATTGCATATAGACTTCTCAGAAAATTACAATTGCAAGTATTCTTCAGAAATACAATCAGCCCATTTTGGTGGATCTAAAGATCAGCTTTCACTGCACACAGGGGTATTTTACTACGTTGACGAAAATACAGAGGAGAAACGCATCATCACCAAGTCATTTTGTACGGTTAGTGAATATTTGAATCACGGCCCTTTATACATTTGTGCTCACTTAAAACCAATTATTACGATGATAAAGACATTAGTCCCCAATCTGAAACGTCTGCATATTTTAAGCGACGGGCCCTCGACACAGTACAAAAATAAGACCATGTTTCATTTAATTGCGGCCTACTTGGGCGAAGAAACACACGCATGTAATATACTGTGGCACTTTAGCGAGAGTGGGCATGGTAAAGGAGCCCCTGATGGTGTAGGAGGGTGCCTCAAACGAACGGCTGATAAACACGTAGCTAATGGCAATGACGTAAGCAACATTGATAGTTTCATTGAATGTGTACATGAGAACTGTAAGAGAATCGATTTTATAAAGATCGACGATACTACAGCAAAAGACATTGAATCCAAAATTCAAAACTGCAATATCCACCCTTTTCGTGGAACTATGCAGGTTCATCAAGTAACATGGGACAAGCGAGAACCAAGAATCCTCCACTTTCGAAGACTAAGCTGCAATACTTGCCATCCAGGTGCTACGTGTCCTCACTATGGTTTAGGTTGTATAAGTCTTGACTTACCACCACATAACCTGCACGTTGAGATACCTGCTCCCACGCCAGTTCCGAGTTCTATTCCCAGCCCCCTACCGAGTCTACCAAGCCCACTGCTTAGTCCTAACTGGACTCCAATAGTTCAACAGTTGCTCCATTCGATAGACAGGAAAAAGTCGAGCCCAACAATTACTGAGACTCAAATAAATGATCATGAAACACCAACGTGTTCCAAGTTCATGGGTGGACTAGAAAGTCGGAAACGCATTCGGTTTGCTGCTGTTTACTCCGACAGTTCATGTTCACCACCTACTTCAAGACCTGAAACACCGACAGGAATGCACCAGACGCGTTTGCGCGATTTTTGGTCATCATCAGAAGATGAAGATATATTGTCCACCAAAAAGACATAGTCTTTTCGGTGGCCACAGGGATTTATTTTATTTTGACTTTATTTTTAATGACACCGCAATGGTTTTTATTTTTTTGTTCTCATGAGAAGATTTTATTATTACTATCACAAAAGAATTTAATTATTTAGTTTGGTTTATTACTTAATTGCACTTTTAGTACATTCGGTAGACACTAGTGTCTTTTCGGTGGACTCTTAAAAACGATTTTTTTAAATAACTATTGTAATCCTTTACTTTGAGCTCAGACAATAATATATTTTTGTTAAAATTGATCTCTTTTATTAAATGAAGGTAGATTTCTTTAAAAAAACATTATTTTTTTATTTTTTTATTCTGGACCCTGTTTTGACAATGACCCAGAGTATAACAAGATCAAACTAAAATGTCACCTAAAAAGAAAGAAAAAAAAAGCATATGACAACACATTTTCAAAATGGTTGTGTAATGCTTTGACAGACGAATAGGTTTTATCTGACAGTTGAAAAACCGGCCCCTAATCCAATTATTGTTTAGATTTTCCTTGTTATCGTGAACTTGTATGTGGCTGCACTATTGTATTTTTTTTTCTTTTTTTTGACTTATGGTTATTTTGGGATATGTGTATCCTTTGCTGTTTATATTATGGAATTTGGGTACTTCCCTCACAGAATGAAGGCGACTAGGGAGAAAGGGGGAAATTGGGTCTAATGTATAGTTTAAGGAACAGTTGGATAGGGGTTAAAATAGGATATTGGGAGATTTGGGGAAGGCGGGAAATCCTTCTATTTTCTTCCACTGTTGAGGGGAAGAAAATAGAAGGAAATGAAGGGGAAGAGAAACGAAAAAGAAGGGAAATTAATTGCAGACACTGGTGTAGTTTTTAGCTATTTAAAAACTGCAGTAGTTCTGTTAATTTGGGTTTTATATTATTTGGCTGTTTTTAAGTTTATAAGTTATTTTAGTTATTTAGTATTTTATGTGATCAGTTTATTTTAGTTATTTTAAACATTATTTAAGGTTTAATTTTTAGAATATGGTGTATTTTAAGTTTGTGTTATTTAGTTTAGTTTGTTTTATGTTATTTTTGTTGTTATTTAGCTTTGATTTTTTATAAGTGGGTTTAAGTTAATATTATTTAAGGTTTTGTTTAATTTATTTTAAATTTAGTTAGATTTTTGTTATTTTAGATTTTATTTAATTTATTTTAAGTTTAGTTAGATTTTGTTATTTATTTATTTATTTATTTATTTATTGATAAGAAAACCAACAGCTATGTTACAATGTAGAATCTTATAGTTAAAGTCAGAAAGCCAATTACAGGTTCTCACTGTTAAAAATAGAGTAGCTTAAACTGTGATACAGTCTTACAAGAAACTCAATCAATTAGGTACAGAGGTTATTCACTAATCACTATCTACTGCTCATCAATGTAACCTCCAAAAAATAACTGGCTCATGAGACGCCTTATCGTTGCGACACTGGTATTAAAAAGGTCAATATCAATTTCTTTACTTATTGTATTAAAACTGTTACTCGCTCGCCAAATATACGTGTTCTGCCTATAGTTGGAAGAAGATGGGGGCAAATATATTAGTGGGCTGAACCTAAGAAGTTTTGTAGGTGCTCTGAGAGCGATCTGAGACATAAGATCAGGACAGTCGATGGAACCCGAAGCGGTTTTCAATAGAAACGTAATGTCAGCAATTTCACGGCGAATTTCTAAAGGAAGTAGATGATGTTTTTTGCAAAAACTAGGGTATTGCGCAGACTCGTACCGATCTTTGAGACGAAAACAGAGATACTTGATAAATCTTTTCTGGATGTTTTCAATTCGAGATATATAAGTTTGATATCTCGGGTTCCATACTTGATACGCGTACTCCAGAATGCTACGAACGAACGTGCAGTATAAAATTTTAAATGTCTTAACTTGAGTAAAATCTTTAGAGTTACGCATGACAAATCCGAGAGCCTTAGACGCTTTGGAAATTATATTATTGATATGAGAGTCAAATACTAACTTAGAGTCGTGGACTACACCAAGGTCTCGCACAATAGTTGCACGTTGCAGATTAACTCCCTTTAGCGTATAATCAAACAATACCAAATTGCGTTTCCGGCTGAATGTTACAATGCTACACTTGGATGGGTTTAAATCTAAGTGGTTCTCCGCACAATAAACACTCAGTCTGAAAAGGTCCTCCTGTAACAAAACAGCATCCGATTCTGATGAAATAGTGGCAAATATTTTCATATCATCAGCAAAGCATAGCAAACTGGATGAGTGAAGGCAGTGCTCGATGTCATTTACAAATATTACAAAAAGGAGGGGGCCAAGTAAAGACCCTTGAGGTACTCCACTGGGGACCACCACCCATCCAGATATATAGTTATTGACGACTACTGCCTGCGAACGATTATCGATGTAAGAGGAAAACCATCTCAGTAGGTCGCCACAAATCCCAATTTTTTGTAGTTTGACCAAGAGTAAATTGTGCTGGATTCTGTCAAATGCCTTACTGTAATCAGTATAAATGACATCGATCTGATAACCATTATCCATGGCTTCAGTAAGTGAACTATTCAATAAGACTAGATTCGAAACAGTGGAACGACCCTTCAAGAATCCATGCTGAGCGGTGCTAAGCGACTGCTTCAGTCCTGGGTATTTGACCATAAACAATCTTTTCGAAGACCTTAGATACAATACAAAGTTTTGATATTGGCCGATAATTGGTGACATCTGTCTTGGAACCCTTTTTATGAACCGGTGTGATGAAGGCGCGCTTCCATATATTAGGAACAATTCCTTCCTTTAAAGATCTCTTATAAATAATTGAAATTGGAATAGCAATAGTCTTTGCACAGTTAATTTTGCCTTTTATGCAATCACACACACTAAATCCGACCGTGGTACTAACGGGTTAAAGAATAGTTTTGCAATTACACTAATAATTTTAATGAGCCGCACAGGTGTTCCGCCTTTGTTTCGTTATCTCTCAATATTCAAATACAATAATGAGTTGATGATGGGTAAACAATTATTATTCTTTTCTTATATTAAGATATTGTGTTTTGTACTTTTTAAACTTTTTTACACTTTTATTAAGGTTAAATGTGGGACACATTGTAATTTAACTATTAGATTGTTATTCTTGTTTCAAAAGAGCTTTCTTTAAAGATATATTATCAGAATACACGGGGCTTACGTACTAAAACTAGTGACTTCTTGCGTAATATTTATTTAAACTCATATGATATTATATCGATCACGGAGACATGGCTCACTGATGGTATCATAGATAAAGAACTTTTTGATAGTCGTTACTTGGTATGGAGACGTGACCGCAACTATTCTCGGACGCGACAATCTAAGGGTGGAGGGGTACTTTTAGCAGTGAGGCGCGATCTGTTAGCTGTAGAAAGATTTGATTGGCGTAGCACGGCTGAAGATATATGGGTCACCATCACGGTTCATACCGACCAACCCCGCGTCTCATACAAAGTTCACATATGCACTATCTACTTATGTGATGAGTCTATGGGCTATTCCTATAAGATGCAACTACATAACTTTTTAAACAGACTGTTTGATACGATGATGTCACATCCCTTAGATAAATTTATAATTTTGGGTGATTTCAATTTGTGCGACAATGTCACCTGGGTTAAAAGTATGAACAGATCCGAGTTAATACCATTTGCTACCGCAAGTAGTGAGCACATCACCGAGTTTTTGGATATATTATGTTCCTGTGGTCTGAGACAGTATAATGGTGAACTTAATACGAATAATCGGATTCTAGACTTAGTTCTTTCAAACATAAGTATGCGCGTCAGTGCCTCGGAAGCTCCTCTTGTACCAGAAGACGCCCACCATAAATCATTAGATATTATAGTTAGTTTTCTTAAAGTTCAGACTCTGGAAAGTAGATTTGTTTCAAAATACTTATTTAATCGTGGCGACTACTCAAAGATTTGTTTAGATCTAGATGCAATCGATTGGCACACTATTTTGAAATCTATACCCTTAGAGCAA
Organism: Scoparia ambigualis; assembly: GCA_963921215.1. Taxonomy (NCBI): domain Eukaryota; kingdom Metazoa; phylum Arthropoda; class Insecta; order Lepidoptera; family Crambidae; genus Scoparia; species Scoparia ambigualis. Next base: position 55,119,334 of record OY992502.1, on the reverse strand, counting down.
GCTGTTCTATTGTTTTATAATAAATTATATGAAGTCAGGGATAAACATATACCTCAAAAATCAATAAAATCTAGTCACTACCCCCCCTGGTATAACTCGTCTCTTATTAAAATACTGAGGGAAAAATCCAAATTTCACATTAAATATAAGACCTATGGCAACCTTTCAGATTATAAATCATTTAGTCTATTACGCCAAAGAGCAGTAAAATTGGAAAAAACATGTTTTGATGCCTATATTGCGAAAATTGAATCATCTTTAGTAGAAAACCCAAAAACATTCTGGTCATACATTAAAAATAAAAATTCTTCTGGTGGCATGCCTAATATGATGAGGTACAAAGACATGCAAGCGGATTCTGGTAGCGAGATTAGTAATCTGTTCTCTAACTATTTTCATTCCACATTTTTATCAGAGAATTTAAACAATACCTCTGCGATATCTCATGATGAAGCCTTAAGTACTTGTAGTATAGCTTCGGTTGAGATTTCAGCAACTGTAGTACTTAGGTTGGTCAAAGGACTTGATTTGTCGAAATCTGGTGGTCCTGATCTCATACCCCCTATATTTATCGTTCGCTGTGCTGAAAGTCTAGTTGACCCGCTTTGCATTCTTTTTCAACGCTCATTAATGGAAGGAGTCGTACCCTCTATCTGGAAATCCGTATTATCACTCCTGTCCATAAAAAAGGGGATAAATCAGATGTTGAAAATTATCGTCCCATCTCTAAATTATGTCTTTTTGCCAAGATCTTGGAAAGAATAGTGTACAACCAGGTTTATGCTTCTCTCAAATGCTCCTTTAATGATAAGCAGCATGGCTTCTTAAAAGGACGGTCAACTACATCTAATCTTATACTGGCCAATGACTTTATAACGGAGGGCATGAATGACTTAGCTCAAGTCGATGTCATTTACACCGATTATCGCAAATGTTTTGATCGTATCGATCACTGTGTACTTATGACTAAGCTTGTAGCTGCAGGTATTCACGGGGATTTATATCGTTGGTTCTGTTCATATATCGACAACAGGAGTCAAGCCGTAGTAATCCAAGGGTACATATCAAAATGGAGCCAAATTCCTTCTGGTGTACCACAAGGTTCACTTTTAGGGCCACTTTTATTTACAATTTTTATTAACGATGTCAGTGATTGTTTTTTAAATTCTAAAATAATTTTATTTGCCGACGACATGAAAATTTTAAAACATGTTAATTCTGAGTCTGATGTAAGGGATCTACAAGGTGATTTAAACAGATTTGAACAATATTGTCTTGTCAACAAGTTGGACTTGAATGTCTCCAAATGTTTCCACATGAATTTTACACGCAAAACTAATGTTGTAAGATCTAAATATATTCTGAAAAACTGTCCCGTTTCTCTTGTAACCGAAATTAAAGATCTAGGTATAATTCACGATAATAAGCTATTATTCGATAAACACATTGACAACATAGTTAAAAAAGCAAATAAAATGCTTGGATTCATAATAAGAACATCTTCCGACTTTCACACGTTGAAATCGCTTAAAATATTATATTGTACGTATGTAAGAAGTCAACTTGAGTACGCTAGCCAAGTTTGGAATCCTCAGTATGAAATTTATAAGTCTCGTATTGAATCAATCCAAAAAAGATTTTTGAGATATTTAGATTACATGGCCCATCATCGCTTAATTGATTACGAATGCCGTTGCAAACATTATCATTTTCTACCATTGACACTAAGGCGGAACATAAGTGATATTGTTTATATATTTAAGATTGCGAATGGATCGATTGACTGTTGTGAGATTCTGTCTAAGCTGTCACTACGCACTAACCTGTCATTAAGGCAACGGCCTATTTTATATACACCAACCGCCGAACTAATTTTCGTCAAAATCCATTTATTAAAAGGGCAGTTAGGAGTTTTAATAATATAGTAATATCTAAAGACCTTGACTTGTTCTGTACTAGCTGTTCATTAGTTAAACGAATTTTAAGTGAACAATACTTTAATTAGTTAATTTAGCATAATTTAATGTGTTATTGTAGCAATTGCAAGTGTTAGAAAACTACCTTTTTTATTTTCTAATTGTGTACTTAATTTATAAGTGAGTAATAGTTCATATCTATATTACTGCTATATGTGGAAATTTTTTATTAGCATCTGATTGTTTATAACTTTATTTATTTAAAATATTAGCCTGTAAATTTCCCTAAAACAAATAAATAAATAAATAAATAAGGAAACGAGATGGCAGTATGTCTGGGCCTTCAGATTTGGATGGATCCAGGGTAAGAAGCAGCTTCACCACTTCGTCCACACTGATTCTGACATTTGTAATATCAGAGAAAGACCGGTCAACAGACCTGGAAAAATCCAAGGTAGACGAGGAAGTAGTGTTCAAGAAGTTGGAGCAGAAGTAGTCTGAGAAAGAGTTACATACGGAATGACCCGTGTAAGATACTGAATCTCCGTAGTTAAGACTGCTCGGCATTGCATTGGTTTTAGATTTAGCCTTGACAAAAGACCAAAATTTCTTTGGATTGTCCCTCAAAGAGTTCTCAACAGAGTTAACGTACTGCTGGTAACAGGATCTCTCTAGTGTTTTAACTCGATCACGCAACAATTTAAACGTATCTTCATCCGACCGATTGCCATAATTTTTAAATTTCCTTAAATATTTATATTTTTCTTTAATAACTTTTTTTAAAGCGGGTGAGTACCATTTCGGAAAGCGATCAGAACTAATAATTTTAAAAGGTACAAACTTTTTAATTAATCTGGCAATAAAAGTATAAAAATACTCAACGGCAACTTCTAAAGGTTTCGACGATAGTTCATCATCCCAATGAACTTTAGATATTTCTGTGTTTATCGAGTCATAGTCACCCCTGTTGTAAAGACGCTGAACGTGGGGAGCGTGATTGAGTGGAGTGCTGTCCGCGAAGTGAAGGACAATAGACAAAGCGCCGTGATGTAAGTCAATAGGGACAAGGGGGTCTTCGCTGCAACTACTAACACAAACACTATCGTTAGAGAATATGAGGTCGAGGATCTTACCATAAGTGTTTTTTATGCCATTAAACTGTTTAAGACCAAGGGTGTCAATCTCGTCAATCAATAGAACTTCATCAGTGGTTCTAAAGTTAAATGGCTCAAAAGAATTGTCGTTACTAGCACTAGGGATCCAATCTATACCACTTAAATTAAAATCTCCTGCTAGAAGATACTTATCATTTGGATTTATTGCAATTATATCGTTCAGTCTAGATAAATAGTTCGATAACTGTTGGGAAAAGGTAAAACCTCGATTCTCATGACATAAATAGAGAACGCAGACATGTAATTTTACAGGCGCAGTACTACCATATTGTTTAAGCGTTAACGTCAACCATAGATCCTCTGCGCTCGAGTGAAATGTAGGCTGCGCTTGGACTGCTAGATCTCGATGTGTTGCTATGAGTACGCCACCTCCACACATCTGACCTGTTGCGGCATAATTACGATCACGTCGCCAAACGACAAAACGACCATCAAATAGCTCAGTGTCTTTAATGCCGTCCAATAACCATGTCTCGGTTATAAGAACAATGTCATAGTCACAGCCTCGTAGGTTACGATAAAATTGTGATGTCTTAGTACGCAAGCCCCGTGCATTTTGATAATAAACACTATATTTATTATTTCTTTTAGTTGTACTATCCATTAACAAAAGCTAAAAAACAATAACACAATAAAAACATAAAAATACAAAGAATACGAAGTTCTAGACTACTAGCGGACAGCCAATAATATGAAACAATATTACGCAAGCGCAAGATGGTTTTATAGGCATGCATGCGTTTTAAGCAAAATAATTGACAAGCGAACAAGGCATAGGTGCGAGCGAGCAAGCATTCAAATCGGGAAATTAGCAGTATGAAAGAAACAAAAAAGGGCGCGACACTGTGCTGCACATGCACGGTACAGCAAACCGGTTTAAAATAATTTAGAAATGCGGCTTGTAAACAATAGCGAGGTATTAGCGAGTTAGGTAAAGCATACATCGTGAACCATTTGTAGTTAGAAAGAAATATAACAATTTCAGTGATTAACTAGAAAAATAGATAAAACATAACTTAAAATTACCAAATAAAAACTGCAAAGCCAGTAATAAAACTTAAAGATTAAAAATATCAATGTTAAAAAAAGATCGACTAAACAATGTAATAAAACAATTTCAATGATTGTGCTTAGTAAAATAAGTAAAGTAAACCTCAAAACTATTTCACAGCAACTACAACGAGGGTAATGGAAAGTTACAATTAATAATACAAATGTGAAATATGAATTGACTAAACAATAAATAAAACAATTTTGTTTAAATCATTCTCACTAGTAATGATGAAAACGCGTGAAGTGTCATTCCTGCGCACGTGAATTTTACAGAACTTGACCCATACGTAGCTGTAGCCCTTTTCCTTAGCTATTGATTTAGTCTTCGTAAGGAGAGTTTTGGAGTCGGGTGTAAGATGGTCGTTGACGAAAATCCGCTGCGAGTTGCCCTCAAAACCAATGTCAGCAGCAGTCAACCTTTTCTTTACTCGTGCCGCTGCAATAAACTCCTCCTTGATGTAGCGGTTGATAAAGTTAATAATCTTACTTTTATCCTTAGAATTGTGGACAGGTACTCTTGGTATATAATTTATCTGCGCTTTAGGGAAGCTGTAGTCCACTACCTTAGTCAGAGCTTCAGCAATGGAAAACAGGTTCTCTCCAGTCTTTAAAGGTATACCCTTCACTTCCACGCTATTTAGTCTTGCCCACTGCTCCTTAGCTGCTAGATCTTTTCTAAGGGTGGCGACATCACTGGCTGAGGAACTAATTGAAGATTGCAAACCTTGAATATCATCCATTTTACGTTCAAGGTCCGATATCCTGACTGAATGCTCGTCGAGTTTAGCGCTATTAAATTCACAAGATGCTTTTAAATCCGAAAGTTCCCGCTTTATGAATTTGATATCATCGACGAGGGTTGGCAGAGTGGCCAACTGCAACTTAACCTCTCGGAGCTCACGTAGAATTGTATCCAGTACGGATGATGATTTGTCAGCGGCAACAGGGGAAGAAGTTGGATTTCTGCATTGAGGACATTTCCATGTCGATCTACGGTCAGTGCCAAGCTTTCTGTAGCCTGCCTCTGATATATTGGCACAAGCGAAATCCAAGTGCCTTTTGCATGCACTGCACTGGACACCATCGTTGAACAGCACGCCACACTCCGCACACTTCATCTTCTCAACGTGACAAGCTCAATATTATAATTTTTGTGTAAATAAAAGGTTGACCAAATATGAGAGAGCGTATAATATGTACTTGTTCTGTAATAGTATCGATGACGTCAGCTGTAGCTAGTAGTCGGTTATTACGGTCGGGTCGAGCTCTGTGTATTTGGTCCAACGGATAAGACGCCGACACACTCACCCAAGAAATCCGGGTTCGAATCACAGTCCGGCAAAAATTTTTTCCAACAAATTTTTCGTCGATGCGGGGACTCCAGAGACAGTTGGGCACAATAACAGCCTTGACAGGGCGAAGGCCGCGGCAATTAAAATATTAGAATTTATTTCAACGAGAAACTTGCACACGTCCGATCACAATAAAAGCCTAAGCGAGAGAGGTTATTTTAGATATTGTAAGTTGTGTTTTAAAGTTATATTGGTTTTTAATTTGCTGTTTTGTGAATTTGTAAATTTGGTTTTGTTTGTTTATTTTATTTATTTATCTAAATTATTTAAGGTTTTATAAAAATTTTGTTTTATTTAATTTTAGTTAGGCAAGTTTATTAATTTCCATAGTCGGTCTGGCCCTGCAAACGCAGAACCATAGACCGAATACGGGGGCACTCACGGGTGTTGGTGGCGTTGTGGCCGGTGTCGATCCTTGTGCCCATGCGCTGATTATGAGCCGAGCAGTTATAACACTTTGGCCCCTGGGTCTTGTTGGGGCATTCTGGTAACTGATGGCCCGGACTGGCGCAATGGGCACAAGGTCGCTTTTCAGCCGTACACTTCGCCTTAGTATGGCCGTATTGGAGGCATTGGTGGCATTGTACAAACCGGGAGAAGTCCTCCACGTGGACCCTACTGTGGTCCACGCAGAGCCTCCCGAGAGCGAGGATGACTTTTCGCATCTCGGGAGTGACCTCAATCACCGCGTTGTACAATGCCGGGTTGCGATTTGAGGTCAGGAAACAGATGAGGGAAACCTCTACGTCATTTTGGGCGAAAAGGACCTCCGCTAACTCCTCGCGGGCAATATCTTTCGATATGCCCTTTAGGATAATTAGCGGTGGTCTCTGCTTCGCCTGTTCTGCAGCGAAATTAGCGCTCGATGCGTGACGGGCTATCGTTTCCTCGCACTGTTTCCTGGTCTCAAATTCAACACGTAGCTTGGAGTTTGGTAGAGGCAATATTTTGACCGGGGCGTATTTGAGCCTCCGGAAGCTGATCTCCTTCTTCCACTGAGACATCACCTCCGGAGGCTTGCGCGAGCAGTCGTATGGTGATACCAGGACCGTGGGGTAGGTTTTGGGTGTTTGGGGTTGGGGCCTCGCAACGACGCTATCGTATGAGGGAGCGTTCAGGAGCCCAGCTTCTTGGACATTTTGATCGGCATGAGCGCCGGTCGGTGGACCCTGGACAAGAGGTATCTCCTTAAGTGCAGCTGTGACCATGTTAGCGGTCAGCTGCACGAGTTCTTCGAGACGCGACTGTTGTGCCATCATCTCGTCGACCTTCTGAGACACCTCTCGCTGGATCTCAGCCGAAGCCTCGCTCTGAATAGCGACTACGGCGCTCATGCTATTGTCCAGTTTGTGGCTGAGCTCCCTTACACTGTCCTCACTGACTTGCTCTTGGGAGAGGTCCGGCACGTCGGCAGAGCCCAGCAGGTTGGTCAGGCAGCGGTCTATTCCGGTCGCGGCATCAAGGATAATATCCTTGTTCGCCTTTGTGACCGACTTGCCTGACCGAACCGCCTCAGTTATCCGGTTGCAGTAGCGTCGGACCATGGTCTCAAAAGATTCCACGTCCTTCACCCTCATGTAGGACCTCTCTACCACTCCCGGTGTCTCCGGGACTGCACTATTGTATTAGGTAATGAAACCTGTAATGATAGTTCTAAGTGATAATATATAAATAAATAAATCTAACTTGGTGCCTTCGGACGAGGCGTAATAAGACGTGTTATTATTTTTCGTTAATGTAAAACCTATACAACAGATTTTTTTTCTCAATATTCCTCGGATAGATTCTGAAGCGCTTTGGGTTACATACTAGTATTAGTCTAAGGAACATAATGCACTATGATTCAATGTTGGGCAGCACTCTTGGTCCAACGTCCATACAAAAATGGTCAATCTCCTTTTCTTGCATGCTAGAAAATAAACAATGACGAAATTAATTGAGAATGACGTGATGGTATAGTGTTTAGTCTGTATCAAGCTAGAACCACTATATACCCACTACTCTTATTAGTAATAATTAAACGAAATTCTGAAGACTGATTAAAATGTTATTTAAATTAACGTTTATTATTGTAATACTTAAATATTGATTATTTTCAAACTAAAACATTTGTTTCATTAACTGTACTCTAAGCCAAATACATAGTCGATAACGAGGGAAGTCGATTCGGCGGGAGTCGATACCGAAGGAAGTCGATACGGTGGGAAGTCGATACGCAAGGTATCGATACCGGGGGAAAAAAATCACATAAATACTACATACATAGATTCATTACTATGATTCCTAAAGAGTTAGTCAGAGGCTAGGCAATGAGGACGGCAAAATCTGTCCACTGCCATAGACCACGTTTCACCAAATAGCAACTGTACATGTGCTCAGCGTGACACGTAGTTGGGCCGCCGCTCTTTGGATGTATGTGCAGTCTTTAGTCCGTTAGTCGCCTTTTACGACACCCAAGCGAAGAGATCAGGTCTGTAGTTAATTCCTTTAATGAGCCGCCACTACACAGCACCGTGTACAGTCACGAGCAAAAATATGTAAACAATTATAACTCTTAATACAATGGAATAAGAGTCAAAGTGTATACATATTGGTGCTCGTGGCTGTACTTAATTGTAGATTACAAAATGGTAAATTTTTCTTTTATGCTACAAAAGGGGACCCAGCGTTTTATGCTTCAAAGTCAAAGTCAAAGTCAAATTATTTATTCAATGTAAACCTTTACAGGCCCTTATTGACGTCAATACTAATAATAAAAAAACAGTTAACTAACTTATAATTAAGACTTAACAACTAATATAACGAGCTATAGTCTGTGCCTTGTGCTTAAGTTGTATACTTTTTTAATTTTTTAATCTGTAATTCATTATCTATCTGGCAATATCTGTCAACAAATGACAGTTGTACAGCCGCTACCTGTCAAATCAAACATGACTTGACGGCATTGTTGACATTTCACTTTTTATTTAAGCAAAAGAATTATGGTTTATGCAGACATGTTAGTTAAAATATTAATAACTTAATAACTCTTATCCGCGATTCGATAAAATTAAGACAAAACTTGGTTTAGGTAGCAAATAATATTAGCTTAATTTATGACCAAGTTCAATTATATACAAAATAAGCATTTTTTTCTATGGAAACACAGACCACTTGGTCTGTGTATGGAAAGTACCAGTTCTCCTTTACGTTATCAATTTCACAAAAAGGGCCCAGTTACATGTGGTCCGCTCAACCCGTATATGCCACAGCGATTTTCCACGTCAATCGAACTTGTAATGATTCTATATTCAGTTACAATGGAACCGTTAAATGTTGATTTAAATTATTTTAATTGGCCGTTACCGCATCATCGTTATTTCGGCGCAATTTTAACATAATGGACGGGTAATGAGGTGGAAACGCGATAAAACTCATTAGTCGCAATTCGTTTTGTTAAGATGTTATTAATGATATATCGGGTAAATAATTGTCAATTGGAAAATGTTGATAAAATTTCCACAAACATGTGTAGAACCTGTACCCTTCTGACAATTCGGGTCAGGTGATCTTCCTATTAAGCTACTGTGGACTTATCCAGCTCTCCGAAATTTATCAACACTAATTACTCTATACTTTGAAAGCCATAGGCGCCCACTACGTCATCAATATCCGATCTTAATACAAACATTATAGGTCAGTTAAGAATTAGGCAAGCTACGATATAAATATTTTTTATATAATTTAAAATATTTATATCTAATTGTTATTGTTTGGGCAGGTGTGTATGTGCATGTAATCCTCCCCATTACCGGATGAAATTCGGGCTCGGACGCATAATGTCCACTTCTCAAAATGTCCATTGGTCACAAAAGGTCTCTTTCGCAGAATGTCCTTTTCTCAGAATGTCTCTTTTGTAAAACGTCCCTTTCGCAGAATGTCCACTTCGCATAATGTCCCTTTCGCATATTGTTCCTTTTTATTTCTGCATCTGCATACTTAATCAAAAAGTAATTATACCACATAATTGTTATTAACTTACATCATAAAAAAATAAGAAAAATGAAACAGTTCAAAAAGTTTCACCTATTTTCTTATCTGTAAAAATATATTATATTTAATAAATTGGTGATAATGTTTTTTACACTTTCTTTTTTGATGTTACATAATTATTTGCAACACCAACTTCTTTTTTGCTTAGTTGATTGGTTAGAGAATGCCTTATAGTATTAAGTTCGCCAATTGTGCATTTTATTAATTAGTGCAATAAATTTTAATTAAATAAATGCATACAAATAATAATACACGTCAAACATGATGTGTGTAAACTAATTGCTAAATGAATTATGATTAACGTAAGTTAGAAATAAAAGGAACAATATGCGAAAGGGACATTTTGCGAAGTGGACATTCTGCGAAAGACATTCTCAGAAAAGGACATTTTGCGAACGAGCCATTCTGCTAAAGAGACCTTTTGCGACTAGTGGACATTTTGAGAAGTGGACATTTTGCGTCTGAGCCGAAATTCGGGTCTAAAATGTCTAAAATGGCCCCAAACTACTCTGATGACAAGTGATGGGATGGTACAAAGAGTTTTAATAAGATAAAATGATAAGAAAATTTCGCTCACACACAGATTCACACAATACAGCACATTAAGAGTAATAATATTATTAAAAAAAAAAAAAAATTTTTAACAAAATAACAACAGGGTAGACATGGGCGCCGAGTAAAAAAAAACCGGCGGCGGCGCGCCTTAAAAATATGCTCGGCGGCGGCGTGAAGCCGGCGGCGTGGGATTTTTGAAGTCGTTTTTGGTTATGTAGTTAAAAGTAGAAATAAGAGTGATATATAAAAGCAACACTTCATAAAGATTTCAACAACAAAACATTATATCGTCGCCGTAGAGGGAAAAGTCACTAAGTAGGTAAAATTGATTATGGAGTTCCTCCTTGCGTCGTGTTCCTCAATGCTGAGGGTCGTGACCTCCCTTCTGCATCACTTTCTCTCTTATGGTTTTCCTCCATCTATTTCTGTCTCTGGCGGTGTGGATGGCGTTGTGAACTGAAGAGTTAAGAGTGGTGCGGTCCGTTTCCCGTCTACTTTGCCGGTCACGATGAGCTTCTCGAAGTTGTCACCGTTTTTCCTTGCAATGTGACCAAAGTATACAAGAATTCTGCGTAGACATCCGAGGATGACAGCCGCGAGGAGATTTTGAGTTCTCGCAATATAGAGACGTTAGTCCGAAATGTTGTCCAAGTAACAAGGAGCATCTTTCTCCAGCACCACATCTCAAAAGCGGCAATGCGTTGGCGGTCTGCAGCTTTTAGTGTCCAAGTCTCAGCGCCGTATAAAATCGAGAAGACAAGAGTCCGTACCAGTCTGGTTTTGGTTTTTACGGAAATATTGCGATCTCTCCAGATTTTTGCAAGATGAGACATGCGCTCTTAGCCATGCCAATTCTCCTGCGCACTTGCTTCTCGCGCGAATCATCGTTACTGTTGGAACTCAGGTACCTATGTAAAGTTGTCCACTATTTCTAGGTCCAATGCGCTCGTAAGTTCCAACTTCCCAGAGGAGATAATTGGTCTCAAGGTATGCCAGCAGTCGAGAGTTCAGTCAGTACATGTTCCATATTCTTGCAGAGTATGGACTTGACTGAAATCGTCTTACAGTAAGATGGATCGGCACGGTTTCCTTTTTTGAGCTGGTTAATGTGCACGATTGAGGAACTAGACCAGTCTCAAGTGAGAGGCGATACAGGCGTGTTAGAACAGTAGACAAGTTAGGTGCACAGTTACGTAGAACAATGGCCGGGATTCTATCAGGACCACTAGCCTTAATCACGTTAGAGTACGGAGAGCTTTGAGTACCTCTTTGCTGCGGATGTGAGGTTCTCCCATGGAGAGGTCGGCTATAAGCAACTTAGGTGGAACCTTGCTAGCGACTTCCAGACGTGAGTTCTTTGCAAAAAGAGTGGCAAACAAGTTTACCTTCTCAGCTACAGTGTGGGCAAGTGAGCCGTCAGGCTTTATCAACGGTGGAAATAAATGTATTTCCAAATGTTTCGCACCCATTTGTATTACCTATAGCCGACCCCTCTATGGGGGAGCTTCATGTCCGCGACGAGGAGGTACTCAAAGCTCTCCGTGGAAATAAAGTTATTTCGAAGCATGTTAACACCGATGGGGCCGATGTGATTGAATCGTGCCCTACGTAATGTTCTTTAACTGGGGTTGGGGCTCAAGGTCTAGGTACCCGACTAAGAAAGCTGACGGGGTTTCGGTTACAGTTACAGCAGTGTGCATACTCCCCAACATTTCTAAGATACTTATACACTTTATTGCACAAAAACATTTACATTTAAACACAGGTTACACAGGACATATACAAAGGTGAGCTTATCTCTAGAAGAGATCTCTTCCAGCCAACCCTAGCTTTGGTGGTAAAAAAAAATTTATATGCGGGACTAACTGTGCTATAATAATATACGTACTTAAACTAAATACTTCAATATAATATTTACACATACATATAATACAAATAATATACTAATAAATATGTTAGTTACTGATTATCGATTTGGTACGATAGATAATGCTCTTTTAATTTGTGTTTAAAAGATTCAACCGATGAACTCTCACGAATGCTAGCCGGTAGTTTATTCCACAACCTAGCTGCATACACAGTAAAAGAATTGTGGAAAAACTTGGAGTTAGCCTGTGGATAGGAGAGGGTTCTTGTATCACAGGAACGTTTCGGGCGGGAAGAAGACGGTAAGGATGTGAAACGGGAACGTAGGTAATGAGGGAGTTGGGGGTAGTGGAGTATTTTATAAAGGAGGCAAAGGATGTGCATATCACGGCGAAGACGGATTGGAAGCCACTTTAACCTCGTCCGAAACTCCGAAATGTGGTCATATTTTCGTAGACCGAATATAAAAGGGATAGCCAAATTTTGCAGGCGTTCCAGCTTGTTAAGCAGCTCCTCAGTAGCATCCAAATAACAAACATCAGCATAGTCGAGAAGAGGGAGTAAAAGGGACTGAGCGAGCATAATTTTGGTGTTGTATGGTAAGAAAAACTGGAGTCGCTTGAGAGAGTGATAAGAAAAGTGCATGCGCCGACTAACTTCATTAACTTGTGATCTCCAGGACAAAGTGTAATCAATGATGAGGCCTAGGTTTTTAGTTTTTTGTGTATATGCAAGATTTACTTCGTCATATGTGACCTTCGGGAGTATGTCAAAGTCCAATTTGTGGTACAGCCTACTGCTACCTACAATTATGGCTTGTGATTTACTTGGATTCACCAGCAATCCAAAAGAGTCCGCCCAAGACTTCACTGCGAGGAGATCTTTATTAATCGCATCAATTGTCGTGCCAGCATTGGATGCATCAAAGTGCTTATAAATTTGTAGATCATCTGCATAAAGGTGGTACGGACACGATAATACTTTAACGAGCTCATTCACAAATAAGGAAAAGAGGAGAGGTGAGAGAACCCCACCTTGTGGTACACCCGCTGTAAGGGGAGCCCATTCTGAGAGAGAGTCACCACATCTTATCCTCTGGCAGCGGATGCGTAAATAGTCCGAGAACCACCCGATTACCGCCGGGGTAAGGTTAAGAGAATGGAGGATGGCAAGAAGGATGTCATAGTCAACAGAGTTGAAAGCGCTGCTAAAGTCTAGTAGAACAAGAACCGTGAACAACTGGTTGTCCATGGCGTGCCGGATATCGTCTGTGACGTTTAGCAAGGCGGTAACAGTGCTATGGCCAGGACGAAAACCGGATTGATACGGACTTATTAGCTTATGATGTGAGACATATGAAAATAGCTGTTTTTGAACAGCGCTTTCTAGGATCTTGGACAGGAATGGAAGGATAGAGATAGGACGGAATTGAGAGAAATCAGTAGGGGAAGCTGACTTAGGAATGGGAATGACGTGGGCTAATTTCCAATCGGAAGGGAAGACGTTGGTTGCTAAGGAATGGTTTAAAATATGTGCGATAATAGGCACAACATCTTCCAGGATAGGCATCAGCATATCACGGCAAATGCCATCCTCACCCACGGCTTTGGAAGTTATGGATAGGATATTCTTCTTAACCTCCCCCTCAGTGATTTCACGAAAAGAAAAGGGCTCACAGTTAGGACGAGCAAGTGATTTAAGGAATGAAATCGTTTCTGCTTTGATGGAGTCAGCAACAGTAACCGGAGTACTTGTGAAATGCTTGTTTAGCTGGTTGAGGTTAGGTAAATCACCGATACTGTTGCAGTCTTCACCCACACCGAGCGATCTCAGAAACCTCCAGATTTGAGCCGGAGGTAAGTTTTCTATAGATGTGTGGATGTATCGTCGCTTGGCATCCCGACAGAGCCGATTGCAAAGATTGCGCAGCCTCTTGTATGTGACCAGGTTGTCATGATTTGGTAGTCGCTTTAGAATTGACTTGGACTTATCCCTACGCTGCATGGTTTTCTTTATCGCAGGTGTCAGCCAAGGCGCAGGTGGATGTTTAACGCGCACTGGTCTGAGTGGGGCATGAGTATCAAAGAGCTTTGTTAACAGTTGATTGAATATCGTAACTTTCTCATTTACACTATCAGCTCCAAACAAGGCGGACCAATCCACCCTAGCAAAGTCCTCTCTCAAGCGACTCACACAGACACCACCAAAATTTCGTCGGAAAATTACTTTGGCTTTAGACTTGGGGGTGCGTACACGATAGGATAAATAGAGAAGGTCATGGTACGAGAATGGAGCAGTAGTTTGTCCATGTAAAAGGACTGAATTTGGTTTCGATACTATCTGTACGTCTAAAAGAGATGGCTGGCAATTAGGAGAATGATGGGTGGATGTGAGTGGAAGCAATTCAAAGTTGACAGAAGTTATAATGGAATTAAGACGTGACGAGCGAGAGTTATCTTTCAATAAACAAGTATTAAGATCACCCATCAATATTACATGATCGTAAGAAGAACTCAGGGATTCGAGGGTTGTTTCAAAAGAGTCAAAATAATTAACATTGCTGTTAGGGCTGTAAGCAGCTCCTACTAAAATACTGGTATGGTGTAAACTGAGCCTTAAGAATAAGTACTCCAAGGCTCCAGTATAAGGGCTAGGAGACTGACTGACGACAGAGCATGGTATGTGGTCTTTGATATAGATGCATACACCACCACCCCCAGCTCCAACTCTGTCGTTTCGGAATAGCTTATACCCATTCAGCGTAAAAAGAGGGGACGGAAGAGACGGTTTGAGCCAAGATTCGGATATTAATATTCCGTCGACTAGCCTGTTGCTAAATGATGCATTTAAGTCAGAGATGTGTGCAGGGACACTCTGCGCGTTAATATGCACTAGGTTTAGGTAGTGGGATTTATTGCGGAATATAGATTGAAGCTTGACATCTAGAGAGAGATCATCAGTATCAGAAATAGTAGAAATATCGCTGCGAGCACTTTCAAATTCATCGGAAGAGCCATCAGTAAAATAATCTGAATTTATAGACATACATACAATAATAATAAACTATGAAATAAATAAAACTAACACTAATAAAAAATAAAAAAAAAATAAAAAGCTAAAAGAAAAACCACCAGCGAGCGTTGGCCACACATTAACCAAAAACAATCAACAAAAATTATCAAAACACAAACGCAATACAATATGAATAAGTAAAAAATAATAATATTGGAACATCGACAAACGGTTTTTGAACGGAACGTCATCACATTGACACTGACATGACAGCTGACTTTTGACAAACTTAAACGAAACGAGAACAAAACAGAATAATACCTACGTTACGTACATTTACTGAAATACCTTTGTTAATTTAATAATTTATAAACACCAAAAGAGATGGTATCAGAACAAATCTCCACCTCAAGTATCAACAGACTGTTGGATTACCTAACATGGACTAAGCCAATTGAGGAAAAAAAATTAACTTAGCTACCTGTCGCGGATGGAAAACTGGCCTGTAGGTGTTGTAACTCAGCCATCGCAGTTATCTTCCGTCTACTCTTGTCCGGCAATAGCACCACTATGGTGCCATCTGACGACCAACAGTTTTTCACGCCGAAATGTTTACGGGCGGCTGTAAACACGTTTTGCCTGGACTTCGTCAAAAACTCCGAGAGTGAAATTCGTGTACCCTTCAACGCCGTCTTAGCGTTCCACACCGCAGCTCTGTGACCGTACGTTGTGAAGCGAAGCAACACAGGGCGCGCCCTGTCTTTTTTAGCAGCACCAAGTCGGTGACATGTCTCGATGCAGTCTGGCCGAAGCTGTGTCAGCTTCATCTTCTTGAGCGTCTCGTGTACTCTGGCAGGAACATTCTCTTTGGGGTCCTCTGGCAAGCCATGGAGCAGCAACACTTTACGCCGAGAGTGGGTATCGAGTCGATCCATACCCACACTGAGAAGATCGAGCTGCATCTTCAACGTGTTCACAGCCTTAACTACAAATGTTTTAAACTGCTGGTAGTCTGCAGATAGCGCCTTGACAGTTTGTAGTTGTACTCCAGGAACTGATGACTCCGCATGCTGTTGTAGCGCCTTTTCAAACTCCTCCATGCGGGCGTGAAACAGCGTAGTGAGGTCCTGAATAGTGTCATTGACATTGACGGTGTCCATATTCAGGAAGCAAGTAGTGTAGAACTAAAGATGATGCGATGAGGTGACAAGTAGGTGATGTGATGCGGGATTGTGATTGCAGTGAAAGTGCGAGTGATAATTAGTTAATGCCAACACTCACTGGTACATTTACTAACACATTTGAGAGAAATTAAAGCTGTAAGCACCTTTAATATATTTAAATAAATTAAATTTTGCAGAGCAGCTTTAAAAGCGTCTATCAATTTTGAAGTACCCGCACGAAAAAAAGATACTATGCCAACGCGTTGGTGTAGATGTCTTAACGCTGGGCACGTTCGTGAAGTCGCCAAATAAAGAACGTTCTTCTGATTCTTCTCCCTCTTGATCGGAAATAGGGTCGTCTTCGACCTCATCCAGCACCTCAGCTGACGCCCCCGCGCGGTGCCCGCACGACCCACATGAGTAAAGAATAAACTGAGATTATGTTACAAGAGCCTACACATTGGAACAGTCTAGTCGGCGCGAAATTTTGAACAGTCGGCGGCGGCGGCGGCGCGCTATACCTAAACGGCGGCGGCGCGCCACGGCGGCGCCCATGTCTACAACAGGGTAACAATAATATCACTATTACCTACTGTTTCAAAAGTTTTAGAAAAAGTAATGAATGATAGGCTAGTAAATTTTTTAGACAAATATAATATTCTCTCTGGTAACCAATATGGATTTAGAAAGAAAAAATCTACTTCGGATGCTATCGAAAATTTAGTTACTAATGTGGCAGAGAATCTTGACAACAAAAAAAAATGTGTTGGCATTTTTCTTGATATTTCAAAAGCATTCGATACAATCTCAATTCCACTACTCATACGTAAGCTGGAATCCATCGGTGTTAGAGGTGTACCACTTGAACTGTTTAAAGATTACTTAACTAACAGGTCACAAACTGTAAAAATAGGAGACTTTCTAAGTTCTAAGCTAAATACAAACTTTGGAGTTCCTCAAGGTTCGGTACTTGGACCTACGCTGTTCCTAATCTATGTAAATGATCTTTGTCATTTTGAACTACCGGATTCAAAAATCATTACCTTCGCTGATGATACTGTTATTTTATTCCAACATACAACATGGTATCTCGTTAAAGAATCGGCTGAGGTAGGACTTCAAAAAATTAATGCATGGCTGGATTATAATTTATTAACCTTAAATTTAAATAAAACAAAATACATAATTTTCAGTATAAGAGAAAACTCGCAACCTAATTCTGACTTTGTTTTGAGAGCACATTCCTTCCATTGCTATGATCCTGTTAATTGTAATTACCTTAAATTATCTAGTATTAAATATCTTGGGGTAGAAATCGACAAAAATTTGAGCTGGAAACAGCATATCATTAATCTAAAATCTCGCATTCGTAAGCTTATACCTATATTCAAAAGACTAAGAAATTTAAAAGATAATAAAACAAATAAAACTGTATATTTTACACTGTGTCAATCTATAGTAACGTATGGCATTACTTGTTGGGGAGGTGCCAGAAAAAGTATTTTAATAAAAATAGAAAGGGCACAACGATGTATTTTGAGGGTTATAGGTTCCAAGCATTTCAGATATAGCACAACTAAACTGTATAAAGAGTTCGAAGTCTTGACTGTTAGACAACTGTTTATAAAAAGCATTGTCTTGAAACAGCACCTCTGTGTAACGCATCTATCAGAAAGATATATAAAGTGTACGATGTTCCTGCATGCCATACTACTTTTGCTCAGGGTTTTCCTTATTTCTTGGCCCCGCTTCTGTACAATCGTATTGGTAAAATAAACCCTTTGAAATATTTGACAAGATTTGTTTGTAGAAAAGCACTGGATGAGTTTCTGAGTGGTATGGATTATGAACGGACTGAAAATTTATTGCAGATATGTAAATGATAATAGTTTATTTTATGCTATATAAATATTTAAATAAATATTTATTATACAATTATATTTATCTTCTTTATTTATTACTTACAAGTATTTTGATTCATCTAAATGTAATGTATGTATGTATTTATATGTAAGTATATGAGTATGTATATAATACATTATTTAAGATATTTTTTATTAACACTACATAATTATTCAGTAGACAACGATTATGGTATCTGTTTATTTAGCTTATACTACTTGTTTACAACAAACCCAATACTCGTTATCGGCATCTATTGTGTGTATGCTATTAGATGCATTATGACAAATTAATCTTTAAATCTGCTGTACTACAGGTGCTATTCCTGGGGCGATAATCTTACCTTGCCGTAACACAGTTACGACTACTACGGGAGGTAAAGAGTTTTGTTCTGTATACCGCCATTTGTTTTTTTTTTTTGCTTATCATGTTAAAATTACTTTAAATACAGGCAAACATAATTAATAAGTTTAGCCCAAATTACATTTTGATTGTTAGTAAGTACTATAAAAGTAATCTGATAATTATAGTTTATTAAGCTTATCTATTATGGTAACTTTGATGTTTTAGGCTAAGTTTATTATGAAATAAAATTTATCTTATCTTATCTTTTCTTATTAAAATTCAAAATTATAAAATAAAAAACAGGTGGTTAGTTGTGTGAGGCCAACAAGGACCCTGTCTCAGCTATATGCTGCCACGTCCCTCACAGTTGGGCAGAGTGACGAAGCTGCGCTGATATTCCGACAGGGCCTTAGATGATGTCGAAGAACAGAAAATATATTTTAGAGGGTAAGGCCCTTGTCTCCCGAGAACCTGTCGAGGCCTTTCGACCTAAGCAGGGAAGCGGGTGGCTACATAACCAGCGGACTTCCCCAATGCCGCTGGGTATCCTTAAACCGGATAATTTGTTAAGTAAAAATACAAAAAAAATCTGTGTACCTATGTGCAAGCCTGTCTTGTTAAATAATTGGATGTGTGTATACTTAGATTAAAACAAAAAGGGAAGATACGGCATTAGCGTCTCGTAAGTGAGCCGCCAAAATTAGGCCTAAAGGCACAATTTCACTTCAGTCACAATTTGCCGAGCGTACAGGCTACATCGTACTATTGCGGACATTCTGCTGTGATAAAAAGAGAAAGACGCTACTCCGCAGTGGCGTCGGAATCGGTCGTACGTACTCGTCTGTTGCGAAGCGACCGAGACGTCAACGCGCTACTCGCTGACTCCCTCGCGCTGACGTTGAAACTTACTGCTTTGTCTCGCTCGCTCGATTTACACTTTTATAGGTGTGCGTGTGAGAGTGTTTGCATATGTAGTTGAGTAGGACTATATTTTGATTGACTACAAGTAGGAGCATGCCGTATCTTCCCTTTTTGTTTTAATCTAAGTGTGTATAGCAAATAAAAAGCAGTAGTTTCTGCCTAATTTTTAACCTACAACTCATTTAGAACGTCTATATCTGTTAACAGTTTCGCGTATATCACCCTCTCTTCCCTTGGGTGTCATAAGAGGCGACTAACGGACTAAAGACTGCACATAGATACTTCCAGCAGCATAGAACGGCGATGGGCTCACCACCTGTCACGCTGAGTACATGTGTAGTCGCTATGTGATGAAAAGCGGACTATGGGAAAGGACTGCTTTTCTCTCCTCATTGCCTAGTCTCTGTCTAACCCTTCGTTTATAATAGTCGTGATATATATTATGTATGTATGTATATATGACTGCTTTTGCTCTTACTGTCCTCATTGCCTTGTCTCTTACTAACCCTTCGGGGATAATAGTCGTGATTATATGTATGTATATTTAGCTGTGTAGAAGAATAGGCGCACGAAACTGCACAGCTTTATACTTATTTTTTTGACAGTAACTGTCAACGTCAAATTTGACAGAATCGAGCATAGACTATGCGTTATTATGCGATAACAATACATAAAATGAACCACAGGACCGAAATAACCAAACTTGTTCATACTAAAGTAGTCTGTATGTCTATGAGAACACGGTACAAAGTCAAGTGTGTTTTTGTAGGTGCGGTCTCATGCGACCGCTTGGGGTTTGAGGGGTTGGAGGAGGCAATACGAGCAGCCGGATATTCGTGAGAGGGTGTTATTGCCCCGGGCGAGCCGCCCCAATACGTGCTGCAACGCAGCGTGGCTCTACCACTCAGTCAGTGTCACTCATTTAGCACCACCCAGGGGTCACGTGTAGGGTCTCAAGGGTAAACCTACGGAAGCGAGTAACTTTAACCCCCGTTTTACTTTAATATAAAGTATAAGTCATAACAAGGATTTCCTATTATACAAATAGTTCGGTAGTTATGTAGGCGTTGATTGTCCATACTATTTAGTCATGCATGATAGAAAGCCATTATGTAGTCATTAGCCGCTGCAGTCACTTATCAAGCCACAGGAAAAATGAAAAATTACTCAGGCAGGCGTGACAGTCCAGCACGTGAAGATCTTTATTGTGTTTTAATTAAATAAGTCATTAACATAGTTACGGAATAAAGTTTTTGTTACGTCATAACTTTATCCTTGTCTGCCTATAAACGATTTGACGACCTCCGTGGTCGAATGGTTAGCACGCCGGGTCTGGCGTCGCGCCATCTCTGAGGTCCATGGTTCAATTCCCGGTCAGGTCAAAAAAGAAAAAGGAAAAACTGTTTTTATAAATTGATTTCGGGTCTGGGTGTTTTTTCTATGTTTATGTATAGTTATCCGTTATCTTACCATATTAACGGGTTTAAAAAGAATACTCATCTTGGTCAAGATAATTGGTGTGAGCGTAAACAAATTAAATTTGATTAAATTTAATAAACACCACACTGTTCGACACAGGCCTTTTCACATTGGCAATACCACTTGGGAGATTGGGACATCCCATAACCCACCACGCTGGCCCAATGCGGGTTGCTGGTATCAATAGTATGGATAGCCCGGTACATTCAAGGAGTAATTTGCACGTCAATATATTGAGATTTTTTTTACGCTTTTCGACCTTATTGTCAACAGAGCCGTATTAAAAAGGGTTAAGATTTACTGTTTTTATTATTTTATATAAAAACTACTTATTATTTTCGGATTTTATGTACGCTTGTACTAGGTCTATGCTATGCCAACAACGAAAGTATCTAAAAAGTTTTAATTTTACCAATCCATTGTATTTTTGGTATTTTAATATAGAGGCAACCGTGCCGCGTAGCGGTGAACGAATACTACCACCCCCTCTCTTCCCTTGGGTGTCGTAAAAGGCGACTAATGGACTATAGGCTGAACAATGTACATCCAACAGCATAGAGCGGCGAGCAAATTTGAAAAACAGATAAAAGTCCACTATGGAATGAAAGTTTGAAAATCAATTGAAATAACCTTTTTTATATGTCGTCTTTTTATCATGATGATGATGATATATGTCGTCTACTCTCCCTATTTTTTTTTTTTTTTACGGGTAATGGGTAAGCGCTTGGCCTTCATCTCACCTGATGGTAAGTGACGATAAGGCCGAAAGTGGAAGCGCGCTTCACCCGGAATCTTCAACCACTGAGGAACTGGCTATCTTATCTCTCACTGTCGGAACACAACTATGCTATAAACATCGTTGTTATGGCGACAGACTAAGATAAGATGGTGGTAGCTAGCCAGGCGGACTTAACAGCCCTACCACCAACCAAATCGAGCACACAAAGATGTGCCCCCCGCTGGGATTCGAACCCGGGACCTCTGGGTCTGAAACCGGTGGCTTAGCCACTAGACTACGGAGGCGGTTAGATCCATCAGATCATTGTATTTTTAGTAGCATATACAATTTTATAAGAATTGGTTTGGTCTGGAAAATTTGAACTTTCAAGTATCTATGAGACAGCAAATCGTGTAAAACTTTTTACGGCTTGCATTTTGAACAGAGCGCCTTAAAGCTGAACTCTAAATTAGCTTCGCGTAAAACGGCTCTCACTCCTGTCGTAATTAACAAATAGCCTGGACCCGCCGCCGCACTGAGACTTAATTAGAATAGTAGGACTCGTTTTGTGCACATACGTAAGGCGTTTTTTTAAGTTTTGATAAGTCGCTTGACATAATCGCCAAATGAAATGAAATTAAATGAACTTAAATGAAAGTGGTGATCACTAACCCGGGCTACGTACATATCGACGAATACGAACTGTACTTTGCCCGACATGGAAATTGAACCTTGGACCTCCGATTACAGGGCCAACCATACGGCAACAAGGCGTTATTATTTAATTATATTATTTATAAATAGTACTTATTTATTATTACTTTATCACAAAAAATCAATTTTCATATCACAACATTAAAACAACTTATAAACTTCGAAATAAAGAATATAATATATCCAACTAAAAAATTAAGACAAATCAAGTCCAAAATTTAAACTGATGCAAAGTATAACTTTAAAACAATTTATAACCCTGACAACAGTAATATAATAACGTTCACCGAGCCGGTTAATGGATGAGAAGTATTTTATATCAAATTTACTATGTTAAAAAATATATTGCGAGTGGGTTGGCTGCACTTGTTTCGATAATAGATAAATTACATAGGTACCAATCGAAAGTATGAAGCCTATAGAATATGCAAACGTTAGGTTGACTATTTTTTTCCTGTCATAACATTGGGTAGGCAGGTGTAAACAAGCAAGTCAATATTAGTAATTTTCAACCGTCTGGATAATGAAATAAAATTTATGTTTATATAAAGATAAGCTCATTACAAACACACACACACACCCAACCAGTGCAATGTAAAAAAATATTTTTTTTATATTAAATTAATCATTAAAGGTACTGGACTGAAATTTTTCAGCCAACTCACTCGCGATATATTATTTAACATATTAAAGGGAATTGATCAGTTTGTTAGGGTGCTTTGGCCTGGCGTGGACATTAACTATATTATTAAATGAATTCCTATTTAAATATTTCACACCTAAAAGAAAATAAATAACATAACAAAGTTGCAGCAAATTGTACAAACATGCCATATATAGCATGCTGCGTAATATTGTGATTTTATTACTAAAACTTTAAAAAAAAATTCTTTTATTTCTTTCTAAAATAAGTTAAGTAAGAAAGAGATACTTAAAAATCTAATTAGCGGATAAAATAAAACAACATTAATTCGTTTATTATGGTTTTATTTAGAATCGTATGTAATTAAAATATTGTCTAGAAACTGGGCAGGTGGTGTAATAAGTATTATATTCGTGCCTTGCCTAGCTTAAATACCACATTATTGTCATAACGTGAGCACAGCACAACCCACCGTTCTTCGGCCTGCCAGGCAAACTAATTACAGTGAAATTATTATAAAATCTGTACCAAACCACTTGATCAGTAAAAGTTCTTAACAAAAAAAACATTTTCTAATTTCAGTAGGTACTAGAAATCGATTATTCATTAATAAAACTAATGTTATCGTATTAGCGTTCGTGTGGGAACCCAAAATTGGGCTTGCATTGCAAGGCTGCAACTGCAACGTCTGCAACTATAAAATGGCGGTGCTTTGTGCGTGCAATCGGCGAGAATACTTTTTATTACAACTTTATTTAAAGAACACTTTCCTGCGATAAGTGTTGCGCCAAAAATTATTAATGAATTTATTATATTTATTCGTAACAATACTTTTTACTGAGCAACTTGTTCAAAAAAGGCCGAAATTGGCGATTCCCTTTGATATTTATACTTTTCATTAATACTTTTCATTCATTAACCTTCCCGGTGAAGGTCGTTCTATACTCGGATCTTAGACTACGCGAGAACAAAGTTTAGACGCATAAAACCATTTTCAAACATCATTTAAAATTCCGTAGCAGCTTCACGTGTTTCGTAGCCGTATGTACCAAAAATCTACGAGCACTACTTTTTACTACATTTAATGCCGATTTTTCAATAGGCAGATAAAATTTATTTGTCTGTTAAAGTTTACACAACCATTTTTAAAATGTATTGTCATATCATGTCTTTTCTTCTTCACAGGTAACAATTTAGTTTGATCGTGTTGTACTTTATCCGAGGGGTAAGTTTTATGCGTACCTGTCGCGTACCGGTGAAAGATACTACCACTCTCTTTCTTCCCTTGGGTGTCGTAAAAGGTGACTAACAGACTAAAGACTGCACATACATCCAACAGCATAGAGCGGCGATGGGCTCACCACCTGTCACGCTGAGTACATGTGCAGTCGCTATTTGGTGAAAAGTGGACTATGGTAGAGGACTGCTTCTGCTGTCCTCATTGCCTAGTCTCTGACTAACCCTTCGTAGATAATAGTCACAATTATATGTATGTATATACGTTTTATGCGAGGATTGAGTAATCAGCCCTTAGTTTTCGATTACATGTAAAAATTAGACGCACAATAAACGCTCTCAAAACGTTCGCACAAAAATAGTACCTATGATATTATGTTTATTATGTACGCATTTGGTTTAATAGTATGCGAGCTAATTCTCAACATGACGGAGTGCTCCTTCAAAAGTTGTTATTCTTAAAACACATACATACAACATAATCAGATCTATTATCCCTGAAGGTCTAGTCAGAGACCAGGCGATGAGGACAGCAAAAGCGTCCTCTTTTTTTATTGGAATCTGATTGCGCATTTGTCCTCGATTTCACCTGATGGAAAGTAATAATGAGGACGAAGATGGAGCACGCGCAGTCAGTAAATGCCTTTTTACTCTGGCCTTCAAGACGCCCAAGTTGTAGCGTTCAGGAAAAACAGACGCAGGGAGGTCATTCCACATCCTAACTGTCCCAGTGAGGAATGTAGAAGCAAATCGCTTCGTCCTGGAATATCAACTACATAGGGATGAAAGCCCACCCTCCGTCTAGTAGTCCGATGATGAAACGAAGAAGGAGGTACGAGGTTATATCTCTCTACCATAGTCCACTTTTCACCAAATGTCGATTGCACGTGTGCTCAGCGTGACAGGTGGTGAGCCCATCGCCGCTCTATGCTGTTGGATGTATGTGCAGTCTTTAGTCCGTTAGTCGCCTTTTACGACACCCAAGGGAAGAGAGGGGGTGGTAGTATTGTTTCACCGTTACGCGACACTGTACAGCCAAAACACGTATACGTCAAATGAGCGCTACGACTTAGTACGGGCTGTGTAGATACACAGCCCGTAAAAAGGAGATTCCTTTTTATAATTATGGGATCGAAGACATTTAGTAGCAGCTACAGGTGTTTCGTAGCCCTGTTGCAAATGATTAAAAGCGCTACTTTTTAGGGTTCCGTAGCCAAATGGAAAAAATGGAACCCTTATGGATTCCTCATGTCTGTCTGTCCGACCGTACGTCACAGCCACTTTTTTCCGAAACCATAAAAACTATACTGTTGAAACTTGGTAAATAGATGTATTCTGTGAACCGCATTAAGATTTTCACACAGAAATAGAAAAACAACAAAAAATTTTGGGGGTTTCCCCATACTTAGAACTGAAACTCAATTTTTTTTTCATTAAACCCATACGTTTGGGGTATCTATGGATAGGTCTTTAAAAATGATATTGAGGTTTCTAATATCATTTTTTCTAAATTGAATAATTTGCGGGAGAGACACTTCCAAAGTGGTAAAATGAGTGTCCCCCCCCCCCCCCCCCTGTAACTTCTAAAATAAGATAATGATAAAACTAAAAAAAATATATGATGTACATTACCATTCACACTTCAACCGAAAATTGGTTTGAACGAGATCTAGTAAGTAGTTTTTTTTTAAAGGTCTTAAATTAATTAATTAAAAAAAATCACTATTATTAAAACATCGATCAAAGTTTTATAGATAAATGGTACGGAACCCTTCTTGCGCGAGTCCGACTCGCACTTGGCCGGTTTTTTTACTACTATATGTGGTCGCCATAACAACGACATTTAGTAGTTAAAGTAACGCCCGTAGACATTTGCTACATAAGGCTACGAAACACGTGTAGCTGAGCTGCTACGGAATTTAAATGACGTTTGAAGTGACTACGCGTAACAGAACGTTATAAGTTATAGCTGTTGTTAGGGTTGTGTAAGGTTTTAATGCATTTGTTTTTATAAGGCAGAAGTTTTCTTTTTCTTAAACACAATTAGCTAAGACTACATTTTTTAATATAAATTAATTACTCCCGTATTTTCTCGATTAAAAAAGGTTTCTAATTAACTCGTAGACAAAGAGTTTTATAACAAAACCTTCTTGTTCAGAATGTCTCGTTATATGTTCCTAGAAGCTTCAAAGAGCTTTTATTTATTTAATTAAGAGAACTCCTCTGAAACTAGCTAAATTGTTCCGTATTTTGAGAATGTTCAAAATATTCATCACTAATTATGTAATTAGCAGAAATGTTTTAAAACTAACAAAAAATGTAGTCGAGTTAAAAAGATCCTTTGTTATTCAGATTTGGCTTAATTAAAATACAGATTAATAGCTCCAATCCGATTTAAGTAGGCATTAGATATTTCAGGCGGGTCGTATCCTCTTTTGCCAGCCTAAATAAAAGGCAAATCAAACACATTTATGCTACTTCACTGGGAATCGTGCTTCGGAAGGCTCGTTAAGCTGTTGGTCCCAGTTGTCGTCGTCAAGAATCAAGAATCAATATCATTTATTCAGGTAAGGCCATGTTTAGGTTACAGCACTTATGAATGTCATTATGCCATCGGTTCGTAAGTCTAACTATGGGGCGGGAGCCTTGTACTGAGAAGAACCGGCAAGAAACTCAGCAAGGGCATTTCTTTTCTCCCTTTCTTTTACAGCGTCAATTAGAGTTGAAAAATGCCCTCCCTATCATAGAAGGGCACTTTCCATTACAACAATAGCTAAAAATATAAAAAAACATTAGACAACGACATAAAAATAAAAACTATAATAATAAAAATTAAAAGTTCAGGTAAGTATATCAATATAAAATAATCAACGTAATTAATGTTTTACAGTAACTACAGAAAAATAAAAAGTATGATTTCAACTGCTTACTATTATAAGTACTAATAATAAATATAAGTTAGCAAGAGCAGACCAGCCTTCAGCCAACACGGGTCGATTTTCGCCGTGCGGCTAGTCGCTTCACAAATCGCCTCACCAAGCCGCATCGCTACCTCATTTACACAGGTGACTAAAATCGCATGCGGCTCAGTCATTTCCATCGAAAATGTTGAGCAGAATAATTGTACGTGCCGGCATTGAAATAGTTAATTATTCAAATATTCAAGAATTGCTTTAAGAACAAAGAGAGAAGAATAAACAAAAGGAAAGAAGAAAACGAAAAATTTGGGTACATGGATGGATTGATTGGTGATTGGTGGATGGATTGGCGAAACACTCCTTCATGCGGCGAGCGATCGCCTGCAACTGATCGTTTTACACGGTCGATTTTAGTCACCAGCCGCATCGCCGGTCGCCGACCGTACTCAACTTTGGGGCTTGCGGCTTCAGTCACTTGCGACCTAGTCGAATTGCCATTTAGACGGTCGATTTTCGCCGCGCGGCAAAAATCGTGCGCCTTTAGTCTCCCGTGTAAACCCCGCATAAGATCGTAATTTGGCAGTCGTTAAAACCCACCAACCTGTGCCAGCGTGGTGGGTTAGGGGGCCCAATCACCATGTGGTGAATGGTGATGTTGTCCATGTGGGAAGGCCTGTGCCGATGACGATGATGAAGATGATCATGATGATGATAATGATGATGACGATCATGACTGCGAATTGTATCCTTTTTTTTATTCTACCACGGGTAAGCGCTTTGCCTTCATCTCACCTGATGGTAAGTGACGATAAGGCCGAAGGTGGAAGCGCGCTTCACCCGGAATTCACCAAGGAACCAACCACTGAGGAACTGGCTATCTTGTCCTAAACGTTCGAGTCAGAAAAATAAGTCGAAGTAAAAGAGCAGGATTTAACTGTCGCCTTTATTCTATCCCGGCAAACTTTTCCCGATGTTACCAAATATCAGTAGATCCTGTAACAACTGCGATAACGGCACCATTTCTCAGAGTATATGTCGCATGCACCTTTCATGGGGTTTTCCGATCCATTCTGCGGTGATCCGACAAGACATTTACTTGTTTGTTGGATCACGGCTATTTATTGGATGTAACAACTTACCTCCCTTTGTGTGTTTGCTCTATGGTCAAATAAAATTGTCTTTGGTTGTAATAAAATTCCAAAGATTATGGGCCTTACTAGACTTCTTGGCTGGTAAGGTGAAACTTCATAAATGTCACTTATATTTATGATCACATATCATGAGGGGCCTCAGACAATTGCACTTTAGTGGCTATTAGGGTCTAATACCTGGGACAAACAGTCCAACTAGGTAGGTCCAACTTTAAGAAAGAGGTCAATCGTCGAATCCAACTCGGCTGGGCAGCGTTCGGTAAGCTACGTAATATCTTCTCGTCCAAAATACCGCAGTGTCTCAAGACGAAAGTCTTCGACCAGTGTGTGTTGCCAGTGATGACATACGGTACCGAAACGTGGTCGCTCACTATGGGCCTTATTAGCAGGCTCAAAGTCACGCAAAGAGCAATGGAGAGGGCTATGCTCGGGGTTTCTCTACGTGATCGAATCAAAAATGAGGAGATTCGTAGACGAACTAAAGTAACCGACATAGCCCAAAGGGTCGCCAAGCTCAAGTGGCAATGGGCAGGGCACATCGCCCGTAGAACCGATGGCCGTTGGGGCAGAACGGTTCTCGAGTGGCGACCGCGCACCGGAAGACGCAGTGTGGGCAGGCCTCCAACAAGGTGGTCCGACGATCTGGTGAAGGTCGCGGGTAGCCGCTGGATGCAAGCAGCACAGGACCGGTCGTGGTGGAGATCCTTGGGGGAGGCCTTTGTCCAGCAGTGGACGTCTTCTGGCTGATGATGATGATGATGAGGGTCTAATTATATACCCTAATAGCCCCTAATAGCCCCTAATAGCCCCTAATATATATTACGGGATTTTTACCATGTCTGAGGTCAGACTTATAACTAACAACTCAGACATGGTAAAAATCCCGTTTTTTCATAAAAATAATTGTAGTGACCATGAAAGTTTAAAATGTTATTAGGGTCTAAGTTTTAGACGCACTTTGAGAATGAGGACCGGTCGAACCTTGTATTTGCCCTACGATATCACAGTTTTTTTTTAAATAATAATGAAGTGATACCAGCCGGCCTAGCATGCACAGCACGAGAACTCTTCTCGACCCGTTTTCTCGTGTTTTATTAATTTATCTATAACGTCTATCGACACTAAAGACACATGGATGCGCTTAGAACTCTACATAATACGTCAAAAACAGACTTAGGGTGGATTCGACCAAACTAAAATAAGACTTACTCCGAGATTAGTCTATACAAATTCGGCGCTTAATCTAGGTATAAGACCTTATTCCAGTTTTGTCGAATCCACCCTTAATAGTAGTTTTTGCATAAACTGTGGTATTTTTGTCTACAAACCTAAACATGACAACTTAAAATGATTTGTCGTCCGCGACATATCTCTTGTTGCCTACAGATTAAGACAATGTCGGGAACATAATGTAGGAATAAGAAAACTTTTGTGGCAGACTGAAGACGAATAAAAGACGAGTGGGGTCGCGTACGAATGCTAATTACATAATAAAAGATTACTTTCGAAATACACAAATTTCCATTGTTGTCACAAAAATATTGATCTGCGAAGCTCACAGTAAGTAAGCATAACTCAAGCGGAAGTCAAAGGAACTTTCCTTCAAAAAATATCGCATCCCACCATCTGACTGCACATACATTTCAAAACTGGCACTTTGCAGAACTTCCCGAACTATCCGTCGGAACTTTCGCAGCGGATTTATATGTGTGTCTATCTGTTTTTATTAATCCTTATTATTTGTTCTGAACGTAAAGTCGCCGGCGAAATGTCGCAGAGTTTCGTAGCAGATCGTGTGGACGCAACGACATCATTCGTTAGATGTTATTGTTCTGCGATGTTTTGTGATACTGTGGAATCCATTTGAGATCGATACGTTCACTTATTCGTGTAGATTCATTTGTTTGTTACTTTTCTACTGAGTAAACTGGTGAATCAGTCACATTGACGAGTAAGGAAACTGACCAGTGATACGCTAATCCCGGCAATTCGTACCGCCTAACAACTAATGAGTTGTGTCAACTTAGTAATTGGTGACAGATGGTGAGCCCATCGCCGCTCTATGCTGTTGGATGTATGTGCAGTCTTTAGGCCGTTAGTCGCCTATTACAACACCAAAGGAAAGAGAGGAGATGGTAGTCTTCACCGCTACGCGACATGATATTGTTAATTTTAAGTCTTCATATTTATTTTAATGCACACTTGCACTGCTTGACATTGAAAGGTAAATTGCCGAAAAAATTAAAGAGTTATTATGCTGCTAATTTAGGGAGATGTTGGGTACATTTAAACATTTATTTTAAGGAATTTTGAAAATGAGTGGACCATATATTTCTTATGTATAGATGTAACTACATAGTGGCCGAAAACCAGGGGTGGCCGGTAAACCTGCTGAGTTACCCTACTGTCCCTGTGGGCCAAGGCCTCTGTCATTAAAGTTAAGCCATTCATTGTTTAATATGGGCTTTAAAAGGATATAATTATTACCATAAAGTAGTACTTTCCGGCTACGCATCTGCGATGTTTCTAGTTTTGCGGGGGTGTCCATGGGCGACGGTATTTGCATTCCATCTGGTAAATACGTCGTTTTATTATAAAAATTTTTTTTTAACAAAATTCCTGATTGTGCGAACTGCCACTGTGACCACGTATCACGCACGACACGAACGACAATGTCAGATGGCGTGCTGCCACGTGACCCTGACATGACAAGCGAAAACCACTGTGTGTTTTGTGTGCGCTTTGGTGCTTTTAATAGTTTTCGAAATACATGAAAAATGTTTGCCAACTATATGGCAAGAGTTGAAGTGTGCTTCGGATTTTTTGATGCATATAGGTACTTCGATGCAACCGTGTCGCGTAGCGGTGAAAGACTACTCTCGTAAAAGGTGACTAACGGACTAAAGACTGCACATACATTCAACAGCATAGAGCGGCGATGGGCTCACTAACTGTCTAGCTGGTTAATATCTAGAGGAAGAAAGAAAGAAAAAACATTTATTGGCACACACTACAAACTTACATACATGAAAGAGTAATAAAAAAGACAAAAATACGATACTCACAATGACAATACAAAACAAAAACAAAAACAAAGTGTGGCCAACTAGGCCCCAACCTCAGCACGTGCTACAGCGACATAAAGCCGCTGCAACGCTGGTATTCTGGAGAGGCCTAATCGGTGACGTGTCCAAAAAACAATGATACACCAACAATATTAAAACGCTAAACAAAAACAAAAAAAAAACAGTAACAATATAAAAAATAAAACACTAAACTTTAAACACTACTCGGCACTTTCTTGGCTGTATGGTTTGCCTTCCTGTGCTTAAAATAGTACAGCTAACAAAAATTCAAAACAAAAGTTTGCATTGCACTATGGATTGTTGCTTGTTGACATCAAAGAATCTGCAACATTTTCTGCAATTCTGCTTATAATTACAACTTTAAATTAATTATGTCACAACACGTGGCCAACATGGATAGTACAGACTCAAGAGGATATAAGTGTACAAACTGGCCACTTAAAATAATGGACAATGTTCGTGGCAGACTATTTGAAACATAGAACGATAATAATATTAGCAAATACACCACAACAAATACGTGAAATGTGAGAAATGCAAATACACCATTCTTGTCAGACATCTTTGTTCTTCAAAAAAACTCTCCCGTCGAAAAACACAAGCATCAAAATTTAGGTCACCGCTATAAATCACGCGCGTGTCTCTTGTCACGTCGCCCGTCACGTGTCACGCGTCACGTCGAAGTGTCACGGCGCGGCGTGCTATCAGTGTTGTCATAACGCGATGTGCGGTAACTGCCCGCCCAGCCGGCTGCGTTAATCGTTGGGCGTTTTATTTCATTCACCATTAAAGGGTTGTGCGTAAGCGAATACAAAAAATTATAATAATAAATAAACATTTTTGATGTTTTTTGCGTTTCTATCGATCAAACCTAACAATTAAATGATAAAATTTTAAACATTGAAAAAAGACGACAACCTCAGGCGGGAATCGAACCACGCACCTTCCGCATTCCGGGCGGCTGCCTTAACGGCTGCCTTAATCTATAAACGCAGCTTCATCTTAACCGAATGTTTAAATATTTGTAAAAATATTTCTTTCGGATCTAAGAGGTGAAAACTTCTAAGATTTGATGAAGCAATGTTGACTAAAAACATAAGCATCAAGCACTGACCAATTTCGACGGTTGAAAGCCAGACCTCGGTAGCCAAGTGGTTAAGTGGTTAATGAGTGACACTGACTGAGTGAAGTGAAGAAGAAACTTCATTTGTTGAGGTGTATCTGCTAATATTATTAAATAAATAAATATTATTAGCAGATACACCACATCAAATTGATTTGACATTATGAAAAACATTGGAATAAAGATTGCTAAAGGAAAAAAAAGGCTTTATTAGTAGTTTAATTGCTATATACTATTTAAATTTATGCATGCTCAATTTTAACACATTATGTTCAAGTGTTGATGTGTAATTTCTCATTAAATGAAATGTAAAAATTCTTTTGAGCATAAATATAATATAACCTGCATTGTAAAGTTACGCTTCTAACTGGTACGGCTCGATTTGTTTTTTATCGATTTGTTGTTGTATTTCTATTACCACCTCCTACAGGATAAAAACATCAAATCTCCCACTATTCAATAAACGATTGAGCTAAATTGGCGATTTAGAAGTGAGTGTTGCATTACGCTAACGATCCATTCTCAGGGGCTATATCAAAAATAATAAACCACCTACCGAGCGGCGATTACCCAATTTTCGGAGAAAAAGTATTTTCCTCTCTCTAAAGTAATGATGGTAACTGAGTGAAGTGGGGCGGGGAAGTAAGCCACAGTTGAATGAAGGCAGTGATATTAAAAAAAAAACAGTTTTGAATAATGCACTCGGGCGGCAATGTAGTACCGAAAAACTAACAATTCCATGAGTACATATATCTTTAGACGTATGTAGTACAACTTTACGTAAGCCTTAAGAAGGTAACAAGATAGATATACTGTTTTCTACAACACAAAGAAATGAACGACGTTTTACAGGTTAACTTGCGTTGAATTATTAAATTATTGATTTATTTATCGTGACGTTTCGAACCATTTGCAGAGTTCGTGGTCACAGGGAGACATAGATTTGAAATAATTGTGTAGAGGATTAAAATAAACGTTATTTAGAAATTATTTAATCAACTATTTATCTATCTGTATTAAACTTTAGCTTGCAAAGTTTCTTAAAAATTGGCTCTTTGTAAAATGTTGAACTTGAAAGTCTTTATAGGAAACCGAAATGCGTAAACTCGCTTAAACCGATCCGACTTATCGATATTTGAGTTTTTAGTGTATAAAAGGGGTCTGCGAGCATAAAGCGCGAGTAATTAAGGGTTAAGACGTATGCAACTTTACGTCTACGCAGCGATTTCTTCGAATTTACACACTATAAATTAAACGTACTTTTTACCTGGGTAAAATGCTTTACGCATACATCGAGGCCTGGAGTGACCTCATGTGATGTGAGGACTACCCTCCCTCTCCCTCGCCCAGTCAGAAAAGTTCGAAGGGGAAAAAAGAGGCCTACCCATTAAACAACCTGGTATCATCGGGATCCCTTTTTTTCGACCATTTTTTTTTGTCCTAATTTAATTTGGCATAACGAGTTAGGCATATTTTGTTTTGTAATATTAATCTTTTGACGTAATTGTTTTTGGCATACTATTTCAGTAAGCATAAATATGGTTTAGGCTCATGTTTTTTGCCCTAATTTTGATTTGCATAAAGTTATAAGGCATATTATTTATTCGTCTAATAGATATTATGCTTAAAGATAAACTGGTAGATTAGACAAGACAGAAGGTGGGTTATAGTTTCAAAATCCGCTATAATTTGGATTAGTTTTTTCATCAGGATTTGTCTTTGTAATATTTTTTATTTTATTGATAGCTATTTGAATCTGAAAAACCAAAAGTAGGTATTAGGTATATCAAATATAAATTGGATACCGTAGTGTAATAGTAGGTTAGGGTGCGGCGGGGGTGGCCCTTGGGCCACCCCTAAGCCGCCAACATGTTTATTTTTTATACGAAAAGTATTTTATTAAATGCAAACACAAAGTATCCAAAACTTACTTTTTCCCTATATAATTATTATGCCTATCAAAATTATGCTTAAATATAATTATGCATAAGCAAATTTAGGCTTTAGAATAGTATGTTTAACAATTATTATGCTGATAGTAGTAATGCTTTAAAAATTTGCCTATAGATTTATGACTATTTAATATTGTGCGTAACTATTATTAGGATAAGTATAAGTAACTATTATTATGTTACATTATGACATTAATTTTTATGCAAAAAAATAGAGAACCGGTACCATCCCTTCTATGCCATGGGGATGATAAATTAAATGTACTACCGCGTGTGCCTTGGCTGTGGCAAAGGGGCTTTTTAGTAGAACGATGATAATTTGGGTGAGAATTGTTGTCGGTTAGATTTGCAGGAAACGCTTGCACAATGTAAGAAAAGAATTGCTTTTTTTGGTTTTTTTTACATCAATTGTGAAAAAACATTTGTTTTGATGACTTTGAATGCTGTTTATACTTTATAGTTTATAGGTACTTAGAGACTAACCTCAATAGTAGTCTCGATAAGTTAATAATAAATCTAGACTTGTCCGAGTTTATGATCCCCAACTCGAAATTTTCATCAAGCGTGTTAATTAAGCTAATACTCATTGAGTGTAGCGGTGACCCAATTCTTCAACTCATAAAATATATTAATCTGGTCACCCCTCCAAGGCCATGTCATTGCGAAAGTACCTTAACTTTCACGATTGTAATCCGATCATATAGTAAACGTGCTCCTCTATTATGGTGGGTAGTAAGTTTAGATTGACAAATATGATTAAAGGAAATTATGTAGAACAATCATAATTAAAGATGGCGGCTTTGCGGTGGCGGGAAGACTCCTAATCTCGTTATAAGTGAAACTAGATCCGCAGCCTGAGGCTTATCACTATGAATTTGATAATAATGAAGCTCGCAAACACGGTTTTCGTCGAAAATCTCAGACAAAACTGATGGTTTGACATATTGTTTTTGTTTTTACGCTAATTTAGATCAAATGTGATGTTTGACACGCTAGCTTTACAAAGTTCAATACGGCAATAATATAACAGGCACAGTTCAATTAACTCTCTAAGAAATAGCCAGGGTGGAATAGACAAATTACGACATTCACTAAATGTGCGTGTGATAAATTTGAGTGTAGTTGTAGCAGTTTGGAGTTGTAGTGGTTGAGAGTATATGAGGTAACTGCTAGAAACCGCAAGAAACTTCAAGGGCTGGTCAGATCAACATGACAAAAATGACAAAAAAGGAATTCGTGTTTTTTCCGCGTCAGCTGGTCGATAAGTACCTACGACCGTTGCCCTCGCGGTGTAAATAATCGTTATTTTTAATGGTTTTCATTTTATTTTTCTTATGTTACTGCTTTAAAATAAATTAAAAATTATTAAAATACACATAATTTTAATTAAAAATGAAAAAAAAAAATCCCTTCTGATATTTTTGTCATGTTTAAAACACTTGACCTGACCAGGCCTTGAAGTTTCTTGAGGCTTCTAGCAGTCACCTTATATATGTTTAAACAATCGTAGCACATTAGTAATTGAAGGTGTATTTATTAAAATAATAATCAGAACAGCAATTAGTGGAAGAAATGGAGGGAGATTTTAGCGCAGCAGTGGGACTGGTGAGGGCTAATGTAAATGTAAATAAATCCATATCCAATATATACATAATCCATACATAATCCAGAATCCTCCATCAAGGACGTACGGAAGGACGAACACAGTTTGGTATTTACAATATTAGTTAGGCGGCAAGTCTCACCCAGCGAGAGCCCTCGTCGGCGTTTGTTTGTCTGCCCACACAAGGGTGACGACTATTCTCAAAAGGTACGATACATTTCATGGTTAGAGTTTTAGTGAGCATACGCACTCTCCAACAGTAGTAGTTTGAGAGTGTAGTAGTTGAGAGGAATAGCAGTTTTTTTTTCTCTTAAATAATGGCTTCGTGCGATCAGTTCATTTAGCCAATGTCAAGTTTTATATAGTAATTATTATTTTCTTTACATTATGTGGATGATAATGAGTGATAATGAACGTTTAATGGTAAATGACTTTCCCCCAAACCCCTCGAGACTCAATAAAGCTGTGGGACTTTATTGAGGTGTCACACGGACTTCTTGAGAGAATTCGAAAAGTGATGTTGGACTGTTTTGTTTTATTTGCTAACACTCATGCATTTTCACGAACACTTAACAGTAAATAATCCACCATTATTTCACATTAATATTCGACAAAACACAAATTATAGAAAATAATACAAAACTGCAGACATGACGCTTCACTTTCCGGCCAAAAAGTCTCCGGAGTAGCAGTTATGTATTTTATTCAAATACTTAGCAGCGTAATATCACTCTACGACTGTGTTTGTTAAAAAAGAGTAGTAAATGATTGAGAGTTGTAGTAGTGTTAGAAAATATTTTAATTTGGAAATATTTAAGAAGCGTACAGCACTCCAATAGTGATAGTGCAGAGTGTAGTTGTAGTAGGGTAAGTAGTAGTTAAGCATATCTATCTGAAAAAAATCCTTTAAAGAAAAACATACGGAAGGACAAACACTGTTTGGTATTTACAATATTAGTTAGGCGGCAAGTCTCGCTCAGCGAGAGCCCTCGTCGGCGTTTGTTTGTGACGCCTGCCCTGTCTGCCACACAAGGGTGACGTATGGCTTTTGGCTTTCGGCGACCGCACTATTCCCGAAGCATTTCACGATTGGAGTTTTAGGTCAAAAAGTCACTGGGCGCACGACGCGATGGCACTTAACCGGAAAATGTATTAGTTTGTGGCTGGGATTTTATTGGTCCGTGATTTCGTTAGTAAGCGATCATAATTATTTATTAATATAGGAAACGCTGCAAATAACTCTACTCCATCTGATGTTAAGTGGATGTTAGTCTATTCTATTCAATTCGCAAATGGTCCGCATAAAATTGATAAATACACTTTAAATGGTTTAAAACTTTTTTCACACGGACGGACACAGAAGTAAGAACAAATTAGCAGTACCTTATACTAGGCTCCATAAAATAAATAATTCTTTTAAGGGTTTGTGTGTACGATTATACAACAAAGTACCAAATGATATTTAGAAATTAGATCTTAATAAAATTTATAAGAAAAGCTTTATAAAACAGCTTATTATAAAGTGTCAGATTACACAGAAGAAGACAAAACAGCTTGGATCTGAAATGCTCCAAGTACTCCAACAACTATTTCTAATTGTCTATAATTAATTGATCCTTTACATTGTGTTGTAGTTTTGAATTGCATCATTTATTATTTTTTAAATTCATATTTTGCTGTGGTTTCTTGCGCCCGTTTTTTGCCACAGTTAAAAAATGACGTCCTGAATGGGTGCTAGGTTAAAAAAGATTTGGACGATTCAAAGTACTTATTTAATTGAGTTTATTGAATAAATATATTTTGACTTTGACTTTGACGAAGTCGCGACCGGGCCACTAGTATAACAATATAATGGAACTTACAAGATCGATTGATAATGTAAGGTATATACGACTGTGCACAGTCGCAGTCTTTCCACATCTCCACGGGGTCGAAGATATTTTACTGTTTTATGAATGTATAATTGATAAATTTTACCTAAAAATAAAATTTAAATTAAGCTACTTTCCCTATTCCAAGCCATGTACATTGTTTTGACGTTCCCGACCATAAAGTTACTACCTATACCTTTTAGCGGAATAGAGCAACAAACATGAGCTGTCAAACGAAACCGAAATAAGATGGCATTTGTGTGTGTCAAATGGTTTTAAAATGCGTTCAGCTTTTCGCATTAACATCGATATCGATTATATTAATTACTAACAGTTATAGTATTATTAGAATTAAAATATAATGGGATGGGAAAATATCCACGATTGCACGTTAAATCCGAAAAATTCCTCAGCGTGCTGATGAGTGCTGACAAACAACAGTAGCCAAAAACAGTTCTGTTACGTCGCATCACGCATCTTTTTTTATCCCAAGTGTTGTTGCTAGTGACATCCTGCTCGCTCAGCCCTCTGTTGCTCTATTCCGTTAGGTATAGTAGCTTTATGTTCCCGACACGACCTCTCGGTATGGGGCTGACACCCGAGTGTAATGTAAGGTTTGGTCACAGCATGCATTGTTGAAGTAGTTCCACTAACGAAACGCAAACTCCTTAGGATACATGTCCTTACATACCTTCTATAAATTCTCTTCTCCTCACATTATGGGTTTGGCTGTAGTCTGGTCTGGTGGGTATCTATCGTTTGTGAGTAGTTCATCCATTTGAACTCTGGACAGAATTCTACCATCCGCTACTACCGTTAAATTCTCTGGCAAACCACCAGCACAAAACAATGAATAAATACTTTCAACCAGAAAATAGAAAAAATTAGGCCATATCGCATCTTAGACAACGCACTACCTACGTTCACGCCTGTCGACTCTATTTCAAGTTTGTTTTTTTTTATTCTTTTATTCTACAATGGGTAAGCGCTTAGCCTTTATCTCACCTGATGGAAAGTGGCGATAAGGCCGAAGGTGGAAGCGCGCACACCCGGAATCCACAACCACTGAGGAACTAGCTATCTTATCTTTAACTGTCGCAACACAACAATGCTATAAACATAGTTGTTATGGCGACAGACTTAGATAAGATTATGGTAGCTAGCCAGGCGGACTTAACAGCCATACCACCAACCAA
Source organism: Scoparia ambigualis (assembly GCA_963921215.1). NCBI lineage: Eukaryota > Metazoa > Arthropoda > Insecta > Lepidoptera > Crambidae > Scoparia > Scoparia ambigualis. The sequence continues at coordinate 55,080,352 of OY992502.1, read as the reverse complement.
AACAAGTACATAACGATGTACCCCCCGCTGGGAATCGAACCCGGGACCTCTGGGTCTGAGACCGGTGGCTTAGCCACTAGACCACAGATGCGGCGTTTTTAGTCCGTCAGCCTTTCTCGTGTCATATAAGAAACCTTAGCCCGTAAGCACAACATGTAATAAACTGAGCTTGGCCTCTTCCCCTCCTTATTTGCTCTGCCAATGGAATTTGCACTGTAAACTAACTATACTCTGTTATATTTCCGTAAACTCGACAAGACCTTAGGACAATAAGAAGTATGAAACACAATGTAGCCTTCAGTGACTAGACCACGTGTCACTGCAAGGCGCAGCGAGCTGGGACACGTTAATACACGCATCGCTACTGCCTTCCGTTTATATTCCGACTCCTTGTTACTAAATAGTACAAACAAATGACAAGGATCTTGGATACCTGTGGTAGCGGATTCTACCCAGTTTACGATTGTTTGTACTATAACGTAAAACCAGACACAATAGAAATTAAATTGTTAATAACTTCTAGAAGTCCTCGTGACAGACAAGGAGTTATACGCTACCGAGCATAGTATACATTGCTCCGTCTCGTTTACTAGGATACTAGATCCAGTGAATTACAGGGCATAGGAGAATCCTATCAACAATGAGCATAAGACCCACCAGTCTGCGGCCACCGCAACCCTTGGTCGCGCGACGCAACCTGAGGCTTCACTATAGTGACATAATATATCATAGCAATGCAATATCCATTGACGTGGTGTGTCTTCAACGGACCCATACTTGTTACGTATTGACCTTTAATCCTACTAATATTATTAACGCGAAAGTTTGAAAGTATGGATGGATGTTAGTTACTCTTTCACGTAAAAACTACTGAATGGATTTGGATGAAATTCGGCATATAGATAGATAGTTTATTACCTAGATTAACACATAGGATACTTTTTATCCAAATATTCTCACGGGAACGGGAACCACGCGGGTGAAACCGCGAGCGGCCGCTAGTTAATCAATAAACCACGAAATAAAAATAAGAATACCTCGTACTAGTTAAGCAAAGCTTAAATTTTTAATTTAAAGAAGTTTTAACAAAAAGAGCGAATTAAACAATAGATACAAAACTAACTCTCATCACACGGTTTGAAGAATAACCCTCGTACCACAGGTAAGCCTGGTCGAGACAGACAGACTTACCGTGCAAATGTCGTGCACACAAACAGAATTCATCGCTACGATGCACAAAGCAGTCTCTTACCTGTCGAGGGTATCTTGTAAGGCTAGTTGTTGCTACTCGATGTATTAATCGGATTGTTCTATTATGCATCTTGTATCGTGAAGGTGACTGGTGAAACGGATTGCGCGTTTTTTAAAATCATTATCCTACTATTATCATAAACGCGATAGTTTGTAAGTATGGATGGATGTTTGTTACTCTTTCACGTAAAAACTACTGAATGGATTTGGATGAAATTCGGCATACAGATAGTGTATAGCCTGAATTAACACATAGGATACTTTTTATCCCGATAATCCTACGGGAACGGGAACCACGCGGGTGAAACCGCGAGCGGCCGCTAGTCATAATCATAATTCATGAGCCGTGTAAGGATTTTTTTTAAATAATTAGTTTAGGGTAATTTATGGCTGAATCAAAGGGACTGAAAGCGGTTACGGCATAAGGTTACGTTACCGGTACAAAATAAGTGTACCTTAATAAAATAGAGGTAAGGCTATACCGTTGTTTAACCTTTATGCGATATCGGTGCCGAAAAACGTTGCATTGACAGTTGTGGGGCCCGGGGTGAGGGGCTTTGATATCGAGAACAAAGCAAACTAATGCAAATTGATCAGAAAAACCATAATATGATAATAATCGTTTATGCTTAAAATGGTTGTTAGCCGTCTCTTTCATACCGAAATATACCTTTATTATTTATAAACTTAAAATTACGGGATATCGGAATATTTCGGTAACCGTTATTTTTCGGTATGACGTCATAGCGCTATATAAAGATACCATATTTTTTGGGTTATTCAGTCCCTGCTGAATTCTGCCACCTCCTACTTCTCATCACCTCCACCTCTCACCACCTCCAGCCGCATACCTAACACGTACTCACGAAGTTAATAAAATCATGATAAAGACAGACCGTACTAATAGATACTTAAATTAAGATTAAGATAAGACATGTTGTATTTGGTATATAAGCGGTAGGCGTTCTAGAATAAATCAGTGTATTAACATCATATCTGCGGTTCTTTTACACTCTCAGTTTCCCGGTATATTTGGAGACCCCGACAGTAATCATGGACGTAATACGCTAATAAACAGTGGCACCTGCGAATTATACTACAGCTACAGACACTTAAACAGCCTCATGTGGCATGTAGGTCATTGCAGGAGCAATAAGCGTGAAGCTATTGCTGGAGCCTAATTAGAATGGGGCTATAATTATAGACTTTGTACCCAAGCTACTTCGTGCTTTGGAAGGTATACGTTTCTGTCGGCTGTTGTCATAAAATGGAATCTCACTAACTCTCAGTGGCCAGCGTGGAGGATTATGTTTTAACTCTGAAGCCATAAATTAAGATAAAAAACTGTACTAAATAAGCTTCTGATACAATCATTTATCTTACAATGACAATATGTATATGTATATACAAATGAGCAATCCTTTTCACGTTCCATAAAAAAAAACAAAAGCGTTTCAGCCCGACAATCTATGCACCGTCCGTGCCGCATTTCCCCAGCCAGCGTAATGTCTAATTAGCTAATCGAATGCATCGGGCAATATCGCTAATGATAGAGCGGCGCCGCAGCCGGGTAATCACAGTGTCACGCGTCATGTCGGCTGACACCCGGACACCGGGACACCCGAGCGGCTCGCTAGCTAAAGTGACAATCAACAAATGGCATTGAATAAATAACCAGGCAGCAGTTCAGCGGGCAGTCTGGATGGGTAAGTATAGTCGTGTGGAATAGCAGCTAACTAAAGAATACTACCAACCTCTCTCTTCTCATGGGGGGCCTAAAAGGCGACTAACGGACTAAAGACTACACATACATCCAACAGCATATAACGGCGATGGGTCACACCTATCACGCTGAACACATGTGTATTTTGATGACACGTGGAGTATGGTAGAGGACTACTTCTGCGATCCTCATTGACTAGTCTCTGACTAACCCTTTGAGAATAATAGTCGGGAATCTATGTTTTTTTTCAGTATTTATTTAGTTATTAACAAAAAACAATATAAACTTACTATTTAACCGTGTCGCGTGGCGGTGAAAGAATACTACCACCCCCTCTCTTCCATTGGGTGTCGTAAAAGGCGACTAAAGGACTAAAGACTACACATACTTCTAACAGCATAGAGCGGCAATGGGCTCACCACCTGTCACGTTAAACACATGTGCAGTCGCTATTTGGTGAAAAGTGGACTATGGTAGAGGACTGCTTTTGTTGTCCTCATTGCCTAGTCTCTGACCAACCCTTCGGGGATAATAGTCGTCATTATATGTAGGTATGTATGCTATTCAGCCAACATGCGTATATGCTAGGTACATAATAATTAATATAAAAATTACAAAAATACAAAGCAAAAAAAAACAAATATTAAAGAAGAAAAAATATAAATTACAAACTACCCTTGAGACTCTACACATGACCCCTGAGTGGTGCTAAATGTGTGACACTGACTGAGTGGTAGAGCCACGCTGTGTTGCAGCACGCATTGGGCCGGCTCGCCCGGCGTAATACTACCCTTTCACAAATGTCTGGTGTGAAATAACGGCACTTGGTGCTGTTGTGTCCCTCCTCACAACAATTCCTTTTCCTTCCTTAAAGTCCGGCAACGCGCCTGCGATTCCTCTGGTTTTGCGGGTGTCCATGGGCGGCGGCGGTGATTACTCTCCATCAGGTGACCCGCCTGCTCGTTTGCCTACTTCTACTATATAAAAAAAAACTTAGGGGCTAATACTTATATGAGAAGTACAACTTTCATCTGTTTATTAAACTAGGTAATGTGTCTGCGAATACATCTGCATCTTAAACCTTATTGAAAAAATAATTTCATAAGTTTATCGCGCGTGCTGTTGGTCAGTTTCTACCGTGGCAAGTGCGCACGCAGATCTAAAGAAGCGAACAAATGGTGCCGAATAGAATATGTACCCTCATACTTTTACGCATCGCATCCACATTTGATCGCATCCGCTTCCCTTGACAAAAAACAATGTAACTCGAGTCTAACACAACGTGAGAACACAACAAGACATGTTGGTACGCGCAACAGGATAGAGCAAACATCTAAAATTAACGAGTACAACACAGTAAGGCGGTAGTGAGTCAAAGCTCTAATTACTGGACTGCACTCCCGTCTTCATTGTAATTAGTGCTGTGCCAATTGGATCTCTGGAACATGTACTTTAAAGGTCCATTATTAAACGTACTTTTGCTGTTTTGTAGTCGGATAAGGATCGGTAGTAGCGGGTTAATTTTTGTTTTTATTTTTCGCTTTTACATTTAAGCAACTGAAAAAGACAACTTGCCTCACTAATCGACTCGAGCTCACTCGAATATCTAGGATTACGAATGCAAAATAACAACTTAAAAAAACACACAAAAGGTTTTAATCAAAGTTAAAGTAGATACTACTATTAATTAATAGCATAAAATCCCTAACTTATGTATGTTATGAAAGGAGAATGACCTTTTTACTATTGGAGTTAGGCTAGTTTTTTTTTTGTTTTTTAGCTAGCTAACACAGCGCTTTAATGAAATAAGTAGTAATCAATAGCAGTAATGCTCCTGAACTATGAAGAAAAAATTACATTACAATATCATGCGGGAGTTTGAAGCTATCTTCATTTTTAGCTTAAGACTTTTTAGGTATTTTGAGGTTATGACAACTGTTATTGTATGACTGTCAGTTTAATTCAACATTTATTTATAACTTGACGCCTTCTTGACGCTTAACGCGGCGTTCTATAGAAAACCTTTTTTATCAGTAAGTAAGTAAGTAAGTAAGAACATATTTATTCAGCTACAACATTATTTAAAAAAAAATTACAGACATGAAGAAAAAAATAAAAAGTAAAATGACAGTAAAAAATAACAATTAAAACTATAAAGTTTGGCCGAAAAGGCTAACCAGCTCAGCTATTGTTGCAGCTACGTTGTAGCAGCCACAACGCTGGTTTTCAGCTGGGCCTTGAAATAGGGGCGACGTCATTAGTTACTGTTCTGAGCGTCAGTCACAAAAAGAAAATATCATATTAAAATTAGAAACGTACCTAAAAAACAATAACAAAACATTCCTACTAAATAAAACAAACTTAAATTAAACTTAATTTAAATTAATAACATCGACCTAATATAAGACGAATAAAATAAAAAATATATAAATGTAAATAAATAAATAAAGTATAATGTAAATAAATATAATTATCAGTTTACTTCTGTAACCCAGTGACATATAACCCCTTCCGTCCACGGTTACTTCTGTAACCGAGAATTTTGCAATTTTGCAAACTCGCATTACGACCACGGTGAGTGTAATTACTCAAAACACGTATTACGTAGGCCCATTAAAATATTTGAGATGATTCTGTGGTTACTAATTCAGTATAAAAGTAAAAGAAATCTATTTAATGACAAACATAATTTCACAGAAAAAAATAATGAAATTGGCGAGAATTGACAGTTCGCCAAAACGGAATTTTGCAACGTAAGCGTTTTTAAAAATGTCGAAATACTCTTCTACTCACCGTATTTCCTAAATAAGTGCACATCAAAACAATCGCATACTAATTATTGTTAAGGATTATTATGGTTTGTTTACATTTGTAGACAGTGACATTCCAATATATATTTTTTTCTGACCAAGCGCCATAAACACGGCATCGTTCTTTGTTAAGGTTGTTGCTCACTACACTTAGTTTGTAGTTCCGCAAGAAAATTTGATGTGGCTCTATGGATATTAATTGATCCGTAGAGCAATTGAAACTATGGCATAGTGTACGAGTACCTTTAGTAAAAAAATGAAATTGTTGACAATCTTGACGGTTCGCCATTTTTTTTGCATAGGATTTTTTTGTGCTAATAATGTGTTAATTACTCTTCGTAACCATCGTTCTTCCTAATAATGTGCACATCAAAACAATCATTATGGTTTTAGCTATCGAAAATGATATGATTCTTTATAGTTTGAAACAGTGACTTCCAAGTAATAACGACTTCTAAATGTCGATATAAAAAAATATTTTTGTTTTTTGTCTTGGAATCTTTATTTTTGTCATTTTTGTTGTAGCTTTTCGTAATTAACTTTTAACTTATTAAAATACTGAGTTTTCTAAGCATTTGGTACGTAGTTTAGGTTTTGATATAGCTTTAGCAATGGGTTAGTTCTAAGCTTTTTTATCAGCTCGGGTAGTCTCGGGTCGGCGTCGGCCAACTTTTGGACAGCTGTCAGATTGAGTTGACGGTAGGAGCCATATTGTATATACGGTCGTGGACTGGTGAGTGGTTAAGACTTTTTAGGTATTTTGAGGTTATGACAACTGTTATTGTATGACTGTCAGTTTAATTCAGCATTTATTTATAACTTGACGCCTTCTTGACGCTTAACGCGGCGTTCTATAGAAAACCTTTTTTATCAGTAAGTAAGTAAGTAAGTAAGTAACATATTTATTCAGCTACATTATTAAAAAAAAAATTACAGACATGAAGAAAAAAATAAAAAGTAAAACAACAGTAAAAAATAACAATTAAAACTATAAAGTTTGACCGAAAAGGCTAACCAGCTCAGCTATTGTTGCAGCTACGTTGTAGCAGCCACAGCGCTGGTTTTCAGCTGGGCCTTGAAATAGGGGCGACGTCATTAGTTACTGTTCTGAGCGTCAGTCACAAAAAGAAAATATCATATTAAAATTAGAAACGTACCTAAAAAACAATAACAAAACATTCCTACTAAATTAAACTTAATTTAAATTAATAACATCGACCTAATATAAGACGAATAAAATAAAAAATATATAAATGTAAATAAATAAATAAAGTATAATGTAAATAAATATAATTATCAGTAATCATTATAACTTAAGAGAACACTTTTGATATGTGAATGATTAAGATAGACGCAATAGATATCGAATAGGCTGGTTTGGTCATTCTCCTTTTACAGATTTTGGAGTCGGTGCCAAGCCAAGTAACCTGCATCATTTAATATTTATCTTCAACTTTTTTATATATTTTTTCTGTACAGGCTTCCCTCTGTTCATGTTAACATTACTCATATATTCTATGCTCCTCGGTGCTGTGCTAGCCTGTCCTACTATTAGTTATTCTGTGGTGCTACCCACTGTCTTAATACATACATACATACATACATATATCTAATCACGACTATTATCCCCGAAGGGTTAGTCAGAGACTAGGCAATGAGGACAGCAAAAGCAGTCCTCTACCATAGTCCACTTTTTACCAAATAGCGACTGCACATGTGCTCAGCGTGACAGGTGGTGAGCCCATCGCCGCCCTAGGCTGTGGGATGTATGTGCTTGCAGTCTTTAGTCCGTTAGTCGCCATTTATGACACCCAAGGAAAGAGAGGGGGTGGTAGTATTCTTTCACCGCTACGCGACTCCGTGTCGTAATACGAGTATCATTAACCCGTCTGGCCGGCCGGTTCCGTATTACGTAAAACAAAAAACGAGCGAGCACATTCGCCCAAATTGTTTCATCAAAACGTTCACATTTATCGAATGCCGCAAACAAACGCGAAGTACCTACGCGAGGGGAGTCCGTGTGAATTTTATCAAAATTCAAATTCAAAGCCAACTCAGAAATCGCGTTTCCGAAGTGCGAATAGTTGGTGCGGCTGCCTGATCTTAACAACGTGGAAGCACGTCGCAAACTTCCCGCGGTGTCCGAACTATTCAGTGTACGCCGTCAGACTGCGGTGGTAGGGCGGCCGAGGACTCGCGACTTTCAACTTTCAACCCTTTGATGACATATAAGAAATAGATACACAATCCCATACTAAATCACGTGGATTTTTTTTTAATTTATTTTGTGACCATGGATACTAGTCCTTCAGTCGTAATATTAGAGTTCATTGATTATGCTTAAACTGATGATAATGAGTGACGCTAATATGAAAGTTTAATGCTAAATGACATTTCCCTCAAACCCATAAAGTTACTAAAGTAACAAGGCGGTTGGGTTTAAAGTTACTGAAGTAACTTTATGCCCAACCCCCTTGAGTTCCAGTAAAGATGTGGGACTTTACTGAGATCTCGCACGGACTTCTTGAGAGAATTGAAAAAGTGATGTTTTGTTTTATTTGCCAACACTCATGCACGTTCACGAACACTTAACAGTAAATAATCCACCATTATTTCACATTAATATTCGACAAAACACAAATTATACAAATTAAACAAAACTGCAGACATGACGCTTCACTTTCCCGCCAAGAAGTCCAATCGTAGTGGAATAGTGGCAGTGTTGACATATGCATTTGACGTATGTGTTTTAAAAGAAAAGCATTTTTAGAAGGAGCTCTTCGTCATGTTAAGACCATATTGACACTATGCTCGCACTCTACGGAAAAAAGTAATGTACTCTCTGCCTACTACCTACTCCGGGAGACGAGCGCGATGTAAGGATGTAAGTTTATCACTTGATCTCATTAATCCGCTGCCGCCGCTGCTACGCAACCTGAGCGGCGACTGCCTCAACAGAGGAAGAAAAGTAGCCATGGAGTCATCCATGGAGCTACTCCTGCGGCACCGCAGATTCATCGCTTTACCAAAGTGGAAAGAAGAAGAGGAAGCCCGCTTGTCGCAACCTATGCGATGTTGCACCGACCGGGCCGAACTACCTGCTGCGTCCAACTATAACGACGACGCTGCTGTGCGTGTCCCGAATCCATAACTCTACGAAGGCAGAGGGGAGATCGTAGAGGACATACGGATCAAGAGGGTCGAACGACCCTTAGAGTGAGTTTGCTAGAGTTTGTTAGAGTCCCGCCAAAACGTGAATTTTAATTAATTTGTGGTGAGATTACCGACCGTCCTGCTATCGGCCTTTACTAAAGAGGAGTTTTGGCCGAAAGGTGTCCTGTTCCCGGCGGTTCCGTTGTCGGCTACCTGACACTGCGCTTCGTCACACGTCGCCGTGTTTAGATGTGAAATAGTGATAAGTTTTTATATCACCTGATCTGTCGGCGGCCATTTTGCAATAGGGCGCTTACTTCCGCATTACTTCCTGTTTATGTCCGGTCTAGGTATAATGACGATTTCCATGAAATTTTGTATGGAGACTTTATAAAAAACCTATAGCACTGGAATCATTAATAAATAAGCTATCTGGCTATGTATATTAAAGAATAGTTTGATTCTATATTTACTTCCGCATTACTTCCTGTTTATGTCCGGTCTAGGTATAATGACGATTTCCATGAAATTTTGTATGGAGACTTTATAAAAAACCTATAGCACTGGAATCATTAATAAATAAGCTATCTGGCTATGTATGATAAGGAATAGCTTGATGCTATATTAAACTGCGAAAAAAAGTAAAAATAGGAGAAAGTACTTTTTTTAATATAAAATAATAAATTTAATAATAAATAAAAGCATGAAAGGTGTAATCATTATTATGAGTATTATTTGTTTAATTTACAATGTAAATACACGTTAAAAACAGAATAAACCTCGCCATACCTTTTTTTATATGCGCCAGAAGGGGCGCGTATAGTAACGAGCGATAACAGACACGGTTCGAACCCACAAAAAAAATCGCGCGCAGTTCCTCTATTCGGTGCCGTATTGAAACAACTGTGGCGTTGTAATGCTGTCTTTGTCCCACTCTATACATTAAAACAAAGAAAACAAGGAATAGCAATAGTTTTAAGAGCGAAATTCAACTCCAAATATATACGAGAAAGAGCGACCTCCAGGAGGCCTCCGACAGATGCGGGTATAAAAATTTGCGACCTGGAGTATGTATGTTAGTCTGTAAGGTATTATCTATGGGCCTGCGTTGCCTAAACACAAATTAATAAATAAATAAAATTAATAAAAACATAAATATAACTCACTCACTTCGTTTGATACCGGAAGGCGCTGTTCTATAACACTTAGCGGCGCCACTAGACATATAGAATTAATTCTATTCATTGAGCATTGATCAGTGCGCGGCCGGAGTTGAAAGTATAATAGCCATGCAAATTTTTTAATTCGCTATAATAATCGAATCATGAATTAAGTAGAATAAAGGCACTCTGTTCAGTATACGATTGATGTTTGCCCTCCACCTGGGTCAAGCCGTCCATTACAAAGTACAACCTTAAAGCTTTTCGAAAATATCTCACATCCACACAGAAAATTTTAAGCTCGTTCTTGCACACGTACAGTCAACATAACAAGCCTTCTTGTCGCAGAAAACAAACGTTTGGAAGAACCCTAAGCCGTACACTCGGGATTCGCGTCGACTACACAACGATGGGAAGGAAATGTCTTGCAAAAATAAAATGTTTCTAAAAACGCCGCTTGTTTATTCATGCATTCCAGTTGCCCACATATTTTATTGTTTGTATAGTTTTAATTATATATTCTTTGGATGTATTGATAAAAAATTAATTAATAGAAATAAAAATTGCGAAAATAAAAAACGTAATCCACGGAGCCGTATGTTCGGCACATCAAGTGTGTATAGCCAAAAATACGGCGCCGTATATAGCAGGATTATCACACTGAATGCACTGAATAGAAAATATAACTTTTCGGCGAAATCGAACAAAGTCTAATGGACGGAGTTTTGAAGATGAAAGTACATCAATAAAAACTGCTGTAATAGATGAGACAATAAGCAATCTTCCCGAAATATCAGACGATGACATGGATGAATTACAAGTACTTAGAGATCGAGTTGAAGCTCTTGAAACTAAACTAAAAAATGCACACAAAGAAATAGAAAATTTGTCATTACAAAACAACGAGTATAAACGCTGTAATGATGACCTTCAGAAAATGAATAAATCACTACTAAAAGAAACAAGAAGCCCCGCTAAATGTAAACAAACGCCAAAAAGGAAAGCTAGCGCAAGACACTCACCAGAAAATGTAAATAGAGTTAAGGATATAGAAGCAATATCGGAACAGCATAATATGATAGGAGCGCCAAATTCAAAACCAATATTAGAAAACACAGCTCATAAAAATTTAAGCCTAAACAAGATATGCATTTTAAGTACAAACAAATACAATAAAATCCTGAAAATTGCAAAAGACAACCTAGATAATTACTCAACGCTGTGTCACTATTTAAAACCTAACAATTATGTACGAGGATTATTGACTGATATCATAATTAAATTGGATAACTTCACGATGAATGATTTCTGCATAATTTTAATTGGAGATGAAGAATTTAAAACAACCCATGATTATTTTAAAACAATTACTGATATTAGAGCTGCATTGCAAGATGTGAAGCATACAAACATAATAATCTGCGCTCCAACGTATAAGTACGGAATTCATATGAATATGTTCAACTGGAGAGTGGAGAACTTTAATAAACTTCTCTATCTGGACATATTAACTCATGAGCACGCGTATATACTGGACTCTAACAAAAATTTGAAGTATGACTTTACCATGTTCAATAGACACTCTGGCAAGCTAAATGACTACGGTATGCGAGTTATATTTAAAAATCTCAAAGAATACATAGATGAGTTATCTATATAAATGACCTGCCTAATACATTAACTCATCCTATGACGTTGTTTGCTGATGATAGCACAGTAACAATAAAATGTAATGACATTAACACTTATGAATCGGACATAAATAAAGCATTGAAATCTATAATTGCTTGGTTAGAAAATAACAATTTAATAATTAATTTAAATAAAACTGTAATTATGCAATTTAATCAGAGAGTGCGGGATCCGAGCGACGTCAATTTGGTTTTTCGCGATGATGCCATACATCAGGTTGATACAGCAAAATTCTTAGGACTTCAGATAGACAAAAAATTAAATTGGAAGAAACATATAGAGGAATTAAGTAAAAGAACTAGCAGCTTGGCCTATGCACTACATAAACTAGCCTCCACTGTCAATACGGATACACTACTTACAGCATATTACGGTACAGTGGAATCTGTACTGAGATATGGGATTATTTTCTGGGGAAATTCCACACACAAAGATCAAATTTTTAAAATGCAAAAGCGATGTTTACGGTATATTTTTAAAATACAAACAACTGATAGTTGCAGACCGTTATTTATAAAAAATAAAATTCTTACACTTCCGTCAATTTACATTATTGAAGTAGCACTATTTGTTAGAAAAAATTCCCACCTCTTTCCACGTTTATGTGACAAGGTGGTTCGAAACAGACGAGACAACAATCGACTGTGTATTCACTTGTCTAAAACTGCATTACTGCGAAAAAGTGTAGTCTGTATGGCTCCTATAATTTATAATAAAATACCCAAGAACTTAAAGGAACTAAATGCTAACTTATTTAAAATAAAACTCAAAAAATTATTGGTGAACAAATGTTACTACAGTGTTGAGGATTTCCTAAATGACAAATTTTTGTAATGCAATAATTTTTAGTTTTTAGTTTTAGTTAATATAATTTTCATCAAATTCATGTAATAATTTCTAATTAGTTTTCATGTAATTTTAATAAAATGTATGTAATTATTCTTTATTAATTTCATGTAATTTTAATCAAGTTTATCTTATAATTTTTAATCTTTTATAATAACTAATTAATTTTATTGTTATTTAAAAATCTACCTGCATGCCGCCACCTTCAAATTTTTGCACACCTTTACTGGTAAAACATGTTGTGTCATCCCTATTTCGTCACCTTAATCATTCTACACATGTTTATGCAAATAAATTTTTTTTTTTTTATTTTTTTTTTATTTTTACGAATATTTACATTTCACAATACTAATGATCGATTTCAGCATTTTTAGGAAATTAGAAGGGTATTTCTCCGCACCCAAAGTTTTCAATGTCTGGAGGTTTATTTCCGTAACTAACTGACTAATTGATCTGCAAATTTTTTCACAGTGTACCTTAGACTTTTACCCATCTGGGACAAATAAGTTTTTCTTAATAATTACAATTTAAATATATAAAAAAAATATTCAAAAGTCGTTCTTCTGATTCATATGACGTGTCCGTTACCCAGTTTTCTGAGCAAGAGTGACAATATTATGTTTTCTCATTGATAAATCAATATCTATTATAGTTATATCAAAACAAGATTAGTTGTTTACTAAGATAAATATATTTGGTACTGATTATCTGCGTTAGTTCATTAATTAATAAAGAAATACTGAATGTCCGGCACAAAAGTTTGATTCATATGACGCGCGCTTCATTCGATCGTACAGCCAAATACGAAACATCAGGCGATTATTCATTCCCTGCGCCGGAGGTAGCCAGTCACTCGACAGACGTGGCAGGAAGGTGGCATGCAGCTAGTTCGGCTTCGATGCCGAGACACAAAGATAAATACTTGATTAATATGTGCTTGGTACACCTGTGTTTCTGATTAATATGTCTCTTTCTTTAATTAAGTTAAACTGTTTTAAACTTGAATCTGCGCGAAATATAATGCAATTGGGGTACAGATACCTATTTGGGTAAAAATAATAATCCCGAAGCTGGTGTGTGTGATTACTAATCACACACACCAGCAGATAGATACGTTGAATTTATTTATTTATTTATTTATTTTGGTTCTTCAACATTAAATACATTTCACATTCTTAATAAAAAAATACACTATTCATATATACTAAATGATCTAACACTTATAGAAGAACACAACATGCGCTATGATTAGACATCTATACCTTATACTAAAACACTAAATTTAAAAAAAAACAACTAAATATTAAACAAAACAAAACAGATCTTTGAAACAAACACTAAATTAAAAAGTTATTTTACTAAAAAAACTAAACTAAATTAATTAAACATTTTTTGAAACACATTAGAGACATGCTCAAATCAAAATCGCTACTTTTAGATAGGGCATTGTACGTCCTGCAGAGTCGTGGCATGACAGAATTCAGACCGATGTTGGTCTTGGACATAGGTGGAACAAACAGATTAAATGCTTTTTCCTAGGTAGTCGGAGATGCGTGCTCATCGTGACCGTGGCAAGCACATTGCTGCAATCCAAGTAACCGTTTACCAATTTGTAAAAAAATACCATATCGGCAAGCTTGCGTCTGCTGGCCAAAGGACGAATACGATAATGTGCCAGGCGATCATTATAACTACAAAGTTTTTTAGGTGATTTCTAAATGATAGGTGGTAAGGAGCGACATTTTATTAACGTTACACCAAGCGACTAGTCTATCGAGGTCCTCCTGTAAATGGATTACGTCTAAGTTAAAGCTTACAGGCTTGACGATTTTTAAATCATCTGCAAAGAGATGGAATTCGGAGTTGACAAACATTCAGAAATGTCGTTGATGAACACGTTAAACAATACTGGACCCAAATGTGAACCCTGAGGTACACCTGAATGAGCACTAAATTCATTCATGCATTCCGCGTAACCTCTAGCCACTTTCAGTGTACAGAGCTCTCTGAGGTGCCAATAGCGTTAGTGCTAGCATGTCGCTGTGAGTTATAGGGTTTATCATTATAAAAAGTGTTAGACTGTATTTTATTTTTGTCGTACCATCTTTTTTAACATTTCTGCTTTTTGTTATTACAATTTTTGAAATAATTTGTTGGTATACATACTGTAGTTAACGAGCACGTGGCGCGGGGTAAGTGATTCTACCTTCTGAGCCAGGGGTCGTGGCTTCGATCCCCACCCAGGACAAACACATTGTGATGAACATTATGTTTGTTCTGTGCCTGGGTGTTACATATGAGTATATTATTTATATATTTGTAATATTGATAAGATTTGGAGGTTTGCAGAACGTTTTCGGAAGGAGAACGTACGAAAGGATCCAGACAAGTATGCTTTATGGCAAGTGAAAATGCGAGAGGCCTATTTAAAAAGGAAGAGCGAAATTTCAATTCTACATGAGGCAACAAAATCACCTTTACCAATAATTCCAGCACCAGTTTTGGTAAAATCTCTCAGGGTACGTTTCCCAAATACTTATGCACCAGTTTCGCACAAGTGCAGAGTGCTTTCATTGAAATATTTTCTATGATATTATATCTTCTTGAAATATTTTCCCTAATATCTTCTGTACCAGATTTACCGGGATCTCTTAGGGCACGTACTCCAATAAGTCCCATATCAGATTCACCCAGATCTCTCAGCCCACAAACTCTATTATTACTAACTACATCTACCTGTTTCGAAAACCCACAACGTTTACAAATAGCTCAACAAAAAATGTCAGCAATGAAGAAATCTCCCTGAAAAGTACAGAAAGAAGCTACAACGTTTGCAAACTTAAAGAAAGTTAAAAGATCTGCAGAACTAACATAAACAAAAAAGACAAGAGATAGATGAATCTGATAATTAGAAGTTACATCTGTTTAGTAATGTTATTAATACATTAGACTTAGCCAAACTTTTGTCGCTTTACTTTTGGTGGATGTGTCGCTTCACTAATATTACTCTCTGAATACATATTGACCGATTTTTCAGAATAGATTTTCATTGTTGTTCCCGATTCTTTTTTATATTCACAGATTCTGATTCATATGGCCCAAAAAATTTAAAGTCAGTTATCTCGAAAACCGTTAGATTAAAATGTGTCCCTCTTTCAAAAATATCTCGGTGGCTATACTCACCTTGGACGGGAGAGTGGTTAAGAGCCTGTATTTACCAGTAAAACATTTAAAATATGTAAGTGTCAGTCCACGAGAAAAAGTAGGTACTTTTTCTCGTAAGTAAGGTTACTTATATCTGTTTTTCGGAAAAATTAACGTTTTCTATTTCTATTTTTTTTATAAAATGTAGGTCAGAAAGCCCATAACTTGGTCTCAAACTTATTATTAAACTCAAACTATATTTTTATTAACAAAAATGGAGAAATGTTACACACATCGGTTTAAAGTGACGCTGTCTCGTTTTTATTAAAGAAGACAGATAGAGACAGCGTCAATTTAATCCTAAGTGCAATATTAATCAACGTTTATTAATAACAGGGAAAAGTGTATTAGAAAAGGCATAAATTTAAATTTTATACTCATATTTAATCTTAATATCTTCGTAACAACGCATAGGATGTTGATCTTTTATTATTTCGGCGACTTATTAATTACAGATTATTAGTATAGGCATAACCCTATACCTACCAGAAGGCACCTTTACCCATGAAATGTCACATTTGTTTGTCATCCAATAATTATTAATTTGAATATTGCACATCGAAAAATATGATCTTGTGCGTTTTAATTTGTAAAAAGTGTTTCATTCCAATTATAACAATATCTATCTACAAGACGTTACTTAATTAAATTAATAAAAATCAACTGCCAAAATGTTTGTACGCGCATTCACTTTAGAACGGCTCGACGGATTTGGCTGATTCTTTTTTGTTGTGTTCGTAATTGTCTGGACAATAAAACCACGACTATAACCCCCAAAGGGTTAGTCAGAGACTAGGCAAGAAGGACAGCTAAAGCAGTCCTCTACCATAGTCCAGTTGTCACCAAATAGCGACTGCACATGAGCACAGCGTGACAGGTGGTGACCCCATCGCCGCACTATGCTGTTGAATATATGTGCAGTCTTTAGTCCGTTAGTCGCCTTTTACGACACCCAAGGGAAGATAGGGGGTGGTAGTATTCTTTCACCGCTACGCTACACGGTTAATTAGCAGGACAAGGACTGAGTGAAATTTTTTTTTGGACATTGTCACGGTATACTGGTTGTTCACGCGGACGAAGTCGCGGGCGGGCCGCTACTATCTAATAAAGCTTACAAAAGGAGCCAAACATGTACCATTCCAGAACAACAACGCCGAATAAACACAATATTAAAATCATATCTCGGTGGAGCACTGCCAAATAAACAAACACAGATACATAGCTGGCATACGGGTAGCCTGTAGCCTGTATCCGCGCGGGATGCAAAGCTTTGTTCGCGTTACCGCTTACCGCTATTAGCGGACAAAAGCCGTTTAGTTGCGTGTTATGAATCTGAGCGCGGCAGGGTTGGCATTCGTCGACAGAGATTATCGTAACTAAAATTATAAATGCGAAAGTTTGATTGTTACGCTTTCACGTTAAAACCGCTAAACTTTGATATAGAGATACATAGAGCCAAAACGGTTTAGGCTACTTTTTGCCGAGACAAATTAACGCAAGCGAAAGTGCGGGCAAAAGGTAGACTACGACTTTTCAACAATTTGTTATTTATCCTAGACTCCTCTACGTTGCTTGTTTTTCTAAAACTGTGTATCCGCGCGGGATGCAAAGCTTTGTTCGCATTACCGCTTACCGCTCACCGCTATTAGCGGACAAAAGCCGTTTAGTTGCGTGTTATGAATCTGAGCGCGGCAGGGTTGGCATTCGTCGACAGTGATTATCGTAACAATTACCTATTATAAATGCGAAAGTTTGATTGTTACGCTTTCACGTTAAAACCGCTAAACTTTGGTATAGAGATACATAGAGCCAAAACGGTTATAGGCTACTTTTTGCCGAGACAAATTAACGCAAGCGAAAGTGCGGGCAAAAGGTAGACTACGACTTTTCACCAATTTGTTATTTATCCTAGATTCCTCTACGTTGCTTGTTTTTCTAAAACTGTGTATCCGCGCGGGATGCAAAGCTTTGTTCGCGTTACCGCTTACCGCTCACCGCTATTAGCGGACAAAAGCCGTTTACTTGCGTGTTATGAATCTGAGCGCGGCAGGGTTGGCATTCGTCGACAGTGATTATCGTAACAATTACCTATTATAAATGCGAAAGTTTGTTTGTTAAACTTTCACGTTAAATCCGCTAAATTTTGGTATAGGCATACATAGAGCCAAAACGGATATAGGCTACTTTTTGCCGAGACAAATAAACGCAAGCGAAACTGCGGGCAAAAGGTAGACTAGACTTTTCAACAATTTGTTATACAATCTAGATTTCTCTACGTTGCTTGTTTTTCTAAAACCGTGTAGCCGCGAGATTACCGTTATTACCGTTTTACCGCTTACCGGACAAAAGCTGGGTTTTAGTTGCGTGTTATGAATCTAATTACCACTCGTCGACAGTGTTGACTATAGTAACTAAAATCATAAAGTAAATAACCGTGCCGCGTAACGATGAAAGAATACTACCACCCCCTCTCTCTTTCCTTGGGTGTCGTAAAAGGCGACTAACGGACTAAAAAACTGCACATACATCCAACATCATAGAGCGGCGATGTTCTCACCACCTGCCACGCTGCCTAAGCACATGTGCGGCAGTAACTTGGTGAATCGTGGACTATGGCAGTGGACTGCTTCTGCAGTACCCATTGTCTGGTCTCTGACTTATCCTTTGGAGATAATAGACGTGCTGCCTCGAGAGAGAGTCCTGTGCAGGCTCCACTAAGATAAGATAAGATATACCTATCGTAGCGACATCGCGTTGAGTCAGCAGTTGGTACGTGATCGTAGCATCATAGCAAAATACCGCAGCTACAGTATTTTGCTACGATGCTACAACTACGCAATGTCGCTACACGGTGTCGGCATGGATTAAAATATAAAATATAAATCTTTTACACAAACTTTGTCTTGACGATTACAAACACAACAAAAAAGTATTAGCCAAATAAGTGCAGCCGTTCTAAAGTGATGCGCGAACATGTTTGTGTCAATTGTTTTTTTTATGTACCTATTTAGAAAAAAATATGCTGCAATTGTTGAGCTAATCGTTGGTGGCAACCCTACGCCAGGCTTCCGGTAATAAGTTTACAATTATAACATTATTCAATTAACAGCATGAGGCTAATGACTTAATGACGAGTAAATAGGCTGAGATAATATAGGCATTCCATAAATATTTTTTATTTTAGAGTTATGTTTTGCACTTTAAATTTTTTTTTAAATTCACCAAAAACCACTTGGTCTGCCGGCACTGCTGATAATACAAAAAAAACGACCTAATACAATTCCGTACAATTTTTTTTCTGTAACTAACAACTCATAATAGATAAAAAATTTAATAGAAAAAAAAATCAACCTGTCTCAGCAAGCTCGAGTGGGATTCGAACCCACGACCTTTGGATTGCCGGTCCACTGTGGGTTCGAATCCCACTCGAGCTTCCTGAGACTGGTTGATTTTTTTCTAGTAAACATTTTATCCGTTATCTATATAGCATTGTGAATGCAAAATTTCAATAACTCATAATAGTCTACAAAATAAGATCTCATTTATTTTTGATTTATTAATAGCTAATATATTAATACATTTCCCTTAATAGTAGGAACAATGAGCATCAACTTAATCGAAACACGCTCAATAGTCAAAAAGGTCTTCTCATAAAGGTAAAATAAGTCTTAACAGGAAAGATAAAAGTCTATTTTTGTTTAAATCAAAAAGTTTGACATTGTTACTCAAAAATGGTTTTTAAAAACATTATAATAACGTTGTTTCTATCCTAAACGTCTGCACTGGTGTTACTCTGTGCCTACTCAAAATTTATTGCTGAAATTAATTTGAACAATTTGTTCAAGACAAATTACGGCGCCAGGAATAGAACACACAAAAACAAGTGCCACTCGCTTATAAATTAAAATTGGTAGGAGCATATCCAAAGAGCATTTTCGCCGGGCCCATTATACGGTAATCCGGGTGAAATTAACTCAGGCACACTGACTCGAAATGTGGGCAGGGCGGGGTAATTCCTCAGTGGAGTCGTGTGGACACCCTCTCATTGCAGTAATGAAATTTAAGAATCGGGATTGTTCTTTTCTCATGGCTTGGTTACCTTAGCAAAAGTAAAGATAAAAAATTGTTAAGTTCGAATACTGAGGCAGTATATAAAATTCACATTCTGACCAATTTCACAGATTAAATAATAGTTCCAAAGTCTTGGGTTTCTGTAGGAAATAGGTCATTTTAAAATTAAGAGAGATACTGTTAAGAGAATTTGATTACATAATTAAAGCTCTACTGTTTTTATTTGCCGACACTGCACAAATATTTTCTCATTAAAATTCGGCAAATCATACACGAGTAATAATAGATAATAAAACTAAAATCTTACTAATCCACGAACAATAAGGCAACTCGCCATCTCCAGACCAGCTAGATAAGGCTATTGAGGTCCTTAACTCACTAGCCTTGCTTAGATAAGATAAGGTTGTTGATAGGCATCAACAACCTTTGATATACCTACTCATAGATCGTATGACATTAAAAATACATAGATACATATATATTATACTCACGACTATTATCCCCGAAGGGGGATAGTCAGAGACTAGGACACCAGGCAATGAGGACCGCAAATGCAGTCCACTCCATCTTTAACCGCCTCCGTGGTTTAGTGGCTAAGCCACCGGTTTCAGTCCCAGAGGTCCCGGGTTCGATTCCCAGCGGGGGGTACATCTTTGTGTGCTCGGTTTGGTTCGTGGTAGGGCTGTTAAGTCCGCCTGGCTAGCTACCACCATCTTATCTAAGTCTGTCGACATAACAACGATGTTTATAGCATAGTTGTGTTCCGACGGTTAGAGATAAGATAGCCAGTTCCTCAGTGGTTGAGGATTCCACGTGAAGCGCGCTTCCACCTTCGGCCTTATCATCACTTACCATCAGGTGAGATGAAGGCCAAGCGCTTACCCGTTACCCGTAAAAAACCTGCTACGGTCCACATTTCACCATAGCAACTGCACATGTGCTCAGCGTGTTAGGTGGTGAGCCCATCCCTGCTCTATGCTGTCGGATGGTTGTGCAGTCTGTAGTCCGGTAGTCGCCTTTTACGACGCCCAAAGGAAGAGCTGGGTTGGTAGTATTCCATTAACTACCTCCAAACAGCACAGAACAGCAGAAAATAAAAATCTTTGAAATGAAAATAAAAACAGCAGAAAATAAAAGAGTTCTCACAGTACAACGCGATGTCATTTTTACAAGGTTATTAGGATTCCGGGTGAAGGGCGTTTCCACCCTCAGCCTTGTCGTCACACTTACCTTTTTTTTCTTTTTTCTTTTTTTTATAGATATCGCGGCAGATGACACCACTCCACCTGATGTCAAGTGGAAATGGAGGCCAGGCGCAAAGACAACCTGGCGCAGCGTTAACAAGACGTAGGTAGTATCAGTCACCCACGCCCTGCAAGGCCCTGGCGAGAAAAAAAGCCTGTCATTTTTCCATTGTTAAAATTAAAAAGACCTGTTCTATCTTTCAAATATGAAAGGAATTAAAAACAAAAGAGCGCCGCTGTTCTGACTTTTAAATATGAAATTTAGAACTAAAAACAAAAGAGCTAACCACAAAGAGTTAACAAGAGAGATAACCGTGTCGCATAGTGGAGAAAGAACACTAGTACCCCCTCTCTTCCCTTGGGTGACGTAAAAGGCGACTAACAAACTAAAGACTGCACATACATCCAACAGCTTAGAGCGGCGACGGGCTCACCACCTGTCACACTAAGCACATGTGCAGTCGCTATTTGTTGAAAAGTGGACTGTGGTAGAGGACTGGTTTTGGCTGTCCTCATTGCCGGATTAGCTTTGTCCGGTGGTTCTCATTGGACATTGGTGTTGACATCTCAGGTACTAGTCTGGATAACTAGTAGAGGCGGCCTCTTAGATGCCGTAGCCTCCGGTCCAGCCAGCCGCGTAGGACGTGGGAACTGGCTAGGCGCCCGGATGGGTTCCGAGAAGTGAGTGTGCTTACTACTCCGCTACCAAGGTGGACACTTGGGAGTCGACTTTAGAGTCGACGACCCGAGCAGTGGCAACTGCGAGTTGTGCCCTTCGTGCAACGAGAAGTGAGCGAGTTTGACAGCTCCGGTTACCTATCTGGACAATAGGCAGTGAACTACACGTGTTCACGGGGAGACTCTCCCGAGACACTAGTCTTATGAGTACCGAATGAAGAGCGCGCTGCGGCGGGCACTGATTTGGTGTCAAGACATTACGCAGATGGTCTCCTGCGCGAGTGTTCTACTGGCGCAGGGACGTCTGGCACTTCTTGCATAACCTAACGGTTGGTCTCGAGGTGCCAGTACAAATAAAACTTAGTGAATGAGGAGAGGGGATGTCCTCATTGCCAAGTCTCTAACTAACCCTCCGGTGATAAAAGTCGTGATTACATGTTTGTATGTATGTAAGAAAAAAGCGCCGCTGTGTGCTGTATCTTTCAATTTCGCAAACAGAATATCGCCCCCAAGAAATCTGTGTTGCTCAAAAATATAGTATACCGTAAATTCGGCGGACGCCCAGCGTGAAACTTACTCGCTCCGTGAAATGGGCGATACATTATAAGCTGCGTTTGATTTAGGGCCGCTATAAATATCGCTCTGGCCCGCTCTATTCCCTACAAAATTCGAATAATTCATAATAACAAAGACATTGGCAGTGGAAGCCGTAATGCCTATGACTTCCTTCCCCGGTGTCGCGGCACAATATTCGCGAGTGTGTAACTATGCGTTGTTATTGTTATTGCCAACTACAATAACTGCTACGGTGATAATAGAAAATGTGTTATCGCAAGCTCGGCAGCTCTTTGCGTTTCAATTCGAACCGATTTCTCGACTGTGCCAAGTAAACTCAATGGCGGTCGGCTGGTTAAGGGGTGCGCGATCGCAAAAACTGACATAAGTCTCAATGAACTTCAAAGCAAAATCATTCATAATGATATTTAAAATTCGAACAATTCTGCTTTGAAGTTTCAGACCTAGTAATTTAATTAGAGCAATGTTTTTGTTCTGCGAAATGTACAAAACTATCACGCGCTTGTGTTAAAAAATAAAATTTCCTGTAAGAATTATTGTTTCATGCGTAAAATTAAGAAAGATGTCGAAAAAATATGTGTTTAGGAGTCATTAGATTTATATATTGTTTGTTATTGCTACAAGAATTTGTTTCAAGTTTCAACAAGGCCATGACGTTGTGCAATGATCAGGTTAACATACACAAGTTCTTTTAATGTATTTAACTATTTCAGCGCATAGTACAAGTGACTTAAAAATACGTAAATTTTCTCAATTTCGTGCAGGATCTCCTTAAGAGTGTTGTCAAAAGAAAAACTACTCTATCACCTTTATTTATTTATTTATTTATTTTATTTTTTATTTTTTTATTCTTTATTGCAAAATTACAGCAAAAGGCGGACTTAATGCCCTGAGGCATTCTCTGCCAGTCGACCAGTAAGGGTGTCTAGAGAAAAACAAGCTTGCAAAAAAAAAAGACTTGACTAAAAACCTAATTATTTGTAGACAAATATATATATATATGAAGGCACTAGACCGTTATCAGGATGGTTCATTTTCTTTATGAGCGTGGAATAGCGGGCAGATAGAGAATATTTTAATAAAATAACGGTTTTAACACTCACTGCACTTATAATCAATCAAAATACAATTATCCGTTACAAGAAATTATAAAAGATGGCTACGCTTAAACCCGATTTAGATTAACGTCCACCAAGCACGTGAACGCGTGCGCACACCAGAACGACTCAATCCAAATTGACATTCTCACAAGATGGCCGCCTATCCAGTGCTTGGTGTTCGTTCATTCAGCCTAAGGTCTAGACCATTAATTATCTATGGTACTGTAACGCTTTTTTGTGGATGCGCCGTCACGGCCAACCCTGACAGTCGCACGGCCTCGTGCGGGTAATCCCGTCGCGCATCCCGTTAGCCTTCGCCGTTACTCCTCTCTACCCGACGAACAAGGAAACACATTATCACGCGTTCGGTCATTCCTGACAAAGACCTAGTTTATTCCTGTTGTCAAACCATGGCCCGGGCGTACAAGGCCCCTTCAACCAGTTAGCTTAACAGTGGCCCGGGCGTACGAGGCCCCTTCGACCAGTTACCAAATAGTGGCCCGGGCGTGCGAGGCCCCTTCGACCAATTACTCAACCGTGGCCCGGGCGTGCGAGGCCCTTTCGACCAATTACCCAACCGTGGCCCGTGCGTGCGAGGCACCTTCGACCAGTTACTCTACCTTGGCCCGGGCGTGCGAGGCCCCTTCGACCAGTTACCAAGCCGTGGCCCGGGCGTGCGAGGCCCCTTCGACCAGCTTTTGCATTACAACTTGTAGCGGGCGTGCTAGGCTCTAACAACTAGCTATGGGAAAGATAGAAAAATAATTACTTACTTCGATGTACTAGAGCGTGTTCTACGATGACACGACGTTCGTCTTCGGACGACGCTGTGAGAGGGTCAGAGTTAGCAGCCAAAGTGTCTTCACTAGCAATTGAAGCTGTTTCACCGTCGTTATCGGAAGACTCTATTTGTTCGATTTCGTTTCCATTGACCGCCGTCTTGGCCTCGTCATTGTTCAACGATGAAGATATTTCTATCAGACCCTCAAACCCTCTAGGTACTGCACGCAAATTTTCGTGAGAGTACTTATAAACACGGCTAGATCTATTGATGCCTTTAAGTTCGTACCTGTCATAATCTAGAACTCTTTTAATAATGAATGGCCCTTTGTACTTCTTTGCAAGCTTAGTCTGGTTACGCTCACTACCCCTGATGAAGACATGATCGCCTCGCTCAAATGGTTTTACAGTAGCCTTACCTCGATTGAATAGTTGTTCTTGTGAACTGGCCGCCTTAAGAATATTAGCAGAAGCTTCACTTCTTATGACGTCCAGATTCGCTCGAACTGGAGTATCAACGTTGGGAGAGATTTGGGATATACCAAGAGATTGTGCGCGCACACCGAACATTAACTCAGTCGGTGTGAACCCTGTAACCCTAGACCTAGTACTATTCAGGGCCAATTGAACTTCGTCTAGTTCCTCTCTCCAAACCTTGTTTACATCATTCTCAATAATCGTTAGTAAGTTTTTCAGAGTGCGCATAACCCTCTCTACTTGCCCGTTGGCTCTGGCGGAGCTAGTTGCAATCAGATGTAGCTCAATATTATGTTCACTACAAAACTGTTTGAACTCAGCACTAATATAACATCTACCTTGGTCTGCTATTATTCTTTTAGGGGCACCAAAAAGGCTTACAGCTCTCTTTAATGCTTTTACTGCACAAGCTGCGTCTAAAGATTGGGTGTACTCTAAAAGGACATATTTTGTGAATGCGTCTATGATGACGGAAGCGTATTCCTTCCGGTCACTTTTCCCGCTGAGTTTTCCTGTGATATCAATGTGGATAGTATGCCACGGAACAGCAGTCTTGGGAATGGGGTGTAACCTTATCTGCTGTGCGCCTGATGGGCCTTTAGATGCTTTGCATACTATGCACGAATCAATGAATCTACGGGCATTTTTTGATATTTGAGGGAACCAATATTGCTCGTATATCTTATCAAGAGTTTTATCACAACCCAGGTGTTTGATCTCATTGTGTACATGATTTATGAGTGTCCACACTAGAGAACGTGGAACTATAGGAAGCCAGCTACTCATCTTATTCCGCTCTACCTTGCGGTAGAGAATACCGTCCCGGACGTCGTAAGTATGGGCAATTGTTTCAGGCAACTCACCATTTTCGTGTTGCCTTACCAGGGTTTGGATTTCGGGATCCCTTTTCTGCTCCACCTGGATCCAACTGCTGTGAAGTTCAACAAAATTTACCAATTTGCGAGTGTCTACTTGGATCGTGTTAGCTACCTCAATTGTGTTCGTTGGGGAGGGCAATGCGTTCCTGGATAGAAAGTCAGCGTGTCCCATGCTGCGCCCTTCCTTATATATAATGTCAAAGTCGTAAGCTTGGAGGTATGCCCACCATCTATGAACGCGAGGTGAGAGATCTACTTTAGCTTTAGAAGCCTTTAAGGAGTTGCAGTCAGTGTATACTGTAAAATGTTGACCATAAAGATAGTGGCGGAAGTTTTCAACCGCACGCACAACCGCCAGAGTCTCCAACTCGTACGAGTGGTATCTAGACTCAAATTCAGTTGTACGGCGACTGAAATAAGCTACCACGTGGGGCACGTTTTCTATCCTCTGAATTAAGATAGCGCCATAGCCTTCAGAGCTGGCATCGGTGTGCAGTTCAACGGGTACATCTGGATTAAAAAATCGTTAACACTGGCTCCGATGAAAGAATCTCTACTATTTTCTTATGTACTTCTGAATGTTTCTGTGTCCAAGTAATGGGACCTTTTAGTCTTGTTAAGGGATACAAGGGACTAGCGAGGTTGGCAAAGTTGGATATAAACCGCCTGAAATAGGAAGCTAGCCCTAGAAACTGTCTAACCTGTGTCGCAGTTTTTGGTAAGGGAGCCTCAACGAGAGCTCTGACTTTACTAGGGTTAGGTCTAACTTCACCTGCACGTATGACATAACCTAAGTAGCTGATTTCGGATTTCATGAATTTACACTTGTTTATGTTGAAGGAAAATCCTGCATTGGCCAGAGCCATTAGTACGGCATCCAGACGCCCTAACCCTTCGCTAACACTGGTTGAATAGCAAAGTACATCGTCCATATAAGCTAGGGTTATGGTGTCTTTAAGGGACTGGAGAGCCCTGTTGATGCATCGCTGATATACGGATGCAGAATTTCGTAACCCGAACGGCATAGCTAGATATTCGTATTGCCCTTCCGGGGTTACGAAAGCTGTTCGCTCAACTGACCCTGGGCTGACCCTGATCTGATGGTAGCCAGATGCCATGTCAAGTGAGGAGAAGAAGCGAGCTCCATTTAAGCGGTCTACCTGTTCATCTATCCTAGGAAGAGGATAATGTTCGGGTCTGGTGTTCGCGTTCAGTTCTCTGAAGTCAACACACATCCTGTCCGTACCATCCTTCTTCTTCACTAGCAAGATAGGACTTGCGAAGGGAGATGAACTCTCGCGGATGACATTGGCGTCTAACAGTGATTTAATTTTTTCGCGTACAATTACCTTTTCTGCCGGGGACAATCGATAAGGTCGTCTCTGTACTGTTTTATGCGGGTCAATGAGGTCAATTTTTAGCTCACCTGTGGATACGCGTCGAGTGGGTACGCCATCTATAAAGTACTCACTGTACTTACGTAGCACATTTAGCAACTGCTCTTTTTCCCCACCTTCTAGATCAGTATCAATTAAATTAAAGTCAAAAGTGTTAATTGTGTGGCAAGTGTTAAAAGATGTTCGTAAAGAAAATTTTATAGAGTCACTATCAATTTCAACATGTAAACCTTGCTCTAAAATATCCCTCCCTATAATGATAGATTCGGTTAGAATATCTTCTTGGACTACATGAAATAAAAGATTTAATTGAATGCCCTGAATCTGAACAGAACCGAGTATTTGGGTTGTGCATTTTATGTCTTCACCACTGATGCCTGCCAAATAAACGGTGTCGTTGTGTGTAGAACCTAGAAGTTGGTCGGCTAGAGAATCCTTAATCAATGAACATGCTGAGCCACTATCAAATAGAAACAAAATCGTCTTACCAGTCAACGTAGTTAGAGTACCTTTTGCCAATCTGCGCTCGCAGATATGAACTTCCTTCCGAGCTGGTTGGTCCTTTTCAATTTTGTTACTCGGGCAGCTTGTACTTATGTGTCCCGGCTTCAGACATGTGAAACATGTGATCGTCTTCTCTATTTCAGCAGCTTTAGGTCTTGCGGCGTTGTATTGGCGTTTACGACACTCATCTATTCTGTGACCACGGCTGCCGCAGTAATGACAGGTTCCACTGAATCTTGCTTCAGTAACAGTACGCGGTTTCTTCGAGTTGAAAGCATGGTCGTCAATGTCTTCATTGCGTCTTTTCAACGATACCCCACTAAGAGCACGGCATAACTGAGCTCTCGTTGTAACAGCGTATGAATTTAGCTCTCTTCGTATCAGAGCATTCCGTTGACTGAGGACAGATATAACGAATCCAGTGATAACCTCCTCGGTCATCTCAACTTTCGGTATACGTTCGATGAGGTTCCACAAACGCATAGCCGCTTCTGATGCTGTTTCCTGAGCGCTAATATCGAATTTCATGATGTTATCAAAGTAGTCTTGCATAAGCATCGGCTTTCCAAATTTGGCAAGAAGCATCTCTTTAATCAGAGGCCATTCTATATCTGTAGTCTTTAACTTAGTAAGACACGAAGCAGCCCGGCCTTTCAATGAATGAATCAAAGCGAGAAGAAGCTCAGGGCCCGATAGTTACTATAATGTCGGTAATTTTGCACCAACCTTCAATGTCGGCTTCAGCATCGTCGGGGTCGAATTTTATTAGTTGTGTCGAATTATGCTGCGTCGGCGGGTTTTGCGTTGCAGCAAGCAGTCGTGTAAAGATTGACTCCATTCCCGCGAGAAAACCGGAAGTATTCACGTCACTGGCGCAGGCGCTTTTATTTTCTTGATTCATATTATTATGAACCTTCTCCACTGAGGAGTTAAGCCCCTCGCATCCCACTTCTGATGAAGGCACTAGACCGTTATCAGGATGGTTCATTTTCTTTATGAGCGTGGAATAGCGGGCAGATAGAGAATATTTTAATAAAATAACGTTTTTAACACTCACTGCACTTATAATCAATCAAAATACAATTATCCGTTACAAGAAATTATAAAAGATGGCTACGCTTAAACCCGATTTAGATTAACGTCCACCAAGCACGTGAACGCGTGCGCACACCAGAACGACTCAATCCAAATTGACATTCTCACAAGATGGCCGCCTATCCAGTGCTTGGTGTTCGTTCATTCAGCCTAAGGTCTAGACCATTAATTATCTATGGTACTGTAACGCTTTTTTGTGGATGCGCCGTCATATATATATATATAATACATGATTAAGATATAATACTTATAAAACAATAAATAAATATAGAAATAGATAATAATATATAAACTTACTTACAATAATATATATAAAAAAAATACTATATAATGTCAGACTAAGAAATTAATGCAGAGATTTAAAGAAGTGCTCGCGTACCACTCTCTTGAACATATTTTTACTGGTAGCTTTTTTAATGTGCAAGGGCAAGGCGTTCCAGAGTCGTATTGCAGTGAGGGTAAACGAGTTGGATACAAATCCAGAATGGTGGGCTGGTGTCTCAAGAAGGAGGTTGCTGAAAGAGCAATTATTCTGCTTATACGAAGCATAATGTTTACGTAGAAAGAAAAAAAGAAAAAAAAAATTTGTACCAGTAGATAAACACATCAATTAACACAACAGAGAGCATTCTCCAAAACGAAATTTCGGCCGATTTTCGTTAGCTATTTGTTGCGGTTAATATACCTTCCGTTTTTTTTAATTTAAAAAAGAATTACTTAAGTATATTTAAGCGTTAATAAAACGCTAAAATATATAAATCACATTAATCTATAAACGCAGTTTCATCTTAACCGCATGTTCAAATATTTGTAAAAATATTTCTTTCGGATGTCAGAGGTGAAAACTTCTAATATTTGATGAAGCGATGTTGACTAAAAAAACATAAGCATCAAGCACTGACAAATTTCGACGGGTGAAAACCAGACCTCATGCAGAAGGTGCGGGGTTCGATTCCCGCCTGAGGTGGTCGTCTTTTTCAGTATTTAAAATTTCCCTTTTACTTGTGAAACACTGGCTAACCGCACAAAGCTATTATTTAACAAAAGAACCCTGAAATATTTACTACTCCAAAATAATAATTAAATTGTACCATTGAAAACACTTTGTTACGGACTATAACTGGCGTTTAATTTACTATTTAAGTACATAGTTTTTTATATTATCCTGACGTTTCGAACCCTACAGGGTGCGTGGTCACAGGAAGACTCTAAAAGACTATGTAAATAGAAAATTAAACGCGAGTTCGTCCTTAAAAAGTGTTTCATTTCAATGTGTGGTGCTCGCTTAAACTTCAGAAAACAATATAACATGTCCATGGTGGATGGTCCATATAACCGCACCAAACCAAGTCAAATTCAAGAAAAAAACCCTGTTCTACGGTATTATAATCCAACCGCTATAATTCCCTCTACTGCGTATTGTTAGTGGCTGCGTACCGATAAATTCCCTCAATATTCCCTTCGGTGTGATAGATAACTGCTTTTTAAGCCCGTCTCGTCGGCGAGAACAGGGGTGAATCTTTTTGTGTGTCGTGTCATTTGTTTCCTCCATTGAAATATTATAACTAGAGAAGAGAAGCAATGACGACCTCCATGGTCGTCATTGCTCTCCGCCAGTTCTGGCATCGCGACATCTCTAAAGGGTTCAACTCGCGGTCGGGTCAATTTAGAAATAACTGTTTTTTCTAAATTAATTTCGGGTCTGGGTGTTTGTTACGTTTACCAATATCTAGTTAACCATTTAAACAAGTTACTAAAGAAGCTTAACTTTGGCAAGATAATAGGCTTGTGTCCACTAAGAATAAATCGGGTGGATTGGCGTTACTAATGAGATTTATAGAAACAAAGTATCTAAAATATTAATTATAAAAAATTAGGATTATTAATGTTTTTAAAGAAAAAATCGACAATAATACGCATTCAGTCATATATGACATTAAACGTCAATCAAAAGCCGTGACGTCACGCATGCCAAATTTCATTTTATTGTTGTAACGTTTCTAAAGAACAAGCCTCGAACGAAACAGATATTTGGCTCGGCGTGACGTCATTCACGTTGACATAGCGGTCTTAAGCGTTTTTGCGGTAAATTGAACCGCAGGCCACGCTGGCGCGACGCGTCCTGCCTCCGCGATGAGCGGGAAAAACAATAATACGGGACGAATAGAGGGCGCCAAGTTGGCGCGACCGGCGTGCGCGTCAGGCGACCGCAACCAGCGGAGGGAATAGTAAGAGTTCGCGCGTCTTGCGTGTTTATTAAATTGTGTTGAATTTGCCGCGGTACTATTCCCTCCGCTGGTCGCGGTCGCCTGACGCGCACGCCGCGCCGCCGGTCGCACCAACATTACGCCCCCCGTTCGCCCCACTTTACTGCTTGTCCCGCCCATCGCAGACGCAAGACGCGTCGCGCCAGCGTGGCCTGCGGCAAAATAAATATTGTAAAAGATTTTTTGAAAATAATGTATTTTTTGGATAAAATAGGTAAACAGGTATCGTTTTAATAAGATTTTAAAATTTAGTCAACTAGCCTATTGTTATGAAAGTAGAAAATTATTTATTTAAGTTTTTCACACTGAGTTGCAAACGCTTTAATGATTGTGAGTGACCCAAGAGATTAAGAGGGTTTACGCATTTTGGTTTCCCATACAAAATTTTTAAAAACCGATAAGCCAATTTTGATGAAACTTTGCATGCTATAGTAAAATACAGGGATCTAAATAGTTCGTTGAAAACATTTAAAAAAAACGTTTTTTTAGCTGAGTTATTGCGATTTAAAGTCCACTATAGAAAGTTAAAAATCGCAATAACTCAGTAAAATAAACATTTTTTTTAAATGTTTTCAAAAAGTTTAATTAAAAACGGCTAATTGGTCTTTAAAAATTTAGACTTGGAAGATTGTATGGGAAACCGAAATGCGTACACCCTCTTAAGAAACTTGCAGACGCAAATCAGTGCGTAACAAACTGCTTGGCGGTATCGTCTCTAGTTATAATAATTCAATGGTTTTCACGGTTGCGTTGTCAACTTGTGACGTTATGTCTCGCCGTAAGTTGTGGATTTTTTGCGTTTCGTTGTTATTGTTGAGAAAAACGATAACTGTTTTCCGCGTGTTGCCTGATTTTATTGGAGCTTCGATAACATGGTAATTTATCTGCGCGTTGTACGTTTGTGTAATGTGAATGGAGAGATCGTTTTATAATTATATATGTGTTAAGCTGAATTCGTTTTTGATATCTTGTTTACTGGATGACTAATTATTATTACCACTCCGCAACCGAGGTATTGGTTTCGTTATATTTGAGTTTTTTTGAGCTTTTTTTACGAAAATAATCAAATATTACGAATATAAGTCCCACTTCTTCAATGAAAATCAAGGGGTTTGGGTTAATATTATTAAAAGCTGTTATTTAGTTTTACCTGTCCCGATGTTTCTCGTAATCAAATCTTGCAAGTAAAATTTGATCCACTTCCCGGTTACCGATTGAGCTGAAATTTTGCATGCATGTGTAAATCGGATGACAATGCAAAATTATTATGACATGTAGCCGATATGATGATGGAACTGGAAGGTGGCCATAGGAACTCGGTAATTAACACACCCCCATCGAGTTTGGACTCGGTTGATTTGTCTTGACGAGTACTTTGGTACTAGATGGTAACCAGGAGCTGGAAGATGGCCATAGGAACTCGGTAACTAACACAACCCCATCGAGTTTGGATTCGGTTGATTGGCCTTAACGAGTACTTTGGTACTAGATGGTATTTAGGGTCTGATGATGGAGCTGGAAGATGGCCATAGGAACTCAGTAATTAAGCGCCACAACCGCGTCGAGTTTGATTCGTCTTGAATATGCGACCCCATCTTTAGAAAAATAAGTTCGTTCGTTCTGTTTGTCATGAATGTGGATTCTGTCTTTGATTAGATGGATTAGATGGATGACCCAATGTCAAGTTGAGCACCTGCCGAGAGTCGAATGGTATGAGGGTGTATAAACATGTCATATCGCTAACGTTGCGCCTCAGGGTACCAGGGCGAAACCTTGTTTTACTGCATCCCTTATCCCCTTACAATAAGTGCTTAAAACAACACATTGTGAGCGTACTACGGGCTACATAACTGAAAAACACTGCTACGGGCTACGAACTACGCCGTAGTCAATCTTGCATTAAAAATACTAAAAAGTTAAAATTAAAATAAAAATAAACTTTTTAAAATCAAGCTTTTATTACTTGTTAATAAAAACACTAAAAAGTTAAAAATAATTTAAACCTGATAAGAAAAATACTCTTACATAGTACCTACATGCAACCTTTAACGATAATTAATCTTCTTCGTCTACGTCACAATAATCCCATATCGTACATACCTAATTATATATTTTTATTAAACCCTTAAAACTTTACACCTCTATATCTTTGCGTTTTTATCACAGATCCATTTTTTTATAAATAAAAGCGTGTTACATTTTGATCTTTTTATTAACAAGTATTAGCTTGTTTTTAAAAAGCTTTTTTGTTCTTTTAATTTTATTTATCTTATATCTCTCATTTTTCCCGCCAAAAAAACAACTTTAAGTTAATAAACATAAATATCTTAGATTAAGACAATGTTTTGATCTAAGATAAATATTCATAAAAAGAAATTGAGTTTAGGGTAAATTGATCTGCCGACGTGTGCACTAACCATACTACTTACTACTACTTACCATTTTTAAATTTAAATAAGTGATGTATGGTAACAAATAAAGATTTTATTTACAAGGCTGTTCCAGAATGAATGCAAGATCTGATTAAAATAAAAATCCCAGTGTTTAGTACTTTTATTGTTATTTTTTTATTGAATTATAAAGACAACAGGATAGGGTTACTTATGGAATAACACATTGGGCGAATGGCCTTCCAGATTTTGCTGCCGCATACGCACTTTTTTGGCAAAATCTTCCATGACCGTTTTGCATTTAAATGTGATTGAATTTCGTTGATGCAGCGAATGTACACTACTCTCGTTTCGGTGATAAGAACCACCAGATTTAACCTTTTATGGGGTTATTTGAAGTCAAAGGTGTATGTCAACAAGCCCACATCCACCCGTGCATTAAAACAGGAAATTCGACGCTGTATCAACGAAATTCAACCACATTTATGCAAAATTGTCATGGAATATTTCGACAAAAGAGTTCAATGTTCATGTTCATGATCCAGCAAAGTCGTGGAGGCCTTTGCCCAATGTGTTATTCCATAAGTAACCCTATCCTATTTAATTCAATGAAAATATAACAATAAAACTTTTAAAAACTGTGTTTTCTATTAAAATCATCATTATCATCATCAACGATTATAGAATCGTCCCACTACTGGGCACAGGCCTCCCACGGGGACAATGGGGGGGCACGTGGGGATATATTTAAATCATATCTTGCGTTAATTCTGGGACACCCAGTATTTCTATAACCGCACCATGTCACAAGGAAGAAGAAAAAAAAAAGTCACACGTTCGATAGCAGCTCCATGTTACCTTTTTACAGATTTCTGAGAGAGCACACAGTATTACGCAAAAGGTAAAGACGCGCCTGCTTTGACAGTTATGTAAATCGGTCATTACGGCCGCTTGTGAAAGGGAGCCATCGGATATTCTTTTTTAAGCTCGCCTGGCGCTGCTGATCGCTTTTATTTCCCTTTATTTGCTGTTCGTTACTTGTTTTTGCATATCCATGGGGAGTTGTAAGAATGGGAATTTCTGCGGGGGTCAAAATTACATTTTTTAATATATAATATTTATTTATATATCTCCTAGTTCCTACTACATTTTCACATATATCACATTGTTACATTTTGGGGGTTGAAGTTACTCGCGTCCGTAGGTTTACCCTTGAGACCCTACACGTGACCCCTGGGTGGTGCTAAATGAAATAACGGCACTTGGTGCTGTTGTGTTTCGTCCGGCCAGTGAGGGTTCCGGAAGCCCATCCCCTTTCCCCCCTCCTCACAATTCCTATTCCTTCCTTAAAGGCCGGCAACGCGCCTGCGATTCCTCTGGTTTTGCGGGTGTCCATGGGCGGCGGTGATTACTCTCCATCAGGTGACCCGCCTGCTCGTTTGCCTCCTTATACTATAAAAAAAAGTTGTTATGTATCGTATTTTAAACGATGTGATGTGAGCTGCTAAGAAACCAATAAAGGGGTGATCAGCCCCTCTTGACAAGCTCTCGCCCAGTCAATTCGTAATTCGTTTTACACTGCTTTGTCAAACGCCTCCGTGGTCTAGTGGCTAAGCGACCGGTCTCAGACCCAAATGTCCCGGGTTCGATTCTCAGCGGGGGATTCATCATTGTATGCTCGGTTCGGTTGGTGGTAAGGCTGTTAAGTCCGCCTTGCTAACTACACCATCTTATCTAAGTCTGTCTTAACAACGATGTTTATAGCATTGTTGTGTTCCGACAATGGAGATACAGCCAGTTCCTCGGTGGTTAAGGATTTCGGGTAAAGCACTTCCACCTTCGGCCTTATCGTCACTTACCATCAGGTGAGATGAAGGCGAAGCGCTTACCGTTGTATAATTCAATAAAAAAACTGTGCCAAATGCTGGTGGAAATAAATCATTATTTATCTACGAATATGCAATAATGTTATATAGAAAGATGAGAGTCATATGTCAGCCATGTTTGCACTAATAGGACGGCAACCATTCGTCAGTAAGGGATGTGACGCCAATCCCTTCATACAAAGCGGTTGCTATTTTTTAACGGATCCGTTTAATCGAATCGTTTTGTCACGTAAATGAATGGGCAACTCAGCGTGTTTGCTTTTAATCTAACGTATGAAAGCAAATCTTTATTATTCATATGTAACAATCATTTTTACCGTTTTAGTTTTTTTTTATCTTACACACGATAGCTCGATTCCTAACAAGGGTTAGCAACCAAAGGTGGTGGAAGGACATGTTATAGGACAACAGGCAACGACGCCTACGCGAGGGGTTTTCCGTAGGTAGCGCAGATCCTCTATTTGGTGCCGTATTAAAACATCTGTGGCGTTGTAATGCCGTCTTTGTCCCACTCTATACATTAAAACAAAGACAAAAGAAATAGCAATAGTTTTAAGAGCACAATTCAACTCTAAATATGACTAGGTAAAGAGCGACCTCCAGGAGGCCTGTGACACATACGGGTCTGACAGATAGCGACCTTCAGGAGATCGCTTGGCACACAAGGGGATATTACAGCTCCGTTTTTTCTATATAATTTTTTCTATCTTTTGCTAAGGCAAAGGGACCACAAGCATACTTTTTATATAAAAGATGGAGGCAAACGAGCAAGCGTTCAATCACTTCAATCACCGCCGCCCATGGACAGCCGCAAAACCAGAGGAATCGCAGACGCGTTGCCGGCCTTTAAGGAAGGAATAGGTTTAAGGAAGGAATAGGAATTGCGAGGGGGAAGGGAAGTGCGGGTAAGGGCCTACGAATGTCATTGTTTCACGCCGATATTCCGTGCTTGCAGCAACGAATGTCATTGTTTCACGCCGATATTCCGTGCTTGCAGCAACTAATGTCATTATTTCACGCCGATATTCCGTGCTTGCAGCAACGAATGTCATTGTTTCACGCCGATATTCCGTGCTTGCAGCAACGAATGTCATTGTTTCACGCCGATGTTCTGTGCTTGCAGCAAGGAATGTCATTGTTTCACCCAGATATTCCGTGCTTGCAGCAACGGTTGTCATTATTTCACGCCGATATTCCGTGCTTGCAGCAACGAATGTCATTGTTACACGTCAATATTCCGTGCTTGCAGCAAGGAATGTCATTGTTACACGTCGATGTTCCCTGCTTGAATCAACGTTTGTCATTGTTTCACGCCGATATTCAGTGCTTGCATTGCAGTACCAATCACGCCAAGTTAGAACTGCAACGCAGCGTGGCTATATCACTCGGACATTGTTACTCATTTGGCAAAACCCAGGGGTCACGTGTAGGGTCTCAAGGGTAAACCTACGGACGCGAGTGATTTTAACCCCCAAGCTTCCGTTCTTATGCCTTTGTGCCGGATTCTGTTGGATTCTGGGTAGAATCCTACCACCGTGCACAAACTGCTTGCATAATATTTTTTTTTACCATAACAGCGCTTCACCGCACACACAGAATCGTTTTCCTACCCATACTTGTAATAAATGTCCGTATCAACTCCAAAGCTTTACTAGTGCTAACTGGCCACTAACAATTAAGTAGTACTAGAACTATTTAGTGGCGGCGAGCTAAAGTACGAGCGCAGTTCAGCTGTTAGTGCGCGGGCCGGCGCAGTCCCGTGGCACAACTGCGCTCGCAACTCCCGATCTCACCTTCCGCAACAATTACTGTTACTCACACTTTACAGTTTGCTCCTAAGTGGGTGGGCCGCGCGGGAGATATACAGAATACACAGTTTACGCTGAAAGTTTGAGAAACTATAAAATATCACTTTGTAATTAGGCAAAATCGCTTCCAGTTGCGATCAGGCATCTATCCACACATTTAAAGAGCTCGTGAAAAATTTTTACCTATCCGCTTAACCACATCCTGCTGCAAAGCTGCCATTGTCAACTACTTTCTACCTGAGACTATTATGTTTAAGTATGTATATGTAATAATATATTTATTTCACATACACCTATTTATGTATACCTACATTATTTATTTTTATTTATTTATTGCTATCTATTCACTTTTATTTAAATTCCGTGAAAAGTTTACACCTCCGATTTTCGAGTTTATATTATCTCTCCATCCGACTGGTTGTTTGGAAGAAATCGCTTCATAGCGATAAGACCGTCAAATTATGACTATGTATTTTACCTATTTTCTTGTTTTGTATGTATTTGTATATGTAAACTGTTGCAATAAAAGAGTTATCTATCTATCTATCTATCTATCAAAATATATCAATAAAGTACCATTAACCGACGAACAGTATGGAGAATGTTGTGAGAATAAATGAAGTGAAAGAAGTGACCAGGTCTCCGCTTTCCAGTAATTTATCCCATCATTATCAGATGAACTCGTATCTGTCGTGCCTAAGCACGTGGCCCTGTTAAAACTCCACTCACGGTGCCGCATCCAGCGTAAATTTGTAGAAGGACCGCTATCCGGTGCATTTTAAATAAATCATACAATATTGCGAGTTCCGTAAAAAAACTGTACAAAAAACGGACTTCGGCAAGCGCCCTAATGCTACACGTTACCAAAGAGTTGCAAACGTAATCTAACCGTACGCTTGTGTACCGACTCAAGCAAATAAGAAATAGATTAAAACATTGTCTAGTAACCATTTAACGAGTTTCTTTGAAGCTTCTCTTGGGCTAGATAATTGGTGTGATTGTAGGAAAGATTTATTTATTTATTATTTATTTATTGTACTGTACATACAAAGCTAAAGCCCAGCCTTATTTTAAACGTCTCAAAAGATTAATTTCTTATATACCCGTACCATATTAAACCGTTGCCGCTGCATTACTTTACTTTTCTTTTAAGTCAAACGGAACTCAAATAAGTTTCGCTTCGCTTCTCGACCGTTGAGTGGCACTCGCGCTGTTTTAATTGATTGCTTGACTTTAGTAGGGTTACCTGGGAACCTTAGGGATCCTATCACGCGTTAATCGGTCATTAGTGCGATCACACTGCTCCGGTATGCACAAACACAGCACTGGGCGGTAGTGTGATATGATGGTGCGTTCAGATCGGGAGAGCGAAGTAGAACGGGGCTACATTTGAATTAAGTTACAAGCAGAGATGAACGGATCATCATCCGCTTAAACATCTCATCGGGCCATAACTCACCACACTGGGATAATGAAGGCGTTGTTTTTGTCAATGATCTTTACAGCGTATCAGCGGAGTGGCGTTGGGAGGATCGGGAAGGCGTGCATGCGTGATGAGATCATCGGGGTTTTATTAGTGTTCTATTCATCGTTCCTCTACCGATGAGTAGCACTCGCGCAAGTTTACAATTGATTGCTTGGAACTCTTAGATCTAATCTATACCTTAGGTATCCCGTCACACGTTAATCGGTTATTAGTGCGATCACACTGTTCCGGAACGCACAAACACATCACTAGGCGGGAAGTGTTATATGATGCTGCGTTCAGATCGGGAGAGCAAAGTAGAACGGGGTTACATTTGAATCGAATTAAAAGCTGGAATTTGGGGGTAGAAAAGTCGTTTTTATTTTAAAAGGGTGGGGTTAAAGTTACTCGCGTCCGTAAGTTTACCCTTGAGACCCTACACGTGACCCCTGGGTGGTGCTAAATGAGTGTCACTGACTGAGTGCAGCACGCATTGGGCCGGCTCGCCCGGCGTAATACCACCCTCTCACTAATATCCGGCGTGAAATAATAGCACTTGGTGCTGTTGTGTTTCATCCGGCCAGTGAGTCCTATTCCTTCCTAAAACCAATTCCGTGCTTAAAGGCCGGTAACGCATCTGCGATTCCTCTTGTGCTGCCGGTGTCCATGGGCGGCGGAGATTACTCTCCATCAGGTGACCCGCCTACTCGTTTGCCTACTTCTATTATAAAAAAGGCGCCTTTATCCTTTGCAGCGTAACCAGGAGCTGGGTAACCAGGAGTTTTTTGACGTTCCACGACCGAAAAGTGGTAAGGAATTTATAATTGATTGCTAGTTATTGTTATATATTGGTACCTGAATTGAATACCTTAGGGATGCCGTTACGTAGTGTGCTCTAAGTGTGATAGTAGATAAGAAATTTATGTACGAGTATACCTAGTACGAAATATCAAGATAAGTAAATCCGTTGAAAGTGTTACGTCTCTATGTGTAGTGTTCGTGTTAAAAGAAAAAACCTTTTTTATTCAAATATGATTTTATAAGTCAGACATATGTCAAGGTGCGTTTACATCGGGCAAGTGCTAATTCCAGTTGATTACAGTATTGCCCCGAGCTCTCGAATTCATAATTCAAGGAGGCGTTCGTCATCATACGTGCTATCATATCGATCTTGTAATTAACAAACACAACACTAGTCGTTGATGTGAAGTGTAATAATGTGGCGCGTTTGGACTGGCAGTGTTGGCTGGCTCAAGTTAGTTAACGTCATCTTAATAGTCTAGTTGACTAAATTTCAAAATCATATTAATACGATACCTGTTTACGTATTTTATCCTAAAAAAACATTATTTTTAGA
Organism: Scoparia ambigualis; assembly: GCA_963921215.1. Classification (NCBI taxonomy): domain Eukaryota; kingdom Metazoa; phylum Arthropoda; class Insecta; order Lepidoptera; family Crambidae; genus Scoparia; species Scoparia ambigualis. Next base: position 55,040,540 of record OY992502.1, on the reverse strand, counting down.
AAAATTGATCATTTTCAATATTATCTGTTTCGATCATTTTTAATATTAAACATCTGTTTCGTTCAAGAAATTATTGTTGTGACATGTCTATAGAAATGTTAGGCGTGACGTCACGGCTTTTGATTTCCGTTTAATGTCATATGACTGAATGCGTATTATTGTCGATTTTTTTTTCTTTAAAAATATTAATAATAAAATTTTGTTTCTTTAAAAATATTATATATATATAACTGATCATTAGAAACGCCAATCCGCAAGATTTATTCTTAGTGGACAAATGCCTATTAGCGGCCGAAATAAATAATCAATCTACCTATGTGTTAAAGATAACGAAACATAAAAAAATGTCCACCTCAGGTGTGAAGGCATTTTTTTCAACGTTTAGTTATCTTGAAGTGTATTTGAGCGTTTTTTAACGCAAATAGCTAAATATTACGAATCTATGTGTTGTTTAGGGGCGGCTCCGTCAATTTCACCAAAAAATACATTACTTTTTTCATTTAAAAATTAATGATTTGTTTTATTTTTCATCATAAGGCAACGAAATTGTTATCAACAATTCAATATTTAAAAAAGCATTTGACAAACTTTTATTTCACAACGTAATAAGTATTTGACAACCCAATCACTTCATAAATTATTATTATTATTATTTACCCGAGCCTTGCGCACTATTAATAGGGTAGCTAATGATGTTGACATATTTAACTGCTCTCTGAATGAATTCACAAAAGTCACATTGTTTGTTCTTTGTTACAGAAGTAGCTAAAAAGTAAGTAAATACACAGTGTAGTTACTTACTTTACTGAAAGTGTCCTGAATATTTTATAGTAATAGTAAGTTTGTAAATAGATAAATAAAAAATATTCGTTTGTAAATAGGTTAGGTTAGAAAGTTATATAAGTGCTTGTACTATCGCATTGGATTTTTTTTCTGTAATGGTAGTATTAAGTTTTGTTGTTTCAAATAAATAAATAAATAAATAAATAAATAAATAAATAAAATTTATTTGACCAACTTTCATTTTATCGTATCGTATTATCTGACAAAAATAATATTTAGGATGTTAATGTATTTTTAAAAGCCATATTGTTTATTTTCATGAAGCATTGGGAGGTACTTGCATGCATTTTTGATGCATACTGCATATGCTACATGCTTGTTTACACGCTGCATGCTTGTACACCCGTCACGATGGCGAAAGTTGCATTCGCTGTGCAAACGTTGCCGACACGGGTCACGATCATACAAAAACGCGGTTGCTGTGTCTGGTCAGGTAGCGGAAACCGGAAAACCAGTCCTCTGCCCATGCAAGCAAGTCCAAGCACATGTGCTCAGAGTGGCAGGTGGTGAGCCCATCGCCGCCTTTTGCTGTTGAATGTATGTGCCATCTCGACTCAGTTAGTCCACGTTTTGTCCACGTTTGGTCCACCTATTGTCCACGTTTACGCAGCGCCTTGAAATACAGAATGAAAGAAAGACACCGAGTCGCGTAGCGGTGAAAGAATACTACCACCCCCTCTCTTCCCTCGGGTGTCGTAAAAGGCGACTAACAGATTAAATACTGCACATACATGCAACAGCATAGAGAAGCGATGGGCTTACCACCTGTCACGCAGAGCACATGTGCAATAGCTATTCGGTGAAAAGTGGACTATGGCAGAGAACTGCTTTTGCGCTCCTCATTGCATATAGTCTCTGACTAACCCTTCGGGGATAATAGTCGTGATTATTTATATATATGTACATACGTACAATACGTATGATGAAAGCACAGAGCGCGCCTGAACGCGGCACAGCGCGGGCTTGATACATGAAACTGTAAGAGCACTTATCGTATTTCCCCCGGCGCACTGTCAACAGTCTGATTGACGCGTGGGCGAAGCACCGCCGCATCTGTGCACGCTTTTAAAAATTCAAATAATACATCGATGCCCGATTCTGTCCGGCATACGTATGTCTATTGGGGAGTTGTCGGTAGAATATGGAGATGGCAACATTGCGAAATTTTTGCCTTTTAGCCTGGTAATCAACAGTGCATGTTGCCAGCATTTTTGGGACTAGAGATATAGCTAAATTTCAGTTTTTAAATCACAAGAACATTTATGTACTTATTCTACAAAAATTGTTTAAAATGTTGCGTTGCAGGACCATTATCAGCACAGGTTAATTTTCCACTTGTCATCGCAGCTACCATTGATGTCATCTCTACCAGCCTGTGGTTGACTGGTAGAAGGCGCTTCAGACAATAAATGCTCGTGTAATTTAATGTTTCAAAAGGTCATATAAATAAGTTATCTTAAATCAATATTTAGCTCTAATCTTACTCTAATGCCAACATAAGTATGTACAAAGTTTAGTGTGTATTCCGGTCAGTTGCATGATGTTAATAATAAGAGAGAACCCACCCTTATTTTGTAATTCGCTTAAGGCAGTATTCGCCTATTTCCATGTGACATTCTGGACAGAGCCTACTAAAACAACGGTGAATTAATATGTCTACTTAATTATATGGCATTATTATTCTGTCTATCTGCTGGCAGTATGATATTCTACATACATACATTATAATCACGACTATTATCCCCAAAGGGTTAGTCAGAGACTATAGGGAGTGAATGAGGACAACAAAAGCAGTCCTCTACCATAGTTGTTGTTGATATAATATGAGGTGTATTATAATAATTATAAAACGAAAGCTTTTTCTTATTACAAATTTTACGAATATACTATTAAACTTTCGCATTCCATTCGACTATACAGATTATATTAATCATTTATTTTACATAAAAAACACACAAAATACACGTTGTAGAAGACATTTGCAACGGTGAGCTTATCTTTAGAAGAGACATTCTCCCGCAAATCCTATATTATTATAACTTAACTTGAACCTTGAAACCTACTATCACAAAACATAACACACACCAAACTTTTTCATAAAGCCGATTATGACGTGATCCGATCTGAAATTTCAGCCATTGATTGGTGTTCTAAACTGTGCACTCCTAATGGTATCGATCCTGCAGTCAATATATTTTACGACAAAATTAACGATATAATTAAAAAGCATATTCCTACTCGTAAAGTACTTAACACTGCTCGCTATCCCTCATGGTACACCATCCCCCTTATAAAATTGTCTAGAGAAAAACAAAAAATTCACACTAGGTGGAAGCGATATGGGAATCCTTTGGATTACCAAGTATTTTCTACACTTCGTAAGAGAGAGTCCAGCCTTCAGAACATCGTATACCATCATTTCATTCGGTTTAGTGAAGACAATATTAAGAAGTGTCCTAAACTGTTCTGGCGATTTGTTAAATCAAAATTACCATCTAGTCATGTTCCTCAAACGGTGGCTCTGAATCAGCGTGTTTCTAATACTGGTGAAGAGACATGCAATTTGTTTAATGAATATTTTAACTCGGTTTTTGTTCGTAGTGTACCACGTCCAGCTGCCTATGATCTTGACTGCCCCCCCGTTAACTCCCCAGTCAGTTTGTCGACCTTAACCATTACAACTGAGGCTATCTATGAAGAGCTCAAAAGTATTGACACTAATAAAGGAGCGGGTTATGATGGAATACATCCTATATTTATACGTAACTGTGCTAAACAATTATCGATACCTATGTGTATTATATATCGCAAATCTTTGGAATCAGGTATCTTTCCATCGGCATGGAAACTTGCTCTTATCACTCCCATTCCTAAAAATGATAATAAGACTGACGTTTCTCAATACCGACCTATATCTAAAACCAACTTATTCGGAAAAATTCTTGAAAAGATTATTACATGTAAACTTGCATGTGTACTAAAGAATCACATAACTGTTAATCAACATGGTTTTAGTAAAGGGCGCTCGGTAGAAACGAATATGCTGACTTTTACAAAGTTTTTGATGGATGCTGCGGATAAAAGTGAACAGGTAGATGTCGTGTATTCCGATTTTTCCAAGGCATTCGATAAAATTAATCATGATCTACTTATTGAAAAGCTTTGGGCAATCGGAATACACGGCGATCTGCTCAGGTGGTTGGATTCGTATGTTAAAAATCGTTCTCAGGCCGTTTCTGTCAAGGGCTATGTGTCAAGATTCCTTGAAATCCCATCAGGTATCCCCCAGGGTTCCCATATTGGGCCATTGTTATTTGTCATTTATATCAATGATATCGGAAAATTTATTCAAAATTCAAATTTCCTCCTATATGCTGATGACGCAAAATTTTTTAAAGTAGTGCAAGGATATGGCGATTGCATATAATTACAATCTGATTTAGAACGTCTAACAGAATACTGCGTGTCTAATCAACTATTTTTAAATTTGAATAAATGCTCTGTTATTTCGTACACACGCAAAACCAATCCTATTCACTTTAATTATAAGATCAATAATTCATTACTTGCTCGAGTCACATCAATTCGCGACCTGGGTATTTTATTGGACTCTGGTTTATCTTTTAATTTACATATTGATTTTATAGTTAACAAAGCATTCAGACAATTGGGCTTCGTCCTCAGGGTCTCAAGACCCTTTAAGCAATCGTACACCCTTAAGCTATTATATTTCAGTTTTGTTCGTTCACTTCTTGATTTTGCTTGTATTATATGGAGCCCATATTATGCTTGTCACATAGCCCGAATAGAGAGAGTTCAAAAAAAGTTCGTTAAATCTCTGGATTTCCGTGGAAATCATGAATGTATATCCTATGAAAATTCGCTCAGCCGTCACTCAATGACTACTCTTGCGAACCGGCGAATAATGTTTGATCAGGTCTTTCTGTTTAAAATTTTGAATGGTTACGTTGACTCCCCTCACATTTTAGAAACAATTAAATTAAGAGTACCTAGACCTGGCTCTCGCTCGCAAAAATTATTTGTTGTTCCTATGTACAAAACCGTATACACCAGTAATAACTTCTTTAAACGTAGTGTTGACGCATATAACAAAATGTTTAATGATATGGATATATTTTGCAATAGTCTTACCGTCTATAGAAAGTTACTGCTTAATCATTTTTCAATAACATTGTGAGTACTTCCATTATTTAGTTTTAGTATTTTTGGTAAAAAAAAAGAAAAAAGAAAAATGTTTTTCTTAGAATTACTTGACTATTTTTTTTTTTATTATTATTATTATTGTTTTTTATTTTTATGTTGGTATTTTCAAAAGCACTTTATCAGTATGTTAGTCAACAAGCTTTATGGAACTATAGGTCTATAAGAAATATATATTCCGCTTATGTCAATATTTATGTACAAGACTGTTTGTTTCCTAAATAAAATAAAATAAATAAATAAATAAATTATCTTCTGTGGTGAGGAAAGAAAGTTAGCGGGTCTCATGATCTGGCAATACTTATCACATAGATATCTATCTTTATATATATATAAGCAGGACTTCTTGGCGGGAAAGTGAAGCGTCTGTAGTTTTGTTTTATTTTCTATAACTTGTGTTTTGTCGTAAATTAATGTTAAATTATGGTGGATTATTAAATGATAAGTGTTGGCAAATACAACAAAACAGGGCAACATCACTTTTTAAATTCTCTCAAGAAGTCCGTGCGAGATCCAACTATCATTGGCGAGATCTCTGACTTCCTGTAAAGTCCCACATCTTTACTGGAACTCAAGGGGTTTGGGGGAAATATCATTTAGCATTAAACTTTCATATATCATCAATTTAAGCATAATGAATGAACTCTAATATTACGACTGAAGGACTAGTATCCATGGCCACGAAAAAAAAAAGATTTCAGCAATGCTGTTTTTTCTTTTTTTATTCACTACGGCTATGCACTCGGCCTTTATCTCACCTAATGGTAATTGACGATACGGCCGAAGGTGGAAGCGCGCTTCACCCGGAATCCACAACCACCGAGGAACTGGATATCTGGGGACCTTCTTTAAACAGTCAGAACACAACAATGCTATTATAACATTGTTGTTATGACGCCAGACTTATGATAAGATGGTGGTAGCTAGCCAGGCGGACTTAACAAGCTCTACACCAACCAAACCAAGTACACTTCCCGGAACCTCATAAGTCATAATAGAATCTAATCAAACCCGGATCTCTGTGTCTAAGATCAGTGGCTTAGCTACTAGACCACAAAGGCGGTTCACTTTATAAAAATTATCTAACAAAGGCAAATTCGTATAACAACTCCAACTTAAACCCATTAAATCCAGCGAAGCAAATAAGGGTCGCAATATGCAAACGAACGCAAAATAGAAATCCATTCTGCCTGGAACAGTGTGCAATTCACTTCAATAGCAATATCCTTTTGAAACGTACAATGCGCTGAAACCTATTTATCTGTGTAAACAGCGACCTATGACCATCTTTGCTAGGATTTAATATCGCCTATGAAGATGACGTAAACAAATAGGTAGATCGACAAAGAACTTGTTAGTCTACAAATCTATAAACTGAATAATAATATCGTTTTTTTATTTTTTTATTCTACAACGTGTAACCGCTTGGGCTTCATCTCACCTGATGCTAAGTGACGATAAGGCCGAAGGTGGGAGCGCGCTTCATCCGGAATCCTCAACCACTGAGGAACTGGCTATCTTATCTTAAACTTTCGGAACACAACAATGCTATAAACATCGTTGTTATGGCGACAGACTTAGATAAGATGGTGGTAGCTAGCCAGGCGGACTTAACAGTCCAACCAACCAAACCGAGCATACAAAGATGTACCCCCCACTGGGAATCGAACCCGGGACCTCTGGGCCTGAAACCGGTGGCCTAGCCACTAGACCACAGAGGCGATAAATCAATAAATGAGTCGAATAAATGAGGCGATAGATAAATAAAAGAGTCGTTTTTGTTCTTATATAAATCCTTTTCTAGAAATTCGGAATGTCAAAGTTTTTTCCTGCTTAGGCTGAACAATAACTATGTACTTACAAAATTTGGAACTTGATAGTCTGCTAGAAGATTAGTCATCGACGAGTGAGTCAGTCAGTGACAAAATTAAGGAACTTTGACTTGCAATAGCTCTTAAACTACAGGTTCATATTTAACGTAATGTAAAAAATATCTAGCTATGTAATACTCTCTTGCTCACTGAAGATACATAAACAGATAATATATATCGCAAACGAAAACGAGAAATATATGGCATAGAAGATGTACCTCCTGTTTTAAAATTCTCGATAATCTGATAATAATTAGCAATATCGCTATAATTAGAATAACAACGCTCACACCAATTATCAAGCCCAATATATAAGCTTCTGCTTCTGTTGAAACTCGCTACGAGTAATACGCTAAGATAACGAATAAATATACATAAACATAGAAAAACACCCAGACCCAAAATCTATTTAGGAACAGACTCGACCATTAATAGGTTTTTTCTATTTGATAGTTGTAACAATAAAATAAGAAATATGTCGGATATGGTAGTTTATAATTTAACAATAATAACTTATCTAATGGTTTTTTTAAAAGGTAATTTGTAAATATTATGAATTTGCGATTTTTTAACTGTGGATTACAACACAGGCGGCCATGATTGAGCTTCGTGTGACGTCATATTTCACAAAATAAACAAAAACTATCCGTCAGGTTTCAAGATACAATTTGTTTGTTTATTAAAGTGTGACGTCACAGGGCAAAATGTCACGTGACCATCCGTTTTGCGCAAAATTTGAAATTAATAAAGAAAGATATTTTTTTTTCTATTAAATAAAGCTTTTTCATGAAAAAAAGAGCCACGCTGCATTGCAGCACGCATTGGGCCGGCTCGCCCGGTGTAATACCACCCTCTCACTAATATTCGGCATGAAATAATAGCACTCGGTGCTGCTGTGTTTCGTCCGGACAGTGAGGGTTCCGGAGGCCCTTCCCCCCTCCCCCTCACAATTCCTATTCCTTCCTAATACCTATTCCTTCCTTAAAGGCCGGCAACCCATCTGCGATTCCTCTAGTGTTGCTCTCTCTCTCTCTCTCTCTCTCTCTCTCAGCCTCTGGTGTCCATGGGCGGCAGAGATTACTCTCCATCAAGTAACCCGCCTGCTCGTTTGCCTCCTACTATTATAAAAAAAAAAATTGAGTGACAGATTTGATTGAGATGAGGACGGTCCAGTGCGCGAGCACGGATCGATATCACAACGTTATTATTTTATATGTTTTGTAAGTGTAAATTCTAACTAAATACATGCAAGATTACTATGAAGAAAAGGTTATTAATTAATACTACGCCCCCGCAAGCTTTTCAGTACTATAGCGAGTAGCGACCCGCCCGCGATTTTGTCCGTAAAATGTAAAACTTACAAAAAAAATCTTTCATACAATCCTTGTCAAACCATTTTAACACAACAAAAAGGACTTAGCCAAATAGGTGCAGCTGCAGCCGTTCTAAAGTGATGCGTGAACAAACATGTAGGGCAATTAATTTTTATTATTTACCATCGGCTCGCCCGCGCCTTGGTCCGCGCTAACTTAGTCGTCATACTGTAACTTCTCCACCCACCTTTAACCTTTAATGCCTAGTCTACCTTATAATACATACACACATCATCGCCGCTTTTACCTTAACTTAACTTATTATCTAATTCTTAAAACTATTTAACCTAATTTATCTACAATCTAATGGTTGTGTCTGTATGATGATGAAACCTTAGCATAGCTTAATCCTATTTGCAGTGAATTTCAGTCAAGCAATGTAATATTATAATAAATACTATTTTGGCCAGATCGTCTAGTGAACCCTCCGTTGTTAACCGCATTTAAGTAACTCAAGTTCTTTCGTGAAAGTTTAGTAATTGGCTTATCCCTGTGTTAAATTATTTTCTCCTGACCTAATTACCTACCAGTCTATAGATCATAACATAGATATGTGTAGCCTAGCAATGACTCCGTCTGAACTGTGACCTAAATCCTTCACTGCAGCTGCGGGGAAGATTTGTAACCACTCAAAGATAATCAGATGATAGCTTAGCTTGCAGGTATTATTATTTATTATCAGTAGCATGATACATAAGAAGCCTGGTGCAATTTATGAGCCCCACCGCCGCTCCATAGCGTACTATACATCTCATGGTTTAATTATAGTTCCGTCACATTGGCTTTAACTTTAATTATTAGCTTGTGCCTTTAATTCTTTAAAACTGAGAATTTACATCTCTCCTCAAAATTTAATTTCATTTTACATTATGAACTATGTGTTAGCAATTTAAATTCTTATTATTCCACATAAATCAATAGAGTTTATCTCAAGGCTTGCTATCATCCAAATATCCTTTCCACATTAAGAACTTAATTATTCAATGCAATAACTTATGTCTTATGATTTCACTTATTGAACAGAGGCGAAAGGCCAGCACTCTACCGGACACACTTATTTCTCTGATTATTGTGTCCGTTATAAATAGATCACAATGTAACAGTATTAACTAACTGTCCCTTTTGTCTTATTAGAAAATTAATATTCAGTTCTATAAAGGGTGGATAATTTAATCAAACGCCACTTCAGGCGGTGGCTAAAATAGAATGCTATTAATACAGGTAAAATTACTTTTATTCACTCTTAGTATTTATTATACAGGTCTTATAAAGTTCCAATATAACTACATTGGATTGGCTGCATTGGCAGATTATCACATCTTAAGTTTATTAAAGGATGTTTGATTCATTCAATATCCTACTCATTTAGGAAGTGAACTTAAATAGAATACTATCATTTGAAGTAAATTACTTTGGTTTACTCTTAGTGTTCATTATACAGATATTATAAAGTATAAGTACATCTCAAGTTTATTGAAAGATGTTTAATTCATTCAATATCCTTGACTTTTAGGAAGTGAACTTAAATAGAATACTATCATTTGAAGTAAATTACTTTGGGTTACTCTTAGTGTTCATTATACAGATCTTATAAAGTATAAGTACATCTCAAGTTTATTGAAAGATGTTTAATTTATTCAATATCCTTGACTTTTAGGAAGTGAACTTAAGTTAATTATTTTCCCATTAACTTCCACCCCCTGTCTCTCAGACTGAGTGGTTAATTTGATAGACTACTAAATCATAGTTAGTATACTTTTAGTAGGTAGTAAATTAGGTAGTTAATTATCCCTGTTAATCATTGAATCAATTACATTTAGAAGTTATCTTTTACTCACTTTAATAGATATAAATTAGACTGTACCAGGTACTAGTCTGATTGATTTAGATTGTTCCCATCAAATATTTCTATGTTTCACATTATTAGAAGTAAGTACTTACATATCTTAAGAGGTCTTTGACCATCAAGGTGAATTCAAATGGTATCAGTAGACCATTATCAGGCTAATTAGCAGGTTGTTATCAATCAATTATTTATATGTTTCAGATTATTAGAAGCTCATAGCTTGCAATGTCTTCCTTCAACGAATTATCCTAGGTTCTAAACTGGTTTTAGTTGTTCAGTTTGTATCAGCTTATATTTTACAAATAGGTATCGGATGAATACTTTTAATACCTTGAAGAGTGTAGCAATATGAGATCGTATCGCATCCCAGGGAAAGCTAAAAATGCCTGTTTGGTCATTTCAGTATTAGAAATCAAACATCACAGTACAGTTATGCTTATTTGCTATAACTTTTTAGTATTTTTCTTGTAATAGGAAACCAGTCTAGACTTTTAGGTATTCCAAGTAATGATGGTACAATATTATCATACTTCTGTTAATTATTTAAAATGAATAATTAATTGGTAACAACTTTAGGAAAACAATTAGAATTTCATCGGCCTGCGGTAACAGATTTCTTGCCTAGCTAGGACCCACATCACTTCATCATAATTTTATTTAGCACCGTAACTTAATTATCCCTACCTTATTAGTCTGAATTAATCCGGCCTGGCCTCGCGGCTCAAGCATCCAACCTATGTACGCACAGCGTGTAAATACTTTGCCCTCCTTAACTAACAATATATATATCCGCCTACCTATTGATTCCTACAACTTTCCTCACTTGAAAATGCCTATAATTTGTCGAACTAACAGTCCCTACTTGTGTACCTTGCAATCTAGGCCCAAGCCACATTTAACTTAACTTTGTGGTGTGTTGTGAGAGTCGCATTGCCCCTGAAAGCAACTAACTCCTAAATGTTCTATCAGTCGAGCCAGTATACTCAGTGTGTTATTTTCCTATCACTACACTGTATGTACGGAGGTAGACTCGAAATTGGACTGGGTCATACGGGTCTACCTCCAGCTAAATGGTGTCTGACCTATCTTCAACTTTCACTAAGGAGACAACTGTCTCTCCCCCATTACTCCGTCGAAGATAGTGTATTGTTTAGCGTAATGATATAAAACGACGACCTTATTAAATACAATCAAAGGTCATCCAGACCGAAGTCTGTTGAAAGGTATATAGGTTTTTGTTGCCACCGTTACGCGTTTCCGCCGATATACCCCGAAATACTTCATTCCGTTAACGGATTCGAGTTGCGATCGCAATAGTTTTACTTTATTAATCACTTTCAATTTCTCAAATCTTAATTAATATCGCAGCTCGAATATCACTTAGCGCACTATCAAAGCTCGGACACTATATTTCCCGTTTGAGTAGTTACCGCACTCTTAAATTCGGTCGAATTTAAGAGTGCGGTAACTAACGCCTCCGACGTCCCAAAATTGAATGCCCGCTAATTTTCCGCCCTTTTCCCAAGCATCTTAACTTTCGCGCCATCCGCCCCCAGCATTCGCCCGCGCGAATCCGCTTTTCCTCCCTTCAACCAATCCCTAGCTGTTTCCCGACGCGCCTCGCCTTCGCGTCGCTCATTATTTGTTATACGCGAACTTCGCGTTGTGCCACGTGGAGATATCATCCGACCTCTCTTTCTATCTTTTTCTCAACCTCTCGCTCGCTCATTGCCGCTTCCGCCGCGCAATTCTAAATTTTTTCCATAATCTAACCAAATCTCGTCCGACAGCCAATATTACATCTTTGAATATCTAAATGTAGCCTTCTATTAACAATTCCCTCTCAATAATCCTCCAATTAAGCCAATAATCCTATATTTTGGGAAATTATAAAAAGTTCCGTATTCCGACCATAGATGGCGTCCGCCCGTAGGTGAACCACTTTGCCGACCCCCCCCCCAGGGCAGCCCCCGCGAAATTCAAAATAAAAATAAAGTCCTAGTCAAACTCACAACTTTATGACTTCCGCTAGACGTCGCCTACGTCACAAGGGACGCGCAGAGCAGTCCCCGCGAAATTCAAAATAAAAATAGAGTCCTAGTCAACCTCACAACTTTATGACTTCCGCTAGACGTCGCCTACGTCACAAGGGACGCGCAGAGCAGTCCCCGCGAAATTCAAAATAAAAATAGAGTCCTAGTCAACCTCACAACTTTATGACTTCCGCTAGACGTCGCCTACGTCACAAGGGACGCGCAGAGCAGTCCCCGCGAAATTCAAAATAAAAATAGAGTCCTAGTCAACCTCACAACTTTATGACTTCCGCTAGACGTCGCCTACGTCACAAGAGACGCGCAGAGCAGTCCCCGCGAAATTCAAACTAAAGATAAAGCGTTAGACTACGGACCATTATTCTGAACTAGTTTATTATTCCCTTTTTCATGCTTATTATATTAATGGTGCTACGCATTAATATTTATGTTAGTGCTACTCCCACACATTCCTTACTAACGGACGGATACCATTCATTCTGTACCGTTACAATACTTCAGCCATTTAAAAAAAATTATCTACTAAATATAAACAAAAACCATCCTCAGTTAACGCTCTATCTTTTTGTGAAAACCGCATAAAAATCCATTGCCTGATGATAGATATACATATTATATTTTGATAAAGTAACTGCCCGACACAGGACAGACGTAAATTCACGTCTCTCACATTCTGTAATGAACTGGGTACTCTGAATATAAATAATTCATTGGTGGTGGTGCCCAATTGAAAATTTAAATTGATTACACTTACCATGTAAAAGAACAGTTTTACACAAATAAACAGTTTGATTATTGCCATAGTGTAAATCATTCCAATTGTACGTAACGCAATGCTCGTTCACTTCAGTTACAGCAAATTTAATGGGGTATTACTTGTTCAATAAATATATTGATTGATTAAAGAACAATATTCATTTGCCTTTTGTTAGTTGTTAAACGTTTTATTGAACTGATGTTAATAAGGTATAAATATTTTCGTTTCTGCACATATTTGTGTTAAAAAGGTAAAAGATGATAAGTATTTTGTTCATATATCGAAGAATACAAGAAAACATCTCTCAGTAGCAGCATTCAGCAAGCCTTAAGGTCCCATCGCAGCAACGTATCGCTTCCTGGATCGTCGGCATCACTCGACGGTCAAAAAAGTACCGTCGCACTGCTCCACACGTCTCGACTCACCGCAGACGTGGTAGCAGACGCTAGTCTCGACTCACCGTAGACTGGAGAACGCTCGTATTGTCAACGAAGACTTGAGCTCGCTCATCACGACATAACGTAGATTAGAGCACCACTGGCATCTCCAAGCTGACCTGATGGATTTATTTCATTCCCTTTTCTAGAGAAGGGAGTACTGTGGCGGCCTGCGTTGCCACATAACTTATTATCCTCACGTATTGGTCAAAGAGTTTGTAAGCGCATTTCTAAACGCGTGTAGATCCGATAAAGATATGACACAGCGAATTTTATGATTGATAGATATTAACAGTGCATCTCAATAATTTAAAAAGGGTTCCGTACGTGTGTTCGAAACACTATTCTACGTTTTTTTTTACATTAATGTCTTTAGATCGATGGCTTGTTGCTGCGACAACTTTTTTGTTCGATGTTGCTATAATCGAAGAAAGTTTTCTTATTGTTGGTGATTCCCATCGCAATCTTTGGTGTGAAATTCTTGTTTAACCTTTGCGGTACTGTTATTTTCCTTGTACGTTTCAGTAAGTCTTAAAAGTTTAAGAAACTAAAACTTTAGTTGTCAATCGAATCAGAAGAAGGATCCTGCTGGGTCTACCTACACACATCACCAGCCAAGGAAACTATTCGCGTCAGCTGATGCAAAATCAATGGAAAATTTCGACGCATCGTTGGTTACACTTTGTCGAGCTCATAGTGAAGTTGGGAAACGCAACGCTGAACCGCGAAACGAGTTAACTGCAGGTACAACACGTGCGATCGCACGCATGAATAACTATCTTAATCTATGGCATGGCATTGTCGTTATGGCGACAAACTTAGATGAGATAGATGGTGGTAAGATGGGTTTTAGGGGGTTTAACAATGCTCGCATTCGTAGGTGTGTACCCTCGTGACCCTTCATGTGACTCCTGGGTGGTGCTAATTGAGCATTTAGTGGTAGTCGCCCGGTTATCGACCACCGCGCGGCAGTGTACGCCCACCAAGTGATCTGTCATCTCAGCGCCGCACTACCGGAGCTGGGGAGCGGCTATTCTTGCAAACATGTACTGGCACCTCGAGACCAACCGTTAGGTTATTGCAAGAAATGCCAGACGTCCCTGCGCCAGTAGAACACTCGCGCAGGAGACCATCTGCGTTAGGTCTTGACGCCAAATCAGTGCCCGCCGCAGCGCGTTCTTGATTCGGTACTCATAAGACTAGTGTCTCGGGAGAGTATCCTCGTGAACACGTGTAGTTCACTGCATATTGTCCAGATAGGTAACCGGAGCTGTCGAGCTCGCTCACTTCTCGTTGCACGAAGGGCACACCTCGCAGTTGCCACTGCTAGGGACGTCGACTCTAAAGTCGACTCCCAAGTGTCCACCTTGGTAGCGGAGTAGTAAGCACACTCACTTCACGGAACCCATTCAGGCGCCTAGCCAGTTCCCACGTCCTACGCAGCTGGCTGGACCGGAGGCTACGGCATCTAGGAGGCCGCCTCTACTAGTTATCCAGACTAGTACCGGAAATGTCAACACCAATGTCCAATGAGAACCACCGGACAAAGCTGCCAACTATAAGGGAAACTCACGTTCCCCGCAGGACTTTTTGCTTCTGGCCCCTCAGAGACCGCTACTAGGCCCCGCTCGCTGTGCGCGAGTTTGGAAGTCCTGGCACACAATACCAGGACAAACGAACATTCCCAAGCTCTACAGCTAACCACGAGCCACTACGAGTCCAACCCACGTCCGGATCCCGCCGGAGGCGCCGGTCAAGGCACAACCAGCTTGGGGCTTGAACCGGAACCCCATAGTACCCCTGAAAACACAACCGGAACCGTAGTTCCAGTTGCGATACCCTATCTATCGGGGTCAGTAGATAGGGATTCTTGCAAAC
This sequence comes from Scoparia ambigualis, assembly GCA_963921215.1. Lineage (NCBI taxonomy): Eukaryota > Metazoa > Arthropoda > Insecta > Lepidoptera > Crambidae > Scoparia > Scoparia ambigualis. The sequence goes on along the minus strand of OY992502.1, from coordinate 55,025,263 downwards.
AGTGGATCAGAGAGTTCTGCCGTGGAACCGAGACTCAACACGCCGGCCAGGGAGACCCGTAGAAACGGTGGTGCCGCTGGCCGCCCGCGGCATAGTACAGGGGCCTAATCGGGGCTAACCACCCCGGGAGGCTGCCTCACCGGAGCGGATCGTCGTGCCGGTTGGTGATCGAAAATGGTGGGACCCGGCGACCACTTCCCGGAAGGGTATGGGGCCCTTCCGTTCGGCGTGTCGGCTGTGGTTGTAACGCTCTTCCAATGCTGAAGCGAAAGACTCTCGCTTTCTTCATTTTTTTGCAACTTTAGTGGCTCCATGTTCACGTACCTTCCTTCCCCTTTTCCAATGACAGTGTCTAAAAAGAATGCAGGTAATACAGCGGCTTCCTCCTCTCCCACCACCAATTCGCTGTTTGAGGTCGAGTTCACTAACATCCGTGGGCTCCATTCTAACCTCAACGCCGTCCACCAACACCTCGAGACGGCGCGGCCTGCATTGCTTTTTCTCACGGAGACTCAAATTCGTCGCCCTACTGACACGTCTTACTTAAGATACCCCGGCTATCAGCTTGAGGAGCAATTCCTCGCGAAAGCCGGAGTGTGTCTGTACGTGAGGGCTGACATTTGTTGTCGTCGTCTGCACTGCTTGGAAGACCCCTCCTTTCCCATCCTATGGGTGCGCATTGAATTCGGCTCCCGTTGCCGTGTCTATGCGTGCCTATATCGGTCCCACACGGGAGATGCTAATACAAGTAACCTTTTTGACCACCTTGGCCGAGTGACTGATGTCGCGCAAGAGCGATTCCCAAACGACGAGGTGGTGGTTTTGGGGGACTTCAACGCCCACCATGAAACATGGTTTTTTTTTTTTTTTTTTAATTCTCGCTGCTCCAACATAATTAGAGCCTATTCTTAATCTAAATCACATACATACCAGTTCTCGCATTAATTCCTCTCGCACTTTCATACCGCATACTTCACAACCATACATCTCTTTCATTCTAATTCGGGTGGGACTCCCGTAATAAAGCCTAATCTTACTACTCTAGGGCTTGTAGCCTCGTTACCATCTCTATTGGGTTCTCTTAAATTTAATTGGGGTAAATAATTTTTTCAGCGGAGCTGTTTGCTCGGCATTTTTACGTATTATTTAATTTACTACAACTTGCTTATTTTCTATTTTCTACTATTCTTATATCTATTCTTACAGATATATTCTATATATACTATCTATACTTAAGACATATTCTTACTTGCTATCTTATACTAGTTGTGGTGGCCTCACGGGTCCTTATACATTTGAGTTTATTATTACTTATACTTATTACATATAGACTTATCTTAATTATTACATTTTAAAATCTTATACTCTAGGGGAACTATAGCTATATACGCAGATATAGCTTAGTTTATCCCATTTTAAAATCTTATACTTATACATTAATTGCTTAAATCTTGTTTCTTAGCCTGACTGCGTCAACAATTTTGACGCAGTACCCAATAAATTTATTTGCGTTATCGCCAGCCAATATCTCGGCAAAATTATTTGGGCGGACAAGGGTGCCCATGTATGCTTCGATGTTGTACCTCTCCAGAGTGTGTATAGGGCACTCGGAGAGGATGTGTACTAGAGTTTCGTGTGCGTTTGGGTCACAGGCACATGACGGGCTATCTTTGCACTTAAAGCGATTTAAGTACGCCGAAAACCCGCCATGACCCGTGAACACCTGTGTGGTGTGTTGTGTGGGGGTGAATTTGCGCATGAATTTGTAAGCGGCAGTGATGTGTGGAAAGAATAGTTTGGTAACCTCGGCGGTAGTGACTGACTGGTAACGCCTGTTCCATTCGTCGAGCGTTTCCTCGCGGATGATTCGCTTGACGAATGAGACAGGACACCTGTCGTAGTCCGGCTTTCTCTTGGAATGTAAAGCAGCCTCCTTGGCAAGCTGGTCGGCCCTCTCGTTTCTCTCCAGTCCCGCGTGAGCCTTTATCCAGTACAAGTCTACAGACTTGCCCTGCATAAAGGCCGTCTTAAGGTTAGCCCTTGTGCTGACTGCGAGAAGATGGAGGGAGGAGACATTCACGACTGTTTGTAAGGCTGCCATAGAGTCACTATACACTCCAAAAGATACTTCCTTTCTACTTGACACTATCTCCGAGGCCTTGTTGAGTGCTAGAATTTCTGCTTGGTACACTGTGGCGTATGACGGCAAAGTAAGTTTGACGGTTTTGGTTTCGGCAGACCCATCCCATAAGGATAATGCTGCCCCCACCTTACCGTCAATCTTACTGCCGTCTGTGTAAATGAAGATGTTGTGTGTGTGTGCGAGTATTTGTGTGTCTTCCGTAATGTGTTTAATGTCCATGTTTATGTGTTCTGCTGGGTGTGATGAGTGTAAAAATGAATGTGGAGTCTCTATGTCTCTACCCCGTAGATCTGGCCGGGGGACCCCCCTCCTGGCTTCGTAAAGGGCGGCTGCCTCTTTAATGCGAAGATCCAGAGGGAGCGTGCCGGACAGAACCAGGGCAGAGTTGAGTGACACTGTGTGATACGCTTTGCACATTTTCTGTGCGAAGCCCCGCTGTAACATATCCAGCTGTTTGCGTGCAGAGATTTTCTCCGCGGCCGGAGCCCAGGCAGCAGCTGCATATGTTACAACAGGTTCCACTGCCGCTGTGTAGATTGTCTTGGCGATATCGGGGTTTATACCCCAGTTAACTCTGGCCGCTTTGGATAGCTGCCGGTAAAACCCGGCTGCCTTCCTGCAGGTGTTGGCTATGTGTGCATTGAATGTGAGCTGACTATCAATAGTGAGTCCCAGGAGTTTGATTTCGGGCTTATGGTTTAGATCCCGGCCGCCCATGCTGAGGCGAGGGGTGTCGTATTTTAACTTTTTTGTTAGAGTGAGGCAGTTTGTCTTTTGTGCTGCGAAAGTTAATTTGTTCTGTACACCCCACTCCTCAACACGAGCGAGAACTGGATTAGCCTGCGTACTGATCTCCAGCGCCGTGTTCCCTACAAATGTCAACACGACGTCATCTGCGAACGCCTGTACCTTAACGCCTCGCTTTTCCAGATCTTTGAGGAGAGGATCCAACAGAAGGTTCCACAGGATGGGTCCAGCGATGGATCCCTGGACACATCCCTTCGTGGTTTCCCTGTGGACCTCCTCCCCAGCGTAGCGTACAGCCACGCACCTATCGGCCATGTAGTCCGCCAGCACCCTTCTAATGTTGAGGGGGTACCCTTCTTCTCTCAACCTAACTTTAATGGCAGGCCACCAAGCACTGTCAAAAGCTCCTTCGATATCGAGGGAGACTATCGTTACGATCTTTTTGTTTCCTATCTGATCCCTTATGTAGTTTACAAGTGTATACAGGGAGTCCTCGGTGCTCCGTTGAGGTACGAACCCGTACTGATTTTTGCTAAACTTAGGCAATAGGTGGTATTTGATTCTACCTACCAGCATCTTCTCATAGATCTTCCCGAGGGCCGGGAGCAGGCCAATCGGTCGGTACGATTTAGAGGCCGAGTAATCTGTCTTACCCGGCTTCTTGAGCACCACTACCGTTGCCCGCTTCCAGTCGCTCGGGAAGGATCCATTCTCCAAACATTTATTCACAATGCCCAAGTACAGGTTGGGGTCATTGTGAATAGCCATCCTACATATCTCCACTGTAAGTCCGTCCCCTCATGAAACATGGTTGGGCTCCTCCAAAACTGATCACGCTGGTAGAGTCGCTGTCCGCTCTGCTCTGTCTCTGTAGTCCTTCGCTCTGACACAAGACCTAACACAACTGGTTGACCAGCCCACCAGGATACCAGATAACGTAGGTCACGCGTCCTCCTTGTTAGACTTAATGCTGACGAGTCGCCCTGCAGGCACTGCTCGTCGGCAGATTGGGACTGATTGCGTGATTACTTTGCGTCCGTCTCATGGGGCCAGAGCTGCTTTCTTGGAAAGGACCCGTCGGAGTGCGCTTCTGCCATCGCTGATGAGATCTTGTTGGGTATGGAATATATTCCGTTCACAGATCTTGCCAGCGTTGGTAGAAAACGGCCTTGGTTCAATCGCGAATGCGCCAAAGCTGCTGAATGCGAGCAGGCGGCGTATCGTGCTTGGACGAGGGCTTGCGCACTAAATGACCCGAGTACCGGCTCCTTGAAGGCGGCTTACAATAAGGCCTCTAGGTTTAATAAGTAGGCTCTTGCAGGAGCGGATGCACAAAGAGTCGCGCGGGTAGGGCAGGAGTTGATCTCGCAGCCTATCGAAAATTAAGGAAGCGCTTTGCCTTCATCTTTCCTGATGGTAAGTGATGATATGGCTGAACTTGGTGGAAGCGTACTTAATCCGAACTTCTCAACCACTGAGGAACTGGCAATCATACCCGTAACATCACAATCTTACTACTAACATTGTTGCTAAAGCGACAGTCCTTTTTTTTTGGTGACAGATCCGGCTAACGAGCAGACTCTGAAGTTTTCTCTGGACCTGATCTAGTAGTTGCCCTTCAAAGCGGAATAATGATTATTTGTATGGAAAGAGGACTTAAATAAGATGGTGGTAGCTAGCCAGGTAGGCTCAGAACGTCACATAAAGTTTTACCGCTTAGTCAAGACGACTGACAGTTTGCAGCGCAATATGAGATTAATTTCTCCATTGCATCCTTTCACCACCACCATTGTCCACAGAATAAAAACCTTTTCTTTTGTTCTGTGCCATTGACTAAGACAGATTTTTCCGTGCTTCAGGCAGCACGTAAAGCCGTTTGGTCGTGGTTGTTTTCGTAAGAACCGTGAAGTAAACCGTATCGCGTAAAGAATACTACCACCCCCTCTTTTCTCTTGGGTGTCGTAGAAGACGACTATCGGATTAAAGACCGCACATACATTCAACAACATAGAGCGGCAATGGACTCACCACCTGTCACGCTGAGTACATGTGCAGGCGCTATTTGGTGAAAAGTGGACTATGGTAGAGGACTGCTTTTGCTGTCCTCATTGCCTAGTCTCTGGGCTGGGATAATAGTCGTGATTATATGAATGTATGTTTTCGTAAGATGGCAGTTGTTTAAACTCATCACGTTGATCCAACGTAGGTGGTATGACCCAATCTCACCATGTCATGTTATCCATGTGAAAAAGTCTGTGTTCAGCAGTGAGACTTTTATAGTGCAACGCTTGAACAAGAATTCCGCTTGCCGTGTTGCGAAACGCTCGATCTCGTCGCCGAAGCTTTAGATATTAAGAGGGGGGATCCTTTCTAAAACACCTCCGTTGTCTACAAATAGATGTGACAGGGATTACGGAAGTTTTAATTAGCGCGCGCGACTGCCGGCGGTCGCGGCCCGCCGATGCGGCGGACGTTTAATTGGACTTCTGATAGCAACTCATTTTTCTTCGTAAGTTTTGACAGCGATGTGCCTTTTTATCGTTGGAAATAGAAAATGAAATCGAATGCTGGCGACTTTTAAGTTGTTCTTTTTGTGGGTTTACCGTCTGGTATATTGCATAAACTGATGATTTAGTTAAATACACTGAGGTGGTTCGATTCAAGCGAGTCGTATATAAAGGGTAGCCATGCTAAGTAAGTAACTAACTACGCTGTTAACTTCTTGTCATTTGCACCTGCGATTTTAAAGTTCTCTTTATCCGACTGGTTTTCTGGTAGAGATCGCTTTGAGCGATAAGACCGCCAAATTGTGATATAATTTTATTTTTTGTTTTATTGTAATTGTGTTATATTTTTAGGTTTGTTTTTAAGTTCTATGTAAATCTTTGTGGTGTTGCAATTAAAGAGTTATCTATCAAAGTTATTGTAGATCGTGGATGAAGTGCTAAGTCTGTTGATATTGCTTTATCATCAATGACAGTCAAGGGTAGTTTTTTTCTTAGTTAGTACCTCCTTGTACTGTTAAAATATGGTACCCATAATTATGTTAAACATTTCTTAAAACAGCTGATTCTTTATTGGATAAAGGCTCCAAGTGAAGCGAGCTCCAACTCTAGGGCAAATTGGAGGGGTATTCCTCGAATCGCACCCATTTTGAAGCGCACCAGACCAAGCGCACCCAAACTATTCCTCCAAGCGCACCCGTTGGGTGCGCTTCAGAATAGGTAATTACATTATTATATTTTTATTCCTCGAAGCGCACCAGCAGATGGAAAGCAATAAAAAATAGTATATGGACTCTTGTCTCGTGGAATGACAAGTAAAAAATTTTGTATAGGTACTCGTCTCGTGGTGAACACCAAAATTTCTTTATTTTGCAATAAAAAAAATAGAATTTGTTACGAAGCATTTAAATAGCGAACAAACAGAATAAAACAGGAAGAAATGCGTAAGTAGACAAAACGTGTCGCTCTAATATTCAAGTAACATAAGCACAGAAAATAGACAATTTTATAGAATCTAGAAAAATACCCACCAGGTCTCACTCGAACGCCTTACAACTGCGAGATACAGCCCGAAATGTTTTTATAATGGACGAAGTCATCTGCCCCCTCCTTTAGGACAAACACGTCTGGAAATGTTTGCGGTGTGTGTGTACAGTGTGTAGGACAACATTTAATTGCTTAATACATTTGTTAACCTGCTGTGGGCTTTTCATGCCACCCGTTAAGATGTAGTAGACTAGACTGTTTTTTATACTGCATCTATATAAGGCGACTGCTAGAAACCGCAAGAAACTTCACGGGCTGGTCAGGTCAAGTATTTTAAACATGACAAAAATGACAAAAAGTAAATTCGTGCTTTTTCATTTTTAATTAAATAATTCATTTTGTGAATTTTAATTAGATAGTCTTTGAGTATCTAATTTATTTCTAAGCAATAACAGAAGAAAAATAAAATTAAAAACAATTTAAAATAACGATTATTTACAACGCGCGGGCAGCGGCCGGTCGTTGACCCAACCGCCTGATGACCCGTCCGCATCAGCCGGGCGATAAGTACCTACGTTAGTCTGCAATGAGAACCCATTTATTTTCCTATTACGAAATGTGCGTATTTTTCTTATGTTATTGCTTTAGAATAATATAAAAAGATAGTCTTAAAATTCGCAAAATGAATTATTTAATTAAAAATGGAAAAGCACGAATTTACTTTTTTTGTCATGTTTAAAACACTTGACCTGACCAGCCCTTGAAGTTTCTTGCGGTTTCTAGCAGTCGCCTTATATATCTATAGCAGACGGTATTAATTGCTGAAGTCTTCACAAAACAATATATCAAAAAATTTACCCAATGCGGATTATTTGGTAAGTTTTTTGGTAAGTAATCTTTTACATTTAATTTGCAATTACAGAGGGTTTGCCAGCAATCAGCACGGTGCGCGATAGCATTCATTTCAGAATTCCACGACCACCCTAATACCTATTTCTGCTGCTAAACAGCATTGTTGTGTATATATAAGGTGACTGCTAGAAACCGCAAGAAACTTCAAGGGCTGGTCAGGTCAAGTGTTTTAAACATGACAAAAATAACAAAAAAGGAATTACCTACGATAGCGATAAGTACCTACGTTGACGGGACAACAGAGAGACGGCCGGCCGTCCGGCCGTTGCCCCCGTCAGCTGGGCGATAAGTACCTACGAAAAAACACGATTTCTTTTTTGTTATTTTTGTCATGTATAAAACACTTGACCTGACCAGCCCTTGAAGTTTCTTGCGGTTTCTAGCAGTCATCTTATAAATATATATAATATAATAATCACGACTATAATCCCCGAAGGGTTAGTCAGAGACTACGCAATGAGGACAGCAAAAGCGACTGATTTTGCTCTACCACAGCCCACTTTTCACCAAATAGCGACTGCACATGTGCTCAGTGCTCAGTGTAACAGGTGGTGAGCCCATCGCCATTGTTGTGCATTGCTGAATTTCGGTATGAAGGGAAGATCCGATAAAATTACAGTGAATAAAGGCATATATAACAACAGTCGCGCGCGTGATGCCTCCGCCGGTGCCGCGTGCGTCCTTGGGTTGCGGTGGGCGCGCACTATCACATGGGCCAATAGGTAAGCGTTTTCCAACTCAAAAAACAAAGAACTATACAATGTGATAGGGGTGGTACTTCTAACCCGTTAAGGCTAAGTACTACATCTAAATTCATCGACAAAAAAAATATGGGGGGTCCAACCCCCTCCCCCTATAATTTATGACCATTTTTACTTTATGCGATATCAAAGGTTTCATACGTCGGAGAAACTTGATAAAAATGGCAAACGGTAGCTATTGACACTGGCTAACTAATAAATTACTTTGTTTCGTATGTTTGAGATTATTTTTGTGAGAAAAAAAATCATTACTTACTTAATTATTTTGTGATTTAAAATTACTTTTTTTTTAAAGTCCGTATTATTTTTTTTTTCGATGAATTTAGATGTAGTACTTAGCCTTAACAGGTTAGAAGTACTATCCCTATCACATTGTATATATCGTTATTACTTTTTGAAAACTTTATTTTAACACTACCGTTAGTTGTCAGAAAAGAATTTCTCTTAGATAGTAAGTATTACCTAGCATGCACATCATTCACAGGCGATAGGATTTCTATTTACTTTTTGTTCTTGGAAACAGTGACGCAGCGACAAGCCCTACGTACCACAATAGCAGCAAGCTGATATAATTGCTTACACACACGGAATGCCCACTGTCCACGTGCCGGCGCGGGGTGGACATGAAATTGGCCACAAACAGGACATCACACTGAAAAAAAACGTTTTAACACCATGGATGGAGCAGCTGCTTGCAAGGTACCAACTTTCGTAATGTCACCTTTAAGAGGAAACACTACGTCGAAGTGGCATGCAAAATTCTCATAAAAAACACAGAAAAACGACGTTTCGTAGTCCCTGTTTCCTCCTTCAGAACTAGACCAATTTTTATTACTTTTTCAGCATCGGTTAAAGAAAGATATTTTCTGTGTCTATATGTGTGATTTTTTTTAAACCAGCCACTTAATGTTTCTGAAGACGCCATAAAACGGAGTGATTTCGCTAAATTTTGAAGACTCCTGGTTATTAATTAAATGACTTAATGCAAAAAAAATCAAACACACAGACATAGAAAATTTCTTTCTTTAACCGATGATGAAAAAGTAATAAAAATTGGTCCAGTTCTGAAGGAGGAAACAGGGGACTACGAAACGTCGTTATTCTGTGTTTTTTATGAGAATTTTGCATGCCACGTCGACGTAGTGTTTCCTTTTAAGGCGAGTCGTTTCGAGCGCTTCTCTCTCGCTCTCTCGACGTACGACGGTACGGGACGGGTATAAATAACAGCGAAGCGGCGCAAATAAGCGCGTTTTGTAGGTTTTTATAGGTTTTTTGCCAATATAGACTTTATAGGATTTAATGAGTTAACAGGTTCTCTGTAGTACTTTAAAATAAATATTTACATGTCAAAAATTATGTCGAATTTTTCTTTTTCAACTCATCCGTTTTAGAATTTTATTTTGCCTGATTTCGGGATTATTTATAATCTAGTAAATTAGGTACTACATCTAATCGCGTAACAAATTAGCACATTTATATGGCAATATCCTTTAGTGTATTTTTTATAAGAGCGTAATTTAATAGAATACATAAACCATTTTATCTAGCAAGACAGTTTTGCCCGCATTTACCGGTGACTCGCCTTAAGTAAATACACTCGAGAGACTCTTAATGAAACCTATAAATCTCGGAAACTAAGAATGCTAGCATAATGAATTATATCGTGTTTAATAGACAATTAAGTAAGTACTCCTTAAATAAAAGTAATAAAAATTATAAGTCACTACATTTTATTTACATAATTACATAAAGAAAAATAAACCTCTGATCTCGTCTTAAAACAAAAATAGGAAACATGTAGATAAAATGTTTACTAGAAAAAAATCAACCAGTCTCAGGAAGCTCGAATGGGGTTCGAACCCACGACCTTTGGATTGCCGGTCCACTGCTCTAACCGCTGAGCTACCGAGACTCCAGAAGACTTACTGAATTCTTCCTAGTAGCACAGTATAAATAATAGTCCTACCTAGTAGTTTGATTTACGCTGCAAGCCAGCGGTATTAAGTCACTGTGAAGTCTACCCTCACAGTCGAAAGAAATACTATTGCAAGTATTTAACAATCGATAAAGACGTAATTGCTTATAAATATCGTTATTATTGAAATTTTAGGGAATAGGAAACATGACATTATTGAACAACATTACGATTTTTTTTAATTTTCACACTTCGTATTGCCTCCTCTTGCTTCCATTAATGCGTTTACGCGGTTTGGCATGCTGTACACCAAGGAATACCTACTTCAGTGCGAAAGCCATATCATCGAATGTTGTTTGTTCGAAAACCTTTCATCGACATGTCTATACTGCGACGCCTTTATAAATCGACGTCTTATTACTGCGATGTTTCGTTACATCGATAAACTGTACTGCGAACGATTTTACTGCGAAGCCTGGTTTAATCGACGTCTTGTTACTGTGATGTATGTTACTTAGGTAAAACTTACTTTGAACGATCTTACTGCGAAAACCAAGTACATAGATTTTCTTTTTCAAAACAATACCTACCTAACTTTAGTTTTTAGAATTTCTAACATTTCTTTAAAAGCAGAGAACCTGTGCAAAGTTCATCAGCAATAAAGAAATGCCAGGATTTTTCTTGTAACTATGATTAAACTGGCGCTTGAGGTTTGCTGTGAGGGTTCTATGAAAAGAAGTAAGTAGATAAAAAAAAACAAGAAATTTAATGTAATTGATTGAATTTTTGTACTGTTTATTGTTTAGTGTTATGGAAATGTGTTGGAAAACTGTTAATTATTACAATACAATTTAGGCCCTTTCAGCAAAACTCTCACTTTTAAAAACAATTTTCTAAATTTTCAAAAAACTAACGTTGGGTATTGTTTTGAAAAAGAAAATCTATGTAGGTACCTACTTGGTTTTCGCAGTAAGATCGTTCAAAGTAAGTTTTTCCTAAGTAACATAACATCGCAGTAACAAGACGTCGATTAAACAAGGCTTCGCAGTATAATATTTTCGCTGTACAGTTTTTCAATGTAACGAAACATCGCAGTAACAAGACGTCGATTTAACAAAGCGTCGCAGTATAGACATGTCGATGAAAGGTTTTCGAACAAACAACATTCGATGATACGGCTTTTGCACTGAAGTAGGTATTCCGTACACCAAGTTCCATAGTCTCCCTTTTTCAAATTAGATCCTTTAAGACATAACTTTATGATAACTAAAAAGTTTTAACACCTTCATTTAAGGATTATTTAATTGTCTATTAAATACAATTTATATCATTAAGCTATACTGCCCTGCTAATTGCACTTGCAGTAATAGACATTTTTGGGATTTTCACTGTTTTGCAAAAATGGCATTTTAAGGCGCTAATCTATACCTACATAAAAAAATATTTGAATGTTTTTTTGTATTATATTCATGATTTTATTTAACGGGAAACGCAGTACTTGCATAAAAATCTTGCTTTTGCTATCAAAATCTGTAGCAATCAGCATGTGCTAGAAGGTAATGCTGTACTTGCTGCGTTTACTGCAGATTCATTAAGCATTAGACTTTTTGTAACGAATACTAACTAAAACCAAACGCAGTATTCCACAGCGCACTGCAGCCAGTGTCAAATAAGAGAAATAAGAGCAAATATTTTCTTTGCATTAAGGTAAATAGTAGTGATAATAATTCAAACCCCTTGAGTTTCAGGCTTCTTGAGAAAATTGGAAAAGCGACTTTGCACTGTCTTGTTTTGTTTCCTAACACCATGCATGTTCATGAACACATAACGGTTAATAATCACCATTATTTCACATTACAATGAGAGGCGAGTTTACGATCGTGGTTTAGTAAATCGATACACAGGACTAACAGATCATGACTGACAATTCACTTCATATTATAATCCTTAAAAAATTATTTGGTGTGTCTTTTAGAAAAATAATGTATTCTGCTGATTAGTAGCATGGCAATTTCGTTCACCGTACCATTAACTACAACGGAATAGTAAAACCTAAGTTTGGTTTACTTTGGAAAAATGTAAATTAATTTTAAACGGTAACAATTTACTCTAGTAGAGGTTACTCTGGTGTAACATGAATTTTGGTCGAATCCACCCAAATTTTGCTCCAACCGTGAAAACAATGAAAAGTAGCAGAGAAAGTATGGATCAATACGTATCTACAGTATAATAGTAGATTATGCGCTAAGGTGATAAAGCAGTGTCTTATGTAGCGGGCGCCGTATTGAATCCCGAGCAAAACGAAGGATTGCGAGGGAGTTAAGACAAGAATCCTGAGTGCAGCGTGGGATTCAAGGTCGCCCAAGACGAATGCACCTTTATCCCTGAAGAGAATATTCTACTTTTTACTCCATCTGTAGACGAAGGCGCGGGCGGGCAGCTTTACTATAAATAAATAAACTTTATCTTGGTTCTCAGTCAAATCTTACGATCCAAATCAAGACACCCAGACACCAGGGACAGTGTCATTTGTTATTGTTAATTACAAATCCGCAATGAGTAATAGTTGAGTCGTGTTTGCAACGAGCGAATAATTCAGATGATTTATACCGCATTCCGTCGGCGCACTAAATTTAAATGTCACGTGTAATGAGTTATCGACTGTATGTACAGTTTAATTAAGAGCTTTATTAGAATGTGTGATGCCTTGAACGATATTCATGAGATATTGCAGCGGGAGTTAAAACTTTTATAAATACATTCATACATACATACAGTGACGATCGCAGATAAAGATATCTGTGGTCACAATCATTATAATTAATAACAGGGTAACCGTGTTATAAATAAACGTTGATTAAAGTTACACTCAGGATTAAAGTGACGCTGTCTCTAACTGTGTCCTTTAACAAAAACGAGACAGCGTCACTTTAAACATAGGTGTAACATATAACCAGTTTTATTGTTAGACAGAGACTAGGCAATTAAGACCGACAAGCAAGTACAATGACCCAGTCCACGTTTCTCCAAACAACCATGTGACAGGTAGTAAGAAGATCGCCGCTCTATGCTGTTGGATGTATGTGCAGTCTTTAGTCCGTTAGTCGCCTTTTACGACACCCGGGGAAGAGAAGGGGTTGGTAGTATTATTCTTTCACCGCTACGCGACATGGTTATGTAAGTAAAATAAATAAATAAACTTTTCCAAAATCACACCAATTCGTACTCTGACTTAACATGTCGTCCAAAGCAGAAATGAGTCTGACATATAAAAAGAATGACTGCTTAGCATCAGACAGACTGCCTGTACAGTTAATAGCCGACAGTCAGCCAATAGAAAAACGTAAAATGACATAAAAACAAAAAACAAAAAAATCTTTCGCGTAGGTATTGTACCGATGTTTAATCTTTAATCACAATAAATTCTTTTTCATTAAGAAAACTACAAAATGAGGTTAACTTGTTTATCCCATCGCAAAACATTAGCCCGGCATCAAGTCGGCGAACTTAATACAAAACTATTACAAATTCCAGTCGCTTGGTCCGCGAATTAAAACTTCTTAACTAGAGTCGCGATGAGTTAGTGTACTGCACGTATGAGCTGTGGCCGCTAGGTCAGCGGGGAGCGAGAAGCGCCAAACGAGCGTTTAGACTACGCAAAGAAATATAATACACGTTTTGAGGAGGAGCGCAGCGGCACCACTCAAACCCCAAGCGGTCGCATAAGACCGCACCTACAAAAACACACTTGACTTTGTACCGTGTTTTCATAGACTTACAGACTACTTTAGTATGAACAAGTTTGATTATTTCGGTTCTGTGGTACATTTTATGCATCTTGATCGCAAAATATCGCATAGTCTATGCTCAATTTTTGTTGCGCCAATTTTTGTGTCAGAAAATTTCCGCGAGTGAACGCGCGGTTAAATACATAGAGCGGCGATGGGCTCACCACCTCTCACGCTGAGCACGTGTGTTTTGAGCTCCACCGTGCTTTTGAAAGAACGTTTCCTGGTTCCAATGGTTACCGTATGATGGCTGTCGTTAAAACCAACTAACCCGCATTGGGACAGCGTACAGTATAGGCCAGATTATGGTTTAACCTCTTCATTAAATGTCGTCGTCTTAAGGGCCCCACACACGATCAGTTGGCCGGCAGATATCGGCCTGTCAGTTACGAGTAGTAGTACAACGCACGGGCGGGGCGGCGGCGGCGCGGCGGGTGGCTAGTACTAACTAGTGATGTACAAGCCTCGAGTCTTTGAGTTCTAATTTTGGAGACTCAAGTCAGATTTGCAGGGCTCTGTAAGTTTGAAAGGCTCGAAGTCCCGAGTCTTGTTGAGCGCGAGCTCTCTCAGCAACAACTCGAGCCTTCAAAAGAGCTCGAGTCTTAAAATGAACTCGAGCTTTCAAGAATAACTGGAGTTTAAAAAATAACTTGAAGCTCAACGCTGGACAAAGGCTCGAGGCGAGATTTCAGATGAATTTTAATGAAGTAATTAATTAATCAATTATATTTTATTTCTCTGATTTTCATAATCTAATTCAAATTTCATGATTCAAATAATTGTGAATCAGTGTTATAAATGAACAATCATTGCTTTTTAAACAAACTCATCATTATTTTGTATTAACATGATAACTTTAAAACATCAAATAACTCATCACAACAAAAGACTAGAGCTCAAAAAAAGACTCGTGCTAGAGCTCTAATGTCACGCTCGAGGCTCACGTAAACTCGGAGTCGTCGCGAGCTCTGTAAACGACTCCGAGTCCGGACTTGGAGAGCTCGAGTCTTGTACACCACTAGTACTAACTGAAAGGCTGACCTGCCGGCGAACTGATCGTGTGTGGAGCCCTTCCAGTACTAGCAATAAGCAAGATTGGGTCCATCCGTGATCCGAGATACTTGAGACAGCTTCCCAGCAAGAAAATTATTTCACGGCAGCCTTCTTCCAAGGTCTAGTCTTCTAAATGACTGAAGCGGCACAGCATACAGTGAGGATCGACTGAACCAGGGGCGTACTACCGATGATACCGGGCCCCGAGGCTACCGGCGCCCCGAAAGTGTGTGATAAAAAAATATCTCAGGACTCCCATGGGACAGAAACAGCTGACAGACTTATTATTATTATTGTATTGGACTGACGTGATTATTATTATTATTGTATTGGACTGACGAGAAGCTATATTGCCTCTACAGGTCTGTGACAACTTTCTAACTTGCCGGCATAAATATAATTATGTTAGTGGCGGTATAAAATATATTATTATTATTATCTTCATTAAGCTGAGAACGCATTCAAAATGATATATTATTTAATAGTAGGACCTACCCTTAGGATTGCACAGTCGTATTGTACAGTAGATATATGAAAAAAATAGAGTCTCACAACACGTGTTGATTCGTATCAACACGTGTTGTGAGACTCTGTTTTTACTCTACTGAAAATCAAACATAATTTTTTTTTAAAGTACTTGACGCTGTTTAAGAAGCAGTGGCTCTTTGACCTCACAAAAAACACGCCTCATCTTTAGAACTTGGGAGTCCTAATGCCCAATAAAAACAAGTTTAACTCCGCTGACGTTGCACAAATATCCACATGCATTATGCTCTCTGGCGCATCGTGTTACAACAAGAACCACGTGACATTTTCATATCGATGACGTTAAACTTTCAATATCTCCTATTATGTATAGGTACAATTTATCAAATTAATGTGCTTTGTAGTAGACCCTCTTTTTAAAAATAATACTATCAAGACCTCAACCTATCAACTACTATCAACCCTCTCTCTACCCTTAGGTGTCGTAAAAGGCGACTAACGGAACATAGGGCGTTGGACTTACTACCACATATCATACTGAGCACATAATGCAGTTTTTTTATGATTGATCATAGTACAAACAAGCAGCCGATGCAGTCCAAAATAATGAGAGCGCTCTTCACCATGGAACAAACACGGTAACAAGCACATCCATTTATGACGGCCTGCATAAATGCCGTTTCACGTCCCGCTTAAAGTTGTCATTTGGTGAAACGTGGCGTAACTGAGTGGAGTCTCTGACTAACCCTTTATATGTTATTAAACCAGCAAAATAGCATACAGTTCGCCTTATGGTAAGCCTCCGCCGTCTATGGACGCGCATCGCGCGGGCAACGTACCATAAAACTTTTTTTTTATTTATAAGATGGAGGCAAACGAGCAGGCGGGTCACCTGATGGAGAGCAATCACCGCCGCCCATGGACACCCGCAAAACTAGAGGAGTCGCAGATGCGTTGCCGACCTTGGAATGGGGGGAGGGGCCTCCGGAACCCCCACTGGCCGGACGACACACAACAGCACCAAGTGCCATTATTTCACGCCGAATATTCGTTTCTTCAACTTCAGTTGTTATGCCGCTACGCCCTAATTTCACTAGATCTAGTACCCTCAGACTACGTGAAACAACGCTGCACGGCAGCAGAAATAGGTATTAGATGTTGATTAAGTTCACGTGCAGTGATTGTGCACTGCAACCGAATCTCCACCGCTACCCAGAGATAGCCATAGGGCGGTTTGATTACAATTTGTCAGCTTAATTACACTAGCCTTGCGCGGCGCGGCACGCTTGTGATGTTAAATTAACGCGTAATAACAGCTAATCCCGCCCAGTCACAGTTGTACGCTTTGGCTGGCCATCCTGGGCTTGGACAGTTTGCATGAATTCATTATAAGCACATGCATTATGGCACGCACTAATGAGCCGAGACGTGTTTATGATAGGATAAATCGTTACAGAGGAAGTGGTAGAGAAAACCCAGGATTAAGAAAGTCTGATTAATAATTAATTTGAATTTTATAACGATCTTTGAAACAGTTATTCTATTCTAGTGAAATTTAGTGCATGTTCTTTTATCAACACATAACAAAAGTATTAATCAAAATAAAGGTCACATAGCACGGCCATCTTCTTCTATTGTTGAAATCTAGTGATCCCTGCTCGTGATGGATTTTGGCTTAATTACAACGGTTGCCAAATGCGTGTTGGTGATAGCAAACCCAGTCTGGGTCGTAAAAAATCCGAAACACACCTTTCCTGAAATGGAAATTGTTAGGAACTAGCACAGACCAGGGGGGTTACTCTCGAACGCAAACTCAATCTTAATACAATTCCAATGCGATTAATATGTATCGATATTGGGATAAGTAAAGATAATTCCGGAACGCCATCTCGATAATAATTTCTTCAATCAATTTCCACGCAATTTAATTCCAATGTGGCGCTATTGTCGCTTATAAAAGTGCCATTTTTAGATTTGTGATTGGAAATTGATTAACGCAATTCTGTTACTAGGTACCTATTAGGTAATCTGTGGTTGAACACAGGACCTCATGATATAAAGCCTAGCGGTGTACCTATTAATAAGCCACGGAGGCCACTGCCATTGGATTGTTAAAAAAATTATCATCGTAAGATAATAGTTTTTTACATTTCCGTTATGGTGCTGCAAATCTCATTTGCGTCCCAAAGGAGATCGGCGAAATTGGGCCTAACCATTACAGGAATCAGACTTTAACTAAAATCATAGTGTAATTTTTAATAACTTGTGGAATAAAAAACAACTAACAATTCTATGGGGAACAATTTTTTGTAATTAATTATAATAACCACCTAACCAAGGACGCATATCACGTGGTAGTCGAAGGACAATGCTGCCAGTAGAAAAACTGCCTATTGTTTCGATTAGTACGAATTGATCATTGTATTTTTATTCAATTTAGGTAGTATTGAGATTGACTTATTCATTGATACTTCACATAATAAATAAATTAAAATAGCTGCAATTACGAACAACCCGCGCCTGCACAAAGGACATTGATCACTGCTTGTTTGACTTTCTAAGTACTACTACGTACTCTCTAAGTAAGTACTGTCTAAGTATTCTAGCAGTGGTGAGACACCGACCATTGCTTCCGATTGTATTTCTTTTAAAGATAAACTTCATAAACTTTTACTCGTAACAATGCTTTAGGTTTGCATTTGACACAAGACGAAGCAATACTGTCAGTTATTCAACAGAGAATACTCTTACGGTAAGTGCATATATGTAAACACTTCAGTAACATACCAAATACACAATATAAATATTAAGTAAACAGCTATTTGTTTAATTTACGTTAACTAACCTCACTTCGAGTTACTTAACTCCCAATATTTGTGTTATCCCGTAGAACAGATTTATAATTGTTATATTGTTGGAATCCGCTGGTTTTGATCTACAAAATCACATATAAATCATCAGTGTAACGGTCAAGGCCCAAGGTCCTAAGGAATTTCGCCGGTCTCCTTTTACGAGAGCCAATATATTCGTAGTTATTGCATTTTTGAGAAAATCCTAAAGCAATTTTTTTTTAATTGTCTTTGTTTTTTTAAAGGCGTTGTTTCATTTGTTCGTAAACGATTTATTTAGATAAATCTGCCCACTATACATAAATAATCACGACTATTATCTCTGAAGGCTTAGTCAGAGACTAGACAATGAGGACCGCAGAAGCAGTCCTCTGCCATAGTCCACTTTTCACCATATAGCCACTACACCATGTGCTCAGTGTCTGCCCACCACATTCGTATAACTAAATCGAATAAAATCACCGGAATTTATCTATTTTCGTTACTCACAAAAGCAAGTTTTCCACCCGATGTATGTTCCGAGTAATTAACCGTTCACAAGTAGTGCCTGTACCTCGCTGCGTATTTAAACAATTAACATTCATTAGGGCGGTTTGTGATGCAAATGCTGTCTTGCCGCGCGCATCCAACGGTGCCGTGGATAAAAATGGCCGCGCGCTTACATCTTTGCAATTAGGATATTCATGAACGGGGTTTGTGCGCTGCTTACTTTGCTTTGTTTGCTGAATTATGATTGTATTTATTGTTGTTGTAAAAGTATAAAAAAAATTAATAAATAAATAAACTTTCTCTACACTCACACCAATTATCTAGCCCACGAGAAGCTTCGTTATGAAACTTGTTTAATGGTTACTAGACAACGGATATACATACTTAAAATAATTAAGATAAGATAAGATAAGATAAATATACTTTATTGTACACCACAAGAAAAACATTTTTGACAACAAACAAAAATACAACTATATATAAGTAGACGTACAAATGGCGGTCTTATCACTAAAAGTGATTTCTTCCAGACAACCTTTGGATGGACAAGATTGATTTAAAATTAAAAGTGGGCTTGTAGTGCACCATGGATATTATTATAATAATTAATAAATAATAGTAAGACTAATGTCTAATAAGTATAATATAATAAAATACTTAAATAAATACATACATATTATATACATACTCATATATACATATACACATCCATCATAAATATATTTAAATACACATATATATATTATATAATTAGAAATAAATAGCATCTAAACTACATAATGTAGCGATCTTACTAAACGGGTGGCTATAAGGACAAGTAATAATCATTCACCAGTTTCTTGAAAATCGGTAGCGTTTTGGCCATTTTGATTGTCAAAGGCAAATTGTTCCACAAACGAGCAGCCAGTACTGTGAAAGACCTGTCATAAAATTTTGTAGAATGTACGGGCATCTCGAGTGTCAGGTTATGTGCAGATCTTAATGATCGTGAGTGAGAGTTACACAAGAATTTAAAACGATTTTTAAGATAGGAGGGAGTGGTAGGGTTGAACAAAATATTGAAAAGGAGGGACAGAATATGAGCACTCCGGCGAAGGCGAATAGGCAACCACTTGAGTTTCGTACGGAACTCGGAAACATTATCATATTTGCGAAGTCCAAATATGAATCGTATACTAAAATTTTGAAGACGCTCAAGTTTATTAAGTTGCTCCTCTGTGAGATCGATATAACTGACATCGGCATAATCCAATATGGGAAGAAGAAGAGACTGTGCAAGAGCAATTTTAGTGACGGTTGGTAGAAAATTGCGAAGTCTTCTCAAAGACAAAACAAACATTTTGCGACTAAGTTCTTGTAAGGGCTCCAGGTTAAATTTTTGTCAAACATGATACCTAAGTTCTTGAGACACAGTCACTCAAATACAGCTCAGCACCATCAAAATAAATCTTAGGTAACAATGACTCATCGATTCTACATGTCATTCTAGGGCTGCCAATACATATGATTTGTGTTTTGGTGAGATTTACTTGAAGTCCAAAAGATTTGCTCCATTCACAAATTGCAGCCAAGTTAGAATTAAGTGTGGTGATAGCTACATCTAATTGTTCT
This sequence comes from Scoparia ambigualis, assembly GCA_963921215.1. Classification (NCBI taxonomy): domain Eukaryota; kingdom Metazoa; phylum Arthropoda; class Insecta; order Lepidoptera; family Crambidae; genus Scoparia; species Scoparia ambigualis. The sequence goes on along the minus strand of OY992502.1, from coordinate 55,005,018 downwards.
ACGGGAACTTGCATATAAATCTGTAGGTCATCTGCATAAAGGTGGTAGGAGGAAGTTAGATGATTTGAGATAGAATTTATGAAAATAGCAAAGAGCATGGGAGATAAAACGCCACCCTGCGGTACACCAGCAGACGTATCACACCATCTAGAGAAGGTGTCGTCAATACGAACACGCTGCCGGCGCCCAAACAGGTAACTACGAAACCAGTCAATCACCGTTGGAGATACGTTAATAGAGCGCAATATGCCGAGCAGGACGTCAAAATTTACGGTGTTAAAAGCATTACTGAAATCAAGTAAAGAAAGAACCGTAACTTTTCTCCATGCCCAACCTTATGTCGTCAGCTATGTGAACCAAGGCTGTAGTGGTGCTGTGGCCAGGCCACAATACATACTTTTTATACATAGAAAACATCCAGACCCGAGACAATTTAGAAAAACAATAATTTCTAAATTGACTCGACCGGGGATCGAACCCGGGACCCCAGAGATGGCGACACCATGAAAACCTGTGTACAAACCACTAGACCAAGGAGGTCGTCAATATGTTAAGTTATAGCACAGAATAAATAGTACTACGTGGTATAGTCCATATAAGTACATACGTTTTAATGCAGGGCAAAGGCTTGTGGCGCTGAAATCCAAGTCATGCTGAATCCATCACTTGGTGATCGCAAACCCGGGCTATTTATCGCATAAATCCGAAAAAGACCTGGGAATAGAACCGGGACTTCTGGATATCGAACCAAGCGCTTCGCCACTCAGCCACCAAGGCGTAAAAAATATGATAGCCCTCTTTTTATTACATTTCTATCTTGTTTGTCCAAAAATTGTATGTAAGAGGTCACTTATAGTGAAAGGACCACGGAGCATGTTATGGTCCGTTTGTATGTATTCTTTCTTATGAAGTGCGCTACCTCTTCTATCATATTATAGGCACTTGCCCTCGACACGACGCAACCCCATCGAGTATCGGCTCGTTTGATTCGTCTTGACAAGTACTTTGGTGCTAGATGGTAATCAGGGTCTGATGATGGAGTTGAAAGATGGCCTTAGGAACTCAGTAATTAAACAACATAACCCCATCGAGTATGGGCTCGTTTGATTCGTCTTGACGAGTACTTCAGTGCTAGATGGTAACCAGGGTCAGATGATGGAGCTGGAAGGTGGCCGTAGGAACTCAGTAGGTAACGCGTCGAGTTTGATTCGTCTTAATAATGAGTGGACCGTTTTTGATGGGTGGTGAGTGGTGGTGGTTTGGTGGACGTGAATAAATTTTGTATACATAAATATTTGTATTCAGAGAGATGAATGATGAGATGAAAAACGTGTTCAGGGATAACTAAAAAGTTAAAAATAAATATAAAAGTAAAAAACCTTTTTAAAAAAAATAATCTTTTATTTAAATGCGCTAAAAAGAAAAATATAAACTTTTACTTTAAAACTTTTATTATCAACTTATAACGTCATTACACAATTTATATGATATAAAAGGTTGTCGCGAGCTTTACCATTTACTTATGTGTAAATAAACAAGTAAAATAAATAATAGATGTGATTGATTTTAACTATTAAAATTTTCAATCTAATGGCGGCTCCACATTAGTGCCGTGAATTCACGCGCGAATTCACGGCATGGATTCACGGCACAAGTGGTGCCCTCCACATTCACGGGAATCGGGATGCTCACAATCGTTCGTGAAACCCGCCGCGAAATGGACGTAGAAGCTGCTGCTGCAATAACTTTGTTTGCTATGACAACATACTACACACATCAAAAGTGTCTAGGGATCAAGCATTTTTATGCGGATTTCTTGAGATTGAGATGTGGCTTTGTAATAAATTTATGATTTTATAAATTTATATGGATCCTTTTTGGTGCATTTCATAATTTGAAACAGGAACTTTCAATCAATTTCTAGTAAAAGATGAAAATCAGCTGTCAATATTTTCCCTATAAAAACATACAACGCATTGAAGACATTATTAGTGCTATTGTTTCCCTACTACTGATTAAAACCAACGTTATTATGGAGCGGCGACGTCATTTAAGCAGGGAAGAAATGCTCAGAGCCGTGGGAATGATAGAAGCTGGTTCCCGGCAACGTACTGTGGCTTTAGCTCTGAATACAAGTCAGAGTGTTATCAGTCGACTTTGGACACGTTACCGAAGCACTGGTACCGTGGCTGAGCGCCATGGAGGACGGTATCGCTGCACCACACGGAGACAAGACCGATACATTCAAATCACAACTCGAAGAGCTCCAACAATAACCGCCATGATGTTAGCCGTGAGGCTTCATCACTCTTCAGGGAACTTAATTAGCGACCAAACAGTCAGAAACCGCTTGCATGAAGTGAACCTTCATTCCCGAAGACCGCTAAGGGTACCACCTATAGCAATGCACAATCGTAGGATTCGATATCAATGGGCTCTTGAACACAGAAATTGGGCAGAAGAACAATGGCGTTTCGTGTGCTTTTCTGATGAGTCTCGTTTTGGTATGAGACCGGATACAAGACGTATACGACACTGGAGAACCCCTGGACGCCAACAGCGATTAAAATCCTGCCAGGAAGTCCATCCTTATAGTGGTGGAACCATCATGGTATGGGCGGGTATTTGGATCGGCGGAAGAACTGAGTTGATTTGGATCAGAGGCAACCTCAACGCTCAAATTTATGCTGAGACGATTGTATCAGACGTCATCGTTCCTCTGCAAGTGCAAATCGGTCCCTTATTTCAGTTACTGCATGATAATCAGTGGTCGGAGTAGGTATATTGATTTTAGATACTTGCGTCATGATATCATAACATGGACATGCATTTCTTCCGGAATGTACCGGAGTTTCCAAAAATTTGGTAAATAGAGTAATAAAATAAAAAACCATATGTAAGCAAACAAAATTGTTTATTGTTAATACAAATAATCATTATTACAGTTTTATTAAAAATAATTATTTTTAATCCTCATCGGTTACAAGTTCTACATTTTGATTTTCTGTCTCTATACAATTAAAATAAATAACTATAATTTTTTCAATATTTTCTAATTTTAAGCTATTTCTTTTAACATCTAAGATCCATTTGTAAGTGGAAAATGATCGTTCAACATCTGTAGATGTCAATGGAGCGAATTTGAAATAAAGTTTCTGATTATTTGCTACGCTTTTTTCAATACTCTCGCTGTATTCTCTAATTGTATCTAAATCTGGATTTCGTTCCATAACTGATTCTATTTTATTTTTTATATTCTCATTATTGCACTCGTTAAGCGTAGCCCTTACTTGATCAAATACTAAAAGTGAATCAGTTAGAGATAAATTTTGTTTTTGTAACTCTTTTAGGGCTAGTAGTATAATAGAGTAATTTTCTTCAATATATTTTAAATCATTTTCTAAATTTTGTTTTTCCAAAATGTTTTTTGCGTTTCGTATGGCTATAGCATCAGAACTGCTCAAGCAGGATAAAACTTCTTTTATTTTATCTAAATGTTGAGCGTAGTAAGATGCTGCCTGTAACCAAGTACCCCATCTGGTAATGACTGGTTGCGGAGGCAACGGTAAGTCAGGATATTTTTCTTTTAAAATGTTTACCCTACTAGGAGCCTTTAAAAATACTTTTTTAACATTTGATATAAGAATATCAACATCGTTGTATTCTGACCTTATCTGCTCACTTACACGATGAAGAGCGTGCGCCAAACATGTCACATGCTTCATTTCAGGTAAGTAATGTTTTAAATTTCGCCCTGCAGATAGCATGTACGCTACACTGTCAGTGCAAAGCATTAAAATATTGTCAACTTTCGCTTCAAAAGTGTTTTGCCATAAATTTTCTAGACATTGCAGTACAAATTGTGTTATTGTTTGTCCATTTACTGCTGTTAGCATTTTACAAGCAATCAAATAAGGCCGGCCTGCACTATTACTAGGATGCAATGGTTTTATTAGGAAATTGACTATGTATCGACCAAAAATGTCTGTTGTCTCATCCAGCGATATCCATAGTTTCTCATTTTTATTAGTTTCATAAATCGAATTGATTTTATTCCTATAAAACTTCTCCAAATAAACTTTTCGTAACTGTGATTCGTCAACCACTTTACGATTGGTACAAACGCAACAACAAGTACTGCACATATATTTCTGAAAAAACTCTTTGAACGCTGGATTTTTCATTTGCGACCAAGGAATATTGCATAGAATCAGGAACTTAATGAGGTCGAAGTAAAATTCCTCTTGCGGTCTCTTAAATTTTCCTTGATGTACAGCGCCTTCAATGTGTTTGGTAATGTTGCCTCTATTCACAGCTTTCAAATGACTTTCACACTTTGTACAGTATATAGTGCCACTAGCGTTATCGTAAAGTAGCTCAGGATAGTGCAATAACCACTTTTGCACTGTTTCAGCCTTGACCTTTGCCATATTTATTTATATCTCACCTAAAACAATGATTTAAATTTACAATATATACATACACAACTGTAAAGTCGATAATGAAATTCTGTTTCATATAAAGTGTTTTTTTTAACTGAAGCGGTGATAGCCCTGCGGTGTGCGTACCGGACTCTCATGCGCTGTGATGATTGCTATAAAGTGATTTTTTTAACTGTTTCCAAGTTCTAAAACCTTCTTAAATAGTGAAAATAATTAAAACTTACCCGTACAAAAACAACTTCAAATGGGCCCAATCCAAGAGTAATAAATCGATGTCCGTAGTTATAAGCCAAATTCGTCGTTTTAAGTAGATTTCAGAAGACAGTAAACAAGCCAGGGTCAAGTCAAGATATTCACAACACATAAAATAAGCGCACTCCACGAACCGAAATAAGTGAGTGAGCCACTTGGTCTGGATGTCGGTGCGAGCGCATTGTTTTCGAACAAACAGTCAATGAGTCATCCTGGATACTTGATTCTAATTGGTCAGATGCGTTGAGCATAGAGATAAGAGGACAAAAGACCCTGTTTGCCGGATGTCGTGTGTTGAAATGAATATTATTATTATATCATTTTATACATGCTTAGGCTTTTACTCCAACACTTTTACTACAACAAGGTTTTTACACACCAGTCATTTTTTACTATTAAATTCTGGTCATCTACGCCACTAGCAACATAGCGTTGAGAGTATTGATACATTTTTAACTAGTTTCATGTAATAATTTCGATGTTTCGGTATTTTTATCATAATAATCCGGAAACTCGGAGGAGTATCCATATTAACATATACGTTTGATGTCAGTGACCTTAATTCAATATACCTACTCCGACCACTGATGATAATGCACGACCGCACACCGCAAGAGTTGTAAGACGCCTCGCCGCAGCTAACATCAATGTCATGCCCTGGCCTGCTCAGTCGCCAGACTTGAACCCGATTGAGCATGCATGGGATATGCTACAGAGAAGAGCTCTGCCGAATATGGAGGGTATCCAGTCGCAAGAAGACCTTTTTTTGTTGTTGCAACGAACATGGGCGGCCATTCCACAGCGTGATTTGGATGAACTCATTTTGAGTATGCCAAACCGATGTTCTTGTGTTGTTAGTGTTCGCGGTAGAAACACGGATTACTAATTGTTTAAGTTACCCAATAAAATTTTAAAGAAAACTGTTATTTCAGTCTTTTTTTCGAACTTTAATGTTAGTGGTTCAAATGTCAAAAATCCCTTTATTAGGAAAATGGCAAATTTCTTTATTAATGCAAAGGTGACTTGGTTTATCGTTACTGTAGACAAACGAAAACACTTTATTTGATGAATCCTTAAAGAAAATTTTAATTAATATCATTCAGGAGAAAAGTTATTGCAAAAATATATGTTGATCCCTAGACACTTTTGATGTGTGTATTTAGACGTCCAAAACATTATTAGAAAGCGTTGGAAAAAAAGAAGATGATGGATGCCTGAAATACATCGTAACCGATCAAAGTATGGCCTGGAGTAAACTGATTAATTTCCTCTTTGGTAAAATGGCACGGGGCCGTGAATGTGGATTTGTACGCGTGAACCCTTTGTCGCGGGATAACATACGCGCGCGATCACGGCTGTTCACCGATCAGATCGGGGGAAAGGCATGAACGCGCGTGAACCCCGCAAAAACCGTCCCCATTCACGTTCACGCCTGTTTACGGAGCTTCACGGTACTAATTTGGAGCCGCCATGAGAAAATACGAGTACTTACTCGCGACAACCTTATAAATCATATAAATTGTGTAATGATGTTATAAGTTGATAGTAAAAGTTTTAAAGTAAAAGTTTATTTATTATCTTTGTAGCGCCTTTAAATAAGAGCTTGTTTTTTAAAAAAGGTTTTTTACTTAATTTTTTTTAATATTATTTTGTTCTGACGGCTGCAACGGTTAAGTCCTAATCTAATGTGCTGTTATCCATGCGGCAAGGCCTGCATGTCTAGCAGTGGGACTTTTGTAGGCTGATGATGACGATTATGTTGTACTACACCATACTGCTGCTCTTCAAAACCAGAATACACTGTAGACAATAGACGGTAGTAAGTTACATTAATTTTTACGACTTTGTCTCTTTATTATTGAAATTTTTGCATTCACAATTCTATATAGATATAGGATAAAGTGTTTACTAGAAAAAAATGAACCAGACTCAGGAAGCTCGAGTGGGATTCGAACCCATGACCTTTGGATTGGCGGTCCACTGCTCTAATCGCTGAGCTACCGTGACCCCAGAAGATTCGTTGAATTTTTTCTAGTAGTTTGTGATTTTACGCTGTGAGCCAGCGGTATTACGTCACTGTGAAGTATATCCTTACAGACGAAAGAAATACTATTGCAAGTATTTAACAATCGATAAAGACGTAATTGCTTATAAATATCTTTATTATTGAAATTTTTGCATTCACAACGCTATATAGATATAGGATAAAATGTTTATCCTATATTTAAATAGCATTGTGAATTTGTCTCCCTTTGATTAAGTAGGTACGTACAATAATAGCTAAGTATATAATGCATAATTTGCTTAACAATATTGATGATGAATTATAATTATAATAATATAAAAATAACAAAACAGAAAATATTACAACAAGCATTTATTATTAACTCGCGTTTAATTTCACTCCCTGTGACCACGGACCCTGTAAAGGGTTCGAAACGTCAGGATAATATGAAAAACTATGTAAATAGTAAATAAAACGCGAGTTCATCATCATCATCATCAGCCTATAAACGTCCCACTGCTGGGCACAAGCCTCCCACTAGTAGCACGTGGGGATATTGGGCTATAACCCACCACGTCGGCCCAATGCGGGTTGGTGGGTCACAGGGAGTGAAATTAAACCAGGGACTAAAATATCGATAAAAAAATATATCGATATTAAAAATTATCGTATAAAAATATCAATTTTTCTATTATCAATAATTATACCGATAAAAATATCGATAATTAATTATCGATAAGGGTTTGTTGCGTCATGTCATGCATGCATTGTTGCCAAATTTACGTTTGGACATTGTTTGGTGGCTAATAGGCGCGCGCGCCGCGCCGTTGCTGTTATTTATCGTTTATTTATTATTTATCGTATCGTTCTTTTTGCGCAATACCGTTTCGTAAATTTATCTATACTGATATTATAAAGAGGAAAGATTTGATTGTTTGTTTTTATTGAATTGACTCCGAAACTACTAGACTGATTTAAAAAATTCTTTCACCGTTGGGAAGCTACACATCTCCGGGTGACATAGGCTATATTATATTTAAAAAAAATTAGGAATCCTTACTATAACTCTAAATTTCCTTACATTGCGTGCGCTACGAAAACTATTTGATGATAGAACAAACGCGATGTAGGCGTCGTCACTGGGGTACGGGAGGGGAGTCATTTTGAAAATTCGTCACGGGGTACGTGGTCTGATCTTGACATACGGGATAGTCAGCCATTGTTCACTAAAATTGAAAAGTGCCTTGTTTCGGATACATCAAATGGTAGGTCAAGGTCAGACGTATCATCACATCGCTGTACGCTGTACGTAATGTAAAATGGCGAATCCTACAATCCGACGGCTACATGAATACCTGCACTACTGCTGACTTTTTTTTTATATTTTGGCGGTGCGCTTGACACGTCGTGTAGTTTGGCATTGTGTAACCCTGGATTCGCGCGAGTGTTAAGGCGAATGGCGAGGGCGGTCAGGCAAATATCAACCTTGCGAGCGTAGAGCGAATAGCACTTATGTCTACACGCGGAATGCCGCTATTCGCCTGATCGCCTCCCCGTTCGCTTCGCGCAAATGTGTAGACGCAACTAAAGTATAGTATAGGTATACCTACCTACTAGTGATGTAAATGAACAAGGGTTGAAAACACGAGCAACTAACTACCAAAGTGATATTTTAGAGAAGGTGGTTAAGCCACTAAGTAACACTGTGTTCGCTAGTAAACGATGGATATTTCAACAAGACTCATCACCAGCGCACAACGCGAAATCAACCCAGCGCTGGTTAGACGTGAATTTAACGAATTTCATCGCCTCTAAATATTGGCCCCTGCAAGTACTGATCTTAATCCTATGGATTCCTGCTTATGGAATATTTTAGAGGAGAAAGCCTGCCTCAACCTTATCGAAATATCAAGTCGTAAATTGCTTTAATCCGTAAAGAGAATTTTCCGGTTGCCACTGGTTGCGTGTCTCTGCAACAACTTCTTGGCTCTCACGATTCTCTGTGGTACCTCACTCCATGTTTACACAGCTATGTGTTAAATCGAAATTAATATTATAAAACCTACCTACTTAATTTAATGATATCAAATAACAGTACTACCGTCATATTATTTATTTTAAAATACCCTCATTTAAGGTGGGACAGAACTTATGGCAAGACTAGGTATGTATGTACGTTTTAGTTTTCTTCATTTTTCAAACTCGCGCTCATTACGGTCATCAGAAAACCTAACCCATAAAACCCCTCCGCACCTTACCACCTCTTACGATAGCTAATTTATCGTCCAAGCTGTTCATCTCTGGAACTTGCTCCCAATTGCAATCAGGCGTGCGCAATCTGTTTACACATTTTAAGGAGCTCGTGAAAAATTTCTGCCTGTCCACTTATCCATATCCTGCAGCAAAGCTGTCCACTACTTTCTACAAATGTAATTTTTTTTTTGTCTGTTGTATTAATGAAAAATTTCATTTCAATGAATAGAAATGTACTTGAATAATATTAAATATTTTAATACCATTAGAAATATTTTATTTCAGTGAAATTTTCTTCTTAATTCCGAAGTTGTATCAATTTAAGTAAAAATAGAGCCATAGATAAATGGCGCCAAATTTAAAAGTGAATATTTGCATTCGCAAAAATGCTTAAGGGGGTCCTGTGCGAAATTGTGAAAATTTACGTATTTTTAAGTCACATGTACTATGCGCTGAATTAGTTAAATACATTAAAAGAACTTATGTAAGTTAGCCTGATCATTGCACAAGGCCGTGGCCTTGTTGAAATTTGAAACAAATTCTTTAAACATTATCAAACAATACATAAATTTATGTATTGTATGTATTAATTTATCTAATGACTCCTAAAAACATTTATTTGACAACATTCTTATTTTACGCATGAAACAATAATAATTATTGATATTAGTATATTGATTATATTTGTATTGATATTCCGCAGGGCACCCCTTCTTTAAAAAGTAAATTTTAATTTTTAACACAAGCGCGTGATGGTTTTTCACATTTCGCAGAATAAAAACATTGCTCTAACTAATTTACTAGGTCTGAAACTTCAAAGCAGAATTGTTCTAATTATAAATATCATGATTTTGCTTTGAAGTTCATTAAGAGACTTATGTCAGTTTTTGCGATCGCGCGTAAATCGATATTCGTTACATCATTAATACCTATTACCTACATACCTACTTAAGTTTTCGGGGTATTTCTCGAAGCGCACCCATTTTGAAGCGCGCCAGACCAAGCGCACCTAAACTATTCCTCCAAGCGCACCCGTTGGGTGCGCTTCAGAATAGGTAATTAAAATATTATATTTTTATTCCTCGAAGCGCACCAGCAGATAAAATGTGGAAAGAGATGTAGTAACTAACAGAAAATATCGATAACGAATGACGTACGTTTATTTTTAGAGTAGGTATCTACCTCTTTTCATTTATGACACCCTGTTACTTTTATAACTGTCATGATTCAATTTATTATTGACATAGTAAGTTGTAGCACCGAGTCCTACTCGTTTATTTCTTTTTTTTTGATAGTTAAAGGTAAGTAAGATCGCTAAGGCGCCTATCTACCTCTTTTCATTTATGTCTCCCTGGTACTTTTAGATCAATATGATTGTCATGATTCAGTTTATTATTGACGTAGTAAGTTGCTTAAGCAAGCACCTATAGTCCTAGTTTCTATCGACATTAATATTACGAATCTTTTAAGCTACTCTCTATTTTTTACCGTTGGTGCGCTTCGAGGAATAAAAATATAATATTTTACTTACTTACCTATTCTGAAGCGCACCCAACGGGTGCGCTTGGAGGAACAGTTTAGGTGCGCTTGGTCTGGTGCGCTACAAAATGGGTGCGTTTCGAGAAATACCCCAAGTTTTCGTGTAGTAGGTAATGTAGGTAGGTACTTTCTATTGATTTTCTATAAACTAATTAAACGAAACATGACATCAGGTGACCAAAACTTGCCCATAATGAAGTGTAAAACACAGTTCTTTTATTTTTGTAGGCGAGTTTTTCACCGTTTAAAACGTTTTATTTGGGTTTTTTAAACGGCAACATTTTATTTCAAACGTTTTAAATCCGTTGTTTTACATTTATCTATACACTCCACATACTATACATACATACCTACCTAAGTAATTTTCCCCAACTCATAATTTAACTAACAATAACAAACAACAACAAAATATGAATGTGAATAGATAGGAAAGTATGTAGGTAGAAGTAGGTATTTACTTTAAAAATCTTATTGCACATCGTACATGTTGATGTACCATCCTCGTGCAGGTTATATCTTCTGTATACACTGTGAGTTTTTTTTCTTTCCATTTTCCACTACAAATAAATAGGAAAAATTACTAAAATATGCAAGGAACGTACAACTGCCGCTTGCCAAAATGCAAAACAATATTATGAGTAAAAAACCTTTTTTTTAACAAACAAGCTTTTATTTAAATAAAAGGAATAAAATAAACTTTCACTTAAGTGCCTTACAAATAAACAAATAATAAGCTACGAATAGTTATTCCGTGTTTTGTTAAAAAACAGTAAAAAAACAGTTTAAATAACAGTAAAAAAGACAAAACACGGAATTACTATTCCGACCTTATTCTCTGTTTATTTGTTTTACTATCAATAACGTCATTACACAATTTATATGATATAAAAGGTTGTCGCGAGATTTAAGTACTTAAGTAAGTAAGTACCTACCTACTCGTATTTTCTAGTTTTTAATAGTTAAACTCAATCACATCAGGCTATTGAATTTATTTGTTTGTTTACACATATACTCAAATACTATCCAATAAAAATTCACAAAATGAATTATTTCATTAAAAGTGAAAAAAACACGAATTCCTTTTTTGTCATTTTTGTCATGTTCTGACCAGCCTTTGAAGTTTCTTGTGGTTTCTAGCAGTCACTTTTAGTAAATCTCGCGACAACCTTTTCTATCATATAAATTGTGTAATGACGTTATAAGTTGATAGTAAAAGTTATAAAGTAATAGTTTGTTTTTTTTCTTTATAGCGCATGTAAATAAAAGCTTGTTTTTTGCAAGGGTTTTTACTTTTAATTTATTTTTTACTTTTTAGTTATCCCTAGACACGTTTTTCATCTGTTCATTTCACTATACACAAATATTTATTTATACAAAATTGATTTACGTTTACCAAACCACCACCACTCACCATCATCAAGACGAATCAAACTCGACGCGGTTATGTCGCTTAATTACTGAGTTCCTATGGCCACCTTTCAGTTCCATCATCAGACCCGGGTTACCATATATTAGCACCAAAGTACTAGTCAAGACCAATCAAACGAGCCCATACTTGATGGGGTTATGTCGTTTAATTACTGAGTTCCTACGGCCATCTTCCAGCTCCATTATCAGACCCTGGTTACCATCTAGCACCAAAGTTCCCTCAAGACGAATCAAACGAGCCAAGATTCGATGGGGTTAGGTCGTTTCTTTACTGAGTTCGTAGAACCACCTTCCAGCTCTATCATCAGATCAGACCCTGGTAATCATCTAAAAACAAAGTACTCGTCAAGACGACTAAAACGAGCCGAAACTCGATCGGATTGCGGATTCATTACAGAGTTCCTATGACTACCTTCCAGCTCCATCATCAGACCCTGGTTACCTTTGAAAGACAAACTACTCATCAAGACAATTCAAACGAGCCCAAACTCGATGAGGTTGTGTTGTTTCATTGCGAAGTTTCTATGGCCACCTTCCAGCGCCATCATTAGATCAGCACCATGTCATCATAATATTTCATTGTCACGTGATTAACACATGTATGCAAAAATTCAGCTCAATCGGTAACCGGGAAGTGGATCAAAATTAAGTTGCAAGATTTCGTTCGAACAAACATACATTGCAAGATAAATACCTACAAGCAAGAAGGTTGTAAAAAAACAAACACTCTCGGTGTCGCGTCGTTCCGCCGGGAATCCTAAACATCTACGCCTGCTAAAGCTGGCAACGTCGCACTCGCCAGTTTACAATATCGATATTAAAATATCGATAAAAATATCGATAATTTTAACGCTATTTTGTATCGATATCCAACTATCGAAATTTTATGGTAATATCGATATTTATAAAATATCGATTAAAGTCCCTGAATTAAACGCGAATTAATCCGTAAAAAAGTGTTTCATTTCAATGCGTAGTGCTCGCTTAAACCACAGAAAACAATAAACAATTATTAATTATGAACTAAAACTTTTAAAAAAACCTAAAAAAATCTTATAAATAAAAAATATCTATTCAAGTTGGACTACAATAATTGAGCACTTATTCAATGAAGCTACGCTATCGTTTCGTAAGACTGGAGGTGGAAGAGTATGTCCAAACATTAATAATGAAATATTCAATGTACGAGTATAACGTGTATACCAACGTTGAAATAACCTTAGAATGGATGGACCTAAAGAACAATTCACTTGCCAACATTTAACATGCAACAAAGTTTTAAATATTTATATTAATATAATATAATTCTATTAATATAAATAATAAGTTCTTGCCCTAAAATAAAGTAAAAAGAGGAAATGTCACAGTGTTTGTACTGTTCCGCAGACGCAGTTCTTGTATCGAGTTTGCTTTTGTGTGCAAACCTTGTGCGAGGCAGCGCGGCCTCTAATAGCTTCGCCATTACTTAGTTCGAAATAACATAAACTGTGAAACTCAAAGTTATTTGCTCGACAATGTTTACGTAACTGGAGCGCGCGCAAATTATAAGAACCGCGTGCATTCCGTTTCTTTGAGAAGCAATCTCATAAGTGGAGCGAAGTTTTCAGTTGCAACTTTGAGAATTCAATATTTTGAAGTCGTGCAGTCAACAGTCAACTTTAAAGGGGGTCTGCCGTAAAAATAGTAAACATGTTTCGTGGACGTGAAGTTGAATCTAGTAAGCTGTCGGTGGGGATAGGGTTGACGCTGTGACTTTTTTTGGTTACTTGAAGAAATGCTCTTACGCATATCGCGGGCCTCCTGAGTAATCTGTAAGGCATCTGGATCTTACATCTCGTCAAGATTCTCACACGTACAGAACACGTACCGGTGGACATAGCGTTGATTATCTTACTAATAGACGTAACTAGCATCATGGTAACTTTTCAGGACAAGTATTTTGCGGTTTAGCGCTATGTTTGATAAATTGTATATATCTTGATACGAGACTGATCAGAATAAGTTTGGATTCATTATATTAATTTTGGGTTAATCTTCCAAAAATATATATTTATTTTAAATATTACTGTTTTATACAAAATTACAATCATTTAAAACAGATACGTCACTTTTGATAGAACTTTGTAAAAATTTTATTTCATGTAATTTTTAGATACGTCTGTATAAAAAGGAGAGTAAAATAATACACAAACCTCAAAATCAACTTTTGCTTATTTGAACGACTCGCTATTGCACTTATTTCTAAAACAATCAGTTTCAAACAACAAATGAGATCCGTAAGTTTGGTAAAAACAGTTTCTATAGTTATGAAATTCAACAAATTAAGCTTTGTTGAAACACACATAAGTATTTAGATTTTTATTAAAACTAATTAGGTAATCAGTCACATAAATTAAAGCAACAAGTCATTATAGTATATAATCAAATCACAGCCGACGTTAATTATATACTACGAGTGTTTACGACGATGCCAGGATAAATAATACACCGTAGAAACAGTAAGATTCCTTTACTAGGAATTAAAATTACATTAAAATTATAAGGACGCGCGTACGAGCCGAAAACGTTAATTAATTCTGCTTTGCGCCGCCGTCGCCGGTGGCGCTGGTGTCGCTCCGCCGTCGCCGCTTTCCCCTCCATTGCTGTTAGCATGCTTAACATCCTCCCCCCCCTTGGAAGCTGAGGTTCCAAGGAGCTCATGAGAATCTCCTGTGGGCAGAGCACAAACTTTAGTTAATGCTCTTTAGAAGATGCCCTTGGACGTTGTAATGTCCACAACTCTGCAAACACCGTCAGCTCCACAGTATAATTTGTTAATACGTCCTAGGATCCATTTCATCGGTGGAAGGTGCTCTTCTTTGATAACAACCAAATCTCCAACCTGTATTTTTCGCTTACAGTCCCTTTGCCATTTCACGCGTTGTTGAAGTTCACACAGGAATTCTCGCGACCATCGCGTCCAGAAGTGCTGTCTCATGCGCTCCAGCTGCTGGTATCGGTTGATCGAGATATTGGTTATTGTTGGAGACGGTAACGATGATAAAGGACGCCCGATAAGGAAGTGCCCGGGTGTTAATGGTGTAAGATCCGATGGATCGGATGACATAGGCGTTAATGGACGGGAATTTAATATTGCCTCAATTTGCGAAAAAAGGGTGGCTAACTCCTCAAATGTTAAGTTTGTATTACCTGCTACACGCTTTAAATGGAACTTCGCAGATTTAACTCCAGCCTCCCAGATCCCGCCAAAGTTAGGAGCATAGGCCGGACTGAATTTAAAGTCGATGCCTTCACAGAAACCGAATTCAGTGACTGACTCGTTAGCGGCCCTAAGCATTTTCTTTAACTCGTTGTTTGCCCCCACGAAATTCGTTCCGTTGTCGCAGTATATTGTACACGGCTTGCCGCGCCTAGAGATGAATCGACGTAAGCAAAGTATGAACGCGTTAGTGCTCAGTTCACTCACGACCTCCAAGTGCACAGCTTTGGTGGAAAAACAAACAAAAAGACATAAGTAGCATTTGCTTGCTTTTGCACCGCGGCCCTTGCGATTTAAAATCATAAAAGGTCCAGCAAAATCGGTACCACAAGTCTCAAACGGGGGAGCTGGGTTGACACGTGGCTCAGGTAAGCTGGCCATTATGGGTTGCATAATTTTTCCTTTTATTTTTGCGCATTGTATGCAATTATTAGTAACCTGAGTAGCAAGAACTCTGCCGCCTATTGGCCAAAAATCTTCACGTATCAACGATAACAATTGTAAAGGTCCGCAATGCAAAAGACGAATGTGTTCATGGTTAAAAAGAAGTTTGGTAAAATAATGCTTCGAATCAATAATGATGGGATGCTTTTTATTATATGGAACCAATGCCTTCTGCAAACGTCCTCCAACACGTAACACACCATCACCATCCAAGAAAGGATTTAATGACAAGATTCTAGATTTACGATTCAGATATCCCAGGGTTTTTAAATCATGAATTTCCTGTTTGAAGGATTCTTCCTGAGAAAGCTTAGCTAAAGCAAAAAAGGATTGTATTATTTCCGTGAGTGTCAACTTACCTTTAATTTTATTTTCCATTTTACAATTGTGTACGAAGCGCTTTAAATATGCCATAATTCTTTGCATTCGATATAATTTTGAACAAGTACTAAAAAGAGTAAAATTAGAGGTTGGTTCGCTTTGAATACTCAACGATACCTTTGTTTCAGGTAGTGTTGTAAGCGTTGTGTTATATGTTGGCCATTCGTCCTCTGGTTTCATCAGGAAAGGAGCTCCGTGCCACCACAACTTGTTTTGTTTTAGATGTTGCGGCTTTACTCCACGAGAGGCCAGATCAGCGGGATTACTGTGGGTGGGTACATGTCGCCATTGATACTTCGAGGTAAGTTCACGAATCTCTTCTATCCGATTACTAACAAAAGCTTTCAATGTTTTTGGTTCAGAATTAAGCCATCCTAAAACTATAGTTGAATCGGTCCATAGAATACACCGCGAAACTTGAAGTTTCTTGGAACGCAACGAATGTACCACCTTTGTAAGCAACCGAGCTCCCAACAAAGCACCCATCAGTTCTAAACGAGGTATTGTCAGTTCCGGCTTTAAAGGAGCCACTTTAGCCTTGGCACAGAAAAGATGAACGGTAACTTCTCCTAAATAATTGGTAGATTTTAGGTATAGACAAGCACCATAAGCCATTAGTGAGGCGTCGGTAAATGAATGCAATTCTATGTTAATGGGCGATTCACAAACGATGTGCCTTGGAACTTCTAAAGCGGATAAATGATGCAAGTTACTGAGAAAACCCTGCCACTCAGTTTCTATGTGATCTGGGATAGGATCATCCCATCCATTTTTAAGTAGCCATAATTTTTGAAGTAAAGTTTTAGGAATGATTGTTATAGGTGACAATAACCCAAGAGGATCAAACAATTTTGCTGAAGTTGAAAGAATATTCCGTTTAGTTACCTTAGGATCGGCTTCAAGCGAAGACGAAAACCGCAAAGTGTCTGTTTCAGGAGACCATTTTAGCCCTAATACAGTAGACTCTTTGCAAAATTCTTGGCTCTGGGTTGTTATAGGGATATTATCAAAGATATCGGGTACATTTGTACGAAATTTTCTCAACAAAAAACAAGCTTCCGATAATTTGTCAACAACTCGCTTTATTATGGCTTGCAGGTCTTCCTTACAATTGGTACCGGTGTTCAAATCGTCGACATAGAAATCATGACGTACCTAAGACGTTAGCTATGTCAGCGTCACATTCTTTAGACAGTTCTAATAAACATCTTGTACTCAGGAAAGGAGCTGAAGCAGTACCATAAGTAACTGTATTAAGTTGTAATATTTGTAGTGGATCGGTTTGGGTGTCCCTCCAGATGATTAATTGCAGGTGGCGCTGTGACTCATCCAATTCAATTTGACGAAACCATTTTTCAATATCCCCAGTAACGACAAACGCATTTTGACGAAAACGTATCAAAATCGAAAATAGATCATCCTGTACCACCGGCCCTATAAGTTGAATGTCATTAAACGATTTACCACTCGTGGTCTTACAGGAAGCATCAAATACGACGCGCAAACGTGTTGTCTCACTCGTATTACGTATTACGGCGTGATGGGGCAGATAATATCCGAAAGCAGGACGATTGATTGGTGATAAATGGCCCAACCGTTCATACTCATGGAAAAAGTTTTTATATTCTTCCTTTAACAACGGAAATTTCTTAAATTTTTTCTCTAAGCTAAGATATCTACATTTAGCTGCATTAAAAGAATCACCCAAAGCTTTATCAGGCGATTCACTCAAAGGTATTTGGACTGAAAAACGACCTTCGTCGGTACGCCTTGTAGTTTCCAAAAAATGAGATTCACAGAACTCTTCAACCTTCGAGAACTTCTGCCTATCAATAACAGGTAATTCTTCAATATCCCAAAACCTCGTCAGTGAGTCGTGAATACCTTGAGAAAAATTACAAATTTTGTTTTGATTTCCATAATTTACACCGGTTGGCCCAGATATCAACCAGCCCAACTGCGATTCCTGGAGAGTAGGTTTATTTCGCCCCAGCTTAATCTGATGACCATGCACGATCTCCCAGAATACATCTGCTCCTAGCAATACATGAACATCAGAGGGATTAAAAAAGCTGGGGTCAGCCAACTCAATATTTGAAGGTAAGTTAAAGGTTGACGTGTCTATTTCAACGCCAGGTAGTTTACTTGTAATACTTGGTATAACAAGGCAAGATACTGTTATGTGAAAAGAACCAACTCGAGATTTAATCCTTAAATTACAATGTTTTGTTGCTGCATACATAGTATTATTAATTCCCATAATATTAATGGGATTTTTATTAAATGTAGGTAAACCAACTTTGTTTTGCAGGTCTTCTGTTACGAAAGACGACTGGCTTCCACTATCTAGAAGCGCTCTAACCAGGTAAGTTTTATTATTTTTAGAGTCAACAATTTCCACGCGAGCGGTACACAGCAGCACTTGGCCAGGCATCACCGCGGGCAGCGACACTTGGTTATCAGGTGTATCATATTGTGAAGCTGAAAGTGAACCAGTGGGTAAGTCGTTTTTTGTATATAAGTTAGTAGTGTCTGTTGATTGTTTATGCAATAACGAATTATGTTTAGCATTACAGATCCTGCAGCCTTTTCTAAAGCAGCGCGAGGGACGATGGCCAGGGCGGAGACAGTTAAAGCACAGTTTATGTTTTGCAACTTGACTCAATCTAGTGTCCACATTCATATTTTTAAATTTGTCACACTCATGAACAAAATGATCTTTGCTACAAATAACACAACCTTTAGAAGTCGAACTTTCATTTTAAGTTACAAACGATTTAGTATATTTTATTTCCTTATTATGAGAATGTTTCTCAAACTTCACAGGCTCATTTTTGCAAAATTGTACCGTTTCTAAAACATCAGCGCGACTACGTAAAAATTGATAAAATTCGTCGAGACTAGGTGAATCAGACAATGAGTTTCTGTGCTCCTCCCATTTACGACCTGTGGCACTATCCAATTTTGACGTCATCATAAAAATAATCAAGGTATCCCAAGACTCGGTAGGTTCCTTCAAAGTACCTAGGGCTCGTAAATTTTTTGTAAAATAATCAATCATATAGCGTAGTGATTGGTGAGATTCCCTTGCAATAGATTGAAAAGCAAATAATGATTTTAAATGGTTGTTCACAAGAAGTCTTGTATTGTTATACCGGTTGCAAAGGAGGTCCCAAGCAATCTTATAATTATCTGCGGTAAACTCGATTGATTTAATGACAACAGTAGCACTACCCTCTAATGAGGAACGCAAATAATGATTATTAATTTCCGGAATGGATTCATTTTCATTTACTAATGAGTTAAACGTATCTCGAAACTCGAGCCACTTCAAAAAATTACCATCAAAACGGGGTAAATTTATAGTTGGCAACTTAATATTAAAAGATTTACCTGTAGTAGTTTTGAAAGAATTTGATGAACCGTCATTATCGTTATCAACAGCACGCACCTCTAAACAGCGCTCAATGAGATTTTGTGCTTCAGCGATTAAGCTACAAAAACTATTTTCCATAGTTTCTCTTTCTATGATCTGGTCATCAGGTTCCGAAGCCACCAACTCAATTTTTCCTTGAACCTCATCAAATTGAGATAATAAACTTTGAAATCTACTTAATTTTAATTGTAGCTCATCAATTTGAACCTTTGAAAAAGATTTAAAATCCATTGCCTTTAAAGCATTGATATGTTTACCGAAAGTAGTTATTCTCGACTTAATTGTACCTCTAACTTGAACTAAAGCCTTTAATTCGTCCCCCATTTGGAGGACGAATCCGTTGTAATAATATAAGGAGCAAACAACGAATCAAATAAAGTACAAACAATTAAGTATTAATAAATCAAAGTTCAAACCGCACAGGCCGCTGTAGGTTCCTACAACGGTTGAATCCGCCAGACAGCCCAGTCACTGATCCGGGTAGTGGACAAGCACAGCGAGCCTGCGTTTTCTCAATCTCGTGCCTTGTTATAGGTATGGCTTGGATCCAGGAGACTGTTGCGACTTCAGTAGCTGAAATAGTCAGCAAATTTTGTTAAAATAACTGTTTACTATTATTGGTATGTATGCACTTGCGAGAAAAAATACAACAACATAAAGGCTTTATAGCACCAACCAAAATTAAAAACTGTGAAGCTTAGCTTTCCTTATGGTTATGACAATGGTTGTATGATTGTATGATAGCCCCGCAAGAACATTCGTTTACAAGCCACTGATAAGGTTTAAAATACAAAACATATAAATTAAATTACTCTGAATATCCTTATTTCGCTGTTATAAACAACAATACTTAAGTAAGATTGTATGTAACCACAAACTGAATTTATATTACAAAGTTGGTATGAATCCACATAAATTTAAACAAAGTACTTACAACAAAGGGAAGTAAAAGTATGCACAAGCAAATGCCTTATTTAAATAACAGGTTAAATCATAATTAAATCAATGTTATCCAAATGTATTTTGCAAGTCATGAATAGCTCAGCATAGCATAGCTCAATATTGTATGTATGTAGGTAGGTTGGTAAAAAAGCAATGCAATGGATGCATGAAATGCATGAAATATCATGCAATGCAATGTTGATTCCTTTAACAGCAAATAGATACCTTTATCCTTACACTAATTTTAATTATTGAAACGTCGTTTATACAATATTTGACAAAGAAAATAAGCCTGCGTGAGCGTTACATATAAAAAAAATATTACACAAGGTTCTATGGCAAAAGAGGTAATAAGTATAATGAAAATAGGTAGGCTACTTCCTTGACCGAGCTCCAATGCAGCAACACCAGCACAAATCCAGCAGCTGACAGCCGTCAGGGTACGAGTAATCCAAAATTGTATAACGACCTTTTCCCTTCTTTTTCCACCTTGCAATAGATCTTGTTCGGTAAGTTGGCTAATTCCACAGTCGATGTCCAATGCGGCAGCAATATCTAGCCTTTGATTCAATCAGTTGCAAACCAATCGACGGGATCAATGCAACAACTCATCTGTTTATTTCTTTGTTTTCGACCGCCGCCGTTTGCCACAAGTCCTTAGCGCGCTTAGGTTACAGGTAGCCGTGCGATAATTTCCTTTTAAATCTTCGTTAATTATCGCCGATTCTTGTCACCAATATCACGTCGGGGTCACCATTTGTTTACGACGATGCCAGGATAAATAAAACACCGTAGAAACAGTAAGATTCCTTTACTAGGAATTAAAATTACATTAAAATTATAAGGACGCGCGTACGAGCCGAAAACGTTAATTAATTCTGTTTTGCGCCGCCGTCGCCGGTGGCGCTGGTGTCGCTCCGCCGTCGCCGCTTTCCCCTCCATTGCTGTTAGCATGCTTAACAACGAGTATTACTTAATACCAGGAACATAGTATTTTAATATTTCCTTATTCTCAAAAATCAACATTGAAAAAAATAACATCTAAGGTGAATAAAATACTTCTTATCTATCATTGAAATTGTACCGTAAAAATCAGTCATTGGTAATAGAAAAACCATCAATTTATTGAGGAAGCGACTTGTAAAAATTAATGTAATCCGGATTTCTGATAACAGCTACATCACCTTTTGTTAAAGACATTAATTCCTTGTACTTGTCAGTCGCAATTTTAGGAGGATCCTCATTGAGTGATCTGATCTTATGTCTTTTTAAATTAAAAGTTTTGAAGAAAAACTTTGTTGAATCAGACTTTTGGACGCAGAATTCGGTCATTTCTGTCCAATTCACATGTGCTCCTGTGTCGTCTTTTCTTAACGAGAATAATTGAAGATCTGTAGATAGTTTTTTGAAATCACAGACATATAATTACTCGTATATGTCTGTGTTTGAAATCGAGGAAGTCTGTATGCATTACGGTAAACACGCGATAAGGCTGTCCTATTCGTGCTAATCTCACTATCGGGACAAGCTGAGCTGAGGTATAAACACATCTCCAGCTTTTTCGACAGCATGGCTGATTGCACTATGAGCAGAATCTCCCGCACTTTGACCATGGTTAGGTATTGAAAATCGTAATGTAATTTCCTTAATGTTAAACGAATTAGCGAGGATATAAATCAATGTAGTCGCTACAATCGAATTGCGATTTTGGCCACCGCAACCATCAGCAAAAAGATAAACGCGCTTTAAGCCTTTTCTGTCGTTTTCTCTGAGAAAAATGTTTAAAGCAGTGGATATTTCTGACGCTCCTCTTTTACTTTGACCTGTTAATTCCCCCCCGCACACCCCAATTTCATATTCATAGTGAAATTTAGGCGTAAGTGAAGAAAAAATGAGTTTTATTCGATATTTAGGTTCACACGAAAAGACGTATTCAGTTATGACGCTTATTGCATACAATTTTGTACTCTAAAAAATCAGGCTAAAAGACGTATCTATACAGTTAAGTCGATTAGCAAGAATCATATTTGTCTACAAAGCTACTTACGTCAACATGACAAAATGTATTTTCTCGGTAACGCTTGAAGATAGAGATACGTCGATTAGACCGATCGATTCGTTTCCAAAAATTGTTTATCTAGTATGAATAACTCAATTTTTACAAAAATACAGATACGTCTATTAGTAAGATCAGCGACGAATTAGGACTCCCCATAATAAGTAGGTAGGTGAATATTATACGGATTGCAAGAAGATTTCAAGAAACAATTCACAACCCGCACACAACCGTAGTGATAATAATCTATCGAAATTGGACTCTTCTCTGAAATAAAGAGAGAGAGAGAGATAGAGCGACAGAGAGGAGAGCCGTACTTATAGAACTCGTACTTATAGAGACTCGCCGTCTCATAGAGGTAGGGTTATTTAACGGGCACGTATCCAACACTAAACCAAAGCTACTACTATTACGTGGAGTAGTAACGGGGTGGTTTTCTTCCTGTTAATAGTCTGTTCAATTAAACCCTTTCAACATATACGAAACTTTATTGAGGCAACCCTGCCAGACGGATCTTGCACAAGTTTGATTCGATTTTAGGGATTAGCGCGCTGCTAAACCAGTTTCTACAGCAGTGACCGGTTGGTCCCACATTCACATTCGTCCACAACTACCATGTTTTCGTCTCCCTTCTTCATTGATTATTGTTTTCGTAGCTAACAATGTAGCGAACTGTTCTTGGATTGAAGTGGAATGAAATGAACTGGACAATATTTGTTTCGTGACACAACACAATACGTCAGGATTCGATAGGTGCTCGATACTGAATACTGAATACTTTCTTGTATGTTAAATGTTGGCAAGTAAAATTGTTCTTTAGGTCCATCCAATCTCGAGTTATTTCAACATTGGTATACACGGTATTGAATATTTGATTATTAATGTCTGGCCATACTCTTCCACCTCCAGACTTGCGAAACGATAGCGTATATAGCTTCATTCATCAGTGCTCAATTATTGTGGCCCAAATTGAATAGATATTTTTTTATTTATAAGATATTTTTAAGTTTTTAATTTTTAAGTTAGTAAGTTTTAGTTCATTGTAATATTTTCTGTTTTGTGTAAATAAATTCATGTTTCATCATCATAGATAATATCGAATCTTGAATCTTAAATACGGGGGCTGTCTTTTAAGTTGTGTCGTTTGCAAACCTCCTGCGATTATTGAAAAAAAGATCTACGAGTATTCATTTCTAATACCAAAAACTAATACCAATGGTATTTGTTTGTAATCGTAATTAATTTTCTATTCCGGACGAATCACACGAACGACACTCATAAACGACATACGTTAAATGTAATGAGATACAGTCAGTAATAAAAATGCTTTTTAATGTGATTTTAAGTAAGTAGTGTTTATTTATACAGAATCGGGCCCTATTACATCTCGACTGTGATTTCTACGAAAAATGCCCATTAAACATATAGCTTTTTCGTCTTTTTGAATTTAGAATTCGAAAACAAAAGAATGTTTTTGATTAGTCGAATAGTTTTAAATATATTTATAGGTTATACGAGTATTGTAGCGTCTGTTCAAAGGTCACGTCGGTTGTAAAAATGGAAATATGAAAGGAAAATATACGCGTACGATAATTTTCTACAAAGTTCAAAGGGGATTAACGCGACTTCAGTGCTTTGAGGAGATAACTTCTGTGTTTAGTGATGCAGCACCATGTCTTAGGACTGTAGAACGCTGGTATTTAGAATTTCAACGTGGGCAATCTAGCCTCAGTGACAAGCCACGTGAAGGTCGTCTAAAAACCGCCATGAGGCAAGAGAATGTCGACGCTGTACGGCAGCTGATCGTCGAATATCGTCATGTGGCATACCGTGAAATAGAGGCATCTTTGGGCATTTCAGGGCCTACTATCCAAAAAATCCAGCACAAAGAACTTGGCGTATGAAAGTTGATCTCTCGTTGGATACGACATTTGCTTAGCGACGACCAAAAAACAGCCCTTAACTCTGCAGCGATTCAACCGAGAATAGTCAAAACACGTTTATGATATGGTTAGTGGTGACGAGTCTTGGATATATGCTTACGATCCAGATGCCAAGCAGTAGTCAACTGTCTGGGTCTTCCAAGATGAGCTAAAATCGATCAAAGTCATACGCTCACGAAGCACTTTAAGAAAAATGGTTGCCTCGTTTGTGGCAAAAAGTGGTCACGTCGCCACTATTGTATTAGAAGATCGCAAGACGGTTAACGCTGACTGGTACCTATATCACTGTTTGTTTGCCACAAGTCATTATAGAGTTTAAAAAAAAAACAACTCCAGACGTCGTAAGATACTGCACCATGACAATGCAAGTTCGCACACCGCCCGCCAAATAAGGATGTTTTTGAGCACCCATAATGTCCAAATTTTAGATCACCCGCCTTACAGCCTTGACTTGAGCCCTAACGATTTCTTACATTCCCCAAAATTAAGCAAAGTCTTCGTGGTCAACGTTTCAGCTCACCCGAAAAAGCTGTCATGCTGTGAACAGTGAAAAGCATAACAATTGGTTATTTTGACTACCCCCACTTCGAAGTGGTATAAATGTTTTAAAAACTGGTTCGAACGCATGAAAAAGTGTATTTAACATCGCGGAGAATTCTTTGAAAAACAATAAATGGTAATAATCTATTAGATTGTCTATACTTATTTCAAACGACACAACTTAAAAGCCAGCCCTCGTATAGCCTACATTGAAAAATAGAACATCTTTTCACCATCGGGTGATATATCGATATCATGTTATTCTACAGACAAACTTCACGCAAGCAAACCCAGGGGTTACTAGTTAATTATAAATTCTAAAAGGCAGCTATAAAGGGCAGCTCTAGCTTTTTGAATTACAAAATGTGCTCATAGTCTATGAGCGAGCACACAAGGGTTGCGTTCGGAAGGAACTGAGCACAGCACTTCCTGTGATGGAGCGTCAACTTTGTGGGCTGCCTTACCGGCGGAATGCGTTTTGTTTGATGCATTTTTTTCATGAAAATAGTCGGTTGCATTGCAGTTGAAGCTGCTTTTACTAAAAAAGTAAACCCAAAAAATTGTGAAGAACCGTTTTTGGAAGGCGCTTTACGTCATCGAAAGATGTTTTTTGTAATTTTAAGAAATTAAACGCAATAACCGTAAAACGAGTTTAAGAAACCTATATTGTTTTTACAATTACATTTGACCATTGTAATTTAAGCTTGTTAAGCTAAAATAAAGCTTAAATAGTGTTTAATGTAAAAGAATTGAATTGAATTAAATTTTCTTTATTTCTTAAATACGGTACAAAAAAGGATGTCGTAAATAAGTAGGTAGTTCAGCGTATTTTGCCAGAAATCGGGGTAGAAATATAAGCACAATTAAAGTAATTACTTATTACTATAATCAATTAATAAATTATATAAAATCAATTAAAATTAACAATATTATAAATATAACATTAAAATTAACATTATATTATTCAAGTACAATAAGCATTAGTCATAATTTAAAAAAATGTTTATCACAATACTAAACTACCAACAAAAGACAAACCTAATTCAAATATTGTTTTAATAAACTAAAATGTATTATTATGAAATGCATTTATAGTAGGTACAGTAACATTTTTCTAATAACATTGAACTCAGCTTCTTTTTGAATATTTTAATTGGACTTCCAATTATGACTTCCAAGAATGTAAAGTCTTTATACATTCTAGTATTTTATTATAAATTATTGGTGCCATACCTACAACGTTTTTCTTTAACGAAGCTGTACTGTAACCTCCTGTTAATAATAAGTTACAATATTGTAATCGCATGGGTTTTGTTCTGACGTCGGATAACTTTTTTAACAATTCTAAATTCAATTTCACAAATGTACTTATTCCTAATAATATGTAAATACAAGGTAAAGTTAAAATTCGGAGCGTACGCAACTTTCTGTCGATTTCATCCCATATTTTGCTCTAACACATCTTTTTTCTAGTAAGTATCTAATAACTGAATATTGATAGTTTTATTTTTTCTAAATCCTAATTGTTCATTACATAAAATGGGTTAGGTACCTACTTATCATAAATTCGAAATTTTCCTGTACGAATTTTATTTGGCCGAAAACGTTTTGTAATTTTTTGTTTTCCATAGTTTTCTTTTTACCGAAAAAACAATTGACAAAGTTTTGAAATGCCGATTATCGATTGTTACTTTTTTCAAAATGTTTATGTTTTGAAATCCCATTCAACGTTTGGCCGAAGCTATTAATGCTAGATGATTAATTTTCCAGAAACACGTTTACAAACAATATTATTTTCGACGGCCTCCTTGGTCGAGTGGTTTGTACACCGATTTTCATGGTGTCGCCATCTCTGAGGTCCCGGGTTCGATCCCCGGTCGGGTCAATTTAGAAATTACTGTTTTTCTAAATTGTCTCGGGTCTGGGTGTTTTCTATGTATAATAAGTATGTTTTCAAGTATTTTAAGTATGTTTATCCGTTGTCAAGTAACCATTTAACGAGTTTTAAAACGAAACGAAATTAAATCTTGGGCTAGATAATTGGTGTGGATGTAGGAAAAATGTACTTATTTATTTATTATAAAAATGCAACATTTCAAATAATTGAAATCCATAATATCATCGAACAACTTGTAATCGTAGTAACGTTTAAAGCATCCAAGCAAGCAGCATGTAAGCAAGCATGCAGCATGCAACCAAGCATGCAGCATGCAACCAAGCATGCAGCTGATGCTGCATTGGATGATTCCAAGCACGCAGCATGCAGCATGGTTTCTGTCACGGCTCCGGCGCTGCGTGGCTCCGGCGGCCCCACGCGTGCTTATCGTTGCAGATGGCTTTCGCTCACCACCGCAGCTCGGCTTGCTGGCCGGCTCCGCAGGCCAGCCTCAGCAACGGTGGCGAGCGGTAAACCCACCTCAGGTCGCAGGCCGCCTCGCCGGTTCGAAGACAGTGTTGCCGCGATTCGTTTCTGTCACTGACTTTTGTAGCACAACCTTACCGTAAACACAAAGTATTAAATTTTTAAGACAATTTAGCTTATTTACCTAATAATATAAATATTAAAAACACAAAAAAACGAAAATCTGGGTAATTAGGTTATTTTACAGAAAAAGTTACTTCGAATTTTAATACTTCTTATATATATAATTTATTGTAAGCAAAACATCTTCCACACGAAAAAAAGTAGTATTGATAATCGGCTAATAGATTTTCTGGAAAATGAAACGTATGTACATAGGTCACACTAAAAGTTTCCGGAACTGGCCACTTATATAAACAATATTTAAAAAGTAATTACAACATTGAAAATGGAACTCTTTGGCTGTAGAATGCAGTTTGTTTCATCTGACTGCCAATTGCTTTTACACTGTGGCGCCATTTTAAAAATTGCGTGTCTACATTAACATGGATTTAACTCGGGGAAATTTTCGTAGTATGATTTTCTACGACTTTAAGTGTAATTTGACAGCTCAGCAGAGCATGGCTGGCTATAGCTGGTTTGCAGAATTCAAGCGCGGTCGTGTCAATCTCAGTGATGAATCTTGCGATTGTCGCCCGTCCACCGCTATGAACAAAAAAAACATCGATGCTGTGCGCCGTATGATTGAAACAGACAGGCATGTGACCTACCATGAGATTCGCGCATCCTTAGAAATAGGCATGAGTCAAATACAATCAATCCTACACAAACATTTGGGTGTGAGAAAGCTGTGCTCGCGGTGGATCCCACATCACAATTTGACCGAGGCTCAAAAAACGGACCGCATCACTTGGTGCAGTGCCATGCTTACCTGATTCAACGAAGGTGCGTCAGTGGAACATAGTAACAGGTGAAGAAACATGGATTTGTTGCTAAGATCCCAAAACAAAGCAGCAATCGAGCGTATGGGTCATTCAAGATAAGCCGAAACCAACTATAGCGGCGAGCGTGAAAAGTGCATCTAAGCGGATGATTGCTTCTTTTTTTAAGAAAACTGGACACGTGGCTACTGTTGCTTTAGAGAATCGTCGTACCGTGAATAGTGACTGGTACGACACGACCATTTGTTTGCCGGAAATTATTGACGAACTCCGTAAAAATAACCGTAAACGCCGTGTCATCTTGCACCACGACAATGCTAGTTCCCACACGGCCAGACAGACAAACGAATTTTTGAAGCATCCTGCCTGCGTAGTCCCGACCTGGCACCTTGTGACTTTTTTCTGTTCCCAAAAATTAAGAACCAATTACGCAGTCAACGATTTTCATCACCAGAAGAGGCTGTCGAAGAGTATGAAAAACAAGTTTCTGAGGTCACCACGGAGGAGTGACACAAAAGTTTTCAAAAGTGCATTTACGCAAAGGGAGAAAATTTTGAGAAACAATAAATTCATTTTTGACCTTAATAGTATATTTTTCTTATTCATTCCGAAAACGTTTAGTGCGCCCCACGTATGATAAGGTTATGGATTAACAAAATTATGTTAACGCAACAATCTGCTATTTAAAACTTCGTCATACCGTTTTCGAACATATGAAGTTCGTACAGGAAAGTTTCGAATTTATGACAGGTTACCTACCAGGTTTAAAATGTCAAATTTGATAAGATAATTATTAATAGAGTCGTAGATAATGTATTCAAATAATTTAGAAATAATAGATATTAATGCTACTGGTCTATAGTTAGCCATGCCCTCTTTATTATTCTTTTAGTAGAGGGAAATTGACTATGACCGTTTTAAGGTTGTCTAGGTTAGCGCACAGTTCTATACATAAATTAAAAATATGACTTAGGGGCATAGCTATAATTTCAGCTACAAATTTTACAGCTCCTGTATGAATACCATCATGCCCTACAGTTTTTTTTTGTTTTTCAGTTTTCGTATCGCGTTCATTACATCCTGAGGAAGAAATAGTAACATAAACATCGACTGCGAGAATTTTTTACTGCTGAGGTCTTCCCTAGACTCTATTATATTAGTGGACTGTCTTTTGGACTTGGTATATAATTGGAAATAATGTTCATTAAAAGCATTTGCAATTTCAGATGGCGTTGAAATTAATTTACCGTCTTTTTTGATTGCATTTATAGATTCTGCTTTTTCCCTTGGACCATTTATTATTCGCCACGTAGCTGCCGATTTATTTAAAGATGTCATAAACAACTATTTTATGCCTTCTGTGTAAGTTTGATTATTGTTTTAAATTTTTTCGAGTACGTTTTAAAGGTACTTTTATTTTCTTGAGTAAGTGAAGATCGGTACCTCCATAGTAGATTTCTCTGTCATTTCTCTACTACATACATAAGATACTTTCATACATACATGTAATCACGACTATTATCCCCGAAGGGTTAATCAGAGACTAGGCAATGAGGACAGCAAAAGCAGTTCTCTACCGTCCACTTTTCTGCACATGTGCTTAGCGTGACAGTGGTAAGGTCATCGCCGCTCTATGCTGATTGATGGATGTACGTGCAGTCTTTAGTCCGTTAGTCGCCTTTTACGACACCCAAGGGAAGAGAGGGGGTGGTTGTATTCTCTTACTGCTACGCGACACGGTTACTGTATACAGATGCTAGTTATTTATTTCGTAAATGAATATTAAAAAGTAAGCCATGCCTGCTCTCGGGAAATCAAAGCGAGCGATCGCCAGAACGTTGACGAGTCATTTCTACATTTCCATCGTGAACTTACCTATTCTACAGATAAAGAAATACTTTTAAACTTTTATGGTCATTAACAGTCCAAAAAATATAACAGTAGGTTAATCAATTGTTATGGCCCATATTATTATGTGAGCTGCGGGACTGTGAACCGGTTAATATTACATACATGAATTGGTTGAGCTAAGCGTTTGGCCCTATAACCAATCAATTCCCAGGTCAGACAAAGTCTGTTTCAGATGTTTGATGAATACGCCTAATTACAGTTAACTAACATTTGGTTGAGTAACTCGATGGCGCAGCGGCTAGCGCGTTCGGCTTGCGGTCTTGCCCGCTAAGCAACTTTCGCAATGCTAGGTCGCTGGATGGGTGACTAAATTTAAAACATCTCGAGCACCGAAGACGGGCTTCGGAAGGCACGCTAAGCCGTTGGTCCCGGTTGTTGTCGTAAGATGGCAGTCGTTAAAACCCACCAACCCGCACTGGACCAGCGTGGTGGGTTATGGCCCAATATCCCCACGTGCTATCGTCGACGTGGGAGGCCTGTGCCCAGCAGTGGGACGTCAAAGGCTGATGATGAACATTTGGTTAAATCTTATGTTAAGATTAAAGACGAAAAACTAGGTGTCGAAAAAAAAAAATTTTACCTTTTACGGGCAGGAGTGTATAATTTGATTATAAAGTATCAAGAAGAAGGGAAAACAAAGACCCCAATTGATGTATTTAGACTTGTCTTTTTTTGTGTTTTTGGTTTATCCTCATCATAAAGATTGTAAAAATTAATAAAGATAATATGTTCAAGGAAATTATGGAATAAAACATGTTTCTACGCTACAAGGGTATTGACTTAATCCGTACTGGTGGTAGATTTAATAGATATGATTTAGTGTTATTGTTTATATAATATTAACGCAATTTTTTTTGAAAAAGACGGTGTTGAAAAAATTTCCACGAGCAGGATTCGAACCCGCACCACCCCGCACCCAGTTGTCATCAGAAAACAATTGCTAAAAAATGATATGTTTGCGAGCGATAGTTACAGAATAAGGATGCGGAAAAAAAGGGAAATAATTATGGATTCCTATCGGAGGACTGCAATACTGCAATCGATTGATGATTCAGCGTCAGTGGCAGATGCAAATAACACAATCCTGTTTTGTTATACTATTCCAATACTTTTTTTGCCTTTACGTATCTAGATTGAAAAAAACAGACATACTTACGTGTATACGGTTATTATCCATAAAGGGTTAAGAGAGACCCTCTCGTCTGTGGAGTGGCTCAATTGAGCCACAATATTTCTAGCGCCTGTCTGTGGGCTGGCTCAATTGAGCCACGCCACTGACGGCGAAAATGGGTGTCATATTTAGGCTCTGTGTTCCTTTGTTTTTTATTTGTTAGTGACATACCGTACATATTTGGAATCACCATGAACTAGGCTCCATGATTCAAAAGTTCCTTTGTCGCGTCCCGAGGGATAAAAAATAGATTACTTTCTTGTAAAGAATACAAAATAAACACATAATAAGTACTTACATTAAAGCTAAATAAAATATCGTCGTTTGAAACGTAGGGTTGTTTTAGCGCGTATATTGAAATCGGAATAATCGATTTATTATCAAGTTGATAGTATTATGAGCTGATTTATGTTATAACATGTTTTTTGATGCTTATGTTATGCTTTATTTCAATAAAATACGTGTTTTCCTTATATTTTATTTTTATTTTACTATGAAAAAAAAAAGATTTAAAAAAAAAAATCATATCTTTATTCTTACAATATTTTAGGTATTGGGAATGGTTTTAATAGATTAAGGAACTAATGCAGAGTTACTAGTTATCATATTAAAGCTTAATTATGAATAGAACGGACGGTAGCAACGTTTTTAGCGGTAGGTAGCTAAAAAAACCCCTGTCTGTGGAGATGGCTCAATTGAGCCACACAGACTAGGGGCCGCGGCAATACCGGCTCTCCCACAGACGAGAGGACGAGAAGCAATGAGGACTGAGGACAAGAATCTAGTCACAAATATATAGAAAGTAAGGAATTGTCAAATAGTTTAAGAAAATTGTAACAATTAAGAAAAAGAGAGAAATTAGAAGTAGTCCTGAGCAGAAGCTCAATTGAAAAAACTTATTTTCCCCATAGATTAAGAGTTAATACAACATTTTAACCGCCTCTGTGGTCTAGTGGCTAAGCTACCTGTTTCAGACCCAGAGGTCCCGGGTTCGATTCCCAGCGGGGGGTACATCTTTGTGTGCTCGGTTTGGTTGGTGGTAGGGCTGTTAAGTCCGCCTGGCTAGCTACCACCATCTTATCTAAGTCTGTCGCCATAACAACGATGTTTATAGCATTGTTGTGTTCCGGCAGTTTGAGATAAGATAGCCAGTTCCTCAGTGGTTGAGGATTCCGGGTGAAGCGCGCTTCCACCTTCGGCCTTATCGTCACTTACCATCAGGTGAGATGAAGGCCAAGCGCTTACCCGTTGTCAATAAAAAAAAAAAAAAAAAAACATGATGGTAAAGTTAAGAGATAGGACAAAGTAGGTAACGGGAGTCCCACCCGATATAAAGAGTAAAAGATGAATGGCTGTGAAGTATGAGGTATGAAAGTGCGAGAGGAATAAATGCGAGAACTGGTATGGATGAGGAATAGATTCCAAATACGCTCTGATCATGTTGGAGCTGTAAGTATTAAAAAAAAATGAGGACTGAGGCAAAGTATACTGCCTTAGCCCACGTTTCACCAATTAACAACTGCACATGTGCTCATCGTAGGTGGTGAGCCCATTTGCGCTTTTTGCTATTGGATATATGTGCAGTTTTCAGTTCATTAGTCGCCTATCACCGTTTGACCGTGTCGCGGTAAAAGAACACTGGGTGGTGTTCTCTTCCCTTGGGTGTCGTAAAAGGCGACTAACGGACTAAAGACGGCACATACTTCCAACAGCATAAAGCGCAGATGGGCTCACTACCTGTCACGCTGACCACATGTGCAGTCGCTATTTGGTGACAAGTGGACTATGGCAGATAACGGCTTTTGCGGTCCTCATTGCCTATAGTCTCCAACCCTTCGAGGATAATAGTCATGATTATATGTGTGTAGTCGCCTTTTACGACACACATGGGAAGAGATGGGTTGGTTAGTTTTCTTTTAAAGGTTGATCCACACATATCAGGAAACTCACAGTTCCGGCACAGCGAAAAATATTCTTTCATACCCAAGTAACACAGACGTGCTGAATAAAGATTGATTAAAAGCACTCATCAAGAGCATAAGCTGAATACTAAGCTGAATAACGTCTGAGTACCGTCTATTCAGCTGTTATTTAAGCAAAAAAGGCCCCAATTTTGAATGCTTAACGCTGAATAACATCTGAGTAACAATTGAGTAGGAGCTTAATAATGTTTCAATTAGCTTAATAACTTTTTAATAACTGCACACATTGCTTTTATAAAGCTTTTACAACTCAGTTATTCAGCTACGTCGAATTGGTTAGAGTATTCAGAATTTATTAAGCATTTAATTTATTGTTGACATTTATGCAAGCAATATTCATAGAAATTGGGAAAAGAAGAAATAAATTGGGTTCAATAATTTAATGTCGATACCTTTATTTGACATGACGTGAACTTTAAGTTATTCGGTAAGTAAATTTTAATTTACAAGTTAGCGGTCTGCTACATGTTAATTATTAGTGCGCAAGTAATTTTGTCGTGAATAGTACGTGTTTTGTTTTCATTTTTATGACGCGCCTCGCTAATAATCAAGATAATTAGTTGTAAATAGTATTTTCATATATACATACTAGGTCTGACAAAAGTGCTTGTGATGAATTATCTAATTCTAGCAATTTTATACAACAAAATAACATGATTTGAGTTGGAAATGTTGTAGTTGTAAGATTAATAAGCATTTTGGTGATCTCGTAAATTTCTTGTAAGAATTAATTACAAAGATTTCAATGGCGATCGATGTTTTGTTTTATAATGCTGACTAAAAGTGCACACATGTTTTGTTACTAAACTATAACTTGAAAAAGAGTAGTCTCTTTACACTTACTTATGAATAACATTTATATAGTTGATTTCTATATTAGTTATTTTTAGGGTTCTCTAACCGAACGAAAAAAAACCTTTTATAATGTGTAACTTTCCCATCAGGCTTTCACTAAATTGATTACTTACATTTAAAATCACAGCATCTTTGTTATTTTTTTTTTCGTGAAAAAGTCTATTATATTAATAGTATCTAATATGTTTAAAAAAATGCAGGTTTCGTGTGTGTGGTGTGCACTAGGCCCTAGTTTATTTAATCTTTATTGCACAACAATAGGATGTACAAATGGCGGACTTATTATTATATTATTAATTATAATTTATATTTCGTTTCAGAAAAATGACGTTTAAAATAATTTCAACACGTTGTAAAGGTCATTCAGATTTGTGTACTGTGCCGACCCAATGGGAGAACAAAGAACAACTTCGATGGCCAAGATATAATTCGGATTTATTAATTAAGTAAAGACAGCAGTGTCCAACCTCGTGCAGATTGGATTACGATGAAACAAACAAACAACGCAAATAAAACATTTTATCGCAACGTTAATTTTATTTTCTTGTATTGCGATACCTTCTGCTAATAAAATAACCATTTCAGAAATGAAATTTTCTGTATACTTAAATTTTTAAATATTTTGGTTTTCCAATCCCAAAATCTGTTTTTTTTTGGGGACGGAACCCTTATCATTAAAGGGAAAACACACTTGCTTATTGGGACCGGGTTCAGTTTTGTTTAAACTATTTTCACAAATCCTGTCATGATCATTACTGCTGATGACACTTGGACAATTACTACTGCTGATATTTAAATATTCTTTAAACAATTTTCTTTCGATATGACCGGTTCTTTACGCTTTTGCCACGACTTTCGATCCATGATTCAAACAACGCATAAAATAAATACGTACAATAATATTCTAATTGCTGGTATTAAGCTATGGGCGCTATATCAATACAAATGTGGTCTTTAATTTGAATAAGTTAGTTGAAACTCTTTATTATACTGCAATAAGCTTATTAAAAACACAAATAATATTGTTTATTCAGCAGCTGAATAATTAGTAAAACATAGAATCTTATACAGTTTAAAGATAAAGTAAAAACAATTATTCAGTATCAAGCTATATACCAGAATTATGTAAACAATATTATTCAGAAGGTGATATTTTATTAAAAGCAATTAGCTGTTTCAAACGCTACAAGCTTAGTACTGCTTTAATAATAGCAGTATAGATTATTGTTAATCACATAAATGCTGCCGAAGGCACTGTTTTTCAGATTTAAGCCACCAGGATTGCGTAATGCTTAATAACGTCTGTCTAATAATCTTACGGAGATTGGTTATTAAGCGTAAAGAAGGAAAGGACAGAATTTATTAAGCGTTAAGTATTTTAAGGGTCCGTACTCAACTTTATTCAGTATATGGCTATTCCCAAAGCTCTTACACAAACCATATTCATCTTTGAACTGTTAAAAGTTCTAAGTGTGTACTGTTATCTTGCTTATGTGTTACTTGGGTATATTCTCTATGAATTTTGTCAAAACGGATTTGCCGGTGGCGGCACTGACACTGAGAGCATATCTCTGACAAGTGGGGATGCGTTCATAGATAATGTATTAAAAACACTGTGCCGACTGCCGTTACTGTGTCGGAACTGTGGCTTCACTGATATGTGTGAAGCAACCTTTACAATGAGCCACTACCACACAGCTTATAAAACTGCATAATTTGTTTTGTCAAAGAGTGGCTAAGCCCTCAGCTCGATAACCGGAGGTCTAGGGTTCGATTTCCAGGTTGTGCAAAGTGTGTTTAGGATTTTTGATAAAAATATTTTTTTTAAGTAGCTGATAACGCAATTTTTAGTAGCTGAGGACGCGGAAAACTCGCTGTAGTAGGTTGGCTCTTCTCATACCAAAGCACAAGACGAAGGTTTCAGGGATCCTTCACCTATGCGGCGTCCAAAGTGTGGAACAACATTCATCCTTAGCGCCAAAACATATCTAGATAAAATAACATAAGAAGATAAGATTTTTTTTATATCTGAACATACTTTGAAGGTACATTTAAAAAAACTATTCCCCGATCAACAAAATTGTAGGGAGGGGGTAGGTTTCAGGGTGGAACAGTAATCGGCAAGAAGATAGCATTAGCATAGCATTCCACCCGTGACTACGGCCGGTGCAACTCGGTCGAAACGTCGGGTATAAAAGGTATGCATAGAATGCCTTTACTAAGGGTGGATTCGACCATACTGGAATAAGACTTACTCCGAGATTAGTCTATACAAATTCGGCGTTTAATCTAGGTATAAGACTTTATTCCAGTTTGGTCGAATCCACCCTAAGTAGTTTTGCGTTAAATCCCGTCTAAATAAGTATGTGTGCATAATGAAACGCGAAAGTTTAAAAGTGTAGATATAGCATTTATTCTGGATAATCAAGTCGGCGTGCTCTTATTAATTATACATTGAGTCATAATGTACTACGTACTAGAGAAGACGTCTCAACCAGATTGTTTGTAACACGCGTTAGAGCCAGCTCGCTCCAACTATATTAGTCTGTGGCAGGCGCTAGACGCAGCAATACGTGTGTATTCTGTGTTCCATTTTATTAAAATATGCCTTCTAAGGTACTTTAAAGAATTCAGGAAATACAAATAAAATTAAAAGAATCACTTTTCACCTGTAATTACGCACTACATTTTATTATATTTAAAATGCATTTGACTAACTATTTTATCAAATCGCCGAGACATGAGCGGCGGCCATGTTTCGGCGCATTAGATCTTTTTTGTCGCGGGAAAACAACACTCTAGAAGCGGTCTAGCGCTGTATGTTTGGATTGTTCAGAAAGACGATAAAATACTGTTTTAGGGCTGCAGCGCACTTTTATTTTAACTTTTTAAAAAATAGAACAAGACTTTTGCTTGGGATAGTTCCTCTAGTACGTAGTACATTATAACTCAATGTAATTATATTGATTTTCTTTTATGCGTGAATTGCTAAAGCAGGATTTTTTTGCATGTACACATTCTGAATAACTTTGAAAGAAAATGGTACTGGCCGAAAACCAGCGCTACATTAGGCATCAATAAGCCTATTTTGCATTTAGCTGAGCCGGTAGCCTTTGGCATACATATTTTTACTGAATATTGATATAATTTGTATTGTCAAAAATGTAAAAGAAAATGTAAAATAACTAATGTGCCAAAATATAAAAAAAAATGATTTTTTTATTGCGGAAAATCCACTTTTATCATTTCAGCTTAGTATGTACAACAATCTAGTATTTTCACAGCATTACAGCTTTTTGGTTCATCAAAGACGAAGGCAGTCGTGTGTAAGCCTGCGGCGACCGGAAGCGCGGGACATTGTGACGGCCTGTGTCCGCATTGCGATGGCAACGGAACGTTTCAATTTGAAACACGATTGGAGACGGTAGGGCTGTGAGAAACCCTCTTTTTTTCATTTTTCATAGCTTGGCGGTTTGCTCATTTAAGGTAGGTCGACCTTCGTGGCCGAGTGGTTAGCACGCCGGATCTGGAGTCGCGCCATCATTAATCTAAAAAATCTGTTTTTCTATTTTTATTTGGGTCTAGGTGTTTATGTATAGTTATGCGTCATCTACATATTAACCGCGTCGCGTAGCGGTGAAATACTACCACCCCCTCTCTTCCCTTGGGTGTCGTAAAAGACGACTAAGGGCTGGACATACATCCAACAGCATAGAGCGGCGATGGGCTGACCACCTGTCACGCTGAGCACATGTGCAGTCGCTATTTGATGAAAAGTGAACTATGATAGAGGACTGCTTTTGCTGTGATCATTGCCTAGTCTCTGACTAACCCTTCGGAGATATATAAAGTGATTATATATATTTTAACCGTTTTTTAAACTTGTCAAGTTTCAAAAGAAGTTTAACTTGGGCTAGATTATGGTATCAGTGTAGAAAGTTATTACTTATATTATTTACTAGAGGCCCGCCCGCGACTTCGTCCGCATGGAAAGACTGCACATACATCCAACATCTCGAGCGGAGCTGGGCTCACCACCTATCACGCTGAGCACATGTGCAGTTGTAATTTCGTGAAACGTGAACTAGACTAACACATTTGGGGATATTCTAGTAGTCGTGAATGTATCTGTAAGGGAAAGCGTATCTGTTGAAGTTGATTTATAGGATGCATGGTTTTATTTCTTTGCCTTTAAAATGTCAAAAAAAGAACAAGCTGTCATTGTTCTAGGCGGCGGCGCATTTTATTGTGTGTAATGTCGTTGGCGGTATTAGTTTGT
The DNA here is from genome assembly GCA_963921215.1 of Scoparia ambigualis. Taxonomy (NCBI): domain Eukaryota; kingdom Metazoa; phylum Arthropoda; class Insecta; order Lepidoptera; family Crambidae; genus Scoparia; species Scoparia ambigualis. The sequence goes on along the minus strand of OY992502.1, from coordinate 54,966,597 downwards.
GAATAGAAAAGACATGAGAAATAAAACAACTCATAGTAACAAAGCTTTACTATTTTAATAATTAAATACGTAGTACCTAGTCGTGAACTGAACTCTTGACCAGGTTAGACAGTATGTAACTAACAGTATCTTAACTTTTTTGTTAATTTTATAATAATTCTGTATTTTTATGAAACCATAAAAATATTTTTTGATTTTATTTGCATAAGTTTCAACCCTAGGCAAGTCAGGTGCGTCGCCGCCGTCCGGCCACCCGGTCCGGTCAAACCGGCGGGCGTGCCGGTGATTGATGCAAATCACTCCGCCCATCGCTTTAATAATGACTGTTTAACCGTCTTTGTACGAGTATGCATATAACAGATAAACCGTTGGGACATGTATAGACAATATGTTCATTGTTACGTTAAGTTAAGTTACTGTACCTAAAGGTCAATTGAAATCAAGTTATCGCTGCAATTGGCTTCAAGAAAAAATTCTATATTTATTGAAATGTGACGTCACAGAGCAAAATGTCACGTGACCAACCGTTTTCGCACGAAATTTAAAAAAAAAAGAAAAATATGTTTATTTTTATAAAATAAAACTTTTTCGAGAAAGAAAATATTAAACGGGGTATGTATAAAATAAGCGTTTGTAATTTTTAAAATACTTTTTCGAAAACTGTCAAGTAGCGAATTGACAGATATTGACATAACAAGCCAAATGTTGGTATAGGTAATCACAAAATCGAAAAATCCGAAACACATTTTGCCTGACCTGGGATTTGAATCCAGGACTTCAGGTTATCGGGCCTGGTCACTCGGGCAGCGAAGTGTATGTATGTTTGTACAATACTGTACATTCATCATCAGCCTATAAACGCCCTACTGCTGGGCACAGGCCTCCCACGTGGACAATATCACGTGGGGATATTGAGCCATAAATAACCCACCACGCTGGCCCAATGCTGGTTGATTGGTTTTAACGACTGCCATCTTACGACAACAACCAGGACCAACGGCTTAACGTGCCTTCTGAAGCATGGAGGTGTTCGAGGTGTTTTAAATTTGGTCACCCATCCAGAGAAAGTTGCTTAGCGAGCAACATCGCAAGCCGAACGCGCTAGCCGCTGCGCCATCGAGCTCCTCATGCGTGTACATTACCTACCACTGTTTTATTTAATGAAATACCCTTACAGTTCAGCACCTGTTGCACACAAGTTCGCAGACAAATATTAGAATTTGAATATACGTACGCACATACGTTATCCCACCAACATTGTGGGCAGATCACCGGAACTGTGGCAGATGTGGCGCGTCCGGTCGAATTGTCCCGTCTGACAGCGAACGGCTCGGAACAGCTCAGAACGGCTCGAATCGGCTGATTGATGCAAATCACCCCCCCACGATTCAATGACCTAATGTCGGAACGGTGCTTCGTGACCGTATTATCGGCCTTAGTGGCGAATTATGACCACTCTTTAATTGGCAGTATAGATTATTGTTATAGTTTAAAAAACCGGCCAAGTGCGAGTCGGAGTTGCGCACAAAGGGTTCCGTACCATTACACTTCATGCTTCATCCTCGAGATTAGAGAACGATTGTAGTTTCACGTAACGACTCGCTAATCACACACTATAGTTAAAATAGATTTTATGAATAAATAAACCAAGTTTTTTAAAAGTAAATAATCTGTGTTTTACTTTTAAAAAACTTTATCCCCAAGACCCCCACCCCCGACGCCATCTTACTTTGTTGTTAAATCATTTCAAAGCCTCATTCGCGTTTTAGTGGTTACAATATAATCACATAGCCTCAAAATAATTAAAATTAAACCAAATTAAGCTACACATAGCCTGTTATTTTCAAAATAAACCGAAATTACGAAAATTTGCAATATTAGGCAATTTGAGTATGTGATTGTTATTGTCATTTTGTTTTCAAAACACACAAAATGATTAAAATCAATACCGAGTATTGCCTCCGCGGGCTCTTAGTAGAGCTTATATGCGACTTCCCATGCTCTGAATGAGGCTGTCGATCATTTCTTGGGGCAAGTTGTCCCACTCTTCCACTAATGCCACTTTTAGCTCTTCAACATTTCTGGGAGCTGGATTTCGCTGTCGAACTCTTCTTCCTAGAATATCGCGTGTTTTATCGGATTCATGTCCGGTGATCGTGCTGGCCAGTTCATTTGAGTGATACTAACCTCACGCAGGTAGCTACTCACGATATGCGCAGTGTGGGGGACGCATTATCGTGCAATAAAATGAAATTTTAAATGGGGCAAAAGGCATCTCATATGGTTCTAAGATCTCTGTTACATATCGATGTGCAGTGAGAGATTCATTTTCAATAACCACTAAATCTGTGCGAGCTCCCAAACATATGCCACCCCATACCATAAATGAGCCTCCACCATTTGACACCGTTTCTGTGAAATTTGCCTGCTTGTACCGTTCTCCACGATATCACCACATCCTTTCCCTACCATCAATGAAATTTACGCATAATCGGATCTCATCAGTGAATAAAACGCGACATTACTCAGTTGTCCAATTTCAGTGCTCACGAGCGAACTGTTATACGAGAAACTCACAAAGGGTTTTTAAAAAAGATTTATTAATATTAAACGCGAGTGTATTGTACAAAGGTTGCCGGTTGACTGGTCGGCCAGTCTTCCAGTTCTAACTAGTAATAATCTAATACATACAATGTTGCAGAGAGGGCTGACAAAGCATTCTTTGTCAGCACAACCCTTTACAAATCACGGATATAACAACCCCCCCTTTAAGAGAAACTTACAGAAGGTGAGTTTCCGTAAAACTACGTTACTCGCAATCGAGGCAATATTGTGATATCCGCAACAGGTTCAGGCTCGTCTAAAGGTTTTTAATAACATAAATATTTCCGTTTTTTAGACAATTTTAAAATTATGTAACATAATATAATTAGACATACAATAAATGACAATATACTAAAGATTGGAAAACTAATATGATTAGAGAGGTTTGGTTTTTCTAAAGTTTGTAAAGAATCTATAATTTGATCAGAGTTGTCTTTAAAAGATTTTAAATTATTTAAATTTACAGTTTTAATCTTAGAACTTGGAATGTTGATTGTGATTTCTTTAAAACGGTTAATATTACAGCAGCTATCATTTATAATATTGAATTCTGAATATATATATGGTATATATACCATATATATATTCAGAATAGTTATACTAGGATTTGCATTTCTTACTAATTTAACATTTTTATGGAAAGCTATACATTCTGTTGGCATGTTACGTACACCTGTACCTGATATTGTAAAGTCGGAGATTACATTGTTGCATTCTATAGAAAGTTTTGTAGGTTTTGATTGGACAAAAATCCAATTATTATTATTTAATTTATATATATCTCCAGAAATGAATTTAACAGGACAATTTTCTGGGAGAGAATGCAAAGCTTTTGTGTTTATTTCTATTTCACATGAAGGATTAGCAAAGACTGCGTATATATCTGTTATTTGACAAAGGTAAGTTTCTCTAGGTATAATTTTACAATGATTAAAGTCTTTGAAATAGGTGTACGAGGATTTATCTCTACTTACAGCTAAATATTGTTCAGAAGGTAATATCATCACAAAAGAATTAGGACTATCACTAATATGTGGAGTTGGTAACGGAATATTTTTATAAACATTATAATCTGAAAGACTTACAAGAGGTATTTTTACAATAAACATTAACTTATTATTTAAGTAGTAACATACTAGATCCGCTACATTGATCAACTTATGAATATTACTTAAATCTAAACTTACAGGAAAATCCTTATATTTAGGCACAATTTTTAGGTTGCTATTGATATCATTATACATTTGGTTTGGTGTAAGTATTGACGGATGTAAGATATTACTTTTTACAAAAAGAATTGAATTTAAAAGATCTTCAATTTTAAAGTAAATCGTTAACAAATTTGATTGTAATATATTAGAAATAACATTAAGTTTGGTCTTAAAGCTAACAACATTTATAACATCTGATACATTTTTAATTAAATAGGATAAATTGTTGATGACGTCATTCAATTTGGCCTGATTAATATTTATTTCGTGTAAAGAATCATTTATTTTAGAAATTGCAGTTTGTGAAACTATAATACTCTTTGTAATAGATTCTGCTAGCTTTTTATCATTATTATATAAAACTTGGATTGCGTCATCATAACTTTTCGCATCGTCTTCATCTAATGTTCCAAATATGTGTTTAAATACGGTACCAACACCAGAGAACCAAGCAGATTTCTTAGAGATACCAGTAGAGATAATATGAGAAATTGATTCGAAATCTCGCAAAATATCATCATATAACACATGTAGAGGTTGTAATATATTTTGACATTGTGAATAGTCAATTTCGTTACTTTCGCGACAATAGAATTGAACATTATCAAACACATTTTTAATATTTTCTTTATGTGATTTTATTGGAGAAACGTCTACGGGAATAACAATATGAAAATAGTCATTCATAATCCTCAGTGTGCCGACAGGGTCAAATAGTATACCAGGGCTTTTAGTGATATATTCTATATACTGATGTTCTTTACTGGCTAGGATGCCATTACAAAATGAAGCGGCCATCCTGTAATATAAGAATAATGATAATGGTTAAAGTAGTAATAAAAGGTAATAATAAAAGGTAAGTAATACCTAAAAGGAATAATAAAGAGTAATAAAACTAATCTATGATTTTTATCTAAAATATTCTAATTAAGTAAAGTAAATTATTTGTTTAAATCTTAATTTAAAAAAAAATGTAAAACAGTAAAATTAGTTTTCAAAAGCTGGTTTGACTTCATCGTAATGATGTTTTCACATGACGTCTATTTATAAGGAGTGTGAGGGAATTATTCCCATGAATTTTAATAATTTTATATGGACCTTTCCATAAAGGCGAAAGGGCTTTGCGAAGTCTTAAATGATTTTTTAAATAGACATATTCTCCTGCTTTATACTTTACTGGTCAAGAATGTTTATCATAATGGGTTTTCGACCTTTCTTTGGAAGCATTTATATTTCCGACTGCTTTTTCGCGAGATATTTTCAAACGATGTTGTAACATTTTAATGTATTCAGGGTAAGTGACGTCAGAACGTGAATCAAATATGCTATCCGGAATGTACGGTTTATGACCGAAGACAAGTTCATATGGAGTGAACTGCGTAGTTGTATGAATGTTGCTATTATAATTCAACATGGCTGTGTATACGAATTTATGCCAATTAGTTTGATTTTCGTTCACATATGATTTCAAATATTCTTTGAGAGTTGAATGGCTTCGTTCTAAAGCACCTTGAGTTTGGGGATGATAAGGTGAAGACCATATTTTCTTTATTTTTAAAAATTCACAGGTTCTTTTAAATAGATCGGCTGTAAAATTTGTACCCTGATCAGTTAATATGGATTTGGGAATGCCGAGTGATGATATAAAATGTACTAAGCATTCACATGTCTCTTCTGCTGTAGCATTTGAAATAGGATAGGCAATTGAAAATTTTGTTAAATCGTCTTGAAGAGTAAGTATAAATTTTAATTTCTGCAGCCCGGCTTCTGGTAATGGACCTGCGATATCGAGACTAATTCTTCCGAATGGTCGTGTAGAATTAGTTGTTATTTGCATTGGAGATCTGTTGATTTTTCTAAGTGGTTTGTTAGTTTGACACAGTTTACAATTTTTTACATAGTTTTCAATATCTGTACGCATATTCTTCCAGTAATAGCGTTCTTTTATTCTATTATACATTCTATTTGAACCTTGATGTCCTGCTATTGGAATATCATGGTTTTCTTTCATGATTTTTGAAATTTCAGTTGGCACAGGATATATAATAGTGTTATGATGTATGTTTATTGTTATATTTGTATTATTAAACAGGTACATGAGCATACCATATATTTTTACAAAAGAAAGTTGTTGAAAAGGATTTTTAAAGTCAGATATTGCAATTTCGTTTATCTCGCCCTTAAGTATCGTCGTTAGATATCGTCGCGTGCACCCTTGAGAGATTTAAATATTTCAGGATATGTGCAGTTGTCAAAGTAATAATGTTTTATGAATAGGAAGTAATAGACTTTATCTTTAATTTCTACCCTTTTGAAAGAATTAAGTTCACGCTCGTCGTTGAGAATTTCAGAAGTATCATCTGTTGTTGCGAGAATATCTTGGACATAAGGATTTGATTCGTCAAAGTCAATTGAAGTAGGGATAAGAATAGTTTTAGAGCTACTTTTAAGGAGACTTTCATTATGTTCTTTTATGTAGGTATTAAATATTACATCTTTGTCCGTAAATGATTTTAAGAAATTGTTATAGTCGTCGTTATGACGATTTTCTTTATTTGGTTTAGGATCAAGATTAGAAGGTGAAGGATTTTGTTGTTCTTGAGGTAAGTTGGAAATTGAAGGAATTGTATTTTCAGGATCATATACATGGATTGGAATATCGTCATTATCTAGAAGAGATATAGAAGGTAAGTCATTACTATCTAAATCGAGGGGACTCGAAGGAATTCGAATATCTAAGTCCTCTATTGTTATTTTTGAACGGGAGAGAATCATCTGGATTTAATACAGGTTGTGGATTTTCGAGAACGTCATTATCAGGTTGAGATGGACTTTCAACAGGCTTTGAATAATTATTATTTTTAGGAAGGACATGATTGACTGGATATCGAGATAATGCATCGGCATTGCTATTTATTTTGCCCTTTTTAAATTCTATTTCATAGTCGAACTCTTCGAGTTTTAATCGCCACCTTATAAGTTTGGATCCCGGATCCTTGTGATTGAATAACCATTTAAGTGGTCGGTGATCAGTGACTATAGTAAATCGGCGGCCATAACGATATGGTCGAAAAGTTTTGGTACCAAAGATAATTGCTAGGCATTCTTTCTCAGTTGTGCTGTAGTTACTTTCGGCTTTATTTAAAGTTCGTGACGCATATGCAATATGCCTATCATTACCTATAGGGCCTTGTGAGAGAATGGCTGAGATAGCAAAATTAGAAGCGTCGCAAGTTAAAACAAAGGGTTTTGTGAAATCTGGGTAAGCCAAAATAGGAGCGGAAATTAAACAAGTCTTTAATTGTTCAAAGGCTAACTGGTGTTCGTTTTGCCAATGAAAAGTGACGTCTTTCTTCAAAAGGTTTGTGAGAGGTATAGCGATTTTGGATAGGTTTGGTATGAAACGACGATAATAGGATACTAAGCCTAGGAAGGATTTTATGTCTTTTGGGACATTTAGGTTGAGGAAACATTTGAACGGCTTTAGTCTTTTCTGGATTAGGTTTTACGTTGGCCAGAAGCATCTGCCTTCTTGGGTACCACCCATATAGGAGAAGACCAAGGTGACATTGAAGTTTTAATAATTCCTTCGTCAAGCATCTTATTTTTTTGGGTATGTACTTCTTGTTTGTGTACATCAGGAAATCGATAAGATTTGGTATTGATAGGATCAGAAGAAGATGTAGATATTTCGTGTTGTATAGCGTCGGTATATGAGAGGTGTTCGTTAGGACGGTGAAAAATATCGGAAAATGTAGAACAGAGTTCATATAAAGCATCTGTTTCTTGGCGATTTAAATAAGAGACTCGCAAAAGGTCGAGAATTTGATTAGTTCGGTCTAGAACGTTATTTGAATTGTCATAAGGATGTATAGTATTTATAATTTGACACTTGTTGTTTTTATCTAATGGCGATATTTTTAACTTTAAATTGGAACCTATGGTCAAAGGCGATTCGGAAATATTGACAACAGAAATGTTTATTCTTTGATTTGATTTTACTTTTACAATGCAATTGGCTATAAGGAGTGATTCAATAGGATTCTGATCTATGATAAGTCCTACTTTTATTTCAGGATTTAGTACTGAACATTCTATGATTGTTTCTGTTCGAGGTGCAATGGTATAAATGAGTTCATTAAATTTAAGTTTAAGTTTTTCTTTATCAATTATTAGTAAATCCTTTTCGAAATCAATTTTACTGTGAGATTCAGATAAAAAGTCATTTCCTATGATTCCATCATATGGAAAGTCTAAGCCGGCGACGAGATGAAATTGGTGACTTAATGAATCGAATTCTACAAGAATAGAACCTTGTGACTGCATAGGATTAATCGTTGATCTTATTCCAGTAAAGGTGGCAAAGTTTTCTATTATTTTGTTAGGCATTTTTTCTACAGAACATAATTGAATTAAGCTTATAGATACTCCGCTGTCGACTAGAAGTGTTAAAGGCTTAGAGGATACTGATGTCTGGACTTCGATAAAAGGTAAGTATTTTCTTATTGGATTTGTAGTAATATTGTATATGCTAACTTTCTCTTTTGCTTTTTCAGGTATGCTGCGAGGAGTAGAAAGAGAATGTTCAGACGTTGATATCTTGTCATTAGTAGGTAAAGTAATGGAAATAGATTTTTTGACACCACTATGAATTTGGGGCTGATTACCCTGTTTTGTTAGTGGGCTGTTTAGGATTAATAAGATCTCTACCAAAAGTTTGGGACTGGTTACCCTGTTTGTAGGTAGGATTTGAATTAGTAAGATCTCTACCAAAAGTTTGGGGCTGGTTACCCTGTTTGTAGGTAGGATTTGAATTAGTAAGATCTCTACCAAAAGTTTGGGGCTGGTTACCCTGTTTGTAGGTAGGATTTGAATTAGTAAGATCTTTACTAAAAATTTGGGGCTGGTTACCCTGTTTGTAGGTAGGATTTGAATTAGTAAGATCTCTACCAAAAGTTTGGGGCTGGTTACCCTGTTTGTAGGTAGGATTTCAATTAGTAAGATCTCTACCAAAAGTTTGGGGATGGTTACCCTGTTTGTAGGTAGGATTCGAATTAGTAATAGAATAAGATATAGAATGAATTAGAGAATTAGATCTGGTATCGATTTTAGCGCTTAAATTTCTCGCACGGTACCGGACGGGAAATCTTGCCCGTTTAAATGATTGTCTGTTTTGTCAGTACCTTGTTCTTCTGAGTTAACGACATGAATAGGCTGATTACGACTTGAAAGTTAAAGTTAGGCGAAGGACGATTATTTTGGTTAAAATTGTTTTGGTTATTATTAAAGCGGCTATTATTATATTCGCGTTTACGACAACGCTCTATTGTGTGCCCTGGAATTTGGCAGTATCGACACACTAGCGGATTATATCTGGAAGTAGGAGGCATAACATTTTCATGATTAATTCGATTAGTAAAATTCGTTCCACGCTGTGAAAATGATCGATTATGATTGAAGTTCGGCGATTGTCTATTAGGTCGCCACTGATTTTGAGAAAAGCTAGTATTAGGAGTCTTGCGAAGAGTAGATTGAATGATTTTTTCTTCCGACAAGGCAGAATTGATTGCGTCATTTAACGTCTCTGGATCGCGGCATCGAACTGCTGTTGACAGTCTGGGGCTCAAACCCAAAATAAAAGTATGCAGAGCTAGGTCTTGCATAGCAGCGACACGGCCTGCCAGTTCGGCTTTCTTTTTAGTTGGAATAGATATGTTAATTTCAGTTAATAATTTGGACAGGCATGATTCTATCCGAAGCGCGAACTGATTGACTGTTTCGTTAAACAACTGATGACACGCTTGAAGGTCTGAGAGAAGTGCGGCGTAGTGTTTTCGTTCACCGAATTGCGATTTTAAGAAATCCTCTAATTGTTGGTATGTTTCGAATTCTTTTATGGAACAAGCGGTTTCTGCTCGTCCCTCGAGTTGCGAAATAATATATTTTAAAAGAATATCTTGCTGCTGTGTAGCAGCAAGATTAATTGCATTTCTGCAATTGTTAATGAATGCATTTAAATTTTCTCGGTTACCATCGAACTTCTTAATAAATTTACAGAGGATATTTAAGTCTATTAGCCCTAGCCGGTTGCGTCATGCTTTGTTCGTCTTTGGGCATCGGTATTCATTAATATAAACAAGCGATAAGACGCCGGACGCGGACCGCGGGCGATAACGCTACATTGATCTCAGATTGAAACGAAGTTAGAACAAAGGATTAATAACTTAATGAATAACTATTTTTAGAACAATGGAAAAAATATTTAAGCTTAACTGAACTCTTAAAACGAATTTAGTTTTATGCACTTTCACTTTTATATTCACTTGACTTCATAGACATAGATGTAGAATAGTTTTCACTTACAGGAACGTAGCGATGATGGTGATCTGGCTCATGATTACCAGGTTGCAGGTCTCTGGATACAGCAGGAAGTAGTAGTCGATTGACGATAAATCGTAATTAGCACAAAATAGTATATTTGATAGCTGGATATGGAAGTAGATCGCGTTCACTGGAATCAACTCGGATGGGTGACCGTTTTGTTGAGGTCACTGAAAATGGTTCGGATGGGTGACCGTTTTTGGAGATGAGTTCAACCGGTTTCAAGAAATCACTTGTTGTGACACTCGCGTAACTGGACTCACTTTCAAGGAACTGAGGCGAACACCTGGATCTTCAAAGATCCCTTTACGCTGCCACCAATGTTATACGAGAAACTCACAAAGGGTTTTTAAAAAAGATTTATTAATATTAAACGCGAGTGTATTGTACAAAGGTTGCCGGTTGACTGGTCGGCCAGTCTTCCAGTTCTAACTACGTAATAATCTAATACATACAATGTTGCAGAGAGGGCTGACAAAGCATTCTTTGTCAGCACAACCCTTTACAAATCACGGATATAACAGAACGCCAATCTTGCCACTCGGTGGGCTGCCAGGAGTTTAGGTGCTTTTGCTGGCACATAAGACCTTAATGATTGGTTTCGGGTCTGAACAGCGGTTTGTCGACGATTTCGCAAAGTTTGCAAGGTGATAAAACGGTCATCAACGGCTCTTGTTGCCCGATTTTTGCCTTGTCCTCGCCTCCACACGTAAGATCCCGTCTCCCTGTAGCGTTGAATAATACGATGAATCACTGATGTCGAAACACGCAGAGCTTTTGCTTACTGAACGGTAGGTATGCCCCTCTTCGATCATGGTTACAGCCCTAGGCGCTGAAGTTGCTGACAAATCACTCAATTCATCATGGTGTACAGAATTCAAAAATAGACGTGGAATGAGCCACAGTCACTATGCACTGCACCCAACAAACATTTTATCAGAAGCGGTGGGGGTTAATGTTACTCGCGTCCGTAGGTTTACCCTTGAGACCCTAAACCTCACCTCTGAGTGGTGTGTGACAAAACCTGTCATCACACTTGTAATTTAGAAGTTTGCACTTAAATTTCTTTGTAGAGAGGGTATTAATAAATTATAACAGCTTGGCAAGATACCCGAAAGTATTGAACTAAATCGACCTTTTTTTATGTTCCAGTGTGTATAGTTATTATTGATGAGTAATAAAGTGCAACGTTACAATGGCTCAGTTGCGAGATTATATATACGTATTACCAAACGACCTGTATAATGTTATTCATTTGAAAACGTATTATGACTCACGCTATGAAGAACTTCGTTAAACTTATCCACTAGAGTAACATAACGTTTGCCAGAGGATGGTCAGCCAGCCATCGCGGCAACAAGAAACACAACAATTCTGATTGTGTGTTTGTGTTACGTTGTTTGTTGTTTGTTGGGCCACACAATTGGCCCTAATGTTTTGAAACAACAAATCTTCGGGGAACTTTCGTCTGTCTCGGCCCTATTATTAAGTAGAATTGATTGAGCGTTAGCCTGCTTTGGTGGTCGGTGACTGAATTGGGGCGGTTTGACGTAAGGCGATTGGTGTTTGTGTAAGATATCTTAATTTTTTTAAATGTCTTCTTTAAGGTTACGATTCCGCTGGATAATATTTTTAATGGCCTATAGACGTATATTATTTAACTTTTTATTTCTTTTAATATACTTGTATGAAACAAAAAACATACCTACAGAGGTGAGCCTATTCACATTTTGACTTTTAACTTAAGCGTATGAAATTTTAAACTGGTACGTAAGAATAACTGCTATAATATTATGTTTATGTATATATTTTGTATACTTATTTATATGCATTTTCATTTTAGCACCCTAAACTCTTTGACTATATAAGGTAACTGCTAGATACTGCAAGAAACTTTAAGGGCTGGTCAGGTCAAGTGTTTTGAACATGACAAACATGATAAAAAAGGAATTCGTGTTTTTTTCATTTTTAATGAAATAACTCATTTTGTGAATTTTAATTGGATAGTCTTTGAGTATCTAATTTATTTTAAAGCATAATATGGCCGTCTGTTGACCCGTCCGCGTCAGCTGGTCAATAAGTACCTACGTTGACGGGTCAACAGGCGCCCGGCCGGCCGTTGCCCCCGTCAGCTGGGCGATAAGTACCTACAAAAAACACGAATTCCTTTTTTGTAATTTTTGTCATGTTTAAAACACTTGACCTGACCAGCCCTTGAAGTTTCTTGCGGTTTCTAGCAGTCGCCTTATATACATGTCTAGACGGACCGGAGCATCGCGGTACAAACGCTTTTCAAAATACGTCCGGTTTTTGTATTGAATTTGAAGTGTGCGTGACAGCCGTGTATGACTGACACTAGCGCGAATGGTTGCCAGCGAATGCCTAATTTCCGATAAAGTAGGGAAAAAATATTTATGCACAATACAATTAAAATGATTCATAACATAACATAACTTTTTAAATTAGGTATGTCTATCGTATATGTAGGTATAAAGCATAAAAGAAGCTGGTGTGTTTAGAAGAAATGGATGATTTAAGGCGAGGGCGAGTACAATAAAATAATGCGCTAATGGAAGCCTGCGTGCGTTTGATATGTTTGTAATAGGGACGAAATAGAAGCAACAGGCAGGATGATTTACATTTAATTTTAATACTTATAAAAATAGATTTTTTAATTAGAAATATAAATATTTTAAATTAAAATCAAAATCAATTAATGGCGTTTTCTTTGTATTTGTTTCTTAAATAACTTTCGTTTGGATGTTACATCATTTTTCATGTTCTCTAATTTCTTATTATGTTGAAACCATATAGTTAAATATTTCGACAACGACTTCTTTCTACCGGATCAGTTGGAAATCTGAAAATTAAAATGTTTGCTATGTGGTCGAACAGTTGTAAAGGTTAATGTGATGATGGCTCATTAATATCCGTTTCCAGTAGTTTACATGAGACGAGAAATATTGAACTTTTTGGGGCACAAACATGCACCCGCACTTTTTCAAATATCGTCATCATAATCATCAGCCTATAAACGTCCCACTGCTGGGCACAGGCTTCCCACGTGGACGTAGCACGTGAAGGATATTGGGCCATAACCCACCACGCTGGCTCAATGCGTGTTGGTGGGTTTTAACGACTGTCATCTTACGACAACAACCGGGACCAACGGCTTAACGTGCCGGAGGAGCTCGAGATGTTTTAAATTTGGTCACCCATCCAGCGACCCGGCATTGCGAAAGTTGCTTAGCAGTCAAGATCGCAAGCCGAACGTGCTAGCCGATGCGCCATCGAGCTCTGAAGCATACATACTACCATCCCTCACAAACATATACTTAAACACACACTTCTTACATAAATACTTACGTACATTCCATTCAAACATAATTATTATTTTATTAGTTTTGAATATCGATACCATACCACAATAACAATTTATAATAACTATTATTATAAATTGTTATTGTGGTATGGTAAAGTATATGGTAATGTAATGGTATGTGGCATTATAAAATATTACAGTAGGTATTATATTTATCTTGTTTCAAAACGGAACCTATACTCCAGCTAAATTCGATGACGAATGTTTGTAAACAGATTACTGTTATACCTATATAGTTGCACTAGGATTTTACTTTTTTACATTTTTTACGTTCTAAATAATTTATTTATAATTTAAACTAAAATTAATGTTATTTAAATTTACAAAACAAATCAAAAAATCCTAATAGACATAAAATTTCTTTTGGTGTAACAATTGAACATACAGGTTGTTTGGTGCATCGTGTGCTAAATTGAATGGGGTGATTGGAGGGGTCTTTGGCTACCTCTTCAGCCCCTATAAAAAAATCTTGGTCCAACTGAATTTTTTATGCTGATTATAAATTTTTTGGGTGAAAATTTATAAAAGTTTACATTTAAATTTTAATACAAAAAAAATTGTTAGATCTAGCTTAATTTTTTTTAAATCTTTATTTTGTAACGTTGTACGCTTCTATCGATACCAAAATAATAGCCAGCAACGTCTAGTTTTTTTTTACAGTCCCGCAAAGCTTTTTAAGTAAAAAAATAAACATAAACGTCAATTTTCGATCTCAATTAAAAAAAAGCTAAAAGTGATCTAGTTCTTCCAATTTTTTAAAACATCTCTGGACTGTCCCCTTTCTAATGGTGTGCAATATGCCATGAAAATTAATTAGTAACATCACATATTTGCAATTTTTCTGTACTTAGTCGCAATTTTTTAATATTCAGCAGGTGAAATTAAAACATGGTTTTGCGTTAATAACACTTACAAGGCAGGTTACATTTTCTTACTCTGTCATAAGGTGAATAGTAAACCGCCCGTTGTTTGTTTGAAACAGGTGAAATTTGTTTTTTCACTCTAATTTTTTTAGTCGAGTCATCACTGCCTCTGCTACCTAACGTTTGTGCTAGTTCACTGTGCTCCACGATTCTTTCATTTAGTTGTTTTGTTATCGTTAAGTTTTGTTGTTTGTTCTAAAGGGTGGCCAGTTTGACAGACGAGTGCATTTTTGTCAGTTTTTGTTACACACGGATGTGGATGATCCTGATTTTTTAAAATAAATACTGTGGACGGACGAAAATCTAAATTTACCAAAGAAGGGATTCTTAACTTACACAATTTGCACCACTGGGCACCGAAACCGGAAAACCCACGTGTCAAAAGACAGAAATCTTTTCAAAGACGTTTGGGCAGGAGTGATTGGGAATCAGGTAATTGGACCGCATTACCTACCCGATAACCTCCATGGCGATAATTATTTACAGTTCCTGCAAAATGATCTGTCCGAATTATTGGACGAGGTGCCCGTATTTAATGAAGATGTTTCCATAGTCTTTCAGAATGACGGCTGTCCCGCGCATTAGCGTTTGACTGTGAGGGAATATCTCGATAATGTGTTCCTCAATGCGTGGATTGGGCGCTATGGGCCTATTGCATGGCCGCCACGTTCCCCAGACCTAACTCCGTTAGACTTTTATGTCTGGGAACGTGCCAAAGAGCTGCTATACCTACGCCACAGAGGTTCCAACGAGGGAGGTACTAGCCCAACGCATAGAAGCGGCCTTCAGAATACAGCTTCGCACAACAACTGTGGAAATACTAAAAAGATGCCGGGCCCGCTTTCGCAACAGAAGTCAACAATTTGAGCAGGATTTATAAAAGTAAACTGTAAAAATTGTGAAATAAATGTTAAAATGCAATTTTCTTTTTTATAAAAAGAAAATTTCATTTTAACATTCAATTAAAACTTACGAAATTTTTAATTTTTAACTGTCTTGTGAGTGTTATTAACGCAAAAACTTGTTTGTATTACACCTGTTAAATATTGAAAAAATTCGACTAAGTACAGAAAATTTGCAAATTAGTGATGTGACTAATTACTTTTCATGGCATATAGCACACCATTAGAAAGGGGACAGTCTTGATGTGTTTTAAAAAAATTGGAAGAACTAGATCACTTTTAGTTATTTTTTTATTGAGATCGAAAGTTGACGTTCAAGTTTATTTTTATTACTTAAAAAAACTTTGATGGGCTGTAAAAAAAACTACATGTTGCTGGCAAGTAATTTTGGTATCAATAGAAGCGTACAACGTTAAAAAATAAAGATATAAAAAAAATTAAGCTAAACCTAATAATTTTTTTTGTATTAAAATTTAAATGTAGACTTTTATAAATTTTCACCCAAAAAAATTAAAATCAGCATAAAAAATTCAGTTGAACCAAGATTATTTTATGAGGGCTGAAGAGGTAGCCAAAGACCCCTCCAAACACCCCATTCAATTTGGCACACGATGCACCAAACACCCTGTATAAATTTCAGAAAGATTCCGATTGTCAATAAAATGTTATTGATGTGATGTTTTGGCGTTAACAATAACGTTCAATTAAACCTAACTTTTCACACCACCTGCTCGACAATGTCAATTTTTTTTTCTATATTTCTCTTAAATAATGGCTTCGTGCGATCAGCACATCCAGCCAGTGTCAAGTAAGATATAACAGTAATTATTATTTTCTTTACATTAAGTGGATGATAATAATAATGAGTAATAATGAACGTTTAATGGTAAATGACTTTCCCCCAAACCCCTCGAGGCTCAATAAACTTTTTTGAGGTCTCACACGGACTTCTTGAGAGAATTGGAAAAGTGATTTGCACTGTTTTGTTTTATTTGCTAACACCATGTTCACGAACACTTAACAGGAAATAATCCACCATTATTTCACATTAATATTCAACAAAATACTAAAATACGTTCACAATGATGGCCTTGTGCGAAGGCGCATTATCGTGGTGCAAAATCCAAGAATTTTCTTTTCACAAATATGGCCTTTTTCGTCGAATTTGCTCTTTTAAACGGCGCATAACTCTCAAATAATATTCTTTATTTACCGTTTGACCTTCCGGCTGTCATGTAATGTCATTATAATGTAGGTAGGTTGATGTTGAATAAACGATCAGTGTTAAATCGAAAGTCGTCTTTCACTCACGCCTCCACACATAACATGGCGCAGTCGGTAGGATAAAATAAAAATAATTTGTTACAGTGAAATAAGAGCTCAAGTGACATAGGTGCCTAAAATACTAGAACAAAATAAAAATGGAAACAGTGTTATCGCCACCACCACCGTTTCAATTCGACGAGAATTCGGTTGATGTAGCTTCGGGCAAGTTGAGTGATAGTTGGCAAAAATGGAAGAAAGGCTTTCACATATACTTCAATGCGTGTGAACTAAGTAAAAAATCATCTGCAATACAGTTTAACATATTCTTACACATAGTGGGCCAACAGTGTCGTGATATTTTAGAACAATTCAATGAAACCACATTGGAAGGTGTTTATAAAAAACTAGACGACCATTTTAAAACCAAGAAAAATATAACGGTGGAACGGCACAAATTTTTTACAAGAAACCAGCAACAAAATGAATCGATAGAACAGTATGTGTTTGAATTACGAAAACTTTCCCAGCCCTGTGAATTTGGAAGCATAAATGATGATTTGATAAAAGACAGGTTAGTGTGTGGAGTGCTTAGCTCAACAATACGCGAACGCTTATTACGCGAAGATGACTTAACACTAAGCAAAGCACTTGAGATATGTCGAGCCGCGATTGTGTCTAGAATGTATTCTGAGAATATAAAGCGAGAAGCAGAGGTCGTTTATAATGTCAACCATGAAGGTAATCGAGAGCAACAGATAGATCTGCAGCACAATCATGACCTTTGGTTGGTCAGAAAAAAAAAAAATAGTTACGGAGGAATGGGTCATACGTCATCCATCATCAATGTCAGGCAATAGAAATGATGGATTCATGCGGCGGACAGAGATGCACGGGCGCGGCGGCCGGGTGCAGCGAGGCGGCGCGATGCGTCGCGGCGAGCGCGGCCGTGGGGGCGCCGCGCGGATGACGCATCCTGCGACTGCGAGTGGGCCTAGAGAGCCTAGACTACGCGTAGACACCAAGTGCCGTAGATGCGGTATATATCACGCGTTCAATGCGTGTCCGGCGTACGGGAAGACTTGTTTACGATGCTCAAAGATGAACCATTTTGCTAAAGTATGTGGCGTGCATTGTGTGGAATCATCAAACCAACATGAGGTAATTTATTCACTTAGTAAAAATTTAATGGACTGGACAGTAGACTTAATGATAAACAAGTGTAAAATTAATTTTAAATTAGACACGGGTGCTGATGTCAATGTGTTACCGCTTCGTTATTTAAATGATTTAAGTTTATCAGTAAATAGTTTGTTGCAGACCAAAACTAAATTGAGTGGTTACTCGGGGGATTTAATAAAAGTTGTGGGTAAAATACATTTAAAAGTGTACTATAAAAACAAATTGTATTTATTAGAGTTTAAAATAGCAGATGTTAAAAGTTCACCTATCTACTACCACCTACGGCGACGTGTTTAACGGGATAGGTTGTTTGCCGGGTGAGTACAACATACAATTGAAGGACGATGCTGTTCCTGTCGTTCATGCGCCTAGGAAATTACCGTTTGCGATTAGGGAAGACGTTAGGACGAAATTATTAGAAATGGAATCACAAGGTATTATATCAAAAGTTAAAGGTCCGTCCGACTGGGTGAGCAGTATAACCGTTGTGAAAAAGCGAAACGGTGCGTTACGAATCTGTTTGGATCCCAAAGAACTCAACCAGGCAATTAAAAGAGAACATTTTAAGCTGCCGGCATTAGATGAGATAGTCTCAAAATTATCTGGTGCAAAGTTTTTCAGTACGTTGGACGCTACGTCAGGTTTTTGGAATGTTAGACTAGGAGATAGCAGTAAATATTGTACATTTAACACACCCTTTGGCCGTTTTAAATTTTTGAGAATGCCGTATGGTATCAGTTCTGCTTCTGAAATATTTCATAAAAAAATGTATGAGTTTTTTGATGATATAGAAGTATATTGATGACCTCCTAATATATGCGTCTAATAAGTATTCACATGATGAAATTTTACGTAAAGTTTTAGAAAGGTGTAGGAAAATAAATTTAAAATTAAATATGAGTAAATGTAAGTTTGGCTTGCAAGAAATTAAATATTTAGGCCATCGAATTTCAAAAGATGGTCTAAGCCCAGATGACTCACATTTATCCGCGATTAAAAACATGCCAGTACCAACAGATAAAAAAGCAGTTGAGCGGTTTTTAGGGTTAATCACCTATGTGGGTTCGTTTATTCCAAATTTGTCAGATAGAACTTTACCACTAAGAGAATTACTTAAAAAAGAGATAGAGTGGCACTGGGATGATAGACACAATAAGTGTTTTGATAGTTTAAGAATGTGTCTCACAAAACGTCCCGTTCTTCAGTATTATAGTATGAAAGTGCCTATAATGATATCGGTAGATGCTAGCGGAACAGGTTTAGGTGCATGTTTAATGCAAAATAGTCTTCCTGTGTGTTACGCTTCTAAAGCACTGACAAAAACAGAGCAAAGATATGCACAAATAGAAAAAGAACTATACGCATGTGTTTTTGCCTGTGAGCGTTTTTACGCTTATATTTTTGGACGTTCAGACGTAACTATTGAAACGGATCACAAGCCGTTAATAAGTATTATTAAAAAGCCAATTGTTGACGCTCCTGCCCGTTTACAGAGAATGTTATTAAGATTGCAACGTTAAACATTTACTTTAGTATACAAACCAGGTAAACATTTATATATTGCCGACACATTATCGCGTGCTTACGAGTCCGTAATACATAATAGCATAGATAGCAGTTCTGATGAGGTGTGCGTGTTAACAGAGGACGTAGTAAATAAATGCGAATATCTTACGGACTCTCAGTTTATTTACATACAAAAGAACTTAGAACTAGATGAAGAAATGGTAGAATTAAAAAAATGTATACTGAAGGGTTGGCCAGATAACAAAGATAACATTTTAGATATAATAAAGCCATATTGGTATTTTAAAGAAGAGTTAACATTTGCAAATGGGTTAATTTGGAAGTCTAATAAATTAGTTATACCTAAAGCGATGCGAAGAAATATGCTTAAAAAGGTTCACATAGGACACATGGGTATGGAGAAATGTAAATTGCGAGCTAGAGAATTAATATTTTGGCCCTGTATTAACAATGACATAGAAAATATGGTGAGAAGTTGTAATATATGTTTAACATATAGAAAAAATAGTCAAAAAGAAGATTTAAAGTGTCATGAAGTTCCTGATAGACCATGGGTAAAAGTAGGAGTCGATTTGTTTCAATTAAAAGGAATTAACTATTTATTAATTGTAGATTATTATAGCAAATTTTTTGAATTTGTAAAGTTACGCAGTACTACGTCAAGTACCATAATTAATAGTTTGCAAGATATATTTTCTCGTCAAGGTATACCGAATATTGTAATGTCTGATTGTGTTCCTCAATTCTCATCGTTTGAATTTAGACAGTTTGCACTTGATTGGAATTTCACACACGTGACGTCATCTCCATATTATCCCCAGTCGAACGGACAAATCGAACGCACTGTGCAAACTGTAAAAAATATAATTAAAAAATCAACAGAAGATAACACCGATTATCGACTTGCACTGTTAGAATTCTTAAATACCCCACTAACTTCGGATTTGCCCTCTCCAGCTGAACTTCTCCAGAACTTCTCCAGTAGAAAGTTAAGAAGTATTCTCCCTACTCCTATAAATTTATTAGAACCAAAAGTACATAAAAACGTAAGATATAAATTAGTCAATAGGCAAAATAAACAAAAAGTATATTATGATAGAAATACACGAAACATAGATCCGTTACATATTAATCAAAAAGTCAGGGTATACGATTCGATAAAAAATCATTGAATTCCAGGTATAGTAGTAAGTAATCTTATTAAATATTATTATATTGTTTTCCTACTCTTATTAATTAAATTATCTTAGTAAACAATGAGTTAGCATGTTATAATTTGTAATGTATGTACAACATTTATGTAACTATGTAGTATTTATAAGCATTAACTTTGTCATTAATGTTTTTATTATTGTGGAAAAATCAAATACAGTTAAAATGAGATAGATAAGACAGTGTTGCAATAATTAGGACAAAAGTAATTAAAAGTAAACGTGATAAATATTTCATAAAAATGTAGATTTTAAATTTAAATTATTAAATAAGTAAATATACCTATATCATTTTTTTTTTTTAAATGTAAATTATGTAGTAACAAAAAACATTTATGTGTACACCCATATCATGTATAGGTCGATTACCTTCACTATTGTTTTGTTCTACAGATCAAATTAAATGTAAAAATTGTCTAATTTTTTTAAGAAGAAAGATGTCATGTAATGTCATTATAATGTAGGTAGGTTGATGTTGAATAAACGATCAGTGTTAAATCGAAAGTCGTCTTTCACTCACGCCTCCACACATAACACCGGCAAGAATTCCGAGCGCACAACACCGCGATAGTCAAAGAAAACAGTCAACATGACTTTGACTTTTGATCGGTTTTTTCAGTTTCAGTTTAGTCGGAAGGCGCCACTCCGAAGCTTGTTGACTAGTTTGCATGTCAAACTCGTAAACCCACGTCTCGCCACCATTAAAAATGCGTTGCATAAATGTTGGGTCGGAATTGACTCGTTCTAGCATGTCCTCAGCGACTCATAAGCGATTGAGTTTTTGGAGAAAATTCAGTGGCCCAGTTCACGTATTTCGCGATAGTCAAAATGTCGCTCACGTTTAGAAGTCGTCCTATTGAAAAACAGTCATAAATCCGTATACACCTGTCATTTCGGTAGAACGATTACTCGATAGGATCGCAACTCAGCGATTTGTCAACTATTTAAACTTAATGTTGCCATTACAATTCTACCAAATAAATTCAAATACTTTTTGTTACGAAAACATGCAGAAATATCTTAGATTAAAACAAAAAGGGAAGATACGGCATTAGCGTCTCGTGAGTGAGCCGCCAAAATTAGGCCTAAAGGCACAATTTCACTTCAGTCACAATTTGCCGAGCGAACAGGCTACATCCAAAGACATATAAAAGATAGACAGGTTACACGCTAACATTATTGCATTTTAAAGTGCTGCAAGTAGTACTATATCTGCGTATACAGTTATTTATTATGACATGTTGCGCTAACAAGAGACACATTATGTGGTTAGAAAGAGATAAATATACATCTCGCTCTATACGCATGTGAGTTTCCATGACAACGGCCGCCAGTAGACCGCGCTAACATAGTCTGTTTCACTCTCACGCATAGAACAGATTACATTTCACTCTTTACCCACGTGAGGAGCAGCCAGCAGTTTATTTATCGGGCATTTAATGTTTAATTTAAAAAAAATCAGTACTTACGAATGAAATGACACGTTTTTCTTGTCTCTAAAAGTTGCCGTGTAATTTGTGGACCGCCTAATAATAACACAGGAAGGCATTTTGGCCACGAAAAACTTGATAAATTCACGCGCTGTAGCGATGTATAGCCGGGACGCTAGAGCGTGCCTGACTGAATGCGAGTCGGGCAATTACCTTACATTCGTATTGCCATTCTAGAGCGTGTACAACGCATCTATAACTTTATACATCATTGGCTACATCGCACTATTATTCTATTGAGTGAAAAAGAGAAAGACGCTACTCCGCAGTGGCGTCGGAATCGGTCGTACGTACTCGTCTGTTGCGAAGCGACCGAGACGCCAACGCGCTACTCGCTGACTCCCTCGCGCTGACGTTGAAACTTACCGCTTTGTCTCGCTCGCTCGATTTACACTTTATAGGTGTGCGTGTGTGAGTGTTTGCTTAAGTAGTTGAGTAGGACGACTATATTTTGAATGACAACAAGTAGGAGCATGCCGTATCTTCCCTTTTTGTTTTAATCTAAGAGAAATATATATTATTTCTTTCAAACGACTTGGAAATTGTTTAATTTGACGTGTAGTCGCTGACATCCGATCAAACTAAACGTCAAAATAATAGGTGAATACCGCGGAGGCAACAATCGAACTTCGAATAATGCACGTGATTATGCTTGAACAAAACCGACTTAAACAAAATCGTGCGATTGATACGTGAATACGAAAGGTGACTTCAGCGATCAAGTAGCTTGCATTTCGTTGAAGTTTTGTTACGTGAATTAGGCTACTGGTCTTTTGGGACTAGGCAACATGTTTCATACCCAAGTGATTATTTAAAATGGTACGGATCGATTCGTGAGATACAGAAAAATCAGCGGCTATCTCTTTCAAACTTAAATGAGGATTTTCAGTCACCATTTCCTTCACTTTTACGATGTTAACTTCAGTTGAAGACGTTGTTGGCCTACCAGAGCGAAGCAAATTTTCCATCACATCTCGACCGCTTTTGAACGCTTTGTACCACTCATAGGCACGTGTTTTTGATAAAGTAGATTCACCGTAAGCTTTCTGTAACATTTTCAGTGACTCCGAACACGAAATCCATTGGCGACGCAAAATTAAGACAAACTCTTTGTTCGATGTTTTTATCCATTATGAAATTCGCGATATACACTAGATATAAACTAACTAAAAACAGCACTGTATTTAATTTAAATAACAGATGCAACTCAAACTCCGCGCCAAATTGGATAACAGGTGACCTAATCTAAAACAAAAAAAAACAAAAAATTGAATTTGGAATCATAAAGAAATCATCCGTTCCCGAAACTTTTTTGACCGAATGTATAATTTATGTCATCAGCAAACCTAACCTAAAGTAAGTCATTTAAAACCTGAGGTCTAGCCACAGACCACATAGTTAACCGTGGGTCTAGCAGAGCTTAATATTGTACTGAATTTCATTATGACGACCCGCTGGTCAGCAATGTGATTTGAATTTGGAAAAGTAGAAATTGCATACGAACATGTACTATATTAGTTACCTAGTAGGTACATAGCTACCCATGCATTCAGATCTGCATTAAAAAATTAATTGTTCGAAAATTGAACAGGCCACCACGAGAAGAATATAAATAAAACAGGCGCGTATACTGATAATTTATTTGATAAACACATTTTTATCAATAAGTTAAAAAAAACTCTTTGGTTTTTTGAAAATCCTACCTTAGTTGTTATGATTTTATAGGAATCATTATTGTAAAACACGGTCGTAATGTGCCTTTATAATATGAAATTTTAGAGGTAACATCAGGATTTTTTTCTATCCAGCCAAATGTTTCCAATGTTTTGGCTTCGTTCATCCCCTCACACATACGCTCTGTAATACACATTGAAAATGTCAGTGCAAAATGTCTAATATATTTTGACAGCTGATAGCAAACAGCCAATTTTTCTGTTTTCACAACCTAAGGCCCCTAGGCGTTCTCTACCAATCAACCATTAACCAATCTACCAATTAACCAAAAACATATGATATTAGTTAAACAAAGTTAAAAAGTCGCTGAGAGCCTACAGTGGTGTATGTTTTTAGAAAGGGTGTTTCTAATGGTTGCATAATCCGCAACAGGGCCGTTCTACTAAGTGCAAAGACCAACTTTTAGTACCCTTGACTCTAAAGTTGAGAAAAAATCAGCTGTTTTATATAAACCTGCAAATACTGAAGGGTTTGTATTTTAGTTTTTCATATTCGGTTCCCAAAATGCGAAAATCCCTTAACATGGAACTGCTGGTTTTTTTTCGCACTTTGAAAGACCCATTGTGGGTTTAGGTATAATAGGTATTATACCTACCTTACCAAAGACCTTGTATAAGAATTATAAAATGGAATTGACATAAAAAAAACATTAATTTGGTAATTTTGTTAAAAGAACTTATTCTTGGACATCATTCTGTGATGACGATCGATCAAATAGATAGAGTTCGCCAAGTATCTCTACACTTGGTCTGACCTGGGAATTAAACCTGAACCTCTGGATATCGTACCGACCTAGCCACTCAGCTACAGAGGCTAATCTAACATTTTCAAACATTAATTACACGCCACCATTTCCAATAATCATTTCATAAACAAAAGCGAATTGAATTTTATCATAAGTAAGTACATGATTTTTATCGTTTTAATTTTAGCATAACAAATGTTATTCTCATTATAACCCGCCGCGCTGTTATTCAACTATGGTTTATGAGAATTCATTCTGCGGGCATAATAAACCGCGGAATAAATACAAGCTCGCGTTATGCAGTGTTGGTAAATTTAATTTCTTCGGCCGAACAACGCATACGGGTTGAGATTGCACCCACTTTATGGTTCAATATGAGCGTTTCATACGGTTTATGGTCACAGGTTGGCGTCTAGGAACCAACGACAATGCGCTTCAGGGGCTTCAATTAATTTTCAGTCAGTCTTTTACCTTTGAGTTGCTTTTGAGGGTAACTCTGGGACTTTCAAGAATACTAACTCATAAGAATACTCCGATGATGTTCTCTGAAGCTTTTGAATTTGTTATCAGTTATAGTGGATTTTTGAAAGTTTTTTACTCTTATTTCGCTAAGTTAGACTGGAAAAAATATAAAAGCAAGACATTTTTCTTTAAAGCCCAATGGAAGTTTGTAGTTTTTAACAATTGCTATCTTCAACAATTTGAGCGTTTAACGCAAATAACAGAATATTATGAATACTATCTTATAATATAAACTGAAACCAATGACTTCTCAAAGCACGAAGTTGCTCGAGATATTTGAATTTGGTTACCTACCCATCCCGGTATTGCGAAAGTTGCTCATCATATTAGATCGCCAGATCTTCTCTTCTTTTTTTCCTTGAAGATCCTGAACCTGAAGAGCTTTAAACAGTGCACTTCAGCGTTATTACAAAACCGTTATTTTATAATAATAAACTTGCCACTTTAATTTTAAACGCGCCAGCAGCGATATACAACTGTAAGCAAGCTGTGATTATTTTTTTAATTGTACAATAAAATATTTTTATGGGTTTTTTCATCCGCCATTCAATTACTGCGAGGCAAAGGTGGAAAGTTATGCAGCCACATATATTTTACGGGAACTGTTAGCATCGGAATGGCGACCGATATATTCCATGATTGAGTACCTACATACAGCATAGATAAACCGGATTTTATGCGGGTCTCGTAAAATGGTACGTTTTATTAGACGATACATTGCACTTGTACGAGACCGCGTAATGGGTTGTACGTGTAATTAATTTTTAGTTCTCTTTAAGACAAAGACGGGCTCATTACGTGTACAGTCAGCGTCGGAACACTCGAGGAAAAGGCTCTCCTTGCAGAAACCAGCGAGGCGATTGTGTTACTTACGTCAGCATAAAAATCCTGATTGAAGAACAACTAGCACAGTCTTAGCTGCTGAGAACTCTGAAATTCCAGTACTTAAATCCATTTCTTAACGTAGTAGGCAAGACATTAAACAGAATGTTCCAAAACTCCCTCAGGATCACGGGATGCGGGTGTTTGCCGTCGTCGTCGACAAACAGAACAACGAAAACAAGTCGTACCTTAGTAAGAAAACAAGTCTTATCTTAGTAAGCTAAGTACCTATGATTGAATCAAAATTTTGTCTGTCAAAAACATAATACTTTAATCAAAGCTATTTTTACTTCAATGCATAACTATGCATTTCATTTTGAACAGTAGTTAGTGTTTCTGTTATTTGAATGCTGACTGTATGATTTATTATCATGTGAATGGTGCTTTCAGCTTTTCCTCCTCATCACGATTCCTATCTTAAAATATTAAATGTATTTACTTAAAGCAACCATAAAAAAATATCGCAGTAGGTTTGCGATCGTGAAAGATAAGCAACGATTGCAAAGGTGGGCCAACGGATGGCTGGCTGGCCTAAGAAAAAATCTTTTTTCGTTTTCCGGACACATTTTTTTTTTTAATTGGCAACGGGTAAGCGCTTGGCCTTCATGGTAAGTGACGATAAGGCCGAAGGTGATGGTAGCTAGCCAGGCGGACTTAACAGCCCTACCACCAACCAAACCTAGCACACAAAGATGTACCCCCCGCTGGGATTCGAACCCGGGACCTCTGGGTCTGAAACAGGTAGCTTAGCCACTAGACCACAGAGGCGGTTAAAAGTCATTAAGTCATACAAGTCTCCACTAATCCCACCAATCCGCATTAAGCCACCAAGAAAACAGAATGACTAGTTGCACCAAACTTTTATTCAAATTGGCATGTTTTGTATAATTAATTACTGAGTCACCATACATTCAGGAAGTCCCAACTTGTCTGTCTCGAAGACTTGAACTTTTTTTACTTACAATTGAATTTCTATTGTGCCTGGTTTTGCTGCTGCAGCTGACCTCATAATCATCATCATCATCATCTGAAGGACATCCATTGCTGGACAATAGCCTCCGTCAAAGATCGGTCCTGCGCTGCTCGCATCCAGCCAAAACTAGTATAGAATCAACTAAAACTCATATTGACAGGGGATTTTCCACATCACGGACCGTTCTTCGGAAGTCAATTTGCCCGTATTCTGAGTCCTGAGAAGCCATAGCCCTGGGGAAATCTCAGGCAAATTGTTTTGAAATGAGTCGCTTTAAACTTCGCTCGACGCTAGACAAGGTTAGAACTTTCATGCACCACTTTGAATCATTAAAGCTGACGAAATGGATGTCGCATCCGAATTCTAAGCTATCGATGGTTGGTCGCAAGTCCCACTTTACAATTAGTAAGAAAATAAGTTATTTTTCCAGGTTCTCAAACAAAAACTTTCAAAAATACCATTAAATAACAAAATATCGAAACAAAACAAATCGCAAATACATTTCCACAAGCGTACACATTTCCACTCGTTTTATCTATCGAACTAGTCCGCTAGTTCCAATATCTGCAAGAAAAACGAGCAACCATTAAATATCCCCAAAAAGATACACCACCAAAACAATATACAGTCCATAACATTAGTCATTGGGCATAATAGTCCCCCAATAATAACATAGTATTGCTAAATCGTGGTGATTAATGCAGAAGCGGTCCAATTCGTCGGGATCATTGAATTATGATTAATAGATCAGAAGAAACTGCAGAATACATCACCGGGCGGCGCTGGCAGCGCGCCAGATCGCAACGGTGGCCAACTGGCCGGAAACGGCGGGATTTTCCTAAATTAACGAATTTAAATATTAAAAAAAATGTTTAATTCCGAATTTAAAAAGTTATTGTCGACTTCTAGGCGGGAAAGTAAAGCGTCATGTCTGCAGTTTTGTTTGTGTTTTGTCGAATATTAATGTGAAATAATGGTGGATTATAAACCGTTAAGTGTTCGAGAACGTGCATGAGTGTTGGCAAATAAAACAAATAAAGGCAATATAATTTAAGTACTTACCATTAAACGTTCACAGTATGAATCGTTCTTTCTATGATTTGTGTTTCTAATATAATGCAAGCATGCACTATGGCATTATCCTAGAGAAATTCATTGAAACTTCGAGTTAAAGCACAGCGATTATTAACAGTTTAACCCCTTAAGGATCGTAAATCCAGACACAATTAAAAATCAATTGTTTCGCTGCCGCCGGCGGTCTTATGATCCTTGAGCAATTAATAAATACACAATTACTAATAAAATACTTACTTCAAAAATACTAACCCTCATTTGGCAAGCGTGGTGATTGCAGAATAAAATAAAATCACGTTTATTGTTTTCTAAGACGTAATTAAGAAAGTTTAAGAATTTCGTTTTCCCATACAAACATCCAAGTCGAAATTTTTAAAAACCAATCAAGTAATTTTAATAAATCTTTGCATGCTAAAGTAAATTACAGGGATCAAAATAGTTTGTTGAAAACATTTTTAAAAACGTTTATTTAGGTGAGTTATTGCGATTTAAAGTCCACTATAGAAAGTTTACAATCGCAATGACTTAGTTAAATAAACGTTTTTTTTAAATGTTTTCAACAAACTATTTAGATATCTGTATTTTACTTTAGCATGCCAAGTTTCATTAAATTTGACTCATTGGATTTTAAAAATTTGGACTTGAAAGTTTGTATGGGAAACCGAAATGCGTAAACCTTCTTAAATTGCAACATAAAGTACTTACATCGAGAAATTGAAAGGGTGGTGGGCGGTGGCTGGTGGCTCAGCCAGTCGATTCGATATTAATATAAACCAAAAAATAAAAGAAGGTAAGCTAACTGGCAGCAGGCATAACAATTTTAAAGCGAAAAGCCAGCAATTCTTTCTTTTTACGCGTGTTTGTGTAAGTGAGAGTATGTGTGTAATTGTGTGGGAGAAGTTGTATGAGGATTAGTTTGTGCGTGTGTGTGGGTGTGTGTGTGTGTTTATAATATTTAACATAATGAAACTTTATAGGAGTGAGTGGGAGTGATTAAGCCAATACCCTATACCACACTATAGGGTCCTTCACACGAGGTGTGAAGAAGCACTTTGTGGGCCGGCAGAGTGAGGGTGACTAATGCTACGTCTCTTACGTTGCACCAGTTGTCCTCGCGCCTGGGCTTCAGTTCCACTTAACATCAGGTGGAGTGGGATCATTTGCCAGGCTTAATATAAAAATATAAAAAATACCCGTCATTCAAATTGTAGCGATGACTTGATTTCAATGATGGAAGCCTTTGCCCTGCAGGAGGTCAATAAAAGTATACATGCTGTTTTTTATGTTGGTTAAATCGATTTAGTTTTTGCTACAATTTTTTTTTTCAATTATCCCGATTTTTTAAATTATCTGGTGACCCTTCCTGGGAATAATGCTGGCCCCGCTAAAATATGCTCACGAGGCACAATAACGCTGCCTTAATCATGTCCTGCGACCGTGGCCTAACGGTCCGGAAATGCGAGGACTGTCCGCTAGCGGCACTGCTATGCAAAAACGCTCAACCGTTGAGGTATTATAACTGGAGCATGTGTTAAATACAAGTAAGAGCTCAGCTGTCGTAATACCAGACATAATAGAAATTCAAATGTCAGCAATCTCTAGGAGTCTTTGTGACAAACAAGGGGATAAGGTACTCAGCTAGATGGCAGGGCATGGGAGACGCGGGCAGGGCTTTATTGTCAGGCGTTTTCAGCCCGTTGGGCCGCATCTCAATGCACAAAAACTTGCTTGGTGATGTTGTCTCTAGATATAATACTTCAAAGCGCGCAACCGTGTCCGGGCCGGACGCGTCGCGGATTCGCGGACGCGGGACCCAGTCCGGACAGCGCATTACTAATATTTTTATAGAACCTTGGGCAGGGCCGGCTTTTTTAGACTCTACACTAGTCAGGTATTCTTTGAATTCTGAACGATTATGTTAAATTGTTTTTGTTTCACAGTGCCGCGTAGCGGTGAAAGAATACTACCACCCCCTCTCTTCCCTTGGGTGTCGTAAAAGGAGATTAGCGTACTAAAGACTGCACGTACATCCAACACCATAGCGGCGATGGGCTCACCACCTGTCACGCTGAGCACGTGTGCAGTCGCTATTTGGTGAAAAGTAGACCATGGTAGAGGACTGCTTTTGCTATCCTCATTGCCTAGTCCTGACTAAGTAAATGCATTTTGTGGTATAGTTTTAAAAACATACTAATGTAAGATCGCCACGAGAAGAACGCCTTTTTAAATTACTTACATTTCTTTCTTTTTACTTTGGCTCCCGATTGGTTTTACCTTTTTATATAGGTACATAGATCGGACTTCTATTATTATTCGATTTTCGATTAACTTTTGTTGCTTTGCCACTAAGCTAGAGTAGCGCTAGCGCTACAGAATAAGTGGCGCTGCATGTAAATAAGTGATTTATTACAATTATAACCGAAGTATAGGAACTTCGGTAAAGTTTTCGTTAAAGGTAAGTAGGTCAAGGGTACCCTAAACCGAGCATGTATGAAGAACGTTATGAGAGTAAGTGAAGCAAAAGATGTGTATCAGGATTGTAGCAATATTACCAACGCATCTCTTCCCTTGGGTGTCGTTAAAGGCGACAAACGGACTAAGGGCCACCGCAGACATGCTACTTTTAGCATCGGCGATCGGCGATTTTCGACAGTATCAATGCTGAATCACGTTTTGGCGACTCTGCGTTTTAGCGATGCAGCATCGCGATTTCACGACTTCATGCGTTCGGAGTTCGGACGCGGTATCGGAATCGCGCGTTTTAGCGACTGCCACTGCTCCACTCTCGGCTGGCGGAGACGGAAAGGGAAAGGGAGGAAGTGCGGGTGGTTGAGAGTTAGCACTGAATGACACGCTGAACACTTTCGTGTTCCGTAGATTCCAAATCGATGCGACCTGGCATCCTGGAATGTGTGCGGAGTGTAACGTTCAGACGCTGTGTCGAGCTTCCTAAAAGCGACTCAATCGCCGCGTTTGGCGTTTTTATGGTTCGTATTCTAAAACAAAACTCAAAATCAAATCCATGCTTGAATAAAGTTAGAAAGGGATGGCGATATATGCGATGAATAGCACCATCCCTTTCTAACTGTATTCAAGCATGGATTTGAGTGTGAGTTTGGTTTTAGAATACGAGCCTAAGTGTGCGGCGTGGAATGTGTGGTCGCTGCATTCAGCTTCTAAAATGCGGCTAAATCGCCGATCGCCGATGAAAAGTAGCATGTCTGCTGTGGGGGTCCATATTGGGTTGCATAAATTAAAGAGGCATATTTTAAGGCTGCATAACGTTTTTTGGCATTATCTTCGTTTCGCATAACGTTCATTCAGAATAAATCATTAGGCATACTTTATTTCCTCATAACTTCTTTTATAATAATGATATATCAGCATCAAATGTTTTTACATAAATGTTTTTACAATAACGATTACTAATCATAACATTTATTGGCAGTCATATAAAATACCATAAAGTTAACATTTCGAATTTATCTTAAATTCGAAATTTTTATGTACGAATTTTATTTGGCCGAAAAAAACGTTTCGTTATTTTTTTTCCATAATTTTCTTTTTGCTTAAATTGAAATGCCTATTATCGATTGTTATTTTATTCAAAATCTTTATGTTTTGAAATCCCACTCAACGTTTGGCCGAAGCTATTAATGCTAGATGATTCTTTTTCCAAAAAAAAGTTACCAATATTACAAAAATACAACATTTCAAATAATTGAAATCCATAACATCATCGAACAACTTTTAATCGTAGCAACGTTTAAGCATGCAAGCAAGCGGGCAGCATACAAGCAAGCATGCAGCATGCAAGCAAGCATGCAGCATGCAAGCAAGCATGCAACATGAAGCATGTAAGCATGTAAGCAAGCAAGAAAGCATGGAGCACGCAAGCAAGCTGCAGCATGCAAGCAAGTATGCTGAATGTAAGCAAGCATGCAGTAAGCAAGCAAGCATGGATGGATCATGTAAGCAAGCAAGCAAGCATAGAGCATGCAAGCAAGCTGCAGCATGCAAGCAAGTATGATGAATGTAAGCAAGCATGCAGCATGCAAGCAAGTATGCAGCATGCAAGCAAGCATGCCGCATGCAAGCAAGCATGAAGCATGTAAGAAAGCAAGCATGGAGTATATAAGCAAGCTGCAGCATGCAAGCAAGCATGCATCAACCAACCAAGCATGCAAGCATGCAGCTTGAAGCATGTAAGCAAGCAAGCAAGCATGGAGCATGTAAGCAAGCAAGCATGGAGCATGCAAGCAAGCTGCAGCATGGAAGCAAGTATGCAGCATACAAGCAAGCATGCAGCATGCAGCAGGCATGGTTTCTGTCACGGCTCCGGCGCTGCGAGGCTCCGGCGGTCCCACGCGAGCTTATCGTCGCAGATGGGTTTCGCTCACCACCGCAGCTTCGGCTTGCTGGCCGGCCACCCACCTGCTCCTCAGCTCGCGGGCCGCCTTGCCCCTCCGCGCCTACGCGGGCTTAAATTACACTCTAGCGTAGGGCAGACAAGACTACGTGGAGTCGGTTTTGCCGCGATTCGTTTCTGTCACTGACTTTTGTAGCACAACCTTACCGAAAACACAAAGTATTAACTTTTTAAAACATTTTACTTTATTTACCTAATAAAATGAATATATATGAAAAACAAAAGAAAACGAAAATCTGGGTATGATATTTTAGAGAAAAAGTTACTTCAGGAGTAGGGCAGCTAGTGTTTCTGTTGTCTAAAAAAAAATTACCTCGAAATTCGCCACAATTACAACGCTGCGCTTCATCCATTATGCGTTTCGCATTTTATGATAAATTAAATTTAGACGTACATAGCAATTATGTTATTTACATTTATGCTGATTAAAATTATGATAAAGACAATTATAGTAAGTTAAAATTATGCCGATGAAACCATTATGGGTTTACAAATTTTATGCGAAAAAACTTTATGCTGAAACTGTTATGCTAAACTACATTATGACGAAAGAGATTATGCGACCGAAAGGGCTCCTCTGCTGTGGCCCTTATACGGCGTGATCGGCATCGGCAGCATAAGTCGGCGATGGGCTCACCACCACCTAACACGCTGAGCACATGTGCAGTTGTAATTTTGTGAAACGTGGACTATGCCAGTAGACTACTTCTGCGGTCCGCATTGCTTAGTCCCTAACTAAACCTCTGGGGATTATAGTCGCGGATCTGTGTTTACTGATTTTATTTTTATTTACTACAAGCGGCCGCTCGCGGTTTCACCCGCGTGGTTCCCGTTCCCGTGGGAATATCTGGATAAAAAGTATCCTATGCAAACTTTCGCGTTTATAATAATAGTAGGATTACTATACAGGGTTAATTTTGGACCCCCCGCCAAAAGTAAATATATGGGATAAAAAAAGTAATAATAAAATATTTGACGTAAAAATAATGAATTTTTTCATTTTTTTTTTAATTACAATTTTTAATGTTAATTCCCCCCCCCCCCCCCCCTTAAAAAACTACTTTATTTTTATTCATACATACACACTTACAGTTCAGTACATTACATACATTTGTTTGTTTGTTGTATTGTATTGTATTGTGTAAATATTTATTATAAAAACAACCTCAGGCGGGAATCGAACCACGCACCTTCCGCATTCCGGGCGGCTGCCTTAACCACTTGGCTACCGAGGTCTGGCTTTCAACCGTCGAAATTTGTCAGTGCTTGATTGACCCTTATGTTTTTAGTCAACATTGCTTCATCAAATCTTAGAAGTTTTCACCTCTGAGATCCGAAAGAAATATTTTTACAAATATTTAAACATTCGATCAAGATGAAGCTGCGTTTATAGATTAAAGTTTTATATTTTAGCGTTTTATTAACGCTTTAATATACTTAAGTAAAATTTTAAACACTGAAAAAAGACGACAACCTCAGGCGGGAATCGAAAAATTTTACTTAAGTATATTAAAGCGTTAATAAAACGCTAAAATATAAAACATTAGGTACTCTATTCCTACAAAAATCTACAAAAAAAAGTACTTACAAAAAATACTCTCTATTAAACCGGTACGCATAAGCGAATTACTATCGAATTGTCATGTACCAATCGAATGGAATGTTTGTTGTCGATTCCGGGGCACGTGAAGTGACTGCCGATGGCCCGGCCGGCGGCCGATTGATCTGCGAACGTGCTCTCAATTTGCGTTCGTTAATAATTACCTTATTCCTATTTGAATTTGAGCGCCAGAGTCCACAAACGACCAAAATAAAAGTTGAAATGTGAAGCGTAGATATAATTAGGTACTTACTTGTTTTCTAACGTATACGCGAACATTACACATTGGAATGTAATATTTTATACGGTTCAACTCGCGTTTTAATGTTTAAAATATCTTTTGCAGCGACCGTGATCAAATGAAGGTTGAAGTGTTGGGTCGTCTTACAGTAATTAATTAGCAAGAATTTTTTTTGTCGGTCTCTAGTTATAATACCTCAATGGTGGAGTATTAAATTCAAGTAAGTAAGTAACATTTTTCGAAACCGTCTAACATCACTCACCCGTAAGTTTATAATAATCCGCTCCGCCCCGAGGCGAATCCGAGGCGCCCCGTAGATGGGACTAGACGGTTTGTCGTTAATCTCAGGCGACACGACGCGAATGATCAGCGTTCAAGACACAGATTGGCCAGGAGTGTGTGCTCTAATCGGATCCCATCCTCTTTAATGAGACAAGAAACTGCTCCGCGGAGTAATCACGTAACGAGTTCTAATGGCTCTAATGCGATTTCGCGAGTCAAGTTTGCCGCTCTATAGAAAGTGGGGGACTGTCACTGGAAACATATAACTACTGATGCAGATGTATATCCCGCAACAGGTTAAGTTAGTTACCATTAATAGAATTGATTAATTTAATAAACTTATGTCGAATGAGAAAAATATATAGAAGAATTTACTACCTGCCCGAGTTAAAACCCAGCCCTAACACCGGTTGGTGGGGCTGTTAAGTCCGCCTGGCTAGCTACCACCATCTTATCTAAGTCTGTCGCCATAACAACGATGTTTTTAGCATTGTTGTGTTCCGACAGTTTAGAGATAAGATAGCCAGTTCCTCAGTGGTTAAGGATGCCGGGTGGAGCGCGCTTCCACCTTCGGCCTTATCGTCACTTACCTACCATCAGGTGAGATGAAAGGCCAAGCGCTTACCTGTTGTAGAATAAAAAAAAAACAAAAAACCTCTTTTTCGTACGTTTCGTTAAACTAATTTATCATTGACCTACATACATAATATAATCACGACTAAGTACCTAAGGGTTAGTCAGAGACTAAGAAATGAGGACAGCAAAAGCGGTCCTCTACCATAGTCCACTTTTCACCAAATAGCGACTGCACATGTGCTCAGCGTGACAGGTGGTGAGCCCATCCCCGGCATTTCCGTGTTATATAATAATTTATAACAGAACACACTAGATAAAAATAATTGACAATGCAACTTAGAAAACTGTTATCAGATGACCAACATTTCTCACTGTAGCCGCGTAGCCTGTAAAGTGTTCAAATCGTTAATTAATTCCATTTCATACAATACTTACTTAATAATTTTTGGGGGTTAACAATGCTCGCATCCGTAGGTGTGTACCCTCGTGACCCTACATGTGACCCCTGGGTGGTGCTAATTGAGCATTTGGTGGTAGAGCCCAGCTCGCCCGGTTAGCGACCACCGTGCGGCAGTGTACGCCCGCCAAGTGATCTGTGCTCGTCGCAGGTCGCGTTCCGGGAATAGCGCCGCACTACCGGGGCCAGGGGAGCGGCTATTATTGCAAACAGTGGACCAGAGAGTTCTGCCGTGGATCAATTGAGCGGGAGACGAGAGTCGACACGCCGGCCAGGGAGACCCGTAGAAACGGTGGTGCCGCTGGCCGCCCGCGGCATAGTACAGGGGCCCAACCGGGGCTAACCATCCCGGGAGGCTGCCTCACCAGGTCTCGCATATTCTCGGAGTGGATCGTCGTGCCGGTTGGTGACCGGAAATGGTGGGACCCGGTGACCACTTCCGGGAGGGTATGGGGGCCCTTCCGTTCGGCGTGTCGGCTGTGGTTGTAACGCTCTTCCAATACTGAAGTGGAAGACTCTCGCTTTGTTCATCTGTTTGCAACAGAAGTGGCTTCTTGTTCACGTCCCTTCCTTCCCCTTTTCCAATGACAGTGCCTAAAAAGAATGCAGGTAATACAGCGGATTCCTCCTCTCCCACCACCAATTCGCTGTTTGAGGTAGAGTTCACTAACATCCGTGGGCTCCATTCTAACCTCAACGCCGTCCACCAACACCTCGAGACGGCGCGGCCTGCATTGCTTTTTCTCACGGAGACTCAAATTCGTCGCCCTACTGACACGTCTTACTTAAGATACCCCGGCTTGACAGCCGGGGCCTCAAGCTGATGCTTGAGGAGCAATTCCTCGCGAAAGCCGGAGTGTGTCTGTACGTGAGGGCTGACATTTGTTGTCGTCGTCTGCACTGCTTGGAAGACCCCTCCTTTCCCATCCTATGGGTGCGCATTGAATTCGGCTCCCGTTGCCGTGTCTATGCGTGCCTATATCGGTCTCACACGGGAGATGCTAATACAAGCAACCTTTTTGACCACCTTGGCCGAGCGACTGATGTCGCGCAAGAGCGATTCCCAAACGACGAGGTGGTGGTTTTGGGGGACTTCAATGCCCACCATGAAACATGGTTGGGCTCCTCCAAAACTGATCACGCTGGTAGAGTCGGTCATGCCTTCGCTCTGACACAAGACCTTACACAACTGGTTGACCAGCCCACCAGAATACCAGATAACGTAGGTTACGCGCCCTCCTTATTCGACTTAATGCTGACGAGTCGCTGTGCAGAGTATAGAGTGTCGGTGCTTGCATCTCTAGGCTCGTCAGACCATTGCTTGGTCATTGCCACAGCACCGCATAGCGCTGGTCCACCGAAAACGGTGGAGACCAAGCGTCGTCTGTGGCACTACTCGTCGGCAGATTGGGACGGATTGCGTGATTACTTTGCGTCCGTCTCATGGGGCCAGAACTGCTTTCTTGGAAAGGACCCGTCGGAGTGCGCTTCTGCTATCGCTGATGAGATCTTGTTGGGTATGGAATATTATATTCCGTACACAGATCTTGCCAGCGTTGGTAGAAAACGGCCTTGGTTCAATCGCGAATGCGCCAAAGCTGCTGAATGCAAGCAGGCGGCGTATCGTGCTTGGACGAGGGCCTGCACACTAAGTGAGCCGAGTACCGGCTCCTTCAAGACAGCTTACAACAAGGCCTCTAGGTTTATTAAGAGGGCTCTTGCAGGAGCGGATGCACAAAGAGTCACGCGGGTAGGGCAGGAGTTGATATCGCACCCTACCGGTAGCCGTAGCTATTGGCGGCTCGCTAAGGCCGTGCAGGCCAACTTCTGCCTCTCCCTCGTTGCCTCCGTTGAAACATCCAGATAGCTCGTTGGTTTACCAGCCGCTTGAGAAGGCCTATCATAGCACATTGTGGGGCCACCATGCCTGATATTCGTATCAGGCAGTGTGATGTACGTGCCGTGCTGTGGTCGCTCGACGTGCGGAAGGCTAGCGGGCCAGATGGTGTTCCGGCGATTGTGCTGCTCAGATGCGCGGCTGAGTTGTCTCTGGTGTTGACACGATTGTTTAGGATGTCTTACGATACCGGTATTGTGCCGGTGTCTTGGAAGGAGGCGAACATACAACCCATCCCCAAAAAGGGGATCGCTCGAATCCAGCCAACTATCGACTCATCGCTGTAATTTCTGTGCTGTGCAAGGCGTTTGAGCGGATAATTTTTAACTCCCAGCTCATTCACTACCTAGAGGATAACTCGCTGCTCCATGATCGCCAGTATGGTTTCAGACCCAAGCGATCAACGGGTGATCTTCTAGCGTACGTTACTCACGCATGGGGTGAAGCGATGGACAAGCATGGCGAATCCCTGGCAGTTAGCCTTCATGTCGCCAAAGCTTTCGATAGAGTATGGCATCCAAGTTGCCGGCCTTCGGTGTGCCGCCCCGTTTGTGCGCCTGGGTTGCAGACTTTTTAGAAGAGCGGAGGATTCGTGTCCTTTGTGAGGGTAGTTCCTCCGAGTTCTATAAAGTCAATGCCGGAGTGCTGTGGTTCTGTGCTCTCATCTACTCTATTTCTTCTGCATTATTAATGACATGTTGTCCTTGGGCAATATTCATTGTTATGCGGATGACAGTACGGTGCATGAGCGGTACATAGGACATCCTGCAAAGCAAGCTGATATCGTGGTGAAAAGGCAAGATCTGGTTGCCAAACTGAACTTGACTCTCGATCGTGTCTCCAAGTGGGGATCTGAAAACCAGGTCGAGTTGAATGCCAGAAAAACCCAGGTTTGTGCATTCTCGTCCAAGATAACACCCTTTCTTACTCCTCCTTCTCTTCAGAGCTCTCCTTTAATCATTTCAGGGGACCCCAGCATTCTTGGCATGAACATCGGCCAGGAACTGTATCCAAAATGCTACATCGAGTGTGCTATTTTATCTGCATCCTGTAAGTTGGGTATTCTCAATAAGGTGAGGCGGTTTTTCACACCCGAGCAGCGCTGTTTGCTGTACAAGGCTCAGGTGCGATCGAGTATGGAGTATTGTTCCCATCTATGGGACGGCTCCGCTAAATATCTCCTTGATGCACTTGATAGACTGCAAAGGCCAGCAGTACGCATTATTGGAGATGCTGAGGTTACAGCCTCTCTTGAGGACCTTGTAATTCGTCGTACAATGCGCGCGCGCTGGTCTATTTTTCACTAGCAATTGGCACAGTACACAGCAGTGTACGACGAATTACGGCAGACGGGAACATTTATCTGTAATTGTCTAAGGGTGCTGGTGTGGTGATGTACGCTTCCATCTTATCACTTAATTGTCAATTCATCAGGAGTGATATAAGTAGTAGTATTAGTTATTCTGTGGTAGTCGGTAGGATAATTCTCCATTGTAGCGACAAAATGTATGGATCTCCACTAATTTAACAAAACACAAATTAAACTTAGCACACAATAAAACCACGATACCGCCCGTGTTCATTCGTACGGTATTCTAATTCCAATATTTCAAGAATGCAGCGCACTGTATGTTAATTAAGAAACACTGTCCGCAACACTGCATATCTACTGCTGCAAAGAACTGTTGCAATCCTTCAGTTGAAAATAATGTGGCAACATAAAAGCTTTATGCTCTAGTCGGGCTCAGATAATTAAATTTACCCTCAGCGGTTATACGGACCAAATAAAAAACTTGCGCCCTGATGAAACGAATAAAAGGAACTATTCGCTAGCGTCGGTTATATTGTTTTTAATGAAGAATGCCGCCACCTATTGTTCTACGGTTGTAATTGCTTTAGTGAGATTGCCGATACATAAAATGGTTTCAGTTCAGTATGAATGGTTTGTCTGTTTAATTCTCAATATTAACAAATAATTAACGCGCTTGCGTGGAGGGAGTGAGGAGACATGAAGGGATTGGGTAATCTCCTAATGTGCTATTCATGTGGGAAGACCTGTTCCCAGCAGTGGAACGTTTATAGACTAATGGTGATAATGTTGACTCTAATATTTACTACAAATTAACATAAGCAGGTACCAGTGCCTCTATTCCGGATTGAAATTTTGTAAGCCGCTTACTTATTGCCTTTACAGCATAGCCGGATTTATGGGTATATAGCCAGTGATTCCTTGAGCTGTGGTAACCGAGCAAACCTTGAGGTTTGGTACGATTCTCCACGCCTGGCGGCGTTCGGGTCAGGTAAAGAGAATGGAACCTTAAAGCGCTTCTAAAATATAGGTTTCCATCTTAAAATCTTGCTCGGGTTGACCGGGTCTGATATGTAGTTTCGAATGCCGCTGTTGCGACGCACGCTGTTGCGAAAAACATTTCAAGTGGTACGCCCTTGCGAAAAGCCGTTGTATCGAAAATCGCTAAATCGAATGACGGACTCGCGAACACGCTGTCACATAATCTCTTTTATATGTGGTACGCTAGGTAGATCGATAGTTACGGTCTCGAAACCCATAATTTTATCGGGGAATCGAACTCACGACCTCGATGAGACACAGTAACTTACGATGGGCTCGATTGGTATTTAGAAGGAAGGATAATGAAAAATATTATTTTTGATTAACTTTTTAAATATGTAAGTACTACCTATAGGTATAGTAAACAAATCGAATTTGTAGGTAACAAAAATAACAATAACATACGGTACTCGGATACAAACAGGCGTACAAACCAAGTTTCCGATGTTCCATTAAACTATTCCATCGCCGATGCCATTGCTTTAAATAAGCGTTCTAATCGCAACAATGGATTTCTATACTATGACAATCGACCCAGCGTACCACATATAAAAGATTTCGTGACAGCGTGTTCGCGAGTCCGTCATTCGATTAAGCGATTTTCGATACAACAGCTTTTCGCAAGGGCGTACCACTTGAAATGTTTTTCGCAACAGCATGCGTCGCAACGACGGCATTCGAAACTACATATCAGACCCGGTTGACCTTGCCGTGATGATAACGTAAAGAAGTTAACTGTCCTACTGCTGGGTAAAGACCACCATCGTTTAAAACGCCCTATCCATCTCCATCGTATTACTGGTAATAAATAAATAAAGTATGTACTCGTATGTAGGTACCTACTTAGCTGACAATTTGTGTTTGATAATTCTGCGTTCTAAAACGTACCGTAAAATATTCCACTTTGCTCCTATAGGGTTAATATGCTCTTAAGGGTGGATTCGACCAAACTAGAATAAGGTCTTATACCTAGATTAAGCGCCGAATTTGTATAGACTAATCTCGGAGTAAGTCTTATTCCAGTTTGGTCAAATCCACCCTTAATGTTTTATCGCTTAATATGCCTAAATCGGTGCAACATTTCATTTAATTGTGAACGCACCCGAAACATTTTACTCTTATGGGGCAACACTGAACTGGCAAATTTATTTGCCAGTTCAGTGTTGCCTGAACCGCCATTTTTATCTTATTGTCACAGGTGCAGCTGTAGTGCAAGACGTTAATTTTTTGTATCCGAGAAAGCCACATCCATCTCGAAATCTGCATAGCGCATTTTAAGGTAATTATATTCTAATCTTATCTATACTAATATTATAAAGCTGAAGTGTTTGTTTACTTGAACGCGCTAATCTCAGGAACTACAGGGCGGATTTAAAAAATTCTTTCAGTGTTAGATAGCCCATTTATCGAGGAAGGTTATAGGCTATAATTTGTTTAGGTACGGGTACGGGTAATAACCCGTGCGAAGCCGGGGCGGGTCGCTAGTTATGTATATAATCAGGTAAAAGAATACGTAAATATTTCATTGAATTTCTGAGTTGGTTATTCTAACCTCACTTTTTTGGCATGCTCATATTTTCTTTGATAGGTAAGTACTGTAACAGTTGTAAAGGTTGGGGGGCTTTTGTTATTAAATAACAACATCCTTTACTTAGTATACGACTTCATATTTATTTACAAGGTTATATACAGGATTATTGGTTATTATCAGTGGTCGGAGTAGGTATATTGAATTAAGGTCACTGACATCAAACGTATATGTTAATATGGATACTCCTCCGAGTTTCCGGATTATTATGATAAAAATACCGAAACATCGAAATTATTACATGAAACTAGTTAAAAATGTATCAAAACTCTCAACGCTATGCTGCTAGTGGCGCTGGTCTCCATCTCTAATGTTGGCCGTATCCATTGTCTCAATCTCGCAAAAGAAAAGAAATCACGTCTTAAATTATTATTAGTGATTTTTTTTTGTTAATCTTTAAATATCTTGAAAACGGTGCGTCCTACGCTAAAATGGACGAAATTTTGTCCCCCCTTTATAAAACCCCCGTCTAACGCTAACCAACCATCACGATGGTACAATTATTAATAATTGTCGCTTTTTAATAATTATTTAGGGTAAGTAACGATTAACTAGTTTAGGAAATGTAGTTTATAGATTTGTTGGGCTTATTTCCCCTTTGGAACTCATTGACTCACTTGGCCGCACATTTGGTCGTTGATTGTAGAGGTTAAGTCACTCTCACACAGGCCGGTCAACGGATAGGTGACCAAAGCTTTATTGTTTCGACCTGTTGGCTAATGTTGAGCCGGCTCTTTGGCCTAAATAAAAGTGTAAGGCCTAAGTAAAAAATCAAAATGTTAGAACTTGTAACCGATGAGGATTAAAAATAATTATTTTTAATAAAACTGTAATAATGATTATTTGTATTAACAATAAACAATTTTGTTTGCTTACATATGGTTTTTTATTTTATTACTCTATTTACCAAATTTTTGGAAACTCCGGTACATTCCGGAAGAAATGCATGTCCATGTTATGATATCATGACGCAAGTATCTAAAATCAATATACCTACTCCGACCACTGGTTATTATATTAGACCGGATCCACTTAGAGGTCATAGGGGAGGTCTTTGCGGCCATTTTGACCTCATATCATATTATCCAAAAGACAACCATTTTCGTGATAATTAAGTTTTAAGGTTTTCTTCAGAAAAACCAATTTTATTCTTTCAAAAATTAATTTAAAATAAAACGAATGCTCCGATTTTATTTTGTGTAACCTAGGGTAGTGTTTTTTACCTAGTTGGATAGCTAGAAATGTGTAGATGTTTTTTCAATAATGATGATGAGAAAACATACTTTTTAGTAGACCGTTTTCCAAAAATCCTTATTTATTTTTAATACAACGGCCTCTATTTTATCTATGGATTCGAATTATAATGATTTAAAATTTGTTATTAAAAACCGGAATATAAAATCTATTAAACTGTAAACAAAATTAAAATCAGAGAATTTATTTTAAATTCATTTTTAAACGAAT
This sequence comes from Scoparia ambigualis, assembly GCA_963921215.1. Classification (NCBI taxonomy): domain Eukaryota; kingdom Metazoa; phylum Arthropoda; class Insecta; order Lepidoptera; family Crambidae; genus Scoparia; species Scoparia ambigualis. The sequence goes on along the minus strand of OY992502.1, from coordinate 54,923,707 downwards.
AAAATTGGTTTACCTGAAAAAAAAACCTTAAAATTCAATTATCACGAAAATGGTTGACTTTTAGATACTTAATATGATATGGGGTCAAAATAGTCGCAAAATACCTCACCTCTTAAATGGATCCGGTCTAATAACCAATAATCCTGTATACATTACATTTTCAAAATATCAAAATAACATTTTCGGGGGTTAAAGTTACTCGCGTCCGTAGGTTTACCATTGAGACCCTACACGTGACCCCTGGGTGGTGCTAAATGAGTGACACTAACTGAGTGGTAGAGCCATGCTGCGTTGCAGCACGCATTGGGTCGCCAAAGCTATCTTAGGGAATTTGTGGTTATTTCCGGTCGGCTCGATCCACTGGTTCTTCGGAGAGACGTTGCGCCTCTCTGTATTTTGTACCGTATATATATCATGGGGAGTGTTCTGAGGAATTGTTCGGCTTAATCCCTGCCGCAGATTTCCTTCACCGCACTACACGCAATCGACTGTCATTCCATCCACATCACCTTAATGGTTGGCGGTCTACTACTGTACGTTTTTCAAGAAATTTTTTGCCTCGAACTACAGTGTTGTGGAACCAGCTCTCGGCGGCGGCGGCGGCGGTAATTCCGGACCGTTACGACTTAGGGATCTTCAAGAAACGAGCCTATTCCTTCCTTAAAGGCCGGCAACGCGTCTGCGATTCCTCTCGTTTTGCGGGTGTCTATGGGCGGCGGTGATTCCAACCAGCAAACAAGTCGTATAAATAAAAGGTTTTACGACTTTTATATCATATAGGAGTTTTATATTGGTTATCATCTAACTCTGTTATCGTATAGACTTAGTTCATCTGACGATTAAGTCGTCTAACTAAAAAGTCTTATTACGACCTCGAATAAACGTATTTTCAACTAAATTTTACAACAATAATATAATGGTCTTAACTAAAACGTTTATTTAACAAACGTCTAAGTCGTAAGAACGTTTTAGTCGTAAAAAGGTTTTTTTAAAGACAGTGTCGTCGAAATAGAGTCATTATTATAACATCTAAACACATTGTAGGTTTAAAAACGTTTTTAAAAAACATTAATATTACGATTATATAGTGGAATTATGGTTAACTGCAATATAACATAAAGGTATTAGTGTAACTATTATATACCTTTTATTCAACAGTTAGTTTTGTTAACGTAAAACAAAAACTTTGACAATTCATACAGTTTTCTGTGAACCTGTTAAATATCTTTTATTTAACAGCATATTTTATAGACGGTCAATTAAGGTTTTAATAAAACAAAATTAGACGTTATGTGGATTTAATAGAATCTTATTAAGTTAAAATAAAAACGACAAAAAATGGATATTAATAACTGGGAACGATATAAACGAAGTGGAACTTTCAGAAGAAATGAAACTGGTCTACATCTACGATCACCATCATGTTCGTGTCAACCCTCAAATAAATAGCAATGGCGCTCGTTTGCAGTCGTTCTAAAAACGTCTACTTGAGTGAAAGTTATATTAAAATCCAATAACAGTCTACTGATGACATGTACAACAATGGCTGACCTTAAACGTATAAAACATTAAAAAAATATATTGTAAATTAACGAATTTGTGGATATTTTTAGAGAGCTACAGTAAAAAACTAAATATCATCACATACAATATCAATAAAGTGGCATTCCCATAGAAATCTAGACGAATTTAGCAACTGCACAATATAGATTCAATATTAATTTCAATAATATATCTACCATTTCTTAACTTGTTTTATTTCACAAACACCACAAGGAAACAAAAATTTTGTGAACCGAAAGGATTAAAGGCAAATCGTTTTATAAATACAATTTCAAAACATTTATGCTCCTTTAAAGTCAAGTAAACCGTGTTTAAAAGTTACGTTATACCTTTTATAAAACATAATAGTCCGCTTCCACACCTTTACCTAATTTTTTGGTCACGTAAATGTTTTCCTTGTGCTCTTTATACAACATTTAGTCATACCTTAACCGTTATACTACTTTTACTTAACATTTTCTTACGCCATGTTAACCTTTATTTAACTATTACGCTACCTATAGGTCTTATAAAATGCGCTACTTTCGCCTTTTATAACCGTTTACCCTACGTTTATACGACTAACCTAATCGGATCAGAGTTGCATGTAAAACGGTGTCTCAACTTCTATAGGACTTTATTTTGCTAGTACTTTCCATCAGGTGACCCGCTTGCTCGTTTGCCTCCTTCTGCTATAAAAAAAAAACATAGTAAGTCTCCCCATGTTGGCACTTCAGATCGTTCTCTTCAATTCCCCGTTTGACATCTTGTCATTACAAATTATATGTTTTATTTGGGTGCGTATCATTTCATATAATGACAAATAAACTAATTTCAAAGGACATAACGTTCATTGGATATAATTTTTGCTTGTCTAAATACACTTCCTATAACAACATTACTTGCTTATATTATTCATTTGATATAATACTCATATTCTCTAACAACTTTTTCTATAAAGCTATAATGGTAGAATAATCATAATCTATAACATCATTTGATATAATTTTTGCTTATAAATAAAAATAGCATTTAACCCTTGTTACGTTGTAAATTCAGGGCCCTGTCTGCCTTTACTTATCTACAAAGAAGTTCGCAATGGTTGAATAGTACTTACCTGAAATCATTGCTTTAGAATGATCAAATGTCCAAAAACATTAGTCCGTGTAGCTTGTTTGAATTAAATCCATTTTTCTTCACATTAAAGACATGGAGCCTTGGCTGACACATTACAAGACACACTTTTCTTGCATTTTCAATTAAAACATATTTCTAAATCAGTTTTAGTAAAACTTAAATCTAAAGAGATTTTATTCCGTGTTTACGTTTTGTATTTGACATAACACCATAGACAAAATGACAGCCACCGTAGCGACGCCTAGCGGTAGCGGGGCGAAGTAGCTGTCAGCTTTTAGTTTCACAAAGATTCAATTTTAAAAATAATCGAAACAGTTCTAATAATGAATTACATAATAAATTAATATGTATAATAATTACTTTAAGTAATTAAATTTAATTCAAGCAAATCCGGAAATAGAACTATTTTTTTCTATAAGGACTTTTATCTAGAACATTCGAACGGGAGTAATATTTTTTATATGGATATTGTCTCTGCCCGTAGGGGTTACCAGAGAGGAAACTAATACTCCTTAATATTAAGACAGGGTAATTAGTGAGTTAAATATCACAAAAAATAATTTTAAATTAAAGAAAAACGCATTTCACATTGCTAAACGTTAATTTTTTTTAAGGTCTTGTGTTGTTATTGTTGGCAGATTCTGTTAGCAGAGGGCGAGTTGTGACAGACGTCATATTTGACGTTTTGGTTAGTTTGAAGGAAAATTCTAAAAGAACAATTTCTTATGAATTACCCGACAATGGGAGCAGAAATTATAAGCTGGCCTTCGATTTATAAGTGTTTCCGGCGAAAGGAAAGCTGCCGAGTTGCGACGCCGAAACGAGTTCAATCTCTGGCGTGACGTGGTGCGATGAGTTGAGATCAATGCACTCAGGTAGGCGTGGGTCGTAGTCACCTTTTGTTTTAATCTGAGGTCGTAATAATGTAGTGGATTTGAAGCGTCATTAGCTTGAGAATATAGTCAACAAGTGTGTGGTTTATTTACGGGAATCCGTGCCACAACCGACCGGTCGTGACGCCGCTGGCAGCCACGCGTAGATATAGGATATCCCAGCGCATGCTTCGAGAGGCCCGTCTCGCCGCCAGGATTTAGAGCTGGGCCCTAAAGCCTGGACGCGAGACCTGCCTCTTCGGGGCACCAGCGGCCACCTGCTGCCAGCGAGCTGTCGCCGCACAGGCGTTGACGGTTTTTGTACCCCTACTCTGGGTTTAATAGTTCTTTATTCAGGAACATATTATTACATTAGGGTTTCGAAACCTTAACCTAATATTTTCTTTTATATACAACTACACCAAGCGTTGGTGAAGTTGTGAAACATTTGAGGATCTGCGAGTTCGACTTGGGTGAAGTTGTATGGTGACATCGTCTCCAGATTCGGATCGACTATACGATCCTGGCGTCCATAAATATTTATTTTATATCGGTATAACCCCACGGTTCTCTAGAGTATCGGCTTTAAACGTGTGAGAGTTTTAATACGGTTAAACGGTTTAAAACATTTAATTTAATATTTTAATAGACGGAGTAATTTAATTTTAATTTCAACATCATACTCCGGACGGTACTGGTTTATCCCGACCCCCACGACCATAGCTTGCACGACTGAAATATTAGCTGGCTGGTTAGGCAGTAGTAGGAACAGTATTATAAAATTTATTTTAAATTAAAGTTATCACCGACCCGCTTGGTCACTTTTGACTCTTAGGATTTTAGTGTGTTTTAGGGGGTGATATAGCTTTGGAATAAGGTTTAGATTACTTTAAACAGTAAATTATAGTTGGCAAAATTAATAGAAAGTTTGTTGAACTTTCATTTGAGATTGACCCTAGGGTCAATTTCAACTGATAGTTTTTTTTTGTTATTTTCGGCTAAATAAATTAAAAGGTGTAACGTAGATGATTTGTACCTAACATAATATAAGGAAAAATTGTGACTAACCCCCTCTTTTGAATAATAAGAGTGAAATAAAATATTTTATTTTATTGTTGTTGGACAAAATATTAGTGTGTGTTCTTTTACAATATACTGCCTAGCTGTTGAACATTTTATGGTTTTATTTGATAACAACCCACTGAAGCTTGCATTTGGGATTTTCTTCCTTTTCCCCAAAAGGGACAAAATCTCAAATGTAACAGTGGCGCACTCAACGTGTGTTTTGGTTAGGGATAGTGGTTATGTCTTATGCTGTAACTAAAAAGCCAGAATACCGATAGCGTTCTAGAACCGTGGGGATTATTAATTTTAAGAAAAACCGTCACGCGTGCATTGGCACGGATTCCTCCCATTTTATTTTAATAACGAATTTCTATTCGTTATTATTTTAAAATAATGTACTAATAGTGCATTTTTTTTTAAACGTTCATAACACTTTTTTATATATATACAAGTGTTAATTATTTAATTATTGTACTCAGCTGAACTAGAGTATTATTTTATGACACAATAGGTTATAGTTGACACAATTTTTATTTGAAAATCAGTGGTTTTTTTTAATGCAAGTGTTTTTAGTATTATTATTATAATACTGTGTTTGTGGTGATTTACTACTATTTTCTGTGGATTGTAACAAGCCAGCTTATATTTTAGTAGTTTTTTTTTAAATCCAAAATGGAACGCCCAATTTCGTTTAATTTGCTTCATAAAGACGAGCTTACGTATGAGGTGGAGATTCGAGACGCAGCACCGGCGACAACGGTAGAGGGATTACGAGTTCAGATTAGGGAACTTAGTAAACTAGTTTGCTCAGACGATATCGTAGAGACTACTCGGGATCCTAAAGTAGAATTACAAATTATTAAAGCCAAATTGGCAGAGGTCGCCGAAGTAATAGGAAAAGATCCTTCAAATTTTAAAAAATTTAACCGTATAAAGGCTTTAAGTTCCCACCTTTTTCATCGCTTGGGCAGGGTAACTCCCCCTCCTGAACTTGATTCCGTATATCAGACTATTGACAAAGAGCTTAACGGTTATTTGTCAAAAGTTGATAATATTAACGCGAGTTTTCATGCGTCGTTTACATCGGCACCAGAGACACCGAACGTCCTTGAAGTTGAACCTACTCCTGAAGTCGTATATTATGGTAAGAAGGATGCAACAGTCAGATCTCTCGACTGTAAATTTAATGGTACCGGTTGCGTGAAAGCTTTCATAGAGCGTCTCGAGGAACTTTGCGAAGCTAGGGGTATAAGCGAAACTTCGTTACGTAAATCAGCTCTGGACTTGTTTTCTGATGGTGCTTTGTTGTGGTACCGTGGTATAAAAGCGTCGGTTGGTAGTTGGTCGGAACTTAAAAGACATTTACTCACAGCGTTCGCTCCGCCAAACTACGATATGCGTCTCATTTCAGAAATTACTAATAGGACTCAGGGGCAAACTGAATTGTCCTGTATTTACATAGCGGTCATGGAGAACCTCTTCAACAGGCTCTCTTATAGAGTAGCGGAACCTGAGCGTTTGGCACGGATTAAGTTCAACATGCGGCCGGAATACGCGACGGCGTTGTCAATGTTGGCGGTCAATACCCTGGAGGAATTAAAGGAGAAGTGTAGGCAACTCGAGCTAGGTTTTGTTAGCACAGTTCCGCGAACCGCCGAAACCTACCGCTTCTTTTGTTGCACCAGACTTGGCTTACCAAGCTCCGAGGGGTTCTTTGAGAATCGAGGCCGTGCAAGCTGATCCTGCTATGTATTGTGTTCGTTGTAGGGTAAGGAGCCACTCATTATCTACTTGCAAATCCACAGAAGTAGTTTGTTTTCGTTGCGGTAAGAAGGGTGTGAGGACACCTTCGTGCCCCAACTGCAATAAAAGAGCAGTCGGGACTAAAGGTCAATCCTGTCAGAACTGCAATTCAAAAAATTAATTTCCCGGAACTACAGCCATAATTTTATTAAGTCCGATTGGGACAACTATTTAAAATGGTTACAAGTTTTTTTAAACTCTTTAAGAGTAGATTCAGTACGTTATAAGACTAGGGACGATGGTCGGCCGCATTTAACCGTTTCTATATATAATGCGGATTATTACGGTTTACTTGACTCGGGTTCATGCATTTCAGTATTGGGTTCCGATGTTGGCCAACAGTTCATAAAAGCTGGTGCAACCTTACACTATGATGGGTGCTTGGGCAACATCGTAACAGCCAATGACTCGCGTGCAACCGTAAAGGGTTATTTATATTTACCAGTTACTCTTATGGGAGTGACTCAAGTTATTAAATTTTATATAATTCCTGATATCACCACACCGTTAATTTTTGGCGTTGATTTTTGGAAGGCTTTTAATTTAGCTCCTGAAATTTTTAATAGATTGCCTTTTAAGTATTTTCAAAACTCTAAACACCGTACTTGCGTATCGGAGGTTAGGCATTTGCAGCCGTTTGATGAATTAACACCCGTTCAGAGGTTGAAAGCGGAGTCATTAATAAATGAATTTAAGAAGGTGTCTTTTGAGGTTAAAGGGTTAGGTCGTACCCAACTGTTGCGTCATAAGATAGACACGGGTGATGTTTCTCCTATCAAACAGCGTTATTATCCACTATCACCTGAACGCCTTAAGGAACTTAACCGCCAGCTGGATGAGATGTTAGAGATGGGAGTAGTAGAGCCTAGCAATAGCGCGTGGAATAACCCAGTCCTATTAGCTCCTAAACCAAACGGAGAATGGCGATTTTGCCTTGACAGCCGAAAATTGAATGCAGTCAGCAAACAAGATGCTTATCCGCTTCCCTACGTCTCTCACATCTTAGATCAGTTACGTGACGCTCGATACCTTTCGTCAATTGATTTAAAATCTGCATTTTGGCAAATTGAGCTTGACTCCGCTTCATCTAAGGAAAAAACCGCATTCACGGTTCCCGGACGAGGTCTTTTCCATTTTAAGGTTATGTGCTTTGGGTTGACGGGGGCACCAGCCACCCAGCAACGGTTAATGGGCATACTGTTTGGTCCTGAGTTTAATAATAAAGTGTTTGTTTACTTGGATGACATTATAATATGCTCATCGACATTCGAGGAACACATTTCGCTTCTTAAACGGGTTTTAGAAAAGTTACGACAGGCTAAGTTAACGATTAACTTACAAAAATCCTGTTTCTTTCGTCGGGAGTTAAAATATCTAGGTTACAGGGTAGATGAACATGGTTTACACACTGATCCGTCGAAAGTTCAGTCAATAGTCAACTTTCCCACACCTACCACCCGGAAGGAGGTGAAAATGTTCCTTGGAACAGCGTCGTATTATAGACGTTTCATTAAAAATTTCAGTTCTATAGCGGCACCTTTAAATGCACTTACGAGTACTAGCAAAAAAGCCCCGCCTTTTAAGTGGACTGCTGAGGCAGAAACCGCGTTTACTACACACATCAAAAGTGTCTAGGGATCAACATATATTTTTGCAATAACTTTTCTCCTGATTGATATTAATTAAAATTTTCTTTAAGGATTCATCAAATAAAGTGTTTTCGTTTGTCTACAGTAACGATAAACCAAGTCACCTTTGCATAAATGAAGAAATTTGCCATTTTCCTAATAAAGGGATTTTTGACATTTGAACCACTAACATTAAAGTTCGAAAAAAAGACTGAAATAACAGTTTTCTTTAAAATTTTATTGGGTAACTTAAACAATTAATAATCCGTGTTTCTACCGCGAACACTAACAACACAAGAACATCGGTTTGGCATACTCAAAATGAGTTCATCCAAATCACGCTGTGGAATGGCCGCCCATGTTCGTTGCAACAACAAAAAAAGGTCTTCTTGCGACTGGATACCCTCCATATTCGGCAGAGCTCTTCTCTGTAGCATATCCCATGCATGCTCAATCGGGTTCAAGTCTGGCGACTGAGCAGGCCAGGGCATGACATTGATGTTAGCTGCGGCGAGAGTCTGTCTTACAACTCTTGCGGTGTGCGGTCGTGCATTATCATGCATTAACTGAAATAAGGGACCGATTTGCACTTGTAGAGGAACGATGACGTCTGATACAATCGTCTCAGCATAAATTTGAGCGTTGAGGTTGCCTCTGATCCAAATCAACTCAGTTCTTCCGCCGATCCAAATACCCGCCCATACCATGATGGTTCCACCACTATAAGGATGGACTTCCTGGCAGGATTTTAATCGCTGTTGGCGTCCAGGGGTTCCCCAGTGTCGTATACGTCTTGTATCCGGTCTCATACCAAAACGAGACTCATCAGAAAAGCACACGAAACGCCATTGTTCTTCTGCCCAATTTCTGTGTTCAAGAGCCCATTGATATCGAATCCTACGATTGTGCATTGCTATAGGTGGTACCCTTAGCGGTCTTCGGGAATGAAGGTTCACTTCATGCAAGCGGTTTCTGACTGTTTGGTCGCTAATTAAGTTCCCTGAAGAGTGATGAAGCCTCACGGCTAACATCATAGCGGTTATTATTGGAGCTCTTCGAGTTGTGATTTGAATGTATCGGTCTTGTCTCCGTGTGGTGCAGCGATACCGTCCTCCATGGCGCTCAGCCACGGTACCAGTGCTTCGGTAACGTGTCCAAAGTCGACTGATAACACTCTGACTTGTATTCAGAGCTAAAGCCACAGTACGTTGCCGGGAACCAGCTTCTATCATTCCCACGGCTCTGAGCATTTCTTCCCTGCTTAAATGACGTCGCCGCTCCATAATAACGTTGGTTTTAATCAGTAGTAGGGAAACAGAGCACTAATAATGTCTTCAATGCGTTGTATGTTTTTATAGGGAAAATATTGACAGCTGATTTTCATCTTTTACTAGAAATTGATTGAAAGTTCCTGTTTCAAATTATGAAATGCACCAAAAAGCATCCATATAAATTTATAAAATCATAAATTTAAAAATCATAAATACAAAGCCACATCTCAATCTCAAGAAATCCGCATAAAAATGCTTGATCCCTAGACACTTTTGATGTGTGTACTTTAAAAACAGCGTTGGTCTCTGCACCAGTATTGGCTTGTCCCGAATTTTCCCAGCCATTTGAGATTCATTGTGACGCATCCAGTTTTGGGATAGCGGGCACTCTGACTCAGTTTATAAAGGGAGAAGAGCATCCAATAGCATATTGTAGTCGTTCACTGAATTCGGCAGAACGCAATTATTCGGCGACGGAGCGAGAGGCCCTAGCGGTGGTTTTTGCTGTAGAACACTTTCGTCCTTATGTGGAGGGAGGTCCTGCGTTTAAGGTGATAACCGACCACTCGAGCCTGAAGTGGTTCTTTAATTTAACCAATCCTACGGGTCGATTAGCTCGTTGGGGTTGTCGGTTATCGCCTTACAACTTTGTTATTGAGCACCGCAAGGGCAAGGACAACGTATTTCCAGATGCAGAGACCAGATCGCGTGCCGTTCCGGTGCTCGAAATAAAGGTGCCTGACGCAGACACTTGGTTCCAAAAGTTGTGGGACAAGTGTGTTAGTACTCCTAGGTCGTGTCCTAACTTTATTATTAGAGACAATAAACTTTTTCGTTTTTCAAAAAATAAATTCGGTGTGGCGAGTGATTATGATTGGAAACAAGTGGTACCGGAGGGAAATCGTCTGGACTTTTAAAGAATCACCATAGTGGTGAATTATCTCCACATTTTGGAGTATTTAAACCTTATAAACGACTTGCACTACGTTACTACTGGCCTAACATGTATAAGGATGTAACTAACTACGTGGGGAAATGTGATACGTGCGCCGCATATAAACACTCACAATTGCCAACCCCTGGTCTCTTAGGTAGCGCGAAAGACTGCTCTAAACCGTTTGAAACAATAAGTTTTGACCTCGTTGGTCCCTTGCCACGGTCTAGAGCGGGCTTCACATATCTCTTTGTGGTCGTATGCTGTTTTACGAAATATTGTTTGCTCTTTCCTTTACGAAGAGCTGTTGGTAAGGCTATAGCGCAGAAACTTGAAGATGGCGTTTTCTTGGTTCACGGCATACCCCGTACGGTGATAGCGGACAACGGAACGCAGTTCACGGGCAATGAAATTAAATCTTTGTTGGAGAGGTACAAGGTACCTCAGGTTCACTTTACACCTCGCTATTGCCCCAGCGTGAACACAGTTGAACGTTATAACCGTACGATTATGACCGCCGTATCAATTCTTGTGGAAGATGACCATAGATCGTGGGATGTTAATATTTCGAAAATTCAGTATGCAATAAACACTTCCACTAATAAAGTAACACGTTTTACCCCATTCTTCCTAGTACATGGTAGGGAGGCAGTTAGTTGCGGAGAGGTTTTCGGCAATAATACCGATGGACCGCTCACCCTGGCGTGCGCTTCTCGCGGTGTATATGCGGACCAGTTAGGCGTCTTAGAGGAAACTTTTAATAAAGTGAAAGGCGCGCTTATTAAATCACATGACCGTAGTGCTCGTCATTATAACAATGGGAGGAGGCCCTTAGAATTTGAGGTGGGTGACACTGTGTGGAAAAAGACATATCCACAGAGTGACGCCTCCAAATTTTTTATGGCTAAATTAGCTCCTAAATATGAAAAATGTTTTGTTAGGAAAAAACTTTCCCCCCTAGTGTATGAATTAGAAGGCTGTAGTTCCGGTAAAAACCTTGGTGAATGGCACATCAAGGACTTTAAGTCTTCATGGGAAGACTAAGATGTATTAGTTTTAGTAATTTATCGATCATTGTATCATGGTACAATGTTTTGCTTGTTGTGAGCGGTTGAAAAGTGACAAAGGAGGGCTGTATATGCCCTGTAGTCGCTGCTGTTGTTGGCATTGGTGGCTGTATATGCCACGGTGCTGGACTAAAAGTGACGAAGGAGGGCTGTATATGCCTTTAAGTCACTGCACTTTGGGCGTTTGTGGCTGTATATGCCGCGGCGCTGGAAGCTCTTAAGAGGAGCTTGATGTTTGTGGTTGTGTTTTTGCGCATTGGAAAGTTTCGACTTTTGGCGTGATGACATTCTATTTGTTAAGTTGGAATGTTTTAATTCCTTTTTTTTATATATTTTAATATTATAGGTTAGATACCTTAATGGAAGGGTTCAATCTCCGGACCGTTGGTAAGGCAACGTGGTGATAGTCCTGAGGAAGATGGCCATTTATTGGCGGGCGTGTGGGCTGCTTTAACGGAATAAGTTTTTATTGGATTTTCTTTTTGGGCGGTTAGCCAAACCTCAATCTCCGGACCGTTGGTAAGGCAACGTGGTGATAGTCCTGAGGAAGGTGGCCATTTATTGGCGGGCGTGTGGGCTGCTTTGACGGAATAAGTTTTTATTGGATTTTCTTTTTGGGCGGTTAGCCAAACCTCAATCTCCGGACCGTTGGTAAGGCAACGTGGTGATAGTCCTGAGAAAGGTGGCTATTTATTGGCGGGCGTGTAGGCTGCTTTGATGGAATTCGTTTTTTTTTTTTTTAGTTGGATTTATTTAGGGGCGGTTAGCCAAACTTTTAGGTGGTGGTGAATATTTGTTGGTTTGGGTTGTGGGTTTTTTTTTGGTTTACGGCTGCCCAGCCGTGTAAGAAGTTTACTGGGCATTACTTTAAATATGTGCTTATTGGAAGGAGCATTTAGATGTTTGTGTATTGAGGAGGTATCGTTTGTTAGAAAGGGTAGACTTGGACGTGTGGACGATTCTTGCATGTATTTGTTGTTTTGTGGCTCTTTGGGTTTCCTCTTTTCCATGTTTGTAAATGGATCAGACCTAACCTGTAGAACATCTATAGACGTTTGGTGTACATATTTATTATTTTGTGCCTCTCTGGGCTTCGTCTTTTCCATATTGCTTAATGGATCAGACTTACCCAGTGGGATAACTGTAGGTCTATTTCAGTAACCTGTATAGTTAAATAAGCCATTCACCCCAGCGGATTAGTGACTGGTACCAAAAGCCTTAACGCGAGGCGTCAGTGCGGCTGGTGACACTGTAATAATAGGTTAACTGTATAGCCACCAGTTTTTATGTTTAAGTAATAATATCATTATAACCATAATTAGTGTATTTAATATATATAAAGTAATCAATCATTTATAATCTAGTATTTTGGTAATATTCATATTGAACTCCTAAAGGTTTGTCTTTTCCATATTGCTTAATGGATCAGACTCACTTTGTGAGTCTATTGTGGTGACTTTTCAGTAACCAGTATTGTTAAAAAAGTAAGCCATACACCCCAGCGGATCAGTGACTGGTACCAAAAGCCTTAACGCGAGGCAACAGTGCGGTTGGTGACACTGTGACAATATGTTAACTGCATAGCCACCAAGTTTTTAGATTTATGTAAGAGTATATTATAATTGATATTATTATATTTATTATGTACATTAGTTTATATTCATATAGAAGTTTGTATATTTATTGGGATATACAAACTATATATATATGGGATATTTGTATATTTAAATATATATATATATATATATGCAGAATTGTCGTACACAAGTCTGCGTTTTGTTGTTTTTTTTACTGTCATAGCATATTGTATAGCTATTTACAGGAAAGTTTTGAGTTATTGTGTAGTGCAGCTACACGGGTAGGTTTTCTTTTGGTTGTTTGTGCTTGCTTGGTTGTTTGAAGTGTAGTGTGACGCTGGAGGGCCAGCGTCGAGATTTGCCCTGGTCGGTCAAATCTCTGGTGGTTTGGGAGGTACTGTTACGTTGTAAATTCAGGGCCCTGTCTGCCTTTACTTATCTACAAAAGAAGTTCGCAATGGTTGAATAGCACTTATCTGAAATCATTGCTTTAGAATGATGAAATGTCCAAAAACATTAGTCCGTGTAGCTTGTTTGAATTAAATCCATTTTTCTTCACATTAAAGACATGGAGCCTTGGCTGACACATTACAAGACACACTTTTCTTGCATTTTCAATTAAAACATATTTCTAAATCAGTTTTAGTAAAACTTAAATCTAAAGAGATTTTATTCCGTGTTTACGTTTTGTATTTGACATAACACCATAGACAAAATGACAGCCACCGTAGCGACGCCTAGCGGTAGCGGGGCGAAGTAGCTGTCAGCTTTTAGTTTCACAAAGATTCAATTTTAAAAATAATCGAAACAGTTCTAATAATGAATTACATAATAAATTAATATGTATAATAATTACTTTAAGTAATTAAATTTAATTCAAGCAAATCCGGAAATAGAACTATTTTTTTCTATAAGGACTTTTATCTAGAACATTCGAACGGGAGTAATATTTTTTATATGGATATTGTCTCTGCCCGTAGGGGTTACCAGAGAGGAAACTAATACTCCTTAATATTAAGACAGGGTAATTAGTGAGTTAAATATCACAAAAAATAATTTTAAATTAAAGAAAAACGCATTTCACATTGCTAAACGTTAATTTTTTTTAAGGTCTTGTGTTGTTATTGTTGGCAGATTCTGTTAGCAGAGGGCGAGTTGTGACAGACGTCATATTTGACGTTTTGGTTAGTTTGAAGGAAAATTCTAAAAGAACAATTTCTTATGAGTTACCCGACAATGGGAGCAGAAATTATAAGCTGGCCTTCGATTTATAAGTGTTTCCGGCGAAAGGAAAGCTGCCGAGTTGCGACGCCGAAACGAGTTCAATCTCTGGCGTGACGTGGTGCGATGAGTTGAGATCAATGCACTCAGGTAGGAGTGGGTCGTAGTCACCTTTTGTTTTAATCTGAGGTCGTAATAATGTAGTGGATTTGAAGCGTCATTAGCTTGAGAATATAGTCAACAAGTGTGTGGTTTATTTACAGGAATCCGTGCCACAACCGACCGGTCGTGACGCCGCTGGCAGCCACGCGTAGATATAGGATATCCCAGCGCATGCTTCGAGAGGCCCGTCTCGCCGCCAGGATTTAGAGCTAGGCCCTAAAGCCTGGACGCGAGACCTGCCTCTTCGGGGCACCAGCGGCCACCTGCTGCCAGCGAGCTGTCGCCGCACAGGCGTTGACGGTTTTTGTACCCCTACTCTGGGTTTAATAGTTCTTTATTCAGGAACATATTTTTACATTAGGGTTTCGAAACCTTAACCTAATATTTTCTTTTATATCCAACTACACCAATCGTTGGTGAAGTTGTGAAACATTTGAGGATCTGCGAGTTCGACTTGGGTGAAGTTGTATGGTGACATCGTCTCCAGATTCGGATCGACTATACGATCCTGGCGTCCATAAATATTTATTTTATATCGGTATAACCCCACGGTTCTCTAGAGTATCGGCTTTAAACGTGTGAGAGTTTTAATACGGTTAAACGGTTTAAAACATTTAATTTAATATTTTAATAGACGGAGTAATTTAATTTTAATTTCAACATCATACTCCGGACGGTACTGGTTTATCCCGACCCCCACGACCATAGCTTGCACGACTGAAATATTAGCTGGCTGGTTAGGCAGTAATAGGAACAGTATTATAAAATTTATTTTAAATTAAAGTTATCACCGACCCGCTTGGTCACTTTTGACTCTTAGGATTTTAGTGTGTTTTAGGGGGTGATATAGCTTTGGAATAAGGTTTAGATTACTTTAAACAGTAAATTATAGTTGGCAAAATTAATAGAAAGTTTGTTGAACTTTCATTTGAGATTGACCCTAGGGTCAATTTCAACTGATAGTTTTTTTTTGTTATTTTCGGCTAAATAAATTAAAAGGTGTAACGTAGATGATTTGTACCTAACATAATATAAGGAAAAATTGTGACTAACCCCCTCTTTTGAATAATAAGAGTGAAATAAAATATTTTATTTTATTGTTGTTGGACAAAATATTAGTGTGTGTTCTTTTACAATATACTGCCTAGCTGTTGAACATTTTATGGTTTTATTTGATAACAACCCACTGAAGCTTGCATTTGGGATTTTCTTCCTTTTCCCCAAAAGGGACAAAATCTCAAATGTAACACCCTAAATCGATTTCAAATATAGTCTTAAAAAGTTAATACGTAGGGTTTTCGTTGAGGTTGTGCTAAAAACTCAGTGACAGAACGAATCGCGGCAAAACCGACTCCACGTAGATTGTCTGCCCTACGCTAGAGTGTAATTTAAGCCCGCGCGTAGGCGCGGTGGGGCGAGGCGGCCCGCGAGCTGAGGAGCAGGTGGGTTTAACGGTCGCCGCCGCGGCTGAGGCTGGCCGGCGAAAGCCGAAGCTGCGGTGGTAAGCGAAAGCCATCTGCGATGATAAGCTCACGCGGCATGCTACATGCCTGCCTGCTTGCTGCATGCCTGCTTGCATGTTGCATGCCTGCCTGCATGCTGCATGACTGCCTGTAACCTGCATGCCTGCTTGCATGCTGTATACTGGCTTGCATGCTGCATGCATGCTTGCATGCTGCATTCTTGCTTAAATGCTGCATGCTTGCTTGCATGCTACTTGTTTGCATGCTTGCTTGCATGCTACTTGCTTGCATGCTGCTTGCTTGCTTAAATGCTGCTTGCTTGCTTGCATGCTGCTTGCTTATTACATGAATAATGTTTCTTATGATAAGATTATTATATCAAATGTATATTATATCAAAAGTCAAATATCAAATGAAATTATAGAATCTAAAATTATATTAAAAGTTTATTATATTAAGTCAGTTGTTATATCAAATTAAATTATATGAAATGAAAATATATTATCTGAACGTTAGACCATAGTATTTATATCAAACATTACACACCCGTTTTAATTATAAATTACTACGACGTAAAACCTGCCAGCGCCCTAACATGGTATAAACTCTACAGTACGATAGGGTAACTTAGCGCCTGGACGACAAGTGGAACTACAAAAGGACGTCGCAGGAAACTACACATCACTCTTGGAAAAAGTGTATACATATAAGGCGACTGCTAGAAACCGCAAGAAACTTCAAGAGCTGGTCAGGTCAAGTGTTTTAACATGACAAAAATAACAAAAAAGAAATTCGTGCTGTTTTTATTTTTCATTAAATATTCATTTTATCAATTTTATTTTGATTGTCTCAGTGTATCTAATTAACTTTAAAGCAATAACTTAAGAAAAATATAATTAAAGAAATAACTATTAAAATAACGATTATCTACAACGCGCGAGCACAATTTTACTTTTATGACTATTTTTGTTTTTCGTACATGGGTCAAGGCCCAGTGTGCAATTTTTTATTACTTATATCTCTAAAAATATAGGTTGAATAACTTATATTTGAAACTGCTTAACGTGATTTGTGAATTATTTTTTAGAAATATTAGATAGATTTTGAGTACAGTTAGTCAAAAACGGGCCTTAGTAAGGGACTGTGCCTTTAACTAGGACCACTACAGTGTTTTTGAAAACCTTATTTAATATAGTTTTTAGTAAGAAAATTGTAATTTTTTGATTATTTTTCGAAGGGTAATAAAACATTAGTTACATACATCATTACATATAGTTGTTTTTATCAAACCTTTAAAACATAATGTTTTAATGAGATTTTAAATAAGGTGGCCTTCCTATGTTTCACAAAGTGTACTCGCGGGTCAGAAAGACACCGCCAAATACAGCAGAGTAAAGAAGGTTAGGCGGGAGGTGGAAAGGAACTTACCGGGGTCCGAGCTGTAGGCAATGGATCGTGCTGGAGCTGAAGGTGGCTGGCGCTCTAGGCGCGGGCGGCGGGTTTCAGGGCGGCAACACACACACAATTCACTGAGGGCACTGGTCGTTTATTTATTTATTTATTTATCACTTTATGCACGTTTGTACAAAGGCGGACTTAATGCCTTAGGCATTTTCTACCAGTCAACCATTGGGTGATAGTGTTAGGGGTAGTTGAGCTGGTAGTCCTAGCTCTTGTTCGCTGCACACACTGAACACATATCTGACGTGGTCACGGGCTGAGTTCAAGGGCGCGCGACGCGTGGGTTCGCCTTTAAATCTCGAAGGGCACTGGTTGTGGTTTGGCGCGGGCGCCGTCAGGCGACGCGCCGCGCGTCTCCCGTGGCGGTCCGCTCGCTTCTCATTGGCCGCCGAAGGGGCGGCAGCGATTCGCCGTTGCGCTGTGGCGCAAACATCTTCCCGGGCCCCAGGGAGAAGGAGGGGGGGGGGGGGGAAGGAACGGAAGTAACAGGAGACTACAGCCTCGATTCGTGCTGTGTCGAGTTAATGTCGAGTGGGTGTGTATATGAAGAGCTGAGAGAAATGCACGTGTGTGACTGTATGAGTAAGATCGTGCACTGAGCACAGCAGCACATAGGCACAAAAACAACAACAAAAAAGGCTGTACACTGGGCATGCTACCATGTAGTCACGTGAGTCGTGCACTGAGCATGATAGCATATAAGCACAAAAACAACAACAAAAAAGGGCTGTACACAGGGCATGTTACCATGTAAACACGTAATCGTGGTCTGAGCATAGCAACAAATAGGCACAAAAACAACAACAAAAAAGGCTGTACACTGGGCATGCTACCATGTAGTCACGTGAGTCGTGCACTGAGCATGATAGCATATAGGCACAAAAACAACAACAAAAAAGGCTGTACACTGGGCATGTTACCATGTAGACACGTAATCGTGGTCTGAGCATAGCAACAAATAGGCACAAAAACAACAACAAAAAAGGCTGTACACTGGGCATGCTACCATGTAGTCACGTGAGTCGTGCACTGAGCATGATAGCATATAGGCACAAAAACAACAACAAAAAAGGCTGTACACTGGGCATGTTACCATGTAGACACGTAATCGTGGTCTGAGCATAGCAACAAATAGGCACAAAAACAACAACAAAAAAAGGCTGTACACTGGGCATGCTACCATGTAGTCACGTGAGTCGTGCACTGAGCATGATAGCATATAGGCACAAAAAAGCGCAGGCGTGCGCGCTGTGGCGCAGTGCAATAAAAGCGACCGCGATAAAGCAAAGAAATAAAATAAAAATAAAAGGCAGACTGCATGTGTGTGTGTGTGTATGCGCTGCAGGCTGATGTGTGGGTGCACGTGTGCAGAAGTATTATGCTCTTGTGGTGAGCACGCACAAGAATGAGCCGATTGCCAAGGCAAAAATTAAAAACAGAAAAAATATATAAAATTAACACGAGCGAAAAATAACGGGAAAATAAATCTCTCGTCATAATACCACACGCAACGTAATAAAACGGGAAACCTCTCGTTATATTACCCTACGTAACGTAATAATTTAACTACTAAGTTACCGAACAATGTATCATTCTGTATTTAAATTGAAAATTAAAATAAAGTTAGGTTCTGATTATGGCTGAACCTTGGCGCTCGATTGGACCATAATAAGTAAAATAGTTAATGGGCTGAAATAGTTATCCTATATATATATAATAGTGGACTGTATAAATAATGTGGGGCTGAATACCTAAGGTGACGTGTACCTACTGCTGCGACGGCTGCTGTGCGTGCGCGGACGCATGCAGCGGGCTGTCGATGGGTCGTTGGGCCGGAGTGTCCCGCAGATGGGGCGGGAGCCACCGCGCCGCCGATTCCGGCTGGTAGTGCTGCGTGGCGTCGTCCGGTCGGTGAAGGGACGTGTGGTGCTCGGCGTTGCCACACACTCTACAACCCTTCACCGACTTACACTCCTGTGGGTAATGTGGGCCCAGGCATTTCTGGCACCGCTCGCGCGCCTTTATAAAGTCCCACCGACCTTGTGTCGGTTGGGCATTGTAGCGGGCGCACGCTATCAATTTATGCCCCCTAGCCCTGCAGTAAGGGCAGTAAGAGGTGTTTGGGCTGGGCCCGGCCTGCGCGTGCATTGTGTGTGTGTTGTGTAGTGTTGTATAGGCGTGGCACGAGTCGAGGCAAAAAATGAAATGTGTAGGGTAGGGTTTAAACTAGTGGACTGTATGGTATGTATCCGGCTCGTAGGATCAAAATGTACTCGCGGGTCAGAAAGACACCGCCAAATACAGCAGAGTAAAGAAGGATTAGGCGGGAGGTGGAAAGGAACTTACCGGGGTCCGAGCTGTAGGCAATGGATCGTGCTGGAGCTGAAGGTGGCTGGCGCTCTAGGCGCGGGCAGCGGGTTTGAGGGCGGCAACACACACACAATTCACTGAGGGCACTGGTCGTTTAGTGTTAGGGGTAGTTGAGCTGGTAGTCCTAGCTCTTGTTCGCTGCACACACTGAACACATATCTGACGTGGTCACGGGCTGAGTTCAAGGGCGCGCGACGCGTGGGTTCGCCTTGAGATCTCGAAGGGCACTGGTTGTGGTTTGGCGCGGGCGCCGTCAGGCGACGCGCCGCGCGTCTCCCGCGGCGGTCCGCTCGCTTCTCATTGGCCGCCGAAGGGGCGGCAAACACAAAGTAAACAAAAACTATCTTTCAGGTTTCAAGATGAAGTTTGTTTATTGTGGTGTGACGTTAGAGACATTTAGCCAAATGACACGTAACCAACCATTTCCGCACGAAGTTTTAAATAAATAAAGAAAAATATGTTTTTTTTCTATTAAATAAAGCTTTTTCAAGAAAAAAATTATTGTACGTGGTATAAATAAGCGTTTAATTTTCAAAATACTTTTCCAAAAACTGTCAAGTAGCCAATTTATTTTTCTACTATTTATAATACATTATACTTACTGATAAATTAGGATTATTAATGTTATTTTCTTTTAATGAATTAAATTTCCGAGTGGTTAGGTCAGTTCGTAAACAAAGAAGCGAATTTGTAAAATCTCGTTTTAATAAAAAAAAGGGTTACATTTTGCTAGCAATGAAGACGTAGAGAAATTAATGTGACGCATTTTAAAAAACTTTTTGTATTCTAATGTTTCGACTAATTTTTTGAACATTCAAAACATTAGACACCCATTCTCAATCATCGAGTACATCTCATTATAACCATAATTGATAAATACATAAATATTCGTCGCCATTTTGCACATAAAAATAACCCTGAAATACAAAAACTTTCAAAAAAACAAAAAAAAATTTTTATTATTTTAAGGTAAGTATAAAAAATATGTGTTACTTATTTCGTTTCTTTCATTGTTAATAATTTCATTTTTTTAATTTTCAATAAATATGATTTACTTTTATGAGATGTTTTATTTCTTACCTATGTACCTACTTACTTAATTTTCAATCAAGGTTACTCTTTGCACAAGAAACATTTGAGCAATGCAAGCAATCATTAAAATTATACTATCTCTTTCATTTGCGTGCTATTTCGTATCTTTTGTTTTACTTAACAGTGAAATTTGACAATGTGTACAGTTTTGGATTGTTCAGAACAAATTTAAACGCAAATTACTATGAATGTAACATATATCAAGTTTATAATATCATTGCTAATAGAAATTAATGAAATGAAAACTAGTTTATTTAGCTACAACACACGAGACAGTTTATCAAAATATAGATTTAAAAAAACAGATTAATATGATAACACTTATTAAAAATAATAGCAATGTCTCACGGCCGCAGCTAAAAAGGTAGCCAATTCAGCATTTTGTCAGGTCCAATCTTAGATTAAAACAAAAAGGGAAGATACGGCATGCTCCTACTTGTAGTCAATCAAAATATAGTCCTACTGAACTACATATGCAAACACACACACGCACACCTATAAAAGTGTAAATCGAGCGAGCGAGACAGAGTAGTAAGTTTCAACGTCAGCGCGAGGGAGTCAGCGAGTAGCGCGTTGACGTCTCGGTCGCTTCGCAACAGACGAGTACGTACGACCGATTCCGACGCCACTGCCACAGTATAAATATGAGCTAAAGCAGTAAGGCTCGGACTACATGCATCCGGAATCACACGGACCCGAAAAAACACGGCCCCGGATTCATTCCGTAGCTCAAACAAATATATGAGTTTTTACTGCATCGACTACATGTGATCAGGGGCCTTCCGATCCCGATTTTCACCCGGAAGCAACCGAAACATGCTCCGGACGTCTCCGAGTAGCCGGTCCGTTATTTTTCGGCACGGGGGGCGGGGCCTATCAATATCGTATGAAGTTGTATGGAGCTGACCACACGAGAACTCGAGAAACGTCCGTTCCGGTCCGGTCCGGAGGAATCACGCGCCAGTCGATGACAGACGCTCGAAGCGGTCGGTCGCGTTGCGTGCGCAAGCAAAACTGCAAAATAGTAGTTGATTCCGAGCGCCTCATTATGGTGATAGTAGTAGTAGCACAGAATAAATAATAGTACCCTACTACTAGTACACTGGTAGTACACTAGTAGTAGTAGTGTTCGTAGAATTTATCAGAAAAGAACCTTATTTTTGTATAAGACTTGTAGAATTTATATTCCGTTATGCGGTCTATGTGAAAAGGATTAACCCAATATATTTTCACTTTCTTCTGTTTCCATTTTTATTCCAATTACATTTCGACTGCGATTTTTGCGTACAATGGCCAATTTTGGCGTTGCGGATCTCGGAAACCAACGTACATTAACAAATTTGACTTATTGAATAATGTAGAATAGCTTTTGGAATAATGCGTAGCGGTCTCGCATTTTGTAAATTTTGCTTAACGTATAGATACTGCCCGGAGGTGCTTCTATATTTGCAACTTTAAAAATGGATCTTATCCATCCAGACAACATAGTCCTGGTGGCAGTCTTAACTATTCCTGTTACTGAATTATACAGTTGGTCTATGTTTACTTCTGATCTTCTCCTTTGAGAAGCCTGTATTAATAATTGTATAAGACGCACCGGACAAATACTAGGGTCCGGGTGATTTAACAAATGCCAACCAGACTGTTGATTGTAGCTGAGTCTGTTTTAGACCCATATTCCGGTCATAATATTATTTCCTTATCTTTTTGTAATAATTTGTCCTTTTTAATTAAAATGTTTACTAGAAAAAAACACACGCACACACACTTCACAGTGACGTAATACCGCTGGCTTGCAGCACTACTAGAAAAAATCATAAAATTTAACCACCTGTGTGGTCTAGTGGCTAAGCTACCTGTTTCAGACCTAGAGGTCCCGGGTTCGATTTCCAGCGGGGGGTACATCTTTGTGTGCTCGGTTTGGTTGGTGGTAGGGCTGTTAAGTCCGCCTGGCTAGCTACCACCATCTTATCTAAGTCTGTCGCCATAACAACGATGTTTATAGCATTGTTGTGTTTCGGCAGTTTGAGATAAGATAGCCAGTTCCTCAGTGAGGATTCCAGGTGAAGCGCGCTTCCACCTTCGGCCTCTTCGTCACCAACCATAAATTGAGATGAAGACCAAGCGCTTACCCGATAAAAAATAATAATTCAAGAGTCTTCTGGGGTTTCCGAGAGGTAGCTTAGCGGTTAGAGCAGTGGACCGGCAATCCAAAGGTCACGGGTTCGAATCCCGTTCGAGCTTTCCAGAGACTGGTTGTTTTTTTTCTAGTAAACATTTTATTCTACAACTATATAGCATTGTGAATGCAAAATTTCAATAATAAAGATTTTTAATTAAACCCAAAATTGCAGAGAAAGATTTTCATAAAATGCGGGAAGGCACTTTTTTTGAGCTCCTAGATTGAACTAAGTACTGTTCTAAACAAATGAAACAAAAAAAATAGAATGTTATCACTTATATAGTCTTAAAGTGCGTAGCGGTCTCGGAATTTTTAGATATCATTGATTTTATATAGAAAAAAAAATCATATTCGAAACCAAAAAACTTCGAAAATTGCTTTAAGGTAACCGTGAATTTCTTCTATCTACGATAATATTATTGAGCAAAATTTATACCAGAATAATCGTTACTTACTTCATAATGAATAAATATTTTATAATTAATTAATTATCCTATTTCGATAAAAACGCGAAATGCAACTGTAAAATTACTTCAAAATGCGACGCGCCGGCCGTCCGAACTCAGCTTATCCTCGCAAAAGGACATTTGTAATATTAAGCATGAATTTATTAATTACTATTTCGATAATAACGATAAATACAACTGCTAAATTACAACAAAATGCGAAAATGGGCATTTTACGCAAAAATCACAGTCGAGATGTAAGTAATAGGCCTCTTAACGGCTACAGCTAAGCATACAATTTCAACTAAAGTTAAACTTTCCATTGTCGACTGGACGACTATCCAGCACAAGTGCTAGAGACCGACTGAGTAAATTTCTCTCCGGATTCAAAACGGAGCGCGTGTAGTCGATTACTTGCTGAATTTGGTTTTTTCCCGGGCCGGACTGATTCCGTATGCATGTAGTCCGAGCTTAAGGAAGCTACGTACAAACGCTCGAAATGACGCACGCCCACAGACGCACGTCTTTACAGGGCCCCTAAGCGGACATCGCACGCAGTACTCTCAGTAGCAGCGTTGCCAGAAGGTTACTTTTGTAACCTTTTAGGTGATTTTTAGAGCCGTCAGGTTACTTCTAGGTTACACTACACAAAAGGTTACATTTAGGTGATTTTTCAGAATTTGCGTAAAAACGGAGTGTGCAACAATTTAAAAACATCTTTCTCTCTAACACAAATCAACAATAGTAAAATACCTTTAGTCAATCAGATTCGTTCGTAACGTTGATAATTCGTCGTGAATTCGTGATCGTGCGTGAGTGCGTGGTGCTGCAGTCTGCGTTCGCGTGTTGCCCCTTGGAATCAATTTCATAGAGATGCATAGAAACAAGTACTGTTGCTTGCAGCCTGCAGCTGCAGGTATTCTGTGGCTGCAGTTTGCAGCCTGCGGTTCGTCTTGGAACATACCTAGTCTATATCATTTGTGAGTTTAGCTTTGAATGATTGTGTTTTGTTATTGTATTGCATGAAAAAACCGCTCAAATCTTGGTAAGTGTCCTGATAAAGTGACTTTAACTAACGTAGTTATTTGTTATTGTGTACTATTTACTAAGTACCTAATTCGTTTCGTTTGAGTCGCTCGCCTTCGCCTGCCTGGATGTTCTGTTGTTTTGGTAAAATAGAAAGATAACAAATCGAGAGGATTGATATAGTGCGACAAGGATCTTTCTTTTGGCGCGCGGTTGAAACCGGTAACTAACTCTCCTCTACCTGTCCTCGTCAATCAGTCAACTAGCGATTATGGCAATGTCATCCATGTCAATGTAAATATTGAAAAATTAAATCAAAATGAAAAATCTTTATCGATTATTTTAACATTATATTAAAATGCAAGTTGTGAGGGAAATAACTGTTAAATTAGCCATGATTCTGTAAGTTATTTTAACCATCATGTCTTTCTTTTCCCTTTTAAATACTATAATAATACAAAAAAAATGAAAAGGTTACTTTTCCCACGAAAAGGTTACTTTTTCGTACATTTCAGGTAACTTTTGACAATACATCGCTGGCAACACTGCTCAGTAGCGCGTATCGCGTCGAGAACGAGTGTTCACTGTTGTGTTTTGCGTGCGCTGTGCGCGCGATTTTTAAAAATGCCACGAGTGTGTGTATTGCGTAGTATTCGGCTACTTGAACTCGGCTTCTTTAAAACCGGAGCTTTCGTTTTTTTAAACTTCCTGCTGATGTTGAAAGGTAAGAATGATTTATTATTACTAAATAAAAAGCTTTTTCTTTTAAATAAATCGTTTGGTTGTTTATGATTTTTTGAGTGCGCGTTATTTTAATGGTGAAAAGTAATAAGAATTGATACTACGAAGCTTAATCGTTAATAAACTTTGCTTTAAAAATCGATATCTGAGGATCTGTGTAGTTTCTGACAATGAACCCGTAATTAGAATGAGAAAAAGTAGCCGCCAAATTGAACTTTTTAGTTATTTAACCGATTGCTTTGAAAATCGATATCTGGGGATCTGTGTGGTTTCTGACAACAACTCCGTTATTAGTATGAGACAAAATAGCCTCCATCTTGAACTTTTTAGTTATTCGACCGATTGCTTTAAAAATCGATATCAGGGGATCTGTGGGGTTTCCGACAATAAATCCGATAATAGAATGAGGAAATTAGCCGCCATATTTAACTTAATAGTTTTTAATTTTTAAAAAATAAAAGTGACAACCCAGCTTTGCTAATTATATCAAAAAAAGCGCTAACTACCTGAGATACAGCGCTAACTAAACAAAAACTTTTTCAGTTTTACAAAAATAAGAGGACAATCCTAACGCTCAATTGGCGCGTAGGTATATAAAACAAGAAAAGGGCCGAGCTTCCGTGCTGCTTTAGCTTATATTTATACTGTGCCACTACGGAGTAGCGTCTTTCTCTTTTTATCACAGCAGAATGTCCGCAATAGTACGATGTAGCCTGTACGCTCAGCAAATTGCGACTGAAGTGAAATTGTGCCTTTAGGCCTAATTTTAGCGGCTTACTCACGAGACGCTAATGCCGTATCTTCCATTTTTGTTTTAATCTAAGGGTCCAATCTTAAAAAAAATATTTTAAATTTACTATTTTGGCTGCGTACTGTTGCCGATTTCTTTAATTTAATGAATACAAGACCTAGTTTACCTAAAAATATTTAAATAAAATATAGGTACCACAGATAAGAAAAAAATTATTGATCTTTTATTAAAATCAATCACAATATAAAAGCTATCTATACAGTGGTCAATTCAAATAGTGTTTTAGCACATAAAAGCAATAATAATGTATAGTTTCTTTACTTATCTATTAAGGTCAATTTAAAAGCAGCATAAGGGAAGAGTGCAATTTGATATGGTTAATTTTGCACATCGCACTATTATTTATTAGTCTTATATAAAGCGAAATATTTACAGTTGTTATTATACAATTCTGTTGCTCTCATACAGCTAAAAGTATATACGTACCTACTTAAATATTTTCAAAATTTTGGGAAATCAACCGATTTTTTTTTTAGAAGACGCGCAGTAACCAGAAATAAGAATTACAAGAAGTATAGACTTCATCATTCTAGAAAGTGTTCAAGAGCGGCTACAAATAAGGACGTATTCCTTTGTTATATACTTCTGATCCATATATATCAAGCTTGAGAACTACCACAGAAAAAATATCAAAGGAGTTGTTGAATGAAGCTAAGGCTCTCCTTGCTATTAAGAGAATCTATAGGAAAGTTATATAAGGTACATAAACTGTTTTTGTGTATAAATTTCTTTCTAAAACATTTCATTAAACTTAGTCGTACTTTCGTAATATTATATAAAGACATAAAACTAATTTACTCGGTATAATCTTCTATGTTGTAGAAAATTATAACAAAATCTTAGAATAAAGTTTTAAAGTGACCAGACTTCCCAAACTGTTGAAAGTAGGTAGGAAGATGGTTATCTTTTAGCTTTAGATAGAGAGGGCGCTGCTGTGCCAGGCTAAACATCTGCTCCGTACTAAAAATTTTATTTAAAAAAAATCCTATGAGTTATTATCTTTATATATTCCAGTGTTAGAAAGTGTCGTATCTAAATATTTCGCATAAAAGTTATCTCTTAAATATATCAAGTGTGTGTGAAAATAACGCATAACAGAAACTATCAACTGTTGTGAAGATCAGAAACAAGCATATTAATTGTATAACCGATATTTATGGACTATTGCGAGTGAGGAGAATATCAACTGGACTAATAATAGCGCAGTGAGTAAAAAAAACAGCCATAAAACTAAAATTAAGTTAATCATCAGAATTTCCGTTGAACAAAAGTTCAAATACAAACAAACATCAACCGACTTACGTATCGATCAGCTGTAACAACTCCTTCATCACTAGTAACGACATCTTGCGATAATTAAAGGAACAACTGATATCACCGCACACGCACACCATCAGATTGCTACACTACACTACTGTTTTTTCCTGTTTGGTTGGAAATCAACCTATAATTCAAATGGATAATTCACAAGAGAACGTAACACAAAGACGCCGTACACTAAGGTCCAAGTCAATAGACAGATCTAGATTCTACAATTCCAGCTTAGAACGGGACTTCGATGACACTACTATTTTTGACACAACAATGAAAAGTTTGACGAATGATTCTTCCTTAGACGAAAGTATGACAACTGAATTAAAATTAAAACTAGACGAACTAAAAACACAACTATGCTCAGCGAATAGAGAAATAGAAACATTAAAACTGATAATAACAAACTCAGAGCGGAGTTACAGAAATACGCACAACATCTACCCACGAAATCGACATTACATTGTCAAGATGACCCACAATTAATGACAACGTCAAATGAAATATGTTCAGAGCCACCTATTGATTATACTCGTTGCTGCTCCCGTGAGGACTTAGCCATGACAAACTCAATCGAATCCTCAAAGCATCGTCAAAATACTGACCGTTTCACCGTACTACCACTAGATGGCGCTTTGCAGGATAATTTGACCTTAAGATTAATCAATTACGAAAAATCTACTGAAAAATGTCTGAAAAATAATGTATTAATTTTGGGCGACCAACAAGCCCTTAACCTGTCAGAGTATTTAAACAAAATATATAACAACGATAGTCGCATAATTACCTCATTTATTAAGCCTAATGCCAGCAGTTTTGATGTTCTTAATACTGAATTACATGAGACATTAACTAGTGACGACTTTTTGATTCTATTAATTGGTGCAAATGATAGAATACCCACTAAATTATTTTGCGATTTATCTGTATTTTGGCTAAATGCAAAAACACACAAATACTATTGATTCAAGCAATAGAAACCAATTATTTAAATACAAACGCACTCAATAATCAACTTAAATTAATAAGCAGAAACTACAATAATTGTAAATTTATATCATTAAACCAAATCAAGCAAAAAGTGTCATTAAAAGATATAAGCTATAAAATAAAATTAGAATTTGATACTATTGATGACTATAAAAAATCTATGAAAAAACTAAAACAATGCATCTCAGAAAAAAATATAAGTAAAATGAATATCGATGTGGTAAAACAAAAAAAAGGAACAATTCCATATTATTTTAAAAAACAAGAAAATAAAATAATGTTACAAATTACCAAGTCCCGTGACGTAAACACACCAGAACCGCGTTCACAAAAGCAAAAAAAGGGAACAATTCCGTACTACTTTAAAAATAATCATCTTCCAACAGTA
The DNA here is from genome assembly GCA_963921215.1 of Scoparia ambigualis. Lineage (NCBI taxonomy): Eukaryota > Metazoa > Arthropoda > Insecta > Lepidoptera > Crambidae > Scoparia > Scoparia ambigualis. The sequence goes on along the minus strand of OY992502.1, from coordinate 54,895,147 downwards.
ACCAACAAAAACACTTTTTTTCGTGAAAACCAAAAAACATAATTTCTTTTGCTTTCATCAAAACATTTGCAGTATTCTAAAAAAAAAGGATGAATTAGAAATTGCCCTCAACAATTTTAAAAAAAGCTGCAAATCCATGGACATAATCTGTTTCTCAGAAACTTTTATCAAAAGGGGACATGAAAAAAACTTAATAGTGACTAATTATAAAATGGGATCTTCATGGTCACGCGACTATGAAAAAAGAGGGGGTACTTGTATTTTGGTAGCCAATCATATTAACTGCATAAAGCTACAATTAGCAGATACACTGTCTGAAAAAAACAATTTTGAATGTTGCGGTATAATTATAAAAGGTATAAATTTATTCGTAATTTGTGTATACAGAACCCCATCTTCAAATATATCTGTATTTTTCGATAAATTAGAACAACTTTTAAGCAAAATCAACAAAAAACCAAGAAAAATCATAATCTGTGGGGACTGGAACATTGATATCCTAAAAATAAACAAAAATACTCAAACTTTAATCGGTATCCTCCAGAACTATAATCTAGATATACTAATAAAAACACCAACTAGAAAAAACGCCTGTTTAGACTTGATAGCTACCAATTTAGACGAAGCTAATGGATTTACAAAAGAGTTATCATTATCTGACCATACTAAATGCCAAGTTTTATCTGCCCATATAGAAAACTATAGTAAAAAAATATACTGGTATGAACTACAAAGAGATTACCACGTTGAAAATAAGGCAAAATTTATCGGACATATCAACTCCCTGACATTTAATGAAGTATTAGAACAAACAAACACTGATGAAGTGTTTAACACTTTTCATGACAGTCTTTCCCTTCTTTATAATCTTTGCTTCCCTATTATTAAAGTAAGAAAATATCATAATTTTAAGAAACTGAAATGGCTTACCAAAGGTCTAAAAAAAAGCTGTGTGAAAAAACGTAAACTATATTATAATTATATACACTCACATAAAATAAAGAAAGATGAAAATAAAAAGAAATATATAAAATACACAAAGTTATTACACATATGTATAAATGCGTCACAAAAAACCAACAATTCTAAATACATACTTAACGCAAAAAACAAATGTAAGGCGTCCTGGAGAATAATAAATAATAACATTAACGAAAATCCAACATGCAATGAAATAAAATTAATAAGACATAAAAACGACATTATTTATAATAAGAACGACATATCTAAATTATTTAATGACTATTTTATTGAAATAGCCCAGAATACAAGAAATAGATTAGTAAATACAAATAAAAAACAAATAAATAATAGCATATTTTTGTACCCAACAAATAAAAATGAAATACAAAAAATAATTATGAACTTAAAAAACACAATATCAGTAGGTTATGACGAAATTAGTACTGATATTATTAAATTATGTTCTCCAGTGATCAGTATTCCTTTAGCCTACATAATAAACCTTTCTATGGAAAATGGTACTTTTCCAGCAAAATTAAAATTAACTGTAGTTAAACCTTTATTTAAGAAAGGAGATGAAAGCGATATGGGAAATTACAGACCCATCGCATTAATACCAATCATATCAAAGATTTTTGAAAAAGTTATCGCCATACGACTACATGACTTTATTAACAAACACAATATTATAAACAAGCAACAATTCGGTTTTCAGGAGGGTAAATCCACTTCATTAGCATGTTTCTCATTACTCAAAAAAATCACAGAATCAATTAATGATAAAATACCAACTGTAGCACTATTTCTAGATATGTCTAAAGCTTTTGACTGTGTAAGCCATGACGTACTTCTACAGAAGCTCCATGATTACGGTATTAGAGGAATAGCAAATCAATGGTTCGCCAGTTACCTAGCGAATAGACAGCAGTGTGCCGAAATAACGCAAACAGTTAATAAAACCAAAGAATATGTCCGATCTAAATATCGTCAAATAAGCAATGGAGTGCCTCAAGGCAGTATCTTGGGACCACTGCTGTTTCTTTTATATGTTAATGACCTCCCAGATGTGACTAGCAATGATTGCTTCTTATTTGCTGATGACTGTACACTATGTTTCAAAATAAAAATATTGACATAATTAGAAATGACATTAATAATAGCCTCTCTGATGTAATTGAATGGTTAAATAAAAATAACCTGAAAATTAATATATCTAAGACTAAAGCAATACAATTTCATACATATAAAGCGAAAAAACATAATATTGACATACAATACAATAATAATAAAATTGACATCGTAAATAGCACAGTATTTTTAGGTATAACTTTGGACGAAAATTGCAATTGGAAAGCACACATAGACATCTTGTGCGCAAAAATAAATAGGTTTGTATTTGCACTATATAAAGTCAAAAATATTGCGTCATTTCAAGTAGCCCTTCAAGCGTACCACGGATACGTATCTTCTCTGCTGCGTTACGGTGTGGTAATGTGGGGTAATAGCGTTGACATCGAAAGGGTATTTAGAGCTCAGAAAAAATGCATTCGTGCGATTTGTGGAATCAAACAAACAGATTCATGTAAACCCCTATTTACAAAACATAAAATACTCCTTCTACCCTGTATGTACATACTAGAAATGTGTCTATTGGTTAAGAAATACCCAGAATATTTTGTGAAAAATAAAGACATCAAAATAAATTTACGGGATTCAAGAAAAAATAAATTGGCTATACCTAAATGTAATTTAGCCTTATTCCAGAAAAACGTATTTTACATGGCCATAAAAATATTTAATAAATTACCGTTAGACATGATGAATCTCCCGTTAGAAAGAAATAGATTTAAAAATAGTTTATTACAATGGCTCCTAAAGCACAATTTCTACTCCGTCAAGGAATATTTGGAAATAATGTAACATCTTGCTTTTAATTATCATTGACATTATCATAAATAATATTGATTTTTAATAATTGTGACATTTTAATGAATTATAATTTAATTGTATTGTTTGTATAAATTGTACAGACATTTTGACATTATCATTAACTTTTAATATGCAATAATATTAATCTTTAATAATTATGACATTTAAATATATTGTAATTTGATTGTATTGTTTCTCGTAATTTGCAATAATATTGATTTTTAATAATTATGACATTAGAATGTATTGTAATTTAATTGTATTGTTTCTCGTAATTTGCAATAATATTAATTTTTAATAATTATGACATTTAAATGAATTGCAATTTAATTGTATTGTTTGTATTAATTGCAAAGATACTAGGTAACATTAATAATTAATTTCAGACAAAAAGTCAATCGATGTAGTTACAATTATGGATATTTGCATGCCTACATACTTATGGCAGAATATTGTTGATACTTTAAATCATTGTCTTACATCTCAATGTTGTGTACATGATATTCGGCAAATATATGATTTATGATTATTTATGATTTACGTAACTCTTTTGTCGAAATAAGAAATATTGTTTTTCTATTAAAATGTATAAATTTATAATGTTGTGAAATAAATAAAATGATGATGTTAAATAGTGAAGGGATAAATTTATTCGGTAAGTACTTGGTATACTAATACTCGTGTATTTTGCAGATTCAAATCACTATTAATAGAAGCAAAGTGTAAGTACCTACTACCCGCCCGTTCTGCATTGTACATTCTGTGTACTAAGTATCGGGAATTGTTCAATAAAACAAAAAATACAAATTATTCATCTAAATTTAATTTATCGCCTTCAAAGTAAGCACCATTGCTTGCAATACAACATCTCCACCGCTTCACCCAGTCCTCCATACATTTTTCGTAAGCTACTTGCGGTATGGCCTTCAGCTCATTCAGCGAATTTTCTTTTATGGCTTCTATCGACTCAAAACGTTTTCCTCGAAGTGGTAATTTTAACTTGGGAAATAGAAAAAAATCAGACGGAGCCATATCAGGTGAATACGGTGCTTGGTCGAGAACTTTTGTTGAATTTTTCGCTAAAAACTCTTTCACAATAATGGCTGTGTGTGATGGTGCATTATCATGGTGCAGCATCCATGAGTTGTGTTGCCACAAATCTGGACGTTTTCGGCGGATACTGTCACGCAAACGCTTCATGACGCCTAAATAATATTCTTTATTCACTGTTTCTCCCTCTGGAAGGAATTCAGAGTGAACCACACCACGGTAGTCAAAAAAAACTGACAGCATCACCTTGATTTTAGAGCGACTTTGCCGCGGTTTTTTGGGTTTCGGCTCGTTTTCGAGACGCCATTCTGAAGACTGCTGGCTTGTTTGCATGTCGTACTCATAAACCCATGTCTCGTCGCCAGTTATTATACGTTTCATAAAGGTAGGATCCGAAGAAGCTCGGAAAACCATGTCTTCAGCAACATGTATTCGCTGCGCTTTTTGAACAAAATTGAGCTCCTTTGGAACTAATCGAGCGGCGACGCGTTTCATGCCTAAAATGTCAATGAGAATGTTGTGGACGGACTTAAAAGATATGTTCACCTCACTAGCCAACTCTCTCAAACTCATAGGTCGATTTTCGAGCACTAGCTTCTTGATTCTGTCGATGTTTTATTTGGTCGTAGCGGTTGAAGGTCTACCAGAACGAGGCAAGTCTACTACTACGTCTCGGCCTTCTTTAAAAGCCTTGTACCATTCATATGTCCTTGTTTTTGATATACAAGATTCGCCGTAGGTTTTTTGCAACATTTTGAGCGATTTTCCACATGAAATATCATTCGAAACACAAAATTTAAGGCACACTCTTTGTTCAACAATATTTTCCATTGTAAAAATCGCCGAGGACTCAAAACTATGACCAACAAAAAGTGCAGTTTTAAACAAAGTAAATGACAGATCCCACTCAAATTTCGCGCGGTAAATCAGTACAGTGCTACCAACATGCAGTACAAAAATTAAAACGAACTCTTTTACGCGGGTCTTTTTATTGACATATTCCCGATACTTTTTACACAGAGTAGTATGTAATTCCATTTTATATCATATTTTTATATCATCTTTTCAGCTGGTTGTTCACTACAAAATTAACGCAAAATTGACGCAGAACCTGAACTAGAACAAAGGCCTCGAAGACAGGGTAAGCAACCTATCCTAACGTCCTGTAAAGCAGACGTGTTTTAATTTTTAAGGTCATAGCAATGCTTACGGTGTGGTGGGACTGATCCTCTGTCTCTTTCCAGGACTCCCGCGCGTCTAGGCGTGTCATCACCAGTAGGAGATACGGCGTATTTTACGGAAACCAGTACCCCGCACAGGACATATTCAGGCTGGCGCACACACACACACACACACACACACACGCACACACACAACTCATACACACAAACATACACTTACACACATGGAAAAAAGAAATATCTCACCGCCTAAATGAATGATATGTTAGCATTGCACATACCCAAGTCCAGTTGTGAACTAAGTAAGTATATTTTCAGATGCTTTTTAAATACTGCTAAGGAATTTGCAACTCTCAAGGGCGGCGGGATATTATTCCATATCTTGGCTGCGGCGTACCGAAAGGCACCCCTGAAAGATGCGGACCTGTGAGGCTTAGTGGACAGTTGCTGGGAACATAGTCTTCTCTCGCATCGCCTCCTGGAACCGATCCAGTCAAGTTTGTTAAATAAATATGCAGGTTCCTTGAATTTAATAAATCCAAACAGTAAACATGCCAAATGTAATTTGCGTCTTGCTTTCATCTTGAGAATCAGATTCTCGTTGAAGTATTGAGTGACGTGACTTCTAGCCGGAATTGAGAAACAAAATCTAGCACATGCATTTTGAACACGCTGAATTAGCCGCTCAGTCCTTGAGAGTAAACGTGGGCCGTAAACAGCGTCAGCATAATTTAACTTAGACAGTACCAGCGACTCGACTAACTGCACACGCAACTCCTCGGACAGAAATGGTATATATACTTATTCTGTAAAGTAACTTTAGTCTGTAAAAGCAGTTCCTGGCCGATTCAGCAATATGCTCTTCAAATCTTAAGCTTTCGTCAGTATTGAGTCCGAGGTTTCGAGCTATATGTACTCTCTCAATTGGCTCCCCATTTAGCGTGATGTTTAGTGCCGTTAGCAAATCACTTATTTGTTTTTTTGTACCAAACAACATATATTTTGTCTTTTGGGTTTAACAACAGACAGTTTATATTTGACCCTGAAATTCGGTTTAAGTCATCAGTCAACCCCTTCACTGCAATCTCATAATTGCTTGGTTTAAAAGATATATAGAGCTGAATATCATCTGCATAAATATGATACTTGCAGTTTTCTATACACTTCATGACGTCGGCACAGTACAAATTGAACAGGATCGGACCCAATATTGAACCCTGAGGGACTCCTCTATCGAGCGACTCAGGAATCGATTGCAAAATGGTTCCATCTCCTAAACGCAGGCTTACAAGTTGTTTCCGGTTGCTAAGGTAGCTATCGAACCAAAGGACAGTCCCGCGGCTAAAACCGTATGAGTGCATTTTAGACAATAGTAAATTTAAATTTATAGCATCGAAAGCGCGTGAGTAGTCCAATAATAGGTTAAACAATATTCATAATTCCCTTTTTTTGGAGCAAAGTAGGACCATTTTACGGTACCTATTTAATTGACTAACAAGAGAAAATATAGAGGCGGCCTCAGAATTAGCTTAAATACCTACCTACTCGGATTTTATGAAAACAGTATGTATTCGCGGGTCAGAGGACACCGCCAAATACAGCAGAGAAGGGACTTACCGGGAACAGGCTGGACGGGATCGCATGTACCGGGAGACGAACTGGGCGAACTGGGCAAAGCACGGGCAGGGCGATGAAGTGGACTTCACGATCACGGCACAGCACACAGGCACTATATTCACAGGCAGTATCATTAAGGGCACAGAGTCACTATCACGGCGTCCAGGGCGCGTATATCTGTGGGCGTCTCGCGGTAGCTAGCAGACAGACTGACTCACTCGCCGGCCGCGTCGTTCCTTCACCTGCTGCGCGCCAACTTCGCGATACAACGCTAGATGGCGCTAGGCGTATCTTAATACGCTTACAAGACGTCTCGCCCGTGGCGAGTACATCCTCCGGGGCCCAGGGTGGGCTCATCCAGAGGGAGCCTGGCAATCTTGAACACAGGCCTCCGGAGGTGTCCATTGGCGGTGTCCAGGTCCACCACCCGCACGACGCCATCCTTCCCAGGCAGGGTGCGAGTAATGCGCCCCAGTCTCCATTGAAGGGCAGGCAGGTTGTCCTCCTTGATGAGGACGAGCTCGCCAACTCGGGGAGGGGAGGATGGGGACAACCATTTGGAGCGGGTTTGGAGTGTGTGGAGGTAGGACTGGGTCCACAGCGTCCAGAAGCGCTGGGAAAGGGCCTGTACCATCTGGAATCGCCTACGTGTGGAGATCGGCCTATCTTCCACGGATAGTTCGGGAAGGGCCGTTAGTGGGCGGCCTATAATGAAATGTCCGGCCGTAAGCGGCTCAAAGTCTGAAGGATCAGACGAAAGTGGGCAGAGAGGTCTAGAGTTAAGGACAGCTTCGATTCGTGCTAAAAGTGTAGAGAATTCCTCGAATGTAAGGTGCTGTTCGCCAATTACGCGATATAAAAGTTGCTTTGTTGATTTTACGTTGATCTCATGTAACGCACCGAACCATGGTCCCTTAGGGACGTTTAATAACCAAGTAATGTGCTGACCAGCGAGCTTGTGCGCAATCGTGTCATTATTCAAGGCAAGAAAGTTTTGTACTTCAATGAGCTGATTTCTAGCGCCTACATAATTTGTACCGCAGTCCGAGAGGATGAGAACCGGGGCACCGCGGCGTGCTATAAAACGCTGTAACGCCGCGAGGAACGCTTTCGTGCTGAGGTCCGAGACCAGTTCCAAATGAACCGCCTTATTGGAGAGGCACACGAATATACAAAAGTACGCTTTTAAGAGTTTAACATTACGTAGGGTACTAGATTTAACGAGGAATGGGCCGGCAAAATCGGTCGTGACTTGACTAAATACTGGCTGAGGCGTAACTCTATCGGCTGGCAGGTCGGCCATGAAGGGCGCTTGCGGCTGGGCCCGGCATCGAAAGCATCTAATGCATTTAAAGACTCGGTGTCTAATAATACGGCGCGCGGACAATATCCAAAATTGTTGGCGTAGGATTGCGTGTATGTTGTCAGCGCCAGGGTGGCAGTGTATTTTGTGGTAGTGGTCAATGATGAGGTCTACAAGTGGGCTAGAGCTGGGAAGTATGAGCGGATGCTGCGCGTCATATCGGATAGACGCATGGGACAGTCGTCCACCAACTCTAAGGAGCTCATCTTTAATGAGAGGTGACAGCCGCTGGAGTCTGACGGAGCAGATTTTGCCAGTTTGAAGGCGGTGGATGTCCTCTGCAAACTCATTGTGCTGAACACTGCGCACCCAGTAAAGTAGGGCCTCTCTTCGTTCACTGACGTACAAGGGGCCTGAGCGTCGCGAATCTGGGTGGTGTCTGCAGTTGTGCAGAAAGCGTTTTAGACAAGCTGTCACTCCGACGAGCTTGTCTAGTGAACTGAACCGAGTGAGCAGGTCAAAGTCAAGACCGGGCACTGTGACCAGTGACGGGACGTGTTTAGGCTTAAGGCCGGGCAGGGCGTGATGGCCCAGAGCTAAAGGCATCGCAGGCCAAGACTCACAAGGCCGTCTAAGCCACGTGGGAGACCACCATAAGTCGTGGGCTGACAGGGATTGCGCAGACATCCCTCTGCTTGCGCAATCTGCCGGGTTGAGCTCGGAAGGTACGTGTCGCCAGGTACATTCCGGTGAGCCTGAGCTGATTTTGACTACCCTGTTGGCTTCAAAGGGTTGAAGACGGTGAGGCGGTGTATTGAGCCAGGCCAGGACTATCGTACTGTCTGACCAACATATGTGTTGTTGTATACTGATATGGGCCGATAACTGAACCGACACACGGATCATGAGCTGGGAGAGTTGGGTGGCGGCCGACAACTCTAACTTGGGGATTGTGAGGCGATTCTTGATTGGTGCGACTCGCGACTTGGCGACAATCAAGTGTACCAAAGTATCTCCGGAGGCATCGAGCTCATGGAGATAAACAACGGCGGCAAACCCGGCTTCAGAGGCATCTGCAAACCCGTGAAGCGAGTATGCAGCTGAGCCTTTGTTTGCACAAACGTGCCGAGGGAAGCGAATGCTAGACAACAGCGGCAGATCCTCTGAGATGTGGTGGCACTCCGTTTGCACTTCTGAGGGAGTGGGCTCATCCCATTCCAGCTTCAGTAGCCACAATTGCTGAAGCAGCAGCTTTGCGCGGAAGATAACGGGAGAAACCCAGCCGTTTGGGTCATAAAGTGAGGCTACGGTGCTTAAAATAGACCGCTTTGTGACATGTGTGATGGGGGGCAGAGAGACGCGGTAGGTGAACTCGTCTGACTGAGGGCTCCACTGTATACCCAAGACCTTAATGGACGTGGACTCTGGGTTCATGTCGAAGTCCTTGGGCATGTCGCATTGGTTGTCGGGAAATCTCTCGAGCAGCTTAGGCGAGTTAGATGTCCACTTACTGAGCTGAAAGCCGCCTAGGTCTAGCAGACTTATCAACTCGTCCTGGAGTGCTTGGGCGGATTCAACTGTGTCATACATACGATGTCATCAACGAAGATAGACTTGCGAAGAACCTGAGCGGCTCCAGGGTAGCGATGGCCTTCATCATCAGCCAGCTGAAGCAGAGTGCGGATTGCATGGTATGGGCTTGATCTTAAGCCGTATGTGACTGTATTGAGGGCGTAGGTGAGCAGATGGTGATCTGGTGAGGACCGCCATAGTATCAGCTGATACCGTCTCTGGTCTGGGGCAACCAGCACCTTTCTGAACATCCTCTGGATGTCAGTGCTGAAAACGACTGGATGCGTTCTGAAGGACATGATGATGTCCACAATGTCCTGTTGAAGGGCGGGGCCTGTGTGTAGGCATTCATTTATGCTGACACCATTGGAGCTTTTGCAGCTACCATCAAAAACAATGCGCAGCTTGTCCGACCCTGACTTAAATACGCCATGGTGAGGGATGTAGAAGTGAGGTGTATGGGTGAATGTATTTGGGTGACAGGGAGCCATGTGCCCTAAGTCGATGTATTCGGCCATAAAGTCGACGTATTTAGAACGCAGAGACGGGTTCGCCATTAGCTTCTTCTCAATATTGAGGAATCTGCGTAATGCGATAGGGTGAGTTTTACCTAGTTGTGGGGCGTCCTTTAGAAAGGGCAGAGCGACCGTATATCTGCCTGAGGGATCGCGTGTAGTGGTAGAGCGGAAGATTTCCTCGCATTGTTCCTCCAGGGGATCATTATGAGTGTGAGATTGAGGGAGGGGCTCCTCAGACTCCCAGAACCTTTCCAGACTCTGACGTATGTCCTGGGCTGATTCAGCTGAGTCTGGTTGTGAGCTAACGACGTGAGCTGAGTTAACCTGCTGCGCCGGCTGCGCATACAAGTCCTCAATGGGCCCTATCAACGCGAAGTCGAAAATTGTGCCGAAGGCTATGGGCTTGCCCGGGCCCAACGAGACCTTAGTCCCGTCCAACACCTGGCCAAGAACGTCCGACCCCAATAAGAGGTCGATCGGGGCTGGTGTGTGGTAAAGCTGGTCAGCCAATGGCACGGGTGGCTGGCCTAGTACGTGGGAAATGTTTGGTACCTTCTCTAATGGAAGGTAGCCAGTGACGTTTTTTAAAATGTGAGCTGTGGCAGTGATTGTAGGAGTATCATTGTGAGTGGGTCGGCATACTATTGTTATTGCCGCCTTTGACTCATGTTTGTGCTGATTCCCAACTCCTGTAATTTTTAAAGAAGTGGGTTTTGATGGCAGGTTCAAAAGTCGTGCCATGCGTGACGTTATTAATGTCAGCATACTGCCACAGTCCAATAAAGCTCTGGCTGTGTGAAGATGGCCATGTACGTCCGCGACTCTTAGTGAGACGGTTGGCAACAAAATGGGTGTGCCAGTGGGCACAGAAGGTGAGTGAGCTGATTGAATATCAGCTGAAATTGTATGAGTTGAGTATGTATCAGCTGTGTGGGCATGGGTTGACTGGGCATGGGCTAAATCTACCTCTTCGCTAGGGTGCTCCGTGATAGTAGGGAGTCATAATTGCTGGCGGCGTTCGCGGGGCCTACCTGGCGAACCGGACCTGGGCGGGCTGGCTCTGTGAGCAGAGCTGGGTTGCACTTGTTTAGCCTGTGCGGGTTCGTGCCGCCTGCTGTGTCTGGAACGCTCCCTCGAGTGCTCTGTCAGCTGTGGTGGGGGTACATGTACAGACGACGAATGAGCTGAGTGCGTTGGGCCGTCTGGTCGATGGAGGGACGTGTGGTGGTTCGTGCTCCCACAGTCCTTGCATGCCCCCCTTGACCTGCACTCGCTCTCGTAGTGACGGCCGAGACAACGCTGGCAGCGCTCGCGTGCCTGTACAAAGTCCCAACGGCCCTGTGTTGGCTGGGCATTGTACCATCTGCACGTCATGAGCGTATGTCCCCTAGTGGCACAATAGGGACAGTAGGACGTCGAGCGTGAGGAAGAGGACGAGGACGATGATGAGAAGCAGCTTTGCTGGAAGGCCGAGTATACGGGGAAGGGCTGACTGCGAGCCGGGGAGGTAGATGGGCGGTGACGCATTTGCTGCGCTGGGCGAAACGGTTGGTGAGTAGGCTGATCATAGGCGCGGTGAGGCGATGGAGCTGAGGAGCGGCCACGGTAATGGTCGGGCTGTTGCTGAGCCACCTGAGCATAAGTGCGATGGGGCAACTGAGGAGGCGCGCGGCTACGAGAAGGGCCGGGCAGGGCGTGAATGGGCTGCGGCTGGGCTATGTTGGAGAACTCTGTCTCCACACAGCGCGCGTGCTCCTCGAGGTAAGAGATAAGGTCCCTTAACGTGGGCAGGGTGTTACTAGACCCGTGCCTGCGTTCAAATAGCGTGCGGAGCTCGCCCTTGAGCTTCCGCACCACTATTGACACAAACACGTAGTCGTCTCCTATGGGCAGATCTAAATTGTTGAGGGCACACTGAGCCGATATGAGCGGCGTAAGGAACAGTGTGCGGATGTTCGAGCGCGTATGGATGCTTGGCAGCCCCAGGATGATGTCCACAAAACTATCAATGAGAACCCGGCGGTTCTCGTACCGCTTCGTGAGGATGTCCATGGCCACGGCAAAATTCTCCTTTAAGTGGGATACCATACTTAATGCCTCACCGCTGAGACTTTAGAATAGGTAGTGGAGCTTGACTGCGTCCGACAGGGTCGCCATGTCGTCAGTCAGACTCCTAAACAGCGCAATGAAGGAAGGCCAGTCCTCCACTTTTGAGCTGAACCTGGGCAGTGCTATCTTGGGGAGGACGGCTGTGGGCGTATTGACGCCGAAACTGGGCTGAGCGCTATGGGTTGGGGATGACGTGGAAGAGGTTGAGATTTCCTCCCTAGCCATAAGTATCCCCAGGTACGCTCCGGAGGCTTTTGTGTGGTTCTCAGTGTATGTCTTCTCGGTCTTCTCGTCCAGGTCCTCCTCGTCAAGAATGCTATAATACACTGCGTCCATCCTGTCTTTCACGCCTTGTATCTGTGCGAAACGCACGTTAAACTCCAATTTGGAATGTGTGGTGCCGCCAGCGATAATTTGTGACCCTAACTTAAGGAGCTGAAGTATGGCCTTAACTGCCTCCCTAAATATCGCGGCTTGTGACTTGGTCGGCATCGCGATGAACAAAAGGAGACAAGAAAATTTAAAGGCAGTAAAAAGAACAACACCCTGTATATATTCTATAGTTGGGCTGGACGCATTCATTTACTAAGGTAATGGCAAATGGGCTAAAATTAACGCAACAATAAAGAAAGCAAAACTAAGTTGGGACGCCTTGTATATGGCCCACGGGTGGGCAAACGCATGTCTGTGTTTATTGAACGCGCGTACGTAATATTAGCCGACCGCAAAACAAAAAACAAACAAAACAACAAAAAATATCACGTCATCCGTAGCCCACTATTGGGCAAGGCGCTCACAGTCGGGCAGACCTGTAGCGGACACTAGCGCGAAGAATGAGTCGGTCGCAAAAAAAATATAAATAAACGAATAGTAAAAACTTAATTAAAAAAAAAATTAGGCAAACGTGTGTAGAAGTACTATGCTCTTGTGGTGAGCACGCACAAGAATGAGCCGATTGCCAAGGCAAAAATCAAAAACAAAAAAAATATATAAAATTAACACGAGCGAAAAAATAAAGCACGCTACTTGGCACGCGTGGTGAGCATGCACGAGATCTGAGCCGATTTAACACGACACGAACATAAAAAATTAATTAAAAAATAAAACGGGAAACCATCTCTCGTTATAATACCATACGCAACGTAATAATTTCACAACAACATTACAACATTGCATCACACTTTCGGTTTGTGATCAGACAATCGGATGCATACACAATACACAATCAACAATAAAAATAAAATAATTTAAGTGTACGTTGGCCAGCTATACTAACACAATTGTTTTCTGAGTACCGACAAAAACTTTTATTGGGGCAGGCCGTTTCGCCACGAGATATAAATCGTAAAGTTACGGGAACAAATGAATTTAGAAATGATGGCAGGAATTAGATTATGGGCGGAAATAATTATTTTTAGCGGACTGTAATTGAATGAGCTGATGGAACGTGAAACCAAGTTATGGTGAAATGGTAAACAGTTTACTGGTTACAGGAAGGTCGCCGGTATTTAATATTACCGGCTCGAAGATGACCAAAATGTATTCGCGGGTCAGAGGACACCGCCAAACACAGCAGAGAAAGGACTTACCGGGAACAGGCTGGACGGGATCGCATGTACCGGGAGACGAACTGGGCGAACTGGGCAAAGCACGGGCAGGGCGATGAAGTGGACTTCACGATCACGGCACAGCACACAGGCACTATCTTCACAGGCAGTATCATTAAGGGCACAGAGTCACTATCACGGCGTCCAGGGCGCGTATATCTGTGGGCGTCTCGCGGTAGTTAGCAGACAGACTGACTCACTCGCCGGCCGCGTCGTTCCTTCACCTGCTGCGCGCCAACTTCGCGATACAACGCTAGATGGCGCTAGGCGTATCTTAATACGCTTACAAGACGTCTCGCCCGTGGCGAGTACACAGTACCTACTTATAGAACGTACCTACTGTACCTACATAGTGACTGAATAATGGACAAAATCTAGATATAGTATGTGCAAGACAACTCAGTCGAGCCTTGGGCTACTTGGTCTACTTGGTATAATAAGATCAAAATTTTTAGCCACTTCAAATAAAACCGCCAACTTCACCTTTCTTATAATTATTATTATAAAGTCCGCATTCTGCCCGCATGAGATTTCTGTAAAGTTTGACATCTTTAAGCGCAGGCCACACTGTCGGGTGTAAGTCCAAATGGTTTGGTTGTCTTTCAAATTAGTGGTATGGTAATTACAGTGTGATGGTTGTATTAAGAGCATTACAAACATAAGAGCCATGGTTAGAAAATTGCACTTTTTTCTTGATCGACGTGGTGGATGGTCATCATCAGATGGTTTTTGGTTCATATTTTTTGACGATTCTGTTTTTGGTTTTGTGTCGGTGGATTGGTTATCCTCTTGGTAAATTGGAAGTGTGATAGTTTGGTTATTGGCCTTTTCAATAAACCTCCCTTGGTTTTGTACAGTGACTACTCTAACAAGACCGTCACGCCCGGGGTGAATTTCCAACACTTTTCCAAGGGCCCATTTCCCTGGGGACAAATGTACGTCTTGTACTATGTCGTTAAGCTTGACATTATCTTGAGTGTGACGCCACTTCGATCGTGTATTTAATTGTGTCAAGTATTCCGCTTGCCATCGTTTCCAAACATCCTGGTCCGCCACCTGGTTCTATCGTCTTTTTCTGTCTCTATAATGGTTAATAATGGTCCGCTTGCGAGGAAGTGGGATGGTGTCAGGAAGTTTAAATCCTCTGGGTCTTCAGAAATAGCACATAGGGGTCTTGTGTTCAAACAGCCTTCTAGTTGTGTGAATAGGGTTGTAAACTCTTCGTAGGTCAGTTTTTGTTCACCGAGCACTCTACGTACTCGTAGATGGTATTTTAGGCTCTTGACAGCAGCCTCCCAGATGCCTCCTGCGCTTGGCCACGATGGAGCATTAAAATGCCACTCTATTTGCATATCTACCAGATTTTGAACTCTATCTTCGTCAATGGTTTGCTGTAAGTTAAAATACTCTTGCTGTATGGTATTGTTTGCTCCCACAAAGTTTGTGCCGTTATCGCTCTATATATGCGCGCCTCGCCGTGCCGACATTCTCCGTAGAGCAGCTATGAATGCTGATGCTGTGAGGTCAGACACCAGCTCCAGATGTACTGCTTTTGTCGCTAAACATACAAAAACAGATATGTAGCCTTTACAGCATTTTATCCCGCGCCCTTTGTTACATTTTACATTTACAAAACCGGTAAAATCCACCCCCGTTTTATAAAAAGGACGGGTTTGGTTTATCCGCGCAGCTGGTAGATCTCCCATTATTTGGTTTTGGTTTTCAAATTTAGCTCGTCGGCATTTCACACAATGACGTAAACGCTTTTTCACTGCATTATTTCCACCCATAATCCAAAATTTTCTTCTCAACCAAGCTTGTGTAAGTCTCGGCCCCCCATGGAAAGTCATTGTATATGTATGGTCAATAATAATATCTGGTAAATGGTTATTGTTTGGTAATATGATCGGATGTTTCATTTATTCGCTAATATTGCTATGCTTTATTCTCCCGCCGACTCGTAAATCACCTTCCGAGTCCAAGTATGGGTTTAATGGTATATACGACTTTATGGGTTCAACTTATTTTGGTTATCAAGGTTGGTAATTTCTTCAAAAAATTCGGTTTGTTGTACATGTTTTACTAGTAGGTTATTAGATATATTAGTAACTACTGTTCTTGTTTATCAAGTTACCGATTACATCATTCTCATATGGTTTAGTAATTATATTTACTTTATATTGTTTTTTCATTTCTTCTTGCGTGGAGTATTTCGGTATCTGTGTTTCAGATTTTCCCTTATATGTTAAAAGCCAGTGTGGTCCGCTCCACCAAGTAGGATGTTTATTAAGTTGTGCAGCTGATATCCCCCGACTCGCACAGTCTGTGGGATTTTCTTCGGATTTAACGTAGCTCCAATATTTTGGTGGTATTAGTTCTGTAATTTGGTTTACCCGATTAGCTACGAAAGGCTTCTAACGGCTAGGATCGCCGTTAAACCACCCTAGTACAGCTGTGGAGTCTGACCAGCCAAACATTTTAATATTATGTTCTGAGAGACACGACTGAACAATTTTCATTAATTTTATCATTAATTGAGCGGCGCATAACTCTAATTTTGGTAACGTCACCTCTTTCTTCACGGGCACAAGACGTGATTTGGCAGCTACAATCACCACTGAACGTTTGGTTTTGCAAAAGATGACACACGCATACGCTTTGGTTGAAGCGTCGCAAAACCCATGCAATTCTATATTATCATTTTGGGAACATTGCAACCATCTTATGTTATTATGTAACAAGATGGTTGCAATGTTCCCAAAACGTGTGTACTTTATTTCATTCTATAGTAGCCAAGTTCGAATCCTGCGCAAAAATGGCGTTTTGGTACATTCAAAAATTATTGTAAATGTAAAATTCAAAGGAAATCATTAAGATATCATATTTCTAAATGTGGCAGATTAGCTTCCATCCTTATGAATACTACCCTTTGCCTGTTTAGGTTTTTCAGTGTAACATAATTAAACAAAAGATTCGGCAAGTTGATTTTTTCTATAGTGAGTTGAGTATAGTGAGTTTTAGTCCTAGCTACTGACTGATAGCTAATCATAATTTAATATCAAAACAAAACATTTTTTCAAAAACGCACCAAAACACCGTTTTCGCGCTGGATTTGAATTTACTTGTCATATAATAAAGTAAAGTACACGCTAAGAGCTTTCATATGACATTTAATTCATCACTGTTGAATAAAGCTAAAAAGTGGGTCCAAAATGGCGCATGGTCCTTTTATGTTTTGTAGATCCATTTTATATTGGTTCCATTCCTGGTTAATATTATCTGGCAAAATATCATTCCAATTTAGGTCAAGTTGCCAGATTGATTGAAATAAAAGCTTAAGTCTTGTGGTGACAGCCACCCTAGTGGGTCGAAAAGTTTCGATATTTCTGAGAGCAGCTCCCTTTTGTTTATTTGTGAAGTTGGTGTTGGAGAAATTTTTATGTCAAAGCTAAATTGGTCATTCAGTGGTACCTATCTTAATCCAAGGGTTTTGGTTGACTCCTGCTGCCTAAACTCAAAGGATTGATTGTTATTCGAGACATCTTCGATTAATTTTGGTTCATTTGATTTCCACTTACGCAGATTAAATCCACCAGATTTAAATAGTGCTATTATTTGGACCTTCAGATTACCAGCATCTTCGAGATGATGTTGGCCATGCAGTAAATCATCCATGAAAAGATTATTTTCTATAGCTTTGGCTGCTTCTGGGTATCTATGGACTTCATCTTTCGCTAACTGTTTCATAGTCATTAGTGATAAAAATGGAGCAGCCTTGGTTCCATATGTCACGGTGGTTAATTGGTATTCGCGCAGGGCTTCACACGGGTTCTCTCTCCATATGATTTTCTGGTAGTGTTGGTCATTTTTATGTATAAGTATCTGCCTATACATTTATTCCGCGTCCGCAACATAACCTATTTTGTATTGTCTCCATTTAATAATTATAGATAAAAGGTCATGTTGTAGGTTAGGTCCACTGTACATCAGGTCGTTAACACTATACCCCGTAGTCGTTTTTGCTGACCCGTTGAATACGACTCGGATTGCAGACGTAGTGGACTCGGCGCGTAAAACACAGTGATGTGGCAAATAGCATTCTATTGCATGGTTTTTAATACTTATTTTCATGTGGCCTAAATCAATATATTCTTTCATAAATTGTTTGTAGTCAACTGCGACTTGGTTATTTTGACGGAATTTCTTTTCTAATTGATGAAATTGGGCAATGGCTTTTGATTTTGATTCACCTAATCTTTCCTTAACATCTGATTTCATTGGTAATCGAACGACGTATC
Organism: Scoparia ambigualis; assembly: GCA_963921215.1. NCBI lineage: Eukaryota > Metazoa > Arthropoda > Insecta > Lepidoptera > Crambidae > Scoparia > Scoparia ambigualis. Next base: position 54,877,000 of record OY992502.1, on the reverse strand, counting down.
GGCCATCGGGTTGACGTTTGGTTTCAGTTTGGTACTGCTTTAAGCAATACAAATCTTCATGAGATTGGTTATCTGGGCCGGCCGGCAAATCTTCTATTTCCTAAAACTTTTTATATCGTCACAACTATTTCAAATAATATTGCAGTAATACGACTTCACGTTACCACACAAGATCCATCCTAATTGCGTCTTTTGTGCAATAGGTTGTGATTTATCTTCTTTTATTATCCCATGTAACATAATCTCCGAGTAAACATCTGCGCCCAGTAACAGATCAACAGGACGACTTTGGTTAAAGTCGGGGTCTGCGAGTTGAATGTTTATGAGATGCGGCCATGATGGTTTGGTAAATGTTTGGTTTGGTATCTTTTGGATTAGTGTTTTCATTATAAATGTGTCAACATTCATCGTAAAATCGTTATGTAATGAAGCTATGGTAATGGTAATAACTCCCTTGCAACTATTTTCTTTCGCTCCTATTCCAAAGATAACGCCTTTACATCTTTGGCGGAGGATTCCCAGTTGTTGCGCTGCATTCTCAGAATAAGTGAAGTTTGTGATCCTTGGTCAATTAGGGCTCTCATAGTTTTATAGGTCCCGTCAGCTGCCAAGATGTTGACTTGAGCAGTTGCTAATAGGATGTCGGTCATCGACTGGTGATCTTTGGACACATGTGACACACATTTTGGTTGATTAGGCTGATTGGTATAAGTTTGGTTTGTCGTCGCGTAAGCATTATGCAATAGCGAATTATGCTTTTCGTGACAATTACGACATGTTTTCTGCGAGACGCACTCTTTGCCGTTAAGGTTAATTAAGCAGTTTTTGCATAATATATTAAATTGCGAAATGACTTTCCGTTTGTCTTGGTTATTGAACTCACGGAATTTGTGACACATAAACAGCGCATGGTTTTCATCACAAATTAAACATTTATTAATAGTTGGTTGGTATGCCTTTGTAGTAGAATGGTTAATAAATGGCTTATTTTCAACATATTTATTTTTCACATTAGCTTGTTTAACTGCATCTCGTTGTTTCTTATATTGGTTGCCGTTGTTCAACACTTGGTTATAATGTTGGTATTGGTTTATATATGGTTGCGAAAATTTAGATATCTCATTTTTACGGCGAGCAGACTTTAGAGCAATGAATTTCCCTTCTAAATAGGATAAGAAATCTTGCAAATATGGTAAATCTCGTGGTTCTGATAGCGATTCAATGTAGTCGCTGTACGTTTCGGCGTCTAGCTTCTGTGCGATGAGATAAACAATCATAGGGTCCCAGGTGGATATATCTACTCCTAGATTCTTTATCGCGTTGAGACATTCATTAGTAGTATCATGGAGTCTTTTTATATTAATTGCGGTTTGTTGGTGCATGATTGGTAAAGACATGAGTATATTCATGTGCGAGTTAAAAATTATTTTTTTATATTGTATCTTTGATTTAGAATGTCCCAACAGGTTTGGTAATTGTCTGAACTGATATAAAGATGCTGTATAAGTTTTTCAGCCTCCCCACGCAGCTTGCCCTTTAAAAACTGCATTTTTTGTGCCCGAGAGATTGATTTATTTCGAGAAGAGATCTTTAAACGAATTCCATTGTTGGTAGTTGCCACTGAAAATTGATAACTCTATCTGAGGCGTAGACTTATCCCTATGGTTTGCATCCCACATTCTATTGTTGATAGCTCTTTTTATCTCGTAATACTCATTCTCATAACGGCTGAATATTTCATCATATTTTTTGTCTTCCATCTCCAAATTACTGTCTATTTCCCAGTGTAACGAGTCAATAGTAGCCCAGCGCGTTTCAATGGTCTTTAAAACATCCTGAAATTCCCACTTTTCAGTCAATAGATTGAGATTAATTTGAGAAATAGTTCAAGCTAAAGCTTTAAAATTGCTCTGCTGCTTCCTCATCATCTCGTCGATTTTACTTGGTCTATCGACGTCATGGAAAACAAATTTTAAAGATTTATGATTTATGATTTTTAAATTAGATGGAGACGGAGACCGAGTGGTCTCTCTCTCTCTCTATCTCTTAAAGATTTTTTTAACATATGCGCCTTAACATCTTCGTAAAATTGTTTGGTCTTAATGTAAGAGTCATCTTCGAAGTACGGATCATCTTCAGTTTCGTCACATAACTTTACTAATTTTTCATGGCTTCGCGAAAACTCTTTCCAGTATCCTTCTAATGACTGTAAACGACGCTTAATATTCTAAACGGACTTCAGCTCTTTTCCTTCTTTTTTAAAATTAACATAAAGTTTATTCATATTCTCCATAATTTCCTTTTGAGTAGCAAATAACTCCGCAGTGATACTCATCTTGGTAGTAGTAGTAAATAAGTAATAAAAAGGAAAGATCTTACTTGTGTATTGGCTGCTTAGACGTTCTGGTTATTTGGTTAGTCGTCCAAACGGTAAATGGTGATGAAATACTGATAACCTCAATCCTGGTTTGGTCACAGTAACACACACAGGCACACACAAATTGGTTGGTTTCTAATTAAGTGGTTCGATTATTGGAAAGTATCTCAATAAGCTGGTAACAAAGAAAGGAGTAAGTCACTGACACGTCAAGTACAAAGTTCACAGGTTCACAACGCGACAGATCCTACCTTTCCGAAGGCTCAAAGGACCAAATTTGTCGGGTGTAAGTCCAACAAATTAATATGGTAAAAACACTAAGTTGAGTTCACATTGGTATAATTGGTAAAATTATGATGGTTAATGGTAAGTGAGAGTACACGCGGCGTAGTTGGTGTCCAAACGTAAACTGCCGATAGATTATTATAATATCTACTGAATTTCAATAATTGGGTTAATTTGTATTTGCTGACTACGCGCGTCGCGACTCGCGGCTCACGAGGTTAATGTACTGTACTTCGTACACACACCATAACGTAGTGGCGGTGTGGCCAAAGAGGATTCTTTGGCCACACCGCCAGCGGGCGGGCTAATCGGGCGGGCGAAGACAGAGAAGGAAACTATACAAACTACGCGGAATATTGGCGAGCTAAACTATGGGGTTCACTTACACCGAAAACTACGGACGGACGAGCGAGCGGGCGGAGCGGGCGGAGGGGGCGTAGCGGGCGGGCGAGCGAAGCTAGCGAAGTGTCTATCGTTCCCGCAGCGCCACGGTGTCCGATTTGCGTATAAATTATATAGACACGCAACGTAAACACTACACTGCTATTCCAAAGACGAGCGTCGACTAGTCCGAATACTCGAAACGGGGAGGACGGGCGAACGAACCGGGCGAGCGGGCTGGCGGGCGAGCTAAGCTAGCAAATTTCGAAATATCCAACAATTCCAGCGAAGCTACTTGTTTACCTCGTTAAGCGCGCCCGCTTCGCTAGCTTCGCTCGCCCGCCCGCTTTGCTAGCTTAGCTCGCCCGCCAGCCCGCTCGCCCTAGCTTCGCTCGCATCGCTGACATAGGTTAGTCGGTAGCTCGCGGTGTGAACCATAAAGTTACTAGGTATAGTAACTTTATGGTGTGAACCGAAGTATGTAAAGAGATGAAACGATGTTCGCCCGCCCGCTGGCGGTGTGGCCTGCGCTTTATAAAGCATAGATTAGCAACAAATCAGATAAATAGGATGCTTTTATAATAATTGTATATTTATTATAATTTAACAAGTGCCTTTTTAAATGATCAATTAATTCAACAGTGATTAATGTTTATCATTTTCAAACAGTTGTACTTTTACTGAAAACCAGGCTGTATAAACTTTTTCGTCTTATCCTTATCGGGAGAAGAAAACAAAAAACGTCAATGTCACGTCACTAGCATTACATGACATTGACAGTGACAGTAACACTGACGGAAATTTTTTGGACAATTTGTTTTTGGATGCGCTATCGCTAAATAAAAAAATTGTAATTAATTAAAAATACTATGTTCATCTAAGTCATTCTAACTTTATGTTGTGATCTAATTGTACTAAAAATTCAACATAAAAATGGCACTAAACATAAAGACAAATCGATTTTTCAGACCACTTTTTTTAACCACTAGAACTTACTGTGAGAAATCTATTTACCAAAAACATGAAGAAGGCGAAAAGCCTCGTACGGTTCATGGACAGCCTTACCCTGAATGGCGTAAACCTTGGATAAAAAGAGACGGTGAATGGAGCAGTAAATTGTCAGTTTTCGTTGAAAAAAATCCTAATCCTGACATTATGAGTATTTTGTCAAGGATACCAGACTTAACTATACAGAAAATCAAAGATTGGTGGGTTGATATGAAGAAGCTTCAAGAAAAACAAAATCAAAAGTTTTTACCTGAACGTGTTGCAGCCCTTGGGGCCAACCTTGCTGCTGTCCATTTCTTCACCTATCGAAGTTGTCTTGTAAGGTAATCTTTACATAACATATTTTATTTGTTTTTTTTATTATTATTCAGAAAATTGCTTGAGGATTAGACACCCACTTTTTATACCAGCCAGCTCAGACCAAATAAATATTTGGTCTGAGCCAGCCAGACTATGTCTAGTTTAATATTTTTTATTTATGTTTCCATCGCAAATGCGTAGTAGGATTAAAAAGCAGTTTCAATGGAATCTTTGCCTATAATTAATTTACACCATTAACCTTATTTACCGATTTGCTGCTTTTTTTAATGTGTCAAGTTATCTTTATTATTGAAATTTTTGCATTCACAATGCTAAATACATATTATGGGCTATAATGTGATAGAGTATAGGATAAAATGTGTGGAAACTGGGGTCTCTGTAGCTTAGCGGTTAGAGCAGTGGAGTGAATCCTAAGGTCATGGGTTCAAATCCCATTCAAGCTTTCCTGAGGCTAGTTGATTTTTTTTTCTAGTAAACATTATAACCTATATGGCAATCCAAAGATCCATGGGTTTGAATCCCGTTCAAGCTTTCCTGAGACTGGTTGATTTTTTTCTTATTAAACATTTTATGGGTCAAGTTAAGTGTTGTCTTATTAATTTTTCAGGTTGAAAGACTCAAATGAATGGATTAAAGGTGACATAACAACAATTAAACTACCAGATCATTTTGTAGATGGCTACTTTGTAGAAGCCATTGATTGCTCACACTTCCATCACAATGGTATTCGATATGAGGGCTTAGAGAATCTCCGCAGCCTGAATTTCCTAAAGTGGTTATCTTTGAAAAATAACAAACATGTTGATGTGTGGTGTCTCGACAGAGTTGCAGGGTATTGCCCAAATACGTTAGAGTATTTGGATATCAGTGGATGTCAACTTTGTGAAGGTTCAATTATTGCTTTAGCTAGACTGAGATCCTTAAAAGTATTAATTGTGACGGATCCCGGTAACAATGTAACGCTACAAGCTGCACTCTCCATGTTAGAAGAAGAAAATCCTAAGCTAATGATAAATGCTATACCAGCTGAAGATACAGTACCTGAAAAGTGATTTACTTGTACAAATAACTTATAGAAATTGTTAAAAAGTAATTATAGGTTTTATATGAAATAAAAAACAAACTGTTTTTGAGGCTTTTTATGTTTTAACATAAGTTCGTACAATGATCCAATATGCTTGAACAACCTGTCCACTTAATTACTGCTTGACTATTAACTGCACACATTGCATTTCATAATATTCCTTTTTGATTACATTGTCTAAGTAAAGTGCCGTTTGTTTGGTCCTTTAGTTGGATGCAATTACATTTAAAAAGACTTGGTATGTTATAACTGTTTCAGATATTTCCTCTGATGATTTTTGTCTAATTCAATCTAACATACATTAAACTGAACACTTAAATCTAAATAAAACTTCTAACCAAGATATTTACAATTACGACATTTTGACTAAACAATTAGACTAATGCCTTACGTAGAAGAAATAAATAACGAATATGAAATGCTTTATTTAAAATGTCCTTTTCAAATAATTGCTAATATTTCTTAAAATATAATGCTATAAATTGTTATATCCAACATAGTAAATTCAGTCTAATAAAAGAAACTGCATATTATGCATTGTTTATTGACTGACAAATCCTAGAAGTACAATTAATAATATTATTATTTTGTTAAAATCCTAAACATTGGTTTCGTACATGCTAAGTTTTGAAAGTCAATAAAGCATATATAATAAAAAGCAGCTTGTTACTGTGATTAAGGTATGTTTCATATTTGTTATTACACATTTACACACATGAACATTCACTCTAAATCTCAACATATTTCCAACCTTATTCCATAGTCCTAATCTCAAACAAACTTAATATAATGGACAGTATTAAAACAAATTGAAACATTCAGTACAAACCACTGCAATCATAAACCGTGAAACAAAATTGGTTAAAACGTTAAGGCTATGTTATAAGATATTGCAACAAAATGTAACTGTAATAAAATAAAATGTATGTGAATATATTGGAAAATAAAACTTGCGGTGATACATACAAACATGATGTTATATATACATTAAAATATTAAATAACTTAACTGCTCAATTATGAAATCAACAAACTATATGTAAGTTAATTAATAGTGATACTTCTATGGATTTTACAAATCTTGATTTAATATTAAAAATTAGTGTAATGATTATAATCGTTTACTTCTAAAAAATGTCTGTTTCAAATAGACGTATCCACACATTGATGTGATAAAATTGGAAAAATATTTCAGATTGATATTTGTGGACATACAATCTTGAAACTTAATACGGCAACAAATATCTATCCATTTATATGTACTATATGGGTTTCATGTGGTCTTAAGTTGGTATTCTATATCAGTTTATCTCAAGTCTTGTTTCGAAGATAAAAAATATACGACCACATAACCTATTGTTACTCTTCTGAACTAGCAGGCGAGCATTATAACTCCAAACATTATAAAATACTGGAGCTAAGTTGCATTTTACACCCATTTGTTCAGACTAGTGTACATAACAATATAAAATGTGTGATTGTATTATGACTAATTGGTAACAACAGTTGTATGTATGCTATGATTGAAAAGTGTATATGACATTACCAATTGACTACGCCGGCTGCCATACCCAGTCTCAAAGCTACAAGTATTGTAACGTAATGGAAGTAATCAATACTAGATATTTTTAGCATGTCCGTACATAATACTTCCATGTATAACGTGCGTATTGTTCAAAAGACGCGTTCTCTCCTTTATAATTCAGAACTATCGTAGTTTTTAGACTCGGTACTATCCAGACTCCTTTATTAAGATTATATTTAACAGTGCGAAAATATCTCTTACATTTATATTTTTTAATAAATTCATTTTACGTCCGGACTCCTAAAGCAATTATCTAAATACTATTTACGCCGAAGAGATCATTTAAAAATACAATTTTGATATACATAACATTTTGTATTGGCCGAAATTTCAATTATAAATTATATATTTCTCATCTTTTATCTATATTATTAGCAATATCTAAATAAAAACTTAATTACTTTGAGAGCCGGGAACTCTTACACTAGATTAAAATAAATCTAATATTTACAATGAGATTATTATATGTATAAATATTGATTTACCTAGTGTCAATAATGATTTGAGCTTGTAAACCACTGCTGATAATGGTTTTCAAATGATTTTATACGTTCACGTTATTGATAGAAAAGACATTTTGACTTTTATGAAACTACTATTCATCTATTACATTTTATTAATGTTTGTTACCTATATCTGTCATTACAACGCGACATCGAAAAAAGAACACTTAACATAAGTCACTGTACATAGAAATAATAAGTAGATATTTATCTAATAAACGAAAAACTCTCAAACACGTGGAAGACCAACATCACAACATAAATAGAAACAATATAAAATAATTAGACTTAAAATATAGAATACCTACGCACCAAAGTTTAAAACGTTTAATTTCCATCACATTCCAACACATTCCTCAATCTCCCACTCGCGCAATAATTAAACATGTGTTATTGATATCGATGAATTGACCGACTGACATAATTTGCGTCTTTATCGTATCATCATCGTCTCGAGAATTTGCAAAGCTTATGCGGGGCTTATTCAGAAATCGGAACATAAATGCAGCATTGAATTAAGGAATCATCAAACCATATTACTATTGTTATGGAGTCAGATGTGTAAAATCAAATACCAAGGTATGCGTAAAAAATGTAAAATAAAAATACTAAAGAAAGCTAAAGCGATTAAATTAAAATATGATTGAATTATCCATTTGACAAGGGCTGATCTGTATTCAACTTCAATGTTCCGTCAATACATACTCCCTAGAACACCCTTCCGCTGACAGTAGGTACTTGGATACGTTTTGCCCCTGAACAACAATTTAAGTATAACAATATATTTATCATACTTAATAACTAAATGGAGTTATAATAGATTAGGCTTCGAGCAATTCGTTTCAGACGTCGGGCTTCTCGTATTATAAAACACAGAAAGCAATGTTTTATATCGTGCTATCGAAAAATTAAATATAATCAACACTTATATTCGCACGCGCGTGAATTTAATTTGATATCTTCTCATACTATTCATTCATTATTTAACTAATTACTACTGAGGGTAGAATTTTACAAAAACAATAATTCCAGCAAGTAGTTTACTGAAGTAAAGAACGATCTATCGATGTAGTCAAAAGAAGCAACAATGGAATACAACGTAACGTATACATAACACACCGCAACAAATGCACAACCTGACACACAAACCAACTATAAGGACTTACATATTTATACAAATATATTGAGATCGTGCCTATAGTGAGTAATGTGCTATCTTTAAACAAATAAATACATAATAATGATGCAATAAAATATGCAATTGCAACTTATATTATCGCACTAAAACCCTACAGGCATGGAAACGAAATACATAAGATACACTTAACGCGATTAGTTATGGTTTGATACATTTTTTTTGTGTTTTTCTATTGTATCTGGACGATGGGGTTGATGAAATGCTCGTCCAGATGTCGTGATGACTTAAAAAATACTCTTCCAGCAACCATTTTGCTTTTATTAGCATTACCTCCACATTCATAAATTATCGCTAGCTTTTATTATACGATTTTAACTACAATAGACCAAACTTATACATACAAGTTGTTTAGTTACCAAAGCTGGAATCACGAAATTTTGAAAAGTTAGCATTTTACTATAATATTGACGTAATGCTTTGTAGCAAACCAACACTAACTTCACACTAGAAATACTTAGGGCTGGTTTTTTAATAATAATACTTCCGAAAAGTATTACCCAACCAAACGAAAATGGCACCTGATCGCAGGTTATTGTTATGTTGCTATTTTAAAAACGTATTGACATGTCTGTGCGTTTCTTGTATCCCAGGTCTATGCAGTTTGTATCTTGAACGAGAACAACGCCACTCTACTACGAACGAAGAAACCCTGGCTAAATAAAAGCGAGGTACCATAAAAGAAATTTAATTGAATATCTTTCTTTGGTCTGGGGAATGTTGAATAACAAGAAAATACAGGAAGTGTGCATGCAATTTCAAAACAGCTGTATAACACGATAACAGAGTAATAAAATTATTAAAAATCAACCCTAAAATCAATGCGTGTAGTAGCAAAATACGCTGCTTATTGAAAATTAAACAAAATCCCAGCTTTGTCCTCTTTTTACCTTTTTCTCTGAAGCGAGAAATACAAACGGTTTCTGATTCGCAACAATAATGTTAATAGTGTTTAATTTGGAAGGTCTTTATATAAACAGGTAATCAGCTAACAGAAACAACCTTTCATTTGAATATGATTAATCGTACTTACAAGTATAATAATAAGAATAGCTTTTTTGTATTTTCATTAGTTATATCCAAAAATTTGGGTTAGAGGCAGACATTCTACGATGTAACAAAACATCTTTATAAATGCACTCAGGCATAGATACCAAATGATCGTTTTTACATCAAACACTCTTACTCCATTGTATGGCGATCTTGCAAACACACACACACAAGAATAAATAGTATCAATTCCCATTTACATTGACAACAATCATGTTCAGTACACACTGGCAGCACATCAACCTATTTCAAACTGTCAAATTTCCCCCTATACCCCAAAAGATAAGGTTCAAAATGTATTGAAGAAATATGATACATTGTGGTAGGTTGTTCAGCAGCTGGCGTCTGTACAATATTTTTCAAACACAATTGACAATGGATATGAGATTGTACACATTTGTTTTTGTAATGTGTGTATTTTGTAAAGTACAGTCGGATTCAGAAGTAGCTTAACACTTTAGCACCATCTCACACGACACACCACAAACTCGTTCGGAACAATCGCGCTCGTGCAACCATCCTTTGCAATTTTAAAAACATTATACTCTAGAGAAGTCAACTAATGAAAAATGATTTTAATCACCCATTTAATTTTAGTTGATTAATTACTCAGTAGTTGGTATGATACGGTACTTAAGTATTAAGCTACTTCTGCGGCCGACCGTTTGTAGACATTCGTTACAAAACACCTCAGCTGGTAGATTAGACACACTCAATAGTTTAGCTCGGCTAGACATTCAAAATGTAGAACCTTTTTGCGGTATTGTAAGTTTTATCAATAAATTAATAAGGTTTTGTATGTGTAAGGTATACGTATTATGCAGTTGTCTGTACTTTCACTTGTTAGTGAGTAGTGTAGTTTTACTAAATAACGAAAAGTGAAAAAGGTAACGGATGTTTTTTCTCTTTTCTTTAAACAAGCACAGTTACTCAGACCCGATTATAAATCCACAGAATTCACACCAATGTACAAATGGTTTTTATCAGTTTGATGGATATGTATAAATTGTAATAGGGAGAAAACTAACCAGGCAAAAGTGAGCTGAGGGTAGTTTAGACAACAGTTTTGTTTTCACATTTTACTCAGTAAGGGTAAAGGTACGGTCTTTTAACCTTAATTTATTATTATTTATTTTCAGCCATGGTCGTCCCACTGCAGAGCTAAAGCCTCCTTACCCTTTTTTGTGTTTCCTTTTACCCTACAATCAATAATTATTAATTGCCTTTCAATCTTCGATCACAAACAAAAACTGTGATAGAAGCTTTCAATCGTATTCCAAGTGCATAAGGTTCACTATCTGGTGGCAAAATATCTGTCATTGTCTTCGAAAGGGTAAAGGTAAAGTGTAATGTAATCTACCAGCGGATGTCGAATGCCTACTCCTGCACAACAATGGAGATGGTGTACCCTAATCGCTAACTGGCCGTCGAAGTAGGCTGCAACGCCGCAGACACGATCGGGGAGTTCACGTCTGTAACAACACGGAAATGTTTTATTGTTCGGTTTCGTTTACTTGGAACAAAGATGTATTATTGTTACTCACTCATATTTAAACGCTATTTAACGCAAAACTACTTACTACTACTTAGTAATGTGGTAAAAGCATGCTACAGGTCGCGTCATGTAAAAAGAACGCTGGAAGAAAGTGGAGGGGGTGTGTCTGCGCATAGGTACACTCGCGCACGAAAGTACTAGGCCCATTGTTTTATTTTTGGACTAGCCTTTCGCTCGCGGCTTTGTATTATTAAATAAATAAATAAATAATCTTTAAAAAGTAAAAGTAAAAAAATAATAACAATAAACAGACGTTTTTTTCAGCGTATAATATAAAAAATTAAAGTAATGTTGAAACTCCTTCCATTAAGTCGTCGTGGATAACGTGGAAACCAGATGAGGATGCGGTGTTGGTGCTAGAGGTCGCCATTTCATGGTCGTCGTTGTCGTCACTAGAGATTTCATCATCATTTAAGTCAGAATCATCATCATCATCCTCTACGCCAATAATAAACGTTTCTGTCATCATGTCAACCACATGATCGCTTTTAGAATAATCAGCCTCTATTTCCTTTACCTTGGTACATAATTTCCCCCATACTGTGGCTCCCATTAAATTTACTTTTTCATTTATTAGTTCAGTTATCTGTGTGAGGTTCCAACTTACATTTTTGCTGGCGACAAATCCCTTTATTTGGGACCAGGCCATTTCGATAGGATTCAGGTCCGGATGATATGGCGGCAAACGTAATACAGAATGGCCTGCTTCGTTTAATATGGCATCAATATTAAATTTTTTGAACTGATCTTTGTATTTTTTTACTAGGGTGTACAACTCCGGCTTTAGCATTGATTCTTCAAATTCAATGCCTTTTTGACAGAGCCAGCTTTGCATGTCTGCTTTCTTTGTATTGGACGTTGGTGCAGTATCGAGTTGTTTGTTGTGGTACGATGCATTGTTGACTACCACGACTGAATTAGCCGGTTAATTCGGCACCAGTTTAGTAAGGAGCCACCGTTCGTAGTTCTCATAATTCATATTGTCGTGGTAGTCGCCGGTTTTTGTACCGGCTTTGAACGTCAGCAAAGCATTTGGTACAAATCCTGCTTCACCACCCGCGTGCACTATTACCAAGCGGCTACCTTTAGATAGAGGTTTTTTAATGCCTTTGGTGGGACCGTCTGTCCAAGAATGGTGAGACTCATGCGAATTATCGATGTATGATTCATCAGTGTAAATGATAGGTCTTCCTTCTTCTCTATACTTTTTTAACTTTCTCAGATAGTCAATTCTTTGAAATCGAATTTGTGACTGCTCAATTAAAAGTTGTCTATTGGTTTCAGTTTTTTTCCACTGAAAACCCAATTTTTTTATTATTCGCCTTAGACTTGTTGCAGATCCTTGGAATTGTAGGTCATCCTGTAACTTCCTCCGCAACTTGCCTATAGTAGGTAATTCTTTTTCAGTGACGTGGAAATTGTGGATGATTCTTTTTATAACACCCTGGTCAAAGCTGTCAATGTCTGTTATTGGTTTTTCTTTTATTCTTTTATTTTTGCCGGGAGTTCGAAAGACAGTAAAAAATTCCGAATCTTTTGAACTTTTTACAATTCGTCTCACTGTAGACTCGGAACATTTTGTTGCCTCGGCGGTCCGTTTCATACATTGTTTTAAATTAGCAACTGCATTATTATCAGCCTCTCTCTTCATAAAACAATATACGTCATAAATAATTTTTCTCACTTTTCTATGTAAAACCATTATTTTCGTAATTAGAAACTTTTGTGCGCGATGTTATTTTGAGAATGAAAGTGACGTTGCCACAGCGCGGAAAGCAAAGGTCGACTGACGAACCAACAGCGCGCTAGCAAGCATGCGGTGCGTGACCCCCCTCCCCCGCGCCGCACCTCATACCACCAAATAGACCGATAAATCGCCTAATGCGCAGCTTGACCGCCAGCGTTCTTTTTACATGACGCGGACTATACGCGGGTACATATTATAATGCCGAATTTTAAAATACCGAATTTCATAAGACCTATGAACGGAAGGCCGAATTTTAAAATGCCTAAGTTCAAATCCAATGTTCCAAATCCCGAAGATTTATATACCTACAGTAAAGTTGATATGCCGAAGTTCAAAATCCCGAAAGTTAGATTAACCGTGTTTTTACAATGTAACTTAAATTTCTAACCTATCACGTGACCTACAGGAGTAGGGCAGCTAGTATTTCTGTTGTCTAATAAAAAAACATAACCTCGAAATTATATCTTATAAAATTTAATATTTTGAACTTTCGGTATTTTGAACTTTCGGTTATTTGAAAATCGACATATTGAGCTTCGGTATTTCGGGCATAGGTATTTCATACATTCGGTATTTTGATTTTCGATGTTTTAAACGTAGGTATTTTAGTTGTAGGTATTATGAATTTTCGGGATTTTAATACGTACCCGGCTACGCATACCTTTTATACCAGTCGTCAGCCCGTAACCACGGCCGGTGCAACTCGGTCGAAACGTCGGGTTGTAATAGGTGGTATGCGTAGGATATGCCTTTACCAAGAAGTATTGCGTTTAGTAATCTTCATTTATGCACATGGGTTTCTTGGGGAAAGTTGTTCAGTTTCATGGGTGGAACTCGCCCTTAATTGTTTTTAGACAAATAAAAATTAAAGGGTGTAAGTATAGCAAACATACAGGATATTTGTTTATTAATGCGCATTTTTTTATAAATTATAGTGTTACTTAATCTAGAGCTACAGATTTTATTTTTATTTTTTTAAGTGAATAATAATGAAACTTAAATTGATCAAACATATCCACAAAAATACCGTTGATCATGGTAAATCGACCGGGACCGCGCAATTGAACTATAGCCTGACCGCAACCGCTGTACCGCGCCTTAGGTATGCGGGGGAGTGGGAAGTAAAGAGCATGAACTCACATGAGATTCGTAGTGTCAGACAGATCTTACGATATCGAAGCACAGTTTATTGAAGCTTTATATTTACGAGTATAATTACATCCAATCCGTTTTTGTCCAGTACGATTTTTAGATAAGTACAATTAAAGAACCAATATAAATGAAATAAATCTTTAATTCTCGAAAATATATAATATAAACTTTCTTTGTTTGCTTTTCTTTTCTTAAAATATTCGGCCACTTTAAAAATGACAGTCTTGATTATCTCGAGATAATGCACGACCCATTTTTAGATATTTTATCTCATGTGCGTCTGACACTGAAGGCAGAATGACAAAATGGAGCAACTGTTTTGCCCCCCCGCCTCGCCGCTCGCATACCCAAGGCGCAGTACAGCGGTAGCGGTCAGACTATAACGTTACTGAATGATATGAAAAATATCCGATCCTGTATTACTCATTCATTCATTCATTCAATACATACAATCTTAAACTGGCAATATTTATATCGCTGTTAAGTTTCAACTACATGACTGTGTTAGAGTTTGAACACCAGTGTACCTATAAAAGTTTGCGCAAATACTCTATAGTGAAGTTATAAGCAGTTGTGTACTAACTGGTGGGCGTGTTGACCTCCGAGTGCGGCGTGAGGTTGGACTGCGCCATCAGCTTCTGGCGCACCTCGCGGATCTTCAGCTGCAGCGACATCTTAGTCGGGAATATGTCCATGTGTGTGGCCTGAGTAAACGATCAAAATATACATGAGAATCCTTTAGAAAAATACTGCAAAATGTAGTTAACGAGCTCGGTGTAACATTGAGAAGCACGTTCAGACAAATATTAGTAGTTATAGCCCGACAAATTCGTGCGCGACCTTTACGCGGATCAATTTCTTCCGTGGTAGCGCCTGGCACTGATTTGTCTGACTACAAATATAAAATTTCTTGTAGTACAAGGTAGGTTAATATTATTGTAACTAATATTTGTAAAGACAAATCAGTGCCACGGAAGAAATTAATCAGCGTAAAGGTCGCGCACGAACTTGTCGGGTATAGTAGTAGTATTAAGTTGATGAAGCAGAAGAAGTCCGTGAAGCAGACTATCACTACTCCACACTTGAGTGGCAAGGCTATCACTACTCCGCACTTGAGTGGCAAGGCACTCAACCCTGTCTTGGTAGTTGTTGTAAAATACTGGATACTAATTAACCTCTCGAGTGTCAGCGGGAATACCGGCATTCCCACGAAATAAAGTACCGTTGAGTGTCGGCGGGAATGCCGGGTGTCCCGCCAGTGACAAGGTCTATGGTTAATTTTTTACTGCCTTCAACTTATTTTAGCACATAAGAGTGTTTGACATCATTCGATTCTGTGTTCTATGCGCTCGTATATTAACTTATGATTGGCTATCGTGTTCATAGAAAAAGTGTGAGTATTGGTCGTTGAAAACAAATGGTGACGCATTTGTGAACAAGATTGTGTAAATTAATCCAAGACTATGAACATATTGTTTCATTTCAATAACTTCGGACCTCATTATTATACACCTATTATATCTGTTGTGTTAAAAAAAAACTAACCAAAATTACTCGTCGCAGAAAGTAATATTTTCTAAGGACCCCAGCGCCACTGTCATAAATGAATGACCATAGTGTTGTAGTAAAATCTAACCAACATGGCAATAATTATGTCAATAATGTGGAATATTGTTTTAGTTCATGCAGATTTCAACCCCGAATGATCATTATATCACTATGAATTACTTTGACTAATTATTTTAGCTAGAATGCTATATTAATTCTAAATAAACGACGATAAAAAACCACAAATATTTGATAACTTGCGCATCACTAGCAGTACGGTATAGACAACGTTTTCATATAATACGGTAGTGCCGGAGTCAGGAATAAGTGACCGCTTATGACGTCATAATGGACGGAAGTTTGGCATAGTGAGGGTAAGTTGATAATTTTATCGTATGATGATTTTAATTTATAAGTGGGTAGTTTGTGACTATACTCGACGAAAATAAAGAAAAAAAAAGAGGAAGGGAATCGAACCACGCACCTTCCGCATTCCGGACGGCTGCCTTAACCACTTGGCTACCGAGGTCTGGTTTTCACCCGTCAACATTTGTCAGTGCTTAGTCAACATTGCACAAAAAATTTTACGACAAACAAGCTAAGAAAGGGATTGGTTTCAGTAAGCCGCTATACCACACGGCTCCAATTCTGATAAAAATAAATGGTTATTGTGAAGAGTTGAGTTTTTTCCTTTCTACCTTATCCTAGTGAGGCCTGCAGAGGTCTCTCTCTCGCTGCAGCACGTCGACCTATCGGGATCTTTTGTACAAGAAACTTCTTATTCCTTTCAGTATGTATGTGTGTGTGTACCTGGAAGTTGGTGGTGGCCTGCGAGCTGGGGAACATGCCGTGGTCCTTGAACAGCTTGAGCACCAGCGTGCGCCGCTGCTCCAGCACGCGGCGGTGGCCCGCCTCGCCGCGCGCCGCCGCCGCGCTGCCCGAGCACGGCGTGCGGGGGGACATCTCGTCCACGCTTTCCGACGCTAAAGTGGGGTACAGATTGTTGAGTATTTAAGTAAATTTTTTTTTATTGTCAACAGGTAAGCGCTTGGCCTTCGCCTCACCTGATGGTAAGTGATGATAAGGCCGAAGGTGGAAGCGCGCGTCACCCGGAATCCTCAACCACTGAGGAACTGGCTATCTTATCTCAAACTGCCGGAACACAACAATGCTATAAACATCGTTGTTATGGCGACAGACTTAGATAAGATGGTGGTAGCTAGCCAGGCGGACTTAACAGCCCTACCACCAACCGAAAATGATTTAAATCAAAGCACACTTGCACTTTGAGACGCTAAGGTGGGGAAATAGTAGATTGTGTCATACATAAGGTAAAAAAATGATGTATTTTAGGCAAAAGCGATTTTTTTTAATGCAGAGCGAAGCGAAGGATGCGCCTCTAGCGAGGGATTCTTTAGTAGAACCCTGAACGTAACGACCGCTGGTGCACTTAAAGGCGAACCAAGTCGTCCTTTTCGAATAGATGGGATGAAAAGATTGTTTAGTGAGTGAACTGTGAAATGATTACAATGAAAGCATACTAAAAGACCTATAACTTTGAAACAACGCTAAAGTGGGATAGACATTGTTGAATACGTGTAGATAAAATGTTCCAAAGCACACTTATATGCTACGCGAACGTTAAAACGTGTTTGGGGGTTCAAGTCACACGCGTCCGTAGGTTTACCCTTGAGACCCTACACCCAGGGCTTGGAATACGACCTTTGACTTAGATAAGGCACCGGTATTCATAATACAGGTTAACCGATGAGTACCGGTATGTAGGATTGTAGTAGTACCGGTAATACCGGTATACTGTATTATATCTGTATAATAATACAGATATAATACAGTATACCTACCGGTACTAATATCGGTACCATGTAACCAAATCCATTAGTGCGAGCGAGAGATATCGAGTAGATAAATAAGTGGCGCTTGGATTGGCTAACTGCGCTGCATTTCGCACGGCCGCAGTGACAAACTGACTGGCCACATCGCAGATAGATACCGGTATTTTTGAGGTACTACGCCGGTAGGTACTCGTGGAAGAATCGGTATCTAGCAACCGAAATGGAAAATACCGGTACTTACCGATATAATACCTGTATTTTCGGTACCGGTTCCAAGCCCTGCCTACAACCAGTGGCGTGCCTAGGGCTTCAGATTGGGCAAGCCACGAAACCTGAAGTTCCTAATCTTGCTACCTAGGTACAATGTTGGTGCCCATTTGTGACACTAGCCACATTTTTTACTTAAATCGTCATAGGCCGTGGCATTCCAAACGTTCTTGTCGTTGGTAAAAAAACAGGCTATTACCTTCTATTACATCTTGAATGTGATTTTTGAGAATTTATTTTGGCCAATTTAGGAGTTCTTTATCTCAGAAACAAAAATACATTAACAGTATTTACTTATTGAATAGTGTAGAATAGCTATTGGCATAGTACGTAGAGGCCTCGCTTTTTGTAAATTTCGCTTAACTTTTATTTAAACTCAAAATTGCAGAGAAAGATTTTCATAAATTGCGCGAGGTCACTTTTTTGAGCTCCTGGATTGAACTAAACAAATGAAATAAAAAAATGAAACAAAACCAAAAAAACTTCGAAAATCGCGTTAAGTTAACTGTGAATTTCTCTTATCTACGATAATATTATTGAGTAAAATTTACCAGAATAATTGTTACTTCATGAGGAATAAAAATGTTATAATGAATTTATTATCCTATTTCGATGAAAACTATAAATACAACTAAGTACAAAATTACAACAAAATGCGATGCGCCTGCCGTCCGAACTTAGCTTATTCTCGCAGAGTGGAGATTCGTAATCGTAATATTACGCATGCATTTATTATCCTATTTCGATAAAAACGATAAATACAACTGGAAAATTACTACAAAATGCGAAAATGGGCATTTTGCGCGGGAATCACAGTCGATATGTAGTAGGCCTCTACACTTAATTTATTAATTATTACTTAATTATTAGAATGGAAGCAACCAACAATCCAAAGAGTTTTTTACATAGACCTATTATAATTAATGCCCTAGATGACTTTTAATAGTTTGCGAAATACATAAATCATGTGTGATGTTCAAAGAATTTATTTACCTCTGCCTTTCGTATGCCAATCATCAACACGTTTAAGTACACATTTGTTTGCAACACATCACATGCTCAACACATCTTAGTTCGTCACAGAGACCAATAAAGCGACGAACTGAACTCGGAACACATTTTTTATCACAAATTACGAAAACACTTGTTAGGTACTTAAAAACAATCCCTCAAATAAAGTGAAGTGTGACAATAACAAAGAATAAAAAATGGCTGGCTGCTGCCTGTGGCTGCTGCACAGCACAATCGCGTATTAACGCTCGCCTCTGATTGGTTCGCCCGAGCTCGAGCTGTCGTCGGTCGCCTCTGATTGGTTCGCCCGCGTTTAAGTTGCACGTGATTCGGTAGAAATAAAGCCTGATTTGGAGAAGGCCTTACTTGCGAACTTCATAACGCAAGCTGGCTTTGACGAATAGTATGAATTTCTCATAGAATCTATACATACTTACGCAGTATTATGTTTATAGAGTAGCAATTTTGTTAAAGTTAGAAGAGAGCGGATATACTTTAAATCCGAAGCCCGGTTGCAAGCCAACTTGTGCGAGAGAGATGTAAAGCGTCGCACGATTTATACGCAGCTTTATGGGATTTGTTTGGTGATTCTTAATATGAGAAACTTATAAAATTGATAATTTGAATGCTGATGAAAGAAAATTAACAATGGTAAAAAATATTAAGTGATTTTAATAATTGCGTTTTACCAGTAGTGATATTGAGTTTTTGTTAGGGCAAGCCGGGCTTTTCGGCTTGTATGAAGGTACCGCCACTGCCTACAACCGTGGATGGTGCTAAAGAGTAACATTGTCTCTAAGTGGTAAAGCCACGTTGCGTTGCAGCACGAATTGGGCTGGCTCGCCCGGCGTAATACTCCCCCTCAAGAAATATCAACCCCCCCCCCCGTTTTAAAATTCCTACTCTTTCCCCAAAGAGCCCAAAGCCGGCAAAGCATCTGTCTCTTCCCTGGTTTTCCGGGTGTCCATGTGCGGCGATGATTCATCATCATCATTAGCCTACAAACGTCCGACTGCTGGGCACAGGCCTCCCATGTGGACAACAGCACGTGGGGATGTTGGGCCATAACCCACCACGCTGGCCCAATGCGGGTTGGTGCGGCGGTGATGATTACTTTCCATCAAATGAGAAAAAGAAACGTAGACACTTTCTGTTGCCGACACGGGACACTATGAATCAGTGGCGTGCCTAGGCACGTTCAGATTGGGGCAAGCCACGAAACCTGAAGTTCCTAATCTTGCTACCTTGGTACAATGTTGGTGCCCATTTGTGACACTAGCCACATTTTTTACTCAAATCGTCATAGGCCGTGGCATTCCAAACGTTCTTGTCGTTGGTAAAAAAACAGGCTATTACCTTCTATTACATCTTGAATGTGATTTTTGAGAATTTTATTTTGGCAATTTAGGCGTTCTTTATCTCAGAAACAAAAATACATTAACAGTATTTACTTATTGAATAGTGTAGAATAGCTATTGGCATAGTAGGTACGTAGCGGCCTCGCTTTTTGTAAATTCCGCTAATTTTTATTTAAACTTAAAATTGCAGAGAAAGATTTTCATAAATTGCGCGAGGGCACTTTTTTGAGCTCCTGGATTGAACTACTGTTCTAAACAAATGAAAAATGAAACAAAACCAAATAAACTTCGAAAATCGCGTTAAGTTAACTGTGAATTTCTCTTATCTACGATAATATTATTGAGTAAAATTTATACCAGAATAATTGTTACTTCATGAGGAATAAAAATGTTATAATGAATTATTATCCTATTTCGATGAAAACTATAAACAACTAAGTACAAAATTACAACAAAATGCGATGCGCCGGCCGTCCGAACTCAGCTTATTCTCGCAGAGTGGAGATTCGTAATATTAAGCATGCATTTATTATCCTATTTCGATAAAAACGATTAATACAACTGGAAAATTACTTCAAAATGCGAAAATGGGCATTTTGCTCGGGAATTACAGTCGATATGTAGGCCTCTACACTTAATTTATTAATGATTACTTCATTATTTGAATGGAAGCAACCAACAATCCAAAGAGTTTTTCACATAGACCTATGCCCTAGATGACTTTTAATAGTTTGCGAAATACATAAATCATGTGTGATGTTCAAAGAATTTATTTACCTCTGCCTTTCGTATGCCAATCATCAACACGTTTAAGTACACATTTGTTTGCAACACATCACATGCCCAACACATCTAAGTTCGTCACAGAGACCAATAAATAAAGCGACGAACTGAACTCGGAACACATTTTTTTATCACAAATTACGAAAACACTTGTTACTTAAAAACAATCCCTCAAACAAAGTGAAGTCGTGTGACAATAACAAATAATAAAAAATGGCTGGCTGCAGCCTGTGGCTGCTGCACAGCACAATCGCGTATTAACGCTCGCCTCTGATTGGTTCGCCCGAGCTCGAGCTGTCGTCGGTCGCCTCTGATTGGTTCGCCCGCGTTTAAGTTGCACGTGATTCGGTAGAAATAAAGCCTGATTTTGAGAAGGCCTTACTTGCGAACTTCATAACGCAAGCTGGCTTTGACGAAGAGTATGAATTTCTCATAGAATCTATACATACTTACGCAGTATTATGTTTATAGAGAAGCAATTTTGTTAAAGTTAGAAGAGAGCGGATATACTTTAAATCCGAAGCCCGGTTGCAAGCCAACTTCTGCGAGAGAGATGTAAAGCGTCGCACGATTTATAAGCAGCTTTATGCGATTTGTTTGGTGATTCTTAATATGAGAAACTTATAAAATTGATAATTTGAATGCTGATGAAAGAAAATTAACAATGGTAAAAAATATTAAGTGATTTTAATAATTGCGTTTTACCAATAGTGATATTGAGTTTTTGTTAGGGCAAGCCGGGCTTTTCGGCTTGTATGAAGGTACCGCCACTGCTATGAATCAAAACTTTTTATTGATAAGATATCAATTTCTGTAAAGCAGAGTTTTACTGTCCCACTAAAATAAAAGTTTCAGTTGATACAACCTTTCAATTAAAAAAATGTAAGTATAAATGTTATATATATGCCTAAGGAGCATTCACTGAGCAAAAGAAAACACTGAAAAAAAATTGGTTGCCTGTAAAGTCGGTATACGGGCGAAAGTTTTACGTGACAACGACTTTGAGTGGTAAAATAATTTTAATGTGAATATTCATTCGTATAGTAGGAAGAAGGATGAAATAATAGTAACAATTTAAAACATTTATTTATACAAAGAATTATATTTAAAACATTAATTTATACAAAGAATCTCGCACTGAATTTCATATTAACAAAATCTTAGGCGGGCTAACCATGCCCGAGTGGAAGGGACGCGTGCCTCTCACTCGCTCTCATTGTGAGCGCATAACGTGAGCGGAGCGTAACGCAGTTTCTTGAAGTGTCACCCGGCAAACCAATTTATAAGACGTTGTCACGTCAAAAGAAGATCAAAATAACAACTCACCCCTATAAGAGTCCAGGTTGAAGTCAGGCCCGAAGAACGTGTTGCCGACTAGCTTGGTGGTGGTGTGCGGCGTGCCGTACGAGTGCGGCGTGGGCATGCTGCCGCCGTTCATCAGCTCCGACTCGGTTTGGGCCGGCACTGGGGTGGGCTCCTCCTCTGTTGGAAATAATAATACATACATATAATCACGTGACGTGACGACCTCCGTGGTCGAGTCGTTAGCGCGCTGGGCCTGGCGTCGCGCCATCTCTGAGGGTTCAATTCCCGGTCGCGTCAATTTAGAGAAAACTGTTTTTCTGAATTGACTTCGGGTGTGGGTGTTTTTCTATGTTTATGTATATTTATCCGTTATATTACCATATTAACGAGCTTCAAAAGAAGCTTATCTTGATGATTGGTGTGAGCGTAATCAATTTTTTTTATTATTATTATCACGACTATTATTCACGAAGAATTAGTCAGAGACTAGGTAATGAGGACAGCAAAAGGAATCCTCTAGCATAGTCCACTTTTCACCAAATAGCGACTGCATATGTGTTTAGCGTGACAGGTGGTAAGCCCATCGCCGCTATATGCTGTTAGAAGTATGTGCAGTCTTTAGTCCGTTAGTCGCCATTTACGACACACAAGGGAAGAGAGGGGGTGGTAGTAATCTTTCACCGCTACGCGACACGGCTAATAATAATAATGATATTAAAACAGTTATTACAACTTTACTATCATCTTTCTACAAACGTCCCACTGCCTGTGAACGTGTTCAATTTGCCAGTTAAATAACTTTATAAAAATCAAGAGCCAAAAGTCAAATTCGGCCAGCTCGGTGGGTTATATCCGCCTCCATTTGGTGGGGCACCGGGGTCGGCCCCTCCTTTGTTTTTTTTATTTTACAATTTTGAAAAACTTTTAGCTAAGTAATACAAAGTCTATAAAAAAATAAATAAAGTAAATCAAATTACAAGTTTTCACATAGGTAAATGTATAGAATAAAATATATTGTTGGGTATACATGGACATTACAAACTATTTCTTTAGTGATTACTAGATTTTGCCCCTAACTTCGTAGGCGTGGACTATATTATTATTCTAAAGGGAATCCTTTACCGGGATAAAAATTATTGTATTGTATTTGTATGCAAAAATTCGTGATGATCAGTAGAGTAGTTAAGACGTGAAAGAGTTATACGCATGAGAAATTTTACACAATTTGTATGTAGCTTAAGTAAAAAAAATCACTTTAGCAAGCAAAACAACAGATAGATAGCTCATTAATCATAGACTTAACTCCGATAGTCTTCCTAATAAATAAATTAATAAAAATTACACCCACATACCCATTTTATTGTGTTTCTTCCTAAGATACAGTTGGGGGCTGCAAGGCACCACCATGGCCCCAGGGCTGCAGGCCTCCGGCTTGAACTGCGGCAAAGTGCTGAACTTCTGCTCGAAGTTGACAGTCTCCAACACTCTGCGAAGGAGGGCGCTGTCAGGGAATACTCGCTGCTCTAGTTCTCGTAGAATAGACATGACCATAGATAGATAGATAAATTCTTTATTGTACATACATGTGACTAACACACGGGTGTTAGTCACATGTATACGGATTCACAAACATTACTATGAGGTCTCACAGTGCGCTCGGACGCACAGGGTTTCAAAAACCTATTCATAAACAGCACTTGAGTGGCCACCGGCGCTATGCGTCCCTTATAATGGACGCATAGCTAAGGTAGCCAGGCTTGTCATACGAAACACACTAAGAATTTGCTTAGACAAGTAATGTTTGTGAATACGGGTGTATGTAGTAGTGATAAGTACTTAATAAATCTAAAGCAAAAGCATGACGTACTTTATAAAGCTGTGGAATTTTTTGCGACGATTTCTCCACAATTCAAAGACGTCTTATATAAGTAGTAGGCAAAAAATAATTTTGGACGATTAAAAAGCACTTTAAAAATAAAGTTTATTCGATTAAATTAATTTTGACTAATAATAAAAGCATTGCTTTTGTTGAAAGATTATGCTATCAGCAAAAGCTTTTAACGGAATAACAATAACTTCACATTTGATATGTAGTATAAAAGTGTTAAACTACTGGTCGAAGTTCACAGTCTCCAACACTCTGCGAAGGAGGGCGCTGTCAGGGAATACTCGCTGCTCTAGTTCTCGTACAATATACATGAGCATAAACGTAGTTACTTGTATGTTAAGCTGTGGATTTTTTTGCGTCATTTTTCTTCACAGACGTTCTCAATGAGTACTAGTAGGCAAAAAAAAGTTTAGATAATGTCAAAGCACTATAATAAAAAGTTTGTTTGAATAAATAATTTTTGACTTTTGATACTATGTAGTTGAAGCAAATGTTTGCCAGTAAGTGTATCAGCAAAAGCTTCTGACGACAAAACCAATTGCTTCACACTTGTTGTTGTTACGTACCTAGTATAAAAGTGCTAAACTTCTGCTCGAAGTTCACAGTCTCCAAGTGCAACACTTTGCGGAGTAGGGCGCTGTTAGCCCTTTAACGGTCACAGCATGTTCAAATTTTTTATTGGTTTTCGACCTTATCTCAAATGTATAAAGTTCAAAATTTGGTGGGAATATGCATCCCTCTGCCCGTTAAAGGGTTAGGGAATACTCGTTGCGCTAGTTCTCTTAGAATAGACATGATCATACAATGCAGATGACGCAAATTTTAGCCAGTAATTGTATAAGGAAAAGTTTTTTGAAAGAAAGAACAAATTGTTTCACACTTCTTTGTTAGTATAAGGCTTTCAAAATTATAAATACTTTAAAATCGTACGTTTAAAATAAATAAACAAGGCCACCATTTGTTTTTTATTAATTTATTTCAATATTCTTTAACATCGCTAATTAATAACCCTTCTAATAACTTTATAATCTAAACATATTAACAAATATGCCATATTTTTATTTTGTTACTTGCACTTTGTATGTTACCAAAACATTTTAATGTTTTTAATGAAGAACTATTAACTTAAGTAAAAAAAATGCTTGGACTGGACGAAGACAAGGTAGGTAGCCATACTTTTAGTCTTTAGTGGTCTCTGTGGACAGTGTGTTGACGTTTTTAATAAGGAACTTGACTTATAGGTCAGTTAAAAAATGCATGGGCTGAACAGAGCCTAGATAGCTATAGTTCTAGCCTTTAACCGCCGCTGTAGTCTATTAGTTAACCACCGATCAGGGGGGTTACTCTCGAACGCAAACTCAATCTTAATACAATTCCAATGCGATTAATATGTATCGATATTGGGATAAGTATAGATAATTCCGGAACGCCATCTCGATAATAATTTGTTCAATCAATTTCTATGCAATTTAATTCCAAAGTCGCTTACAAAAGTGCCATTTGACATTTTTTTGATTTGTGATTGGAAATTGATTAATGCAATTCTGTTTCAAGAGTAGCCTACCTGATACGAGCGAGTCTAGCATGCGCAACACGAGAAAATTTTCTCGACCCGTTTTCTCGTGTTATGTCTATATACGATATGTCAAAAAAGACATAATAGTAGTTTTTGCTTGTCTGTCGTAGTTTTGTCTACAAACTCTAATGGCGGCTCCACATTAGTGCGTGCCCTCCACATTCACGGGATGCTCACAATCGTTCGTGAAACCCGTCGCGAAATGGACGTAGAAGCTGCTGCTGCAATAACTTTGAATGCTGTGGCAACATACTATTTAGACGTCCAAAACATTATTAGAAAGCGTTGGAAAAAAATAAGATGGTGGATGACGAAATACAGCGTAACCGATCAAAGTATAGTCTGGAGTAAACTGATTAATTTCCTCTTTAGTAAACTGGCACGGGGCCGTGAATGTGAATTTGTACGCCTGAACGCCGCGTGAACCTTTTGTCGCGGGACAAAATACGCGCGCGATCACGCCTGTTCCCCGGTCAGATCGGGGAACAGGCGTCCATAACATGCAACATAATTTTGTCGAGTTTTGACAACTGTAACCGAGATAAATTGTGAAGAGAGAATATCGTCCGCGACATATCTCGTATTGCGCATGCTAGGCCCGCAGGTGCGCTTCTACCAACGGCCTTATCATCACCTAACATCTGATGGGGTTTTAAGGCCAAGTGCCTACCCGTAGTGGAATTAACAATTAAAAAAAAAATATTCGTAGTGCACTTGACTTGGTTTGTAAGAAAGTGCAAGTTCGAAATCTGATTGTGTAAATTTATTGATTTTCCTAATTATAATTTTATTTAATTACTTCGTTAGTAAATTGTATAACAGTGACAGTTTCTAGCGTACCCTTTTAATCGTAGAAATCGCTTTAATTAGTTGTGTCTGTGTGAAAGCCTGTGCGTGTTCGTGAGCGTATGTGTTTGTATGCGTGCGTGCGTAAGTGTGTTTGTGCCTGCGTGCGTACGTGTGTTTGTGTCTGCGTGCGTATGTGTAATGTCGTGTCATCTATATCGTTACCTGTCCCGCCCATCCTCGTTGCCCTTCTTGAAGAGACTTTTCTTGAGCATGGGGCTGGGTAGGTCCGCGTGTTTGGGCGAAGGCAATGATTCAATGATCTCGTGCGGAGTGGGCGGGCCACTCTCCGAGCGGGGAGTTGATTGTTCCGCGCTGCCGTTGGAGCCAGTCGACGTGCCTGCGACGGGAAAATATAACACATATAACACTTAGAACGCGGCGTCACTAGACACAATATAAATTGTAATCATTGAGCACTGATCAGTGAGCGGCCGCAGTTGAAAGGTACATAAATATACATACACACATCACGCCCGTTTCCCGGAAGAATAGGCAGAGACCACAGCTTTCATCAATCAATCATTTGCTACGATTGACACACAGCCCTCGCTTTACTTACTCTCGTAACGCGCCTCATACATGCTCGTCGATTTAGGGTACTCTTGACTTAAAAGCAATAAAAGAAAACATTAGAATATGTTTACGTAAGTACAAATACTAAAGCAACGCCCGCCAAAGTATTGTGTATACATTGCGGGTGGGATAGGAATACTGCCCGTATTTGCATGCTGCATCCAAGCTAGATAGACCAGTGAGTTGGCGACGTTAACACTAATTATATATTTTTATTGCATGTTTATATGTCATGGATTTTCCCGTTTTACGCCTTATTTCATTATTTACAAATACTAATAAAAATTACCTCGACTAAGTCGCTTCTGCAATGGCGCGCGGCCCAACTGCGCGGGCGTCGGCGCCAGCGGGAATGGACGGGCTTCTTCTACGGGGGTCTCCCATTGGCTAAAGACAAACACGTAAGACATTATAGAAAAAAATATTACACTTACATATTATTATAAAAAGTTAACAGTTATTAAAAATGTAAGCACTTATGAATATTACTACTCTATCTTTTCTACGAAGGGTTTCCCATTGGCTAAAGGCAAAGAAATAAGACATTATGACAAGGGCATAACTAGGAAACTCAAAAAAAAATTATTATATTTTCATATAAAAAACAGTTAAGTATAAAAAACCACTTGTGAATGTCACTACACTATCGGTTCGTAAGTTTACAGGGCAGGAGACCTTATACTTAGAAAAACCAGCAAGTAACTCAGCAAGATAATTTCTATATTCCCTTTCTTTTGCAGAAGCAGTAAAATTAAAATACATTACAACATAGAAGCTAGGGCACTTCCCACTAAAAGAAAAATAATGTGCGGGACTTTAACGATTTATACTCATTTCGAACAGCTCGATCGAGTTCTGATAACCAGTAAAATACTGGCAGATACAGATACAAATCAGAAATATTAATTAAGAGATAAAAATATTAATCTTAATAAATCAAAAAGTATGTAGGTACTTACACATTTGTGGGTTTAGGCACAGACTGGTTGTTGCTTTGCGATACTATCACAGATTGGCCACTTTGCACGCTTTGGTTATGGTTCTTATTGACTTCCATTTCTATAAAAGAATACATCAAATTATTGACATGAAAGAAAATATATTTAACAAGAAATTAATTATCCCTGTGAATTTTCATGCAGTAATTTGATCAAACAAATTACCAGGTTTATGTTGTACAGTACAAAGAACTACCAACATATCTTATGATAAAAATAAATATTTTAATCCTTATTTCGAAGGCACTAAGGTTGAGTTTCTCACCGCTGCTGAAAGGCACGTAGAGCCGTTGCAGCTGCACGTACTGTAGCTGCGTGTCCGCGTTGGCTGGGTTCTCATTGGCTTGGCTCGCCTTGATCAGCAGGTTGCCTGACGCGTCCACGGACAGCGTCAACGGACCTGGTGGTATGAAGATCAAAAATATTCATATTGTCTACATTATTTTAAAGGCTTCGCCCTTCAATCAACAATACAACTAGATGTCAGGTCGGCGCTAAAAATGTGTCTCGGTAAATAAGAGCGCACTTGAGAAGTGAGCTCTTATTTTCTCGCAAGGCAATAACAGGAGAAGTACTTTATTTGTTGCCCCTTAAGGTTGATTTCACCACTAAATGTTATTGACGTCTTTTAATTTCTAAGTGACCGGAGTAATTTATTGCTTTAAAAAAAGTATTTATTCACGTGGACAGAATTTAGCTTTGATTTTGTACGTGACGCGTTATCTAGTTGGTATTGTTGATCGAAGGCTTCGCCAAACAAAACACTCTGTTAACACTTAGAACGCGGCGTCACTAGACACAAAAGAAATTGTATGCCTTGATAAGTGCGCGGCAGTTGAACGGTTTAAGAATCCTTAAATTAGCTCGCACTCAACAGACAATCAGTGTCCGTTTTTTTATATAGGAGAGAATGGAACATAATTATAAATTCTATAATACCAACGCAACGTCCCCCAAATAAACGGTCTTCTAGTCTCATCCAAAACAACGGATACGCTCGAGTAGTCAGTCAAAAATTCGGAGAAAAAGGACATCGACAATCGGCACTAAAAAAAGTCTGTAGTGTGCTAGCTCACCAAAATCTACCAAAAGCTTATAAATATAATAGGGTCGTTTATTCTACAACAGGAAAGTGTTTAGCCTATAACACTTCTGTTGATAAGTGACGATAATAATATGTACGCTTTCAGCTTCACATTACCGCTAGATACCACCAGTGGGCTAATTATGTAACTTCAACACCTATCGCAATACCTTTCAAGTGCAAGTACATTGCTTTAATAGTATACTTATATAAAATTAATTAAAAAAAAAATATTTAAAATAGCGAAGCAATGTACTTCTATTAGAAAGGTATATCGCAATACGTTTCAAATAGAAATACCTTGCTTCGATATTAAAGTTATACAATAAGCCCCAACACTACTATTCTGGTATTTTCCATCGTCCACTTCACAATCATGTGTCAGTAGTAGCCTCATTGTGGCAATCGTCGTTTAATAATATCAGAATCGAGGCTTAAGGTTCAACACTGTGTGAAAAAATTAAGACATTGTAATAATAAGTAAACAAAATAACTCACCAGTTGTATTATCGCCTATATTCCTCTTCACTAACGTGACACTCTTCACTAAGGCGTTGCTGAACGACGTCGACGTCTGCGAAGGCGCCATCGATTGGGCTATCGACATCGATTGCATCGACTGTGGCATCGACTGCGGCATCGACTGCGGTATCGACATCCCAGTCGATATCACTTGGACACCGCTAGAGGTCGGCGAGTTCATAATTGAAGCTATAGCGTTATCTAAAGCTGCTTGAGTGGTTAAGTTGGGTGTGCTTAGAGATATGCCTTGCACGCTATTGGTTAAGCTCTGAGTGCTGGAAGACATCGATTGGGAGGGGTGAGGCGACATAGGCACTTGATTGGGCATACTCGTCTTGAGGTGTGTGTACCATTGCCGGTGGTTTTCGCCTGGGAACATATTTTTTTAATGTTAGCGCTAAAAATAGAGCCGGCTGCTGCTGCTAGGGTTGTTTCAACAAAATTTAAAAAATGTTAATATGCAATTTTTTTTTCTTATTATGCTTGTGTTGTACTGAATAAATTGATTTTATATAACTATCTATCTAGTGCCTTACAAATAAACACAAAATAAGCTACGAGAAGTTATTCCGTGTTTTGTTGCTGTCATGTAAACGTAATTTCAAAATGGTCTTATTCTAAGAATAAATCCTTATTTACTCGCGTGTAAATGAACTTTACGTTTCACCAACGCTTAACCTAATGATAAAGTAACTACACTAGAGTAAATTCTTATACCGCCAATTTTGGCCGAGCTAGCCCCTATTCTTAGAATACATGTCACTAATGTCATTTAAAGCAGCCTTCAAATTAATATTGTAACCTAAAAATGGCGCGTCGTTTGAGATTTTTGATTGACGAATCTGATAGTAGTTATGAAGATTATTTAGACCCACACCCGAGATGTTTCAAGGAATTAACAAATTACTTAAAAGATTAACAACAACATTTTTTTTGATCCCATCGTCAGAAACGTCACGTCAAACAAAGAATGTTACGCCAGAAAGTAAAAAAGTGTAAAGCGCCTTTAACTATAAGAGAGCGAGAACCACAAAGTGCGAGTATAACTTATTCTTACATTAGCTGCGTGGTGAAATGAAATACAAGTTATACATATGACAAATCTAGGGAGTAAATTTATACTCGGGTAGCTATTCTCGTGTAATTTTGATATTGGTGAAATCGGGTCAGAGACAAAACACAGAACAACTATTCCGACCTTATTCTCCGTTTATTTGTAAGGCACCTACCGTCTTATTAATAAAAATTGCCAAATGTCTCAGTTTAAACTGACGCTGTCTCGATTTTGTTGAAGAGACAGATAGAGGCAGCGTCAATTTAATCCTAAGTGTAACTTTAATCAACGTTTATTAATAACAGGGCTAGTGTTTAAGTTAAGTTTAAATTATGGTAGTAGGGTAGGTATAAAATTTTAATATAGCCTATGTCACTTGGGAAGAATGTAGCTTTCTAATGGTCAAAAAATTTTCTAAATCGGTCCAGTAGTTTCGGAGCGTATTCAATTCAAACAAACTAATCTTTCCTCTTTATAAAACTAGTATAGACTAACCGGTATCAGCATGCGTGGATTTGAACGCGCCCCCAGTAGGCTGGAACACTTTGGAGCCGCCTGGGCTCGAAGCCGTTATACCTCCCAGCAGGTTGTCCGAAGAGCCCGCCCTGTGTGCAAACGGGGACTCGAATAAAATATATTGTTACGTTAGCCCCTTCGTACACAAGGCTACGCAAATCTTCGATACTCGGACGATTTTAGTCTCCAAGCGACTACCGCCATACAAATTGGAGTCGCGGGACAAATGTCGGCGACGCGACTCGTGTACGAACCTCAACGGATTTGTATGGCGGTAGTCGCTTGGAGACTAAAATCGTCAGAGTATCGAAGATTTGCGTAGCCTTGTGTACGAAGGGGCTAACTGTTACCGTGTCGCGTAGCGGTGAAAGAATACTACCACCCCCTCACTTCCTTTGGGTGTCGTAAAAGGCGACTAACGGACTAAAGACTGCACATACATACAACAGCATAGAGCGGCGATGGACTCACCACGCTGAGCACATGTGCAGCCGCTATTCGGTGAAAAGTGGACTATGATAGAGGACTGCTTTTGCCGTCCTCATTGCCTAGTCTCTGACTAACCCTTCGGTTTATACAACTTTATTACTCATTAGGACAAATGTCATGTCACTTACATGAGTACATTAAATACTTTAAAAAAACCGGCCAAATGCGAGTCGGACTCGCCCATGAAGGGTTCCGTAGCAGCAAGTAACATCGTATAAAAGTTCTTGTAGTTTGTTGTAACTTTGATCGATGTTTTAATAATAGTGTATTTTTTTAATTTATTAATTTATGACGTATTAAAAAAAACTAACTAGATCTCGTTCAAACTAATTTTCGGTGGAAGCTTGCATGGTAATGTACATCATATATTTTTTTTAAGTTTTATCATTCTCTTATTTTAGAAGTTACAGGGGGGAGGGGGGGGGGACGACACACATTTTACCACTTTGGAAGTGTTTCTCGCGCAAACTATTCAGTTTAGAAAAAAATGATATTAGAAACCTCAATATCATTTTTGAAGAACTATCCAGAGATACCCCACACGCATGGGTTAGATGAAAAAAAAATTGAGTTTCAGTTCTAAGTATGGGGAACCTCCAAAAATTTATTGTTTTTTTTCTATTTTTGTGTGAAAATCTAAATGCGGTTCACAGAATACATCTACATACCAAGTTTCAACAGTATAGTTCTTATAGTTTCGGAAAAAAGTGGCTGTGACATATTTGTTGAACCCGTACGACAAACCGATGCGGCGACGGAGTAGCCAGTATGTAAGGCGGTGGTCCAACTTACAAAATTTCTTGATTTTTAATATAATGTAACAATTTTTTTTAATATAATAAGTGGCATCCCTTAGTTCCTCTTCGGGGATAATAGTCATGATTATATGTATGTATCATATAATATCCTACCTCGCTTTGATCGGCTTGGGGCGGCGCGCTAAGTCGTGGTGAGGCAGATAGTCGCGTGCATCGATGCCTTCGGAGTCCGAGTCGGTGACCTTTTCGCCGCACTTCAGGTCGATCTCTATGGTGTGGGGGGTGGGCAGCTCCTCGCATAGGGTCTGCGTTATCTGTTGATAGAGTATTAGTTTAAGGATTAATTAAATTTGATTTAGTCAGTTCCACGTACAGACGCCAAGCTTCAAGCTACCTACAAAATGTCAAATTTCTTCAATGCATTTTGAACTTTGTCTTTGGAATATAAGGATCAATATCGATTGGAGAAATTTGTCAGTTTTGGATAAGTAGCTTAATCTATAATAGGCGTGTGTACATAGACCAGATAGGAGACGTTCTCGTTAAAAGTTAGATAAAGAGTAGGTACCTGAAACGAGGAGCATATAAAGAAAGAATGAAAGAAAATACATTTATTGACACACACTACAAAATTACATACATATAAAAAATAATAATTATTATATGAATAAAGACGTAACAATATAAAGCTAAAACAAAAGACTAAGTGTGGCCAACTAGGCCCCAGCCTCAGCACGTGCTACAGCGACATAAAAGCCGCTGCCGCTGCAACGCTGATATTCTGGAGGGGCCTAATCGGTGACGTGTCCACAAAACAAAGATAACTAACATTTAACAAATAAATAATAAAACGCTATACACAAAAAAATGAAAAACAATAACAATATAGAAGACAATAACACTACTCGGCACCATCTTGACTGATTACCTTCCTGTGCTTAAAATAGTACAACACAAAAAAAGAAAAAAAAGTTTGCACTATGGATGACATTTGAGTTTAGACAGCACAGAATCGGCAAAGTGGTGGAAGAAAGTTGATAACTGAGAAATCTGAGATTTTCTGCATAAAATTACAACGATAATCGATATGCCACGTGACAACACGTGCCAACATGGACAATTGGACAGTACAGACGTCGGTATGTACTGTCCAATTGTCCATGTTGCCATAGCCTGTCTAGGCTACTTAAAATAATGGACAAGTACTTGGGAGACTATTTGAAACAGAACGAAAGGAGGCAACACATAAGAGCAAAATAAATAAAACAATGTCCGCTTCAAAGGTGCCGGAACGCGAGTCCCGACTATAAAATGCCTATCGTGGCAAAACCAGAAGTAAGTCTAGTTTGCTGTTTTCTGCATGTCAATAAGATATTTGTGGAGGTGTTTTTTGTATATTGACTGTTTTTAGGTCACGTACCGGCGGCGGGAGATCGTTCCAGCACTTCGAAGCAGCGAATCTAAAAGAACCACGAAAAGCCACCGTCCTATGCTGCGCAGTCACAAAGATGTAAGCGGTCATTCTTCTGGGGTATTTACTGCTGTCACTACCCCATGCCAGCTTATCATACAGGTAACACGGCCTTCTCGCCTCTATTACGCCAAAAAGAAGAGTGGCATGGTGAAGTCTTCTATGCGCTTCCATTTTCATCATGCTTGCCGTATTCAGAAATAGAGTTACATGTGATCGAGGTGGAACATGAAAACAGAAACGCGCACAAGCATTCTGCACACGCTGGATAAGCTTGCTCGTCTTAGACATCAGACACGGCCCGTAAACTGTGTCGCAATAGTTCAACCGTGACAATATCAGTGCTTCGCATAGTGTGACCCTCAGTTCCTCGCTCAGATAAGGCCTAATCTTGTATAAAAGCTTTAGTCTATAAAAACAATTGCGTGAGCACTCGGCGATATGACTCTCAAAGGTTAGGTGTTCATCGAATGTCAAACCCAGATTCCTAACACTGTCTACTCGTTCTATTTTCTCTCCATTTAAGCAAACATTCAGAGAAGTATTGCTAAAGCGACCAATATTATTTCTTGTGCCAATTAACATTAACTTGGACTTTTTTGAATTGAGGACTAGGCAGTTTGCCCTGCACCAAGTAGAAATTAGTATTAAGTCCTCGTTTACCTTTGTTACAGTAGCAGCATGATCTGCATATTTAAGGAGAAGATACAATTGTAGATCATCTGCATATAAGTGATATTGGCAGTGACGGATGACTTTCGTGATATCAGCGCTGTACAGGATGTAGAGGATTGGCCCTAAAATGGAACGCTGAGGCACCCCACGAGTTACAGAAAGTTGGGCTGAACACAGTCTTGAGCCATCTGCTTTGTCCAAGTCAACATACTGTTGCCTATTCTCCAGGTAACTATGAAACCATTTTGTCACATTGGTATCAACTCCATAATAGGCTAGTTTTGATAACAATATGTCCACATTTATAGTCAAATGCCCGCGAGAAGTCAAGCAACAACAAAATACTTAGGTTCCCTTGGTTTTGATCAGCTAATAACTGATCCACAACATCTGCGAGAGCAGTTGCTGTGCTGTGGTCTTTGCGGAATCCCGATTGTTGTTGAGGGAGCATACTGTTTGCCTCAAGGTAGTCGGTTAGTTGGTCACACACAATTCTCTCTAACACCTTTGAGACACAAGACAGTAGGCTAATTGAACGGAGGTCGTTTATAGTGGCCGGGTTAGTCTTCTTTGGCAAGGGTCTAACTAAAGCGACCTTCCAGCTGTCAGGAAAAGTGTATTCTGCTATTGATCGATTGACCATTGTGGTGATAGCTTTCAACGTTTGTGGCAATGTCAACATAATCATTTCGAGAGACAAACCATCGCTGCCTTTGGCATTAGAGTGAAACCCTTTGATGGTTTTTAGTACTTTGTCTTCTGACACTATGTGTAAAGAAAACATTGAAGAGCTATGCCTATGGTACTCATAGTATGTTAGCTGAGATATTGCCACACATTTTTCTCCTGGAATGTCTAGAAAATGCGCATTTATGAGATCTGGGTCAATGAAAGAAGGTGGGTGCTCTGCACCTCTCTTACTGTCACCAATTACATTATTATTTAAATTCTGCCATAATTTTTTGGAATTATTATTGTTCGTATTAATGTGCCTGTCAAAATAGCACATCTTCTCCCTTTCAATAGCTTCCACAACAAGGTGTTTCATATCCTTATAGCTCTAAAAGCCTCCAACTTGAGTAGCTTA
The DNA here is from genome assembly GCA_963921215.1 of Scoparia ambigualis. Taxonomy (NCBI): domain Eukaryota; kingdom Metazoa; phylum Arthropoda; class Insecta; order Lepidoptera; family Crambidae; genus Scoparia; species Scoparia ambigualis. The sequence continues at coordinate 54,841,093 of OY992502.1, read as the reverse complement.
AATTTTTTAAAGAACGTTATGAGATTAAGTGAAGCCAACGATGTGTGTCAAGATTGTAGCAAATGTAAAGCTGTGGTCACTCTTGAAAAGACCAAGGTTATGGGATCTAAAGACTGCACACACATCCAACAGCATAGAGCGGCGATGGGCTTACCGCCTATCACGCTGAGCACATATGCTGTCGTTATTGATGAAAAGTGGACTATGGCAGAGAACTGCCCTTGCGGTTCTCTTTACCAAGTCTCTGACTAACCCTTCCGGATAATAGTCGTGATTATATGTATGTAGGATGGGATCTCTGCCTACCCCTCCGCGTAGGCTGAGATCCCATCACCTTGGTCTTTTCAAGAGCAAATAGGCAACCTGGGTAAGCATACAACACTTTAAACCACATTCTGTTCACCAAGCAGGTTGGTGGTCAAACGTATACCCAGACCATTAAAAAAAACCTCAATGTATGGGTATAATAGTCTTGAGTGTATCTATGTGTGTCAAGCTTCGATCATCTAATCACTAGATCAGTGGTCCTTAACCGGTGGTCCCTAGAAGCATCCAAGTGGTCCGTGGAGCCATTCTAATAAATATAAAAAGGACTCAGAAGGATTCAAAAGGACTCAGAACTAAGGATTCAGAAGTTATTAAGGAGTATGCAATCACAAAAAATCAAAAATCTTATTAAAATCTGGAATTAAATGTGAATTTATCAAAAAAAAAAATGTATAATAAATGCATGTTTCTTTTATAGATAGATAGAACTCTTTAGGATCTAAATGTGAATAAATTCCTAAAATTTAGGTATTTAGGTACTTTATATTATGCCAAGGGTGGTCCATGGCAGCACAGAAAGTTTGCCAAATGGTTTACTAAAAGGTTAAGAACCACTGCACTAGATACACAATCCCATATAAAATACGTTCGAAAAAGTGGTTACAATTATTTTATACAATTTTGTTTTCGAATAATCACAACTAATTTTGATACTCGGCCCATCCTAGCCTATCATCACCACATTAAGTATTAAAGGACGGTAATATCAAATGACAACTGACAGCAATCCAATGCTCCCTCTAGGTTGGAGCATTAGTTCGAGCCGACACTTTGAGAGCGCTAATTGTATATCTAGTGTTTAGCATCTAAATTCTAAATAATCGAAGGTATGCAGTAGTATATCATACTTTGACGACCTCCGTGGATAAGTGGTTAGCACGCCGGGTCTGGCGTCGCGCCATCTCTGAGGTCCCGGGTTCAATTCCCGGTCGGGTCAATTTAGAGAAAAACTGTTTTTCTAAATTGTTTACGGGTCTGGGTTTTCTTTCTATGTTTTTTTTTATAAAAGAAGGAGGCAAACGAGCAGGCGGGTCACCTGATGGAGAGTAATCACCGCCGCCCATGGACACCCGCAAAACCAGAGGAATCGCAGGCGCGTTGCCATCCTTTAAAGCAGGAATAGGGTTAAGAAAGGAATAGTAATTGTGAGAGGGGGGGGGGGGGGGATGAGCCTCCGGAACCCTCACTGGCCGGACGAAACACAACAGCACCAAGTGCCATTATTTCACGCTGGATATTCGTGAGAGGGTGGTATTACCCCGGGCTAGCCGGCCCAATGCGTGCTGCGACGCAGCGTGGCTCTACCACTCAGGTATGTATGTTCATCCGTTATCTTACCATATTAACGAGTTTCAAAAGAATACTTATCTTGGTCTAGAAAATTAGCGTGAGCTTCGATCAACAATACAACTAGATGTCAGGTCGTCGCTAAAAATATGTCTCGGTAAATAACATCCCACTTTCTTATTTTCTCGCAAGGCAAGAAGAAGTACTTTATTTGTTGCCACTTAAGGTTGATTTCACTACTAGATGTTATTGACGCCTTTGCGGCAGGAGTAATCATTTAGTAAAGAAAAGTATTTATTCAAATGGACAGAATTGGCTGTCAGGTTTCCAGATAAGTTTCTATATTTATTGAAATGTGACGTTGCAGAGCAAAATGTCACGTGACCAACCGTTTTCGCACGATATAAGATATCAATAAAGAAAAATATGTTTTTTTATGTTAACCCCTCGAGCGTCATATGTACTTACCGGTGTACAAAATAGTTGAGAGGCATGCGTGTCTCTTGTACTTACCGGTGTACAACAGACTTGGCTCAGATTGGTTGTTTTATTTTAGCCGGTCCGAGTCGTAGTATACAAGTTTTAGCTGTCTGTGAATTTTCTATGGTACGTATAGAAGAAATTAACATAGTTAGTAGGATTCGGACCGAACAAAACATTATCGAAAAAAAATATTAAAAAGAGTGTCTGAAGTTATGGACGGACGTCAGCCATATTAGTACAAAGTTGTGTTGTTGTGATTTGTTTACATGATGTTTTCTCGACGTAAAATATAAGTTTTCATATGATTCTTATCTTTATTTACTGGAAACTTAATACAGTTTTTGTACAATGCAATAGTTGTGTGATATAGTGGCAATTTAGATTAAACGAAGAGCTAGAAGTATAATTATGATATTTTGATTTTGCTAACAACTACAGCTAACATTGTGGGTTATAAAGTGCTGTAATTTTACTTCATATTATATTTTTTTGATAAAAGTGATTATAAACATTAACCAATTTGTAGATTATTTCATCAGTAACATTTTTTTATTTACAGTTAGACATAATATACTTTTAGGTCACTATTTACGCGGGCCGGCCACGTTATGGCGGCGGTTATTTATTTTGGTTCCTAAGTTAAAAATTGTTTTGTGAGTGAAGTTTAGTGCCAAAGTAATTATGATTCATGTGACCGGTGCATAGTAATGTTAACTAAAAAGTTATTATGTCAATTGTGTTGTGTGTCGTTTGTTAATTATTATAACAAACAGTAAAACCAAAGGTTACCTTTATGAAATATTGAAAACAAAAGAAAACCGTTCCAGTGCCACTACAAGTAAGTCTTTATTGTTCATTCTAAGTAGTTAACTACGTACAAAAATTCATACACAAAAGAATGACACCTCATTCACGCGATAATCTCGTATAGTTATTACGCAATAAATATTTTTCCCTAATCGAACAATAAAAAAGTGATGTATCGTAAAATGCCTGACACGTAAAGCATTTAATGCTTGAGGGTGGCTGGCGCGCCACGGGTTAAATAAAGGTTTTTTGAGACAGAAAATATTGTACGGGGTATAAAATAAGCGTTTGTAAGTTTTAAATACTTTTTCATACACTGTCAAGTAGCCAATTTAGCTTTGATTTTGTACGTGACGCGTTATCTAGTTGGTATGTTGATCGAAGGGTGTAAGCGTAAACAAATTTAATGTAATCAATTTAATTTATTACTGACCATAGGCTCGTCGTCGCTGAGCGGCGGTGAGACAGCGTGCGCGTACGCAGCTACGGGCACGGGAACATCCGCGCCCAAAGCCAAACCCGCTTCGGACGGCGTGCGGGGACTCTGTAAGGGGAATGGGGGTTAATGTCGGTTATAAGGTTGGGTACTAACCGTGTAGCGTACCGGTGAAAGAATACCACCACTCCCTCTTCCCTTATACTAAGACTGTGTATACTTCCAACAGGATAGAGCGGCGATGGGCTCACCACGCACGCTGAGCACATGTGCAGTCGCTATTTGGTGAAAAGTGGACTGTGGTAGAGGATTGCTTTTGCGGTCCTCATTGCCTAGTCTCTGACTAACCCTTCGGGGATAATAGTGATTATATGTACGTATTAGGTTGGGAAAAAATATTTATAGTAAACCAGTAGGTACAATAGTTTCATTAAAATATTATACAAATACGAAGTTCAAAACAATACGTAAAAATAACGTTAATTAGCTAAAAATACTGACTAACTTAATTGTATGTTTGCAGCAAGACATCTGATTTGCAGCTTATGATTGTGTGCTTTTGACTAGTCTTCGGGATACAGCCTTAAGTCTTAAAACTTTATTAGGCGTTACGTAAAAGGAGACACTTTATGTTGTCGACAAATGTCAACACCCTTCGATCACTATCGAAGACATCATTATCACGAGAACGAGATATACAGTGCCCGGTAACGGCAACTGAGCGCCGTTGCGCATGCTCATAATATGATAAGAAAACTGTTACTAGTACCACAGAATAACTAATAGTACTACCGTACAGAAGGTTCACTCTCTATCTAAAGTCAAGTTTAGGTATAAAAAATTGCCTACTCTTACGACTTTCACGCGAAATTGAAACATATCGTATGTTCCGAGCGTTCACATTCCGTTAGGCAACGCGGACTTGATATCGATTTGACGTCAGGAGCGCAGGGTTCCCACTCATGGAAATATTTAAAATTAATATTAAAATAAATGAAATTCATTGTTATATCTTTTATTTAGACACCCGTAAACACAACAGTATCTTTTATACGGATTACATGATCGTTTAGTAGTCATTATTCGGTGCACAAAAATCACAGAAATGAACTGAAAAACGAACGACGTTTTACGCGCGACAATATACGCCTGCCCGAGAGCCGCAAATGGACTGAATGGACCTAAACTGCGGAGTGACACCCCCCTGCTAGTACACTCACTCAGTGCAGAATTTATTTAATAAAAATATATTTTTTAGCTTTCGATCTCGCTAAACTCACACTCGGCAACGAATAGAAACATATTATTTACCTGTGGCATAGATCCTGTGGGGTCGCGACCGCTCGAAGACTTCCTTCGATCTTTATTGCACCACTTCCATTCGGGATGGGCTTTGAAGTGAGCTTCTTTCACCTGAAACACGAATAGAATAAGAACTACCGTTGTTTATCCTCAGTGGTTGAGGATTCCGGGTGAAGCGCACTTCCACCTTCGGCCTTATCGTCACTTACCATCATTATGATAAAGGCCACATACCCGTAGTGGATAAAAAAAATACTCTCAATAAATTTAATACAAATAAAGTTTATATTTTATTCTTCTACGGGTAAACACTTGGGCTATTACCTTGCCTGATGATGAAAGGTGGCACTTCACTCGGATTCCTCAACTACTGAGGAACTAGCTATCTTTTCTGGAGGAACTTTCGGAACACAACAATGCTAGTAACATTGATGTCATGGCGACATACTAAGATAAGAGGGTGCTAGCTGGCCAGGTGAACTTAAATCAAGCCGTACCACCTTAGAGCATTAAATGTACCACCAACCATCATCATCACCATCGGCCTATAAACGTCCCACTGCTGGGCACAGGCCTCCTACTTGGATAACTGCACCACGGATATTGGGCCATAACCCACCACGCTGGCCCAATGCGGATTGTTGGATTTTAACGACTGTCATCTTACGACAACAACCAGGACCAACGGCTTAACGTGCCTTCCGAAGCACGGAGGAGCTCGAGATGTTTTTAATTTGTTCACCCATCCAGCGACTTGGCATTGTGAAAGTTGCTAAGCGGGCAAGATCGCAAGCTGAATACGCTAGTCGCTGCGCCATCGAGCACCTCAACCAACACCTCAACCTATCAAACAGAGTATAAACATAAACATGTATCCTGGTTCTTCTACTGGTTCTGAGACAGATGGTCTAACAACTAGTCCACAGAGGCGGTTCGCCGTAACGACAGCAAGATAGCAAATCTTTAGTGGTAAAGGGTTCCGGGTGAAATGTGGTTCCATCTTCGATCTCTCCAGTGAAAGCTAAGCATTTATTTTTTGCCTCTGGTTCTGTGTCAATTTTTTTTTGTATTTTGTTTGTATTGCTTTTGTTTTGTTTTGAGGCTGTTTTATTATTATCACTATCCGTTCAATTGGCAGACACTTGAAACCAATATTAAACTTCAATGAAACCACAGACACTTACCTCGCTCGCCAGCTCGTTGTACTTCTGCTTCTCCTCCGGCTTGAGGGAGTACCACCACTCGCCCAATATCTTGCTGACGGTGCGGTTGTCCTGGTTGGGGTGTAGCTGATGCACTATCTGACGATGGCGCTTCGAGAATATCATGAACGCGTTCATCGGCCGACGGATGCGACGCTCCTTCTGTAAGGAATTTAAGAGTCCAAATTCCAATTTTGTATCTTTCAATTGATTGTAAAACAGACATAATTTATTGAGGTCGGGAAGAGATACCTTTGATGAAATAGCACAATAGCACATTATAACTAATAGTACTACCGTACAGAAGGTTCAGTCTCTAACTAAAGTCAAGTTTAGTTATAAAAAATTGCCTAATCTTAAGACTCCCATGTTCCAGCCACGTGACTCCGCCGATGCCTACGTAACTGTTTCTGCTGACAACGCTTTTACGCCAGTTGCAATTTTTTAAATTTATTTTATAATTTCGTTATAAAATAAATTATTTCATTATTTCGTCATTCTGTATCTAGCATTGATCAGACTTAGCCATAGCTACTTTATTGTAATTTCGATCAATTAAAGTTTAGTTTAGTAAAATAGTTTTGGTTTTTTTGGGCCCTCCGGTTGTGACCTTTGTAATTTACGCATTTCATATAGTAGAGTGCGAGCTAAGTATCAACATGACGAATAGCTCTTTCTAAACTTGCAATTCTGCCCAAAACATACATAAACGTCAAAATAAAATTTTCAAAGATGCCACTATTCCGCTACGATTTAGTATAATGATTGTGTATCGCTAAGCTGAAAGAATACTTCTCTTGGGTGTCGTAAAAGTAGACTAACGGACTAAGGACTGCACATACAATACATCCCACAGCATAGAACGGCGATGCGCTCACCACCTGTCACGCTGAGAACATGTGCAGTCGCTATTTGGTGAAAAGTGGACTATGGTTGAGGATTGCTTTTATTGCTGTCCTCATTGCCTAGTCTCTGACTAACCCATCGGGGATAATAGTCGTGATTATATGGAAGTATGTATTGTGTATTGAGTTTTAATGTGATTGAACTGACTTCATTGCTTCCGCGGTCCTCATTGTCTAGTCTCTGGCTAACTTTTTGGGGGCACTTCTTGGCAGGAAAGTGAAGCGTCATGTCTGCAGTTTTGTTTTATTTTCTATAATTTGTGTTTTGTCGAATATGAATGTGAAATAATGGTGGATTATTTATTGTTAAGTGTTCGTGAACGTGCATGAGTGTTGGCAAATAAAACAAAACAGTGCTACATCCCTTTTCAAATTCTCTCAAGAAGTCCGAGTGAGACCTCAATAAAACCCCACAGCTTTATTAAGTCTCGACGAGCCTATGGTTAGGTTTGGGAGAAAATCATTTGCCATTAAACGTTTATTATCACTCATTATCGTTCACTTAATGTAAAGAAAATAATAATTACTATTAAAAACTTGACACAGGCTAAATGTACTGATCGCACGAAGCCATTATTTAAGAGAATAATAAAGCATATTATTCTGAGGTAAAAAAAATACCTTCTCGGTGGTAGAGGCAGGCGAGTTGAGTGACGACAAGCTGTGGGAGCGCCGCTTGCTAGTGTCGTCGTTCCCTGCGGCGCCGGGCTCCTCGCATTCGAACACATCGTCATCTTCTTCAGTACACATTGCTGTTACTGCGTCACCTGGAACAAAGTTGGTGGTGACAATTTCAACCTTATTCGTATGACAGTAAAGTTGATTATTCGATCGAGATCGAGAAAGCAGCAACATTTATCCTGTACTTACCCGTGGTAATACCGATGGTCCTACTGGTAGTACCACGGGAGATTTTACATTACCCGTGGTACTACTTATCAATTTAATATTCCCTACAAACGTATTTCGTTCATACCACCTATGCATAAGCTTAAAAAATCGATTGTAGAACCTTTTTTTTTGTTTTTTGTTTTGTTTCTGTTTTGTTTTTTTTGTTTTTGTGTTTTTTTTTGTTTTGTTTTCGGTTTTTTTGAAAAAGGTTCTATATAACTCTTGATTTTTCAAGCTTATGCATACCTCGAAATACGTTTGTAGGGAATATTAAATTGATAAGTAGTACCACGGGTAATGCAAAAAAAAAATCCCGTAGTACTACCAGTAGGACCATGGGTAAGTACAGCATTTCTCGCTAAAGAAAATATGGATAGTTTTCATAAATTTGTAATATTTGATTATTTACATTAATAGCTCTCAAATAAACTCGAAGATAACAAAACATTGAAAATAATGACTATTATGATTACCCCAGGTCATTCAATTCTCACCTGAGGTAGTCCTCTTTTTAACGTTTCGTTATATTTTTTATAAGTTCTTCAGTACATTACATTACTTAGTTGAGATTTGAGTCAAAGTCAAAATATATTTATTCAATAAACTCAATTAATAAGTACCTACACTTTGAAATCGTCCAAATCTTTTTTACCTACCACCCATTCAGGACATCATTTTTTAACTGTGACAAAGAACGGGCGCAAGAAACCACACTAATCTAATGAATATTCCTGGTTGAAACTATTTTTTTTGCAATAAGTATTAGGTAAGTAGTGTTTGCTTATCAACATGAACAGATAATCAGCACGCACAATCTTCATTCGCATAAAATTACAGAAAATTGATTTTTTATGTTTTTAATACAATATGTCTACTATAACTATAAGTCATTGATTCCTATTGGAGGGCGAACGCTTACTTCAAGCTTGATTAAAGTCCACCTGTCCAGCTAGCATAATCTTATCCTGATATGTCGCCATAATATCAATGTTACTTGCATTGTTGTGTTCCGACAGCAAGAGAAAAGAAATAACTATGAATCCAATTTGGAGAACTCACCCGAGGCTTCCGTCTTAATATCCTCAGTCTTGATATCCTCCGGCTTCACGTGGGGCGTGTGCGGAGTGTGTGGAGTGTGCGGAGTGCGGGGAGTGCGCGGCGTGCGGGGGGAGGGCGGCGCGGGAGGGGGGGATGCGGCGGTGAGTAAAGGGACTAGGGATTGCCAGGGGAACACGCCGCCTTGAACGCCGCCGGTTGATACTGCAACACAAAATAATAAAACATACTTACATATAATCACGCCTATTATCCCCGAAGGGTTAGTCAGAGACTAGGCTATGAGGACAGCAAAAGCAGTCCTCTGTCATAGTCCACTTTTCACCAAATAGCGACTGCACATGTGCTCAGCGTGACAGGTGGTGAGCCCATCGCCGCTCTATGCTGTTGGATGTATTTGCAGTCTTTAGTCCGTTAGCCGCCTTTTACGACACCCAAGAGACGAGGGGTTGGTAGTATTTTTTCAACATAATTTGCAAAATAAAAAAACAGAGACAAAAAGGTTTGGTGCAGGTACGGCTCAGTGTTTGCAGGAGACCCACGCACCCTGTTATTCTGCCATAGCCAAACATTTATATAGATTAAAACAACAAGGCTTTCGTTAAATTGATGTAACTGTCTAGGCATATAGCCCTCGAAGTAAATATAATCCGGTTTAGTAGGCTCTAACGACTCATATCTTTATAACAACTAACGGCATTACGGTCATGTAGCTAAGGTTAAAAAAAACCTTAATACAGAACAAAGGCGTCGTCTGCCTCGCAGGTAAAGATGAAACACAGAAAATACGTTTAAGAAATATATGAGTAAGCTCTTTGAACTTACGAGACTCCTTAAGACGACCTTAAACCTATGTCATTTACTTGTTTTAAATGAATTAACTTTTCAAACACCTCGTTTTTAGGTGAAATTAGAACTATCTTTCTTATTGAAATTTTTGCATTCACAATGCTATATAGATAAAGGATAAAAGGTTTACTAGAAAAAAAAACAACCAGTCTCAGGAAAGCTTGAATGGGATACGAACCCATAACCTTTGGATTGCCGGTCCACTGCTCTAACTGCTAAGCTACCGAACTCCAGAAGACTCGTTGAATTTTTTCCAGTAGTTTGTGATTTAAGCTGAAGGCCAGCGGTATTACGTCACTGTAAAGTGTACCCTCACATTCCTACCTCAATTAGAACTATCAACAACATGAACTTAATGACAAAAATCTTACCGATAATCGCAGTGTGTGAGGTAGGCGGGGGCAGAACTGGTAACAATTGACTTGGATGCACTATCACAGCACTGCTGTTAACGTTATTCATCTGGAACCAAAAAATTATTGAATTTAATACATAGATAATTTAACCGCAAGCTGAATTTAATACCGCTATCTCTGACAATCCGGGTAGGGCATAACAATAATTTGGTAGTCGTAACCTTGTTGTAACCTACACTTTTGCAATAAAATTGAATAAATATGTAAATGTTTTAGTTATAACGTACAAGTAGTAATACCATTTTCATTAGACGAAATTTTGGTCAAAAAACACATTTTCTGTAAGATCTGGAAGAACTGCAGCTTTCTCTGGTAACACAAGAGCAGTTAATTTGCTCTTGGACTTCTTGGCGGGAAAGTAAAGCGTCATGTCTGCAGTTTTCTTATTTCTAAAATTTGTGATTTGCCGAATAATAATGTGAAATAATGGTGCTTAACCGTGAACGTGCCTAAGTGTTGGCAAATAAATCAAAACAGTGCAACATCATGTTTCAAATTCTCTCAAGAAGTCGGTGTAAGATCTCAGTAAAGTTCCACATCTTTACTGAAGCTCAAGGGTTTTGGGGGGAATATCATTTAGCATTGAACGTTCATGTTATCATCACTCATCATTATCATATACTTTGAGCATAATCAATGAACTCTAATATTACGACTGAAGGACTAGTATCCATGGTCATTGGTCACGAAATAAATTTTAAAACAATAGTTCTTTATGCTGTAGTCTCTGCCTACCCTTCCGGGAAACGTGCTCCGGGAAACGGGCGTGACATATGTATGTTAGCAAATAAAGCTCTATGAGTAATAAAAAAATATTTTTATGTAACGGAAAAAGTGTAAGTGTGTATTTTTTTATTATTATGTATCGGATGAAGTACTTACATGGTCGTTGACTCCGTTATCTAAATTCCTGGGTTCCGGCTCGGGTTCATTATTGTTCAGTTGTTGACCCAATTGAGACATCTTCTGCTCTAGCTGGAATACCAATTGTTGCTTACAGTCATCATCAGCCTACAAAGGTCCCACTGCTGGGCACATGCCTCCCCACATGGACAAACCAGTGATGAATCGGATGCATATTTACCTAAAGTTAAGTTTTGGCTAGGAAATTATGGAAGCGGCTTCTTAAAACATGTTTTTTTTAAATATAAATCCCGGGATTCCAGTAAAATCGGGAAAGCAAAACTATTCTGTAACATGGTGTGAAAAGGACGTCTTTAGCAAGTAGTATTTATTTTTAAAAAATCCAAAAAAAACGTAAATTACTTAAATTAAAAAAATTAAAAAAACTAAATAAGGAAAAACTACTTTATTTAAAAAAACCTACACCCGATTTGATTCTATAATCAAAACACTGATTTAGTGTTTTGAAATTTGTTTTGGTTAGATTTTTTAGTTATTTTTTTTTGATACAAAAGTGCATTCCACAACAGCCAACGCCTCAACTTTATATATTTACTTTACCTCGTAAATAATATGCATCCGATTATCCGATCACTGGCCATAACCCATCACGCTGGCTCAATGCAGTGGGTTACTCATAAAATACTCATTTGTTAAATTTTGGTTATGCATAATCACGACTATTATCCCCGAAGGGTTAGTCAGGGACTTGGTAATAAGGACAGCAAAAGTAGTCCCCTACCATAGTCCACTTTTCACCAAATAGCGCCTGCACATGTGCTTCAGCGTGGCAGGTGGTGAGCCCATCGCCGCTCTATGCTTTTGGAAGTATTTGCAGTCTTTACTCCGTTAGTCACCCACGACACCCAAGGGAAAAGAGGGGGTGGTAGTATTTTTTCAGCGTTACTCGACACGATTATGTAAGTATTTGGTATTTTTGTAGTTTTTCGTATTTTGTGTATTCTATTATTAAGGTGGTTGTATTTTTATTTTTGATTTACCGCCTTACTCAAGTCTCTTTCATCCTTACGGGTTCACTGGTAGAGAAGGCCTTGTGGCGTTAAGTCTGACTTTTGCAGTTTTTAATGTGCAATAAAGTTTACAAGAAATATAGATAGAGATTGATGGAGGGACTTGGGGGAGGCCTTTGCCTTAGCTACCAAAGAAAAAGTATCCTACTAATATTATAAACGCGAAAGTTTGTAAGCATGGATGGATGTTTGTTACTCTTTCACGTAAAAACTACTGAACGGAATTGGATGAAATTCGGCATACTATCTGTATGCCGTTTACAACCTGGATTAACACATAGGATACTTTTTATGCCGATATTCCCACGGGAACGGGAACCACGCGGGTGAAACCGCGAGCAGCCGCTAGTTTCTAATAAGGGCAAAAAATACGTTACTCACTTGAAGTGTCTCCGCCGGCTCGTTTTTTATCAGTACAAATTTCTTTTCGCATATAGTGCTCGGCGGCAACACGTAGTACCGCTTTATGGAGTCCTTCGCGTCCGCGTCGACCACCGACACGAGGCGAGTGTGCAGAGGCGCCGGTTTTACTGGAAACCGACCGAACGCGCTTGTGTTAAGGTACAGTTTCGATTGACGGTTTTAATTTATACCACTAAAACTGGATAAATCTTATTTATGATATTGAAACGTTAAAAAAATTATTACATGCATACATATAAGGTGACTGCTAGAAACTGCAAGGAACTTCAAGGGCTGGTCTGGTCAAGTGTTTTAAACATGACAGATTGCAGACTAACGTAGGTATTTATCGCCCAGCTGACGCGGACGGGTCAACAGACGGGTGGGTCAACGGCCGGCCGCTGCCCGCGCGTAGTAAATAATAGTTATTTAATAGTTAATTCTTTCATTTTATTTTTCTTATGTTACTGCTTTAAAATAAATTAGATACTCTTAGACTATCTTATTAAAATTCATAAAATGAATATTTAATGAAAAATAAAAAAGCACGAATTTCTTTTTTGTCATTTTTGTCATGTCTCAAACACTTGACCTGACCAGTCCTTGGAAGTTTCTTGCGGTTTCTAGCATTCGCCTTATATAATCACGACTATTACCCCGAAGTATTAGAGAAAAGGAAAAAAAATTAAAAAAATAAAATTACTTCGCTTTAAGCGATAAGACCGCCAAATTGTAACATTGTTTTTCTTTTCTTTTCTTTTTTATGTAAATGCACTGTAAATGTTTGTGTTATTATGTTACAATAAAAGTATTATCTATCTATCTATCTATCTACTTCTATAGTTCTCTTTTTATAATTTCAAGAGTATTCTGTTTGTTAGTAATATACAATCATTTAAAAAATGTATCCTCATAATTATCTTGTCTTTTCATATTTTACCGTTGACATTTTAGGTTGATTGCGTATTGCGATAGTACATCATAAGACGAAAAAATATATTTGAGTCCGTCTGACGGTTACCGTAACCTATGGGCGATTGCAATATATTCGAGTCCGTCTGACGGTTACCGTAACCTATGGGCGATTGCAATGCCAGCGTGTCACTCACTCGTAGCCGACCCTATAATGCTTTCAACATTTCAGAGCAAACTTCTAAATGTACAGACGCAAGCTTGTCAGAAAACTTACATTTCATCCTCTGAGGTGGCACGCAGTCATATTATGACTGCGGGACACTTGAAACCAAGATGGCGTCAAGTGGCACCCCCCCCCCCCCCGCCAGGTAGCCATTTTTTTTAGTACATTTCCGGTTCGTAATGAAATAAGCTAACTGCCTAAAAAATAATATTTACAATTGAAACTATTAGTTTTTTTCAATAATGAGCTAAAAATATGGTTTTTTATTTATTTATTATTTTCCGATATTTTTTTTGTAAACCCCAAGACAGTATAAATAAAACCATTTTTCAAAGAAGTATTTGTTTCTTTTATAACATTACACATTGAATTACAATAATCTGATTAGAAAATTATTAGTCTTCATACATTTTATTTACACAGTGAGTCTAAGAACTCTTGACCTTAAAATGGGCGGGCCGATAAGGCGGCAAAAAAGGGTCGACTTGTTAATGTAAACATTCTCTCGTATAACGCAGTTCAATTGTGTTGGTATCCTTGTTTAACATAGCGTGTTTTGTCGCGCGCTCCCTATTCCAGCTTCGTGCGCACTTAATGATAACGTAAACAAAAAACGGCCCACCCACGCGCAGTCATAATATGACTGCGCGCCACCACAGAGATTGATAAGATAAAGTTCAAAGTTAATTGAAGAAATTCGAATACAAATAATATCAAAATAAACTACTCACCGATTCTTTTATTATCCTCTATAACACGAGTCTCGGACAATTCCGGCGGTCTGTCGATCACATTCCGATGGATGCCTTCCCTCTGAGGCGCATGGTCTTCGTCCTCATATTCCGAGACTCTTCTACTTAAAAAATTCTCATGGTTATTCATTGTTGGTGATACATCGCTCTCGCGCCTGTAGTCATGTAAGCCGTTCCTTAGATGCAAAGGCTGTTGGCGGTACAAATCTATCCCATTTGAAGGGATACTTCTATGTACCACTAAGTTGTGTGGTATCTCGTTGGTACTGCGTATGTTCGCGATGCTAGTTTGAAGATTGGTGTTCAAGTTGTTTAAATTGAGCGAAATGCTGGATGGTAAAGACAGGCTGGATTGCAAGCTGGTAGGGGCGTTCAGACTGCTCTGTATAGAACTTTGTATGGAACTCTGTATAGAGTTTTGTATGGAGCTTTGTATTTTTAAGCCGGACGCTTGGATGCCGATTACGTTGGCTTGGGAGCTTAAGTTGGCGTGCAGATTGGGGCCGCTGTTGCGATTTTCGGGCACCTGCAAGTACAGTAACGATATTGCACTCTAAATATAGATTTTACGAGTTTTTTTAAAAATCTAGAGGAATAATTATATAGAAAGGATTTCATGTTGCAAAATCATTAAATAATTAAAAAAATATATTAAGGAATTTCACTGTCCAAAAATTATAAGTAAATCCGTTTTTATGTATCACATCACACGTAACTCATGGGAAAGAGAAATTAATCTGCATTTAAGTTTGAAGAAACTTGAAAATACCTAAAAAGTTTTATACCTTCATACGTCTGTGATAAATACACACTTTTAGGCTTGTATTCTAAAACCAAACTCACACTCAAATCTCTGCCTGAGTACAGTTAGAAAGGGATGGTGCTATTCATCGCATATAATATATCGCCATCCCTTTGTGACTGTATTCAAGCATGGATTTGATTTTGAGTTAAGTTTTAGAATACTAGCCTTAGACTCTCGCGTTACATTTAAATGACAGATACCTGATAATAAGTAGGCGCGGGGGACACCCTGATGACGCTGGTGGCCACACCGCTCACCGGAGGACTCACTCTTCCGGGCCGAACCAATTCCGGCCTGCAACAAAAGCGTATTTAAATACCTCAGATTAAAACATTTAATCTAAGATAAATACACACCGAATAACAACATGATAATTTAGTAAATACTAGCGACCCGACCGCGCCCCTTCGTACACAAGGCTACGCAAATCTTCGATACTCGACGATTTTAGTCTCCAAGCGACTACCGCCATACAAATCCATTGAGGTTCGTACACGAGTCGCGTCGCCGTCATTTGTCCCGCGACTCCAATTTGTATGGCAGTAGTCGTTTAGAGACTAAAATCGTCGAGTATCGAAGATTTGCGTAGCCTTGTATACGAAGGGGCTTAGGAACACCATCATACTTCCGCCATTTTGTACAAAATATCTATAAATCATTAACCGTGTCGGGTAGCGGTGAAAGAATACCACCACCCCCTCTCTTCCCTTGAGTGTCGTAAAAGGCGACTAACGGACTAAGAACTGCACATACTTACATCCAACAGCTTAGAGCGGCGATGGGTTTACCACCCCACCTGTCACGCTGAGCACATGTGCAGTTGCTATTTGGTAAAAAATGGTCTATGGTAGAGGACTGCTTTTGCTGTCCTCATTGCCTAGTCTTTGACTAACCCTTCGGGGATATAAGTCGTGTTTATATGTATATGTAAGTATATAAAAACCATTGTACTTTATTGATCTTCCTATCAGTGAAACGTGAAATCCATTACGTGGTTTAGAAGAAGAAAGCTAAGGCACAGGAAAACGGCGACTTACTTTATAATTATGTAATTTATTTATTTATTTATGGATCATCAACAGAGTTACATGACAAATGAATGTCTAAATACTAAAAGGGCACATTTCACTTTTTTTTTTTACCCGAAATACTTTTTTATCTTAATCGCTTGGCAACACTTATTTCCACCATTTTATGAGACTTCTTGGCGGGAAAGTGAACTTAAGTGAAGCGTCATGTCTGTAGTTTTGTCTTATTTTCTAAAATTTGTGTTTTGTCGAATACTAATGTGAAATAATGGTGGATTATTAACCGTTAAGTGTTCATGAACGTGCATGAGTGTTAGCAAATAAAACAAAACAGTGCCACATCACTTTTCAAATTCTCTCAAGAAGTCCGTGTGAGATTCAGTAAAGTCCCATATCTTTACTGGAACTCAAAGGAATTGGGGGGAATATCTTTTAGCTTATTATCATCACTCATTATCATCTTATAAGCATAATAAATGAACTCTATTATTTCGACTGAAGGACTAATATATATGGTCAAGAAACAAATTATCAAAAAAAAACCATTTTATGCAAATACGGCACTTGTCCGTGCTGTATCCATACAATGAGCACGACAAGACAAAAAAGTATATAAGTACATAACAATATTTATCACGATATATATCGAGTAATATTTTGGATCGGCTAGAATGCTACACACTCGATATATATCGGCGTCGTTCGGTCTCAATTTCTCACACTGGGTAGACGCCTACAGAGGAGCAAGTCAGTGCTCCTCCATCGCTCACAAGCCGTATAACACCCGTAGACTGGTTCTTCCTATGATAACACCTGATAACATCAAAGAAACCACCAACCAGAACCAATTTATAAAATAAATACCTATTTTTTTGTTTGACACTGACAGAATGAGCAATATCAGCTCGAAGACTAGACGCTCGATAATTATCGCGCAATACTCGATATAGATTGTGGATTTCTGGATTTTTAGAAATCCAACGATCCGTATCACGATCCGACGATACACTGTACTACACAGTCGATAAATCGTCGCCTCAGTGCTTGTTTGGCCAACAGACCATTTGGGTATTTCAATGTGTAGTGCTCGCTTAACCTTAGAAAACAATATAATCGAAATGTCTATAATAGTTTTATAGATTATTACAAGTCTAGATGTACCATATTTTTGGAAACTACCATAACATTACTCCTTTGTTTGAGTCATAACATAGAAAAACAAAAAAACTATTGCTCCTGTAAAATTACCCAAATGGTCTGTTGGCCAAACAAGCACTGAGGCGACGAAATATCGAGCGTGTAGCATTCGCCAGAGACTAGGCAATGAGGACAGCGAAAGCAGTCCTCATTGCCTAGTCTCTGACTATCTCTTCTAGCATCAAACAAATTATAACATAACAAAAGCTTTACCTGATCAAATGGTGATATATCGAGGGCCCGTGCGGCGCCTGCGGCTGCGGCGACGATATCGGCACGAACACGTTGTTCCGGAGGCCGGGGGACGCCACCCCGCCGACGGGCGAAGCGCCCGGGCTGCCGGAGCGCGAGCTGCCGAGCGACACTGGGGGAGAATGTCACGTTTTGAAAAAGCCAAGTGAAATGAAATGGAAGTTGTTGAATCTGCGTAAGGACACGAGTGAAACGACTGCTGTATATAGCAAGCTGGTTTATTGTCTATTTCAAGATGGCGGGGAACGCAGCTCCGTTTATATAAACCCACCACAGATACACAACAGCCCTGTAAACGTTGATTAGAGTTACACTTATTAGGATTCAATCGACACTGTCTCTTTCTGTCTTCATTAACAAAAACGAGACAGCGTACTTACTTACATACTTTAAACCGAGGTATAACATTTGGCCATTTTTATTAATAAGACGGTATAAGTTTAAAGATAGTGAGACGTTGAAAAATTATACTACACTAGCGGCCGCTCGCGGTTTCACTCGCGGTTTCACTCGCGTGGTTCCCGTTCCCGTGGGAATATCGGGATAAAAAGTATCCTATGGGTTAATCCAGGTTATAAACTATTTGAGCGGCCACTCGCGGTTTCACTCGCGTGGTTCCCGTTCCCGTGGGAATATCGGGATAAAAAGTATCCTATGGGTTAATCCAGGTTATAAACTATTTGAGGAGCTCGATGGCGCAGCGGCTAGCGCGTTCGGCTTGCGATCTTGCTCGCTAAGCCACTTTAGCAATGGCGGGTCGCTGGATGGGTGACCAATTAAAAAACATCTTGGGCTCCTCCGTGCTTCGGAAGGCACGTTAAGCCGTTGGTCCCGGTTGTTGTCGTAAGATGACAGTCGTTAAAACCTACCAACCCGCATTGGGCCAGCGTGGTGGGTTATGGCCCAATATCCCCACGTGCTATTGTCGACGTGGGAGGCCTGTGCCCAGCAGTGGGACGTTTATAGGCTGATGATGATAAACTATTTGTTTGCCGAATTTCATCCAAATCCATTCTGTAGTTTTTACGTGAAAGAGTAACAAACATCCATCCATACTTACAAACTTTCGCGTTTATAATATTAGTAGGATAAGGTGGAAATCGAACCTACGTCTTTCGCATACCGGGCGGCTGCGTCAACCGCTCCCCCACCGAAGTATTGGAACTGTTAAACTTCTCTAATCGATATTGATCCTTATGCCAAATCCGATAAGGTTCAAAATATATTAAAGAAATTTGCCATTTTGTGGTAGATTGACCTGCTGTCGTCTGTACCATAAAATAAATAAATAAATAGGCTACGATAACTGCTTACTATCAGATGGCCCGTATAAGTACCTGATTGGTACCTTAGAAGTATAAAAAGGATCAAGACCAAATCATCGTCACCATTCTAGTGCAATACCATACTCAGTTTACAGTAGTTAAGGAATGCAGTTGATAAATTCGTTCCAAAAAATTAACTCACTAATGAAGTTATGCGCAGTGACGCGTCTTTCTTTTACAAGGTTCTATTGTGGGTTTCATCATGACAACACTTTATGGTAATCCCACGTAAAAATCCCAATTTCGGCTACGCTTAGTAAAGCACGTTTTTCCGCAGGTCATCATCATTATCATCAGTCTGTAAACGTCCCACTGTTGGGCACAGGCCTCCCACGTAGACAATAGCACGTGGGGATATAGGGCCATAACCCACCGCGCTGGCCCAATGCGGGTTGGTGGGTTTTAATGACTGTCATCTTACGACAACAACCGGAACCAACGGCTTAACGTGCCATCCGAAGCACGGAGGAGCTCGAGATGTTTTTAATTCGCTATTTGGTGAAAAGTGGACAGTGGCAGAGGACTGCTGTTGCTGTCCTCATTGCCTAGTCTCTGGCTAACCCTTCGGGGATGATAGTTGGGATTATATGTATGTATGTAAAATATTTTTTGTTGGTGGCAGGGCTTGTTAAGTCCGCCTGGCTAGCTACCACCATCTTTCTAAGGTCTGGCACCATAAAAAGAATGTTGATAGCATTGTTGTATTCCGACAGTTAGTGATAGATATAATACGATAGCCAGTTCCTCAGAGATTGAGGATTCCGGGTGAAGCTTTGAAGGCCTTATCGTCACATACCATCAGGTGAGATGAAGGCTAAGTGCTTCTTACTATAGTTAATAAGAAAAAAATAAGGTAACAATATTAAGAGGCCTTAGGCGGTGAATACGGAAAAAATGGCTGTTTTCTATTAGCTGTTATTCCAAATATTTTGGATATTTCGCTCTGTTTTCAATGTGTATTACAGAACGTATGTGTAAGTACGATTTGCTAGATAGAAAAAAAATCCTGATGTTACCTCTAAAATTTCATATAAATGCACATTACGACCGTGTTTTACAATAATAATTCATATTAAATCACAAACACATAGGTATTTACCTTTTCGATTTCTTGGCTGATTTCGATTTTCAAAAAACAAAACATTTTTATTAACTTTTTGATAAAAATGTGAATGGCGCTTACGAATTACCGCGGGCCCCGCACCGCGCAACACCCGCGGGGCCCCGCGCAACATCTAAATTTTTGCTGACCGCCTAACCCCCCATAATAACGACAATCTACACTGGCCTGCAAAAATAAGTAGGTATCACATTTTTTAAATTGTAATAACTTTTAAAGTACACAAGATAAACATGACACTTTAGACTTAAAAATGTTAGTATTGTATAATTTACCATAGTTTCAAAGAAAGCTGATAAAATTGCTATAAAACCTTATTTATTTTAAATCTCTAAATACAAATACAAATCATTTATTTGCCAGATTACAGGTAAAGTACAATATAATTGTGATCTTAAGATTAACATTTGTTTCACTGTATTCAGCCTGCGTGCAGACGTGCAAAATGTTAATATAAGTGATTAAAATCATAAAAATAAAAAGTAATAGTAAGATTGAAATTAATTATTAAAATTCACAATAAAATTTACAATCAAATAATATAAAATCAAGTATGTCCAATTTTAAAATCCAGAAATTCCTTAACACTATAAAAACAATTTGAAATGAGCCACTCAGTCAATTTTCTTTTAAAACTATTTTTCCGCTGCTCTTTTATTTCGTTTGGAATTTTATTATAAATGATTATGCACATATTAACAATATTTTTCTTATATATATCTTTATGACAAGGTGGTTGAAACAATAAATTTTTAAACTTAGCTCTCTTCTGCCTTGTGATAACGTCGCATCGTTTCTTAAAATACTCTGAATTATTTGCCACAAAAAGACAAATATCCCTTACGTACAGACATGGTAGAGGCAGAATATTACATTTTTTAAATAGTGGCTTACATGAGTCTAAATACCAGGCCTTGTTTATTGCTCTAATACACCTTTTCTGCAGTTTAAATACTCGATCGGATTCGACGGAGTTTCCCAAAATAATAAGCCCATAACTGAGGACTGATGAGACATAACCATGGTATGCTGTCAAAGTAGCGTCCACAGAAACAGTCTGTCGTAGTTTCCTGATAGCAAATACAAAACGATCAAGTTTCTTACAAGTCCTATCGACGTGAGCCTTCCAGTTTAGATGTCTGTCCAAGCATATTCCTAAATACTCAATGGTGTCAGCTTCGGTAACTTTTTCATTATTATGTTTTATGTCAAGTGATAACAGATTTGTATTATAAGAATTAAATTGAATTAGATTTGTTTTATTTAAATTTAAAGTTAGATTATGCCTTTCCATCCACTCAGAAATATTTGTCAGTGCTTTGTTTACGACGGATTGTGCATTTTTCTTGTCGCTACATTTAATAACCACCGTCGCGTCATCAGCAAACAGTAAACATCTGTGCGGTATCGCCTCTGGTAGACTATTGATGTAAAGGAGAAAAAGCAGCTAACTAACTAACTTCTATAGTTTAGAAAAAAAAATGAATTTTTAAAAGTGTGATACTTATTTTTGCAGGCCAGTATAGTTAGCTATGAACTGTGGCTATTAAACAAACAAACAGTTTCATTCAACAAAAATTTGAAGTGTGATATTATTGTAGAGTTCGCCTATGAATTTACATCACGTGGCGAAACCACAGTATATTTTCGGTACCTAATGCTAACGTGACTACATAAAAAACGAAATACGCACAACGGATTACCGATACTATCTATGACTATAAATATGTGACGTACTGCCGAATACCGCCGCGAAGCTTATTACGATAATAGAGTGGACTGCGCTCTTAGCCAAGTGGGTATTTAGTGCGAATTTATTATGTAATCATCATCATCAGCCTATTAACGTCCCACTGCTGGGCACAGGCCTCCCACGTGGGGATGTTGGGCCATAACCCACCACGCTGGCCCAATGCGGGTTGGTGGGTTTTGACGACTATCATCTTACGACAACAACCGAGACCAATGGCTTAACGTGCCTTCCGAATCACGGAGGAGCTCAAGATGTTTTTTTTTAAATTTGGTCACCCATCTAGCGACCCGGCATTGCGAAAGTGGCTTAGCGAGCAAGATCGCAAGCCGGACGCGCTAGCCGCTGCGCCATCGAGCTCCTCTGTAATCATGAAAACGAGAATTTCTCTGGCAAAAATCGCTTCTCTCAATAATTTTTAGTGTCGTAAAAGGCGGCTAACGGACTGGAGACTGCACATAGATCTAACAGCATAGATTGGTGACAGTCTCACCACCTGTCACGCTGAGCACATGTGCAGTTGTTATTTGGTGTAACGTGGACTGTGACAGTTGACTACTTTTGCGGTACCCATTGCTTAGTCTCTTGACTAATCCTTTGTTAGGGTGTTAAGAGGGTTTACGCATTTCGATTTTCCATACAAACTTTCAAGTCGTAATTTTTAAAAACTAATAAGCCAACTTTGATAAAACTTTGCATGCTAAAGTAAAACACAGGGATCTAAATACTTTGTTGAAAATATTTTTAAATATCGTTTATTTAGGTGAGTTATTGCGATTTAAAGTCCACTATAGAAAGGTTAAAATCGCTATAACTCAGTTAAATAAACGTTTTTTAAAATATTTTCAACGAACTATTTAGATCCGTATATTTTACTTCAGCATGCAAAGTTTCATTAAAATTAGCTTGTTGGTTTTTAAAAATTTCAACTTGGAAGTTTGTATGGGAAACGGAAATGCGAAAACCCTCTGGAATTTTACCGCATGCGTGACACTCGCAAGTGTCCTTTTTATATACAAGTATTTATTGTAATGCGTGGAATACGCACGCGAGACGGGAATAATCGTGAGTGCGTGATGAAATCCGCACGATATTAAAAACACCCTTAGTGGTATGAGTTTTACGCTCTCGAGATCTGCCACGAATGCCTCCTAGCCTCTAAGGCAAGATCTCGGCATGGGTTAACAAGGGGGGATAAAAAAATCGAAATTAGCACGTTTTCTAAAAACATAGACTAATGTTAAAATTAGTTTACAACAGGCAGAAAGATATAGCATTGGTTTTAAACTAGTTTCCACATTGGGCCGCGTTTTGGAACAGTAGGGTAAATGTTTTACCGCTACTATTCCTAAGTGCGAGTGAGCGAGTGTACAATATCATCCGTCAGAATACATACAAGATGCATAAACAAATGTAAACAATGAAGTTAGCTTCTTTGAATGTCGTAATAGACATGCGTGGGTGTCGTACACAATACGCGAGCGTAGGAAGAGATTTGGTCGAAAGATTTATGCACAAAGAGAATGATTAAAGCTGTGTACTACATTCTGAATAATAGTAAATATAACGGACGACGCCGTTCATATTGTTATAGCTTTTGTTGAAATTATGATAGCATAACGTAAAGTATTATTTTTAACTAATAAATATTTGCAATTCGTATGTAAACGATAGTAATTTAATTCAAAAAAAGTACGAATTAGTAAATTATTAGATAACCGCAGAGAAGTGTCTATTTTTTGATTTTCTTTAGAATAACACACATCCTACATAGCCATTTGTTAATTTCCAGATCAATAAAAATTTCCAGGTAGGGTCAATTAGAAATAATTGTTTTTCTAAATTGTCTCGGGTCTGGCAACCAAACAACCCAGAGGGTTGTTTTCTATGTATAATAATAAGTATGTATTTAAGTATTTTAAGTATGTTTATCCGTTGTCTAGTTAGTAACCATTTTAACAAGTTTTATAATGTAGCTTCTCTTGAGCTAGATGATTGGTGTGAGTGTAGGAAAGTTTATTAATAATTATTTTCTTGCATTAATATAAAGTACCAACCTAGTTTTAGTGCTTCACACTCTCTCTATTGTCTATTAGGTGATGGCATCGGGTCGGTGTTATTGTTACCGCAGGTGTTGTTGCAAATTATCATTTGCTAGAGCGACCCGCTCGCAAAACATGTTAACTTAGAAACACGGTCATAGTTCAGCCATTCATTACAAAATATCTACAAATTATTATTTACCTAATTTCCTCTTTTATCTCTATCTCTATTAGTAAAAACCGCATAAAAATCTATAGCTTTACACAGGAAAACAGCGACTTTAAATTATACTGTTTTACTAGCGAGACGCTTCGTCCACGCTAACCAAAACACCCTATTTTAGCCATTTTGTACAAAATGTATACAACATACATATTAAAATAAACCATCGTCCTTCATAGATCTTTCAGATATACACCTTGTTGGATATGATAATGATAAATTTATTAATGATTATGCACATACCGGGCATGTTGGCAGCCTCGGAATGTAAGGAATTTATTGGAGTTTTAGTAAGGATCCCTAATTTGTTTGAAATTATTATATAGCCTATGTCACCCGGAGATAGTGTAGCTTCCCAACGGTGAAAGAATTTTTAAATCGGTCGCGAATTCGCGATGTAAGGAATTTATTTGAGTTTAGTAAGGATCTCTAATTTTATTGAAATTATAATATAGCCTGTCACCCGGAGATAGGTGCAGTTGTAATTTGGTGAAACATCGACTACGTCAGTGAACTGCTGCAGCTTCAGTCTGTGGTCCTAATCACATAGTCTTTGGCTAACCTTTTAGGAATAGGTAGCTTCCCAGCGGTGAAAGAATTTTTTAAATCGGTCTAGTAGTTTTGGAGCCTATTCAATACAAACACAATCAAACGTTTCCTTTTTATAATATTAGTAAAGACTAGGCCCGAGCGCGCCTTCAGCTACCCTAACTTAGAAACACCGTCATACTTCAGCCATTTTGCATCACAAAAATATTTACGAAGGAGCCCCGGCGTTTTATGCTTAAGGGTGGATACGACCAAACTGAAATAAGACATACTCCGAGATTAGTCTATACAAATTCGGCGTTTAATTTAGGTATAAGACCTTATTCCAGTTTGGTCGAATCTACTCTAAAAGTTGTATACTTTTTAATTTTTTAATCTGTAATTCATTATCATCTGGCAATATCTGTCAACAAAGGACAGTTGTACAGCCGCTAGCTGTCAAATCAAACATGACGTGACGGCATTGTTGATATTTCACTTTTTTAAAAGCAAAAGAATTATGGTTTATGCAGCAACGTTAGGCATTTTTAAAGTAACAAAGGCAGACCTTTTGAAGACTCAGTGTTTCCATATTTATAAATATTAATAATGAAATAACTCTTATCCGCGATTCGATAAAAATAAGACAAAACTTGGTTTAGGTAGCAAATAATATTAGCTTTATTTTATGATCTAATTCTATTGTATAAAAGTTAAGCATTTTTTTCTATGGAAAGTACCGGTTCTCCTTTTAAACGAAAGCCATCCTCAGATAACGCTCTTTCTATTAGTGAAAACCACATAAAAATGTATTGCGTGGCTAAGAAGAATAAAGCGGAGCCAAGCACACACGCACACAGGAAAACGGCGACTTCACTTTATGATATGTAATAATAATGATGATGATAAATATATACCGAGCATAGTTGCTGTCATTGTTGTAGTGTTTCTAAAGCATTGTATGTAGCTATCTAACCTCCAAACGGGTTTCTCCTAAAAACCAGCATAATGGCTCCGACTGTGACATTAAGCTGAGGAGAAGCCGTTTTAGTATTTAATTTTTTGTGCGATTTCATTTAGTTTAAAAGTATTTTTTTTAATTTTCTGAAATGTCAGCTAAACGTTTTGTTCTTTCTTCTTATATTTCGTCGGGGTCAAACCGCCCGGTGACGCGGTAGTGAGGCGGGGTGGTATCCGACTCGTGCGACGTCTCGTCGACTTTACCATATACTAAGTATTATGTTATAATAACTTCGATCATCTAAATCACTAGATACACAATTCTATATAGAAATACGTTCATAAAAGTGGTTCCTATTATTCTATACAAGTTTGTTTTCGAATTATCGCAACTAAATTCAATACTCGGCCCTATCATCACCACAATAAGTATTAAATTTGGACGGCAATGTCAAATATGACAACTGACAGCAATCCAATGCTCACTTTTGGTTTGGAGCCATAGAATATAATAGCTTTAGTTATTATACTGAAGTTGGAGCATAAGTTCGTGGCGACACTTTTAGGCCGTCATGAATAGGTGCTCTTGTTACCGTGCTTGTTCCACGGTGAAGAGCGCACTCGTTATTTTGGACTGCATCAGCTGCTTACCATCAGGCAGGATGTAGTCACTATGACGTGTCACAATAAAAAAAACAAAAATAAGACACTTTTAGAGCGCTAATTGTGTATCTAGTGTTTAGATGATCCAAGAATAATAATGATATTGATGATTATGTACATACCGAGCATATTGGCAGCCTCGGTCTCGTCGGGGTCGAATCGCCCGGTGACCCGGTAGTGCGGGGGCGTGGTGTCCGACTCGCGCGACGTCTCGTCCCCCTCCACGCCGGTGCCGCTCGACGATAGCGACTTGCTACTGCTTCTGGAACAATCGTTAGTATAAGTAACGGCTATGCTAGATACCTATAATATTGAAATTTTGCATTCACAATGCTATATAGAGATAGGATAAAAAAAATCAACCACTCTCAGGAAAGCTTGAATGGGATTCGAACCCATGACCTTTGGATTGCCGGTCCACTGCTCTAACTGCTAAGCTACAGAGACCCCAGAAGACTCGTTTAATTCTTTCTAGTAGTTGATGATTTACGCTGCAAGCCAGCGGTATTACGTCACTGTGAAGGCTACCCTCATTATTCCCATATTTCAATAATAAAGATTTTAAAGCAATTACGTCTTTATCGATTGTTAAATACTTGCAATAGTATTTATTTCGACTGTGAGGGTAGGTTAGAACCTGTAGGTAGGTTAAACCTTCACAGTGACGTAATACTGGCTTGCTGCGTAAATCATCAACTACTAGACAGAATTCAACGAGTCTTCTGGGGTCTCGGTAGCTTAGCGGTTAGAGCTATGGACCGGTTATCAAAAGGTTATGGGTTTTTTTATCAAATTTCATCAAGCTTTCTTTTGTGGGGCCCTTTACACATACGATCAGCCCCCTTACTCTCGAAACCGATCGCTATTGGATCGAATTGGTATTGTGAATTTTCGTACTCTTGAGTTTCGACACTAGCGATAAAATGGATTAATGTCGCGCGGATATTGCGTGAACTAAATGACATTAAGTTTTGTTGAAATTCGTACCCTGGACGTTATTTTGACAGTTAAATTTCGTATTCTGATGGTGTTTAGATTGGCTGTCAATTGACATTGTCACAATAACTAAAGTGGTACTTTATATGTGTATTGAATTTACGTATTTTTCGGTAATTAGGTACTCATTTTTAAGCAGCTGTATCGCGTAGCGGTGTAAGAATACTACCACCCTGTCTCTTCCCTTGGGTGTCGTAAAAGGCGACTGACTATAGATTATTAATGTGTGAAATGTGATAAGACTTGTTACATACTTAAATAAATGACTGCACATCTTAAATTAAAACAATGTTTTAATCTAAGCTGCACATACATCAAACAGCATAGAACGGCGATGGGCTTACCACCTGTCACGCAGACCACATGTGCAGTCGCTATTTGGTGAAAAGTGGACTATTGCAGAGGACTGCTTTTGCGGTCCTCATTGCCTGTGGGGCCCTTTAGTAGTACAACGCACGGCGGCGGCGGCGGCTAGTACTAACTGACAGGCTGATACCTGCCGGCGAAGTGATCGTGTATGGTCCCATTAGAGATTGCTTGCAATTTATTTTTATTGTCTGTTATACTAATGTCCCTATCTACCGACCTCAATAGATAGGGTATCGCAACTGGAACTACGGGTCCGGTTGTGTTTTCAGAGGTACTACGGGGTTCCGGTTCTAGCCCCCCGCTGGTCGTGCCTTTAACCAGGCGCCTCCGGCGGGATCCGGACATGGGTTGGACTCGTAGTGGCATGTGGTTAGCTGTAGAGCTTGGGAATGTTCGTTTGTCCTGGTATTGTGTGCCAGAACTTCCAAACTCGTGCACAGCGAGCGGGGCCTAGTAGCGGTCTCTGAGGGGCCAGAAGCAAAAAGTCCTGCGGGGAACGTGAGTTTCCCTTATAGTTGGCAGCTTTGTCCGGTGGTTCTCATTGGACATTGGTGTTGACATCTCCGGTACTAGTCTGGATAACTAGTGGAGGCGGCCTCCTAGATGCCGTAGCCTCCGGTCCAGCCAGCCGCGTAGGACGTGGGAACTGGCTAGGCGCCCGGATGGGTTCCGAGAAGTGAGTGTGCTTACTACTCCGCTACCAAGGTGGACACTTGGGAGTCGACTTTAGAGTCGACGACCCTAGCAGTGGCAACAGCGAGTTGTGCCCTTCGTGCAACGAGAAGTGAGCGAGCTTGACAGCTCCGGTTACGTATCTGGACAATAGGCAGTGAACTACACGTGTTCACGGGGATACTCTCCCGAGACACTACTCTTATGAGTACCGAATGAAGAGCGCGCTGCGGCGGGCACTAATTTGGCGTCAAGACCTAACGCAGATGGTCTCCTGCGCGAGTGTTCTACTGGCGCAGGGACGTCTGGCACTTCTTGCATAACCTAACGGTTGGTCTCGAGGTGCCAGTACAAATAAAACTTAGTGATGTAAGGAGAGGGGATGTCTGTTATTGCGACAACTGATAAACTCACGACTATTATCCCCGAAGTAAGTCAAGAGACTAGGCAATAAGGACCGCAAAAGCAGTTAACACAGTCAACGTTTCCTGAAGTGTCATGCTGGAACAATCGTTGGTAGAATTAACTTGCTTCGAACATCTGTGCTCTGTGCCCGAGCGATAACAGATAACACTATAGTTGGCGGTATAGCCGCAACAACACTCGCACAAAAAAAGGCTTTCGACGTATTCAGAACCTCCTCCTTTTTTAAATCGGTCCAAAATACAAAAGCAGTTTAAATTATTGTTCTCTCTGACGAAAAAGCGCGAGCATCTGTTTTAAACATTGTCATATTGTTTTTAAATATTGTCGTAAGTTTTATTTTAATTATTACAATCACTTTAAGGATAGTTTGTGCTCATCATTTTGTACAACTTTTGCTATGGGATCAACTATTATAAAAAAATCGACTATGTCATAATGTTTAAATCGAATTAGGTGTAGACGATGCCAGAACTATGGAAAAATTAAGGAGTGAGCAAATAATTGAGGATTTCGGGTGAAGCGCGCTTCCATCTTCGGCCTTATCGTCACTCACAATCAGTTGAGATGAAGGCAAGTGCTTTGCCGTACAAGATAAAAAAAACATACATACATAACTATTACCCCGAAGAAGTCAGAGACTAGGCAATGAGGACAGCAAAAGTAGTCCTCAACCATAGTCCACTTTTCACCAAATAGCGACTGCACATGTGCTCAGCGAGACAGGTGGTAATCCCATCACCGCTCAATGCTGTTGGTAATAAGTGCATTCTTTAGTCCGTTAGTCGCCTTTCACGACACCCAAGGGAAGAGAGGGGGTGGTAGTATTCTTTCACCGCTACGCGACACAGTAAAAAAAAATTAAAACAATTAAATACCTCTGTTGCGGCGTATGCGCAGATCCTTGCGCCAGCGGCGTATTCGAGGATCGTGTAACTCCCCGCAACGACAAATGCCGGGAGCAGAAGCCGCGCCTCTGACTCTCCTTCGTGCAACCATCTTTGGAGCACAGACGGCGCCATTGTTTGCCGTTGAATTTCTTCCTGATGCCCGTGGGCGTTGAGACCACGTCGCCTTTCTTGTACTTGTGGGGCGTGGCCGCTTGAGATCTGAGTAACATACATACATACATGCATAGATTCAATTATCACAGAATAACTAATAGTGCTACCGTACAGAACGTTCACTCTCTAACTAAAGTCAAGTTTAGGTAAAAAAAATTGCCTACTCTTACGACTTTCAAATTGAAACTTATCGTGTGACCCGAGCGTTCATATTCCGTTAAGCAATGCTGATTCAATATCGATTTGTCGTCAGGAGCGCAGGGTTTCCAGTCATGTATACAGGGTGGAAAGTTGAGATGGGGCATTAAGGGCAGCTACCAGATCCCTTGCTGCTAAGCGAAAATGATCTTAGGAGACCTATCCAAACTTTTTGAGTGATGACAATCGACATTCACAGATTTTTGATAAAATGTACAGTCAGCGAGAAAATCGTCAGAATTGAGTAAATTTTTTTTAATGCCAACCGATCCCATTCCTATAAAGGATAAAAACACACATTTTGACACCAACTGAGATTAGAGTACTAGAACACCCACAAATCAAAGAAAACTTTTTCCATACATTTTAGTAGGGTAATAACAATAATAACACTATAACAAAGAAGACCTTTCGTAAAAAAAAACAGAAAAAAAAAACATCTGTGAGGGGAGTGATACTCCCCTTCTATCATTCCCGAAGGGTTAAGAGACGCAACGATGACCGCAAACGCAGACCACTGCCCTGTGCAATGTGCTCAACGTAACAGGTGATAAGCCCATCGCCGCTATAAGCTGTTGGATGTATGTGCAGTCTTTGGTCCGTCAGTCGCCTTTTACGACACCCAAGGGAAGAGATGTCTTCCCCAAAACCGCCCCATCTACCACTGAGCAACAATGTTGACATAAGAGCCTGTAAACGTTAAAAAAAATTACTACCTACTATTCCCAGCTAAGGTAGTAATTTTTTTCAAGGTTTCTTTATCTTAAAGATTTATTTGAGTGTTTGTAAAGTAAAAATCATCAAATTTTACGAATAAGAGCCCTTTTCACAATGTTTGCCCGTTGAAATTACAGTTTTGTATGAACTATTTGTCAAGTAAAGGCATAATCATACTTATTCATAATTTAAAAAAAAACTAACGGGATCTTTCTATGAGATTGTGAAACGAAACGCTGAAAAGTCTATTTTTATTATAAGTTTGTTACTTATTTTCATACCTTCATGTATGACAGTTATCACCATCATAATAACATGTTTACAAAATTTTCAATGTATAGGTATGCGTTTTCCTGTTGCTATACAGGGTGTAATCGTTAAGTGTGCACAGGCGATTGTTCCGAAACTATGAGACATATCAAAAAACTTAAAACTGATAACGAAAGTACGTTATCTAATGAGTAAAATGGCACCAATAACTTTTTAAAAATCAAACGAGAATTATCCAAATTTTTTACATTAAACACTCCCATACATTTAGTATGAGATTAGTAGAAAGGTTTTAGTTTCCTTGTTTTTAGTGGTCTAGTATTCATTTTACCTTAATCATATTTTATGATTATGTATGGTATGATAATTATGATTTTCGAGTAGATACACGTGTAGATTAAGGTATCTTACCACTTCAAATTAATAATAAACCTTGTTTCAATATCTTGTATCACTACAAAAATACCAAAAAATACTAAATTCAAAAGCTTGAACGCGGGTCGGAATTTTATATTTACAACGAATAACAAAAAGTTACTTTTTCTTGGTATTTTTGTAGTGCGTTTTACTAGCTTTTCAGCCAGTTCAAATTAATGCGATATTGAAACAAGGTTTATTATTAGTCTGAAGTAGTAAGATACCTTATTAATCTACACGTGTATCTACTTGAAAATCATAAAATATGATTAAGGTAAAATGAATACCAGACCACTTAAAACAAGGAAACTAAAACCTTTCTACTAATCTCATACTAAATGTATGGGAGTGTTTAATGTAAAAAAAATATATACTTCTCGTTTGATTTTTAAAAAGTTGTTGATGCCATTTTACTCATTAGATAACGTACTTTCGTTATCAGTTTTAAGTTTTTTGATATCTCTCTCGGAATAATCGCCTGTGCACACTTAACGATTACACCCTGTATATATTATGTGGAAAGCCCTGAGTAAGTAAGGCAGCAGTAAGGCGTTTGATGCTGATGATGATGATGATGATATTTAGTTCGCATCAAACAGACTAAAAGAATAAACTCAACTAAATTCTTCAGCTGAACGATATAAATACTACTTTTATTAAACAACAATTAACCAGAAATTCATACGAAAGACGAAAACGTTTCCTCACTACCTGCCGCGCTAACGAAGACAACAACAACTCGAATTTCCTGCTTCCGGGAAAAACACGTTAAAAATTTTGAATGTGTGTATTTATCATATTAAACCTAAATATAGCAAACACTTAGAGTACATAAATAATTTTACTTTAACTGATGTAGTTATTGCATTTATCGTTAGAAAAACTTGTGTGAACTAGTCGGTGAAACTGCATAGTTCAAAACTAAAGACACCACAAGTATGATTATTGTATTATTGATTAGTAAAAATTGTAATGAAGTCTTAGTTATTGCATTATTGCTAACTGAAAAATCAAGTTCCTAAAGGATTCATGAAAAGTTACTTAGAGAGAGTTATAGATCTCGATTCCCTGATTCCGAATATAAATATATAACATAAAATCGACCAAAATCAAGTTACTGTACTTGATTATCATTAGCGCGGCAGACTAGTTGTTGGGATTTTGACACTTTGAGTTACCGCGCTTTAGGTAGTTGTTGTAAAAAACTGTATTCTTAATGTGAATGTTAGTGTGAAGAATTGAGTTTATTCCTATTAATACCTAGGAGTAGGTGGTTGAGACCTGGGCGTGAGGCTGCCTTCGAGGAGACTGGAAGTGCTGCCGCGACTCTGCAGGCTGCTGCGCTTGCTGTTGTTGCCGTCTGCCAAGCAAAAATCCGATTTGTTACTATAAGGGTAAAGTAGAAATTCGCGTAACAAGAAAATCTTCTATAGTTAAAACATAGTATACAAGTCAAAGTAAAATTGATCGAACAGGGCTTTGGGTTAAAAATATCTCTGCATTGAAGAAAGCTATATAATTTCACGGATTATAACTTAATTTAATAAAGATGTTACACTAAAGGTGGATTTAGACCAAACTAACATAAAACTAGCGCTAGAACAAGAGCATTATTTCTTTATCTTTTAGTGTAAACAAAAGCCCGTTATCAGCGTTTACACCAAAATAGCAACGAGCAAGATCGAACCAAGAACCAGAATGCTTGCACAATGAATAATGTTTAGATCAGCCGACGAACGCTCATTGCTCATTCGTATCGTATGTACGACTCTGACAGCAATATTATAATTGCAAGTGCTACATTTATGATTTTATCCCAAACACTCAAAAAAAATCCTTCTTCAAGATTACATTAAAGATTACAGAAATTTCCTACCCAGCAGCTTATTTGCGAGTTGTATTGTAGCCAATTTTTAGACCAATCCCTAATTAAATCGATAAGTATGTAGCTAAATCGCTAGAACACTTTGAAAAGATCGCTCGGGGGAGGGAGCACGTCCCGTGCACTCTAGTGCCGTTTACATCAAGCGAGCGAGCATTATTATTATATTCAATAGAACGCAATTTAGCAACAAAAGAATGCTCGGAGTCTGTTTACATTAGAAGAATTTAATAGAGTGGGGATAGCAAGAGCATTGGCTCGTTTGATGTATATCGGCCATAAAGAGGGTTTACGCATTCGGTTTCCCATACAAATTTCCAAGTCGTAATTTTTAAAAACCACTAAGCTAATTTTAATGAAACTTTGTATGCTAAAGTAAAATACAGGGATCTAAATAGTTAGTTGAAAACATTTAAAAAAACGTTTATTTAAGTGAGTTATTGCCATTTTAAACTTTCTATAGTGGACTTTAAATAGCAATAACTCAGCTAAATAGACGTTTTTTAAAAATGTTTTCAACAAACTATTTAGATCCCTGTGTTTTACTTAGGCATGCAAAGTTTCATCAAAACTGGCTTAATGGTTTTTAAAAATATCGACTTGTAAGTTTGTATGGGAAACCGAAATGCGTAAACAGTAAAATATAGACCTAACTCATATCCATATAATCACGACTATTATCCTCGAAGGGTTAGTCAGAGTCAATGAGGCCCGCAAAAGCAGTTCTCTGCCATAGTCCACTTTTCACCGAATAGCGACTGCACATGTGCTCAGCGTGACAGGTGGTGAGCCCATCGCCGTTCTATGCTGTTGTAAATATGTGCAGTCTTTAGTCCGTTAGTCGCCTTTTAATTTAAGACTTTTGCGAAGCGCAGCGTAGCGTTCTAACCTATCACGTGACCTACAGGAGTAGGGCAGCTGGTATTTCTGTTGAATAATAAAAAAAATAGCCTCGATTATGCTTTATAAAACTATGACTTAATTGAATTATGCGTTTTAAAGTATGTTTAATAAAATTGCGACAAACGATAACATAGATTTAAACGATTATGGTTTTTATTAATATGTCTTTCAACAATTCTGCGTTATTAAGTTTATGCGTAATAAAAAATTGCTAAAAATTACTAAAGCTTTTTGAATTGTATGCCGTATGATATAATGTATGTCAATTAAAATTTTAGCAATAAATATTTTCAATGTGTCACCCTTCTCAATGTACCTACAGAAACGTTTTATAGATAGAGCTAATGACATTCATGTCATTGGATAGAGCTTAATAATTTAATTTTTGTTGTTATAGTTTTGTATACACACAGCTCAACAAACTAAACAAATTACCCATATGCGGATCGGTGGGGAACATAATGTCCTCCCTGCGCAAATCGTCGTCGCTCTCGCAGTAGTCGTCAAAGGTGCGCTTGCGCAGGTCGTCCATGGAGCCGTTGGAGAACGCGCCCACCGTCACCATGGCGCTCGGCATGGGGGACGACGTGAAGAAGTTCTCGCCGCCCATCTGGAAGGGTTGCTGGAAAACGAATTGGGATTATTGTAACATACATAGGAAGAATTATTCCCCAGAGATATACTTTCCCCGTAGATACTTAATAAAACTGCGCTTTTATTCCTGTAAGATGTATACACTTTTTTAAACCCTTCCAATTTGTCATCTTAGATACACTTTTCGGTACTGTTGTGTATAAAATAATTGCTGAAGATAAATAAATTGGAATGTGTACTATGAGCTACCATGCAACTATGTTCTAATATTATTATTAGAAGATAGTTGGATGGTCAGTTGTACACTAATATATATATAGCTTTGTTTACTACACATTGAAATTGTGTGTGTAAGTGTGCGTGCCTCTGTTATGTTAGTAAAAACAATAAATAATAAAAGTAAATAATGCTATACAAAATTATATTTATGAATTTTGAACTATAAGTAGATTAGATAAGTATAGACCACAGAAAGTGTTTTTACGTTTGCGCAGCGCCTAAACGTCATAAAATTGCGACCGAGGCAAGGCAGGCGACTTTGTGTCTCATACGATATTTATATCACTCGTTGTAAGCTAAGAAACACATATGACTAAATTATAATACAATAACAATATTATCAGCACAAATTGTTTTGTAATTAACCACACATTTGTTATTTATCTTTCATTATCACTGAAGACGTACTTTATTGAACTTTGGTAGAAAAATATTATGTAAAACAATAAAGACTTTTCATGTAATATAGGCGGAGATGTTCCTATATACATAAGGTATATGAGCACAAATAAAAGTTCTGCTCTACTAATCACTAATACACACTAGTTATTGATTAGTATTGATTTTTCTTTATATAATACTCAAGTAATTTAGAGGTACTTAAGTGTAAATTAGTTTAAGTTTATTTTTAAACCCAAAACCGGGGGGAAACACTTGGCCTTCATCTTATCTCAGGCCGAGGATCCACTGACGAAGTGGCTGGTCTTATCTCCTTTTTAGATGTTGTTTAACTATTTTACTACCTACTATATTATTGGATGAATACAAACAATCGCCTATTATTTTTGTTTGAAATAACAAAACTGCATTAATTAGGTACTATGATTGCTATAGTGATTACTGGTACATGCTAGTTTATTTTTTTACGGAGGCAACCGTGTCGCGTAGCGGTGAGAGAATACTACCACCCCCTCTCTTCACTTGGGTGTCGTAAAAGGAGACTAACGGACTACACACTGTACATACATTCAATAGCTTAAAGGATGAATTATATTAGACCGGGCCGTGCACGGGGCGCGCCGTGTGCGTGGCCCGGACGGGGCACTGATTTGAGACGTTGCATACATTTTGTATGAAGCAGTTTATATTACACAATGCATGAACCGTCCGGATGGGACACGGCCCGCTCTAATATAAAAACAAAATGTATTAAGAGGGTTTACGCATTTCGGTTTCCCATACAAATTTCCAAGTCGAAATTTATAAAAAACACTAAGCAAATTTTAATGAAACTTTGCATGCTAATGTAATATACAGAGATTTAGATAGTTAGTTGAAAACATTTTTAAAACACTTTTAATTAAGTGAGTTATTGCGATTTTAAACTTTCTATAGTGGACTTTAAATCGCAATAATTCAGCTAAATAAACGTTTTTAAAAAAAAATTTCAACAAACTATTTAGATCCCTGTATTTTACTATAGCTTGCAAAGTTTCATCAAAATTAGCTAAATGGTTTCGACTTGGAAGTGTGTATGGGAAACCTAAGTGCGTAAACCATCTTAACGTTTCAAATCAGTGCCCCGTCCGGGCCACGCACACGGCACGCCCCGTGAACGGCCCGGTCTAATATAATTCAATGGGCTCACCACCTGTCACGCTGAGCACATATGCAATCGGAATTTGGCGTGCCGTGGACTATGGCAGAGGACTGCTTTTGCGGTCCTTATTGCCTAGCCTCTGACTAATCCTTCGGGGATAAGAGTCATATTTTTTTATAAGAGAAGGAGGCAAACGAAAAGGCTCGTCACTAGATGGAAAGTAGTCACCACCGCTCATGGACACCCGCAAAACCAGAGGAGTCGCAGATGCGTTGCCGACCTTGAGGAACGTGTAGGATCTTTAAGGAATTGTGAGAGGGAGAAGTGGGGAGATATAGGCCTCCCCGCAAAACTAGAGGAGTCGCTGATGTGTTGCTGACCTTGAGGAACGAGTAGTATCTTTAAAGAATTGTGAGAGGGGGAAGGGGGGAGATATAGGCCTCCGGTACTTTCTAATGTTTCAAGCCGACATTCAGTAATTAAAAGGTAATGCGGATAGGTGTTTTTTTATTTAATAGGAACAGAAAACAACTACATTATACCATAATACAAAAAATAATAAGTACATAAAACAAGTCTTAACAATAATAATGCAGACCACAACGCTATCCACAGATCACAAGTTACACAATATATTTTATCAAGAGTTTTTGTTTCATCCACTAACTAAGCTGCTGATCACTATCATTATTATTTTTAACTTAACAGCTAAAAATTTACTACTTTTGAGAATGTTTGAGAGTGCTGAAGTAGTCAATAAACATTTACGGTTACGCTTTAAAAGCAAAAGGCACAGAACAGCAATCTCTCTTGTAAAAAAAATAGGTATTCGTCAACAATCTATGCGTGACAATACCATCACAATTATTTACATTGATTGTTGTTAGGCGCGAGACAACAAGACGTAACCCATAACTAATAGGTACAGTCGGCTTTCGAAGTAGCTTTACACTTTCTACGTCACACCAACTTGCTCGGAACGATCGGGCTCGCGCTCGTACAACCATTGTGTATGAATGCACTGTTCTTAATTTATCTTAGTGGGGCCTGCAGAGGTCTCCCTCTTGCAGTAATAAACTAGTAAGTCGACCTATTGGAATCTTTTGTGCAATCCCGTCCTATCGCTCTGCCTCCTCAGTAAAAAAGACTGCCATAAGCTTGGCAATGTCTTTGAGGGCGAAAAGTCTAGAAACTTTCGACTAAGCCGATCCCGTGAGATTCATTATTTTCCTAGATGACTTAAGTCACAGTCACACAATAGCAGCAGTTGGTATGGCATACCCCTCAAACCCCAAGCGGTCGCATGAGACCGCACCTACAAAAACACACTTGACTTTGTACCGTGTTTTCATAGACTTACAGACTACTTTATTATGAACAAGTTTAATTATTTCGGTTCTGTGGTACATTTTATGCATCGTGATCGCATAGTCTATGCTCGATTCTGTCAAATTTGACGTTGACAGTTGCGCCAATTTTTGTGCTAGAAAATTTCCACGAGTGAGTGGTTAAATTGTTAAGCTACCTCTGAGGCCGACCGTACTTTAGTTTGTTTCATAAACCGTGGAGCCATTGATACCGCGCCGCTGATCGCAGATCACTGACCTGTGTGGCGTGACGTAATTCTGCAACTTGCATTCGCACGTTCTTCAC
Source organism: Scoparia ambigualis (assembly GCA_963921215.1). Lineage (NCBI taxonomy): Eukaryota > Metazoa > Arthropoda > Insecta > Lepidoptera > Crambidae > Scoparia > Scoparia ambigualis. The sequence goes on along the minus strand of OY992502.1, from coordinate 54,803,036 downwards.
GTTCCTACGTTTTCGGAAATGCTTTTATAGTTTTGTATTTTAGTTTTATTATTATTACATGAACTAGCATCTGCCCGCGACTTCGAACGTGTGGACTACATTATTATCTTACATGATTCTTTTGCCGGGGTAAAAATTATACTATATTATATATACCTTCTCTGTACCCCTTTTTAAATATCAGAAACTCCTATACAGTCCTCATATAGCGAAGTCTCGCTCGTATAGTTTGATCTGTAGTGCTTTAGGGATAGGCCATTAGGGCTTAATTACACGGGGCCATTCCCATATGACATAACTTACGGCACTTATTACTAAATAGTTACGTCAACTTTCGGTCTTCCCCAAGGCATGAGTATGCTTGTACGAATTTCAACAGTCACAAAATTGTTTTAGAAGTGCCTGATCTGATCAGTGAGCACAACAATAAAAATCTTGAACAGTAAAGGACAGAGTACTTCTAAGGACATCACAACATGTATCTTGGCACACGCAATGAATTTAACAGAAGTTTAATAAAAAAATATATTGAGCTGGGTGGTGGCGTCTCTTGGGTGTCGTAAAAGGCGACTAACGGACTAAAGGCTGCACACACAGGCTCCTAGTCCAGGAGATGGAGCTTTAATTCAATGCAATATTATCGTTAAACGTAATCGAATAATACTTACACTATGTAGGTACCACAAGGTACTCAGTTTTAGCGCTTTTGAGCTAAAGAAGTAAACTTTTCAGACGATTTGATTAAACTGTTAAAATTGCTTTCGTTACTTTCCAATAAAGTGTATGAAACGAGGTCATAATTATTTTAGACCAATTAATTAACCGTTATCCTTTTTGGATAAAAATCACTTACAGTAAAAATGTTGAAGCTTACAAGCACGACCACATATTGTGTACTAACAACTCAATAAATATGATTATCGCTCTTTTTAATTAATATAATAATATAGGCTTATATTTCGGTTCGACGCGATCCTGTTTCGGCTTGCAGTGGTACTGGGAGTAGCAATGCGCGTTTGTCTGCAACAGACTATGTTCGTTAGATTAGTTGTTAAGTTTTAACTATAAGTTATTTAACTGTTTTTTATTATTATTAGTATTGACGTAAATAAGTGCCTGTAAAGTTTACATTGAATAAATAATTTGACTTTGACTTTGAATAAAGGAAACATTGCATTTGTCTCATCTGTTTGAAGTCGATAGGATTGATGGCATTCACCGTAATTCATGATGTTTAGGTTTTAGTGCAAGACACCCTGAGAAGTTAAAATGCGATTTTAAAACATGACATAATTATGCAAATTCGGAGATGACGTAAAGTTACACATTCAGTTTTTCTAATGAAGTAATAAAAGTTAACATGTTACTAACATAACAAACAACACACGTGGAATTCTCTATTTAATTACTTTTAGTCGCCAGACTACTTACATAAGCCGCTGCTCAAGAAATTTTCTATAAAGTATTTGTGATTCACTTCAAAAGACAAACAACATAAAAATATTGCGCAAACTCAAACAAAACAAGTTGTTGATGACGATGAGAAGTTTACATTTATTTTCTACGTTAAAAAAACTTACCATAATAAGTTTAAATTATACAAGAAAGAAATTTCGTCAACATATTAATGCATTAATTGCATGTCTACATACTGTTTTCCTAAAGAAAATAATGTAACATAAATGTTACATATGAATAAATGGCGATATGTGCGATGAACAGCACTATCTCTTTCTAACTGTACTCAAGCAGAGATTTGAGTGTGAGTTTGGTTTTAGAATACGAGCCTAGAGCCTAAGAGTTGATGGTAAGGTCTCTATGTCTGCGCGCTTTACCTGAACAGTTTCAATGCATGTGTCGCTTCCCAACACCTAAAGACCTGGATCACCATCTGCATCGACTCGTGCGAGCGCTGCGAGTGCTGTGTGTGGCCGTGGCAGCATGCGAGCCAGCGTCTTCCAACTGGTCTACCCAAGGAGGCTGGAGTAGCCTAGGGCCCTACTCTCACAGCAGTATTACTTTAATCTTACTCGCTTTACCTCATCAGTTTCAATACAGGTGTCGCGGCGTAGACATAAGAATAATGTAAGACAATAGATATAAGACCTTAAAAAGGGAAATTGCTTGTCAAATAAAAATCAACAGAAGAAAATTCATTTACCCCGTGTACCTAGATAATAAGCTGGAATATGAATAAAGACTGTCGGATAGTATAGCGTAGAGTCTGAAGCGGAACACCCACCGCAATAGAATGAAAGACGATAGATGAATGTGTGGTATGCATAATGAACGTGCGAGAAGTATAAAAGAGAGAACTAGCATGAAAGAGAAATAGAACAGACAGGCGTCGTCGGCGACATTAGTCGGCGGTAAATTAAAAAAAAATACAGGTGTCGCGTCCCAACCCAACACCTAAAGACCTGCCCCCTTACTCTTGAAACCGATTGCTATTGGATCGTATTGGTATTGTGAATTTTCGTACTTCTAAGTTACGACACCAGAGCTAATATGGATTTATATTGCGTGGATATTGAGTGAAAAAAATACAAAACTCAATGCCATTTAGTTCACCCAATATAAATCTAAATTAGCGCTGGTTTCGTAACTTAAAAATTCACAATTCCAATCCGATCCAATAGCGATCGGTTTCGAGAGTAAGAGGGCTAGACTCCCATACCATCTGCATCGACTCACCTGCGGCTGCGGCGGCTGGTGCGAGCGCTGCGAGTGCTGCGTATGCATGGCTGTGGCAGCATGCGAGCCAGCGTCTTCCAACTCGTCAGCCCAAGGAGGCTGGAGTAGTCTGATGTCTGCGCGCTTCACTTCAACCGTTTCACTGCAGGTGTCGCGGTCGTGGACCTAATAGAAAGATAATAATATCAGGAGACGTTTCAAATGGAGACAACTGTACTAAGCTGTCTCTTCTTAAAATTTTTTTTTTTTTAACTATCACACCAATTATCTAGCCCAAATTTGAAATTTGTTTAATGGGTTAGATCACGGATAAACATACTTAATTATACATAGAAAACCCCCAGACCCGAAATCAATAAAGAAACCAGTTATTTCTTAATTGAGTCGACCGGGAACCTCAACAGACCTCAGAGATGCCGATGCCAAAAAAGGCGTGCTAACCACTCAACCACGAAGGACGATAAAAATTCGATTACTGGCAGTGTTTATCACCAATTTATTTATCAGTGAGCCAAGCACTAATGTCAGCAGCATTCTGCATTTTGTATGACTCTCTCTGGTATCATATGTATAAGAGATGAACAGAATAAATTTCCCATTGACCCGTAGCTGAATATGGAAATAATAAACAAAAACGATGCAAAATTGATACCGAACATCTTAACCTCACAAAACTTAATAGTTAAGGTTTTAGGGTGAGGTAATGCTAAAGTAGACCTTTAGTTAATCGTGATAGTCATCAAATGAGATGAAAGAACAGCTTAGCCGTTGAGCAATGAACAAAATAACATTAATAATTATTTAATAAGCAAATTCAAATACGCAAGTCAATTTCTCAGAATTTGATAAGATTTGCTTTGTTAGTCATCCAAGTAAGTACGTAAGACATCGCGATTGTCTCTCTTCCGTTTGCCTGCTATCCTGTCTGCATCTTTGTTCGCAGAATACTTTAGTGGGGAAATTATGGCACAGACGCCACCAGCAACCTTATACAGAATGTCAAATTTCTTCAATACATTTTGAACCTTAAAGTTTGAGCTTAAGGATCAAAGTCAATTGGAGAAATGTGACAATTTCGGATAGGTTGATCTGCTACCGTGTGTACATGACTAATAAATGAATATTACTTTGTGATAGTCGTAGCCACACAACATTAGTGGTGAGGTAAAATTACAAAATATTGCACAAGGATAAAAGTCTGACAAGTGCAAATGTGCAAGCTAGGCTCGCGCAGTAAATGGGTTCCGTTCCGTACTGCAAAGTGATACTTACCTAATTATTATTTCGCTTCAGGTTAAAGTTACTAATAATATTGGAAGACTTCAACTATAAGTTACGTTAAGTTTAGCATAAGTTTTAATGAACCCCTGAGATATTGTTACCTTATTTTTACGAAAACAATATTTTCTTTTAATTACCACTAGGTACTTTAAATTGGTATTATAAAAATCATTAATCTAGATTAATTTAATTTGACAATTAAAACAAAACGTTATCGGAACTAGTAATCATGGCGAAATATAGCTTTCTATCATTAGAAGTAATCAACAGACATACGAAGAAACTATAAGGGATCCTGACTTAAAAGGAATTTGTTTTTTAAGGTTCCTTCCAAGTCAGGATACTTGCAAAAACAAATCTTAAGCAAAGTTACATATAAAACTTAATGTAACTTTTTACAGAGTTATTATAAAACGCAAACTACTCAAAGTTTCGCGCGAGGTGCACCAAATGTTGTCACGGGCTGACTAGCAGACTAGGCAGTGAGCTCGTGACCACCGGTTTGCATTAAACCCCATAAAAAAAAGTTAAACTCACCCTCACTCTTATCCTCCGCGGCGTAGTAGCAAGTATTTCACAAACGGTCCCCTCCACAAACACATTTTGCACACTCTCCCGGCTCGGGTCAGCAGTTCTGACGACACACATGGAGCCAGCGTCCAGGTGGCTCATTTGGGGGCTCGCGTCACTGATCACATCGAACTTGTTTTTACCGAATATGTCACTGTACTCCACGGGATCGTTCTCCTGGCCGTCCAGTTCCACAATCACTTTGCAGCCGTCCGCTTGACGTATTACTCCTGGTATGTAGACCCCGCGTTGCTTCGCCAGCACACGATGGTCTCGCCACTCCGAGAGATCGATGTTGGGGTAATGTATGGAGTATTGCTTGAGCTCTGTTGGCGGGGAAGGATGCTGGACTATAGGGGAAGGTTGTGGCACTGATTGCTGCATGCTCAGCTGATATTCGACGGGCAGGGGAGCTGAAATCGCGATGTTGCTCATGCAATTGCGCTCGATCTCCTCCAGCTCTGAGGGGTCGAACTTTCTCTTTTTCGGGAGGTTCCTGGGCACCTGTTGCGGCGGAGGTTGGGGTGCGGCCCCACTGTTGGCCGCTCCCAGGTTTGTGGGGTTCGCCATCGTTATGTTGGGCGTAGGGTGCGCGGAGGACTGCGACAAGCTCACTGTTCCGACGCTGCTGATAACCGAAGCGGGTATCTAGAAAGCAAGTGTCGCCATTAGATAAGAATAAATGCCTACTGTTTTCTTTTCATTTTAGTGAAGTGGGTGATATTCGTTTTGTATGAAAACCCAGATATCTTTTTCGTGCAGTTGGGGAAAAGTACCTACAATTTGCATATTTTGACAGGACAAGAAGGAGACTAAGGGACTAAAGACAGCACATACATAGCACATACACTACACAGCATAGTTTGGTGAAACATGGACTATGGCAGTGGACTGCTTTTGCGGTGTAGACTCTGTTAGCACCTAATTTAGCATTGTGTTGTCTAAATAACATTGTACTGTACGTCTACCTATGGTCATCGATGTCCGCGTATATAAGCGCCCTGTAGTGCGACAGGTGAAGGGGGGGGGGGGGGAGGGCTGTGCGCGAGCGGGGCACCGCCCGCGTGCTCCCGCTGCATCACCCTTCGCGCTACCACTGGTCACACATCGTAGTATATAGTGAGTTCATTGTGCTTTACCTGGTCATCGATGTCCGCGTATATATGCGCCCTGTAGTGCGACAGGTGTAGAGGGGCGGAGGGCTGCGCGAGCGGGGCGCCGCCCGCGTGCTCTCGCTGCATCACCCTTCCCGCTACCACTGGTCACACGTCACGCGCCTCTCTGCCTGCACAAACGGACAAACCGATTAAAATCTTATTAATTAATATAATGAAAAATAAAGTATTGCCTATAATTTGTCCCACTGATGGGTCAAAGCCTCCATTGAAATCAAGTCAGGCATTATATGCATGGAACAATATGAAACACACTTTGTCCGACCTGCAAAAGCGAGTAAGTAATAGTAGTAGTAAACTATAGTTGTCAAAGTAGGCAAAAGAAAAATTAAAGCGAGAGAGTAAATTAAAAATTGTGACCACACACGTATTTCGTATTTGCCGATTACCTACTCTCGAAACATTCGTAAAAAAAGTTTGATTAAAACGGAACGCAGCCGTAATAATATCTGACGGTACGTAATTGATGACGTCATGTCAGTCAGAGTGAGATTATTTGGGGAATTACCCTTAAATCAATGCGCAATGCTATCAACAACAAGTTTTGCAAGTAACATTATGTTTTCAAACCAAAAAATTAAATCATCAGCCTATAGACGTCTCACAGCTGGGCACAGGCCTCCCACATGGACAACATCACATGGAGAGGTTGGGCCGTAACACACCACGCTGGTGGGTTTCAACGACTGTCATCTTTCGACGACAACCGGGACCAACGGCTTTAAGTGCCTTCCGAAGCACGGATATGTTTTTAATTTGGTCACCCATCCAGCGACCCGGCATTGCGAAAGTTACTTAACGGGCAAGATCGCAAGCCGAATTAACGCGTTAGCCGCGCCATCGAGCTCTTCAGATTAATTTATTAAAAATACAATTTTTAAACATTGATTTCGTTTCGTTTTAATCTTTTGTTTGACAATTAATTACGACCAGTTATACTTCTAAATAAGGATGATAATATTCATTGATTGATTCATTGACTACGAAATTTCATACAAGTTTTTATTTATGAATTACATTACTGCACATAGATAATAGAGAACGTTCAGCGGGTCTATCGGCTAAAAATATGGATATGGACATGGGCTTCATTTGACATGTGAAGCCCATATTTTGTCCTTAAATGGGCATATTATGGGCTTCAAATGTCAAATGAAGCCCATTTTCATTTCCATGTTCATATTTTTTTGCCGATAGGGTAGCAGCTAGTGCTAGTAGAGAAGAAAAAAAGAACACTTCTCGCACGGATTCTTCTGCCTGCGAGGCTACTACTGAAACAAACGTTTATTTAAATAAAATAATTACTTACACAACACGTTTATTTATATTTTCACCCATAGAGTGACACAGCTGGGACATGTACGTTATCTCCAACTGTCGGAACACAACTTTGCTACTGACACATATTGTTGTAATATCGGCAGACTTAGATAAGATGTACGTAGGTAATAATTAGCGTAGCGGCCTTCAAAAAAAAACAGCGAGAACCTAAACAAGCTCTTTTTACCATCCACAAATATTTTATCCCAACCCTATAAAGTAACCTAATTTTAAGTTTGTAGTCTTTAAAGTTATTGAAACGTCGTCGTGTTTAGTCAGTAATTTAGAAAGTGTATTTATACATAGCTTTACATATAATAATTTTATAAACGTTACTTTAACATACATAAAAACATATAATCACGACTATTATCCTTTAGTCAGAGACTAGGCAATGAGGAGAGAACTGCTTTAAGTCCACTTTTCACCAAATAGCAACTGCACATGTGCACAGCGTGACAGGTGGTGAGCCCATCGCCGCTCTATGTTGATGGTTGTATGTGCAGGTATTAGTCCGTTAGTCGGCTTTTATGACACCCAAGGGAAGAGAGGGGGTGGTTGTATTCTTTCACCGCTACGCGGCACAGTTAACGTTACTTTCTAAGTAAGTAATACTTTAACTTTTAGATAGGGTTTAAAGATAATTACTTAGATATTCGTAGGATGAAGTGGGATGCCTTTGCTGCTAAGTAATTAGCGTTAATCGCCGTCTAAATATTTTGTTTATAATGAAACGTGAATGTTTAAACTGTATACTTTTTTGTCATTTAGGAAGTGTTTTGTATAGATTTCTATGTACGTTGTTTATGTAAGGCTGATTGTTATACTTATTACGAACCTCTTGACGCGTTTCGTAGCAAATCTGTTAAATGTGCTTGTAAGATTTTGAGACCCCTTAGGCTTAAAACTTTGAATGTAGCTTTAGGGATGATTTATATTATAGCGGGCCGTGCACGGGGCGTGCACCGTCCTGGCCCGGACGGCGCCACTGATTTGAGACGTTGCATACATTTTGTATGAAGCAGTTCATATTACACCATGCATGATCCGTGTCCCGTCCAGGCCCGGACAGACGGCCGGGACGGGACACGCCCGCTCTAATATAAATCATCCCTTACTCTACTCAATTCTTTCATTATTTATAAGAGATCCTGTTAGTAAAATGTCACAGTATAAAGAGTACCTATGAATGTGTCCCACCCACAGCATGCCATAGGTCTTCCTTCCCTTCTTATATCTATGTGCAATAATAAAACATATTTTATTATTGAAAAATAACATGTACTTCCTAAGTGCGGTACAAATAAAAAAATGTTCTATTGTTTTCCGTGTCAGTGCTATCTCATCGTGAAATAAATGAAAGTGACAGGCGTTACGCGTAACATTATTCCTGATAAAATCATGATAAAGAAAAGTCAATGCTCACAATGTACATATTTGGTACATTTCTTTGTCCTTAAAACACCCTATCACGAAATTATGTTATTAACATAAATAGGTACAATTTTCTTTAATATTACAGATAAATTACCTAGCTAGATTACTGGAGGTAATCTTAATTATAGTTTTTATTTCAACTATTTATCCTACTATTTTTTATTCCTCGTATTTATAAAATGATAGTAGTAACCTTACTAAGAATTGAGAGCATATAGCAAAATGATATCCTTCCTACTAATATTATAAACACGAAAGTTTGTAAGTATGGATGGATGTTTGTTACTTTTTCACGTAAAAACTACTGAATGGATTTGGATGAAATTCGGCATACAGATAGTTTATGATTAAATTTAGATAGTTTATGACTAAAAAAATTAATTAAGTGATTAAATGAATATGAATATGACCTGGATTAACACATAGGATACTTTTTTTATCCCGAACAGGAACCACGCGGGTGAAACTGCGAGCGGCCGCTAGTTAATTATATAATTATAACATTTGCATGTATGCTAGTGTTATAATAACAAATACATATTTTAAAAGAAAGGAGAACTTTCGCAATGCCGGGTCGCTGGATGGGTGACCAAATAAAAAACATCTCGAGCTCCTCCGTGTATCGGAAGGCACGTTAAGCCGTTGGTCCCGGTTGTTGTCGTAAGATGACAGTCGTTAAAACCCACCCACCCGCATTAGGCCAGCGTAGTGGGTTATGATGGCCCATCATCCCCACGTGCTATTGTCCACGTGGGAGACCTGTGCCCAGCAGTGTAACGTTTATAGGCTGATGATGATGTTGATTTAAAGAAAGATATAATAGTCTCGGTGGCCGAGTGGCAAAGCCGGAGGTCCTGGTTACAATTCCCAGCTGGGCGAAGTGTTTCGCACTTTCATAATTGCATATCGTATTTGGCCAGCGAACGTGGTGATTAAGCCAAGTAGAGATGACTTCATCATCTCAGCCCGCTATTACCCACCGATAGGCATAGCCTTTATTTAGAGCCAACCCCGGGTTTTGACTGGCTCTTTGGTCTAGTGGCTAAGCCACCATCTAGAGGTCCCGAGTTCGATTAGCAGCAGGGAGTACATCTTTGTGTACTTGGTTTGGTTGTTGGTAGGGCTTGTTAAGTCCGCCTAAAATTATACTTTCAGTATTCTCTACACTAATATTGCTCGTTCATGTTTTATATAAAATTCCGAATTTTTGCTCTTATTCTCTACCTAAATATTAATTTTAGGTACTTACCGAACTAGGGGTTAAAAGTGGACAAGGTATGCCTGTCCTTAGTATGAACATGCAATGTCACCCCCTGGGGGTCGAGTGTGACCTATGAATAAGGGTTGAAAAAAACCAAATCCTTTTTAGGGGTCGAGAGGACGAGAGTGGATTCAACGTGGCAGCTATCTAAAGTCTGGCCTGTCGCCATAACAACAATGTTATGGCGACAGGCCAGACTTTAGAAAGCTAGCCGGTAAAATACGAGTAGCATTGTTGTGTTCCAACATTTTAGAGATAAGATAGCCAGTTCCTCAATGGTTGAGGATTCCAGTTAAGCGCGCTTCCAACCTCGACCTTATCGTCACTTTCCATCAGGGGAGATGGAGATGTAAGCCAAGCGCTTACACGTAGACGTGGATGAAAAGGTGTTGCCAGCAACCCTGACGATCGATAGATCAGGCTGATCTGATCAGCAGTGCGATTCTCTAAGTTAAAGCCTTGGTAGCAGCGGCTGCCGCAGCGCTAAGAATTGACTCTGTCTCTCTCATATTCATAGAATTGGAAAGAGACAGCAGATCACAGCCATGCGCGCATCGTCTATGTGTCGCTTAGAGAATCGTATAGCTGCCCCCTTACTCTTGAAACCGATCCCGATTGATCGAGATTGGTATTGTGAAATTTTGTACTCCTAATTTACGACACCAGAGCTATTAAGGATCCATAATGCGCGTATAATGAGTGAAAAAAATACAAAACTCAATGCCATTTAGTTCACCCAATATGAATCCAAATTAGCGCTGGTGTTGTAACTTAAAAGTACGAAATTTCACAATACCAATCCGATCCAATACCGATCGGTTTTAAGAGTAAGGGGGCTGATCAGTCCAATTTCTTTGGATGACTCGATTTCTATTATGTTGGCCTTTGCCCAGCAGTGGACCTGTGTTATGGCTATAACTTATTTTTTTATTAAGTTAGGTACCCAAACTATCGCGAATCAAAACCTGTTATGCTAGACTAAAAATAAAATACCGACCGACGACGGACGATGAGTAATTAATTTGTGATACGCGATAAAAACTGCACACAGTAGTGTAATGTGCGCTTCGTTATTGTTTCATTGAATAGATAAAACGCCAGTTTATTAATAATACCCATTTTGTGTATGTACCTACTAATTGTTTGTCCCTCCTGTTGCAATGAGCTTATCTGTGGTGGACGGTGGCAACAGTTAGCTATTTTAGGTTAATTCAGAATAGATTTAGCTCAGATCAATAACCCGGGCCACTGAGGTCTCTATCTTTTGTTTCATTTTTTTACGCTGGTCCGACAGAATATTTTGTGTCGCCTCTTTGTTTGGCTATTGGGTACAAAATTGGTTGCAGTCGGTCGTCTAGATTTTAGTGTAAATGGACATCATATAATAAACAATTACCTACGTCCATGAGATACAAACACCCCGGGATTTATAAAATGGCACACCTAATGTCATTTAATAAAAATGACATTCCGTCTTGGCGCCAGGGTAGTCCATCCTCATCGCTGTGCGTGGGGAGGCTGTTGACGAACTTGGCCACCACGGCCTCTCATGCGCTCGCAGTTGCAGGTCGTATGTTACGGCACTCCTAACTCAACAGCATCATTCGCAGTGCTTTTGCCACCGTTGGTGTACCGGCTGTCTTAGAGCCAGCTGGTATCTCTCGCAGCGGTGGCAAAAGGCCTGACGGTATGACCATTGGACCTTGGAAGCTTGGCAGGTCGTTGGTGTGGGATGCGACCTGTGCAGACACCGTAGCTCCCTCACAAATGGTTTTACGCCAAACAGATTTCCCCACTCACTGGCGTCACTCCGGTCCGGCTCGACAGTTCTCGACCAGCCGGTACAATCAATTTTGAACTTTATTGTTTGGTACAAAAGATTAATATTCATTGGAGAAATTCGAACTGACGCGATTGGAATGTTTTCGACCGGCCGGGCTGTATTTTGAACTTTATCGTTTGTTACTAAGGATCAATATTCATTAGAGAAAATTCGCAAAAAAAGCTTATAATTATTTTGAGGGTTATGTTTAATAAAAGAATTTGAGAAGTGATGTTGCACTGTTTTGTTTTATTTGCCAACACTCATGCACGTTCACTAACACTTAAATAATCCATCATTATTTCACATTAATATTCAACAAAACATAAATTAAAGAAAATAAAACAAAATTGCAGACATGACGCTTTACTTTCCCGCCAAGAAGTCGAGAACGACGACTTTTTTTTTCTTGACCAAGGATAGGTAGTAGTAACTAGTCCTTTGGTCGTATAATTAAAGTTCATTGATTATGCTTAAACTAATGATGAGTGATGAATGTGATGATAATATGAACGTTCGGTTTAATACTAAATGATATTCCCCCCAAACCACTTGAGTTCCAGTAAAGATGTGAGACTTTACTGAGATCTCGCACGGACTTCTTGAGAGAATTTGAAAAGTGATGTTGCACTGTTTTGTTTTATTTGCCAAAGAACCTCAACTGCACAACCAGTGTTGCCAGATCTTAGAGCCAGTAATCCGTAATAACTGCCACATTCCGTATGAAATCCGACTGGGAAGTTTTATTTTATTTGAATGCACAAAACAGGTTATAGACATGTAAAATACAAACAAAAAATATTTTATCTTAAGGTCTAGGTTGAAACTCTAAGATATGTATATATTGTACAACTACCTTTAAATAAATATATCAATGAAAGTAATAAGATAATTAATAACGGCAAAAACACACTAAAACAATATGGATGTCAGACAGACACAATAATGATTCATTCATAACAAAGTGTTTTACGTCTTGCTTGCACTAACACTAAATAACACCATAAACTCTCTCTGGCTCTCATTCTCATACTTATTAGCCGACTAAGAAAATATCCCAATGGGAATCCTCAAAGTTTTTATTATGCAGTTTGCTGGTTCAGTTCTGTAAAAATCTATGAAAATTAAATAAGACTCGCTAGTTCACGCAGAGTCAAATAAAATGTAACATATTTCTTGGGAATAATAAAAGCTATTAGTAGGTACTACTTATTAAAAGTTATTACTTATTAAAAAGCATTTGCCTGAAAATTCCGTATAAAAATCCATGTGCATTAATTGTCCGGTTTGAACATTGACATTATTTTACGGAAAAATCCGTATATATGGCAACACTGTACAGCAGACTACAGTAACGTTAGTCAGCGAGTGACACAGCACCGCAGATTAGTGAAATTCTTCTCATTGGAAAAGCAAAAGAATCTTGAGTCGACTAACATTTTCAGTTTGGAATAAAATGCGATGTATCGTATTCTAATGATGCTTGGAGTATTTGGCACTAAGTATATCGAGTCAGCCATGCATGCATAATATTATTAGGTTTGTTTGTACATATTATAAATATTTTGGTCACAAACCTTTAATTCACTGGCTGAATGCACTGAATTCTCAATACCCAACCCATAATAAAAAATTGATACTCAATATTATTGTACAAAACGTTCTTTTTATTATTGGTTACTTGTCTAAAAGTGTCAGCCAAAATCTAAATAATGTTATCTGTCGTAAAAAATAAGCTAAGAATTATCATGTATGTTATGTTTGTGTTGGTTCTTAGGCTAACTTCAACAATGTCCTTTGACCGTGAGTGTGGAATCTTAAGTTGAAATTTTTAACTGACGACAATCCACGGATATTTCCGGGCGAACCGTAATCCGCTAGCTTCAGTTTTTTTGCATCAGTTCAAACTGACCGTGAGTGAGCGTGGTTACATCCGTTTGCCATCAGTCGGAGCCAGTGTTGCCAACTTAGCTACTTTATAGCTAGATCTAGCTATTTTTGGGAGCCAAGCAGCTTTAGCTACAATTTTATGAAAATTGTAGCTAAATTTTTTAGCTACTTTTTCTAGCACGTTTCATGAGAAGTATAGAAGTTCATTCGAGAAATCGTCTTATTGAAGTTGCGATAATAACGCAGCAGATTTTTTGCCAGCGTCGAGCAGATTCGCCATTTTTGAGATGGTCACACTGCCCTTCGATCGAGAAATGAAGGCCGGTTTGAAGCCAGTGAGTGGGCACCGTTTTAACTGATCAGTGGTTTTAACTGATCAGTTGTTCAACTGATCAGTTTACACTGACCGTGAGTCTGACTTTAGGTCAATCAATCAATCAAATTTTAAAAAAAGCTCTTAAAGGCAAGTGACGATCAGTTTTTCCCATCAGTTGAACTGACGTCAGTTCAAAATTTGATCGTGAATGTCGAATCGTCACTCCAGAGTTTTACACAATGCGACACAATTTCCCCAATGAATATTGATCCTTAGAACCAAACAATAAAGTTCAAAATACAGCCCGGCCGGTTGAAAACATTCCAATCGCGTCAGTTCGAATTTCTCTAATGAAGATTGATCCTTGGTACCAAACAATAAAGTTCAAAATTGATTGTACCGGCCGGTCGAGAACTGACGAACCGGACCGGAGTGACGCCAGTGAGTGGGGAAATCTGTTTGGCGTAAAACCATTTGGAGTAACGCCACATTTTTACGCCTGGAGTGACGCGCAAAACTGATCGTCAGTGGCCACCTTTAGGTTAGAAGTTAGAACAGAGATTAAAGCGCAAGCCGAGCGAAGCGTGCTGCGGTAGCGGCCGGCGAAGCGCCTTATAGTAGAGGATCCTAGTATACAACGACCTTCACCGAGCCGGTTAATGATGAAAATAATTTTATATTAAATTTAATGTGTTAAAAATATATTGCGAGTGGGTTAGCTGAAAAATTTCAGTGCAGTAACGTGGTGGCACCAGTGTTGGACAATGTACCAGTATTGGACACTTTTGTCTCTATAAGCATAAAATAAGAACATACGTAGTATTTCACGGTTGGCAACACTCAAACCATAGACAATGTACGTCTATCTATCACATCCACAAATGTCAAGTGTTTCGGCCATTTTCTTTCAACATGGCGAAGTGAACAAAATTGTGTGTACCGTTTTTTATAATTTTGTGAGATTTTCTTAACCAAATTGCTAAGAAGGTGAGTAAATATTTGTGTCAATAGAACTTTGTTTCTGATAATAACTTAAATTTATATCGAGCATAGCCCAAAGTCATAAAGTTTTACACTCGATTGCAAAGGAATTAACGCAACAAAATATTGTTTGCGAAATTGAAAGGGGGTGTCCATTATTGGATCAGCTTAAGTTCCAAAATCCAGTCATAGACACGTGTCGATTCTTAACTTTTTAGGTACATTTGGTTTTTTCTAGCCCAATCATATCTTTAAAGCTTTACATTAACATACATATTTAAAAACTTTAAAAAAATGACTCCTTCCAGTCATGGACATGTCCATTAATGGGGTGTTCATAACTGGATCTCTTTATTTGTTTAGATGCCGCCTAAGAAAAATATGCACTAGAGCAGTTGGCACAAGCTGTTACGGCAGTGCTATCTCAAGACTTATCTACAAAATCAGCAGCAAAGAGCTTCGCCATCGAGCTGTTGCCGAGTGAAGACGAATTACTCGTGAAATGGGTTATTGCTATGGGTGAAAGAAAATTCCGCTCAGCTCTTAGACAGCGTGCAACGAATAATTATTAAGCAAAATAGGCCAACTTTCACAGGAAATAGGCCAGAACAAAAGTAGAACCTACTCATCATTTTTAAAAAGACAGCCTATACTTGTGGGGCGTACGGCTAAAAACGTCAGTGCGCGGGTTGCTGTTACCGAAGAGCAAATTAGTAATGGGTTTTAAGAAGTAGAAAACTACTTAGAAGAAAAGCATCTTTCTGGAATACTCCAAGATCCTAACAAAATTTTAACACTAACGAAAGAGCGTTCTGTTTGGCGCCAAAACCTAGACGCGTACTTAGAAAACAAGGTGCAAATAATGTCTATATGGCAAAAGGAGACCATAAAGAGAACATAACCGTTCTAGTGACTGCAAATACCGCAGGCAAACTAGCAGTCTAGCACCACCAATGATTGTCTACGATTACGATCGCATTCCCGCTAACGGAGCCCAAAAGGTACCGGAAACATGGGCATCCCCTCTCCTTATTCACTAAGTTTTATTTGTACTGGCACCTCGAGACCAACCAGTGCCAGACGTCCCTGTGCCAGTAAAACACTCGCGCAGGAGACCATCTGCGTTAAGTCTTGACGCCAAATCAGTGCCCGCCGAAGCGCGCTCTTCATTCGGTACTCATAAGACTAGTGTCTCGGGGGAGTTTCCAAGTGAACACGTGTAGTTCATTGCCTATTGTCCAGATAGGTAACCGGAGCTGTCAAGCTCGCTCACTTCTCGTTGCACGAAGGGCACAACTCGCAGTTGCCACTGCTCGGGTCGTCGACTCTAAAGTCAACTCCCAAGTGTCCACCTTGGTCGCGGAGTAGTAAGCACACTCACTTCTCGGAACCCATCGGGGCGCCTAGCCTGTTCCCACGTCCTACGCGGCTGGCTGGACCGGAGGCTACGGCATCTAGGGGGCCGCCTCTACTAGTTCTCCAGACTAGTACCGGAGATGTCAACACCAATGTCCAATGAGAACCACCGGACAAAGCTGCCAACTATAAGGGAAACTCACGTTCCCCGCAGGGCTTTTTGCTGCTGGCCGCACAGAGACCGCTACTAGGCCTTGCTCGCTGTGCGCGAGGTTGGAAGTCCTGGCACACAATACCAGGACAAACGAACATTGTCAAACTCTACAGCTAACCACAAGCCACAACGAGTCCAACCTACATTCGGATCCCGCCGGAGGCGCCGGTCAAGGCACAACCAGCGGGGGGCATGAACCGAAACCCCGTAGTAGGTACCCCTGAGAAACACAGCCGGACGTAGTTCCAGTTGCGATACCCTATCTAATAGGGGTCAATAGATAGGGACACGGAAACATGGGCAATATTCAAGTCTGCTCCAGCAAGTAGCAGCCAGTGTCACTACACATTCTTAGAATATGTGGCCAAATTTTTCAACCCATGGTTAGTCAAAGAAGACATTCAAAAACCGTTCTCCTGTTTGTTGACGGTCACAAATCTCACCTTCAAATGGATATTGCGGTATTTAGGCTGCTCAAAGTTTTTTTCCGGTAGGCGATGGTCCAATGGAGGGTGGAAAATAACGGGATGAAATTGAAAAAGAAGACATGCTCCTGTTTCCAAAGATGCTCTAGACAAAATAACAGAAGATGAACCTTTACATTATATGGGCACATAACAAACAAAAGGCGATTATACCAGTCGCCTCCACTGCATCTGACCAAAGTGCTGGCACATCAACCTCTCGACCCGAATCAAGAAGGTTCATAAACCGCTTCCAACACTCGACCTGAGCCCACAGCGTCCCCAGCTGCTTTAAACGACGCAGGCTTGTCCAGCGGTTGACCTGAGCCTATGGCATCCCCAGCTGCTTCAAACGACGCAGGCCTGTCCAGCGCTCGACCTGAGCCTATAGCATCCACTCAATATAAATGTCCATCATTGGGATGTCCAATACTGGATGCTGGATGTTCATCACTGGGTGTCCATTACTGAATTTTGACTGTTCATTATTGGAATTTCGATGTCTTTTCAGTTGATCGATTTTATTATTATTTTTCTCAATATCCATTATACTTTTATTAGTTGTTAATAAATAATAATAATTGCTTATTATCTGACTACAACATTCTAAATTCGCAACCCTGAGACTCATTTAATAAAAAAGTTATAGGCTTACATGTTTGACTCGGCGCTTAAAGTGTCTATAATTGGTGCCATCACGTTATATGATTAATTAAATATTAATAATTTTTTTTAAACATTGCACTTGTTTCGGTAATAAATAAATTACATAGGTACCAATCGAAAGTATAAAGCCTATAGAATATGCAAACGTTAGGTTGACTATTTTTTCCTGTCATAACATTGGGTAGGCAGGTCTAAACAGGCAAGTCAATATTAGAAAAAATATATATCTATATAGCATTGTGAATGCAAAATTTCAACAATAAAGAAGTCAATATTAGTAATTTGCAACCGTCTGGTTAAATAAATAAAATTTATGTTTACATAAAGATAAGCTCATTACAAACACACACACACCAAACCAGTGCAATGTAAAAAAAAATATATTTTTTAATATTAAATTAATCATTAAAGGTACTGGACTGAAATTTTTCAGCCAACCCACTCGCGATATATTATTTAACATATTAAATTTGATATAAAATACTTTCGGTGAAGGTCGTTCTATACTCGGATCTTAAGACTATTAGAAGTTTTTTTAAGATCCTCTTTCCGTCATTCCAATTGTCTTCCCCTACGGGGTCTATATTGTACAGTACATAATTACCGTTTTTTTCCAATCAAATTATCTATTGCAGCAATATTATTTTGCATACCAATAATACTCCACAGGAGTCTGACGAACACACGTTTTCATGGACACTGGCATTTGTTACGTGTTGGATAACATCAAAACCTTTTCTCTTGTCCATTATTTTCAATGATCCCGCCGCCGCCGCCGGCCGGTGTAATGTAAGGAAATTTTATTTGACTCTCGATAATAAAAGGTATTTAATAGTCATTCGTTACTTGCATTATACCACACAGTTTCCATTTTTACTTTCATAGACACTTGCGTCGCACGACGCTATTTTATTGTTTTGATTAGCAGGGCCACAAGTGGTAGAAAAAGGAACTAGTTACAATTTGACGCAACATTTTATAAATTGTCATTTAGGTGTCGTGGATAATTACATAATGCCTAGGCATTTTACAATTTGCCTTAGGCATTTTACAAACTAGCGAGCGTTTGCAAACAGACGACGCCGCCGTGCCGCCGCCGTTTGTAAAATGCCGAATTATACAATCTGCCTGTGACATTACATAAGTACCACATTTTTTTTATTTATTCTGGCGCGAACTGTTATTTATAGATAAATATTATATACAGGGTTAAAGGTTAAGTCGACCTATATCCTTTAAGGGCATGTTTTATTTCTTCGATATAAAAAAAAGTCTATGACAGTTGTGTTGTGCTGCAGATAATCGTAAAAATATCTACGGTTCCTTAGCCTTCTATCAAGATATAACAAGCTAGGGTATTATGAGGATTCTCGGAAAAAACTTTGATGAAAGACTCCCAGGTAGTAATCAAAATAACGGTTACTCCCTGCGCATATTGTCCTTTATGGAATTTGTACGGTGGTTTGGGGTACGGAGTTTCATAGTCAAATCAGTCAGAAATAATGGAAACTACATCCCCTTAAAAGATATAGGTCGACTTAACCTTTAACCCTGTTTATAGAACATAATACAATAAAAGACAACGAGTGCCCAAAAAAAAAAAACTATAGTCTGTTCATTTTAGCCTATGGCAGATGTCAAATTGTCATGCCTAGGGTTGCGACATTACAGACGTAATTGAATCATATGATAATTGAAGTTATAAATTCAATGTCATTATCTGTCGTTAATCGTTTTTTGCTTCAAATTATAATTTTGGATGCTATTTAGATCACTTAATTTTTAGAGATACATAATAATAATATGTAAATAAAATTCGTGAATAGAATTTGAATGTTTTAATAATAAAGAATTTAGTTTAAAAAATTAACAAATTCTTAATTATGTTTTGGTGTACAACCTAAATCATCACTGTAATTACTAGAGTGAGTATGAGTGACTATGAGTGAGAGTACCTTGTGAATAGTACGAATAAATATGGTGACGTACGAGTATAGCTGCAGTATCAAAATCGTCTATTTTTGTAACATTGATTTTTTTGTTAGGTGTCGATAATTTATTTTCTTCGGTGGTTGCCGTACTCGTAGATGCATCATCAAATATGATGATTCTTTCGAGATGCGAGACACTGTAGCACGCCCTATACCAAGAGCATCCGCAACGCGATCAACCACTTGCTTTAAGGGTAGTAGAGGACCTTTGTTTGGGCTCTCACGCTCGAAATAATTTCGCAAGCGTACTACAAACTCACGACTTTCGCTGTTCAAAACGGTCTTTTTTAACCTTTTAGGCATTGTATCAGTAAAAACAACAAACTTTAGGAACAGTTATAACAGAATAAAACTTTACAAACGAATAAAAATAACAAATAATACGTCAAATTAGCAAACCTGACAAACAATTACAACTAAACAAAACTATACAAACGAAAAAAATAGCAAATACTACTGAAAAACTGAAAACACGTTACGCATACAAGACTTTGGCACTTGTATCAAAACAAGATGGCTCCCACCCCCAACCAAACCGTCACAGATGCAGTAGTGCGAAGTTTATTTCCAATTAAAATAAAACAAAGTGAACATCGAAATGCGACCGCAATCATCAATTTAAATTGAGCCCAATGATGTATTGTTCCTTTCTAATGTGCCAATTCAATAACTTTTAAAGGAAAATAGGTCTAAAGTTGCATGAGGAGCGGGTGGAAAGTAGTACTAAAGTACGTAAGTAAGTAGTAAAAGGCGACTAACGGACTTAAGACTGCACATACAACCAACAGCAAAGAGCGGTAATGGGCTCTTCAATATAATACTACCAACCCCTCTCTACTCTTCGGTGTCGTAAAAGGCGACTAACGGACTAAACACTGCACATACATCCAACAGCATAGAGCGGCGATGGGCACATCAAATAATACTACCAACCCCTCTCTTCTCTTCGGTGTCATAAAAGGCGACTAACGGACTAAAGACTGCACATACATCCAACAGCATGGAGCGGCGATGGGCACATCATGTAATACTACCAACCCCTTTCTTCTCTTCGGTGTCATAAAAGGCGACTAACGGACTAAAGACTGCAACATACATCCAACAGCATAGAGCGGCGATGGGCTCATCAAAATAATACAAACAACGCCTCTCTTCCCTTCCCTAACAATGTACTATTTTAACTTTAATATAATCGTCATTAAACTCAAGATAAATAAGTAAAGACTAACAAATCAATTAATATATGTAGCTAGAATTATAAATACAAAATTAATTATTGAACATCAATTGAACTTAAATTAATTTACTATCCCAACACAAGTATTTTTTTGTATTGGAATGACTTTGTGAAGGGGTACGTTTTTTTATTATATTGTTTAAAAATTGTGTTAAATGTGTGTTATGTGAGTTTATTCGGATAAAACCTAATCTAACGTGTAATAAATAGTCACAAAAAGTAATTGTAGTTATGCTATGTCATGGATTATAAAAAATAAAATAATTTCATACGCTTTTACAAAGTCACGTTGTCGTTTTGATGACACCTGTCATAAGTATCAAGCTATATTTAACAGACTATAATTGTGATTTTATTTCTTTGTTAAATTTGAGCTGTCAGAGTCAACATCGATTCAAGAAATTTTACAGTTTTCGATAGGTTGAGCTGGCCCGCTGGCGTGTACTACCAAGTGCAGAAAATAACTTAAGAGGCCTATTACATTTCGAATGTGATTCTTGTGTAAAATGCCCATTTTCGCATTTTGTAGTAATTTTGCAGTTGTATTTATCGTTTTTATCGAAATAGGATAATAAATTCGTTATAAAATCTTTATTCCTCATGAAGTAACATTACTCTGGTATAAATTTTGCTCAATAATATTATCGTAGATAGGAGATATTCACAGTAAACTTAAAGCGTTTTTCGAAGTTTTTTTGGTTTAGAATAAAAAAAAATTCTTATATAAAATCAATGATATCTAAAAATTCCGAGGCCGCTACGCACTATTAGACTATAAAAGATATCTCTTTATTTTGCTTTTCATTTACATTATATTGCTTTATTTCACTTGTTTAGAACAGTAGTTCAATCGATGATCTCAAAAAAGTGCCTTCGCGCACTTTATGAAAATCTTTGTCTGCAATTTTGGGTTTAATTAAAAAGTTAAGCAAAATATACAAAAAGCGAGGCCGCTACGCACTATTCCAATAGCTTTTCTACACTATTCAATAAGTCATAATTGTTAACGTATTTTTGTTTCTGAGATCCATAACGCCAAAATTGACCATTTTACGCAAAAATCACAGTCGATATGTAATAGGCCTGTTAAGGCTTCTCCAAACAGAACGCGTTCTTAGTGCGCGCAGAGCGCTATAGCGTCGCGTTTTGTACAGTTCGATTCAATTAGGATGGCGGTTGGGAATTTGGCTGCGAGTGCCGGTGCGCACAGGTACACACGGCGTCAGATAAACCTACTCAAAACTGTCACATTTCTACAATCAAATTTGAACTTTATCAATTTTCATTAGAGAAAGGACATGCCCCCTTTTGGGATAGGATGGCGGCCACTAATGAAAGATTTATTATAGTATGGGAGTCAAGAGATATAAGGACTTATACACACTAGCTAAGAAAAAACATAAATCAAATGAAAAAATACAGAAATTGGTTTTTTAATAGTCTAACTTCATTTAAATAATGTATGACATAATCGTTTCAAGTGTTGCTGTCCAAAGATATAAGTATAAGGATATTGTTTTACATAAAACAATAACTTAGCTATATAGTGTATATAAGTCCTTATATCTCTTACTTTAAAAATTGTGTCATACATTGTTGTGATGAGGTAGCACATACTTTAATTTAAGACCATTTTAATTAGTGGCCGCAAAAAAATCAGGCTTTAGGCCTGATTTTTCCAGGATCGGACAGGATCCATACAAAGTGGGTATTGTCCTTTGACAGTTTTTAGGGTAAGTTGATCTGATGCCGTGTGTACATCGCGTGACCGAGCGGCTAAAGGGAAACCGTGGGTTGCGGTCTCGGGTCTGCTAGCGGGCGGGGGTGCATCGCCCTCCCCGCGCTATAACGCCCCGCTGACACCTAAAATTCGCTACTACGACGCGACTTGTGACTAACTTCACGAACGCTATTCTATTTGAATCGGACTGTAGCTCCGAGTTGTGTTGTGTTGTACTGTGGCGGTATTATGGTGTCAAACAAAGAGAACGCTACAGCGCTATGTCCCGGTGCGTCTTGTAGCGCCGAGTTGTGTTGTACCTGTGGCGGTAATAGGCTGATTTCACAGTCACGCGTTTGATCGGCGCCGGCCGCGCGCGCTTACAATTATTATTGCACTAGATAGTAGTTGCGTTTCATAGTAACGCACGCAGTTCAAACGCGCGTAATTGTAAGCGCGCGCGTGGCCGGCGCTGATCGGGCGCGTGACTGTGAAATCAGCCTTAAGGCGGTTCCCCCAGCAAACGACCTTGAGCATTTTGCACCTCGCACCCCACCACCCGCTACAATATATCGCTAGTAATTGACTAGCGACATCTATCACAAAGCAGAGAAACTAATACGTACTAAAGCATCCTAGCGGGCGGCGGCGGGTGGCGGCGGTGGCGCAGCACTGACACAGAATACATAATAGTACAAATACAGAACATCAACTCCGCAAATTCATTTGAATAAATAGTGACTGTTGCAAAGACACAATAAAGTGCAATTCAGGTCGCACAACGCTTCCTTACCTATAGTCAAATTGACCTAGAAGTTACCTCTCTTTCTATCGCGTAGCTCTTATCTCTTCTAACGACTTTAGGGTTGTTACGGCATAAAGGCGGTCAAGGTCGACATGTACAGTATATACATATCGTGTGCCGTCGACTGTAACTACCATAAACCTACTATATGTACTTACCTACTTATTAAAGCTAAACTTGATCTTGTAAACAGAACTTATAGGTAGGTAAGTACAGTCACGAGCACCAATATGTATACACTTTGACTCTTATTCCATTGCGTTAAGAGTTATAATTGTTTACATATTTTTGCTTGTGACTGTACCTACATATCAAACTAACTATAAGTAAGTACTTACTATAATATTTAATAATTTAACTAGGTACCTAGGTAGGTAAATACGGGAGACATAAAGATAAAAGTAAACTTTTGGTTTTGGTAGTTAGGTAGGTACCTATCATAGAGTACAGATACTATATAGGTAGGTACTTAGTTGTTTATCCTTACTTGTCCTATTTAGTTATTTAGTAAACAGTTTCGTAAGTAGGTAAGAAGTACCTAGCTTAGCTACGAAACTATTATTTCAATAAGTAAATAAGTAAAATAAGTAAAGTAAACGGACCCGCTGACGGCTACTTGTAGCTTCATACGTAAAGACCTACACAGACGGCAGCTATAATGTAAAGATCTTAAATGAATGACTGTTCTGTCGAGCGCAGCAAGACCAATCATTCATCTAAGGTAAAGATGACATTATTAGGTCAAGTATCATAAGACCGCCGGCGGTCGCAAAACAATTGATTTTCAATTGTGTCTGGTTTTACGGTGCTCAAGGGTAGCACGATACACCTCACTACATCTTTCCACAGAAATCGTCAGGTGACTACACCCGACAGCTATAATGTATGTTATAGCTTTCTTGTAAAATCCCGAGATTTAAATGTACATTAATATACATTATAGCTGCCGTCTGTGAAGGTCTTAAAGCGCGGAGTGCGCCTGGCCTGGCCTGGAAACTATTCGCACGTAAATTACAATACAAGGCAAGTGCAAGATTGCACTCCGTCATACTTACCGCGATAAGCACCTACAGTGCGCGACAACTTGAAGTTGTAAATCAGTCAGGGGGCCCCAGCGCGCTTTCGAGCACACATCTTTTTTACGTTACCAAAACATTCTAAAAGGTATATTTATATTTTATTTATTTCAAACTTAAGTTTGTTTAGAACAAATAGGTAATACGAAAGTTAAGCTAGGTAGGTAGTTATTTATGTAAATTATTTCGCCTTACGATCGTAAGTCTGTGACTGTTGTGATGGTAGGTACAGAAGGTATGCACCTAACCTACCTGCGTAACTTATACGAGGGGCGTTCAAAATATTCTCGGTATGTGGATAAAAACAAACAAGTACGAAAAGTTTGATATTTTTATTTTTCAATATACTCCCCCCCTATGTTCATACACTTATAAGATCGATCAATTATTTTTTTTAATCCCTCATAAAAATATTTTTTATCTTTGGTGTAAAAATGCTCCTCCACGGCCGTCTTCAACGCTTCATCGTCAGAAAATTTATTTCCACGCAGATCCTTTTTAAGATTGGGGAACAAAAAGAAGTCGCTTGGGGCTAAGTCCGGACTATAGGGTGGATGAGTAACAGTTTCAAACCCACATTCAACAATAGCTGTCTTGGCAATATGAGCAGTATGGACAGGGGCGTTGTCATGCAGAAGCAGAACACCTTTGGTTAACTTTCCTCGCCTCTTTTCTTTGATCGCATCTCTTAATTGACGTA
Source organism: Scoparia ambigualis (assembly GCA_963921215.1). Taxonomy (NCBI): domain Eukaryota; kingdom Metazoa; phylum Arthropoda; class Insecta; order Lepidoptera; family Crambidae; genus Scoparia; species Scoparia ambigualis. The sequence goes on along the minus strand of OY992502.1, from coordinate 54,778,060 downwards.
TAACGTTAGCGTAGTACTGCCCTGTGATATTTACACCTTTTTCTTTATAATCGATAAGCAAAACTCCTTCACAATCCCAAAATATTGTGGCCATGACCTTGCCAGCTGACGGGATTACCTTGAACTTCTTGGGATGAGCTGAACCCTTAATGTGCCACTGCATGGACTCCTGTTTGCTCTCTGGGTCATAATGATGAACCCAGGTTTCATCTCCAGTAACTATTTTTTGCAGCACCTCATCGGGATTTTCACCACACAGGTCGATAAAATCTGAACAGCAAGCCACACGCATATCCTTTTGAAGAAGCGTCAGCATTCGCGGAACCCATCTTGCACTTACTTTTGACATATTAAGATGGTCATGTATAATGTCATGTACGGTACCAATAGAGAGATTGGTTACTTGAGCTATAGATTTTACCTTCACTCGGCCGTCTTCCAATATAAGTTTTTCCACTTTATCAATATTTTCTTGTGAGGTAGCCACTACAGGCCGGCTAGGTCTAGGGTCATCTTCAATACTCTCCCTTCCACGCTTAAATTCGCTTGACCATTTTTGAATAGTAGATAAAGAAGGAGCAGACTCACGGTAAACATAATCCATTTCCTCTTTTATGGTTTTTTGATTTTTACCCTGTTTTGTCAAGAATTTTATGACGGATCGGTGCTCTAATTTCGTTAAAATTGTTAATTCGCTCATGGTGTTCATGTTTGTTCGGCAATTGCAGAAAAACAAAAGAACATCTCGGTTCCAATTTTACTTTTTTTTAATGTCAATGGATGAATCTTAGCGGCCAGTAACAAATATATATATAAAAGAGGTTGTAACGTATCAATACCGAGAATATTTTGAACGCCCCTTGTACTTATAGTGAGTTACTTAAGTAAGATGTGTAAAATGTAGGTAATAGGTTTAACGTAATAAAATGTTTTTTTACGTTAATCTTCAACTCGTCATATCGGGCAGTCTTTGCTTGTTTTTAAGACTTTATGTGCTTGTTTGTTAGATAGGTAAATAGGTAAGTAAGTAACTTACAGAACTACATTTTACTTAGGTGTGCAACCACAGAATATATTACTTACTAAGGTAGGTAAGTATTGCGTAGATATGTTTATTTAGTCTATTTGCTGTCATCCCTAACACATGAGTCAACGGCGTAGGTACGTTCGGTGCAAAACGCATCACAAAGTAATAACTACTCTACGCGTATAGCGATAGCGGTGCCTATGTAATATTTTAGGTTGTTAAAACGGCGGCTTTCTTCAATATCTAACCGCCGTACTCAGCGACGTCAATTAAGTTTTAATGACAATTAAGTCTCTTGCTGTCACTTTCGTATGTATAGTGATAAATAGAGAAAGAAAGACATTTAATTGTTATTAAAACTTAATTGACGTCTCTGAGTACGGCAGTAAGGAGTGCAACTTCTGTACGTAGTACTATTATTTATTCTGTGACAATACTAGCACAAACAAGCAAAGCAAGAGAGCGCGTGAGGTAGCTGGCGGCTGGCGCGGCGGGAGCGCGTTGGACGCGGGCATCCCGTCGGACAGATAGCGGCACACTGCCAATTACGCACACCTCGCGCAGCGCTCTGCTAAAACCTTCCGAATTTATGAATTATTGTCACCTAAAATCGAAAAATGGCCTTTTACATAGTTTTAAACGTAGAATCTCTCAGGTTTTTTTTTGTCTATCGATTAGTCTTAACGAGAATTTTATAGGATCACTATTTAAGGAGGAGATACGAAAAATCGTTAATATTTCTTGTTCTTCTTAAGACGGTTTTTAGTAGTAATTAAAATATTAAAAGTAATTTTGAAACGTGTAATGTTAAGACAAATTCCCAGGAATAAGGACGATTTTTTTCAAATTTTAGCATTCATTAGGTAACGAGAAGATAGGTTTTAAAAAGTTGCTAAAAACAGCTTCCTGAACGGTTTTGGTAGGGGAACCGCCTTAAGTGGTCAAACAGGGCATGAGCGCTAGTGCTAGCAGTATTATACGCACTTTGTTTGACACCATAATACCGTCACAGTACACACACTGTACAACACAACTCGATGCTGCAAGACACGGTGGACGCGCGCTAAGAACGCGTTCTGTTTAGAGAAGCCTTTAGTGGTAATAATTTACTTTGTGGGAGGCCTGTGCCCAGTAGTGGGACGTTTATAGGCTGAGCTGATGACGATGATAATACTGACTGACTGTTCTTACCTTGCTTAAAGAGTGTTCCCAGTTTTTATCCCACCGTCTTAAAATAATTATAGTAAGTAGGTACTTACCTAATTCTGTTTTCATCGCACATATTAGAAAGTCCCAAAGAAATGGAAACGCTCCTTGGAGATAGCAAGGTAGAATAATTTCACAATTCGCCCTAATGTTTAAATGGAATGGTCATTCATTCATTGACATCTAAGAACAAGTCGAAACTTGTTGGTTAAAACAACCTTGATTAGTTGTATTGTAGTGTAGTTGATATTAAATCACCACACAAACAAGCATTTTGTGATGTATGTATGGGTTAGTAGAGTACAGATAATCTAAACTATATAGTAATGACTCATTTAGATTTAGGTACGAGTAACATTGGGCTATGCCTCTCCTTGACAATACGAAAACACATATATTGTATATTTATTTGTATCTCAGGAATATAATTGATTTGTATGGAAATTTGTCTCTTTTCTAAAAAGCAGGAGGAATTCTATGATGTAAGATTAATTTATAAATAAAAATACTAAAATATTAGTGTTTTTCAAAATATATGACTGGATATTCTGCAATGCCAGCAATTTTAGTCCAGACTTTTTTTTTTAATCTAGAAACCATGTCTCTGATTCTTTAAATTGTACTTTAGCTTGACTTTTTTGTCCTTTCACTGGTGCAGTGCAGCATTGGTAAAAAAGACTTATGTAAATAATTTGTATTTGTGTTTGTTGCTATGCTATGCTACTCAATATTTTGGAACTGTATGACCTGATAGAAGCTTTCACATTTCTATACAGCAATTCCAGCTTTGGAACAGGCTCCACCTGCCTGTGGACTCCTATAGTGTATCTGCTCTTAAGAAGTCATCAGCAGTGATTGGAGTAGATAGATTGATTGAGGGTCAATGTTCTGAAACGTAATATTAATATGGACAGGAAATTACTACCAAATTCTGTTATTTGTTAATTAAAAGATTTTTCATTGGAATTTTAAAAGTGTTTGGTGTGAAATGTATTAAATTACGAGGGGTGATCCAAAAGTAATGATAATCAATAATAAACACAATGAATATAATAAAAAAATAAATTCATTTCTCAACATAGTCTCCTAGCAAGTCTATACATTTAGTCCATCTCTTTTCTAAACCTAAAATTCCCTTAGAAAAAAAATCTTTATCTTGACTCTCAAAAAAGTCCTCAACCGCGGCCATCACGTCGCTATCATCGTCAAATTTCTTGCCTCGGAGGTGTTCCTTGAGTTGTGGAAAGAGATAGAAGTCACTGGGGGCTAGATCTGGCGAATAGGGGGGGTGTTCCACCAGCTCAAAACCCGCTTCCTGACTGGCAGCCATGGCAATTGCAGCTTTGTGAACCGGTGCGTTGTCTTGATGGAACAGCACTCCAGCCCGCAGTTTGCCTCGCCTTTTCTCCTTAATAGCCTCCCGCAATCTTCTTATTTGTTCTGCATAGTAGGAGCCTATAATAGTGGCCCCCTTTTTCAAATAGTCCACCATGATTATTCCTTCAGCATCCCAAAAAACAGACGCCATAACCTTCCACACTTTGAATTTCTTCGGCGTCGGTTCATCGGATCGTTTCCATGTCATCGATTGTTGTTTTGTTTCAGGATCAAAATGGTGGATCCAGGTCTCGTCCATGGTCACAAAACGTGACAAAAAATTATCCTTGTCTGCCTGGAACTTTTCGAGATTTGCTCTTGACATGTCGACTCGTTTCTTCTTTCGCTCGTCGTTTAACATTTTCGGTACCCAACGCGCGGAGACCTTTCTCATATGCAATTTGGTCGCAAGGATTCTTTGAATGTCTTTCAGTGAGGGACGTCGATGGGCGTCCTTCGCGGTGTTCGTCTTCCGTCAATGTTCTTCCCAGCTTAAACTCCTTAGCCCAGTGTGCAACTGTGAAATATGGAGGAGAAGAGTCCCCTAGTGTTTCCACCAAGTCGCTGTGTATGTCTTTGGTAGAAATTTTTTTCAAGCAGAGGTTTTTTAATGACAGCTCTGAATTTGTGTTTTTCCATTTTGATGTTCACTCCTTGACAGTTCGTATTCAAATGAATGTAGCTCCCGGGAATCGTGGCCTATTTATATGATTTTTTTTTCCTGAACTACTGGGTAACTGAGCAAGTGACTGATATTTTTTTTGTATTTTTGTGTGCACTAGAAATAACTGATTATCATTACTTTTGGATCACCCCTCGTAGCAAAATTATTTTCTTAATACTTTCTCTACGCCACGCGGACTGCTTGTGACCAAATATTTTTAGTAAAAACCATGGTATTCAGAGACCTAAAGTAAAAGCATAACAAAATATGAAATGGGATACATGAGTGATAGATTTTTTGAATTCCGAAACACCGGCAAATCTTTTTTGAAAAATGCCTTATCCATGTTATGCTATCTATGAACATTTATGATGCTAGTACGAAAAACCATTCTACCTACTCCGATCACTGGTCATCAGGTAAAAATATATATTTGTTTATCAACACAAATCTGTAACTGTGCTTCAAACAATATTAAGGTATTAAGCAATCATTCTACTGCTACAATCATCATTTATTTATAATCATCATCAGCCTTTACGTCTCACTGCTGAGTACATGCCCTCTTACATAAACAACATCACATAAAAGGGAGATTGCGCCATAACCCACCACGCTAGACCAGTTTGGGTTGGTGAGTTTTAAGACCAATGGAACCAGGCACAATATCATCATCAAGAGAATGTTTATTTATATTTTTAAAATAAACAAATACAGTACCTTGTAGGTATGAAGCCATAAAAGTTAATAAAACTTAGGTATGCACCAAGTTGTGAGGAATTGTATTGTTGACTAATAAAAATAAAATTATTTTGGTAAATCTGTATTTTTGATCAGATAAAGAATTTAGACTTCTTTATTCTTAAAATTCAACTGATCATAGTTAATTAATCAAGATACCTGTTATAAAATCGAATTTTGTTAACATTTTAAATTCATTTGTTTCTGCATTGTAAGGTTAACAATATAATGTAGACCAAGAGCATGCTACACAAATAATGTAATGTCAACTTAACATTAATTTCATCATATCAAATTCCTATTTAATATAGTAATTTAAATAGAAGGTTTTTAATTACTTTTAGGCACCTAACTAGTGAAAAATAAATATTTTGAACAATAGACCCACTAATTACAATGACACCTATCGAATGTTATGCTAGTAGCAAGAGCGAGTTTTAAAAACAGTGAGTTCTGAGTTGGTATTTTGATGTCCGTGTATAGGCGACTAGGCGTAGTGTAATCAGCTGATAAGAGGGCTGTATGTAACACAGTGGGCGACGTATGTATCGGATTCACAATAGCGGCGCATGCTAACAGATTCGACCGAAATCAATTAGCTCAGGGGAAGCTTACTCGATCCACCCAGGCTTGCCTGCTACGCCGACACTGGCTTCACGATCCACGGCATGACTAATCTGCTGTTACCACCACCAACCACGGCTGCGCCTCGCGAATTCACGATGCACAAAATCGAATACCATTACTTATTCTATTCACTTGCATGTTTATCGCCGCGAGCGGCCTACATGCGCAGAGGTCGCTGTTTAATTTTACTTATTACAAAGCACTCACCGTCGCTTCCCATTGTCCAGATCGCGAGGCACACAGTAAACAGTCAAACCACATAATAAAACAAAATGGAAGTCCGATTCGCCCGCACCGAGATGAGAGAATTTTATGAGCGCACCGAACACCTCTCGCTAGTTGTAAAACGTTGTTACTATCCTGTCGTAGTATTTTAGCAGCCCCCCTCCAGTTTATTATCTGCCGTCACCAATTTATATGAATCGCGATCACAAAGGAATTTGTCCCGGCCACACGACCAAACACCACGATTAGCAATATTAGATGATGATTTACACGAAATTTTACTTCCACTTGAAAATAATAATTATTGAAGCGTTTGACGTTCCAATCCAAGACACAACAGCGACACCCACATCAAAAAATTCTACATGGCGACTGGCCTGGCCCAGCTTTCAATAATTTCCACTCGAACATATCACTGTTTCACTCGTTCACCATTCATTTAATTATTTCTCAATATGCGCGAGAGGGATGGAAATATACAAACATTTTCTATGTATGAATAGAATCGGTGTTGTGAAGTGTCCCTCCCCGGCGGCTCTGGCCGCGACCGAGTTGAATGGACCCGAGACGCGCTCAACCATTGGATCGATGACGATCACGTGACACAAATATGTCGCGCTTGGCGCGAACATTTGAATGTGTGGTATTTTTAAGGTCAATATTGTTATTAGATAAATGCATTTATACAAATATGCTTTACGAGCCATAATAAGCAAGCACGCGGACGTCAACTTCCCAGGAGTTTAAGTAACATCACGTAGTCAACAGTCGATGGTGGCAGAAAACGTGCTTTGCGTCGATAAATGTTCTGGTTTCACCATAATTTAATTGTCTAAAACAGGGTAGGTAGTAAAATTAGTAGATCTAATACTAGTTTCGTTAGGTGAAACTTTGTGTGTCACGAATTTAACTAGGTACTCTAAGTATCTGTTAAAAAATAACAAAAGTTTTCCATACCAAATTCTTACCGATGTGATTGAAGAACAAAGGAACAAAACAAACATCATTTTATACTTTCGTATTTTAATAACTACTACTATTAGGATTGTAGTGTAGTACCTACTAGGTACGTTTATTTCTATGGTGTGCCTACTCATATAACTGCAGGAAAATCGCAAATTGACAGTTAAGTGAAAGTTATTTATCATTTATTGCCACAGCGCACTCAGAGATGACAATTAACATTGATCATGTCATGTAATACCACGGTGTGGTAGGTAACGATATAATATTTTATTTCAAAAAAGTGCTTATAATAACTCAATGCTTGAAAAGGGTATATTCCAGAGTGATGACCCAGTTTTTAGACACCTTTATACAAAGTAGGTATTATCGTCATTTAACATTAACTGCTGAAAGTAACACTGACTAAATCACAGTGAGCAATCAACATGCATGAAATAAATTGTATTATTGTTACGCAACAACGGAGAACTTTGTTGTTTGGAGATATAGAGATAGGGTCGCCTATTGGAGTTTCATATACATGACGACGAAGATAAGGCTGAGCTCTCACCCGGAAACCTCAACTACTGACTGGACTCACACAATGAAGCAATAACATAGCAACTAACTAGCGTAGTTGTATGGACTAACGATCACCAACTAAACATATATGTAAGTGTAAGTACTCGTAGACCGTAGAACTAAAATGTGATGCCTTGTAATGGAACCTGGACCGCTGGTTTCACCACTAGACCATAGAGGCAGCTGAACAGCGATAAACTCATCTATCTATAGGTCGTGACGGCGATGTTAACGTATTATTTAAAAAATTAAACCGATCTTTAAAAAAACAAAAAAGGCACTGAAAACCGGCATCAGCTTTTTTTTATAAAATAAGGAGGCAAACGAGCAAGCGGGTCACCTGATGGAAAGTAATCACCGCCGCCCATGGACACCCGCAAAACCAGAGGAATCGCAGACGCGTTGCCGTCCTTTAAGAAAGGAATAGGAATAATAAGAATTCTTGAAGATCGTAAGTCGTAACGGTCCGGAAATACCGTCGCAGAGAGCTGGATCCACAACACTGTAGTTCGAGATAAGAAATTTCGTGAAAAACGCACAGTAGTAGAATGCCATCCATCAAGGTGATGTGGATGGAATGACAGTCGATTGCGTGTAGTGCGGTGAAGGAAATCAGCGGCAGGGATCAAGCCGAACAATTCCACACTCCCCATTATAATTTGGTACATTATACAGAGAGACGCAACGTCTCTCCGTAGAACCGTGGATCGAGCCGACCTGAAATAACCACGTCATCGACAATTCGAGCAGCTCTGCGTTGAATGCGGTCAAATGGAAGGAGTTAATTGGTACTGGGGTGCTCCGCCAGCCCAAAGATGGGAGCAGGTATTCCATATGTGGCCGCTCTATTAAGCACACCCAGCTTTTTCGAAGCTAATTTAGCTTTGCCTTCCAACTGACCTCGAAACTGAACGTCACTCGAAATGTCGACGCCAAGGATTCCAATAGTCGGGTTGGTATCAAGAAGAGCTCCTTCAAAGTTCAGAGGTACGACGAAGGGATGTTTTTTCGCGGTAAATGCTCTAACTTGGGTTTTGGAGGGGTTAAAGTGGACTAGGTTCTGTCGGCCCGATGTATTTTCGAGACATGACTTAACATGTTCTCGGTGTCAGTCACAAGTTTATTCCGGCTCTCGATGACGCTTTCCAGAGAAATATTAGAAATATTAGCTCCCCCGGTGTAGAGCGTATCCCCAGTACTGTCGTCTGCATAGCAATGAATGCTGTTTATGCAGCATGTCATTGATATGCAGAAGAAACAGAGTAGGGGACAACACACGCCCCTGCGGGACTCCAGCATTCACGGGCTTCATGTCGGAGCACGAACCGTCGACTACGACTTTAATGCTACGCCCAGAAAGAAAGTTGGCGCGACCCACTAACACAATTTCTCAGGAAGCCCGTATGATATGGAAGTTTAGAAAGAAGAGCCCTGTGTCATACCCTGTCAAAGGCTTTCGCTACGTCCAAGCTAACTGCCAGTGCCTCCTCTTTACTCTTGACTGCCTCCGCTCATGGTGAGTAAGGTACACTAAAAGATCACCAGCCGAACGACTGCGACGAAAACCATACTAAATAGCTGGTCACTAAGAGCTGATTCTCTTCTAGGTACCTTAAGAGCTGGCGGTTTGTAATGGACTCCATTACTTTGGAGAGCAAAGACGTGATGGCTAATGGCCTGTAGTTTGACGGATCTGAGCTATCGCCTTTTTTGGGAATCGGGTGGACAAGGGCTATCTTCCAAGAACTCGGGACAACACGTACCAGTAGTGTGAGAGACCCGGAAAAGGCGCGTTAGAACCGGCGCCAACTCAGGAGCACACGTCCGAAGCACCATGGCGGGAACTGCATCAGGCCCAGTCGACTTATGAATATCAAGGGAAAAAAGAGCCTTACGAACTGACCTTTGTAGGAACCGAACGTTTGGCATTGAACAAGCGCAATGCGGTATGGTCGGTGGAGATTTTTCCCTACCGTCCAAGGTAGAGTTTGATGCGAAAAGAGTGCCCAAGAGATTCGCTTTCTGCTTTGCAGTATGGGCCAGGCAGTCATCGGTCTTGTGCAATGGTGGTAGGGACAGCTGACAAAAATTCCCTACGCACGCGTACCCGCGAAGGAAGACGCACTAGCCTCTCGCCAATTCTCCCTATGAATTATTTATTTATTATTTAATTAATTAACACGGTTATATTACCAATTACATTAATTAATCTATATGAATTACAAAGAATAATAAATACTATTAAAATTAAAACATTAAATTAAAATTAGACGTTACATTATTATTCTCTGTATTTAAATTACCTATATCTTAAGAAAAAATTTTTACAATATTTTATATAAAAAACATATTTACAATATAAAATATTATAAAAAACTTAACCTAGGTTGCCACCGGCAGCGGGGATTGACCCAAGCTATCCGTGGTTAGGGCTGCAGAGTGAGGAACCTCCTCACAATACGTGCTGTGTCAAGGAGTACTGCCTTCTGTATCTGACATTATTATCATTATTACGAAATGATTAATTAAATTATGATTGATTGATTTAATGATGACTTCGCCTTGGCGATTGTCCCTCTTAAAGGACCTGGCGGCAAAGTTGTACATCTTTCTGAGCACACTGGTGTTTGGATCCTTTGATGACACCGCATTAGCCCAGGCTTGGTAATGTTGTCGCTTTTGGCAAGACGCCATTTTGCAGCAGCGAGCGACCAAACCATGGTTGGGACCTGCCGCCAGTGGGAACCACAGAATTTGAATTGAAAATGTTCCATTCTCTGCAGTATCACATCAAAGACAGAGTCGGCGGCGACATCAGGATCATCCAGAGCAAGCAAACTCGCCACCACGGGTATGACGCAAAGAAACTTCGCATCCCATCCCAGTCCGCTGACCTATAATGCCAGAATCGGCGTCTGGCCGCTGGTTGCGTTTTTAAAGTTTCTGTGAGAGGCACAGTGCTACGAATCAGACAGTGGTCTGATGAGCCTGTGGTGCATCAACATAAACTTGACAGCAGACTGGGTGCGAGGTCAGCAGAAAATCCAATAAGGAAGGTGCATCGCCCTCCACATCAGAAAACCGCGTAGGTTCGGTTACCAGTTGGGACAGACTGTAGGACAAAGCGAAGTCATGAACGGCTCTACCCGCGTGGTCAGTTGTGCGTGAACCATGCCATTCGACGTGGTGGGCATTGAAGTCTCCCAATAACACAATCTCGGCCGAGAGTCCCGTTTTACCCTTTGGGTATGGAACCCTAAAAATAACATAATACTTATCTTTATTTTTATTATACGTAGCACAAGCAGTATTCAAGATTTATTTTTTCTTTTCAGTGGTACCTACTGTAGGCTTATTCTTGAAACACAATTGCATTAGTCAATTTCCAATCACAAATCTAAAAAATGTAAAATGGCAATTTTGTAAGCAACAATAGTGCCACATTAGAATTAAATTGCGTGGAAATTGATTGAACAAATTATTATCGAGATGGCATTCCGGAATTATCTTTACTTATCCTAATATCGATACATATTAATCGCATTGGAATTGTATTAAGATTGAGTTTGCGTTCGAGAGTTACCCCCCAGCGCCTCACTAAAAGAATAAGTAAATAGGTACTACAAAAGCTACAAACACAAAAAAAAGATTTTAATATTGGATTTTTTGCGTTAATAACGCTGAAAAAGGAGTCTGTGGCGGAGTGGTCAACGCAGCCGCGGATTGCAGAGGACGTATGGGTACTATTCTTACCCTTTCTAAGGTAGTCATTTTTCAACATTTCGTCATCTTTTATATTTATATTATATCTATAATATTTCTGTACAATTATGCTTCAGAATAATATTGTGGTGATAGGGTTTTTTCATGGGGACAAGTATAATTACAACCTGAAAAACGCATAATAAATGGAATGGACCTAACTATAAGTATTTTGATTTGATTTGGTCCTTCAACCACACACGTGTTCAACCATAAGACATTTATTTAAACCAAATTAATTCAGCATTGGTGTTCGTGAAAAAAATAAAACTGTTCAAGGTATTGAGTCATCACCCTTCTTAACAATATTTAGGCAAGATTTCACTAATATTTAGATTAGTATTCCGTAATCTTAGCTTTTCTAACAATTATGAAGTAGTAAATTGTTAGGCCTATTTCCAGACAGATGATTGGCAAGAGGTGGCACAGGACAAACCCAGATGGAGGCTCTTATTATTGGAAGTCTCACTTTGATCTAATTAAACATGTCCTGTGGTTTTTACAAAGTGCATCAGATAAAAACTACAATATGGGTTTTAGATATATTTATTAGGTACGAAAATATATCCTACCTTACTTAAAATTAAGTAATGACTAAAAGGCTTTTGTAACTGAAAAAAAGTAGTACAGTGCATTAATATTCTGCAAATAGTTACATAATTATAATTTTGAAACAAAAGCAGGTGTCTTGTTATTTGTTAATTGTAGCAAATTATTATAAATAAAACATAAAAGGTCTTAACTAACTCCTACAATAACTGATATAATTGATAAGGAAATAATCACAATTTACAATTTTGCTATTCAATATTTATTATTGTTTGTTCATATTGATTTTAGAACTATCTAAATAATTTTGATTCTTAGTGCAAGATACAATATTTGTCTTATTCAGAAGCAAGGCCTATTTAATCAAAGTGGAATATTGGCTATGTTTGAGTTTACTTATTTGAAAAAATGTTAGATGCCAAGTCCGAACACAGATACAATGCAATACATGGTTTTATTTTCCCAGCGCACAGTACAGGAGCCATCAGTGTTATTGTCCCAAAAACAAGATGAAGCTGTGTGTAAGCCTGCACCATTTTTTTGCATAATTGTGCATGTCACTAAAACAAACAAAAATAGTTATTAGACAATGGGGGAATAGATGAGATTACAGTGGTGTTAACAATGTGAATTCACTTTAAATAGTTATTAGACAATGGGGGAATAGATGAGATTACAGTGGTGTTAACAATGTGAATTCACTTTACGTAAGATTTGTAACTGTAACATTTTGTTTTCATTTACGAAACATTGCTGCCTACCGCTTGTAGCGGTACCTATCTAAGTTACACTTGCTTGGTTACCTACCTATATATTTATAAGGTTTTTGCAACTTGGTCAGTTGACCCAAACAAGACTCCACTACAGCAGACGTCCACTGATTCACTTTGTTGTGCTGATAGGCAGTACCTCCGATGGAATTTTCGATAGCTTCTTTGATAATTTTGCTAACATCGTCCACAATAAATTGATTCTGAAACACGTCATTTTGTGTGAGTTAGTATGAAAGATTAATTCATAGCTTTATGCGTTTATAAGGTTTTACTAACTTCTTCCGCCAAATCGTTGCATTCTTTAACTTCCATGTTCTAAGAATAATATTTGAAATTGAAAATAAGGTTTGTTGAAAGGGTTTGATACAAAACAACAAAATTTTTGACGCTTTCTTTTTGCTCAAAAACTACTCTACCTACTCTGAGTCTCTGACATTAGTTTTTTTTTCGATGTTGCTATGAAAATATACACAAAAATATCTAAACAGACTATTTGGATATTAAAATAAGAGCAAGAGCCCGTGACGATAGATTAGTATAGTATACTGGACCCGTGACCCCAGACCTTCGCTATGTAAATTTTAAAAAAAGTGTTACAACTACCTTAAATTGTTAAAAAAATAAATTTATTTTTTCACTGTTATTAAAAAAATAATAGGTACCCAAGAATTTTATTAATTAAACATTACAATGTATACTAGAAAAAAACAACCAGTCTCAGGAAACCTCGAATGGGATTCGAACCCATGACCTTTGGATTGCCGGTCCACTGCTCTCCATTCGGTTCGAATCTCATTCGAGCTTTCCTGAGACTAGTTGCTCTTTTCGGGTCACGATCAGAATCCCCACGTTGTAAAATGACAATATCACCCAAACGTCTTGATATTAAAACGCCATTGTTACTAAATAGACATGAACGCTAAACGCCTTAGTAGCAAAACGTCTGGATTTTAAAATGTTGTAATTCAAAATACTCTGGTAGTCAATCGTATTTATAATAAAACGCCATAGTTACTAAACAGACATAGGCGTTGAATGATATAGTAGCAAAACTAATATTTGAATGTCATAGTTACTAAATAGAAATTAACGCTAAATGCTCTTAACAAAAACTTAAGTTTGTATATAGATTAATTGTTTGTTTGTGCCTTGAACATCAGCCATTTTTGATGTCCTCACTTGTAAGGAACAGAACAGGCCTTCCTTATGGATGGATAAGGAGGATGGGCCATGACCCTCCACGCGGGCCCAATGCGGATTGGTGGGTGTTAACGACTGTAATTACACGCGGGACCAACGGCTTAACGTGCCTTCCAAAGCACGGAGGAGTTCGAGATAATGAATGTTTTGGTCACCCATCCCATGACCGACCCTTGCGAAGGTTGCTTAACCTCCACAATCGCTGGGCCAGGCGCAATACCACTGCGCCATCGAGCTCCCTGCCTATATTAACACCTATACAAATAAAATTTATACCTGATTGAACGGACATGAATATTTTAGGACAATTTTTTAAGGATTCAACGTAAGAGCGGCTTGAACCAAAAATTGTTTTAGCTTAATAATTTATATTTCTCAATGGTTTCTTAAAAAATGACAATTAATTTTGTTTAATGCAAAAATAAGTGTTTTTTTTTTCAAAAAGTAGTACTTTTGTGTGTAGGTAGGTAGTTTATAAAATAAAATGTTTTACAGAAAAAAACGTTATAAGTACTTCTTTTAATTCTGATAATTCGTCTACACTTGGATGACTATGAATAGTGGTAGTCAACCCATCCCATGGTAAAGTTGCCAGAATTAATGGTACAGTGAGCGAAATTGTCTTGTCAACGTGAATTGTCTTTTAGCGAAAAAGTCATTCTGATAGAGATGGCTCTTTTCTAGTAAACAAAAATATCTATATAGCATTAAAAATGCAAAAAAAAAACCAATAATATTAAAAGTTATTATAAATTATAAAAAAATAGATTGATGACATTAAAGATAATAGGGTTATTATTATAGTGTATAAACATGCTTGTCTGGTAAGAGGTTGGATCTATCAAAAATGTCTGGCTAGTGAGGAAACATCATCTAATTATTACCTAAGTATTATATATAAAAATCAGCTTTTATACTATAACGTAAGTAGAATTAATTATTATAATTTCATAAACATTAGGGGTGTCTGACAAGGGGTTGCCACGATGTTAAATGAATGACGTGATTTTTAATAATATTCTGAAGGATTTACCAAAAAATTTCATTTATTATTTGATGAATTTAGATAGGTATTTTACACACCTTTAGTACCGTCTACCTGCCAAACCCAAGGTAAGCTAAACTTCATAATGGTCCATCGTTCTAACCTGTGTTGGGAGCACGCGCTGACAAACTTTCAGCTTTTATATAATAACGAAGGTCAGGGAGTTCACGGGCTCTTAAGGGCCCCACAGACAATCAAGTCGCCGGCAGGTATTGGCCTCTCAGTTAGTAGTACAACGCACGGGCGGCGGCGGCGGCGGGCGGCTAGTACTAACTAACAGGCTGAAATCTGCCGGCGGGCGCCACATACTATCAGTTCGCCGGCACACCGGCAGGTATAAGCCTGTTAGTTAGCTGATACCTGCCGGCGGGCCCCACACACGATCAGTTCGCCTGCAGGTATCAGCCTGTCAGTTCCACCGCCGCCGCCGCCCGTGTGGCTACAACTACTAACTGACAGGCCGACACCTGCAGGCGACCTGATTGTCTGTGGGGCTCTTTATAGTTTTTTTTTAATTGGCTTTACTTAATGTTATTTTGGGCAATTTTATCCTAATGGTATTGTTTTATAGTCTGGGTAACTATTTCCTCGCGTAAGCGCAGGCTACTAGAGATCCCTTTATAGTATCACGTTAACACTTATCATACTTAGAATTTTTTGCCTTAATTTTAACTGGTGGGAAAGCGCCAAGGATAAAGATGCGTGGAACTGGAAGGGTTTGGGGGAGGCCTTTGCTCAGCAGTGAGATAATATAGGCTGAAAAAAATATTTAAAAAGTCAACACTTTATTACTATCAAAGTTTTACTTTACTAATATTAATCAAAAATAAATATGTTTCCTTTTCATTAATAAGGGAAACTTCTATGTTGGAAATATCAATGTTTTATATTATAATTATTTAACTGTTATTATTATAACAAATTAAAATGACAGTTTCGAAAAATTTCCACGAGCAGGATTCGAACCCCCACCCTTCTGGCATGCCGGGCTGAACTACCGTGGAACTTATCCAGCCCACCGAAATTATTCAACACCACCTTCATTTTTTACTTTGTAAGCTTTGTTTTTTTGATACTGTCTTTTTCAATTTGTAAAAAAAAATAAGTAAGATAATTAAATCACCATCACAATTTTACATAATATCATTACATTTTTTAAAGTAAAGTCGCCGTTTTCCTGTGTCTGTGGCTCCGCTTTATTCTTTTAAACCACGTAATGGATTTTTATGCGGTTTTCACTAAAAGATAGAACTATAATACTGAGGACGGTTTTTATTTATTTGTAGATACTTTTTAAAAAATGGCTGAAGTGTGACGGACATTGTTTTTAAGTTAGCGCGGGCGGGCCATAAAAAAGGCAGCTCAGCAGCCATCATCTACTAAGAAGATACTTTTTAGTAGTTTTTATTGTCATGTAGCCACACCAAACTGATTACCATAGACAAATTCTGATAATTCTGATAAAAAAGAAAACCGTTATTACGGTATAGTATCGGTTAATTATGTAAGTTTGAATTTTATTTAAAACTTAGGAATTAACTACATAAAATATGTTTCTGATAGGTAAATTATTATGATCAGGAACTGGTGAAAGAAGAATAATAGTAGCGGATCTCTGGAGTGCGTTCCGTCGTTCTGGGTGTAGTTGTTTGGTTAAAGTTTAACTCGTTTGAGTTGCAACTGAGCCACGGAACGATCGAGTTGTTTTTATAACCTCTTCTGAAGTATTCCTGTCCAAAACGAGAGAAAACTCTTTTTTTGTCTACATTTTTTCCACTTTTATACAATATTTAAACCTAATTATTAAAAAGTAAAACAATACGAAACAAACAGGCCGAATTTTTCGAAACGTTTTGACATAAATTGGAAAATTTGACACTATAACAATGATATAAACGTCAAATAGCTGTCAGAGTGAAAAACAACCATCCGATTTGATGGTTGTTTGGTTGCTGCGCTCTGAGCCACAGAACGGATGAAACTACGCTCTGACAGCCGTTAGAGTAAAATTTCACCAAGCCACGGAACGGGTAGAGCGCGCGCCGGAGTGCGCTCGAGTGCACTCGAGTGAAGCCACGGAACGCAGCCCTGGTTTTTTCCCTTTATTTCACTACGCCGGAAGTTCAAAAGTAACGTTATTTAATTTAGGGATGTCGGAAATGAAAAAAAATATCGATATATCAATACATCGATATTTAAAAAAATATCAATATCGGGCTCGATATATCACGAAAAAAATATCGATATATCGGTCAAATTTTTCACCGTATTTAAATAAAGGAGAACCATCTGCTTTTTCTTAAAATCGGTTAAAAAATTATTTAGGTGAGCCTAGCCCAGTAATAAAAACAGATTTTTTATTTTAAATTATCGTTTTAACCGGTTCACAGTTCTGTAACCCACATAAGGGCCATAACAATTGATTAACCTATTGTTATATTTTTAGGACAGTGAACCTGTCAGTGAATCATGCCGAACAACACAGTCGGCTCCTGTTGTAAGGAACCGCCATATTTACCGTAAAAGCCACTCTCTCTGACGGCACGGAGGAAGCCGTAGGTGTTAAATATTTCCGTTGCGTATACGTAGCACACATGCACACATGACATGAAGTAGATTGAAGCAACGCACTGAAAGTGACAGTTACACACTCACTACCACAGATTACATCAATGGAATTCAGCAACAATAAGTTTTTTTAACTATTTTTACGGCTTTGAATTCTAACGAGTTAGATCGTGATGCGATGATAATAAATAAAAAAATATCGATTTTGATACAAATTTCGATATTGCTTAATTTGTATCGATGTATCGATATATCGAAAAAAAAAATCGCCAAAAAATATCGATATATTGAACAAAAAATATCGATATATCGATATTTTTTCAACAAGCCTAATTTAATTGTGAACTGGCAACTTTTTTAGTCCATCTGTCTGATTCTGTCTGTCTGTCAAGTTTACTTTCTTTCATTCATTTTACGTTTGTCAGTTTTTATTCTATCAGTGGAATATCAGAATATGGATAATTTCGATATCAGATTATATTTTTAACTATGGCTTCGTCTATACAAAATAACAGAGTGTCGCCTTCGGGTTACTGCGTATGTTGTCGAGTGTGCAATATGTGGTGTTGGAGAGCCTTCAAGTGGCTCCCAGTGTTGTTGATAGTTTCGATCGTAACTTGGTCTTACTATGCTTACGTTATTCAATTGTGCATTTGTTAGTAACTGATTACGTTAAAATATACATTGTATAGTAGTTTTATAACCTTCACGATTGTTAGTTTGCGTTTCTATTTTTTCAGTCACAATTGAGACGACAGTGCAACAGTGTATTTATTTGGTGCTCTATCACATTCTGTTGATAATGTTCACCTGGTCGTACTGGAGAACAATTTTTGCAGATATACAAGCAATCCCAGACAAGGTAACTACTTGTTACTCTTTTGTTACAATCCTTAACAAGTAAATGTCAATTAAAGTCCTGTTACTTGTGGTGGGCGCAAAATGTTGTGTTTATTTTACTCTCCTTGAACTCATTCTCCACCTAAACAATTACTCCTTTTACATTCATATCACCCTACAAATTTTAAGTCTCCCTCTTCCCCATTTCTATAATAAAACTTTTCAATTGCAGTATAAATTACCTGAAACAGAATTGGAAAAGCTACTGAGTGCAGAATCAGAAGATGGACAACGGGCAATCCTTGAGAACTTTGCCAAGGACCTCCCCATAGTCACTAGGTTTGTATCTAGTTTAATATTTTTGCTGTCATGTCACATTTTCGTTTTTGTTTAGTCACTTTAAAAATCACTCATTATGCAAAGATTTGTAACTGTTATTCATTAAGTAAATACAATGTTAAAAATACAATTTATAAAATACAGTTCTATGACAATAACATGAAATGACACACTGATATTTCATGACTGTCTGATATTAGGTAGTTTATGTTTCTTAGTCTGAATGTGATTTGTTAGTACCTTTGTGTTCACAAAATTAGTTCAAAGAACATAATAAATACTTTTAATACCTAAAAAACTATAGACATTGTCTTAAATTACTTACCTCTAACCTTTTCAAATCTAAAAACTGTTATAATCTCACATACGCTTGTATGGACTCAGAATTAATTGTCCATGCTTAACTAAATGCTAGGTTTAAAATACTTGCATACTATATTTTTACTTTATTTTAAAATCAGCAAGTCATTCAATTTAATGCTACTGAGAGTGAACTTATCTAAATGACTCATCTTCTAATTTAACTTTACTTATACTGAAATTTATATAACAGCTACTATATTACTAATTACACGTAATTAAATGTTGGATTACCATATTAATTAATTATTAATTCATTGTTATGGCTGAAAAATCTGGGTAGTAAGGTACTCCAGTAAGAAGTACTAAAAGAACAAAAATACCATTCTATCACTACACTACATTTACTCGGCTTTACATTGAAGTTTACTGCAATTAGCTGTTAATAAATAGCTTGCATTTAAGAATAGATGTGCTGGACATTGTCTGTTTCGTGTTTTACTAAATAGCTTTGGGTGTTTGAAATGAGGTGCGGTGAGGAGCTAGGCGGTTATGAAATCGAAAAGGTACATAAATACCTATGTGTTAATGATTTTATAGGAATTATTATTGTAAAACATGGTTGTCATGTGCATTTATATGAAATGTTAGAGGTAACTTTAGGATTTTTTTCTCAAACAAAATGTTTCCATCACCCCTTTATAGCAAGATACAAATGTGTTATTATGACTCAGTGTTAAGGAAAAAATTGAATTGGTTAATACCAATACAGAAGTTTAATACAAAATGAATTAGCAAAATTACAGTAATGTTATTAAGTGATTTAAGAAACAATTCTATAAACATATGTGTTCCTTAGAAATTACATTTTTAAGACACTCATTATTAATCAATTGCTCCACTCTAGAAGTAAAACTAATTAAAATACTAGTTGGCAGTGGTAATATATAAACCACAAAAGGGCGTTGCCAGGGGGGAGCAGGTAGGGGCAGCCCCCCTCCCCCAGAAACTAAAAAAATATGTATAACTGTTAAAAATCACAAGAAATTAATGTTGCCCTACTCTGAAACCTTAGGCACGCCTCTATGTACAATGAACAGGTTGTAGAGTTTTCACAATGGAACTTTGCACCATTCTTATTACAATCGTCTCCTTCATTTATATCGGCTAGCCCCCTCTTCTCCCCATCTAGGCCATCGGCTGGCGACGCTCTCTGTACATTTCATTTTATTTACTCCATAAAAACCTAGGTTGTGTTGAATCAAATAATGAAAATGAGTATTAGTATTAGTTCTTGTTGAATTATGAATACAAATTGTAGTTCAAAATATCTTTTCTCAATTCTAGAATAACAATTCAATTACGAAAATACAGAGACCTATGTTTTAACCTGAACCCGAAGGAAACAAAGAAAGAAATCTTAGAGGCCTATGGTAAAACAATACCTGTACTTACGAGGTTTGTTCCTGTCTTTATAGCTAGAATTGAGAAGAATATTATGATATAATTGTGAATTTGCTAAAATGGTAACTTTATATATATTTTAATAGAATTTAAAGTACAGTTTGACTCCAGGTTGGAATAGAACACCATTCATTAGCATTTTAATAATTACTTTCACATATCCATGTAGAGGTTAGATTATTTAAGTAGAGGTACATATTTTGAATAATAATATTCAGCATTGCGTTGTACAGTTTGGAATGTAGATATTTCCACTCAGAAAAATACATGTATTTTAATGAATGTACATTCTAACAATTTAATGTTATAAAGGCGAAAGTGAGTTTGCTCTCAAAATATAAATGAATTGCTATCCTAATTGACAAAAGGGTACAGTTAAGAAATGCTTACAACAATATAATCCAGCCCGCCGCAGGAATATAATCCTTGTTATCCGGAAACGAGTCTATAGGTCGGGCGCGACTTAAGGTGACTATTAAACTAAAACATACATAAACTTTTCTACACTCACACCAATTATCTAGCCCAAGAAAAGCTTTGCAGAAACTCGTTAAATGGTTACTAGACAATGGATAAACACAATTAAAATACTTAAATACATACTTATTATACATAGAAAACACCCGAGACAATTTAGAAAAACAATAATTTCTAAATTGACCCGACCGGGGATCGAACCCGGGACCTCAGAGGTGGCGACACCATGAAAACCGGTGTACAAACCACTCGACCAAGGAGGTCGTCAAATTATTGTTAACAGGCCTATTACATCTCGACTGTGATTTTTGCGTAAAATGGCCAACTTTGGCGTTATGGATCTCAGAAACAAAAATACATTAACAATTATGACTTATTGAATAGTGTAGAATAGCTATTGGAATAGTGCGTAGCGGCCTCGCTTTTTGTAAATTTTGCTTAACTTTATAATTAAACCCAAAATTGCAGAGAAAAATTTTCATAAAGTGCGCGAAGGCACTTTTTTGAGCTCATCGATTGAACTACTGTTCTAAATAAGTGAAATAAAAAAATTATAATTTTATCTCTTATATAGTCGAATAGTGCGTAGCGGCCTCGGAATTTTTAGATATCATTGATTTTATATAGGAAAAAATCTTATTCTTAACCAAAAAACTTCGAAAATCGCTATAAGTTAACTGTGAATATCTCCTATCTACGATAATATTAGTGACAAAATTTATACCAGAGTAATTGTTACTTCATGAGTAATAAAGATTTAATAATGAATATATTATCCTATTTCGTTAAAAACGATAAATACAACTGCAAAATTACTACAAAATGCGAAAATGGGCATTTTACGCAAAAATCACATTCGAGATGTAATATAACTTGTTTTTTTATCAGGCAGCAGTTACGATGTAAGTACAGAACATAGTACTATCTCTGGGTCGTAGGCCATAGGTATTCTGTGCCCTAGCAGCAAACTGACGCGTTTTGTAAAGTCTATCTTTGACTCGGAAGATTTGAGCCCTATCAGTAATTCTGACGCGTCCATTGCTCATCTATTTCCGGCTTGATGACTGTGAGCCCTATCAGTAAAACAGACGTGTTTATTATATCACCCAGTCTGATGATTCTAAAACGTCAGTCAGTCAGTAAAACGGAAGTGTTTATTACCACACTATTTCCGACTTGGAAGATTCTACTACGCCCGTTGTAGAAGTATTTCCGGCTCGGATGATTCTGAGCTCTAACAGTAAATCGGACGTGTTTATTATGGGAATATCTCAAAATCGTATGATTCTAATGCGTTCATTGCAAGACTATCTCCGGTACAGAAGAATCGAAGCCCTATCAGTTCATTAAGACTATCTCCGACACGAGACGATTCTGTCGCGTCCATTGTAGAAGCCCTATCGGTATTTGTGCCCCTTTTTTGTAGGACTATGTCCGGCTCTGTTCGCTACTGCAACCGCTGCGTACTGGTAAAGCCAGATCGTGCTCACCACTGCAGCATCTGTTCGCGATGTGTGCTCAAAATGGATCACCACTGCCCATGGGTGAACAACTGCGTGTGCTACCACAACTACAAGTTCTTTATGCTGTTTCTGGGATACGCGTTGCTGTATTGCCTCTTCATCATGTCGACGTGCCTGCCTTACTTCATCAGATTTTGGAAGGTACGTCTTTAAATTACTAATACACTTGTTCTATGCTTAAAAATGACGACAAATATTTTTTTTACCATTCAAAACAGCAAACATTTTTGAATTAAATGTGGAAGAGCTGAATGTTTTTAGCAATTTCAGTGTTGAAAAATATGTTTGCTTCTGCAGTTGGTTTTCCTAACTTGATCCAATGACGCTGAAACAGGATAGACCAACTACAAAATAAAATGATTAGATCATTTTATTTTTGTACTGTTTATCTTTATTGCGTTTGTTCCGACAGCCAATTTATGAATGTACAATGGCGGACTCCGTCGCTTTACCAGTCTAAAGGTCAAAATCCCTTGCACACCGCGTCGTCTATATGGTACGGGCCCGTACCCGAGCGGTCGGTGCGCTTCATACGAAAATCGCTTCAAAGTGGTAAAGCGACGGTGACCCCGACCGTACATAGTTTGAAGTTAATTTTGTTTTTAGAAATGAAGTGTTAAACCAGTTAGATTTTTAAGTTAATGGTTAGTTATTTTAAGGCCAAATGCTCAAACGTTTAAAATTGGGAGGCTTTTGTTATCTTATTTATAGTTTGAACTAATGCCTTATTTATTTGCCAGCTATTTATATTGATTGAGCATTTGGTCATTTATTGTTTTCTTTGGACCTATTTTTAACTTGCATTTTTTCTGCACTCTATACCGATTTTCAGATATATCAAGAATACAAAAAAGCCCACTTCCACCATATGATTGACAATAACACATATATCAAAGTGTGCTTGGATATATCCAATGATAATGTAATTCCCACTGCTTTACTACATTCACTCAGATATGCACAGACTATAGACAGTATACCAAAGTCTAATTTTAACTAATCAAACATTTCAAGATTGTGATTAAAAATCAGCATAGTCACATTCAAAATGCTGTATAAGCATGTGGATTTGTGCATATATGGGTGGTTGGTGTAATTATCACCACGTTACGTAATTAATTACGGTTATCGTTAGTTAGATGTCAAAGGACACGATCATTAGAATGTTATTACTTATTAGTAGTGTTGTTAAGTACTTAGCGAAAGGTCAAAAAAACAAATGTATTCATAAAAGTTTAGGATATGAGGAGAATACCGTGTTCTAACCTAATTGGATGAATTAATGATAAATTTATATGAACCTTATCTGTTATTATTTGTGCGTTTGTTAGAGTGAAGATGAGGGAAAAACTTTTTCGCCAATATCTAGTTAAATTTTTAACAACTCGCTCTCCATATTCGGATACATCGTTCAGTTTTATGAATACGTTCAAGAGATTAGCGACGATAATTATAGTATGAATCGTATGTGTAACTTAGCTGTAATGACTGACCGTGTTAGCATTTTATCAGATAGCGATTGATAAACGTTCGCGTGCGCTGACCACCTTTACAATGTAGAATAAAAACGTGAACGCAAAAGTAGGCTGAATTATTTTTAGCTTTTAGATCATGAAAAAAGTTCCACATTGTTTTTTTTAAATTATAAATCATTCAAATCGGTATCGCAGTGGGAGTTGTTTAGTTAAGTTGTTTCCATAAATTGTTATTCTTACATGAATTTAAACAATGTGGAACTTTTTATTAAATCGTAATGTTTAATTTTGATTTACGTTATCATAGTTTCTAGCGATCTTAACTTTATAATGAGTAATTATAGATTAGTAGAGATGTTGTATTGAACCGTAGATTTCAAGTTTAGAGTTGTATTTTACATACATATGACTATTATCACGACTATTATCCCCAAAGGGTTAGTCAGAGACGAGGTAACGAAGACCGCAGAAGCAGTCCGCTGCCATAGTCCACTTTTTACCAAATTACAACTGTACATGTGCTTAACGATGATAGGTGGTAACACCCATTGCCGCTCTATGCTGTTGGATGTATGTGCAGTCTTCAGACTGTTAGTCGCGTTAGACTAACAGTCTAACGTTGTTGGGAGTCCCAAAGGAGAAAGGTGTTAAACAACTCGTTTAAAGGGCCTTATGTCGTAAGAAGAAAGGAGCGCCTGGCGCCCTACTGTCACTTAGACCAGTATTACTTTAATTATACTATGCAAAATTCGTATATGAGATTTTGCATAGTAAGATTAAAGTAATCCTGCTCTAAAGGGCCCCACACACGATCAGTTCGCCGGCAGGTCAGCCTGTCAGTTCTGACAGGCCGATACCTGCCGGCGAACTGATCGTGTGTGGGGCCCTTAAAAGTTGATGTGGTAAGGCTCAGGCCTAAGATTTTTTTTAACTTCTACGGGTAAGCTTGCTTTCTTCTTACCTGATGGTAAGTGACGATAAGGCCGAAGGTGGAAGCGCGCTTCACCCGGAATCCTCAAAACTGTCGAACCTCAACAATATTTATAACGTTGTTGTTTTTGCGCCAGACTTTAGATAATGGTGGTAGCTAGCCAGGCTGGCTTAACAAGCCCGACCACGAACCAAACCAAACGAAGCAGTTACAAGTTAGTTACGTCATATGGCAAAGTGTACAGGGTATTCCTTATGGAGCGTGCCAAACTTACGGATAAAAAAGACTGGGGGGTGACCAAAGAAGATAATTAATTGATTTTACTGAAAGTACCACCATTATAGAGAGATATACTTTATTATTGTTCCATGTTAAGCTGTTTTTTATTGCTGTGAGTACAAAAAACAGGTTATTTTCTTATTCTTCTTGTTGAATACTCTGGAAGAATCAATCTACCATATTAAAAACATAATTTTGATAGTTCAAATAACAGAAGCCATTCAATAATAACCGCCTTGTGTCTAGTGGCTAAGCCACCGACCCAGAGGTCCCGCGTTCGATTCCTAGCGGGGAGCACATCTTTGTGTGCTTGGTTTGGTTGCTACCACTAGCTACCGCCATCTTATCTAAGTCTGTCGCTATAACAACGATGTTTATAGCCATTGTTGTGTTCAGACAGTTTACAGATAAGATAGCCAGCTCCTCAGTGGTTGAGGATTCAGGGTGAAGCGCGCTTTCACCTTGATGATGGGACACCCTACATGCTCTGCAGAGTATTCTACATGCTCCCCAAAGAGTATTCGCTACGGAAATATATAGAAGAAGAATAACGTCATATCTGCAAGATAGTTGTATCGCAGATATGATGTTATTCTTCAGAACTGTCGATATGAGGTTTGTAGCGATGTTAACAGGCCCAGTTGGCGTTACAGGGCGACTTCGGGTCGGCGGCGGGCGCAGGTCGGTACCACATCGTGTTCGCGTTCTTCGTGTCGCTAATGTTCGGCATATCGCTCGGCTCGCTGTTCGGCTACCATTGCTACTTGGTGGCGAACAACAGGACCACTTTAGGTTAGTATTGTGTTTATTTACATAAGTACGTCTACTATACGCCTCAAAAATATCTAAAGATGTTTCTTTAGTGCACTACAGAGCGTTTTTTGTGAATTTGGTTCTAAATTCATTAAAAATAAGGACAAATTCTGTTAGGGCAGCACTGCCGCGGCTGCACGCCCTTAATAAGCCTTCTCCATCTAATGTGACATTTTGGTAATTTATTATCAATAATTAATTTGAATAAATCTTGTCTTTCGCCAGCAGTACGCGTCATCCACTTCTGCAACGTCCATTTTGTATTTCGGTACCTCTGAAGTGACTGCAAAGACCATTGCCAAATAAAACTGTTTAAAACTAACGCCCCTATTCCATTGTATTAAAGTATAAGTTTGTTTTCAGATATGCTGGTATCATACCGCCGTTTGGGTAGTCATACAAGCCAGATTATAAACTCTGTTCTAAAGACATTGGTCAATGGTAAATGCAGTCACTTCTGAGCGTAAAAGTAGAATCACAATAATAATTACTGTACACAACGTTGTCTAGTCATTTTGAAAACTTCGTTACTGGCATTAGAATATGTTTATTTTAGGCTTGTTGTTGTATGCAAAAAAGTATTTCTTAGCTCGTTAGATTTTATGTGATTTTTATGTTTTTCGTTTCATTTATTTATTTTTTATTTTATGATAATAGTGAACTTCACTATAGAAATATATAAAAATATAGAAAAGAAAAATATTTTCCCACTTATTTCAAATCGTGAACTAAAGTCAAAACTGGTTAAAACTAAAAGACTAGATAGAAACAGCATCAGGTTTAGACCAAATTTGAATTTGGTCTTCGTTTCGTAATAACAGGGCTTATGTTTTCTTATATAGACAACAGTATTTCAGACTACACAATACTGTCAAAATTGTTCAATAGATTTATTTTAAATAGATAGATTTTAACTTTATCTGTTGGATTTCAAGTTCAAAATAGATTGCAGAATTTTGACGTTTTAGGGTATTCTGACGTGCTGTGGTCCATACATAGAAGATTGATTCGTTTTAATGGTTAACATTAAAGTATCACATTTTTACCATCCATATAGCTATATTTTAACGTTCAATGCAATATGCTACCTAGTTAATTGGTTAGTCAATAGATAAACTTTTTAGCACCTGTTAAAAATTTCCACTAATGTGTTCCAACAATTTAATGTTGAATTGAATTCCTGACTTACGTGAAATTGTGTGTTGTTATGTATTATTAATATAAAATTTTTATGTTTTAGAATTAATTTTATTGTTGTTGACGTCCATAATGTAAATATTCCGTGGTTAATGCTTTCGAGACCTTGCATAGAAATATATAACTAAATGTATTTTTTGATAAAAGTTGATGTACTTAGATTTATTATTTTATTTATTGTCGAAATTTCAGAGGCCTTCCGCGCACCCATGTTCCGCGGGGGGGCGGATAAGAACGGTTTCTCTATGGGTGCTTTTAACAACTTTAAAGAGGTTTTTGGGAACAGTCCAAACCTCTGGATGGTTCCAGTCTTCACAAGGTAAAATTCATTTCTACTATTACTAAACACATTTTTGCCATTGGCAACACTGAATCACGTTTACACAAAGACTTTGTTGTTCGTGTGTTAATGAGTGCCTGTGAATATAGGGTACGATTAATGATTACCGATCATAAATAACGTGCATGTAAAAAAGAGTAATAGATGTTTATTTATAACTCAGTTTGCCGCTGAAATGTGTGGCCAGTGTGCATGACTGTTAAGGGTATGATAAAAAAAAGAAGTGAATGACCAATTTTAACTAACGTTAATCGAGTGATTCCTTAGTAGTATTTAACACGGTTTGAGTTCAATGTGGGATTTGAAGTTTTGTGACCAATCCACTAAACCAATAGGCATGTTAATCATTTGAGTTGTTATAGTATTATCCTAACATTAATCCGAATAGTTGTTTACTTTACATTGGAATAATTACTAGTGTTGCTACTTACACATAAAATTACTACTACTTAAAAAAAATACCTACCAGACGGATGAAACGTAATTAAAAAATAATGTATTCGTCTTCGGCGTGTAATGTAATTAACCCTGTACCATGCTGTAATTAAATCATTCACATTCATAATTGATAACCATTCATCGTAATCCTTTAGTGTTACCATTGATTATTCATTACCATCACCAAACAATCATAATTATCACAGCAAAAAGCGCATAGCTGACAAACTTCAGCTAAAAGTTAGAACGGAGCTTAAGACCACAGCTAAAAACCAGTACCAACCGTTTCATAGGTATTACATAATAAGGTCACAAAATAACAACACTGCACGTATTCTAGACACATTTTCAGTTGGTATACTCTTAACACTATTTTTATTACGTTATTATTTGAATTTCCCTGATTTAAATATTGTACTGTTTATGTTTTACATATTTGATATATTTATTCATTATTATGGCATGTTCCCTGATACTTTCGTACTTCGCCTTTTAAATCTTGATACTTAGACCAAGGATATAATAAACTACGCTAAAGGATAACGTTCTTTGGCACTGACAGTAGAATTAACGTTCCGTTACACGTTATTTCGAAATATAGCAGAGACAACACTAATTTACGTTTTTCACAAGTTATGGTTCACTATTTACTATTTCGGTGTAGTTTTACTCTACTAATATATTTAGTCACTTCAGTCATTGCAATATCGCTTAGAGTAGTTTATTATGGTTAATAGTGTATTGTCGGCATCAAAACTATTTAAACACCGTCGCGGTCGAAAATGTCTAAGCATTGAAGTAAAAAGAATCTTATATGTCTATATAATCTTAAACTCTATCAAACGTTTTAGTTCAAACAAAAATTGACACAAAGCTTACGAGTAATGATTTATTTCACTTAAATGCTTAGATATTTTAAACAATGAAGGGGACGTCCATTCTTTTGAAGCTGACCACACAAATCTATTTATGCCAATTAGCTTCTGCAAAGATTAGGATGATGTCGGTAGTCTGATTTGCCTATGGAGAATCGAACCCGGGAAAGCAGAGTTTTTATGGGACTTTGTTGTCTTTCTTTTATGGGCTTGGTAATAAAATAAAGGAAAAAGTGTCTAATACTTGCACACTTAAGAGGGTTTACGCATTTTAGTTTCCCGTAGAAATTTCCACGTTGCAATTTTTAAAAACTAGTAAGTCAATTTTAATGAAACTTTGCATGCTAAAGTAAAATACAGGAATTTAAATAGTTTGTTGAAAACATTTTTAAAGATAAATATAAAGATAAAGATATATTTATTTGCAAATATGGGTACATGATTGGTGGTACAAAAAAATTAAATTGATTCAGCCATATTTTACCACTAGGCATGCAAAAATATGTTAAACATAATTAAATTATTATAAATTCTAATTTATTATATTAATAAGATAACTAATAAATTGTTTCTCATTCAGGAATTCACTTACACTATAATATGCTCTATCTGCTAATAAAATTCGAAGTTTATGCTTAAATTTCAATAGAGGTAATTCTTTCCAGCACTTGGGTATTTTATTATAAATATCTGGAGCCATGCAATAGACACTTTTGCGCATAATTGCTGTCTTAGCTAGAGGTCGACATAGTAGACTATTGTCGCGCACATTCCGTGGGACTACGTCGGCTAGGCGTTCAAAACGACTTGGGTTAGACATTACAAAGACAGCTACTTCTGGTCTATTTGGCTGAGTTATTTCGATTTAAAGTCCACACTATAGAAAGTTTAAAATCGCAATGACTCAGTTAAATAAACGTTTTTTAGGAAAGGTTTTCAACAAACTATTTAGACCTCTATATTTTACTTCAACATGCTGAGTTTCATCAAAATTGGCTTACTATTTTCTAAAAATTTAAACTTGGAAATTTGTATGGGAAACCGAAATGCGTAAACCCTCTTAAGGGGTTTGGATATAGCCATGATAGCCTAATTGGTAGGGCGACTGCCCCGGTTTTCCAGTAGGCGCACTTCCTGCGTACACAGAACTCGCAGGGTCAGATACTACTCTAAGAGTAGTACATACATACATAAATATAATCACCACTTTTATCCCCGAAGGGTTAGTCAGAGACCAGGCGATGAGGACAGCAAAAGCAATCCTCTACCATAGTCCACTTTTCACCAAATGGCAATTTCATGTGCTCAGCGTGACACGTGGTGAGCCCATCGCCTCTCTATGCTGTTGGATGTATGTGCAGTCTTTAGTCGCCTTTTACGACACCAAGGGAAAAGGGGGGGTGGTAGTAATCTTTCACCGCTACGCGATACGGTTTGAGTAGTGCCTATAATAAAAGTTTATTATAATTT
This sequence comes from Scoparia ambigualis, assembly GCA_963921215.1. Lineage (NCBI taxonomy): Eukaryota > Metazoa > Arthropoda > Insecta > Lepidoptera > Crambidae > Scoparia > Scoparia ambigualis. The sequence continues at coordinate 54,748,008 of OY992502.1, read as the reverse complement.
TATGTAACAGATGCACATTGCGATGTTTAGGTAAAATAATTGTTGTGCCCAAACAACATGGTGGCAATGCCATCTGTCAGATTAAGCAAACCACAGTTTAAAGAAGGGTACCAATATCGCACCTAGTTAAAACGCATGCAGTCTCGTTTCTGACTTTAGTGATAGGCAGGGACAGCATAGTATACATTATTATGTATAGAAACATTTTATTATTATCATGTCCATAGAAGTTTGACAAAATGGCGTCCGATAATATACCCGCACGATTACTGGCGCTCGATCTTAAAGATGGCAAGGTCATACTAACTACATTAGACAATGGCGAGAGAGGTAGATGTAGGCCGCATTGGTCCAGCGTGGTGGGTGATGTCCCAATTTCCCCATATTCTTGTCTACGTGGGAAGGCCTGTGCATCAGTGGAACGCTTATAGGCTGATGATTATGATGAGAGATCTCGAGAGGTAGACCCGTGACAGAACTCGTTTATCCAGCTTGGGAGACGGGTGCGAATTCCCAGTGCGGCGCGAGCACCAACTGCAAACTTTCACCACCCCCCACGAGGCTCATAACTACGAGTCCATGGGCACCACTCGTTCAAGGTCAGACCAGGAATCGCTCGACCACGTCGACGCTAAACACATACCTTGAGTTTCGAATGCTTTTTGTCCCCTCTAAGAGAATAGTTCGAAGGTCTAGTGATAGCCGTGCGGCGAGCGATGCTGTGCTAAAATCTTTTGTTGCGTGTTTTGGCGACAAAATTTGTTTGTTATTGCGGTTGTAAAGTTTGTTTTGATGCTGTGGGTCTAGCGCAAGTGATAGTGTTGATAATAATACACGTCCGTAAATTTTTAGTCCACGATTGTCACATTCCGGGTGTTTTAAATGATGTATTTGAACGTAAAAAATAGCTTGACAATGGTTTTTAAAGTTACGCCAAACACTACATATATACGAATTTACTTGCGTTTATTTTGCATATTATTTTAATATGATGAGTGAATCCACATAAATGGTTTAATTTCAATGTCATGTCACTTTATAACGGGTACAATTTTTCAACCTTATAATGGTGCATACGGCGTCGTATTTAGAGTCTCTTTTACAATGAAATATTATAGGTGCTAGTAATCATTAATATTATAGCTTGAGTTCTGGTTTCTACAAAACAGGAGGTGTGTGAAGCATAACGTTATATCGTAGCGTTTACTTTGCGCAGCTGTACATATCCTACTGAGACTCACGATACATCTTTCCTCTTCCCACGTCTCCATTTCAGTGGACACTGGATATAAACCCTTGTTCGCACTAGGCGAGTTATTTAGACGAGTCGCGTACTCGCTAGTACGTCTCATAATCAAGCGCTAGTTAGCACTCTACACTCTGTCTCACAGATAACATTACTATAGATTCGCCTTGTCACTGCTGAAGACAAGCCGCGGTGCTTTTTCAATTAAAAAATTATACCTTCAAATATACAAACTTTGTATAAATGTTTATCACAACTAAACTGAACTAGACCCACCGACTGAATTAATAGAATAGATTTGATTCCTATTTAAAAGAGAGCGAAAATCGTTTCAATGACTAGACGTGAATACAGCTGATAAATTAGCCTTTTAATCATAAAATAACGCTACAAATTTAAGTTACTTTATGAAATAAACTGCTTTTGACTTCCTACTCCTTGGAGCTGTCACTATACTCTCATAAAAGACTTGCTATTCTATTCTATTCATAGTTATTTATGTTTATTTATAAACACATTTTTAGGAAACTTTTAAAATGTTATTATTTCAAGTTCCTAGGGTTTAAATAAATTGTAAGAATTGGATGAATTTATAATAATTATTATTTTAAAACTATTCTCAAACTCAGAAGTGGGCAGATCAATGTGCACGTATATTTTTTTAGTATTTGCTTTAACAAAACGGCAGGCTGTCCTTAGAATGGTTTAATAATCAAACTCGAAACTTTAATATGGTATATTCATTTTAGGTCTGTATAGGATGCCGTAAACCCACTTTATACGAGCGGAAGTATCTCTCTTAACCTTAGTATTTGTGCCAAATTGTCTTAAGTGTTAAAATATCGTAGAAGAAGAAATTAAACAAATAATAACTATTTTAGACTTCAAGCAATACCGCTAGATCTATAGAACGGCTAATCTCTTAATAATATAATAAATCAAATGAAATTTTAGTCTTACGTGGTAAGTTGTAATGAATTTATTATTTAGTTTTAGTACATACTGTATGTATTACATAGTAAAAATAAACTAAATGAATATAAATATTCAAAAATGACAACGAAATACGAGCGGTATTAAAATGTTATAAATAGAATAATAAACAATACATTAAAATAATTACGTTATTATGACAGAGCTTTAAACTATTGCCTTCTAATGAATACTATTAGATTTTATATGTCCAGTACTTTACGGTGAAAAAATACTCAAGTTATGTGTGTTAGCTAGACTGAAGTCAGATGTATCATGGAGGTCCTATAATATTATATTTTTATTTACAATTACAATTCCAATTGAAATGTTTGTTTGTATATCTGCAATTGCTTTTTGTGCATTTATAATTTCTGAGCATATACAACACACAAGACTGATAAAATTAGAGTACTGTTCATATTTTGTAAGTATGTTATGTGCACAATAAAATATTTTTGTTCTTTATGTTGGTTTTTTATTTATTTTTTATATCACGTAACTATATAGCTTTTATCATGGCCACGTGGACAGAATCAGATAGCTGTCTTCTAGTATTTTAAGAAATCATTTTTAATGATTAAAATTAATAGAAACTATATTCACGTATGTTAAATAAATAACTGCTATGCTTTTGTAGATTGGAATCTACCATAGTTGCTTTAATTAGCAAGCAAATGGATACATAAAGCGATAAAGGATTATCTCATTATTTATAACATTTCGTCTGTGTGCTGTATATCGACAACTAAACAAAACATCGGGTCTCTTCTGTTCTTCTCTATCTCTCTGCTTATTTTCGTGCATGTCCCGGGTGCTCAGATCGTAATGAAAAATTTGAGTTACATTTATTTTTTATTAACTTTTTGTTCATGCTTGGTTAGAAATTGATTACTAATTTTTTGATAGGTAAGGTTTTTATCTCTTTTTCTATCTGTGGCACCCACGCTTTCTTTTCTTTCCTAAAACTTCTCTTTTTCTATTTCCAATTCTTATTTAAATTACTTTTTTCTGTAATTATAAGGGTCAAATTAGAACCGGAGCTTTTTACTATTTTAGCGTGGAGGTCGGACACGAGACAGAAAGATGGAGACTTTGGCCCAGAAAGGGCCGGACCGTCCCACAAATAGTATAAGAATACAAGCTAAATTTAATACTTTTCGATTTATCATTCAACATTTTTTTTATTAATTATACTTAAAATAAATTTTATTCAACTAAACATGCTTTTCATTCATTGGCATTCACCCTATTCGAATACGAAGTCGAAAATATTAATGTCATTCACTTCTTTTTTTGATTATAGAATAATTTATGTTGTCAAATTGTTTACAAAATCACGTGTCCTTTTGCATGCTAATTTTCTTTAGCATAGTTGGATTACCGCGTTATATATTGGCGAGGCTTCATTAGCGAGATAGTCACGCGCGTAAACAGAAAACATTGAGCTCTAGTTAGCAATTAGAATCATTAGACGCTTTAATGTAGATATTAATTACGATCAAGTCAATCCATTTGAGTGTTCGATAGATAGAGCTTACGGTTACCTATGTCTGTACTTCTATGACGACAAATAAATTTGAATGACAACCGAAATGCATAGACAAAAACATTAGATAAAATAAAAAATAATTAGATTAAAAACTTTGGAACGGTGCTTAAAAATTTAAAATCTACTCTTACACCGTTATTCAACTGACCAAGAGGTACAGACATTCGTATCCAGCGATCACAAATTACAATCGCAACACTAGCAACCATAACACCGGTCGACCACAGTCGATCAGCTTCAACATTGACTCACGGCGCACTATCAACTTTATCGTTAAGACAACAACGTCGAATGTCGTTTGAATTTGTGGATGTGGGTAGTTTCGGCGATGGCATCGTGTATCCGCTGCCACAGAAGGAAGAGGACACTGAGTCTTTGCTCAGCTCGGAGCGTTGGGACCGCTGGGGCGAGAGGGCGCGGCCCTTCGACGAACGAGAGAGCTCCTCCTTCGACGAACTATGAGTGTAAATTCGGCCACTTTTCGCGTGGTGCAGGCTTGTGTCGTGTCGCCTTACAAATGTTGAGGCTCAGATATTGTTTGAACATCTCGTACTTATTGGTAATTTAATTACTTTCACTTAAAATCATATTTTAACGTCGAATTTTATGGGCTGAAATATCATGAGATACTTAGTCAGTGTTCTTGTAAATATCTTGAGGTAGTCGTCTTGAGTTGAGACACTTATTACGATCGGTACGGTGAAACATTGTTTTCTTTCTTTTTGACACCACGCTTGATTGAGTATTAGACCTTAGTCCTATCATATCCTAGTTTCTTTAAAGTATAGAAGCAAGATAAGTCTCAACTGTCAATGTCGGCATGATTAATTTAATGAAACACAACATTAATAAAATTCGACTTTAAAATATGTGCCAATTGAAAAGAGCCAGAGGCATATTGATATATTTACGTTATTCAAATTACAATTTTTAATATTGTCATAAATAGATTCAATTCCAACTCCATATTGGGTGATTGATATTGTGTGATAGCATTGTGTTATAGTAAGATAAAAATTATGTCATTTGTATACGATTGTGCTGTAATACACAAGCCTGTGCTGATATGTGGCCGTTCGTGCAATGATGATGTTCATGGACACTTGAAGAATGAAATGGTGCTGGACGCATCAGTATAGCTGGGACAGCTGTTTATCTGATAAATACTTATTGTAAAGATCAACAACCAACTGATTGTAACTAGAAATGTGAACCTTAAATCAGCTTGCATGAGAGAAAACAGTATTCGAATTCAATTGTAGATGTATATGAATACTTGTATCGACTGCTATTGGGAATAATTAATAATTCTAGAACGTGAGCTTCTTGAAAGCTTTTAAGACTTTTCTATATTTGACAGTTTCTATTCAAGGCGTATCTAATGTGTTATGTAAATAAAATGTGCTTTGAATCACAAAAGACTGTTGGAATGTTTATAGTAATAGTTGTTTATTAATTTCAATGAGTATACACATCATATAATCAATTTATTATACACACATTATAATTACTCACTATATCCGTTTCTATTGCAGTGTTTGATGTAAATTGAGTTTTCTTAGATGTAACATTAGAACTATTTATAACGGTGCATTTTATATATATTTTAAAATTTAAAGTATACCTTTATAAATAGTTATGAAACTTATTAAATTTTTAGGCGTTATCCGTAATTAGCGCATAATTAATTTATTGCAATTACAAACTTAAGTCAAATATATTCTAAATCTAATAGGTACTTAGTCTTCTTACATGGATTATGTTTCTATTTTACACAGTATTTTAATATGAAAGTCTCAAAACGTAAATAGATGTAAACAATGCGATGATTTAGATATTATTTTATTAAAATGTAAAGATTTTTTTAACCGTGTTTCGATAAATTGTATGCTTACTGTACAGTCGATTTCAATATTATCTCAATAGTTTTACCTTGACATTGTTAAGTACCTACTTTTTCCAGGGTCGTCATGGAGAAATATGAAATAACTTATTTGCCACAAGCGTACGCTTGCACATAGCAAGATGCCGACCCTCTTGACTGTTTTTATTACCTATATGACTTATTTTTTTACTGGATCTCATACAGTGAAAAACAATTCAAATCACTTGACGAGTGAAGTAGATGTACTTTGCCAACGTTTTACTACAATTCCTTTGTAAACTACAGTATTACGTAATTTATACGACACATTGATTGCTGGTTACTATTGCTACATAATTGCTTTTAATAAGCAATTACCTACCTAAAAGATAGCGTCTTTCATCTTTGTATTATCCTAAAATTATTCTTTAGTTAAATCTTTTTTTCTTGGGCTCTACTCCTAATTCCAGCTTCTACCTCTTATTGCAAAATTAAAGTCCTATGCCTGAATGCTTGGAATACAAGATCGATCGTTCAGTCAGGGACTCAGTATTACATTCCTGCCATTTAAAATACAGATGTGATATAACAGCAAGTAATACATAATCCGCCGAAGACAAAAAATATTGTCTCTGATACTGTTTGAAACACCAAAGTAGATTTAAGATTAGTAGTCTAGAAATTTTTATTAATTATTATATCATTGTTAGGAAATTATTGGATAAGGAGCATTTTGCAATTTTAATACGTGAATGATCTTAATGTGATGATCTCATTGTGAGTAGAGCGAGTTGTGTAACTTACATCAAAATTAGCCATTCTTTGAAAGATGTGCATACATACTATATTACGTTGACAAATCAAAATGGCAATGGCATTATTATGCAATATTGGGGCACATAGTCGACATGACATACAATAATATTACACTTATGAATTTCCCAAGCTACTAAAAAAAATATATAATTAATTTCACTATTCGGCTGATTACGAACTAGTAGTAGTTGATCTCTAGTATTATTTGTATTGTACACACGCCTGAAAACTGTCAAATTTCTCAAACCCATATTGATCCTTATGCACTAGTGACAAAGTTCAAAATGTATTGAAGAAATTTGACATTTTGTGGTGGGTCTGTACGATAATTAAAGATGGAGTATCACAACACGTGTTGTTATAAAAAACTTGGATAAAACTCCTTACGTTGTCAAATCAGAACTTTATGTAATAATAAATACATAGTGCGTAATATATTCTGTTATTATGTCAACGAAAGTTTAAGCTCGAGTTGATATAAGTTACACAATCTAATCTCTGCTTATTATTAGTGAGTATAGTAATAGTAAAAAATAATGATCTCCAAATTTCTTATCTACTGGGTTTTATTAATGTACCTACATATTTTTTGCCAACGTTTATTATAATTGAGGTTGGGTTTCTCTCACCTAGCTCATTTTGGGAATAAATTGTGCATATATATATATTTTTTAACTATCGAATTACGCAATAATGTGTTTGCAGAATAGTGCAATCAGCAATGAGAATCGCTGAGCACTTAGTACCTTTTTTCATCCTCTACAGGTCAGCACTTCGCGTTAATCTTATCTGATGGTAGTGACGATAAGGCCAAAGGCGGCGCGTTTTGCACGGAATCCTCAACGGGTCATTCTCATAAGGACAGATTCTCAAAAGGACAGATTGTCAAAAAACCGAAAATGGTACAGGTGCAGCACACACAAATTAATAGAAGGAAATATCTCGCACACTGTTTCTACATTATAATTAGTATTTTTCCTAAACTAACCTACCAGCTTGTACCTACTATGGATAACTGATAAAATAGATCAATAAGATTAACAAAAAAAATATTTATAAAAAATACTAAAAGAGGGTGCCGTGCGATCGCAAAACCTGACATAAGTCTCATAATGAACTTCAAAGCAAAATCAATCTTATTGATATTCAAAATTTGATTAGAGCATTGTTGTTATTCTGCGAAATGTACAAAACCATCACGCGCTTGTGTTAGAAATTAAAATTTACTTTTATAAGATTGTGGGGACCTGCGAAATATCAATACAAATATTTTCATGTAAGAATTATTGTTTCATGCGTAAAATTAAGAAAGTTGTCGGAAAAAAATGTTTTTAGGAGTCATTAGATTTATGTATTGTTTGTTATTGTTTAAAGAATTTCAACAAGGCTACGAACTTAAGCAATGATGAGGCTAACTTACGTAAGTTCTTTTAATGCATTTAACTAATTCAGCGCACTTAAAAATTACGTAAATTTTCACAATTTCGTGCAGGATCCCTTACATTAAATAAAAATACCTAATAATTAAATAACAAAAAATATTTTTTTATTATTAAATTAATTATTTTTAAAATATATTTATTTAATGTAAGTTATTATTAATAAGCAATAATATTTTTTGACGTGACAACGTCTTATAAATTGGTTTGCCGGGTGACACTTCAAGAAACTGCGTTACGCTCCGCTCACGTTATGCGCTCACAATGAGAGCGAGTGAGAGGCACGCGTCCCTTCCACTCGGGCATGGTTAGCCCGCCTAAGAGCGAGAGAGACAGACATAAAAAGTGAAAGGCACGCGTCCCTTCCACTCGAGCACAGTTAGCCCGCCTAAGAGCGAGAGAGACAGAGCGAGAGAGATTTCATCCTTCTTCCTACTATACGAATGAATATTCACATTAAAATTATTTTACCACTCAAAGTCGTTGTCACGTAAAACTTTCGCCCGTATACCGACTTTACAGGCAACCAATTTTTTGAAATAATATAAACCTCGCATTTTTTCTCTGAAAATAATGATATTATTATTTTTTCTCTTTATGTGCTTTACGTGTACTTCTGTCCCTTTGAGAATCTGTTATGAGAATCCGTCCTTATGAGAATAACCCTCCTCAACCAGTGAGGAACTGGATCTTATCAACTAACTATAATATAACTGTCGGAAGTTCGGAACACATCAACAACCTATTATTATACCTACTTTGCCAAAGCAGATATTGAATCTTAACAAAAGCATTTCAACCGCTTAGTGATGTTATTGAGGTAAGGTACTAAATAGTGTTCAGCGACTTCTGTTGCTGACCGATTTTGGACTTTTTATGTCCTTTTCAGTTTTATTGCAATATTATAAGGTTCGTTTGACGGCGCCATCTGTAATGTCTTAGATGAGACAGATGACATGTCAAGTTATACAAATTAGTAGTAAGATATTTGGAATATCAACACGCTGTGAAATGTTTTTGATCGCAAAAAGTGTAACATAGTCATGGCTTTAAAACTTTTGTCCATGAGCGATCATGTATGGCCTTACTCATAAACACTATTTAAACTTCATTTAGTTAAAAATTGTTTTGTCTACGTCACACAAACGTCATTACGAATTTCGGAAAAGAGCCAAAACAATGTTTAATTAAATAATGCTTTATGTGTTTATAGGTAAGGCCCTTATTCGTTTATTGCGACATAGTCATTTAGTACTATCGAAATGGTGAATGGAAAATTTTCACGACAGTAGGTAAACGTTATTGTTGCTTTATCTCAACTCTAAAAAATTGTTTAAAAAAGTGTGCTGTGTGAGGAGAGTAATTGATTTTTCACATAATTTCCTATAGAATTATATTATTGTCAAAATTTTATTAATAATGTTATTATGGCAGAGATTTTATTAGTAACGAATTTAGTATTTATCACTTCTTTGTTGTCACAATTATTGTTAGAGTATCTTTTTTATTCTATATTATTGGATTTTGAATATGTCGGGTGTGGTTAAGAGAGTATTTGAAATTAGTTACTGTCTGTTTGAATGAATAGTTGTTTATTGGTCTTTTTGATTGATATGACGCGGCGTGTGCAATGATTTTGTAATATAAGATGTAAAAATAAATTGGAGAACACAGTTTTCTATTTTTAATTGGTAACCTAAAATGAAACAACTTAATTATGTAGAATACGAATTTAATCATAAATTGGTGGGTAGTTTTCAATTGTTTCAACAAACGTCACATATATACGGAGTGTTCCGTGTTTAGCATGAAATCTCTCTCAGGATAAATCAGGCCTAGGGACACAATTATATTCATTGCCTTATTCTTTAGGTTAGGTACCGAAATAAAAGAGCCACAGTGTTGTTATAATCATGCTTTTGTTACCACCAGAAAATTATCAGTAGAACTCGAAAACAAAGCTTTTTTGATGGGACCTAATAGTACCCGGATCATCCCAGAGAGATTTATTATCTATTCCAAATCGATTACACTTTTAAAGTAGTAATGTAGGAATTACAAACTATCACGTACTAAATTAAAATCAACTCATACCTTGTCTTAGTTATTAGAAAATAACATAAAACGCTTTCACATACATCCGCTACGAAGCAGTAGTGGCGGATATGGATAGCCGCTAGCGACAGCTTTGCGACTTAGCCGCTGTAATACGAAAAGGTCCGTACAGATGTGTGACTAAAACGTCTATGCGTGAAAGCGCTTTATAGACTTGCATTTTGTAATGAATCAACATTCCAGTATAGACAGATGCAAACTTTATGGTGGTTGTGAAGTTAGCTGCGGGCGCAACCGCACACGTCGCGTATTGGTAAACATCTTCATTTTATTACAGCGACGGGGCTTGCGCCTTACTTCACGATCGTCAAGAAGTTTGCATCGCATAACAGAGTAACGACTTCACGATCGTCAAGAAGTTTGCATCGCATAACGGAGTAACGACTAACTCTTTAACAGAACAAATTCATAAGCCACATTTTACTCAATTAAAATAATACTTAGTTTAAGTAACAACTAGTAAGTTGGAAAAATATCTCAACACAATTTACAACAATAGAAAAACGTTACAACAATGTTTATCACAAATTCAAACTTATAATTATTAATTGTGAGGTATTATCAGAAAATTTAATAGCTATTCAACAACTTATTTTATTATAGTTAGAGATTCCAACGCTAAAGTATCGACATTAAAACCTAGTTTTAGTCAGAACTAACTTTGACCGATCCTGCAGCACGGCTTGTAGGGTAAGAGATCAAAAGTGATACCCAACTTACCTGTATGTCAAAACCTTCGATAAACCATTAGTTTAGAAAATCAAACTGGGACAAATATTTAAATTGAATTTTAACGGTAACTTAATTTTTGCATTCACAATGCTATATAGATATAGGATAAAATGTTTACTAGAAAAAAATATTTCGTCGGTGAGGGTAGACTTCACAGTGACGTAATCTGGCTTGCAGCGTATCACAAATTACTAGAAAAAATCAACGAGTCTTCTGGGGTCTCGGTAGCTTAGCGGTTAGAGCAGTGGACCGGTAATCCAAAGGTCATGGGTTCGATTCCCATTCTAGCTTTCCTGAGGCTGGTTGTTTTTTTCTAGTAAACGTTTTATATAAAACAACCTTTATTTATCACGCTTATTCATATTTAAAAGAACTTCATTTTTTGAAAGTTAGCAATGCTTTCATTTGAGAATAAAAATGTTGTAATACACCCCGCAGTTACTTTTCACCCCAGATTACAGTACTCTTTTTGTGTGCGGACATTTTGAGAGCGTTGATTGCGCATCTAGTTTTTATGTGATCGAAGATAATAATCAAGCATAACATTCAATTCAATTAATTGTATAATTCACATTTTAGACATTTTCAACTCATGTAGGTTATTAATTTATAAAAGTAAAATATAAAAATGATACTTTTCAAGTGTTACATAAGTAAATAAAAACACTTGCCAACAATTCACAGACAAAAAAACAAGCAACACCATAATTTTAGATGCTTAACGACGCCAACATCTCCCTCATTCGCTTCGGATCGTCCATTTTCAGTATATCCCTAAACGCGCGCACGCACGTGGCTTCCTTCTCCAAATTCTTAGATATCTGATGCGCACGCCGAGTGATCTCCTTAGGAATGCCTGCGAGTCGCGCCGCGTTGAAACCGTAAGACTTGGGGCAAGCGCCCGGCGACAGTTTGTAGAGGAACGTGATCGTCTCCTCGGGGATGTGGTCTTCGCTGTCCGGTGCGGATTCGTCCGTTTCCACCATGCATGCCTTAAAGTGGAAAATATGTAAGTTGTATAGGGGACAGTTAGCTAATTCGCATCCAAACAACGAACGAGTACGTTTAACTAGTACCTTTACCTTACGTGCCTTATTAATAAACAGAGAATAAAGGCCTATTCAAACCTGAGCGGTATTCGCTGCCGCTGTGGGTAGAGCGGCAGCGAATACCGCTCAGGTCGATCTAGCCGCGGAACTTGATACTGAATACCTGAGCGAAACCCGCGCGGTACGAGGGGCGTTCAAAATATTCTCGGTATTGATACGTTACAACCTCTTTTATATATATATTTGTTACTGGCCGCTAAGATTCATCCATTGACATTAAAAAAAAGTAAAATTGGAACCGAGATGTTCTTTTGTTTTTCTGCAATTGCCGAACAAACATGAACACCATGAGCGAATTAACAATTTTAACGAAATTAGAGCACCGATCAGTCATAAAATTCTTGACAAAACAGGGTAAAAATCAAAAAACCATAAAAGAGGAAATGGATTGTGTTTACCGTGAGTCTGCTCCTTCTTTATCTACTATTCAAAAATGGTCAAGCGAATTTAAGCGTGGAAGGGAGAGTATTGAAGATGACCCTAGACCTGGCCGGCCTGTAGTGGCTACCTCACAAGAAAATATTGATAAAGTGGAAAAACTTATATTGGAAGACGGCCGAGTGAAGGTAAAATCTATAGCTCAAGTAACCAATCTCTCTATTGGTACCGTACATGACATTATACATGACCATCTTAATATGTCAAAAGTAAGTGCAAGATGGGTTCCGCGAATGCTGACGCTTCTTCAAAAGGATATGCGTGTGGCTTGCTGTTCAGATTTTATCGACCTGTGTGGTGAAAATCCCGATGAGGTGCTGCAAAAAATAGTTACTGGAGATGAAACCTGGGTTCATCATTATGACCCAGAGAGCAAACAGGAGTCCATGCAGTGGCACATTAAGGGTTCAGCTCATCCCAAGAAGTTCAAGGTAATCCCGTCAGCTGGCAAGGTCATGGCCACAATATTTTGGGATTGTGAAGGAGTTTTGCTTATCGATTATAAAGAAAAAGGTGTAAATATCACAGGGCAGTACTACGCTAACGTTATACGTCAATTAAGAGATGCGATCAAAGAAAAGAGGCGAGGAAAGTTAACCAAAGGTGTTCTGCTTCTGCATGACAACGCCCCTGTCCATACTGCTCATATTGCCAAGGCAGCTATTGTTGAATGTGGGTTTGAAACTGTTACTCATCCACCCTATAGTCCGGACTTAGCCCCAAGCGACTTCTTTTTGTTCCCCAATCTTAAAAAGGATCTGCGTGGAAATAAATTTTCTGACGATGAAGCGTTGAAGACGGCCGTGGAGGAGCATTTTTACACCAAAGATAAAAAATATTTTTATGAGGGATTAAAAAAAATAATTGATCGATCTTATAAGTGTATGAACATAGGGGGGGAGTATATTGAAAAATAAAAATATCAAACTTTTCGTACTTGTTTGTTTTTATCCACATACCGAGAATATTTTGAACGCCCCTCGTATATACCTTTACCCACAGCGGCAGCGAATACCGCTCAGGTTTGAATAGGCCTTTAGGTCAGAATAGTTGGAATTGTCTCTTATACTCTAATTGGAAATAACGTTTACATTACAGGAACAAAACACGGAATAACTATTCGTAGCTTATTCTTTGTGTATTTTTAAGGCACTAAGGGTGGATTCGACCAAAGTGGAATAAGGTCTTATACCTAGATTAAACGCCAAATTTGTATAGACAGTGACAGTGAGAGTTTCGGAGGCCCCTTCCCCCCCCCCCCCCACGCAATTCCTATCCCTTCCTTAACCCTATTCCTTCTTAAAGGTCGGCAACGCGTATGCGACTCCTCTGGTTTTGCGGGTGTCCATGGGCGGCGGTGATTGCTCTCCATCAGGTGACCCGCCTGCTCGTTTGCCTCCTTCCTCTATATAAAAAAAAGACTAATCTCGGAGTACGTCTTATTCCAGTTTGGTCGAATCCACCATAAGACTTTGATGAATTAGCCAACTCCACTATAGGCTGGCAAATTCGTACGTCCCATGGTCTGCGGGCGCCGGGGGAGGGGTGACATCTGCACACAACTGAGGTTACTACTACGCGGCCCCCCGCCCGCGCTCTTCTTCCCCGCCCCCGCAACCGCACTTCCCCCGTCCTGCAGACCATGGAACTGTCACGTATGAATTTGCCAGCTTAAAGCAATTCAATACTAAAGATAACACCAAAGCTGCGCCCGCTAGCTCCTCCTAATACTATTCTACAAGCCGTCCACTTTATTATAATATCTATAAAGTATCCCCGAAGGGTTAGTCGGAGACTAGGCAATGAGGACATCTACCATAGTCCACTTTTCACCAAATAGCGACTGCACATGTGCCCAACGTGACATGTGGTGAGCCCATCGCCGCTCTATGCTGGTGGATGTATGTGCAGTTTTTCGTCCGTTAGTCGCCTTTTAAGCCACCCATGGAAAGAGAATGGGTGGTAGTATTCTTTCACCGATATGCGACACGGTTAAGTATTACTATAAGTTTTTTAAACGGGTTATTCCCAGTTGCCCCCACCGGCATCGTCCCCACAGGGGGCAACTGGGAATTTGTAAAAAAATAATGTACCAGTTGCCACCGGTGCCTTCCTTCGAGGGGGCAAGTGGGAATTTCATTTTTAAACGTCTCAGTCTCCCCCACTTGAGACCCCGTAAAGTATAACTAGATATTTTTTCCAGCATTTGTTTAAATATTGAATAAATTAGTTCTGAATGCCTAATGGAAAAAAATGTCTAATGGAATATAGATATTAGTCGCCATATCCGACACGGCAACGACTCTAAGTGGGAGACTGGGATATTTAAAAATTTAATTCCCAGTTGCAAACTTCATAAGGAGACAGACACGGTGGCAACTGGGACATGTTTTTACAAATTCCCAGTTGCCCCCAGTGGGGGCAACTGGGAATAACCGGTTTAAACACACACGCAATTCGTCGTCTTCGATCAACAATACCAACTAGATAACGCGTAACGTACAAAATCAAAGCCAAATTCTGTCCACGTGAATAAATACTTTTTCAAAGCAATAAATTACTCCTGTCATTTCAAAATGAAAAGACGTCAATAACATTTAGAGGTGAAATCAACCATTTTCCTGTTATTGCCTTGCTAGAAAATAACAGCTAACTTCTCAAGTGCGCTCTTATTAACCGAGACACATTTAGCGCTGACCTGACATCTAGTTATATAGTTGATCGAAGTTCGTCGTACACCGCTGTGTACTGTGCCAATTAATAATGAAAAATACTGCAGCGCGCGCGCATTGTACGACGGAATACGAATAGACAGGGGGTGAGCGATTGACACTTGTCTAGCCTGAGCTCATAACTCACCATATGCCCTAGCACGACGCCCGGGTGCGCCTGCAGATGGTGCACGAGCGAGTGGTAATGCGTTGAGAAAACCGCACGGCATCCGCGCGACGCTAATTCAGCGCACACGCCAGACGCGATCGCGGTGCCGTCGTACGTGGACGTGCCGCGCCCTGGGAGAGGCGGCTTAGTTATTTACATAGTAATTAGTATACACCTTTAATTTTTAATCATCATAAAAAAATTAAGGGTGAGTTCCACCCATGAAACTGAACAACTTTCCCCTACAAACCTATGTGCAAAAATGACAAAAAAATGTCGACCTCCCATGCTATTGTCGTCAGCTGATCGGACAGTTTTGTACGGGAGGTCGAAATTTTTGCACATAGTTTTTTTGGGGATAGTTGTTCAGTTTCATGGGTGGAACTCACCCTTAATTTTTTTACGGTGATAATAAACTAAGCGTGTATAATCACGGTTTGCAATACTAATGTTCAAATCATAATAATATCCAAAATTAAAAATGCCCTAAATTAAAAAGTCAAACAATAAAAATGTCCTATTTTAAAAGGTTCCTAATATAAAAACAAAGTATCTGCCACCAGTGGTTTTTTAATAAAAATTTATGTACTGCCGTGGGTCACGTGATAGGTTAAAAATTTAAGACAATCGCGAAACGAAGCGTAGCGATTGTCTTGAATTTCGGGGTTATTTTTTTTTATTAGACAACAGAAATACTAGCTGCCCTTTTCCTGTAGGTCACATGTATTGTTGTCTAATAAAAAAATAACCTCGAAATTACGAAATACATATTCCTATGACTAATAAGTTGTGGCAGCAATAACTTTTTATCTTAGTCTGCCGCTAATGAACTATGTCACTACGCTACCATAATGTATATTCAAAATTAAACTTTACTAGTTTGCGTTAAGGAACTACCACTAGTGGCAGTACATTATTTTTTATTAAATAACCACTGATGGCAGGCTAGTCACTTGCATATAAAAATACATACATACAATTATCCCCGAAGGGTTAGTCAGAGACTAAGAAAATGAGGACCGCAAAAGCAGTCTTCTACCATAGTACACACACATTTCACCAAATAGCGACTGCACATGTGCTCAGCGTGACAGGTGGTAATCCCATTGCCGCTCTATTCTGTTGGAAGTATGTGCAGTCTTAAGGCGAGGTATTCCGAGAGCTTCTCTCGCTCTCTCGACAGTACGACGGTAAGAGACGAGTATAACAGTGAAGCGGTGCGAATAGGCGCGTTTTATAGGTTTTTTGCCTATAAAGGAAAAAATTAGTGAAATAAAAAAAACGTGTCTTGCATTTAAGTACTAGATAATAAAAAGGTTCTTCTATTGGTAAAAAAATTAAGTTATTTATTAATGTATTATCTCACTTCCAGCCCTTTTAAATGTTGAACAGAGCTATCTTTGATTTTTTTTTCTATCGAGTGAAGTATTACCAATCATGTTCCTGTCTTTAAGTCACTAGATAATATGTTGAACTATATTATTTATGAATTTTAGAACTGTATGTTTTATATTAGTGGTGGTACAATCCATCAAAATTGTTAAAAATGGGAATATAGCGCCTTAAGTCCGTTAGTTCCCTTTTACGACACCCAAGGGAAGAGAGGAGGTGGTAGTATTCTTTTACCGCTACACGACACGGCTAAATGCCCTAACTATAAACACTTACCCAGCTCGTCCAGTAACACCAGCGAGTGTACAGACGCGTGCTTCACTATGGCTGCGGTCTCATTCATTTCCACCAGGAAAGTGGACTGTCCCGACAAGATGTCATCGGAGGCGCCGAGACGAGTGAATATGCGGTCTACAAGGCTGAGTCTGCACTCCTGCGCTGGTAAAAAACTACCCTGCAAAAATTATAAATAATAAATTATTTAAATTCTACGCTCACACCAATTATCCGCCTGTTCCGTCTGTCATTACCAGGCTATTTTCTATATTACTTTTTATAACTTACAATTAATATTTGCAGACCCAAACAAGGTAAAATGTGAGAGAACCTTATTTATTTGTCATCTATTATGTACTAAAGAATCTGAATCTGACAAAATAGACGCCAAATGTCGGATCTTCTCTTTTTGCATAAGTTGATTAGTGGTGATCTGGATTGCCCTGGCCTTTTATCACAGCCACAGATTCATATACCTCTAAAATTGTCTAGAGAAGGTAAAATGTCCCATTTATGACTAAGGGGTCAAAAGCAATGTCGGTCATCATTCACTTATAAGCAGGCTTCAACGGTCCACTGGTAGGTGGAATTATTTTGTGTACCTGTCCCTACCAGTCCCTACTACTACCTGTGGAGATAAAAAGCCATAATATTTCCACGTATCCCCACTAAAATAAAAGCGTCTAAATACGTTCCACCTATCTCTACCAGTGGGGACAGGTGGGATAATAAAAAACCGGCCTAGTGCGAGTCGGACTCGCCCATGAAGGGTTCCGTAGCAGCAAGTAACATTTTTTTTAAATTAATTAATTTATGACGTATTAAAAAAAACTACTTACTAGATCTTGTTCAAACCAATTTTCGTTGGAAGTTTGCATGGTAATGTACATCATATATTTTATTTAGTTATATCATTCTCTTATTTTAGAAGTTACAGGAGGGGGGGGGGGGCACATTTTACCACTTTGGAAGTGTCTCTCGCGCAAACTATTCAGTTTAGAAAATAATGATATTAGAAACCTCAATATCATTTTTGAAGACCTATCCATAGATAACCCACACGGATGGGTTAGATTAAAAAAAAATGAGTTTCAGTTCTAAGTATGGGGACCCAAGCAGCACACGACGCTTTGTTACAAAGCTGAATAACGTGTATTTTGAATTCCTTAGCCTGTCAATGGAAGCTGTACGAACGCTGTAGAAGCGCTTAATCAGCTCTTTCAACTCTTATTTGGGCCCCAAAGTATACAGCCTTTAGCGGGACTGTGGCTGGCTCGCAGCTGGACAGGAGCTGCCTCGAGACTGACTAAATGCTGGTTTAAAGCGGAGTGAACAGCTTTTATCGTTAAACTACATTTTCTACAAAGCTTAATTTCAGCTTGAGTAATAAACATCAGCCCAAATATCGAATAACAGTGCGTGCATCGAGATTTTGAACAAGTGAGTTTGGAAGAAGCGAGTGGTTTATTGAATTGGTGGATTTTTATAATACGGTAAGTACTCTTCAATTTCATTTCTATTTCGTTTCAAGTCAGCGTGTCATATCTGCGAGCAACAGTTTACTGACAAAGTGTATATATATTTTCATTAAACTTTTCATGCGCCCGCTGAAATAAAGAGTTTTTAATTTATTACAATACATTAAAAATAATATGTGTCGCGAAAATTGTTGCTATTGTGTTATTTACGAAATATTTGAAACAGTTTTGGAAATTTATTCTATCGTCTAAACGCGTCAGTTGCGTATGATCGATTTAGTCTCATTTTAGTTGTTATAATTATCATATCTTATGTCAAAGCAATAAACAAACACATAAAATCAATGGCGACCATTTTAAAACAGCTGTTTGTATTCAAACGATGTCTTCTAAAGCTAATAGCTTTATAGAGATAGTATGGAAGTGTTTAAGACAGCCTAACGATGGCTAATTGCTGTTTAGGATACTCTGATTCAGTTTAGGATGTTTATATTAGCACAACAAACACATTCTGTATCGCTGCAAAAGTTAACAAGGCTTAGAAATCTGCTTTCGTGCAGCATTTTAGGGATCAGCATTTCAATACAAAACCAGCTATGCTAATAGTTCTAAGATACTGATCACAAAAACCATTCAAATTGAACTTCTAGAAATGTATTTCGATTTTTTAAAGTTTAAATAAATGATCTTGTGAAGCTACGTTGTACAAAAATTTACACGTAAATTTTATTGTTGTTGCAGGTATTTAATACTTATGTCACTTCTGACACTACGGTCACCCCTACATATACGTTTATCCCTACATCTACTGCCACCTCTGATTCTGCGGCCGCCGTCTCTACCATAGTTACCCCTTCCTGTACAGTCAACCCTACTATCTCTACAGTCACACCTGCCTCTACGTCTACTGGAACAGAAATCATGACTTCAACTTGAGATGAATATGTTTATCATGTAATTGATCAAGATGGCACAGTTTGAGAAGCTAGCGCATCGCTAAATCCAGATATTCAGAAGAAATTAAATACTGTGATAAATAATCCATATATTATAATCATGTGTACTCTAAATAAATTTGAAAATGGGCAACCCATCAAAGTTTATGTTTAATTGTATATGATCTAGAAAAACATTAAAGTTTTCTAATAGTCTAGTAAGAGGATCAATGACCCCATTATGCCAATATACACCGGGATTCATGTACTTTATATGCACCTGTCTTGCCGTTTGTAGTATAGTTCTTGGATCAAGAAGGATCTCTGGAAATCTTTCATTCACAATCACAGCTAATTATTTTAATGCTAAAGATATGTTTTTGCAACTGCCCATTGATTTATTTTGTCTCTAAACACTTTTCTTTTAAATATTCTGTACAATTTTCTTTCTCGCTATCTTCGGTTGCACTTATATACGGCGCAATATCTTCCTGCAAAAGATCGGAATTGCCAAGCAGCTCATCTTCATTGTTCTTTAAAGTTAGGCATACGGAACCCTCATCACGAAATGGTGTTGAATAGGCTTGACTTGTTCCGGGTTCATCCATTCAGTCGCTCATTCAATATATTTTGACGATTTGTACAACTAACAATCTTAAGATATTCTTTTAACACTTTTCTTTTCACTCCGCTAGTCCTTTTTATCTTTTTCCATGGTTATCGGTCAGCCATGACAATATCGAAATAAAGATTGTGATGGTAATTATGCATTTAGTTCTTATCTTTTGCAGCCGTTAGGGATAATAGTTCTTGCTAATACATTACAACACAGTTAAAGGCTGAAATAAGTATATATCTATCCTGTTACACAGCTGGTAAAATTCGACACCAATAACAGCTGAGTAAAAGTAGAGAGTCTACATAGTCTTATATTCAGATTATAGAGTTGTTAATGACGCAAGAGAGAATATAAGCTTATTTATGGCTTACATAACAGCCATTACACACTCAATCGTGACAGCAATATAATAGAATTCGTTTACACAAATATACAGTCAATTTCGTTACGTGGTACTCTTGTACAGAACAAGGAGCTACAAGAGGAATCAATTACACGCTTTACCAGTTATTAACAAGCTTAGGGTTTCCAAACTAGCAGAAAGCATAAAATACAGCATACATCTGGAGTGCGGTGTTTACGGATCGGTACCATACCGATTAAAGCAATATTTTATCTATTCTCCAACTGTAAAACAGCTATGCTGTATAATATTTCACGAAACCTCTCTTATGCAGTATAAAGAATTCTCCAATCCGTTAATACATCTACAATACCGGTTTAGTCAGTAAATAGGCTATAGTGAACCGCATTAAGATTTTCACACACAAATAGAAAAAAAACAATAAATTTTGGGGGTTCCCCAAGCAGCACACAAGCTGTATGTTGACGGACATACAGCTTGTGTGCTGCTTGGGGAACCCCCAAAATTTATTGTTTTTTTTCTATTTGTGTGTGAAAATCTTAATGCGGTTCACAGAATAGTTTCAACAGTATAGTTCTTATAGTTTCGGAAAAAAGTGGCTGTGACATACGGACGGACAGACAGACATGACGAATCCATAAGGGTTCCGTTTTTTGCCATTTTGCTACGGAACCCTAAAAATCCACCTACCCCTGCCAGTGGATGTGTGATATAGTGATAGTCTGGTAGGGATAGGTGGGACAGGCGCAACTCTCTAGCCCAAGATAAGCATCTTTTGAACCTCGTTAAAATGGTTCAGCTAGTTAACGGATAAATATAACTGCATAACCATAGAAAAAAACACCCAGACCCGAAACCAATTTAGAAAAACAGTTTTTCTAAATGAACCCGACCGGGAATTGAACCCGGGAACCTGAGATGGCGCGACGGCAGAACCGGCGCGCTAACCACTCGACCTCGGAGGTCGTCTAAGATAATATCTTTTTTATCTTGTCCTATCTTAGTGGAGCCTGCAGAGGTCTCACTCTCTTAGCAGCACGTCGAGCCATTGGGATATTTTGTGCAAAAGCAGATAATAACAATAAGCAAATAGCGTACATTCAAATTTAGAGAATGTGGATTTGATGACGACATGCTTGATCCGCAGCGAGTTATTTTAATCCGCATTCTAAATTCGACTACGCTAACGTGACGTTAGCGTAGAGTCGAATTATAATAACTACACTATCGCATTAGGTATAACCAGTAAGGATTGCGTATGTCCTTTTAAATAAATAAATAAATATTCAGTACTACGTTCGTAAGCAACTCACAGGCATATAATTTAAATACTACTATCTACAATAGGATACTGTGAAGCTAATCTCCGAGCAGCCCCCTTACTCTTGAAACCCGATCCCGATCGATCGAGATTGGTATTGTGCGGATATTGAGTGAACGAAATGCCATTCAGTTCACCCCATATGAATCCAAATTAGCGCAGGTTACGTAACTTAAGGGGGTGCCGCGCGACCGCTAAAACGAACATAAGTCTCTTGATGAACTTCAAAGCAAAATCAATCATATTAATATTTATAATTAGAATAATTCTGCTTTGAAGTTTCAGACCTAGTAATTTAATTAGAGCAATGTTTTTATTCTGCGAAATGTGCAAAACCATCACGCGCTTGTGATAAAATTAAAATTTACTTTTTAAAGAATACCAATACAAATATTTTCATGTAAGAATAATATTGTTTCATTCGTAAAATTAAGAAAGTTGTCAAAAAAAAATGTTTTTGGAGTCATTAGATTTAGGTATGTAGTGTTTGTTATTGTTTAAAGAATTTGTTTCAAATTTCAACAAGGCTATGACCTTGTGCAATGATCAGGCTAACTTACATAAGTTCTTTTAATGTATTTAACTAATTCAGCGCATAGTACAAGTAAATTAAAAATACGTAAATTTTCACAATTTCGTGCAGGACCCCCTTAAGAGTACGAAACTTCACAATACCAATCTCGATCGATCAAGATCGGTTTCAAGAGTAAGGAGGACCCCCTTAAGAGTACGAAACTTCACAATACCAATCTCGATCGATCAAGATCGGTTTCAAGAGTAAGGGGGCTGATGTAGAACCCTTTTCACCTTGGGTGTGGTAGAAGGCGACTAACGGACTTAACACTGCACGTACATCTAACAGCATAGAGCGCCGATGCCTATCACGCTGAGCACATGTGCAGTTGTAACTTGGACTACTTCTGCGGTCCTTATTGCGTAGTCTCTGACTAGCCCTTTGGGGATAATAGTCGTAAATTCATGTACCTACGTATGTATGTACCGTATATTTTCTTATATAGGTAATTCCGATCGATTCTCGATCATAAGCTCGTCGCTTTGATCCACACGGTCCAATCAAAAGTGACCTTTAAGACGTCAGTGTACAGTCAAATTTAGAAAAAGTGGATTTGATGACGATATGTATCAAATTTTAATCTGCATTCTCTCGCAGTGGTGGCAGAGGACTGCATCTGCGGTCCCCATTGCATATATAGTCTCTGGCTAACCCTTTGGGTTAATAGTCGTGAATTTATGTTTTTTCTAAATATTTATTTGTTACGTGAAGGTACAGACTAAGGTCTGAGACCATACTGCCTAGTCATTAGTTTTTTTATTTCTTTTTTTTCCCTTGATGATAATGAGTGGTGATTAAGATGATGAATGATAAATGATGTTCCCCCAAACCCCTTGAGTCTTCAGTAAAGATGTGGGACTTTACTGAGGTCTCACGCGGACTTCTTGAGAGAATTTGAAAAGTGATGTTGCACTGTTTTGTTTCATTTGCCAACACTCATGCTCGTTCACAAACACTTAACGGTTAATAATCCACTATTATTTTACATTAATGTTCGAAAAAACACAAATTTTAGAAAATAAAACAAAACTGCAGACATGACGCTTCACTTTCCCGCCAAGAAGTCCCATGAATTTATGTAGTATATTAGTAATGTATTTCTTTTTAAATTTAATTTAACATACCAAAAAATACAATAAAAATAATAATTTATTTATTATTAATCTAATAGCATTACCCTAAACCACCGAGGTTTGTCTGTAATGCCTATGATATCCGTCAGCGTTGAACAGGTATGGATGTGCAAAATTAATAATAATCTAACAAACAATCAAATACCTATTTATTTATTTATTTTCCTATTTTACCTATTACATGTTAAAAACAAAAAAAAACGTATTTTAAAAGATTTCTTTTAAGATTAACGTAAGCGTAAACAATAAATAAAATAAATCACTCACCAAATGCGCTAACACCGTGAGCAGCCCCGCCTGCCGCATGAGCGTGGATTTGCCGCCCATGTTAGGCCCAGTCAGCAGCAGCAGACTAGCGCCATCGACGCCTAAGCGCGTCGAGTTGGGGATGAAGTCGTTTACGATGGGGATGCACGGGTGGCGGCCTTCCACGATGTCCATGAACGGCTGAGGGAGTATGTGCTTGTTAAAGTAATAAATCTACAAGGAAGTGAAACGTTGAAAAATGAGCTACCACAGGTGGGAACTGAGGTAGTTTTTTTTTTGCTATGATTAAGTAAGAATAAGAATTTAAAAAAAATCCTATCTAAAGCTGCCAAACTGCTCCAATCGAAATTTTATCTTATAGCTAAACAATAAAGTTCAAAATTGATTGTAGAAGTTTGACATTTGGAATTGCTGCCCATGTTACGCCCAGTCAGCAGCAGCCGACTGGCGCTATCGACGCCTAAGCGCGTCGAGTTGGGGATGAAGTCGTTTACGATGGGGATGCACGGGTGGCGACCTTCCACGATGTCCATGAACGGCTGAGGGAGTATGTGCTTGTTAAAGTAATAAATCTACAAGAAAGTGAAACGTTGAAAAATGAGCTACCACAGGTGGGAACTGGGGGTAGTCTTTTTTTGTGATTCGCTATCTATTGCACTAAAGTAGAAACAGTACAGATGTTCCAAAAACAAACCTAATTTAAAATGTAGGCAGATTGTCAGTACAAAGTGTATTTGACAACGCTAGCCAATAGCGTATCAAAAACAACCAATTGAATAATTCGACAAGAAACCTATGTATCTGTAGTTCAGATAGCGAAAGGTCGTTCGGTCGGGTTAAAATATTAATAAATCTACATCAACGTCTTGTATCTTAATACTAAATAGATCCCTTCTTCGGGCTGAACCGAAAAAATAGTACGTATTGTTAGAACTAGCCATGGAGTAATATTTAATATGGCACAAAAGTTGTAGGACTGCTCTGAGCCAAGTTATACAAGTTCGATGATTCATCACTTTCATACATTTATTGATTTCTGAAAGTGCTGGGAAACATAAAATAATGATAGATATTGCTGGAACTAATGATCTGAAGCAATTGTCATTGCAGCGCAAAAGCTGTGGGGTCATCATCTGTTCTGTTATACATATAAAATTTTAGGAATCAATAAATGTATGAAAATGATTAAAATTCGAACTAGTATAACTTGGCTCGGAGCAATCCTACAACTTTTGTGCAATATTAACCTTTTCTCACAATTTCTCCAAATGGCTTGCACAAACTAACAATACGTACCATTTTTTTTGTTGGCCGGCACTTTCAGAAAATACCCAAAAAAAATGATAGTTATTACAAAAAAAACATTTTGATTTTATAATTTACGATTTTGAAACAGGCAGCGATAGACATAAAAACACAACATCAACTAACCTTTTTACCGCTATCAAATTGCACATCGGGCAAGCATATATCCCCGCTCTGTTGCCTCGCGAACTCGGTCAAAGACAAAATAATATCCAGTGTGGCAACACAGTGCACCGCCGACTCCCATTGGCTGTAACTCGCTGAAAACTTCTCGAATATTCGACGGCTCAGGTCTTTTAGTACGGCGGTCTTTTGGTCTTCGGCCGCCATCATGCGGGCTAGTAAGTCCTGTGAACGTTATAGAAACATTTACAATGTACGTAAATATATACATCAATTTTATCTAAGCCAGATAGCTAGTTCCTCAATAGTTGAGGATTTCGGGTGAGGTGCGCTTGCATCTTGTATCTTATTATCACCGTTAACATCAAGTGTAGGGATTGCAATCCGGAAAACCGGATCTGGTAATCCGGCGGTTCAGTATCGATAGACGCTTACCGGAACCAGTACCAATATACCGGATCAGGTGATAGCAATTATTGCCAAAATAATCGCGCTTTGGCATGAGTAGTATTCTTTTTAAACGGTTTTATTTAGCCTGACCTGTTTGTTGTTGTTGATGTTGGGTCAAATTTAGTACTTAAAATTTTGCCCCCTTCCTGTTGACCGATTGATTTGAAATTTTGTACACACCTTTAGTTCTGATGACAATACAATTATGTATATTCAGTATCATTGTAAATCCAAAATGGCCGCCTCCACAAAATGGTGGATTACGTTTTTTTGTTCAACCAGCTCAATATGGGTTTCAAATGAAAGGGCTTGACTAGTAGTATACAGAAAATTATATTTAAAAAAAACTAAAACAATTGACTGAATTTCACGCGCCCACGATTTTATTTTATAGCTTTTAGTACATTATCTACATCATCAATATCTTTCTTTTCAATAAAACCGTTTAACTTAATTTTTTTTTGAATAATATGTTCGGCAAATGACTGCGCTTCACTCGATATTAAAAGGAAATTGAGTCCAAGCGCGAAGATAACTGGTGCAGCGTTAAAAAGACGCGACATCAGTCGCCTTCACCCTGCCGTCCCACAAGTTGCCTCTTCGCGCCTCGTTTGAAGGACCAAACATACATACATTACGTCATATAACCACGACTATTATCCTCGAAGGGTTAGTCAGGCCAGAGACTAGGGAATGAGGACCGCAAAAGCAGTCCTCTGCCATAATCCACTTTTCACCAAATAGCGACTGCACATGTGCTCAGCCTGTGAGCCCATCGTCGCTCTATGCTATTGGATGTATGTGCAGTCTTAAGTCCGTTAGTCGCCTTTTATGGCACCGAAGGGAAGAGAGGGAGGGGGTGGTAGTATTCTTTTACCGCTACGCGACAGGGTTATGAACCAAACATGGTACACAGGTACTATCACACACTGTGGGACTACCGTAGAGACACTTTTAATAAAACTATGCTTTTATTCCCCAGAGATACACTTTCGGCTTGAACACTTAAATGGAAAAGTGTTTTAGATGAAACGAAAACTAAATAAATCAAAATCAAACAAAACTAAAGCTTCTATTCCCCAGGGATACACTTGTAGCTTGAACACCTAAATAGAAATGTTTTTTAGATAAAAAAAACCCAATTAATCATAATTAAACAAATTATAAAATCACTCAACACTGTGGAATTGTATAAACATGTGTGTAAAAGATTGTTTTCGCCTGTGGTTTATACATTCAAATTATTTATCTGGCAATTACTTCATACACAACACAACCGAAAAGTGTGTCTAAAGGACAAATTGGTTTAAAAAAGTGTATCTTACAAGAAAGAAAAGCGCAATTTTATTAAAAGTGTATCTACGTGAAAATCGTATCTCTGGGGAATAATTCGTCACGCCATCTTTACACAGTTACACAATAAAGATTTCCATTTCGTTTATTTCCATTTGTTGAGTGAACTTACCTTCGTCTCCGCGGTAGAGAATCGCTTGTACCCCTTACGCGCGCCATCCATATGGTAGTCTGCGGTCGCGCGCGCGGCGGCGGCTTCAGGCACTTCGATCTGATAGCGCTTCTTGTCCGTACCCACGTATTTCAACTGGAACGGATACTTTTGTTATACAATATTTCCACTAGGAACTTTGATTATAAGGACGTGCCTTTTTTTTATAAAAGAAGGAGGCAAACGAGCAGGTCGGTCACCTAATGGAGAGTAATCACCGCCGCCCATGGACACCTGCAAAACCAGAGGAATCGCTGACGCGTTGCCGGCCTTTAAGGAAGGAATAGGAATTGAGAGGGCGCGGGGGGGGGGGGGCTTCGGAACCCTCGCGAGAGGGTGGTATTACCCCAGGCGAGCCGGCTCAATGCATGCTGCAACGCAGCGTGGCTCTACCACTCAGTGTCACTCATTTAGCTTCACCCAGGGGTCACGTGTAGGGTCTCACTCAAGAGTAAACCTACGGACGCGAGTAATTTTAACCCCCCATGCATTAAAAAGAATGATAGATGTAATAGAAGCAAGCGAGGTGTGTCAGAACCGCGCAAAGTGGAGATCCATCGTTTTTTTTTTATAAAAGAAGAAGGCAAACGAGCAGGCGGGTTACCTGATGGAGAGTAAACACCGCCGCTCATGGACACCCGCAAAACCAGAGGAATCGCAGACGCGTTGCTGGCCTTTAAGGAAGGAATAGGAATTGTGAGAGGGGGAGGGGGGGATGGGCCTCCGGAACCCTCACTGGCCGGACGAAACACAACAGCACCAAGTGCCATTATTTCACGCCGAATATTCGTGATAGGGTGGTATTACCCCGGGCGAGCCGGCCCAATGCGGTCTGCAACGCAGCGTGGCTCTACCACTCAGTCAGTGTCACTCATTTAGCACCACCCAGGGTCACGTGTAGTCTCAAGGGTAAACCTACGAACCATTTAGTTAGCCTTGATGTCGCCAAAGCTTTCGATAGAGTATGGCATCGCTCCCTTCTTTCCAAATTGCCGGCCTTCGGTGTGCCGCCCCGTTTGTGCGCCTGGGTTGCAGACTTTTTAGAAGAGCGGAGGATTTGTGCCCTTTGTGAGGGTAGTTCCACCGAGTTCTATAAAGTTAATGCCGGAGTGCTGTGGTTCTGTGTTCTCACCTACTCTATTTCTTCTGCATATCAATGACATGTTGTTCTTGGGCAATATTCATTGTTATGCGGATGACAGTACGGTGCATGAGCGGTACATAGGACATCCTGCGGCAAAGCAAGCTGATATTGTGGTGAAAAGGCAAGAACTGGTTGCCAAACTGAACTTGACTCTCGATAAGTGGAGATATGAAAACCTGGTCGAGTTTAATGCCAGAAAAACTCAGGTTTGTGCATTCTCGTCCAAGATAACTCACTTCCTTACTCGTCCCTCTCTTCAGAACCTTCCTTCACCCATTTCAGTGGACCTCAGCATTCTTGGCATGGATATCGGCCAGGAACTGAATCCAAAATGCTACATCGAGTGTTATTTTAGCTGCCTCCCGTAAGTTGGATATTCTCAATAAGGTGAGGCGGTTTTTCACTCCCGAGCAGCGCTGTTTGCTGTACAAGACTCAGGTGCGATCGAGTATGGAGTATTGTTCCCATCTATGGGACGGCTCCGCTAACTACCTCCTCGATGTACTTGATAGACTGCAATGGCGTGCGGTACGCATTATTGGAGATGCTGAGGTTACAGCCTCTCTTGAGGACCTCCAGCTGCGAAGACATTGCTTCTCTCAGTGTCTTCTACCGAAATAACTACGGAGAGAGTTCTGAAGAACTTTATGATCTAATTCAGCCCTCTCCTTTCCTGTCCCGGACTACACGTGCTGGTCTTAGGAACCACCATCATACTGTGTAGAATATCAGTCTCTCTATATCTCTGTAAGACCATTCGGCTTTGGAATTCTCTCAGTATCTCTGTAAGACCATTCGGCTTCGGAATTCTCTGCCGGCGCATGTGTTTCCCAGCTCCTTTAATCCCGGGTCTTTTAAACGGGGCGTGAAACGGCATTCATGCAGGCCCTCATGAATGGGTGCGCTTGTTACACGGTGAGGAGCGCTCTCATTATTTTGGACTACATCGGCTGCTTACCATCAGGCAGGATGTAGTCACTATGACGTGTCACATAACAAAAAAAACCATCGTCTCTGCCTACCCCTGTAGGGACTAAGGCGTGAGCAATATGTATGTATATGTATGAACTTCGATTATTTAAACACTAGATACAGCTTTAGCGCTCTTAAAGTGACGCCTCTACCCGATGCTCCAACCAAGAGGGAGCATTGGATTGCTGTCAGTTGTCATTTGACATAGCCGTCCAAATTTAATACCTATTGTGGTGAAAATAGGGCCGAGTATCAAAATTTGTTGTGATTATTCGCAAACAAAATTGTAAAGTTGGAACCTCGTTTTCGAAAGTATTTTATCCACTCCGTCGCTTCATGTAACAATCGTTACATCTCAATAATGCCCCCACGTGCTTCCTGTCACAATTGTTACATAATACAAAAGTAAAGCAAGACGCTCGAAATATCGCTAATCCGCATCTCGCGGGACGTGTATAGGTGCCTTACTGAACGAACATGAACGAAGCATCAGCAATAGGAGCTAATCTGTCAAAAATAAAAACAAATTAAGTCAATGTGATTATTTTTAGTGGACGTGTTTAGGTTGTGTTTACGTGCTCATCATGTATTTTTTAAAACGCCGTATTTTTTTTACTTATTGTTTCTTTCTAGAGGTGTTATATATCAAAATACGCATAATTTCAGGTTCTAACTAATTATCTAGTTATTTGTTTTTAAACTGGATGGATATTCTATTAAAATCTGACGAAATTAGGTCTTAATGTAAATTATTGCAGTGGCGGTGGTTTTCTAGTGATTTCCTTTTGTGATTATTATTGTTTACTTCATGAATTGTATGTATTTACGGAGAGTAATTATTAAATAGTGATTTAAAACATTAATCTCACTGTATTGTTGTTGTGTACATGCAGATTGACTCTCCAAAGGCGCAACGTAAGTCTAACTTATGGCATGTTCCTATAATTACAGGAAGCAATAGAACTTTTTTTGGATTAGGTTGGTGGCACATATTTGTTTTTGGGCAGTTGCTTTTTTTTGTGGCAGTTAGCTTTGTTGTGGTGTCTTTTGGGTTTGATATTTATATTAGTACCATATATATTATTATTATTATATAGGTATTAATATAAAATATTAATTTTTATTCATTTGTTTTAATAATTTTCATTTATTATTACAGTAATTGTAAATAAAATAATCTAAACATCGTATATAACATTATATATTTTATTACGTATCAAAGTCCTTATACATTTTAGAATTTAATATGTTTATTTTAATATACTTTAAACTGAAATAATTTGTAAGTAATAAAAAAAACATACTACGAAGAATATTTTTATATTACATTCATTTAATAAATTAACATAAATAATTACTAAACCAAAAACAATCTTTGTTCGCAAATAATCGCGACTCACCCTATTCACAAACGTATGTGCCCTGAACCTTATTCCGACGCCATATTCCCGATAAAGCGGTCGTCCGTGCGCTCTAGAGCTGCATTTTGATGACTTTATTGCAAAAAAACTATGAGTATTCTTGAAACGTATTGTATACGATTGTAAACTACAGGCTTTGCTCTTTTGGTATATTTAAGTTATATTTTAATAGCACCGTGTTGGTTTCGGCAATAAGACAACCTAAAACGTTCGATTTTTCTATCAAAGCTTTTGTTGTTGAACTTGTATGACTACAGTTTACTGGAAAGTTAATTTTTTTTCACGAATTATAATAGACAAATACTGTATCTTTCTAAAACTGGCCATATTTTTGTTCTAGGCCTTCTAGATTTGGAGTAAAATAGGTTATAACATCCAACCCGTTTAAAATGCAGATTACGCAGCACGCGAATTTTTGCGCGATTTTCTCGATTTTTTTCTGAATATTTTTTCAGATGAAACATACATGTACTTTATTTTTAATAGAAAGATAACTTAATATAGTTGGGAACTTAGAGTGATCGAAAGTACGAAGAATTGACGTAATTTAACTCCTGAAGGCACAACGCACTCTGCGCAGTGTTATCTCGTCGCCGAATTGTCTGTGCTGGCTGACCGTGTTCATTGCACTCATTGCATCGGCTGTACAGTCGACCAAATTGAATCATGACCCACCTTAAGGTCATTTTCCTACAGTCATTCTAATACGAGTAGGTTGAAATTCGCTTGAACATACATTACACGTAACGCATGTAACGAACCTGTTATCATTTTATAAGACACTGACAGCTGACAAGGCAAATAAGAAAAACATTATGCGACGTTTCCGATTAGTGCAATTGACCTGTGTTGTATGCGGCGATAACCGCTCTTGCCGTTCCGCTGTCGGTGACGGTGAGCGACTGAACCTCAGAACAATATTTAGTTATTGTTGTGAGGACTGAACAAACGGCGATCAGTTGAATTGAATTCATCTGGCTCACTACTCGCGCGTGAATTATCTGAACGACTATTCGAAAAACTACCTACATTATTTGTAAAAATTTATATGCCACGAAATCAAGCTAATTTGGGATGGTATTTTGGCCACATATTTTAGACAAATTCGTACTTGAAATTCCACTCGACAGCGACAGTTCACATGTTGAACGCACGAAAGGTGTGATGTGATTCGTATCTCGAATATTTTTGGGATTTTTTGTATGAACGAGCCCATTGTCGGTCTTTTAAAATTCCAAAATTTCTTATATATCTGTCAAATCTAAATCAACGGGCCCAGTTTCTTTATAAAATCACATTTGGAACATGTGGTGGTCACTATATAATAAAATAGTAAAGTTGAAGAATTATAAACTTCATTTTATTAATATCATCTATAGGTTTTATTAAGTTTTAAAAAATAGCATTCACTTGGTAAACTGAAAAAATAGAAAATAACTTTATAAAAAAATTGTGGGTTTGATCTTCATGTTGGGTAAACCAATTGGAGACAATTCTGGCAGTATGCACTGGACAGTTATCATGAACGTAGGAGAATACTGGCACTTCTTCACGCGGGTAAACTGTTCGCAAAGTCGGTAACATTGATTCTTCCAATAAATCGACATAGTTCTTAGCATTTTGACGAGGATAAATTTGAACAAGTTCGCCTACACTTCCAGCATCTATCCAGGCCCACATGTTAGCTGAAATTCAGCCATATAATTGGTTGGGCACTACGTGATCCTCTGTGTATCAAGTGTTATCGTAACGCCACAAAATTAAGCGACCATATTGAGAAGAGCAAAACGATTTTTCGTTTGTAAAGATGGTGTTTGTCCAGTCGAAGTCTAAGTAATTACGTGCAAAATTTAATCTCGCAATTTTGTGTGCATCCGTTAAGTGAGCTTTCTTAGCATAATGCCTGTAATGCAGCCCAGTGCGGTGCAAATTATTTCTTATTGTTTGTAGACATACGTCGTAACGTGCCGCAAAATACCGGGTATCAGTAAAAGGATGTTCTTCGTAATGGTGTTGCATTTCCGTTCTCTGTTGGTTCGTGATCCGACGAACGCCATGATTATATCGTCGTCTGTCTTCAAGGGTACCATCTTCAGCGTGCCTTCTGATCCAGGTTCTTACTGTGTTCCGACTTATATTTAACTCTCGTAATATTTCCCGAATGCTAGAGCCTTGTTCTCTGAGCACTACTATACGAGCTCTTTGTTCTGCCAATAGGACATTATACGATTTGTTTTAATTCAATTCAATTATTGTTTCAATTTTTTCAGACAGACTACAACTTGACATCAGACACAACGTCACTTTATTTTTAAAATTATAATACCTTTTCTCCGTAGTGAAAAGAGTTTGGATTATGTATGAATGACATCTTAATAGAAATTCAAATTAAGACTGCTTTGTCTTAAGCATATCTAGTGCAGTGATAACAAAGGTTAAAATTGCATACATTTCTGACCCGTAATGACGCATTTTTATTCATATTTAAAACGTACTA
Source organism: Scoparia ambigualis (assembly GCA_963921215.1). Taxonomy (NCBI): domain Eukaryota; kingdom Metazoa; phylum Arthropoda; class Insecta; order Lepidoptera; family Crambidae; genus Scoparia; species Scoparia ambigualis. The sequence goes on along the minus strand of OY992502.1, from coordinate 54,715,070 downwards.
AGTGCAACATGAATAAAAGCGAAGAAACCTAACTACATTTATGATTTTAAAGGAATGATCGGCGAAGTGGGTCATGATTCAGTTGGTTCGACTGTACATCGGCTACATCAACGCATCAAAGCGGGATAAAAAGGTTACAAAGGATAGTTCTTCGACAAAGTCGCAGGTTTGAGAGTGTAAAGTGACTATTAGCAGTGTTTTTATCGACGGGAGGAATAAATCGAGATTTATTGTGAAAATTACAGTAAAAACTGACGACAGCGCCATCTACTTGCAGTGGTGTGAACTACGTACCAGTGCCAGTATATCGACCATTTGTTTACTTTATTAGCAGGTAAAAAGCAGTGTCCAAGCATGCCACACAAGAATTGTAGTGGTTGCGGAAAGTTCATTTCCGCTGTAGGTACGTGTCACCGCTGTCAAAGTAATTATCACAAAGATTGTGTCGGCTTGGGAAAAACGAGTCCTAAAAAATGGCTTTGTCCTGGTTGCGTGGTAAGACATCCGCGACGTGACAACTCTAATACACCAGTAAAAAGTGTAGGTTGTGAGGAGTCAGATCCAGGCCAGGAGGCAAAGGCAACTGCAAGCACTCATTTGGGAAATGTCGAGGCGTCGGGTGACCCGCAATGTCAAAGGGAGCTGTTGAAAGAAATACGCGCTTTTCGTTTGGACACTTTTCGACAGGTATTTTCACAATTGCATACGGATATTAGAGACATCAAATTGTGTATAAATAATTGCCAATCAGAAATAACCAATGTGTCGGAGAGAGTACTGGAATTTGAAAATAGAATCAGTACATTGGAGGGTAAATGTCATAATAGTTTATTTATTTATTATTTATTTATTGAATTATTTGGCACAGTTACAAGATACAAATCACGACACTTGTTAAACAAATAAATTAAAAAAATAAAATAGATTAATTTGCATCTCTATAACAACTATGCACAACATCCAAATGAAATTTAAAAAAAAAAAAAAATTGTGTGGCCTATTAAGTGTAACAAAGTAAGACACAAAATAACAATATTGTTAACTAAATATTAAACAAATCTGTTGTGAACCATTAGGACACATCTATGTTATTTGCAAGCACACATAAATTATCCGGATCTTTAATAATTTTTACAAATGCATTGGGACTCTGGAAGAATATATCTAGTTCTTTACATAATAAATTATATTGTCTACAAAAGCGCACTAGTGGATTGTTTTGTGACACATTATTTTTTGCAGAAGGTACTACAAACAGATATTGCTTTCGATCAGACCTACTAGTGACCTTCAGCGAAACATGGCTCAAAACAGTGGTATCAATTTTGGAATTAACCATTTTGTATAATATTAGAAGGTCACTAACCTGACGTCTCACGTATAGTGTATTCAAATTAAAATACTCTAGCCTATCCGAATAACTCAACAATGTTTTGCGTAACCCCAGTTTTGAAGCAAGGCCTCGCACAAACCGTTTCTGCATCGCTTCTATCCTATTAATATGATTTGCATAGAACGGTGACCATATTACACTGCCGTATTCAAGTATACTTCTTACCAAACTAGTATACAAAATAATCATACTACGAGTCTGTTTAAATGGTTTTCCAATTCTATATATAAAACCCATCATTCGCTTTGCCTTTAAGATAATTGTATCGTAGTGTACTCTAAAGGAAAGTTTAGAGTCAAACCAAACGCCCAGATCACGCACCACATCTACACGATTTAGCTGAATTCCCTGTACCATATACGACGACGGGACGAAGCTCCTTTTTTTTGTAAAAGTGATAACCTGACATTTTTCAACGTTAAGGCTCATATTATTTTCTTCACACCAATAAGTCAAGGTATCGATATCGGATTGCAAAATGATACAATCATCGGTAGAATGAATTCTACGATAAATTTTGATGTCATCCGCAAAAGCCAAGCATTCGCACTTGAGCTTATTCAAGAGGTCGTTTATGAACATCAAAAAAAGTAATGGTCCTAGATTAAATCCCTGAGGAACGCCAGAATTTGCGGTAAATGGAGAAGACTCATAACCACTGACTGTCACAAGTTGCGTGCGATTAAGCAAGTATGAATGCAGCCAACGCAGAAGCGAACCGTGGATACCCAAATGCTCAGCTTTAATACACAGAATCGTATGATCGACGCGATCAAACGCCTTGGCGAAGTCAGTATAAACTGAATCTACTTGTCCTGACTGATCAAAGGTGGAGCTGAGATAATGCATGTAACTTAGAAGATTAGTAGCAGTTGATCGAGATTTGACAAATCCATGCTGATGGGGGCTTATAACGGACTTCAGGTGTGTGTAAATGTGATCATAAACCAGACATTCAAAAACTTTAGCAAAGCAATTAAGTATGCTTATTGGCCTATAATTAGTGACACATTTTTTATCTCCTGTTTTGTGTATGGGAACTATCTTAGCCATCTTCCACATATCAGGAAAATAACCACTACTCAAAGATTTATTGAAAAGAATGCCTAATGGTTTAATTAAAGCAGAAGAACATTGCTTTACAAATATTGGTGGGATTCCGTCAAGTCCAGCTCCCTTCTTGATATTAATTGATTCAAGACAGGTCTTGATGGATTTGTCATCAATATAAATTGTGGATAGAGTTATATTTGATCGCTCAAAGTCAGGTTTATATGTTGATGCATCAGTATGCTTATATACAGATGAAAAGAACCTTGCAAATAGGTTAGCAATATCTTGACCACATTGAGCAGTATGCTCACTGTAGTACATCTGACTGGGAAGATCATTGGTTACTCTTTTTGTCTTTGTGTATCGCCAAAAAGCTTTAATATCTTTTGTCATGTTTTTCTCAAGCCGTGCTATATATAAATCAAAACAATTATCCAATGCTACCTTGCATCTTTTACGTAACATAGAGAAAACGTCGAAATCACGAGGATTTCCGTACTTTTTATGCTTTTGATGATAATGTTTTTTTTCTTTAAACATGTTAATTAAACTGTTACTGAACCATGCAGAATATTCAGATTTCCTTAATTTACTTTTAGGTGTATGTTTAATAATTGTTTCCCAAACAATGTTATAAAATTGCTGAAGAAAATCATCGCACCCTAAATCAACAAAATTTTCCCAATTAATTTGTAGTAGCTCAGCTTTGCAAGATTCATAATTAGTTTTGTGGAACAAATACCTAGATGCTGCAATTTGTTTAAGAATATGTCTTTTTTGATGCAAAATCGTTACCTCCAAGGCTGGGTGATGCTCATCTATACGACTGATTTTAGTGCACCTGCTGACAGAACATGACAGTCCCGCACTTGCCATTACCAAATCCAATATCCTATCATTTTTGTTATTGACGTAATTCAGTTGAGGCAAATTTACACTCGTCATAAATTCACTTAAAGATACTGACTTATAATCAAGTGAATTTTGTGGTAAACCTGTTGTAATATTCCAGTCTATATCTCCCAAGTTGAAGTCACCTAGAATGAGGTATTTATCATTAGAACCTACGGAGATCACATTATCGCAATTATTCAAGAAATTCAAATAATCTTCCATTGACAAATAAGACGGCAAATAAACAGTGCAAATATTCAGCCAACCGCACTGTATTTTCACACGTACCCATATATCCTCCACAAATGTCTCCCAGTCAGGTTTATGCTCAGATAAAATTTCAGTCTTTATGGCCATAAGAACACCACCGCCGTATTTTTTTCTATATTTCGATAAAAAATTATAAGGACGGTCCCTGCGGTAAACCAAATAACGTTCATCAGCAAACTCTGCACTGTTGACTGTTTCATCCAGCCATGTCTCGCAAAGGCATCTACGACCGTACTAGAGAAAAAAGATATCTGAGTTGGAAAGGGAGTTAAATAGGAGAGACCAAGTAATATTCTCTAATGAACTGGAAATTGCAGGGATTCCTGAGACTAACCGCGAAAATCTTCAGCACCTAGTGAGATTGGTAGCCACCAAGATCAATGCTCCCCTTCAAGAACATGACATCGCGGATGTGTACCGGTCTGGTCCTCGCCACTTAGTCGCCGACAGCAACCAGAATGCACGCCGTCGTCCGCGGCCCATTGTGGTTCGTTTATTACGAAGAACTGTGCGAGAAAGTCTGTTGCATGCGGCACGGGTACGTCGTTCCTTATCGACAACAGATTTGGACCTTCCGGGTGAACAAAGTGCTGTATATGTAAATGAACGACTTTCAAATAATTCCAACTTTAAATTATAGGCATTATAATTTAAAGTTGGGATTGTTGAATGTGCGTTCATTGAATACAGGCAAAGATGAACTCCAGGCTAGTATAGATAATTATCGACCCGACATTTTAGCTTTGAATGAAACATGGTTGGCAGCGGGTGAGGAAAAATATGCACAGTTTATAACTGGTTACAGTTTCAGGCATCGACCACGAGCACGTGATGCTCGTGGCGGAGGTGTCGGTTTTTTCATCAGAAAGGGATTGCGAGTGCAAAACATGGATCATCCGATATCAACATTGGAACAGATGTGGATAGAACTCACAGTACAGGGTATTGGAAAAGTTGCAGTGGGTACAGCTTATCGGCCTGAATCTATAAATTACAAAGAGGCCTTGGAGCAGCTTGGCGAGTCTGTAAGTGCTTTTTGTTCTTATAAGCATATATTTATTGTTACTGATTTCAACATTGACCTCTTGATGACGGGTACAAGACAGGCATTAGACCTGAGCTCTTTTATGTATGAACACAATTTAGAACAAATGGTGAAGGAGCCGACCCGGGTTACTGATGCTTCATCTACATTACTGGATCTTTTTATAACGGATAGTCCCAGCCTATGCAGGAGCTTGAGTGTGTATCACAACCCCAGTTTGAGTGACCATGGACTTGTTCTTGCTGAGTTGAAGTTGTGTAGACCCAAACCCAGACCGCGCATTATTCTAACGAGATCTTTGAACAGGATTAGCGAACAGGCTTTCTTAGATGACCTCAGCTCCTGTCCTTGGACAACGCTAATGAACTGCGGTGACGTAAATATAATGGTAAACGAGTTTAATAATATTTTGATCAGGCTTTTTGATAGGCACGCTCCCTTGCTGCACAAAAACATTCGTCCCGGAGTTAAGCCCTGGTTAACCGTAAACTTAAAAAAAATGATGGTATTGCGGGAAAAAGCGTTGTCTCAAGCTCGCGCCAGCAAAAGCGTAATACAAATGGAATATTACAAAACTCTCAAAAATTTTGTGAATGCTACTCATAAACGAGAGATGCGATGTTATTTCACTCACTATGTCAATAACAATAAACAGAGCCCAAACATAATGTGGCAGAACCTGAAGAAAACTGCTTCACTCGGTAATGATAATCCAGCTGGTATTCCGGAGGAACTGTTAATACCCGATGAAATAAACGACTTCTTTCTGAAATTACCTGGTGACTCTAATACTCACATAGAAACACTCGAGTACTTCAGCCAGAACAAATTTTGCGAAAATAGTTTTGAAATGGACTTATGTACGGAAGAGCAGGTCAGAAAAATAATTTTATCAATAAAAACTAATGCGCAGGGACATGACGCCATTTCGATACACATGCTGAGAATGACACTGCCTGTGGCTTTACCGCTTATAACAGAGATAATCAACAGGTCCATAGGAACAGGTTTTTTTCCAGATGCTTGGAAATTGGCCAAAGTGAGACCTATACCTAAGGGTTCGTTAGTGGAATCACATAGAGACCTTAGGCCAATAAGCATTTTACCTGTTCTTTCCAAGATAATAGAAAGGATCATTTGTTCACAGTTGAATGAGTATTTGGAGTCGGCCAGTGTTCTGCCCAAAACACAGTCCGGATTTCGTAAGGGGTTTGGGACGGCGACTGCGCTGTCGAAGGTTACTGATGACATTATCACTGCCTCGGACGCTGGTATGGGAAGTTTTTTGGTGCTGCTGGATTTCTCCAGAGCTTTTGATTGTCTTAATGTGGAGTTACTACTGGCTAAACTTTCTTACTACGGAGCATCGGAATTAGCATTGAAATGGTTCAAATCGTTTCTCACAAACAGACATCAATTTGTAGAAGTGGAAAGAGAGAGTGGTCAAATTCTGAGATCCAAAACAAGATCCATTGAAAGAGGTACGCCGCAAGGCTCAATACTGAGTCCAATCCTGTTTATAATTTACACTGCGGACTTGAGAAACAGGGTGTCAGACTCACAGCTACATCTGTATGCAGATGATACTCAAGTATATCAGTCGTTCAAACCTGTGGACACTGGACGTGCATTGGCGAATCTCAATGCTGACCTGGAGCAGATATACAAATGGGCAAGATGTAACAACCTTGTACTGAATGCCTCAACGTCTAAGTTTATGGTTCTAGGCTCAAAAGGCCAACGTAGAAAAATTCTTGAATATAATCCATGCATCAAAATTAATAACGAAGATCTTAAATCCGTGGAGTTAGTGAGAAACTTAGGGCTGTTAATGGATCCTGAACTACGTTACATTGAACACGTGAAACTAAAGGCTCGGAACGCGTTCTATAGGCTGAAGGTTCTGTATGGTATTCGAGAGTTTTTGTCAGAGAGGGTTAGAATTACTCTTGTGGAATCTTTAGTATTGTCACAGTTTAATTACTGCAACACACTATACGGTCCTCGCATACATATGAAAACTCATAAGGTTATCCAGCGCGTGCAGAACGCATGCGCAAGATTCTGTTTTAGGATTCCGAGGCGTGCACATGTGACGCCGTATCTGAACGACAAGGGAATGCTGAAGATGGCAGCCCGGCGTGATATGCACCTGGCTACGCAGACGTATAAAATTGTAAGCAAACGCCTGAGTATCTGTATGAGAAGCTCAGATGGGCTAAGGACGCACATTCACGGAACACTCGCAGTAAAAATAGGTTGGTTCTTCTCATACCAAAGCACAAGACGCAGGGTTTCTGGGGATCCTTCACCTATGCGGCGTCCAAAGTGTGGAACAATATTCCTCCACCTTTGCGCCAAAACATATCTGAACATACTTTTAAAGTACATTTAAAAAAAGTATTCCTCAATCAACAAAATTGTAGGGAGGGGGTGGGTTTCGGGGTGGAGCAGTGATCGGCATAAGGATATTATAAGGATTTTATTGTGGCATTATTACATATTCTGGTCAGTCAGGTCAGTGTGCTCATGTTAATCATATTGATATTGTGAATTGCTAAAGCAGGATTTATGGATATACAGTCGTGGTCAACTAATTAGGGACATTCAAGATAGTGAAGAGCAATAACCGGTTATGTACATATAAATATAAAACCCTATTGATTTTTCAGCACCTATTATTTGCATAATTTGGTCCGATTACTATACTATAAATGGCTGTAAATAAGAGAATAATTAAATAGAAAAAAGTATTTAATATCAAAGGTTGAACATGTATTAAATTTTAAGGTATAATTATGTAGCTGGACATTTAATTAAGGACAGTAAAGTATAATGATGAATAGAGTTAAACAAAACGAATAATCTCCAGTATTATAATATTTTTAAAAGCTCCATTTTATTACGTGTAAAATCAGTACCCAGTAGCAAAACCTTTGTTAGTAATTACCGCTTGACATCGATGTGGCATAGACATTATCAGTTTCTGACATGTTTCGATAGGAATGTTTGCCCATGCCTCACAAAAAGCTTGATTAAGTTGATCTAAAGTTGTGGTACGATAAGTTGAAACTTTTTTCTTGATTTCGTGCCAAAGGTGCTCAATTGGGTTGAGGTCCGGGCTATTTGCTGGCCAATCTAACACCGATACTGGCTGACTGGTAAGAAACGACTTGACTGAACGGGCGGTATGTTTCGGGTCGTTATCATGCTGAAACGTCCATATAATAGGGAGATGCTCCTCAGCATAGGGAAGCATAGTTTCCTCCAATATTGTTTTGTATTGATGTTGGTCTAAGTTACCCTGAACTTTTCTCACAGGTCCCACTCCACGTCCAGAAAATGAACCCCAAATTTTAATGTTTCCACCGCCATGTTTCACCTGCTTTTTTGTGAATCTTGGATTCATTTCCGCTTTTACAGGACGCCGTACGTATTGCCTTCCATCTGAAGAAATTAAATTAATCTTGGTCTCGTCAGAGAATAATACATGTTGCCATTGGGCGTAGGTCCAATGTCCATATTTACGTGCAAACGCCAAACGAGCATTTCTATGTTCTTTCTTCAACAACGGTACTTTGCGAGCCACTCTTCCGAACAACCCTGCTTCTACCAGACGTCGTCGAACGGTCCTCGCTGATACACCGGCTCTTTCGTCTGCCCCAAACACTTCGTGTTTAATTAAAATAGAGCCTAGAAACGGATCTTTCTTAGCTAACCTGGTTATCATTCTATCTTCTTGCGGAGTTGTTTTTCTCGATCTTTTTGTCCTGGGCACATTTAAAGCTGTGTTATTGCGCCTGAAATGTTGCACTGCATTGCATACCATAGTTTTTGAACAATTTAAATGTTCTGCTATCCCTCGGTATGACCAACCACGCTCGACAAACTTCATGATAATTGTTCGTAGTGTTGGATCGCAACTTTTATTTTTGCCCATATTTCTTCAAAATAATTCTCAAAACTTAAAATTAAAAATCTGGATTGCCGCCAAAACTACCACAAAACAATAAAAGAAGAAATAAAAAAGTATTGAGATTCAAATTTTGAAAATAGAACGCAATATCTCAGTGTCCCTAATTAAATGGCCAGCCAGCATTCTTTGAACAAATAGCACACTGATAATCTATCAGCTATACTGTAAAGAGGTTTAATGTTTAAGAAGTTGTTATTGTTTGTATAATCGGGCACATCAATGACTAATTATACTTACAACACTTTGTCACCACGCATTCTATAAACAGATTACATATTTACAAATTATATAATACAGATGCTCTATTCATCTAACTATTCAAAACAGTAATTGGTTTGGCTTAGATCGGCTCCAGTAGCTCACAGTCGATGTTTTTGTAACAATAGTCAGCAGGCGCCGGCCCGCTTCAAAAATTTGGCGCCACTCAAGCACGTAAGGCAGATGATCAAGGCTAGGACTTGGTTTCAAAATTGCAATAAAAATATTGATTAGGTTTTAATGTTATAAACGGTGGTGGTCTAACTCTTATAATACTTTACCCAAATAATAAAGTAAAAGAAAATACTCACTCGACATTTGAAGAACTTCTCCTGTTCTTTGAGGTAGTCTTGCAATTCCTCCTGCATATCGCTGATCAGGCGTAAGGTGCTATCGTACTCCTGGTCTACTCCTTCTCCTGGGAGAATGCGGCCTTCCTTCTCAGCCTCTTGTTGGTTGAATGCCTCCTGAAGGTACAAAGAGGTTTTCAAGATTCAATATAATTTATTCGGTTAAGGCTACAATAATTGAGCAATAATGAATGCGCTACGTCATTGGTTTGTAAGCCTATAGGGCAGGAGATCTTAACCAAATATCAGCAAGGGTATTTCTATTTTCTCTTTTCTTTTACAGAGTCAATTAAACTTTTTTTATGGTTTCAAAGTTGGTCCCAAATTAAAACTCTTGTTCTCTCTCTTCTCGAATTTGTAGACTGACCTAATTAAAAAGAAGGGTGTAAAACCTAAGGTCACACTTTTACTATAAGTGACTGGTGATTTACATACAATTATAATATTACAACATGAGAAACGGATATTCCGCAAGTATCTACCTTAAAGAACTTCAACGTCTCTTTATAGTTCGGGAACTTTCCGTGCGGGTTGAACTGAGTTATCTTCTTCAGCAATATGGCATCAACTTCAGAGAACAACTCCACGAGTTTTAAGGCCGCCGTGAAGCCGTTTAAGACTGCGATGAAGTCTAGAACCTTCCTCTTGGAGTAGATCCTCTCTTCGTAGAATATGGCGCGCGCGTCCGGATGCTGCTTCGAGCGTTTCAAGTTACCTAAAGCGTGTACCCTGCAATTCAATAATAAAATAAATTATGAATAACTAACACCTAACACAAAACATATTTTGTCAGATAAAAGGGTAATAAATGGAAGGGGGGAGAGACAAAAATGGACGAATTAGGGTTGTAGAAGGAGATAAGTTTTCTCGTAATATCTGCTATTGTTTGCGTTAATAACGCTCAAATACACTTAAAGATTGAAACGTTGAAAAAAGATGACAATCTCAAATGGGAATCGAATCCACGTCCTAGGCGTTTCGGTTGTTGATGACCACTTCCTGATATAACCACATCCCGATATGTCCGTTCCTGATATGACCACTTCTAGATATGGCAATTTCCCGATATGACCACTTCTTGATATATCAGTTCCCAGTATGTCCGTTTCCGATATGACCACTGCTTGATATAAATTTCGATAAAAAGTAAAAGCTTGTGAACAAGCAGCTCTCGGCAATAAAGGAGATCATTCAGACTCCATACATTTTTGGGCACTTTCAAAAAGTGCCGGCCAACAAAAAAAAATAGTACGTATTGTTAGAACTAGCCATTTGGAGTAATAGTTAATATGGCACAAAAGTTGTAGGATTGCTTTGAGCCAAGTTATACAAGTTCGATGATTCATCATTTTCATACATTTATTGATTTCTGAAAGTGCTGGAACTGGGAAACATAAAATAATGATAGATATTGCTAGAACTAATGATCTGAAGCAATTGCCATTGCAGCGCAAAAGCTGTGGGGTCATCATCTGTTCCGTTCACACACAAAAAAAGTTAGGAATTAATAAATGTATGAAAATGATGAATCTTCAAACTTGTATAACTTGCCTCGGAGCAATCCTACAATTTTGTGCCATATTAACTACTTCTCCAAATGGCTAGTTCTAACAATACGTACCATTTTTTTAGGTTGGCCGGCACTTTCAGAAAAGGCCCAAAAAAATTATGTCCTTTCTTGAGAAAGATAAATTTCATTTAGTTAAATAACAACCATATACTTTTCCAACCTTACATTACATTTAGATAGTCGATAAATAAACATTCAACCATTCATTATATTAATTTCTTTGCCGGTATTATGTTAATTTAGGTTTTCTTTCTGCTGAAAGTTGTGTTTTCAAGGAAAAATTGCAGTTACTTTATAATTAAGTTTAATAAAGTATTCTTGTTATTGTTTTTTTATTTATTGCTGGAAGTTAATCTCACGACGGGGTATATCGGCATTTTTTACAGGCCGATTAAAAAATATCGAGATTTTTAATAGAGAGATATCATTAACGTGCTGAAAGTATTATATCGTAAAGTGTATTTCGATTCTCTTTAAATAATTTTGCAAGCATTTTTGGAGTCGTTTAAGAGGTGGTCATATCAGGAGGTGGTCATATCGGGATGTGGTCATATCGGGAGGCGGGGAGGTGGTCATATCGGGACGTGGTCATATCAGGACGTGGTCATATCAGGAAGTGATCATCACCAACCGAAAGGGTTTTACTTATGATTTTATAGCAACAGTGTCTCATCTAACCTTTTTGAATTTACATCTTAAAAGATTTTAACGAAATATTTTTACAAATTGAGCACAATTTGACCATTACGAAAGGTAGAAAGAGATTTGCCTATACTAATGAGTAGTAATGAGCTCAGAGTTTTAACACATCCCATTACTAAGCAAACAATTAACGATACGTTATACATACACTTATTTATTTTCTAATGAAATGACATAATTCCCCAAATATTACTCACTTGGCCAACAGCCTCTCCAAGTCCGGCAGTGTGGTCAAAACGTTCCGCGCCTCCTGGCACAGCTCTTGGTCATCGAATAGCGTTTTGACAGCCTCTTGGCGTTCCTTGATGACTGTCAAACTACAGCTGGGGGCGCACACCCATTGGTATAGCCATCTAAAAGAGCGAATGGTGTTGTAGTATATTCAATCTTATGACTAGGGCATAAGGTTCCATTTGTAGTTTCAATAATATTTCAAGTGTATACTTTTATTTAAACATTAGTGTTCCATTATAAACAAAGTTGTATATGGTTATAGGTACTTAGTATAATAATCCTCAACGCGACAAAGGCGATGCGTAGTTTAAATAAAACACAGTTTAAAACATATTTGTTAATATTTCATCAAAAAGTATATAATTCAATGTAGGATACGGGCTATGGCATTTATTGCAATTGCAAACGATAAAAATAAAGATATGCGGTCTAACAAGATAAGCAAATTTTACTACCAATAAATAAAGTTATATTAAGTTTCAGTCATACCTTTTTCCCATAGCGGTAGAACAGAAGTTCAACCTATCATACAAGCAGCCCTCATCTTGTACTATTCTCAAGTTCCTCAGCGTGATAGCGTCTAGGACCATTGTGCTGCCGCCTTCCCATCGATTGTCAACTTTATCCTCTTGCGATAAGGTCTTGTTTAGCACGTCAGGGGGCTCGTATGAGTTGAACTGTGACATGCCCAGTATTTGTATGTCTAGGAGACAGTCTGTTAGGTATGAAACACAGCCTCCTAAAGCTTTTATTGCTAAAGAACAGTGGGCCGCTGGAGTTAGGCCTAGAGCGTCACCTGAAAAACAAGTAGACATCAGTAGTCGAACGTTTATAAGCTGATGATGATGAATTTTAAAAAAGCTATAATTACCCTTACTACATATTATTATTATTTTATGCTTGCGTTTTAACCCTTCACAGGGTGATTCAATCCTAGGGTTGATTGAGGGTAAACCCTTACACCAGAAGATACAATAAGCGTAAAACAGAAGACATCTAACAACATAGTTGAAAGGGAATTGGTAAAAAAAATTAATTGTTTCTAGCCCCAAAAAGACAGGATTACCTAGTTTGGGCGCTATTGCGCGGTAATTTATTACTGTATTCTTTTGGTATAAAAGTTTTTATTATATACAGGTTACAAATTAATTGATAGTTGACCCACACCTCCCTCCACTTTCCCTCAAATACGGACCATGTAAAGGCTCAAATAACGAAAGGTTAACATGGCTACTATTTAAAAATAATTCTCTTCATTTTCGAGTTTTTCTTTTAATTATTTAAACGAGATTCCATTAAAAATATGTTCCATGTGACTTATTATTAACCACTTACCGTCATGCAAGAACCGCTTAAGCTCTTCTGGCCAGTCGCCGTCCGCATTAGTTTTATAATACTTCTCCGCTAGAACCTTCAGCGTTTTCTCGGGTGGCCACATCGGTTGCGCTTCTCTACGCGCACTATGGCAGTGGGTGCTCAGCAGTTTGGCCACGCGGGGAGTTGTGGTTTTACGGTCGTAAATTATCTGTGGTAAACGGTATTTGTTAGGTACACACGCCTTCAGGTCAACTTATCTAAAACTGACAAATTTCTCTAATCTATTTGATCCTTATAACTGTAGACATAAAGTTCAAAATGTATTGAAGAAATTTGATATTTTGTGGTAGGTAGAAGTGCTAGCGTCTCTACTCTTTGTTTTTACCACCATATATTTTTGTTGATAAATCTTGCTAGAAATAAGATTGTTTCTTTTTTTTTTGTTGGTGGTACAGCTTATGTCCGTCTAGATAGCTACCACCGTCTTTTTTTTAAAATATTATTATTAATGTGCGTTTAATTCATTAATAATAGTCCTGTTAACCCATCCTGTTAATCTAAAATCAAAATGACTGTGACGGAGTGGGTTCACGTCAGTAGTCTAACGGAGCTATTCAACAATACAATTCTAGTCATAAAAAATAAAAAATAAAAACGCCATAAAAACAATGTGAATAGCATTGTTGTGTTCCGACTGTTAAGAAATAAGATAGCGAGTTCGTCAGTGGTTAAAAATTCCGGGTGAAGCGCGCTTTCACTTTCGGCCTTATCGTCACTTACCATCAGGTGAGATAAAGGCCAGGTTCTTACCGTACCCAAGATTTCTTCTGTCTACCATGGCGTCTTTCCCCTTCTATTTTGCTTATCAAAATGAGTTGAAGTAATTGGTATCTATCATGTCTTAAAATATGACCCATCAAGAAGAGAAAAGATTGATATCTGGGTGGTGATCTTGGATGATTACCAAAGTTGATGCGTACCAACGCAACAACTCTATATTTTTCTGGACAGCGTGAACACCGCTTCTATAAACACATAAAGTAATGGCAAAATGGGCCATGTGCTCCCCCCCCTTCCCCCCAGGCCGTTCGCCAAAAAAAGACAAAAGTGGAATGCACAAAAAGTTTGACAATCAGGAAAGACTCACCAATGCAGGTGGGTAGTGAGCCAGCGTGGTGAGCAGCCTCGAGCAATGCTTGTCGTCCTGGAACTGGCCGAGGTGGAAGATGCCGATGGACGTGTCTAGGAAACACACCCCGAACGCACTGGTACTCACTCCTTCCTAATGGGATATAAATTAGTGACGATCAAACTTAAGTGATATTAATGTTTTATATTTTAGCGTTTTATTAACGCTTAAATATACTTGAGTAAAAAAAAAAATTACTTAAGTATATTTAAGCGTTAATAAAACGCTAAAATATAAAACATTAATCTATAAACGCAGCTTCATCTTAACCGAATGTTCAAATATTTGTAAAAATATTTCTATCGGATCTCAGAGGTGAAAACTTCTAAGATTTGATGAAGCAATGTTGACTAAAAACATAAGCATCAAGCACTGACAAATTTCGACGGTTGAAAGCCAGACCTCGGTTGCCAAGTGGTTAAGGCAGCCGCCCGGAATGCGGAAGGTGCGTGGTTCGATTCCCGCCGGAGGTTGTCGTCTTTTTTCAGTGTTAAAAATTTTACTTAAGTGATATTCAGTAACATATTAAAAGCGAAGGGAAAATAGAGTCACTTCTATAGTATCTTTTCTATATCTCCTATAGTAGGTATACATACCTCCCTATGTGATGTTGTCCATGTGGGATGGCTTGTGCCCAGCAGTGGGACGTTTATAGGCTGATGATAATGATATCTACTAAAGGAGAGTGGAAGAAAAAGATATAATGCACCATCTCTTGCTAATGTGGTGGCGCCACCTACTGCATACACCGCACATTATTCGATACGAAGGAAACACCTACTCAACCGTGTCAACAGATGGCGCTACAAACGACGTCGCCATACTACGACGATAAAATAGTATGGGAAGCCTGCATCGCGGTAGGGAAGTTTCACCATCTCCTTCGCTATATTAGCACCTCCAACTAACATCCGTTGGACTTCGGTCCCCGAGCTATACTACCCAGCTCGGAGGAAGATCTTCCGTTTGGCCTTCCTACAATGTGGCATCCATCCTTACTTACAATTCACTCCCCTACCGTGGTGACCCCGACGTGATTCTATAGGTAATGCTCTTCTAGCTCGCTCTGAAGTTGCGACGCGCAGGTGTACAGTTAGCAACATTATAATTAAAGCGTTTTTTTTTTTTTATAAAAGAGGGAGGCAAACGAGCAGGCGGGTCACCTGATGGAGAGTAATCACCGCCGCCCATGGACACCCGCAAAACCAGAGGAATCGCAGGCGCGTTGCCGGCCTTAAAGGGAGGAATAGGTTTAAGGAAGGAATAGGAATGGGAGGAGGGGGGTGGGGGAGAGGGGCCTCCGGAACCCTCACTGGTCGGACAAAACACAACAGCACCAAATGCCATTATTTCACGCCGAATATTCGTGAGAGGGTGGTATTACGCCGGGCGAGCCGGCCCAATGCGTGCTGCAACGCAGCGTGGCTCTACCACTCAGTCAGTGTCACTCATTTAGCACCACCCAGGGATCACGTGTAGGGTCTCAAGGGTAAACCTACGGACGCGAGCAACTTTGACCCCCAAAATTATAATAATTATAAAATAACATAACAAGATAATTTATAAATTACGCGTTTTATTTATTTTTTAATACCTAAAATTAACCAGGATAAATTAATAATAACAATGAAATTATAAGCAAACATATATTTTAAAAAATAACATTTTTAAGATGCTGTGGAAACTGTGTGTTTTCTTATAAATATTTTTTCTAGCTTGCCGACGTAAAGTCTACGTCTAGGCATTTTAACAGCCTTTTAAAAACTAAACTAAAACCTTTTATAATCCGACAACTTAAAACAGTAACGTAACAACAATAACAAAAACCTAATTAGGGTTTTGTTATTTTATATATTATTATTATTTATCGCGTATAATATCGCATATAACTATGTTATGATTGGTTTTTGTTATTAAAATATACACGTGACTGTACTTTCCACTGCTAAACCAAAACAAAAGAATACACATGGCTAGCGCGGTACAGCGCAGGGGTGAGCGGGGGTGTGCCCCGCCCTCCCTAACCGCTTACGTCCCGCAGATACCCATATTGTGCTACTGCGACGCGAATCGCCTCGTGTTCACAGCGAGATAGAAGCTTGGCGCGGGTTATACCTACCATCAGCTTCCCTACAGTGGTGACCGTGCGTATCATTCATTTTCAACAATAGTGCCACACTAACAATAGAGTCCAAATTACCTCCTCTGTAACAGCCATCATGTTAGCGGCGGCGGCATCGGGCCCGGCGTCAGGCAAGCCGCATACATACCGCAAGGTTGGTGGGTAAAAACTGCCATCTTTCGACGACAACCGGGACCAACGGCTTCACGTGCCTTCCAAAGCACGAAGGAGCTCGAGACGTTTTTAATTTGGTCACCCATCCAACGACACGGCATTGCGAAAGTTGCTTAGCGGGCAAGATCGCAAGCCGAACGCGTTAGACGCTGCGCCATCGAGCTAATCGTAACTGTTCAGGTGACAACCAATAAGGGAGAGTGGAAGAAAAAGACAAAGTGCACCAAGAGTCCACATTACCTCCTCCGTGACAGCCATCATGTAGGCAGCGGCGGGGTAGTGTTGATCAATGGAGAGGGATAGGGAGACCATTGGAAAATTAATTGTGTGAGGGATGATAGGACGTTATGTATAAAATAGTAGTAAAGTGACTATAAGGTGTCGGGGCATAAAGGTTATTAGCTTATTAGTAAGATATGGGAGAAGGAGTTGCAATGGAGGCCACGGAACGGGCGCAGAAATGTAGGCAGACAGCCCAGGAGATGGACCGATGACGTAACACAAATAGCAAGGAAAGACTGGATGCGAAAAGCCCTGGATCGCACCGTTCGGAAAAGCTTGGATGAGGCTTTTACTCAGCATTGGGTAGAAAAGGGCTGAAGAAGAGAAAGAGATGGTGAATTATGTATTTTTATTTCACTCTCATTTATTTATCAGCCGTCTGACTCACTCTGAAAGAAAAAGATAATGCACCACCGGTCGCTGCACCATATCTTGGTGAAAATAGAGTCCACATTACTTCCTCCGTGACAGCCATCATGTAGGCAGCGGCGGCGTAAGTGTTGATCAATGGATGGGGATAGGGAGACCAATGGAAGATTGATTGTGTGAGGGATGATAGGACGTCATGTATAAAATAGCAGTAAAGTGACTATCAGGTGACAGCGTATAAAGGAAAGGCTTATTAGTAAGAGATGGTGAATTATGTCTTTTGCTTTCACTCTCTTTTATTTTGCAGCCGTCTGACTCACTCTGAAAGAAAAAGACAATGCACCACTGGTCGCTGCACCATATTTTGGTGAAAATAGAGTCTAAATTACCTCCTCCGTGACAGCCATCATGTAGGCGGCGGCGGCGTCGGCGGGCCCGGAGTCCTGCAGCCCGCATACTTGCGCGCCGCGTAACGTAACTTGGCATATCTCGCGGCGCACCACCTTATCGAACTTTGTGTTTTGTCCCGCTACAAATAGATACCACTTTCAATCGTAGACCAGGAGCTGTACGTTTTAGAGCAGTATTACTTTAACAGGTTGAATGCCGCAATCCCCGCGCGGAGTGCTCAACGAATATAATTTCAATTCGCTACTTGACAGTTCTCGTAAAAGTATTTTAAAAATTAGAAACGCTTATTTTATACCTCTTACAATTTTCTTTTCTCGAAAAAGCTTTATTTTAGAAAAAAAAACCATATTTTCCTTTATTACTTTAAAATTTCGCGCGAAAACGGTTGCTCACGTGTAATTTTGTGTGTGAAGTCACACTTCAATAAACAAACAAATTTTATCTTGGAACCTGATAGATAGTTTTTGTTTATTTTGTGAAATGTGACGTCACACGAAGCTCAATCATGGCCGCCCGCCGTGTTTTGGGTCTTGTGATCCACAGATAAAAATTCGCAAATTTATTTTGTAAACCTAAAATATTTACAAATTATCTTTAAAAAAAAAATATTGGATTATTATTGTTAAATTATAAACTACCATATCCGACATATTTCATATTTTATTGTTACAACTGTCAAATAGCTAATTGTGTCTAATAGCACCGCGTTTTAAGTGTTAATCTTACTATGAAAATTCATATGAGAATTTCCATAACAAGATTAAAGTAATACTGCTCTAAAAGTTAATGGTAAGGCCTCAAGATTTAGTAACTGGTTGTCTGAATTGAATACTATTGTGTTGGTATAAAATTAGTGATAATATTTTACATAATAAAGGACTGTTTATAGCCACAACAGTTTATCTAATTGAAATATCGCACTTTTAGTAAAATATTGACTACATTCAAAAATAAACTTTACTAAAATATCAACATCAGAGAGCAGAGTGTTTGCAAAAAAAAAACCTCTGGCCATTTCGACAATAAGTAAAATGATCGAAAAATTAAATTTCCATATTTCCCTCAATATTTTTGCAAATGATACAGGCTGTCTTTTCCTTAGTAAAAATCATGTATGTTTCAAAACAAAGTGCTCACTCCTCTTGCATCTCTCTTGCATCATGTCGGGGGTCTCTGTCTGTTCCACGCGCGCCACTTTGTAACCTTTCGACACTAAAGTGGAAGCCATCCGCGAGTATGCGCTCTCGGGGAAGCCGGAGTGAGCGAATTCGCCCTGCAACAAAACAATATTAATTATACATTTTTTTAATCCAAAACTGTAAAAATTCTGTGATGGATATTGATCCTTAAACCTGAAGAAAAAAATTTCAAATTGTTTTTAAAGAAATGCAGTTTTAGATTTGACCAGCTTCAGCTGGTGTACCACGAAATAACATATTTATACAATATCGAAAAAAGACTAAAATAACATTTTATTGTCTTTTTTACTAAAAGTACCGTTAATTTGGTCGCAGTAGAAAGACGTGGTTGCGGAGCATTGGGGAGTGGACGGGATCCACGGGATACTAGATGAAGGAGCTGACTGCCAACCCTCACTAGTTGGCTCCCCAACCTCTATTGGTGCCTCTGCACCCTAAGAAGACCACTTTTAACCCCCGACGCAAAAAGAGGGGTGTTATAAGTTTGACGTGTCTGTGTGTGTCTGTCTGTCTGTGGCATCATAGCTCCCGAACGGATGAAGCGATTTCAATTTATTTTTTTTGTATTAAAGGTTGAAAATGCAGACTTTCTAGAAGAGCGGAGGATTCGTGACCTTTGTGAGGGTAGTTCCTCTGCGTTTTTCAAAGTCAATGCCGGAGTGCCGCAGGGTTCTGTGCTCTCACCTACTCTATTTCTCCTGCATATTAATGACATGTTGTCCTTAGGCAATATTCATTGCTATGCGGATGACAGTACGGTGCATGAGCGGTACTTGGGACATCCTGCGGCAAAGCAAGCCGACATCTTGGTGAAAAGGAAAGAACTGGTTGCAAAACTGAACCTGACTCTCGATCGTGTCTCTAAGTGGGGATCTAAAAATCTGGTCGAGTTGTGGGAGGTGAAAGTGGGGAAGGATAACCGAATGTCTGCAAATATCTTCGAAAGGGGTCTCAAATTAAAGCGCACTGAAAGAGATTATTGATGACTCTTTTGAGAATGAGAAAATTAAGTACTTATGTAAGATCCGGTCAGCTACGGTCACATTTTTTAAACGGCCACTTCCCGTGATCAACCACTTCACCCAACGGCCACTTTCCTTGAACGGCAACTTCCCGTGATCGGCCACTTCCCTTGAACGGCCACTTCCTATTCGCTACAGCCACATTCCTTGAACGGTTACAATCCGTGAGCGACCGCTTCCCCTAGCGGCCACTTCCCTATATGACCACTTAGTCTGGGGGCACGAGATTGGCGACGGCCGAGCGATGGCGACGCGACGCGACGGCGACGCGACGGCGGAGCGGGGCGAAAAGGCGCGACATCTTGCGTGGGCACGAAACTTGTCGCTCTAGAGGTAGTGTTGTGAGCTCAGAATTTAGTTATTGTTCTGAGGTTGTGAGCAACATGTCACGTCATCATAACACAAGTTTACTTGAAAGAGAAAAATTGGAGCCAAGTCTATTAATGAGAACGGAGTTATTATTACCTAGAGATGGTGTTCATCCAATAAATGAAGAAAGAAGTACTTTGGGCGAATTTTCTACCCTTTTTACGAGCTAAGGTGCGATCCAACAAAATTTTACAACTATACCAGAATGAGTTTACACACATTTGATTACATTTTAAATAAAATATAACATATTTACAACCTTTTTTTTATGATGAACATTTTTACTGTTCCAAAGAGCAGGTTTTGACAACATACACGAGATACCTAAATTCTTCAATATCAATTTCAATTTCCATTACGTAAGAGGTTTCTTTAATATTTTTCAACACAACACTACTGTAATCCCGAGCGACCTAATCAAACTAGTTTGTTCATTTGTTCTCGTCGCTTCCGCGCCGCCGCCGTCGCTCCCGTGTCGCCCGTGCATCGCTCGATCGCATCGCCTCGCCATCGCTCGTTTCGTGCGCGTCACCATAGGTGTCCATATTGTTGATGCATCGCCGTCGCGTCGCTGTCGCCCGTCGCTCGGCTGTCGCTAATCTCGTGCCCGCAGACTTACATTTACCACTATATCCACCGCCCCGCCGCCGCCGCTGTCAAGATTGGCAATATACAGCTAAGTGTTTGTTCCGATCCGATAGCGTTTCGATTAACAGTAAATTTTACTTTAGCTGTTCGTGCCTTAAGAGGGTTTACGCATTTCGGTTTCCCATACAAACTACCAAGTCGAAATTTTTTAAAACCAATTAGCCAATTTTGATGAAACTTTGCACGCTAAAGTAAAACACAGGGATCTAAATAGTTTGTTGAAAACATTTTTAAAAAACGTTTATTTAGCTGAGACAATGCGATTTAAAGTCCACTATAGAAAGTTTAAAATCGCAATAACTCTGTTAAATAAACGTTTTTTAAAAATGTTTTCAACAAACTATTTAGATCCCTGTGTTTGACTTTAGCATGCAAAGGTTCATCAAAATTAGCTTATTAGTTTTTAAATGTTTCGACTTGGAAGTTTGTATGAGAAACCGAAATGCGTAAACCCTCTTAAGGGGCCTATTACATCTTGACTGTGATTTTTGCGTAAAATGGTCAACTTTGGTGCTCTGGATCACGGAATCAAAAATACATTAACAATATTGACTTATTGAATAGTGTAGAATAGCTATTGGAATAGTGCGTAGCGGCCTCGCTTTTTGTAAATTTTGCTTAACTTATTAATGAAACCCAAAATTGCAGAGCAAGATTTTCATAAAATGCGCGGAGGCATTTTTTTGGGCTCATCGATTTAACTAAGCAAATGAAATAAAAAAAATAGAATGTTATCTCTTATATAGTCGTATAGTGCTTAGCGGCCTCAGAATTTTTAGATATCGTTTATTATATATAGAAAAAAAATCTTATTCTAAACCAAAAAACTTCGAAAATCGCTTCAAGTTAACTGTGAATTTCTCCTATCTACGATAATATTATTGAGCAAAATTTATACCAGAATAATTGTTACTTCATGAGGAATAAAGATTTTATAATATTAAATCATGAATTTATTATTCTATTTCGATAAAAACGATAAATACAACTGCAAAATTACTACAAAATGCGATGCCGCCGGCCGTCCGCACTTCAGTACTGCGCGAGCGCTCCTCAGCGTTGGACCTGTGTCGAATTTCTTTGCGCCAATATCGATCGATCGAGAGGCAGTGCATGTATAGTGCGACTACCAAGTTTGATCACATAAGTATAATTTTACAAGTTTTTATTTAGCTTCTTCACCTGTCCGTTTGTCATCAAATCTTGCAAATTAAATTTGATCCAGTTTCCGGTTACCGATTGAGCTGAAATTTTGCATACATGTGTAAATCGCGTGACAATGCAATATTATGATGACATGGTGCTAATCTGATGATGGAGCTGGAAGGTGGCCATAGAAACTTCACAATTAAACGACACAACCTCATCGAGTTTGGGCTCGTTTGAATTGTCTTGACGAGTAGTTGGTCTTTCAATGGTTCAATGGTGGATGATGGAGCTGGAAGGTGGTCATGGGAACTCTGTTATGAAACGACGCAACTCAATCGAGTTTCGGCTCATTTCGTTGGTCTTGACGAGTACTTTCGTTTTTAGATGGTTACCAGGGTATGATCTGATGATGGAGCTGGAAGGTGATCATAGGAACTCAGTAAAGAAACGACGCAACCCCATCGAGTCTCGGCTCGTTTGATTCGTCTTGACGAATACTTTAGTGCTAGATGGTAACCAGGGTCTGATGATGAGCTGGAAGATTGCCATAAAAATTCAGTAATTAAACGACATAACCCCATCGAGTATGGGCTCGTTTGATTCGTCTTGACGAGTACTTTAGTGCTAGATGGTAAGCAGGGTCTGATGATGGAGCTGGAAGGTGGTCATAGGAACTCAATAATTAAGCGACATAACCGCGTCGAGTTCGATTTATCTTAATGGGTGAACCGTTTTAATTGATATGTAAAGTTATAAAAATAATACTAAAAAGATAAACATAAAATTAAAAGAAAAAAATACTTTTTTAAAACAAGATTTTATTATTGTTCTTGTTAATAATAATCTTCTATTAACAAAATGCAAGCACAATATAGTCACTTGTTAGGCTCGCCTGCAGTTAACATTGACATGTCTTATCCTGTACGTAAGTTTAGATCCATATTAATAACCGAATTAAAAGATTACCTGGAGGGGCCACAAACACAAGGTGATTGATACAAAATCGACTTGTGGTTTCTTTTATAAATCTTGTAGTTCTTAAGTAGTTTGTTTGTGTGAATGATAGTGTGTGCATAGTACGCTTCCTAATAACTCTAATTTAGTTTATGCATGTCGTTGCAATCTCTAATTAAGACAGCGCCTTAGAATGTAAACCAATATCTGTTGTTTTATAAATGTATATGGTGTTTGTTTTGTTGGTTGTCCTTAAATAAATAAATAGAATTAAAAATTTAAAAATAATAATTTAAACCTGAAAAGAAAAATATCATTATATAGGGTCTAACAATATCAATAAGCAAACGATTAAGGGGAGCATCTATACATCACACTGAGCATGCTCACCAAATTTGGTCCAAAACTACAGGCTTGTTACCGAGATAATCAACAAAACATTATCATAACTCACCAAAAAATACACCCTTTCCAAACCGTACAGCTGTACTACACTCACACACAGATAGCCGAATATGCACACTAAACTTGGAGCACACTGAGCTATCTTTTTATTGACGCTTGCGTGCGTGTTAGTAAAGATACAGCATGTTTCATGATGTGTATTATTTTAATTGATTTAGTTTGTCAGAAAACATAACTTTGAAAAATCACTATAACTGGAGCCCATTTTTTGTCATTGTATTCAGAATTATCTATTAGATACCGCCCTTAAACGTTCGCTTATTTAATGTTTTATGGTTTAATAAAAATGTCTAATAGGTATGTACCTACTTACAATATGGGATTATTGTGACGTAGACGAATATGATAAATTATCGTTAAAGGTTGCAATGTAGGTACCTTTGTACCTATGTATGTATAATATTTTTTTTCAAATCAGGTTTTAATTGTTATTTTTAAATTATTTATTCTTTTTATTAAAAAGAAAGTAATAAAAGCTTATTTTTAAAAAGTATTTCTTTCTTTTAATTTTATTTAGTGTTTGTTTTATATGGAATCTAGAAAGCTTACTATGATGTTGAATTATTCTTAATATTAATTTCGTTATGTTCAGCATTGGTCGAAAAAGGTATCAATGTGTAAAGAAGTTAAGATATACATCTACATTAAGAAATGCAAATATAGCAAGGTATTTCTTGCCATTATGGCATATAGAATTCTAATCCTAACTAATGTTTGGCCTCGTTTAACTCGTAATAATAAATCTGAAATAAAAACTCTACCTTTCTATTGCTTTTTCACACCTAAACCATTCGATCGATTTGATTGAAATTTGGCAAATAGGTAGTTCTGTTTTATGGTGTTTTATACTCCCATGTAAATTGTAATTAATTTTATTCTAATCTAAGCTATAATTTTTATCTAAAACGAGAAACGTCCTTTGCTATAAAGGACTAGGTAAATAAAAAAAATGTTTCTAACAAATATTCACATACTAGACCCATGGCACACTAAAAATGTGCGGGTATAGCGATAACAAATTACTCCATAGAAATACTAAAAAATATAAACTTGGGAAAAGTATCAAAATCGTTTGGTCGTAGGTCGTAGTATTGTGGGTGGACTCGTGACCTTCAATGAGTTGTCGGGCGGGACGCTTAAAATACCTATTCTCGCAGAGTTGAAATTTGTAATAGGGCTCTTAAGGTTAACTGGAAGAGAATGCCTTACCTATAAAAAGTATAAAATAAAAAATTTAATTAAAAATTTTAAAAACCCTCAACACAAGAATCTAAGTTCCCTTTAAAAAGTAAAAAATTATAAAAAAAACTCAATCTGAAAGTACCTAAGTATGTATTAATAATTTTAAAAAAATACGTCACGTTGGGGGACCGCTCCAAACCTAACAATTTAATTACAAATAGTATACTTACTTTTGAAAAATATTCGTAGATAATAAATAATTTGAAGCAGTCCCCCAAAGCGACGTATTTTTTTAAAATTATTAATACATACTTAGGAACTTTGAGATTGAGTTTTTTATTATTTTTAAATTTTTAAAGGGAACTTAGGTTTTTGTGTCGGGGGTTTTTGTAATTTTTTATTTAATTTTTTTATGGTGTTTATTTTCCTATCCACCACAATAGCGGCCTGAATAACCTTTGCTTAACTACCGTAAATACCTACTAAAGAGTATTATACCTTCATATAAGAAAATCCAAGTTCGTTGACTCCAACAGCAGCATCCATATGATACAGCTCGTAGAACTTGCCCACTTTGAAGAACAGGACACAGTCAAAGTGTGATGACTTCATTTCCCACCATTGACGATGAGCCTAGAAAAACAAAATAAACAGGTTTTTAGGGTTCCATAGCTAAATGGCAAAAAAACGTCATGTCTGTCTGTCCGTCCGTATGTCACAGCCACTTTTTTCCGAAACTATATGTTGAAACTTGGTAAGTAGATGTATTTTGTAAACCGCATTCAGATTTTCACACGAAAATAGAAAAAAAAACAATAAATTTTGGGGTTCCCCATACTTAGAACTGAAACGGTAACCTATCATAAATTCGAAACTTTCCTGTACGAATTTCAACTGTTCGAAAACGGTATGACGAAGTTTTAAATACCAGATCGTTGCTTTTACATAATTTTGTTAATCCATAAATTTATCATACATACGTTTCATTTTCCAGAAAAACTATTAGCCGATTATCAAAACTACTTTTTTTCTATTGGAAGATGTTTTGTTTACAATAAATTTCATATCTAGAAGTATTAAAATTCGAAGTAACTTTTTCTCTAAAATATTATACTCATACCCAGTTTTTTTTTGTTATCATATATTCATATCATTAGGTGAATAAACTTAAATGTCTTAAAAAGTTAATACTTTATGTTTCCGGTAAGATTGTGTTTCAAAAGTCAGTGACAGAAACGAATCGCGGCAAAACCGACTCCACGTAGTCTTGTCTGCCCTACGCTAGAGTGTAATTCAAGGCCGTTTAGGCGCGGAGGGGCGAGGCGGCCCGCGAGCTGAGGAGCAGGTGGATTTAACGTTTGCCGCCGCGGCTGAGGCTGGCCGGCGGAGACGGCCAGCAAGCCGAAGCTACGGTGGTGAGCGCAAGCCATCTGCGACGATAAGCTCGCGTGGGACCGCCGGAGCCTCGCAGCGCCGGAGCCGTGATAGAAACCATGCCTGCTGCATGCTTGGTTGCATGCTGCATGCTTGGTTGCTTACTGCTTGCTTGTTTGCATGCTGCATGCTTGCTTGCATGCTGCATGCTTGTTTGCATGCTGCATGCTTGCTTGCATGCCGCAGCTTGCTTGCAAACTCCAAGCTTGCTTACTTACATGCTGCATGCTTGTTTGCATGCTGCATGCTTGCTTGCATGCTTGCTTGCGTGGTGTATGCTTCCTTCCATGCTGCATGCTTGTTTGCATGCTGCATGCTTGCTTGCATGCTGCATGCTTGCTTGCGTGGTGTATGCTTCCTTCCATGCTGCATGCTTGTTTGCATGCTTAAACGTTACTATGATTAGGTGTCGTGTCGTGCAAGCGACACCGCACGGGCGGGTGTTTCTTTTGTTAACAAAATGGCTAATTTAGTGAAATGCGTAACATGTAATATCGTGATAAATGAAGTGTTAGCATTTATTTCTAACAAAATAGATGTGATGGACGAGGAAAGCATCGAGAGGATATGTGTCAGTGCTTTCTCGGAGGAAGAAATTGTGAATGCGAAAAACTTACTGTTTGCATCGATTCCTAGTCGCAAAAAGACGAGAAAACGACAAGGAAAGTCACTTCGCAACATCGAGGACATCGTTTGTCTCCTAAAAGAGACAGATCCGGAGGACGTACCGGTTTTTGTGGCACGGGATTTACACAAACTCCCACCGGTGGTATTTGATCACGTAGATGTGACTAGACTTCTTAAGGACCTGCTAAAAATGCGTAATGATATCAATTATTTAACTGAAAACTATGCCACAAACTCGCAGTTGGAAGAATTAAAGTCTGATATCCATCAATTGAAACGTAAGCCTGCGGAACCGTTTACAAATAGAAACGTAAACACGAAGCGCGGAGCCTGCCTTATGGAAAGTTTTGAGTATAATAGTGGCCCCATGGGCTTATCTCCCGCTGTGTGTAATGATAGTGAATTGTCTCAGAATCATCCCGCAATATCATCGCCTCAAAATGATATTCATATAGTATCTCAATTTGAGGATACGGCACAAACAGTGAGCACAATTCTACCCGCGCATTGCAAAAATGAATCAGCTGAGCGCCACCGGTCAAACAGCAGTAAAGTAACGGTAACTGAGACGGCCACTGATGCTATGACTAATAAACTCACCGCTGCCGGCGCCGGCGGCGCCGCGCCGATTGCTCGTCAAACGCATATCTTATCTAAGCTGCAGTATAACAACTTGAAATCGTTTTCTGAAACCGCGCAGGAGGGAGAATGGAAACCTCCGGTCAAGGATGATAAGTGGGTTCTCGTGCAGAGAAAAAGATTACGAAATCGTTTTGTAAGCAATCGTGGAAATGCAGTCGAAGTTGATTCAAACTTTAGGGCGGCGGATATAAAAGTACCTATCTACATTTACAATGTCTCAAAGGAGGTAGCAACATGTGACGTTCAAAGGTACATTGAGAAAAAGTCAAATATATCTGTTACTCTAGAAAAAATGAACATGAAGTCAATGAGACAATATGATGGATATAAAGTTTTTGTACCTAGGCAAAAAATTTCTATTTTCTTAAATGATGACTTTTGGCCAGAAGGAATTGCATACCGTCGATTTGTGAACTTTGGTATAAAAAGAAATACAGGCGAGCACTTATCGCTGCATGAAGGAAATTCTTCTCTTAATAAATGAAAAATACGACAAATATCAGTAAATTCATAACTTACAATTGTAAGAATGTAAAAACATCAGTGAGCGAAATCAAGAAGCTGTGTGACCAGGCGGATATAGTATGTCTCCAAGAGACATGGTTACTACCGTACGAGATCTCCTTTTTAGGGGATATTCATCCCGACTTCGGCTTTACTGGATCTTCAGCGGTGGACCTGTCGTCGGGCGTGCTGCGCGGGCGGCCGCACGGTGGTGTCGCTATACTGTGGCGTAAGTCACTATTTCGCACGGTATCCGTGATCCCGTCGGATAGTAATCGCATAGTTGCGATAAAAGTGTCAACAAGTGAGCGTGCCTTTGTGGTTTGTAGCATTTATATGCCAACGGATAGTGCGGATAACTTTCCCGTTTTTACCAAGTGTTTGGGTTCGCTAAGTGCGCTGGTGGAAAGCAGTGAAGTAGAATGTGTTTACCTGCTTGGCGATTTTAATGCGCACTATCCAGAGACTTTCGGTAAGGAAATGTTATCTTTTTGTTTAGAACAAAGTTGGGAATGTGCGGACTATAAGTTTCTAAATATAAACTCGGACAATTTTACGTTCATAAGCGAAGCTCATAATTGTAAACGTTGGTTAGATCACTGCCTTGTAACTAGTTCGGCGTGCGATACAATAACAGATGTCCGCGTAGATTACAGTGTGTATTCGTCAGATCACTTTCCGTTAATTATCGAATGTAACTTAAATGTTATAAGGCCCAAAATAAGTGTAAACAGTAATCTATATAGTAAGGTACGATGGGGCACTAGGAATCCAGAGCAAATTCAGGAATATAAAAAGTTGTGTCATAACAAACTACGTAGTATTGATTTTCCTATGGAGTTTAGTTATTGTGCTGATCATATGTGTGATAATATTGAACATAAGGACATTTTAAATAATTTATATATAAAAATAATTAATGTATTGTCAGAGGCTGCGTCCTTAACTCATAAACAGCAGTGTAAGGCACATAAGAGGAAAGTGGTAGGCTGGAATCTACATGTAAGTGAAGCACACAAGGAGGCTCGGCGTTGTTTTGATTTATGGTTACTATATAGCAAACCAGTATCGGGTCAAATTTATGAATTAATGTGTGTGTCACGTAAAATATTTAAATCGAAATTGAAATGGTGTGTTAAGAATGAAAATCAAATCAAAATGAATATTTTAGCTACTCAACATAAAAATAAAGATTTTAAAAAGTTCTGGAAAAGTACGCAGCAACTAAGCTCTAAACCGAGCCTGCCTGTTAGTGTGGAAAATGTCAGTGACCAAAAGGATATTGCTAATAATTTTAAAGACCACTTTAGAGTTAAAATTAATGATAATTGTAATATATCAGGGTCTAAAAAGGAGATGCTCGATGGTGGGTCGCAAAAATATCAGTCATTGGTGTATTTCTCGGCGCGAGAAGTGGAGAATATTATTAAACACAGTACCCGCGGTAAATCGCCTGGCCATGACGGACTCAGCATCGAGCATTTCCAAAATGCTGGTATCCATCTGCCGCGTGTGCTTAGTATGTTTTATAACCTATGTATTAGACATGCCTTCTTGCCTCCGGGTCTAATGAGAACAGTAGTGATTCCTGTTGTAAAAGACAAGACGGGCGATGTATCTGATATTACCAATTATAGGCCCATATCATTGGCCACAGTGACTGCCAAGGTGCTTGACGGGCTTCTTGACCAACAGCTGGGTAAATTTATTCGTTTAGATGACGCTCAGTTCGGCTTTAGGGCCGGACTCTCTACGGAAAGTGCCATTTTTGCCCTCAAGGAGACCGTCAGGTACTATACAAAAAGGAAGACTTCAGTGTATGGATGCTTCCTCGACCTGTCGAGGGCCTTTGATATGGTGTCTTATCAGATTTTATGGGACAAACTGGCGGCTACTGGGATGCCGGGGGAGCTTGTTGATATATTTCGGTATTGGTACAAACAACAAGAAAACTGTGTAAAATGGGCAGAAGAAACATCGGACTTGTATCGGTTAGAATGTGGAGTCAGGCAGGGGGGCTTAACCTCTCCTAAGCTTTTCTGTCTGTATATTAATGAGCTAATCGTCGAGCTCAGTAGTATGAATGTGGGATGTTCCATTGATGGTCAAATGATCAATAACATCAGTTACGCAGATGATATGGCGCTGCTGAGCCCGTCGATACGTTCATTGAGGGAAATGCTGCGTGTCTGCGAACAGTATGCAAATAAACATACACTTAAGTACAACTGTAAGAAAAGCGAAGTCGTGGTGTTTGCGGCGCGCGGCACTTCCGTAAAACAGGTGCCCCCAATTCGGCTAAACGGTGAACCTTTGAACATAGTGCCAATGTTTAAATACTTGGGTCATGTGGTCACTGCGGACCTGACCGACGATTGTGATATTGGAAGGGAGCGCAGGTCGTTGGCAGTACGTGGTAATATGCTGGCCCGCAGGTTTGCGCATTGTACGGGTGAGGTAAAGGTTGCATTATTTAAGGCATACTGCCAGTCTTTGTATACAAGCGGTCTGTGGGTTAGCTACACTCAAAAGACCTTCAACGCTCTGCGTGTCCTATATAATAATATGTTCCGGGTGCTGCTGGGACTGCCGAGATTCTGCAGTGCATCTGGCATGTTTGCCGACGCTCACATAGACGGGTTCCATGCCCTAGTCAGAAAAAAAATTACTTCCATCAGAAACAGAATGCTCGGCAGTCCCAACAGTATTTTAAAGGTTTTAGTGGGGAGGTGGGACAGTGCACTGACGAGGCACTGGATCACCGCCGTAAGAAACCCTAATGCGGAGCAAATTTATTTTTTAAATTAATTTAAATATTGTATTTCTCATTGTATTTCTACTAACATAGATGTAAGAACTCTGTTACTAACACCTGGATCTCGTTATCTGAATAAATAAATATTATTATTATTATTATTATTATTATTACAAGTTGTTCGATGATATTATGGATTTCAATTATTTGAAATGTTGTATTTTAATAATATTGGAAACGTGTTTCTGGAAAATGAATCGTCTAGCATTAATAGCTTCGGCCAAACGTTGATTGGGATTTCAAAACATAGAGATTTAAAAAAAATAACAATTCATAATCGGCATTTCAAAACTTTGTAAGTTGTGTTTTCGGTAAAAAGAAAATTATGGAAAACAAAAAATTACAAAACGTTTTCGGCCAAATAAAATTCGTACAGGCAAAATTCGAATTTATGATAGGTAACCACTTTATTTTTTATTATACCCATACATGTGGAGTATCTATTGATAGGTCTTTAAAAATGATATTGAGGTTTCTAATATCATTTTATTCTAAACTGAATAGTTTGTGCGAGAGACACTTCCAAAGTGGTAAAATGTGTGTCCCCCCCCCCCCTGTAACTTCTAAAATAAGAAAATGATAAAACTAAAAAAAAATATATGATGTACATTAATTACCATGCGAACTTCCACCGAAAATTGGTTTGAACGAGATCTAGTAAGTAGTTTTTTTTAATACGTCATAAATTAATTAATTTAAAAAAATACACTATTATTAAAACATCAATCAAAGTTACAACAAATTACAAGAACTTTTATATGATGTTACTTGCTGCTACGGATCCCTTCATGGGCGAGTCCGACTCGCACTTATAGGCAATGTACATTGCCTATAAACAATGAGGACCAGTTGAGGAGTTGTATATCTTTTTAGTCCATGTACCACTAAAAAGCTTAGTACCATCCCTTTGTTCCACGGTGATGACTCGGGACCACGAACCGGTATGTATGCCTGCAGACTATATAGTCTGTGACTGAACACTTTAGAGATAATAGTTATGAGTGTATGTACTATTACACAAAAGAGTATGGCAGCAATACATACCGGTTCGTGGTCCCGAGTCATCACCGTGGCACAAAGGGATGGTACTAAGCTTTTAGTGGGAAGGCCAGCCTTACTGGGAAAAGGAAAGAAAGGAGACTTGGTGTATTCGTAATAAATACATACCGGTGTCTGACTATTCATAAAATCAGATGGCACAAACAATGTGGAAGGATCATAGTCAGGATGGTCCGGCCGCCTTTTCTTGGCATCTTTAAGTTTGTCGGGTTTAAGCCACTCCAATTTACAGTGGGTCCAGTTCCCTTCGTCGGCTGCTGATGATTTCTCTTCCGGTTCCGATTTAATTGGTGCAGTTGTAGACCTATAAAACATCAATTACTTAAAAAGACATTAGTTAAAGTATTTGTATTAATGTTAAAAGCATTCATTAGAGTATCGCTAGTATCAAAATAATTGAACACACCTTATTTTGATAAGAACGGTGCATTTTTTAAATAAACACCCTCATAATTTTTGATTAAATTTGAAAATAGGCTTAAAACTTGAGCGTTAAGACTTAGTTATCAAATTTTACTGTAACTGGATAACCCACCTATTAGCTGCAACGGCTTTTTGTTTACTAGTTTTCGGAGATTGGTTTGGTTCATACTTGAAACTGCTCTGTAATTTTTTCTCCAGAGATATTTTCTTCTCAGGGCTGTCTTTTTGGTTGTCTACTGAAAACGATATAATGTTTGCACATGGAAATTAAATGTAATTCTAATAGGTGCTGGGCCCCTTTTGTGTTTGCTCATGATTTACCAATAACTTTCAGCATATCATGAATTAAGCACTTATGTTTTGTACACTATTAATAATTGTGCAGACATTTTATTTAGCTAACTTATTCATAAATAAATAATTTAATAAAACTAAATAATTATAGATATATAAACTTATGAATCTTTTCTTTAACCCAACTTACTCCTATGGGGCGTTACAACGCCACGAAAAACCAATTGATAGTAGCATCAGATTAGTCTTAAAAAATGTGATCGGTGACTGCTATTGTTATGTCGTCTCATTTATTTATTACACATTGAGGCTGGATTGCGTGCATAAATTGTGACTGTATTGTTTGAATATTTGGTATTTTTTCGTACTTCAAAAAGGTCGCCAAAAAAGTATGTTTATGTAGTATGTATTATAATGTATAAAAAATAACAGTTTCATATAAATCTTACAAGATGTAAGTGTTATCAATGAATATGTGCAACATTTGTATATAATATTATACAATTACTAACTTTTGTTTATCGAAATGTATCATGGGCGTTATAACGCCCGGTAGGAGAATGGGCGTCTATGATATTTTACTACAAAATTTAGATTGCAATGAGGAAAACTTTTAGTAATATTAATTTTTAGATGCTTTATAGACGGCTGATGACTACGTTCTTACTCCTAATGATGTCTCAATTTTACTACCAGAAAATGAGGTGACTGGGGAGAATCTGGTGATGAACATTTTGTAAATATACAAAATCTCCCAGGTACGGGCGAAGGCCAAAGTCGCCTACGAATAGTCATTGTCTGAAGACAATGAATATGACATTTCCGTATCTCATCTTGCTAAAAGAACCAACATAAAATCATAACCCTGCTGAATCTCTGGAATATATATCAGTTGCCATGATATATTTTCCTAAGCCAAGTACTTCGGCAAGTGATGGTGTGGTTGCGCCTACTGTGTCAAGAAACCAAAATGATAAAGAGCATAATCATCATAATCCTAATAATAATCCAGAATGGAAATAGGTTCAGGCCCCCAACAATATATATATAGTTGCCAATTTATTATTTTCTTTCTGTACTTGACAATGATATTTGTAATTGCTTGAACACTTTACCTATAAAATGCTAGTCAAAAGAATAAACCAAGCAATGTGACCGTCAGTAAAATGAAGTGCTTCATGGGTTTTCATTTACAAAGATGCCTATCGTGATGACCCAAAGGTTCATCGTACAGGGAATAATTTGCCGATACTGATTTTCACTTTGTAAAACGCCATGTCGCGATATCGATTCGATACAGATGAAGTTGCCAGTGATTATACTGTACTCGTATAGCATCGACAAAGCAATAGTGCCGTATTATGGTGACCATAGTTGCAAGCAGTTCATTTGCGGTAAGTCCATAACGTGGGGGTGAAAACGGTCAGCCCTACGAGGCTTTGTGGTTTGACCCATACCGGGACCATACTGGAACTATACCACAGAATAAATAATAGTACTACGTACAGAAGTTGCACTCCTTTGATGTTGAAGAAAGCCGCCGTTTTAATAACCTACAATATTAGATAGGCACCGTGTGCATTCAAAATAGCACCTTATTGCTCTACGCGGAGAGTAGTTAATACTTTGTGGTGCGTTTTGTACCAAACGTACCTACGCCGTCGACTCGTGTGTCAGGGATGACAGCAAATAGACTAAATAAACATATCTGCGCAACCTTAGTAAGTAATTTATTCTGTGATTGCACACCAAGTAAAATGTAGTTCTGTAAGTTACTTACTTACCTATTTAACAAACAAGCACTCCGTCTTAGAAACAAGCGTTTGCTTGTCTCTGCACAATATTATGACGAGTTGAAGATATAACGAAAACAAAACGGAAACATTTTATTACGTTATATATATTCTATTACCTACATCATGATAAGTACTCGCGATTTTAATTCTTACGAACTCACTATAAAATATAGTTACGCAGGTAGGTTAGGTACCTTCTACATCACAACAGTCACAGCACAGATCACAGACTCACGATCGCACGGCAAAATAATTTACATAAATAAGTAATGACATACCTACCTACCTTTACTTACGTATTTACCTATTTGTTCTGTAAACAAACTTAAGTTTAAAATAAATAAAATATAATTATAGGTACCTTCCAGAATCTTTCCAGGAACGTAAAAAAAGATAACTTCGAATCTTTCTGTTTATTTCGACAGCCTTTCACACAACAATTATTATTGTTGCATCACACCATTATTACGGAACTTGTAGATTAAATGATATCGGAGAGGTAGTTTTTTTTAAGCAAATCGAAATTGTGATCCGAGACCACTTCAAACTATGCCTGTGGGCTGTGCGTGTGCTCGAAAGCGCGCTGGGGCCCTGAGTCCCTGACCTATTTACAACGCCGCGTTGTCGCGCGCTGTAGGTGCATTTCGCGGTAGGTATGACGGAGTGCAAGATGCCTGACTATACCACCAAGATGTTCATTTACATCCCAAATCTAGTTTCATTACTAACTATACAAATTCTTCTGTTCTGTTCTGTGATAGGTACAAACTGACAAACTACTAACTTTATACCTACTGCCCACTACACATATTATAACTTTACTATGTAAAATTAAATAAATATTTACATGCATATCTTAAAATAGTATTATAATACTATAGAATGGTAATGACAAAATAAAAATGACATGGAATATTATAAATAGTGAAACAGGAAAGGTCAGAAGTCGTAATAATGAGTACAATTTAAATTGTGATTATAAAACCTTGACTTCTGATGCTGATGTTGCTGCAGCATTTGAGAGGTTTTTTACTGACATTCCAGTTTCAACTACAAAAGCCTTGATTTCCTCCCCCACTGTAGCTGAATCTGTTTTGAAGGAGAATGTTAAAGATTGTGAAAGTAATTTCAGTTTTCAAAAAATTTGTGTTATAGATATATTAAAAACATTTAACACTCTCAATAAAAAGAAAACTGCTGATCTGTGGGGTAATTCCGTGGATGTCGCTAAATCAGTAATTATGACAATAGCTTAGCATAGCCAGTTTTAGCTTGCATATTTAACGAATGCATTGACTGTGGTGTTTTTCCTGACCTAATGAAACATAGTAAATTAATTCCATTGTTTAAATCAGGTAGCACTTCTGACCCCTCTAATTTTAGACCTATTTCTGTGCTACCTACATTTAGTAAAATTTTTGAAAAGTTGATGCTAGACCAAATTCAAATTCATTTTCATAGAAATAAACTTTTACATTCTAAACAGTATGGTTTTACTAGGGGTCGCTCAACAACTGACGCCGGTGTTGAGCTTTTAATCCAAATATTTGATACCTGGGAGGAATCACAGGATGCCCTAGGGGTATTTTGTGATTTATCCAAGGCTTTCGATTGTTTTACATGAAACTTTGGTCAGGAAGCTTAACCACTATGGAATTAGGGATGCTTCTTTGAGCCTTCTAATCTCATACTTGAGTAACAGGATTCAGAAGGTCGACATTAACGGTAAAAGATCTCCGGGATCAGTGGTTACAATGGGAGTTCCGCAGGGTTCAATACTAGGTCCACTCTTGTTTTTGGTTTATATTAATGACTTACCTTATTTTGTAAAAGACAGTCATGAGATAGTATTGTTTGCTGATGATACTTCACTTTTATTCAAAGTTGAAAAGTTGAAAAAAAGGGGAAATGCTGCCGACATTCAAATTATCTTTGTGCTTCAGAAGAGGGCTATTCGAGCAATCTATAACCTAAAGGCTGGCGACTCTCTCAGAGAGAGATTTAAGAATATAAATATAATGACAGTTGCATCACAATACATTTATGAAAATTTGATTTATGTTCATAAAAATACTGGAATGTTTTCAAAAAACAGTGATATTCACAATGTAAACACTAGAAGTAAGAACAAATTAGCAGTACCTTATACTAGGCTCCATAAAATAAATAATTCTTTTAGGGGTCTGTGTGTAAGATTTTACAACAAAGTACCAAATGATATTCAGAAATTAGATCTTAATAAATTTAAAATCAAAATCAAAGAAAAGCTTTATAAAAAAGCTTATTATAAAGTGTCAGATTACACAGAAGACAAAACAGCTTGGATCTGAAATGCTCCAAGCACTCCAACAGCTATTTCTAATTGTCTTTATTTAATTGATACTACATTGTATTGTAATTTTGTATTGCATCATTTTTTTATATTTTTAAATTCATATTTTGTATTGACCTGGTAACGACATACTCTTTTTTTTGTTTGTAAATGTCGTTGCTTTTGTGCGCTGTGGTTTTTTGCGCCCATTCTTTGCCACAGTTAAAAAATTATGTCCTGAATGGGTGGTAGGTTAAAAAAGATTTGGACGATTCAAAGTACTTATTAATTGAGTTTATTGAATAAATATATTTTGACTTGATTTGACTTGACTTGACTTGATACTTATATATACATATATAGATACTTCATATATATAACTTGTATTTCATTTATTATACCCCTTCCGTACAAACTAGCTATAGTAGGGCATTCCCCTACCGGCCGTTATAACACCCATCATTTTCTGGCTTTCCCAAATTACTAAGATTTTTTTAAATAATTTTTCACAGTAGTAGGCAATATAAATGTCAACATATCAAAAAATTACTATAATCTGAGATACAAAATAGTTTCAGGAGTATCTGGGTTAAAACCATATAAGTGTTCCACTGGGTATTCCTTATGAATCTTTATTTATTAATATATGATATTATTTGGCATCTTTACCAATCTTTACTTTTTGTGTGTTCCTAATTTATAACGCAAAACCCATTTGTTTATAGCTTGTTTAGTTTCTGTAAAGCCTGTAACCATACTTAACAAAATCTTAACACTTTAACAGGCGATCACGTACGGGGTACGAGGGGGTGGGATCGTCTCAGGACCCTTATCATATCCTCTGTACAGCATTGACTTTCCTAAATAAATAAATATACATAAAAAATTAAATAAATTACACATATGTTTTTAATTCCTATCCTAAAAATATGTAAGACCATGGTATGAATAAAAATATGTACAACCTTAATTTTTCCTAATACAAAAACATTTAAAGGGCGAGATCTACCCATGAAAATGAACAACTTTCCCTAAGAAACCTATGTACAAAAATGACAAAAAAACTGGGTGGAACTCACCCTAATTGTTTTTGTATTAAGAAAAATTAAGGTTGTATAAAGAAGTACTTACAACAAATAGTTTTAGTTTTATAAATCTTACAATATCGGCAAAAATTGCCGGCGTACCAGGAAAGGCGCGCTTTAAAATAGTCGGCCGTTAAAGTATTAACTATGTAGAATTTAAGTTGTGTGTACTTAAAATAAAAGATAAATAGTTACCCTTGTTCTCAACATCAGAATCATCCGATTCTACTGGGTTTAATCTTATTCTCTTCCTTCTTTTGGAGGCGATTGGAGCTTCATCTTCATCGCTGTTGTGGTTATTCACATCCGGCGACGGTGTGGCAGGTCTCTCCCTTTTCTTAGCTAAATCAACCATTAATAACTTACTAACGAAATTCACACAATTATACTATTTCGCTAAATGAATTGTTAACTAATATATTTATAATTTTTTACTTTATAATGAATAGCTTACTTTCATTAGTTTTCTCCTTTTCTTTGTTATTTGAAACATCCAATTTAGGACTACTAACATCAAGTTCTTCCTTTGTTTTAGTCTTTTTGTTAGCAGGTGGAGTTTTAGTAAAGTAATTAAAAAGTGTATTCGAAGATCCTACGCTATTACGTTTAGACATAATAAAAGAATTAGGTTTAAATAAAGTAATTTGTATTTTATTTTACGAAAAGCCGACCCCACTTGCGCGAAATTTGGCGCAAAAATTCAACATCTGTAAAACTGAACTGTCAATGTCAGATTGTCAATTTTTTTTTTATTTGTTCCGTGAAGGAACAGGCTAAGGTCTGAGACCATACTGCCTAGTCATTAGTTTCTTTATTTCTTTTTTTCCCTTGATGATAATGAGTGGCGATTAAGATGATGAATGATAAATGATGTTCCCCTAACCCCTTGTGTCCTCAGTAAAGATGTGGGACTTTACTGAGGTCTCACGCGGACTTCTTGAGAGAATTTGAAAAGTGATGTTGCACTGTTTTGTTTCATTTGCCAACACTCATGCACGTTCACAAACACTTAACGGTTAATAATCAACTATTATTTCACATTAATGTTCGAAAAAACACAAATTTTAGAAAAAAAAACAAAACTGCAGACATGACGCTTCACTTTCGCGCCAAGAAGTCCTCAGATTGTCACTTTTGCCAGGCAGTCAATCTGTCAATATTTATTTTTTCTAAGAGAAAGGTAGAGGGGGCTAGCCCATACAATCGCGATTAATAAAAGATTATTGCTTTTATTAAAACCAATGCAATGTTTCACCAGCTCACGGCTCGATACGAGCGGATACTTTGTAGTACAACGCTCAATGGTCAAAGAGGCCGCTCGCCGCTCCGCTTACAGCGGCAAAGTCGTGGCTGTTCCGTTAGAGTTTACATAAATACTTTTTCATCAATAACATTAACCGAAGGGCGTCCACTGCTGGACAAAGGCTCCCCCAAGGATCTCCCACCACTACTAATGTTTAAACTAACTATTCCATTATTTATTCTTTATTGCTTGTTCCTTTTAAACGTTTAATTAAGTATTATTATAATATAGAGAAGTACCTATGCCATACGCGGCCCGCCAGCAACTACGTCCGCCTGAATCCCCGCCCCGTTCCCCATAGAATAACTCGTGACGAATATCCAAAAATGTTCTTTCATCCAAACCTTGTCCCCAACAATTACAAACACAACAAAAAAAGAATAAGCCGAAATATGTGCATCTGTTCTGAAGTGATGCGCCAACTTGTATACTTTCTGTAACTTTTGCCCACAGCTCCGCTTGCATTAATTATATGCAACTAAAGTAGCCCTTATCAGTCATCATCTATCTCTAAATCAATCGTGTTCCGCTGGTTTAAGCGTGAAAGCGTAATAAACAAACAAACTCGCTTTTTTGCATTTATTGAGGTATAATAACTTGAGACGACCTACCCAGCGATCGTCAAGGTCAATATCTACAATGCTAGGATCACTTACAATCATTAAGGGCGCATTCTCATTGGTCGATAAGTCGGTCGTTAGTGCGAATGCGGGCGGGGAGGCCCCGCAATCGGACTAACTAAAGGTTTTATGGATTACAACTGTCGATGGATTTTTGAAGGGATTCAGAAATAAAGAGAAGACCTTTTCGAATGTAGTATAAAAACTTTGGGCCCTGTGGCATGCGTTACAAAAAACTTCCCGCACCACGCATGCGGGCGCTAACGACCAATGAAAATGCGCCCTAACCTAAGGCGTTTGTAGCCCTTATGGGCCGCAATCGCAACTCAATGCGCAAAAACATGCTTCGCGGTACATCTCAAGTCGTTTAAAAACCACATATTTTTTTATAAATATTTTTTATTCCTCATTATAACCTTCTAAATTAAATGTAATGTAAATTGTTTCACAAATAAAATCTTAAGCTAGTTTTGGTTTAAAGTTAACTGCACAGGTTTTAAGTGTTTTATAATAATATAATGTTCAACTTTTATTAATGACTACTACTATAATGTTCCGCTCTTTTGCAAAAAATATAACTTCCAACTATACACATTAAAATATTCTGCAGAAAGCTTTATTGTCTAGTACATTTATTGGAACACCTTTTACATTAATAATAATCATTATAGGAATGTTTTAACAAAATAATCTTAAAAGTAAAACTGTTACTAAAATATAAACAACACCTAAACATATCACAAAACAATAA
This sequence comes from Scoparia ambigualis, assembly GCA_963921215.1. Classification (NCBI taxonomy): domain Eukaryota; kingdom Metazoa; phylum Arthropoda; class Insecta; order Lepidoptera; family Crambidae; genus Scoparia; species Scoparia ambigualis. The sequence continues at coordinate 54,674,809 of OY992502.1, read as the reverse complement.
TAATTATTAAGATAAGAATTAATTGTAAATAAGTATAAATATTTTGAAAATATTGTAGGACCAGTCCAATATTTGTACTGGTGTATTAATATAAAGTTAATTTTAAATATAAGTCTTGAGCACCTATTACAAGTACAGTACAAGTATTAAATAAATGCACACAAATAATATATCAAAGTTCTTCGTTCCATTCATTACCAAATTAGTATATTGGCCATTTGGTATACACAAATAATATTATTATACAATGTACAAACATTATGTATGCTTGTACTTTGTATAATAATATATATACAAAAAAACATCTTCCTGTTTTATTAAAATACTTCTGTTATGGTTAGGATGAGTATAATGCAACCAAAAACCTCAGTAATAACACCTTTGTAACAGAATGCTGAAGCTTTAGTAATTTGACATATTTTGTAATTTTTTTTACAAAATATACATACATGTGCTATCCCCGAAGGATTAGTGAGAGACTAGGCAATGGGGACAGCAAAAGCATTCCTATACCATAGTCCACTTTTCACCAAATAGCGACTGCACATGTGCTCAGTGTGACAGATGGTGAGCCCATCGCATACAAAAAAAGCTAAGTGAAAAAAGTATCTAAATTACAGAACGGCGTTTTATAATAACTACTGGCCTTAACAAGTGCTCAGATTATCTCTCAACACAGTTATACTAAGTTGCTTTGGATGCTAATTTATACACCATGTCCACATTTCTCAAAGACAAATTGTTGACCGAAACAGTAGGCTATGTGACTAGTATGTCTTTTAAATTATAAAAAATGACAAACAGATTAAATATTTGTCTTCAGTTTTAAAAATAAAGTCGCATAGCATAGGGGGTTCGAATCAAGTGTAAGATACAGCTGTGTCTATTAATCCATAAGTAGCTGCTAAAATGTGTGTCCCTATTCAATGCGTCAACTAGTTTGACTACAGAATCATACAGTCATGGAACTTTTTAACAATATTCCCTTGCGCAGTCAGAACTGAGAGCAAGCGAATATAGCCCAAAACTGTTCGACCGGGAAGTTCCTCAATGGCATGTAGAAAGAAACTACAAGGACTGTAGGGATCAATGTTACACTTGATTCAAAACCCTATTTGACCTTTAAGCACTTTTCACATTTACACCGTTGAACACATTCACTGTCACTTTGATTATCACTACACCATGTTCCGCCTTCACATAATTATCTGCGGTTCTGGCACAGATGATGCTATCGACTTGTGCGGCAACACTTGGCCGCCGTTGACGTACAGCTCGTCTTTGACAATGACGTCTTCGCCGAGAACTGTTGTATTCTCCATCCGCACCCAGCGGCCTACCACGGACTGCCAGCCGACAATGCAGCCGTCTATCCAGGCGTGCTGCCTTACGCATGCGCCGCGCAGTATGGTACTGCGTTTGATGCAGGCGCCTGTAAAAAAAAGTCGGTATACGGGCGAAAGTTTTACGTGACAACGACTTTGAGTGGTAAAATAATTTTAATGTGAATATTCATTCGTATAGTAGGAAGAAGGATGAAATAATATGGAAGGGACGCGTGCCTTTCACTTTTTATGTCTGTCTCTCTCGCTCTTAGGCGGGCTAACCATGCCCGAGTGGAAGGGACGCGTGCCTCTCACTCGCTCTCATTGTGAGCGCATAACGTGAGCGGAGCGTAACGCAGTTTCTTGAAGTGTCACCCGGCAAACCAATTTAAAAGACGTTGTCACGTCAAAAGTTAATACTTTTATACATCAGTGTATAATAATATTATACATCAGCATATAAACGAAGAAAAGGACAGAATGTTTTCTTTTTTGGAAAGCGATATAGCTGTAGGTCGCAGATGACCTTTACAGCGTAACCGGACTTTTTAGGCGGGAGAAACTTATAGATTCCTCAAGCCGTGTGACCGAATATCCGCAGATGGGTTTCTGACGGGGTGATCGCAGTGAATCAGCCACCACTTCGTTCAACCATTTTTAGGGACCGTAACGACGCGACGCACATGCCACCACCGCATAGACATGACACACTCAAGCATCTCCTATGAATGTAAGAATTATTGCATGCAATGCAAAAAATATTTTTCACAACAAAATTATTATTGAGAAATCGACCAAGTGACTTATCGACCAAGGCTGCACCTCACACCAGCTAGCATTCCAAAGCTGATTGTATCACAACAAACAACAGGAAACTAATCAAATACTTTGTAGCTTGCTTCACTGATTGATAAATTAGATAATGTGATTGTAATTTATCAGAATGTAACATCCGGAATGAATTAGGTACAGTCACGAGCAAAAATATGTAAACAATTGTAACTCTTAATACAATGGAATAAGAGTCAAAGAGTATACATATTGGTGCTCGTGACTGTACATTGAAATATTTTATTTTCACTTTATTATATTTTATTTTCTAATTTATGTTACTGTCTGTCTATGAAAAAAAAGTCGATAAGGGATGAATTATATTAGACCGGGCCGTGCACGGGGCGTGTCGTGTGCGTGGCCCGGACGGGGCACTGATTTGAGACGTTGCATACGTTTTGTATGAAGCAGTTCATATTACACGTCCGGGACGGGACGGGACACGGCCCGGTCTAATATAAAAACGAAATGTATGTAACGTCTCAAATCAGTGCCCCGTCCGGGCCACGTATACGGCACGCCCCGGTCTAATATAATTCATCCCAAACTGTGGTCTCTACATACCCCCCAGGAAGCAGGCGTGATAAATGTACATCCGAGGAAGTTTCCGGTCGACCAGTTATCGGCGATATTAGCTTCACTGAATCAAGTCGCATGTATCATGTCGACCTTGCATTAATTAAAGTCAAAAGCGTTAAAAATTTTCGACAGGTCTAAGGGCAATAACACACGGGCGGTTCTCCCGCCGCGCGCCGCGGGAATCCGCTTCTGAACCGCACTAGACACAATTAAATATTGAAGTTGTGTGCTACATACTACACTGCGCGGTTTCCCATCACGGTTCACAGAAGGAAGAAATACGACCGATCGAGCCGCCGCTGATAACCGGCGCTTTAAAACTACACGGGCGGTTTCCCGTTATTGCACTAAACATTGAATGAAATATTTCCGAAGTTAAACGATTACTTAACAATGGTTCCACCCAAACATTGCGCTTTACTTTACTTTTTGCAAGCTGCAAGCGCAGTTATCATTGGCGGATCCATGTTGAAATGAATAAAAGACAGCGATAAACCGCGTCCCGTGTAGTTAGATGGTCTGCGGCAGCTTTGTCGAGCGGATTCCCGAGGCGGGAGAACCGCCCGTGTAGTGAAAGGCATTAGGTTAGGGCTATAGCCCTAACCTAATGCCTCGGTGGCGGAGTGGTCAACGTAGCCACCCGGATTGCGGAGGATGTGGGTTCGATTCTCACCTCAGATAGTAATTTTTTCAACGTTTCATTATCTTAAAGCATCTTTGAGCGTTATTAAAGTAAACAATATTGAATATTACGAATCTATAAAGCAGTTTCTTCTTAAGTGACATATAGTGAATGTTTAAAATATTGTAAAATATTTCAACCAGTGACATAGGTACAGACAGGGAGTCGATGCATATGGAACTAGTGTTACTGAAAAACTTATTATAAATAATCATGTAAATTATTGTCTAAATAAAGGCTATTATTATTATAATATTTAATTATATAATATTTAATATTATAATGATTCGATATCTAAAAGACTCACCATCTTCGATAACAACATCAGGTCCTACGGTGACGTTTGGTCCTATCCGGCAGCCCTTGCCGATGGTCGCGGTGGGGTCAATTAGCACATTCCCAACCACCCCCGCACCATCGTACAATTTGGTTGAGTTCTTCTGTCGCAAACTTGTTAAGTACAAACACATTCCTGGAATAATATAATTTTGTATACAAACTGCGCCATAATCCGCGTGAACCTGAATCCGCGAACTTGGGATATTTTCAGTACTTTTATTTCAGTGTCACGAATTGAATAGCTTTTTTTATTATGATGTTACACAAATTATTTTGTGAGTTTTTATACCTGCTTGTTACAAGGTAGTTAAATCGTTTTAGAAAATATATTACAAGATAAATTAAAATTACAAGATATCGTACAATATGTAGTGAATAATGGTTAATTTGGTTGAATTGTTATAAAAAAGGTTTAAAAACAATTAAATTTTACCTTATTTTCGAAACTAGCTACTACCTTAAACAAAATAGACTAATAGAATAGACGCTTTTCATGACTTATTATTGCCCAAAGGAGATGTCCCATTCCCCATACATTGTCCGCCCCGCAAAAAATTATTAATGGTACTTAATCAAAATTGAATTTCTGTATTGGTTCTTCATACTGTGTTAAGAATCAACAGTAATTATTGTAGTAAATAGAGAGGTTTTAAAGATAATAAATATTTTTTATTAATTCCTTGTAACATTTGACATTGCCGCCAAAGATTTTATTACAATTCATATTTTTAAACATAGAAAAAGCAAAGGGATTAATCTCATACAGACTTAATAGCTACTACCTTAAACAAATTAGACTCTAATGGAATAAACACTTTTCATGACTTTGCCCAAAGGAGATGTCCCATTCCCCATACATTGTCCGCCCCGCAAAAAAATATTAATGGTACTTAATCAAAATTGAATTTCTGCATTGGTTCTTCATACTGTGTTAAAGCTCAACAGTAATTATTGTAGTAAATTGAGAGGTTTTAAAGATAATAAATATTTTATATTAATTCCTTGTAACATTTGACATTACCGACAAAGATTTTATTATAATTCATATTTTTAAACAGGAACAGCAAAGGGATTAATCTCATACAGACTTCATATTATGTGATACGTAATTTGTGCTTAGCACAATTAGCATAAGTTTTCAAATAAATGCTGTCTAGTAGTGACAACTTAATCCTTTAATTTGCGAACTTTACCTTTTTCTTAACTTTCAAAAAATAAAATGTATATTGATTAGATAACGGATAAAATGTTACTGGAAAAAAAATCAACCAGTCTCAGGAAGCTCGAGTGGGATTCGAACCCACGACCTTTGGATTGCCGGTCCACTGCTCTAACCGCTGAGCTACTGAGACCCCAGAAGACTCGCTGAATTTTTCCTAGTAGTTTGATTACGCTGCAAGCCAGCGGTATTACGTCACTGTGAAGTCTACCCTCACATTCGAAAGAAATACTATTGCAAGTATTTAACAATCGATAGACGTAATTGCTTATAAATATCTTTATTATTGAAATTTTGCATTCACAATGCTATATAGATAACGGATAAAATGTTACTAGAAAAAAATCAACCAGTCTCAGGAAGCTCGAGTGGGATTCGAACCCACGACCTTTGGATTGCCGGTCCACTGCTCTAACCGCTGAGCTACTGAGACCCCAGAAGACTCGCTGAATTTTTCCTAGTAGTTTGATTACGCTGCAAACCAGCGGTATTACGTCACTGTGAAGTCTACCCTCACATTCGAAAGAAATACTATTGCAAGTAATTAACAATCGATAAAGACGTAATTGCTTATAAATATCTTTATTATTGAAATTTTGCATTCACAATGCTATATAGATAACGGATAAAATATTTACTAGAAAAAAATCAACCAGTCTCAGGAAGCTCGAGTGGGATTCGAACCCACGACCTTTGGATTGCCGGTCCACTGCTCTAACCGCTGAGCTACCGAGACCCCAGAAGACTCGCTGAATTTTTCCTAGTAGTTTGATTACGCTGCAAGCCAGCGGTATTACGTCACTGTGAAGTCTACCCTCACATTCGAAAGAAATACTATTGCAAGTATTTAACAATCGATAAAGACGTAATTGCTTATAAATATCTTTATTATTGAAATTTTGCATTCACAATGCTATATAGATAACGGATAAAATGTTTACTAGAAAAAAATCAACCAGTCTCAGGAAGCTTGAGTGGGATTCGAACCCACGACCTTTGGATTGCCGGTCCACTGCTCTAACCGCTGAGCTACCGAGACCCCAGAAGACTCGCTAAATTTTTCCTAGTAGTTTGATTACGCTGCAAGCCAGCGGTATTACGTCACTGTGAAGTCTACCCTAACATTCGAAAGAAATACTATTGCAAGTATTTAACAATCGATAAAGACGTAATTGCTTATAAATATCTTTATTATTGAAATTTTGCATTCACAATTGATTGATTAGATTTTTTTTATTTATAAGGTAAGGCTTAAAAATCCTGAAAATGTCGTCAATTATTACAAAATGGCAGATGTAGTAGATAGGAAATGACGTAAGTCTAACTTTTTATACGTTATTTTCAACATAATATAAAACACAGCTAATTATAAAGTATCTATATAAATATACGTTTACTATAAATTAGACTGCAATTTCCTTAAATTATGTTTATCAGGTGGCACACTATTTTTCACTATCGAAACATAAAACGTCTCTTGGGCAGAAACGGGTCATCTCCTTTATTTAAGGTCAACATACCCACACAATTCATTGAAGGACTAGTACTGTGTATCAAATCATTTTGTGTTTGTTTTTATAGTGGAAAGTTGTTAATTTTGTTTTTAGTTTTAATTTTCAAATAGGTACTTATATTTGATATGTTATGATATTTCAAATGTTGTGTACGCCTGTATTAGGTACCTCTAAGTATAAGTTATAATTTGTAAAATGTTTTGCTTAATGTTTCATATGTATACAGTTGGTGTACTTTTTCCATAAATAAATAAAAATAAATTAGTAGTGTGTATCAAAATCAGTGAAAACAATACACTCTGTCAAAACCAGCAAAAACAATGATTATGAAGAACAAATTGGAAAGTTAAGAAAGAACTATTACTTTTAGTATTTACCTGTTAAGAAGTCTTTTGGTTGTCCCACATCCATCCAGAAGCCTTGTAACTCCATAGCATGTAACTGTCCGTCTTTGGCCATAAATGGGAATACCTCCTTCTCAATAGATGTTGGTCGTAGTTCTATCCTACTCAGCACAGATGGATTCAATATGTACATGCCTGAAATGTGCATTTAAAACATTTTTTTTTATAAATAAATAAATAAACTTTTTTACACTCACACCAATTATCTAGCCCAAGAGAAGCTTCATTATGAAACTCGTTAAATGGTTACTAGACAACGGATAAACATACTTACAATACATACTTATTATACATAGAAAACACACAGACCCGAGACAATTTAGAAAAACAATAGTTTCTAAATTGACCCGGCCGGGGATCGAACCCCGGACCTCAGAGATGGCGACACCATGAAAACCGGTGTACAAACCACTCGACCAAGGAGGTCGTCACATTAAAGTGTTTATCAGCTTTTTATGGGCAAATCTATTTAGCCATCAAAAGCAATGTCTGTCAGATGTTGCACCATACATCGTCTGCTATAGGCAAAGGGCGATGGATGATCATGATGATGATGTGTGTGAAGGCGATATAATCCCTAAAATGTGTTACATTTGAAGTGTGCATGTGCAAATTATATGCCTTATACGTACCAGCATTAATTTTGTTTGAAATAAACTCCTGAGGTTTCTCAATAAAGCTTTCTATCTCACCATCTTCTTTGTATAGTACAACACCATACTTTGATGGCTCCTCTACTTTCGTAACTACTATTGTTCCTTCCTGAAAATAAAGAAAATTTAAAATTATTTACTTATAATAAATTAAGATAAGAGATAAAATAAGTATAAAATTTTATTATCCAAGACATAAGCATGTAAAAGCCTTAATCTTGTTAGTAGTGTCATATAAATCGAAGAGTATAACTAAAGGGTCAAAATGATCCCCCCATATTATATGTGAAATAAGTTTATGTAGGTATGTTCTAGTCCTGTTTTAAGTTTCTTTTCTGTTTTAATCAAATAATATTTACAGAGTTAGTTGAAAACATACTCTAACTAAGTACATTAAGTTTTATTTAGTAATTACATTTTAGTGGTCAACCAATATTTTGTTTTTGAACTACATAATAGGTATCATCATCAGCCTATAAACGTCCCACTGCTGGGCACAGGCCTCCCACGTGAACAATAGCACGTGGGGATATTGGGCCATAACCCACCACGCTGGCCCAGTGCGGGTTGGTGGGTTTTAACGGCTGTTATCTTACGACAACAACCGGGACCAACGGCTTAACGTGCCTTCCGAAGCACGGAGGAGCTCGAGATGTTTTTAAATTTGGTCACCCATCCAGCGACCCGGCATTGCGAAAGTTGCTTAGCGAGCAAGTTCGCAAGCCGAACGCGCTAGCCGCTGCGCCATCGAGCTCCTCTCATAATAAACATAACATAATAGGTATGTTTATTATCAACCTTTGAATGTCCCACTATTATATTGGAGCAAAATTGAATGAAGAATGTTTATAATCTCTCCCAAAAAACAGTAAAAATCCAAGTGACAGTAGATATTTGCACAGAGTATTTTAAATAATATGTTTACAAACATTTTTTAATCTAATTTGGTCCTAATATAGGCTCAATACAGTGCATATTTATGGGGAAATTGAACTATAACCCAGTGTGTCACTACACACGTAATAAAAACAACCATACTGTTATATCCTTCAAGTAGGTATGCTATTATCAGAACTTCAGATAGCAGTTAACTATGAATCATATTGATAAGGAAATATAGCCCGAATTAATAACTGCATTGAAAATAATAATTTTACAAAATCATAAAGACAGTAAGAGCTCCTCCTCCTTGGTCCTGGTTTTAAATAGCAGTTGTTAACCATTTAACGGGCACAACAAGTTGAGTTTATATTGGTCTTCAGCCTTATTTTAAGAGTATAAATTTCAAATTAAGATGTCCAATATATCGACATAGCCCTTTAAAAGACACTTTAACCCACCTTGGTCCATTATATTGGGTTATGGAATGATCTCCCCATGATCATGGAAAGTTTAAACCCAGCATTGGGATGTTTATCGGCTGATGATGATGATGAAAAGCACTATCTCTTTACTAAATACTCAATGATAATAATAATTATGGTTTAAACATGTTTGCAGAACATAAATACTCAGTATTTTAGTAATTCATCCATAGATTTAGGATGTACAAAATCCACAAGGTGTGGGAGCGAGAAATCCTCATCAAGTTCCAATCGCCCGAGAGCAAAAGAGACAGTAAATGAAGTACCGTTATGTCAATGTTTTCTCGCGAGTAAGAGGCCATAGCGTCCCAGTCTATTCTATATCGCGGTGAAATTCGTGCATTTTTATATAAATTCTTTGATTTAACATTAAGAGGGTTTACGCATTTCGGTTTCCCATACAAATTTCCAAGTCGAAATTTTTAAAAACCACTAAGGCAATTTTAATGAAACTTTGCATGCTAAAGTAAAATACAGGGATCTAAATAGTTTGTTGAAAACATTTTCAAAAAACGTTTATTTAAGTGAGTTATTGCGATTTTAAACTTTCCATAGTGGACTTTAAATCGCAATAACTCAGTTAAAAAACGTTTTTTAAAAATCTTTTCAACAATCTATTTAGATCCCTGTGTTTTACTTAGGCATGCAAAGTTTCATCAAAATTGGCTTAATAGTTTTTAAAAATATCGACTTGGAAGTTTGTATGAGAAACCGAAATGCGTAAACCCTCTTAAGAATATTAAATGTGCAATTATGGTGACATGTTCTGTACGTGAATGTGACGTTACAGGACGAAATAACCTGAATCAATACACTTTACATTTGGGTCATTCTCATAAGGACAGATTCTCAAAAGGACAGATTGTCAAAAAACCAAAAATGGTACAGGTGCACACATAAATTAATAGAAGGAAATATCTCGCACACTGTCCTACAAACCTACCAGCTTGTACCTACTATGGATAACTGATAAAATACATCAATAGGTTTAACGAAAAAAAAAAAAAATATATATGTATAACGAATTAATTATTATTAAAATAAATAAATAAATAAAATAAATAAATCTTTCCTACAATCACACCAATTATCTAGCCCAAGAGAAGCTTCGAAGAAACTCGTTAAAAGGTTACTAGACAACGGACAAACATACTTAAAATACTTAAATACATACTTATTATACATAGAAAACACCCAGACCCGAGACAACTTAGAAAACCATAATTTCTAAATTGACCCGACCAGGGTTCGAACCCGGGACCTCAGAGATGGCGACACCATGAAAACCGGTGTACAAACTACTCGACCAAGGAGGTCGTCAAATATGTTTTTTTATATAAATTACTATTAATAATTATATTTTTTTTTAATTAACCTCTAATTTTTTCTCTGAAAATAATAAAATAATAACTTTAAGTGCTTACGTGTACTCTTGTCCTTTTGAGAATCTGTTCTCATGAGAATCTGTCCTTATGAGAATGACCCTTACATTTTACCAACATAATGTAGGTACTTATCTTTTTTGTTACATCCCTAAGCCGTCATTGTGTATCTTGTACATCCTAAATCTATGAATTCATCACTATGCACTACCGTCTGCATGGTGATTTAACCACTACCCATCAGTTGTAGGGATCACTAGATTTCAATATAATAATAAAATAAACTTTCCTACACTGACACCAATTATCTAGCCCAAGAGAAGCTTCATTATGAAACTCGTTAAATGGTTACTAGACAATGTATAAACATACTTAAAATACATACTTAGAAGAAAACACCTAGACCCGAGACAATTTAGAAAAACAATTTTTTGGGACCCCAGAGGTGGCGACACCATGAAAACCGGTGTACAAAGCACTCGACCAAGGAGGTCGTCATCAGGTCGTTAATATCAGAGACGTTTCCCAGCAGTGGAACAGTTATAGGCAATTCTTTACTATATTTTACAACTAGGTACCTGATAAGCACACACTTTCCTTATCAATAAAAGGACTTAGAGAATATTGTTCTATGATTTAATAACTAATTAGTTAACAAACCTTTCCATGGCTCCTGTGGTATTTAGCCAACTCTTTGAAGGGAAAGTCACAGATGACATCAGAATTGAGAACAAAGAAGGGTTCAGGACTAGCGCTAAGCAGCTCTCTTGCAAGAGCTAGGGGCCCGGCGGTACCAAGTGGCTCTGTCTCATGTGAGAAGGTAAGAGACACTCCAAGTTTTGAGACTTGCTCAGTGAGCTCTTTCTCCATGTCTTCAGCACGGTAGGACACGGCAAGTATTACCTACAACATTTAAAATCTTAATAGTTCTGGATGGTAAATAAAATTGTTAATAGCCTATTTTTTGGCTTTTATTGTATATTATTTATTTATTAACGAGGTACATACCTGGGTAACACCGGCCTCTACCAACGCTTCAATCTGATGCATCAGAATAGGTTTGTTGGCAAATTCAACGAGGGGTTTTGGCCTGCTCAAGGTTAACGGTCTCAAGCGTGTACCATAGCCACCCACTAGAATAAGTGCTCGTATCTCTCCCAGTTTTTTGTCCGAACCGCACATCTTTGTTGCCTTTTATTCAATCAATGATTATAAATAATAAAAAAACACCGACCGGGACAGGACACTATACAAATCTTAAAAAGCGTATATATCTTACTACGTGGCGGGTATGCCGACAGTTGCGGATTGTTAACAATGTGAGATACGTACGACTGCCGCTAACGAATAAATATTGATAATTAACACACTCTGACCAGCTATATCATTTAATTGTTAAAAATGCAATGTATATAGCGCAAACAAACAGACAAGACAATAAATTATGTAGGTAGATATGATAAGTACCTAGTAACAAGGTACACGTACACGTCAGTCAGACAGACGTCACCGGACACAGGTAATAACAATCAACAACAGAAAATCCATGATCTCATGAGAAAATCCTAAGACTAAGTCAAGAATATTTATTATTCTTAAATTCTTGATAGATTATCGGATAGTTTTTAGTAAGTCGGAGAAAGTATGAAGTTAATGTAGTAATTTTAAAATTATAAAACATTACAAACTGAACATCATTGCAATAAATAATCACAGACATATATATTGTCTGTGTAAATAATAAATAGTTTTATACTCTTTGGTTCAGCAAGGAATGCTGCTCTGCTCATACCATTGAGATAGATACTATAGAGGCACAGTATAAATTTAGCTCATATTTATACTGTGATAGAGGTAACTTCGATGTGCAAAATTTTCACACATGCACATAAAAAGGGGCCTATGTGTGCGTTACTAAAATGTTGCCAGCTTACAGTTGTCACTCCCTAAATATGGGTAAATTTTATACAATGTTAAGAACAAATACCATGATTGTCTCGACCGCTCGACATAACACCTCTTATTTTTGTGTCGGATGTAGAATGGTAAGGATAAAAGAAACGAAAACATAAAATAAACAACAATGTATTGTGGATGAAATATCAATCAATCTTTGAGAAATTTTATACAATATAAAATAAAATAATACGTGAAGCCAAATTATAATAGGTAACTCTTATTTATGAAACAATCCGTGGCCTAAATTGTTTCTTTCTAACATTAATTTCAACGTAAGTTTAACTTTTAATCGCTGTTTTTAATTATGGATCAATCTGGCAAAGTCAAGATTATTTCAGTGAAAAAGATGCATTGCTGCTTTGGTTCTAATGTTTCTTCAGTACTGCAACTACTGCACGATTAAACAACCTGTAACATAAATACTTCATCTTAATTTTGTGGAATACCGAAAATTCATACTAAAATAAAGGAGAATTTTGCGAAATCGCGGTCACTGATAAACTAATAGAGAAGTTAAAACAAACAAAATTTTTGATGTTATGGGAAAAATATATAAAATAATTAAAAAAATGCAAGTTTTGACACCAAAATCTCAGAAGCGACACACTTTATGATTTGTCATACTTACTTCTAGATTATTTTTATTGTCAGTATTCAAGTCCTCAATAGTATTCGTGTTATCAAGTTTTGATAAGTGGCTGCGATTTCGCTAAGATTTCATTTTTCTTTATTTTTATGTCTCCATTATCATTTTTATGAGTTTTTCATCTTTTGGAAATCTAAAATAAATAGAAAATAAACGATAATTTACACTAGGCTGGCTTGATTCTGGTGAGGCCCCTAAAACCTTAAAACTAAATTTATTATTTTCTACCACGCTCAGTCTAACGCTCGAATAGATAGGAAAGGTAAAAAGTACAGGTGGATATAATTTAATTAGATAATTTATTTTATGCTATTCGTTCCATACTAAAACCTAAGTATTTTTGGGGTAAACTTTGCCAAGTACCTGACAATACTGATTACAGGTTATGTTGAAATAATTTTATGAAATTTCCGTATTAAATAAAAGCACACATATTTAAGACTAGAATTAGAGATTTACAATCATTTATTAGCATGTTCAATAGAAACAAATCAAATATTGTATGGTAAATTGCTAATAATCATCACGAAACCAGATTAACAAAACTTACGTAAGAAACGATATTCCAGGCACTTGCCACTCACTTCTATTACTGCAATGTTTGACTGAACAACTTGTTGTTCAATTAAGCCCAACGGAATAATATGTACACTTATAATATTCACTTATTCAACTAAAAAAACAAATAAATAATTGGTAAGGTAAAATAATGACAGCGATTTGTTTGGGGCCAAGTGTCGCTGGATCCATGTAAAACGTTGCACAGTTCATCCTATGTTTTGTCTTTCTTTTACTTATGGTAAACATGATGTGCCGAAACGGAACAAAAGCAGTAATGGATTAAGGCAGAAAGAGATAGCAATCTTATGCTCTCTCTATAGTTATAGATTCAATGGCTTATACTCATACAGTTTTTGCATATCGTAGGGTGACAAGTAAAACTCATTAATTGCATTATGAGCTAACGAGAGATAATGAGAATTTAAACATATTTTTTATTAAAAATCAGTGTTTGCATCTAAATCTTTGAAATGGTGGTGACTATTAAAATAAAGGATATCTTACTTAACCGAAAATAAATTTTATAAAAAAGTTCACAACTCTTTTAGTAATTAATAAAAATGTACCTAAGGAGTTTTACCTGTCTGTAGGTATCTCCTGTACAGATATTTAATGAAACTACAAAATGTTATTAGATTAAAAATGTCTTAAAAAAACAACTATTAATTTCAATTATCATCACTCTTATCATCACTATCATCAAATGAAGCACGCAATCTGAGCCACCACTTGATGATGGCAAACTTTTGTACCATTGAATTAGTTCCTCTGGTATTTGACAAGCATTGCACAGTTTGACAAGGTCTCCTTTTTTGCTGCAGACAAAGGTAGCAAATTGTGACGTGTGACAGACGAATGATGTCATTCAAAGAATAATGGCGGGCAATGCGGCCAGCGCTCCGTGCACAGGACTGCCAGGGGTGGCCGCGGGTGTCTCCCGGTGCGCCACAACGACAATGATGGGGATGATACTGGGGGCGCCAAGACGCAGGGCAGTGGCCAGGCGAAAAGTACTGCGGACTAGCACAGTACTCGTGTTCAATGAGGGTAGCCTGTAACCAAAGACCCGACTCCCATCTGCCTACAGCTAAAAAGCGGCCACGCTGTGCGGAAAAAGAAGACTTGTTGATAATGTTATTTCGCAACAGTTCGCAGAGAAGCCCGTCCCAAAGCCTTTGGGAGGAGGTGTTGGCTGGACGATCAGAACACGGGCAAAGATGTCTCGGGCATCAGTCTGTACGAGATTGGTATGGCTCTCAAGCAGCTTAGGAACAGCAAGGCATCGGGTGCTGACGGAATTACGGCTGAGCTTCTGAAAGCAGGCGAAATACCGGTACTCGCAGCTCTTCAGAAACTACATAATTCTGTCGTACTCGGAGGTAGAACGCCAGAAGTGTGGCATGACAGTGTAGTTGTGTTGTTTTTTAAGCTTTATAAGCTGTTCTCGAGAGTTTTAACTAATCGTCTCTCACGCAGGTTTGATGACTTTCAGCCAATTACACAAGCCGATTCCACCTGGATTCCACGCAGGCATCAAAAAGGAATTAATTGACGTTCGTTCCAGTATTTTGTTAATAAGTGGTAGGGAAGCATGGACCGAGGACAAGAACGCCGGGAGGGAAACGTCAGTAGTTTTACGGATACCCAGGCCATCGAATCTAAATATTGGAAATGATGCTTGGGTCCAAGAGCGGTCGTAGAAGTTAATGTTTAAAATGGAAGAGAGTGTAAGTTTTAAGGTGCTATCTAAGCTGGCAAGAAGGTCAGAGAACTTCCACAGCTGACAACACTGACATAGGTACGTTAACTTAAGAACGAAAAGGGAATAGCGTATTAAAGTAAAAAGCCATGTGACTGTTAATTTTGAAAAGGCGGACTAATGTATCATTAAAATTTTGTAATTTTGCTGTTATAAAATTTTGGAAGGAATCACACACGTTTATGTATACTTTGGTTGCAATAAAACTGACAAACTTTAATTTAATTGACACACTTTATAACTTTAATAGGTACGAGTATTTACAAGTTCATTATTCTGTTTTTGAGCTTCTTTTAATGATAAATCAACCATTAATTTACCCCTTGAATTATTCTTATTAATAATTCTCTAATAGTATTCACTTTTCTCCTAAGTATCGAACGAAAAGCCGCGAAACGAATAATACTGACATTGACATTAGTGACGTGCGGTAGTTGCCAGCTTCACTACGTTGCCAGCACAATGTCATTAAGTACATAATGAATTTTACCTGCCTGTAATTTTGTTCATAGTAGTAGATAATGACAATTTAAATGTTTTAAATGGCAAAAATGGGGAAGTATGTTCTTAGTGACTTTTTCTTGCAAACGGATAAGCTAAAATAATAAACTTAGTGCAAAAAAGTAATTTTCCCAAAAATTGTACTTAGTGAGTTTTTCTTGTCACCCCACGATATAGCCAAACCATTCTCAATTTGCAGGTGGTATAAAATCTAATAACAAATAACAGATAATAAACCGATTTAACTAGAATACAATAATTATTAAAAAAACGTTAAATCTCATGTTGTAAATTATCGATTAGATTAAAATAAAATATTGACGGCCTTGCAACATTAATAAAATGTCAATTAAGTTACGTAATAATTCTTTCTTGGCGGGAAAGTGAAGCGTCATGTCTTTAGTTTTGTTTTATTTTACAATATTTGTGTTTTTTCGAACATTAATGTGAAATAATAGTGGATTATTAACCGTTAAGTGTTTGTGAACGTGCATGAGTGTTGGCAAATGAAACAAAACAGTGCAACATTACTTTTCAAATTCTCTCAAGTAGTCCGCGTGAGACCTCAGTAAAGTCCCACATCTTTACTGAGAACTCAAGGGGTTTGGGGAACATCATTTATCATTCATCTTAATCACCACTCATTATCATCAAGGGAAAAAAACAAATAAAAAACTAATGACTAGGCAGTATGGCTCAGACCTTAGCCTGTTCCTTCATGGAACAAATATATTTATAAAAAAAAAATAGTTACGTAATGGCTGGCATTCTGTCAGTGTCACAAAATTTTTGATTCTCTTCCTTCCATCCATTTATTCTAGTTCTACAATGGCTGTCCCGGTACGGATTTTGGCTAGATTTAAAGGTAGATAAAACGTTTTTGGGTCCACAATTCCATTATCATGCATTTAAATTTTATAGAGAACTTTCGTCTTAGTAACACACTTTCGGTCACAACTTTTTCAATTCCTACATTTCTGTGATGATTCTTAACCTTGTAGTTAGTTTGACACCTATTTCATGACTTAAAATACTTTTTTATGTGGTCTTTCAAATGTCTGAGATATCAGTTAACAAATAAAATATTCTTTAAGTATTGGTAACTAATTAGTCCAATCAATGGTTTTGATACCAATGTCGTTTTCATTAGGCCTAGTTTAACCGAGACCTTCATCTAAAAATACGGCATCTATTTACAGTGGCGTTTTTTTCTTATAGAGTACATTATGTAAAGACTATTATATTTATTCATCCGCAAAATGTAAATGTGAATCTCGTGAACAATTGATTACTGACCTTTGATACTGGCATGAAATAGACTATACTAACCTTAGCAGTAAAGGTTGTTAAAGTTACCTCTTTCATTTATAATGTCAAAAATGGCAATATAATATTGATTTATATTTTTTAATCTTTTAGATGGATTGAAATTAAGTAATGTCAGATTTCAATCTGGCACTCCTTATGCGGAAACTAGAAAAAACTTAGTACTGACAAAGGAAACTAAAGTCATAGTCCAAGGGTTCACGGGCAAACAGGGAACTTTTCACAGTCAGCAGGCACTAGACTATGGCACAAATGTGGTTGGAGGAGTGTCTCCTAAGAAAGCGGGGACTGAGCATCTCGGGAAGCCAGTATTTGGAACGGTGAAAGAAGCTAAGGCTGCTACAGGGGCACACGCTAGTGTCATCTATGTGCCACCACCAGGAGCAGCAAAAGCTATATTAGAAGCGATTGAAGCGGAAATTCCATTGATTGTTTGCATCACAGAAGGAGTACCACAGCATGTAAGTGTTTGTTTTGTGTAATTGTTTGTTTGTAATGGCATCTTGTGTCAGAAGCAAAGATCCACTATGGAACGCAGAATAGCAATTGTTTTATTACCCACCAGCTAAGGCTTTCTACATAAGTTTCCCCAAACATACTATATGCGTGTTTACTTATTTATTATAATAATATTATAAAGAGGAAAGATTTGATTGTTTGTTTGTATTGAATAGGCTCCGAAACTACTAGACTGATTTAAAAAATACTTTCACCGTTGGGAAGCTACACTATCTCCGAGTGACATAGGCTATATTATATTTTCAAAAATTAGGGATCCTTACTAAAACTCTAATCAATTTCTTACATTGCGTGCACTACAAAAACATGATAGAACAAATGCGATGTAGGCGTTGTCACTGGGGTACGGGACAGGAGTCATTTTGAAAATTCGTCATGGGGTACAGGGTCTACACTAATGAAGTCGTCGGCGGTCTGCTAGTTTATTATTAAAAGCTGATAGTATCAAACTACTAGTGTAGAAAGAAAATGTTAAGACTTATATAACAACAAGATATTTGTTCTGAATGTTGTTTATGAATAATAGCTTTTTATCAAATCAAACCTTGAACTTGATATGGGATTGATTATATTAACTTGTAAATAAGAAGGCAGTGAATACTTTAAACATAACATCTTAAAAAATTTGACAAAAACCGAAAACTTTTTCTTACAGGGATATAGATTCGAAGATTATTTCTATGTTTAGATCCATTCAAATATGTTTATAGGATTGTTGTTAGATTTGAATTATTTAATAAGATAATTGGCCCAGAAGTAAAACAGAAATAGCTAATAATAATGAGTGCATAGTGGAGCAAATAATAATGTTAAAACAATTAATTTGTGGTAATATTGGGTTCTAATCCACAAAGTAGGACAAATGCAGGTTTTTACAGAGCTCATAAATAGTACACTAGCCTGCAGCTTCACTAGGGTTAATTTTTCCTAGCTAGCTACATCTATCTCTATACTAAAAATCATCAAAACTGGTTCAGTGGTAAAATGCAAAAGCTTAACAAACAAACACACTCGCTTTCGCTTATAACAGGATAACAATTAATTAAACAATTGTTTCCGACAGTGAATATAAGCGGGATCTTAAAAAATCATAGGTAATCCAAATTCTTTAAATGCCATGTTTATTATGCATTTTCTCATATCCTGTGGCTTCATATTTTCAGGACATGGTACGTGTAAAGCACGCTCTACTCAGGCAGAACAAGTCCCGATTGGTGGGCCCCAACTGCCCCGGCATCATTGCCCCTGAGAAGTGTAAGATTGGCATCATGCCCGCTGCTGTCCACAAGCATGGTTGCATCGGTGTTGTCTCACGATCTGGAACCCTCACTTACGAGGCTTGTCATCAAACTACTGAAGTAAGTATGTTTATACAAGTTATTAAAGTACATAATTGGTTTTGAATCTTAAATGTGTGTTGTTTTATTATAATACAAGATCGCTCCTTAGATTGCATTAGTTTGTATACTTACCAAGATAGCTGAATATCATATTATAATATACAAGTTGGTCCCAACTTAAAATAAAATTGATTAAATTTTGACATTATCTATCTCTATTTAACAATGTTTATCAATAGTGTAGTAAATTTTGATAGCCACTACCATATATATTATTATGTTAATCTTACAGAAATGTGTTGATTTTGGTCAGATAAAAACACAATGTTTTTTAAATTTAAAAACAAAGGTTAAATTGTTAATATCTGTCTGCACATATTAATGTCCAAAAAGGTTGTAAGTTTATTTAGGTACGTAATATTTGATTATTTGCATTAAAAAACGTTCAAATAAACTCAAAGATAACGAAACGTTGAAAAACGTTCGTCGGTCTAACCAATACCTCGGTGGCAGAGTGGTCATCGCAGCCGCCCGGATTGCGGAGGACGTGGGTTCGATTCCCGCCTGAGGTAGACATTTTTTCAATGTTTCTTTATATTTGAGTTTCTTTAGGTATAATAATTTCAATTTTGTAACATAATTCTTTGCTTTGATAGCCGATGGAGTTTTCTGTTTAGTGAAAAGAAGCAAAATCTCTAGCAACTCATAAACATGCTGTGTAGTTATTGAAGCTATGTCATTTTCTTGTAGGTATGTTAAATTTGATACGGCCTTACACATCATATTTCACTATCTTTTGTTATCTCTTGTGTGTGTAACAATACCTACCTATTTTTTGCCACAACATGATTTATCTTACCACCCATAAAGATTATTTTAACGGGAGCTATCACTATTTATTTTGTAAGTAAGTACAAATCTACTTACTGCTTGACGTTTCTGCGGCCGTGGTCACAAGCAAACTCATGTCACAATGTTTTTACTTACAAAATAAATTGTGTTAGGTCCCGTTAAAGTAGTTTTAATGCAATGCAACGCAATAGTTTAAAGTCTTATCACCCATTAAGAATTAACCAAATGGTATTTTCTTTATTTTTCAGACTGGTTTGGGCCAAACCCTCTGTGTTGGTATCGGTGGTGATCCATTCAATGGAACGGACTTCATTGACTGCCTTGAGGTGTTCTTAGCCGACCCGGAAACTAAGGGAATCATTCTCATTGGCGAGATTGGTGGGAACGCGGAGGAGCTGGCATCAGACTATCTTATCCAACACAATACTGTAAGTATTATATTCAGCAACTTCGATAAACATACTGCCGTGTAGCTTTCTTCACATAGGAGAATGTGAGATATTTTAGTTTTAGTCAAAAGTGGTTTTGTTGAAGGACTATGTTTATAGGTAAAGTGTCCCTTAGGTGATGTAGTCACAAGTCAGACGTAACATAATCTGAATAAAAAGATGCTTCTGATCAACGCAGGTGAACCTGTGTTGATCAAAAGTATCTTTCACAACCAATCAATGTGAGAGCGTATTGTCTGATTAAAATAGTACCTACTCAAAACTAATTTAGACTAACATGGTTTTCACTGTAACTTCAGATAATCTGTTTTAGAAAATACATTCAACATACAACACGTTATTGATTTTGTAGTAGAAAATTGCTAATAATTATTTTTATTTTTTTTAAATACCGGTACTTATTTTATTCTTTGTTTCCATACAGAGCAAGGTAATCGAATGAGACACTCCAAGAGGTTTATTTGAGTTATTTTATCATAGTTATCTAGCACGTATTGCTTGTTCCATGTCATTTATTTTAGTTGTAGTAAGTACTGTAATCTATCTACCTACATCATTATTTTGATTGATTTCATTACGATTTTGTAAGTGCAACATGCATCTTGTTAATGTTATTTCTTGCAATATCGATCTGTCTTATCATGAATTTTATCTACCATGCTGAGACTCATATTGACATTAAGATTATTACGAGCACATTTTACATTCCATTAGTTCGTCAGAGTTATGAGCCAGGATGAGCGCTCATCTTGGCGTGGCAGCCTTTTTTCTCTGAAACGGAAGATCTGATTACACCAAAAATTTGTCGGTCCACCGTTCAAAAGTTATAAGGGGTTCAAGGCGGCCCCGCCAGGATGAGCCCTCATTCTGGCGTGGCCACCTGTATCTCTGAAACTACGGGTTGTAGCGAAGATCTGATTAAACCAATAATTTATTTATAATTTGTCGGAATTTGTTGACAAACGCCAGAATTTGTCGGTGCTTCTATGAAAAGTTATATCAACTTCTTTTTTTTTCCATAGTAAATGTACAATCGCGTACATGAAGCTTATTGATATTGTGAATAAACGACTTGAAAGGTATAAAGAGTGCAAGTAAGTAGGTATATGAGAGTCAATCGTATACATTATGGATGAAAATGAAACAAAATCTTACTAATATTATTAATGTGAAGTTAGAATGTTTCTTACTCAATCACGCTTCAACCACTGGACGGATCGGAATGAAACTTAATACAATAGGTTAGGACATATAATACTTTTCTCTCGGCATTCCCACGGGAACGGGAACCACTCGAGTAAACCCCGGGCGGAAGCTAGAATTATACAATTATACATGACATTAATTTACTGTCGCCAAACGAAAAAAGTAAACTGGTAGTTAATTTATAAAAAGGCTCGTCTTAATGCTGTTCAATTCAATAACCTATTCGTAGACTGAAGGGAAAGTTTTTCGATAATGATGGATCATGAAATGCGGTCCACGTTTGTTTTTTACTCTGTGCTTAACAAAAAATATATACATAAAGGATAATGGCCAAAAAAAACCCAGGCCCGGCGGAAATAAAACTTATCTCAGATTTTTACTAAAAATGTGTCATTAAATACTGCATATTTGGAATCGCCGAAATATTTTTTTAAAAGTGTGAATTTGATTTTCGAAATTGGAAAAATATATTTAAATTAAAATTAGTAAAATTATTGTGTTTATCTGACTAGCTTCCGCCTTCGGTTCAGTCAGCGGTGTTAATCCTGGTCCTTATCTATCTACCTACCTACCTAGTTTCATTCAAATCAGTTGACTTGTTGAGACGTAAAAGCAGAAAAACATCCTAACATTAAAATATCAAACCATCGTTATTTTCACATTTAGAATATTACTTAGGTGTGATGTGATTATTACTGATACCTATATATGTATATTACCAAAAAAATCATTTTATTTTATACATTGATGACTTCTGCTTCTACTTTAATAATAGTAGTGGTGGTAATATATAAACTGTAGAAAAATATTTGGATTATACTGCTAAACACCCATTTCAGCAATTTAATGATCCTTTTACTGTAACATTAATATGACCTCTGTAAACTTTCATAGCAATTTTAGACATTTAGTAAAATATTTCGGCGATGTCACCTATGCAGTAATTAATTACTCAACATTACCATTATTTTGAGGTACATTTTTTTGCGCCGGGCTTGGGTTTAAATTTCATACTACGTGACCATTGTCCTTTAATTTAATTTTGTAACGTTCATGAATAGAACAAAGGCTACTTTCATTAAACGCCTATATTAAGTAAGTACGTACTAATATTAAGTACTTGTTTCCGCGGTTACCGTTTCCGTGAGATTGCCGGGGATAAAAAAGTATCCTATTTTGTTAAACCTCTCGTAACGTTCTTAATTCTCCATACAACTATCATTAACATTGGATTACGTATATTGTCGATGTATAGTGTTATAGAGAAAGAAACTTATCCAGCTGATAAAATGTTACCAAATCAAATTAAAATGTCACCCAAGAAACAACGAGATGACAACACATTTTTTAAAATAGCTGTATTATAATCTATTAGGCTAATAAATATTATCTGGGGGTTGAAAAATCGATAAAACAGTTAACAAATTTTAACATAACGTGTATTTAAAATAATTTCATAAATAGTCTAATTTACGACAGGAAAATCAAGGCCATCAGGTAGGTAACGCTTCTTAAGGCTTTTTTCAAACAATGTCATGCATTGATTATGTGCATCCGATAAAGAGTCAGCCATACGCACACACACACATATCAAAGTTCCGACAAATTATTGGTGTAATCAGATCTTCGGTTTCAGAGAAAAAGGTGGCCACGCCAAGATGAGCACTCATCCTGGCGGGGCCACCTTGAACCCCATATAGGTAACTTTTGAACGGTGGTCCGACAAATTATCTGTAAAGTCAGATTTCCAGTTGGTGATGGGGGCTACGCCAAGATGAGCCACACGGCATTTGGCCTTTATTTAACCCGATAGTAGCTAAGTGACGATAAAGCCAAATATAGAACTATTCTACAGGATAGAAAGGTCAACTGAGAAACGGCTCTCCTATCTTAGACCGTTTCAACACAACAACGTTGCTCACATTGTCTCTATGATAGACCTAAGTGCTCGGCCAGAGTGCACACACGGGCGCGGCGCGACGTACTCAAATATATGAATATGAAATCTTATTTGAGTGTTCATAGTGGGCACGCGGGCGCGGGGCATATGTTTGTACGTCGCGCCGCACCCGCGTGTGCACTCTGGCCGAGCACTAAGATGGTGGTGTCTGGCTACACAGAAACAAGCTCTATTTCAGAGCAATGACTCGATCTAAACTCAAACTAAAGTTTAAGAGTAAAGTTCTGAATGTCTTCATAAGTAAAGCATGACTTGCACACAACAGTAAATCTGCAATTTACACTTTTACTGCACATCATATTGTAACAAGTCTTCTTTAATTTTAAAGTTCATAATTATGAGACTAGTCTTATACAACACTAGTTAATAACATCCATTGTTAGATACCTACAAATCTTCTACATAGATGTATACTATTTCCTCACATTCTGTATGTACTGTACTACCATTCCTTACATACATTAGATTTGACTTTAGTGCACTTATTAATCATTTGTTACACAATTTCAGGGCCAGAAAGCAAAGCCTGTGGTTTCGTTCATCGCTGGTTTGACAGCGCCACCCGGTAGAAGAATGGGTCACGCAGGAGCCATCATTTCGGGAGGAAAAGGCGGCGCGATGGACAAAATCAAAGCTTTAGAAAAAGCAAACGTCATCGTCACACGTTCGCCAGCAAAAATGGGCGTCGAACTTCTTAAAGAAATGAAACGACTAGAAATAGTCTAAGAATGTTTTTATTGGTCATAAATTCATAATATACAATATTATATGTCTACTCTGTATAGTCTTTTAGTAATTATATTGGTATTATTTATTTCCAGTTGTTGTTTCAGTTATAGTAAAATATACTCTGTCTATAAAATCTTTAAACTTTGTAACATTGGAAGAATGTTGAGAAATCGATTTATACAATACCTAACAGTGAAAATTTTAACTGACGAAATATAAGAATTATTATACGCACGAAATTGGTAGTAAGCACCTGCGCTGTAAAGAATAAGAACATAATATTGACATATTTATTATAAATATAAGTGTTACTCAATAAATACTATTGATCAAATCGCAAATTACTAAGCTAAGTAAACAAATATGTTAAATTGTTTTTATCGTTGCGCTTTACTTGTTGTTGTATGGTTAAAATAATAATATGTAAACAAAATACATGTATATGACCACAATTATTTTTTATTTAAATCAAATTATGCTTTTCACAATACTGCTGTCAAAGGAACAATTACCTTACATACAAAAAAAAACATCTAGTGAATAACTAACACTATTTCACTTTGAGAAGTTATAATTTATAAAAACTACTATTTAGTAATAACAGTATGGTTATCCTAAAATTAGGTACATAAGGTTGATTATATCACAGTGTTAGACAGCTATTATACCTGTATTTATAACAACTGTTAAGATTATCAAGACATCCTTGTCTAAAGGATACATAGGAATAGTAAAAAATTTAAGTGGACTATAAACTAACATTTTTGTTTAAAGTGGAATTACCACCGATCTCGTCCCCTACCACGACCGCCGCGCCCGCCGCGGCCTCCGCCTCCGCCCTCCCTATCCTTCCTTAGTTTCATGCTCTCAAATCTTTGAGCCATTAGCTCTAGTTCCTCTGGAATTTCTTGATTTGCTTCCTCCAAGATTTTAATTAGTTCCCCAGCTTGAGCCCAGTCCTTCCTGGTTACAAATGTGAGAGAGATTCCAGTCCGTCCTGCACGACCGGTCCTGCCGACTCTGTGCACATACTCCTCAATATGACGTGGAAAATCCAGATTTACAACATGTGTGAGATCCTTTATGTCTATACCTCTGGAGGCTACATCAGTAGCAACTAAAATGTTAACAGTCCCATCCACCATTTCTTCGAGGGCAGCTTCGCGATCACTCTGATCCCTATCACCATGTAAAGATTGGCATTCAATCCCTTTAAGGCAGAGCTCTGTAGTAATGTGTGTAGCTGTAGCTTTTTTGCCACAAAAAACTATTACTTTGTCATTTGGATCCATGTTTGTTACAAATTCCAACAAAGCTGCTTCCTTATCATCCTCTTCTACAAA
Organism: Scoparia ambigualis; assembly: GCA_963921215.1. Lineage (NCBI taxonomy): Eukaryota > Metazoa > Arthropoda > Insecta > Lepidoptera > Crambidae > Scoparia > Scoparia ambigualis. The sequence goes on along the minus strand of OY992502.1, from coordinate 54,649,367 downwards.
CATAAGTTTTTGAGTGACAGTGTGTACTGCAGCAAGGTCCAATGACCCAACATTGACTTGGATGGGATCTTTCATGTATGAGTCTGCAAGTCTTCGCACTCCAGGTGGCCATGTGGCAGAAGTCATAACAGTTTGCCTATCTGGCCGCACATCAAACAGGGACTTCCTGATCTGTGGTTCAAATCCCATGTCAAGCATTCTGTCAGCTTCATCAAGTACAATGTAAGAGAAGTTTATTATATTCAAATGACGAGCCATTACCAAATCATTCAGTCTTCCTGGTGTGGCAATAACAATATCAACGCCTTTGGATACAACCTTGATCTGTTCTTTGCGGTCTCCACCTCCATAAAGACAAACTGATTTTATCCCACGATATTGATATTTGGAGACTTCTTTATCAATCTGAAGGGCAAGTTCTCTGGTTGGAGCCATGATCAAAACTGTAGGGCCTTCACGTTGTTCTCTTGGAATGGTCTGCCCATCAATATGTATGAGGGCTGGCAGCAAGAATGCTAAGGTTTTACCCGTACCTGTCTGTGCAATCCCGATTAAGTCATCCCCTCTCAAAAGTATTGGCCAAGCTTGACTTTGTATCGGTGAGGGTTGTTTAAAGTCTTGCTTGTAAATTTCTTCTAAAACTTCTGGGTAGTGCTGGAATGCTTGTTCAAATGTTAAAACAGGATTCGGAATTGGTCTAAGACCAGGCTTTTCATCAAATGTTCTCTTCACTTGGATGTCATGGTTAGCCTTGCGCCACAATGCCACCTGAGCTGGGGGCATAGCTGCCACCTCAGGATCTTCCTTGTAAAAATCCTTGATAATAGGTGGCAAGTTCTCCCATCTGTTCTTCTGTTCCTGATCATAAAAGGCATTGAGTTTATCCCAGTCAATGACTTCAACTCCTGACGTATTCTTTGTAAGGAAATCTCCCGATCCAGAACTGTTGTTCAAATTTTCTTTTGGACGTGGTGCTCTAGTGTCTTCTAGTAGTTCATTGATCATGCCCTCTACTTTCGATACAGCATCCTCGGAGCCGATCAAAGTAATAGTGGTTATGTCGCCTTCAGCATCACCAATTTTGATTTTCGCTTGAGATTCTTGCTCCAATTCACGAATTTTTGAGCCTCCTTTGCCAATAATACGTCCAACCATTTGAGAGGGTACAGACATATTTTTTTTGTTACTGTCATTCTGTTGGTAGTTGCGGCGATAGTTGCTGTTGCTTGTTCCGGCATCACCATTGTTGCCACGTTCTCGCCAATTTGACTCGTTACTACGACCTCTGCCGCCTCTTCCTCGGCTTGGCCGATACTCACGGGAATTATAACTTTGAGGAGCCGGCGCAGCAGTCATCGCAACCGGCTCACTTTCCTGCCATTCATCTTCAAAATTCATTTTTCACTGAAAGTAGCGTGCTCTCCTACAAATCTTGGTTATTATTTAGTAGCTATTCAGGAGAAAAGTTACTCTGATAATTATTTCCACACAAGATAACGAAATTCCACTTTATCGAAAAAACGAAAATTGCGATGCAAGCAAACGATTCGAGAGTTTTTACGCACGTTTTTAAATTGTTTTAATATTTTTTATTCTTCACCCATAAAGTTAGACTTAGGAAATTAACTCATACATACAGCCTATGCCACAGACTACTGCCTATGCGGCCTTACCTTACCTTTCGTATTTTATAAGGCATGGAACGATGAAGACTTAAGGCTCGCGTACACTAGGCTCGCCGAGCAGAGTCGAATCGAATCGCAGAAAAATACCTTTTATTTCTATGAAACTGTGTCCACTAGTCCACTGTTTCACACTTTAAGACATAGTACCTATCATTAATTTATGTATTATGGTGTCATTGGAAATCCAAACAAGAACATTTCTGATTCTGGATTGATGTAATCTAACGTGCTCCTGTAAATATACCTACCTACATAACAAAGTCAAGGGTCAAAGAAACAAAATTATCAAAGCCATACTTATGATTTTTTTTATTAAAATCAGTATCTAAATAGGTATTTCAACTATGTCATACGACATTTCATGTTCATCATTATCAGATTGCACCAATGGCTGGATTTGAAAAATATATGAGACTCATTATAACTTTCATTGCTTGATGAATCACTTTCACCGCCACCAACATAAATCTCTCGGTCACAGAAATATATCAAGATAGAAGAAAAGAGTTCAGCAATTTGTACGGAGACCGAGCGTGTAACATTTGAGAACATTTCTGATTCTGGATTGATGTAATCTAACGTGCTCCTGTAAATATACCTACCTACATAACAAAGTCAAGGGTCAAAGAAACAAAATTATCAAAGCCATACTTATGATTTTTTTAATTAAAATCAGTATCTAAATAGGTATTTCAACTATGTCATACGACATTTCATGTTCATCATTATCAGATTGCACCAATGGCTGGATTTGAAAAATATATGAGACTCATTATAACTTTCATTGCTTGATGAATCACTTTCACCGCCACCAACATAAATCTCTCGGTCACAGAAATATATCAAGATAGAAGAAAAGAGTTCAGCAATTTGTACGGAGACCGAGCGTGTAACATTTGGCGTAGGTATTTAGTGATGGAAAACTTAAGCCACGCAAAAACAATTCAAATGCATCGATTCTCAAATCGATTAGAACACGCCACTGATTCTAAATGGCGCTTATATTCTAGTAAATATTATGTTAATACGGCTGTTTCTTGTAGGAAACCATTTTTAACGACCAGTTGCTTCAATCCATTTATTTTTAATATGAGGATCATTCGGAAAACTGAAATAAAATTGCAATATAGAAGTAACCAGAACCTGTTTGTTAATAATATTTGCTTTGCACTACGTAAGTACATTATATAGCTACATAATAATAATAATAACATAATTATGATTTCGTCTCCTTTCAAAATCGATTATATTCGAGTAAGAAAATCGCAGTGTACTTACACTATTCTTACTTTTGACAGACGAAATGAGAAATCGACCTTGAACGTGACTCGACAGTTAATTATTGTACAACGAGTCAGTTTGTTTTTAAAACCTGACGTCGTACGCAGACCGCGGTCGGGAGCAGATTGAAGCTCGCGGCGAGCAATGGAGCGGTCGAGGCGTCTTTTTGCCACGCGAGGTACATACACTCTTTCCTTCTATCTTGATATATTTCTGTGCTCTCGGTACTTCTTTACGAACTGCATAAAATTCATGAATTTAATGCCTAATTGCACACTTTAAAATCATCTAGGTTAATTTTCTTTTTTGATTTTGGTTTATATTTTTTAGGCGTAGAAAATACAGCAGACGTCTGTCCTTCTCTTTGTACTTTAGATAAGATAAGATAAGATAAGATAAGATAAATTTATTTGTTCCAAAGAAAATACATCCATAAAATGTTAGTGCAGTTAATTACAATTTTGCTTAAGGTCTAGTTTAGTAATGTTAGTATACATTAACTATCCACACAACTTGATACTTTAAAGCAAAAAATATATATATTTTGGTACTTTACAAATCACTAGTACCTAAGCTAGGCCGGGCCTGTTATTTAGGTACTAGAACCTTCTATTTTGCCAAAAAAAAAAAAAATTAATGCTACTTATCGAGGCTTATCAATCAAAAATATTAATTAAAAAATGAAAAAAACAAATAAATTTAAAGGCAGAACCTATGCATCCGAACACAATTATATGTACGTAAACAACCCTTCTCCCATTTTCGTTCTAGAATATGTTCATACAATGCGAAATAAAGTGCACTTGCTAATAAATTATCTAATAAACTATTTGGTATACAAAATTATCTAACAATGTGGAATAAATTTTCGACTTCATCATACGATAGTGACTTTAGCCATTCATTCATCTTAAGTTTACAATTATGGTTATTTAGTGGATATATGTCAATGATTTTATTAATTTTATTATACAGAAAAGGTCCTAGAAAACATTGAAATTTATGAATAAAAAAGGTTTTAAAAACATTTTTGGGGCAAACGTCGTATTTTCTGCGCGTGACTGCTGTTTGAGGTGTATAATTTAGTTTTTTGTGTTGCATAAGGATGGTATTGATTACAAACAATTGCCTTACTGACAAAACATCACACAGTGCATACAGTTCACGAGTTGGAAATCTATACGGCTTAAACGCCATGACCCTAAGCAGCGCACGTTGGGCTCTTTCTGCTGTGATCATGTGGGATTTGTTAGCTCCACCCCAAGCTACGAGGCAGTACGATAATATGGATTGTGCCAAAGCAAAGTAAATGGTTTTTATCAGTTTTTTATCTGCTACATGGCGAAGTGATTTAAAAACATACATGAGTTTGCGGGTTCTCTCAGATATCATGTGAATATGTGGTTTCCAAGTTAAAGTTTGGTCTAAAAGGACACCGAGATACTTAATACAAATATTTCGCTCCAGAGCAGTGCACTGACATAAGGAGGGATCAGTGAAAGAACAGTTATGAGCTCTTATTTTGTAACTAGTGTCGGGAATTTCCCGCTGTGATTTCCCAAAGGTTATGATTTTGGTTTTGGTAGTATTTAAAGTTAAAATATTAGCTTGCAGCCATTGCATGGCAATCCGAATACCCTCTTCAGCTTCAGTCCTAGCCTCCTCCCAGGTTTTACCATGAAATATAAGTGCCGTATCGTCGGCAAAGATAAAAATCTTACAATTATTTAATTTTAGGTTGCACAGATCATTAATATAAATTAAGAAGAGGCTAGGACCGATTACACTGCCCTGAGGAACACCATAAGTGATGCAAGAGTCCCCAGAAACATGCTCTCCAATCTGCACTCTTTGAGTCCTGGAGGTTAAGTAGCTCGTAAAAAGATCTTGAGCTAATCCACGAATGCCCATTTTATTCAATTTACTCAGTAGCAGCGGCACAGAGACTGTGTCGAACGCCTTCGCAAGATCTAGGAATACTCCTACACATCTGTTTTTATTGTCTAGATGTTCAGCAATATGATTGGAAAGTTGAAGCACCGCATCAGAAGTTGACTTACCAGCTCTAAATCCGTATTGATTTTTAGATAGGAAATTTTCTTTGTCGAGAAATGACAATAATCTTTTGTTCATGATCTTTTCTAATATCTTAGACAGAGCCGGCAAGACAGATATAGGGCGATAGTTGTCGACACAGTCTCTTTTACCTGCTTTATGTATTGGGTGAATGATCGATATTTTAAATATTTGTGGAAACACTCCCGTCCGTAGACACAAGTTTACTATATGTGTGATTGGAGGCACAACGTACTGTAAAGCAATTTTTAAAATTTTATTAGAAATGCCATCCCATCCAACAGCACAGTCGTTCTTTAAATTTAGAATGAGGGCAGCTATTTCGTCATTAGTTGCTTCAACTAGAGCCATGGAGTTACAAGCGGCAGGTACTGCAGCATATGTAAATTGGTCTAAAGCATTTTTATGATCACAAGAAGAAATTTTATTGGCCAGAGTTTTACCTACGTCTGCAAAGAAATTATTTACATAGTCTACAGAGTTTTGTGGGGTGTCTGCAATCCTCAAAAGATCAGTAGGGATAGCTTTATTTTTATTCAAATGTACAATGTTTTTGATGGTACTCCAGATTTTTTTCGGATTTTTTGAGTGCTTTTTGAGTTCGTTTCGTTCATATATTTTCTTAAGACGCTTCAATAAATCGTTGCAGTGGTTCCTATAGCGTTTATATGTGGTATTAAGGATCGCATTGTTGGGGTCGATCTTACATCTAAGATGCATCCTATCACGATTTTTCATGCAGCGTATCAGCCCTGGAGTGATCCAGGGTTTCAGACATCGAAATTTTCTAGAAACAATCACTCGAATAGTTCTATTTATGATGTAACTTGATAGTAGATTCACTAGTCTCTCAGAAGCCCAGTTAGCATCTTGAGAGTTTAGAATATCATCAAAGTTTGTGTTTTTAATATCGTTCAAAAGTGTCTCGTAGTTAACGTTCTTCGTAACTAACTTGACCTTTTGTGTTGATAATGAACTGGTATCAATACATGTTAAGACGGCTGAATGATCAGTTAGGGGGGCGTTTAAAACCATAGTAATGACTGGGCACCTTGTCTTTACCATAGCATGGTCGATGCAGTTATTGCCTCTAGTAGGATAGGTATGACCTCTCAAAATGCCATGGGAAGCAAGTAAATTTAGGTATTCAGCTGAGTTTGGATCTTCGTTTTCATATTTTACGTCAATATTAACATCCCCCATAATAATAACATTTTTAAATGAATTGTACTTGATTAATAGGTTGTCCATTGATTCAATGAAACCAAAAATATTTTTTTTCGATGGAGATCTGTAGATAGCGATGATAATTGTGTCCAAAGCCATTTTTATCAAGAGACAGCTAGCATCATTAAAATCTGGTTCTTCAATTACCAAGTTCACACCGCTCTTTATATAGAGTACGATACCATCGTTTTGGTTTTTATTATTTTTGGAAAAGAAAGTGTCATAATTAGTTAGATTAGGATATTGAATTGTTTTCGCGTTCCATGTTTCAGTTAAGATATATATATCACAATCAATTTTTATTCTAGCAAGTAAAACTTTGAAGTCGTTTATGTTTTTACTTATACTCCTTATATTTTGTGTTAATAATTTAAGTGAATTTGCGACCCCATATGAAGCGATTAAGCTACTACAGGACTCAGGATCACATGTGAAAGATTTACCGATAGAAATCTCATCTATTTCATTAACTGTGGTTATAACACTACAAGAATCGAATTCTAATATTAAAATCTCTATTGCACTGCTTTATAAAACCAATCATAACATACAATACGTGACAGCAAACCATCATTGAGAATCGACAACCATCAGCAACGCTCCAACATAAGCAAAAGTATGTAACTTTATAAATCCAACATCCGGCAACAACACCACATGAATAAATCAAAAATACGCAATAGCAAATCATTATGAAAAACCAACATCCAACAGCAACACTCCGCAAAACATAACAGTATATCAACATAGAAAGTAAAAATACAAAATAAAAATTCCAGTTAAAATAAAGTTCATGCAAAATTAAGCTAATAATCAAAAAAATTAACAGATAAAGTGTCAAAGTTCTAGATTGACAATAAGTGAAAAGCGTAATAAATAGTCAAACTGCTCTCTTAAGCTTCGCCAAGTCCTCATCGCAGTCTACGCGAACCAACGGGAGGTTCTCTGCTTTTCGTAGGTAGACATACCCTTTTGATGTCCAGCAATATGCGAAGTCATTGACATGAGCAAACTCGCGAGCCAAATAAAACAGTCTTTGCGACTTCATCGTGAGAGTTTCCGAGACAAAGACTGGTTTTTGTGGCCCTGATATATTTAAATGAGTAGAATTCAATTTTTCTTCTTTTGGCTTGGTTTTATTAAATACCTTGACTGCCTGTAGAACTTTTTCTTTAGAAATGACACTAGTGAGCTCAAAACTTAAATAAAATAGGTATACTTTTGCTTGAACACAACTAACAAGTACAATAAAAATCAAACCTATCAAAATAGAGTCCATTGGCGAAAAAAATATCGATTTTCAAAAATATTTTTCAAAGAAACTACGAATCTCCGGAACGTGAAACTTTTACAAATTACTTCTTTATTAAAGATCTTTTCAATAAAAAATTACGAACATCCAACTTAGGAGACGCGTTTGTACATTTTAGCCGTAAAATACATTGGTGATCAATTTCCATAGTACGTACTATATGATTTACCTACTAGGTCTGGCCAAGGAAAGCTGAACCTCGTAGTTATTTGATTGGCAACACTATGTCTATGTGAGGTGTCATTTCGTATGTCAAATTGAAATTTTTCTGAGAAAATTGCAGCTATGTGAGTGACCCTGTGTTACCCAGTCATGATTTTTTTTAATTTGCTGCATTTTCCTGGTTCAGCTTTCCTACCAGTCATGTTGACGATTAAGTCGGTTATGTTATTGAGGAAAATAGAGTCCAATTCTTGAGACTACCCAAACTTATTTACCTTCCTCTAAGCTTGAGACTTTCATTCCAACTAATATTTATATTATTATCTCAATGGGTCACAGGACAGGACGAGGTTGGTGTGAAATACAATTTTTGGAAATTCGTCACGGGATACGGGGTGTTCTCGCGGACAAAGTCGCAGGCGGGCGGGCCGCTAGAATATTAGATACATAAAAGAAAAAAAATTGCCACGAATGTTCATTCACGCATCACTTCAGAACGGCTGCACCTATTCGGCTGATTCTTTTTTGTTGTGTTTGTATTTGTCTGGACAAGGTTTGTATTAAAGATTTTTTTTGAAAATTTGACACGGGGTACCTACGGGGTCTACACAGACGAAGTCGCTTTCGGTCCACTATTTTATAATAAATTAGGACTTAAAATTAGTAGAATTACTAGACTATTTAAAACTAGTTTCAGGGCGAATTTTTCAATCCTTAGATAAAACTTATCCATCTGATAAATTACGATACGATCAAGCTAAAATGTCATCATCATCATTAGCGAGAGGACGTCCACTGCTGGACAAAGGCCTCCCCAAGGATCTTCACTACGACCGGTCTAGTGCTGCTCGCATCCAGCAGCTACTTGTGACCTTCACCAGATCGTCGGACCACCTTGTCACGGTATTACTATGTGACCTTGTTGGAGGCCTGCCCACACTGCGTCTTCCGGTGCGCGGTCGCCACTCGAGAACCGTTCCTGCCCTGTGCGCTTGCGCAGGCGCAGCAGCTCGTCCTGGATGCGCGCCGTGACGGCGATGCGCGTCTCCTCCTCGCTCGCGTTGGCCTCGCGCAACCTGGACAGAACCGACACAACGGCCTTCGGTTCTACGGGCGGTGTGCCCCGTGCTAAAATGTGTGTTGTAAAAAAAGAAAGAACGTGATTTGACAATTCGGATAAAAGTCGGCCCTTATATGTGAAATTTTGCAAAGAAATGTATACTTTTACTTGAAAAGTATTGCAGTATTGAATAAATAAGCTCCTGGATGCAGTGAAAGAAACCTAGACAAATTCGTACACGCTTTTTTTTTTAATTGTGTGATAGGCTTGCATTTGGCCACTATCCCACCTGATGGTAAATGATGATGTAGCCTACGGTGGAACAAGCTTGCCTAGAAGTAACCTGTTCACTCGTGATTTGAAGACCCCAATATTGTACCATAAAGGAAACACTGACTCTGGCAGGGAGTTCCACAGCTTTGCAGTACGAATGATGAAAGTAGACACAAAGCGCTTCGTACGCGTATGCGGAATCTCCACAGTGAATCTATGACGTAAAAGTCAAAGTCAAAGTCAAAATATATTTATTCAATAAACTCAATTAATAAGTACTTTGAATCGTCCAAATCTTTTTTAACCTACCACCCATTCATGACATAATTTTTTAACTGTGGCAAAGAATGGGCACAAGAAACCACAGCACACAAAAGCAACGACATTTACGCCTTTAGCACACCGACGCCTCGAACCGCGATAGCGAAAACTTAGCAAACACGAAAATGCGGTAAACAAGCGTAATTCTAGCGGTCGTTTTCACACCTACTCGAATATCGCTTGTATAAATTTAATATTTTCAACTCATTCGAATGCAATAATAATAATTCGTCTGAGCCAAACTGATTTGAAACTATTACTTCTTGTATCGACATAAGGAAAAAGACGAAGGATATGGGTTCTTGAAATTAATCAAAAAATAAAGAAATAATTTTTCGCCATGCTACTTCATTTTTATAAGATTTCCTATAATCTATTTGCCCTATGAGATATATATCTGGATAATCTCGAATTTCATTAATAATTTTCTCAGTTTCTGCTTTCGCCATCTTGTTTCGCGGCGATATTCTGTCCAAAAAGACAAACCACGTCATTTCTCTCCGAATGGCGAAACGAAAGTAGCGGTACCAGTGTTGCCAGATCCGTAGGTCAAAACTATCCTAGATTTACTGCAAAATTATCGTGTTTTTATCGCATTCAAAAAGACAGAATTTATACGACTGGGCACTCCAAATATGGTAACATCCTACGTCACGAGCTAAAAAAAAAAAAAAAAGCTCATCACTTAGAAAAAGCTAGAAAAAGGACTGACTGTGGTTTCGTTATTTCCAAACTGTGACTGAACGACTGATGCTAAACCAGGTTTGTCACAAAATTATCGTAGAACTGACAAAAAATATCGTGGAAAGTTGACGAATTATACAAATTATCGTGCGATACTTAATTATTATTTTTTATCGCATGCCCCTCCAAATTATCGTGGATCTACGATAATTATCGCACGTCTGGCAACGCTGAGCGGTACACCGGCGTCCGTGTGAAACAAGTATCGCGAGTATCAGCGATACTATACAAATTGAGACGCAATTATAAGTAGTCACAGACGATAGAGCGAGAATACATTTTGATGTGTGTAGACAGATTACCGCAATTTCGCTACCGCGGTTCGCGGCGTCGGTGTGCTAAAGGCGTTACAAACAAAAAAAAGAATATGTCGTTACCAGGTCCATCAAAATATGAATTTAAAAAATAATAAATGATGCAATACAAAACTACAATACAATGTAGTATCAATTAAATAAAGCCAATTAGAAATAGCTGTTGGAGTACTTGGAGCATTTCAGATCCAAGCTGTTTTGTCTTCTGTGTAATCTGACACTTTATAATAAGCTTTTTTATAAAGCTTTTCTTTGATTTTGATTTTAAATTTATTAAGATCTGATTTCTGAATATCATTTGATACTTTGTTGTAAAATCTTACTCACAAACCCTTAGAAGAATTATTTATTTTATGGAGCCTAGTTTATGGTACTGCTAATTTGTTCTTACTTCTAGTGTTTACATTGTGAATATCACTGTTTTTTTGAAAACATTTCATTTTTTTTATGAACATAAATCAAATTTTCATAATTGTATTGTGATGCAACTGTAGCCGCACACTCACAATAACAAGCACAGAAGATGTAAAGCAAATCCATTTAATAGAATGACAGACGGAAGCCTTTTCGATATGAAACAGGGACATAGCTCTGAAAAGAGCTGCCATAATGAAATAAGAATAGATCGATATGAAACAGGAACATAGCACTGAAAAGGGCTGTCGTAATGAAATAGGAATGGAGCTTCGTCAGCAAGCAAACAGCATCTTCATTCTTCGCCACCATTCTCAGCTGCGTGTACACATCACTCGTAACAGCGCCACAGTTATCGCCATTCGCCGCACGCCGCACGCCACGTATCTTCACTGCGTCCGCTCCGTGGTCTGTCGGCCGGCCGTCGAAATGGCCGAGCGCAACGAACGTCGCCAGTTTTGTCGCGTGCGTGTTTCCCCGCCCGCATTTCCCCGCGTCGCGAAGCCCCGCGCCGCGTGTTCCCCGCACCGCGTTGCATAGCGACCGCGGGTGAATGAGACACCCGTTGTTCCTCTCTCTTTTGCGTAAATGACTAAGTTAAGCAACCTATGTTTGTAAATATAATAATTGTAATATATATGATCATTATCTAAAATAAAATATCCATTCTACAACTGACCATCCTGAGTATAATTTCTCTCCAAGCTTCGCTTCAACTCCACTCACTAAAGTGGCAACACAACTCGCTAAACAACTGTCACTATATTTATATTATCTCTCTCTGGGAGAGTCGCCAGCCTTTAGGTTATAGATTGCTCGAATTGCCCTCTTCTGAAGTACCTACAAAGAGAGTTTGCGTCGCTCAGTTTGTCTGGTTGTCCTATGGTAGAAAGGGGATGCAGGAATTAAATCGAAATTTTTCCATGGCACACTCTCCGAAGTGTATCCTATAAAAAACTGATAGACATGCGACCTGGCGCCTATGTTCTAAGCTCTGCAGCTTGGCGTCAAAAAGGTTGTCATCGTTGATGAGCTTTCTGGCTCTCCTGTCAATTGACTCCAGTGCCCCAAATTGGTATTTAGCGGATCCGTCCCAAAGGTGAGAACAGTACTCCATACACGACCGGACTTGTGCTTTATATAAAGTAAGCAGTTGTCCCCAATGATATTTTATGTTTAGATACGTTGCCTGGCCTCCGTAGTGGCAAGGACAAATCAAGGTAATTGACTGGACTTCACTCAGTCACACGTCAGTCAGTGTCTCGTCATTACGTTTGTACCTTTTTAAAGTTTTTTATGTTGTTTGTTTGATAAAATGCCTTCCTGTGTATACAGAAATTGCAAACTATACTGCAACAGTAAGAGACAAGAAAAGTGTTTAATTTCATTTGTAAGTATTGTAAATACTACATTTAGTTATGACATTTGCGCTGTTGCCAATTCGATATGCGTGAGCGAGAAGCGTGTACTATGTTTTCTGTAAGAGTGAAAGAGAGAAAACAATGGCGGCCGAGATAGCCGTGCAAACTGCAAAGGGGAATGCGCTGTTGTCAATTGGTCGACTACCATAAATAGTTTTTATCTCTTTTTAACAATAGGCTTGACATGATTGTATTTATTTTCTTTCCGTTTCGACGTGTATTACGTCATAGAAACAATTTCGCCATTTTTTAAATGCAATTCGTTCACGTATGACTAGTCTATTTATAAAAGGTCATTGGTTGTCCCGGTGTGAAGTACCTTCTCACCTTTGAGAGGATACCCAGCTTTTTTGAGGCAAGTTGTGACTTGACTCCAGGTAGGAGTTAAAGTTCAGAGTAGATGACAGTGTCATACCAAGAAGCTCGAGATGGTCATAAATAGGTAGACGACTCTGCTTTTAGGTTCAGTGCGAGATACAAGTGTTTTTGGTTAACAGTTGTTATTTTGTGCTGTTGAAATATTTGTGTGTGTTATTTGTGTTTGTTATTGTCCGATAGTTATTTTTGGTGATTGTAGTCAGTGTTTAGTGCTGTCTTAAGGGTAAATATGGATACTGACCCTCCGGACCCCGGAGGGGGCAGTGTGATTTCTCCGGATGTTTTTGATTCCCAGTCGCAAGAAACCCCTAGAAGCATGCCTAGAAAGCGTGCCCAAAATGACCCTGATAGTTCCTTAATCCCAGTTAAAAAAACATCTGTTGCTCAAGTTACTGCATCTGCTCAAACAACATATACCCTTCCGGAATATATGAACAGCAAAATTAGCTATTCCGAAGATGATGTCGCTCCTTTTGTTGTTCATGTAGCCAAAAAGGAAGAACTTACACAGGGAACTGTTTTTCGCGCAATACAGATAGGCAAATTCTTGCACTCCAACAACATCAAAAATATAATTTCAGATGGAGTTAAGAAGGTAGGTCGAAATCGCATCTCTGTGGAATTTAAGTCCGCAGCTGACGCTAATTCTTTCTTGAACCATCCAGCGTTGAATGACTGCAACTATTTGGTAAATATTCCCTCATTTAATGTGTCGCGCATGGGTATTGTCAGAGAAGTACCTGTTGATTGGACTATGGAAGAGTTGATAGAAAATATCCAAATACCCCCGGGTTTTGGAAAAGTGTTCCGAGCAAGACGCTTACATAGGAAGTCCTCTTCTGTTGGCTCTGCCCCTACCTGGATACCAACCCAAACGGTTGTTTTAACTTTTACAGGTAAAAAGCTACCACAACATGTTTATTTGTTATTTTACCTCTTTGCCTGTTGAAATTTACCGTTTACCTGTAATCCAGTGTAATAACTGCTGTAGATTTGGCCATGTAAAATCACAGTGCCGTTCTAAGCCTCGTTGCTTTAAATGTGCAGACTTACATGAGGGCGAAGCATGTTTAAGCCAAGCTCCTCCAAAATGTATTTTATGCTCTGGAAACCATTTAGCCACATATTTTTCTTGTCCAGAACACGAGAGGCAAAAATCGATTAAGCTGGTGATGTCACAGGAGAGCATTTCATATATGGAGGCGTCTGCTAGATTCGCCCCAACAAAAAAATCTTTTGCAGACTCAGCACGTATGTTCCCTTCACCCCCAACTCAGACCCAATCCAACTCATCCATAAGGACTTCATCCTATCCTGCAACCACTTCCTACCGCAAAACAGTGGAAATCCCTCGTCATCCCAGGGTTCCTGCATCCAACTATGGCTATGACAGGAACTTCCAAAATGAAATTTCGTCCACCCCAGTATCTTCTCTTCCAAATGGATGTAATGACCAGAACCTAATGACAATTTGTTAGAAATGTTATTGTTACAATTATCTACTTTAATTAACTTTATCCAACGTTTTAATGACATAGAATTACCGTACAATATTAGGCAAAAACTTACTGAGCTTTCTTCTCTTAATAACAAAATTCACCCCAATCCTTCAGTGGAACTGTAGAAGTATTAGACACAAAAAACCAGAATTAATTTATCTCATAAATACCCATAAGCCCGTCATTCTTGCCATCCAGGAGATGTGGCTTAGACCTGGATCCAATTTTAGGATATCAGGCTATGCTTGTTTGCGGGATGACAGGAGCGACGGTAAGGCTGGCACTGCAATTTTTATATCACGAAATTACAAGTTTTCACAACTTGCCACCCCATCCCATATAAAGATCTCTTTAATATAGTGGCAGTTCGTATCATGGACATTACCTTTATATCTTTATATATTCCAATTCCCAGTTTATCTATCTTAATTAACATATCCTCTATAATTTCATCTATTCCTCAGCCGGTTATTATATTAGGTGACTTTAACCTACATAATGAATTCTGGGGCTCCCATAACTCTGAGTCTCTTTCATTTAGACTTTTAGACGTCTTAGATGATTTTAATCTGTGCATATTAAATGATGGCTCTCCAACACGGCGGGTAGCTCCTTCGCAGAATGTGAAATGTGCTGTAGATTTATCTCTCTGCTCCGCTAGTTTAACTTCTAGTCTTACCTGGCAAGTTCTTCCTAATTCTCATGGAAGCGACCATTACCCCATTCTTTTCTTCTTACCTATGTCCCGAAAAGAATTCCCTATCAATACTCATCGACAAAAATACTAGTATCTCAAGCCGACTGGAACCAATTTAGGATTAATACAGATGAGGAAGTTCGCAATCTTCCTACACTAAATTCGGGTAATGTCCACTTACATTATAATCTATTCAAAAATGCTCTTTTATCTGCAGCTGATAATTCTATCCCGATAAGAAAATCCCCCTCTAAGAATATCTCTTCTCCACCTTGGTGGGATAAAGAGTGCACTGTTGCATGTAAAAAGCGCAAGGAAGCAGAGCGAACCTATACATGTTCAATGAATGAACATAACTTCATAAAATATCAGAAAACTGCAGCAGAAACAGTACAACTATTAAGAATTAAAAAGAGAGCTGGATGGCACTCTTTTTGTTTATCTTTATCCCCTAAAACTCCGTCAACTGTTATTTGGAATAATATCAAAAGGTTTCGTGGCTCATTTATAGATAGTAACACCTCTTTAGACTCATCTTCATGGTTAGAATCTTTTAGTAAAAAAATTGCCCCTCCATCCGCTCCCTCTTTGGAGGAAGCTACAACATTCTCGGCTACCTCACCTACAACATCTGACATATTACAGTCCCCTTTTTCCCTTGAGGAATTAACAATTGCCTTATCTGGTCTTAAGGACTCTGCTCCGGGAGTTGATGGAATACCGTATTCTTTTATTGTCAAAAGTGGAAAGGAAACCAAGATATATTTCCTCAAAATGATAAATCTTATATTTGAGTCTGGCATTCCTCCTGATGAATGGAAGACACAAATTATCATTCCTATCTTAAAGACTGGTAAACCTAGTAACGACCCATTAAGCTACCGTCCAATTGCTCTTTCCAACACTATGTCAAAGATTCTAGAGCATCTTATTAAGAATCGTTTGGAATGGTTTTTGGAGAGCAATGAGAAACTCTCCAGAACCCAATTTGGTTTTTGCAAAGGATTAAGCACGATAGACAGCCTCGGTACTTTTGTGAGTGACGTCCGTATTGCTTTTTCGGAACGAAAATCAGTGGTAGGCGTATTCCTAGACATTGCATCTGCATACGACAATGTTCTTCTCCCAATGCTCAGGCAGAAAATGCTACAGCTGAACATACCGGAGAGAATTGTAAATTTTATCTTTAACTCTCTATCTGATAGGTCGATTCTTGTAAGCTCGCACAATTCTACCCTTCCACCTAGAAGAGTTTGGAAGGGCCTTCCCCAAGGTTCAGTCCTTAGCCCTTTACTATATAGCGTGTATACTCATGACTTGGACCTTTCAGTGGATTGCTTTTGTAATGTTCTCCAATACGCAGATGACCTTGCTCTCTACGTAGCAGCAGATAATATCTATGATGCCGAGAATAGACTTAACTCCGCAATTTACTATCTTAACAGTTGGCTTCTGGAACACGGCTTGTCACTTTCCATTTCTAAAAGTAGTGTGGTAGTCTTCTCGAGGGCTAGGTCTATTCCTGACATCGCAATATCTTGTGATGGACAATCGTTTCTAGTACATGATAGAGTGAAGTTCTTGGGAATGATATTGGACTCAAGAATGTCTGGTGCTCATCGCTTAAAATACATTTCTGAAAAATGTGAAAAAAATATTAATGTACTGAGAGCACTTTCTGGAGTTTGGTGGGGAGCTCATCCATCCACCCAAAAGTTACTTTATAATGCTCTCATTCGCAGCCTACTGGATTACGGTTCTTTCCTACTGGAGCCATGTAATAAAACTTCTTTGGTTTACCTGGACAAAATCCAATCTAAATGTCTGCGGATTATCCTTGGCGCGATGAAGTCTTCACCTATTAATGCTATGCAGGTGGAGTGCCTGGAGTCGCCCCTAGAATTCCGTAGACAATACATTTCTGATAGATTCCTCTATAAAAGTTTCCAACTGTCATCTAACCCAATAATCGCTAAGTTACAAACTTTACATGAACTGATTCCTTCCAATGACTATTGGTCACACAAAAATCTACCGTGCTTGCTAATAAGTTATAGGAAACTCATTAATTTGCCTTCTCCTGTTTACCAGTGTAAGATCAACCCTCTCTTTGAAACTCCATATGAAGCTTTAATTTATCAGCCGGAAGTAATTCTCGACTTAGGTGTAGAAAAGAGCTCCGTGGCCGCTCAGAATCAACTCAATGAAATAGTATCAACTAAGTGGCCTGAATGGTTGACTATTTATACTGACGCATCTAAAATATCCAGTGATGGTCATGTCGGTTCAGCGGTCTGGATTCCTAAATATAAAATCATACTCAATTTTAAATGCTCTTCGTTGGCTTCAGTCTATACTGGAGAAGCCATTGCTATTCTAGAGGCCCTTAAATTTGTTCAGTCTCATACTATTTCTAAAGTAATAATTTTTTCAGACTCAAAAAGCTGTCTTGAAGCAATTATTAGTAACCAATTTCGCTGCAAAACTGAAGTTCAGTATATTTTGAAAATTAAAACAATTTTATTTGAGTGCCACCAGCAAGGTTTGCATATTGTCCTTGTTTGGATTCCAGGCCATGTAGGCATTAAGGGCAATGAAACTGCTGATGCTTGCGCTAAGCAAGCTACTGTCAACGGTACTTTTACTCATTCTGGCTTATACACTAACGATGTCACATTAATAGCTAAGAAAGACCTCTTCTTGAACTGGTCAGATTACTGGAAAAAGAGCAGCGTTTCTAAAGGTTCACACTATGCCAACATCCAACCAGACATTCCCCATATACCATGGTTTTTTAAATATCGCAGTGCCAATAAGAGAGTGACTTCTGTTGTTTGCAGACTTAGATTGGGACACGTGTGTACTCCAGTTTTTTTGGCTAAAATAAGAGTGAAAGACAGTTCCTTATGCGAGTGTGGGCTTGACGAAGGTACAACAGAACATATATTTTTTAATTGCCCTAAAAACAGCCCCTCCTTATACTCCCTTCTCCCTCCGTGTATCCCTCGGCCTACTAATTTTAAATCCGTATTAGCGTTCGTAGATACTGATTTTGTCAAAGTCCTGTGTTCGTTCATTAACACTAATAATATTAAATTGTAACTGCAAATCTTTATCTGCTTCACTCACTTACTAACCCATCTATTTGTTATTGTTACAGGTATCTCAACAGTCAAACTCGCTAGACAGTTCCTCAAAATTAATAAATCTTATTTTCTGACAGTTCTTTTGTATGAGCATAACGCCCTAAAGTTTAAAGCAGAGTCACAAACAAAAACTAAACCACATTGTCTACCCAAAAACTAGACACTAGCTAAATCATAGCGAGCCATTAAATAAGAAATTGAATTGAATAAATAGGTACAGAGACACTTCGGAAAGTAGGAGTCATGGTGAACGGACTCCGTTTAGCGGAGAATAGACACGCCTGTGTTTTGGTGGCATTGAGTAATGCTGGATTTACACGGAGCCAATACTTGAGACAATCCAATAAGCCAGTCCAATATTGGCGTCGTGTAAATAGAGACAGTCCACTACATTGGATTGTCCTCAAGCCATTTTTGCTTAGCATTGGCTTATTGGACTGGCTTAATGGATTGTCTCAAGTATTGGCTTCGTGTAAATCCAGCATAAAGGTGGCCACTGACGATCAGTTTTTCCCATCAGTTGAACTGACGTCAGTCCAAAATTTGATCGTGAATGTCGAATCGTCACTCCAGAGTTTTAACTGACGGCGCGACACGTAAAGCCGGCGCGTCGCGTCAAACTGACCGTGAGTGTGTGATCGTCACTCCAATCGAGTCGGTTCGAATTTCTCCAATGAATATATTGATCCTTAGCACCATACAATAAAGTTCAAAATTGATTGTTTCGCGTCAGTTCGAACTTCTCTAATGAATATTGATCCTTAGAGCCAAACACTAAAGTTCAAAATTGATTGTACCGGCCGGTCGAGACTGACGAGCCGGCGTGACGCCAGTGAATGGGGAAATCTGTTTGGCGTAAAACCATTTGCAGTGACGCCACAGTTTTACGCCTGGACTGACGCGCAAAACTGATCGTCAGTGGCCAGCTTAAGGCCAGGCCCGGTACGTTTCGATTCCGATCCAGTGGACGCGTACCTTTAATTCTTTAAGTTGTCTCTGGTCGTTGAGTATTGTTCTCATGTTCTCTGTCTGTGATTGTATTGTATTTTATTCTCTTTGGTTGCACACAAAGTTGGAGAAATACGAGAACGACGGGGTTTTGTAAATCGCTCATGAATTAATTTCTTTTGATTGTCAATTTCATGATAGAAATTCGTTGTTTAAAATTATTTAGTTTTGCTAAGAATCCTGCAAAGATGGTTCTACATAAAATTACAATAGAAACATAATTAGGTTATGCTTGTTTAATTTGATTCGAGCGAAAGAAACCACCCTGGTAAAATGAGCAACTGGGCAAGACGGATGCACCGGCGAGCTGCTACATTGAGTAATGTGGTCACGTCTTGCGGGCACCCAAACTCGTTGCCGTACCCACGAAGACTTGAAAAAGTGAAATTCGGTGTTCCCTTACTTGAAGTTTGTAAGGATGATATTCCAGGACCCCTACTCGTTAGTGTCAATTAAATTGAAGTGTTTTATCATATCAAATTGTATTAAAAGTGTTAAAGAGTTGTGTTGTTGTGTTTAGGTCCTGATTTTAAAGTTAAACAAGGAAGCGCCACTTCGCCGCGATGTGTTCAGAGCGCCAGGGCATCAAGGCGCAATGAAGAAGCTCATACATTTTCTCCAGACTGGAAGATTGGTGAACGTGGATAACTATTCCGTTTATACTATCGCGAGTGTGCTCAAGAAGTTTCTCAGGTACAAACATTTTGAATTACATTATTCAAAAACAAAATAAACAAACACTTACCTGTAGGATTCTTTAAGCAACTAGAGCTAAACAATTTATTTAAACAATGAGATTTATTCCTTTTGAATTACTACATACTGCAAATAATATTGTTAATTAATTAATTAATTAATTAATTAATTTATTTGAAACAACAAAACTTAATACTACCATTACAGAAAAAAAATCCAATGCGATAGTACAAGCACTTATAAAACTTTCTAACTTAACCTATTTACAAACGAATATTTTTTATTTATCTATTTACAAACTTACTTTTACTATAAAATATTCAGGACATATTCAGTAAAGTAAGTAACTACACTGTGTATTTACTTACTTTTTAGCTACTTCTGTAACAAAGAACAAACAATGTGACTTTTGTGAATTCATTCAGAGAGCAGTTAAATATGTCAACATCATTAGCTACCCTGTTAATAGTGCGCAAGGCTCGGGTAAATGGTCTTTAAAAATATTAGTCCGCGCCCTTGGCACCTCGAGCAGTGGTGGCCGACGCCTGCGCCACACGTACCGGTCCGGCACACACAGCTTTATACATTGCAACACTCCTTGGTTAAACAAATACCCACGTAACAGTTAACAGCCCTAACTCTCTTCGGATTTCCAATTTATTGTAGCCCACCATGCCGAGAACAAATAAAAAAATAATGTAAGTAATGTAAATAATGATATTGCAAGTAGTAATGTTTTGATTCATTTTTAAATAGTCGGGGGTTTTATTGTTAGACAATGTTATCCATATAAGTCAATTTTCAACAGGTATGCCAGATTCATTTCACTAAGTGTTTTTTCTAATGTGGGTCTACAATGTTGAGTTTCTATTCTTGACTTTGTTGTTTGTGATTTGTTTTAATATTTTACTAGCCATTAGTAAAATATTAATTTATTTACTGTAACTGTAAAAATGGTTAAATACTGTTATAAGTCTACACAAACTCTAATCAGAAGTGTGACCTAATTATTATCTATATAACATCAATAAAATTAAAGTTATTATGATATGCCTTACAACTAAGCTAAAAATAGGATTTTAACAAGAATAGAAAAATACTGACAAATTTATGAGACTGCTCTGCTTAATAACCAGAACTACTCTGTATACTTTTTTTAATCTCAAATCAGATTTAGATAAATGTTTACATGGATAATTTTGTACATATTTGGTCTTTCAATAAGTTGTGTAGAGGACAAATTTCAAAATTACCAAAATGATACCTATATATGGTAATACTTTTGTTACAAATCACCTTTACCGTGTTGCTTAGCGGTGAAAGTATACTACCACCCCACTCTCTTCCTTTAGGTGTCGTAAAAGGCGACTAATGGACTAAAGACTACACATACATCCAACAGCATAGGTGGCGATGGGCTCACCAACTGCCACGCTGAGCACATGTGCTTTTGTGGTTCTTTAACTAACCGTTCAGGGATAATATAATGATAATATAATGATAAGGGATAATATATGATTATATGTATAACCTTTATACAGCTTAACTCTTAATTTTATTTAATAATAATAATAATTTTAGCTTCCCTCTAATGGCCTTCACTTAGAATTTCTATTTGTTTATGTCTATATCATTTTGAGTACCTACGACTTTAGCACCTTGTCATAATAGCTTTACTAGAAGTTGACAAGTGCCTGTTAGATTATTTTGTTAGTTTGACAAAGCGTTGCGAGTGTTCAGTGACCGTTGATGCTGGTTGTCCTTATGGCACATCTTTTTAATTTTATCTTTCTATGATTGTCTATGGTAGACTCCCTTGACTGTCTCTTTTTTTTTAGTTGTTTTATGAATTTAGCCTTGACTTTGTTGGATTTCATTTTAATTTGGTCTTAATAACAATAATAACTAATTAGTAACTTGATGTGTTAGAGCACCAACTTACCAAATATGACAAAATCAAGTGTGCTTTATTAATCTGCATAGTCTTCATTGCCTAATTAGATCTAGACTTGCTACATAAGGCACTCTAGCATAGATGTGTGCCGTAGGGGAAATGGAAGGTTGAGCAAAGCTGTCCTCGAATGGCGACCGAGAGTCGGAAGAAGGACTGGGCAGACCACCTGCTAGATGATCCGACGATATAAAAACCCATGGGGGTTCAGCTTGATTCTGGAAGACCAGCAAACCAAATATGTGGTGGACAATTAGAGAGGCATATGCCCTGCAGTGGGCAAATACATGCTGCTGGAGAAGGCAATGAGGACCGCAAAAACAGTCCTCTACCATAGTCCACTTTTGTTCTTCTTCTTTTTACGCAGTGGCGTTTCCCTTTGGATTTCGCCAATATCCAGTTTTTGGCTCAGTTGTTTGTTTTTACAGACTCATTGCTTGTATCGGTTTCTCGTTTCTCCACTTTTCACCAAATAGCAACTGCACATGTGCTCAGCGTGACAGGTAGTGAGCCCATCGCTGCTCTATGCTGTTGGATGTATGTGCAGTCTTTAGTCCGAGAGTCTGTTAAAAAATAATAATGTTGACATGTATATAGAAAAAATAAAAAAGAACACATGAGTTCAGTTCTCAAAAATAAGAGGAAGAGTGTGTTGTTAATGGGCCCCGTCTCAACATTCTAGCTTCTGTGTCATTTGTTGATGTTCAGAGTTTTTACAGTTCAACTGCTAATAATAATACTTTTAATTGTCAATAGAAAAATACCCGGTGGAGTGTTTGGACGTGATGGAGAAATGCATCTATTCACTGCAGTAGAATTGCCTGAAGAACAGCAAGTTGATGAGATACGCAGGTATGTTCAATTGATTGATATACACACTTTTTACATTTGAATTTTACAAGCAATAGTTTATTAACTAAAATGGCATATAGAAAAAAGTAGAAAAAACGAAGGGACCTTTGTCCTGCGGTGCGACAAATAGGCTGACGATAACAATAATGACAAATGTTTAATGAATAGACCCTTTAAATCGAACTATGAAAAATAATAAAGCAACAAATTTCAGTGAGAGTAGACAACAAACATTTTTATTTCAAAAAGGCATAGATACAGATCATCCACAGACAATAAGTAGCAAATCATAGATTACATTTTTTTTTTTAATTTATTTCGTCGTCGCAATTTTAATACAAGTCCTTCAGTCGTAATAATAGAGAACAATTTGGGATACAAACTAAACATAAAACTACTAAAACTAAACTAATAAAAATTTTTGGCTATTATACAAACAAATGAAATTAAAGTTTTTCCACAGCACTTAGAATAAATTTAAAGACAGGAATGAAATAAACCTTATTAGATAGTAAATCTTGGACGCGGCGGGGAACAATTAACGACTTTTCATCTGCGATGTCACTGACAAGTCTTTGAATTGCAAACGTTTCACACTCAAATATAATGTGGTATAATAATATATCAGCATTTTCCCTATCACAATATGCACAATTATTGTCACTGACGATTTTCATCCTGAAGAGATGGGCTGGGACCAAGCAATGGCCAAAGCGTAGACGATTGATGCAAGTAATAAACTTTCTGCTGGAGTACTTGAACTTGTTATACCACGGTGTTGTTGGTAAGTTTTGTTGTAATTCTGCATACCATTTCCTTTAATCTCAGTGGTAGCGTCCCAATAGACCATTTACATAATTTTCAAAGAACTTTTATAGTTTTGGTTGTAATCAGTGAATGGCACTTTGAAAGATTTTTCATAGATTACACTTATACCAGTGTGAACATCTCAAAATTGGTAAATCTGCCCAACACTGGCCAAAAATCTGCCAAAATCTGGCACATTCCAAATTTCTAATTATTATATTTAAAATTACTATCTAAAAAAAATGTCACGTCGCCACCTTTTTGTGTTTACATACTATTCTAATTGTAATTGAAATAACTATCTAAAAAAAAAAAAGGTCGTCGGCAACATTTCCCTAAAATCTGCCAAATTCTGTCACTTTTTTGAATCGTCAGCATAGTCTGCCACAGTTAAAATTTAAGTGCCTAATCTGCCCAAATGGCAGAAATCTGCCACAATTGGTCACCCTGAGTTCTATTATACACAGCCGGAGTTCTTGGCGGGAAATTGAAGCGTCCTAATTTGTGTTTTGACGAATATTAATGTGAAATAATGGTGGATTATTTACTGTTATGTGTTCGTGAATGTGCATGAGTTTTGGCAAATAAAACAAAACAGGTCAACATCACTTTCTCATCATTACTCAAATTCTCTCAAGAAGTCCGTGTGAAATCTCAGTAAAGTCTCACATCTCTACTAGATTTCAAGGGGTTTGCGGAGAATATCATTTTCATATATCATCACTCATTAGTCATTATTATCAGTTTAAGCATAACCAATGAACTTATTACGACTGAAGGACTGGTATCCATGGTCACGAAATACTTAATTAAAAAAAATTATAGGCAGCCTATTGCCTAATTGTTGTTACTTTATATAGTGTATTTCTAACGAAAAAAGATAATTTAATTTAATACATAATTTGTACACACTCCAGCAGGTTAACATACCCAAAACAGACAAATTTCTCTAAATGAAATTTGATAATCACACCCCAGTTAAATAAATTGAAGAAATTAACGTTTCAATATGTTAAAGTTTATTTAAATAAGGAATTTTGACTTTGACTTACATAATTGGCCACACAGTTTGTAACCGGCCTAATAATTCAGTCCGTTCATCTGGCGCCTAAAAACTAATACAAAACCAAACAACCAATTACGATCGCCAATTCATTAAACAAACAAACAATAGTCCGATAATGTTACTTAACATGCACACAACGGCCGCTGGCACAACATTGTGAACGACAAACGAATTCATTTACATTATTAGCGGCCACTTGAGACTAAGCATTTTTTTTTCGAAACACGAAACATGATTTAACCGATAATGAAAGTTAAACTAAGTGTTACATGCATACGTAGGTACAGTTATATAGGACTATTGTCCCTAGAGGTTAGTCAGAGACTAGGCAATGAGCACCGCAAAATCAGTCCTCTACCATAGTCCACTTTTCACCAAATAGCGACTGCACATGTACTCAGCGTGACAGGTGGTGAGCCCATCGCCGCTTTATACAGTTGGATGTATGTGCAGTCTTTAGTCCGTTAGTCGCCTTTTACGACACCCATGGGAAGAGAGGGGTGGTAGTATTCTTTCACCGCCACGCGACACGGTACATTATTACACTTGCAAATGTAATATGCGTGTGACATGATAACTTTATCGTGATATCATGATAACTTTTGACGACCTCCTTGGTCGAGTGGTTTGTACACCGGTTTTCATGGTGTCGCCATCTCTGAGGTCCCGGGTTCGATCCCCGGTCGGGTCAATTTAGAAATTATTGTTTTTCTAAATTGTCTCGGGTCTGGGTGTTTTCCATGTATAATAAGTATGTATTTAAGTATTTTAAGTATGTTTATCCGTTGTCTAGTAACCATTTAACGAGTTTCTTCGAAGCTTCTCTTGGGCTAGATAATTGGTGTGAGTGTAAGAAAGTTTTATTTTATTATCGAACTCTTTAGCGAATCAGCTGATTGATGGCTCTCTGCCAAGTTGTCCGATTTCTCTTAGCAATCTTCTCTTAGCTCTTGGCAATGAGCTAAATTTGACGGATTACCAAAGTGCATTGCACGTCATCTACTATCATGCCCGTTTATCAATGTAGCACTTTACCCATTATTAGAAAATACTAGCGCCCCGCCTGTGACTTTGGTCCGCGAGAACACATCATCATCATCATGATCATCATCATCAACAACAACAACAGCCTATAAACGTCCCACAGCTGGGCACAGGCTTTCCGCGTGGACAATAGTACGTGGGCATAGGGCCATAACCCCCACGCTGGCCCAATGCGGGTTGGTGGGTTTTAACGACTGCCATCTTACGACAACAACCGGGACCAACGGCTTAACGTGCCTTCCGAAGCACGGTGGTGCTCGAGATGTTTTTAAATTGGTCACCCATCCAGCGACCCGGCATTGCGAAAATTGCTTAGCGGGCAAGATCGCCATCGAGCTCATTGAACGCCGCCTCATTCTTTTCGTGTGAACACATAGATACTAAATATTTTTTATAAAAAACCTCCAAACTAATCTTGTCCAGACAATAACAAATCCAACAAAAATGAATTTGTCAAATAGGTGCACTCCGTGCTTCGGAAGGCATTTAAAGCCGTTGGTCCCGGTTGTCCTCGAAAGATGGCAGTCGTTAAAACCCACCAACCCGCATTGGGCCAGCGTGGGGGTTATGGCCCAATCTCCCCCTGTGATGTTGTCCACGTGGGAAGGCCTGCGCCCGGCTGTGGGACGTTTATAGGATGATGATGATGATTAAATAGGGCCGACCGAGAATTGAACCCGGTACCTCAAAGATGGCGCGACGCCAGACTCGGCGTGCTTACCACTCGACCACGGAGAACGTCAAAGACAAGGCTTCTAGGCTATTTATGCTAAGATATCTTCTGCATCTTTGCACACGCATGCCCATCTGCCTACAATCTACTCATCGGGCTCAGGTTTTTCGTTGATCGAAAGTTTTTCCAAAGTAGACAATTTCATATGGGAAGTTGTGCCCATAAATATTGATATTATATTATATATTCCACAAAACTTAGGCCACAAAGTTTTTATTAATTACGAGTACCATTATAAAACTAACTGCTAATGGAATAAGAAATGGTTACATGCCGTTATTTATTATCTATCGCACGTGTAATAAAGTGCATAGACACATGACGGTACATAGGTTCCACTCCTCTGTGTTGTCAGTATAGCCACTCCTGTACGGGTACGCGTCGCGCTGTACTTTGTTATGCAGTTATCCCATAATCATAATCACATCAGTGCCTGATAAATAGCCATTGTTTATAACTGTAATGCGAGTACGCAAGAAGCCAACATGCTGCAAACAATCGTTGTTTTGACTGAATTTTGATAAGCCAAGCCGATTTGCCGCTTCAAAGATTGACCATGCAACGTTGGCGAGGCCTGGAAAATCGTCTTGTGAACATTACTGTGTGACTATATTGACTACTAACGGCTGCTCGCGACTTCGTCCGCGTGAATCGTGCTCCGTGACGAATTTCCAAAAATTTACTTCCATTCAAACCTTGTCCTAACAATTATAAACATATATACACACATATAATCACGACTATTATCCCTGAAGGGTTATTCAGAGACTGGGCTTTACCGGGGCATTTAGAACCACACCGACATCAGCGCTGTAGGTCCTCACGGCCTCCCACCCCTGCACAGTGTCATAGAGACGGAGGCAACGAAATCACTACACAGACTAAAGGTTGCCGGGCTGTGGGACGCATCTTTGCTTCTGACTAGACACACAAAATGGGAACCTAATGATACCCTTAATAGGATCATGGAAATGAGGTGTGACAAGATAGCCCCCAAGTACATGTTCGAAAAGAAATTCAGTATACGTGTCCCAACTGACCAATGGAAACAGCCACCGTCTCCAGAGAAAGGCAGCCTGATCTGGTACACCGACGGATCCAAAATGGAGTCGGGCACTGGAGTGCTGACTGGTATCTTTAGCAATGACTTTAAGCACAGTCAGAGTATGGGAAAGTTCGCTACTGTAGGTATGTCAGACAGAAACTTTCGCAATTCTTCTGTGCGCTAAAAATAATCTAGAACTCGCTCCCAAGAAGCGTAACATATTATTATTCATCCTGAGTGACAGCTAAGCCGCGCTCAAGTCACTTATATCGCCTCGAATCGACTCCAGCCTTGTACATCAAACTACGAAAGGCTTAAACAAGCTAGGTAGGCACAACAGGGTGAGGTTGATCTGGGTACCAGGCCACATGGGAATCCAAGGCAATGAGATGGTCGATGCACTTGCTAGGGAGGGCTCAGAGACCCCATATATTGGTCCTGAGCCGTTTGTGGCACTAGCACCAAGTACCATCAACAAAGCCTTCAAGGACCACGTCCAAAACAGGCATAAAACCAAATGAAAAGAGCTACCCGGCATAAGACACTCAAAATCCTTCATTTTATCCAGATTAATCACCGGTGCCCTGACTGGGCACTATGCCACAAAACAAATGCTCCACAAAATGCAACTAGCAACAGACAACCTGTGCAGGGCATGGGGAGAGGAAACGGAGTCCATGCAGCACCTACTTTTTGACTCTTTTCCTAGGAAAAGAATGAATCTTCTGGGATTGGCCTACCCGAAACCAGAAGATTTTAGGCTCTCCGCCCTCAAAGACATATAATCTTCACTGAGGAGGCAGTGATAGAACGAGGTTACACAAAAGATCCCAATCGGTCGACGTGCTGCTGCGAGAGAGAGACCTCTGCAGGCCCCACTAGATAAGATAAGATACTCAGAGGCTAGGAAATGAGAACAGCAAAAGCAGTCCTCTACCATAGTCCAATTTTCACCAAATAGCGACTACACATGTGCTCAGCGTGACAGGTGGTGAGCCCGTCGCCGCTCTATGCTGTTGGCAGTATGTGCAGTCTTTAGTCTATTAGTCGCCTTTTAGGACACCCAAGGGAAGAGAGGGGGTGGTAATTAGGGTATCGAAACCAGATCCACTTTCCTGTAGTCAAATCCCGGGTAACCGGGTTTTTCGAGCTTTTTAGGTCTTTTTGTTATGGTGCAGCCGTTCGAAGTGATGCGCGTACAAACATTTCACAATTATTTTTTCTATTTACGAATGCAATCTGCTAGTGCTACTGGCTCCTTTACCTTCCGAGACACCACGGAAAACACAATATTTTTATTTAAAACTATATAGATTATTAAAGAGATTCACTTTTATTAGTTTTTTTTTATCTAATACTTGATAGTTTAATAACTGGATCTTTTATATCGTGGATTGGAATCTCAGTCCAGTCTCGTGAGTACTCATTCAGGGATACGATCGTGTATAATGTTTTCTTGTCTACTGACTCCGTAATCTGGGTTAAAAGCCTAAGCGGCGGTATTAAAGTCATATATAGCACGCCATTAGTTAACAGCACTTGTAAACCAATATAATTATTACCCGGTTGCGCACTTCTGACTTCTGAGTGAATACTGAAGACGCGCGATCTCAGTTTACTGTTTCTTAGGTATCTGTTATACGGGCCCTAGTCACATAGTGACTCGCGTCTTGGACATCCAACAACTTTTGGACGTAGGTATATGTTTGGGACCTAAAATACCTACTACCGTAGAAATTGTTGGGAGTCTTTCTCTGTAACCAAACAAAATATTTTTCTTTATTATCTATTGGCTTTTTCAGGGTCTATAGGACAGAAATATCAAAAGGCATACCGTTGGTCTAGAATTAGACCTTAAGTTGAGGAAATACACACGCTATGTTACAGGTATACAGTCGAAAAGTATTTTTTCTTTATAAGTTTTTAAATTAATAATTTTTTAATTTTTTTAAATTAATATTTATTAATTGAATTCCGATAAATTAATTAAGTTCAATTGTACAGGTTTACTAATTTATAACAAAAGAAAGTGTAAACTGTATTTGTATATATCAAGCCGTTGGTGTATTTAATATATTGCACAAGTACATGCTATGGCAGACTCAAGTAACACTGTTGAATCAGAGTTAACCGCATAATCGGGCCGTCACATTGAGCGTATTATAACGTTACAGCGCTGCACCGCTGTCGATGCGTTAAGCAGTCGATCACTCGTATACTGTATTACTGTACCAGCCTCAACACATCTGCCGCATCATTGATACTGTAAAATGACTCTTATTCCAAGTGAACACGGTTGAAGACTTCGGAGCGACATCACGCATTTTCAGACTGTCATCCAGGCCATTGATGTTAATCTGATTGCTCGTTCTCATGGTTATACTTTGCGTCCTCCGTGTGTTATGCTCGCTTTCAGTGCGTAATTTTAGATTGCCTCTTTTCTTATCAGTGACTCTTATACAATTTGTTGGTTTTGCTCTGGTTTAGCGCTCGGTCTGTTTTATACGCCTTATCTGAATAGATACAAGGTAATGACAATTTTGATTCTGCAGACAAACAGCGACTTTTTGTTATTTAGGATTTTATGTTGAAAGCATTAGTACTTATAGTCAAAAGTAAATGTAATGAATGCTCGTAAGGAACTACCTATTAGTTAATCTGTGGTAATGAGTTAAACGCTGCTAATACCACAAACAGACCATGTGCTTTTTAATCTGTTACAACAGCAAGCGATCCACTTACCACGTTTTTGTTTGAATTTCAATTAGTGATTGTATTACAATTTTCCTGTTTTTGCTCGTTGGAATAAGGTCATTGATAAAACTTTAATGTAACCATGTTTTGTTAACATTTCTATGAGTTGCTTTGATACATTCTAGAAATCACATCTGCAATTTGTGAACGGTAAAGCTTGATTGGTTCCGGATGGATAACCATATAATCTTGATCTTTTCTATGGTTCGAAAGTCTTCAAGCTTAAAGCTTTTAGCCTATAACAAATTAAGTATCGTCAAGTTTCGGTTTAGTCTAGGAATGACTGATTCGCAGAATGGCTACGTAGTCTATTATTGACCGATTCGTGGAATGTACAATTCTATAAATGACTGATTCTAGTAATGACCGATTCTACAAATGACTGATTCTACAAAAGACCGATTCTACAATTGACTGATTCTACAAATGACTGATTTTAGAGTTTATGAACAATAGAGTTTTGATAAGGAATTTGGTAAATAAAATGCAATGTAAGGAATAACGAATCATTTATTTCAAACATTTTTCACCATAATCAATGACGCTAACCTGCTAACAATTTTTATAAAGAAATAATAGGTCTTGTATTACAATATCTCATACTACATTTTGTAGCGCAAAATCAAAGATGTATTCAGATTTGGTCAAACTTCCTGTTCGCTCTGTTCAGTATCAGTGCTACAGTGTTGCGTAAGTAATTCAATTCACACATGTCAGTACCCAGTTCACGGAGCTTCAGTGAAAACGTATCGGTCTTTTGTAGAATCAGTCATTTGTAGAATTGTACATTCCACGAATCGGTCAATAATAGACTACGTAGTCATTCTGCGAATCAGTCATTCCTAGTCCTAGACTAAACCAAGTTTCGTACCGTAACGTGTGACTGATGATGACTTAAATAATTATCCCACTGTATTTTTTGGTATAGATGTACAATAACAGCAAATACTAAATAGAATAGAATATAAGGTTTTTTTTTATTTGAACAACACTGTACATACAACAAAGAAAAATAACCAAAAAATAAAAAATATAACTTAAAATAATTACTTACTTACCTACTTTAAAAAAAAAACAAAAACTAAAAAACTTAGATTATTGTTTTTAAAAAAATATATATTTTAGCGTTTTATTAACGCTTAAGTAAAATTTTAAACACTGAAAAAAGACGACAACCTCATGCGGAAATCGAACCCTTCGGGGGGTTTATTTAATTTTTTACCTAAATTAACTTAAAATAATGATGCTGCATGCACAGTGTCGTAAAGCTGGGCCTGCACTCAGCATGTCACGTGTCACGTGTCATGTCAGAGAGTAAATTAAGCAAAGGAATGTGTTTCAGGATCGTGGCAAATGGAATGCTGTTTTACCGACCTACCCCTCCGGGAAACGGGCGTGATGTGTGTATGTAATACTAGCGACCCGCCCCGGCTTCGCACGGGTTACTACCCATACCTGTACCCGTACCTAAACAAATTATAGCTTATAACCTTCCTCGATAAATGGGCTATCTAACACTGAAAGAATTTTTTAAATCGGCCCAGTAGTTCCTGAGATTAGCGCGTTCGAGCATACAAACTCTTCAGCTTTATAATCCTACTAATATTATAAACGCGAAAGTTTGTAAGTATGGATGGATGTTTGTTACTCTTTCACGTAAAAAGTACTGAATTGATTTAAATGAAATTCGGCATACAGATAGTTTATAACCTGGATTAACACATAGAATACTTTTTATCCCGTTATTCCCACGGGAACGGGAACCACGCAGGTGAAGCCGCGAGCGGCCGCTAGTGTTAGTATAGATTTACAAGGACAAGGCAATTTAGGCAGAACAGCCCCCTATGCGTACATGGTCGATTGCAAATTCATTTCAGGCCGTATGCGTACATGGTCGATTGCAAGTCTGGCAAGTTGCGAATTTTGAATATGGTCATAAGCGTGAACGGTAACTTGCGTTGCTGGTAGGTACTATGCTTCCAAAGACTTTACTCTTGAAACCGATCCCGATCGATTGGTTTGGTATTGTGAAGTTTCTTACTCTTAAGTTACGACACCAGCGCTAATTTG
The DNA here is from genome assembly GCA_963921215.1 of Scoparia ambigualis. Taxonomy (NCBI): domain Eukaryota; kingdom Metazoa; phylum Arthropoda; class Insecta; order Lepidoptera; family Crambidae; genus Scoparia; species Scoparia ambigualis. Next base: position 54,617,331 of record OY992502.1, on the reverse strand, counting down.
GATTCATATTGAGTGAACTAAATGGCATTGAGTTTTGCATTTAGTTCACTCAATATATCCGCGCAATATAAATCCAAAGGGCCAGCCTTTTGGGCTTTTGGGCTTAAAACCTTGTACAAGTGGAAATAACTTTTGGCACATGAATGTATGATTGCCTTTAAACCAGGGTTGGAAAAAATCATGATTTAAAAAAAAATCCATATATTTTTTTTAAAATCATGATTCTTTCCGATCTATCGTTTTTTTATTTATTTTAAAAGATCATGATTTTTTGATTTTTATTGTTTTTTTTTATTTTTATTGATTTTTTTATTTATTTTATTTTTTATGTGACAAAACCAAATACACTATTATTAGTTATTACTGACAATTGAATAAGCTGTGTGACACAAATACTTTTAAAATTATTAAAATAAAATTAATATTTTTAAAATTTGTTGATTATTTTAAATTACTTTAAAAATTAATATAGGTAGATAAATCTTGACTAATTATTGTTAGTATCCAATTTTACAAGACTGATTTCTGACTTGTTTTGCTACAGTTGAAGACAAATTTCAAGTAGGTATGCATGCAAGTCTTTTTTTTTTTGAGACTGCTAATTCTGTGTAAGCCCTTTGACAGTATTTTATTGTTAGTAACTTGTACTAAGTATACTTATTTATTTTTATTTTCATTAAAGATAATTAACATTTTAAATTGATTTAAATTAATGATTTTTATTTAAAAAATCACCTGACCCAAGCCAACCCTGCTTTAAACAATTAGAACGCTGCGCCACTGGACACCATAGACATTCTATTCATTGATCAGTTTGATCACAGATCAGAGGGCCTAGTCAACTGGCAAACGCTCGACCGGTGACAGCGTCAAAATCGCTCATCAAATTCGCTAGGCTACATCGATATCGATAAGCTAAGGGATATAGAACATACAGGCTTGTCTTAGTATTTTTTTGTTTGATGATAATCTAACGCATTGGTAAGATTAATAAATAGGTATAAACCACACCGATCCTTTTGAGTTTTAGTGAATTGAATGTCACTTTACTAAGAAATTCGGGTAGACTCCTTGAGACAATTTGAAAAATGAGTCAATCGCTTTTTTCACCGGAAGTTCGCCAGGCAAGCACGTTTGTAAATAAGTACTTAAGATGACGAGTGACTTACAGACCTACCATAATATGACATTGATATGAGATCAAACCACAGACATATCTATTATATGTCTGTGGATCAAACCCATTTTTCATCTTATAATATAAATAAAAACAAGAATTTCTCAAATATTGACAACTTGACATCCGTCTGTAATAAATAAGTGATAACACTAAATGTTACAAACCGCGCGAACATTTAAAACAGTTTGATCTTAGATGCGAGTACCCACTAGGTAGTGATTAAAACGTTTGCATCTTGTATGAGTACATCGTCTAAAGTAACTCTATGGCGAGCGGCTAAGGCTTTCGGGTTTTATCGTCTAACTACAACACCTATGGACGTTCATAGGATGACGATGATGACAACATCGCCTTAATATAGGATTGCTTCATTGTTACTTATTTATAGCGGTAGGTACCGAAAGTAATTGAAAATAAAAGTCAAATCATTTATTAAATATACGCCTTCACAGACACAATGACATGATCGTGGTCTCTACGCGACAAGTTAAAATATTTATTTATTTTACATTATTTATTTCACTGCCATTAATTATAAGTTGGTTGATAATGTATCGAAATAAAACAGGACTATTTATGTGTTTACCAAAAATAATTTTAAAACAATAAATTTTATATAATTACCTTAGTATGTTGATAATGAATCAAGTACAACTTTAAGCCATGTTTAATGCAGTTACATTGTTGGATACGACATGTGGTACACATCCCTTCTTTATTGTGAGCCTGATGCAGCATTAAATATTGGTGTTATTATGATTAACCATGCTTGAAGGTATCCAGAATCTCATAATAAATTAGAACAATGAACTTACTTATAGAAAATTGTCATAGATAAAAAGTTAGTAGATAGTATATATTTACCAAAAATAATTTAAAATCAATTAATTTTATTTATTTATTTTATATTCACAGGTGAATCGACAGTTCTATAAAAAGTATAACACTGAAAATGTGAAACAGCAAACCATTTACAGATTCACACAAATAAAAATGTGATAAGTAGTAACATTACAAACTCAAGCAACAAATTACAATCGATTACTTCACAATCGCCAAATTGATAATAACTAAACTATTACAGAGTATGCTAGATATGGAACTTAATTTGTATATGTATAACAAGCCACCTTATGTTAAGCCACCTATTTAAAGAAAAAACAATATTATAACAAACACAATAGAACCCACCAGATTTAATAATCGGATAATAATAATGCAAGTTTATACATATTATTACCTTTGTATGTTGATAATGAATCAAGTACAACTTCAATAGCTTAATGTTATGACTAGTAGAAAATGATATAAGTAGGTACTTAAACATTTTCTATAGGTACCTACTGCAAGTAAAATTAAATATCAAGTAAAAAATAACATTAAGTAATATTGTATTTCTTAATATATTCTTATTTCCTTACAGTCAAAGTTTATTAAATATGAGGCTTCACTTTCTCTTATGGACATTAAAACTATATGTAACTAAAAAATAAATGCCAATTGTGTGTATAAGAAGGTACCTACTGCTTTTTTAGTACCTACCTAAGTAAATCTTTTTAATAAAGTACAATAAACTTAGAACTAAATTAACTTTATACTTAATTTTTCCCCATCATATAAACCAAATCACTATTTTATGGGTTAAATATATTTATGGCACACTGTTCCTTTTCTTAAAATAAAAATGTTGTCAACGAAGGTACTGTTTTTTTGTACATAAGTAAATCTTTTTAAATAAAGCACAATAAACTTAGAACTAAATTAACTTTATAATTTTTCCCCATCATAAAAACAAAATTACTATTTTATGGATTAAATATATTTATGGCACAGACTGCTCCTTTTTGTAGAATAAAAACGTTGTCAACATTAGAGCTCCACAAAAAAAAGTCATGTAAGTAAAAATTACTAAATTCAACGATGCCAAAGCCATGTTCAATGCAGTTTCATTGTTGGATATGACATGTGGTACACCCCCCTCCTTTCTTGTGAGTCTGATGCAGCATTAAATATTGTTGTTATTATCATTAACCATGCTTTTTGAAGGTATCCAGAATCTCCTAAGAAATTAGAACAATATACTTACAGAAAATTGTCATAGATAAAAAGTTAGTAGGTAAGTTTGTATTATACAAAAAACCTTTAAACCTTTGTATTATACAAAATTGCTTGATATTGTTTTTACCAAATAACCATGTTTGTTCACCATTCTGAGGAAGTCCATCCTCCAAATTATGAGGTAACATTTAAGATTTTTGAATCGTCGGTCGTCTCAAATCTGCAAAACCACATTAAATAGTTTTATCTTTATGTCAATACTCTTTATTCTAGCAATTTTAACAAAACTGACATTTCCTGGTAAATCCCAATATAATAATAGGCATAATACTTACCTTTATTATGTAAGTAATAATTTATTTATTAAAACTTACCGTTTGAACATAAGGACTGATATCTTTTCCTATTATGAAAGATGCTTGTCTGTATAAGATTTATAGGGTATAGTCAATAGGTACACCTTACTACACTTAGAGCGTTGGTTTAATACTCTAAGCCACCTGGCAAATTAAATCTTCATTGGAACCTGTAAAACAAATAGGCAATCTAAGTTATAAATTGATAAATGGACATTATGGGTAGGTTACATTTAATATTTATACAGAAAGTCCCTTACTGTTGTCTTATTCATGACCTTTCTTGTCATGATTAAAGGTACTTAGGTGGATTTATTTGGCCAAAATGTTTGTATGGTTTGAGAGCCCCTACAAATTGTTATGCAGCGACTTGCTCTTCGTTGCGGAAAATGTTGCATGACACACATTTATTTGGTCACTCACATTCACATCGCAACAACTATATCAGCACGCAATTCCCGGCTGACCTTAGTTAGATATTTGAAAGTTCGTAAACGAGAACTCCGAGAACTATTCACAAGTACAACAAACTCGGGATTTCTTTAATTTGCTCCAAGCAACGTAGGGAAACATTTCTTCCTTAGCGCCTGAGCACTTGATTATTGCAGTCCACAATAGCCCTAAAAAGAGCATTTTAAACAAAACTTTCAACACAACACAACTCTTCCTTCATCAGCTGATCAAACAATCGCCATTTTGTGTGAATTTTTATCTTCAATGTTTGAGTGATCGCTAGATTAGCGATTCTTGGCCTGTCAAACTGTCAATTAGGTCTATTTTAGCGTAAATTTTACGTCGTAGGTAACTTTTGCTTATGTCAATCCCATACATTCGGTTTATCGTAGCGATGATTTCGTAGCGTCTAATTTGTTTGCCAATTGACTAGGCCCTCAGTGCGCGGCCGCAGTTGATATGTTAAATCACACTCTTGAGAGAGATGGAAGAGAATCAGCCAATAGAAAACACGACTGATCTAATTTTCCAGTACCATTTTCGATGTTTTTTATTGCCTTTTTTACGCCCATGCGATGTTAGTCAATGTAAGTTCATTACTGCTAAGTTTGTAATGCCAATATTTTTCCATAGATTACTTCTTTCGCTGCCCGTCTGCACGCAGAGGCTGTTGGTGCTACTCTTCGGAACTTTCAGGGTGATGGCGTCCAATGCTGAAAAAGCAGGTCAGTTCAGTTCACCTACGAGTTTAGATGCTAGCAACTTTTTTGTGTTCCTACTGCATCATACTTGATTGCCAGCATACCTACATAATGTTTACGACTTTTGGTACTACTAGTCTAGATGTGGAAATTCATGATGGTTGATGAGGTTAAACATGCTTAAACTGGATAAATTCTTGGTACCGAAAAGTTCATATCACCGAAAAGCATTTACTATTTCAGGGAAGAAGGATTCGAACTCTTCTGAGAGTTCACGAGAGTATTCAATATTTATTTAGACGAAACCATTGATATTACGCTATAAAATGTAGGACTTTTATTTTTCATTATCGTTTCTGAATAGTGATACTTCATTCATGTTTATTCGGTTTATGTTTATTTATTGTAATTGGTGCAATAAGTAAACGAAAGCGAGGCCTTAAACTAATTGCACTTGAATTATTTTAATTGTAAGCGAACATTGAGTTATTATTTTACGTATGACATTTCAGATTATATTGTCGTTATAAACACTTTGCTACAATTAAAGCAGGGCCAAATATCGTCCGTGATATTCTTAAAGGTTGACATTTAGGAAATTTTAAGTCGCACATTATCCAACCGAAAGTAACCCCAGTAATTATGCCAATTAGACACGATCGCGTGGGTGTGCGTGCTTTAGTGATGCAATACATACCGCTCCGCTTCTCGCGCTATTATTTAATCTTTCTTTGACTCGTCTCGCTGCACGCTTGTCCCAATTTCGAACCTGAATTGACTGTTTAGACGTCTAGCTGGACAATGAGCTCTGATATGCGTAGGTACAGGATTTCTTTAAGTTCCCTTGTAGCAGTAGAGAAAAATGCTCGATAAATTCTTTGACGATAGCTACATGTTTTTATTTTGTTTTTTGAATGCTTTCGATGAGATACTAAAGTTGGATACAATGAGTCAAATATTTCAAGTTCCAGATTTTTACGCACACTTCTAAACTGATATTCGATTAAGACGTCATAGGTAATAATTTATTACCAATACGACGTCAATCAATCGGTATGAAATTAAACAAACATCAATAAAGCTCTGAAAATAAATATTTCCAAATAGGACTTATCAATCATCACATCGACAGCATATTTAGGGCACTATGTGTCGTCACAGAGGCGTCTATGAATGATGGATGCTACATACATTTCTGTACTGGTTTCCATAGAAGCCGCACAATGCGTGGATGTTACGAATACGTTGTGTGTATGCAATTGTTGCTTTCATATATGGGCCCAGCGAATTTGCGCGCGACCGTGCGTTATGTGATTTATGTGGTGAGCATTCGTAGTCTGCACGTCATTGGAGCATGCTTGGTTTTGTACACAATTAACTGTCTGCTAATTTAAACACCAAATTGCTGATAATTATAGTAGTTCACATAATGAACGTGAACGTTTTTGTGGCTTTCAACTTTTCGACCAATTTCGATCTAATTTTGTGGCAGCTTTTTTGTGCTCTTGCGATCACAAATATCATTATGTCGCGTGCAATGTCACAATAACGTTTATTGTATTACGAGGTTTTATTCCGACATGACATTGTATTCATGCATTTTAATTCCCACGTTCATTGAATGAAAATGGGTTTTCAGCGGTAGCGAATGCGAACGCGACGCATATTAGAGTGCGACATTTCTACTTCAATCATTTGCTTAATTAATTTTCTTCGGCGGTCAACGGACTTAGTTGTACAGTTGAATGAATTTGTGGTTGGTTGGAATTGACTGTTTTAGAGACATTTTAAATCATGCGCGCTAAAAAAAACTTTGTTGCGTTTTTTTTGGCTGACATCAATTTATTAATTGATGTTATTTTACTAATAAGCTAACAGTTTATTGTGATGGCTGATGATAATTGTCATATTCCAAAATATAACGGTGACTGCTAGAAATCGCAAGAAACTTCAAGGGCTGGTCAGGTCAAGTGTTTTAAACATGACAAAAATTACAAAAAAGATATTCGTGTTTTTTTCATTTTTAATTAAATAATTCATTTTGTGAATTTTTATTGGATAGTCTTTGAGTATCTAATTTATTTTAAAGCAATAACATTAAAAAAATTAAGTGAAAAACAATTAAAAATAACGAATATTAACAATGCGCGGTCAACGGCCGGGCCGCTGACCGTCTGTTGACCCGTTCGCGTCAGCTGGACAATAACTACCTACGTTAGTCTGCAATGAGAACATTTTTGTCATGTTTAAAACACTTGACCTGACCAACCCTTGAGGTTTCTTGCGATTACTAGCTGTCACTTTATATAATATACAGTACTTAATATCTGTTTCACCACTTGTATAGTTTACCTTAAATGAATACTACACATGAATTTCTAATTTCTTAAATATTACGAGTAGGTATATTCATTTATTCATGTCGGTTTAAGAATGTTCCGAAATATCAATAAATCACATGGTTTTGAAATTTACAGTCTCTAATATTTCATCACGCACAAAGAAATTTGGTGACTCGTTTCTTTGTCGCACTTCCAAAAGATGGAATAGTCAGCACACGTATTCCCTCCTACCTATGACATAGGGTCCTTCAAACGAGGCGTGAAGAGGCACTTTGTGGGCCGGCAGAGTGAGGGTGACTGATGCTACGTCTCTTACGCTGCACCAGTTGTCCTGGCGCCTGGACTTCATTTCCACTTAATATCAGGTGGAATGGGGTCATTTGCCGGGCTTTGTATATAAAAAAATTGGTTCCATTCAGGATGAAGTTATGTCCTTCTTTATTATCCTTACACGTGTTTGAAACAGCACACACACGTGTAGCTTATTATGTATGTAAACTCTTTTTCATGTTCAAATTAATCAGCAAATACTGAAAACCAATACAGATAATGTCGTCAACATTAAGATATCGTCGATCAATCTTGCATGAAATCGGGAAACATTGGAACTGGTCCAAAAACGTCGCCGTGTCTCATTTTACATCGGCAACCTTAGCCCGCGGAACCGGAACGGGAGCCGACGACGGTCCCGAAGAATAACGTCATATCTGCGCGATAGGTGTTTAGCAGATATGACGTTATTCTAAGTCATATCTGCGAGATAGTTGTTTAGCAGATGTGACGTTATTCTTCGGGACCGTCGCGTTTTCATTGTGTAGTACTGACGCCAGCAAGTCAACCTACACGAAACCGTCAAATTTCTTCTATAAAATTTTGAACTTTATGAAATGAATGAAATGAAAATGTATTTATTAGATTACGACGACACAATTTACTAGAACACATACAACTTACAAATTATTAGACATTAAAAAAAAGTTCCACAAAAATGTGTCCTAAAGGGACTTCACTCAGCATTTGTTGCAGTGAGCAGGTCACTACAACGCTGATCTTCCGTGGAGACCGCAGTTGTGTGAATGTGCGCCACGTCACGCTGTACATAATACACCTACTTTTATCTCATTTAATTTTTTTCTTAATCATTATTAATTGCTGTGTGTGTGGCGGCTCATTAAAGGAATACTAAAAACCCATCTCTTCCCTTGGGTGTCGTAAAAGGCGACTAACGGACTAAAGACTGCACATACATCCAACAGCATAGAGCGGCGATGGGCTCACCGCCTACCACGCCGAAAACATCTGCAGTTGTTATTTAGTGAAAGGTGGACTTTGGGTCTATGGCAGAGGACTGACTGACTCTGCGGTCCTCATTGCCTAGTCTTTGACTAACCCTTCGGGGATAATAGTCGTGATTATATGTATGTATATATGTTTAATAAGGAGTAGAAAAATTTTACAGTTTTGGGTAAGGTTGGACCTGCGTCGTCTGTACCTAGATCGTTCCAAGCAATCGGTCGTGGTTGGCGGCCTTATCAAGTTTATCGACCTACACTTTTTATCCGATAACTTGGGAAATTGGTTGGTAAACTGATTGCTCATTTGTTGAGACATTGACCTAGACGAGGAACTAATCTTTACGATATCAAAAGTGTTTTGTAAGTTTACATTTTAGTTTTGATCATCAGTCTTTAATAAATGGGGAGGTTGGGCCAGGGCCGGTGGGTAAACAAACGGTACGAACCGGCTTAACGTGACTGCGAAGCCACAGTATACTTTATATTGTGGCGAAACGTAAGCGAAAGTTGCTTAGTTTGCAAGATAGTAGGTAACCTGGCGTCTTCTATCAACTCTTAGAGCAGTATTTTTACTTTAAACTTACTATGAAAATTCACATAAGATTTTTGGTAGTATAGGTAACTTGAACGTTTAAAATGCAGCGCTATCGAAAAATATAGGCATTCAACTATTTCCGACTTGCACAATGATTGATACTAATTGTAATTAACTCTATGTTATAGTATTTTAAACTTCTACTATTTCAAAGAATAGTTTGACGGAGTCATATCGCTCCCGAGTCCCGAGTCGGTCCCTCATATCATTATTGCTGTTACAAGTCTTGGGTAGTCAGATTGACAGCTTTATTAAACCCTCCTAAATAATCCGAAACCGCTAGCTTGCCAGATATTAGTAGTGTTAGGCGAAAATCTAATCAATCGATTATTACATCCCTAATGTCACCGTACCCCAGCACTAGTTGCCGAAATTTGACACTTGAGTTAAGAGGCCTATTACATCTCGAATGTGATTTTTGCGTAAAATGCCTATTTTCGCATTTTGTAGTAATTTTGCAGTTGTATTTATCGTTTTTATCGAAACAGGATAATAAATTTGTGCATAATATTACAAATATCCATTCTGTGAGCATAAGTTGAATTCGGACGGCCGGCGCATCGCATTTTGTAGTAATTTTGCAGTTGTATTTATCGTTTTTATCGAAATAGGATAATAAATTCATTATAAAATCTTTATTCCTCATGAAGTAACAGTTATTCTGGTATAAATTTTGCTAAATAAAATTATCGCAGATAGGAGATATTCACAGTTAATTTAAAGCAATTTTCGAAGTTTTTTGTTTTAGAATAAAATTTTATTCCTATATAAAATCAACGATATCTAAAAATTCCGAGGCCGCTACGCATTATTCGACTATAATAAGAGATAACATTATATTTTTTTTATTTCACTTGTTTAGAGCAGTAGTTCAATCGATGAGCTCAAAAAAGTGCCTTCGCGCACTTTATGAAAATCTTTCTCTGCCGTTTTGGGTTTAATTAAAAAGTTAAGCAAAATTTACAAAAAGCGAGGCCGCTAAGCACTATTTCAATAGTTATTCTACACTATTCAATAAGTCATAAGTGTTAATGTATTTTCGTTTCTGAGATCCATAACGCCAAAGTTGGCCATTTTACGCAAAAATCACAGTCGAAATGTAATAGGCCGCTTAAGGCCTTCACACACGGCAGCTATAATGTAAAGAGTATATTATTGCATGTTACATCTCACTACATCTTTCCATAGAAATCGTCAAGAGACCACACACGACAGCTGTAATGTAAATATTATAGCTGGCGCGTTAAATTCGAGAAGTAATGTACATTAATATGTATTATAGCTGCCGTGTGTGAAGGCCTTTACCGCGCTTTTGGTAGTTTGGCAATATTACAAGATTTTATTAAAAAATATCAGGGGTGTGCGATATTTATGCTCTCAAGTGTAACGAGAATAAATGGTTAATGTGAAAAATTGAATTTATTTGTAATTTGTATTAGTAGTAGTAGTTAGCTTGAGTTTTAGCTGTTAACACTGATTAACCGAGAGCAAGGCGGGTCAACGAACGGATTGCCCTTTCGTAATTTAGGATGGTCTGATCCGCCGTAGTTGACAGAGGCGGTGGCGACCCTGACTTGAATACACTAACTAAATGTAGCACTAAGTTAATAGTCATTACTTACGCATATGTCTATTTTATTTTAAAGTTTACGTTAATGAAAGTGAAAAATAAATGAAAAATTTATATTTATAATCTTTATTTGATACTTATTTAGTTTTTTTATTATTTAACAATGGCACTATTAAATCTAGACACGGAAGTAATAAACACTTAATTCAAAACTTAAATAATAGCAAACAAAAACTATGCAGCCAATGGCTGCCAAGTCTAGAAATAATACATGGAAAGAGGGATGTAACATCACTCATCATTAGCTTATGAACGTCCCACTGCTGGGTACAGGCCTTTTCACATGGACAAACAATAGTAAGTATATGGGGGTATTGGGCCATATTTCCCACCACGCTCGCTAGCCCAAAACGGATTGGTGAATATAATACCTATAGTGTGTAAAGACCTCCATCATTAAAAGTAATCGCTACAAATGATAGGTTGGATGCTTCATCACTCTTTCCAATGCGGGTCGGTCATCGATCACAAACCCTAGCTATGCATCGATAAACCTGAAACACATTTTGCCCGACCTGAGAAATGAACATAAGGGATGATTTATATTAGAGCGGGCCGTGCATGGGGCGTGTCCCGTGAACACGGCCCGCTCTAATATAAATACAAAATGTATGCAAAGTCTCAAATCAGTGGCGCCGTCCGGGCCAGGACGGGGCACGCCCCGTGCACGGCCCGCTCTAATATAAATCATCCCTAAGACCTCTTTCTTTATGGCAGGCTAAGACGGTAAACGAGTATGCGGCCTGCCCGGTGGTTCATAGCCACCGCAGCCCACAGACGCGTGCGCACTTTCCATTTTATTATGTCTATCGTTCGGATCAATGATAAGGACAAGATCTTTCCATTAAAACTAACTCTAAAACTCAAGGAAGACCTTTGCACATGGGCAGCAGTAGGCCTAGCATATGCGCAACACGAGATATGTCGCGGACGATATTCTCTCTTCCTTCGATGGCGGGAACGACAAACTATCTCGGTTACAGTTGTCAAAACTCGATAAAATTGTGTTGCATGCTTGCATGTTAGGGTTTGTAGACAAAAATTACACAGACATGCAAAAACTACTATTATGTCGATTTTTGACATATCGTGTATAGACTTAACACGAGAAAACGGGTCGAGAAATTTTCTAGTATTGCGCACGCTAGGCCTACAGGGAACGACACCCAAGGGAAGAGATGGTTTGGTAGTATTATTTAAGCTGTCTGAGCCGTCACCAAACAGCACTAGTTACTTACTAGTAACAAATTATAAATAACATATTTTAATGTCCCCAGGCACAGGTATGACATCGGAAGCGCTGGGCGTGTCCGTGGCGCCCTCATTCTTCCACTCTTGCGTGTCGGACGGCAAAACGGCCACCATGGAGGACGTGCAGAGATTCAAGGTCGGTGCCCATTGTTTATTGGAACCACCTCTGTCACTATTACCTCTATTACTTAGACAATAAGGTGCATAGAGTGTCAAAAGTGTGAACGCAACATTGGTGGTGTAACGTACAACCATCACGCGGACACTTTTCTATCTATGACCCTTATTACTAAAACTATAGCTCACCAAATGAAATGTCAATAGTGTGGAGGTGCAACTTTGGTGGCTGTACGTAAGTACAGTCGACAGCAAAAGTCGATGATTGTTTTAGTACCATGTCATTATACCTTTATTAGAAGTTGACAAGCGCCTGTTAGATTATTGAGTTGGTTTGACAAAGTGCTAAAGTGCCAAACTAATATTAATGATTTAAAAGATTACTTACATGGTGATAACTACTTTGTGATAAATACAAAACAGAAAAAAATATATTTGTACACACGCCAGACTATCCAAAATTGTCTTTCTCCAATTTATATTGATCCTTGTACTCTTGTGACAATTGATAATTTATGATAGGTTAAAGTGCCGGCGTCGCGTCGTCTGTATCTTCATCTTCGCGGGTATTTATATTATGGTAGTAATGTTATTTTTTTATTTCATTTATATTGAAATTCAGATTTTTTAGCTTTGACTTGTGTTATTGACTGTACAGACACCCATCAAGCAGGGTAATGAGCCGTGCAGCTAGTGCGGCTTGAAACCCGATGTTTAGTTTCAAACGATTTCTGTTTATATGGTTTTGGATAGGAAGCTATTTGGATCGGGCGCAACATTGTGCTAGGAAAGTTTTTAGTAAAGAAGACTACCTACTTAGTCGTTTCTAGGCGAATTTCGTAATTTTAAAGATTTTTGTCATCTTAATGGAAGTCTAATTTACATCTAATGACGTTCATTAATTACGTAAGACAATTTTTACCGCTTTTTGAGCCCCTCTCTCCCACCCTGTGTAAGAAAAATTTGGACGTAAATTTATACACACAATATTTACATTAAATTATTCAAAAAATAAGATTTGTTTAGACCCTCTCTCCCCCCAAAACGTCTTACGTAATTAATCAACGACCTCTTAAAGAGTTTTCAAGTAATCGAATGAAGGAATAACTTAATCAAGCAATACTATGCTGTTGCGAATGGAGCCAACACTGTCTATGTGCATAGGCACATAATGTAAAATATTGTGTGTGCTCACTAATGATTAGTATTAAGTTTCAAAGTAAGCATCTGATTTGGATTTGTTAATAAAAAGCAAGAAAAATTATATAAAAATTAAACGATAAATTTTATACATACTACGATTAAATTGTAGGTGTTTCGATATATCAGTGGATTTTATGCAAAAAAGATTTTCCACAACAAAACACTGTGTTACATTTTATATTTTGAAACGTGTAAATAAGTTTTCTGCTTAGAAGCCTTCCTGCTAGATCAGACACAAGAGTGCCAGCTGCTAAATCATTTCCACAATAGTTTCATGAAGGTATTTGCTAATCTCATTATCTAAGTCATAAAGTCAATAAACAGTTTCGCTATCGCTCTAGAGAGCGCATTGCTGCGTTAATAACATTTGCTTATCTGATAATAAGACTTTTAATTCAATGTTTTGTGGCGGTATTCATAGTTATCTCAATTTCGTGTGATCGATCTATGAGGATTGATCGATGGATATTATGAATGTGTAATTAATTGCCTTGTATATTGGAAGTGTTGGTATGTTAACGGGGATATCCCCGGGCTAATTCTCGGGTTTATTGTCACAATTGTTTTGCAATTCCCATATCTGCACCTTGAATCCATGCACTCGTAGTGCTAGCATTTCAGTATTTTGGACAGCTAACATAACCATTAGCTTATAAACACTTGGAACGCGGCGCCACTGCAGACAATAGAAATTCTATTCATTGGGCACTATAATCAGTGCGCGGCAGCAAATAAAAGGTTAATAGCAATTATAACTTTACATTTAAATTATAACTTTTGGATTAAGTTGATTCTTCCTTCATTATTTTATGATTTTGTTCATAATCCAAAAACTAAAGTGTCCTCACGAAGGTAACAAACGAAGGAACTTTTCTTCCTAATCATGATTCAAGCAAGTCCACGTCAGATGATTGCTCTTGTATAATGTATATGGACAAAGTAACTGTATGAATATGTAAAGGCGTGTGTACATAGCTTATACTACATGCAATTGTCTAAAACATGCGACCAAAGGCTGAAGTCAGCGTGAGTACAATCATTATTTAGTGATACACAGCGACTATACTCCTTATTATCATTGTACTAGAGGCCTTACTATGAGTTTACTAACACACCGAATACTCGCTGCTACGGCGCAGCGTAAAAATGTATTGCATGGCAAAATCAATGTTGCGCTCCGGTGACCTCTTGACGCTGTTCATTTTGCTGTGCACAGCATTCAATGTTGTCACGTGATCGAACGTTTCGACAGTCCTGAGAATAACGTCATATCTGCGATACAACTATCTTGCAGATATGACGTTATTCTTCGGTACCCTCTGTGGTGCTATGTACGGCAAAATGAACCTTACGCTTAAGTGAGTGCTGAAGGGTTCTCGTATTTTTTGCGTGTAATTGATTAAAAGTTGTAAACACATGGTAGGTCCACTTGCTGCTGCGACTTCTTGCTTTCCCTACTGGCTTCCAAATTATATTTAAGTGCTTTTAGTCTGGCCCAACTAGATATAGAACATGTTTTTATGACACACACCTTTAATGCCCTATAATTATAATATGGAACATAATGCTTAGTATTAAAGAAAGTTTACTTTTTATAGCGTTAGTTTAGGAAAAGCATATTGATTATTATTTTAATATTGAAAAAAGAAATCACTTAGTTTTATAGGACGCATTAAACGTATAGGACCGTATACTTAACTTTAGCCGGTTTATTTGATTATTTAGGTATATACACGAAAAAGAGAAAGGAGTCATTATAAAATCTAATAATGTACAAAATGATTAGAGCTATTTTTTGGTAACCAACTTTGTAACATATATTTTAAAACTTTATAAGTAGCCTCTTGTAGACAAGTGGTAAAACATTTTACCTTTAAGATGAACAAATATTTAGTCAACCGAGGAACGCGGTGTTATCTATTATTCACATAAGTACACTCATTTTAGAGATTTTCCTAGTATTCATTTTGATAGCACTATTAGCTTTTTTATAGTTAAACAGTGTTTCAGTGTACGTCATTTGTGACCTCTTTAAGGTATTATCAGTAAGAGCTTGATTCACGAATTTCAGTTGCTCACTTCCTTTCGCTGTTGACTCATTTATCCACATTGATTCAATTAAAGGATTTAGATAGGTAATGCGGGTGATGTTTATTTCGTATTTCTTAATTAGTTAATGCGTATGAGTTCTAAGAAACAAGTATTTTTATTGGAAGTAAAAAAAAATACGCACCTATACTTGCGTTATAAAATAAACGCGTTTTAGATATAGGGTGTTTGGTAATAGGTATAATTCAGCGACTGGTTACTGAGCCATTCTTATTATATTCTAGTGCAAAAAGACCAACTGTTTGGATGCAACTCCAAAATTTGCAAAAAAAGAACAGCAGTTCCATACGTTTCGAGTGGTATTTGCAGTTTTGATGGCGGAATTATATACCGATTACTGAACATCCTGTATAGTGTTCCATTTCAATGAGAACTAAGTAGTTTTTGTTTCAATGCAACCTTCCTAACCTTTTAGACAACTTGTCTATTGTTATTATGAAGTAGTCAGAAATGTCGAATGGAAAGTAGCACAGTCTTTTTTGCATGAAGTGAGTCGGCGACGTTACTGCAATGCAACATGCCCGGGTACGTATTAGAACCACGAAAAATAATAAATGTACACAGAAGATTGTAACCTAATTTATATATGATTTATTGTTTATGAAAAAAGTTAGGCAGCTTCAGAATCCATAAAAACAAAGCAGTTGTCCTTGAAACAAACGGAAAA
Source organism: Scoparia ambigualis (assembly GCA_963921215.1). Taxonomy (NCBI): domain Eukaryota; kingdom Metazoa; phylum Arthropoda; class Insecta; order Lepidoptera; family Crambidae; genus Scoparia; species Scoparia ambigualis. The sequence goes on along the minus strand of OY992502.1, from coordinate 54,601,374 downwards.
ATACTTATAGTCTAAGATCCGAGTATAGAACGACCTTCACCGGGAAGGTTAATGGATGAAAAGTATTTTATATCAAATTTAATATGTTAAATAATATATCGCGAGTGGGTTGGCTGAAAAATTTCAGTCCAGTACCTTTAATGATTAATTTAATATTAAAAAAAATATTTTTTTTTTACATTACACTGGTTTGGTGTGTGTGTGTTTGTAATGACCTTATCTTTATATAAACATAAATTTTATTTATTTAACCAGACAGTTGCAAATTACTAATATTGACTTGCCTGTTTACACCTGCCTACCCAATGTTATGACAGGAAAACAATAGTCAACCTAACGTTTGCATATTCTATAGGCTTCATACTTTCGATTGGTACCTATGTAATTTATCTATTATCGAGACAAGTGCAATATTTAAAAAAAAATATTTTTAAATATTTAATTAATCATATACTGGACCACGGAGCAAAAACAAAGAGGAGGTGTTGCAATCAATGTAGTCCAGCAACTATCAATGTAGTCCTGACGTCACACTGTAGTTGAACTACTTACGACCAGGTGTCGCTTTCGTCAGTACAACTCTCGTTGGCTGGCGAATAGGTTGTTCGTGGCTTATTCAGTCTTTTAAAGAATTATAAAAAAATCTCGACCTGAACTTTTTGTTAGCATGAAGTGCTGTGTTGTATTGTGTAGTAGTTACACGGATAAAACGAGATTAAACGGAATAAACATATCTTTCCACTCGTAATTAATATTTAAATTAAATTTATACTTCATCAAATAACGTTACGACGTACACGACATCTAGTGAAATATAGCAGAACTTTTATGACAACTCTGCTAATCTCGTAAATTAGGTAGGTACTTGCTTTGGCTACTGGCCACTAGATGGTTTTCTCCTATTTGGACTCCCCCCGCAACCCGCGCAGCTGAGACACTATTATTATATGAAAAAAGTTGTTACAACACCTCCTCTTTGTTTTTGCTCCGTGTACTGGACTGAAATTTTTCAGCCAACCCACTCGCAATATATTTTTTAACACATTAAATTTGATCCTTTGGTCCTTGTATACTCGGATCCTCTATCTATTAGGATAGAACGGAAAGTACGAGAAGAATGAAATTCCGCATTGACATATTCTGCCAATTCTGGCAGATTCTTCCAATGTCAGTCAGCCAGCCAGCATGCCAGTGCATAGACTATAATGATTGATTTTAGTCGATATGAAATAGATTATTATTTTAATATTGGGTTTTTTGTAATAAATTTGTTTTATTTTTTAATGGCTGCACTTAATAATATATTTAAGTATTTAATTTAAATTGTTAATCTTGTTTTTTTTCGCTTTTAATTACTTATTTTTTTGTAATGTGTAATCGATTGTTGTAATCACTTCATCGATCATCGAATGAGATTACAAACACTAAGAACCACATATATCTACTCGTAGAATGAATATAAAGATTTTTTTTTGTATTTCGGTACAAAAAATGTCAATTTTATTTAGATCATTAGGTGCCAATGTCTTACACTTAGGCCCACCCGTTTCGGTCTCCTTTGACTTTTTGAGGTAGGTTGACCTGTTACCCAATACATACGATGGAACGAATTCTTAGAATCGTATCAAATTACAGGTAATAATACTAGGTAGATCATGCATTAGCAATACAAGAAAGTGAAATTCTCACGACAACGCAATAGTATCGAAGTATTGCTCTACACGATTTTCGTTATGCGCTGTCGTCGTGACTTTTGTTGTGTGTTCTTCAGATTGTTGTCGTTAATTATTGGAGAGACTAAAGTGACGGTTGCTTATTTATTTACTTATTATTAGAACGGTAAGTTGAGCTTTAGGAAGGTTTACGCATTTCGGTTTCCCATACCAACTTCCAAGTCGGAATTTTTAAAAACCATTAAGCTAATTTTGATGAAACTTTGCATGCTGAAGTAAAACACAGGGATCTAAATAGTTTTTTTTTTATTTATTTATTTAAACAAAGACAATACAATTTTACAATTACTTTGTGTCCAAAAACCCGGTTAGGGTTTGACTAGACACTGCACATTCATCATAACATAATAAAAACCTTAACACATACATGATAATATTCAAAAATTATTATGAAACAAATATACACAATTTACATAAAACAAAAACTATAGTAATGAATAAAACACAATTTCCGCTACTGCGTTTATAGGTGGCGTAAAGTAAGCGTGGTTAGGCACTTTACTTATCTTAGTTTGTTGAACACATTTAAAAAAATGTTTACTTAACTGAGTTATTGCGATTTTTAACTTTCCATAGTGGACTTTAAATCGCAATAACTCAGCTAAAAAACGTTTAGTAAAAATGTTTTTAACAAACTATTTAGATCCCTGTGTTTTACTTTAGCATGCAAAGTTTTTATCAAAATTGGCCTACTGGTTTTTTTCTACTTGGAATTTTGTATGGAAAACCGAAATGCGTATACCCTCTTATGATTATGAAAAAATATTCGCTTTTGAACTTTGACGTTTGCAAAATAGTCTAGTAGTGTGTTAATAAAATTAATTGAGCATTAGGGAACTCCAACAAAATATATTGATTAGTGTCAAAAGCAAGTCTAGTTTGTTAAATAGACTAGGCACTTACAAAAACGTCGAATAGGTTTTAGTACGACAAATAACAATATTCACTATTTGTTATAGCACGCCCCTATTTATTTTGACTTAGTAGGTAGCATTTTCTTTGACCAATATTACTAAATTTTTTAATTATATAGGACTCTTGCGCTTACCACCGCATGCAGAAGTTTTGAAAACGACGTATGCGTCACACAGCCTTTAGAACGCTTTTGATTTATACGACGACTTACTGTAAGAAAACACGACCTTATTTATTTTGCCTTAGTAGCATTTTCTTTAACCAAGATTACTCAAAGTAATGACCGTTTAATTCTAAAGGGCTCTTAAGGCATACATAAATATATAAAACCAGCGCACACAGCCTTTAGAACCCTTTTGATTTGTGCGGCCATCTTTTGCTTTGAAGAAAATTAATTTGTATTTCTGACGCTAGGTGGCGACGCGTATAATGCGCCAGCTGATCGAGCAGTTCAGCGCGGGCGACCTCTTCGGCCGTGATAACTACGAGTATTACGCCCGCGTGACGGGGCGTATACTGCGTGTGAAAGACGAGTGGATATGCTCGTTCCGCGACCCGCCGCCGCCGCGGCACCATCGAGACCAGGAGGCGTATGCGAGTGAGTTTCCCTATTTTCTAAAAATAAATAAGTTCGTAATATTTGGTTATTTGCGTTAAAAAACGCTCAAAAAAACTCAAAGATAACGAAACGTTGAAAAAAATGTCTACCTCAGGCGGGAATCGAACCCGCGTCCTCCGCGATCCGGGCGGCTGCGTTGACCACTCCGCCACCGAGGTATCGGTTAGACCGACGAAATTTTTCAACGCTTTTGACTTTATGTTTTTAAAGCAGCAGTGTATTTTCAAATCTCTTAGAATTTACATTCTTAGAGCTCTGAATGAAAATATTTTACAATATTTTAAACGTTCAGTTGATAAGACTGCTGTATAGATTCGTAATATTTGATTATTTGCGTTAAAAAACGCTCAAATAAACTCAAAGATAACGAAACGTTGAAAAAAAAAGGCAGCTGCCCGAAATGCGGAGGACGCGGGTTCGATTCTCGCCGGAGGTAGACATTTTTATCAACGTTTCGTTATCTTTAAATAAATCAATATTTTATATTTATTTCTTTTAAAAGTCAGTATCAAAAGTAGACACAGGTTGTGGATTTTATTCCTAAAGAGCTAGTCGATATAATACATAGATTGATTTACGACTGTGATCCCCAAAGGGTTAGTCAGAGACTAGGGAATAGGGACAGCAGAAGCAGTCCACTGCCATAGTCCACGTTTCACCAAGTTATAACTGCACATGTGCTCAGCTTGACAGGTGGTGAGCCCATCGCCGCTCTGCTGTTGGATGTACAGTCAAGGAAGTTCCTATAGAGACTATGTGTAGTCTTTGGTCCGTTAATGGCCCCACAGACGATCAGGTCGCCGGCAGGTATCGGCCTGTCAGTTAGTAGTACAACGCACGGGCGGCGTGGCGGTTGCGGAACTGACAGGATGATACCTGCAGGCGAACTGATCGTGTGTGGGGCCCTCCGGCAGGTATCAGCCAACTGACAGGCTTATACCTGCCGGTGTCCTGGCGTACTGATCGTGTGTGGCGCCCGCCTGCAGATATCAGCCTGTCAGTTAGTACTAGCCGCCCGCCGCCGCCGCCGCCGCCCGTGCGTTATACTAGTAACTGACAGGCCGATACCTGCCGGCGTCCTTCGTCGTCTGTGGGGCCCACCCCTCAGGCCCCAAGCGGTCGCATGAGACCGCACCTACAAAAACACACTTGACTTTGTACCGTGTTTTCACAGACTTACAGACTACTTTAGTACGAACAAGTTTGGTTATTTCGGTTCTGTGGTACATCTTATGTATTGTTATCGCAAAATATCGCATAGTTAATGCTCGATTCTGTCAAATTTGACGTTGACAGTTGCGCCAAAAAAAGTGTCAAAAAATATCCAAGACTGCGGGGTTAAGTCGCCTTTTACGACTCCCAAGGTAACATATGGGACGGTAGTATTAATGAGTCGCTACCAGCAAATCACATAATGTCACTATTCACACTACTTATAATCAGCCCGTGTTAACCTACTGCTGGACATAGGCTTCTCCAAACGCATAACAAATAACTGACATCAAGCGCGTGATCGTAATAGACAGTATGTGTATGTACAGAATAAATTAGTTTTTTATTTAATCACTAATCAGCATCAAAGGTAGGGTAAGAGCCGGAATAAGTGACCGACCAAATTTAAAACATCTCGAGCTTCTCTGCGCTTCGAAAGGCACGTAAAACCCTTGGTCTCCGTGGTTGTCGTTAAGATCGTTAGAACCCACCAACCCGCATTGGGTCAGCGTGTTAGGCGGCGTCTAAGGCCCAATCTCAACATGTGTCTGTCTATCCATGATGTTTTTATTTAACAGCAAGAAAAATAAGAAATGAAATGAAAAATATTTATTCGGAGCATAAATAGGACAATTAAACATAATAGATATAAAAAAAACGTAGGCATTATGCAACCGAAATGGTCGCCACTCAGCTTATGCCGTGACATTTACATGCCATGGCGCTGGTATTCTGTGGAACCAGTTAGAGGGAGACGCAACTCCAGACATAAACTCAAACAACTAAAATTTAAGTTTATGTCTACAAAATCAAAATAACAGCTACAATTTTATAAATAAGTAGGTACTATAAATAAGCGGAAATCAGCACACTTTGATTGTTATAAAAAAATCCCGGAAACTCACGGTCGTCGTTTGTGTTATGATAACTGTTATGAGAAACCGGGGCGTTATAATAGGCGTATTGTATTACTTTTAAACAGCGTCTGCGTTAAGTGAACTCGTAATTGAGAAGTTGGGGTGATTAAGGCATTCTATATCATCGGGACGATTTCGTCTGGTGTATTGTGTAATAGAAACTATTCGACACAACATCTTCAGGCTTGTTGTGCTCCGACAATTTAGAGGTAGGATAGCTCTCAGTGGTTGAGAGTTCCGTGTAAAGCGCGCTTCCTTCTTCGGCCTTATCGTCACTTACATCAGGTGAGTGAGATGAACGCTAAGGCTCGTATTCAAAAACGAAACTCACACTCAAATTTCTGCTTTAGTACAGTTAGAAAGGGATGGCGATATATGACATGAATAGCACCATCCCTTTCTAACTGTACTCAAGCAGAGATTTGAGCGTGAGTTTGGTTTTAGAATACGAGCCTAAGTGTTTACTCGTAAGAGATTTAAAAAAACTTGTGGTTGCCCCTTTGCCTCGTTGCTTTGTATACGTTTTTACGGAGTTTAACAAAGAAGCGCATTGCCGGTCCTAAAATTTAATTTCTTTCAAATTTATGCTTCTAGTATCGTTCAAGAAAGAACACTGCAATATGTAACAAAAATTGCCAGTCTGGCTATGGTTCGAATCTTGGATCCGACCTACATTACCTATGAATATTATTAACTTTGCATACATTTAAGTAGTTCCCGAAAACATCTATATTGCTAACATTGTCCATTGTTATTCTTAAACAATGAAAGTTTCAATGATTCATTCGGGCTAATGTTTTGTTTTACACAATCCTTTTAAGAAACTGAATAAATTATCTTTCCAAAAACGCTTTCATCATTGCTGAACCAGATGTGAACGAAGATGAACTTTATATTTGCATTAATCTTAAGTTTTATGTTGTTAAACCGGTAATAATATGTTTATGTATGTAGATTGTAGGTTAATCCGTAGATTGTAAGTCCGATTTTTAAATTGTCAGTATTACACAACCATTTTGAAATGTATTGTCAAATCACGTCTTCTTTCGTTTCTTCTTCTTCGTTCTTTTTTAACAAGTGACATTTTATTTTGATCTCGTCATACAGTTTATCAGATGGATAAGTTTTATCGAGAGATTGAAAAATTTGCCCTCAATCTCATAAAATATAGGGAAGATTTAGAAATATGTACTGTTTAAGTTTGGGTAGCGGCTCACTAAAAAAAAATACTACCAACCCCTGTCTTCGCTTGGGTGTCGTAGAAGGCGACATCTCATGGCGGCTCCACAGCGGCGGGTTTCACGAACGATTGTGAGCATTCCGTGAATCCGGAGGGCACGACTTGTGCCGTGAATTCGCCGAGAATTCGCGCGTGAATTCACGGCACTAATGTGGAGCCGGCAAAAGAGGAAATTAATCAGTTTACTCCAGACTATACTTTGGATCGGTTACGATGTATTTCAGTCATTCACCATCTTCTTTTTTTCCAACGCTTTCTATTATAGTTTTGGATCGCCATTAACAGCATAGAGCGGTGATGGGTTCACCACCAGCCGTGCGATTCTCTAAGCTAAAGCCTTTATAGCTGCGGCTGCCGCAGCGCTGAGAAATGATTCTGTCTCTTTCATATTCATACAATTGGAAAGAGACAGCAGATCACAGCCATGCGCGCAGCGTCTATGTGTCGCTTAGAAAATCGCATAGCTATCACGCTGAGCACATGGGCAATTGTGATTTGGTGAAACGTGGACTCTGGCAGTAGACTGCTTCTGCGATCTTCATTGCCTAGTCTCTAACTCACCCTTCGGGGATAATAGTCGTGATTCTATGTATGTATGTCAATACTATTTGATGTCATTGAGTTATAATGTACTGCGTACTAGAGAAGACGTCTCAACTAGATTGTTTGTAACACGCGTTAGAGCCAGCTCGCTCCAAGTGTAGTAGTCAGTGGCAGGCGCTAGACGCAACAATACGTGTGTATTCTGTGTTCTATTTTATTAAAATATGCCTTTATATGTGCTAAGGTACTGTTTAAACAACTCAGGAAATACAAATAAAACCAAAGGAATCACTTTTCACCTGGAAATACGTAATAAATTATCGATGTAACATGCATTTGACTAATTATTTTATCAAATCGCCGCGACATGATGTGGCGGCCATGTTTCGGTAAAATGCGTAGAGTAACAATATGTCTGTTTTGTTACAACTAGGTAAGCCCCGCACCACGGTACAAGTATCATTGTAGCTGTGCACATTTATTGTATGGGATGTCTTCTCTAGTTTATTTACCTCAATGTTTGATGTAAGTAATCTTGTATTCAAATTGTTTACAGGGCAACTGTCATTAGAAGCTGAAAAGACTTGGTTGCAGTGCGAATGCGATCGCTGGGGAAATAAATTCAATTTAGAAGGTAAAATTGCACTTTACTACAGAATATTGTTAACTGTGTCATGGCAAATATAATTTGAGGACAATCTTTCGCAGGTCGTCTGAATGAAAATCGTTTGAGTTGTTAAATAGTCAAGTTGCTAAGTTAGTCAATGTTGTAAATTTTTTGGTGAGTTTATTTCAGAAAATCGTGAACTAATCTCATTACTTTTAAAGTATTATCATTTGTCAGTCGTATATTAATAGTTCATTCGGTTTATATATTAAGAAGTGTTTGTTATGGGGTTGGTAGCACCGTATATGCCGAGTTGGTTTGTAGATCACCATAAATTTAGAATGTTGGTATATCGTTTTCGTTCATCGGAATTTCATTATATCTATCTTTATACTAACAAAGACTTGGATAATAAATCATTTTGGAATCATATTTATTGCAAATCTAATGGTATACCTAGGCTATCCGTTATAAAATAATATCATAAAGTATTTATTGTCAGTTGCTTAACTTTTTATTTGTGTCGACCCTAGCAAAAATTGTTTGTGATACTTTTAGGTTGTAGCTGTTACACGGGCTACTGAGGAATTATTTGCCATATTACCGACGCTTATGGTTTTAAAAAAATTAGTGGAAAAATCAGGTTCATTTCTAAAAAGGCTTTTATTGCAAATTATATTTTTAGTTGTTATTTATTACAGCCTATATCTATTTTCCTATTGGTCAGAAAAGGTGCCAGTGACGCGGGGCGGCAATAAGTGCTCGGCCAGACTGCCGGCGCGGGCGCGGCGCGGCGTACTCAAACATATGTATTCTTATTTGAGTGTCCATAGTGGGCACGCGGCGCGGGGCATATGTTTGTACGGCTCATGCGCAAAACGTTCACTTCGCCAAATGTCTACTGGTCGCAAAAGGTCCATTTCGCAGTATGTCTCTTTCTCAAAATGTCCACTTCGCAGTACGTCTCTTTCTCAAAACGTACACTTCGCAGAATGTCTCTTTCTCAAAATGTCCATTTCTCAGAATGCCCATTTCGCAAAACGTCAATTTCGCAGAAAGTATTTTTCTCAAAACGCCCACTTTTATCTCTGCTTGCTAGCAGATAAATAAAAGCCAGAAACAAAAACAAAACGAAAGCTTAATAAATAAAAAATAATGTGTTTATTCAGTAGTAACACACATTTAACGACTTAAGGGATTGACTTAATTAGTTTTGCGAAATGGCCATTCTGAGAAATGGACATTCTGCGAAGTGGACATTTTGAGAAAGAGACATACTGCGAAGTGGACATTTTGAGAAAGAGACATACTGCGAAATGGACCTTTTGCGACCAGTAGACATTTTGCGAAGTGGACGTTCTGCGCCTGAGCCGTTTGTACGTCGCGCCGTGCCCGCGCCCGCGTGTGCAGTCTGGCCGAGCACTAAAAAAACCTCATTCAAAGCAGTGAATGTTTTTCTAGTTTGCTGATGTTGCTCTACCTATATATTTATATTTTGCCATGTGGCCTTATCCAGAAACAGTTACTACATGCCTTTATGTAGCAATATGTCATTGTTGCTGAAGCACTTGATGCCAATGGCCAATGTTGCCAATACTTAGGCAATTTAATTCGCCAGTGCGTTTCGTATCTATGTGGCATACAATAGTAAAGTTTGATAAAAACAACATGCTGTTGAGTGCGAATCACTCATGTCTTAGAATATTATGGCAGTTTTGATTACGTTTTATAATGTTCGATCAGCTAAGTCCCAATACAACGGAAATATACCAAAATACTTAAACATAGGGTTAAGGGGAACAACCAACTTGCCGACGAAATTACATCGCAGCAGTCGGTCATAGCCGCAATACGTCGGGTACTTATAAAGTAGGATATACCAAGCAGTTATACAAAGGAGTTTGCGTTAAACCCCGTTAAGTTTTACATTTACATAATAACGTGAAAATTTCAAAGTGTACAAAAAAAAACAAAAATATTCTTTGTACCGTTGGCTAAGCTTTACCTTTGCGTAAGTTGAATACCTTTAACAAGGTATTGCAATAAATATTCCCACCGTATTTTGAACTATATACGATTAATTTACTTTCGTATGCCGATAATGCCTAAGGCAGACTTTCGAAATTCGAAGGATTCGTGTCCTTTGTACCCTCACAAAGGACACGAATCCTTCGAATTCTTCCTCCCAGTTGTACAAAGTCAATGCCGGAGTGCCGCAGGGTTCTGTGCTCTCATCTACTCTATTTCTTCTGCACATCAATGATATGCTGTCCTTGGGCAATATTCATTGTTATGCGGATGACAGTACCGTGCATGAGCGGTACTTGGGACATCCTGCGGCAAAGCAAGCCAATATCGTGGTGAAAACGCAAGAACTGGTTGTCAAACTGAACCTTACTCTCGATCGTGTCTCTAAGTGGAGGTCTGAAAACCCGGTCGAGTTTAATGCCAGCAAAACCCAGGTTTGTGCATTCTCGTCCAAGGTAACTTCCTTCCTTACTGCTCCCTCTATTCAGAACTTTCCGTTACCCATTTCGCCATGGACATTGGCTAGGAACTGAATCCAAAATGCTACATCGAGAGTGTTATTTTAACTGCGTCCCTTAAGTTAGGTATTCTCAATAAGGTGAGGCGGTTTTTCACTCCCGAGCAGCGCTGTTTGCTGTACAAGACTCAGGTGCGATCGAGTATGGAGTATTGTTCCCATCTATGGGACGGCTCCGCTAAATACCTCCTCGATGCACTTGATAGACTGCAAAGGCGAGCGGTACGCATTATTGGAGATGCTGAGGTTTCAGCCTCCTTTGAGGAACTCCAGCTGCGTAGAGACATTGTTTCTCTCAATGTCTTCTACCGGAATTACTACGGAGTGTTCTGAAGAGCTTTTTGATCTTATCACGCCCTCTCCTTTTCTCTCCCGAATTACACGTGCTGGTCTTAGGAATCACCATCATACGGTGCAGACTACCAGCACTCGTACTAAAAAATTTGGCTAGTCGTTCCTCTGTAAGACCATTCGGCTTTGGAATTCTTTGCCGGCGCATGTTTCCTCCTCCTCCTACAGTCCCGGCTCTTTTAAGCGGGGCGTGAAACGGCATTTATGCAGGCCGTCATGAATGGAGCGCTTGTTACCGTACTTGTTCCACGGTGAGGAGCGCTCTCATTATTTTAGACTGCATCGGCTGCTTACCATCAGGCAGGATGACAAGGCACTATGACAAGTCAAAAAAAAGGCTAATTGACATAACTGTGAGTCACGCATAAACAAATTGAAATAAGTATTTTTGTGATAAAATAAAAAGAACATTGATAACGAAACGTTGAAAAAATGTCTACCTCAAGTGGGAATCGAACCCACGTGATCCGCATCGGGTTCGATTGCCACTTGAGGTAAGTAGACATTTTTTTTCAACGTTTCGTTATCTTGCGAGTTCATTTAAGCGTTATTGACGCAAAAATTACGAAGACCAATGACGTTATTCAACCATGTTCCACCTCACAAAGGTTTAACCAAGTCCGAGGAGTGCCAGTCCATGCCGGCCCTAATGGGGGTGGTGGGGAGCGGCGGCGCGGGCGGCGTGCTCGGCCTCGGCATCATTCCCGAGCATAGCCTGCTCGACTCGTGCACCAGACTGTCTATATCGCTGGAGGAGAGCGTGTTTAAGGTACGAGTTTCTAGGTTATCTTATCTTATCTCATCTTACCTTATCTCAGTAGGTCCCATCGGGATATTTTGTGCAACCCTATTAGTAAATGAGTGGCGGGCGGCGTGCTCGGCCTCTGCATCATTCCGGAGCACAGCTTGCTCGACTCGTGCACTAGACTGTCTTTATCGCTGGAGGAGAGCGTGTTTAAAGTAAGTTTCTAGGTTATCTTATCTCATCTTACCTTATATTATCTCATCTTATCTTAACAAAGTACTGCCCATCGGGATATTTTGCGCAACCCCATTAGTAAGTGAGTTGCCGGCCGCGTGATCGGCCTCGGTATCATACCTGAGCACAGCTTGCTAGACTCGTGCACTAGACTATCTATCACTGGGGGAGAGCGTATTTAAGGTACGAGTCACTAGGTTATCTTATCTAATCTTACCTTGTATCATCTCATCTTATCTTATCTAAGTAAGGCCTGTCGGGATATTTTGTGCAACCTTTTTAGTAAGTGAGTGACGGGCGGCGTGCTCGGCCTCGGCATCATACCTTGAGCACAGCATGCTTGACTCGTGCACCAGACTGTCTATATCGCTGGAGGAGAGCGTGTTTTAGGTACGCTAGGAATCTTGTCTTATTCAAGTGAGGCCTGCTTAGGTAGACTCTCGCAGTATTAGGCCAACCTATCGGGAACTTTTGTGCAACCCAATAAGCAAGTAAATAGCAGGTGGCGTGCTCCGCCTCGGCGTCATACCCGAGGTAAACCCGACGTTTTTAAATTTATCTATTGTTATTTCGCTGTTTTTGTTTCGACAACAATATTAAATTGTAACTAGGCAACTTTAATTTGTGTCAAATCAGGTATAATAAATATATATCTATCTTACTAATTTGTTGGAAACGGGATTTTTTTTCGATAAAAGAGTGCATTCTATAATAGCCAATATCTTAACTTTGAATATCCGATCTCTAGTGATGACACTGGCTTCTGTTATACAACTTACCACCGAGCTCAGGAGTTAGCAGTTTCATAAGTCAGGTATGAAAATAAATTTGTATTATTCCAGGTGTCAGTAAGTTCGTCGTCGCAGTCGTCTCGGAGCAACTCCAGCCCGCACATGACCCTCGAAGAGCTTCGCGCCATCAACAAGTATGCGGAGAGCACTAAGAGCCTCTCATACCTCCCCCAGGTACGCCCCCCCTATTTCTCCTGTACGACGTTTCAGTCCTACGTTCAACGTTCACCCCAAAACTTACTTCTCAATGTCTTATCGAGAAATACTCTATAGAATTAACCTTGTCGTTAGTCAATGTTTGATGTACGCTATCAAAATTTGTTTGATCTGTGATTAAAAGTATAAAGATGATAGTTCCAACTAAACATACATATATAAAAAAAATTTTTGCTTCATCACGATTCAAAAAAATACTTTTTTTTCATAAATGAGTAAGCATTGATTGAAGTGTTCCGTTTTTTATTTTAATTTTAAAAGTTTCGTAGGGTTTGTTAAACGATGTGTGTTTGGGTTTTAGCGCTCACTAAAGGACGTTTTCTATAAGTGATGGTGACGACCGTTTGATCAGTATCCACCTGTAGTGCCTTCCACGCCCCGTCTGTTCTGTCCCCTTTACTATCTATCGAACATTACCCACCGAGAAATTAATGAGATCAGAAGCTTTCATACATTTTAAACAAATGAACTAATCGTTTGAAGACAATGATTCGTGTGTCAATTATTATTTTGTAGAACGTGTGATGTGAATTAGACAAATAATAACGCGGCAGAATTAAGATGACTGCCTTAGATGCTTCTATATTGTTATAAAATATACATCTATGTATAGTACTCTGTGTCTATATATTAGCAGTGTGATAATTGTTACCCAATATTAAATCCTTAGTATTAATACTGATGTATGTCGTAGTTTAATAAGAGTGACGCACAAAAATGCACTCTCGTTCACTAGTAATAGTTACTAATTCGGATTAAAACTTAAATTTCCCAGTGGGTTCTGTTCAGCTCTTGATTTGCATGACTGATATCTGTTACTCTGTTATCTGAAACAATATTTAGGGCAACTTGTGGCTGTTCTGTTAGTAATTTAGTTTTTCCGATTGCCTATGAGACGAGCGAGCTCATCGTTGATACATGCGACCTTTATGTTGGACACGAAACGCTTATAGACAATGGTGTGGCACATTAAACGTGTTGGATAACACTGAGCTTTGAGCTGCACAAATATGAATCTTATTGTCTTGTAAATAAGAAGACATATTTCTAATCGAATGAAATAGTAAAGTACCAAAGACGAAGGTTATGGGTATTATAAAATTGTATTACTTTTTGTTGGTTGTGTGCAATCACTAATATTTTGATTAACCAATTGTAGTAGTGAATTATTTTTATTAATAAATAAATAAAACTAACATTCTTGTTTCATGTTAACAATATAATTAACAGTTTTTTTATAGAATAACAGATTAAGGACAGGATACAGAATATAAAGTACACATATAAACCGTGTTTACAAAGTAAGTATCAAGTTTAATTTTATTGTTCTTCTAAAATTTTAAAGCTGTATTTCATGTTTTGTTTTCTGTACCTTTATCATTATCAAGTACCTAATACCTCGATTTTCAAAAATTTTCCCATAGTTTGTGTATGCGATAAAATTATCTGTGACTGTGACCATGTATTTTAATTGGCTTTTTAATGATGACTTGTGTCCTTATTGGTTTTAAACGACAATTCCTTAAAAATACGAGGCGTAGTTCGATACTTTACATCTATAACTAGCTTAATAAAACTAATACGATGCTGACAGTCTCCATAAATATATGGTGGTAATCATTTCATCAACATCTAATATTATTAACAATGAAATTTCATTGGTTGTAAGTAAGCTATCGAAATGAGTGTAAAACCGAGGAATATAGTTGATATACTTACCGGTTTTCGCAATGATAAAGTAGTTGTAAGTTTCGTACCTACCTCGTGAATTTATGCGGTTATCGCTTCGTGAAGTGAGGTCACTTACTTGGGCTACTAGAGTTAGGTAACTCTGGTAGCCCAGTCTTATATACAACGTGTTTATGAATTTGCGCAAAACCTGAAATTAGTTTGTGTAGAATAGATTCCACTAATAAAAAATATTGGTCAGATTTAGGTCAAAGAATAAAATATATTGTAATAAAAATAATTTTTCGCTATTTTATTATCACGTTGTATAAACCTAAAACATCCAAACTACATTTAAAAAAAAATTGGTGTTAGTACGATTATGAATCTTCCAAAAACTGATTTGAGACAGTTTAGCCTTGAACTTGAGGTACTCAACGACCACCCTGAGAAGGCTATTTAAAAGCCTATATTAAAAAAAACAATCATGTCAATCCAGTGATGTGGCGAAACCTTACTTAGTGAAACGCACTTTTTGGATCCACTTGCAAATGTTTGCCAATTAGGATTAAGCATCTAAAGAAGTCCTAGCTATACGGGGATTAGTAATGATGCAAACTGTGCCGGCGTCTATAGGCGGCGGTGACCACTTCCTATCAAGTGGGCCGTACAATAGTAATTGTACCTTCCCGGTAAGTGGCACAAAAATACGCGTTACGGAAACTGTGCTAGCGTCTAAAGGCGGCGGCAACCGCTTCCTTTCAGGTGGGCCGTACTTTAACATCACAGTAAAATAAAGGTACAAAAAAACGCGTTGTTGAAACTGTGAAAGCATCTATAAGTGGCGCGGCGGTAGCCGCTTCTTATCAGGCAGTTGTAGCACAAAAAAAAATACGCGTTATTGAAACTGCGTGTCAGCGTCTGTATGCGGCGGCAACCGCTTCCTATCAGGCGGGCAGTACATTGTTCCTACAGTTAGTGGCACGAAAAACAACAATTGCATAGAGGCGTGACGTGGTGCGGTGGTGCGTAGGTGCACGAGCGGCAGCGGGCGCGGATGCGAACCCGCTCCGAGTGGTTCCTGCAGCCCGCCGGGTCGCTGGACGCGCCGCGCCCTCGCGCTGGTACGCTCCGCGCCCCCGCCCTCGCGCCCGCCCCCGCGACCTGCGCCCGCGCCTGCGCCCCCACCCCCGCTCGCAGCGACAACGCCGCCCTCTACGTGCTTGTCGCGTGCCTAGAGTTTCTGTTTTGAACAACCGCGCACCCCCCGGTACTGTGCCACTGTGTTTCGCTTCGGTGCGGAGCGAGGACTAACAGGCGCTTTGAAGGCTTTATAGTTTCGAGGTTTCAGTACGTTTCGGTCGCGTGTGAATTTGTTACTATTGGGGTATTGTAATGTAACAATGCAGATTTTACAGATGACTTGTTTATACACCAGTAATGTGGTTACAGTTATCTAAAGTAACATTGTCGTTTCACTTATGATGATATATATCCATATTTAGTGAAACATTTAAAATAAAAAAATTGCAATAGAAGCTGGCATAAAAAGTTTTATATTTACTTTGCACCAGTTGAGATGAAAAGCAAGTGCTTTCTCTCACTAAATCAAATTATCTTGATCTGACAGTAATAAATGACTGAATTATTTTGATTTGTCCAGAATTATACTGTACTAGCTATATTGTTAAAGCAATAAACAAGAATTTCAAAGCATGTCCACTATTTGTGGTAATATTTTTTATAAATCCAATAAATGGCGAATATGTTATTTGATTTGTAAAGCAAGTTTTACAAAAAGTATAGATTTCTTTTTAAAATAATTACTCTCTAAGTGTGTGAAATTATAAAGTCTTCCAAACAAATTGTATTAACACGGTATCACTGCTACAGGGGCCCGCTTCCAGCTTATCGCATGCAACGTTTCCATTCGTACATTGTTCGTTTCCATCTCACCGCACGACACATACGACGCATGTCTACATGTTACCAAGCTTTATATGTATATAACGCATAACATTATATCTGTGAAATATATTCATTGATGTTTGTGTAATAGGTCTTTACTATTTACTCGGTTACAAACCGGTGACGATGTAAGTAAAGGAGTTTGAGCTTCACGACACCACATTAGCGGCGTAATTGCACTGTCAGTGCACCGACATTGTTATGATCATGTTTTTTTTAAAGAGACATTATGATTGTTTTTTCGTTTCATATTTGAACACCATTCAACGTTTTAGGTCACATTCCCATTGTCCGTCAGTGTTTGATTGGTTTTTTTTCACATAACGTTTTGATGTTGTTGGTTTTTTTTATTGCGTAACATTGCATCGTGAGTTTTGTAGCTTCTTGCAATGGATAGAGTTTTGGATTATATTTTGCAAATAGTGCATTGGATGTTTTGCTTTTGTAAAGTTATGTTCGTCAATCATGGTTAGTGAGTGATCACGATTTCAATTAATCGTTTATGGACCTATGGGCTATAGTTATATAGGAATTGAAAACGTGAATCCATGTTTTGTATACGTAATGTAAAGTAAAGATCAAAAATATGAACTACGTCATTCAGATACTACTATTTTAACCACATCTCGACTGTTTAAAAGCAACCTACCCAAAACTCAAATTTCTCTAATCGATATTTTTCCTTATACGAAAACGATAAAGTTTAAAAGGTCATTGGGCATATTGACCCAGATTTTTAGTAGTAGTTGTTTTTTTATATATTTTTTTCCTCAATTCTCCCACGGTTTGCAAGCATGCGACCTATATTATTGTGTTGCAGTGACAATTATTTGCATCTGCCCTATTTTGTTTGTGTACGCCGTGGGTCAAATTTCCGAACAAAATGCCCAATGACCTTTATTGAAGAAACTTGACATTTTGTAGTAGGTGACCTGCTGGCGTCTGTACGTAAGTACCTTAGGGTTCGAAACGTCAGGAAAGTGTTTCATTTCAGGTCTAATGTTCGCGTAAACTTTAAAAACCATACGTACAATCGATGAAGTTCCCGGTCGACCATTTTTCGGCGTTATTCGCTTGCGCTTCTTTCCGACCGCGCGTACGTACAGTAGCGTGCGCGTAGAACGTGTGCAAGCGGATATCGCCGAAAAGTGGTCCTCTGCACCTTAAATGTCAAAAGTTCATATTTTTGGTTCCGCCTTTAAATTACGTTATTTTTTGCAACGTTTAGTCACAAACATCAGTCGCTGTTGAGTTAGCGGGCATTAACATTACCGCAGTACAGTATGCCGCACGTTTGTTTGTGATATTGACATAAGTTTAACATGTGCACGATTGTACACACGCCTGCCATCAACCTATCGAAAACTGTCAAATATCTCCAATCGATATTGATACTTATACCCTAGTGACAAAGTTCAAAGTGTATTACAGAAATTTTATATTTTGTGGTAGGTTGACGAGCTGGCGTCTGTACATTCAACGGCAAAAGGCGATGATGAAAACCAGAATACCGTTATGAATAAAATAAAATATTAAAGAGATACAGGCGGAGAACCAAGTACCTTTAATAATATATTACATTATATAAGGCGACTTCTAGAAACCGCAAGAAACTTCAAGGGCTAGTCAGGTTAAGTGTTTTAAACATGACCTAAATGACTAAAAGAAATTCGTGCTTCTTTCATTTTTAATTAAATAATTAATTTTGCGAATTTTAATTATTTTAAAGCAATAACATAAGAAAAATATCCACATTTCGTAATAGGAAAATAAATGGTCTCATTGCAAACTAACGTAGGTACTTATCGACCGGCTAACGCGGACGGGTCAACAGACGATTGGGTCAACGACCGGCTGCTGCCCGCGCGATGTAAATAATCGTTATTTTTAATTGTTTTTCATTTTATTTTTCTTATGTTATTTGCTTTAAAATAAATTAGATACTCAAGACTATTTAATTAAAATTCGCAAAATGAACTATTTAATTAAAAATAAAAAAGCACGAATTTTTTTTGTCATTTTTGTCATGTTTAAAACACTTGACCTGACCAGCTCTTGAAGTTTCTAGCGGTTTCTAGAAGTCGCTTTATATACAGGGCGTCCCACGGCTATGCCATATGGAGGGAAAGTACCTTGAATATTGTAGATGGAACATTTTACTGAAAGAAGACATTATTTGAATTTAAAAAACAATTTAAACTGGATTCACAGATGAAAAATAATTAAAAAGAAATAAGAAAAATGTTAAAATTCATGGTCTTCCTTTTATTTGTGACACTATGTTATTTAGCAAAAAATAATCCTTATGATAAAGCCTTTCGATCGGTATGATAAAGCTACAGAATGATTATTTTTCTCATGTAACGGGTTCGATTCCCGGTTCAACCATGTAATTATTTAAATATCTATGAATGCAGTTTAAATTGTTTGTTAAATTCAAATAATGTCTTCTTTCAGTAAAATGTTCCATCTACAATATTCAAGGTACTTTCCCTCCATGTGGCATAGCCGTAGGACGCCCTGTATATATTATAAATTTTTGGCAGTATTGCGTAGTATAGGTCCCTATAACTGGATATGTGGTTTTGTTACCATTGGTATTGTGATTATTATTGACTTTTGCCGTTGTTAGTACAGTTACTCTCAAAACGGTAAAAGTTTTTTAAGATCTTTATTAGTTGGATAAAGTTTTCATTAATATAACTTGAACATTAACTGCTTTGATAAACCGACATATTTACTTTTTGGAGTGGTATTTACATTGGAAATGTTTCGATATATTTGTAAACTATAAAACCACAAATAGTACCCGGTGACAATATAAAAACTTGTAAGGGATGCTCCATATTAAAATAAACATCCTTGTTCCTAATATTTTAATTATATATTTTATCTAAAACAATGCCCAGAAATTGTGGTTTCAAATAGTTTTCAACATATTATTTGTTTATATGATGAATGGAACGTTTACTTAACTGTATTCGTTGATTTGTATGCTATGTCTCATTTGTGGCACATGATTTGTACAGTATTATGGATATTCTAGACTATTATCATATTAAATCAGTTGTAGAATTGAATTCTTACACATTTTTCCTAATACGAGTAATAAAATCAATATTGATATTGTTCAGTTTCTGTAAGTATTGTATATTGTATGTACATACTATCATTTAAATGTGCCTTTTGAGATGTAATATATAAAGTTACCTTTTTATTAAATCCAAAAAAACTGTGTTGTTATATACCTAAAACATAATGTATTGGCAAGTGCTATGAGATATTCAATAGAACACAATATTAAACATAGTTTTTATTTGTTGTTGTCATCAATAATTTAAGTCTTTGGTGTTTGTTTTTATTTTGTATAGCCTTCTTCGTTTGCCAGTATATTGTGTTGTTTTTTTTATCTTACTGTACAGACGGTAACGAAATCAGCTACACTGGCTCCTTACAATAAAATAGCGCATATTTTATCGTATAGTAGCGGTGGCCATCTCAATTATATGCTAGTTTTATCACATGATGCGTTACTAAAATGTCGAGTCAATTATTGATTTTTACTGTCACTGTTTGTGCGTTATTATCATAGATCGGAATAAGTAGAGTTTTTTATATACTTTTGCAACCTTCTCATATTATGGATATGCCCATTCATACCTTGTTATTACTTAAAATGTAATGTAATTTTTTACATACATTTGATAACGTTATGACGTAAGTGCCAAAAAAAAAACTGCCTATTCCGATCTATGATTATTACATACGCTCGCGACTATCTTCTGGAACGGTTAGTCGTGCAAAGGGCAACATTGCAATTCGTCTCGTCTGATCATTTACAAATAAAATCGTTACATGTGATAAATAAAAAAGCTAGCACTACACACAACTCGTTTCGTTGCCGTCTCCCCCCACCCCCGTGTGCCGCTGTAACCGAACATTCGCGTAGGTGGCGAGCGTCGCAGCTCGCGGCGTCGGTCCCGGCGCGCGCGCGTGTGCGCAGGCGGCGCCGCGTGCCGCCCGCTCGCGCACGCCGACACTGAAGTCCCGCTCGCTCTCCAGCCTCGTAAAGTGACCGCCTGACCCGCCGCCCCGCTATGAGAGCGGTAACTCCGCAGTGCACAATACAACGAGTTCCCACCACCTCCAACACACCAGCAGTGTACCAACCTGCACAACACAACGAGTTCCCACCACCTCCTTTTTAGTCGTTAAACCATTGGAATAACATTTAAAATGCAATGAACGTGTCGGTCGCACGCGCACGCCGACACTGAAGTCCCGCTCGCTCTCCAGCCTCGTAAAGTGACCGCCTGACCCGCCGCCCCGCTATGAGAGCGGTAACTCCGCAGTGCACAATACAACGAGTTCCCACCACCTCCAACACACCAGCAGTGTACCAACCTGCACAACACAACGAGTTCCCACCACCTCCTTTTTAGTCGTTAAACCATTGGAATAACATTTAAAATGCAATGAACGTGTCGGTCGCACGCGCACGCCGACACTGAAGTCCCGCTCGCTCTCCAGCCTCGTAAAGTGACCGCCTGACCCGCCGCCCCGCTATGAGAGCGGTAACTCCGCAGTGCACAATACAACGAGTTCCCACCACCTCCAACACACCAGCAGTGTACCAACCTGCACAACACAACGAGTTCCCACCACCTCCTTTTTAGTCGTTAAACCATTGGAATAACATTTAAAATGCAATGAACGTGTCGGTCGCACGCGCACGCCGACACTGAAGTCCCGCTCGCTCTCCAGCCTCGTAAAGTGACCGCCTGACCCGCCGCCCCGCTATGAGAGCGGTAACTCCGCAGTGCATAATACGAGTTTTCACCACCTTTAAACCCTTGAAATAAGATCTAAAATGCAATGAAAAATTACATGTTTTTTTGGAGTTTATATGCGTGCCCTACTCGTATTATTCCACCCTTGCACCGTCAACGACTATATATTCAGCCTCGTAAAATGACCGCCAGACCTACTTCTGGCCGCTCTGAGAGCTTGAAGCTAAGATATGAGAGTGAATTTCGCCTAAGACGCGGCGATTCCGCGCTTGGCACAAGGTCAATTGACTTACCGAGATCAATAGGCATCCAACGCAAAGTTTTTGTCTCGCTATGAGAATAGTACTCCTCATACTCTCGTCCTCATCCCTACCTCAATTCAATTTGCATAAGATCATTCATATAAACTAAAAAAGATAGCGTAACAATATCTCTTTAGGTCCTGTATGTTGTTTCTGGGTTTTTGTTCCTAAAACTTAGCATTTCATATAGAACAATTTAGCAAATTGGGACAACGAGTATCAATACCCCGAATTTACTAAAATAAACTAATTAAAGAAATTAAATGTTTTTAACATCCGTAAAATACAAGTTGCGAAAAAAATCTTTAAAAATGTGTTTTTATGAGCATTTTTATGGATTTTTTCTTGGTCGTCTCTTGTTGAACTAAATTATTATTAATTATTACTATTTAAATAAATAGCAGTAATTGTGTTCATACAAGACAAATTGCTTATAAGTGATGACTACTTATATCATCTTTGCCGTTGAAAGCGAGTTACTGCAATTAATTCAAAAGATATTTTCATATTATAGAGAATCAGAGTCAAATATCTATGCTATGTAAATAATTGAGGTAGATTGTCTTTCAATGTAATGAGGAAACATTTTTATCGTATGCTAAAGATTCTACAGTGTTTTTATGAGTGGAGGTATGAGTTTTTCTAAACGTGTTATCACGTCTTCAATTTTGACACTTGTGACAATACAATAAGGATCACATTAATCTTCGACATTAATGATCAGTGTAATTTCAGGTTGATCTTAAATTATGGCTAAACAAATAGTATGTCACTATTCATTCTGTCGTGTTCGATCAAATGTGAATTTGTTGATTCTATAAGGTTCGATCGTAAACTTGCCTCTAACTTCGACCCTCACGATCCAATCCCTACCAAAGTGACCTTTGTGATGCTTGTGTAAAGTCTAATTTAGAGAATTCAGATTTGATAACTCACTGCGGATTTAGAATCGAGTTTAGGATCGAGGCTTTACAAATTCGCACTGCTGATGTATTTTTGTCGCTCCAATATCTGGTATGTGGGAATAGATCCTTGTAAGGTTGTCTTGGCTATCTTGTGCAAAAGATTTTATACTCTATGTCAGGTTTGTTGCATTGCGTATATTTTTATTTCTCTCATTTATATCTCTGTGCGGGAAGAGTATGGTATATTATTTTTTATTTCAAAGAATGTTATTGTTTGGTGGACTTTGTGCTTTGCATCATTGACTTTAAGAAAAAAATTATCAATATTTTACAAGTTTTGTTTACTTAAGTCTTTTTAATAACAGTATGGGTATGTTTTTTTAGTTGTTTTATAATTTGAGTCATTGATTACTTTAAAAAGAACCTAGCAATATGATTATTGTTGAGATCTTTTAATTTGCACACAATGTTCTCTTTGATATTTTTTCTTAAACTCTTTAATATGCTTAAAGTCTGCCTGTCATATTTTTTTCTTAAATTTAAGTAAATGACTTTTTTCTGATATATTGTTTTCATTTTGATTGAATAAAATATATGAAATATGCTGCAATAATGTGTAAGTCACGTTTATCAACGAATGTTTAACGACCACTTTAATTTATCCCATATCGTGCTATTTTTGACGTTTCTAATCTTTATTCAATTCGTATAACAATGCTCTCTAAATTCACAAAATATTTTTACTTTTTCGTTAAGACTTAATAAACGCATGTTGTTGACTTCTGAAGACTAGTTTAAGGGAAAACTAAGTTATAATATAACAGGTATACATTTTGATTAACAGCACTGAATTAGATTAAAAAAAATAAAAATTCCCATGTTAGGTAGGTAGGGTAAATACAATTTTTTTATTTTAATTTTATCTTTATAATTATTATTAAATTTCAAATTGTATTCATATGGCATTAGATTATTAATCTTATTCTTGCAATAAAATTTAATTAGCCAAACTACACCCGAACAATGGCTATTATTTAAAATTCATAATTATTATTTTTTTCTTTATAATTATAAATATTATTCAAAATTTACCACTGACAAACGTACATTTAGGTTCTAATAGAGGTTTTTATTGACCGTTTATGTATGTATTACTTTGAACTTGTAACTACTAATAAATAAATAAAATTACTAAATAATTACTTAGTTTTGCCAGCGCCCAATAATCAAATAAAAATACATTCCTGTGTATAATGTTATTTTAGTTAGTTTATTAGTTTAATTACGTTGGCACGTCTTGAATGAATGTTTTCGAATGAGTTAGAACAATTATTATGTTAATCACAAAATTGTAATCTTTTTTTATCACCTTTGCATTTGTTTCTACCTCACCAACTTTTGAATTGCTAAACACATTTAATAATTCCCAAGGAGATCATTCGGGCTCCAAACATTTTGGGCCTTTTCTGAAAGTGCCGACTAACAAAAAAAAATAGTATGTATTTTTCGAACTAGCCATTTAGAGTTATAGTTAATATGACACAAAAGTTGTAGGATTGCTCTGAGCCAAGTTATACAAGTTCGATGATTCATCATTTTCATACATTTATTGATTTCTATTCTATTCTATTCTGAAAGTGCTGGAACTGGGAAACATAAAATAATGATAGATATTGCTAGAACTAATGATCTGAAATAATTGTCATTGCAGCGCAAAAGTTGAGGGGTCATCATCTGTTCTGTTTAAACAAAAAATTTTAGGAATCAATAAATGTATGAAAATGATGAATATTCCAACTTGTATAACTTGCCTCGGAGGAATCCTACATTTTTTGTGCCATGTTAACTATTTCTCCAAATGGCTAGTTGTAACAATACATACCATTTTTTTTGTTGGCCGGCACTTTCAGAAAAGGCCCAAAAAGTGATGTCCTTTGTTTTCAAATTCATTAAGTTATCCAATTTGATATTTAATTAAAAAACACTTTAAATATCAAATTGGTTGATTTGTTTATTGTCACATTGTGTTAGCAGTGTTATTAACCAGCCAGTGAATTTAACTTAAGTAAAAAAAAATTACTCTTACATCATATTTATATACCTACTTAGTGATTAATTAGATGACATTTTGACAAAAATTAGGGCTAAGTTACAATGCGATTTAATTGAAAATGAACTCTATGCCAAAATCGTAAGAGCTGAATTAAAGATATTTTAACAATGAAAATTAGATATAGAGTACATTTTCTAACGCAACAAGTCTTGAGTGACTACAAAATTCCGTAAGTAAAATTCATTTTGTAACGAAGTCAATATTCAAATTTTGCCAAAAGTGTGGCCACATATAAAGACTGAACTATTATAATGTTTTTTCAAAAATTTCCTGTCAGCTAATGAACTCTTTAAAGAAAATGAAAATATTGTAGTGCGTTCAAATGTTGTCTATTATTAGACAGTACAAATTCCGTTTAACAATTTAACATTATATGCAATTTATTATATTGTTTCTAGTATTCTGTACATAGTATTTCCGAACTTTATACTTACATAGGTGCTAGTTGTGAAATCCCTTATAAAAAGTTTTTATGTTTTGTTTTGGGCATTTGACGGTTTTGATAAATATATGTATATTAAATAAATTTATATAAATTTTAGTATTTCTATATTGTTATTTGGAGAAGACAGCTAATTGTTTAAAATGTATGAATAAACAATTTTGTTCAAAATTTATTCTACCAAATAATTAAAATAGTATTACTGTCTTTGGTATATAATATGCACACTGATTCGCACATTGTTTAGCAGATAGGTAACTATTATTTAATAACTTTATATTTTAAGACTGTTTTAGGTAAATCTTGGCTTCAATGCAAGTTGCGAGGTGTATGTTATTTTTATTTCATCACAATTAACATTATTTGCGTGTAAGACTTGCTATGTTGTTAGTGTTTGAACAAGGCAGCTCAAATGTATGTTTCTAGGCAGATAGTGTTCTGTAAACACTGCTATACGAGGCTGTACTGAGGCCATAATTTTAAAGTACTTACCTTAATAATTAATAGTAAATATTACCAGAGTATTCAGCAGTTTATGAAGACGACGAAAAATATGACGTTTCATTTCACATTAATAATATAATTCCTATGTATTTTTAGAAATGCTGCGGAAGTCACTAATATTTAATTATATTTATAATTATCACAATTACAACGTTTTATTATAAAAAAGAAGATATTTAACTAATGTTTTCTTCACTATCATCTTTATCTTTCTACAACGACCGGCAACACAGTTCGAATTATTGTAACATATAAATAATATTTAATAAAGTATAATATACCGTGTGTGCGGCACGCCCTACCGGTTTATTTAAACAGTAAAAAAATAATTTTAAAAATTCCAAGCAGACAGGCAAAAAAGCTAGATTTTGTTTACGCTTGAACAAAAACACGAATGTCTGATAGAGTTTTGGTGCTATTGTTGCGAAAATGGGCTTAGTTTCAATGGTCTGATGATTAGCATCGAATAATAATTATAAACTTCTAGCGGCCCGCGACATCGTCCGCATAAACACCCCGTGTCCTGTGACTAATTTCCATATATTTTTTTTAATACAAACCTTGTTCATGCAACCTCTTTTATGCAAACCAAACAACAACAAAAAAAATTTTTCTAAATAGGTGCAGTCGTTCTGAATTGATGCGCGAACATACATTATGGCAATTGATTTTTATTTATATGGATGTGCAAAATTAACGTAATAATTATATTAAGTAAGTATATTGAAAAAACAACACAATATGTAAAAAAATACTGCTTTAAATATATGAATAAATTGGCGCGAAAGATTGTAAAAAGATAATATTTTTTTATATTGTATATTAGTCGTGGTATTAATAGTTTTAGGTATATTTCAATTCACTGCAACCACAAGATCAAGTACATTTTGACAAAGAAAGTAATAAGTACATAGGGCACCTAAAATAGCGTTAGTTCATACCCGAAAACTAAACATTTAAAAAAAAGTTAATTTCCCCTCCAGTGCCAACGTAGGCAATCGTTTGTAAATATAAGTAAAATGAATGAAACGTCATATTAATATTATACTAATCATATTAATGTATTAGAAATGTAATACACCTCGGTGGCCGAGTTAACATGCGCTCAGCCTGGTTACCGGAGGTCCAGGGTTCAATTCCCAGGTCGGGCAAAGTGACTTGATTTCAATGATGACCTTTGGGATGATGACATGTGGGACAGTATAAAGCCTATACTTTTTATTAGAAATGTAATTGATAGTTGGCTTGCATTTCTTGGATTTGCACGTCCAAGTTCCTGTGTTCATTGATTAGAGATAGGTATTAAACGAATAGGGTATCGTAACGATACTATTTACTATAAAGTTTAATTAAATTTATGTTTAGTGAAATTTGAGATCGAAAGACTTGCTGTTTTTGACACCACAGTGGATTACACAAACTAAATGTAAAACAATCCATACATTGTGATAACAAAATCAGCAAACATTTTTTTGGATAATAATATTTAACTGCATATTGTGCCCGGGTCTTGACTAGCGACATTTTAGGGACCTCTTGTGCACCTATATTTTTTGTCAAAGCAACTAGTTGTTAATGGCCTATAAATACGACGATTTTCCACCTTTTGTTATTTTTTCTAATAAGTAGTTATATTTGGGCCTGTTTTTTTGCGATAATTGGTCGTTTGGAAATGTTCTGGACGTTTTTATTCTAAAAATACGTGTACAAAGTTCATAAAAGGTGCCTGTTCTGGACCGGGCACACTGTATGCATAGTTATTTTGTCTTAATTCAAATGCGTCCTATTTTAATTTAACGTATTTAGAAAATTAATATTAACAAAATAAATATAAAAGATTTTGTACAATAAACATAAGTTGCTATTATAGTATTTAGATATAATATTTATCATTTTACAAGACTGTTTCGTATGTTTATTATAATTTGTAGCTAACACTCGAATACATTGTATACTTATCATTCCACCGACTAAAGTATTTGAAGATACCAGATGCATTTGAGTATTATTTTCTTTTTAATTTCATTTATATTGTTAAATAGATCTCAGAGCTTTAACAAAATTATAACAGTGTTAATATGTGTACAGTTTATATGATATCTGCTGAAGTAATGATAGATTAGTCCAGTAAAATGAATAGTAACATGAACATAGCAACGTATTTATGTGCCGTTGTGTCGCCCATTTTGACTTTGTTATGTCGGAATTGATTATTAGTATAATTCTTTTTAAGTATTAATGTACTATGGTATTCGCTTATGTAAATTCAGTTATATTGTCACGTTATATTTGCACATTTTTTCTATACAAATTACAAATAATTTCACGAAAATAAAAGTATAACATTAATGAAGTTTTTTTTTCCTACCTTTGTTGTTCTCATTGAGCGATGCAGTATGGTGAATTTGTGTGCCTCTTTTTTAGCTAGTTTTGGGCTGGGGTACGAAGTGTGGGGGTTGCCTAGCAGTGGGCTAAACTGGTTAAATATTTATTCTCAGAATCAATTAATCCTATTTAATGGCGGGGTCTGCTATCTTAAGTCAGTTTCTTCCATTACAATTTGCGTGGGGTCTAAGTGCTCGGCCAGACTGCCCGCGCGGGCTCGCCGCGGCGTACTCAAACATATGTATTCTCATTTGAGTGTCCATAACGTCAAGTCTGGCCGAGCTTAGTGCTGCGACATGCTGCGTGTGTTGCGACACCTAATTACCTGGGAATTGAACCCTGGACCTTCGGTCATCGGGCTGAGCGCTCTCTCTTAAGCTTAGCCACTAAAAACGCTTCGGTGGCCTACTGACTAGGCCACTGAAGCGTTTTTGAGGTATTATGTGATAGAAAACAAAAATAAAACTTTACATACAACATCTTATTAGGTACTTTAATGCTCATTGTTATGAATATTTACAGAACAAGATAACGTTATTCTCCGTCCACCAATTCTTTTTTAACTTCGCGTCCGTTCACGTAAACCTGAATAATGTTTCTGTCATCGCCCATGTATATAAACTTCTGGAGCAGACTGATCGCCCGCTCTGTAGGCGTGTTCGCGTTGTCGTGCGCAAACTTGTCCACGGGCCCGTTGTGCGCGTACGCATCCACGACGAGCGCGTCAAACTCCTTTCCCACGGCGAAGTTGCCGATCTTGTTGTCCAGTCCCAATGCTGGAAGAAAGAAAAAATACGGGGGATGGACCATTTTATTAGTAGCCGAGATTGGAGCTGTGGTCGCGGGTCCCTTGGGGGTCGTAAAAGGCGACTGATGGACTAAAGACTACACATACGTCCAACAGCATAGAGCGGCGATGGGCTCACTACCTGTCACGCTGAGGACATTTGTTGTTGTTGTTTTGTGAAACGTGGACTGTGGGCAAGGCACTGCGTTTGCGGTTCTCATTGCCTGGCCTCTGACTAACCCTTCGGGGATAATAGTCTTACATATATGTATGTATATGCTAGAAGATCTGGTGGCCGAACCGAACATCATAGGTGAGATAAAAACCTACACACTACGCTGGCTGGCCCACCTTGAGAGGATGGGAGATGAACGTGCGGTAAAGCGAGCGTCCCTGGTAAGGCCTAGTGGCCGACGACGGCCATTTGGTCTTCCCAGGTACCGCTGGGAAGATGTGGTCGAGAAAGACTCGCGCGGGCTCCACGCGGATGGCTGGCAGGTGGTGGCGCAGAACAGACCCAAGTGGAATCTCTTATTATCGAAGGTTAAGACTCACTTTGGGTCGCTGCGCCAACTCAGTTGTATTGTATGTATGTTATAATACCTTTAGCGCCTCCCAGCGTGGCCAGGTAGAATGCTTCGGCCCAGCTGATAGCCGGCCGCCCTTCGCCCTGAAGCTCCAGGTGAGTTGACACGTCCATGGTGCGCCGAACAGCGTCCAAGATAGAAGCGCTGTCGCCTCCCGCGACGTCTGAAATCACCGTGAAAATACTGAGCCAATCATAATAGATAAGTATGAGCAAAGGTGGAAGATACGGCATCATGATCATAGTACACACGCCTACAAATCAACCTATCCAAAACTATCAAATGTCTCCGATCGATATTGGATCCTTATCCTAGTGACAAAGTTCAAAATGTTATAAAGATCAAAAAACAAAGTAAAATAAGTCTTAGGCCCTTCGTACACAAGGCTACGCAAATCTTCGATACTTATGTTGTATACTACATTAGTATCAAGTCGCGAGTATGGAGTAGCGCACGGTCCGTAGGTACACACGACATTGAATCGCAAGACACAAATTGCCGGCGTAGCGGCTAAACAGATCACACGTTTGCAAAATGTCTGACACATGTGATGATGAAACTATAATTTTGTACTATTTTTACCGGAAACAAAGAAATCGCCGTAACAAAAGATACTGGGTTGCAACCAAAAAATTGCAACAAACAGATGCGAAATAAAAAATAAAAAAACATTTAATATTTAATAATTGCTCTGCCATCTTGGAAATCGCTGCGACAGTAGCGACGATCTCGTCTGGTAGGTAGCGCACGACACACGCGACGCGAGTCGCTGGGCGAATGTCGGCGACGCGACTCGTGAACGAACCTCAATCGATTTGTATGGCGGTTGTCGCTTGGAGACTTAAAATCGTCGAGTATCGAAGATTTGCGTAGCTTTGTGTACGAAGGGCCTAACTCAACAACATCCGATAAGTGTGACAGTTAAAGTCAATCAAGCGTGCGAGACAGAGCGATGAATTACAACGCAACGCGAGCGAGTCAGCAAGCTCTGCGAAGTTCCACGAGGACAATTACGACGATGCGCGCCAAAATGACACTCAGTCACGCACGCTATTCGGAACTTTGTGTACTAAAGAAGAATGCCCAAAAGTGGTAAGTATGCATTTGTCTCATGCGTCAAGATAAAAATTGTAAGTAGGTAGGTACCTACTTAAATTATTATTTTTAATTTTCATTTTTTTAGAACTATTGGAATGGTTAATTAGAACAGGGGTTTCTTTTTCCATTGTTCATGTTCCATCACCGGATACTATAAGTTATTCTGTGCTAATGGTACTATTTGTTATTCTACGAAATTCTAGAAATTTGTTCCTGATTACTTCATAGATGGCGCTTAGTAAAAGGCGAGTCCATGGAGAGCACGTGTATGGCTGCGTAATGGTATCAGAAAATATTAATATTGTGCAACTGGCAAACTGTGAACGAAATTATGGAAAATATCTATATAAAATCTTAAAAATATCTATATAATATATATAAAATCTTTCATTGGCAGCAGTTATGAAAATGTGTTAGGAAGTGTAGGTTTGGTAGGTAGATTTCGAGGCGAAAAGCCTGATTTTCTAGGTGAGTTTACATGCAAGTTTCTATTTATTCAAATCGTTTTTTCTATTTAAAGCATGTTAAACGTTATTTTAAGTTTGTAAAGTAAATACACCGGCTTTTTTATCGGTGCCAATGACTATATTTTAGTTTGTTAGACTACATAATGATTGGCACTTATGCCAAACATTAAACATTAAAAAGTACCTAGTACTTTTTAATTTTTTGGTTTAACTTGTCAAATTCTTAGGTAAAATTTTAAACACTGAAAAAAGACGACAACCTCAGGCGGGAATCGAACCACGCACCTTCCGCATTCCGGGCGGCTGCCCGGAATATTAGTAAAAATATTTCTTTCGGATCTCAGAGGTGAAAACTTCTAAGATTTGATGAAGCAATGTTGACTGAAAACATAAGCATCAAGCACTGACAAATTTCAACGGTTGAAAGCCAGACCTCGGTAGCCAAGTGGTTAAGGCAGCCGCCCGGAATGCGGAAGGTGCGTGGTTCGACTCCCGCCTGAGGTTTTCGTCTTTTTACAGTGTTTAAAATTTTACTTAAGTATATTTAAGCGTTAATAAAACGCTAAAATATAAAACATTAATCTAATATTTGTAAAAATATTTCTTTCGGATCTCAGAGGTGAAAACTTCTAAGATTTGATGAAGCAATGTTGACTAAAAACATAAGCATCAAGCATTGACAAATTTCGACGGTTGAAAGCCAGACCTCGGTAGCCAAGTGGTTAAGGCAGCCGCCAGGAATGCGGAAGGTGCGTGGTTCGATTCCCGCATGAGGTTGTCGTCTTTTTTCAGTGTTTAAAATTTTACTTAAGTATATTTAAGCGTTTATAAAACGCTAAAATATAAAACATTAATTGTCAAATTCTTTCAAAAACAATGTGTTGATCGATTTTAAACTGTATCTATGAACAATTCAGGTTTACTTTTGTTTAAATTTAACTCTTAGCATTGCCAATCACTATACTATTTGGGTTATGCCAATGGTGTACCTACTTTTTTAAAAAAAAAGAAGGTTCAGAGCGGGCAAAAGTATATTCAAAGGTAGATCTGGAAAAAGCTTTAGAAGCTATATAACATTGTATGGGAAATAAACAGTTTTCTCTAAATTGACCTGACCGGGAATTGAACCCGGCACCTTAGAGATGGCGCGACGCCAGACTCGGCGAGCTAACCACTTGACCACGGAGATCATCGCAATAGAATACAAACTATGGAACAGGATAAGCCGAAAAAAATGCCTTCTTAATATAAAAAAAACATGAAATATAACAGCTTTCATATAAAGATCTACTAAGAATATTAGAAGATGAGGTATAATTAAGGAGGATCTTAAAGAGTTCAGCATGATCTATACCTATTAGTTCTTGAGACTGCCATAAGTGCCAATGATTAAAAGACTGCCGATAGTGCCAATAATTATACTTAATTAAGAGTGTTTACGCATTTCAGTATACAAACTTCCAAGTCGAAATTTTTAAAAACCAATAAGTCAATTTTAATGAAACTTTGCATACTAAACTGAAATACAGGGATCTAAATAGTTTGTTGATAACATTTCTTTAATTATCTGAGTTATTGCGATTTAAAGTCCACCATAGAAAGTTTATTACCCAGTATCAAAGTTTGTAGAAGGTGGGAGGGGGGGGGGGGGGGATTGTCACATTGGGGCTTTTATCACACACGTATCATTGTGGATGGAGCAGATAGCCCTCCCTACCTACCTACCTGTTCCCAACCCCACAATGACGTTGCTATCCAGGTACTTCCTGACGGGACACAGGCCCGACTTCAGGCGTGTGTTGGACGCAGGACAGTGCGCGATGGAGACTCCTTTCTGGGTGAGGGTCTTCGTCTCCTCCTCGGTCAAGTGCACGGCATGCGCCATTATACACTGTAACAATAACAACATTGTTGTTGATGAGATGACGTAAAGTAAAGTAAAGTTAAATGTTTATAAGTAAAAATACAAGTTCACATTGTGTAATCCCCCCAAATTAAGCTTAGCTCGTCCTATGGGGGAAGTAAATAATCTAACGTAGTTGTTGCTATAATAAATAGTGTCTCGGTAGCTCACATGGAAAAGCTGTCTCCCCCTCCAGGATCGCAAAATGTCGTGGATTCGAGTCCTCCTTGAGGTAGTAGTTGTTTTTATAAATAAAACGTAAACAAAATTAAAAGATAATAAATTACCCTGTTGTTCAGAATGCGACTCTGGTCGTAAACATCTGCGTAACTCCTGCATTGTGGGAAGATTTGTAGGACGTACTCTATTTCGCTTGGATTTTCTGATATGTGACTCTGAAATTATATAAGATGGTTAGTTGGCTTTATACTTTATTTCAATTACCTTATGTACCTACTACACTACCTACTCAAGCCACTTAGCCACATGTCGCCAGTATTAAAATGTTTTCCTTTTTGGTAGATATTTATTCGAATTATGTTTTAAATCACACCGTGACTATAACTGGAATTCCGGTATGTATATTTTCGTGAACAGGTTTTAAAAAGATTTTTTATAAATTTGAGCTGTATTCCACGGCATTGATGTTTGTAATTATCTTTGATATTGTCTAAAACATCTACGTAACACCAAAAAATATACTGAAATAGATTCTAGGACTCCTTACAATAAGGTTGATCTCGATAAGATGACGTAGGGACATACGAAATTTATCACATTTTACGATCTTTTTATAAGTTTATTTTCAAATAATTATACATTATTCTGTTTTAATACTTGAAATTACTACTAGTTAAAATAACTAATTCTGCATCAGATACAATCAAGTGTATTAGTAGTTTCATAATAAAAAATAAAAAAATCGTTGAAATAAACTCTTGGACAGTATGATTTAGTGACATGCATTTTTTTTAAAACAGCCGCCCACATACTTAAGGTCTTCGCATACGTAACGGGATGGGATGCCTCGTCCCGCACGCCCCCCCTTTGCGGCCCTTGCCCCGTCCCGTTCCCGTTACGTATGCGAAGACCTAATCTCCGTGGCGGCGCCGGTGGCTCATTAGAATACCTACTACCTATACTGTATTATACCCATCTCTTCACTGGGGTGGCGTAAAAGGCGACTTATCTACGGACTAAAGACTACTTGGTGTGTCTAGCAACATCATAAAGCGGCGATGGGCTCACCACACCACCTACCACGCTAAACACATGTGCAGTTGTAATTTGGTGAAACGTGGACAATGGCAATGCTTCTGCGGTCTTTTGCCTAGTCTCTGACTAACCCTGGGGTAAAAGTCGTGAATCTTATGTACTAGGGGTGTTCAATAAAAAGTGATAATGAGTATATATGCAGCAGTTATACTTATAGTATTTACTAGCGGCCGCTCGCTGTTTCACCCGCGTGGTTCCCGTTCCCGTGGGAATATCGGGATAAATAGTATCCTATGTGTTAATCCAGGTTATAAACCATCTGTATGCTGAATTTCATCCAAATCCATTCTACTACAGAATCTACTACAAAAAAACTTTACGTGAAAGAGTAACAAACATCCATCCATACTTACAAAATTTCGCGTTTATAATATTAGTAAGAAGTAGGATTGTTATTTTATGTTTCGACATAATCACCATTGAGGTTTATTACACTTGGTATATCGTTTTTCTAATCCTAAGATTCCCTTCTTGAAAAAATCTTCATCTTGCTCGCTTAAATGATTCACGGTGGCAATCACTTCCTCATCATTGCCATACTTGTGACCTCTCAGTTGTTCTTTTAACCGCGGGAACAGGTAGAAATGCCAAGGCGCAAGGTCACGTGAGTATGGAAGATATTCCATCAATTCAAATCCAGCATCTTGGATAGCAGTCATCGCAACTCGGGACTGTGTGCCTTATGTTGGTGAAACAACACAACTTTAGCAAGTTTGCCACGGCGATTTTCACGAATTTCCTGACGCACTTTATTTATTTGTTCTGTGTATAAGGCCCCCGTAATAGTGGCTCCATGATTGAGGTATTCAATTATTATCACCCCCTAGCTGTCCCAGAAAAGAGAAGCCATAATCTTACCGGCGGATGGAATTGCCTTAAACTTCTTAGGCGTTGGAGATGACGGCCTCTTCCAAACCTGTTAGGGACTGTTGTTTCGTTTCATGATCATAATGGTGGAGCCATGTTTCATTCATAGTTACGAAGCGAGCCAAAAATCGCTCAGGATCTTGTGAAAATTCCAAATTGATTTGAGAAATCCTCAGTCTTTCTTGTTTGTTTATGCTCGTCTGTAAGCATTTCTACACCCTGCGCGCTGATACTTTTTTCATGTCCAAATGTTCATGTATCTATGGATATTTCCTATCGAAATCTTCAGCTACAAAACAACGATCTGCCAAAACACTTTTTTCAACATTTTTATTTTTTGTTTCGTAACTGCCGTCGAGGACGTCCCGAGCGCAGGTAATCTTTAGTTAAAGTTCTTCCTCTCTTAAACTCGGCACACCACCGCGCAACCGTAGAATACGGAGGAGCATTAACCCCTAATATCCATTTCAGGTCTAGATTTACTTGTTCAGTAGTAATTTTGTTTCAGGCATCATTTTGGTACCACGCTCCGACACGACGAAAAGAAATGACTTCTATTTTTAAAGTAATAAAAGAAAATCAATCATTTTTTATTTTATTTTATAAAATGTCTTATTGGTTTACCTGCCAGTATTTATAGTGTTATGCTACTTCTTCGCGTATTTTGATTTTCAGCCGTAATTTCTAACAGTAATTTTCACCTGAATCCTGCAGTTGTACTTGTCCGATATATCCGCAAGCCCCGTCATCAGTTCTTTGTCACAGCTAACCGCAAATCGCGGGGTCACCACTGGCTGTACTAAATCATTCTGCAAGATCGCAAATCGTTTAGGTATTAATTGTTTTTATAAGCAAAAGTTTTACATTTAAATTTTGTATAACATTTTTGTGCCTGTGTGTCAAACAAAAACTATTGTGATAGGAAGAGAAGTTAGACAATTAGTACTAAGGTCTTAGAATAATAACATATAGAAGGTAAGTCCGCGCGCCCATTTTGAAGCACTTTTTTTGGAGCCAGAAATGGCTCCAAACGCCGAGTTTTCAATGTACACTACGGAGTTACAAGCGTACGTGTGCGTGTCGCCGAGCGCAAGCAAGTAATCGCCACGAGTGTGTGAATCGGTTTAGTGCTTCACTTTTGACAGAGCGCTTGTGTGAAGACTATCTTTCTATACGTTATTATTCTAAGACTAAGGTAGGTTCTTATCCGTTCAATAGAACCTACTATTTAGATTTTGATCTTATTTATTAGAATAATAACAAATTCTTGCTCGAAGATATCGAAACGTTAAAAAAATTATTACCTATATTATCAGGTAAGTATTTTATTCAACGTTTTGTTATCATGGAGTTTATTTGAGCCAAATATTACGAATTGACATACCTATGTATCACATTTTTTTATGCGACAGCTCTTGACCTGTTTGAATTTTGTTTGTTTCGAACTAGATGCAAGTAGGTTAACAATGTTGCTTAAAAAGTTATAAAAGAATATTTACGAAAAAAAAACCTAAAACGTCAACCGCATGGGATCTGGTTTTAGTAAAACCAATCTAATAGGACGTGGGGCCCAAGTCTGCTAATTTACGAATGGCATAATTGAATCGCAATTGGATCGCATTGTAATTGTTTGACACATTTGGTATTCATAAATGAGTAAGAGAATACCAAATGTGTGAAACAATTACAATGAGATCCAATTGCGATTCAATTATGCCATTCGTAAATTAGCAGACTTGGGCCCCAGTTTATCATATAAATGAATGACATGCGTACCTTATATTCTAAAACTTTCTTGACGAACGTCTCAACGTCCTCCAGTTCTTTCAGAGTCTCGTTGTAATAGCCAGCATCGTTGCTGAGGTTCATGCTGACTTTGCCCACCAGCGCCCTCTGGTGACGCTTCACGACGCTCTTCACCAGCTCCAAGGTCCCGTTGAGATGCAACGAGCCGAAGTAACATGCTGTGGTTGTGCCGTTGATCAGTAGTCTTTTCTGGAATCAACTTGTCTAAGATTAGTCATCATTTGCATTTTAAAATCGCAGTAAAGTTTTGGAGAGCAACGTTTTCAAGTGAAGTGGGCAACCATTATAAGTAGCAAGGACGATATATTATTTGTCTATGATATAGTAAGTTAAGAATTGGATTTTATGATCACCGTGTCGCGTAGCGGTGAAAGAATACTACCGCCCCCTCTCTTCCCTCGGGTGTCGTAAAAGGCGACTAACGGACTAAAGACTGCACACACATCCAACTGCATAGAGCGGCGATGGGCTCACCACCTGTCACGCTGAGCACATGAGTCGCTATTTGGTAAAAAGTAGACTACGGCAGAGGACTGCGGTCCTCATTGCCTGATCTCTGACTAACCCTTCGGGGATAATGGTCGTGATTATATGTATGAATAAATGAATGAATGAATGAATGAACATGAATGAAATTATTTTTTTAATGATTTTTTTATTATCCACAACGGCTAAGCACTATCGCCTACATCTGACCTGATGGTAAGTGTCGATAAGGCCGATAAAAGCAGGCAAACGAGCAGGTGGGTCACATGATGGAATTTGAAAGTAATCACCGCCGGCAATGGACACCCGCACAACCAGAGGAGTCGCCGAGTCGCAAATGCGTTGCCGCCCTTAAGGAAGGAGTAGGACCTTTGAGGAAGGAGTAGGACCTTTGAAGAAGGAGCAGGAATTGTGAGAAGGGGGAGGGGGGAGCAAGAATTGTGACAAGGGGGGAGGGGGAGCAGGGATTGCGACAAGGGGGGAGCGGGAGCAGGGATTGTGACAAGGGGGGAGGGGGAGCAGGAATTGTGACAAGGGGGGAGAAGAGAGCAGGAATTGTGACAAGGGTGAGGGGGGGAGCTGGAATTGTGACAAGGAGGGGGGAGACGGACGAACGGACAAAACACAACAGTAAAGAGTGCCATTGTTTCTCGCCGACATTCCGTAATTAGGGTATTACGCCGGGCGAACCGGCCCAATTCGTGTGGCAACGCAGTATGGCTCTACCACTCGGAAAATTTGCACACATCATTTGTCAAATCAAAAGCGACGACGACCTCCGTAGTCGAGTGATTAGCACGCCGGGTCTGGCGTCGCGCCATCTCTGAGGTCCCGGGTTCAATTCCCGGTCGGGTCAATTTAGAATTTTAGAGACACACTTTTTTCTAAATTGATTTCGGGGTTTGCTGTTTTTTCTATGTTTATGTATATCCGTTATCTTACCATATTAACGAGTTTCAAAAGAATATTTATCTTGGTCTAGATAATTGGATAGAGCGTAAACAAATTTTAAAAAAAAGTTGCAGTTTCATGCATTAATTTGTTGTATTAATTTTCAAAATACCTGAAAACACTCACCACAACACCATCGTAAACCGCAGCCGCGAACTCGACGTCGCCATACCGGCTCTCCAAAGGGAACGTGTATTTGGCCAGCCAGTCCAGCAGTGGACGGTCCAGCCCAAGCCCGACGTTGGGGAACTGCGGCGCGTGCGTGTGGCAGTCCACCAAGCCGGGCATCAAAAACTGGGCGTCGGTCAAAGTGATGATTTTAAAGTTTCTGAACACCCCCAATTTGGATTGGTCTTCGTATTCATCCTTGTTGCCGGAAGATGTGATCTACAAATGTATATTAAATATTTGGGATTAGTAGTCTAAGGAAAGGAAAGAATGAAAACTATTGTTGCAATAAAGCGACGCACAAACGTAGATACTAGATACTTTATTAGCGTTGCCGACGCGACACGGTACAGTTATTAATTTAATTACCTAACTATTGTAACCTCCCCACCCCGTTATAAATTCTATACCTTAATCTAATGCCTTTCACACCTATATGCCTAGTCTACCTTATAATACATACACACATCCTCGCCGCTTCTACCTTAACTTAACTTATTATCTAATTCTTAACCTAATTAACCTAATTTATCTACAATCTAATGGTTGTGTTTGGAGTTTTTGTTTAGTGCGTATTGTTTGTATGATGATGAAACCTTAGCATAGCTTAATTCTATTTGCAGTGAATTTCAGTCAAGCAATGTAATATTAATAAATACTATTTTGGCTAGATCGTCTAGTGAACCCTCCGTTGTTAACCGCATTTAAGTAACTCAAGTTCTTTCGTGAAAGTTTAGTAATTGGCTTATCCCTGTGTTAAATTATTTTCTCCTGACCTAATTACTTACCAGTCTATAGATCATAACATAGATATGTGTAGCCTAGCAATGACTCCGTCTGAACTGTGACCTAAATCCTTCACTGCAGCTGCGGGGAAGATTTGTAACCACTCAAAGGTAATCAGATGATAGCCTAGCTTGCAGGTATTATTATTTATTATCAGTAGTATGATACATAAGAAGCCTGGTGCAATTTATATGACATATTAGAGGATTCTGGTAATTTAATAGCCCCTCCCCGCTATTAGCATGCCGATCAGCTCATTGTATTATATCAGCCCTGACCAGATTGAATTTAACTTTAATTATTAGCTTGTGCCTTTAATTCTTTAAAACTGAGAATTTACATCTCTCCTCAAAATTTAATTTCATTTTACATTATGAACTATGTGTTAGCAATTTAAATTCTTATTATTCCACATAAATCAATAGAGTTTATCTCAAGGCTTGCTATCATCCAAATATCCTTTTCACATTAAGAACTTAATTGTTTAATGCAATAACTATGTCTTATGAAATCACTTATTGAACAGATGTGGGACGCCAACATCCTACCGGACACTTATTCCTCTGATTATTGTGTCTATTATAGGAGATCACAATATAACAATATTAGCTTACTGTCCTCTTGTCTTATTAGAAAGTTAATATTCAGTTCTATATAGGGTGGATAATTTAATCAAACGCCACTTCAGGCGGTGGCTAAAATAGAATGCTATTAATACAGGTAAAATAACCTTTATTTACTCTTAGTATTTATTATACCGGTCTTATAAAGTTCCAATATAACTACATTGGATTGGCTGCATTGGCAGATTATCACATCTTAAGTTTATTAAAGGATGTTTAATTCATTCAATATCCTTGACTTTTAGGAAGTGAACTTAAATAGAATACTATCTTTTGAAGTAAATTACTTTGGGTTACTCTTAGTGTTCATTATACAGATCTTATAAAGTATAAGTACATCTCAAGTTTATTGAAAGATGTTTAATTTATTCAATATCCTTGACTTTTAGGAAGTGAACTTAAATAGAATACTATCATTTGAAGTAAATTACTTTGGGTTATTCTTAGTGTTCATTATACAGATCTTATAAAGTATAAGTACATTTCAAGTTTATTGAAAGATGTTTAATTTATTCAATATCCTTGACTTTTAGGAAGTGAACTTAAATAGAATACTATCATTTGAAGTAAATTGCTTTGGGTTATTCTTAGTGTTCATTATACAGATCTTATAAAGTATAAGTACATCTCAAGTTTATTGAAAGA
This sequence comes from Scoparia ambigualis, assembly GCA_963921215.1. NCBI lineage: Eukaryota > Metazoa > Arthropoda > Insecta > Lepidoptera > Crambidae > Scoparia > Scoparia ambigualis. The sequence continues at coordinate 54,561,180 of OY992502.1, read as the reverse complement.
TGTTTAATTTATTCAACATCCCTGACTTTTAGGAAGTGGACTTAAGTTAATTATTTTCCATCAACTTCCACCCCCTGTCTCTCAGACTGAGTGGTTAATTTGATAGACTACTAAATCATAGTTAGTATACTTTTAGTAGGTAGTAAATTAGGTAGTTAATTATCCCTGTTAATCATTGAATCAATTACATTTAGAAGTTATCTTTTACTCACTTTAATAAGTATAAATTAGACTGTACTAGGTATTAGTCTGATTGATTAGATTGTTCCCATCAAATATTTCTATGCTTCATATTATTAGAAGTAAGTACTTACATATCTTAAGAGGTCTATTCAAATGGTATTAGTAGACCATTGTCAGGCTAATTAGCTGGTTGTTATCAATCAATTATTTCTATGTTTCAGATTATTAGAAGCTCATAGCTTGCAATGTCTTCTTTCAACGACTTATCCTAGGTTCTAAACTGGTTTTAGTTGTTCAGTTTGTATCAGCTTATTTTTGCTAATAGGTATCGGATGTAAAATTTTCCATACCTTGAAGAGTGTAGCGATATGAGATCGTATTGTATCCCAGGGAAAGCTAAAAAATGCCTGTTTGGTCATTTCAGTATTAGAAATCAAACATCACAGTACAGCTAAGCTAATTTGCTATAACTTTTAGTATTTTTTTTTTGTAATAGGAAACCAGTCTAGACTTTTAGGTATTCCAAGTAATGATGGTACAATATTATCATACTTCTGTTAATTATTTAAAATGAATAATTATTTGGTAACAACTTTAGGAAACAATTAGAATTTTATCGGCCTGCGGTAACAGATTACTTGCCTAGCTAGGACCCACATCACTTCATCATAATTTTATTTAGCGCCGTAACTTAATTATCCCTACCTTATTAGTCTGAATTAATAACTAACCATATATATATCCGCCTACCTATAGATTCCTACAACTTTCCTCACTTGAAAATGCCTATATTTTGTCGAACTAACAGTCCCTTTTTGTGTACCTTGCAATCTAGGCCCGAGCCACATTTAATTTAAATTCGTGATGTGTTGTGAGAGTCGCATTGCCCCTGAAAGCAACTAACTCCTAAATGTTCTATCAGTCGAGCCAGTATACTCAGTGTGTTATTTTCCTATCACTACACTGTATGTACGGAGGTAGACTCGAAATTGGACTGGGTCATACGGGTCTACCTCCAGCTAAATGGTGTCTGACCTATCTTCAACTTTCACTAGGGAGACAACTGTCTCTCCCCCATTACTCCGTCGAAGATAGTGTATTGTTTAGCGTAATGATTTAAAACGCCGATCTTATTAAATACAATCAAAGATCATCCAGACCGAAGTCTGTTGAAAGGTACATAGGTTTTCGTTGCCACCGTTACGCGTTTCCGCCGATGTACCCCGGAATACTTCATTCCGTTAACGGATTCGAGTTGCGATCGCAATAGTTTTACTTTATTAATCACTTTCAATTTCACAAATCTTAATTAATATCGCAGCTCGAATATCACTTAGCGCACTATCAAAGCTCGGACGCTATTTTTCCCGTATGAGTAGTACCGCACTCTTAAATTGGACCGCACCGCCGACGTCCCAAAATTGAATGCCCGCTAATTTTCCGCCCTTTTCCCAAGCATCTTAACTTTCGCGCCATGCGCGCCTAACATACGCCCGCGCGAGTCCGCTTTTCTTCCCTTCAACCAATCGCTAGCTGTTTCCCCGATGCCCCTCGCCTTCGCGTCGCGCCACGTGGAGCTATCATCCGACCTCTCTTTCTGTCTTTTTCTCAACCTCTCGCTCGCTCATTGCCGCCTTCGCCGCGCAATTCTAAATTTTTTCCATAATCTAACCAAATCTCGTCCGACAGCCAATATTTCATCTTTGAATATCTAAATGTAGCCTTCTATTAACAATTCCCTCTCAATAATCCTCCACTTAAGCCAATAATCCTATATTTTGGAAAATTATCAAAAGTTCCGTATTCCGACCATAGATGGCGTCCGCCCGTAGGTGAACCACTTTCCCGACCCCAGAGCAGTCCCCGCGAAATTCAAAATAAAAATACGGTCCTAGTCAAGCTCACAACCTTATGACTCCCGCTAGACGCCGCCTACGTCGCAAGGGACGCGCAGAGCAGTCCCCGCGAAATTCAAAATAAAGAAGTCAAACTAGCAACCTTATGCGAAGCTCAAGTAAATAACTCACGCTAGATGGCGCCTATGTCGCAAGGAGCACACAGAGCAGTCCCCGCGAAGTTCAAACTAGAGATAAAAAAGCGTTAGACCACGGACCATTATTCTGAACTAGTTTATTATTCCCTTTTTCATGCTTATTATATTAATGGTGCTACGCATTAATATTTATGTTAGTGCTACTCCCACACATTCCTTACTAGCGGACGGATACCATTCATTCTGTACCGTTACACTATTACAAAAAAAGTGCCAAATAAAATACAAAAAAAGTGTCAAGGTACGATTGCGCTGAGCGTTAAATTTTATCTATTAAAAGCTTTGATCAACAATACCAACTACGTACATAGATAACGCGTCACTTACAAATCAAAGCTAAATTCTGTCCACGTGAATAAATACTTTTTCTTTATTAACGAACGAGACAAAAGTTATAAAACAGTTTTAGGTTCAACCTAATTACAACCAAGGCACCCAGTTATAAAGTCACAAATTTTCTTAATAACTTATACTTACGATCATTCGTCACAAACAACGAGCAAAAATAACATTTAGTGGTGAAATAATAAAATAACAGCAAAGGCAATAACAGGAAAAATAGTAATTTTTCCTGTTACTGCCTTGCGAGAAAATAAGAGCTCACTTCTCAAGTGGACTGTTATTAACCGAGACATAGTTTTAGCGCCGACCTGACATCTAGTTGTATTGTTGATCGAAGATTAAAAGCATGTCAAAATTATATTTACTGACTATAAGCGATAGTTGTAACTTACTGGTAATATTTAAAAAATACCATAAATACGCTAATAATCTATTCCACTGTGTGGTAACGGCTTATTATGAGAATAACTATCTCATAATAATCTCTTTCTTGGGGTATCGTAAAAGGCGACTGACGGACTAAAGACATACATACAACCTTATTTTTTCTTAATACAAAAACAATTAAGGGTGAGTTCCACCCATGAAACTGAAAAACTTTCCCCAAGAAACCTATGTGCAAAAATGACAAAAAAAATTTCGATCTTCCATACTATGTTGTCATCAGCTGATCGGACAGTTTTGTATGGGAGGTCGATTTTTTTTTTGTAATTTTTGCACATAGGTTTCTTGGGGAAAGTTATTCAGTTTCATGGGTGGAACTCACCCTTAATTGTTTTAGTATAAAGAAAAATAAAGGTTTATTCAACCAACAGCATAGAGCGGCGATGGGCTATCACGCTGAGTACCTACATGGTCAGTTGTTATGTGGTGAAACGTGGGCACGGATGGTAGAGAACTGATTTTGCGGTCACTAATCCCTATTGCCTAGTTTCTTAGGGTTGCCACCCGTACTCTAAAATAGAGTATTGTCCTCTTTTTCATGTGGGCGTAAAGTACGCTAAAATACTATATTTAGGTACGTAACTATTTACGTAAAAGACAAAATATTTGTTAAATGTCGCAAAGAGCAACAAAAAATACGTTTTTAAGGACAAATAAATAAATAAATAAGTGCCTTCTATTTTTTATGCTATGTACTTTATTTTTGTTCTAACAAAATGAAAAAATACTTTTCACTCCTCTTGCTCAAAAAGACCGTCATTGTAGCGTTCTAGAGCGGGGCTAAAATAGCTTTTCTTGCCCTAGGGGAAAAAGTACTTTTTTTTAAAATTTTTGTCACATGACAATGAGCCTACAAAAACGAAAAAGTATTTAGTCATAAGAAGAATAATCATGAATAAAGACTCGAGTTATTACTGTTTACTTAGATCAACAACTTTTTTGAGATAGTTATTATTAAAGTTTATGGTAAAATTAGTAATCATTTGAATCTATGGCTTCAGCAAGAAACAACTGCACAGTCTGCACATGTGCTTAGGTGGTGAGCCTTTAGCCTGTTAGTCGCTTTTACGACACCCAAGGGAAGAGAGGGGTTGGTCGTATTATCTTGATGAGTCCATCGCCGCTCTCTGCTGTTGTGTTTATGTCCATTAGTCGCCTTTTACGAGACCCAAGGAAAGGGAGGGGTTGGTAGTATTATTTTGATGAGCCCATCGTCGCTCTATGCTGTTGGATATATGTGCAGTCTTTAGTCCGTTAGTCCCCTTTTACGACATCGAAGAAAGTGAGGGGTTGGTAATATTATTTTGATGAGCCCATCGTTGCTCTATGCTGTTGGATGTATGTGCAGTCTTTAGTCTGTTAGTCGCCTTTTACGACACCGAAGGGAAGAGAGCGGTTGGTAGTATTATTTTGATGTCCCATCGCCGCTCTATGCTGTTGGATATATGCGCAGTCATTAGTCCGTTAGTCGCCTTTTACGACGCCCAAGGGAAGAAAGGGGTTGGTAGTATTATTTTGATGAGCCCATCGCCGCTCTATGCTGTAGGATGTATGTGCAGTCATTAGTCCGTTAGTCGCCTTTTACGACACCCAAGGGAAGAGATAGAAAGACTGCACATACCTACTATCCAACAGCATAGAGCGGCGATGAGCTCATCAAAATAATACTACCAACCCTTCTCTTCCCTTGGGTGTCGTTAAAGCAACTAACGGGTTAATTTTTTAATAAAATAAACCAATTCATATTGTATTGGATTGTTTTATTTTCTCGCATTCGTAGTGAAAAGCAGAGTGTAACACACGGCGCTAAAAACCCATTAAAACTCGGTTTCTATTTACTCCCTCGCTAAAGCTCGGGAGTAAAACTACCTCGTATATAATGGGTCATTTTAGCCCCTTGTATAACAATCTACTATTATTTGTCCTAAAAAGGTGGCAACCCCATTTCTGACTAGCCCTTAGGAGATAATAGTCGTGCGAGTGTAGGTTATGTTTGTACTTATGTATGAAATCTATTGAGAATATATAGATTTTCCACGTTTTATTAGCCTATTTTTGTTATTTAGTTAGATATTACTGTATTTTAGTCAATTTAATTAACAACAGTGACATTCAACAACCGCTCTCACGTAGAGTCAGAATAATATGCAACATTTTGGTAGTAAGAAAGAAAAAACTGGACAAATGCGAGTCGGACACGCCCACCGAGGGTTTCGTACAAATTTGTAGGTGCCATTTTATAAAAAAATTTAAGGTATAGACATATTGTAATAGCGGGTCTGAAGTAGCGCCGCTAATACAGCAGAGAAGGGATGAAGATGTGGGACTTACCTGGGCCCTTATTCTGTAACGATTCCTTGTTTCAAAACCACGTTAATTCCTTAAAAAGACACGATATCTTCCCAAAAACGTATGCGTTTGACGTTTGTGCGTGGTAAGGTATAGGTGTGGAATCTATAGATTGCGATACAGAATCAGGACCCTGGAAGTGTAAGGAATCACAGGAAACGGGAGACGAGCTGACCACGGCTGGGCGAGATTATTAAAAATAGTATTTTATTTACTTACATACGATACCCTACATGACACGGATAACTCAATTCAAAATTTGGACAGCCGCCGTTCCTGGCATAAAAATCCTGTTTTTTAATGATTTAATTACAAATGTATAGTTTTCTGATTTTTCCCTAAACTTGCAGTATAAGACGGTATCTAATAGGCTCCGTCGTTGAATATCATATTCTAAAAAGACCATATTCTTAAAAAATCACATTCGCAAAACACGATATTCGCAAATCATCATATTCTCATAACAACATATTATCAAAATATCATGATCTTATAAGACCACATTCGCAAAACACAACTTTCTCCAAACATCATATTTTCAAAAAAGGTAAAAAAGGACACAACTAATTAAGCTGACGACCGACGACACGGCATGGTTAAATCTACATACGAAACTTCTTACACTAATACTGGCCGGCGAATTATTTCCTCCTAGGAGTAATGACAATGTCATAACAATGTCATCTTTTATATTAATAAATATTTCATGTGAGACGATTCTGAAATGGATCAACCCAGTTGCAGTAAAAGTGAAATTAAAATCATTAGAAGTCAAAAAATAAACCAGTTTTACTGCATGGTGGATATAGATATAATTTATATTTAAAAAATAAATGCGGAACGACGAATTGGCGGTGTTCAAAGCAAAAGGATTGCCGCACCTCCATAACACTAAATACTAATAATGATATCATGAGACCCGCTCAGCACACCTGTGATTCTCCGAACATAGTGCGTAATTTAATAGACACAGTTATGGACGATTTCAAAACAGAGGTATGCAATAACTTTGAATCAGCACAGAAGATTTTCGAAAAACATTTCATGAACCATGATTTTAAGGGTCAAGAGCATGAAATGCCTTTGTTTTCATCTAAGAAGGATACTCTTTATAGAGCTCGTAAGAATTTTTTTTAAAAATGAACAGTTTAAAAGCAACTGACTCGAAAAATTTAAAACTGCCACATAGTTTGGTGCAAATTTATTTTTATACGACGAATATTATTTGTCCGAAAGAATAATACTATTTTCAGTGTTAACACGTTTAGAGTTACGAGAATATTTCATACCCATCGAAACCTTATATGGCGACGGTACTTTTAAAATTGTACCAGTTCCCTATTACCAAATATATAGTTTGTAGATGTATCACTGAATGATGATATGGTGAACTTCATACCCATAATTTTGCTCTTTTACCCAATAAAAAACAGAGTACATACAAGAGGTTGTTTTTAACACTAAAAGAACAATTTGGATTAAACATAAATATGTACAAATGCGACTATGATTTAGCAGCAATAAAAGCAGTCAAGAGGTTTTCCCACATATAGCGGTTAAAAGGGGTTACTCGCATAATGACTAATTACGTACACGCATATTGACATACACGCGTTTTGACTTACACGCACATACTCGCATAATGACTAATTACGTACATGCATATTGACATACACGCGTTTTGACTTACACGCAAATTGACTTACACACATTTTCACTTACACGCATATTGACATACACGCGTTTTGACTTACACGCAAATTGACTTACACACATTTTCACTTACACGCATATTGACTTACACGCATATCCTCGTGGCGCCCACGCGCCTTTGAATAACCCAAAATATACATGGCGACTCCAGCCCAGAACTTTTTTCAACTAACATTCAATTACCGCTCACGCGCCTTTCAGAAGCCCATATTAAAAAAGTCTGTATAGATTTTTGAAATTTTGCGGGATATAGAAATAATTTAGTTTTTAATTTGGACAAAATATTACGGCACAGTTTCCGGTATGCTACCATTGGCTGTGATAATTGACAGACCTCATTTTTAAGAAAATGGACGGCGGTATGGCTGACTCGCGAAGACGTAGTAAGTAAATCTTATTTCATCATGATAATCCGTGATTTTCGAGTGTGTATTTATGCAAAAAGTTGCTAATTAATGGGTACCACTTAAATAGAGTCAATTATTATGCATTTTTAGAGCTAAAATTCTGCGAAATCTTGGGTTAAAATAATATGACCTTTGTGAAGTCTATTGGATCGAAGTTAGTATGAAAAAAATCTTAATGATTTTGTTTATGTATGGTTTTTTTGTTTTTATGTTATGTTGTTTTGTAAAATACTTAAAATATTACTAACAAAAATGACGCTACTTGCCTTTCATTAACACTTTAATATAGTAAGATTAGTATTTTGATTATTGTTTTAGATGTTTTCTTATGTTGTCTGTAATTATTATTTATTATGTACGGGTATTTTGATTCTGTACTTTTGTTGATTAAACGAGTTTTATTAAGAACATAACGATATACTACGATTTTGTTATACTTAATAAGAATTAAAATAAAGAAGGAATTTTAAAATATAAGAATTTTATGAATAAAACCTAAAATTTTTAATAGAAGACTGATTAGAAAAAAATCTGTATTATAAGTTAAGAAATGGGTGTCATTTAATAAAAAAAGAACTGAAATAAACATATAAATCTTATAAATTTTGTATATTTTACATCACTCTAATTCCTCTTGGTCTAGTAACTGTGGCCCAATAGCCTTTGAAAAGAGCAAAAGATAGATACATAATTGAAATTAAAAACATATGCTAATATAATCATTACTATACCCAGAAAGTTTCACTTCAAACCAGTAACTCTAACACATACAATTTTCAACTCAAAACCTTGGGCGGATATGACTATAGCAATTATGTCCTATGAGAAGGACAGTTGGGCCATAGTCAAGGATGAGCCAATAAGTCTCTGGGCGCCACGAGGATATTGACACACAAGATATATTTAAGTATTTAACACTAGTTTCCCGTCAAGCGGCCTTCGCATACGATGTTGATGTCTGTCCGATTTCCCACCGTAAAAAGTGGTAGCCTGTGTCCAAATTTATTTCTGTGCAAAAGAAGAATGAAAATTAGATGCGTAGTTTTCAAGGAGTGTGGCGATGACTTTCCAAAAATCGAATTTTACTGCAAGCGATTTTTCCATTCACAAAATTTCCTAATTTTTAATTTTCTGTGCGTTATTTTTCCCGGAAGGTAAATTATTGATTTTTCAAATTTTTTTATTACATATGTATTATAAAGCCCTAGAAATGGTCAAAGTCGATCGGAGGGCTATAAGCCCCATAAACATACCTTACGCATTTTTATTTATCCTTCCATTGGTGATTTAAAATCAATAAAAATTCAAAAAAAAAATCCTTTTTAAAAAACAAGCTTTTAATTAAATGCGCTAAAAAGAAAAAAATAAACTTTTACTATAACTTACAACGTCGTTACACAATTTATATGATATAAAAAGTTGTCGCGAGATTTACTTTTGTAAATAAAAAAGTAAATTAAATAACTTGATGTGATTGATTAAAATTTTCAATCAAAGTATAGTTAAATACGAGTACTTACATAATGTCGCGACAACCTTTTAAATCATATAAATTGTGTAACGACGTTATAAGTTGATAGTAAAAGTTTATTTTTTCTTTTTAGCGCATTTAAATAAAAGCTTGTTTTTTAAAAAGTAATCTACCTATGTCATTTCGCGTAGTCGTTCCCGTGTGTCATTTCGCGTATGCGAATATGTGTCAATTTGCGTATGTCATTTTGCGTAGTCGTTCCCGTGTGTCATTTCGCGTATGAGAATATGTGTCAATTCGCGTATGTCATTTTGCGTAGTCGTTGCCCGTGTGTCATTTCGCGTATGAGAATGAGTGTCAATTTGCGTATGTCATTTTGCGTAGACTCTATGTGTCATTATGCGTTGGGCTACCAAAATGGGTCATTATGCGAGTAACCCTCATTGAAATGTCATCACCACGTGTCTACAAATTTCTAGATTACTTCAACAGCCATTGGATGAAAAAGATAAGTAGTGACATATTATGCTGTCATGACCAAAAGAATAGAACAACAAATGGTGTTGAGGGTTGGCATCGCCGAATCAACACGAGGGTTCCATCAAAACCCAGTATGTACCAGTTCATATCATTGCTAAAAAGGAAGCCAAATTGCAAAATATAAAATTAAAAAGAAATGAATTACATTGCACTGATGTAAAACGAAATAAAAAAGTAATTGAAAAAAATAAAAAAATTACAAGTATAATCAATGATTGTGTAAAAAAAACAATATGCATTCAAGTTTGTTTGAAACGCTTATGTGCATAATATCCCTATATTAGGGACTAAGGAATATTTAAATAGGATAGGGTTCATTTTTTGTTTTGTTTAAGAAAAATTATTTTTTTTATTTTGTTACTTATTCCATTTTTAATAAAACAATTTAAACACCAGACTGTACTTTAAATGCAGTATCCTGCGAATATGTTATTTTGCGTATATGATGTTTTAAGAAAATGATATTGTAAGAATGTGGTGATATGAGAATATGATGTTTTGCGAATAAGGTGTTTTGCTAATATGATATTTTGCGAACATCATGTTTTGCTTTTATGATATTTAGCGACGAGGGAGCGATCTAATACTTGCCTTTCATAGTTCTAGGTCAACGGAAAATACCCTATAAATTTTGATTTGGCTCAGCTATTGATTAGTCACCCACGATTTTCAATTTCAGATGTTTAGCATTCGAAAGACTATATTTCTTTACACATATTTTCTGAATATCAGTACTCGGAAATGAGAAAATTTTCAGTTGATTTTTGTATGGAGCCGACACTTAAAAAAATTTGCGATATTTTTGTATGCAGTTTGGATTTGTGAAATTAAATAAAATTAAAATTTAATCCATCAAGTCCGGCACCCCCTTAGCGACACAACGTAGGAACCAAGCGATATGGTTCCTAAGTTGTGTCGCTAAGAGGGTGCCGGACTTGTTGGATTCAAATCTATGACTACCTACCCTATCTCCTGTAGGTCACTTGATAGGTTAGAAATTTAAGACAATTGCGAAGCGCAGCGTAGCGATTGTCTTGAATTTCGAGGTTATTTTTTTATTAGACAACAGAAATTTAGCTCCATACAAAAATTAGATTTTTTTAAATTTTTTATTCATTTTGAGGTTAGGTTTAGTCAATTTACAAAAATTCATATAGCTCAAAACTATACGTTTCCGAGGGGGGGAGTAGTACGGGGGGTAGCCAACCCCCTCTCCCCCTCCTCCTCCCCTCCCACCACGAAAATCGTGGGTTACTAATAGGCCCTTCCCGCGTTCCCAAGATAAAAGGTCTTGACAGACAGACAGACGGACAGATAACAAAGTGCATGATCCTATAAGGGTTCCGTGTTTTTCTTTTGAGGCACGGAACCCTAAAACGACAGAAAAAACATTGTTTGAAATCAAATGCACAACACACACACAAAATGTACATTTACCTAATCTGAACACCCTGCATAAAATAACGTAAAAAGGTCAATCGATTTAATAAACGAATTTTTTACATTAGGTATTTTACTTTATTTTAATGATATTTAAATGACAAGAAAATTTTTGTAAGAAGTTCTTGGTTTTTCAACAAATAATTATGAAAATCTTCACATGTCATGTTTTTGAAGTTGTATTGAGCAAGAATTATAGATCCAACTGACTGCACACTTAGGGTGAGATTTATAGAGCGTGCTTACGAGTAACTTTGACTTTACTTATGGCGGACTTGGCTCAGATGGCTTGGATTTCGAATTGATAGTCGTAACTGTTTTGTCAGAATAAGATCTTGTTTTGACAGAAAGATAACCTGTAAAATTTAACGGACAGCCGCCGTTCCTGGCATAAAAATCCTGTTTTTTAATGATTTAATTACAAATGTATAGTTTTCTGATTTTTCCCTAAACTTGCAGTATAAGACGGTATCTAATAGGCTCCGTCGTTGAATATCATATTCTAAAAAGACCATATTCGTAAAAAATCACATTCGCAAAACACGATATTCGCAAATCATCATATTCTCATAACAACATATTATCAAAATATCATGATCTTATAAGACCACATTCGCAAAACACAACTTTCTCCAAACATCATATTTTCAAAAAAGGTAAAAAAGGACACAACTAATTAAGCTGACGACCGACGACACGGCATGGTTAAATCTACATACGAAACTTCTTACACTAATACTGGCCGGCGAATTATTTCCTCCTAGGAGTAATGACAATGTCATAACAATGTCATCTTTTATATTAATAAATATTTCATGTGAGACGATTCTGAAATGGATCAACCCAGTTGCAGTAAAAGTGAAATTAAAATCATTAGAAGTCAAAAAATAAACCAGTTTTACTGCATGGTGGATATAGATATAATTTATATTTAAAAAATAAATGCGGAACGACGAATTGGCGGTGTTCAAAGCAAAAGGATTGCCGCACCTCCATAACACTAAATACTAATAATGATATCATGAGACCCGCTCAGCACACCTGTGATTCTCCGAACATAGTGCGTAATTTAATAGACACAGTTATGGACGATTTCAAAACAGAGGTATGCAATAACTTTGAATCAGCACAGAAGATTTTCGAAAAACATTTCATGAACCATGATTTTAAGGGTCAAGAGCATGAAATGCCTTTGTTTTCATCTAAGAAGGATACTCTTTATAGAGCTCGTAAGAATTTTTTTTAAAAATGAACAGTTTAAAAGCAACTGACTCGAAAAATTTAAAACTGCCACATAGTTTGGTGCAAATTTATTTTTATACGACGAATATTATTTGTCCGAAAGAATAATACTATTTTCAGTGTTAACACGTTTAGAGTTACGAGAATATTTCATACCCATCGAAACCTTATATGGCGACGGTACTTTTAAAATTGTACCAGTTCCCTATTACCAAATATATAGTTTGTAGATGTATCACTGAATGATGATATGGTGAACTTCATACCCATAATTTTTGCTCTTTTACCCAATAAAAAACAGAGTACATACAAGAGGTTGTTTTTAACACTAAAAGAACAATTTGGATTAAACATAAATATGTACAAATGCGACTATGATTTAGCAGCAATAAAAGCAGTCAAGAGGTTTTCCCACATATAGCGGTTAAAAGGGGTTACTCGCATAATGACTAATTACGTACACGCATATTGACATACACGCGTTTTGACTTACACGCACATACTCGCATAATGACTAATTACGTACATGCATATTGACATACACGCGTTTTGACTTACACGCAAATTGACTTACACACATTTTCACTTACACGCATATTGACATACACGCGTTTTGACTTACACGCAAATTGACTTACACACATTTTCACTTACACGCATATTGACTTACACGCATATCCTCGTGGCGCCCACGCGCCTTTGAATAACCCAAAATATACATGGCGACTCCAGCCCAGAACTTTTTTCAACTAACATTCAATTACCGCTCACGCGCCTTTCAGAAGCCCATATTAAAAAAGTCTGTATAGATTTTTGAAATTTTGCGGGATATAGAAATAATTTAGTTTTTAATTTGGACAAAATATTACGGCACAGTTTCCGGTATGCTACCATTGGCTGTGATAATTGACAGACCTCATTTTTAAGAAAATGGACGGCGGTATGGCTGACTCGCGAAGACGTGGTAAGTAAATCTTATTTCATCATGATAATCCGTGATTTTCGAGTGTGTATTTATGCAAAAAGTTGCTAATTAATGGGTACCACTTAAATAGAGTCAATTATTATGCATTTTTAGAGCTAAAATTCTGCGAAATCTTGGGTTAAAATAATATGACCTTTGTGAAGTCTATTGGATCGAAGTTAGTATGAAAAAAATCTTAATGATTTTGTTTATGTATGGTTTTTTTGTTTTTATGTTATGTTGTTTTGTAAAATACTTAAAATATTACTAACAAAAATGACGCTACTTGCCTTTCATTAACACTTTAATATAGTAAGATTAGTATTTTGATTATTGTTTTAGATGTTTTCTTATGTTGTCTGTAATTATTATTTATTATGTACGGGTATTTTGATTCTGTACTTTTGTTGATTAAACGAGTTTTATTAAGAACATAACGATATACTACGATTTTGTTATACTTAATAAGAATTAAAATAAAGAAGGAATTTTAAAATATAAGAATTTTATGAATAAAACCTAAAATTTTTAATAGAAGACTGATTAGAAAAAAATCTGTATTATAAGTTAAGAAATGGGTGTCATTTAATAAAAAAAGAACTGAAATAAACATATAAATCTTATAAATTTTGTATATTTTACATCACTCTAATTCCTCTTGGTCTAGTAACTGTGGCCCAATAGCCTTTGAAAAGAGCAAAAGATAGATACATAATTGAAATTAAAAACATATGCTAATATAATCATAACTATACCCAGAAAGTTTCACTTCAAACCAGTAACTCTAACACATACAATTTTCAACTCAAAACCTTGGGCGGATATGACTATAGCAATTATGTCCTATGAGAAGGACAGTTGGGCCATAGTCAAGGATGAGCCAATAAGTCTCTGGGCGCCACGAGGATATTGACACACAAGATATATTTAAGTATTTAACACTAGTTTCCCGTCAAGCGGCCTTCGCATACGATGTTGATGTCTGTCCGATTTCCCACCGTAAAAAGTGGTAGCCTGTGTCCAAATTTATTTCTGTGCAAAAGAAGAATGAAAATTAGATGCGTAGTTTTCAAGGAGTGTGGCGATGACTTTCCAAAAATCGAATTTTACTGCAAGCGATTTTTCCATTCACAAAATTTCCTAATTTTTAATTTTCTGTGCGTTATTTTTCCCGGAAGGTAAATTATTGATTTTTCAAATTTTTTTATTACATATGTATTATAAAGCCCTAGAAATGGTCAAAGTCGATCGGAGGGCTATAAGCCCCATAAACATACCTTACGCATTTTTATTTATCCTTCCATTGGTGATTTAAAATCAATAAAAATTCAAAAAAAAATCCTTTTTAAAAAACAAGCTTTTAATTAAATGCGCTAAAAAGAAAAAAATAAACTTTTACTATAACTTACAACGTCGTTACACAATTTATATGATATAAAAAGTTGTCGCGAGATTTACTTTTGTAAATAAAAAAGTAAATTAAATAACTTGATGTGATTGATTAAAATTTTCAATCAAAGTATAGTTAAATACGAGTACTTACATAATGTCGCGACAACCTTTTAAATCATATAAATTGTGTAACGACGTTATAAGTTGATAGTAAAAGTTTATTTTTTCTTTTTAGCGCATTTAAATAAAAGCTTGTTTTTTAAAAAGTAATCTACCTATGTCATTTCGCGTAGTCGTTCCCGTGTGTCATTTCGCGTATGCGAATATGTGTCAATTTGCGTATGTCATTTTGCGTAGTCGTTCCCGTGTGTCATTTCGCGTATGAGAATATGTGTCAATTCGCGTATGTCATTTTGCGTAGTCGTTGCCCGTGTGTCATTTCGCGTATGAGAATGAGTGTCAATTTGCGTATGTCATTTTGCGTAGACTCTATGTGTCATTATGCGTTGGGCTACCAAAATGGGTCATTATGCGAGTAACCCTCATTGAAATGTCATCACCACGTGTCTACAAATTTCTAGATTACTTCAACAGCCATTGGATGAAAAAGATAAGTAGTGACATATTATGCTGTCATGACCAAAAGAATAGAACAACAAATGGTGTTGAGGGTTGGCATCGCCGAATCAACACGAGGATTCCATCAAAACCCAGTATGTACCAGTTCATATCATTGCTAAAAAGGAAGCCAAATTGCAAAATATAAAATTAAAAAGAAATGAATTACATTGCACTGATGTAAAACGAAATAAAAAAGTAATTGAAAAAAATAAAAAAATTACAAGTATAATCAATGATTGTGTAAAAAAAACAATATGCATTCAAGTTTGTTTGAAACGCTTATGTGCATAATATCCCTATATTAGGGACTAAGGAATATTTAAATAGGATAGGGTTCATTTTTTGTTTTGTTTAAGAAAAATTATTTTTTTTATTTTGTTACTTATTCCATTTTTAATAAAACAATTTAAACACCAGACTGTACTTTAAATGCAGTATCCTGCGAATATGTTATTTTGCGTATATGATGTTTTAAGAAAATGATATTGTAAGAATGTGGTGATATGAGAATATGATGTTTTGCGAATAAGGTGTTTTGCTAATATGATATTTTGCGAACATCATGTTTTGCTTTTATGATATTTAGCGACGAGGGAGCGATCTAATACTTGCCTTTCATAGTTCTAGGTCAACGGAAAATACCCTATAAATTTTGATTTGGCTCAGCTATTGATTAGTCACCCACGATTTTCAATTTCAGATGTTTAGCATTCGAAAGACTATATTTCTTTACACATATTTTCTGAATATCAGTACTCGGAAATGAGAAAATTTTCAGTTGATTTTTGTATGGAGCCGACACTTAAAAAAATTTGCGATATTTTTGTATGCAGTTTGGATTTGTGAAATTAAATAAAATTAAAATTTAATCCATCAAGTCCGGCACCCCCTTAGCGACACAACGTAGGAACCAAGCGATATGGTTCCTAAGTTGTGTCGCTAAGAGGGTGCCGGACTTGTTGGATTCAAATCTATGACTACCTACCCTATCTCCTGTAGGTCACTTGATAGGTTAGAAATTTAAGACAATTGCGAAGCGCAGCGTAGCGATTGTCTTGAATTTCGAGGTTATTTTTTTATTAGACAACAGAAATTTAGCTCCATACAAAAATTAGATTTTTTTAAATTTTTTATTCATTTTGAGGTTAGGTTTAGTCAATTTACAAAAATTCATATAGCTCAAAACTATACGTTTCCGAGGGGGGGAGTAGTACGGGGGGTAGCCAACCCCCTCTCCCCCTCCTCCTCCCCTCCCACCACGAAAATCGTGGGTTACTAATAGGCCCTTCCCGCGTTCCCAAGATAAAAGGTCTTGACAGATAGACAGACGGACAGATAACAAAGTGCATGATCCTATAAGGGTTCCGTGTTTTTCTTTTGAGGCACGGAACCCTAAAACGACAGAAAAAACATTGTTTGAAATCAAATGCACAACACACACACAAAATGTACATTTACCTACTCTGAACACCCTGCATAAAATAACGTAAAAAGGTCAATCGATTTAATAAACGAATTTTTTACATTAGGTATTTTACTTTATTTTAATGATATTTAAATGACAAGAAAATTTTTGTAAGAAGTTCTTGGTTTTTCAACAAATAATTATGAAAATCTTCACATGTCATGTTTTTGAAGTTGTATTGAGCAAGAATTATAGATCCAACTGACTGCACACTTAGGGTGAGATTTATAGAGCGTGCTTACGAGTAACTTTGACTTTACTTATGGCGGACTTGGCTCAGATGGCTTGGATTTCGAATTGATAGTCGTAACTGTTTTGTCAGAATAAGATCTTGTTTTGACAGAAAGATAACCTGTAAAATTTAACGGACAGCCGCCGTTCCTGGCATAAAAATCCTGTTTTTTTAATGATTTAATTACAAATGTATAGTTTTCTGATTTTTCCCTAAACTTGCAGTATAAGACGGTATCTAATAGGCTCCGTCGTTGAATATCATATTCTAAAAAGACCATATTCGTAAAAAATCACATTCGCAAAACACGATATTCGCAAATCATCATATTCTCATAACAACATATTATCAAAATATCATGATCTTATAAGACCACATTCGCAAAACACAACTTTCTCCAAACATCATATTTTCAAAAAAGGTAAAAAAGGACACAACTAATTAAGCTGACGACCGACGACACGGCATGGTTAAATCTACATACGAAACTTCTTACACTAATACTGGCCGGCGAATTATTTCCTCCTAGGAGTAATGACAATGTCATAACAATGTCATCTTTTATATTAATAAATATTTCATGTGAGACGATTCTGAAATGGATCAACCCAGTTGCAGTAAAAGTGAAATTAAAATCATTAGAAGTCAAAAAATAAACCAGTTTTACTGCATGGTGGATATAGATATAATTTATATTTAAAAAATAAATGCGGAACGACGAATTGGCGGTGTTCAAAGCAAAAGGATTGCCGCACCTCCATAACACTAAATACTAATAATGATATCATGAGACCCGCTCAGCACACCTGTGATTCTCCGAACATAGTGCGTAATTTAATAGACACAGTTATGGACGATTTCAAAACAGAGGTATGCAATAACTTTGAATCAGCACAGAAGATTTTCGAAAAACATTTCATGAACCATGATTTTAAGGGTCAAGAGCATGAAATGCCTTTGTTTTCATCTAAGAAGGATACTCTTTATAGAGCTCGTAAGAATTTTTTTTAAAAATGAACAGTTTAAAAGCAACTGACTCGAAAAATTTAAAACTGCCACATAGTTTGGTGCAAATTTATTTTTATACGACGAATATTATTTGTCCGAAAGAATAATACTATTTTCAGTGTTAACACGTTTAGAGTTACGAGAATATTTCATACCCATCGAAACCTTATATGGCGACGGTACTTTTAAAATTGTACCAGTTCCCTATTACCAAATATATAGTTTGTAGATGTATCACTGAATGATGATATGGTGAACTTCATACCCATAATTTTGCTCTTTTACCCAATAAAAAACAGAGTACATACAAGAGGTTGTTTTTAACACTAAAAGAACAATTTGGATTAAACATAAATATGTACAAATGCGACTATGATTTAGCAGCAATAAAAGCAGTCAAGAGGTTTTCCCACATATAGCGGTTAAAAGGGGTTACTCGCATAATGACTAATTACGTACACGCATATTGACATACACGCGTTTTGACTTACACGCACATACTCGCATAATGACTAATTACGTACATGCATATTGACATACACGCGTTTTGACTTACACGCAAATTGACTTACACACATTTTCACTTACACGCATATTGACATACACGCGTTTTGACTTACACGCAAATTGACTTACACACATTTTCACTTACACGCATATTGACTTACACGCATATCCTCGTGGCGCCCACGCGCCTTTGAATAACCCAAAATATACATGGCGACTCCAGCCCAGAACTTTTTTCAACTAACATTCAATTACCGCTCACGCGCCTTTCAGAAGCCCATATTAAAAAAGTCTGTATAGATTTTTGAAATTTTGCGGGATATAGAAATAATTTAGTTTTTAATTTGGACAAAATATTACGGCACAGTTTCCGGTATGCTACCATTGGCTGTGATAATTGACAGACCTCATTTTTAAGAAAATGGACGGCGGTATGGCTGACTCGCGAAGACGTAGTAAGTAAATCTTATTTCATCATGATAATCCGTGATTTTCGAGTGTGTATTTATGCAAAAAGTTGCTAATTAATGGGTACCACTTAAATAGAGTCAATTATTATGCATTTTTAGAGCTAAAATTCTGCGAAATCTTGGGTTAAAATAATATGACCTTTGTGAAGTCTATTGGATCGAAGTTAGTATGAAAAAAATCTTAATGATTTTGTTTATGTATGGTTTTTTTGTTTTTATGTTATGTTGTTTTGTAAAATACTTAAAATATTACTAACAAAAATGACGCTACTTGCCTTTCATTAACACTTTAATATAGTAAGATTAGTATTTTGATTATTGTTTTAGATGTTTTCTTATGTTGTCTGTAATTATTATTTATTATGTACGGGTATTTTGATTCTGTACTTTTGTTGATTAAACGAGTTTTATTAAGAACATAACGATATACTACGATTTTGTTATACTTAATAAGAATTAAAATAAAGAAGGAATTTTAAAATATAAGAATTTTATGAATAAAACCTAAAATTTTTAATAGAAGACTGATTAGAAAAAAATCTGTATTATAAGTTAAGAAATGGGTGTCATTTAATAAAAAAAGAACTGAAATAAACATATAAATCTTATAAATTTTGTATATTTTACATCACTCTAATTCCTCTTGGTCTAGTAACTGTGGCCCAATAGCCTTTGAAAAGAGCAAAAGATAGATACATAATTGAAATTAAAAACATATGCTAATATAATCATTACTATACCCAGAAAGTTTCACTTCAAACCAGTAACTCTAACACATACAATTTTCAACTCAAAACCTTGGGCGGATATGACTATAGCAATTATGTCCTATGAGAAGGACAGTTGGGCCATAGTCAAGGATGAGCCAATAAGTCTCTGGGCGCCACGAGGATATTGACACACAAGATATATTTAAGTATTTAACACTAGTTTCCCGTCAAGCGGCCTTCGCATACGATGTTGATGTCTGTCCGATTTCCCACCGTAAAAAGTGGTAGCCTGTGTCCAAATTTATTTCTGTGCAAAAGAAGAATGAAAATTAGATGCGTAGTTTTCAAGGAGTGTGGCGATGACTTTCCAAAAATCGAATTTTACTGCAAGCGATTTTTCCATTCACAAAATTTCCTAATTTTTAATTTTCTGTGCGTTATTTTTCCCGGAAGGTAAATTATTGATTTTTCAAATTTTTTTATTACATATGTATTATAAAGCCCTAGAAATGGTCAAAGTCGATCGGAGGGCTATAAGCCCCATAAACATACCTTACGCATTTTTATTTATCCTTCCATTGGTGATTTAAAATCAATAAAAATTCAAAAAAAAATCCTTTTTAAAAAACAAGCTTTTAATTAAATGCGCTAAAAAGAAAAAAATAAACTTTTACTATAACTTACAACGTCGTTACACAATTTATATGATATAAAAAGTTGTCGCGAGATTTACTTTTGTAAATAAAAAAGTAAATTAAATAACTTGATGTGATTGATTAAAATTTTCAATCAAAGTATAGTTAAATACGAGTACTTACATAATGTCGCGACAACCTTTTAAATCATATAAATTGTGTAACGACGTTATAAGTTGATAGTAAAAGTTTATTTTTTCTTTTTAGCGCATTTAAATAAAAGCTTGTTTTTTAAAAAGTAATCTACCTATGTCATTTCGCGTAGTCGTTCCCGTGTGTCATTTCGCGTATGCGAATATGTGTCAATTTGCGTATGTCATTTTGCGTAGTCGTTCCCGTGTGTCATTTCGCGTATGAGAATATGTGTCAATTCGCGTATGTCATTTTGCGTAGTCGTTGCCCGTGTGTCATTTCGCGTATGAGAATGAGTGTCAATTTGCGTATGTCATTTTGCGTAGACTCTATGTGTCATTATGCGTTGGGCTACCAAAATGGGTCATTATGCGAGTAACCCTCATTGAAATGTCATCACCACGTGTCTACAAATTTCTAGATTACTTCAACAGCCATTGGATGAAAAAGATAAGTAGTGACATATTATGCTGTCATGACCAAAAGAATAGAACAACAAATGGTGTTGAGGGTTGGCATCGCCGAATCAACACGAGGGTTCCATCAAAACCCAGTATGTACCAGTTCATATCATTGCTAAAAAGGAAGCCAAATTGCAAAATATAAAATTAAAAAGAAATGAATTACATTGCACTGATGTAAAACGAAATAAAAAAGTAATTGAAAAAAATAAAAAAATTACAAGTATAATCAATGATTGTGTAAAAAAAACAATATGCATTCAAGTTTGTTTGAAACGCTTATGTGCATAATATCCCTATATTAGGGACTAAGGAATATTTAAATAGGATAGGGTTCATTTTTTGTTTTGTTTAAGAAAAAATTTTTTTTTTATTTTGTTACTTATTCCATTTTTAATAAAACAATTTAAACACCAGACTGTACTTTAAATGCAGTATCCTGCGAATATGTTATTTTGCGTATATGATGTTTTAAGAAAATGATATTGTAAGAATGTGGTGATATGAGAATATGATGTTTTGCGAATAAGGTGTTTTGCTAATATGATATTTTGCGAACATCATGTTTTGCTTTTATGATATTTAGCGACGAGGGAGCGATCTAATACTTGCCTTTCATAGTTCTAGGTCAACGGAAAATACCCTATAAATTTTGATTTGGCTCAGCTATTGATTAGTCACCCACGATTTTCAATTTCAGATGTTTAGCATTCGAAAGACTATATTTCTTTACACATATTTTCTGAATATCAGTACTCGGAAATGAGAAAATTTTCAGTTGATTTTTGTATGGAGCCGACACTTAAAAAAATTTGCGATATTATTGTATGCAGTTTGGATTTGTGAAATTAAATAAAATTAAAATTTAATCCATCAAGTCCGGCACCCCCTTAGCGACACAACGTAGGAACCAAGCGATATGGTTCCTAAGTTGTGTCGCTAAGAGGGTGCCGGACTTGTTGGATTCAAATCTATGACTACCACCTACCCTATCTCCTGTAGGTCACTTGATAGGTTAGAAATTTAAGACAATTGCGAAGCGCAGCGTAGCGATTGTCTTGAATTTCGAGGTTATTTTTTTTATTAGACAACAGAAATCTAGCTTCATACAAAAATTAGATTTTATTAAATTTTTTATTCATTTTGAGGTTAGGTTTAGTCAATTTACAAAAATTCATATAGCTCAAAACTATACGTTTCCGAGGGGGGGAGTAGTACGGGGGGTAGCCAACCCCCTCTCCCCCTCCTCCTCCCCTCCCACCACGAAAATCGTGGGTTACTAATAGGCCCTTCCCGCGTTCCCAAGATAAAAGGTCTTGACAGACAGACAGACGGACAGATAACAAAGTGCATGATCCTAATAAGGGTTCCGTGTTTTTCTTTTGAGGCACGGAACCCTAAAACGACAGAAAAAACATTGTTTGAAATCAAATGCACAACACACACACAAAATGTACATTTACCTACTCTGAACACCCTGCATAAAATAACGTAAAAAGGTCAATCGATTTAATAAACGAATTTTTTACATTAGGTATTTTACTTTATTTTAATGATATTTAAATGACAAGAAAATTTTTGTAAGAAGTTCTTGGTTTTTCAACAAATAATTATGAAAATCTTCACATGTCATGTTTTTGAAGTTGTATTGAGCAAGAATTATAGATCCAACTGACTGCACACTTAGGGTGAGATTTATAGAGCGTGCTTACGAGTAACTTTGACTTTACTTATGGCGAACTTGGCTCAGATGGCTTGGATTTCGAATTGATAGTCGTAACTGTTTTGTCAGAATAAGATCTTGTTTTGACAGAAAGATAACCTGTAAAATTTAAAAAGGCACGGAAATACCGCCGTAGAGCTTTATTTTGTCTTAGCTCACTAGACAAGTCTGAGTAAAGTATAAGTAGGTACGCTCTATAGATCTCAGCCTTAGTCTGTTCCTCTCTTTGCTCTACTGAGTATTAACAGGGTAGTAACAGGGTAATATAATATAGTATTAATCAGTGACAAAACTCTTTCTTATTGGCGTTAGATATGTGCTCTTATACAAAAATAAAACTCGCAGATCTTGAGCAGTTCTGAGAAACATTCAATGTTTTTAGCACTTAGACGTTTAGCAAAAAGGAGGACTTACAGTAGGTAAGGGAGGACGGGAGAACAAAACATAGGAAAGGAGGACATGTCCTCCTTTTGGATACCATCTGGCAACCCTAGTCTTGACCGGCATGACATGAGTAAAGTATGAGTAGTACTAAATGAAACATATTCTTCTCTTAACGTGTTTTATGTTATTACAATAAGGTCATTGTAAAAAATATTTATCTTCTTTAAAGTAAAAATATATCAATTTGTTTATAGTTAGCCGATTATATATCGCTGAGTTAGCCTAACATTGTTTTGCGCGTCTCGATAAGTTGTTATTAGAGACGAATGATGATAAAAGGATGAATCTTACATCTGAAATAAAGCTCGTTATTTAAATATTTTTCTATATACTTAAATAAGTAGGTACCTTTCGATTTTCCACCGCTAAATACCCAATACTTATCGATAAATCCTTTAAAGAATTCGCCGACGCAATAGTTCCAACGAAAACTAGGTTCTTTTCACACATTCTCGTAAATTGGTTCGTATTTACTACGATAAGACACACGATAACGTATCAAAACAACTGAAGTACTACTGGGGACGCCTTCACACACAGTATTTTATTTGTTACTGACGTGACGTGACGGACGATTAAAGTCATGAAGACAGTCACATAAAAGTTAACAGCTGTGTTGAGGTTAACACAATCTGTCTTTTTCTGTTTAATGGGCTTAGAGAGAGACGAACTTATGTGTCGAAAGACTGGTTTAAACGATGATAAATTTGATGCCGGTTAAGTCTTATTGCTCTTGCTTTAAGGTTTAACTTGCTACGGTTTTACGGTAATAGAGTAAAGCGCACATTTTGTAGCATGTGTTTTTGGTTTTGAGCGGAGTGTGAGAGATGATACCATTCATTCTCACAAGATGGCACCTCCATCCAGTAATGAACTTTATTTAGGAAGAACATAATTTGAACATACGAATGAAAGTTATTATCATTAAAAAACTGAAAGGAAACTGTAACCTAATTTGACGCCTTATGGTAATTAAACCTAAATTGTAGTTGTAAAGAGTCAACTAATATTATTATAATTTATTAAATGAATTATACATAAGTCAGTTTTAATTTCACAGCTTTTCTATGGTAGGAACTACAAGTTTGGCTAGCAATGGATTGTCCAGGGTTATAAGTAAAACAATAGTAGCAGTGGGACGCTTACAGCCTGATAATAATAAGCTAAAAAGGAATTCTATATTAGTCAGTTGTTAAGAGGAAGAGCAGTTATTACCTTGCAAATAACCTAGAGGTTATTATAAGGTAGAGTTTAAGGTAGACCGTAGAGTTTAATAGATTAAACTCTACCTTCTATGCCTCTAAAGACTAAGTTCTATTAAAAACCGAAAGGGTTAATTCGCGCAAAATGAAATGTTTAAAATTTCTCTAGCTATATAGCTAACGCGTGGTCATAATTAGGTGAAGCTGGTGGAAAAATTCATCTCAGTTAAGTAGCATTGTTATGTCGTATTACAGGTTCAGTGGTGTAGTTTTCCGTAGACGAGCTCTGTATCAAATATTAACACGTTGAGTGCGAAACCAGGTCTAAAACACCTTGTATGTGTCTCGCTTACAGTGCGGCTAAGAAAACTATAAACTTCTTTGTCGTGCGAAAGGCATAACTTCAATTTGGTTCGGTGTAGGAAGGAGATGAATATATATCTATGATGTGTTATTAAAATGGAGTCCAGTGGTGTACCTACCTTAGTACCAGATGTTTTAGACCTGGTACCGCACGGAAGAAAGAAAATATAATTACAGTGCGAAACCAGGTCGAATGCGCCTGGTACTCTGCGCACCTTGTACCGCACCCTGAGCTAGCTGCGCGCGGCCAGTTTTGGACCGCATTCAAGAAGAACGCGCGTATCGACATGGCGTCAAGACCAAAGAAAAGGTGCCGTAAAATAAAAATTTTATATTACGACGTTCGTGAAGAAAGTGATGTCAATATGCAATCGAATTATAGATTGATTTGTCAAAGACAGGTGAGTCATGAATACTATTTATTTTATTTACCTAATTACGTTTCCTGTAGGTAGGTGGGTTTTTGTTCTCTATTTTATTACAAAAAAGTAGTGTGCAGTCAAACGTACTCTAAAAAACGGTCAAGTACGAGTCGGACTCGCGCATCGAGGGTACTGTACTAACCATATACAAATAAGATACACACAAACACACATAGACATCACATACACCACACAAGCAAACTCGTTCATAATAAATTTATCTTTTCAGAACCCGCACCAAAACCAGACAAACATCACTCAGTAAAAGGTGTAACGAAAAGGAATTGGGTCGGATGTTATGCAAAACTCCGAACCTTATTGATGAGCCGCCAAGCTGACAGGATAGTGAAAAAAATTATTACTAAGTGTGTGGCTTATGAAAAAATCTTCTGCTTACACTGTTTTAATGAAAACCATTAATTAATTAAGTTTTTCTATTTCTTTCTAGTTTTCTCCTTCATTAAAAAAAATCTAATTAAAACTATCGATATTTTTATTTCTCATCCCTAAGCTATGCTAAGCTAAGACCCTGTATTTTATTATAGCTATAAATTACAATACAAGCTTTTGACGAACGCCTTCAGGTTCATGTCAATCAATTCATTATTGTTAATATTCAAAGCAAAAAATTATATATTTGAACATGAAGCCAAAAAAAGGATTTAAGTTTCTTAAACGTTACAGGGTCGAATAAACCTGGTACCGCCACAATGAAAGTTTTATGACCAGGTATTTTTTATTTTTTTTATTTTTTTATAATGGCTCGTCATAGTGACTGCATCCTGCCTGATGGTAAGCAGCCAATGCAGTCCAAAATAATGAGAGCGCTCCCCACCGTGGAATAAGCACGATAACGAGCTCACCCATTTATGACGGCCTGCATAAATGCCGTTTCACGCCCCGCTTAAAAGACCCGGGACTGTAGGAGCTGGGAAACAAAACGCCTGGTGCCGCAGGAATGGAAATAATAGAAAAATCACTGCCGCGTCGAACGTGTTAATGACAAATCTGATAGCAATTCCTGTCCCATACAAATACAAGTCCTAAGATATTTTTTAGACAAACACGTTCGGGGTTCTTTAAGCCCGGGGGCCTCGTATATACGGCTACGCTACGCCCCGGTATACAGCTGACTGATACGGCGGTAGCTACGCCCGTATGCAGGTTTAAAAGGTACAAATAAGTTTGCTTGCATTGCACACTTGATGCCTGCAGTTTGTGGTTCCGAGCCAACTGCGCAAGTATTGAGAGGACGATGGACAAGACGTGCAAAGAGGACAGCCCCATGTAACATACGGGTTGCTTTAGACCCGTGAGTATGCAAGCTGATTCATTTAACCCAGAGTAAAAAAAAGTACGTCTCTTTAGAAATGTAGCGGTCACATCACAGCCCATATTACAGATTCATACAACCATATAAATACAGCCATGCAAGATTATTATTATTTTTATCCCCATAGGGTTAGTCAAGAGACAATGAGGACCGCAAAAGCAGTCTACTGCTATAGTCCACGTTTCACCAAATAGCAACTGCACATGTGCTCAGCGTGACAAGTGGTGAGCCTATCGCCGCTCTACGCTGTTGGATGTATGTGCAGTCTTTAGTTCGTTAGTCGTCTTTAACGACACCTAAGGGAAGAGATGGGTTGGATTGGTAGTATTCTATTTATAATGAGCCTCCACCACATGGCTCATTGCTGATTCTCTATTGGACGGAAGAGCAGAGCCGACCTTAAGGCCAGCATTTTGTAGAGTCGTAACCGTTTTGGGACTGCCTTCGATACTTACCGCCTTTTTTCTTTTACCTACCTTTATTTTTATATACATTTATATATTTATCTATCTGCCTATATATCTTTTTTTCTTTCTTTCTATTCAAATAAATATGGTAGGATACTTTTTATGCCTGATTACTTACTTACGTCTGTTGCACACATCCCGAACGCGTACTAAACCATGCCTTTGAGTAGCGAAAGTCTTAGATAATGGCTTATCTTTGACGTGTGGTAGTAATCTTGTAGAGCAGTTGAGGCCAACCGGTGTGGGCCAGTTCCACCCCCTTCTGCCAGGGCAAGAAGAGACTGCCGCGCGCGTTCTGCACCCACAGCTTCGAGTTAGACAGGGCCGCTTTGGCCAACGACTTTTCCAAGCGATTGTGCATGCGGTGCGCCTCATCCATTGCCTGGAGAGAAACGTAAATCAAAACTTACAAACAAAGACTTACAACTATTATCTTCAAAGGGTTCATCATGTCAGAGACTAGGCTATGAGGACCACAATCATTGCATTGATTCAGTACTTACCCGTGGTACTACCGGTGGTCCTACTGGTAGGACCACCGGTAGCCTGTCTGGTAGTACCACGGGAGATTTTACATTACCCGTGGTACTACTAATCAATTTAATATTTCGTACAAACGTATTTCGAGGTCCTAAGCTTGAAAAATCGAGTGTTATAGAACATTTTTCAAATATGTTGATACGGTTAGCTGTGCAAGTATATAAAAAAAACAAAAGAAAAACAAAAATAAAAGAAAACAAAAACAAAAAAAACATAAACAAAAACAAAAGAAAAACATAAACAAAAAAACAAAAACAAAAAATAAAAAAAAAGGTTTTACAACACTCGATTTTTCAAGCTTATGCATGCATACCTCTAAATACGTTTGTAGGAATTATTAATTGATTACTTAGTAGTACCACGGGTAATATAAAATCTCCCGTGGTACTACCAGACAGGCTAGTAGTACCACGGGCAAAAAAAATCTCTCGTGGTCCTACCAGTAGGACCACTGGTAGTAAGTACCACGGGTAAGTACTGCATTGATTTTATCAGTGCACTGCCACGTTTCACCAAAAACCAACTGCACATGTGCTTAGCGTGTTAGGTAATGAGCACATCGCCGCTTTATGCTGTTGGATTTGTGTCTATATTCCGTCAGTCGCCTTTTACGACACTTAAGAAAAGAAATTGGTTCAGTAGTATTCTTTTAGTGGCGGCACTACACAGCTCAGATCAGATAAGGCTAGACTTGTGACCAATAACAGAAGGGGGACCCTCGGTGTCGGTACACCCCGGCAAACATATACACTTCTTTAGTGAAAATAACTGCAAAAGCACAAGTTCTCACTTGTTGAAAGGTATTTGAGGCTGCTAATTGCCGGCCGGATAGGCTGACAGAATAGGCTTTAAGTAGGATCCAACGGGGTAACACGGTGCGCATGAGACGAGCGTCTTTTTCTAATCTGACAAGTTCTCGATCAGCCACCGAATGCAGTTCCATCATGTCCACAACCTGCGTAAACATTTATTTGTGAGAAAATAGTTTTTAGGGAAGCATGTAACGTATTATCACGAAATGTTAAAAAAGTTTGTCGCTATCAAATATAAAACCATTATCCATTTGCAGTAAGATTGAAAATTAATCTATTTAACGTATACGTTGCAGGGCTAAATGAGATTTCGTGTTATTCTCTTATGCAATAATATGAAGAAGCATGATGATACTGTGAAAGAAACAAACAGTAAAGCTAACGAAATGGTAACCAACCTTCCTTAAGTCGTCCACTTTCCTCGCAAGACTTTCCAGCATTCCATCAGCAAGTCTCAAAGCACTTAGTAAGCAAGTCAAAGACCCATCATCATCAGGAAAATTTGTCCAGCTCAACGCTTCAGATTCAAATCTTTTCGCTTTTCTTTCGACGTCTACACGCAACCAATACGTCCACAGACCAATGACCAAGCGGCGGCGACTAGGCCCAGCGGACATTCCTCTGCCTAAAGCATACTCAGCGAAACGACTTATTTCATTCGGCGATTCTAACTGAAATCCGGCATCTAATATCATATCCATACATAGCGCGTAGTACCATGTTTCACAATCATGGGAGGCTTGAAATTGACCTAATTGTAGAGCTAATTGGGCAATATCAACAGCCTCTTGTATTCGGCAACGTGCTAGAAGAATGTAAAATAAATCTGGTATGATTTCCAATGTTATACTATCAGCTTGTAAGAATCTGCTAATCGCTATAGCCCGAAATCCATATCGTATCGTAGGCGGGAGCTCACCACGCGCCATTCTAGCGTGAAATATCAATAAAAATAATTTTCCAACAGCAAAGAGTTCGTCCTTTCGGATCGGTCGCGACAATTGTCTTAATATTTGAATAGCCAATTTTTCAATATCTGTCGTGGAGTCAATAGCATCACGATCCAGTTCTACTTGAATTCCATTACTTAAAGAATCACATATATCTATGACTTTACAATCCACATTTTGTATAATTTCTAAAGCCCGGATAGCAGATATTCTGGATATTTTATCTTCCCCTATCGATAAATGTAAGAGCGTTGCAACATTTAAACAAAAAACGGAATCTGACTTCAATATCATGTCATTAACTCGTTCTTTTTTCCGTTTTACTACCGAAATGATCTTTTTGAATCGGAAGTATTCAGACACCTTATATAGGTTAATGCGATATATGCGCGTTGCTTTTTCAATTTCTAATTTAGCTGCCGATAATTTGGCAGTCATCAAATACACAGCAGCACGAATGGAGTATATTCTTCCTAAATACCTGCGTCTTTCAAATACGCTGATTACACTTTCTGGTATGTTTTTATCCGAGCATATTGCTTCCGCATTTTGTAGTTGAGGAAGAATGACTTCAAAGTTACTGGTTACTATATTTAAATAACTATACTTAATCATAAACTTAACAGCTTTTGATTTCATTTCAGCTTGAAGAGCATGATGAATTAATTGGTCGCATATGATAATGTTAAGTTCTGAACAGGTGCATCTATTAATATCAGTTTCAGATATTCCTTTCTCAACTTTAATACTGAATATTTTTTTATTAATCTTTTCGTCTGATAATTCATCTTCACTATCTATTACACCAATGTTATGCCAATCGTTTAAATTATTTGCTTCGATGACAGGTCTTAACATATCAAAGATTTTTAAATCGATATCAGAAGTTCTGATGTTTTTTTGAAATGGTTTTAAATGTAAGCTGGACAAGGTCACTCTTTTTGTTAATGACGTAATACTAGTCAGACTTTCGCTATCGACCCTTACTTTTAAAATAGACATGACACGTGATTGGTCTCTATTGGACGAGTTGCTGTGGTTTTGATTTCGAGAGGTTTCACTCCTAGCTCTTGTCGTTGTGAGTTGATTATAATTTCGATGCTCATCTATGGTTTCTGATCGAACCTTTCTAGTTCCACTATTTGTTCGAACATCGGTAGAAGAGTCATGTTTAAGCACACTAGAAGCGTCGCTATCAATGTCTGCGTGACTGGAATCTTGAGAGGTTACGGAATACAAATCATAGTTACCTGTTTCTTGAAGAAGGCTAAGTGATGACCGGACGACTGTTAAACTACCTCCACAATTGGTACATTTATGTTCGTGATTTTCTAAATAGTGTACAATTCTTGAATGAAATTCTTTTTTCTGGTTTATCGGTAATAATTCATAACATGTTTTTCTTGTGTTTTTGTTACGAAATTTCATGACTTTACAAAAAGAGTATTTTGGAAGATCTTCACTGTTTTCCGGATCAAAATCGAAATTACAATTGCAGATTAAATTGTTAAAATATTCAGGTGTATTTGGAGTACTTTTGCTATTTGCACACGATAAAATTCTCATAGCAAAAAGTCTTTTCACTGACTTTGCTGTGACTAGATGATCATTTTCATACATAATATTTTCTAACAGGTCTCTTGATAATACGTTACCGATAACTGATGCTATTTTAAGAAGTAACTGTTGATATGGTGTAAGCGAGTCTATCTGAATCATAACTAGAGCATCAATATTCTGCACGTCAATTTTGGCTTTTAGCTCTTCTTTTTGAATAACAATACAAATAGCTAATTCCTCTGACCCGTCCTCTTGTATATGCTGGTCAAGGATTATTTGATCTTTTACGTTTATAGCTTGCGGATGTAATAGTTCTGGCTCGGGAAACTGTAAATCTTCTTCTTCTAAGTTTTTTATTTCATTCATAGTAATTTTCTTTAATTCTAAAGCTCCGTTTGAAAATAAATGAATAATAAAATTTTCTATTAGACCCGGCATTCCATTACATTTAAGTCTAATTGCGTTACACAAATCATATGGCACGGCTTTAACATCCAAAATTTGGCAAGCAAGAGGCGCAATCCAGCCTGAAGATAACGGACCCAAGAGTATTTTTCTTATGCTATTATTTATAAATATGTCATAAAGCCAACTTTGCACGGAACTAAATTTGCCTCGAGTAACTGACAGTACTGTAAATATTTTTAGACAACTGAACATTAAGCATATAAATTCCCAAGACGATGAGTCTAAATTTTGTAAATCATCTAAGAAAATAACGTACGTTTCTTTTACTGACTTCAGTAGCTTACTGAACATAAGTTGTGCTTTCTCTTTTCTCATTTGCTCATTCTGAAAATTCACTCCTTCATGATATGCAAAACGGACTTTGATTATGTGGTTTAAGTAGCATAAATCATCACTGTATTCATTCAACAATTGCACAATTTTTTCTTCTTTTATAAAGCCTACAATAGGTTCGTCTAATCCCAAAATTTGATTAATAATTTGACTTAACGCCAAATATGGTGTTGCTGAATGAACAGTGGTCAAATTAATGCAGCACGTTTTGTAGCTTCTATTTTGAGCTTCTCTTAACATCCATTGTATCAAACGCGATTTTCCGATCCTTGGATCTCCTACCAATAACAAGGCATCGAAATCTCGATATGACTTATGACCATCATCGAGCCAATTTATAAAATATTCCAATTCATCTCTTCGATTGAGTAAAGGTTGAGTCATCGGTATATTATATAGTTCTTTTACACGTATATCTTCAGAATATTCGTATATCTTGCCAGGCTGCACAATACCTTTTAACTCAGTCTTAGGTTGTAGTGTAAATCCGTTACTAGACATTTTACTTTTAACGAAGGTGGTTTCGTCACATGTTATTTTATTGTGAAAATTGCACATTAATCTAGCAGCTTTGTTGACCACAGCACCGATGACTGTAAATTCTCTCCGTAATGGATGTCCAACTACACCGCAGTATACTTGCCCTGTTGTTACTCCTATGGAAACTTCCAGAACTCCATCTAGGGCTGACACTGATTTTTTTATACTATGAGCACACTTGAGAGCTGCTTGAGCTTCTGATTCGTGTTTGAAGCCACGCAAACCAAATATAACCAATATCATTACGTCTTTGTCAAAAAGTATAATCTTATTCACACATCCCATAGATTTATACACAATTTCACATGTAATGTCGTATGTATTACTTACAATTGTTATTAATTGTAAGAACGGACACTCCCTTGGCTTAAGAGTTATAAATAAAACAGATACTTGTCTCATTTCAGTAAGATATTCTAAAGGTTGGTGAGCATCAATTTGAGTGAGTACTGGCCTTATCATGAATTTACGAATTTCAGAGCCAATGTTGTTTTCTTCAGCGTGTAAAATGGCACGACGTAGATTAAGTACGTCGTTTCTCCGTATGACATCTGCAGAATTTAAACAATCAGGCGATTCCCATACACACTCCGGGAAGTTATCAATTGCGAATCTTTTAAGTTGATTCATCAATGGTCCGAATCCTGTAAAA
This sequence comes from Scoparia ambigualis, assembly GCA_963921215.1. Lineage (NCBI taxonomy): Eukaryota > Metazoa > Arthropoda > Insecta > Lepidoptera > Crambidae > Scoparia > Scoparia ambigualis. The sequence goes on along the minus strand of OY992502.1, from coordinate 54,528,530 downwards.
GGCTTGGTAACGTCTGATTCTCGGGGGTCGTATAATATGGATTTGATAGTAACGTGTCCATCGTCATGGACTACATGATCATAATTTCTTGAGTAGCAGTGACCCCACGCAGTTTCTGTGAGTTTGACTTCTCCGGAAGCGCAAACGCTTTCAGCTTTTTTGGCTTCGAAAACGGGTAGACCAAAAATAGCATAACTCATATCAATACCTTGTCCGATTGGGGCAAATATTAAATTCCCTGCCGATATAGCTAATTTGACTTTTAAATTTACTTTAACATCAGTTTCGTAAGAGGCATAGGAGTGTTGAATAATTAAGGCGCAAGCTATGACTGTGTGTATGGTGTGACATAGGAAAGTCGATTTGTCTGTTTTCCAAAGGGCTAGAAATGCGTCTCCAGCAAACTTGAGGATGTCACCTCCATGACTGTAAATTAGTTCAATAAGCGATCCAAGATAAGTGTTTAGGGTTACGGTCAGACGGTATGTGCCTCCTTTTCCAGTGTTGTTGTAACGTTCTGATAATGCAGTGTAGCCGGATACATCGGCCATAAGAAGAACACCCACAAATCGTTTCGGCTCAAACGTATCAAATCTGTAATGATAAGTGAATGATAAAAATACACTATGAGTTTTTAGTTCTAGCAAAATTTATGATATTGGCAAAGTTAAGTAACCTATATACTGTGTCACTGCAGGGCGAAGGCCTCCATCAGTGATATCAAGGTATCGCTACATTTGATAGGTATTGTTGGCTCAATCACAAATTCAATATTACTTAGTTCATCCTACTAATATTATAAACGCGAAGGTTTGTAAGTATGGATGGATGTTTGTTACTCTTTAACGTAAAAAGTACTGAATGGATTTGGATGTAATTCGGCATACAGATAGTTTATAACCTGGATTAACACATAGGATACTTTTTATCCTAATATTCCCACGAGAACGGGAACCACGCGGGTGAAACCGCGAGCGGCCGCTAGTAGTTCAATAAACCACACCTTTGATTTCTGACAGTGACAAAACCTACTTATATAAAACATTACAAGTAGGTATTATACCTATTCATATGCAGTTTGATTGAAACTTTCAACTGCGGCCGGTTGTCATCAGTGCTTATTGAATAGAATGTCTATTGTGTCAAGTGGCGCTTAGTAAGTCTCGTAAAGTACGCTAAGTCTTAGTGTAAAATGCAATTAAATTTACGTTTGCCTTGCTAGATAACTTGATTCATAAAAAAATGTAAATCTTATTAAAACATACTTTTCCATTAGCAATATTTCATCGGGGACCAGTGTAGACAGTATCAGAGTTTGCTTTCTTGTCAACATCACTTCCATGTCTTGGTCCGACTTTTCATGACATTCACTTTTACTTTGGAAGAACTCCTCAACCCAGTCTTTTAGCTCGTTGTACCTTGGATCGTCATCATCCGAGTCTTCCTCAATGAAATGATCCTTCCGTGATATCTTTCTGTTGTATTTCCATTTCTCTGTGGTCGCCATAATGTTCACAGAGTTTTTGCGGGACCGTCTCTTACGGAAATTCATGTTTTTGTAACTTTTTTTAACTGATATAAGTACTAAAATTTTGGGCTGTTTATCCAATTGATACGGGCAATACAACTTAACCTATTTTACACTTAAAATCTACGTGGTCTTGAGTTGGATGCTTACGTTAGTAATAAATATTAATGTATAGTATTTCCCATTGTTTTTGTGTCAAAGTGTCAAGTCAAGTGTCAGCAACTTCGTCAGAGGATTGTCGCTGCATTTAAAAATAATAATAGCAATTCCTTTTTGGTACGACATTGATTTATTGCTATTCACACATATCAGTGAAAGCCACATTTCCGGCACAGTACCGTCACAGTGTTTTTCATACATTCTCTAAGAACGCATCCCCACCTGCCAGTGATAATGCTCTCAGTGTCAGTGCCGCCACCGGCAAATCACGGACGTATTCTTTTTGACAAAATTCATAGAGAATTGTATGAAAGAATATTTTTCACTTTGCCGGTACTGTGCCGGAACTATGAAATCACTGATATGTGTGAATTGACCTTTACTCAAGTGTGTCTCCATATTCCTAGTTAGTATTAAACTACTCGTAAATTTATACTACTTAATTCTTGCTTCGGATTTACAATGTCGTGAGGTAAATAAATAGTACAAAAGAAAAGTATTAAATTATGTTTAGTGGAGTTTGAAGATTATTTCATAACCATAACATACGATAGTAAAAATATTATGCCGTATAACACAACCATGTCTAAAGTTAGACAATGTCTTAAACCAATGCTAGCCGTTTCGTCCCTTTTCACCAACAGTAACTTTAGACAAATGTAAAAACCGTTCTGTTTAGATAAATTATATTTTATGTTTCGTATGTGCGTTTTGTGTATCTAACAAATTAAATGAAATGAAAAGGAGGCAAACGAATATCCGGGTCACCTAATGAAAAGTAATATCACCGCCGCCCTTGAACACCCGCAAAACCAGAGGAGTCGCAGATGCGTTGCTGTTGCTGGCCTTGACGAAGGAGTAGGATCTTTGTCGTTGTCACCTTGTCTCATGACTGATCCATAAACTTCAGAACGTTTATGGATCATTCATGGGACAAAGTTACAATAAAATTCCGAACGATGTTATAATTTTACCCTTTGACAAATTTAAGACAAATGTTACGGACAGACTTTTAGAAAAGGGATATTACCACAGATATTTACACTGTAAGCGATTACATTAATGACAAAAATGCATGGAATTAACATTCCTCTAATTTCGCACACATTGGTTCTAATGCGTTCATAGTGCCCGAATAAAACTTTATTCACTTTTGTTTTTATCTTTTCTTTTAATGTATAGTTTTTTTATGATTGTGGATTGTATAATTTGGTTAAGACATATTTTTTGTAAATGTCGTTACTTACTTTTATATTACTTATTAAAAAGCTGTGGAGTTTCTTGCACCCGTTCTTCTCCACAGCTAAAAGACGTCCTGAGTTTGGGTGCCTATGCCTACTCATCCATAGTAGTAAAGTTAAGTTTAGACGATTCAAAGTACTTATTTTAAGTTTATTGAATAAAGAAATTATGATTTTGATTTTTTTTTGATTTAGAGGAAGGAGTAGGAATTGCAAGGGGGGAGGGCGAAGAGATTTTCGCTTTCACTCACCGATCAAATCACAATATCAACGAGTGCCATTGTTTCACGCTGATGTTCCTTGAGAGGGTGGTATTACGCCGGGTAAGCCGGCCCAATTGTGCTGCAACAAAAACAGAAAAAAAAGTATTCCTCAATCAACAAAATTGTAGGGTGGGGGTATGTTTCGGGGTGAAGCAGTGATCGGCGTATGGATATTATTGTGGCATTTATTCTGGTTAGTCAGGTCAGTGTGCTCATGTTAATCATATTGATATTGTGAATTGCTAAAGCAGGATTTATGGATATATATGTATTTTTTTTGCATTTTTTGCACCCATTAAGGGGAGGTATTTCGAGCGCTTCCCTCTCGTTCTCTCGACGGTACAACGGTAAGGGACGGATATAACAGCGAAGCGGCGCGAATAATCGCGTTTTATATTTTAAAAAATTGATAGATGTAATAAATAAAAAACCATCGGTTATAATAACTCAAGTTATTTACGAGCTTCATTTTAGTAAATGAGTCATGATATCAAATCACTTATTTTAAGAATAAAACCTGGAAAAGAAGATAAAATTACACAAAAATATGTAACTTTGTGAATTTATTCTATCGAGCTAACTTTATAAAATCGCGTTTCCATCGGATGTATTTCACAGAATAAAGCCTCAACAATATTTCATAATTTTCGCAGATTTAAATTTTACTGTTTACTACTTCAAAAAGTAATTCTAAGAACGTGTTATTTTAGTTTTTCACTAACACCTAGCCTTAAGAATAACAGCTTTAAAAGAAAATGGTAGGTACTGGCCGAAAACCAGCGCTACATAGGCATCATGACTATGTTGCATTTAGCTGAGCCGGTAATAGCCTTTGGCATATATTGTTACTGTATTGATATAATTTATATTGTCATAAATGTAAAATAACAAATATGTGCCAATAAATTATTTTCATTTTATTTCAACGCAGCGTGACTCTACCAGTCAGACAGTGTCACTCATTTAGCACCACCCAGGGGTCACGTGTAGGATCTCAAGGGTAAACATACGGACGCGAGTGAGTTTAACCCTCATTATTAACAACTAATGGACTTTTATCTACAAGAGATTTCTCTCACCCAACCAAGCATCATAAAAAGAAAAAAAAACCACAATATTATCTCCAACTGCCTACGTCCATGATTATATCACTAACTGTCCTCATGTTATAAATACGTAAAGTCTTAATTTATGTGTGCAATTGATAACACCCTGGATAGGGCAAGGTACCAATTAAGTTGTTTCCTACAAGATAAACGTGCAATAAACCCGTTAATTATACAATCAATGAGATAGTTAGCGCTCCGTGCAGTCGCCATTAATGCTCATCAAGCTTAATTGTCCTTTATGCATAACATCCATACATACGATGCCATACAAACATACATATAAACACGACTGTTATGACAGAAGGGTTAGTCAGAGACCAGGCAATGAGGACAGCAAAAGCAGTCCTCTACCATAGTCCACTTTTTGCCAAATAGCGACTGCATATGTGCTCAGCGTGACAGGTGTTGACCCCATCGCCGCTCTATGCTGTTGGATGTATGTGCAGTTTTTAGTCCGTTAGTCGCTTTTTACGACACCCAAGGGAAGAGAGGGGGTGGTAGTTTTCTTTCACCGCTAGGAGACACGGTTATTCGTACATACGATGACAAAATACGAAATCGACAAAAATACGTTATGATCCACCTGATGGTAAACGGTCACCGCAGCATATTTACACTATAATACATACATACACTCTATTATCCTCTAAGGGCACAGCTAAGGGTTGATAGGAGACTATAGGCAATGAGGACCGTAATTCAGTCCTCTGCCTTAGTCCATGTTTTACCATATAACAACACATGTGCTCACAGTTGACAGGTGGTGAGTCCATTGCCGCTCTTTGCCGTTGTAAAATGTAAACGTCATCATCAGCCTATGCATCAGCCTAAACTTCGCACTGCTGGGCACAGGCCTCCCACGTGGACAATAGCACTTGGGGATATTGTGCTATAACCCCTGGCCCAATGCGGGTTGGTGGGTTTTAACGACTGCCATCTTACGACAACAACCGGGAACAACGGCTTAAAGTGCCTTCCGATGCACAGAGGAGCTCTAGAACGCTGAGTGTAAGTTAAAAATGTGCTAACGTTACTATCGCGTTTGAGTTAAGAGTTTTGATTCTCGATCTTATTTACTTAGCATTAAGATCTATCTGTCAAAACTTAACTCAAACGCGATAGTAACGTTTGCAAATTTACAAACTTACACTCGGCTCTTAGATGTTTTTAATTGATCACCCATCAGGCGATCCGGCATTGCGAAAGATGCTTAGTGGGCAAGATCGCGAGCCGAACGCGCTAGCCGTTGCGCCATCGAGCTAAAGGTTAAATTTTTTGTAAACGAAATGACACATGTGTATCTAAACATAATACCACCAACCTACAATAGGCCAGCGGCAGCGTGGTGGGTTATGTATAATTATGGTCTAATATCTCTTACAGTCTTTAACTTAAGTCCCTAACTAGTTACCGTGTCGCGTAGCGGTGAAAGGATACTACCACCCCGTCTCTTCCCTTAAGTGTCGTAAAAGGCGACTAACGGACTAAAGACTGCATATACATCTAACAGCATAGAGCGGCGAGTGGCTCACCACCTGTCACGCTGAGAACATGCTCAGTCGCTATTTTGTGAAAAGTGGACTATGGCAGAGGACTGCTTTTGCGGTCCTCATTGCTTAGTCTCTGACTAACCCTTCGGAGATAATAGTCGTGATTATTTGTATATATGTAATGTATGCAATATCACTATGCGATGTTGTCCATGTGTGAAAGCTTGTGCGCAGCAGTGTTAGTTTATAGGCTCTTGGTGATGATGATGATAATGCCGCTACAAGCAATTATGTTACTTATTATTATTGAAACAGCGTCTGTAATGGCTTTTTCTGTTTCATTTCACTTGATAGCAGTGACGAAAAGGCTTAAGAAATTGTTCTGCACCACGGCCTAAACAATCAACTACAGAGAACTGGTTGTAGGTATATTAATGTTTTTATATATTTTAGCGTTTTATTAACGCTTAAATATACTTAAGTAAAATTTTAAACACTGAAAAATGGCTACCGAGGTCTGGTTTTCACCCGTCGAAATTTGTCAGCGCTTGATACTTATGTTTTTTAGTGAACATTGCTTCATCAAATCTTAGAAGTTTTCACCTCTGAGATTCGAAAGAAATATTTAGGTTGTGTATTACCTACTTCTTACTCTACTACTAACAAGCTTTACCTAGGGAATCAAAGCCGTTCCCACCCACAAAACTGGGTAAATAAGAAAAAAAAAACCTTCCTCTTACTACCAAAAGAATTGCAATGTCACACACTAATATAAATAAAGCCTTACCAGAGAGTTACCAGTTAAGAACAAATAAGGTAACTCATTAGACGCACTGGGTCACCTAACCGCTACGCATACAAAATGTTTGTATAGCGTTATATTAAATATTCTGTAGTACTTACCTATACTTTGGCCAATAGCAGTGAATAGCAATCACTGCATGCAGTGTTGCTGAACAGTCGATACTTTGGCTATCGATTACCTCGAAAACTATTCAGGATATACGTTGTATCGATTTTGTTACGTTCAATACTATCGACAGCACTGTGTTAGCAAATATTACTGATAACAGCGATACTTTCGATAGTATCGCGTTCGATATTAAAATAAAATCAACTCGATCTATTTGTTCTTATTGTTTTGGTTAAAACTAGCGGCTTTTGCAAAACTATCGATTCTATCGAATGCAGCACTACCGATAGTGTCGATAGTGTCTTTCTTTTAGGGTTCCGTAGCCAAATGGCAAAAAACGGAACCCTTATGGATTCGTCATGTCTGTCTGTCAGTCCGTCCGTATGTCACAGCAACTTTTTTCCGAAACTATTAGAACTATACTGTTGAAACTTGGTAAGTAGATGTATTCTGTGAACCGCATTAAGATTTTCACACAAAATAGAAAAAAAAAACAATAAATTTTGGGGGTTTCCCATACTTAGAACTGAACCTCAAATTTTTTTTTTGTTAAACCCATACGTGTGGGGTATGTGTGGATAGGTCTTTAAAAATAATATTGAGATTTCTAAAATCATTTTTTTCTAAACTGAATAGTTTGCGCGAGAGACACTTCCAAAGTGGTAAAATGTGTATTCCCCCCTGTGTAACTTCTAAAATAAGAGAATGATAAAACTAAAAATAAAATATGTGATGTACATTACCATACCATACTAACTTCCACCGAAAATCGGTTTGAACGAAATCTAGTAAGTAGCTTTTTTTAATACGTCATAAATTAATTAATATAAAAAATACACTATTATTAAAACTTCGATCAAAGTTACAACGAACTACAAGAACTTTTATATGATGTTACTTGCTGCCACGGAACCCTTGATGGGCGAGTCCGACTCGCACTTGGCCGTTTTTTTATTAATAGGACTGTTTAGAAAGTGCTATCGATACTACCGATACTTTTACGACTTTACTATCGATAAATTATCGACAGTCAACAACTGCATGCTTGCCGGTCAGTATCATTCAGCCACCTGGCTCGCTCGCACTCCTCTGACTGTGCGCAGGTATAAGACACAAAAGCCATGGATTTGAATGGCCATACGTTTTTGGAGAAAGTGTTTAAGATAGTGGCGGACGAGCAGGCAGAGAGTGCACCTTTGATCCAGTTTAAACACCCGGAGGAGTTACAGGTACATTGGTTTTAAATGTGTATTAGTTTCGTAATTTTTCATATTTGACGACCTCCGTGGTCGAGTGATTAGCACGCCAGGTCTGGCGTCGCGCCATCTCTGAGGTCCCGGGTTCTATTCTGGGTGGGGTCAATTCAGAAAAACTGTTTTTCTAAATTGATTTCGAGTCTTCGTTAAACAAGTTTCAAAAGAAGCATAACTTGAGCTAGATAATTGGTATGATCGTATAAGTTATTATTATTATATATTCGACTTCTTTGGTCGAGTGGTTTGTACACCGGTTTTCATGGTGTCGCCATCTCTGAGGTCCCGGGTTCGATACCCGGTCGGGTCAATTTAGAAATTATTGTTTTTCTAAATTGTCTCGGCTCTGGGTGTTTTCTATGTATAACAAGTATTTACTTAAGTATTTTAAGTATGTTTATCCGTTGTCTAGTAACCATTTAACGAGTTTCATAACGAAGCTTCTCTTGGGCTAGATAATTGGTGTGAGTGTAAGAAAAATTTATTTATTTTATTATTTATATTTGACGACCTCCAAGTCTGGCGTCGCGCCATCTCTGGGTCCCGGGTTCAATTCTGGGTGGGGTCAATTTAGAAAAAACTGTTTTTCTAATTTGATTTCGGGTCTACGTTATAGTTAACAATTTAAACAAGTTTCAAAAGAAGCTTAACTTGAGCTAGATATTTGGTATGAGCGTAGATAGTTATTATTATTATATTATTGCTTTCATTTATAATGCTAAAATATACTTAAAGATAGTGAATCGTTGAAGAAACCTCTACCTCAGGAGGGAATCGAAGCGGAAGACGTAGGTTCGGTTATCTTTGAATATCAGTTGTTGTGGTGTATCAATTTCTTTAGGCGCACAATTGGTAGAATCCCATTTGCTTCAAAGTCCGCCTTTTGTATTATTTTCGTAATTTCGTTTTAAATCTATCTAAAATCACTTCAGAATGGCTGCACCTAATTGGCTTATTCTTTTTTTGTTATGGTTGTAATTGGAAGGACAAGGTTTGTATGTAGGTATGTAAGAAATTTTTTACGAGTACCTACGGGTGTTCATTGTCTTTGCAGAATATTTATTACTAGCGGCTGCTCGCGGTTTCACCCGCGTGGTTCCCGTTCCCGTGGGAATATCGGGATAAAAAGTATCTTTTAATTAATCCAGGCTATAAACTATCTGTATGCCGAATTTCATCCACATCCATTCAGTAGTTTTTACGTGAAAGAGTAACAAACATCCATCCATACTTACAAACTTTCGCGTTTATAATATTAGTAGGATGAGGAGCTCGATAGCGCAGCGGCTAGCGCGTTCGGCTTGCGATCTTGCCCGCTAAGCAACTTTCGCAATGCCATGTCGTTGGATGGGTGACCAAATTTAAAACATCTCTAACTCCTCCGTGCTTCGGAAGGTACGTTAAGCCGTTGGTCCCAGTTGTCGTAAGATGACAGTTGTTAAAACCCACCAACCCGCATTGGGCCAGCGTGGTGGGTTATGGCCCAATATCCCCACGTGCGTTTCTGAATATGTCGCCATAACGTCAATGTTTGTAGCATAATTGTATTGCTGCAGCTGGAGCTGAGATGTAGAGATATCTGAAAAAGGCGGATTTTACGCCACAAGCCATTTTCTACCAGTCAACCGGCAAGGGGCATCCTTACCGATTGACTGGTAGAAAATGGCTTGAGTTACCGTATCCTTAATTATTTACCCATAATTGAATAAAAAAAGGCGAAACATGGGCGAAACCCCTATTTCTGGTGCTATTTTCAGTTTCGAAAAACAAATATACCTTTAGTATTAACATGTTTTCTTTCAAACCCTAAGTAATTACAAATTTAAAATATACTTACATATTTTTAAATAATTTATACAAATATTAAATATGTTTGTATAGGTAATGTAAATGTAAAAATAACCATAAGGTACAATCAACCATTTCCAGAGTCTACTAGACCTGGATGTTACAAATGGCACTACCGACGCAGATCTGGAGCAGTGCGTGCGCCAAGTCCTGCGCTACAGTGTGCAGACGAGCAAGGCAACCTTCAGGAACCAACTGTACGGAGGGACAGACCCTTACGGTCTATCGGGAGCTTGGATAGCAGAGGCTTTCAATACTAGCCAGTAAGTGAAAAGGTTTTATAGACCAACAAAGCTACTTCAGGAACCAACTGTTGGATCCAGCAACCCCTCTATGGGTTGACGGGCACGCGAATAGCAAAGGCTTTCAATACTAGCCAGTACTTAAATGAAAAGTTTTTACAGGGTGCAAACCAGCGAAGCAACTTTCAGGAAGAAACTATTTGGTGGCTCATACAGGCTGTAGGGAGCATGGATAGAGTAAAAGCTTACACACACATACTAGCCAATAAGTGGTGATTTTTCTACAAGGTTAGCACCGTAAGGTGACCGCTTACTAACGGCTGGACCGTCTGTCTGATTGCTACCTTAGTGGTACAATAAAGTAAATTTAAACTCTAGGTATTCTCAAAAGTCTTGCATTTTCGTGATGGGATTACTGGGGGTTTTGCCCTAAAGCCTAATTACTATTACATTAGAAACCTAGGAGCAGGGATTTATTTGATTTTTTGATTCTTGATATCAACATGTTAAGCTCCAAAATGAAACTTATAAATTGTAAATGCAGTGTTAATTGTATTATATTCATTAATCTCGGAACTGACTCAAAACTATTCGTAGTACAATTTTGCTTGTTCTTATCAGTACAAGAGGTTGTATTCTTTTCTGTTAAGTGATGTATTATCAAGAAGTTCCAATAAGGAAGTTCATGCAATTATATATTGCCAATTAGAAATAAAATCAGAGAAAGACTTCTAAGTCTTTCTCTGATTTTATTTCTCAAAACTCTCGAGTGTCTCGTAGTGCTCGTAGATGATGTACAGACGCACAAGCGTCTAATTTCTGGGACTTTATCGCCGAAAAGCCTCGTAAGTCAGTATTAAAAAAAAAAACTGACAAAGAAGTCTTAGGTACAACTTCTACAACGTCAGTCGGAAAGGGGGTACTAAGCCGAAAGGAGGGTAAAGTATACATGATAGTAAATAACTTTTATCTAAGAACTTTTCCTAAAAATGGATAATTTTAGATTAAAAGCTGTTTTAAGATTATATAAGAAATGACGCTGTGGTAGCTCTGGCGGTCAGCTGTTTTGAAAGAGAGACAGATTTGAGTTCATTGAGTTCGTTGCCGGGGTTAACAAGTGGCGTTATCCCCGCCCCTATTCAGGGTTGTACATTTTTAAAATATGAATTTTTTTCGCAAAGTTTATATTTGCAATATTACTGTTGATAGTAGGTAGTACTTTCAGTTGTCGGCGGCTTAGTACCCCCCGACTAACGTTGTATAGGTAAAAGGCTCTTTAAAAAGGTTTAGTTTCGTTCGGCACCTTTCCATTTCGGCACCCATGAATTTATGAACTTGATTTTCAATCAAGTTGATACAGTCACCGACAAAAAAGAACGAGTGCTGTCTAATAATAATAATAATAAATCTTTCCTACAATCACACCAATTATCTAGCCCAAGAGAAGCTTCGAAGAAACTCGTTAAATGGTTACTAGACAACGGATAACATACTTAAAATACTTAAATACATACTTATAAATCTTATTATACATAGAAAACACCCAAACCCGAGACAATTTAGAAAAACAATAGTTTCTAAATTGACCCGACCGGGGATCGAACCCGGGACCTCAGAGATGGCGACACCATGAAAACCGGTGTACAAACCACTCGACCAAAGAGCTCGTTTGTATCCATATTTTGAATAAAAATGCTAAGTTTACTGGTAAAATAAAATGAAATATTAAAATGATTGCCAGTGGAAACCGGACGGGACTGTACTTTAGAAGCGGCATCCCAAGGGTGGCCGAGATGGGAAGGTGCCGAAACGAAACTATAAAACTTTAAAAAGTATTAAATATTTTGAATTTTACTCTTAGAATATAAAAACTGATTGCGCAATCAACACTCTCATAACGTCGCGTACCTAGCGAGATGTTTAGGTACACATCCCGCCCTCTCCTTTCCTGTCCCGAACTACACGTGCTGATCTTAGGAACCACCATCATACTGTGCAGAACATAGAATAATAACGCATAGAACGATAGTCTCGTATTAGAAAACTGTCATGGCGTGAGGCAAGAAAAAAATGGTTGTCTGAGTAAGTTACGCGTACTATCTCGGCGACACGCACACTAGTGTACAAGTAATGTTGGTAGAAAAATCAGATTTGCCCCAAAAGTAAGGAAATTGGAAATGTTGATAGATAGATAACTTTAGATTATTAGTACTGACGCAGAAAGTTTCGGTACCAAGCCAGTATGGCTTGGTTTTACTGGCCTCATTTGGCGTGCGAGTTCTCGCTTTCTATGCGTTATTATTCTAAGGTGCAGAATATCAGCACTCGTACCAAAAAGTTTGGCAAGTCTTTCCTCTCTAATGCCATTTAATGCCATTCGGCTTTGGAATTCTCTGCCGGCGCATGTGTTTCCCAGCTCCTATAATCCCGGGTCTTTTAAACGGGGCGTGAAACGGCATTTATGCAGGCCGTCATAAATAGGTGCGCTTGTTACCGTGCTTGTTCCTCGGTGAGGAGCGCTCTCCATCAGGCAGGATGTAGTCACTATGACGTGTCACATTAAAAAAACCAAATTCTTTAGTAGGTAGTGTGTGAGCTAAGTATAAACCAGATAAAGTGCAAACATTTTTATACACGCTATACATATGCACATACGTCAAAAGTATATGTCAAAGCTGCCATTATTCTGCTACGATTTAGTATGGGATTGTGTCTAGTTTTGTTAAGTGATCGAAACTTTGCAAAAAAATTTTATGTCTGATTGTAAAATAAATAAATAAACTTTTACTGCATATTAAAACCAACGATATTGTATATATTGATTATTATATTATATGTATTGATGTGTCGCGTAGCGGTGAAAGAATATTACCACCCCCTCTCTTCCCTAGGGTGTCGTAAAAGGCGACTAACGGACTAAGGACAGCACATACATCCAACAGCATAGAGCGGCGATGGGCTCACCACCTGTCACGCTGAGCACATGTGCAGTCGCTATTCGGTGAAAAGTGGACTATGGTAGAGGACTGCTTTTGCTGTCCTCATTGCCAGGTCTCTGACTAACCCTTCGGGGATAATAGTCGTGATTATATATATGTATGATATTGCTAGTTTCCTAATATTCGTATTTCTCATGTGCTTAGTACTTAGGCCTGAGGGATTTGAAAAGTTGTTTGCCTTCTGCCACTTAGTGCACAGCGCATAGGAATTGGTATCAAAGAACTTTGTACAGTCAGCAATATAGTAGATATTACATATCTGACAGTTCGTGGTTCTTATTCACAAAAACTTAAGGGTCAATAGCTGTTAAAAGTGTGTATCTACTTCTGTTGCTGACTGTATCTGCTTGTTAGTTCATAAATGATTCAAATCCAAATGTTAATTGCGTGTCATGTGGTAGTAAGTTGACTATTTTAAATTAAATGAAGAATTCAAGGAATTGAAGGGTGGTGCTAACAAGATATTACATAATACACAAGCATGCTATTTAAAATTGTTGTTTTTTTGTTTATTTATGAATTATTCATTTACATACTTAATGGTATCATAATATGAATTAATTTGTAACAGAAAAGAAAATACAACAAGTTTACCACTAATTCAATACTGTTTTAATAGTTGAACCAATAGTAATGTTGTGGCACCGACTGATATTATAGGTAGCAGTTAAATAAAACTTCTAAAAAAATTTTGAAAAGTAAACAACTTAAGGAGCTATATTCCCATTTTTAACAATTTCGATTGATTGTACCGCCACCAAAATAAAACATACAGTTTAACACATTATCTAGTGACTCTTAAAGACAGAAACATGATTGGTAATACTTCACTCGATAGAAAAAAAATTAAAAGATAGCTCTGTTCAATATTTAAAAGAGCTGTAAGTCAGATGATACATTAATAAACGACTTAATTTTTTTTTTACCAATAGAAGAAACTTTTTATTATCTAGTGAATGCAAAAGACACGTTTTTTTATTTCACTTATTTTTTCCTTTATAGGCAAAAAACCTATAAAACGCGCCTATTCGCGCCGCCGCTTCGCTATTATACCCGTCCCTTACCGTCGTATCGTCAAGAGAGCGAGAGAGAAGCGCTCGGAATACCTCGCCATAATAAACGTTAAAAAATTTCGACAGGTATACCTCGGTGGCGTAGTGGTCAACGATTGATTCCCATCTGAGGTAGCTATTTTTTCAGCATCACCTCTTTCTGCTGTTGGGTTGGATGTATGTACATGAGCTGCTACCACACATCAGAACTGCCCTAAAAATGTGTTTTATACTCATTCCAGATACACGTACGAGGTGGCTCCAGTCTTCACTCTGATCGAGCTCACGATGCTCCGTCACATCCTTGAGATGTTCGGCCTCCCCCAAGGGGACGGCATCTTCAGTCCAGGAGGCAGTATGTCGCTGTTCTACGCGGTCACCACTGCCAGGTTCAAAGCCTTTCCTCAGGCAAAGAGCAAAGGCATGAGGGATCTACCTGAGATGGTGCTTTTTACCTCCGAGGATGTGAGTAGTTGTACTTTGTGAAAAGACTATATTTATACTAATAGAGGTGTTTAGTTTAGTACCTATTGCATGTTCTAAGAGCATAACTTTAATATCTAATTTTAAGATTATAATGTTCCTCTGTATTACAATACAGAGGAACATTATAATCTCTGTATTACCTATTTATTTATTATATTGGCTACAGCCAATGTAATAAATAGGTTTACTATCCATTTACATAAAAATTTAAACCATGAAATATCTTGGCATAAGGTAATTTATTCCAATGATAATTATGCATAATATTTTTAGCCATAACAAATTTACAATAGAACGCGAAAGTTTAAAAGTGTATTTTAAACCGCGTTACCGTAGCGGTGAAAGAATTACCACCCATTACATATGTTTTTTTTTAATAAGGCGGTATTTTGCGTTTGTTGAATTGTACGTAGTTGGTAATTGACGTAATTATTTCTACTAATCCGTAAAACACCACAAAACCTCGAGTGGTGTTTCACGTTTATGGTTTTATGCGTCTATAGGATTCCCTTCCCTTAGGTGTCGTAAAAGGCGACTAACGGACTAAAGACTGCACATACATTCTGTTGAATAGAGCGGCGATGGGCTCACCACCTGTCACGCTGAGCACATGTACTGTCGCTATTTGGTGAAAAGTGGACTATAGTAGAGGACTGCTTTTGCTGTCCTCTTTGCCTAGTGTCTGATTAACCCTTCGGGGATAATAGTCGTGATTATATGTACCTATGTGTGTATACGTATAACACTACATACCTAGTTACCTGAAGGATTTTTTTGTATTTATGTATAGTTTAAACAATACGTTTCCAGAGTCACTACTCCATAAAGAAGGCAGCGCACTGGCTGGGCTTTGGCACCGACAGCGTTAAGGTCATAAAGACCAACGACCAAGGACAAATGCTGGTAGAAGAACTGGAGGTGGCCATCAAGACAGAACAAGGGCTCGGTAGAAGAGCACTCTTAGTAAATGCCACTGCTGGTACTACCGTGCTTGGGGCCATCGATGACTTGGAAGCGATATCGAAGATCTGTCGGAAGTACGACGTGTGGATGCATGTTGATGTAAGTACACACATACCGGGTTAATTGGACAAAAAAAAGTAATAATAGAAAAATTGTCGTAAAAATAATGAATGTTTTTTGCCTGCTTTTTATATCCTATAGTTCTACGTGCGTCGTGCGCTCACCCTCGCGGTCAAAGCGACGCGACGGCGCGCTGCCATTGGTGCACGGGGTGAATAATAGCGGTCACGCGCATGCGCTTTGATAACCGCGATAGGCCGCGCGCTAGGTGACAATAATTTTAATTTTCTCAAGGAAAAGTTAAGACAAAAATGTAAATAAATAATGTTTTTTTATTTCATTATTGGGCTAAACTGCTGTTATAGGATCACGTTAAAAAATTTGGCGAGTTGTCCAAAATTAACCCTGTACTTAGGGGGTTAAAGTCACTCGCGTCCGTAGGTTTTTGAAATTCTACACGGAGCCACGTGTAGTGTCTAGGTAAATGAGTGACACCGTCTGAGTGGTAGAGCCACGCTGCGTTGCAGCACGTATTGGGCTGGCTTGGACTGGATTGGGCGTAATACCAATATCTTACAGAATATCGGCGTGAAACAATGCTGCCGTGTCACACCTATCTAACTTATCTTGAGATAGGTGAGTTACGCGTAACAAAGCTTAATCGAATTGTTGTCGAATATTATTCATATGGGCACTGTGTAATTTAAAAAAAAAATGTTTTTACGTAATAATATTGGATATGACACATACACGTAACTCATGTTTTTAAGTGATTCGTAACGGCGGCTTGCTTTATCTTTAGATAAAATAGATCTGCATTACAAACAATAACTTGCTGCAAACGCACATCTCTCGCAACTTTAGTTACGTGAGATAGGCATTATAAAACGGTTCCCTATTTTTTGCATAAAATCTTATGTCATCATTTAACATGGCATACTTTTACTTATCCTTATAATAGTTACGCACAATATTAATTAAGCATAACTTTTTAGGCACATATTTTTTAAGCATAACTACTATAAGCATAATAATTGTTAAACATACTATTCTAAAGCCTAAATTTGCTTACGCATAATGTTAATTAAGCATAATTTTGATAGGCATAATAATTATATATTGAAAAAGTAAGTTTTGAAATATTTCTGTTTGCATTTAATAAAATACTTTTCGTATAAAAAATAAACATGTTGGCGGCTTAGGGGTGGCCCAAGGGCTACCCCCGCCGCACCCTAACCTACTATTACACTACGGTATCCAATTAATATTTGATATACCTAATATCTACTTTTGGTTTTTCAGATTCAAATAGCTAGGTATCAATAAATAAAAAATATTGCAAAGACAAATCCTGAAAAAAAAACCTTCACCTTCTGTCTTGTCTAATCTACCAGAATATCTTTATGCCTAATAACTTTTAGACTAATAAACAATATGCCTTATAACTTTATGCAAATAAAAATTAGGGCTAAGAACATTAGCCTAAACCATATTTATGCTTACTGAAGTAGTATGCCAAAAAACAATTATGTCAAAGTATTATTATGACATAGAAAAATATGCCTAACTCGTTATGCCAAATTAAAATAGGACAAAAAAATTATGCGAAAAAAAGGGATCCCTTATAAAACCTGTAAGGACTTGTCGGCATTTATGGCGCGGGTCAAATGTTGGTTTACCTACATAAAATAATCAGTTATTAATGAAAGCTCGCACGCACGCATACAATTAGAGTGCACTAATTTAATTAGTTTATGAATAGTTTTGATTTAAACTTAATACTTACTAGAAATGACATTTAATTTCATCTATGACATCGTGGGTTCTTGTTTATATTGATTTTTATTATGTACTTATACCAGAAATTTGATAATGATTATATTTTTGTGAATTATTATGCTACGTGCGTGCCAAATCTGGCGACATGATTATTTTTTTTTCAAAAAATATCTTAATAACGGTATTAAGTACTGATTTAACAATGTTTCCTATTCAAAAACTTCACTAATAGTGTATTTGTTTGATTAAAAGTTGGAATTTTCTTATAAATAGTGTTTAATTTGTATTAACAAATTAATTGTACCTACATTTCGTACTGTAATAAACACCTAGATAACTAAAACCAACTATATATTGAATAAAACACAGCAAATCCCTAGTTTGCTTAGTAAGGCCAATTTGTCGTATTTAAAGATACAAGAGATAGCCGTTACTATAAATTATTATCATTCTATGAAGCCAGTAACGGGCAGGCTCACTTATGTCAAGATACGCGCACGGCGTTACAGGATTTGTATGGGATTCTGAGGCGCATGAAAACAAAAACCGGTTATAAATAGGATAAAATTAGTATTAAATTAACAAAAAAAAAAATCTTTTGTAGACATGGATACCAACAACAACATTATTATAAAAAATATGTAAGTATATAAGTTTGTTATTTCATCAAATATGAAAGAAACTAGGAAAAATACTTCTAAGTTATTTTCCCAAAAGTAGTATTTTTTGAGATAGGTGAGATAGGTGTGACACGGCAGAATGGTACTTGTTGCTGTCGTCCGGTGAGTGAAAGGCCCATCTCTCCCCATCCCCTCCTTCACAATTACATTCATACATAAATCACGACTATTATCCCCGAAGGGTTAGTCAGAGACTAAGTAATGAGGACATCCCCTCTCCTTAATTCACTAAGTTTATTTGTACTGCCACCTCGAGACCAACCGTTAGGTTATGCAAGAAGTGCCAGACGTCCCTGCGCCAGTAGAACACTCGCGCAGGAGACCATCTGCGTCAGGTCTTGACGCCATATTAGTGCCCGCCGCAGCGCGCTCTTCATTCGATACTCATAAGACTATGTGTCTCGGGAGAGTATCCCCGTGAACACGTGTAGTTCACTGCCTATTGTCCAGATAGGTAACCGGAGCTGTCGAGCTCGCTCACTTCTCGTTGCACGAAGGGCACAACTCGCAGTTGTGCAGAGGACAGCAAAAACAGTCCTCCACCATGGTCCACTTTTCATCAAATGGCGACTGCACATGTGCTCAGCGTGACAGGTAGTCGGCCCATCGCCGCTCTATGCTGTTGGATGTATGTGCAGTCTTAAGTCCGTTAGTCGCCTTTTAGACACCCAAGTGAGAAGAGGGGTGGTAGTATTCTTTACGGTTAATCACACAATTCTTACTCCATAATAAAAGTTTCTGCTCCTTCTTCAAAGCCCACAATGCCGCTTGCTTCCTATCAAATGACGCCTCTGCTGAAAAAAGACACACACATCATGTCCGTTTCCTAGATGGTAGATATACGTGGCCCAAACGGTACGTGACACTAAAAATATATTTTTTGGATTCCTGACATCCTGGTGTACCCGGAAATACCCGCCCATTTATGTTCCGCGATTTTTTGTAGTTTTCGAGATATTTTTGCGAATTTTTGTCTTGACCGACTTAAATATTTTTTTAAATCGGAAATTATGCATCTTTTCAAAAAAAGATGTATAATTTTCAAAAAAGATGCATAATTAAAAAAAAACCTTTAGTCTGTCAAGTAGAAAATTCTCAAAATTAAAAAAAATCATAGCTTGAAAACTACAAAAAATCGCGGAACATACATGGGGTATTTCCGGGTAAACATGATGTCACGAATTTAAAAAAAATAAAATTTAGTGTCACTGTTTGGGCCACCCTGTATAAAGACCACTGCGTTTTTTTATTTAACTACAGGTGTGCACTTGGCATTCATCTCACATAATGGTAAGTGACGATAAGGCCGAAGGTAGAAGCGCCCAGAATCCTCAACCACTGAGGAACTGGGCTATCTTATCTCCAAACTGTCGGAACACTAGTATGCTATTTAATTAACATTGTGGTTTAGTCGCCAGACTTTAGATGAGATGGTTGATGGTAGTAGCTAGCCAGGCGGACTTAACAAGCCCTACCATCAACCATAAGTATCCGCTGAAAATCAGCGTTATGGCCGGCCTGAGTATCAGGCAGGCCATAACATATGCTGAGCGGGCGCCTTTTTCGCACATAATCATCGTTTTTTTTTATAGTTTTCTCTTTTATTTTAAATTACAGTTGTTTTTATTATATGTACTGTTATTCTTTTTTATAATGTAATTTATTATGTGTCAAATAAATACCTTCTTATTCTTATTCTTATTCTTATATTCTGGGCAGAATTCTAAAACCGTGCAAAATAAGTTGCTTTTTACCATTGACCTAGAAATATCGCTGCTTTTTACTAACGTACTTGTACGTATTGTTAACGTATTGATTTTACTAACGTACAATCTTATATCCTTTCAGGGTTGCTGGGGAGGAAGTTTGATACTGTCACAAAATCATAGGAACAAATTAAACGGCATCCAAAGGTAGGTAAATAAATATTTCATCTTATACTGAGCTGTATCCGTATAACCGTGCCGCGTAGCGGTGAAAGAATACTACCACCCCCTCTCTTCCCTTGGGTGTTGTAAAAGGCGACTAACGGACTAAAGACTACACATATATCGAAGTAATATAATATAATAATAATATATAATCACATTGTGTAACTAAGTATATTTTCAATGTTTGCACCTCCGATCTTAGAGATATATTAGTTCTCTGCATCCGACTGGTTGTCTGGCAGAAATCGCTTTAAGCGATAAGGCCGCCAAATTGTAACATTGTTTTTTTTTATTTTTTCTTTTTTATGTAAATGCATTGTACATGTTTGTGTGATTATGTTACAATAAAAGTATTATCTATCTATCTATATCCAACAGCTTAAAGCGACGATGGGCTCACCACCTGTCACGCTGAGCACATGTGCAGTCGCTATTTGGTGAAAAGTGGACTATGGCAGAGGACTGCTTTTGTGGTCTTCATTGCCTAGTCTCTGAGTAACCCTTTGGGGATAATAGTCGTGAATATATGTATGTATGGTGGCGACTTAATTAAAGAATACTACCTACCCATTATCCCTTGGGTGTGGTAAAAGGCGATGAACGGTTTAAAGACTGCACATATATCTAACAGCATATAGTGTCGTTTGGCTCACCACTTTTCACGCTGAGCACATGTGTGCTGATTTTGCGTTCCTCGTTGACTAGTCTCTGACTAACCCTTAGTAGGTACCTACTCGTATGTAAGTTTTTGTTGATAACTCGTAGTTTTCAGTACAGTGTCTTAAAGACATCCTCCAAATAGGTTTGAAGATATGATGAGTGTGTGGCGGCGCCACCTACCGTATGACGCCGCACATAGTTCGACACGAAACAAAACACCTTCTTAACCGTTTCAACAGATGGCGCCACAAACGTATAACAACGACGTCTCCATACTACGACGGCAAAATAGTATGCGAAGCCTGCATCGCGGTAGCGAAGAATTCACCATCTCCTTCCCTTTATGTACACATTTAAAATAGTCGATTTGCGAAATAGACGTTCTGCTATACAGACCATCTGAGAGTTGGACGTTTTGCTACATGAACCTGTTCCTAATTAGGCTTACTGCTCATTAGACGTTTCGCATATAGCACCTCCAACAAACATACATCGCACTTCGGTTACCCGACCACACCACCCAGCTCGGAGGATGATCTTTCCTTTGGCCTTCCTACAATGTGGCATCCATTCTACCTATCATCCGCTTCCCCACAAGTGAATTGCCTTTGTTTCCAGCGCCGACTCCATCTCGTGGAACCCCCACAAGATGGCGGGCGCGCCTCTGCAGTGCTCCGTATTTCTGGTGCGAGAGCGCGGCTTGCTGCACGAGTGCAACTGCGCGGCGGCTAAATACCTGTTCCAGCAGGACAAGTTCTATGACGTGCGCCTGGACACGGGCGACAAGAGCGTGCAGTGCGGTAGGAAGGTTAGAGTTAGAAAATATTTTTTAATACAGTTGCTCAAAAAGTGGCGTATTGCAGGGACGTATAGCGTTCGGGATGTGGGCTACTCGTGCGTTCTCTTTCCCAACTGTCAAAATAATTTCTATTAAAAAGAAAAAACCGACCACAAAGTTTTTACTAAAAAAAAATCATAGAAGTTTTTATGATTCATGCAAATATTTCTAAAAAGATGCTACTAATTTGTTTCAATATAAGATTTAATTCAATGAGTTAGGTTAGGTTTCATTTCATTTCATCTCATTAAATTTCATTTTCATTTCATATCAATAAAAAAAATCTACTGAAGACTTGGCTGTATGGGCATAGTTCCCTTTGCCTACCCAGAATGGGTGAAGAAAACAAAAAAAATTTAGCTTAGATTCTTTTACGGTTGGCGCCATTTTTAAAAAATATTCTTTATTAAATTGCTTCATTTTTTCGCAACTGTAATAAAAATAGTTGTTCCGTCCGTTGAACCGTCATTGCAACTTGTTCCGACTGTCAACCGTCACCTTCGGTTGCGCCTCGGCTCGGGTAGATTTGTCGGAACTCTTTGCAATGACAGGCTTTCCGCACTCGTAATGAAATATACTATTTACACTCGGCGTCAAAAAAATCGCACCTTTTAAAAATCATCTTTAAAAATTCTTAAACCTTATGTAGAGGATAGTGTTGGGTATCATTAGAAAGGTAACAAAAAGGAGTATCAAAAAACAATTAAATTTAACTTTCTGTTTAATTATAATTATACAAACAACATTAAAATTAATAAAATAATAAAAATCCTTAATTAAGTCCTAATTAACAACAGATAATTTACAAAGAAAAATGTACAAAAAGTGTCTTAAAATTAACTTAAAATCTAGTGTTACCCCCCCTTGCCCTGATCACGGCTTCCATACGGTCCCTCATGGACCTCACCAACTTCAGGAGCTCTTCTTGAGGGATAAGCCCCCATTCTTCAATCACCGCGTCTTGGAGCTCCTGTAGAGTCGAAGGAGCTGGATCCCGAGATCGAACCTTACGTTTAAGATGGTCCCAGAGGTGCTCTATAGGATTCAGATCCGGACTTCGCGCTGGCCACTGCATCACAGAGATTTGGGACCTCTGCAAGAAGTCGCTCACGATGCCTGCAGTGTGAGCGCGAGCGTTGTCGTGCATTAATGTGAACCCCTCGCCAAAAGATTCGGCAAAGGGGACCACATGCACTTCCAGGACCTCAGTGACATAGCGGCGAGCAGTCAGCGACCCTTGTCCGCGAGCACCTCCAGTCCGGGAGACGCAGACAAGGTCGGTTTTGCCGGCAGCAGACATACCGCCCCAGAACATGCAGGATCCGCCACCATATTCCACCGTCTCCTGGATGCAGGCTTGGGCGAAACGTTCACCCTGCCTCCGGTATACTCTTCTCCGTCGGTCGTTGCAGAAAAGACACACTCGCGTCTCGTCTGAGAAGAGAACAGCTCTCCACTGCTCAAGGGTCCAATCGACGTGGTCACGAGCAAACTGCAAGCGGGCTCGCCGATGCGCTGCAGTCAATTTTGGACCCGTAGCAGCTCTGTGGGCCGCTATCTTCTTCTCCTTCAATCTTCTTCTAACCGTAGATACGCTTACGGTGCGTCTGCGAACTGCCTGGAGCTGCTGTTGCAACTCAACAGCGTTGGAGAAACGATTTCTCAAAGAGTTCGACACAACGAACCGGTCGTCTCTTTCCGAAGTGCAGCGACGTCTACCCGAACCGCGTCTGCGGATATAGCCACCGGTCTCTATGAAGCGCTGGTACACTCTTCGAACGGAATAACGGCTCAGGTTCAGTTGCCGGGCGACATCACACTGCCGCACCCCTGATTGCAGTAGTGCAACCACTTGAGCGGCTTTATCAGCTGTGGTATCCATCAAAATCTGTGCGTGTGTCCTTTTCAACGGTTGAATAGCGAATGACCCACATTGAACCCGTGTTGACCGTTTTATACCCACAAAGGAAGCGCAACTAGCAACTCTCACGGGTAGCAAAATTTGCATCGAATTTTTGTGACACTTTATTTGTTGCATTAGGTTTTATTTGATAATGAAAAGTAATGTTTTTTATTAAGTTAATTAAGTAACCTTGTAAATAAAATCATAATTAATGCGACTGCATGTGCATATCAAGAGTAAATGACATTTGAAAGTGATTTTCTAAGAGGTGCGATTTTTTTGACGCCGAGTGTAGGTTCACAATTCCATCATCAGACATTTTAATTTTAGAACTTACGTCTGACTGAGTAGCAACTCTTCGTTAACATCTTTTTCAATTCTTAAATTCTGTGATGATTGTTAACCTTGTAAGTAGTTTGAAACCTATTTCATGACTTAAAATACTTTTATACCGTGTCTTGCAAATCTCTGAGTCAAGTAGCAAATAAAGAAGTTACTCGGTGCTTGCTGAATGACGTGCGTTGGACACCGGCAATAAGAGCGTCCAGTGCTGTAGGAAGGTTAGAAGTTCCACCGTGGTAAAATCCATGATGGACAGTCAGAGGTCGTGATGACTATGGCCTCCTTCTGTGAAAAGGTGATTTTTCAGAAGAAGGGAGAGAAAAAAAAGAGTTTCGCACGGTGCAACTGCGCGGCGGCGTGTGGCTCATCTTGGCATGGCCACCATCACCAACTCTAAATCTGACTTTATAGAAAGTATGTCGATAGTTTGTCGAAGTATGTCGCCAAATATCAGAGTTTGTCGGTCTACCGTTCAAAAGTTATAAGGGGTCATTGGTGGCCATGCCAGGATGAGGCTTATCCTGGCATGGCCACCTTGTATCTCAAAAACTACAAGTCGTAGCGAAGATCTGATTACTCCAATAGTATGTCGAGAGTATGTCGAAGTATGTCGCCAAATATCAGAGTTTGTCGGTCTACCGTTCAAAAGTTATAAGGGGTCATTGGTGGCCATGCCAGGATGAGCGCTCATCCTGGCATGGCCACCTGTATCTCAAGAACTACTGGTCGTAGCGAAGATCTGATTGCACCAATAGTATGTCGAGAGTAAGTCGAAGTATGTCGCCAAATATCAGAGTTGGTCGGTCTACCGTTCAGAAGTTATAAGGGGTCATTGGTGGCCATACCAGGATGAGGCTCATCCTGGCATGGCCACCTTATATTTCAAAAACTACAAGTCGTAGCGAAGATCTGATTACACCAATAGTATGTCGAGAGTATGTCGAAGTATGTCGCCAAATATCAGAGTTTGTCGGTCTACCGTTCAAAAGTTATAAGGGGTCATTGGTGGCCATGCCAGGATGAGCGCTCATCCTGGCATGGCCACCTGTATCTCAAAAACTACTGGTCGTAGCGAAGATCTGATTTCACCAATAGTATGTCGAGAGTATGTCGAAGTATGTCCAAAAACTCCAGAGTTTGTCGGTGCTTCTATAAAGAGAAAAATCAATTTTTAATTTTCCTATAGTAGATGTACAATCGCGTGCATAAAGTTTATTGAAAAAGTAAATGAATAATTTTAATCTGAAAGGTTCCTTGAAATAAAGAGCGCAACTTTATTAATTATGTGTATATGAGTGATAGGTAGGTACTTAATCCGATGCTTGGATAATAGACAAATAGTTCATTCAATTTAAACCATCACAGGTTTATATTGAATGAAATAAGTGCCTACTTATTGACGTCGAAAACTAATAAAATAACAGTTAACTATCATTTAGTTATATCTTAACAATAGTTAGATTCAGTAGAATCTAGCACCAGTTCCAATCTAATCAATCACGCATGAAATTTCGCAAAATGTACAATAGTGTCTACAATCAATCATAATAATACTGAACCTTGAGAAACCAACTTTTGTACATAAGTTGATAATACATACAGATGGAAGTGCCCTTCTCCCAGAATCCTCAACTACTGAGAAACTGGCTGTTTCTTGCATCTTATCTACAACTGCCGGAATATAACAATGCTACACGAACATTGATATTATGGCGCCATATTTACATAAGATGGTGGTAGCTTATCTATCTGCTGTGAGTTGAAGCACTCTTTTTGTCGCTGTTACAACGGGTAGGATTCCGAAGCCAGCAAGTCAACATCCCCAAACTTTTAAATTTATTGGATTTGATATTTTGTAAAGGGCTAATTGACCCGCGGTCGTCTATACCTTAGTTAGTAGTTACCTATCTGATTGATATTTTCAAATACATATAAAGCATATTACACTTACATATTTTTTTATTAGTATCCCCTTTTTTAAATAACCTATTGTAATGTTCGTAACTCTCCACTCAACTGTCACAAACAATGATTTGTTTTTAATCTATAAAACAGATAACAAAAAATTCACAGTTCTAAATTGCGCCTATTCGCTAATAGCCCATATAAAGAAATGCAATGTTAAAATATAAGTCTAAATTATGACACCAAAATCAAGGCTATATCAGGTACCGCTTTATTTTCGGTGAACTATTGTTTTGCATGATTATAAGCATCTGATAAACATACATACACATCGAAGTTCCGTTCTTCGTTCAACACTTTATGCGTTCATTAAATAGCCGAATAAAAATTATTTAATGCTCGTGTACGCGATTGTACTATTTGCTGTTGTATGGAAAAAAGAACTTGATATAACTTTTCCTAGAAGCACCGACAAACTCTGGAGTTTTTCGACAAACTTCGACATACTCTCGACATACTATTGGTAAAATCAGATCTTCGCTACGACCAGTAGTTTTTGAGATACAGGTGGCCATGCCAGGATGAGCGCTCATCCTGGCATGGCCACCAATGACCCCTTATAACTTTTGAACGGTAGACCGACCAACTCTGATATTTGGCGACATACTTCGACATACTTTCGATATACTATTGGTGGAATCAGATCTTTGCTATGACCAGTAGTTTTTGAGATACAGGTGGCCATGCCAGGATGAGCGCTCATCCTGGCATGGCCACCAATGACCCCTTATAACTTTTGAACGGTAGACCGACAAACTCTGATATTTGGCGACATACTTCGACATACTTTCGACATACTATTGGTGAAATCAGATCTTTGCTATGACCAGTAGTTTTTGAGATACAGGTGGCCATGCCAGGATGAGCGCTCATCCTGGCATGGCCAACAATGACCCCTTATAACTTTTGAATGGTAGACCGACAAACTCTGATACTTGGCGACATACTTCGACATACTATCGACATACTTTCTATAAAGTCAAATTTAGAGTTGGTGATGGTGGCCATGCCAAGATGAGCCACACCTCGCCGGCCAATACCTGTTCCACCAGGCAAGTTTTATGACATGTGCCTGGACACGGGAGAGATTTTGTATATTTTTTAAAAATATAAATAATGTTTAAATAGAAGCAAAATGAATGTTAAGGCAACACGCCCACAAATACCAAGGGGCTCCGCAGAATATCAGCGTTGCAGGTGATGTTCATGCTGCAACATGTGCTGAGCTGGGTCCTTTTTGGTTTCACTGTATATCTCATTTTATTAATAATTCTTACTGTTTTTATTTACTTTTGTTAATTTTATTTTATTTTTTACCTTGTGTTATGTAAAACCAAAAAAAATTTTTGTTTTTGAGAAAAGCTTCCAGTTCTGTAGGAAGGTTATCTGTGTTCTCTGGTTCTTGTTATACATCAGCCTCATTATTTGCCTATGAACATTGGGAACTGTTGGGCAAAGGCCTTCCTACAGAGAGAACTACAAGTAGGGAAACTTTTTTCGCACTTTCAGAATTGCTACTATACAATTTGTTGTTCTTTGCACTTATTGGGATGGCCCAGTTCGGCGTTATATTATTATACCTATTATCGAACATCCTGTATACTGTCCCACTGCTAGGCAAAGTCCTCCAACATTGAAATCAAACCATCCATCTAATCAAGTCAATCAATTTAGTCAATTCCAGATAATTGGATTTCACTTATATTTAATAAGCCACATAAGTTTAAATCATGTATCAAACATTACAGATAGACGCATTCAAGCTATGGATGATGTGGAAGGCGCGCGGGGACTTAGGCCTGAGCCGCCTTACCGACCGTACCATGGAGATCGCGAGCTGGTGCTTGGAAGAAGTGTCTCGCACTGCTGGTTTCCGCCCGCTGACCGTTACCCTGCAGTGCCCTAACGTGTGCTTCTGGTACATCCCTACCTTTATGAGGGGCAAGGAGGAAAACGAGCAGTGGTGGGATCTGATGCACAAGGTATGACATGATATAAATGTAGTGTTATAAAACAGTAGACCAGTAGGTAGTCGAGCATACCACCTAATGGGAAGCGGCTATTCAAAAGAAAGATAAATCATACATTTAGATTTAGAAGTTTTCTCCTCACAAGTGTTCTTTTAAAGAAAGATATTTTGAAAGGATTAACTTTTCCACTTTTATGAAAGTACCATCATTTCACCATCAGACTATAAAAGTCCCGCTTCTGGGCACAGACCTTCTAACATGGACACCATCTCATAAGGAGATTGAACAATTATTGGCGGATTAAGTAAAACGAAGATAATGTGATGATTTAGAATTATTAATTTATGAAGGCTTGCTTCTTCTTCTTCCGCCTTGCTAGCTACCACCACCTTATCTAAAGTCTGGCGCCATAACAACAGTGTAAATAGTATTGTCGTGTTTCGACAGTTTAGAGATAAGATGGCCAGTTCTTCAGTGGTTGAGGATTCCGGGCGAAGCGCGATTCCACCTTCGACCTTATCGTCACTTACCATCAGGTGAGATCAAGGCCAAGCGCTTACACGTAGCGGATTAAAAAAACTTACCTATCTAAACTCTTTTGTGTAGATTGAAAAGTTTTGATTTGGATTTTTTTCTACATTTTCCAATTTATAACGAAACGTTGAAAATGAAATGTCTACCTCAGATGAGAATCGAACCCACGGCCTACGTGATCTTTTGATTATTTGCGTTCAAAAACGCTTAAACAAACTCGTCGAAAAAAATGTTTGTCTGTTGCGGAGGACGTCGCGTGGGTTCAATTTCAACCTGAGGTAATAAAATATTACGAATATCTAAAGCAGTGTTATCTCAACTTAACGTTTAAAATATTGTAAAATATTTTCGTTCAGAGAGCTGAGTGTAAGTTTGTAAATGTGCAAACGTTACAATCGCGTTTGAGTTAAGTTTTGACAGTTAGATCTAAATGCTAAGTAAATAAGAGGTTTAATAACCACGGGACACTGTTGCTATAAAACTTAAAGTCAAAAGCTTTGAAAAATTTCATCAGGAGGTCAAGGTTCGATTCCCACAATTGGTAGACATTTTGTTAACGTTTCGTTATGTTTGAGTTTATTTGAGCATTTGTTAACTAAAATTGTAAATTATATAAAAATATTTATCTTTTGTGTAGATTACACCGAAGATCAAAGAGCTCTTGACGCTGTCTTCCCGCCTGATGGTGGCCTACTCGCCGGTACGCCATTACAAGAACTTTTTCCGGCTAGCGTTCACTTTCCACCCGGCTATTGACCAGGCCCAGGTCTTGGGGATGCTGAGGGCTATCCAGGAGTGCGGGGAACAGGTCACCGTGGATATGCTATGAAGCACCGTCATCATCAGCTCGTAATCCTTAATAACGTAATACGTCATTGTGGATATGTTACATTCAAAAGTCATAACCGGTCAAAACCACTTTAGACTGATAAAATTAAGCAAAAGTTGTTTTGACCGATATGTGCTTAGTCAAAAACACTTATGACTGATTTTTTTAGGCAAAAGTGGTTTTGACCGGATAATTTCAGTAACTTTGCTCAAGTTCAGTCAGGTTTGGTTACTAAAGAAATTATACTAAGTTCGTTTAGGCTAGGTTAAAATGTGCGAGCTGAGCGAGCGACGGTGGTTTTGACCAAACGTCCTTAGTCGCGCACGCAGACGCCGACCGACCACGGAGGTCGTCATTGTTAATTTAAATTAGATTAAAAAATACAAAAAGGTGTTCATATTAAAATTAAATGCAATGTTTTAAACATTTATCTTTCTATTAAAGTGCGGTTTGTCCCCATACGTATGTTTCATACTCAAAAGGAGAAACCAACCACATGTACCTGTTACTCGCGTACCCCCCACGACACGGTAAACCCGAGCCGAGGTACCGTGCCTCCTAGAGGCGCCCTCGGGTTTAGCCGCTCCCTACGGTACGGTTCGAACCCCCGGAGGCTCTGGGGGGGGGGATCGGAGACTCGCTTGCAAGATGCCATCCCCCACCGGAATCCCTCTGGGGAATTTCGACCACTCACGGCTTGAGGAACGCTTTAAGTTTCTCGCCGCCCCCAAACAAGCCCGGTAACGCTGTAAAGGTCATCTGCGACCGACAGCACTCACACGCAAAAAAAAAAAATTGTTGTTACATCCATTTTTATGTCAAATAAACTTAGATTAAAACAAAATACTTTAATCTAAGTAAATAAATGATTAAATGATAAGTTTTTTTGTTCGTGCTGGCAGCTGCATAGAATACTACCGCCCGCGCCCCATCGCTTCCCTTGGGTGTCGTAAAAGGCAACTAACGGACTTAATACTGAATATACAACCAACGAGAACAATATTACCAATATGAATAAGAATACTAATAACCCGAGAGGGGATATTTGTCAGTTTTGACTAGTTTGACCAGGGGCCTTACCATCAACTCTGAATAGTAGGTATTTCTTTCCCGATAATGGTTACTTAACTACTGTAGATTTAAAAGAATCCTACCTATTAGTCCCTATTAGTTATGACGATCGAAAATATTTACGTTTGCAATTCAAATCTTATGATAACTCTGAAATAAATACATTTGAATTTACGGCCATGCCTTACGGCCTATCAGTAGCAACTTATGTTTTTACAAAAATTATGAAAGAAGTGTGACCTACTTAAGAAGTCACGGGTACTATGCAAATTCCCATATGAATTTTGTATAGAAAGATTAAAGTGCTGTGCTGGAAGCGTTTCATTAATGGAATCATACCACCTCATCACTTTTCTTGGGTGTTGTAAACGGCGACTAACGGACTAAAGACTGCACATACATCCAACAGCATACAGCGGCGATGGGCTCACCACCTGTCACGCTGTGCACATGTGCAGTTATGATTTGGTGAATCGTGAACTGTGGTAGTGGACTGCTTCTGCCCTCCTCTTTGCCTGGAATCTGGCTAACCTTTCTAGTATAATTAGTCGTGAACATGTAAATATAATGTAATTTTTTTGTTATTATTTTTTGTAATGTTCAAATTAGGATTGTGTGAATAAATTTGACGGGGTTTCCTTGCCCTGACAATAAAAAAACAAATAAAAGAATTTGTTTGTGAAATAGATGCAGCCGTTCTGAAGTGATGAGCGTACGTACATTTGTGGCATTTTATTTTTATTTATATAAGTAGTTATATAAAACTGTACTTATCATTTACTTTATGCAAATACAATGAAATCGAAAAAACATAAGTAAGTACATATAATACATATAATCACCACTATTATCCCCGAAGGGTTAGTCAGAGACTATGCAATGAGGACAGAAAGACTGCAGTCCTCTGTCATTGTCCACTTTTCAATAAATAGTGACTGCACATGTGCTCAGTGTGACAGGTGGTGAGCCCATCGCCCCTCTATTCTGTTGGATGTATATGCAGTCTTTAGTCCGTTAGTGGCCTTTTACGACACCTAATCGAAATCGAAAGAAAAAACCAATATACTTACTTAAATCGTCGTTTAATCATTAACACATAAGTCTGGCTACTTTACATTCCCATTTTATTATTATTTCTACAAACGCTTATCCGCCGTTCAGAACTGAGCATTGTCCACTATCCAGCTGAGGTACCGATCGACTCGCGCGTAGATGCCGGGGTGGGAAGGCTCCCCGCATCCTTTGCCCCACGACACCACGCCCACGATGGCCCAGCGCCCACTCGCCATCTGGTACATCAGTGGGCCGCCGCTGTCGCCCTACGAAAACATAATTGTTATACATACATACAATCACGACTATCATCCCCGAAGGGTTGATCAGAGACCAGGCAATGAGGACCGCAAAATCAGTCATAAGTAGTCCACTTTTCACCAAATAGCGACTGCACAATCATGTGCTCAGCGTGACAGGTGGGTGAGCCCATCGCCGCTTTATGCTGTTGGATGTATGTGCACAGTCTTTGGTCCGTTCGTCGCCTTTAACGACACCTAAAGAAAGAGAGGGGGTGGTGGTAATAGTATTCTTTCTTTCACCTCTACGCGACACGGTTATTATTAAGTAGGTTACCCAAAAGGTTTTATATATCTTAGAGCTATGTCATATTGGAAAATCGTCATTATTATACCTCGTCATTTTTCAATACAGACATTAGTCGCCTAACTCATATGTTTGTATGTACTTTTGGGGGTTCAAGTCACTCGCGTCCGTAGGTTTACCCTTAAGACTTTACACGTGACCTTAGGGCGGTGCTTCATGGGTGACACTGGCTGAGTGGCAGAGCTACGCTGCGTTGCAGCAGGCATTGGGCCAGCTCTATCAAAAATATCAGAAACAATGTCACTCGCTGCTGTTGTTCGTCCGGACAGTGAAAGTACCGAAGCCCCCCGCACCCCTTACAATTCTTACTTCTTCCTCAAGAATCCTACTCCTTTTTTTTTTCGCACCCACGTGACTGGGGCGCCAACACGGATTATGTGGGGCTCGCCAGAAGGGCCTTACCAACTAAAACACACGGATGCTCAGAAATTCCGCTAAAGAGACTTAAGAGCTGCGGGAAATCAACTAGTGCCTCAACCGCGGCTCGAGTCTGTGGGCCAAGAATCCTACTCCGTCCTCAAGGTTTTTGTTTATAATAGATGGGCTTGCTCTTGGCCACATTCTTATTCATAGGATTAAGAAGAGGCCGACGATAAAGCGAGCTTGCCCAGAAGCAGCCTATTCACTCGGACTTTAAAGATGTTGGGGCTATATGCACTCGGGAACACAGACGCCGGCAGGGAATTCCATAGCTTTGCTGTACGCATTTTGAATGCAGACGAAGAACGCTTGGTGCGTATGAGTGTAATATCAACCAAATAAGGGTGGTAACCCACCGTACGTCTGGACTCTCGATAGAAGAAAGGGGCAGGTGGAATGAGCTCGCGTAGCCGAAGTTTTTTTTTATATATAAGAAGAAGGCAAACGAGCAGGCGGGTCACCTAATGGAGAGCAATCACCGCCGCCCATGGACACCCGCAAAACCAGAGGAGTCGCAGATGCGTTGCCGACCTTTAAGAAAGGAATAAGGTTAATAGGAATTGTAAGGGGGGGGTGGGGGAAGGGCCTCCGGAACTCTCACTGGCCGGATGAAACACAACAGCACTAAGTGCCATTATTTCACACCGGATATTCGTGAGAGGGTGGTATTACGCCGGGCGAGCCGGCCCAATGCGTGCTGCAACGCAGCGTGGCTCTACCACTCAGTCAGTGTCACTCATTTAGCACCACCCAGGGGTCACGTGTAGGGTCTCAAGGGTAAACCTACGGACGCGAGTAACTGTAACTCCAAAGTACAACCTGTAAAATACCGACACTGGCCGGACGAAACACAACAGCACCAAGCGCCATTATTTCACACCGGATATTCGTGAGAGGGTGGTATTACGCCGGGCGAGCCGGCCCAATGCGTGCTGCAACGCAGCGTGGCTCTACCACTCAGTCAGTGTCACTCATTTAGCACCACCCAGGGGTCACGTGTAGGGTCTCAAGGGTAAACCTACGGACGCGAGTAACTGTAACCCCAAAGTACAACCTGTAAAATACCGACAATCAAGCAACTGAACGACTGTGAGCGAGACTGTGAAGCTTGGTTTTCACAAGCTTATCGTCACCTATAAGTTTCCTGGCTCTGCGTTCCACCGAATCGAGCGCGGCAAGTTCATATTTTGCTAAGCCGTCCCAAAGGTGGCAGCAATACTCCACGCACGACCGGACTTGTACTTTAAATAGAGTTAGAAGCTGTCCCGGCGTGAAATATCGCTTAAACTTATTTGGAACAGCCAGCTTTTTTGCCGCAGTTTGAGCCTTGATTACGATAAGGTTGGCAACGCATCTGCAACTCCTTTGCGGGTGTCCATTGGCGGCGGTGATTACTTTTAATCAGATGACCCGCCTGCTCGTTTGCCTCCTTTCCGCATAATAATAATACCTGACAAGAGTCCTTGCCACCCTCTGGCCCGCCCGCGCATATGCTCTCCTCGAACACCGAGTCGACGAAGGCTTCCACGCACCGCTGCTGCTCCCACACCGGCACGGACACCTCCATCAGGACGGTGCTGTGCGGCCCGCCGTAGTACTGGGTGCCCCATCCTGAAACACACCATTCGTATAAACCTAGACATGGAAGTAAGAAGCACTTAAGAGTGTTTACGCATTTCGGTTTTCCATACAACCTTCCAAGTTGATTTTGTATAGTGGACTTCAAATCGCAACAACTCAGCTAAATAAACGTTTTTTTTTAAATGTTTTGAACAAACTATTTAGATCTCTGTATTTTACTTAAATATGCAAGGTTCATTAAAATTGTCTAATTGGTTTTAAAGAATTTGAATTTGTATGGGAAACTGAATTATGAGTAAACCCCTTTTAAGTCAATACCTCTAAGTAGGTACACGAGAACTTTATATCGGTGATCAGGACCTACTGATTCCGACTAAGTAAATGATGGCCATTGCAATAATAATAGTAGTTGCATGTTTTCTTTTTATAAATTTAAATTTTTAAGTAGGTTACTAAAATTATTAGAATGTATGGTCTTCCTATATTTTTATGAAGTGAAGAAGATACGTCATCAATCATTAATAAGAGGAGTAGGATGACCATGATTTTAATATTCTTATTTATTAACTTTACTTCCCAGACAAAGAAATAAAAAATGGAACGCTGACATATAAGTTTTATTATTAAGTATTGTAATATGGCCATCATTTACTTAGTCGGAATCAGTAGGTCCTGATCACCGATAAAAAGTCTTCATGTATAGCCTTGGATCATTTAAACACGATGATCGAAGCTTATTAAGCAAACAAAAGTTGCATTTATGCCGAGTCTAGAAATATTTTTATAGGTAAGTATTTAATGTTAACCGACGGATCCGGCTAGCACAAGATCGCAAGAAGTGGCGTATTTAAGAGATAGCTTATCCAGCAGTGAGTGTCAATAGATATATGGATAAATATAATTAAACGCAATGCAAACCAAAAATTTGTAAAAGGTAAAAAAAATTGTGTTGTTATTCTTGTAGTACAGGCTGATAACAATAACAACATTAGGTGTATATTATGACGAAAGCCAGCCTTGCCCATGGACTTTGTTTCATGATGACAACCGCACTAGTGAGTGTCTCTCGATCCCAAGACTCTAATTAATCGTAGGGCTAGTGCGGTTGCCGTTGACTTAATTTTTCATCTCGCTTGATTGTTTTGATTTGGATTAAGTATAAGATAAGTAAGTTTAATATGAAATAAACGCATGTCGTGGCAACCTGTAACTAAGACGTCACTAAAAAATGTGTATAATGAATGTGCAAAATATTGTAAATTATGTGATTGTTTTGTTGGTTGTCCTTAATAAATAAATAAAAAAAAAAGCAACATTATGAAACAACACCATACTAAAACGCTTACCAATCACTATGACGTTCTGGTCAGCCAAATCCATGCCCATCGGTGGCAGACAAATAGGCCAGACGTAGCTATTGAAGACAGCAGCTCTGTGCAGCTTGAGAAGCGCGATGTCGTTGCGATAGCTCGGCATCTCGAAGCCACTGTGCTGCCGCTTTTCTACCACCCTGAAGTTGTAGGTGCGCGAGTCGTTGGTGCGCCTGAAGTCGTATTCGCCGAGGCGCACGTGCAACTCCTCAGCTTTCCACCTGGCGATAGTGATTAATTTTAAATATACATATTTACAGGATTTTTTTTATATGTGCTCATATTTTTTTGTCATTCAGTAACGTTATTAGACATTTTTTTAAATATTTTATTTATTATTCATTATTTATTTAATTTGTCCAGCATAATAAAAAGTAACTAGTGGATATCGGGCGAACAAAAGGTCACGTGTAACGTAAAGGTAACCTAACCTAGGTTGTATCGTAATGAGTCAGAGTTCAATTGCGCGGTCCCTGTCGATTGACCTTAATTAACGGTATTTTTGTAGATATGTTTGATTAATTTTAGTTTTATTATCACTTAAAAAAAAATCTGCATGTACGCTCACGATTATTATTAAAGGGTTAGTCAGAAGCTAGGCAATGAGGACCGCAAAAGCAGTCTACTGCCACAGTCCACGTTTCACTAAATAATAACTGCACAAGTGCTCAGCGTGATAAGAGGTGAGCACTTATAATAAGCCCTAAGGTGGCTTATTGTTACATGCCAAACAATAAAGATGGCACGAACTATTGGGTGTGTACCTAACTACCTAGTCATAGTTTTTGCAGGTGATCCTCGTTATAACCCCTCTTCTGTCGGCGGCCATTTTATCAATATGGCGCTTTATGTCGGAAACACTTCCGTATTACTTTCTGTTTATGTCCGGCCTTGGTCTAATCAATGACGATTTCCATGAAATTTTGTATGGATACTATATAAAATACTTACAACACTGGAATGATTATTAAATAAGCTATCTGACTATGTATAATAAAGTATAGTTTGAAGCTACATTAAATTGCGAAAAAAAGGTGAAAGTAGGAGAAAGTACTTTTTTTTCTAATTTGATATAAAATAATAAATTTAATTATTAAATACCAAATACTTTTGCACATTGGGCCAGCCTGGTGGGTTAAGGTCTAATCTCCCCATACAGTGGGCCGTTTATAGACTAATGGTGACGATGTTGAGTTTATTACCTGCGAGTGCAGTGCGCCGCGGTAAGCACATGTCTGTCAGTGATGAGAGCTCCGCCGCAGTACTGCTCGAAGCCGTCGGGCGTGATAGAGGCCATCCAGGGCCACTCGCGGGGGTTGGCGGGTCGGGCTCCCACCAGGCGGGTGTGCGAGCGCGTACTGAGACCGCAGCCTGAAACATAGCTGACTTGAGGGAGGTATGAGCTCTTTGGCGACCACACTCTCTAAGAACATTTGAAACTATGTCTTCCCTTTATTCGTCGTATAATGTATACAGTATTTTTTTTGTATGCACATATTTTTTATATCAATCAGTAACGTTAATAGTATATTTTTCATTTTTTTAAATTTTATTTAATTAATTTTACCGGCACAATACAAAATCACTCGTAGATAGGTACCGGGCGAACGAAAGGTCACGTGTAACGTAAAGGTAACCTAACCTAGGTATCATGTGGCATCGTAATTGTGTCAGAGTTCAATTGCGCGGTCACGGTCGATTGATTTTGTGGAAAAATTAAAGAAACTAAAATTGATTAAACATCAATTTTAGTTTCTTTAATTTTTACTTAATTTTTTTTATTATTAAACCTGTAGCTCTAGACTAAGTTACTCTACTTATAATTTAAAAAAAATAGTGCACAGAAAAAAAAATCCTGTATAGCGCTGCTGTTTTTTCCACAAGATATACTCGTAGGTATGTTACAAAGCTGGGGCCTAATTACGGGCCAACGAACTTTCACGAAAGGCCCCGTCAGATAAGTACTTAATTAATATGTTAAGGGAACAGAACGAATGTTTACAAAACATCAGGACATAGAGTATAATGTTTTTTGTATTTCGGTTAACAAATTGTGGTCGTATACGTCTTGAAATCTAGTGATAAATGATACATAGCTATATGGGCTATTATTGTCACTGTGGCGTAAAGGTACTGAATGAGGTGTTCAGCATTATTTAATTATTTACAATGATGATTGATGAAGATTAGAACTTAATTATTATAAAATAAGGTCTTACTTAAAACACTATTTATGCAATTCTTTTTATCTCTATTGCACATACTCAAAATATAGTTTGAGTGACGTAGACAAAACAATGTTTCACTACTTAAATAATTCTTTTATAAGTGTTTGTAAGTAAGGCCGTAAATAAATAGAAAAAATATTTACCTTAGTCGTACTTCTAAGATAACGGTTGCTTGCCAGTTAAGTTGTTAGTTAAGTTAACGAAATAAAACTAGTAGATAGTAATCATGAACATTTTTAATACGTATTCCCATGCAAAATTTCTTTTACTTTAGAGTCGTGTAGTTACTACGGACCTCTGTTCTCCGCCCTTTTCACTTTGAGGACTGCCTCGTTGTCTTCTTCCCGCGGTGCGGTGGCTGGCAGATCACCAGCTAAGCCACTCGCGCCAAGATCAGCGAAATCGTCAGGGCAGCATACACCTATTGAGCTGCGAATGCAAAAAAAAGGTATTTCACACACATCCAGTGGCTACTGCGACCTTTACAAGATCGTCGGACCTCCGTGGCTTGCCCAGTATAGTAATGTTAAAGGATTACTTACGAGCGCTGTATAACGCACATGTAGTCCATGAACTTGCCAAAGTCGGCCTTGAAATCGTCCTGCACGCAGTAGTGTAGGTGTCGGCAGTGGCCCGTCTTCCCGTTTGGGAGTAGGCACGCCTGATGGGCTACATTAGGCTGAAAGTATAAGAGTTATAATTAGTTTAAATAAAAAGGTTGAGGACGTAGGTCAAACGAGGTGTGAAGAGGCACTTTGTGGGCCTGCAGGGTGAGGACGACTGATGCTAGTCTCTTACGCTGAACCAGTTGTCCTCACGACTGGACTCTACCTACTTGCACTTATCATCAGGTGGACTTTATTAAACAACAGGTATACGGATTGCAAGGCCTAAGTGGAGAAGGGATGAGGAAGGTAATTATACCTACCTAATGTTGCAAAAGTAAGAATACTGAAATAAATTTAATCAAGTTCTCTTTTGCATCCATTCTGCTTAGTGTACCCCTTTTAAGAGGGTTTACACATTTCAGTTTCCCATTCAATTTAAGTGAAACTTTGCATGCTAAAGTGAAATACAGGGATCTAAATAGTTTGTAGAAAACATTTTTAAAAAACATTTATTTAGCTGCGTTATTGCGATTTAAAATCCACTATAGAAAGTTCAAAATCGCAATTACTCAGTTAAATAAACGTTTTCTAAAAATGTTCTCAACAAACTATTTAGATACCTGTATTTTACTCTAGCATGCAAAGTTTATATGGTTTTTAAAAATTTTGACTTGTATGGGAAACTGAAATGTGTTAACCCTCTTAAACGTAGGTAAGTGCTTTCTCTCACGCCGCGACGAGACTATATGTTCGACGCGAGTGTACGAGTATATTGTCGGTCGGTGCCTGCGTAATTGATATGCAAATTACGATATGTTAGCCTAGAAATCAATTGGCAACTGAGTCGCGACGGTAAGGCGCCGCGCCGCCAGAGGAATTTCCTATCTGTGCCTGGAGGCGGGTACCTTAGTGTTGTATAAGACTTGAGTCTTTTAGTTTAGAGACTCGCCGCGATTGTTCAGGGTCAATTTTTAGAGCAGTATTACTTTAATCTATCTATGTTAAATTCGTATGAGAATTTTCATATTAACACTAAAGTTATACCTACTGATCAAATACTTACCTACATAGTTGATATTAAAGCTCCAGAACTCTTTATAACCCTTGAGGCGTTTTGTTAAGCTTCCAACCTCAAAGCGCCTTGAGATCTAGAATTGTTTTCTCTTTTTATCTCTAGATTTTAGCCTTAAAAAAGAACTAAAGTCTACTTTTTTGAAGACTTAAGACTCTAGTCTTTTACAACTCTAACTAAACTGATTACGTCGACAACTCTTACGGCAAACCCATCAATCAGACGGACGGGACATAAAGCCGAATGAAGTTGTAAACTTTGAAACGTTACGATTTGGGATTTAACGAGCGACGTTTGACCATATCCGTGTGTCGGTTGCGTGCGAAAAGGTAAATGCAATGAGTGTCTATACAT
This sequence comes from Scoparia ambigualis, assembly GCA_963921215.1. NCBI lineage: Eukaryota > Metazoa > Arthropoda > Insecta > Lepidoptera > Crambidae > Scoparia > Scoparia ambigualis. The sequence continues at coordinate 54,489,130 of OY992502.1, read as the reverse complement.
ATAGGTACTTAGAAATTATAAATTCATCATTATCGTAAAAAGACATCATTCATCATGATATTTTTAACCATAGTTGAAGCGTAGCAGCAACACCTAGTGACGAAGTCGCATAGCCATCACGACTATTGACTCCGCGACTTTTAACGTGATGTCTCCATTACCGTTTAGTATGCTACGGAAGATATGTAAGCGTTCGTCCTACACGCATTTGGTATATTACGCAGTTCGTCGTATAGGGCAAGCTGCTACTAAGTCAATTCGCGGTTCGTCCGAATTTTAGGACGAACTGCGTAATGGACCAAATGCGTGTAGGACGAACGCCTAACAAATCCCACGGAATATGTGTTGTTCAAGTAGTGGCTCCTTAATAGAATACTACCGCAACCTCTCTTCCCTTGGGTTTCGTAAAAAGCGATTAAAGAACTAAAGACTACACATAAATCCAACTATCGGCGATGGGCTTTGTCATTAGGTGAAACGTGGACTATGGCAATGGACTGCTTTACGATCCTCATTGCCTAGTCTCTGACTAACCCTTTGGAGATATTAGTCGTGTATACATACTTAATGTACATAATGTACATACATAATGCATGTGTGTATGAGACGACGACGCCGGCCGCCAGCTAGCTAGGTAAGTATGCGATTCTCTAAGTAGAGTTCTTTAAGCATAGACGCTGCGCGCATGGCTGTAGATATAGATGTTAAAGCTGTCACATCGTTCGCTGCAGTTACCGCTGTAGTAATGTTAAGGTTGTTTTACTTACTGAATGAATACCGACTTTATACCTACAAGAAATGTCAAAGACATATGACAGGTCACAGTTTGGCTGCGTTCGTTGTGAAGTCCGTCTCGCCCTTTATCATACGTCTGTGGTCTCGCCAACAAATTTTTGTCTTTGGTTTTTTTTTCTTTTAAGATTTCAATTAAGTATGTTTTTTATTTTGTACACTTTGTTTTTGTTAAGTATAGATAGGTAGTGTTTTTGTATGTGCATTTTTATAAATATATATTTATGTATCGATTTTGTTACGGAACGTCACCTCGTACTGAATATCAGCGCCGTTGCGATGTGATTTTGTCACACCGTAGCGGCATAATATGCTGAGGTGGGGTCCTGATTGGCTCGTCACAATGTTGTTTTATTATTGTTATTTCATAAGTATTTGTTCGTTATTTTATGTTTTCACATGTTGTTTTATTTTTTCTACCTATTTTTATTTGTGAAAATCAATAAATGGTTTTTCTTTCTTTCTTTCAAAGAAGGGATTCCCCATCACGCCGCTTACAGCCGTGCGGAGCTAGTGTCGAACAGCGTTGAAAACATAGAATAATAACTCATAGAAAGCGAGAACACGCACGATAAGTGAGGCCAGTAAAACCAAGCCATAATGGCTTGGTACCAAAACGGCCCGCGTCAGTACTAATAATCTAAACTTATATCTATCTATCAAAAGTTACAATTTCTTATTTTTGGGGCAAATCTGATTCCTCTAGCAACATTACTTGTACACTTGTGTGCGTGTCGCCGAGATAGTACGCGTAACTTACTCCTACATCCATTTTTTTCTTGCCTCACGCCATGACAGTTTTCTAATACGAGACTATCGTTCTATGCGTTGTTATTCTAAGGTTGAAAATTATTTAGAAGAATACCAATGGTACGCTCGTCGCTCGTCAACGCTATGTTTGCGCTTAGAGAATCGCACTACAAATCGCTTATGACGTTGTGACCACGGTCGCAGTATCGTGGCCGAAACGCCAAGCAGTAAATAAATATGTAAGTACTTACTAACAAAATTAATCGTGTTCAGTTCAGTCCCGTTTCACATAGTTTTAATTACTTATGTAAAACAAAAGAAAAACTTTAAAAATTCGTTTCGCCCTGCGCGCGAAAATGCAAATGCTCCGGTGGTGACCGCGCCTGTGCCATAGGCCTGCGCCTTCGCCCACCGCGGCGCCACATTCTAATTATTGTGGCGATCGACGCGATCGCAATCGGCTGCGACTGTGACCACCTGACTTAAATTAATTGCAACTGCCAGACACAGCTATTATAGGGGAGTAATCAGAGCTCCGACTTAAGACTGTCGGAATATCAAATGTAATGTTACAAAATGGTTTCCATTTCTATCTATCTGTACCGTACCGTTTCGAGACCGCTGTGTATGTACGTGTGTCAACATTTTAACGTTGGATCTACGAATATTTAAAATGTTCATAGAGGAACTCTTAAGCACCTGTCAATACGGAGTTCTTTCATATAGATACTAATATTATAAAGAAGAAAGATTTGTTTGTTTGTTTGAATTGAATAGGCTTCGAAACTACTGAACCGATTTAGAAAATTCTTCGACCATTAGAAAGCTACATTCTTCCGGTCGAAATTTTTTTGTAATTTTTACACATAGTTTTCTTGGGGAAAGTTGTTCAGTTTCATGGGTGGAACTCACCCTTAACTTCATTAAAACAAATAAAAAATGAGGGTGTATATAATTGTGCAAGCAATTATATCGCCGAAAACTGGTCTACTAGGAACTTCCTCGACTTACTTGACACTTTGGTCGATTTAGTCAAACAAAAACAGTTCTTATTCTCACCAGGCTAGGGTTCACCTCGACGAAGCGCTTGCTCCTTCCAGCTCCGATGTGCATACCACCGGCGGCGAACACGTCATCCCACGCGTGGCCGACGAATTGGGCTGTTGGTGTCATAAAAAAAACACTTTTATCGAAGTGACATTTACTTCGATACAATTATATTGAGCGCGACAGCGGTGGTCTGTCGTGAATCGCCATCATTTGGAATATTTAAAATGGTAGTAGGTATGTTGGGTTTGGCAAAATTTATGATGTTATTTAGGTAGTAAAATGTAGAGTTTCTGTAGGTAAAGCTGTTATAGGACAGTCCACATCATACTTTAAGAGATTTTACGGATTTCGGTTTCCCATACAAACTTTCAAGTCGAAACATTTAAAAACCAATAAGCCAATTTTGATAAAATTTTGCATGCTAAAGTAAAACACAGGGATCTAAATAGTTTAATGAAAACATTTTTAAAAAAACGTTTATTTAACTGAGTTATTGCGATTTTAAACTTTCTATAGTAGATTTTAAATCACAATCACTCAGTTAAATAAACGTTTTTTAGAAATGTTTTCAACAAACTATTTAGATCCGTGTGTCTTACATTAACATGCAAAGTTTCATCAAAATTGGCTAATTGGGTTTTAAATATTTCGACTTGGAAGTTTGTATGGGAAACCGGAATGCGTAAACCCTCTTAATAAGAAGTGGTATACTGTGCAGTGCATAGGTACTGTGTATTTTTGGAAGTTTTGGTATAAAAGCTTTTCTTTTCCCCGTTCATATCAACACTTTCCATCATTTCATAAACATATAAGAAAAAAGTTGACCTTCTGTTTTATAGTAGAAGTAAACATTATAAGTGTATTTTCCTAGTACTTACCTAGTTATTATTTAAAAGTTTCGTTAGCGATCAAGTTTTAAATATAAGGCGACTGCTAGAAACCGCACGAAACTTCAAGGTCTGGTCAAGTCAAGTGATTTAAGCTTGACAAAAATGACAAAAAAGAAATTCGTGCTTTTTTATTTTTCATAAAATATTTATTTTATGATTTTTAATTTGATAGTCTTTGAGTATCTAATTTATTTTTAAATCAATAACATAAGAAAAATAAAATGAAAGAACGATTATTTACAACGCGCGGACAGCTGCCGGCCGTTGACCCACCCATCTGTTGACCCGTCCGCGTCAGCGTGGCGATAAGTACCTACGTTAGTCTGCAATGTTTTTGGCATTTTTGTCATGTTTAAAATACTTGACTTGACCAGCCCTTGAAGTTTCTTGCAGTTTCTAGCAGTCACCTTATGAGTCAATTGCATAAAAATTGTACATCGGGAAAAAATAATTTTGCCATCATAATAAAGTAGCTATATAAAAAAAAGAAAACAATTACTAACATGATAATTATTTTTTATTGATACTACTATTTCTTTTTAATTGTACGAAATTAATAATTTTATGTAGGGTTGATAATTTATAGTAGAAAAAAAATATTTTTGAAAGGTATGATTTTTCTTGTCTTACAAAAGCTATACAAAAGCTGCTTGTCCTACCCCTTTCAAATTGTAAAAAAACAATAGATTAACTTGTGAAGCCGTTTAAAAGTCGCTATTTCTTTGCATGAATTATCTGAAGTAATAAATATTTTACTCGCTAGATTACTTTTTGTCATCATAAGTAATTAATTTTCTTACAGAATCTCCTGAAGAAAACTTGTCTCAAGTTTTCTTCCTCTGTATAACACCCTTTGTATGACTAAGATTTAGATGCTTCTAAACCTCGGAGATCGCATCCGTATTTGTCTTTACGTGTGGCAGCACTATTACTACTACCAACCTAACAAAATCAAATGTTAGCCATCATAATTTTCAAGTGATGTTTTGATTGTCGGTTCGAACTGAATTTCGTCGTGTAAAAAGTGCCAGTTGTATGACGTCATAATTTAGGTAAGTTTAAGGTTTTTGCTTAAAATTATTTTTTATATAATAGATTAATCAATGTGTAAAACAGTGTAGTAATCAGAACTGTAATAATTTTACAAATTTATAACCTAATATGTAAGAATTCATTTTGTCATAACAAAATTTGGTTCTTTTGTATGACATTGTATAACATCATACAAAGGAAATGACGTTAGGGTCTATACACATAAGATATTTGCTTGTCAAAAATGAAAAGTTCATAACTCGAACTTTAAAATTATGATATTGAAAATTTACTACAAAAACTCGACCCCAAAGAAAAGAAATGAAAAACAAAGACTTTCTCAATCTCTTTCCTTCCCAAAAAATAAAGGGTCCCGAAATTCCCGAACATTATCCTAAATGTCTCCTGCATTTAGGAGAGGAAGCTCAATTTTTGTTAATTTTTAATGGAATACGTTTGTGTTAATAAAAACCGTTAAAGCGTTTTCACTTTTAGTTAGTTTAATTAATTTTTATTTTTATTACATTTTGTAGAGATAAAATATATAGATGGATAATGTCAGTATGAACCATACTTTATGAATTTCTTTGTCTAACATAAACACCTTTGTATGACGAAAAAATAACTCCTTTGTAATTATTCTTTTGTATGACGTACAATTTTTATGCAATTGACTCTTATACTTATATAAAACAAAATAAAATAATAACATTTACCAGCAATGTTGAACCTGACAATTCGGTCCGGGTACCAATTAGACTAAGGTGTAACTATTATCTACACTATTCTATTATGTCTGTCGCGATCTTATTCAGTGGGATTGCTATTTGCCACAAAAAACATCTTACACATACTCCTTACGAACCCACCTTTGCATTTTCAATAAACTTTATAACTAAGTACTAACGGATGGGTCATGTTAATACTGTAACCATAAGTAGCGGTTGGTATTATAAATAATTGCTGCGCAAACCCGCATGCACTGGACCTTGTGCCGATTCGAGATTGGAGTCGTGCGAATGCATGAGAATTATCGAGATTGACTGTACACACGATAGCAGGTCAACCTATGCAAAATTGTCAAAGGACACCGTCCACTTTATACACCCTTAATTTTTATTCGTTTAAAAAAAATTAAGGGTGAGTTCCACCCATGAAACTGAACAACTTTCCCCAAGAAACCTATGTGCAAAAATGACAAAAAATTTCGTGCTCCCATCAGACAGTTTTCAATACATAACAAACTTACATATTAAAATTGTTCAAATACATATCCATTAATCTATTATTATTTGTCAACATTTGCACTTCTGACTTTTAGAAATTATAAGTTCTCTTCTTGCGACTGCTTAGAAACGCTGAATTTTCACTTTGTAATTTACTATTTGTTATGTTTGTAATCTAAAAATTTATAATGTTGCAAAAAAAGCATTATCTTGCATTCTTCCTTGATTTCTAGTTAACTTATTTCTGTGTCAGCTAAGCTGTAATATATACTAGATAATACTTACACTTAAACTCATCTCCATTGACACTAATCACCAGAACAGCTAAGATAACTGCGAACGCCAACATTCTGGCTCCGCCACCGGTCGCGGTGTGATCTGTGGTCATGTACGAAACGCGACGGATACAGCACTGATAATGTTCAATGTGCTGTTTAATCCACAGGATGCTACTGCCAGATAGCGAATATGTGACGAGAATAAAGATATATGGAGAAAAATAATGTTTAAAATACAGTACACTGTATATCGTCCCACTGGTCAAAGCCCTCCATCACGCCTGTTCCACCTATCCCTACCAGGCTATCTCCACTGGTAGGGGTGGATGGATTTTCCACCTGTCCCCACTGGTCCCTACCAGTATATCCCTATATATGGACTTATTTTTCCATTATTACCTACTAGTAGGGCCAAGTGGACGTCTCGTTCCATCTCGCCCTACTGCGACATCCCTCTGGTAGGGAAATGTGGATTTATTCCCTTTCTTTTCTAGGATATAAGGATATTTTTCCACTTATGGAACCACCTGGAATGCAATTCCGTATGTACAGATGGAACTTAAAAAAAAAAAGAATTAGTGCCTTACAAATAAACAAAAAATAAGCTACGAATAGAATAGTTATTCCGTGTTTGAATCAAGTCGTCGCTACAAATGATTGGTATAAATTAATTACCATACTTGCATAATGAGGGTTGTTAATCAAAAACCCCGTTGGGTTCATCGTGCGTTCATCGAAAAATCTGAAGCACACATGGAATTAAGACCTACGGATTTCGGCTTCGATGTTGCAAGCGTCAAAAAGCTATAGTGATCGTTTATTTTAAGCTGTATAAAATCTTCGCGCAACCGTGTCGCGTATCGGTGAAAAAACACTACCACCCCCTCTCTTCCCTTGGGTGTCGTAAAAGGCGACTAACAGACTAAAGACTGCACATACATCTAACAGCATAATGTGGCGATAGACTCACCACATGTCATGCTGAGCACATGTGCAGTCGCTATTCGCTATTCGCTTTGGCGAAAAGTGGAGTATGGTAGAGGACGGCTTTAGCTGTCCTCATTGCCTATAGTCTCAATTTTATACATACAATATAATCACGGCTGTTAACCCTGAAGGGATAGATGTAGCTTTTTATTTATTTAAGCTTTTTGACCCCCTTAGACAAGCGGTAAACGCTAACCCCCTGTCTATTCGTAATTCGTAAGTGTGGGGGTTAAAGTTACTCGCGTCCGTAGGTTTACCCTCGAGTGGTACACGTGATCCCTGGGTGGTGCTTAATGAGTGACACTGACTGAGTGGTAGAGCCACGCTGCGTTGCAGCACGCATTGGGCCGGCTCGCCCGGGTAATACCACCCTCTCACGAATATCCGGCGTGAAATAATGGCACTTGGTGCTGTTGTGTTTCGTCCAGCCAGTGAGAGTTCCGGAGGCCCCTTCCCCCCCTCCCCCTCACAATTTCTATTCCTTCCTTAACCCTATTCCTTTCTTAAAGGTCGGCAACGCATCTGCGACTCCTCTGGTTTCGCGGGTGTCCATGGGTGGCGGTGATTGATCTCCATCAGGTGACCCGCCTGCTCGTTTGCCTCCTTCTTATATATAAAAAAAAAATCGTTTTACACTGCTATGTAGGTACTGTGCCCATTTGTTAGTAAAAAAACTGCAGCGCTCTCGCATTGTTACGACGAATTATATACGAATAGACAGGTGGTGAGCGTCGCCACTTGTCTAGAAGGGCTGGTCAGTGAATCAACCAGAAAAGCTCCCATCAGGTAGAACGAATGCTGTTTACCAACTAAGTATTATAAACAAGAGCGCATTGCAAGGCTAGCTTGACAACTCAAATCGCGCTACATTCCTCGAGGCATTGTTTGGCTAAGTATGCTAATGTCCGAAATGCTTACGCCCATAACTTCGAGCTACAGGCATACCACCTGTACTACTAACATTAATTTGATTTACATAATCTGAGGACAGATTACCTTAACATTGTAGGATGTATGTCAGAATGTGCACAGATTGTTGCGTAAAGTAAATTGAACATTAGATTATTAATTAATGTTTAACAATGCGCATCTCACATCTACCGTATGATTAGTATCTTTGTCATCTTTGTGTACTTGGTTACCACCCACCCACCCTAGTACTTTTAGCACAGAATATAGTTCAAAATAACTGCCATGATTCAATTTATTATTGACATAGTGAGTTGCAGCACCTAGTCTTACTCGTTTATTTCTTTTTTCCTGATAGTTAAAGGTAAGTAAGATCGCTAAGGCGCCTATCTACCTCTTTTCATTTATGTCTCCCTGGTACCTACTTTTAGATCAATATAATTTATTATTGACGTGCACCTAGTCCTGGTTTCTATCGACATCAATATTACGAATCTTGTAAGCTCATCTCTATTTTTTACCGTTGGTGCGCTTCGAGGAATAAAATATAATATTTTAATTATGTATTCTGAAGTGCACCCAATGGGTGCGCTTGGAGGAATAGTTTAGGTGCGCTTGGTCTGGTGCGCTTCAAAATGGGTGCGCTTCGAGGAATACCCCGCTGTAAAGTCTGGCGCCATAACAGCATTTTTAACGGCATTATGGTGTTCCGACATTTTAGGGATAATATAGCCAGTTATTTTAGAATTAGGCACACAATCACTTTCAGGATACTTTCTGCTCATTTTGGACAACTTTTCCTCATACCTACATTTTGAAGAAACGTCTACATGAAGATGGTGTTTTCTCAACTCTTTTCTTGAACAGTCTACTTTTCAATCGTTCAATTTCATTTCTGCATTTGAGAGTTCGTAGTTCACGACTAGTACACCAAGCAGTCACAATTAAAGCGTTGCAACCTCCACACGCTGCTTACAAAAGGCTCCGTAATTCGAAACTGTCATCGGAACCGTAAAACCGCTCATTCCATCTGATGAATGATCCGATGTCGGATACTTTAAGGTATTATAACTAGAGACGACAACGCGAAGCAAGTTCTTGCGCACTGAGTTGCGGCCCATGGGCTGCAAACGCAACTCAGTGATTGTGATTGACCCATGCGATTGTGGACTTTGCGGACGCAAATCAGTTTGTTTTGGCTTGACGGTTGAATACGGAAACTTAGGAATTCTAATTAAAATGTTGTAATTATCATTACTAATTGCTTAAATATTGTAATACTGCTTGGCAAAGGCCTCCATCATTGATCTCAAGTTATCGCTGCAATTGATGTTATTGGCGCTTGCTTAAATGTGGGTTGCTCGAAAATCGCAAACCCGAGCTATACAACAAAAAATGCGAAACACACTTGCCGGATATCGGGCTTCATCCATGTTTAAAACAAATTCCGTGCAACTGAACGTATTTCATTGTGATTGGTTTAACTCTTCATCGGAGTGCCTCAACGAAAATCGCGCAATAGAAAACCGGATCAGAAGGCTAAGCATTACGAGAAACTAAGGCTCTCCATTGTGACATCTCTAGTTATAATAATATAATATCTCAATGGTCGGATATCGGGCCATTCTAAATGTGTAACAGCTTCCTACGCGATCCCTTCACTGCGTCTACTTATCAACCAGCCGAAGGACGGGGGACGAATGCAAACTAAGCGAGAATGCTAAAAATAGTCAACCTGCCCAACTGGATTGGGCTGGCAAATAGGGACTATTACAATTATTATGAAGTTAATAAGATTCTTGAGTCGCCGCTGCGTAAGCACGATTTACATACATACTTAAAGTCACGACTATTACCCCTAAAAGGGTAGTCAAAGACTAGGCAATGAGGACTACAAAAGCAGTCCTCTCTTCTCTACCATACTCCAAGTGACAACTGCACAGCATAATGTGCTTGTTTTAAGTCCGGCTGGCTAGCTATCACCTATTTATATATTATAATTTTTTTTTGGCGTTTTATTTATGTTACTCGCATTGTTGTGTTTCGACAGTAACAGACAGTAGAGATACGATACTCAGTTATAAATGACTCTTTTATCATTCTTATTACATCATAATTGGTCTAGAGCACTACTAAGAACCACTTTTTGTACTAAGATTATGAATTTTCAATGGAATTTTGTCAAATCAATTCTGTTAGAAGCTATATAAGTATTTGTATTATGCCTCAGGTCAATTTGCGCTATGCTTAGCTGCGCCGGCGCCGACGCGACATCGATCTGCATAATGGGCGGCGGTCAATATAATTGCGGTCCCATAGCACCTATAATGTATTCACCTGCAATGCTCTGTAGATAAGTTCATTGTGCATATTTGACTATCACAATATTGAAAATACAATATCATTTATAAATATCAATACATATTTGTCTTGTTTATAACATATCTCATACAATATTATGTATAAATATTGGTATTACACACGGGGTGAAAAAATAGTCTTAACGAAGCCGAATGACTTCATATCGTGATTACTAAGATTTCTGTATCGCACTATACTTGGGAACCGTCTGGTTACGGAGACTTTATTCAAAGTCACATTTCTTTACGTTTTTAAAGAAAAATTTTTTTAAAGAGATTACCTACTAATCTTTATTAAAAAGGAAGACCCATCCGCCCCTTTCTTTTTTCCATTCTTTCCTTGCTCGTCCTGCAGGAAATAGATGTTTTATAATATCTAGGAATAAAAGTGGTTTCCCAGACATTATTTCTGCTCAACGTTACTTGTTTTGATGAACATTATGCGTACATTACGTTTCGTAATTCTAGTTTGCCTAGCTTGCAACCACCATCGTATGTGTACTTTAAGTCTATCTAACTACAACTTTAGAGTCTAGCTAGACAATAAATAGTCTAGACAACGTTTCCTTATTACACACATTTAAATCTTTATGCTAATTTCATTGTTTTATATGACTTGCGGTTATTATTCTGCTTTTAATAATATACGAGTTTATTAATAATGTGCCTCTACGAGTATTAGCCATCTTGTACCTTTAAGCGTCAATTTAGTTCGACTGCAATGACATAAGAATTTTGCAGGATATTTTATTTTATACAAGCGGCCGCTCGCGGTTTCACCCGCGTGGTTCCCGTTCCCGTGGGAATATCGAGATAAAAAGTATCCTATATGTTATTCCAGGTTATAAACTATCTGTATGCCGAATTTCATCCAAATCCATTCAGTAGTTTTTACGTGAAAGAGTAACAAATATCCATACATACAAACTTTCGCGTTTATGATATTAGTAGGATCCGTTGCTGCAGGTACTACCATAATGACGAATTACGAATAGAGAGAGGGTAAGCGTTTGCCACTTGTCTAAGTCCGGTTCTTATGCTTCTATAATTTCACTGGATCTAGTAGGTATTCTTCAAGTCGGAACTTCGGTCACCCACCCCCCAAAGGTAACGTCAAGAGTACCTTACCTTCGAGTATGTACGGAGAACGTATGAGAAGAAGTGAAGCAAGGATGTTTGTGGATTCAGGATCGTAGCAAAGGAAAAGCTGTCTCTGTCTACCCTTCAGGGAAGCGGGCGTATTGTGTGTATGTATGTATCCTATGAGCGTTTGTCATTTGTCAAGGGGGGGGGGGGGGGGTGAAGCTTCAGGGGCTCTACCATAGAAATAGAATAAAAACTAAATAGAAGGAGTCCAAATGAGACTCGTATAATCGTCCTATTTTTTCAAATAGGCCATAAAAATTTAAAGAATAGAGGTAAAATAAGTTGCCAAAAATGTCACATGTCTAGCGAAAAAAAGTTGACTGGTAAAGTATTACACAACCCTTTTGAAAATGTATTGTCATCTCATGTCTTTTCTTTCTTTACAGGTGACATTTTAGTTTGATCATGTTATACTTTATCAGACGGATAAGTTTTATCTGAGGATTGAAAAATCAGCCCTTATCCAAATGTAATTCGAATTGGGACCACACGGAGTGCCCACTCAAATGTCATAGCACTCCTTCTATGCTTTAGTTATTATTCTGAGGGTACTACTGTCTATCAGTATTGACTTTGAACTTTGACAGTGCTTTGAATAGGCCTGCAGGACAAAATCGGCAGCGCGCGCGTGTTATACAATGGTAACTTTTCTCTATACTTATGCCTTAATTATTGTTAAGGTAACCTGATTAATTATACTCACTTGCTAATACGTTAGTTAGGACTTAGGCTCATGCCTTATTGTTATCGTTTTAATGCTAAACACCTGTCTTTAGCAATGCACATATTAAAACATTCCGTGTGTGTGAGTCCGTTTTCATAATGTAAAACATCATTGTCTCATAGCAAAACCACAGAACAGTATTAAAAACATTTCCCATCATATTTTTTTATTGTGTAATAAGAGCCGTGTGGTATCGGCTCACTAATACTAATCTATACTTATATACTAATATTATAAATAGGAAAGATTTGATTGTTTGTTTATTTGCATTAAATAGGCTCCGAAACTACTAGACCGATTTGAAAAATTCTTTCACCATTCGTCACCGGGTACGGGTTCCACGCGGACGAAGTCGCGAGCGATGCGCTATTACCAACTCCTGTCTTCCCTTGGGTGTCGTAAAAGGCGACAAAGGACTAAAAATGCTCATACATCCAACAACATTTTTTTGGGGGTTAAAGTTACTCGCATCCGTAGGTTTACCCTTAAGACCCTACACGTCACCCCTGGGTGGTGCTAAATGAGTGACACTGATTGAGTGGTAGAGCCACGCTGAGTTGCAGCACGCATTGGGCCGGCTCCGCCCGGCGTAATACCGCCCTCACACGAATATCCGGCGTGAAATAATGGCACTTGATGCTGTTGTGTTTCGTAAGACCAGTGAGGGTTCCGGAGGCCCATCTCCCCTCCCTCTCACAATTCCTATTCCTTCCTTAACCCTATTCCTTCCTTAAAGTACGGCAACGCGCCTGTTTTTGCGAGCGTCCATGGGCGGCGGTGATTACTCTCCATCAGGTGACCCGCCTGCTCGTTTGCCTCCTTCTTTTATATAAAAAAAGTATAAAGCGGCGATGGGCTCACCACCTATCACGCTGAGCACATGTGCAGTTGTAATTTGGTAAAACGTGGACTATGGCAGTGGACAGCTTCTGCGGTCCTCATTGCCTAGTTTCTGACTAACCCCTTCGGGGATAAAAGTCGTGATTCTATGTATGTATATCATTTATTAAACTTTGCCGATAACACTGATATTAAGGATACACAGGTAATTTACATATGAAAAGGCTCTTTCATTAAATTCATTAGTCTTATTTGAAGTACCAGCCAATTACCACCCCGAAAGTGACAACAAAGAAAACTACTATTTACGCTCTTTCCTGTCTTTCTTATGTCTTTAGTCGGTGGGCGTAAGAGACACAGATACATGTATATAATTATTGGTTAAACAGATCTTGTTATCTGAACTGACTAACCCTTTGGGAAAATAGTGGTGAATCCAAAGGTGGCTCTGAAAGTGGCTCAGCTGAAACGGGATTTGAAAGGTCACGTATGCCGCGTCGCGTAGCGGTGAAAGAATACTACCCTCTTCCTTCCCTTTGGTGTCGTAAAAAGTGACTAACGGACTAAAGACTGCACATACTTCAACAGCATAGTGCAGCGTCACGCTGAGCAGACGTGCAGTCGATATTTGGTGAAAAGCGAACTATGGTAGAGGACGTTTGCTGTGCTCATTGGCTAAGTCTCTGACTAACCCTTCGGGGATAATAGTCTTGATTATATGTAGGTATATGTATATATGTATACGTATGCCGCATGCCAGTAGTGTCATATGCCAAGTTTGCCACCGGCTGAAGGGCAAACACAACACGATGATGCCACGGCATCGGCAGACCAAGAGGGATATGGCAGGACGAACTTTATGTATTTCAGCAAAATTGGACACATTTACCTCAGGACCGCGATCAGTAGAAGAAATGGAAGGAGGGCTTTGCCCAGCTGTGGGACAGTGAGGCTAATTTAATACTAACTTCTGAGTGGTAGAGCCACGTTGCGTTGCAACACGCATTGGGCCGGCTCGCCCGGCGTAATATCACCCTCTCTAATATCCGGCGTGAAGTAATAGCAATTGGTGCTGTTGTGTTTCGTCCGGCCAGTGAGGGTTCCGGAGGTCTATTCCCCCCCCCCCCCTCACAATTCCTATTCCCTCCTAAACCTATTCCTTGCTTAAAGGCCGGCAACGCATCTGCGATTCCTCTGGTGTTGCGGGTGTCCTTGGGCGGCGGAGATTACTCCCCATCAGGTGACCCGCCTGCTCGTTTGCCTCCTTCTATTATAAAAACTAATAATAATAATAATTAGTAGGTGACGATACCAATTTTATAGAAGGTTTAAACTACGTAGGTACCTAGATTAATTTATTTACTTTAATAAAAAAACGGACATAAAATGGAAGTCTGGTCGGACAGTGAATACTGTTTATTACAGGTTTTGCTAAAAACTTAATTTTATAGATTTTCTGTTAACACTCATTTTGTTGTAATGTTTTTGATTATAATTATTTATTAACCGTTTCGCGTATCGGTGAAAGAATGCTACCACCCCCTCTCTTCCCTTGGGTGTCGTAAAAGACGACTAACGGATAAAAGACAGCACAAACATCCAACAGCATAGAGCGGCGATGGGCTCACCGCCTGTCACGCTGAGCACATGTGGAGTCGCTATTTGGTGAAAAGTGGACTATGGTAGAGGGCTGCTAGCTTTTATGTATGTACATTTATTAAATTTTGCCGATAAAACTGATTTTAAGGATACACAGGTAACTTATTCATTAAATTCATTAGTGTTACTCGAAGGACCAGCCAATTATCACCCCGAAAGTGACAACAAAGAAAACTACTATTTACGCTCTTCCCTGTCTTTCTTAAGTCTTTAGTCGGCGGGCGAAAGAGACACAGATACATGTATATAATTATTGGTTAAACAGATCTTGTTATCTCAACAATATGTTTTAAAAGGCGCTTTAAGTCTCAACCCACTTATTAACTTTTCAGGATGGACGCATATATGACAAGGCCACCACTCCTTCAAAGTGATGGACAGACAAATTAAAGAAATTATATGTTACTCCTAATATGGTGGAGCTCATAGTCGCGGTGGCTGGCTGTTGCGATCGTGAAAGATAAGCAACTCTCGCAATGTGACTAATTTAAAATGTCTCCAGCTTATGCCGTTGGTCACGTTGTGGCGGCCATTATGGTGTGTAACGGCCTAATCTCACAATGGCGACAATGGATTGTATACAAAACAATTTGTAGATCAATTATGTAAGTAGTCCTAACAAAAAGAGCCGTGAGGTATATAGTGGCTCTCTAAAAGGATACTACCCTCTTTTGCCATTGGTGTTGTATAAGGCGCCTAACCGACTTAATATTGCACATAGGTACAATCAACATTATAGATCGGCGATGGGCTCGCCACCTATCACGCTGAGCACATGTGCAGTTGTCATTTGGTGAAACGTGGGATATGACAGCCCAACATAAATAAATAACAATCTTAGGGCAATAAAAAAAATGTGGGTTCAAGATTTTACAGGTGAGAAAAGAACCCTAAATATACAAAATGGCAATAGCATAAGCTTAAGTTTCCTTATAAATGATGTGCTATTCCTTTTCCTCTTATAATAGCCTTATTAAAAACATTAATAAATAATTAACCATTTTTGTATCACAAAACAGCCTAAATTCAAGGGCGCGTTGATAATATAACACAATGCGTACCACATTTTGCCATGCATTTGAATTCCCACACCGTTTTCACTACAAGCAAATATTCAGTAACAACGTAAAATAAATTATAAACTTATAGTAGAGGATCCGAGTATACAACGACCTTCACCGGGCCGGTTAATGGATGAAAAGTATTTTATATCAAATTTAATGTGTTTAAAAATATATTGCGAGTGGGTTGGCTGAAAAATTTCAGTCCAGTATACTTATGATTAATTAGATATTTAAATTTTTTTTTTAAACATTGCACTGGTGAATGAGAATGAGAATGAGAATGAGAATATTATTTATTTGTGAAACATAGGTATTACATTGATGTCATAAGTATATAAGTCTCACTACATTTCCACCTTAGTTAAGGTATACAAATACAAGTTTAAAAAAACTGCAGTCTAAAACAATGTATTGTAGTCTAAAAGTATTAGTAATAAATTAATAATAAATGTCAAAATAATAGATGTCAAAATAACGCAAAATGTCATTATTAACATAAATGTCAAAATTAAGCAAAATGTCATTATTATCAATATAAATAACCACAAAAAATAAAGTAAGAAAAATAAAATAAAAAAAAACATGTCTAGATATCAAAATTAAGCAAAATGTCATTATTATCAATATTAAATAACTACAAAAAAAATTAAGTAAGAAAAATAAAATAAGAAAAACATGTCTAAATTATTTCAAGGATTTGTCAGCTAAAAATTGGTTTGGATAATAGATAAATTACATACGTACCAATCGAAAGTATGAAGCCTATAGAATATGCAAACGTTTGGTTGACTATTTCCTGACTATTTCCTGTCATAACATTGGGTAGGCAGGTGTAAACAGGTAAGTCAATATTAGTAATTTGCAACCTAATATATTATAAAGGTTATATAGAATTTATGTTTATAAATAATCTCATTACAAATACACACACACCAAACCAGTGCAATGTTAATTTTTTTTTTTTTATATTAAATTAATCAATAAAGCTGTACCTTTATTGATTAATTTAATGAGTGAAATTTTTCAGCCAACCCACTCGCGATATAATTTTTAACTTATTAAATTTGATGTAAAAAACATTTCATCCATTAACCGGCCCGGTGAAGGTCGTTCTATACTCGGATCTTAGATGTCATTAAAATAGTTGACGCTGTCACTTTAATTTTTGGCTAAGCTTTTACGAAAATGTAAATCACTATCCATAATACTTATAACAGTATCATACATGGGCAAGCAGCTTTATAAAATACTTTGCTTAGCTGGTACAAATTTTACTCCCTTGTTGCTGGCCATAACAAAACACTTATAAGAAGAAAAAGCTAACAATAAATCCACTATAAGGTGCGGGTAGTAGTAATAAGTTATTGTTCTTATTATTTGTGCCCAAACGCCGGTTTATAAGAGATAATACGGCTATTAAAAAGCTATTAATTTTGGCAATGTAAGCCATTATAAGAATTATTTTTGTTAGTTGGGAGTGGAGTACTTCTGCGGTCCCCATTGCCTAGTCTCTGACTAACCCTTTGAGGATAATAGTCGTGATTCTATGTATGTCATCATCATCATCAGCCTATAAACGTCCCACTGCTGGACACAGGCCTCCCACGTGGACAATAGCACGTGGGGATATTGGGCCATAACCCACCACGCTGGCCCAATGCGGGTTGGTGGGTTTTAACGACTGTCATCTTGCGACAACAACCAGAACCAACGGCTTACGTGCCTTCCGAAGCATGGAGGAGCTCTAGATGTTTTAAATTTGGTCACCCATCCAGCGACCCGCCACTGGGAAAGTTGCTTAGCGGGAAAAATCGCAAGCTGATCGCACTAGCTGCTGCGCCATCGAGCTCGTACGAAAATCTAAAAAGTCATCAACAAATTAAAAATAAAAACCATCAGAGCTAATTAAATTAGTTAACTTAGAATTAAGCGTCTTGTATATCCAACAGCAGTGTAAGAACAGAGCTGATACTGCAATTATGACGCTTATGTCGAAGGCATAAAGTGCTGTTTTAAAACTTCTCATCACTTATACAAATCGACCATTAAATTTAATCGGATTCTTCGGACTTGCAATAGGCATGGATCCAGTCGCCAGTTTTTCTCCATTCAGTCACACAAAGGACTTATTGCGAAGTTCGAGGAAACGAACTTTAGCGACGATCCCTGCTTCCTCGAAAAAGATTTTTACCGCCTTTCTGATCTAGTGATGGTTTAGTTTCGTTTTGGTACCTTCACATTTCGTCACCCAAGTTTATAAGATTTTTTTACAAGTTTGCAAACTGCAGTTCCCACTGGCAATAATTTTAATATTTCAGTCTATGTTACCAGTAAACTTAGCATTTTTTATTCAAAATACGTATAAAAACAATACTCGTTCTTTGTTGTCGGTGACTTACCTTCGTGATTGAAATTTTCATAAGTTCATGGGTGCCGAAACGAAACTTAACTGTTCTAGGGTTAGTGGCTAAGCTCCCCGCTCGATTCCCAGCGGGGAGTAAAGCTTTGTGTACATGGTTTGGTTATTGGCAGGGCTTCTTTAGGTCCGCCTGACTAGCTACCAAACTTAAACCTGGCGCCATAATAACAAAGTTAATGGCATTGTTGTGTTCCGACAGTTCAGATATAATAATAACCAGTTCCTCAGTGGTTGAGGATTCCTGGTGAAGCAACTTCCACCTACGGCCTTATAGTCACTTAGGTACCATCAGATGAGATGAAGGCAAAGCATTTACTCCCTTAGTTTTTTTTACATTGGATGAATAAAAAACGTTTTTAATGGAGAGATATTTTTAATTTTTAATTACTGAAGTACGAATATTTGTATTTACTAACGTATAGAAGAGGATCCGAGTATACAACAACCTTCACCGGGCCGGTTAATGGATAAAAAGTATTTTATATCAAATTTAATATGTTAAAAAATATATCGCGAGTGGGTTGGCTAAAAATTTCAGTCCAGTACCATTAATGATTAATTTAATATTAAAAAAAATATTTTTTTTACATGGCACTGGTTTGGTGTGTGTGTGTTTGTAATGAGCTTATCTTTATATAAACATAAATTTTATTTATTTAACCAGACGGTTGCAAATTACTAATATTGACTTGCCTGTTGACACCTGCCTACCCAATGTCATGACAGGAAAAAAATAGTCAACCTAACGTTTGCATATTATAGAGGCTTCATACTTTCGATTGGTACCTATGTAATTTATCTATTATCAAAACAAGTGCAAATACTAAAAAAAATATTTTTATTATTTAATTAATCATATACTGGACTGAAATTTTTCAGCCAACCCACTCGCAATATATTTTTTAACACATTAAATTTGATATAAAATACTTTTCATCCATTAACTGTTCGGTGAAGGTCGTTGTATATACTCGGATCTTCTACTATTAGGTTCACCATTTTTTTCCCGTCATAACATTGGGTAGGCAGGTGTAAACAGGTAAGTCACTATTAGTAATTTGCAACTGTCTGGTTAAATAAATAAAATTTATGTTTATGTTAAGATAATCTCATTACAAACACATACACACCAAACCAGTGCAATATAAAAAAAAAAAATCGTTAAAGGTCCACTCGCGATATAAGTTTTAACATATAAAATTTGATATAAAATACTTTTCATCCAAGTACCGGCCCGGTGAAGGTCGTTCTATACTCGGATCTTAGACTAGTAGGTTTATAATTCAATTTTACTAACACAATAATGGGCAATGCCCGAAATAAATTATATTAATTTAGTTTATTTTAATATCCGTCATATTATATCAGTAAATAGAATCAGTCAGTACCCATCGAGATCTCCTCTTAAAAGATCTCGGCTGTCAGAAAAAAAGACACAATAAAAATTCCAATGTTCGATCTCTTTTTAAAAGTGAACACGGCCGACAAGAGAAACCGACTCCGGAAAAACTCCAGAGCCTTGAAAAACCTCTCCTTAACGTAGCCAAAGGATACCGGTTCGTAATAGGCACCCCAAGTTTCATTCAAGCTCTATATTGCGTGGCGTCTGGTTTTGTTTCCAACGGTACCGATAATCGTGTTCTGTGGTCGTGTCGTGATGACGTATTCGTTAAAAAACTGCCCAGCTCGTGTCGCGATCTGCTTCTCTTTATGGTGCGTTACGACAAATACAAACCATTTGTTTTATTTTGCTTTGGCTGGTGGTAGCGGCTGATTATTATAAGAATACTATGTAACGTCCCCTCTTTACCCTTGGGTGTCGTAAAAGGCGACTAACGGACTAAAGACTGAACAAACATCCAGCAGCTACAGCGGCGAAGGGCTCATTACATATCTCGCTGAGCTCATGGCACTTGTACATACATACATACATATATATAATATATATAATCACGACTGTTATCCCCTAAGGGTTAGTCAGAGACTAGGCAATGAGGACAGTATAAGCAGTCCTCTGCCATAGTTCACTTTTCACCAAGCTCAGCATGCTCAGCGTGGTGGTGAGCTCAGCTGTACTTTCGTACGAGCTTTGGGCCATTATTGACGTCACATTAATACTAACATAACATAACTATCTTTTTTTTATAATATCATTGATGGCAGTGGACTACTTTTGCGTTCTTCATTGCCTAGTCTCTGTCTAAGGGTAGTAATCTTTTAGTCAGCCAATATACCAGCTCTGAGTCGATATACACGACACTGCGAAACGTAACATAACAAAGAAAAAGAAGTAAGTTCGCAACAATTTTCACCTAGTTGCAGTCGCTGGGTGCAATTACAGGAGGCATGTACAGTTACTCCTCCGTACATGGACATTCGGGTGGCATGCGCCGGTGACGCGCCGCGACGCGACGTACGACATAGCCCGACCGACCGGCCGCAGCGTTCCGGAGGCTCGACGCTGTTACCACACAATAGATAAGTGCAGAAGGCCGATTTCGACCGTCTTAAATCGAATTATTATAATTAGTAAATTACGGAATATTCGTATTCGGTGGTTCATGACGAGAACAATGACAGCCGCAAGTAATTTTTCCTAAAAAAAATGTTTAAGTAAGTTTAGTAATACTTTTATTACGATTGGCATTTGGTGGGATATTGTAGGCTCCTATTCAATACTAGATAGCGTCCCGCTCGCAACTTCGTCCGCGAAGCCAGCAACCCATGAACAATTTCCAAAAATTGTCTTGTGTAGGTACAAACCTTGTACTGACAAATTGTA
Organism: Scoparia ambigualis; assembly: GCA_963921215.1. Taxonomy (NCBI): domain Eukaryota; kingdom Metazoa; phylum Arthropoda; class Insecta; order Lepidoptera; family Crambidae; genus Scoparia; species Scoparia ambigualis. The sequence goes on along the minus strand of OY992502.1, from coordinate 54,468,222 downwards.
AACACAAGATAAAAAGCATCAACTAAATCGGTGCAATCGTTCTGAAGTGATGCGCGAACAAACGTTCGTAGTAACTGATTACCTGTTTGGCTTTTTGGATTTGGCTGATACTTTTTCATTGTGTTTGTAATTTGTTAGGATAACGTTTGTGTGAAAGAAAATGCTTAAAAAAGTATGCTAATTTGTAAAAAATTGGATTAAAAAATCTTCATTTAAAGTGTTTGAGTGAGTGATATAGAAGACAGCAAAGAGGATTTAAGTGATGAAAACAGTTGGAAGATATTTAAAAATAATAATATAAAAAAAACATTGACAGAATTGACTTTAGAATTTACAGCTTGACGTTATTGTTCAGTTTCTTTCATTGTTTTATCCTCAGAACAATAACTAAAGCAGTTTTATCTTACTTCATACATGAATTTTAACCAAAAGTTGTTCACGACATTCATTGATTGTTAGACGGTACGGAGTTCGCCGGGACAGCTCGTTTATATTAATAAATATCAATTGCCGAAATGTTTGTATACGCATCACTTCAGAACGGATGCACCTACTTGGCTAATTGTTTTTTTGTTATGTTTATAATTATTATTATTGTCAGGGCAAGGTTTGTATGAAAGTATGGGTCCACGCGGACGTAGTCGCAAGGTTGGCCGCTAGTTATTTAAAAAGATTTGCCAACATACATTCGTTCCTATGTTGAACTTTTGTTTTTTTAATTTCAGAGAGTACCTGTGTCTCTGTCTAGTCTGTTTGACATGTGCATGAAGCCGACCTTCTGTACTTATCTACTCCGTGCAATAACGTTACTTTTTACATCCTTGTCTATCATTATCGAGGGGACTGCGTTATTCCTGCTAATAAGCCACTGATGACATTCTCCAATATTGAAATGTCTTAACATTATGGTATGTAGGAATTTCCTGAGCGGTTTTTTGGCTCGGTAGCGCAAGGGCGGGCGGTAAAAGACAAAAAGCTACTCGTCATGCCGGGTCTCAGGATATGTGATCGAATTATTTTGAGACCTTTGATTTGGAAGGCTTGTTAAGCTGTTGGTAAAGGTTGTAGCCGTAAAATAACATTCTTTGACACCCAGCAAGATGTCCAGTTTAGTGGTCTATCGTCCACTCTTCCCATTGTCTATGAGCTAAGAACTTACCAGCCCCCCTAGACAAATGGCAAACGCTCACGCCTTGTCTATTTATACATTTTCGAGTTTATGAGATCTCTCCATCCGTCTGGTTGTCTGGAAGAAATCGCTTCATAGTGATAAGACCGTCAAATTGTGACTATGTATGGTACTTACCTATTTTCATGAATTGTATTTTTTTAAGTGACTCGTCAAGTGACTACATCCTGCCTGATAGTAAGCAGCCGATCCTGTCCAAAATTACGAGAGCGCTCCTTACCGTGAAACAAGCACGGTAACAAGCGCACCCATTCATGACGGCCTGCATAAATGCCGTTTCACGCCCCGCTTAAAAGCCCCGGGCTATAGGAGCTGGGATACACATGCGCCGGCAAAGAATTCCAACCAAAGCCGAATAGTCTTACATAGGAACGACTTGCCAAATTTTTGGCACGAGTGCTGATAGTCTACACAGTATGATGGTAGTTCCTAAGACCAGCACTTGTAGTCCGGGAGAGGAAAGGAGAGGGCGGGCTAAGTTCAAAAAGTTTTTCAGAACACTCCGTAGTAGTTCCGATAGAAGACACTGAGAGAAGCAATGTTTCTACGCAGCTGGAGGTCCTTAAGAGAGCCTGTAACCTCAGCATCTCCAATAATGCGCACCGCTCGCCTGTGCAGTCTATCAAGTGCATCGAGGAGGTATTTAGCGGAGCCGTCCCATAAATGGGAACATACTCCATACTCGATCGCACCTGATTCTTGTACCTGAGTGAAAAACCGCCTCACCTTATTGAGAATACCCAACTTACGGGAGGCAGTTAAAATAACACTCTCGATGTAGCATTTTGGATTCAGTTCCTGACCGATGTCCATGCCAACAATGCTGAGGTCCACTGAAATGGGTAACGGAGTGTTCTGAAGAGAGGGAGAAATAAGAAAGGTTACTTTGGAAGAGAAAGCGCAAACCAGGGTTTTTCTGGCATTAAACTCGAACAGGTTTTCAAATCTCCACTTAGAGACACGATCGAGAGCCAGGATCAGTTTGGCAACCAGTTAATTTATGTTATGTAAACTGTTGTTGCAATAATAGTATTATCTATCTACACTTCTACACATGTGTACTGTGCCAATTGCTATTAAAAAGTACAGCACAGCGCGCGGATTGTACGACGAATTACTAATTATGTTATTATTTATACAATTTAAACGCAAATTTTGTTGCGAACAAATTACAAAATGAAAAAAACAGTGTCGACACTGTCTTTTTCAATTTCCTTTCCAAAAAAAAATTCTGCTCTTGGAAATTTTTGGACACTGTCTTTTTCAATTTAGAATTACGAATAGAGGGCGAGCATTTGCTTCTTGTCTAGAGGGGAGCAGTAGTACTATCGCGCTTTACCAGTCTAAAGGTCAAAATCCCTTGCACACCAGGTGACACACAGGGTGACGGTGATAAATAGTAATTAAGCGCAGAGCCTTAGAACACTTAGAACCTTAAGTCTTAAACCCTGTAATTATACATCGAGATTTTTCATTGGTTTTGGAGCCGAAAACGTTATAATACAAAAAAAGAATTGTACCTATTTATGAAATAATAATTGCTTTACGAGCAAAGAAAAAAAAGTTGTAAAAGTGACTTTTTGTCGAAAACACGTAGTAACGTTCTCCTTATCAACTATACCGTAACCCCTATCAACTTTCCCGGCCGGCCGCCTGCGCCGGCGGCGGGGCGGGGGGTAGGCAGAGCGTTTGAAGCGCCTCGGTCATTGACTTTCTTAAGATCGTCCGGTACTAAGGGTTCGTACACTTTTTATCGATATTTTTTCTATGTTTTTTATGCTCATATTTTTAGTTTTACAAGCTAAATAGCTTCTACTGATGATAAACATGAACAGGGTTTCGGCTCCAAAACCAATGAAAAATCTCGGTGTATATACTAGGTCTAGTTACCCTTCAAACCGGAACGCAGCAATCTAAAACAATACTGCTTGGTGGCAGAAATAGTTAAAACAATAAACAATTATCGCGAAGTTTAACTTCCTGTACATACATACATATTATAATCACGACTATTACCCCCGAAGGGTTGGTCAGAAGTCAGAGACTATGGAAAGGGGAACGCAAAAGCAGTGCACTGAAACAGTCCACGTTTCACCAAATAACGAGTGCACATGTGTTTAGATTGACAGGTGGTGAGCCCATCGCCGCTCTATGCAGATACATGTGCAGTCAAAAGTCAAAGTTAAAGTCAAATTATTTATTCAATGTAAACCTTTACAGGCACTTATTGACGTCAATACTAATCTAAAAAACAGTTAACTAACTTGTAGTTAAGACTTAACAACTAATCTAACTAAGTAGTCTACTCTACCTACCTAAGTAATCTACCACTAGTTCGGATTTTGGGAGAGCCTTCGACTGAGAAAAAGCTGGCAAGAAACTCGGGAGGCCTTTCTTTTTTCTCCCTATATGCAAAAGTGCAGTCTTTAGTCCGTTAGTCGCCTTTGACGACTCCCAATGGAAGAGATGGGGCGGTAGTATTATTTTAATGAGCCTTCAAGACAGCACATAAGTTGTCTTGTTGTCATCATTACAAACGCTGTTTTGAGTGTTTTAATCTATGCGACCGCCTGCTGCGTCCAATCGGATGTTGTCTGGAGATTAGCGATTCCGTAACGTGAAACGTTTTGATTTATTTATTGCTGCCTTTTTGTCTAATCAAGATTTACGTGCTGTTTCTCATAATACGTATTATGTAGTGTTGAGTATCTTTTAGGTTTTAAGGTTTTATCTGAGAGTTAAAAATGGTCAAACGTCCTATATCCTAGCCACGGAATAGATAAAGAAGGTTTAACTATTCAAGTCCTAGCCAAGTGACTATGAACGACATATGAATTAGATTGATAAATGTATTGGATTTGACGTTTTTAACGCTTGTCATTTAGCAAACGCTAAATTGGTAATTTTAAACTTTATAGAACTAATTTATGAAACAATATTCTTTATTTAGTTATTTTTTATTCAAATATACTGGTAGCGATTGACTATAATTTGCTTTCGCCGAGTAACTGTACACTTGTCTACCTATTGACAAGCGCTAACGAATAGACAGGGAGCGTTTGCCATTTGTAAATGGGTCTGGTCAGTAGAGTACAGGTTTTATTGACAATTTCGTTCAATTCCCATATCGGGCAAAGCTCGTTGGTCCGAGGGGCAAAGTGTGTTTTCGTATATTTCGATCAATACCATTCTGTAATGATTGTCATTGATTTCGATGCATAACTCGCATCCTGTCAAGCGGGGTGATTAAAAAAATACTGGTCACCAAAATGTCATTGCTGACACAAATCCGTTCTATGCATTATCAATCATGCAAAACACGCAAGAAAGATCATTGTTGCAGGACATTTCTTGTAGAATGTTGAGCGTACTTTAGATCTATATCCGTGTTTGCGCCGAACGTCTGTGGCACAGTATAAATATAATGTGTCTGTGGACGATTTGTTAGCCATAGGTCCAATACGCAGTTCGTCAAAATTGAATTTCAACGCTCATTTTGTCCGACTCGTATATAGTCCAACAGGCATTTCGTCCAACATCTATTTGTCCAACAAGTATTTAGTCCAATATACATTTTGCCCAACAAGTATTTCGTCTAAAAGGCATTTTGTCCAACATGTACTACGTCAACACGTATTTGGTTCAACACGAATTTATTTGACTGTGCCTAACGCTGTGACTATGAACCACTGGTTTTGTTATTTTACATCTACCTACCGTACATTGTCTACGTTTCTCAAAAAAAGTTTTATTGTTCTCATGGTAAGCGAACTGTAATTTTTTTTTTTTTTTTTTTATAAAAGAGGGAGGCAAACGAGCAGGCGGGTCACCTGATGGAGAGTAATCACCGCCGCCCATGGACACCCGCAAAACCAAGGGAATCGCAGACGCGTTGCCGGCCTTTAAGGGAGGAATAGGTTTAAGGAAGGAATAGGAATTGGGAGGAAGGGGGGAGGGTGAAGGGCCTCCGGTACCCTCACTGGTCGGACGAAACACAACAGCACCAAGTGCCATTATTTTACGCCGAATATTCGTGAGAGGGTGGTATTACGCCGGGCGAGCCGGCCCGATTCGTGCTGCAACGCAGCGTGGCTCTACCACTCAGTCAGTGTCACTCATTTAGCACCACCCAGGGATCACGTGTAGGGTCTCAAGGGTAAACCTACGGACGCGAGCAACTTTGACCCCCAAAATTTTGTTCTTAATAAGAATAAACATATTAAACCTTATACCTAAACCTAAAATTGAACCCCGGACCTCCGGTTATGGGCCGTGCACTCTTACCACTACGCCACCGAGGCGTCCAATAAGAATACATTTTTAATGGCGTCTCCAAATGGAAGTAATTACTTAGTTGCATGACTCTGATAGCTTTGGCCGGTGACAGATGTGAGAGTATTTATAAAGATTAGAAAGTGGTGTGTGGAATCAGATCAATGTGTAGTACCATTCCGGTGTTTAAGTGTGTGTAACTATCATTCGTTTAGCTTTAGACTATATAACACGTATGTAGTCATATCTATATAAAAAAAACAATTGCCACGCTTGTATGTTCGCGCCGCATTACTTCAGAGGGGCTGCACCTACACACCAGTACAATTAGGGAAACATAAAAAAGGTCGATTTATTCAACGAATTTATTTTCTATAATATTTTGCTGTTACAAAATAATCACATAGCCTCAAAATCATTAAAATGAAACCAAATTAAAATACACATAATCTGTTTTTTTTTAAATAAACCAAAATTACGAAAATTTGCAATATTAGGCAATTTGAGTATGAGATTTTAATTGTCATTTATTTTTCAAAACACAAAATGATTGAAATCAATACCGAGTATTGCCTCCGCGGGCTCTTAGTAGAGCTTGTATGCGACTTCCCATGCTCTGAATGAGGCTGTCCCACTCTTCCAATAATGCCACTTTTAGCTCTTCATGATTTCTGGGAGCTGGATTTCGCTGTCGCTGATTATATTAATATTATTATGAAATTTTGGCCTATAAATGGGGCAAAAGTGATGCCTTTTGCCATGCCATATGGTTCTAAGATCTATGTTACATATCGATATGCAATGACAGATCCATTTTCAATATGCACTAACTCTGTGCGAGCTCCCAAACATATGCTACCCATACCATAACTGAGCCTCCACCATATGACACCGTTTCTGTGAAATTTGCCTGGTTGTACCGTTGTTGTGGTACCGTTCTCCACGACATCTCCACAACCTTTCCCTACCATCAATGAAATTTACGCAAAATCGGATCTTATCAGTGAATAAAACGCGACTCCACTCAGTTGTCCAATTTCGGTGCTCACGAGCGAACGCAAATCTTGCCACTCGCTGGAGTTTAGGTGCTTTTGCTAGCACATAAGACCTTAATCCAACTTTAGTTAGTCGTCTCCTAACTGTCCGTTGACTGACATTAACGTTTCGAACCTCAGCCAGTTTCGGGTCTAAACAGCAGTTTGTCGACGATTTCGCAATGTTTGCAAGGTGATAAAACGGTCATCAACGGCTCTTGTTGCCCGATTTCTGCCTTGTTCTCGCCCCCGCACGTAAGATCCCGTCTTCCTGTAGTGTTGAACAATACGATGAATCACCGATGTCGATATACGCAAAGCTCTGCTTACTGAAAGGTAGGTATGCCCCTCTTCGATCATAGTTACAGCCCTAGCCGCTGAAGTTGCTGGCAAATCACTCATTTCGTATCAGGATAGTGTATATAATTCAAAAATATACAGTGGAATGAGCCACAGCCACTATGCACTGCACCCAACAAACAACTTATCAGAAGCAATTCTAACGCTAAGTGTTAACAAATTCTTAAAGAGCCATAAAACCTGCCATAACACTTGTAATTGAGAAGTTTGCACTTAAGTTTATTTGTAGAGAGAACAACTTGGCAAGATACCTGAAAGTATTGAACAAAATCGACCTTTTTTATGTTCCCATATTTGTGCCGGTGTGTATGGGTTATTCTTTTTTGGTTGTTTTTGCAATTAAAAATACTTCCTACGAAGGTTCCAAAAAAGAAGAAGGTTCTCAATTTCTTTATATAAAAGTTTTATTGTAAACTCTTCGTTATTTTTTAAAACCTTTTGTAGGAAAACTTATGTAACTTTGTTGTCTGTTGATATATTTCTAACTACACGGTTAACTAATTCCGACCGCGTCTCGTCTCTTCTATTTTGGATTTTGACGGTGGCAGTGGCAATTTTTTTACTGGCCCCATCAATATTCCGAAGGTTAACTTGACGTTAGCTGAATATATCTGCACGAAAATATGGATGGACTCTAATACGATTATAATAATCCTATTATATGAATTCTACCCTCGTACAAGATCACGCCGGATGCCTTTAAATTGATTGATTATTTGTGTGATAATCATCTCGTTTAATTATAACTTTTATGGTAAGCATTACCGCCATTTAAGCCACCGGTTTCAGCTCTAAAGGTTACGGTTAAATTCCTAGCAAATATCATTTTATTATATTTTAAAAATCGAGGAGCTCGATGGCGCAGCGGCTAGCGAATTCGGCTTGCGATCTTGCTCGCTAAGCCTCTTTCTCAATGCTGGGTCACTGGATGGGTGACCAAATTAATAAAAAAACATCTCGAGCTCCTTCGTGCTTCGGAAGGCACGTTAAGCCGTTGGTCCCGGTTGTTGTCGTAAGATGACAGTCGTTAAAACCCACCAACCCGCATTAGGCCAGCGTGGTGGGTTATGGCCCAATATCCCCATGTGTGCTATTGTCCACGTGGGAGGCCTGTGCCCAGTAGTGGGACGCTAATAGGCTGATGATGATATTTTAAATTAAAACAACAATAGTTGAGTTAAGATGGAGGCTAAACGGTTATCTATATATTGTAAAAAATACAAATTTGAATCAATCGGAACTGTTACGTACAACATTCTTCGTTTCCATTAGTTTCAACTCATTATTTTTATCTCTAATGCCTTAATCTACACACGAATATCGCCGTAATCATTTCCGAACGACAAAAACGCTCGTTTCATGCTCAAATTTTTGTATTTCCAACAATTTATTAGCTTGTCTTTGGATTTTTGGATAACAATGTTTTTACGAGTGTCACCAATTAAGGCGCTTGCATATTAATTGCCAAGAAAGGAGTAAAGGCATTGAGTGAGTAGGTAGTGAAAAGCTTGCGGGGGCGTAGTATTAATTAATAAGCTTTTCTTTCTTTTTTTTTTCTTTAATAATATTGCATATTTTTAGTTTAGAATGTACACTTGCCAAAACATGTAAAATAAATACATCATGTGAATATCTATCCGTGCTCGCGCACCAGACAGTTCTCTCTAGAAAACAACTTTTACGTTCTCATTACTTTTTCATATTAAATCAAATTTTAAGTTTTATTCATAAATTGTTTCAACGTGGAACCCGCCAGTGCACCAACATGGCATAGACTCCACAGTAGTTTTAGTTTGAGGGCCTAGTGGTTGGTTGAATGCTCTAAGGCCTAGTGCGTGTTATATAAGTGGTAGAATTCATACAAATTGTGAAATGTTGAAAAAAAATCCAAGAACAGGCAGTGCTTTTCCGATTAAACTACCGTGGCCATATCATAAATGGTAGGATTCTGCCCACAATCAAATTAGATCCAACCTTTTTACTAGGATAAAATGTTTACTCGATAAAAACAACCAGTCTCAGAAATGCTCGAATTACTTTTTGTACTAGTTAAAATGTCGTCTTACGCTTACACCGAGGCGACCTCGGGTTATCCATCCCTCCTCCGCCACGGGGATGGCTCGGGGCCCCGAACGGCAAGCACCGAGTTATGGCGACCACCCTTATCCCTATTTCTGCCACCAAGCTGCTATTTTACAATGCTGCGTATCCGATTTGAAGGTTACTAGAATCTAGTATCCTAGATATCTAGTAACTAGATCTAGTGAAATTATAGGGCGTAGAAACGTAAGAACTGAGGCTTCAAGGTGCGTTGCGCGTAATGCCTTCTTTGGTGTCGCGGGCTGTCCATGGGATGCGGTAGCCGCGCATCATCACAAGGGCCCGTATGTAGGGTTACCATTTAGGAATTTTAAAAGTCCTGACAAAAAGCTTGACATTTCGATTAAAGTCCGGACTTTTTAGTCACAAAATGGAAACTTTACTTACTTTTTGATTTGTTTTTAGATAAATGAGAAGTTAATAAAGATTAAATGTAAAAATTAGACCAATATAGCGACATAATCGTATCGCGAAATGGGCAATGTGAGAAATAGTCCAAAAGCGACTTAGTCGTATCGCCAAATGGGCAATGTGAGATATAATGCAATAGCGACATAGTCGTATCGCGAAATGGGCAATGTGAGATATAGACCAAACGCTTATTTGAATGACACACTGCGTTATAGGCATACAGAGAGCAAAGGTTACTTAAAATGTAGTTTGTTATTTATATTTCAAAATCCGGACAAATTAAAGAGCCGGGCAAAAACCGGACTAAAGCCTACCCGTATGCTCATTTCCTGGCTTAGTAACATTAAAAAATGCATACGATCTCGCTAACGAAACTCCACATCGCGCCCCAAATACAAGAGGTAGTAGGTACTCATGTGCATGTGCCCCAACTACCTACTGACTGCCCAAACTCCTGACATAATAGGAATAAATAGAATATTTGAGGCGTCCGTTGATAGCCGAGCGGATAGATGCTCGGGTGCGAACGCGAGAAGTCGTGGTTCAACCCCCATAGCTCCGTTAGACTACTGACGTGAACCCACTCCGACACAGTCATTTAGATTAACAGGATGGGTTTACAGGACTATTATTAATGTGTTAAAAACACATTAATAATAATCTCTTTAAAAAATAGCAGAATTACGTTAACCAAAGTGATTATGGAAATGGTCCGTTCTAATGACAGATTTGAATCCATAATAATTCTGTATAACGCCGTAAATATATTGGTTGGTCCATTTAAAAGTATAATCCGTGTGGCGCCGCTGCGATACTGGCCACCGCAGAAGTTATGGCCTGTCACATTAATCATTACTACAAAACGACATTTCGCGGGAATTAGGCGGATTGATTCATCTCTTTTTGTGGATTTACTACTTACGTAATTCCGACCCACATATAACATATATTTTAGAGCCGTATGATATAGCCGCTCACAAACAGAATACCATCAACCCCTCTCTTCCCTTGGGTGTAAAAAAAGGCGACTAACGGACTAAAGACTGCACATACATCCAACTGCATAGAGCGGCGATGGGTTCACCATCTTTTTTATATAATATAAGGAGGCAAACGAGCAAGCAGGTCACCTGATGGAAAGTAATCACCGCCGCCCATGGACACCCGCAAAACCAGAGGAATCGCAGACGCGTTGCCGGCCTTTAAGGAAGGCATAGGCTCGTTTCTCGAAGATCTCTAAGTCGTAACGGTCCGGAAATACCGCCGCCGAGAGCTGGTTCCACAACACTTTAGTTCGAGGCAAGAAATTTCGTGATCTGCCATCTGTCACGCTAAGCACATGTGCGGCCGCTATTTGGTGAAAAGTGGACTATGGCAGAGGACTGCTTTTGCGGTCCTCATTGCCTAGTCACTGACTAATCCTTGGGGAATAATAGTCGTCATTATATGTATATACGTATAAGATACATATGAGCGAGCTAAAAGTAAAAGTCAGTTTGTATTCTTCGTGTGCGATACTGTGACCTCTACGCGCCGTCGCCGCTCACGGCTAACTCAATTTACTCGTTCACTTCCCGGTTGGGGTAAAACCAAAGTTAATATTATAGTAATTGCACTGTGCTATTGTACAATTGTTATGCTCACGTAATTAAGTACTTATTTATAAATGCGTCAGTATCTTTCGTTTCGCGAATGTGCGTACGAAGCGTAGGTAAATACATATAAATGTAAGTATTTATGGTAATTAGTTGTTATGTTTGTAGAACTGCTTAGTTTGTAAGTACTTTATATAGGAATGCGTAGAAAAGAGTTATGGTTTTAAAGTTCATACAAAAATCTCATAGAAAATAATAGTTTTTATTATAATAATATCCAATTTATATTTCAGTAAAAAAATAATATAGATTACAACATTTTAAAAAGAAAAAATAGCAAAAATGGTACATAGCCGTTCTCAACTGATGCACTTACCAACGAACAGTACCTATTTCATTTATATTTAAGCATTTCACGGGCTAAAAAATATCATAGTCGTTAAATCAATTGTCTTATTAGTATTACTTTAATCTTACTAAGCAAAAATTTTAAGTTATAAATATAAATAGATAAATAAATAGATATACGTGTACCTACCTAATTGCTTAATTATTTTCCACACAGCGAATACGCTTGCATAAAACCAATTGATTTCTGCTCATATGCTGGATTTACCAAGCAGAAACAATAAATTACAATGAATAATATCTATATAATCACGAAGATCGTGATTGTGTTTCGCGTTTTGTGTGTGAAGGTCCTTGCTACGATGACGTATCATTACGGCTCCCATCAATTCATTGCCTTATAAATTCAAATCCACGATTGTATGTTACGTTTATGAATCAAGAAACAGACATATATTTATTAAATACATTTAAACAAACAAAATAGAAGAAGAAGAAAATACATTTAATAAAAACAAACACACTCATACAACACATGATAATACAAAGAGATTAAATAAAAAAATGACACAACAGGACAAAAAAATAAAAAACATGGAATAATGTTGTCATCTTTGGGCAGGAGCGCCGTATCAACTCCTCCCATTTGATCGCATTCAACGTAGACCTGCTCGAATTGTTTATCCTACTGATTAATATATAAATGACGACGAATGATTTGACGAATAACCGTGTCGTGTAGCGGTGAAAGAATACTACCACCCCATATCTTCCCTTGGGTATCGTAAAAGGCGACTAACGGACTAAAGATTGCATATAAATCCAACAGCATATAGCGGCGATGGGCTCACCACCTGTCACGCTGAGCACATGTGCAGTCGCTATTTGGTGAAAAGTGGACTATGGCAGAGAACTGCTTTTGCTCTCCTCATTGCCTAGTCTCTGACTAACCCTTCGGGGATAATAGTCGTGATTATTATGTATGTATATGCTGATACACCACGACGATCGTTGCGCTGACGCTGGTATCCCGTAAGCGCCAGACAGGAGGAAAGCATAAAAGACTTGCAAAACACTGTAACAATACTAAAAATACAATAATAATAATAATTTTTATTACGTTTACATTAGCATTTGAGGAAAAAGTTACAAAAAAGCTTATTATTTTTTTTAGCAAGGTACAAAAAAGCTTACTTACTCAAACTTGAAAGCTGATGAAGTCGATATCCGGTTCTTAATAAAAATGAACACATTAATTATGTTTTAAGATTTAGTGTCAATTATGGTGTTAGCACCTACACTTAATACAAAGAAAGGTGGTTTGTTAAACACCTAACGATAAAGATTAGCCTGAGGCGTACAGAAGTTGAAATATTTATAACTTGACCTACCAACGTGTATTTGGATAATAGTTTCTTTAGGATTTAGTGAAATTTCTGTAATATCGTCTGTTCATCTTTAGCTGGTCATTGGCGTGAAAGTAGTAAAGTAAGTCTGCTGTATCGAATTCATTTGTATAATTGCTTTGTAATATGAAGATGTACCTAGAGCACTTAGTTGTCTTTGCGAGGGTAAAATAACTTATGAGTTTGGTATCACGGAACTAAGAAATGTACAATGTTTGTGGCAAACAATTTTGTAGTTTTGTTATTCAACAACGACAGTCAAAATCAGCAAAATAGTAAGCTGATGAAAAAACAGGATAAAATTTATGTTTTTAAGCTTTAATGTATTTAAGCTTTTCCTCAAGCAGGTCTATAAAATTATATACTTAAGTAGTTCTGTTTAGTTCAAATAAACAAAATAGTTTGTTTTTATTTTTATATTGGCGAATATTAGCTACGAGAAAGGTGAGCGTATATTTTAAGATAAATGGAAATAAGAATACATTTTTGCTTTGTCTTTAAAGTAATATAATATTTTTTAAGTCGGTGGTATACCCCTCAAACCCCAAGCGGTCGCATGAGACCGCACCTACAAAAACACACTTGACTTTGTACCGTGTTTTCATAGACTTACAGACTACTTTAGTATGAACAAGTTTGGTTATTTCGGTTCGGTGGTTCATCTTATGTATTGTTATCGCACAATATCGCATAGTCTATGCTCCATTCTGTCAAATTTGACGTTGACAGTTACAGTCAAAAAAGTGTCAAAAAAATCCAAGAGTGAGTGGTTAAGAGGGTTTACGCATTTCAGTTTCCCATACAAACATCCAAGTCGAAATTTTTAAAAACCACTAAGTCTATTTTTATAAAATTTTTGCATGCTAAAGTAAAATACAGGGATCTAAATAGTTTGTTGAAAACATTTTTAAAAAACTTTTAGCTGAGTTATTGCGATATAATGTACACTATAGAAAGTTTAAAATCGTAATAACTCAGTTAAATAAACGTTTTTTTTTAAATATTTTCAACAAACTATTTAGATCCCTGTATTTTACTTTAGCATGCAAAGTTTTATTAAAATTGGCTTAGTAGTTTAAAAAAATTTCGACTTGGAAGTTTGTATGGGAAACCGAAATGCGAAAACCCTCCTAAAGATGATTTGACATGTCGAAAAGGGGTGAAAATAATCGATTGATAAAGTAGCTGTTCTATGTATTTCGTCCTATCTTACACCTGTTTTCCCGTTCCGTAATTTAGATCCGCTTGTCTGTTACTAATCTTCTTTTTGAAACAACACGTTACTTTACATCGTTATTTTCTAGCTGTAAAGTGTAGAAAAGAGAAAGGATTAGTATAAATTAAGCTTAATCACTTTTAACAGCAATAAAAACCTAAAAGTACACACATTTATAAATTTTAATCGATAATAAAATTACAAAATAAATAATTAGCAATTAGAAAGAGTTGCCAGACTAGTGAGTGTTTACTTGGACATCGCCGGGCGGAAATGGCCCGCCTTCACCTGACGATGATAGATCTCGGGCAAAACTCATTCATTACATCCAACTTTCACCCACATTACATTCTTCACGTGGAACGAGTTACTTTGGTTTAATTTAATTAAGATAATTGATAATGTTGGCCTGTAATTATGTGAGATATTTTCTTTTTAAGCGGCGTTCAATAATTATAATTAGTGAAGCATTGGGCTTTATACGGAACAGTGTTAATTAAATAAGTGTTTTTGGTATGATTAAAAACAATATCTTTTACTTTGCTGTTGACCGTGTATAACCTACCTAAGGTATGGTAAATTAGTAATTTTGGTAATAAGTACTTAAAAATACATAAGTACGCAACGGGGCCATCTTTTTAAGTGCAATTATTTGTATTGGTGCATGTATGGCAACATCTTTTAAATTGCGAAAAAGAAACAGCTATTCCACACATAACTGCAAATATTATTCGACCATAATATTGTAGTTTTTGGATTGAAGGCAGTGGAAGCAAACTTTTTTTCCAAAAAGTAATAAAACTCTTTTTTTATCAAAGTAAGTAAGTACTTATTATTTTGTGACCACAGATTTATTTGTAGTTTAAATCAACAGATAGATAAGTACCTACATGTATGGTAATAATAATAACTAGCGGCCCTCCCGCGCCTTCGCCCACGCTCACTTAGAAAGACCGTCATAGTTCAGCCATTTAAAAAATATATCTACAAAATATAAAGTCAAAGTCAAAGTCAAGTCAAATTATTTATTCAATGTAAACCTTTACAGGCACTTCTAATAATAATAATTTAAAAAAAAAAAGTTAACTAACTGGTAGTTAAGACTTAACAACTAATCTAACGAGCTATATATACGACTACCAGACAGATGCAAAAACAAAAATAAACAAAAACCATCCTTAGTTAACGCTCTTTAGTTTAGTGAAAACCACAGAAATCCATAACGTGGTTTAGGAGAATAGTGCGGTGTCACAGACGAAGGAAAACGGCGACTTTACTTTATAATAAATATGTAATGATGAAAATTATGAATAAATGAATGAATGAATGAATGAATGATTGAATGAACGAATGAATGAATGAAGCAAAATGAATGAATGAATTAAGAAAAATTATAGTAGCGTTGTCATGTTTCGACCGACTGAGATGTAAAACAGTGACAAACTGTTACAGTACCTAGTTATGCGGTCTACTTACTGTCCAACAAATATAAGTACCTAATTGAATCGATGATTTCTAAAACCCCAGTCATGTAACATTGATAAGATTGTTCAGGTATCAAGAAAAAAATAATATTTCCGGAAGGAATAAGTAGTAAAAAGAGATTTTCTTGCTTCAATGTGTAGTTTTATGAGCCTTTAGAAGTATACAAGCATATTCTGAAAATTAAAACAATCCAACTGAATAATACTACATGATAAAAATCTATCACATGTAGGGTTTTAAAAACAATCACTAATTTAAGGACAAAAATCAAGAATTTTATTTGAAATAAGTGAAATAAAACAAAATATTATTTAAATCACATTTTTAATAATATAAAAGTCACTAGCTTAATAATAAGTAAGTATTACTTAATTTAATTATTAAAATCTTCAATTACTTTTTTTATTTTTTATTTTTTTTCTTTGTTTTAATCTCAGAAGATGTGGGCGCTTGATCTATAGAACATGTACTTTTCTATTTCTGAGGGACACAATCTTCATCTCTTTTTCGTTGTCTTGACATATTATAACAAAATGGCCGAAATGCTTTCAGAAACACGTACCATGTTACAATACATGACGTGGTGTTTTCAAAATCATCCGAAATCGCGTACCTACTATTTTTACAATACAGAATGGTGTTACATGTGTGATTTTTACACGAATCAATAGGCGAATGTCCATAGAGAATGACACCAGTAGTACCTACTTAACTCAAATTTGGAAAAAATGTAACATGTGGGGTTTTAGAAATCATCGATTCAATTACAATTAAAGGGTTAAGGGGTTAGCAAACAACAAGACAATATACTAAGGCATAGAATGATGGTTTAATCACCACACTTCACTTGCTAAATACGGGACGGTGATCACAAACCCGGGCTATGCATCCAAAAACCCGAAACACACTTTGCCCGACGCCCCCTTACTCTTGAAACCGATCGCTATTGGATCGGATTGGTATTATGAATTTTCGTATGTTTTACTTACGACACCAAGCGCTAACTTGGACTGATATTGGGTGAACTAAATGGCATTGAGTTTTGTATTTTTGTCACTCTATATCCACGCAATATGAGTCCATAATTAGCTCTGGTATCGTAACTTAGAAGAATTACGAAAATTCACAATACCAATAATTAGGGGGCTGTTAATCTTCAGTTATCGCACGCTAAGCCACCGAGGTAAAAAAAAATATTGGTTCGTAATTTAATAAAGTAATTAAGCCATTTGCAGCAATAAAGACCACACGCGGTGGCATTGAACTGGCCCTAGTGAGTAAGCGATTATAGGGACCCGCAATTATAGTCTATCAGTACCAAAACGATAAAGAATTAAGCAATGAAGACCTCACATGTAGTTTAAAATTTGTAACTCGTTAGTAAATAAATTTGTAAGTACCTAGCGGCCCGCGTCTTTTTTCACGTGAACAAGCCCATATATCACGTGAAGAATTTCCAAAGAAGATTCTTTTAAACAAATCTTGTCCAAACAACAAAAAAAGAACGTGCAACTGTTCTGGAGTGATGCGCGAATAGGTATATATATTTGCGGCTCTTGTTCTTGTTGTTGTTGTTCTTGTTCTATACTAATATTATAAAGAGGAAAGATTTGTTTGTTTGAATGGAATAGGCTCCTAAACTACTGGACCGATTTAGAAAATTCTTTGACCATTACAAAGCTACATTCTTCCCAAGTGACATAGGCTATATTTTATTCCGGTATTCCCACGGAAACGAGTACCACGCGGGTAAAACCGCAAGGATCCGCTTGTTTATTTATAAAGAAGATTCGTATATGTATACAAGTTCACGTACTTGTGAAATTATGCTGTTGGATGTATGTGACCAACTTATCAAGACCGTCCAAACAGCGACAGACTCCCTTCTCCAACGGATCCCCTCGGCCGAGATTGTGGTATTGGGAGACTTCAATGCCCACCACGTCGAATGGCTTGGTTCACGCACAACTGACCACGCAGGTAGAGCCGTTCATGACTTCGCTTTGGCCTACAATCTGTCCCAATTGGTAACCGAGCCAACACGGGTTCCAGATGTGGAGGGCCATGCACCTTCTTTATTGGACCTTCTGCTGACCTCGCACCCAGACGGCTATCAAGTTTTTGTTGATGCACCACTAGGCTCATCAGACCACTGTCTGATTCGCAGCACTGTGCCTCTCACAGAAACTTCAAAACCGCAACCAGCGGCTAGCCGTCGAGTCTGGCATTATAGGTCAGCGAACTGGGATGGGATGCGAAGCTTCTTTGCGTCCTAACCGTGGTGGCGAGTTTGCTGGATGATCCTGATGTCGCCGCTGACTCTGTCGTTGATGTGATACTGCAGGGAATGGAACTTTTCATTCCAAACTCTGTGGTTCCCATTGGCGGCAAGTCCCAACCATGGTTTGGTCGTTGCTGCAAAATGGCGTCTCGAAAAATGCGACAACATTACCAAGCCTGGGCCAATGCGGTGTCATCAAAGGATCCAAACAACAGTGCGCTCAGAAAGAAGTACAACTTTGCCGCCAGATCCTTTAAGAAGGACATTGCCAAGGCGAAGTCATCATTCATAGGTAGAATTGGCGAGAGGCTAGTGCGTCTTCCTTCGGGGACGCGTGCGTTCTGGTCTCTCGCCAAAGCTATCTTAGGGAATTTTTGTCAGCCGTCCCTACCACCATTGCACAAGACCGATGACTGCCTGGCCTGTACTGCAAAGGAGAAAGCCGAGCTCTTGGGCTCTCTTTTCGCATCAAACTCGACCTGGGACGATGGGGAAAACTCTCCACCAACCTTACCGCATTGCGCTTGTACAATGCCAAACGTTCAGTTCCTGCGAAGGTCAGTTCGTAAGGCTCTTTTTTCCCTTGATATCCATAAGGCGAGTGGGCCTGATGCAGTTCCACCCATTGTGCTTCGGACGTGTGCTCCTGAATTGACAACAGTTCTAACGCGCCTTTTTCGGCTCTCTTACACCACTGGCATCGTCCCGAGCTCTTGGAAGACAACCCTTGTCCACCCGATTCCAAAAAAAGGCAATCGCTTAGATCCGTCCAACTACAGGCCAATAGCTATTACCTCTTTGCTCTCCAAAGTAATGGAGTCCATTATAAACCGCCAGCTCTTAGGGTACCTAGAAGAGAACCAGCTACTAAGTGATCGCCAGTATGGTTTTCGTCGCGGTCGTTCGGCTGGTGATCTTTTAGTGTACCTTACTCACCGATGGGCGGAGGCAGTCGAGAGTAAAGGGGAGGCACTGGCAGTTAGCTTGGACGTAGCGAAAGCTTTTGACAGGATATGGCACAGGGCTCTTCTCTCTAAACTTCCATCATACGGGCTTCCTGAGAAATTGTGTTCATGGGTTGCCAGCTTTCTTACTGGGCGTAGCATCAGAGTCGCAGTCGACGGTTCGTGCTCCGACATGAAGCCCGTGAATGCTGGAGTCCCGCAGGGGTGCGTGTTGTCCCCTACTCTGTTTCTTCTGCATATCAATGACATGCTGCATAACAACATCATTCATTGCTATGAAGACGACAGTACTGGGGATACGCTCTACACCGGGCGAGCTAACATTTCTCTGGAAAACGTCATCGAGAGCCGGAATAAACTTGTGACTGACACCGAGAACATGTTAAGTCATGTCTCGGATTGGGGCCGAGATAACCTAGTCCACTTTAACCCCTCCAAAACACAAGTTTGCGCATTTACCGCGAAAAAACATCCCTTCGTCGTACCTCTGAACTTTGAGGGAGCTCCCCTTGATACCAATCCGATTATTGGAATCCTTGGCGTCGATATTTCGAGTGACGTTCAGTTTCGTGGTCATTTGGAAGGTAAAGCTAAATTAGCTTCGAAAAAGCTGGGTGTGCTTAATAGAGCGGGTCAGTATTTCACGCCGGCCCACCGTTTACAACTGTATAAAGCACAGGTTAGGCCACATATGGAATACTGCTCCCCTCTCTGGGCTGGAGCACCCTAATACCAACTCCTTCCATTTGACCGCATTCAACGCAGAGCTGCTCGAATTGTCGACGACGTGGTTATTTCGAGTCGGCTCGATCCACTGGCTCTTCGGAGAGACGTTGCATCTCTCTGTATATTGTACCGTATATATCATGGGGAGTGTTCTGAGGATTTGTTCGGCTTGATCCCTGCCGCTAGTTTCCTTCACCGCACTACACGCAATCGACTGTCATTCCATCCACATCACCTTGATGGATGGCGGTCTACTACTGTGCGATTTTCAAGAAATTTCTTGCCTCGAACTACAGTGTTGTGGAACCAGCTCTCAGCGGCGGTATTTCCGGACCGTTACGACTTAGAGATCTTCAAGAAACGAGCCTATTCCTTTCTTAAAGGCCGGCAACGCGTCTGCGATTCCTCTGGTTTTGCGGGTGTCCATGGGTGGCGGTGATTACTTTCCATCAGGTGACCCGCATGCTCGTTTGCCTCCTTCTGCTATAAAAAAAATGTGCATTCTCTAATCCGTTAGTCGCCTTTTAGGACACCGTAGATTGAGTAAAGATAGGTTGGTAGTAAGTAGGTACCTATTCATTAATTAAACCGCTACCCACACAAAGTAGTGGTACGTTAAAAATAAAAGTAGATGTCCTTAAGAATAAGAACCACGAACTCTCGAATATGTGTATTTAGAAAAGGTATATTTTTTATATAATTAAGCCAATAATGATAATAATGTAATATTCCACTTCGTTCCTATCGCATCCAACCACGCTTTGATTCTCTCATGACAATTTAGTTCACATCTCTGCACTATTCACATAATATTATTACAACATAACACAACAAAGGGAATCACATAAAGCTGTTATTCGACACTTTAGTATGCAGCATTATATCGCATTAGTGACACCGCTGCAAGGGCATTCGGAGTTGTGTCATTATTATCTAATAGGTTCTCATGAAATGTTTTTAAAGAGAGCCCTCTAGGTATTTATACATAGCGATGGCTTGTAAATTTACATTACACATCAATCTTCATCAAACAAACTTCTCTCTGCAGGGCACAAGTTTTCTCACGTGAGGAGATTCGCCATATCCCACCACAGAATGGGTGGTGAAATAAAAAAAACATCTGGTGCTCCTCCGTGCTTCGAAATTGAGGTAAAGCCGTTGGTCCCGGTTGTTGTCGTAAGAAGGCAGTCGCTAAAACCCACCGACCCGCATTGGGCCAGCGTGGTGGGTTATAGCCAAGCTCCCATGTAGGGTTGCCACCTTTTTTTTAGGACAAATAAAGTATCTTTTCATTTTGTTATATCAAAAATAAAGTAGGTACATAGCATAAAAAAGAGTATTTATTTATTTGTCCGTCAAAACGTTTTTTTTTTGGCTCTTTGCGACTTTTAACAAATATTTGTCTTTTACGTAAATAAGAGTATTTTAGCGTACTTTATTGGTGTCGTAGATTATAAAGTACGTCTACATGAAAAAGAGGACAATACTTTATTTTTGTGTGCGGGTGGCAACCCTACTCCCTTTTGCTGTTGTCTATGTGGGAAGGTAGAGGGACGTTAGTGGGTCTATGATGCTGATAATCGGAGTCGCAATTTAGTCGTAGATTGTAAAAGCCATTCGTCTTCCAAATGCGAACGGCAATTTCATTAGGAAGGCAGTTTTGTGGCGACTTGACTCTAATTCGGGCTGAGAAAGCATTACGGCGCACCTAATGGTGGCATAGCATGCGATGCGCAGTTACACTAGTAACAAGTATTAAGTGAAAATTTATTATTATAAAAAAAAACGCTAGCAACATTAGACTCAATTATGGCCAAAATAAAAATTTATACCCACGAATGTATGTTCGGGCATCACTTCAGAACGGCTATATTTGAATTAAGCTCCATAAAAATTATGTGAAATTTCTAACTACAAAACAATAGATAAAGCTAGTTTAGGATAAAATGTTTACTAAAGAAAAACAACCCGTCTCAGGAAAGCTCGATTGGGACTCGAAATCCATGACCTTTGGATTGCCGGACCGCTGCTCTAACAGCTAAGCTACCGAGACCCCAGAAGACTCGTTGAATTTTTTATCGTAGTTTGTGTTGTGATACGCTGCAAGCCAGCGGTATTACCACTGTGAACTGTGAAGTATAATCTCACAGTCGAAAGAAATACTATTGAAAAGTATTTAACAATCGATATGACGTAATTGCGTATAAATATCTTTATTATTGAAATTTTTGCATTCACAATGCTATATAGATATAGGATAAAATGTTCGAATGGGAATCGAACCCATGACCTTTGGATTGCCGGTCCACTGCTATAACCGCTACATTTTAGCCTAAGTATATCTATATAGCATTGTAAATGCAAAAAATTCAATAATAGATAGTATAATTATTATTAATTTCAGCCGTTTTTAAAAAAACAACACACTTGGTACTGGCCTATCTACCAATTTTCGGCGATACTTCATTCCGAAGGCGCGTGTGAGCAAGCGTATAATCACACTAATATTATAAAGGCGAAAGTTTGTGAGTGTGTATGTTTGTTACTCTTTCACGTAAAAACTACTGAATGGATTTGGATGAAATTCGGCACACAGATAGTTTATAACCTGGATTAACACATAGGATACTTTTTATCTCGATATTCCTACGGGAACGGGAACCACGCGGGTGAAACCGCGAGTGGCCGCTAGTATAATATATTGCTGAAAAGTGGTAGACAGGGTAGTGCCTTGATCGTACGTCATGTATTAGGTACCTTCCTACTTAAACGGCAAAAAGCAAGTCATTTTAAATAAGATTGCCTGTGACAACAATATGCTTTGTTTGCAAAATTACGTCCAGCACACACAAAGGTAGAGTAACTTTGACGAAATTTGAAATTTTAACGACTTCAGTTTAAACATTTGTTATTTATCGAGAGCGCCGAGTGATGAACGATGTGATGACACGTACATTTGCAGAGATGTTGTAAGAATTGCGAACGGAGAATATCATTCGGCGTCAGCTCACGATAAGCTAGCCCCAACCGTCTCTAGAGAAAGACTGTTTTGTTGCACTACTTTCAATTCTTTGCTGCTAACATTAAAGTTTCTTTAAAAACGAAGATGCAACGCAACTGGTGTCAGATAGAAAACATAAGTTTTGTGAGTGAGATCATTGTTTGTATTTTCGATATTTGCAGTTCCTAGTATGTGATAATGAAGCTGATATGCATTTACACGATTAGCTAAATCATTTGTGGCGGTTTTAATTAGCGCTAGTATGTGGAACACAATTACTAACTTTTTTATAACGATCCTAATGATAACTAAGTAAATGTTTGTCTGGGTTCAAATGAACCGTTAGTATAGTTTTAGTATTTTAAATCCAAAGTATGTAAGGTAGCATGGTATCCATCAACCATTGAATTAACTAAGTATTTTAAGCATTAACGATAATTACTATAAATATAAACCGTGTCGCGTAGGTGAAAGAATACTACCACCCCCTCTCTTCCCTTGGGTGTTGTAAAAGGCGAATAACGGACTAAAGACTGAAGAAGAGCGGCGATGGGCTCACCACCTGTCACAATGAGCACATCATCACCAGCCTATAAACGTCCCACTGCTGGGCACAGGCCTCCCACGTGCACAACAGCACGTGGGGATATTGGGCCATAACCCACCACGCTGGCCCAATGCGGGTTGGTGGGTTTTAACGACTGCCATCATACGACAACAACCGGGACCAACGGTTTAACGTGCCTTCCGAAGCACGGAGAGCTCGAAATGTTTTTAATTTGGTCACCCATCCAGCGACCGGCATTGCGAAAGTCGTGAAGTGAACGCGCTAGCCTCTGCGCCATCGAGCTCCTCACGAGCACATGTGCAGTCGATATTTGGTGAATAATGGACTATGGCAGAGGACTGCTTTTGCGGTTCTCATTGCCTAGTCTCAGACTAACCCTTCGGGGATAATAGTCGTGATTATAATATAATGTATGTACTATGTATATGCAAAATTTGTGGAACCAAGCTTTCTACTTGTTCACGTAATCGAGGAGTAGACAACATTGTAAGACCGAGACAGCCCAAGCCCATTATGCCTTATTTGTGTGTTATAATGTCATGTAAAGTTTTTCTGCTTCATCAAGAGTTCATCCAACATATTATTATTGTTATAGGTGCATGTTTTGTGTAGATAGTGAAACATTGAAACAAATGACTACTTACCTCAGGTGAGAGTAGTATTTTTTATTGGTTTCACTTTCTTTATTTATGTAATATAATGTAAAATTTTCCAAATAAGTAGTACTTATATTGTTTTCTAAAGTTTACGCCAACATACACATTGCATGTATGTTCGGACATCACTGATCCACCTATTTTGCTTATTTTCTTTTATTGCGTTTGTAAAATAGTCAGGACTAGGTTTGTAGGAAAAAATCTTTTAAAAGTCGCGGATGGGCCGCTAGTGATAAAATAACACTCGCAATAGGCAGTCTGCACGCTAGTTTTATTCGCAAATCTGAGGTTAAACGTTCCTTCACACATATCAGTGAAGTCACAATTCCGACACAGTACCGGCACAGTGCGAAATATTCTTTCATACATTCTCTATGAAGGTTGTCAAAACGAATACGTCCGTGATTTTCCGGTGGCGCGGCGGCACTGACACTGAGAGTAACACTGACAAGTGGGGATGCGTTCATAGAGAATGTGTGAAAAGGACTGTGCCGGTACTGTGGCGGAACTGTGACTTCACCGATATGTGTGACGCAACCTTTAGAAGAGAGTCTTGAACACGACAGCCTCGCGTCTCTCGCCTGATGAGACATTAAAAAAACCTTAATATTACTTTAATAGTAACTTTATCACAATTTCGGAGACTGACGTGTGTCTTACGTATTTGTATGCTGACAAATATTACGAAAGCCAAAGTGAGTTTGTTTGTTTGTTTGATAGGCTTACACGTCTAAGTTTAAAATACTTATATCGTCTTAGGTTAAATGAATTTTGGTAAGTATATAGATAGATGACACCCTAAAGACAGCTGTAGGCTTACTTTTTCCCGCAAAAAGTAAACGAAAGCGAAGCCGCGGGTAGAAGCTAGTAAAGATAAAGAGTATACAAAAAAAATCGATTGTTTGTGTCATTAGTTTCATACATACATAAGATAACGCATCTGTATCGTCTCATCAGATAATGCACATTGCACAAATTGCATTTGTGAATTCTTACATGTAAACATTTTGATGACATAACTCCATCCGCATGCTGTTTATAAAAAAGCCTTTGGAGATAATGAAGCTCTTATTATAAAAGCGATAAGGTCTGTTATCTAATTTAATGTATCACACATAGTCGTCTGTACGTATACACGAACAAGCTGCGCACGCGCACGTTTGTACAATTAAAGTTCTCATGTTTATTTGTTTTTAAAAGGAGCCTTGGCCCATATCAGGAGTGCCAAATCAGGTAACTGGGTGTACCGGTGATCGCTTTTTGTTATTGTTTTCTAAAGATAAAGTCCATTTTGTACTCGTTGACAGTTGTGGCGATGCATCTGTCTTTAAGGGTGCGTTTCCACTGACGCGGAGCTGAGCGGAACGGAGCTGAATTGACCAATCACGATGATTGAAATCTCAACTCCACAAGATTTCGAGCATCGTGATTGGTCGATTCAGCTCCGCTCCGCTCAGCTCCGCGTCAGTGGAAACGCAGCATAAAGCGGTGAAGTTCTCTAGTGTTTTAGTTGATCGTAAGATATTTATTATGTCTATTAGTAAAAATAAATTATTAATTCTTCTACTATTGTTTTTTGACATTACCTGTCCTTTGTTAGCTTTGGAAAGGATCTAATAAAAGTATATTTTTTCGATCTAATATATCTTCTCTTCTTCTAATCTAATAAAAGTTTAGTTTTTAGATATGGCTGTACTAATAGCTCTAGCACACTAAAAGCAGGGGCCATACCTCTAGGAAGAACAGTAGGTATTAATTTAATTTTACAATACAAAATGGCAAAAAAGCGTATTGTAACTAATTATATTATTTAACAAAAAAACAGAAAAAAAGAAACAGCACAACTTGGACCTAAAAATAATGTAACTTAAAACTAAATATAAAAAAATTCTAACTTAAAACTACAAACTTGAAATAGAAAATGTCCTTCAACTGTTGGCACGCAGGTACGGTCCCAAGAATGCTGGCAAAATTACCTCTTTGAATTGCCAGAGAAAAGAAAAATTGCAAAATTCGTATGGGAATTTGCATAGTAAGAGGTAAAGGTCAGGACTCCTTCAGGAGTAACAGCAGTGCGGTACACGGGCCACAATGGCTAACTGCACTTTTTCCTGTGCTGGGTTTTGCCTATCTCCCCTCCTGTCCTTTGGGAGGAGTTTTGAGCCTAGCTGCGGGACGTTTGCAGAGGAGATCTAAAACGGTTTTCTCATTTGTTGAGCATAAGTTTTTTTTTAAAAGAAACTTTCTACTGTGGCCGCGCACTGATCAGTGCTCAATAAATAGAATTTCTATTATTCTAGTGGCTGTGTCAGTAATGTATTTGGTAAGTACGTATTATTTATTATAGTAGCAATTAAGTTCATATTTATGTAAAGTAAGTATAAATAAATAAACTCAATAAAACTCAAACAAAAACTTTGGCACATCTCGGCACTAATATAGTTATCAATATAATGCAAAGTTGTGTAATGGAGCAAGAAGTGGCAAATCATAAACCCTTATAATTTAGAACACGTAAGTCGACGCAACATTGCATGTTTGCAGATACGTAGGAAGAACTTTGGGGTTCCTTAAGAATTTATATTGGACTATAAGTACTATTGTTTTTAATGCACTACGGGTAAGCGCTTCGCCGTCATCTTACCTGATGGTAAGTGTCAACAAACAAACAACAAAGTCAACCGGAATCCTCAACAATTGAGGAACTCGCTATCTTATCTCTAAAGTGTCGGAACACAACAATGCTATTAACATTGTTGGATAAGATGGTGGTAGCTAGCTAGGCGGGACTTACATCTTTGTGTACTTTGTTTAGTAGTAGTTCGGTACACCCAACCCAACCACGTTTACAAATAGTTTCCTCCGCTGGAAATCGACCTATATATGTCTAAGACCGGTGCGCGGTGGCTTAGTCACTAGACTACAGAGTCGGCTTTATAAACAACTTAGGGTACCCTACATACAGGTCCACCTTTAAAGTGCCAACTGGGACTTGACCAAGCATTATCGCCACCACAGTGTGGGACCTTGTTTTGCCACAGACACAAAGCACAAAAGGCGATGCTGTGACAGAAACCGGCGCGGACTTGCGTTGCACTGATAACGGCTAATGCATAGGGCTGGCACGGTTCGATGAATAAATTACGTTATTGTTATGAATAAATAATGTTATTGTGCATCGTCAGCCCATAAACGTGCCACTACTGGGCACAGGCCTCCCACATGCAACAGCACTTGGGGAAATTGGGCCATAGCCCAGCACGCTGGCCCAATGCGGGTTGGTGCTGGGATGACAACGATATTTTTGTATGTTGCCTTATTTCCATTTTTATTTATTGTTAATAAATGTTTACGCAATCGCAAAACATTAAAGTTTACTATTTTATATATGTAAAAAGTCGCGTTCCAATTTTTTATTTAAAATTTCACATACCTAAAGCGTTAAAAGTGTCACTTCTGCACAAAGCAGAAATTTTGATACTCTTAATACTCTAATTTCGATACGCATTTTACTGAAACATGGCCGCCGCTTCATGTGTCGGTGATTTGATAAAATAATTAGTCAAATGCATGTTACATCGATAATTTAGTACGTATTTCCAGGTGACTAGTGATTCCTTTGGTTTTATTTGTATTTCTTGAATTGTTTAAACAGTACCTTAGCACACATAAAGGCATATTTTAATAAAATAAACAAACATATTGTTGCGTCTAGCGCCTGCCACAGACTACTACAGTAGGAGCGAGCTGGCTCTAACGCGTGTTACAAACAATCTAATTGAGACGTCTTCTCTAGTACGTAGTACATTATAACTTAATGGTTGCAGTTTAAATTATTACAAGACAGGTTTGAAGAGTCAGGTCGAATAAAATAAAACAGAATACTTTTAAGCATGCATGGATGAGCATAGAAGCATAAGAATCAAAGAATCAGAGTAAGCAACTCGCTCGTGATACCCATGGTGCATCCACGGTGATAGTTTTACATGAGGGTGTATAGCGTTATTAGGTCCTTTGATAGCTGATGCATAAAGTATAATATAATTCTATTTAAATATTTTGAGGTGGTGCCAACCCTGGATTGACGCTACCCACGTGAATGCTCGAGTTCCGTTACGGGGCACTAATGTAGAGGTGTCAATTTGAAGTTTTGTATTTGAGTGTATCGTGAATTCGTGATCTTATTTTTACGAACACGTGTTAGTAAGCAGTTGGTAGGTATATAAAGTAACATTAGAAGGGTTCGATTCCCGCGCCTGGAAAGAGTATCATCATCAAAGTCGTTTAGGCTCCGGCCTCTGGGTTTGAGGGCCTACTCTCTTTCCTCGATACGAAATTTTGGCCGATTTTCCTTTGCTATTTACAGCGGTTTCCATACCTTTCGAAATTTCGTTCATGCAAAATATTTTTAGCATTTTGATTATTTTAGAAAATAGTTTGAAATTTCAAAATTGAGAAATTTAGAAAACGAAAATCGGCCGAAATTCGATTCGGGCAAAGAGAGTAGGTCCTCTGGTCTGATTCAGCATGTATACATACTATATACATACATATAATCACGACTATTATCCCCGAAGGGTTAGTCAGAGACTAGGCAATGAGGACAGCAACAGCAGTCCTCTGCCATAGTCCACTTTTCACCAAATGGCACTGCACAGCACATGTGCTCAGCGTGACAGGTGGTGAGCCCATTGTCGCTCTGTGCATTTGGATGTAGGTGCAGTCTTTAGTCCGTTTGCCTTTTACGTCGATTGCCGAAAAGGCGATTGCCTTTTACGTCGGCCATTCTGGCCCAATGCGGGTTTGTGGTTTCCAATGGCTTTCGTCTTACGGTAAAAGCCGAGACCATAGTTTAAAAGTGCCCCTGCAGGCCTAGCATGCGCAATACGAGATATGTGGCGGAAGAGAGACGAAAAATAATTTTAAGTTGTCATGTTAAGGTTTGTAGACAAAAATACCACAGTTTATGCAACAACTTAGGGGGTTAACTTGCTCGCGTCCGTAGGTTTACCCTTGAGACCCTACACGTGACCCCTGGGTGGTGCTAAATGAGTGACACCAACTGAGTGATAGAGCCACGCTGCGTTGCAGCACGCATTGGGTCGGCTCGCCCGGCGTAATACCACCCCCTCACGAATTTTCGGCGTGAAACAATGGCACTCTGTGCTGTTGTGTTTCGTCCGGCGAGTGAGGGTTCCGGAGACCCCTCACCCCCCCCCTCACAATTGATATGGCAGCGAACTGTAATCTAGATTTACCCCAGGGGGGTACCGACACATCCAGTGTCGGAGAATCCCCCCCTGAGCGTTCTCGCTCAGGCTGCCCTACGTATTCTGGGGAGGGCAAAAGTTCGTTCGTGCCAAGGCATGCTGCAGGCAGGAGAAAGGCGGGACAATTGGCACCCCCTCCTACGCTTCGCGTGGACTTCTGCAATATCAGGGGAATCCACTCTAACTTGAGCGCCGTCCATTACCACCTCGAGACGGCGAAACCGGCCTTGCTCTTCCTCACCGAGACGCAGATATCCCCCCCTCCTGACATCTCGTACTTGCG
This sequence comes from Scoparia ambigualis, assembly GCA_963921215.1. Taxonomy (NCBI): domain Eukaryota; kingdom Metazoa; phylum Arthropoda; class Insecta; order Lepidoptera; family Crambidae; genus Scoparia; species Scoparia ambigualis. Next base: position 54,439,056 of record OY992502.1, on the reverse strand, counting down.
CTACCCGGGATACAACCTGGAACATGCATTTGTGCCACGAGCCGGTGTTTGTGCCTATGTCAGGGAGGATATGTGCGTTCGTCGCCTTGGCAATCTTGAAGATAGGGACCTCTCCATCTTATGGCTGCACGTCGACTGCGGACGTCATCCTCGCGTCTACGCGTGCCTGTATAGGTCCCACAGCGGTAACATCGGAACTGACCAACTCATCGAGACCGTCCAAACAGCGACAGACTCCCTTCTCCAACGGATCCCCTCGGCCGAGATTGTGGTATTGGGTGACTTCAATGCCCACCACGTCGAATGGCTTGGTTCACGCACAACTGACCACGCGGGTAGAGCCGTTCATGACTTCGCTTTGGCCTACAGTCTGTCCCAATTGGTAACCGAGCCAACACGGGTTCCAGATGTGGAGGGCCATGCGCCTTCTTTATTGGACCTTCTGCTGACCTCGCACCCAGACGGCTATCAAGTTTCTGTTGATGCACCACTAGGCTCATCAGACCACTGTCTGATTCGCAGCACTGTGCCTCTCACAGAAACTTCAAAACCGCAACCAGCGGCTAGCCGTCGAGTCTGGCATTATAGGTCGGCGGACTGGGATGGGATGCGAAGCTTCTTTGCGTCCTACCCGTGGTGGCGAGTTTGCTTCTCGCTGGATGATCCTGATGTCGCCGCTGACTCTGTCGTTGTTGTGATACTGCAGGGAATGGAACTTTTCATTCCAAACTCTGTGGTTCCCATTGGCGGCAAGTCCCAACCATGGTTTGGTCGTTGCTGCAAAATGGCGTCTCGCCAAAAGCGACAGCATTACCAAGCCTGGGCTAATGCGGTGTCATCAAAGGATCCAAACACCAGTGCGCTCAGAAAGAAGTACAACTTTGCCGCCAGATCCTTTAAGAAGGACATTGCCAAGGCGAAGTCATCATTCATAGGTAGAATTGGCGAGAGGCTAGTGCGTCTTCCTTCGGGGACGCGTGCGTTCTGGTCTCTCGCCAAAGCTATCTTAGGGAACTTTTGTCAGCCGTCGTAGGGACGGCTCCATTGTACAAGACCGATGACTGCCTGGCCTATACTGCAAAGGAGAAAGCCGATCTCTTGGGCTCTCTTTTCGCATCAAACTCGACTTTGGACGATGGGGAAAACTCTCCACCAACCATACCGCATTGCGCTTGTACAATGCCAAACGTTCAGTTCCTGCAAAGGTCAGTTCGTAAGGCTCTTTTTTCCCTTGATATCCATAAGGCGAGTGGGCCTGATGCAGTTCCACCCATTGTGCTTCGGACGTGTGCTCCTGAATTGGTACCAGTTCTAACGCGCCTTTTCCAGCTCTCTTACACCACTGGCGTCGTCCCGAGCTCTTGGAAGACAGCCCTTGTCCACCCGATTCCAAAAAAAGGCGATCGCTCAGATCCGTCTAACTACAGGCCAATAGCTATTACCTCTTTACTCTCCAAAGTAATGGAGTCCATTATAAACCGCCAGCTCTTAGGGTACCTAGAAGAGAACCAGCTACTAAGTGATCGCCAGTATGGTTTTCGTCGCGGTCGATCGGCTGGTGATCTTTTAGTGTACCTTACTCACCGATGGGCGGAGGCAGTCGAGAGTAAGGGGGAGGCACTGGCAGTTAGCTTGGACGTAGTGAAAGCTTTTGACAGGGTTTGGCACAGGGCTCTTTTCTCTAAACTTCCATCATACGGGCTTCCTGTGAAATTGTGTTCATGGGTTGCCAGCTTTCTTACTGGGCGTAGCATCAGAGTCGCAGTCGACGGTTCGTGCTCCGACATGAAGCCCGTGAATGCTGGAGTCCCGCAGGGGTGTGTGTTGTCCCCTACTTTGTTTCTTCTGCATATCAATGATATGCTGCATAACAACAGCATTCATTGCTATGCGGATGACAGTACTGGGGATACGCTCTACACCGGGCGAGCTAATATTTCTCTGGAAAGCGTCATCGAGAGCCGGAATAAACTTGTGACTGACACCGAGAACATGTTAAGTCATGTCTCGGATTGGGGCCGACATAACCTAGTCCGCTTTAACCCCTCCAAAACACAAGTTTGCGCATTTACCGCGAAAAAACATCCCTTCGTCGTACCTCTGAACTTTGAGGGAGCTCCCCTTGATACCAATCCGGTTATTGGAATCCTTGGCGTCGATATTTCGAGTGACGTTCAGTTTCGTGGTCATTTGGAAGGTAAAGCTAAATTAGCTTCGAAAAAGCTGGGTGTGCTTAATAGAGCGGGTCAGTATTTCACGCCGGCCCACCGTTTACAACTGTATAAAGCACAGGTCAGGCCGCATATGGAATACTGCTCCCATCTCTGGGCAGGAGCACCCCAATACCAACTCCTTCCATTTGACCGCATTCAACGCAGAGCTGCTCGAGTTGTCGGCGACGTGGTTATTTCAGGTCGGCTCGATCCACTGGCTCTTCGGAGAGACGTTGCGTCTCTCTGTATATTGTACCGTATATATCATGGGGAGTGTTCTGAGGAATTGTTCGGCTTGATCCCTGCCGCTAATTTCCTTCACCGCACTAGACGCAATCGACTGTCATTCCATCCACATCACCTTGATGGATGGCGGTCTACTACTGTGCGTTTTTCAAGAAATTTCTTGCCTCGAACTACAGTGTTGTGGAACCAGCTCTCGGCGGCGGTATTTCCGGACCGTTACGACTTAGGGATCTTCAAGAAACGAGCCTATTCCTTCCTTAAAGGCCGGCAACGCGCCTGCGATTCCTCTGGTTTTGCGGGTGTCCATGGGCGGCGGTGATTATTTTCCATCAGGTGACCCGCTTGCTCGTTTGCCTCCTTCTGCTATAAAAAAAAAATAAAAAAAACTACTAATAAGTCTATTTTTAACATATTATGTAGAGTTCTGTATGCGCATGTCAAAAAAGTAAAAAGTCAAATTATTTATTCAATGTAAACCTTTACAGGCACTTATTGACGTCAATACTAATAATAATAAAAAAACAGTTAACTAACTTATAGTTAAGACTTAACAACTAATCTAACGAGCTAACCTAACGAACTATAGTCTGTGCCAGACAAATGCGCATCGCTACCCCCAGTACCACTGCACGCCGAAACAGAATCACGTCGAACCGAAATAATATAAGACGTGGTCATAGAATTGTGTAAACATACGTATCCTGGTACGAGAAAAAACAGCGGGCAAGTGTCTCTCCCCTAGCGACACAAAAGGCTAAAATTTATAGGTAATTTATCGTTTTTTTGGGATGAAAGGTGAAAAATGATAAATCATAATGAATTTAACTTAAGTTATTACTTTATGGAATAAAATTAAATATGATTTCCAATTATCGTATTGAAATTGTGGTAAGTAATAGAAATTGGAGAGTTTTTGAAGTAAAATAAAGTAACGGCTGAAATGAGTTTTGGAAAACATTAGTACCTAACCAATAAGGTTGACATTTTTAATCATTCAAATATCTTTTTTTATGCTTAAGTTTTTTATAAAAAAGATTAATAAAGATTATAAAAATTATTAAGCATAAATTTGTGTGTTTTAAAATTGTTTTTGTCATGTGTCTTTATTTATTTATTTAGGTTTGCCAACATTTGTGTGCAACGATACTTATGCTTACTTAATGCTATATATAAAAAAACTAATTGCCACAACTTCTTACAGGCAAACACAGCAAGCACTAATACATATCTTTGCCAAAATTAAAAATAATAATTTTAAAATAAATTAATCTACTCCTATCATAAAGTCTTTAGTGTCGATAGACATTAGCGATAAATGAATAAAACACGAGAATATGAGTCGAGAAGAGTTCTTATGTTGCGCATGCTAGGCCGGCTGGAAACCCGGAGACAGTCGAGATAATTTTAATTTGGTTACCCATCGTGTCCCGGTAATGCAAATTGCTTAACTTGTAAGATCACAAACCGAACATGCTAACGAAGGAGTAGGTAAACTCGCAAGTATGCAATGTTATAAGATGGTTGCTTGTATATGCTTTAATATAGTTGTCGAAAATTATATAACTCTTTAAAAACGACTGTCCAGACTCGAATCTGAGATAATTATGTTGTCACCGTCTCCTTAGCAACCAAATAAGGAACTGATCGGGTAATTTGTTAAATACAATTATATGAAACATGGTTTAAATAATCAAGAATGGGTATTATGGATAAGTTAGTTGATATGCGTGTACCTACATTGTTTTTCTCACTCATTTTTTTCAATATTCCGTCCGGCAAATGACTCACTTGATGTTAAACGGAAATGGAGTCCCAGCGCGAAAACAACTGGTGCAGCTTTAAAAAGACGAAACATCAGTCGCCCTCACCCTGTCGGCCCACAAGTATCAGTCGCCCTCACCCTGCCGGCCCACAAGTATCAGTCGCCCTCACCCTGTCGGCCCACAAGTATCAGTCGCCCTCACCCTGTCGGCCCACAAGTATGAGTCGCCCTCACACTGTCGGCCCACAAGTATCAGTCGCCCTCACCCTGCCGGCCCACAAGTATCAGTCGCCCTCACACTTTCGGCCCACAAGTATCAGTAGCCCTCGCCGTGTCGGCCCACAAGTATCAGTCGCCCTCACCCTGTCGGCGCACAAGTATCAGTCGCCCTCACACTGTCGGCCCACAAGTATCAGTCGCCCTCACCGTGTCGGCCCACAAGTATCAGTCACCCTCACACTGTCGGCCCACAAGTATCAGTCGCCCTCACCGTGTCGGCCCACAAGTATCAGTCACCATCACCCTGTCGGCCCACAAGTATCAGTCGCCCTCACCCTGTCGGCCCACAAGTTGCCTCTTCACGCCTCGTACGAAGGACCAATAATCGCAGGAGAAAGGGCTGGCACACGTCAGCCCTTTCTCCTGCGATATTTGGTCCTTCGATGGTAAAAAAATGGTAAAAAAATATTATGTGGAAAATAATATTATTAAAAAGATGTAATAAAGCACCATTTATGACATCTTTTCAATAATATTATTTTCTTTAGACACCAAAAAAAATACAGTTTCGTGATTTTTATTTGGATGAAACACTAACGTTTAAAATTTTGCCATATCTTAGCATGCAAATAAAACAATTAAGATTGAGATTGAGATAACTAGCTGCTCATACATGGTGAACCCATCTCCGCTCTATGCTGTGGGATATATGTGCAGTCTTTATTCCATTAGTCGCCTCTTACGCCACCCAAGGGAAGAGAGAGGAGGTGGTAGTTTTATTTTAATTAGCCGCTACGCGATACGGCTCCCAATTACCAATTAACGTCTAACAAACATAACAATGACACGTGACAAAAAAACAGATCGCTCCACTCCAAATTTCTATCAACATATGTGACGACAGCATGCCTACATGACAAACTATTTGTTCATGCTAAAACTGAGTCACTGTCAAGGTCGTTCGAATTATCACTTGTAGTTGATACTAGTAGATACAAGCAGCGATAGTTCGTAATTTGATAAGATTATCGGATGGAGTATCAACACCTTCATTGTTCTACGTTACGTTTGCTGATTCGAAGTCGAATAGTGAAGTGAAAGACAAATTGGCTTAAATGTCTTGGAATTTAGTTCACTTTAGTTGAGAGTGCTTCGGAAGTAAAACGCAAAGTTGGTTCCGTTTGCTGTCTTAAATCGGTAGTCGTTAAAGCTTACCAAGCTGCCTGATGCCAGCGTGGTGGGTTATGGTCCAATTTACCATGGGTCTGTCCTGTAAAGACGATGAAATGTATGATAAATAAATAAATAAATGTCATTGTGATGGCATATACTCAGCATCGTGTCGTAAACATCTCAGTAATGTTAACTGTAGTAATGCGACGAGACGCTGGTCTTCCATAGATACCCGTGCGTTTGCATCGTCAGTCGTCACGCTAAGAAAACAACTAACAAAAAACTATAGACTCCTTACACAATACACAAAGTGTGAGACTTCAATGAAAGCATTTCGTTGCAAAAGTTGTAGTTGGGCAGACTTTTTGTACTACGCAGTAAATGAGCAAACCGATGGAATGATTCCCACACTCCATTGTTGCAGTTACACGTTAAAACACCACCCATGGCAACCCAGCGTTTATTATAGGTTTATGCCCTTTTAAGTATATAATTAAATACAAGCTGTCGACTATCTTTCGTTTTTACGTCTGGTCATGGTCACCCATTTAACTGAGATTTCCGTTCTGGTTCTTTAAGGAATGATACTATCCGTGAATTGCAGATCATACAAGCTGTCGACTATCTTTCGTTTTTATGTCTGGTCATGGTCACCCATTTAACTGAGATTTCCGTTCTGGTTCTTTAAGGAATGATACTATCCGTGAATTGCAGATCGGAGGTGAAGCGGCTAGTTCATGCGGTTTTGGGTTACGTTCTAAAATTTATGTTCTATAGTGTAAGGCAGTGGACTACTTCTGTGGTCCTGATTGCCTAGTCTCTGACTGACCTTTTGTGGTTAATAGTAGTAAATATATATGTATTGAAGCCACTTTCACAAACCGGGACTCATTACTCCGTGCTTCTGAAGGAACGTTAAACAGGTCGCTGTCTTCATTTCTACCTCCTCTGCTGCTGTCTAAAAGAAAACGAAAACGGTGCCCAGCAGTCCATATAATAAAAAGAAAAATTGTACATGGTTATGTACTTACTTATTGTATTTTTATTTAGTTTTGATATAATTGATAAGACACTTATTAATGTATCTATGTTTTGTTTTATTGTTGGCTGTCCTAATTCAATAAATAAAATGAAACATTAAACTTATAAACCACTACTTATAAATAAAAGACAAAAGAAAATGGATAAGCTTAGGTTGAGGCCTGGACTAACCAACGCTGTTATTAGCAATTAACTTCCTGAACTTCTCAGTAATGTCAGTAGTAAAGAGTAAACTGACAAGAGTACATCATTTAAATTTATCATCATATATTAAATATTGCACATTTTTACATGTAGATTTTACCCACCATTTTAATTAACGAATGCAGGGAAAGTACTCAAAAGATTAATGCTTCGAGTACACCGTTGTATGCATTGGTTTTATAGACATTGACGTGCATACTAAAGTACTTTAAGTTTTTATTCAAACACAATCTAATCTACTGCAGGCAAAGATAACACTATTTTGTGCTATCACTAATTTGCGTCATAGAAATGGTTATTACCTACCTATAATTGCGCGCTTGCAATAATGTAGTTACTATTTAGTACATTGGTTTAACTCTCTTGATGCTAGTATGCAGTTACACTATCTATTAATTAGTTATACGTATATAAGTACTCAGTAGGTGAGTGAGAGTGAGCGTGAGTGGGTGAGAGTGAGTGAGATTAAGTTAAAGCGAGTGAGAGTGGGTAAAGGTAGTGAAGAGTGCGAGTTTCAACCACTGGACTGATCATGTAAACATACATACATATAATCACGAATCAGAGACTAGGCAATGAGGATCGCAAAAGCAATCCTCTGCCAAAGTCCACTTTTCACCAAAGAGCGACTGCACATGTGCTCAGCGTGACAGGACCAGGTGGTGAGCCCATCGCCGCTCTAAGCTGTTGGATGTATGTGCAGTTTTTAGTCCGTTAGTCACCTTTTACGACTCCCAAGGGAAAAGACGGGGTGGTAGTATTCTTTCACCGGCGACACGGTTTGTACATCATTTATTAATTTATAATAATGAGGACTTAAGGGCTGCTGTTTCCCCAATACAGTGTAAATAGCAGGGATTATAATGAGACTATTTAATTAGTTCATGTTTTTACAATTAGTAAGTTATCAGTACAGATATTGGCAAAACAACGATAACCTATCCTTGATCTTAACACTTCGCAATCCCAATTATGTATAGAATACAAAAATAATTATGCCAACCGCCAACGGATTAGATAGTGCCAGATAAACATGTTTACAATTTAACATTTGAGTGTAACGTAAAATTTATAAAAACATATACATATTTACAAATTATATATTTTTTTTCTTTACTCTCTATTTTTAAAATCTATATAAATTAAAATAAATTTGCCCTGAATAAAGTCCGCGCATCACTTCAAAACAAAATATTTAGCAAATTCTTTTATTGTTGTGTTTGTAATTGTCAAGACAAGTTTTGTATATAAAGTTATTTTTTGGAAATTCATCACGGGTCTGTTTTAGTTTTTGTGTCATTTTATAATAACAGGCGCTTGAATTACATTACAATAAGAGGGATGAGGGTTACGCGCTCTCTTCTTCTGCATTATGCTTTGGTAAGTCTTTGAGGCCTTTGCTCAGCAGTGAGACAATATAGGCTGAAATAAAAAATATAAGTCTTTTAAATAAAATCATTACAATACAATATGCTGTGTCTCGAGATTCGAGTTTCAAACCGAAAGTCTTAGAACCAGAAAAATTTACACTCGGTGGTTGAGGATTCCGGGGTGAAGCGCGCTTCCACCTTCGACTTTATCGTCACTTACCATCAAATAATAGGTAAGCACCCCTCGTCAAATATGTGTCTGTATCACCCTAAAGATTTTTCATGACGCGATTTTAAACTTTGGTCTTGTGAACTGTTGACTTACTAAGCTGTTGAGATTCTGAAGTGTTGGGATTTTGAATCGTTGGTCTTACGGTGTTGATGTTTTGATTGTTGAGATTCAGTATCCCCATCAGGTGACATAAAAGCTAAGCGTTTACCTGTAGTAAATGAAAAAAAAAAAAACAAAATTCCATAGTTGCCGGGTCTTCGAAACACTTAATATCCATTCACAGCGATAATGCCAAAAACATTAGCGTACTTCACTTTCATCAACTACTGAACCTCACTCACTAAACGTTAATTTGTGTATATATTTTTTTTACCCATTAGTATAAGTAAAGTTATGTGTAGCCGTGTAAAGTTTTTTTTTTGTAGTATATGTATATTTAGTAGAATATGAGTAGTATATATATGTACTGACACACTGTTGGCAAAGGTCTCTATCATTGGAATCAAGTCTTTGCTGCAATTGATGGGTATTGGCTTAATACATACATACATATAATAAATACTATTATCCCCGAAGGGTTAGTCAGAGACTAGGCAATGAGGACCGCAAAAGCAGTCCTCTGTCATAGTCCACGTCTCAACAATTTTTTTTCTATATTCTACAACGGGTAAGCGCTTGACATTCATTTCACCTGATGGTAAGTGACGATAAGGCCGGAGGTGAAAGCGCGCTTCACCCGGAATCCTCAACCACTGAGGAACTGGCTATCTTATCTCAAACTGTCGGAACACAACAATGCTATAAACATCGTTGTTATGGCGACAGACTAAGATAAGATGGTGGTAGCTAGCCAGGCGGACATAACAGCCCTACGACCAACCAAACCGAGCACACAAAGATGTACCCCCTCGGAATCGAACCCGGGACCTCTGGGTCTGAAACCGGTGGCTTAGCCACTAGACCACAGAGGCAGTTAAAATAGCGACTGCACATGTGCTCAGCGTGACAGGTGGTGAGCCCATCGCCGCTATGAGCTATTGGATGTATGTCCGTTAGTCGCCTTTTACGACTCCCAAGGGAAGAGAGGGGGTGGTTGTATGCTTTTAGAGCCTCTGCGCGACTCGGCTTAACACCACGCTTGCCTTGCTAAATGTGTGTCGGTCATCACAAACCAGGTCTATGCATCAAAAAATCCTAAACACGCTTTGCCCGTCCCGGTAATTGAACCCTGGAACTCTCGGGTCAAGCGCTTAGCCACACGGCCACCGTGGAGAACACTTGTAGTAAAAACTTTACTAAATAATTTATTGATTGCCCTGAATATAGTCTCTCCACGTCGAGTTTTAACCCACCAACCCGCATTGGGCCAGCGTAGTAGGTTATGGCCCAAATATCCTTACGTGCTATTGTTCACGTGGGAGGCCTGTGCCTAGCAGTGGGACGTTTATGATGATGATCAAATAATTGTTACTTAACTATGTGATTTTTGATATTTTTGTACGTTAGTTTTTCCTATCCTACTAATATAATAAACGCGAAAGTTTGTAAGAATGTATGGATATTTGTTACTCTTTCACGTAAAAACTACTGAATGGATTTGAATGAAATTCGGCATACAGATAGTTTATACACTGGATTAACACATAGGATACTTTTTATCTCGATATTCCCACGGGAACGGGAACCACGCGGGTGAAACCGCGAGCGGGCGCTAGTAAAACATATTTCGAAGATGTAATGTTTTCAACTTAACCCTTAAATGCATAATGTTGCCAAAAGTTTACAATCATACTTTGAACCTTAACCCCTTGATATTTAAATTTTTTGGTTAATTCATGCATTTAAGGGTTAAAGCTTAATACTACTTGTATTTGGGTCATTGTTAAAACGAGACTCAAAAGTGAAATTTTAATTAAAGTCTGAAATTCAGGAAAGTCAATGTTTATTTAAATTCGTTAGAACATGAGCAATTTTGAGATCGAGTAATTATAATATATTTAAATGACCACCGGAAAGAGGACAACCAAATGGACTTCATCACAAAAAAATCATAACACCGTTTCTTTGAGTTTACGTTATAATAAGCGCTTACAAATTAATGAAAAAGTCTCCTATATTTCTAAATTAAAATACAAACAATATTTACCTTTTTTGAAAATGTTATTTGTAATTATTATGTCTTTTGGACGCGATTTATTTAGCGGCAGCGCATTCACTCTCACTGAGGAAGACAAAAGTCATTCAGAATGCTTTCAGAATTCAATAATATTTTAGTTCTTCTAGTAAAAAATTAGGACAACCGAAAATAACAAAATCCTAAAAACTAAATTGAGACTATTATAATGGAAAATGATAAAATTTAATTATGGCATAGGCTCGGGAATGGTAAATTACGGGCTTAAATGTTTATATGGCAACAAGATTAGTTGTTTAAGTGTTTTTGTATATTTTTTCTAAGCTTTAAACCAAGCAGAGTCGGTCTCCGAACAGACCACCGAAGAGTACTTTCCGAGACAAAGATTGGATTTTTGTTGAAATTATGACAATATTATTTTTATAAATACTTCGATTAAAGTTCGAAATAGTTCGATTAGGTTCATTTGGTAAAATATTATCAACAACATTTAAACTACAGTTATATTTTAATACGTCCGAAAAAAATATCTACTGAATTTGACAATGAACCATTTAGGGAAATCTTATGGTTTAAAAACAGATGAATAAACGAATTTATTTTTAAAATTATACGTCAATTTTCCTATGAATAAATTGAGTATTGGTCATTTGGTAAGGCATGGCCGAGGACACATTATAATAAACTAACCATTTACATTCTTATTTGCGCCAGTTTTGCGTAGGTATGGAATTTCGTGGCGAACCAACCGAAATATTAATAACGAACAACGTAGGCGAAACTCAATTCATGCAACTAACGAAGTCGGTCAATTTACACCTTTAATTGAATACGTACTTAGTATTTAATACGGTCATACAGCAGGCTATAAAATCTACTCCGCAAGTAAAAAAACAATGTTAATTTCCAACTTTTTTATATATGCGAGTATATTCTTTAGGTAGGTTTCTTTTTGGCAACTTTAGTAAATAAAGATAAACCTCAAGAGAGGTGGACATTTTTTTCATCGTTTCATTTCTTTATCTTCCATTTTAATTGAGCGTTATCAAATATTACGACACTTCACTTAATTATCAATAAGAAGACTACCTTGAATTTTATTTAAGCATTTTTAGGATTGGTATTCCTTCCTACCCCAATATTATCAAAAAAAACTTTAATTTTATTCAAGTAGTTTTGTAGGATTTCCTCTCCTTCCCCAATATTTTCAAAAAGAAGACTAACTTGAATTTTATTCAAGTTGTTTTTTAGACTCTCCCCTCTCCCCCAAACATGCCCTAACAAACAAATATTTATGTCTACGACTAGTTTTAGCCAACTAGTCCCACGACATACTTAGTTGCCAAGGTATTTACATTACGAAAGTCACCCATTTCTAATAGCATTGTATTATTCGGTACACCTACTAATGCCGATCTCTACGTCGAGTTTTAAACCATAACAAAACCCTTGTTACACAAGTGTGAACAACTTGTACTATGGTTTTAAGAATATAAGAAAGTTCTATAATGAAATATCATAGGAATATATCATACTCATTATTATCAAGATTCAATATCATTTATTTACTACAATGCAATTACTTACTAAAATTTATTTGCTGCAATAATTGAGCACTTATTAAGTTTGTAAAACTATCGCGCTTGAACTGAAAAAAACCTTAAAATTAAATTTACCTAGGGCATTTTTATTCTCAATCTCCCTTTCTTTTTACAGGGTCAGATAAAAATTGGAAAATAAAATGACACATTGCGTTACAAATAAACATGAATTTAAAAATAAAACCACGAAGCATGCAAAGAGAAACTCGTGAAATCACTGCATGCGGTGATTTTAAAAAGTTTCCCACGTCAGATACAAAATGTGCACATAAAAAGTAATGCAAAAATTAAACTACTTCTTTACAAACAGCTCCTATTGCTGTCGTTGACTTAACTCCGGCATTTCAATTAGATGCAGGAAATTGGAAACGCCGCTACCAGATTGCCGAGTTCCATTCAAGAACTTAGTATCCAGTACCTACCTAGTTAAGAAAACCAGAATCGTAAAAAGCCAAGCCAATGTTCAGTTACGGGTTGCGGCTGAGCTTTCTGCTCATGTTAAGATATTCTTGCAATAATGCTGTTTAGTAGGTGCAGTGCAATTATAGGATAATAGTTTATGGAAGTCACCGGCGTTTTAAATAGCAACTACTGTTATGTCTATAATCATCATAGGATATCTCTTGAATTTTCTTCATTAAACACTGTAAAACTGGAAACTTTTGAATTAAGTGTACATTTATCATAGCTAATGTTCTTTGAAGTTGTTTTAGATAGTCAAATGTGTCATTTACTTGAGTCATCAATTTTGTATGCTTTACTGTAACAAAACATACCTACTGGCAAACGATTAAAACTTTGTGGTCAATTATTGTATCTGTATAATCAAGTTTAGTGCCAATGAATATTAAAATACTATCTATGTTGCACCGGATACAATTAAAACTTCTAGTTTTACCAAAATTTGGTTGGACAGCCAAAAACATGTTGTTGACATTGAGTAAGTCTCAATTTGGCCCACAAAATGAAGTATTATTACCTATAGCAATATACTTATTCCACAACTGGAAAACCCTTGGCCCTGTTGGTAAGTGATAATAATGCTAATGATGAAAGCGCACTTCACCCGGAATCTTTAACTTATGAGTACTGAGTGTAAGGTCTAGTTTATTTAATACATTCACGAAAACGAGAATTTGTATTGCAACTTCCCGTTTGTCACCTGGAGTCGCTGCTTTAAAGTCATTCATTTTTAATTTATAATCAGCCAATCAACGTCCCACTGCTAGGCACAGGGCTCCCTTCCACATGGACAACAGCACGTAGGGAGATTGGGCCATAACCCACCACACTGGCCCAATGCGGGTTGGTGGCCCAGTTTTATAATCAAATGGTAGATAAATCTCGCACTAAGCACTCTGAGGAACTAGCTACCTTATCTTAAACTGCCCGAACACAACCAACATTGAATTTTGCAGGGGTTGTATACGGCCAGAATAGCTTAATTGCAAGTGTTCCTGACATGTATGGTCAGAAATGCAGGTTTAACTGCCACTAGTAGAAAAACAACGCATTTTGAATAACCCTCAAAACATTCGCAACCTCCAATATGTAAAAAAAAATCAAGGTTACTAAAAATTTAGTATATTCTATTTTGACTGTGTATTATTAACCGTGGTTTTGTTTTTTCCTTCTCTTTGTTGTATTGCAACAATGACCATCCAAGTTATCATTATATATCAAACGGCCTATGGTCTGACCACTTTTTATGCGATCTTTTTGCTCAAACTATAACGAGTTGGCGGGAAGTGAACTCGAATGGTTTTATCAAAAACTTTTTTAACTAGAGTTTTTGCTACATTGCGTTTCTTCACGATCAGAGGTACTAAGTATGATGTTTTTTTGTCGCCTAAAAGCAATGATATCCTAAAAATATAACATTTGCTACTTTCATAGTTACATTAATTAATTATTTGCACCAAATTCCCGAAACAATTTAAGAGCTGCAATTGAAAAGCGGCAATTTTTGTCTTGCTTTGCTTTATCATGTCTTAGAAATAGAGAAATATCTCTTCTTATCTTAGAACAAATGCAATCGGACAGACACTCTTTGTATTAAATGCTACGACCGCTAAGGGAATTCTAGTTAGATATTTAAGATGTGGGTTTCTTTCAAATTCAATTCTTAAATCTGAAATTTCAATAACTCTTCCTTGAGGTTTCGTCTCTGTTCCCTTCCTTGCAGTTATAATAGTATATTAATGTTTTATATTTTAGAGTTTTATTAACGCTTAAATATACTTAAGTAAAATTTTAAACACTGAAAAAAGAGTACGAGAATAGTACTTCTTTATTTTAATTAAGAATAACGTTGTTAAAATCTGGGCCATCTAATAAAACCTCAACAAAACAGAATATGAAAAAGATCATTCACAATTCACAAGCAACTGCGACGATCGTAAACTTTTCGGTCGCACCAAATGTGGTTCGTATTGTATAAGTATAAGACGAGCTTTAAGCTCTGCTAGTTACTGTTATCTGTGGTTTTGGACCTCAGTTGATGCGCGGAGTTAAGCTAGAGCCGGGTACGCAGGTAGGCACCGTAGGTCGGTGGCCGCGGACGCAAGGACGTTGGTGCGCGGGCGGAGGCGACGATCTTCGACGACGTCTTGGCCAATGGGAATGCTCGGATTGTGGTGTGTGTGAAACGTGTTCTTACGCTGCTACTTTCGGCTGTATATCTTGACGGTCGGTGTTGCCACGTTGGAGATGTTACCAGCTTAATGGGGGATTATTACAAATAAACTATTTATTTATTTGTTTTAGCAGTTAGCAGTCCTACTGCTTACTACTTCTTTTTACTTTTTTTTTATTAACCTCAATGTCTTTGAAAGCAGCGTTCAGTTTTTTTTTACATTAGGTATTATAAGTATTGTTATTATCAGAGAAGACAGATTAAATAGCCGCTCCTCTACCAGGTCTATTAGTTCCAGCAGTTTGAGTCTACAATCACTTAATGTAATGGTTTTTGTGCTTTCATTATTGTTTGATGATGACTTTAAGCCCTTAAGTAGATGGCTGGTTCTTCTGTTCTTTGGGTTGTATTAAATTCTGCATATCTAAATATTTACTTGTAACTACTTATTCAATTCGTGAGTCAGTATAGTAATGTCCAAAGAAGCGATAGACCATTGTTTTGTACTTAAGACTAAGTTGGGTCCTTATGATATGTTTATTAAGCCAGCAACCTTAAAGCTACTAATTTTAAGCCTGGAGCTGCGAAATATAGAACATGGAGTTCTGTATTTTTTATAACAGTCGGATCCTTTTCAAAATCTTACCACCATACCAAATCTAGCTTTGTAATCTACAGACGAATAGACAGTTAACTTTTGGGCCCTGACTAAGCGGATATGTACGGAGAGGAATCGTAAACAAGCAATAAAATTTGGAAAACTACAAATGGAATACTCTTTATTTTTCTGTATGTTTAGTTTAGTTTGTTTATCTATCTATCTCGGCTGTCGTGGAGTCCGGGCATCAGTGAGTCTGGCAATGCGTATCTGGCCGATTGCGCGCGCACGAGTCAAGCGAGCGCAGCCGTAGCCTAGCCGTACCCGATTCATTCACACACACGCGCGCGTCCGTTGTGCTCGCGCGGTTGTGTGGTGCGCCGAAGTTTTGCTCCTTTTTTTCTCGTCCTGCCTGCCACTTGCTTCCTTGCCCACCGCTTACCTGCCAGTGTGTAGACCTTGCAAACTATCGTACTCTAACTTGATACTTCCAAAGCGTTCCTATACCAAAGTTAAGTTTTGTTTAGTTAAGTGCAAAGTGAAATCTACGCGGAGTAAGGTCCAGATGTCGGTGCAAACGGCAACAACCTCGTTTTGTGTCAACAAATAATAATAAACAGTGATCGGGACAAGTCGTACTGCGCGCTCGACACAAAAAGTTATACAGTGATAAATTAAAAGCTCTAAACTGGATGCTCTGTTGGAGAATGGGCTTCGTTCACTCACGGAACCCGATTGTTGCGATTTCACCCACATAACGTTTATGGTAAGCAAAAAGTTTCACGTTGTTTCGTAACTCGCAACTTTTTGGCGCGGGTAGGTTGCAGTTCAGCGTCCGTATCGGTTTTTTTACTTTCTTTTTTATAATGGGTTTGTTGACTACTATTATTACTTATATTCTTTTAATTAATATCTTTAATATCTTTTTCTGATAGGGTGTTTTTGTTGTTTAGGATGGGTGATTCTACTACATCCGCTACGATCGCTTGTTTAATTTTTAAACACCGATTGATAGCCAGAAAGAGTAAAATATTTGAAAGATATAGTTAACCACGGGTCCGTGGAATCAACACAATACCTAGATGTTTTACAAGAACGCATAATGGTCTCAAACCTGCTTATGTTAATTTTGACGTTTTCTTAGCTGCAACCTATAAACTTGAAATAACAAACCTTAAGAAAAATTACTAGGTAGTACCTTAGGTGGAAATCGAACCCACGTCTTCCACAAGCCAATTTTAAACCAAGTTGCAGTCATAATATCTTAGGATATTCACGAAACGCCCGCTGACAAGGTAGGTGGATATTGTGGAGTTACGATGTGCTGTTAACCCCCACACAGATCGTTTACGCAACGCACCGTTTTAGTGGGCAGTGGGTCCGCATCATTTGAGTAAATACAGGTGAATTACTGAAATGTGCCGCCATTACAATCATAGCCACATTATTATAGTCAAATTGTTTCCGGTAATGCAACAACTGCTTACATAGTTGTTGTGTTGTTGTAATAGTAATATTTTAATTTTTAAGTGACTGGGGTTTTCCTGTCTTATGTTTTTCTTATGGAATTAGGTTGAGGTAAATTGATATTATCTCTATTCAATATTACTTATGAACAGAGCGGTTTTTTAAAGTAAAAGGAATAGCAAAACATGTTTGAAGGAATCTCTAGCCCAATTTTAATGAAGAATATATAAATTATAAGAATTTTACTTAAACATGTCACCCTTGATATAGTGTGCCCTTGTAGGCTTCACGTTTGAATTGTGTTTGAGTTTTTAAGATGTTCTTCTTATAGAACTTGTAAATATTTTCTAGGATTTTTTTCTAATAATGACATAACTTGGACTAACTACTATGCCCAGCAGTAGGTAGAAACGGGCTGAAAAAAAATGCTGATGATGATGAATCGTTTCTAGTTTTGACTTACATTGACGCATTTGGAAAATTAGACCGAACAAAAACCATTACACAACAAACCTTAAATAAGTGCAAGAAATAATTAAGCCGACAGTCAAAGGTCAAATAAAATTAATAGCTACAGTTACCAAGTTATTGTTTGTTTCTAGTTACTTACTGTGTGTGAGGTACTTTTCTTCTACATACATATTCCCATCATTAAAACTAATTCGCACGATAGGCATTTGTTTAAAGAAGGTCAGGTTGATCACTGAACTGATTCAAAAGGTCATATGGTTTTGCCTTGCTTACCTACTTAAAAGTAAGATTTATACTTTTTTGGACTTTGCTAATGAATCTTTAATAATAATGTTAATTGTTTTGAAGGCGGTATAGAGGTCGAATCAGGAAAGTTGTTTAGATATGGCCTTCCTTATAAGCTCAGTAGTCGTAATACCAGACACAATAGAAATTGAATTAAGAGGAAACATTTCGTGGAAGTGTAATGCAAAATTCTCATACAAAACACAGAAAACGTTTCGTAGTCCCCTGTTTCCTCCTTCAGAACTAGACCAATTTTTTTCAGCAACGGTTAAAGTAATCGATTTTCTGCGCCTGTATGTTTAATTTTTTGCATTAAATCATTTATTTAACAACCAGGAAACTTCAAAATTTTGCTAAATTACTCCGATTTAAAGCGTCTTCAGAAACATAGAGTAGCTGGTTTAAAATAATCAAATATACAGAAAATAGAATATAATAAATGAATAGAAAATCTCTTTCTTTAACCGATGCTGAAAAAGTAATAAAAAGTCAAGTTCTGAAGGAGGAAACAGAAACAGGGGACTACGTAACGTCGTTTTTCAGTGTTTTATATGAGAATTTTGCATGCTACTTCCTTGAAGTGTTTCCTCTAAAGGAGTTTTCGTGACAGACAAGGGGTCTTAATCTTTTACAGATTTGTGATTTACAGCGGGTCCAAAACTATTCGACAATAATATATTAACTATTCGTCATCGTCAATATTATATTAATATATTGTAAATTAGTTAACTCCGTAATAATGACATTTTTGTGCTATTGATATTCTTTTACCACCATGTACTTTCCTTTACAAGTTTTTATGCAAATAAATAATTTATTCATTTCATTAAAAATAAATTTTCGTTGAATTAATTTAAAAAAATCTCCATTTTGATAACTGCAATGTTCCACTGTTGATAAAATCTCTCCATCCCAATTACTTCCATGCGTCTCGCGTCACGGTATCTGGTGTTCTACCACCAATTTTCTTCCGTAAAGGTTGATATCATTTCGTCTCATTTTTAAAACTTCTACCTACTTATTATTTAACTAAAGAATAAGATGCTGTCTAAACACTGACAAAGAAAGTCAAGAACTATCCCAATTGTAAACCAAAAGCAAAAAAACGTAATAAACAATCTCGAGAGTTAAACAAAAGATACGCTTCCAAACCTGTATGAATAAATAAACGCTTCCCTGTCTTCCACTATCAAGAATAAGATATTAGCACTGTGTCTGTGGTTTTGAATCCTTCGCATTTGCATATTCTTGCATAATGACATCCATCATCTCACACACAACCATTTAAGTACGGCTTAGACGCCTTTGTTAGTCCTGTACTGTACTTTTGTATTATGTATGAACGATCGTTAAATGAGAGGTCCTATTTGGAAAATGCATTTTTTACACAAGTAAAGACAACGTTTGAGACTGTTTAGCTTTTAAATTTTAATAATGATTTCGACAAATTGCGGTATAATTTATTTTAAAGTTACTTTTGAAGACTTTAATGGTAATGGAATATAAAAAAAACTAATAAAACATGTTTGTTATCCAGTGGTTAGATCACAAGAATGATAAAAATTACAAATCATGTTTTTGACAATAAGTTGCTGTAAAGTGAAAAGTATACTTAGTAATTTTTGCTAAATTGATAGGACCCCGTTTCTTTAACAGCAGATTCTCATCGTCACAAAACCAAATAACCCATTCCTGCAATTAGTATTCCTTCTTAAGATCGTAATTGTACGTCCCAGTTACAATGACAACATTTCGAATGCAAATCGTCGCCTCAATGAATACAATGCCGAATTGATGTAGACACTACAAAGCAAGTCAGACATGGCCAAACTAATCATTGGTCCTGACTGTGCTGATTATAATCAATTAGTGTGAAAGTGCGTCGCGTGATTGTTGATGCAAATTGACGATTTAGATACGCAGAATCTAAATGCTGGATGGATGTGGGAAAAGCGATGATGTGATTCGAGACACTCATGTTTTAATGTAAAATTCTTAGTACCTACTTACTCGTACATATTAGATGCAATGCAACTGACATTCTACGAGTATTCAGATAGAAGCCAACATTTCTTTTTAAAAATTTTGGGTTTTTGTTTGTTGTTTTAATTTTTTTTTCTTTTTTGGATTCATTGATATGGTATTTATACAATACCATATTGATAATTGATATAATATACCCGGAAATCTAAGTTTGTGTTAGGTATGGGTTTCTGTAGACTAACGAATCTTAGTGGATTGAACTATGATTTTTTTGGAGAAGGAGAGAATGAAATGAAATGAATTTAATTTTGTTGTCTGTTGCAGTCTTCGATCAATAGAAATTAAATACTTAAATAATAAAATAAATAAATTTTCCTACACCAATTATCTAGCTCTCGCTCACTCACGCACTCTCACTAGTTATCTAGAACTCGTTAAATGGTAACCATTAGACAACGGATAAACATACTTAAAATACATAAATACATACTTATTATACATAGAAAACACCCACACCCAAGACAATTTAGAAAAACAATAATTTCTTAATTGACCCGACCGGGGATCGAACCCGGTACCTCAGAGATGGCGACTTAGGTGACAGCTCATCCGCAAAATATTTCATCCTCGGATAAATCGTCACCCCTTTCAAATTGTTAGGCGTCGATTCATCCGCAAGTGGTGTCGCTGTCAGATGAGTTGTTACATACAAAATATCGATGTGGTAATTTCAGCCAAATTGACAAACAAAGGCAAATGATTGGGAATTAATCTTTTTTATTTATTTTACAATACGTAATAACAGTATATTAAATAATAACAAAAAAAACAAAATAGTTTAATGTTAATGAAAACCTTCATCAGATGAGTTAGAAACACCATTTACCAGATTCTTATCTGACCTTTCATGTTCCAATTTGGGTGATTGAGCTACATTAAGGTTAAGGTACATTAAGGGAAAACTTAGCTAAATCACATGTAAAATAGAAAACTTCATAAAATTATGTTATTGCACGTAACACACAACAGGATTAACGCAGACTTTGTGCACTGGTCAACTAAACAAATACACGGTAAAGCAAGTGGTCTCAATCGTTTTTTCAAGTATAAATAAATAAAATAAATAAATAACCTCTTACGTACACATCAATTATCCAGCCCAATGTAAGTTTCATTAAGAACTTGTGTTATGGATACTTGATAACGGATAAAATACATAAACATACTTTTCTTTTGTAAATACATACTTAATATACATAGGAAACACCCAGACCAAGACAAATATATAACGAAATATTTGTCTTGTCTGGGAATCGAACCCGGGACCTCTGAAACAGAAACAAGGTGTTTTACCTCTGGAACAGAAACAAGGTGTCTTAGGTACCTCTGCGCCAAACAGGCCGTCAACGTACTGACGTTATATACTAATATAGAAAAAGATTACAATCATTATTTGCAAAATACTTAGTTAAAGATGAAGTTCATCTTATCTGATAAATGGTGTTTCTAACCCATCTGATGAAGGTAATCATTTTGATTTTTGTTATTATTTAATATACTGTTATTATGTATTATAAAATAAATAAAAAATTCCCAAATTAATTCCCAATCATTTGCCTTTGTTTGTCAATTTGGCTGAAATGACCACATCGATATTTTGTATGTAACAACTCATCCGACAGCGACACCACTTGCGGATGAATCGACGCCTAACAATTTGAAAAGGGTGACGATTTATCCGAGGATGAAATATTTTGCGGATGAGCTGTCACCTAAGTCGAGATGGCGACACCATGAAAACCGGTGTACAAACCACTTGATCAAGGAGGTCCTCGTTGCAGATTTTGTCGGTCGCATGGATTTTGATAACTTTTTCGTTTATGTAATTTTAATTTGATGCATCATTGTGAATGATATATTTTTTATTATCAAAACGAAAGTAAGAAGACTAAAATCCAGGTGGAACACGAAACCACAAAGACCAGCCTATACTATGGCCAAATTCGATGAACAATGTTTGTTAACAAATTATTGAAATTTCTTTGTGCAAATATCTAGTGTCACTCGGATTTTGACTATTTTTTGAAAGAAAGGAACCGTTTTGGTTTTCTCGTGAATCTCTCCCAAGAAAAAGTAATATCATAGTGACACTAGATATTTGCACATAGAATTATGAATTATTTGTACACAAACATTATTATATATATATACGAATTTGGCCGTATAAATAGTTCAGATCCCATCCCATCTTAGGCTTCAAAATGCTTTCAGTTTCGAAGTTAATGTGTAAATCATTGTAACAATTAAAATTTCATTTATCACTCATTCCATTTTCGTACTTCGATGTTATTGACTGTTGAAACAAAACCAAAACTTTATTTAAAGTGGCGTTGAGTGATGTGCCTTACAAAGCGATAGGTGGTATGTAACACCACTTAAGCAACTAGTAATTTTCACGTAATTGTCGAGAGCGGGATACAAGGTGGTCATTAAAATAACGAAATACGATCCAACTCCCGGTACCATCCCTCAGTTCGGTTAAAATGGCTCATATAAATCTCGCGTGATCTTAACCGGTATGTCTGTGAAAGAAGAAGTGTTTTCTTTGAAAAAATAACCAACTAGGGGCAGTGACTTGGAATATAACATTGATTTTCCTAATTTTAGTATCAAGTCTCAGGACATTTTTCACTTGAGTTGTCTATTAAAACATGGTAGAAAAGGGGTAAAAATAAAATAGTGTGTGAAATTCATTGCCATCAATTAGTTTCTCTACATTAAGTCAGAATGTAAGTATATCTAAAAGTGTAGGTATCTATGTAGTTTATTAGACACAAATCTAAAAGTTAGCCCCTGAAACTGGTGTTATAGATCAAAAGGCCCCAGAAATGTTGACGATTTGGTCGGTAGTGGGAAAGTTTTTACCTGTACCTACCAATACCGCAATTTCATTTATATCTGCCACCACAACCATGACTTTAGTATTGTTTGATTCTGACGGAGGTATTAACTCCTGAGTAGTTTAGATTTCGGGTGAAGAGCGTCTACTAGAATACCTACGGTAACACAAGAAAAAAAAAGACGTGTAATAATATACACTTACAGATGAAAACAAAAGACATCATCATATTCCAAAGAAAAAGAAAACGTAACGTGAGTCTTTAAATCTTACAAGTGGTCGACCAAATAAGATGCCTTGCCTGCGATATTACATGAAACACAATATCCAAAATAAGAAACCAAAATAGTGGGTAGCAGGATTATTAGTAACAAAACATAAAAAAGGATATTAATAATTACGAGAAGAGCCATCCATCTGGTTTTAGGGTTGATCAGTAAGTAAGTACCAATTGATCCTAATCAGTGCGGTGTTAAGTTTAATCTCATCTAGAGGCAGCCATTTGAAAAATATAGCATTCCAACTCCTTGGTCACCTGTGGTTAAGGAGGTTTTATTTGTTTACTAGAAAAAAACTACCAGTCTCAGGAAAGCTCGAATGGGATTCTTTTTCTAGTAAAAATTGTATCCTATAAATAAAGAGCATTGAAAATGCAAAAATTTCAATAATAAAGAGGTTTTATTTGTGTTTGATAAAATAATCTCTGTTGTGGTGGCTCGTTATGAAATACAAGCAACTTTGTATTTCCAGTGATTATCGTAAGAGGAGATGTTTATTTGAGCAGTTGGTGAGATAATTGTGGTACTAGATACTTTTTCAATGATTGGTATTATATCTTTACATTTTTGAAAACCCATTCATTTAACTGTTAAATACTAGAGGCTAATTGTCTAACTACAACATGTATCGCAAGTAGAAGTACATTGCTTCGCTAGTTTGCTCAATCAAAACTAATTTTAAAATAATCAAACTAGCGAACCAATGTACTTCTACTTGAAAAAGATTGCGATAGACGTATAAGTTAGAAAATTAGCCCTCAGCGTTCATTGATTCATTCATCAACAGCTCTAAAATCCTGATGAATTTTAAAAGAATTGGCAGAATCTAAGTCTGTCTTAACATTTTTAAAGCTTTTCGTATAAGACCCATCTGGTAGCCAGTTACTACATCTTAACGACATTTGCTTCACAAGAGAAACTCACCCGTTTCAGAACACTTAAAAACTTTATCACGATTTTTTTGAATAGTTCCATCCTGAACTCCTTTGACAATACTCCAGCAGAAAGCTCTTTCCACACCCTGAGCGCACACGTACGCTTGATATGTTTAAGATTAACTCAACATAAGTCAGCCAAGGGTCAATGCCGTGGCCGTTCTCAGAAACAGTAGCTTTGTTGTTCTTGCTGCACTCTGAGAGGGCATTGTTCAGTTTGTTTACATAATAGTTGTGTTTCAGCGGTGTGTGCCGCCGTGAGTGACGGCACGTAGCACTGTGCCTATAGTTTATAGATGTCTATCTATAGGCATGCGGTTATTACCTATATCGTTTAGGTGATAAAATTGCGATAGCGGTATGTTATGGACACACTCATGATTCGAAGACCGTTGCTTTGCTAATCAGACGCAGTTGTTTTCGCTGTAGGTCACTTGGACGTAGTTTGAAATGCAATTTGCTAATTGAATTGATTAATCATCATCATCATAAGCCTTTCCATCTTTAAAAGATGATTCAAACAGCATCCGATTGTGATGGAGATGTGTGATTAGATTAATCAATTCTTTAGATAACAAATAGTAAGTTGGTGCAGCGATTTGCGATAAAAATTGCGAATCACCGAACGAGGGACCAAAACAAATCTCGAGCTCCGACGTGCCTCAGGGTACGACGTGTTATGGTCGGGCTTTCTTATGTGCTAGGTCTAAGTCTTTAAAATACGACCGTCCAGCCGGGATCTTGAAATTGGTGACTTTTTATGTACAAAATAAACTTTTAGAAAGATAAAAAAAGTGATTATTTAAATTCTAGAATTAACACGAAAACCACAGAAAAGTCACTGTCAGTTTGGCTCTGACTTCGGTCTTAGGTGACCGGCTAAGTGATTATCCAAAAGTTAGGGGTCGCCATTAAAAAACGACCATTACCCAATCATAATCAACTTCACGAATTTAAACTGGACCAATTCGAACGAAGAGAGATCTTTTGTTTTGTACACCCACCGAACTGGCCAATCACTACACCTTATTAGAAAGTTGATAGTCATAACTACCCATAATAACTGTTCAAACCTCATTGCTCCAAATAAAAACATTTGTTTATACAGCACTTACAAAATGTGCTTCTTAGGTTGAAGTGGTACACTAACCTGCTAAGTGCCATCGTTATCAGCAGCGAGTAGTAGTGAACAGACACTATCAATGTAGGCCAATCTGTTAGATGTGCCTTATCAGCCGTAAATACGTACAAATATATTTATTGTAAACATTATCAGGTAATGGAGACGCATTAGAAAGCGATTTGTGGTAACGTTACTGAAGGAACTTAAGTTTTTTGTAAAATCAATTCTATTTACTAGTGAAATAAAAATTATTCTTGAATATGGAGTAATGTATTGGTCACAAGCTCCTGTTCTTCGTATTTGTCATTCTGGAAGTAGCCACACCAGATGTACCTAGAACGGTAAGCTAGAGCCATCTATTTTTAACTGACTTCAAAAAAAGGAGGAGGTTCTCAATTCGGTTGTATGTTTTTTTAATGTTTGTTACCTCAGAACTCCGTCATTTTTACACCGATTTGGAAAATTATTTTTTTATTTTAGCTACAATTAATATTTAGAATGTAGCACTACTAGAAATTCTATGCTATTCACTGATCAGTGAGCGGCCGCAGTTGGAAGGTCTATTGTGGTGATCAATTTTGTATACAGTATTAATAAAATATGTAAGAAATTATAAAGATATAGAAGAAAGATAGATGTAATTGTTGATTTACTTGTTTCTTGTTAAAATTTGAGTCTTATGCACTTTTTAACCGATTTATAAAAGGAGGTTTCAATTCGTCAGTGTGTATTTTAATTTAAACTGTACACTGTTGTTAACATAAAAAAACTATAAATTCACTAGCATCATGTACTACAGGTTACTGTGATAGAGATCAAACTACGAATTAGATTTGACACAATTTCTTGTGTAATAAAAGGTACCTAAGTATTTACTACACAATTTACAAATAACGAGAGATAATTAATACAGATTCCTTTGTTTACGTTCTTGCGGTTTAGTAATTCTTAACTAATTACGACAGAGAATGAACACTACTCCTTTCACTTTTCTGTATGTCGTAAGGTCTTAGATTATAAAATAGTTACAACAAGATAAGGATCTGCATAGTAATGATACGAAATAATATGTGACACAAGATTAGATCACACATAACTATCAATTTAAAAGATATTGAACCCGAACAAAAACCAATCAAGTGCATGCTTTACTTACTCACTCCTGTGGCACATCAACACATAAGTGAGTTTTGGCCTCCAACACGAGAGATCGCCATTTTCTTTTGTCCTGTGCGTGCAATCTCGCGCCAGTCGTCGACGCCAAGTGCATACTTTAAAAGCTTTTTTATTATTATTTTAAATGCGCTATTCACAGATTTTTATCGTCAGCCTATAAACGTCCCACTCTGGGCACAGGGCTTCCCACATGTGGGAAGTATAGGGCGATTGGGCCGTAACCCACCACGCTTTCCGAAACCTATGCTGATGATGAACAACATACTTAATATAATTACGACTATTAAATAAATAAATAAAATAAACTTTCCTACACTCACACCAATTGTCTAGCCCAAGAGACGACGAGACGAGCTTCATTATGAAACTCGTTAAATGGTTACTAGACAACGGATAAACATACTTAAAATACTTAAATACATACTTATTATACATAGAAAACACCCAGACCCGAGACAATTTAGAAAAACAATAATTTCTAAATTCCTCAGAGAACCTCAGAGATGAACACCATGAAAACCGGTGAACAAACCACTCGACTAAGGAGGTCGTCAACTATTATCCCCGAAGGGTAAGTCAGAAACTGCTGTATGTGCAGTCTTTAGTCCGTTAATCGCCTCTTACGAACCCAAGGGAAGAGAGGTAGAGAGCGGTGAATTACCATTCACCGCTACGCCACAGAATAAATAATAGGCTACGCGACATATTATGTTTGATGAACAATCCCCCGTGAAAAAACTTACTACCTACATTATGTATTACGTATATCGTTAATTTTAATTTAATTGAACCATGATTGTGTAACGACTAATAGAACAATAGAACTAATAGAAAAATACCTCAAGTAGTATATCTAATATTTTAAAATTTTGTAAAAATTATTATCTTATTAAGAAACATGATTAAGAAACGTACAACATAATATTTTAGACAAGCGTGTTTTGTAACAAAAAGATCTACAATGAAAGTGAAACGGTTGTTCAATGAGAATTAGTTCCTGCCATTGCCAATTTTTTGTTCCTCAGCTGGAATAAATTAGGATGAACCCGTTTGCATTGTTCCATTGTTTAGCGATGTAGAAAAAAAAGCCTTTTAAACCGATCGCTGCGACTGACGTCTGCTCTGCTAAAGAGAAATTATTGCCGGCAATACATTAAATAGCGCTGTTCATTAAATTAGGAGCTCTATAGCGCAGGCTTTCGGTTTGCGATCTGGCAAGTAAAGCAACTTTCGCTATGACGGGTGATGGAATGGGTGACCAAATTAAAAACATCTCCACCTCCTCCGTGCTTCGAAAGGCACGTAAAGCCGTAGTTTATTTTCGTTTCGGCACCCAGAATTTCGTACTTCTAAAGTACAGTCGTTCGGTTCTCACTGGCAATCATTTTAATATTTCAGTGTATTTTACCGGTAAACTTAGCATTTTTATTCAAAATATGTATACAAACAGCACTCGTTCTTTTTGGTCGGTGATTGAAATATTCATGTGTTCATAAATTCATAGGTGCCGAAATAGGAAGGTGACGAAACGAAACTAAACCAAATCAGTTTGGTCTCGGTTGTTGTCGTAATATGGCAGTCGTAAAAAATAATCCAACAGCCCTCTGTGGGACTGTTATAGGCTAGATATCGACAAAATGCATTTTTTTTATTCTGCAAGCGCTTGGCCTTCATCTCACCCGATGGTAAGTGACGATAAGACGGAAGGTGGAAGGGAATTCACCCGGAATCCTCAACTACTGAGGACCTGAATATCTTATCTCTAAACTGTCAGAACACAAATTATTTTAATAATAAAAAAAAATTGCTTGTCCAAGAAAACGACAAAACTCATATTTTTTTTTAATTAACAAAATATTTATAGTTAGTAACTTTTTATTCGGAATCGCTCTTCAGCTGGCGTAGAAAGTTGCGTGGTTGTATGTGTAATGTGACGGACAGATCCTACGAGATCAAAAGATCAATCTCCATTGGATCGACCGTTTAGACAATGCACGACTGTTGCGATGGTTTTGCGTGTGGTCGGTGTTTCACTTTCTTTAAGTAGCTATAACCCTTTGATGCCTTTCCGACTTTATTAAAATGATTAGAATCAATTATTATCATACGAAATATTAAGGTACAGAGACATTTAGACATTTCAAAATAGAAATATGAATGGAATTTTAAATTCAGTCATACTATATTTTAAAATCATGAAACGGTATAGTTTGTTTTGTCTTACGCCATTTTATAATAAACTTCTCAAAATATAACGTACAAAAATTATGATAAATATTTCTCTAATACCAAATACTAAGTACAATCGACTAAGAATGCTGTACCCCAAGCACGAACCATTATGGTACTAGTTAAGGTAATCGTAATCGTATTATTTTGTATGAAAACCATAAAGTTACTAAACCTTTTTCATGCAAAATAATACGATCACCTTAACTAGTACCATAATGGTTCGTGCTTGGGCTACTGATCTACATACTCGTATACGAGTATATTGTATTTCTTTAAACTTTTGCATGTTATAAAACACCTAAGTATTATTAACCATGATAGTGATGTGCAGAGATGACATGGGTAGGTGCATTGTCTGTGGTAGGTGCATATCTGCTACCTACCACAAAAGTGAAAGAGAAAGAGAAAGATTATTACCACCCCCTCTCTTCCCTTGGGTGTCGTAGAAGGCGACTAACGGACTAAAGACTGCACATACATTCAACAGCATAGAGCGGCGAGGGGCTCACCACCTGTCACGTTGAGCACATGTGCAGTCGCTAATTGGTGAAAAGTGGACTGCTTTTGCTGTCCTCTTGCCTAGTCTCTGACTAACCCTTCGGGGATAATAGTCGTGATTATATTATGTATGTATGTTTGTATGACTCTTTCATCAGTTAATCACTATGGCAGAACTACAAAATGAATAAAAGATTGGTGTTAGTAAAAATTAACTCTGTTGTTTCCCGATTCGCAACTAAATGTCAATCGTAAGGCAGGTTATTTGGGTAACCGTACTTACATCCAAAAAAAGTACCGACCTACCTACTTACTGAACGTGTTTATCGAAAAACCGATTACACTATCATCTACAAGTATTTGCCAAGATTACTTTCCACACCCACAAATACTTTTATTATTCCATTCCCGAACGGGAGCTATCAAAATAGCCGTATCTTTCACAGAGATAGCTATATTTAATAAGCTTTTGATTTGTGCGTTAGTATCATACTGGTATCATGTTTGATTAATTAAAGGCGGTAGCGGTATCGTTATTTTTATACTTGGTCTACTTACTCTGCTTTATTTCCTGCCCTATACTGGCATTAGTGATAGACTTGCTTTTTACTCTGTATAGTTATGCAATTTGGATACAAATTAAATGAGGAGCTTGCGATCTTGGCCGCCAGCAACATTCACAATGCCGGGTCGCTGGATGGGTGAGTGACCAAATAAAAAAAAAACATCTCAAGCTCCTCCGTGCTTCGGAAGGCATGTTAAGCCTTTGGTCCCAGTTGTTGTCGTAAGATGGCAGTCGTTAAAATCCACCAACCCGCATTGGGCCAGCATTGTGGGTTATGGCCTAATATCACCACGTGCCCACGTGGGAGGCCTGTGCCCAGCAGTGCGACGTTTATAGGCTGATGATGCTTACTTAATATCTGAAAAAAAATATTAATAGGATTGCCATTCAATTTTCAATTTTTTATGATGTTATTTCGACATAAGTAATACTTTTAAATTATATTATTTTCCAAAGTTTACACATTAAAATAAAATATTTCTTTCGGATTAGCACGCTTTTACTTTTTTAAAAACGTTAAGCTTTTTTATTCACAAAATATTTTCGACTCGAGTGTATTGGAACAGCTGTTTTTTCGATATTTCAAAGATATTTTTTCAAATATTTGTTCTTTACTCCAAATAGGATAGCGCAGTTGCGGGATTATATACCAGATATCAAACACCCTGTATAATATACAGTTATTGCTCAATGTACCTACTAATAATTCCACTTAGGTACATTATTTCGGTACCCACTTGAGATATACGAGTATCAGTAGCAATAAGAGCATGCGTCTTCATACGTGTTATCTGTTATCAAGTACTCATGAATTATGAAACAGCTCCAACTGAGATTACTTCTCAGTGGCACTGTTACGTACAGACGCCAGTAGCTATGCGATTCTCTAGCGACACATAGACGCTGCGCGAATGGTTTTAATCTGCTGTCTCTTTCCAATTCTATGAATATGAAAGAGACAGAGTCAATTTTCAGCGCTGCGGCAGCCGCTGCTACCAAGGCTTTAACTTAGAGAATCGCACTGCTGGTCAACCTACAACAAAATTACATACAACGGTTTGCCGGTCTATTGCAAGTTAAATAGCGAGCTACGAATACTACGGTTTAGCCCCTCAAACCCCAAGCGGTCGCATGAGACCGCACCTACAAAAACACACTTGACTTTCTACCGTGTTTTCATAGACTTACAGACTACTTTAGTATGAACAAGTTTGGTTATTTCGGTTCTGTGGTTCATCTTATGTATTGTTATCGCACAATATCGCATAGTCTATGCTCCATTCTGTCTAATTTGACGTTGACAGTTCCTGTCAAAAAAGTGTCAAAAAAAATCCAAGAGTGAGTGGCTAAACTCGTATGAACAAGGTCATCGGCTGTTGTCAGCATAAGAAAGGAGACCCAGCGTTTTATGCTAAAGTTGTATACTTTTTTAATTTTTTTATTATGTAACTGGCAATATTATCTGTCAACAAATGACAGTTGTTGACAAATGACTGCCGCTAGCTGTCAAATCAAACATGACGTGACGGCATTATTGACATTTCCCTTTATTAAAAGCAAAAGAATTATGGTTTATGCAGCCACGTTAGACATTTTTAAAGTAACGTGTCTGTTTTTGGAGGACTTAGTGTTTCCATATTAAAAAACATTATTAATTAAATAACTCTTATCCGCGATTCGATAAAAATAAGACAAAACATGGTTTAGGTGGCAAATAATATTTGAACTTTGAACTTCCTCAAAGGAGAACCGGCACTTTCCATAAAAAAATGCTTAATTTGTATACAATAGAATTTGGTCAGAAAGTAAAGCTAATATTATTTGCCACGCAAGTTCAACATTTTACATTTACTAAAGGAAAATACATAAATCTAAATCTCTTCCTTTGGGTGTTATACATATATACATAGATTCACGACTATTATCCCCAAAGGGTTAATCAGAGACTAGGCAATGAGGACCGCAAAAAGATTAGTTCCTGATTCGCTGGATTCTTGTTTCGCCGGATTCTTGTTTCGTCGGATTCTTGTTTCGTCGGAAATAATAATATACAATAATATCACTTAAGTAAAGAAAACTGTAGTTGTATTTATTATTGTATGAATTACTATTTTGATGCCACTATCGGTCAATAACTTAAATTACCTACTTAGAAATGGGTTCGATACATATTATTTTTTTTTTTTAGTTACGGTGTTTAAACATTCTTTATCTGTTACGTTATTAAATTAAGAACAAATAAATATTTTTATTAATGTACCGAAATGTCTGCCTTTTATTTAATAGATAGGTAAAGTCACGATATTTCTATAGTTTTCCTTCAACAAAAAAATCAGTCGAAACAATGATCCGGCGAATCAGGAATCCGGCGAATCAGGGACTAATCCGCAAAAACAGTCCTTTGCCATTAGTCCACGTTTCACCAAATTACAACAGCTGTACATGACTGTTTACAACTGCACATTGCACATTGTGTCCAGCGTGATCAATGATTATTATATGTGTTTATAAAAGGTCATTGAGCGTGATAGGTGGTGAGCCCATCGCCGCTCTATGCTGTTGGATGTATGTGCAGTCTTTAGTCCGTTATACGCCTTTTACGACATCCAAGGGAAGAGATTTAGGTTTCTGTATTTTCCTTTGGTAAATGTAAAATGTTGACTTAGAAGCTTAGATTAAATCAAAATAGCGGAAGATCCTCTAGCGCATGGACCGCTTAAATCACCTGATTGAAATTAGGCGAAGGGGCTGCTTAATTTCACTCAGTCGCAGGTCTGGCAGGACTTGACTCTGACGCATACCGCAGTGTAGCACCGCAGAATAAGTAATAGTACTTGTCTCGCAATTACGCTATCGTCAAAACAAATTGATTTGTCTCTTTCCTCCAATATCTACAACGTTAAATCAGAATCACAGCGGTGTAAGGTTGATTTAGTTGTGCATCATGCCCGGTTTCAGTTGACGATTTCAAGGATGTGCCGTATCTTCCGCTATTTTGATTTAATATATGCTTAGAAGCATTGAGATATATATCAATGCTTAGAAGTTTAAAATTAACTTGGAAGTTCAAAAGTTCAGTATTTTTTCATAAAATGATAATAAAATATACATACATACATATATAATCACGACTATTATCCCTGAAAGGTTATTTGAACTTGGAAGTTTAAAAAATCTTATGCTGACAACAACTGATGACCTTGTTCATACGAGTTTGGACCGTAGTATTCGTAGCTCGATATTTAACCTGCAATAGACCGTCAGAACCGTTGTGCTGTACCGCATGCCTGGCAAGGGTAATTATTGGACCTGTCTTGTTAGCAGTTACGTCTTTATTGCCTCGCTTTTATGGCTTGTAACCGTTCGTTGGGATTCTTTTAGTTGGAAATAGAGAACAGACTTGAAGATGAGTCATTAAAAGCACGTTATCAAGTAATGCTAGCGGTCTGCCCGCTAATTCGTCTGCGTAAACCGTATTTTGTAATCTTGTGGGAAGGGTTTACCAGATAGATATATGCAAATGTAATAGTATGTGTGATGATGTGTGATATGTGTGTGTGTATGTATGCAGATTTAGATCCTACGAGACCCCTAAGGGCAATTTCAAGTTTGTAAGCTTGATGTTTCGTGATCATTCAGTGTAATGGTTCCAAGGTTCCAAGATCAAAATTCACATTGACGATTTAAAGTCAACTAAGTATAGAAATTTTTAAATTGCAATAACTCAGCTAAATAATCTCTTTTTTAAATGATTTCTACAAAGTGTTTAGATCTCTGTATTTTACTTCACCATGCGAAGTTTCATTAAAATTTGCTCATTAAATTGTAAAATTTTAAACTTATAAGTTGCCTGTAAGCCTCGATCCTACCCACCATCAGCACTAACTTACTTACGACCTCTCTACTTAGTGGCATTAAAATTGACAGTTCTTGAAAGTTGATAGATACACACATCAAACATAATTTGCCTATAAGCATGACTCATTCCACCAACGCGCAGCGCATCCGTGCGCAATTTCAAACTGTCAGTAACTGGTTTACAGTTAAAAGGTTGTTTTTTTATTGTTGCAGAATGAGCTTGAGTGATGGCGAAGTACTTTATGTACAAAGTAGCCATACTGGTGTTATTTAGTGCGCTCAGCAAAGGGGAACTGCCAGAAGACGACTTCAGGATAATAAACAGACAAGGTGAGTTTTGTCTTTTTAATGTTATTCTTCTTAAGGAATTAGTGGATCGTTGAGAAAGGAATAGGAATTTTAAGGGGGAAGTAGGGAGAGATGGGGCTCCGGTTCTTTCACTCACCGGACAAAACACAACAATAGCGAGTACCATTGTTTCACGCCGGTATTCCCTGAGAGGGTGGATGAGCGGCCCAACATTTTTAAAGCTCGAGTGAAGAGGCTGCTTCTGGGCAAGCTCTCTCCATCGTCAGCCTCTTTTCAATACTACGAATAAGAATGTAGCAAGAACAAGCCCATCTATTATAAAAAAAAATTGGTACTACAACGCATCGTGGCTCTACCACTCAGACTGTGTCACTTATTTAGCACCACCCGGGTCGGACGCGGATTCCCTAAATCGCATTTCGTCTGATTATCTAAATTACCAGTTTCTCATTTCGTACACATCGCAAATCGTCTTAGTCGCAAAATGTCTAAATTTTAAAATAAGTATGGGTCAGGTCGGCGTGGATCACCTAAAACCTAATTTTCTGAATTATATTTGATTCATATTTCGACTTTTTCCAGTAAAATTATGAAACTTCTTTTAAAAATCAAAGTACACTCCCCTTTAAACACTTGAAAAAAATCGAAATATGTATCAAATATAATTAAGAAAATTATGTTTTGGGTGATCCACGCCGACGCGACCCGATCCATAATTATTTTAAAGTTTAGACATTTTGCGACTAAGACGATTTGCGATGTGTACGAAGTGAGAAATATTTTAATTATATTTTATTTTATTCTAATTCAGCCCAGCTTGTCCTACTGCTGGCAAAACTACAAACGTGACAGTGAAATGTTTCTGATTTTTCGATTCATAGGCTTAGATTGTTTTAATCTAAGTTCATAGGTCGATAAAATTATAATGTTTTTTTTTCATAATGTACCTACATACACTCTTTTGATTCCTCCCCCACTGTAGCTGAATCTGTTTTGAAAGAGAATGTTAAAGATTGTGAAAGTAATTTCAGTTTTCAAAAAATATGTGTTATAGATATAATAAAAACATTTAACACTCTCAATAAAAAGAAAACTGCTGATCTGTGGGGTAATTCCGTGGACGTCGCTAAATCTGTAATTATGACAATAGCTCCAGTTTTAGCTTGCATATTTAATGAATGCATTGACTGTGGTGTTTTCCTGACCTCATGAAATATAGTAAAATAATTCCATTATTTAAATCAGGTAGCACTTCTGACCCCTCTAATTTTAGACCTATTTCTGTGCTACCCACATTTAGTAAAATTTTTGAAAAGTTAATGCTAGACCAAATGCAAATTCATTTTTATAAAAATAAACTTTTACATTGTAAACAATATGGTTTTACTAGGGGTCGCTCTACAACTGACGCCGGTGTTGAGCTTTTAATCCAAATATTTGATACCTGGGAGGAATCACAGAATGCCCTAGGGGTATTTTGTGATTTATCCAAGGCTTTTGATTGTGTTTTACATGAAACTTTGGTCAGGAAGCTTAACCACTATGGAATTAGGGATGCTTCTTTGAGCCTTCTAATCTCATACTTGAGTAACAGGATTCAAAAGGTCGACATTAACGGTAAAAGATCTCCGGGATCAGTGGTTAAAATGGGAGTTCCGCAGGGTTCAATACTTGGTCCATTCTTGTTTTTGGTTTATATTAATGACTTACCTTATTTTGTAAAAGACAGTCATGAGATAGTATTGTTTGCTGATGATACTTCAATTTTATTCAAAGTGAAACGACGACACCCAAATTATGACGATGTGAATAATGCGGTCTCAAAGATTGTTCACTGGTTTAGTGTTAATAACTTGCTATTAAACGAGGGAAAAACCAAATGTGTAAGATTTGTATTGCCTAATGTTAAGCAGGTAATAACTAGTGTACAAATTAAAGATAAGAATGTGAATCCTGTGGACACCACTGTGTTTCTAGGCATCACGTTGGATACCAAGCTTCAGTGGGGCCCACATATAGCTAAATTGTCGAATAGACTTAGCTCTGCGGCTTATGCAGTAATGAAGATCCGTCAGTTAACTGACGTTGATACAGCTAGATTAGTTTATTTCAGTTACTTTCATAGTGTAATGTCGTACGCCATTTTACTGTGGGGAAATGCTGCCGACATTCAAACTATCTTTGTGCTGCAGAAGAGGGCTATTCGAGCAATATATAACCTACAGACTCGTGACTCTCTCTGAGAGAGATTTAAGGATATAAGTATAATGACAGTTGCATCACAATATATTTATGAAAATCTTGTGTATGTTCATAAAAATATTGAAATGTTTTCATTCAAAAAACAGTGATATTCACAAATTAAATACTAGAAGTAAGAACAAATTAGCAGTGCCTTATACTAGGCTCCATAAAATAAATAATTCTTTTAAGGGTCTGTGTGTACGATTATACAACAAAGTACCAAATGATATTCAGAAATTAGATCTTGATAAATTTAAAATCAAAATCGAAGAACAGCTTTATAAAAAAGCTTATTATAAAGTGTCGGATTATACAGAAGACAAAACAGCTTGGGTCTGAAATGCTCCAAGTACCTACTCCAACAGCTATTTCTAATTGCCTATAATTACTTTATATAGAGCACCATATTTAATTAAACTATTTACATTCAAATTCATATTTTGTATTTTGTGACCTGGTAACGACATATATTACATATATTTTTTGTAAATGTCGTTGCTTCTGTGCGCTGTGGTTTCTTGCGCCCGTTCTTTGCCACAGTTAAAAAATGATGTCCTGAATGGGTGGTAGGTTAAAAAAATATTTGGACGTTTCAAAGTACTTATTAATTGAGTTTATTGAATAAATATATTTTGACTATTGATTATTGACTATTGATCATACGCACAGGCGAATATTTAGTCAATTATGTTCAAGCAAACCACTTTCGACTGATAAAATGAAACTATTTTTTCGTCCAACACTTTGATTGTCATTTATCGCAAAAACATTTTGTCAATAGCTGCCCGATAATGATGTGGTCCGTTTACGTGACAAACGCCATAGGCACGTTTAGAAAGCACTTTTCGATTTTACAACAAAAAAAAAAACGAAAGTGAAAAAAGGACAATAGATTAGTTTTTGTATCTGAAAGCGAGTAGCGAAACGTTGCAATTAATCTAACGATGTTAATTTTTTTTAGCATGGCAGTTGGTATATATTAAAGAAAGTTTGGCTTAAGAGGGTCTCTGGTCTGATGTTGTTATTATATGTGCTGGTTTATTTCTTATTTGATGAATTGTTATGACGTATTCATAATGTTATTTGCTATTGGACTTTTTATAATGCCTAAATTAATATTTAAAAGCGTTGGTAGTTGAAAGGATAGGCGCTAAAGAAGATAATTGCGAGAAATCGTGTAGTTAAATTAATTAAGGTATTATAACTAGAGATTACATTATAACTAGAGACTACACGGGAAGAGCGGGATTGGTAATATTCCTTTTATAGTTATATTTTTTTATAATTGGTTTACGCTCACTACACATCTAGCCCAAGATAAGTACCTATTATTTTTGAAACTCATTAATATGGTTAGATAACGGATAAATATACATATAATTTATAGTACCGTATAATTTACATTCAAATTATTATTTTGTATTTTATGACCTGGCAACGACATATCTTTTTTTTTTGTAAATGTCGTCGCTTCTGTGCGCTGTATGGTTTCTTGCGTCTGTTCTTTGCCACAGTCAAAAAATGACGTCCTGAATGGGTGGTAGGTTAAAAATTTGGACGATTCAAAGTACTTACTAATTGAGTTTGTTGAATAAATATATTTTGAGTTTGAGTATATAGCAAAACACCCAGACCCGAAATCTATTCAGAATAACAGTGTTTCTCTAAATTGACCCGACCGGGAATTGAATCCTGCTAACCACTCGACCACGGAGGTCGTTAGTGATTTAGTGATACCACACGGCTCATTGCACAAGGTTCACCTAAATAGTGTAGTTTAAGATTACACGGAAATAGTCACGATAGCCTAATATATAGGCATTTGCCCGGATTGTTCGAACATACATACATACATACATATAATCACGACTATTATCCCTGAAGGGTTAGTCAGAGACTAGGCAATGAGGATCGCAAAAGCAGTCCTCTGCCATAGTCCACTTTTCACCAATATATAAATAGCGACGACACATATGCTCAGCGTGACGGGTGGTGAACCTATCGCCGCTCTATGTTGTTGGATATATGTGCAGTCTTTAGTCCGTTAGTCGCCTACGCGACACGGTTACCGAAAAAGAAACCGTTTATAAGTTAATACAATTTATATGGTCGATAACGAAAGCGCACCAATAGAACCGTCATTATACATGGCTTTCTCATCTCCAACACAACAATGTTTCACTACCTACTTATCCATAATACAACAATGTTTCACTACCTTTAATTACCACATTCGCGTTAGATATCTCAAATGTGATAGTGTCGTTTCACCTAACGATTGTTGTTACCAATTAAATCTAATAACAGCTTGATATACGATATAATTATTGCTCAATTTACAATTAGTTTGATGATGATAAATACCTATTTAGTGTTGAAATATTTAGCTCTCAAATAGATAGGCGCTTGATAACGCCAGAATTTGCGATGTCTAACCTAACTATAATAACAATTGACAGTAATTTGTACAGACATGGCGACATATATCATGCTGAAAAGTTTGAACAAATGTAAGTGGAATTTGGTATACATTTACACATTACTATTCGTAAAGTACCCTGAGATAAAGTATACTTTCGAGATGTTGGTTCGAAGAAATTTAGAGTTGTAAGGACTACTACTGTTCGAATCCGGTAATCCCTGAGTCACAACAGAGTATAATATAGTATAAAGACAAAGTATAATGAGCAACATTATCAAGAACTTTATCTGCAATTTTGCGTCAGTAAACCCTTTTCTCTAAGCTCGAGTTTACATTTTTTGTTAATTTAGTATTTCTAAAGATAGCAAACTTCTCCACTTTAAGTGATTACACCCGAATAAAAAACTTGAGTGGCTCTGATGTTAAAATTGTGTAATATAGACGTACTAAGTAAGTACTCACTGTATTTGAGAAGCACTTCTTTAAGTATTTAATCATATTACCAAACAGATAAGGAGGTTAGTAAACTTTCATGTTGCATCTGACTATCTTTCAGGGAAATAGGCGTGATAATATAATAATGTATTTATTTAGGCCAGAATACATTTTAAATGCATCCACTCTCTCTTCAGTTAATAATATAGTCTGACAAATTAAGGGACAATGAGGGCAGTAGGTAGTTCATATCTTTTTAACCACCGGTTGAGAAGAAGCCCTAGATCATACCTGCCGAAAAAAATAAGATGGAAGATCACAGATAAATGTTTTGGAGTAGCATCGTCTTTTACGCAGTAGTGTCGAGAAGAAAATGGCAGGTTTTATGAGAATACATTTAAGATGATTGCTTTTTAAGGTGGTACCGGCCCTGGTGGCACTAGAAATGGGGAAGTACTAAATTTTTAGTGTTTATGCTCCCCCTTTTTCGAAGGTTGTACGAAGGTTGTACGTTGTGGGGTACTCACCCCACGTAAGGAAAGCATGCTTAATGCATGCATGCACAAAAAATTGCTACCTATTTGAAATTTCTATTATTTTAAACGTGATTACAACCTACTTAATATAATGTTAGCAAATGTTTTTCTCTTCTCCACACGACAGTTCCGAGCAAATACTGCAGCCACAAATCTAAAGGCACACCTTGTTTGGCTGACACCTATTCTCTGTGCATTAATTAACATTCGTAAAAGCATTAGATATTTGACGCGAAACGTCCATTAAAATAAATTTGTTTGCTCCTTTCTCCCCACTTAGAGTGTTCATTTTCAGGTTAGACTATTTGAACAGCATTTGTTAGTCAACATGGTTAGTTTGTTTTGAAGAATTCTTTGCTATTTCGTCTTAATATGAAGCTTTAACGTCTGTTTTAGTTCAGTTATTCTATTCTATACGTCCCCCCTTTTCCATGGCATAAGCCAGCTAGGTAGAGAGAAGGGCATGCCAACTGAACCTATCATTATGTTTTGCTGCGAAAAATGCATCAGACCGCGTACTCAAGGGTCATGGATGTTTAGCCTCGAGTAGGGTTACCATTCAGGAATTTGAAAAGTGCTTACAAAAAGCCGACATTTCGATAAAAATCCGGACATTTTAGTCACAAAATGGAATCATTACCATGATTACTCACTTTTTATAATATGTTTTTAGATAAATGTGAAGTTAATAAAGATTAAAGACTTATTTGATATAACTTAAAATGTGGTTTTGATACACATATTCCAAAATCCGAATAAATTAAAGAGCCGGACAAATTCAGGTCTAGAGTCTAAAATATTTGGACATGTCCGGATTAATCTGGACGGATAGTGAAATTATCCGCGAGTTACGAGACGCTCTCCCCCTTGCATCTCGTCTAACTTTAATGAGTTCGATATTAAAAATGCATTATAATCTAAATGCTTGTGGAGCTAGCTCGGGATCGTGACCACGAACAGCAGAAAAGATGGCCGTGATAGTTTGGGAGACCTCCAATACCAACTACACCCTGGGAAATGCAACTAAAGTGGAATAAACGAAGGGTCCAAAGGACTTAAGTCAAACATGTGGTATTCCCAGTAAGTCCGTAACATATATAAACATACATACATGCAGTAAAGACTATTATCTCCAAAGGATAAGTCAGAAACTAGATAATGAAGACCGCAAAAGCAGTTCATCTGCCATAGCCCACCACATATCAGTGAGCCCACCGCCGCTTACGTTGTTGTATGTGCAGTCTTTTAGTCCGATAGTCGCCTTTTACGACACCCAAAAAAAGAGGGGAGCTCGATGGCGCAGCGGCTAGCGCATTCGGTTTGCGATCTTGCCCGCTAAGCAACTTTTGCAATGCCGGGTCGCCTGATGGGTGACCACAATTAAAAAACATCTCGAGCTTCCTCCGTGCTTCGGAAGGCACGTTAAGCCGTTAGTCCCGGTTGTTGTCGTAAGATGGCAATCGTTTAAACCCACCAACCCGCATTGGGCCAGCGTGGTGGGTTGTGGCCCAATATCCCCACGTGCTATTGTCTACGTGGGAGGCCTGTGCCCAGCAGTGGGACGTTTATAGGCTGATGATGATGATGATGATGATGATGATTGAAAGAGAAGGGTTGGTAGTTTTTTTTAAAGATTATTATTAATGTGCGTTTGACACATTAATAATAGTCCTGTCGACCCATCCTGTGCCGGAGTGGGTTCACGTCAGTGGTCTAACGGAGCTGCGGGGTTCGAACCACGATTTCTCGCTTCCAACCCAAGCATCTATCCGCTCGGCTACAGACGCCTCAAAAATTCTATTAATGATGATCCGCAACCACACAGCTCAGACATTCATAATTTCAGTTCCAATGTTTGCTTTCAGATCTGCTGGCATCAGATAGCGACATCTTCCAAGACAACAGTAGCAGCTCGTTTTCACAGCTGCTCTTCGACGTGGCGACGGACCAGGTCATCGTTGGTGCAAGGTAAGTTCTCATGATGCAGTAACGACTGGGCTAGGTAACTTGGAGTATATGTCGTGGCCATATCGTAAAATTGACCAAATCATTAAAT
This sequence comes from Scoparia ambigualis, assembly GCA_963921215.1. Taxonomy (NCBI): domain Eukaryota; kingdom Metazoa; phylum Arthropoda; class Insecta; order Lepidoptera; family Crambidae; genus Scoparia; species Scoparia ambigualis. The sequence goes on along the minus strand of OY992502.1, from coordinate 54,397,856 downwards.
GCTAGAAGTATTTCATGACATAATGTTCTAACCTAACCATGAAATGGTCGAGCATTTTCATGATATAGACAATTGTACGATAATATTGCCGCTACATTACGTAATTATACAATGTGATAGGGATGGTATTTCTAACCTGTTAAGGCTAAGTACTACATCTAAATAAATCGACAAAAAAAATTATATGGACATATGAAAAAGTGATTTTAAATCACAAAATAATTAAGTAATTATTTTTTTCTCCCGAAATAATCTGAAACATACGAAACAAAGTAATTTATTAGTTAGCCAGTGTCATTAGCTACCGTTTGCCATTTTTTTCATGTTTCTCCGACGTTTGAAACCTTTGATATTGCATAAAGTAAAATTGGTCATAAATTATAGGGGGAGGGGATTAGACCCCCCATATTTTTTTTCAATGAATTTAGATGTAGTACTAAGCCTTAACGAGTTAGAAGTACCATCCCTATCACAATGTATAGTAAAACTTTGTTCATAGTATCTGCAGTCATACCTCGTCCGAGCACGCACGCACTAAATCCGTGTGTAAGTGTAACGCATATTTCACGGAGCTCGTAAACATATGCGAGTATTCGATAACCATGAGATTTATTACAAAACGCGGTGCATTGGTAATGTGACTGCTGAGGTGATTTGCTGAGGCACACATTCTTAGGTTACACTGAACGTTGACTCTGCTGATCTAAAATTGTTAAAACAAAGAGATCTGTAGATTTGAAGGAGGAGAGGCATCTTCTTAAAATTTTCTTATTCTACTGCGAGCCTGCGTCTCACCTTAAGGTTGATGATAAGGCCGATGGCGGAAGCGCACTTCTCTGAGGAACTGCTTAACACTTTGACCGCCATGGCAGACACCGGTGACCGACAAACAAAATTTAAGTTGTGTCTCTAATAATCGGTACACAACAATGCTACTAACATTGATGTTGTGGTTACATTTAGATGGTGGTAGCTAGCCATGCGGACTGAAAACACGTCCTACCACCAACCAAACCGAGTACACACCTATAAAGGGGAATCAAACCAGGGACATCTAGATCTGAGACCGGTGCATAACCGGTGATCTAACTATTAGACCTCAGACACAGAATATAGAATCCTCATAGGCGGATAAACATTCAAAAGCATTACCAAAAAACAATTTTCCTTTTCTAAAACAATAAAAAGGTATGCTACGTAGAAAACTTAATAATTGTAGCACTACTGTCCTGTAAATGCAAAATGTAGTGTAACTTTTTTACAATGACTCCGTAGTCGAGTGGCGCCGGTATTTTTGGTGCTGAACCACCAAAGCATAATGCTCTAAGTTAACCACAGAATATATTATTATATTTGATTAAAACCTTTTGTTCTAAGCAAAACATTTCAGTTAGGTGCGGACCCAAATATTGCGTAGTTACTGAGAAGGTCAAGTGTTTTTTGTTGATTAGTTAAACTTCCGTAACGTAGTTACCTAACTATGTACTGGAAATAGATAAGTAAAATTTTAATGTAATAATTTCTTTCGAACGATTGCAAAGCGTACTCGTAATTTTGCTGTGTGCTGTAACGTTTTTTTGCCAACAACATTTTCGTTTAAATTTTTATATAAATCTGCCAATAGTTTCTTTGGTTTGATCGAGATCAGCCAACATAGGCTTACCAACAATAGGCTGATCGTTTTTTTTTTGTGGAATGAAATAGTTATATCCTAACTTTTTCCCTGGCGGCCATTTTGGCAGCCCTAGCAGTGTTTCTTGATAGCCATCTTCTTGGTTCTCGGCGAGAGGACTGCAGTTTTGTGGACTGTGATTAGCTGAATAATAGACATAATGCTTTCCGTTTTCCGATCGCACTTAGTTAACTGCATACAAACAGCATCAGCTGTTATTATTAATCTACGTTATTTTTTTAACAAGTTCAAATAGAAGGTAACCAAATAAAAAAGATCTCAACCATTCTGTAACGTACATTACGACAGCTTACATAACATTCATTACACAGACAAGACTTGCATTTTTTACGCTCACAATAAAAAGCGAAACACATGCATCGCATAAATCGTTGCTCATAAAAATATTGTATGAAATGTTATCATAACAATATTTTAATGATGATAACATGTTGATATACGCTCGCGCGACCTAATAACTTGTTCAAACAGCTTGAGTCGTTCACCTGCTTGTCAACAAGATAGCTAGGGTTGTCTCTTCTTTTGCTGGTGTGAATCCCGGCGGTAACTTATCCCGAATCACTCTGGCGGTACATGAGGGAAAATGTAAGAGTTTTTACAGGTTTAGGGGGTGTTGAAGTTGTATCTCTAGTGTTACAAAACATCGAAGACTGCTAGTAACCGCTTCTTATCAGGCGGGCCGTATTTCTGATTACCTTGTTATTAATAAACGTGGGCTAAAGTTACACCTGGCTTTAAACTGACGCTGTTTATTTTTTGTGTTTATTAACAAAAACAACACATTGTTTATTCAAACGAAGGTGTGTGTATTATAAAAATCCTGCAGTTATTAATAAAATAATTAAAAAACGCGATTACAATATTCGATAGCGCCTATTTTTTGGCCCAGTAAATGTGGGGCTCACCCCGTCCCCCTTTCATACCGACAAGGCTAAGAACTAAACACTGGAGGACAACAATTTGAGAACAGAAGGCTTACTCTCTTCCTCCGAAACGAAAAGGCCGATTTTCGTCTGCTATTTATATCGCATTCCATTATTATTAAATTTTAATAAAAAATAATATTTAATAATCTACTATGAACGAAATTTCAGAAGGAATGTAGTGGAAAATCGGTCGAAATTTCGCATCAGAGAAAGAGAGTAAGCCCTCAGGCCCCGGGACCTGGGGGGCGATCTCGCTAATAATTAATCTCAACCACACTACAACTGAACATCAGCCGTTATATAGTGCTATCGCGTTTGACACACGCGATGGCGCTATACGAAGTCGGAGGAGCGGCTGCGGTTCAGTTGTGGTTTGGTTGTGATTATTTAGCGCGATCGCCCCCCTGTCTACTTAGGAAATGTATGTATTTTTTTAGATAAGTTAAATAAAAAAATAATAACCACATGATAACGATTGTCGATAACGTGTCGACAACCCTAGCAACATTAGTACCGAGCTGTTACCAACATTGTAGGAGCAAACTGGTCCACTTCCAAGGCGTTGGGTGTTAATGAATATCTAATGCATTTTAATGGGTGATTATTGAAATATTTAGAGCATACATACAAACGCGCATGAGCCGTTACGCAACGGTGTGACTGTGTGACCCACCAAAGTTGTCAACCGAGTTCATAGGTAGCTGTTGTAAACAGGTATTTGTGCACGGCAGTCGATATGCCAAGTCTACGAAGTATTTTGTAAAGTTATGCATGTTTGTGAAGACTTTTTTTAATAATTTGGATTTTTTTCATATAAATGGAAAGTATGCTTTTGTCAAATTTTTGTTACAGTTTTTACAATACAATTGTATTAATATTTTTCTAAATCTTTTTTATGTAAAAGATAAAAAAGCCTTTAGTTCAGACATCAGCAAGTCAATCTACCATAAAATGTCAAATTGTTAAATAAATAAAAATAAATTCGCTTTAATGTAAGTCAATTTTTTGTTACTCATTTATTACGATAATACTTATACCTAGGTCAAATTTAGTTATGTGTCATTATTTTGTATAATAATATGTAATATCTATAATTGAATAAGTTAGAGGTGTGGCATGTTGAACGAGAGTTACTTAAGGAAATATTATATTACACGTAGCAGTCCTCTCTTTTGTTTATATTCATGTAATGGTTAAATATGGTAGGTACTTATTTTCTATTTGTCTTTGTGGATAACGGTGTTGATTGTCCAATTAAATATTTTGTTATACTTACTAGTTACATATGTGAAATACATTGGTCAATTGTGTTTCAATTAAAAAAAATAATTTTTTTTTTATTATCTATAGGTAATGAATTAGTATACATTTTTAAAGGATTAATTGCCATTTAAATGATTTGCACTCTGAACCTAATTTTAGTGTTGAAATGGACCTAAACATGCTAGTTGCAAGCTTCAACTGACAACGGAACAATTAATTTATGGCATTATGTCCGTTGTCTCGTCCAGTAATGAACTTATGACACCATTCCTCACTTCCACATGTGTATGCAATAAGCTTTCTACTCTTTCTCCATGGTGTAAGGTTCAGAATCGTACAGCAAATAAATTAGTTTGAAAGGAAAGACCATTGTTGTATTACGACGGACCGTTTCTTTTTGAAATTATGAGTATTTGTTTAGCTCTGCTACGTGTATGTAAGTCCTAGGTAATATTTGCGTCCCAGATAAATGTAAGTATTGGGGTTGTACCCAACTATGAATGTTAGATGTAAGTATAGGGACTCGTATGATTCCCGGAATGCAATGTAAGTACACACAATATAGGTAGGTATATGTAAAAATGTAGTACCGTTTGATATGAATGTCTTTATTGCATTAAAATATAATGTCATTTACAATGTAGGGATGTAGGCGCGCGACAGTGATGCGTGCGGTTAGCAACTTACCTAGGTATGTAGGTTAAATTAAAGTAGCAGTTAAGTAAATAGTCAGTAAGTTCTCTTTATAGACAACCACCATAAAATTTTGTTTTTTAAGTTTAGAATATTAGAAGCATGTGCTCACATAAGCTAAAGTGCGAAGTTTCAAGCTCAGTTTTCATTAATCAGTATCTTAGTATCTCTGTTTGTGAATGTTTTTATAATAAATAGGTCTTGCTTGTTAGCTTACCTAATTAAATAAATAAGTAAAGTAAAGTAAATTGTATCCTATGTCTGTCCAACGGCAGGCCTTTATCATGGAAATCAAGTCTTAACTACTGTTGATAGGTATTGGGTTAAAGGGAGGTATTTCGAGCGCTTCTTTCTCGCCCTCTCGACGGTACGACGGTAAGAGACGGGTATAACAGCGAAGCGGCACGAAAAGGAGCGTTTTATCTTTTAAAATATTGATAGATGTAATAAAAAAAAAACCATCGGTTATAATAACTTAAGTTATTTACGAGCTTCATTTTGGTAAATGACTCATAATATCAAATCACTTATTTTAAGAATAAAACCTGGAAAAGAAGAAAAAATGACACAAAAATATGTAACTTAGTGAATTTATTCTATCAAGACAACTTCATCAAATCCTGTTTCCATCGGGTATATTCTACAGAATAAAGCCTCAACCATATTTCAGATTTTTACTGTTTACTACTTCAAAAAATAATTCTACGAACGTCTTAATTATTTTCACTAACAGGTAGCCGAGCGGATATATAAATGCTCGGGTTGAACGCGAGAAATCGTGGTTCTATCATTGACCTAAAGAGATAGACAAGAAGAGATGGGCGGTGGGTATTTACCCGATGGGTATGTACCGGGTAAATTCCCAATTTAAACATGGGTAAAAACAAAAAGCACGTTGTGGTTTAGTAGTATTTTTTCTTTTCGTCTTTCTTTCTGTTCATTTATGTTTAATTGTATGTTTTGGTACAAATAATGAATATTATCTTGATTGTTGACTAAACTAGTAATAATAAAAATAAAATTATTTGGTAATAGAATCCCGAGCGTAGAGAGGGATTCTTTAGTAGAATCCTGAACGTAGCGAGGGATTCAAAGTACGTCGCCCGAGCCAAAAATATAATTTGCGCCTGAAGGAAAGAGAGGGATTGGTAGTATTATTTTGATGAGCCCATCGCCGCTCAACCCCTTTCTTTGGGTGTCGTAAAAGGCGACTAACGGACTAAAGACTGCACATACAACCAACAGCATAGAGCGGCGATAGGCTTATCAAAATAATAGTACAAAAAGTGCGGCGCACTTATAAAGAGGATTAAAAACTCATTACTGCCCGCTAAAAGTTTCTTATAGAAAACACCACCTTTGGGTGCACTTAAACTCGGACCAAGTCGTCCTTTTCGGATAGATGGAACGAAAAAATGGTTTTATTTCTACTTTACTACTACTTACTACTAAGGGGGGACAGAAAAGTTGCGTCCGCCATCATGGATCTCGAAATAGATGTTGTATTCGACATCGGCACCGCTGAAAAACATGGAAATGATACCCATATTGATTTTACATAAAAAAGTCACGTCCGCTATCTTGGATCTCGAAATAGATGTTGTATTCGAAATTGGACCCCTGATAAATATGAAGATGATACCCATATTGATTTTATATAAAAAAGTCACGTCCGCCATCTTGGATCTCGAAATAGGATGATGTATTCGAAATCAGCACCGCTGATAAACATGGAAATAATACCCATAATTATATAATATAAAAAAGTCACGTCCGCCATCTTGGATCTCGTAATGTTGTATCCGAAATCGGCACCCCCGAAAACCATAAAAATAATATCCATATTGATTTTATATCAAAAACTTGCGTCCACCATTTTTGATCTCGACTATAATAGCTAAGTAATTAAATCTTGCCTAAATATTAGCGAATACTAAAATGGCATTTATCCATATAAAAAAAACATTGAAAAAGACTTTACGCATCGCAACGCATGATATGCATTAAATATTACATTTCAATTCTCATTAAAAAAAAATGACTACACACGTTTTAATACAATGCGCCACTCCTGACGCGTACTGTGTCCCCAGTGGAGTGTATGGACAGCCCCAGTTGCGCCGCGCCCCGCCCGCCCCGCACACCCCTCACAGGGCAATCGTCGTCGTTGGCCGACTGTAAGAATTAATAGAATCTGATGGTACTATTATAACCTAAAAAGTGTCATTTTTCGTGTTTATGGCCGATTTTGACAAAACTTTCAAGTGTTTTTTTTAATATTCTAACGCAACTGCGGCAGCTAAAATGTTAATAATAAATAATAAACCTTTATTTAACAACCCCTTAGACCCCCCCCCCCCCTCACAGTTTTAGTTTCTTCAAACTCGATTCAAAAGCCAACCCAATACGAGCGAGCTAGCCGTTAGAATGGACGCGAGTTTGCCTAATTTACCGTTTCAATTCTGTCTCACTCAGTCAATACCATATTCTTTGAATTTGAAACGCTCGGCTTTAGACTAACGCTATTACACAAGGGTCAGCAGAATAAAGGACAAACTAACTCATGATGATGACACAAATAAATACTTTAAAATAAAATAAAGTATCGATAAACACTGTTTAAAATAACTGAAGATTATTATATTGACTACATTACACGATTTAGGTAAAAAATACATAAAATGTTAAAGATATTTTGCCATATCATGATTTTACCCATGAAATGGGTATTTACCCGCGTTTTTACCCATTTTGGGTATTTACCGGGAATTTACCCGGTAAAATCCCATCTCTAGACAAGAACGTCCATACAAACCATTTGTTCCAATTCGTACGGCGTGTCAAGATGGCGTCCCAAATAGATTGTCAACTACCAGAGGGGAGACAACTTTTGTGACTACAATACTTTGTCATCTCGGCGGTCCGTAATTGACTATTAGTACTAACAGCACTGGAATATGACAGATCGTCCATACTTCAACTATGAAATCACCGTGCAGTTAGCGCTAAAGTGTATTAAGGTAGAAACGGTATAAAAAAAAAAAAGTAAGAAGCGAAGCAAAGTAAAGTAATTATTTTGCGTTTATTTAAGCTAAAATAAGTTAAAATACTCCAAAAAAAAGTAAAAAAAATCGACATTGTGTAATCTCAGTTTCCTTCGAATTGTATCAGTTTCGTCAGTTTTTGTCTTTTGGTTGAATAATGTACCTCAGGATCGATCTTCTCGTCATGACGTAGATAACATATTGACACAAAAAACTAAAAATATTAATCTGGTTGAAAAACAATTAAAACAACTTAAAATATTTTTTTAAAACAACACAATAAGGCAGTGCTCCTCAGTCACATATTTTACCTACAACCGGTTTTGTATGGGAACATCTGTAGGTTTTTAGTCTATGATTGTAGAAGCCGTGGCATAGAAATGAAAAAAAATCTTTTCTATTCTATTATTACGATATAACTACCTAATAATGACTTGAATAACAATTAATTTCACTTATTTGACAGCTGAGTTGTTGTAAACGTCTAGGAGTACACTTTGTCATGAAATAAAGATTTGTTTTCGCCGCTCCGCACGCGTGCAAGCCGTGTGAATGTCAAAGTCACACTAAAGCAAGGTGCCGAGTCGACTCCGCAGATGAGTGGAACATAGTGCGTGTTCGGAAGGGCCTATAGTGCAACGTAAATATCGCTGGGTTCAATCCCCATAGCTCCGGTAGACTACTGACGTGAACCCACTCCGACACAGTCATTTAGATCAACAGGATGGGTTAACAGGATTAAATCTTTTTTTATAAAAAAAAAATTACCACGCTTGTCATGTTATATGGATCGGTGATCACTAACCGGGCTCTGTATCGAACAATTCCGAAACACGCTGCACGTCATGAGGGCCTACTATCTTTCTCCGAAACGGAAGGACCATGGGAAATTTTGTCCCCACCATCCAACAGATTTGAAATTAGTGTCATTTGAAGGGTCAGTAAGATAGATATTTTTTTACTTTGGCGACGTTCTTCAAATACGTGAGTAAATTCCATGGTTATAAAAAATATTTTTTTTTGAATATTTTATTTTTTTTTCCAATAAAATAAGATTGCAAGAGCAGACCAGACTCCACAGGCGGCACCCGTTCACGAGTATGACAAATCAGCCATCGCTTCGCTCAACCATGTTTTAGGGAACGTAACGACCCGACGCACATGCCACCACCGGAGACACACTTTGATAGAGCATGACACACTCGAGCAACTCCAACAAAGCAAGAAAACAATAAAAGTTTTTTTTTATTATAAATAAACCCAATACTTTTTGCAAGGAACACAGGTACTTTAGGCTTCTTTGGGTCCCAATGAACAGATTGACACGTATCCCATGACTGTTGTAGGGTGGGGACGGGGTTCATACAAAATCCCCCATGGTCCTTTCGGCCGATTTTTGTTTGCTATTTATAGCACTTTCCATTATTTTCAAACAATAAATTTTCTAAGAATTAATTAATTTAAGGAGGCGCCGCGCGATCGCAAAAACTGACATAAAGTGAGACTGCAAAGCAAAATCAATCATATTAATATTTATAATTAGAACAATTCTGCTTTGAAGTTCCAGACCTAGTGATTTAATTAGAGCAATGTTTTTATTTTGCGAAATGTGCAAACCATCACGCGCTTGTGTTAAAAATTAAAATTTACTTTTTGAACAAGGGGGTGCCCTGCGAAATATCAATACAAATATTCATGTAAGAATTATTGTTTCATGCGTAAAATTAAAAAAAACTCGTCGAAGAAAAGTTTTTAGGAGTCATTACATTTATGTATTGTTTGTTATTGTTTATTCAAATTTTAACAAGGCCATGACCTTGTGCAATGATCAGGCTAACGAACATTAAGTTCATCTAGTGTATTTAATGTTAATTCAGCGCATAGTACAAGTGACTTAAAAATACGTAAATTTTCTAAATTCCGCTGCTGTATATAGCAAATGAAAATCGGCCGAAATTTATTTTCGGAGCTTTCTCCGAGAGAGTAGGCCCTCTGGGATGGGAGGGACCTCTGGATATCAAACGGAGCGCTTTGCCAAATCATTATCAAAAGGTACATATCATGATAAAGTAAAGTCGCCGTTTTTCTGTGTCTGTAGCTCTGCTTTCTCCTTCTGGAGTCCGTGTGAAGGACGATGGTTTTTATATAAAATTTGTAGTAATTTTGTAACAAAATGGCTTAAAAATTACGGTTTTTCTAAATTGGCTAGGAAATAAATTGATATTTTTTTTATTATTACGGAAACAAACAGTTTTAATAATACATCCAGAAGACATATAACAAAGCACACAAATCAGTAAAGTTTCCACCATTAGACAAAACAGACATAAAAATCTTTTAACATTTTTTTTCTCTTAATTTAGTTTGGCTCTTTTGTCCACATGGATATGCCAGCCCTATTGTATCTTCCCAATTACAGTCTTATACTAATAAAATACATGATTAAATGTTACGGGAATCACTGACACACAAAATTTTTTAGCCAGATCTGATTTAGGTTTCGATAAAATATTCTGAATTAATCCAAAATCTTTAATATTTAATTTAAATTCACTGAACAGTGATTCCCTATCGGCTTTGTTCTTAACACAGTCCATCAGCATATGTTGTACGTCTTCAATTTTATTACAAAAACTGCAATTAGGTGAGTCAGCTTTTTTTCATTAAATACGCAAATTTTGCAGATGGATAGTGTCCCGAACGCAAGCGTAGAGCAATTTTAATATAGCTTCTATTCATGTTGGTATCTTCAAACCATGGTATACGAGTGGGTTCTCCTTGTATAGATTTATACCATATCCCATATCCATTTAACATTGGATTTTGTTTTGCGTAATATAATTGTCAACGCAGTATTATAACGGTCACAGCTAGAGTAGTAGCGAAATGAATAGGTTCTGTTACCGGTGCGGACAACCGCAACTTCGCGGTAATCGTCGATCCTGTGCGCTCGCTGTGGGAGTAACTTAACTAGTACGTGAGTGGATAGTGTTTCGCAATTACCAATGCTAACTGTGCATACCTATTAGCAATACTAAGTTGAAATAGTTTTTGTATTAAGTATATAAATATAATATTATCTACTTTAAAAAAAAGTGCTTTAAGAGATGACAAAAAAGCGCAAGAATTACGTACACACTCGGACTCGTCAAGTTCATTTTTATTTATTTACTTATGTTAGTTCACCTTTCTCCAGTAAATTAAACACAAGTGGAAATAAACATTCAGCCATGTCTTTTCCCCAAATGAAATCTATATGGTTGTATAGTTTGTTTTCCATCTCATGATAAATCACGTTTGTTAGCTGACGCCTTAAAATATCAACATCTGCAACAGTTGAAAGTCGATCGTTCGCGCCGACGAGTAGGGCCACTCGAGCTGTCATGTTCTGCACAGGGTAATCAGGGGGCTGCAGGGTACCGTATTTACGAATATTGCCATCCCCATAATCATATCGTGCAAATTTCTTCCTCAGATAAATCTGTGAGAGATGATCAATGTTTTTCCTTGAAGTACTTGTTGGAAAGTTCTCGATCACGACAGGCAAGAAGCTTAGTTCAAACTGTGCGGGATCAAAACCACTTAAAGCAAAGAAACCATTTTGACAAATTATTTCAAAAAGAATATTGTCCTCACAGAAGTTTTGATACAATTGTACAGTGGTTGAATTAGTTTTTAACAACTCTTCATGACCAGAAGTTATTAAAACGATATTTATTGCTGGCCATGCTGGTATTAAAACAGTATAGGGTGGTGGCATGTTGTGCAAATAAGCGATTGGTGCTAGTGCAATACATATAGTCAGTTTCTCATTATACTCAGGTTTAAGTGAACCCAATACAAATAACACTTGGGTACCCTGAGAATGTCCTATGACGGGTATTTTACTCTGACTTGTTTTTTCTAAAACAAAGTCTATGGCAGCTGGTAAATCCTTCGTGCCTATTTCTTCAAAAGTGAAATTCCAAAAAGCCTTGTCCGTGTCAGGATCAAGAGTTGTGTGGCGTCTACTGAATTTGTTGCCTCTGCAGTTTAATAGCCACACGTCGTATCCTTTGTCGGCTAAAGCAATTGCCATCGATGTATTGCCTCTAAATAAAAACGTATCGGCTGCTGATAAGATACCATGAACTACCAGTACGGGCGTACTGGTATTTCCTATGATATGGAACATTTTGAGAATGTAACCATCTTCGGTTGTCACGTCGTACTCTTCAAATTTGTATCCACATTTCTCAACGATTTGACTGGGGCTTAGTGTAGCATTTTCAGGAATATCTATTTTTGCATTGACGAAAATGTTGTTCAGAATACAAGATGTTATTAAAGTTTTTATTAATAAGCACTGCATTAAATTCTTCATAATTACTAGATAATTATGGGAAGGTATTACCGTTTAATTAAGCACACATGTAATGTAACGAGTAGCCAAAATTATTAAACACTTGATATCTATGCATACATATTTGCACAAATGATCGCAAACAATTTAAAACACTTGTCGGCAAATGCTGTATTTATCGATATGGTAAACATTAATTAAGGCTCGGATCCTTTTTCATATTTTTCTATCGGGTGGTTTTAAAACTTTGTAGGTAGGTATGCAGCGCCACTAGATAGGTACAATTGAAATTCTATTTATTGAGCACTGATCAGCGCGCGGCAGCAGGGTAAAGGTTAAAGAGAAACAAAATGATTCTGCTTAAAAATTAAACGATACAATCTACACTAATATGTCTGAAACATCCAATCCTATTTTAAAAAATGACCATAATTTAGGATGTCTATTAAAATTTACAATAAACTACAGAAATAAAAAAAAAAACAATGAATACATACACTAAAAAAATGGCAAAAGCTTTTATAATTTGCAACAGTTTTTTTGAAGAAGAAGTAATGATTTTAGAATATGAATGTGTTTTTTACTATTATATTTGGTAAGTAGATTATAAGTTTTTTTTTATAATACTTTACTTATTTGACATACTAATTTATTTAGGATTCTAATGATGTAACTGTAAAAGGTTGTAAAGATCATCATCACTTTGTCATGTTACTAACTGTGTTTACGAATGCAATTGTAAATACTACATTTGTACTGTATTCCCTAACCGAAAGCATTTGTTGCTATTCGTGCGACAACCATTAATTCTTATATAATTTCCATAATTATGTTTACTAAGTAAAATTTTAAACACTGAAAAAAGACAAAAACCTCAGGCGTGAATCGAACCACGCACCTTCCGCATTCCGGGCGGCTGCCTTAACCACTTGGCTACCGAGGTCTGGCTTTCAACCGTCGAAATTTGTCAGTGCTTGATGCTTATGTTTTTAGTCAACATTGCATGTTTACTAGTTAAGTTTCTCATTTATAATTGAATGTAAAATTCTTTTGAGAAATAAAGTCTTAAACCGTATGATCATCATCTGCCGAAGGATATCCACTGTTGATATCAAATTTTATTTTATTTATTAGTTATAACAGCGAGAATACTTTACAATAATCTTTCTTAACCCACCAACCCGCATTGGGCCAGCGTGGTGGGTTATGGCCCAATATCCCCACGTGCTATTGGCCACGTGGGAGGCCTGTGCCCAGCAGTGGGACGTTTATAGGCTGATGATGAATCTTTCTAGAACAAATCTCGCTTTCTCCGAAACGAAATTTCGGCAGATTTGCGTTTGCTATTTATATCGGTTTCCATTTTTTTTTTGAAATTTCTTTCATACAAAGTAGGTTTGGCATTAAATATTTTTAAAAAAATTTAATTGTATTTAATATTAAGTATGTAAAACAGGTTCATATCATCTCCCTTTTGCTGTACCATTACAGGGTACTTGTTAGCACTTACATAAAAAACTACACGATTGATTTATTTTCATTTGTTGTCAACAATAAATTATAGAATTAAATTGGACATATACAATAAATCAAAGTCTGTTTTTTATACCATTAAAAAAGGTTTGACATGGCGACCACTTTTGCAAGAGAAGTTAACTAAAAACAGTTAAACGAATTAGCGAATTCTTTTAAGAACGCTGCCTTAACTGTAACATAAAGTAAGCAAGCGTTATCAATAACGACCCTATTAAATTTGTTGAGAAGTAATTATATGGTTTGCAATTATTTAATTTTGTTAGAAACAAAAATCTACTATTGCGTGTTGGACCTCATTCAAAGATTTTGCCTGAAATAAATAGAAATTATGCTGCAACCCTTGTTCTGCTAACAATTTATAGTTAAGAGGAAACACTTCGTCGAAGTGGCATTCCAAATTCTCATACAAAACACAGAAAAACGACGTTTCGTAGCCCCCCGTTTCCTCCTTCAGAACTGTACCAATTTTTATTACTTTTTCAGCATCGGATAAAGAAAGAGATTTTCTATGTGTGTATGTTTGATTTTTTTTAAACCTGCCACTTAATGTTTCTGAAGACGCCTTAAAACGGAGTGATTTCGCTAAATTTTGAAGGCTCCTGGTTATTAAATAAAAATGACTTAATGCAAAAAAAAATCAAACATACAGACAATCTCTTCTTTTAACCGATGCTGAAAAAGTAATAAGAATTAGTCCAATTTTTTCCTCGTAACAATGTATGCATTATGATCTCAGCTTGTAATAAATAGTGTCTTATTAATAAACATTTTTGAGCTGCAAAATGAATACTTGGTCAGCAAAGTTAGCGTCGTTTACGTCAGAGTGGTTATGGCCTATAATCTCCACATGTGCTGTAGTCCAGGGTGGAAAGATATGTGCCCACCAGTGGGACGTTAATAGGCTGATGATGACATGCATATAATTACGACTATTATCCCCGAAGGGTTAGTCAGAGACTAGGCAATGAGTACAGCAAAAGCAACCCTCTCCATAGTACACCTTTCACCAAATAGCGACTGCACATGTGCTCAGCGTGACAGGTGGTGAGCCCATCGCCGCTTTATGCTGTTGGATGTATGTGAAGTCTTTAGTCCGTTAGTCGCCTTTTACGACACCCGAGGGAAGGAGAGGGGGCGGTAGGTAGTATTCTTTCATCGCTACCCGACACGGTTTGATGATGGCCATATTACATTCAACTTAGTTGCCGGCTATTGTGAGATTAATTAGTGTAAAACTGTTGATACGCTTTGGATTAACCCAATCAACAATTAGGTTAACCCTAACCCTTTATTTCCATAAACATAATATTAACACAATATTTCTGTGTGATAGGGAAAATAGTACTTAGCATTTATTTTAAGTAAGTTACAATTTGTTATATTGTTTTCTAAGGTTTAAGCGAGCACTACACATTGAAATGAAACACTTTTTACGACCAACACCTCAGTCTCCCTGTGACCACAGACCCTGTAAAGGTTCAGAAACGCCAGGAAACTAAAAAACTATGTAATGTAGTCAAATTAAGAGGGTGCAGCGCGGTCGCAAAAAGTGACATAAGTCTTTAATGAACTTTAAAGCAAAATCAATCATATTGATATTTAAAATTAGAACATGTCTGCTTTGAAGTTTCAGACCTAGTAATTTGATTAGAGCAATGTTTTTATTCTGCGAAATGTACAAAAACATCACGCGTTATACAAACATTTTCATGTAAAAATTATTGTTTCATGCGTAAAATTAAGAAAGATGTCAAAAAAAATGTTTTTAGGTGTCATAAGATTTCTGTATTGTTTGTTATTGTTAAAAGAATTTGTTTCAAATTTCAACAAGGCCACGACCTTGTGCAATGATCAGGCTAACTTACGTACCTAAGTTCTTTTAATGTATTTGACTAATTCAGCGCATAGTACAAGTAACTTAAAAATACGTAATTTCGTGCAGGTTCCCCTTAAACGCGAGGTTATCCGTAAAATGTGTTTCATTACAATTTGTTGTTCAATTAGTAAATAAATTTGTCTAATTCAATCTCGCCCAAACTTTGCTGATTTCCTGTGCCATTTTCAAGTTTTAAATCTCAGTTACAATATCCTGTAGGTACTCAAATAGTTTTGTAACTCAAACTCTACACATTGCAATAAAACAATATTTTTGGCTTAACTTGCGTTAAATTAATTATTACTTCACCCGAGTATCTTGCGTCTTCTTGTCAGTAAAAGGTTTTTACTACAAGAAAAAAAAGGGAGTCACCACGGACTTGTATGCAGCAATTAATCTCGAGTTAATCCGTGAAAAGTGTTTCATTTCACTACAATATCCTCCTTTCACCACTCTGAATAAAGCAGAAAGAAAACACGTTGAAAACCAGAAATTCTTCACCTCGCCTCTGCGGCTCCGAGTTATTTTTCTAAGTAATTCTAGCTATTGAGGCTTATCCTTACTTGGGTTGTGCTTGACATCGAATGTGGCGCAGCTTTCTAACGGGTCGGATTTTCAAGGGCTGACTGTACGTGCTGCTGATAATAAAAGCTCCTGTCCTGTGCCGTTTAAGTTAAATATTTAACCGGTTAATCGATGGAGTGAAGTTAAATTTTAATTTTAAAAACTGATTTTGTTTTTTTAATTTAGATTTTGTCTTTTTTTAAATTTAGATTTCAGTTAATTTTTTTTGCAACTGGACTTAAACGACGACAGTGCACGAATTGTAATAATTTTAAAAATTATACAACTACGATCTGTGCCGGTGAACTTCGTACCGTCTACCAATCAACGATCGTCAAGCTGTCAATTCAGTATTTTTTTTAAACTATTTAAATATCTTCGAACTGTCTTCATTACTTAAATCTTTGCTACCTTCTATGTCACAACTCAATTACACTTTATTATGGAGATTTTTATAATCCAAATTTTGTTACTTTTCTGTACTTTTTTTAAACATTTATAAACACAACATAAAAATAATTAGCCAAATTGGTGCAGCCGTTCTAAAGTGATGCGCGTACAAACATTTCGGCAATGTATTTTTATTAATATAAATAATAGGGGTCCATAAATCCAAAGAAAAATTTACAGGTACCTAGGTTACAAGATAACCAGGATTTTGTTTTTTATTTCGTGCTTTACGACTGGTGCTTAAAATATTTTTTTTGTAAAACTTTGCGAATGAGAAAAAAATGTAATTTCTAATATTATAAAGAACTTTCTAGACTGTCACAATTAATCATCTCAAGTAATAATAGAAATCCTACACTGAGGAAAGTGCCAATACTACTTATAATAGGCACCCGACATTTAACTCGCTTGTCAAACGGCGGCGGAGATCAAAGAGTACTTAGTAACTGTGTTCGGCATATAATGTCTTATGTCAATACACTGGAGCATTCGGCCGGCTATTAAAACATTGTTTGGCCAAGTGGTTCACGAGTCGCTCTCAGAGGTTGACAACATTTTTCCTCTATTATTTGTGTAATTTTTTTTGTAGACTTATGGAGTCACGGACGCTTATAGTAAAAGCTTAAATAAATAAACAACATTTTTCATTATAAGATTAAATAATTATTGCTGTATGGAAAACTAGGCTAGATACAAAAAACTTTTAGTTGGTAATTGGGGTTAGTGCATATAATAATACTTATTAAGTAATACTTAAGCTAAGCAAACAACATTGCCTGTGTATTATTCGTTCGTTATCTTATTTTATCATCAGCTGAAGGAATCCACTGTTAGACAAGGGCCTCCCTCGAGGATCTCCACAATGACTGGTCCTGTGCTGCACCCGCGACCTAACCAGAACTTGTTACGACAAGGTGGAAATCGAGGAAGCCTTAGCTGACACTTACCATTAGATGTATCTCAGTTGACTTACCTACCGTTTGCCACTAATTGTCTAGACAAGTGGAAAATGCGTCTATTCGGAATTAGTCGTACACTGCTGCTGTATAGGTAGGTACTGTGCCAATTGCTAATGAAAAACACATGTATTAGAAAAGGTATTTATTAACACAACTGACAAAAAATACAAGAAACTCGCCACAGTCACAGACGTATAACAAGAAGAAACTTACCATTGCCACTTGACCACAGAGGCGGTAAGAGGAAACACTACGTCGACGTATCATGCAAAATTCTCATACAAAACACAGAAAAACGACGTTACGTAGTCCCCTGTTTCCTCCTTCAGAACTGGATCAATTTTCATTACTTTTCAGCATCGGTTAAAGAAAGAGATTTTCTATATCTGTATGTTTGATTTTTTGCATAAAGTCATTTATTTAATAACCAGGCCTTCAAACTTTAGCGAAATCACTCCGTTTTATGGCGTCTTCATTAACAATAAGTGGTTGGTTTAAAAAAATCAAACATGCAGACATAGAAAATCTCTTTCTTTAACCGATGCTGAAAAAGTAATAAAAATTGGTCCAGTTCTGAAGGACGAAACAGGGGACTTCGAAACATCGTTTTTCTGTGTTTTGTATGACAATTTTGCATGCCACTTCGACGTAGTGTTTTTCTCTTAATGTACCTACTTAGATTAGTTGCATGAGTTGTCTGATGTTTCGCTATAAACTAGCATAAAATGTTTATGCCATCTGTTCCTGTTGAGGAAATGACTTATCTAGTCGGTCTCACAAAACAAGTTTATGAACTAACGATCGTAGATACCGATCACTTATTATGGCAAACATTACGAGTTTATCGTTACAAACATTTACAATAAAATTAAGGGTAAGTATTGACTAATTTCAAAAACAGCAATAACAAAACCAACAACATAACTTAATTATAATAAAAAAACTTAATTACATATATAAAATTAAACTATCTAAACTTAACTAAAGTAAAAAAAACCCAAATAAAAGATGTCCTCCAACTGTGATGGGCTCATGGGTACGTACCAAGAATGCTGGCAACGTTACCTGTTTGAATTGCCAGGCTGATACGCTGGCAGAGGTAGCTGCCAGCCTTCTTGTCACCGGAGGCCTCAATAAGGCGAGTACTTAACTCTTTAACGAGCTTCTTGGCCTCCGGCCCCCATGGACCCATTGTCTCCACTGCATTGTCTCCACTGCAAATGGAACAAATATGTAGTTGCGACCCAGGTTCGCGTACTTATTCCGTTTGCGACTTTCAGCACTTCCCGCAGCAGTCCCGACATAAAGCGAGGTGGCGCGTACATGTGAGGAAGCCACGATGTCTACACAGATCGCATCCTACACCAACGGCCTGCCAAGCTTTCAAGGTCCAATGGTCATACCGTCAGGCCTTTTGAGATACCAACTGGCTCTAAGACAGCCGGTACACCAACGGTGGCAAAAGCACTGCGAATGATACTGTTGAGTGAGAAGTGCCGTAACATACGAAGCACTGCGAGCGCATGAGAGGCCGTGGTGGCCAAGCTCGTCAACAGCCTTCCCACAACACAACGATGAGGGTGGACTACCCTGGCGCCAAGACGGAGGTTGACCGCTAGAGTGAGGGACGGCCCGTCCAACAAGGTACCGACATTGGCAGATGGTAATGCCTGGAGCCAGTGGTCTGACTCTCTCTCGGAGACGGCAGTGAGAAGAGCGAGTTCTGCTGTATCAGCAGAAGTGTATAGGAGCTCCTCAAGAACTTGTTTGCAAAGTGGCTCGTCCCATTGCCTCTGAGACTGTGGTAACAAAAGGAGGTCTGAATTTGGACAGGTACAGCCAGGCGTTTTTGGCATCTGCCACACACGACAACTCTACGGAACCCAAGGATGGGTTGATAAGCTTCCGGCAGAGATTGTACGTGCTATAAGCAGAAAACAAAAACGCTGGCAGGGCCACACTGCTTAAATTTCTAATACCTAGGCCCCCGAAGCGTACAGCAGTGCGATTCTCTAAGCTAAAGCCGTGGTAGCAGCGACTGCCGCAGCGCTGAGAATTGACTATCTCTTTCATATTTATAGAATTAGAAAGAGACAGCAGACCACAGCCACGCGCGCAGCGTCGATGTGTCGCTTAGAGAATCGCATAGCTGGAAGGGAAGCCTATGTCGCTCATGGGACAATTTAGAATTTAGTATCTTTAATCAGAATGATAATAAGTTTGAAAAAGCCAGAGTTGGGAGCATCGGAGTACGTAGGTAAATTTTGGAACGAAGAGACAAAAACGAATAATGAATAGTGCCATGTGTGGATTAATTTGGAATAGATGGTCTGAATTTCAATTGAATTTAGCAAAGGCATCATCAATAAAAGCCGGCATGGCAGCATCCAGAAGTGGTGCACCTAATAAAAACAATGAGTTCTGGAGTCGTGGTTGAGATCTTGATGTTGGGGGCCAAAAGACTAAAAGTCAGAAATAATTTGAGTTCTACGGTCTGGGGCCACGGTATTCGATATGTATTATTCACACCTCGAGAAATTTAGTGCCATACTGGTTAATTAAATTCTGTAGGTCCTCAAGAACCAGGTCGGAGTTACCCACCAAAGTGCCGTCATCGAGGTACCAAATGTTATATTTAGAATTTAGTTTTATTTGAAAATAGCTGACCCGACAGACGTTGTCCTGTCGTAATTATGAATATTGCAAAAAATATTAAAAAAAAAAGAATTTATTTTAATTTTTTCTTTCATAAGAACCTTCTCCTGACAATAACAAACACAACAAAAAAAAATCAGCCAAATCGGTCCAGCCGTTTTCATGTTATGTCGTGACAACGGAAAACGGGTTTCATTTTTATATATATATAGATTATTCTGTCAAAGAGAAAATAGCTGGACCCAGAGGGTCGCCCTGCTGGCAACCAACGGCAGAATGTAAAAGTTTGTTACGGTCAAAGACATTAAACTATTACTAATAGACAGGACATAGCGATCAAAACTTTAATCCACAACTTATTACCAAGTGGTAACAAGTCGCTTAGTATGATGTTATGCGCCCTCTAGTGCAGTCGTGTTTGTGCGTGAACAAATTTGACGTAAACAATAGAAAATATACCAAATTGCGTATTGCGATACTGCAAATCCCGATATGGAAAAAAGGCTGAATGTGATTACAGCTTATTTCCGTAAATATTTTGTATATTTACCCAATAATCAGACTATAATAATAATTTCTAATAAATTATTCTAGAACATTTACCGTTGCCCTATGCTGACCTCTAGTGGTGAAAAGCTAAAGTATCTACTTTTAGGATGTCACCACACTTGTCGAAGCGGAAGTAGATGATTTAGTGGTGTTCAAGTGATGTCGTTTTACTTATCGAATAATGTTATAAGTAGATAATATTTTTATATCGTTAGTTTAAGTTTTATATAAGTAGTAATATTCTGACTCAATGATCATTGCGTCCCTAACGCAATGTTATGCAGTGTAACAGTATCTTACGATGATCGTTTAATTAGAATATTACTACTTTTTTTAAACTCTTCGATCAACAATACCAACTAAGATGTCAGGTCGGCGCGCGGCGCGGCTCGTTAAATAACAGCACACTTAAAAAGTGAGCTCTTATTTTGTTTAGTTTGCTTGAAACACGGCCAATGTAAACACGTTCCGTGTATTTAAAAGTTGCATAAATAATGCCCAAAAAAGCAATTTAACGGCCGGAGTGTCTTAGTTTCGGTAAGTACTTACCTACATGTAGAATAAAATATGTTTTAGGCTTTAAACACGCCATTCAAAAGGGCAACGCTGCTAGCCTTTTGGAGAACTTGCCGCGCGGCAGCGGTTGTGTCAGAGATATTTTTATTTATAAGATATTTAAGTATAGGTTTTTAGTTACTCATTAAGTAAGTACGTGATAAGTACCTACTTATGTAAATGTTAATAAAAAATATTAAAAAATAGCTTTAAACTAACAAATAATATAAAATTTATAATAATAATAATAATGTGGGTTAAAATATTAATACACAATTACCGATTTTAACCCACACGCTACAAATGGTTGGCCAACGTTGACCAATAGACGCGCCAACATTTGTGTAACGGATCAGTATATGATAATACTTAGAAGATTTGTGATTTTATTACTGGGTGCCATGGTTGTAATAAGGTTGAACTTAAAACTGTTTTATAACTTTGGTCTCAGTTCGTTAATAGAGAAATATAGCTGTAAAGTATTATTCAAGTGGACAGAATTTAGATTTGATACGTGACGCGTTATCTAGTTGGCATTGTTGATGTTGGTAAGGTTAAACTTAAAAAAACATTGAACGGATACATAAGAAAATAGGATATCCAAATTAAACATATACACGCATCCGTTATGACATTGGTGTTTAATGCTAATGCATCAAATAAATCTATGGAATGAAATATAAAGTAACAGATTAAGATCTACAAAAATGATTTGATAGGTACAGTCACGAGCACCAATATGGATACACTTTGACTCTTATTCCATTGTTTTAAGAGTTACAATTGTTTACATATTTTTGATCGTGATTGTACTTGCGATTGCGAGTTGTCAATAACACGCAATGTGGTATTTAATATATATGTATACTTAGGTATTTTAAAATGAATCACTATATGGATCAACTCGTGTTAATCTGTTAAAGTCAGTCATTTTACCTTATCATTCCTATGAATTGATTCGTTAATCCAATCACACAACCATGTTACATTTGCTTTAAAGTAGACTTGATTTTGGTATACGGGAGTGTATAATAATCCTTACTTAGGATGAGTGATCGCAGGGGTGGGTTTACTTCAAAAATGAGTGTTGTCAGTATGCTGTTCGTAGGTACTAGCTAGGTGCTTATGTTATTTCATTCATTCATTCTTTGTTTATAATTAGTTAAGTATGTTGAATTTTTAATTACTTTACACTTTATTACTTAGTAAATAATCATTTGATACACCCGATCATATCCTTCCCTAATTGTCACTTGCTTGTTCCAATGTTGTATATTATACCGATGTTGGTTAATCTTCATCAAACTTATCGATAGGTACGTCGAATTTTTAACGGAACATCCCTACTGCAGGGCGACACCTACCGTGGGGTAGGTGAAACTTATTCTAATTGTTCATAGTATACTTCTTATTATTCTTGATATAAGGTTTTGCTTTTCAACGCTAGATGGCGTAACTTGAGCACCAGCTCAAAGTTTTTGTATGAAATAGTGTCCAATAGCCGCTCTATTACTATTTAAATCTCTTTGGTTACGGTGAATCAATTTAGCTGGTTCACTGTAACGTTGCCATAAATAATTAAAAAACAAAGGTATATCCTCCTTTACTTTCGCCAGCAGGGCACCCTGTCTACGGAGCTAAATAAAAATAACGTACTTTTGTTAAAAATGTATTGAAATAAGTAATTAATTAATTTATTTTTAAAAAGATTTACAGACAAATAACTACTAAGTATAGCTAAGGTTGATAAATCAACATTATGCTATTAACAAATCAGTTATATAAAGATCAAATACATTCTTCACCAAATACATTTTTTTCATAATTAGTTATGGGAAGGCACTTTTCCCTTCTTGGTTTTTCTCTATATTTAATAACTTCAAAGTTTTCCATAAAATATTATTATATGATTACGTAATCAGTAGGCTATTAATCTCTGTTGTTGGAGTTAATTAACCTATTTTTCATTTAATAATAATACGTATTATATTATAATTTTATGAGGCAATCAGTTATAGGAGTTGTAGCAGATATAACTTCACCATTAGGTACATAAAGAACTATAGGTATAATTGTTATGATTGTGTATGTTCCTATAAATAAATAGGTAAGTAATAAATAAATTAATGAGCCGATTTAAAAAGAGGTTTTACTAATAGAAAACTACACTCTCCCTCTGTTAGCTAGCTAAGCTATATTTTATAATGAGTTTTCGGTTCGAAATTCACTTTATTACTAATATCATTCAATGCAAAAATGTTTTTTTCCAGCCTGAAAGTGTATTTTAAAAAGTTTTATTTCCAGTCAATGGTCTTGATTGATCCAAGAGCTCAGTTGCCGAAAACCAGACATAATAGCAATTCAAGTAAGCAACCTCTAGAAGTGTTCGTGAAAAACAAGGGGAGATCAATTAATTTGCGACATACAAAATTACACGCAGGCAAAGCACCGGGCGGAAGCTAGCGCACAATTAATAACATACTATACGATTACAATGTAACGTGATATATTATCGGAACAGGTAGCATTCACGGTACTCAACGAGTTAAGGTTCCACAAGTTCCGCGTTGTGGTATTTATAGCTTTACGTATGACTTTTAGTGCAATGTGCTTGTATTGTAATGAACTGGTGGTTATTGTGTCTGTAATGCTGTGATGGTTTAGGATTAGGTTTAAATATATTACAGCCTGACGGTCTCTTCTTAGTATTGGTGAAAGAATTCTTGAAATCTGTTGAGTCATCATTTCAGAGATTAGTACCTTCCACATATAAATTAAAAACTTTACCCAATGATAAATACCCAATAACTTAAATTACCTAACTGTACCTACACTATTACTGTAAACTGAAGTTTGATGCAATAATTTTTTTTATTATTATTATTGATTTTTATGTTAAAAGGTCATTGACTTTACCTCCATAATAACTATAATTGTGCTGTGTGGTGGCGGCATATTAATAGAATACTACCATTTCATCTCTTCCCTTGGTTGTCGTAAAAGGCGACTAAAGGACTAAAGACTGCACATCCAACAGCATAGTGCGGCAATGGGCTCACCGCCTGTCTCGCTGAGCATGAGCACATGTGCATTATTTGTAATTTGGTGAAACGATTTGCAACTTAGTGAAACGTGGCCTAATAGCAGAGGACTGCTACTGAGGTCTTCATTGCCTAGTCTCTGACTAACCCTTTGGAGACAATAGTCATGTGTCTACCCGAAGAATAACGTCATATCTGCCAAACCACTATCTCGCAGATATGACGTTATTCATAAATGAAACACTTTTTACGGATCAAAACTCGCGTTTAATTTACTACATTCGTGAAACGTCAGGAAAATAAAAAAAATCTATTTAATGTAGTAAATTAAACGCGTGTTTTGTTCCGTAAAAAGTGTTTCATTTCAATGTGTATGCCTCGCTCAAACCTTACAAAACAATATGAGTGTATGTATTTTTTATTTATTATTTTATTAACCATTTACTCTTGTTACAGAGATGCCCTATATCGGTTGTCGCTGCGCAGCCTTCGTGTGCACGAGCGCTCTGATTGGCCAGCGTCCGCAGCCAAGACCAAGCTGTGCCAGGACAAGGGCCAGACCGTGGCAGACTGCCACAATTACGTGAAGGTGCTGCTGTCGTTTGGTCACCGGGTGTTCGCGTGCGGCACTAATGCCTTCAGTCCTGTTTGCAGTTGGAGAGAAGTAAGGACTCTGTCTTTAATACCTACCCTTTGGGTCAACGTTGTGGATTATGCCCAATCTTTTTTTTTTACGGGTAACGAACGGGTAAGCGCTTGGCCTTCATCTCACCTGATGGTAAGTGACGATAAGGCCGAAGGTGGAAGCGCGCTTCACCCGGAATCCTCAACCACTGAGGAACTGGCTATCTTATCTCTAACTGTCGGAACACAACTATGCTATAAACATCGTTGTTATGGCGACAGACTTAGATAAGATAGTGGTAGCTAGCTTGATGGTGGTAGGTAATTAGCTAGCTATCTCTTTATGTGCTGCCGTCCAGGTGGGGACCTTCCCACCTGGACAGTAGGCTATGGGCACAGGCCCAGTAGTGGGACGTTTATAGACTGATGATGATGACTGAAGTGATTTTGGTGCGAATTTCACATTAAGCCAGTGTCAACTAACAAAAATATTTGTAAATCTTTTCTTAGTGAGTTATTGCGATTAAAAGATAAAGAAAGACTATTTAGACAGTTTCAAATTGTAATAACTCAGTTAAATAAAGGTTTTTTTTCAATTTGTTTTCTACAATTTATTTAGATGTGTATTTTACTTTACAATGCAGTTTCATTAAAATGAGCTGATTGGTTTGTAGAATTTTGAACCTGAAAATTTGTATGGAAAACAGAAATCCACTGATGTGGATGATTATGATAGTAATCTGATGATTATAAATAACTTAAATGGTAGCGCACTGTGCATATGTGCAGCAGACCTTTTGACGGGGTATTATTCCAAAAGTTGCCTGACGTTCTTCAAAAAGGCCGTGAGAAAAGTTTCGTTAACATGATCGACTAGTGAATACAACCGCACTAAGAACTTTGGTGAATGAAGGCCAAGCTTCACCGTCGTAAAAAAATAAGAAAACTAAATCAGCGTTGACCAAGGCGAATTTGCACACAAAGCACACGTCTGTTGGTCTTCTGTAAACATTTGTCGAAGCCGCGCGTGACTTCGCGCCCTAAGATACGAATCGACGGAAATCGCACATATTTTGACATCCTGCCTTTTTTTTTGCCGAACACTGTCTTCTATATTTTTGTTAATATATTTTTGTTTAACACGAAAGCAAACAAACCTTGGAGATGCCATATTATATACGAGTAGGTACTAGTGTTTTAGTTGGAAATGATTTATTACTACTTGCTTTACATGCCAGACGGTATTCGGCCCAGAATTGCTTGATGGCTCGTTTGCTCGCGCGCTTTCTTTCTGCACTTGTTGGTGAGAGCGACTAGGTTAACCAAAAACCTGACAAAAGCTGGACAGGCCGGACTTATTATATTTACCCGGAAATGTCCGGACACGAGTGTAAAAAGCCGGACATTTCCGGCTAAAGTCGCCATCTAGTTGGACTCTGGGCACAATACTATGTGCCGTGCAACTAAAAGTCACTTACTTTTACAATAATTATTTATTTTAGATTTATTACAGTATAAATTTTTCCCAACATTTATGACACATTGTTACATGCACACAATATACATCATGCTCTTTTTCTGGAGGGGTATAGGAGAGACTACACTTTCATTTGCTTCACCTACTCTTAATACAGAGGTCGGAATTAGGTGGAGTTATATAAGTACTTGCATCGAAATGTTGATATTAATATGGATCTTCCCGGGATGTCTAATAGACAATCCCGTGTGGGAAAAAAAGAGAAAAATCTAGTACATTTCGTTAAGCGGGAAGTGCTCCGCATTTCCGCTATTGTTTTCTTTTGTTCTCACAAGCTATGTTGTGCGAACTACAAATGTGGCAGCATTGGAATTTTGCAACTTCGGACATCCGATGTCGTTGATGTAAATTTGGCAACGTCGCGTTTAAAGTGTTTTAAATTGTGTAAAAGTATATAACATTTTTATTTAATAAACCACGGGATTTTTCTGCTATTTAAAGTTAATGTCGGGATTTGAGGCATATCCACTTTATTCTTTCGCTGTATGAAATCAGTGTAAGTTCATAAATAACTCTACCTAATACCGACCTCTGCTTATTACGTTCTTTATATTAAATGTTCGTTGGATGATTTGTTGTTGGATGGATGATTGTTGCCTGCTAATAAATAAAAACCATTTTGCTCCCAGATCGAAGCCATAGGCAAAGTGACGGAATGGACAACCGGCGTAGCCAACTGTCCTTACAACCCCCACTCGAACGTCACTGCTATCCTGGCGGGTAACGGGGAGTACTATGCTGGCACCCCCACGGACTTCAGTAGCTCTGACACGGCGATATGCCGGTAAGAAAATAATTTTTTAACATATTTATAAAACAAAGTAGGCACATTTATATAAATAAAAATAGGAAGACACAGCATATGCATAGCCCAATCTCCTCAGATTGGGCTCCAAACCCCACCAACGCTGGCCCAATGCGGGTTGGTAGGCTTTAACGACTGTCATCTTTTTTTGATATGCTCATATGCAATTATGGATGTTCATGCAGGAAGGCCTGTGTCCAACTGTGGGACTTTAACAGACTAACAATGGATCGACGATCTGGTAAAAGTCGCGGGTTGCCGCTGGATGCGAGAAGCATATACCTCTCGTGTGGAGATTTTTGGGGGAAGCCTTTAGCCAGTGGAGGTCCTTCGGCTGATGCTGATGATGAATTCAACACTTAGGAGCAGTGGAGCAGCCCCAAGAGCAGTGGAGACTCTCCGCACGCCGCAGTACGACCTGAGCTGGCTGAACGAGCCCCAGTTCGTGGGCAGCTTTGAGGACCACACCTTCGTCTACTTCGTCTTCAGGGAGGTGGCTGTGGAGTTCATGAACTGTGGCAAGGTATATAACACTTTAACAACATATTTTTTAACTTTGATCTAACGACATAAGGTCGGAACCAATAAAAAAATTAAACATGCTGTGCGAAATATGGTCAAGGAACTTGAATTTCTCAATAGGACTGTCGTCTTAAAAAATGGCCATGACTAACACAAGTTTTCTTTATAGAATGTCCTGTGTATAAATCCCAATGGTTTTCGAATCTTTTGAGGCATTGCCCCTAACTTGAATATGGCCACCCATGGGCATGAAGAACATTTTGCCCTTTTGAAAATCACCAGTTTTACCTCGTGTCTTGTTGTCACGAATGTCTAGAAGTTAAGTCATATCATCAAAATACCTTAATATTTATTGAAGCTAGATGACTTGATTTTAATGATGTCACTTTTACCTAGCAGTTTGACAATATCTTGGGTATTTATATAATAAGTTTTCTTCAGACCATATACTCCCGCATCGCACGCGTCTGCAAGAATGACACTGGAGGCCACCTCCTGATGAAGGATAAGTGGAGCACCTATCTGAAGGCCCGACTGAAGTGCCCCGTGCCTGGAGACATGCCTTTTCACTACGACGAGGTGCAAAGTATGGAATACATATCGCAAGAGCAGATACTGGTCGCTACGTTCACTACACCCAGGTAATACTTTTCTCCACAAAATATCCTATCTATGCGTTAGAATTTAAAAATGAAACACAGACAACTAACTCAGCTAACGACACCTTTCGTAATTTAGGTGTTAAACTTTTCCTTCTGAGCTAAACTGAATGAAGCATTGGTTTCTTTGTCGAATTTTACAATTTATTGCTAAAACTCTAAGCGGCTGCTAACACTTAGAACGCGGCGTTACTCAAACAAAATATAAATTCTATTTATTGAGCACTGATCAGTGCGCGGCGGCAGATAAAGGTTAATAGCATATTAACAATCAATTGCAAAATTGCAAAATCAAAGAAAATTAAAATAGCATTTATAAAAAAAACATCATAATGTAGTACTTAGTGTTTTTTAATTTTCGATTTAGCTAAAGCATTGTGCTACATTATTGTTCAAATTTTGGCGATATTAACGCTGTTTGTAATTTACTTTTAAAAAGCAAGGCAGCATTGTTCTTTTCAAATGATCCCTGCAGAATTATGTTTACGCATATTAGTCAGACATATTGTTATACGACTATAATTATGTAGTCATACTTAGTGTCGCCAAGCCGTCTGACAATAACGAGTCGATTTATTTGAACAGGCGATAACAATATCGTAACTCCACCACGAGTTGTGTGATAGTGGTCAGTCGTACCTTTTGAAGTAGATAACAATGTTTATCGAGTATTGAAGTAGGTAGGTACCTACTTATAACTTTTAATGATATGGTTATTTCGGTAAATTACTTCACAATTAATGCAAAATAAACATAATTATGTTTAAACATAATAATATAAGGTTGTGGTAATGTTTCATTGCAACAGTTTTTGGCTGTTTAACTAAAACATTCTGAAATTATATTTAGTTTCTAACGAAGATTGTTGTTATATTTCTAGTAAACTTAGCTCTAGAAGAGATCGTTTCCGGCCCTAGCTTTGGTATGGATTCTTTCCATACCACTGTCTGCGCAACTATTTCTTTGACAACACCTTGTATACCTACATACTTTATTTATGCTAATAATAATGTATAGGAACATACATAGGTATACATCCCTTATACGTAATACTATATATAATATACAATCTAAAGCCTTATTAAAGCTTTCGGTGACAAGAAGATTGGGCAGCAGCTACTAATCCAAATAGGTAATGTTACCAGCATTCGAGAGTGAAACAAGAGAAATTCAAATTCTATTCTTTTTTATTCTATTAATGCGACCGTAGCCATGGTGTCCACAGTGGGCGGTTTTTAAGCATAAAGCATTGTTTTTAGCATAAAGTTTTTCATATGATTACTTACATACAATGATTATGTTGTGGTTTATAAAAATTGTATACGCAAATTTTGTTGCGAACAAATTACAAATTGAAAAAGACAGTGTCGAAAAAATTTCCACGAACAGAATTCGAACCTGCACCCCTTCTGGCAATCGGGACCAGGTGCTCACCCCCTCCTACCAATGGGAGTTCCGATCAGAAGACTGAGAATAACCCGCTCTTTCCAGTTGAGCTACCGTGGAACTTATCCAGCCCACCGAAATTAATCAACACCACCTTTATTTTCTTTTTACTTTGTAAGCCATAGTGTACGGGCCCGATGCCCGACGTTTAGAATACCGCCAGCGCCCTCTAGTACGTTCTCGCGTTGACCGGTGTAACGCCAACCGAAGACCGGCGCGCCAACCCGTGTTGCCAGATCCGTAGGTCAAAACTATCCCAGATTTACTGCAAAATTATCGTGTTTTTATCGCATTGATAAAGACAGATTACATACGTCTAGGCGCACAAAATCCGCTACCATCCAACGCAAAGAGCTAAAAAAAAAGGTCTTCGCCTACCAAAACTACTGAACGTGGTACCTTACGTTCGTAGCGACTCGTTCTTTTCGAACTGTGATTGAACGAACGGTGCAAAACAAGGTTTGTCACAAAATTATTGTAGATCTGACAAAAAATATCGTGGAAAGTCGAAGAATTATACGAATTATCGTGCGATACTTAAATGTTATTTTTTATCGCATGCCCCTCAAAATTATCGTGGATCTACCATAATTATCGCATGTCTGGCAACGCTGGCGCCAACATCGCCCGCGCCGTGACGAGAATGAACGAAGTGACGCGCTGGCGTCAGAGGGTCTGCAAGCGAACGTCAGCGCATACGCACGCGAGTCCTCAACCATTTGAATGATTGACTGAATGATATCAAGCGTGGTGATTAATTTAGATAAATTGTAGGGGGACTTGATTTCAACGATGGAGGCTTAGCCCAGCAGTGGGACAGTAATCAGGCTGTACTTTACTCATAAGATAGATAGATAGATATAACGCTTTATTGCACACACAAAAATACAGAAAACATAAAAATAAGCATATTAAAACTAATGTGGGCAAAGGCGGTCTTATCGCTTAAAGCTATCACTTCGGGACAACCTTTCAGGTATAAAACAACAGAAAAAGAGCGACAGGCAGTGCACCGGAAATAAGCAAATAAAAAAAAAAAATAGAATACAAATACTTAACATATATAAATAAAAATAAACTAACAATACAGATACGTACTATTATAAAAATTAAATTAAATAAATATATAATTAGTAATTTAATAAAATACTTAGAGTAGAATAATAATTGTTGCAAACTAGCTTTAACTGAAAAGGAGTCTCTGAAGTATTCGGAACGAGTCAAGCGCTATTTCAGTAGGTTGTCAGCCTTAGCTTAGAAGTGGCTGTACTCATAAGTAATATTATAACGTTATATGTGTTTTATCAACAGCAACAGTATCGCCGGCAGCGCCGTGTGCATATACAGCATAGCCGACATCCAGGCAGCCTTCGACGGTCCCTATAAGGTGCAGAACACGCCTTCGTCCACCTGGGAGCCGATATCACCCACTGTGCAGGCTCGCGATCACTTCCGATGCATGCAAGATGTTAGGTGAGTCGACTGAGCTTTGATATCAAACCTTTGTGCACTAAAATTCGTAGCAGAAGCAGATCAGTATTGCAATAGCATGATGCCAGCGTTAAAATCTGCCCTAAACTTCAGTTCTGAGGCCATAAACGATGTGTGCTGAGGGTTTTTGTACCGTAGCATTGAATGACATGAGGAACTGTAGGTTCGTGTCTATAAAGGGAAATTAATTTGTTCATGGTGGGTTCTTACCCTTTTTTCTTAACACATTGGCGAACAGTATTCTAGACATAATAAAAGTTTTATTGTTATAACTGCTATAAGCAGTCTAGGTAAGTCAAACCCCAAGCGGTCGCATGAGACCGCACCTACAAAAACACACTTGACTTTGTACCGTGTTTTCATAGACTTACAGACTACTTTAGTATAAACCAGGTCGATTATTTCAGTTCTGTGGTACATTTTATGCATCGTGATCGCAAAATATCGCATAGACTATGCTCGATTCTGTCAGATTGGACGTTGACAGTTGCGCCAATTTCTGTGTCTGAAAATTTCCACGAGTGAGTGGCTAGTGTCCGCCAAAGTGTTAAGATGAAGGTAATTTGAAGTTTTGGGAATTTCTTCAACTCTGTATTAAATGTCCCTCAAGGACCTAAACATAAACATATTATAACAAAACAACATCATAATCAACTACGCCGTCGTTACAGACTCCTCATTACTATAATGCATTATTCTTGAGTTTACTAATGACATCCTAAACCTTCCTTCACATATAAAAACTACATGCAATCACGACTACTATCCCCGAAGGGTTAGTCAGAGACTAGGCAATGAGGACAGCAAAAGCAGTCCTCTGCCATAGTCCACTTTTCACTAAATAGCGACGGCACATATGCTCAGCGTGACAGGTGGTGAGTCCATCGCCGCTCTATGCTGTTGGATGTATGCAGCCTTTAGTCCGTTAGTCGTCTTTTACGACACCCAAGGGAAGAGAGGAGGTGGTAGTATTCTTTCACCGCTACAACACGGTTAAAAAGTAGATGCACAACAATGCTCTCAAAACGTCCTCCGCACAAAATGAGTTTATGTACCGATGTTTATGGTGGTTTAGGTAAGCTTTCATTTGGTAACGAAAGACGAAGTGCTCCTTGTTATTATGCCAAAAAAAAGAAGAAAAAATAGAAAAAAGAAATAAAATTTATTGACATTCACATAAATTAATAATAAAAATAGAAAAATAATATGTAAAATTCTAAAACATAAAATGACAAACAAATACTTAACAAATAAAAAACACAACAGTGTGTTAAGCCAATCTACCTCAGCATAATAATAAACCGCTACGGTGACTTTAGGAATGATTTATATTAGAGCGGGACTTGCACGGAGCGTGCCGCGCCGTCCGGGCCCGCACGGGGCCCGGACGGCGCCACTGATTTGAGACGTTGCATACATTTTGTATGAAGCAGTTCATTTTACACCGTGCATGATCCGTGTCCCGTCCGGGCCCCAACGGCCCGGACGGGGCACGCTCCGTGCACGTCCCGCTCTAATATAAATCATCCCTAAGTCACATCGCAACGGGGCGGCGGCGCTGGTATTCTGGCCATTTCTGACAGGGCCTGTACGTACGAGGTGACGTACCTCAGCTAAATCAATAAATAAGAAAATATATATGTGGATCCCTTTTTGTTTTAATCTAAGATGTGGATTATGTATTTGATAAATAAACCTAGATACTTGTAAATATATATAACCAAAACAAATAATAATTATACGTCAAATGTATGTCAAAGCTAGTTAAAGAGTACGGTGCGTACGTACGGTGTACCCATATTTATAGCTACTATTCAGTATATTATATAATGTACGTTATATATTATACGTTATGTATTTACGGGAATATTTTTTATGTACGGGATACGTTTATTATAGTTTTTATATGTCATCGAAGTTCTAAACACATAAACTCGATGCCTTGGTGTATCGTAATGCGCAATGCTCATGTTCTGTAATAAGAAGTATTGAGTGCGTATCTAATTACGATAACAGAAAGTTATTTATACTCTATGACATCAGATCGACCAGCTTTAATCAAGACCTTGTAATATAATCTTTACACGATGAATCCACGTTGTTATGTAACTGTGCTACTTAATCACTGAAGAAGGTCACTGTAAAATTGTTTTTTTTTTAATTTTAACGTTTGTGTTCTTATGAATGTTTCTACGCCTTCGGTTCCTAAGTTGTCGGCAAGAGATCTTGTACTGAGAAGATCCGACAAGAAACTCAGCAACCGTTTATTTTCTCCCTTACTTTTACAGTTCCATAAACTTATCGTAAACGTAAATATTGGAAAAATCTTCTCTATCGTGAACGGAAACTTTGTAACCACATTGCGAATAAAATAGATAATTAGTGCCCTATTTTTAAACATCACATTATTAAAATGAAATAACCGTTGGTCCCAGATACTAAAACTGTAATAATGAGAGGTTTAAGTAATGTATTTTCTTTTAGCCTTCAAAAAAGATTTTAAATGTTTTGAACTATTAAAAAAAGTAACTTTTGGACACAGGTCTGGCTCGTCTTATCCCACTGTGTAACCTATATCTTTTTCTTCGACAGACCCCATGAGACAATAGAGCTGCAGCGCTACAAGCTAATGTACGAGTCCATCCAGCCGATATCGGGCGAGCCGGTATTCAAGATGACGTCGCAGCGGTTCACTCACGTGACCGTTGACGTCACCACCGCAAAGGGGGTGGGCAAGCAGTTCGTCGTGTTCGTCGCGACGCAGGCCGGTGATGTCATGAAGCTGGCAATCCTCCCCCAGTTCGTTGCGGCATGCGTCGTGGAAGTGTGGAAGTTGAGGGGCGAGGACGCCTTCGATGTGCAAACTATGCAGTTCGTGAAGGAGACAGTTAGTATTTTGTTTGTTGTTGATTGTTTAATGGTTCTTTTGTTAATTTACGAATTGTGGCGGCGCCACCTACCTGCATGACGCCGCACATAGTTCGACACGAAGCAAACACCTTCCAACCGTGTCAACAGATGGCGTTACAAAAACCTACTCAACGACATCTCCATACTAACAGAAAAAAATTATGGGAAGCCTGCGTCGCGGTAGCGAAGTTACACCACCGCCTTCGCCATATATAGCACCTCCAACTAACGTCTGTCGGACCACGGTCCCCGAGCTATGCCACCCAGCTCGGAGGAAGATCTTCCTTTTGCCTTCCTCAAAGTTGCATCGATTCCTACCCACCTTCTGCTTCCCAACAGGGTGACCCTTACGGAGCACAGAAGCACCTTCAACATCATCGTCGCAGCACTCAGCAATCCATCACTCCTCATCCATCATCAAGTCTACCTTCGCCAGCAGACACAGCAAGCCAGCAATCAAGCCTCAAGGTTCCACCGCAGCATCTTGGACGACGCTTCCTGGACCTCCGGCACACTCGACGGCATCATCCCGACCTGGTCTCCGCAGCCCACAACCGGTGCATCAATGTCGGCTGCATCACTCCGGCGTGGCAGCCCTGCACACCAGCAGCTCGGACCCACCGTCATCACCTGTCTCGACTCACCGCAGACAGGAGCAGCACACTGCATCACTGGCAACGCGCCTTCACCACACCCGTCTCGACTCACCGTAGACTGGGGCATCCTGCTGCAGCACTCTTCACTGGCACTTGCAAGCTCTGACGCACTGACGCACTGACGCACAGACTGCTGAGCACACTAACTGAATCGACCTCGGGTCTCAGGGGGGGAGTGATGTGGCGGCGCCACCTACCTGCATGACGCCGCACATAGCTCGACACGAAGCAAACACCTTCCAACCGTGTCAACAGATGGCGCTACAAAAACCAACTCAACGACATCTCCATACTAACAGAAAAAAAT
Organism: Scoparia ambigualis; assembly: GCA_963921215.1. Lineage (NCBI taxonomy): Eukaryota > Metazoa > Arthropoda > Insecta > Lepidoptera > Crambidae > Scoparia > Scoparia ambigualis. The sequence goes on along the minus strand of OY992502.1, from coordinate 54,362,753 downwards.
TATGGGAAGCCTGCGTCGCGGTAGCGAAGTTACACCACCTCCTTCGCCATATGTAGCACCTCCAACTAACATCTGTCGGACCACGGTCCCCGAGCTATACCACCCAGCTCGGAGGAAGATCTTCCCTTTGCCTTCCTCAAAGTTGCATCCATTCCTTACCAATCATCGGCTTCCCTACAGAATAATTAGTTTTTTAATACTTATTTTTGTCTCCGATTATCATTGCTTTGTATTGCTGTATTCTGATTTGAAGGTTACTAGATTCTTTGAACTTGCACACGGAGGCATAAGAATTCGAGCTTTACTGGCGAACGGATTCTTTGACCATTGCGCGTCATGCTTCGGAAGTCAATGGTTATAGAAAGGACATTGGTGTCATCAAGCAGTCGTTTGCCATCATGGTTACAAAAAAAATATACATTCCTAACATAATTCAAAACCTAAAGAGGTACAATTTCTTCACAGATGTCGGTCTATATCGGCAGCGACAAAGGCGTATACCGTATCGCTGGCGAACGCTGTTCAAGATACAAGAGTCGTTCGGGATGCGTAGGAGCAACCGACCCTCACTGTGGATGGGACAACGGGCGGGAGCTGTGCGTCAGATCGAAGGACCATTTACATGAGCCGGAGTTCATACAGTCCACTGGCAGCTGTCCGTCTGTGGATATTCCAGGTACTACCTACTTACTAATATACCTTCATTTTTGGGAAAAAAGGCTATGTTTATATTTTATCTTTTAGTGAGTCTTCTGAAAATCGTTCATCACACGAAACCATTAGAAATCATCAGCCTATAAATCTCACACAGCTGGGCATATGCATTCCCATGTAGACAACGGCCTATGGGGAGGTTGGGTCATAATTCACCACTTTGGCTCTGTGCGGATTGGTGGGACAAAGGATTGATACATGGATAACCCTGATATGAAAGATCATTTATGAGACCACCCTCAAGATCCATTGACATTACTAGTAAAACAGGAAGTCAAAAATCATAATAGCCTTTTTGGTTGTTTCACTGACCTCCAAACTTCAATACGAGATGGCACCTAATGATGATGATGATGTTGTTTCATGTTTTCAAGTTGTTAGACGTAAATTCCAAAAGTTTCTTCGAGGTCCATCCATTAGAATTTACCCTAACTGTTATTGTTACAGTTGACGGTGGCTGGTCTTCCTGGCCGGAATGGGAATCTTGCATGCAAGAGAGCACTTCGCACACGCTGTATGGAGACGAGAAACCCGATATGTGCATGTGTCGAGCAAGGCGCTGTGACAACCCGAAGCCAGCCAACGGAGGACAGCATTGTCAAGGTAATGACAAACTCTTTCGTGATCCTGTAGACCTTTCAGCTTTACGACAAAGTGATGTAGCTAGTGCCAATATATTGCGTACTCCTTAACGAACTTATACTGATTATAATCCCTAACGGATAACGATCTTAATCTTATATCCCGCCCCTACTGTAACAGCAAGGTAACAGCCCATTAAAGCGGGCCTTGTATTGGTAGGTTTGACAACCGCCAACCCCGACTGGAAGTTTCTCCTGGTTGTTCTTTTGTAGGAAGTACTGCAAATTTGTCCTAGTGATAACCCGACAATACTGTCAAACTAACAAAAACCTCTTTCTGTATTTTTAACCAAATGCACGAAGAGCAAAAAAGGGGTTGTTATAAAATTTTAGTAATTTAAAAGAATATGAATCATGAAGTTGAAGGTTATTTTTGCCATGATAACTACCTTACATCTGGATGTCCATGGTTAAAACTGTTATTTTGAAAGTCTCGAAAGGTCTTCTTTGGCTCTAGTGAAACTGGTACTGGTGAAACCGCTACTATATGAAACGCTATTAAGAGTGAGCTTACTGTACCTCGTATATCGCGTTTGATTGTAACCCTAAACCTTTTTTTGCCCAGGTCCCCGAATAGCGGTCACGAACTGCACAGTCCACGGTGGCTGGTCGCCCTGGTCTGGTTGGTCGGAATGTTCAGCCAGCTGCGGCATCGCAGTCAAGTCCAAACGACGAGCCTGCTCTGCTCCAGAACCGAAGTTCGGAGGGAGAGTGTGCGTCGGGCTGGACTCTCATGACGTGATCTGCACTAACTTGCCGCCCTGTCCAGGTTAGATGTCAACCATAATAGTCAGTATCTTAACCCTGGTCTAGTTGGTAAGAGTGCCTAGCCAGCTCCGGCATCGCAGTGAAATTCAGAATGCGGACTTGCTAAACCCCAGCACCGAAGTTCGGAGGGAGAGTGTGAGGCTGTGTACGTGCGTGTACTGCACTAACTTGCCGCCCTGTCCAGGTTAGATAATGTATCTGTAATAGTCGCTAAAGTTACCCTGGTCTGGTTGGTCGGAGAGCCCACCCAGTTCCAGCTTAGCTGTGAAATCCAGGAAGCGGGTCTGGGAAGTTTGGGGAGAGAGTTGAGTGTTTCAACCATAGTAATCACTTTTTTCGACATGGATAAAAGACTTCACGTAACATGTTCTTTTGTACTGGTGCCCTTGTTCGTGATAAATGCAAACTACTGAAAAGTTAGTACTTACCCACATAAAGTAGGTATAATAGATGTTAATAAGAAACAACTTCGATAATATAAACTATAGATACACGATTGCTGCTTGAAAAACAGCACCACGAAACAAGGCAAAAATCAAAAATGTGTCTAGTTTTTCTATCAAAATTTCGAATTTAGAACATTGTTCTAACCAGCTTGAATCTAGCGATCTTAGTTTCAAAGTGATGTAACTCCATAGTTTTTTTAAGAATTTGAACTTTAGTGCCTAAATTTTAAGGTTTCCTTCACAATAAATGTTAAACACAAATGATAAATAAGTATATAGTCAGCCAGTGAAGTTATTGAAGTCACAAAGATTCAGTGATTTTGAGAAGGTGGTCTTACTACACAAAACCTTAATTTTATTGAAATTGGAACGCATTATTTTTTTGGATTTATTACATCTGTAAGTACTTACGCGAAGAATATGTTAAAGAAATATCTTGTTCTGCTTTCAGATCCAGCCTTAGCTCCCGTAGACGGTGGCTGGTCCGCCTGGGGCCCTTGGTCTTCTTGCACCAGCGCGGGCGGAGTGGACTGTGGCAAGGCAGCCGGCTGGAAGGAGAGGCGGCGGAATTGCTCGGAACCGTCGCCGAGGCATGGGGGCGCCGAATGCGAGGGAAACAAGACTGAGCGGCAGATCTGTGACTTGAGACCCTGCGAGTTGAGGAAAGCGACCGCGTGGACGCCTTGGGTGCAAATACCTGGTAAGTCGGAATATTCTTTGTCACACAAAATGTGGTGTCTCTGTGGTGTAACTACAAGAAAAGTTTCTTGATAAAAGTTTTTTTTTCATTATAGATAATTCATCGGAAGGAAGTTATATGGAAAAGAGGTTCAAATTCATGTGCAAAGCTCAATCACCGGAACAGATAAAAGTGAGTTTGTTATAATTATTATAATATGCGAATTAACAGTTTCGCGTTAGAAATGTTTGTAGTGCCAAGTGAATCCTCGTTAGAATTCTAACTCACAAGTTATTACAAAGGAAATCACATCCGTCTGTTTCTCTTACAGCTTTCGTTAGCGCGCGAAGAAGAGCGGTACTGCAACAAAGCGGGCCGTTGCAGCAACACCCCCTTAGACGAAGAGGGTGGGTGGGAGGCGTGGGGGGGATGGGGGGCTTGCTCCGCGGTGTGTGGTGGCGGCCAGCAGGCGCGCAGCCGCCGCTGCCGTCGGCCAAACAATTGTACCGGGCCTAACCAAGGACTGCGAGCTTGCAATACGCACGCGTGTGAAGGTACGTTGGAAAGATGGAGTGCGCTAGGATATATGGTATGCTAGAGATGGAGATAAGTTTAGGGAGTCTGGGTAGTTGTAGCTTCCCACTTCCAGAAAAAAGGGTGGAAAAGATACATAGGTATGGTTAACTGTAGGTGGGAGTTTTAGAAGGTGAAGGAACATACACGACACGTTACGTTGATGCTTGGAAAATTAAAAGGGCACCCCCCTTAGACGCGTTCTAGAAACTCTGGGAGATAGAGTGCGCTAGAATATAGGGTATGCTAAAGAAGGAGATTAGTTTGGGGGACTGGGAAGTGAGGGGTTTGCTTCGCAGTGTACCGGGCCCAACCTACGGGCTTGCAACACGCACGTGTGTGACTTTAACACGTTGGAAAGCCATGGCGCAGGAAACTAGGAGATGGATATAGAATATGCTAGAGATGGAGATTAGTTCGGGGGTTTGAGAAGTGGGGGGCACCTTGTACCGGGCTCAACATGCAAGCTTGCAATACCCACGTGTGTACGTTGGAAAGTCGAAAGCCGAATAGAAGGATGCTCTTGCTTTTTGGTAGGATACTACCCAAAATCCGACTGCATGACTACAATCTTATTGCTGCCGCCAAGAAACTGCTGGGTATTAGAGCAGTAGTCTGAAAATCGATTGGTAGGGTTTCGTAAGTTACGGGTGGAAGAACTTTAAAGGTGGGAGTGTTACTCGTAAAAGCTGGAGAAAGCTAATCGTTTACAGATGGGTAGATTAAGTGGGCGGTGGGGAAAGAAAAAACTAGAAGATTAAGGATGTAGGTTTGTTTGTCGCTAATTTGTTAATATAGAAAAAGGGAGCTATATAGATAAATAGATTTCGGGATAATGTTTGTGCTGCAACTGCAACATGTGCTGATAATTTTTTAATATAGAAAAAGGGAGCTATATAGATAAACAAATTAAGGGTTGATGTTTGTGCTGCAACTGCAACATGTGCTGAGTGGCATCTTTCTCGAAATTACCCCTCTTCTCATATTTTTGTAAAATGTCTTATACTTCCTAAATTGTTATATGAAACTGACTAAATTATTTGAATTGCATTGTTCTTCCAGGCGAATGGTCCTGCTGGAGCGAATGGAGCGAGTGCACGGGGGGGTGCGGGGAGGGGGGCCCCACCGGCCACAGGACGCGCACGCGCAAGTGCCTGTCGCCCGAGGGGTGCGACGCCGGCGCCGCCATGGAGAGGCGGGTCTGCGTTAACGCTTGCACTGGTAAATGTTGCTTATAGAGCTCTATTTTCTGTTCTACATATATTTATACATTACGCAGAGACCACAGATTTCCATTTGCTACGGCCCTGACACACATCCTTTGCTTCACTTACTCTCATAACGTTCTTCATACATGCTCGTCGGTTTAGGAAACTCTTCTTGTCCGAACCTTGAACGAGAACGTTACCGATCTGATCAATTTTTTTTTCTAATGCAAAAATGCATTAGACTGCATACTCGTATGTCTAAGGCAAGCCGCGAATTATGTTGGACTCTTCAAAAGTGGCGCCACCACTAAAAATGCAGTATAATCCCAAAGCTTGCGGAGATGGCTACTCGCCGAAGCGCATTCTTCATTCAGCACTTCTAAGGCTTCTCAAGATAATGTCCTCGTGAACACATGTAGTTCACTGCCTATTTTCCAGGTAACCGGAGCTATCGAGCTCGCTCATGATGATGAACAGTAAAAAACACAAACTTGTTTTTTTCCTCAGAGTCCGACGCCGGCTGGGGCGAGTGGGGCCCGTGGTCGGATTGTGACAACGGCGAGCGGGTGCGCCGCCGCGGCTGCCAGTTCGGTGCCTGCGTGGGGCCCCAGCTGCAGGTGGCCCTGTGCTCTACTGACGATGCGGATGTTGATAATGGTACGGATGTTGGTATGGATGTTGATGTGGTAACCTTGGCCACAAATACGATTAGACAAGCAGTACGATAATACAGGCCAAGGGGTTTTTTATCATCGTCATTATCAGCCCCTAAAGGTCCCACTGCTGGGCACAGCCCACAACAGCACGTAGGGTGATTATGGCATAACCCAATGCGGCTGAATGTGGGTTGATGCGTTTTCTATAAAGTCCATCGATTTCTATACTTGGTCCAAATTCTTAAGAGGCCTATTACATCTCGAATGTGATTTTTGCGTAAAATGCCCATTTTCGCATTTTGTAGTAATTTTACAGTTGTATTTATCGTTTTTATCGAAATAGGATAATACATTTGTGCATAGTATTACAAATAGTGATGTACAAGCCTCGAGTCTTTGAGTTCTAATTTTGGAGAGTCGAGTCAGATTTGCAGGGCTCTGGGAGCTCGATAGGCTCGGAGTCCCGAGTCTGGTTGAGCGCGAGCTTTCTGAGTAACAACTTAAGCCTTTAAAAGAGCTCGAGTCTTAAAATGAACTCGAGCTTTCAAGAATAACTCGAGTTTAAAAAAAAATACTTGAAGCTTCACCCTCAACAAAGGCAAGATTTCAGATGAATTATAATTAAATACTATTTACAATCATATTTTATTTCTCATTTACAATTTGAATTAGTGTTATTAATGTTTAAATTAACAATAATTGCTTTTTAAGCACACTTATCATTGTTGTGTATTAAAATGCTAACCTTGAAACATCAAATAACTCATCATAACAAAAGACTAGAGATCAAAGAAAGACTCGAGCTCAGAAAAAGGTTCGAGCGCAGAAAAAGACTCGAGCGCAGAAGAAGACTCGAGCTCAATGTCACGCTCCGAGGCTCACGTAAACTCGGAGTCGTCGCGAGCTTTGTAAACGAATCCGAGCCTTAAGTAAAAGGACTCGGAGAGCTCGTGTCTTGTACACCACTAATTACAAATCACCATTCTGTGAGCATAAGTTGAATTCGGACGGCCGGCGCATCGCATTTTGTAGTAATTTTGCAGTTTCATTTATCGTTTTTATCGAAATAGGATAATAAATTCATTATAAAATCTTTATTCCTCATGAAGTAAAAATTACTCTGGTATAAATTTTGCTCAGTAATATTATCGTAGATAGGAGAAATTCACAGTTAACTTATAGCGATTTTCGAAGTTTTTTGGTTTAGAATAAGATTTTTTTCTTATATAAAATCAATGATCTAAAAATTCCGAGGCCGCTACGCGCTATATAAGAGATAACGTTATAATTGTTTTATTTCACTTGTTTAAAACAGTAGTTCAATCGATAAGCTCAAAAAAGTGCCTTCGCGCACTTTAAAAAATCTTTCTCTGCAATTTTAGGTTTAATTAATAAGTTAAGCAAAATTTACAAAAAGCGAGGCCGCTACGCACTATTCCAATAAATAGCTATTCTACACTATTCAATAAGTCATAATTGTTAATGTATTTTTGTTACTGAGATCCATAACGCCAAAATTGGCCATTTTACGCAAAAATCACAGTCGAGATGTAATAGGCCTCTTAAGCTCCATACAAATTATGTCAAACTTCTCACGCAGTATTCAAAAAACAGATAGATGGGACAAAAGTTTGATACTTCGAAAAAAGCTTTTAAAAACGCAAGAAACAGGAAAATTGCGCCTCGCGTCGCAGACCGCTCTAGTATTGTGGCCGGTAAAGATTCAAGTTCACCTAAGAATCCTAGGATCGATGATTTTTTAAGCATCATTTTTGGTGGTAAGCTAAAAACTGATTTCGGATGATTCAAAAGTGCTAATCAACTAAATCTAATTGAGTATAAATATTGGTTTTGATTTTAACCTTCCAGAACTATACGCGATGCCGGCATACAGTCAGAACGTGGAAATGGCATCTTTCGTAACGATGTCGGGCCGCGAGTCGCTGGGCGTGGGCGGAATAGTGGGCTGCGTGGCGGCCGCCTTCGTTGTGGGTCAGTATAACCGGGGTCAATAATCGCTAATGTTAAGCAACCTTGATATTGGTCACTATTCGGATGGGTGGACCATTTTTTTTTTGTAGTTTCTTCCTTTTTGTTTTGAACGACACGTTAAGCTGATATTTTTAAAGTGGTGTAAGTATAGTAATGAGAAAATGAAGTTTTTTTAATGAAGTAATTTGAAATGTCCTCAATAGATGGCGCTAGTGTGTCGTGAAACTGAGGTTTTATCGTAATTTCCCATTTTACTATTACATTTTGTAAAATAATTTACTTTTGATTATTTGAACATACTCATGAATAGCAGCAGTATTTTGTTACTTAATTTCAATAACATGCTCTGTATAGCTATGGAAATATCAATATGTTTCCTGAATCGCGCTTACGAAGTTTTGTATGGCGTTGAGTATATAAGACAGTTTTGGTGCTTCGTATTTTGTGTCTATTGAAAGGAGAGACGGTTAGCACTCCCCTTGACAAGGATGGAACACACAATATGGTTAAGGCACAAACTTGACCACATTTTTTTTTGCATTATTTTTTTGTACTTGTTTGTATTGTTTTTTTTGCACTGACTAAAATAAAATAATTTTTATTATTTTTTAAATGGAAACGAGCATTCCTTCACGAATCGTGTTGTTTTAAAATTTTGTTTTGAAATGTTAATAATATTGTTATTAAAAGCTTTTATTTAACTTCACATGTATGTATGCCCTGCAATTCTGCATCCCAATTTTTTTTGATTTTGCATTTGACCGTCTTTAATTTTTTTTAATTAAAATTTTGCAATTTTTATTTTTGTAATTTTTACATCTACTTAAGGTACTGATAGACATGCTACTAAATAAGCATGCGTCTTTCAAGCGTATATACTATTAGCAACGCTTTGACACACATACTACTAAGTAGCAATTGCTCAATAGTGGCATGTTTTCGTGCTAGTAATGAGCATGTCTATCGGTACCTTTACCTACTTACGTTTAAGTAATCACGACATTATCCCCAAAGCGTAAGTCAGAGACTAGGCAATGCATGAGGACCGCAAAAGAGTTCTCTGCCATAGTCCACTTTTCTTTCTTTTCTTTGTAATTAGCGACTGCACATGTGCTCATAGCTTGTAATTTAGGATTTTGAATTTTTTATTTCGAGTTTAAAATTAATTTTGATTTTATTTAATCGATATGGTACATACATACACCCATATGATCCTAAGTTGGTCGAAATAAACGCAATTCATTTTATTTATTTGTTTGTAAGTATGTGTAATGTGTAACCCTTTTCCCCAGGCTGCCTCTCCTGCCTGGCGTGTGTGATCTTCGCCCAGCGGCGCGGCACCCGCATGTTCTGGCACCGGCAGACGCGAGTACCATCAAGTCCTCACTATATGACGGCCAAGCAGAACAGCTACGTCACCGTACCCTTGAAGGAGGTGGTGAGTGTCCATCAATTTGGCATAAGTCAGTATGATATTTTTGGAAGCCACATTTTGGCGACGTTCTCAATTACTTAAAGTCTGAGTCTAGTAATTTATTATTGGCTGACGACTATAAAACCATTACAAGCAAACGCTTAATTGGTAATTTTGAAACAATACGACATCAAAACAATTTTTTTTACTTTTTTTAATATTTGTTACTACATTGGAATTGATCCCGCGACATCATAGACCACGAAGGTCGTACAACTTATAAAATCTCACTCATATTATCTAGCCATGGTTAAACTTCTTTTAAAATTTGTTTTAGTTGGTTAGAGAATGGTTAAACACAATTATTATACAAAAACAAACAGGTACAAAATCAATTTTGAAAAACAGTTTCATTTCTAAATTGACCCGACCGGGAATCGAACCTGGGATCCTCGGGACCTCAGAGATAGTTATTTTTTTTTTAAGGACAGTCAGCGAAAACTTGTACTAAATAAAAATCTATGTAACATACAATACTATACTATCTAAAATGCTAAGTACAGCTTTCTATTATTGACCGCCACGGAATGCAAATGTGGAGTTTGTATAAATTTAAAAAAAAGAAAACTGTATCACAATTTTCTAAGTACTTACCTAATAACAAAGTCAACAATTTACAATTATAAGATTAGTTATGCCCGAACCAGCGTGCTGGCTGACACCTCGACCACTGAGGTCGTCAATTTCTGGAACATCATCAACAGGCTGATGATTACAAAACCATCTAAATTAAAAGTGGTTTACGCATTTCGGTTTCCCAAACAAACATTCAAGTCAACATTTTTAATAACCATTATGCCAATTTTAATGAAACTTTGTATGCTAAAGTAAAAAACAGGGATCGAAAAATTATTATTTAGCACAATCTGTCCCACTGCAGGGCAAAGGCCTCCCTCTCCTTCTTCCACACAACTCTGTCTCCTGCTACTACGGGTCAATCTTTTTTGTAGGAGTCAAGCTCGTCACGCCATCTTCGCCTTGATCTAAAAATAGTCTGTTAAAATATATTTTTAAAAAACGTTTATTTAGCTGAGTTATTGCGATTTAAAGTCCACTATAGAAAGTTTAAAATAGCAATAACTCAGATAAATAAACATTTTTAAAAATGTTTTAACTACCTAACTATTTAGATCTCTGTATTTTACTTTGGCATGCTATGTTACATTAAAAATGGTTAATTTGTTTAAATGCGTAAACCTTCTTATGGACTGCAAAAAAATATTTAACATTTGATTTTTTCCGTCCACAGCCGCGCAAAGCCAAGCGTCAGCCTTCCTTCACCGGCATCGGAGGTTCCAGTGGCATAATACTATCCAAAAGCAACAACATCGCCAACGCGAACAACCATAACACAGTCATGACAACGCCTAAGCTATACCCGAAAGCCATAGCTAACGAATACGACTCTATGGGCACGTTAAGGAGGCATTCCAACCAGCCGAACAACAAGAGCAATTTGGAGGCCGAAGAAGACAAATTCTATTGAAATTTGAACGTTTATAACGTGTATTGTGAATTCTATTGCGTTGGATTAAGGTCCGGGAAATGTGGTTTTGAGAATTGAGTTAGTATTGTGTTTAATACATATTGTGCTTGATTTTTGTGAACTTTATGACATTGGAATGAAGTCCAAAGAAGTGAAACGTGGTGAGGTGATTAATATTTTGAGTTTGTATGTTTTTACGTATTGTGCTTAAAGTTTTGTGAACTTTATATTAGGTAAGTACATAATAACGTGGTCTAATGACGTAAAATGTGGTTTTGAGAATCATGTGTTGAGTAATGGAGAACGTGCTGAGTTCAATGTTCTATGAACTTGAGAAACTTGAAATTCGGTCCAAAGAGTTTTGATTGCTTTATTCAAGTTTTGTGTTTGGACCGTTTTTGTTTCAATTTCGAATCAACTTGATTTTATTAATCAAGTAACTTAAATAAGTTTGAATGTAAAAAAGTTTTTGTTAAGCAGTTGACTGTTAGAGCTATTTAAAAGTCCTATGAGGTTTATGTTGTTAAAAAAATTATGGAGCTTTAACAAACATAAAATATCTTTTGTTTGATTGAATGCCGAGTAAGGTTTTTGTTTGTGTGATTTATACACAAACACTTTTTATCGGTGATCAGGACCTACTGATTCCGACTAAGTAAATGATGGCTATTGCAATCTTATCTTATCTTACATCTCAGCGTTCCATTTTTATTTTTTTGTTTGGGAAGTAAAGTATATTAAAGTCATGGTCATCCTACTCCTCCTTGTAACAAGTTTAAACCACTTCATAATTAGTAATAGGTTTTCACTTCATAAAAATGTAGGAAGACGATACGATTAATTATTTTGGTTATATACCTACATATGAATATTAAAATCATGGTCATCCTACTCCTTCTTGTTACAAGTTAAGTAATACGTCTTCACTTCATAAAAATGTAGGAAGACCATACAATCTAATTATTTTGGTTACCTAATAAAAAATAAAAAAAAAATCTAAAAAAGAAAACATGTAACTACTATTATTATTGCAATGGCCATAGGTCCTGATCACCGATAAAGAGTCTTCGTGTATGATTGTTTTATCAAGAAGAGTGCTGTACTTAATAGCGATGATGTAAATAACAAATGATTGAAGTGTATATTGACTTATTTTTATGTACCATTAAACAAATGGTACATAAAAACATGTTTGAGTTATCGTCTTCGATAACAATTTTTTTGTGTTCGAAGGTTGTCGTACGAAGGGGTCCGGCGTTATGGTCCCAGTCCGGTTTGCCCCTCGGCGGTATGCACCCACATTGAAAGATTTTTTATTCCGGTATGCACCCGGACGATTTCTCCGCATAGTTTCTCTTTTTGTCATGATATTCGGATCAGCACGGTTGAGTAGACAATATTGCTAAAAAAAGACGCTAAATTACAGAATATGTCAAAAGTGTTCTTGAAAACAAAAGCACAGAATAAATAATAGTAAACAAAAGTGAATCGATCTTTGACGTAAGCATTTGAGATACATAATTTGTGTTTTATGGTAGTTAATTTGGTATATAGGTAAGCGATTCCAGTGCCATTCAGACTAAATTGTATATAAAATAATGTTTAATTTTGTATTAATAACTGAAATATTTTTAAATGATGTTTATTATAATGTGTGTGCCATGTATGTAGGGATTACTGTAAATATAATTTCTTAAACAATATATCTATATCGCTAATATATTTTATATAAATTTTACACATTATACTGTCACGTTATATATTATTCAGTACAAACAGAGGTGCCTTTTATAATGAATTTTATACATTTACAAATTACAAATATATTATATTAAACTGTTGAATAATAGTATATTCGACGTTTTACGTGACTCATGTTGAGTTTAAACTGTTGAAATATAGTTTTATGGTTGACAGAGTAGCATGCATACCTTTTGGACTATACTCGTAAATCAGTGACGGAAGCAGAAAATGACGTTTAATTATAAGTTTTTTGATAACAAGTTTACATAATTTACATAAAATAAAAGAGTAAAAAAAAGATTTCGCAAAATATTGTTTAAAAAATCGAGCAAGAACTGATGCTCTTATAATTCATACAATGTTACCCAATGCATGAAGGTAGGTCTAATTGTACATTAATTACTAATAAAAAATATTAAAACTTTTTGCGGAAAAACATTTATCTGAAAGGTATGCAGTCTACTAGTCTGAGTGTGTATTTTTGTACTTTTATACGGTGACTTTGAATGTAAATTGTTTATATTCAAATAGTTTTAAGTAGAAATGATGGATGTCATGTTTATAGGTGTTTAGACAAATATTAACAAGTATGGGTGAGGTTGCAGCGATTTATAAATTCATTGCCTTTTTATATGGTTTTTATTTCATCGAATCGAATTTTGAATCGAATTTATGACAATAAGACAGTAAGAAAATTGCTCTGCCATTTGTTATGTTAAAAGTTTTGGTAATTTAAAGTAATGTTTATTAAATATCGATTATCAATATTGTTAAAAACTAACAAATTATATTGTGTAGGTATATTATTTAAATTGACACGTGCCTTATCAGAATATTAAATATATCAGAATTATCAAATTGTAAATATTTACAAAGGTAGTGAAAATTCTTTACCACTCACCCTTTACAATTGTGTGGAAAGGAAAAAAAAAACTTTAATTTTCTTCGAATGAATTTTAAACAAAGTTTACTTAACTTTTGATATATCTGTTTACATTTTGGTTTTTTTTTATTATTTTAGTATTGTTGTAAGTATTTAAATTTAATGCAGATTTAATTGTATTTAAAGCAGAAAAGCTTTTAACGATCGAAAAGAAAAAGTGTTAAAAATTTGCGTGAATATGGTACAATGTTTTTTTCTATATTAATGTAATTATTGTGATTATGCTGGCCAATTAGTTACTTTAAATCGCTGTAAAACCATTTTGAGTAGTAAACGCTGTGAACTATATTCTAAGTTTAATTTTAAAATTCCCAATCGTATTTCTAAGAGGCTTCTCTTTTTAACTCACCGATAGCTTTTGTATTAGAGATTTTTATGTTTTTTTATTAAATATTTTTAGTTGTTTTTTTGTCTAAAGTTGAAAGTAAAGTTTGTAGCAATAACTGATTGGAAATTAAATATTTACTTTACTTTCTACTTTAGATATAGCCTTTTTTCTTGAATTAGCACTTTATACTCTATAATTTTTAGATATTTCTTAATCTATACAGTTGTTATTATTTAGATGCCGTAAATTATTATTAAGCTAACTACGTAATATAAAAATAAAGACTGTCAAAGGAATATTTTATGTTTTATTGACTTGAAATATAATACAAAAAAATTTATGCCTCCTCATGAAGGTATGATAAAAAAACGACCGGTATGATACCAACACGATTTAGGTCTGTAGATATCGTTACAATCTCTTTGTGCTACTTAAGGGAGGCTCTCGTTTAGCAGTGGACGGCAATAGGTTAGATGGATTCTGTGTTAATAACAGGTACACAGAATGTCTATGGACCCTTGGACCCTTTTTTGTTTTAGTTGGTAAAATGTTGTTACTCAGGGGCCCCTTAGTTTATGCGGTTCTCCCCCCTCCCCCTCTTTCTTGCTCTGCTATGAAGATCTCTGATGAGAGGATTACCTACTATAACACCTAGTACCATCCCTTCTCTGCCACAAGGATGACTCGGGACCAAGAGCGGCAAGCACCTCTATTTGTAGCGCTAATCAGCAGTGTGCTGCTTCGCTGTAGTATTCCGCAAGAGTAATCTATAAACATATTTTTTTAATTCTACAGGGTATGTGCTTGGCCTTCATCTCACCTGATGGTAAGTGACGATAAGGCCGAAGGTAGAAGCGCGCTTCACCCGGAATCCTCGAACACTGAGGAACTGGCTTCTTATTTCAAACTGTCGGAACACAACAATGATATATACATCGTTGTTATGGCGACAGACTTAGATAAGATGGTGGTAGCTAGCCAGGCGGACTTAACAGCCCTACCACCAACCAAACCGAGTACACAAAGATGCCCTCACTGGGAATCGACCCCGGGATCTCTGGGTCTGAAACCATTGGCTATACCACAGACGCGATAGAAAATAGAAATATTATTGGATGTAGAAGCATTTAACTGAGCCCTCAAGAGTTGGCAACGTGCCAGTGCAAATGTCTGAATTCTGCGTTGGGCGTGTAGTATCGATATTGGGGAAATGTTTAATTTGTAAAATGTATCCAACTAGCAAAACTTCCTCTTACACACATCCCAAGAGTATAATTTTACCAGTCTTATGGTACTCCAATAGACTGCTATAAGTGTGGATTTGGGCGCACTTAATAAGTCTATTTACCCTTAAATATATCTTAAAATGGTCTCGAGAAATGTATTTTCTATCTTACAAAATTCTTGTTGATGCTTTAATAATACCAAACAGACTTACAAATGATTTACAAAGGCATTCTTTATGGGCATTTACCCTTATAATGCACTTACTAATGCTGTTATAAGTGTGATATTACTTGTAGTGCTCTTTGTGAGCTTTTAGTAAGACATAATCAGATGTAATCACAGTCCGCCGAAAGGATTGCCAAGTGCTCGTGAAACTTTTCTGAATAATAAGAAGAGTATTAAAAACCTAAGTATTATGTACTGTCCTGTTTAATTCACTTTCCTACAAAATCTGTAAGTATAATTTCATGTTTATTACGCATTACTAACTGTTACTTAATTGCGAAGTCGATTTTATCGAGTATTTTGAAATAACAATCACAATATTTTTACGGGCCATTTCAACAATGTATCTTGATAATAAAAAATATTATATTATAAATAAAAAATATGGAAATGTCGCCATTATCACCAATCATGCCTTATAGTGGCTTTAACAGAACCAATATAAGTGCATTACCACCGCACTTCTAAAATCAAATTCAACCACATTTTTTAATCCACGCGGCCATTGCTCATAACCTTTAGGGTTCCTTATTAAAGTAAAAGTAGGCTAAAAGACAAACAGGGAAGCTCCTGGTCGACCACCTTTTGACTTTTTTGCAATGCATTAGAATTCTAATTGTAATTATCTAAGTTTCTAAGACATTTGACGTGCTAGTACTTTTTACTATCTTTTACAATAGTCACTTCTAAGATCGAGTGATCTTACAAAATGCATTCATAAAAGTTTATTAAAAATCAAAGGTAATTAGGCTTATAAAGTGCGCATATAATACTGTTGCTCTAATAAACATTATATAAAGTTTGCTTATATACGTCTGTAAGAATAAGTTATAAGTGTAACAGCCGATATCTAATAAAATATTTTGATAAGTCACTTTTAAGATTAAGTGGACTTACATAGTGCACGTATAAGTGTTAATTAAGAATTAGGCTTACAGAGTGCGTTTATAACACTACTGGTCTTATTGATGTCATTTCTCGTTTTCTTATATACTTCTAAAAGTATTTTTCACAAGTATATATGCTCTTAAAGCTTAAATAGACTTATGATATGCTATTATTAGAGTCTCTATCTTAGTCAGAACGTATATACAATTTTTTTAAGGACATAGCTCTTAAAAGTTTTCGTTTCTAAGGGTTTCAGTCGGGATGAATACTGTGCATTTCATCTTCATTTTCAGTTTTTTTCGACCACAGCTGCAACCCACTGCCTTAAATGGACCTAGTTATGAATACATCCAACCCACAATTTTTGAAAAGCTGGTTTGTCTCTTCCACGCTTACAATATGGAGATTTCACTTTTTCAAAGACAACCAAACCACTAGTACTTTGGTTTCAACAAAAATCATCCTTGTTTTCGTGAAGAGATTTCGTGACAGCGTGTTCGCGAGTCCGTCATTTGATTTAGCGTTTTTAGATACAACGGCTTTTCGCAAGGGCGTATGGAATGGGCACTGGAAATGTTTTTCACAACAGCGTGGTGTCGCAATGACGGCATTCGAAACTACATATCAGACCCAGATACGGGTTATGCTTACTACTATACTGTAAACCGCTCATATTTATAATTAAAATATACATTAATTATTTTTGAGTATCTACAGTAAACAAAAATATATAAAGTTGATAAGATGATAAAAATCTTTGCAAGCAAATTTCTCACATTTTTGGTTATGTGGGGTAGATGTATTATTCTTAACTAGGTCCTATTATATCATTGACCGATCTGGCTATGTAGTTACAAATAAGTTTTTCTGGAAAATTTTATCCTACCTGCTTAAACATTGCTCAAGATATTGAAACGTTGCCGTTGATTAAATTACTACTTCAGGTGGAAAAGTGTCAATTTTTTTAACGTTTCAATATCTTACAGTGTGTTTAAGCATTATTTTCGCAAAAAACATTAAATCTACATTAAAATTGAATGCCCTTTGTAGGTAGGTACACTGTTGTTACACCTCTTTCTTCTGTTCTGTGGTTGTTACCAATACAACTGCAACCGCAAATCGTACACAGTACTAGCCATTAAATTATATTCTACCATCTTCCGATCTATATCTATACAAGTAAAAAGTTAATATTAACTTTCTAACCGACCTCTTATCCTGTTCCACAGTTGTGAATGTTCGAATCCCAATACCGCTTGGTTATTCAAATCACAGTCTCTAAATCGACAAGATGTCAATATGTCGAACCGCTACCCGCTACATGCGAGGGCGTATATGTCAACATATACGCCTAATACATGCGTAATATGCCAACATATATGCCTACAATATTCTGCGCGTGATCGGCATCCCGGAGTACCATCGGAAATCATTTTGACGCTAAATTGTGATTGAGTTTCCAGTTCCGATAATGTGTCAGGCAAATGAATTGCCGTCCGTTGGGTGAATGTTGTTGAAACTACGAGTAGAAACTAGATTATGCTAGTGTTGCGTTCTGTTTGAAATTTATAGTTTTAAGAAGTGTTTAAAATTGATAACTTCAGCTCTATCTGGAATACCATGAGGTATTTACTATCACATACAAAAAGGTGTCGCGTAGCGGTGAAAGAATGCTACCACCACCTCTCTTAGCTTAGGTGTCGTAAAAGGCGACTAACGGACTAAAGACTGCACATTCATTCAACGGTATAGAGCAGCAATGGGTTCACCACCTGTCACGCTGAGCACATGTGCCGTCGCTATTTGGTGAAAAGTGGACTATGGCAGAGGACTGCTTTTGCGGTCCTAATTCCTAGTCTCTGACTAACCCTTCGGGGATAATAGTCGTGATAATACGTATTTTAAAAAAAACACGTTTTTTTTAAATATTCTCACATCACTCATAACATTAACGTTTAACGTATGAGTATCTACTTATCTAACATATCGCTAGGTAACTACTCTTTTTGTGTGTACATTTTCAGAGCGTTGATTGTGAATCTAGTTAGTGAAAGTCTAAGTCTGCTATTTTGGTATGCCTTATGAGCGTTTAAGCATTTCGGTTTCCCATACAAACTTCCATATCAAAATTTTTGAAAACCAATAAGCCAATTTTAATGAAACTTTGCACGCTAAAGTAAAATATAGGGATCTAAACAGTTCGTTGAAAACATTTCTAAAAAACGTATATTTAGCTAAGTCAGCCCTCTCCTTTCCTCTCCCGGACTACACGTGCTGGTCTTAGAAACCACCATCATACCTACTGTACAGACTATCAGTACTCGTACCAAAAAAATTGGCAAGTCGTTCCTCTGTAAGACCATTCGGCTTTGGAATTGTTTGCCGGCGTGTTGTGTTTCCCAGCTCCTACAGCCCCGGGTCTTTTAAGCGGGGCGTGAAACGGCATTTATGCAGGCCGTCATGAATGGGTGCGCTCGTTATCGTGCTTATTCCACGGTGGGGAGCGCTCTCATTATTTTGGACTGCATCGGCTGCTTACCATTAGGCAAGATGCAGTCACTATGACGAGTCATAATAGAAAAAAAAGTTATTGCGATTTAAAGTCCACTATAGAAAGTTTAAAATCGCAATAACTTGTTAAATAAACGTTTTTTAAAAATACACCGAATATGTCGGTCGCATAGAATAATAAGGTCGGTCGTATCTATCCCGGTCTTGGGCGGTCTGCATCCATCCATTGCGTGTCATCGGTAGTATTATTAGTTATACTGTACTGTCATCTTTTTAAACGTAGGTCCATTGCGCTGCAGGGCGTCCTACTCTGCGTTTGCCTAGACGTGATCTTTAGGACATGCCTGTTTCAAAGGTATATATATCCTTCTGCATATATGATCGGCCCACTTCCACTTCAGGGTGTCGACTCTGAAAGCGATGTCGGTAACTTTATTTTTCTGTTGCAGAACTTAGTTGACAACCATCCATAGTAGGTGCACAGTTCTTACGACCTCATAAATAAAGATCGAGAGGTGGCTACCAATTTCAAACAAAGCCCTTCCGAAACTTTTGAAGTTTGCGACTTATATTATAAATTCTGGAGTGTAATCAGAAATTGTTTCATAATTAATTGTTTGCCAGCGAAGGGTGCGACTTACTTGGTAGCTGTTTGCTGTTTGCTATAGTGCATAAGGGTGGAAATTCAACATTTAAGTTTAAGTATTGTAGTATAATATACCTAAATGACTAAAGTTGTTCTAAATGCAAACGCCACTCACAGTTGGGTATACCTAACTAATTTTCCATGTATGAAATGACTTTCCCAAATTATTTATATAAACTAGATCACGCCAGAAGGTATGTCTTGCCGGCGGCGGTTCTCGTTGTTTTACGGTAACCCGAGCCGAAGTACATGCCTTAACTGGCGACCTCGGGTTTTCCGCTTTAGTCAACCGACTCACCGACATCCCCTCTCCTTACTTCACTAAATTTTATTTGTACTGGCACCTCGAGACCAACCGTTAGGTTATTGCAAGAAGTGCCAGACGTCATTGCGCCAGTAGAACACTCGCGCAGGAAACCATCTGCGTTAGGTCTTGACGCCAAATCAGTGCCCGCCGCAGCGCGCTCTTCATTCGGTACTCATAAGACTAGTGTCTCGGGGAGTCTTCCCGTGAACACGTGTAGTTCATTGCCTATTGTCCAGATAGGTAACCGGAGCTGTCGAGCTCGCTCACTTCTCGTTGCACGAAGGGCACAACTCGCATTTGCCACTGCTAGGGTCGTCGACTCTAAAGTCGACTCCCAAGTGTCCACCTTGGTAGCGGAGTAGTAAGCACACTCACTTCTCGGAACCCATCCAGGCGCCTAGCCAGTTCCCACGTCCTACGCGGCTGGCTGGACCGGAGGCTACGGCATCTAGGGGGCCGCCTCCACTAGTTATCCAGACAGACCGGAGATGTCAACATCAATGTCCAATGAGAACCACCGGACAAAGCTGCCAACTATAAGGGAACTCACGTTCCCCGCAGGACTTTTCGTTTCTGGCCCCTCAGAGACCGCTACTAGGCCCCGCTCGCTGTGCGCGAGTTTGGAAGTCCTGGCACACAATACCAGGACAAACGAACATTCCCAAGCTCTACAGCTAACCACGAGCCATTCCAAACCAACCCACGTCCGGATCCCGCCGGAGGCGCCGGTCAAGGCACAACCAGCGGGGGGCTTGAACCGGAACCCCGTAGTACCCCTGAAAACACAACCAGACCCGTAGTTCCAGTTGCGATATCCTCATCGACAATAAAATTATGATAGAAGAACAGAAAGAAGAAGATACAAGGTGCCATTCCTCCAATAATCTGAAAGTTTTTAGCCATCCTTAAAAAGTCCAATTACGCTGTAAAGGTCATCTGCAGCCCAAAGCTGCTGTGCCGAGGGTACAAGTAGACATGATGATCGCCAACCTTCGGTAGAAGATGGCATCCCTAGAAGAAGAATAATCCTGATATTGTCTTGTCTCACTTAGGTCCCACCAGAATACCAGCGCTGCAACGGCTTGCACGTCGTTGCAGCACAAGCAGAGGTTGGAACCTAATTGAACACATGCCCGTTCTCAATTCTTATATTTGTTGTAGCTTTTTATTTATTTTTTCTTATTATTCGTTTTCTATATTACTGTTGTCAATGTATACATAGTATATAATATATATAATAAATGTTTTTTTATCTTTATATTTAAACTTCGAAATACTTACGCTGTCTTTATAAATTATGGGTCAGGGCAAGAGCTAAGTAATTCAATATTCAACGTCTCAAGCAGGCACAGCGCCTTTTGACTTATTACTCGATTACCAAGAATTATAATTTAAAGTTGTCCCTTTGCAAAATTATTACCTATTAAAATTATTAAATGCTGTTATAATGATTTATTAAGGAAACTCTGATTGAACCTACTCGTAGACCTTTAAATTAAATTTTGAAATTTGTTCACACTCACACCAATTATGTAGACCAAGATAAGTATTCTTTTGAAACTCGTTAATATGGTAAGATAACGGATAAATATAAAAAACACCCAGAACCGAAATCAATTTAGAAAAACAGTTTTTCTCTAAATTGACCCGACCTCAGAACCTTAGTTTTGATCATGGAGGTTTTGATCTAAAAACATCTATGAATAACTTTCTTAAAATTATCTTACAACAAACATTTAAAAAAACAACAGCTCTAACATCAATGCTGCTTCGAGATACAAATTTCTGTGTGGTAGAGCCACGCTGCGTTGCAGCACAGATTGGTCCTCCTTGCCCGGCGTAAAGCCACCCTTTCACGGAATATCTGTGTGCAACAACTCGTTGCTGTTCTGTTTCGTCCGGGTGAGTGAAATTACCGTAGACTACCCGAAGGTCCATTTCCCCCCCCACTCCCTTCTCACATTTGCTACTCCTTCCTCAAGACCGGCAATGGTTACGTATCATAATGCCACGACCACATGCTTGGCAAACCTTAACAAGCCGTCACAAATTCAAACGTGTGTCTAAAGCATTTGGCTTGGTTTGCAAGCGCTTGTAGCCGATACTTCGAACAAATCACAAATCCAAACGTTTGTAGAGGTTTGGAGTTTGCGGCAAGTGCCAAGCGTGCGGACGCGGCATTACAACTATACTTGTTATAATTATTATCAAAATAACTACGGTCGATTCACATTATGCTCATATCGCCTATTGAACGACTCAACTACTGTTTCATTCACATAAATAATTTTGTTTAAACTAAAATCAATTTGGACTAACGAACGATTAATCTAATGGTTGTTTATGCTATTGGATGTTTCTCTTTTCCTATGTACGAAATACATGTGTTGGTTAGGTCAATAGGTCTGTACCTCTGTTTACTGATTGAGAATACTAGATACCCTACTCCTTTAGGCCACGTGACAGGTTAGAAATTTAATAGAAATGTCTCGAGGTTATTTTTTTTATTAGACAACAGAAATACTAGCTGCCCTACTCATGTAGGTCACGTAATAGCTTAATTTAAGACAATCGCGAAGCGCAGCGTAGCGATTGGTGAAGGAACCATTAGGTCATCATCATATCGAATGGCAAAACTGCGACGTCCTAAACCTTAATTTTCAGGTTTAACAGCCATTCTTGGGCTGCAGGCGTTAGTTGGTGGAGTTCTCTCAGGCCACCAGGGAGACAGTGCAGTGAGCAGTCCTCTACAATGTGACGCAGTGTCTGGTTCGGAGCTCCGCATTCACACGCTGGCGAGCCCCCATTTGTAAAGATGGTGGTTTGAACGTCCAAGTCCAGATCTGAACCGATTTAATTTGACCCACAGCGCGCGCTGGCTATCGCTTCCTGCGGGATTTTCAGTTGGGTCAGGGATCAAAAACCTATTCGGCACGTTAAAGCGGTCCCAGGAAGAACGCCACGCTTCCTTTAAGCTGAAAGGGGCGTTTACACGTTCATCGGCCCAGATAGGAGATCTTGACGGAAGGCGTTGGGTCGGCAGTTGTTCCAGAGTCTCCCGGATTGGTATGTTTGGCCTTTGACTTTTTTCCCATTCGGCAATAGCTGCGCTGAGCATACGCAGTTCAGATGGTGGTATGTGCGCTAGTACTGGAAGCCAAGGTAACGGGGTTGTTTTGATAAGTCCGGTAATTATCCGCATGGTTTCATTGAGCTGGTTGTCAACCTTGTAGGTGTGCGCACTTTGATACCATACGGGTGCGCAATATTCGGCTACGGAGTAAACAAGCGCGAGTGCAGACGACCGCAGGACCGAGGCCGAGGCTCCCCAGCTGGTACCAGCGAGACTTCTTATGATGCTTACCCGAGTCTTCAATTTTAGGGCTAAGCTGTCGAGGTGGTGTTTGTAGGTCAGGGATCTGTCCAGTATAACGCCCAAGTATTTTGGGGTTGGGTTGTGTTTAACAGGCATTCCACAGAAAGAGACATCGAGTTCTTTGTGCGCGAGACAGTTCGACAGATGGAAAGCCGCTACTTCTATTTTCGCAGGATTCGGACAAAGACGCCACCTGCTGTAGTAGCCACCCATCGTTTCAAGGTCAGCGGTTAGAGCTGCTTCTCCTTCCTCAAATGTCTTCGCCTGGAAAGCCAGTGCAAGGTCATCCGCGTATACAAATTTGCGGCCTTTCGTCTCTGGCATGTCACTGGTAAAGGTGTTGAATAATAGTGGTGCCAGCACCGAACCCTGTGGGAGGCCATTTTTAAGGAGTTTTTGGCTGCTCACATTTTCCCCCAAATGTACCTGGATGTTTCGGGGTCCTAAAAGTGTTTTCACAAGTGTGAGTGTTCTCTTACATGGGATCACGAGACCCAGCTTGTGTACAGGTCCCCTTACCCATACAGTATCGTACGCGGCGCTAAGGTCTACGAAGGCCACAAAAGTCTTTAGGCCTCGTTGAAAACCCGCTTCAATAAAAGACGATAACGCGAGCACCTGGTCTGTACAGCTCCTGCCCTCTCTGAATCCAGCTTGCTCTGGTGGGATAGTAGCATTGACATCCTTGTAAATTCGATTGTACACTAATCGTTCCAAGAGCTTGTATGTAACTGATAACAGAGATATCGGTCTGTAGCTTGATGCGATGTCTGGCGTCTTTCCAGGTTTTAGTAGCGCAATGACTTTTGCTTTTCTCAATGTCTCTGGCAGTGTGCAGGTTTCAAGAACGTGGTTGAAAAATCCGAGTAACCACCGTTTCGCAACCTTTCCGAGGTGTAAGAGAAACTCAGGATAGACACCATCCGGCCCCGCAGCTTTATTCGGTTTTATGCTTTTCAGCGATTCCAGCAGTTCGGTCATTGTAAATGGTCGGCTATAGGCTTCGATCTCTCTGAGAGTTTTTTGTTTGCGAATCCAGCTTTGACGTTGCTCCTTTGTCAACACTTTATCAGTGGCGCCAGCTTTTGTAAAGGATTGCAATCGTTTGGCGATGACACCTGGCTCTATAGATGGGGTTTTTTGTTCGTGTTGAGGGGAACCTCCAAGTTTGCGTAATAGGGCCCAGCTTTTCTTGCTGGAGTGTGTGAAGTTCATAGTCTCGACGCTGGATTGCCATTTAGCCCTTCTTGATGCATCGAGTGACGCCAGCAGTTGGTGTGCCGCTTCAGGACTATTTGTAGCCAAATACTCCTCATAGGCTTCTTCAGTCTCATTCGACCATCCCGGAACATAATCCTTTCGGAATCCACGGGGTACAGAGCGTTTCGCAGCAGCTATAACGGCCTTGGTGAAACAAACGTAGTTTTTGACCCCTGGCTCAATAAAGCGCAAGGTAGCGTCCAGGCTCTCAGAGAAATTTTTCCAGTCTGCCTTGTTGAAATTCCAGCGGGGACGGGGAATAGACGTAATTAGAGGTAATTGGATACCGATGGTAATTAAGGCTGGTCTGTGCTGGCTATGGGGAAAGCTGTTCAGGATACGTCTTGTTATTGGGAGTTTATGTCCCTGGTTGTCCTCTGATGCAAAACAAAGGTCAGGGTTTGTGTTGGTTCCCCATCTAGCGGACTTAAAAGAGCTTTTATCTTTGGGGTCGAAAATTAGGTGAAAGTTGTTTGTCTCGGCCCAAGCATGCAGCTTCTCCCCGTTGCGATCGTTTTTCTTGTAGCCCCAAGCTGTGTGGTGGCAGTTAAAGTCGCCCAGGAATACGACAGGGTGGGGTTGACTTGGCAGAGAGTGAATGATAAGGTCTACCGGTGGCGGTTTGTAAACAGATATCAGGTTGATGTTGCCGACGTGCGCCACGATAATCTCTGTATTATTTTCCGAGGTTGCCACTGACACATTACAGTCATTTAAGGACGATTTCTGATAGACGGCAGAGCCATGTGTAGGTGAGAGTATGTAGCCCATGATTTTATATCCGTCAATGGCACCTCTACGCGATAAGTCAGCTTCCTTGTCTATGTGGAGCTCCTGAATGCAGATAATGTCGGCGTCACATTCATGCGCCAGTTTAGCCAGGTAGTCACATTTGTTTCGAGATGATCCCTCTATGTTTAGCTGCAAAATACGGACTGACGGTCCAATATCTCTTGTCCGGGGGCCCTGAGAAGAGCCTTTTTTGGGGAGGCCTTGAAAAAGGCCGTTAGGCTTAGGATGCATGATATTACAGCAGTAAAAAACACCGAGAGATTCTTAAATTACTCTGAGAACGGTTCGGTGAGCCAGTAGAGGTCAAGAGCATTTAGCCGGGTTTGCTAGAGTAGCTTGCCCGTTGCCCAGGGTGGACCGCGAGGAGGTAGTTCTTGACCAGGTTCCACCCCGTACTAAACCATTAGGTGAGTAAACCGTAAGTGATTTAACCGTAGGTAATTCGTCCGTTATGGATTTCGTCCATAGTTTTAAAAAAATATGTGAAACGATCTTTAGACATGTTAAACAGTAGGTAGGTCTTCCGACCGCAGTAATTTTGATATTAGTTATTTTTATTTTTTTATTCGGCAACGGGTAAGTGCTTGGCCTTCATCTCACCTGCTGGTAAGTGACGATAAGGCCGAAGGTGAAAGCGCGCTTCACCCGGAATCCTCAACCACTGAGGAACTGGCTATCTTATCTCAAACTGTTGGAACACAACAATGCTATAAACATCGTTGTTATGGCGACACACTTAGATAAGATGGTGGTATCTAGCCAGGCACCTTAACAGCCCTACACCAACCAAACCGAGCACACAAAGATGTACCCCCGCTAGGAATCGAACCCGGGACCTCTGGGTCTGAAACCGGTGGCTTAGCCACTAGACCACAGAGGCGGTTATAACAAGTTTAGTTGCAATGATACGTAACCCGGTAATACATGTGTGACTTCTGTGGTTTTACGTCCATGGGCGGCGGTGATTACTTCGCATCAGGTGACCCGACTGCTCGTTCGTCTGCTTTTCACATAAAAAAGAAGAAAGATCGCCAACTGCCGCACTTGACGCAATTCATATATTTTTTTAAAAGTTAATTTTATTGAGGAAGTCGCGGACAAAAAATATGGTAATAAGTAGCTTTTGCCCGCGACTTCATACTACTAATTATAAAGAAATGTAGCCCAGAGCCGTCTCCAATCTATATCAAAATAAGTCAGTAAGAGGGTTTATGCATTTTCGGATTCAATGAAACTTTGCATGGTAAAGTTAAATTAGCTGAGTTAATAAATTAGTTAATCTAAGTTTAATTAGCTGCGTTGTTGCAATTTCAAACTTTCTATACTTAGTAATCGCATTTATTTTTCACTAATATACCTACCTTTTCTTACAAGTAATTTGATCTTTGTTCAATTTAACAATGTCTATGAGATCAATTATAATAACTGAATGTGGGTCATTAGAAAGTTCTGCGTAGGGTGGACACAAAGAGTGGACAAAGCATTGCAGCTCTATGGAGGACAATAGAAACTTAAGGGTCAAAGGGCAAGTTACGTTAAGTTTATTTGCTATATAACAGTTCAATTGACTATTACACAATAGCATGCCTATGGATAGCTGCTGTACGGGTGGCATCTCATTGATAAAAATAAAGAACTTTTTAGGAAAGATTACTCCGATGGGACTATAAATCGAGGCTAGCGCCACGGTAATGCTTATTCACACAAAAATACCTTTCCAAAGACGTATAATAAATACCCCTCAAACCCCAAGCGGTCGCATGAGACCGCACCTACAAAAACACACTTGACTTTGTACCGTGTTTTCATAGGCTTACAGCACAGACATATAAATAGAAGCAGACCAAACATTATTTCACAACTACATAGATGAGAATAAAACAATATTTCTACTTCTTTCTCTCCAACCACAAATTAATGAGACTATCTCGTTTCTTTTTAATGTCGCAACACTTCCACACACATAGACAAACTGGACCTCGAGGCAAGACGCCATCTTGACAAGCTACAAATGTCTTCCTAGACTTGTCAACAAAGAACGTACAGGAGATTGTTTTCGCTTATTTTTTGTGATCTAATAAAGTCTAGGAGCCAAAAGTACTAAAATAAAACGGTGTAGTGTAGTGCGCCCTTGTGCGGCAACTTCTCTTAAAAGAAAAACACCTGAAATTACGTTCCATTGGTAAGTTTTGTTGTGCCATCTAATCTCATAATGTTTTTTTTAGTCATTGTGTGATTATTATTAATCTTTCGGCATTGTAGAAGTAGTGAATAATTGTCATAAGTGCAAATCTCGTAAAATCTTAACGTAAAGTAGTTTCTGAAAGATTCTTGTGGTAACAATAATCAATTATATAGTAACTCTGATCTCGTTTGACGTTTCATATACTTGTACAATTTTACGGGGCCGTATTTAGGCTCCAGTTTTGTTTAATAGGTATATTTTTTAAGATTGATTAGATTTAAGTATGCAATATATTTTTTCATTAGGGATAAATTAAATATGAGTAAATTATTTTTATAATATTGTTAACTTAAACCCTATCCTACCCCTTTAACCCTATGGTAGTCGTAGGGATGTATTCTTGTATGAAAATGTGCATAAAATAATAACTTTTTACATTTGTTTTTCAGAATTCATCTAAATCTTTACTAAAAGGTCCGGTAAGAAGCAATGCCAGTGGAGATCATGTTTTGAGGAATTTGCAAAATTTACAGCCGAGTACCTCAAGTGCTGTATTAACTCACAGCAGCGTTGCCAGACGTGCGATAATTATCGTAGATCCACGATAATTTCGAGCGGCATGCGATAAAAAATAATTATTAAGTATCGCACGATAATTTGTATAATTCGTCGACTTTCCACGATAATTTTTGTCAGTTCTACGATAATTTTGTGACAAACCTGGTTTAGCATCATTCGTTCAGTCGCAGTTTGGAAATAACGAAATTTAAGGTACCACAGTCAGTCCTTTTTCTAGGCGATGAAATTTTTTTTTTTTTTTTTGCTCGTGACGTTGGATGTTACCATATTTGGAGTGCCCAGTCGTATAAATTCTGTCTTTTTGAATGCGATAAAAACACGATAATTTTGCAGTAAATCTAGGATAGTTTTGACTTACGGATCTGGCAACACTGACTCACAGTGAGTTAACGTAAGTATTATATTGTTGACAGTATTCTAGGGTATTACATGAAGAAGATGGGTCTCAGCAGTCTCTCAATCTCAACTCTGTTACTTTGAAATATACAGAAAATGATAAATTTATTTGTTTTCAGAAACCTTCATCATTACTTTCTGAACAGACTCAGTAAAAAGTATCCCGGATATCATTTTTTCGGGTCTTGCAAAATATACAGTAACCCGCAGTCAGAGTCGCTGTCTACTCGACCACCCGGCGGTCTTATCACTAGTTTTAAAAATTGTGACATTATTGATTGTAATTTTTATTTTTATTAAAAAAATACCAGCAGAGTATATTATGTAATATGTTGTTTTTAATTACTTATTTTTTTTTTACCTACGAGTTTTCATGCATTTTATTAAGAGATCTATTACAGCTCAAATGTGATTTTTGCGTAAAATGCGAAATTTTGCATTTTGTAGTATTATAGCGATTTTCGAAGTTTTTTGGTTAAGAATAAGATTTTTTTTCTATATAAAATCAATGATATCTAAAAATTCCGAGGCCGCTACGCACTATACGACTATTTAATAGATAATATTCTAATGTTTTTTATTTCTTTAGAACAGTAGTTCAATCTAGGAGTTTAAAAAAGTGCCTTCGCGCATTTTATGAATTTTAGGTTTCATAAAAAAGTTAAGCAAAGTTTACATAAAGCGAGGCCGCTACGAACTGTGCTAATAGCTATTCTACATTATTCAATAATTCAAAACTGGTGATGTATTTTTTTTCTTGGATCAAGAACGCCAAAATTGGCCATTTTACGCAAAAATCACAGTCGAGATGTAATAGGCCTATTATGTTAATGAGGTGGCGTCGCAGCCAGATACAGATACAGACATAGCCTGCCTGGCACTCAATGATAGATAACTTAGCATTCTACTAGTGATTTTTTTTTAAATTTAATGAGTATCTTCAAATGTCTATAAAATATAAAATTATCCTCTTTACGTAGGTATAACATTATTATAGATATAGGTACTTGAGGTCCCTTGCGTGCCTGAGTTCAGCCCCTTTTATTGTAAATATGTGCATGAAATTTGTCTGTAGGCGTAATGGGCACGCTTTTTTGTTGTAATGTTTGGTCTGCTTCTATTATATGTCTGTGGCTTACAGACTACTTTAGAATGAACACGGTCGATTATTTCGTTTCTGTGGTACATTTTATGCATCGTGATCGCAAAATATCGCATAGTCTATGCTCGATTCTGTCAAATTCGACGTTGACAGTTGCGCCAATTTCTGTGTCTGAAAATTTCCACGAGTGGTTAAAATTATGCCGGTACCAGGTTTCATACATTTGTGCCCATCATCCTTTATTTATTTACTTTTCCTTATTTAATCATTACCTTGTTTTCAATACTGAATTCGTAATTTCATTCCCGACATACAACACAAATGTGTAAGAAGAATCCATAAACAATACACTGTTTGTTTCCGTAATGAAGGTTGTTGAACATGGAATAAACAAGTTGTCAAAACATTGGGGCTTATTCTATCCACGTGTGCAAACAGTCGTGTGTGTATCCCTAATGTTTGGAATAAATTTCTTATACCTTAAATAAAAATTACCTTATCATATGTTAGGGCCGATTTTTCTATTGTCATATAAAAGTTATTCGGTTGTTAAAGTACCTATTACACAACCATTTTGAAATGTGTTGTCAAATCACGTCTTTTCATTAACTCTATTAGCTCAAGTGTAAATTTTAATTAAGCAGGAACATAATTTAAGAATAAATAAATAATTAACATAAATAATTTATTTTGACTCTGATTTTTAAATTAGGCTCGCGTTGAAACAAGTCGGTGCGAGCCCTTATGGTTGACTCCAGCCTCCGTGTTCTTTTTGAGAACGACACAAATTGAGGACGTTTTGCTCTCAGTAGGTTTTACTTTGCGAACATTCAGCAACAATAACTTTTTGCTTCGAAGACTAGCAAACTATTTCAATTGTTGGTCTTAGGACATTTTATATAACGGTTAATATGACACCAAGAACGTTTAGCTTGGAGGACCTTCTGCTCAATAATGGAAGTTTCTCCTGTGTTCTTTTAGCAACAACACGTGTTGTGAGACTCTATTTTATTTCTATCTACCGTACTTATTTAACTTAAAAAAATATTTTACATTTACTTAACAAACTTAAAAAATTTAACACTTGAAATTGGCTTAATGTTACACGCGATAGCCATTAATTAAGATATAATAATAAGAATTTGAAAATTGACATTTTATTTTGATCGCGTCATCGATAATTTATCAGATGGATAAGTTTTATCTAGGTATTAAAAAAATGCCCTTAGTTAAAGTGAAGCCTGTAACTATTCTGTTGGTAAAAAACGCAATATAGTTCTTAAGATGGAACAGCCACTTTATTGTTAAATTTTTTATTTTTATTAGTTTTTATTGAATTTTAATTAGTAGGTACTTGCATAAGATTGTAAAACAATACACATATATATATGTATATTTTTTTAATAGCTAGCGGTGCATGCTTGTAAGTAGTTTATGTACTTAGCATATATGCAGTAAACTAAGGTAACAATGAACGATGTAGTGCATAAATTGTAAGTTGACCAAATAAATGAAAAAAAAAAACAAAAAAAACTATCCCGTTGCAGGATAAAGGCCTCCGTCATTTAAATTAAGTCATAACCACCATTTTTTTATCCTTCCTCCAACGTGGTCGGAGATTTATTAGTATTGCTAATCTTATTTCATACAAGTTCTCGCATTTATCCCTCTCGTACTTTTACTCCTCATACAACACATTCATCCATCACCATTCATTCCTCAGCGGTTGGTGTTCCGCTTTGTCTATTTCCTATTCTAGGTAGCTAGCTATTTGTTGTAGTATTTTTCCTATTTATTTTATTTCTCTTATATCTAAGTGCAACGGGGTAAATAAATTGTTTCGCTCTTTTTATTTAACACTTGAACATGAATCACTATCTCACATCATCATCATCACATAACTATAATTTTTTTTCCTATTATGCTAACGATATACTTCCACAGTATGGGAGTCAATTAGTAGGTTGAAATTGGGGTTTCTGGATCAGAAGAGATCCAGCAACCCCAATTTCACCATTCATTTATTCATGTTTTCATCTATTCATTCATGTTTTCAGCTTTTCTAGTTTTCATTTATTCATGTTTTCATCTATTAATTCATGTTTTCAGCTTTTCTACTTTTCAACTTTTCGCATAGTTTATTTATAACAAATTAGCCTATCGCTATCGATTCATTTATAAATGTTTTATATCGAATTCAATTAAAGCGTTCTAGTTATGAACGGGCGCGTGTTTGATGTTTACGTACCGAATCCCTTAAAAGGAAACTTATTGTATTATAACAACCCAGCCCGAGCCTCTGCTACTAGCCTACTATCCATGTACAAAACATGTTTAAACCACGAAACTATTGAAATCGAATACAGAATTAAATACTAGATAGGTACCTACTTACATGTTTTTTAAGGTTGCCCGTTATTTATCTAAATTGCTAACGCTGATTAAGGGTAATTAAAGCTAATGAGAAAACAATAAAATAATAAATAAAAAAACTTGGTATTACAAATACGTATTTTAATTCAGTAAAAAGCACAGTCAAGAATATTATAAAAGTTTCCTATGCATTTTAAGAAGTAGATCTCTAGCACACTTATACACTTCATCAGAAAATGTGTAGTCAACTACGTACTGCGCACAAACACCAGCTTCACAATTACACTCGATATTTTCAGCATTCTTTAATTCGTCAGCGTCAAATATTTGAAGTCTTATTAATTTGGATTGTGCGCCCTTGCGGGGCTTTTTAATGTATGAATATAAAACATCACCTGCTTGTCTTTTTCTAAGTGTGTTATCGTTATTTTGAGCGGTGCTATTTGATTGTTCGTCAATTACAAGCGGTTGTTCATGTTCAATGTAATTCATCACATTCTGTCGAAGCAATTGGTCTGCTGGAATTGGTGAATAGACATTGAAGTCAGATGATGTCTGCAACAAGAACACAGCATATTGTTAAACTTATATAAAACATGATATGAAATAACTCTACAAAAATCTTGAGAAAACTAAATGAGTAACTATGCTTTTATTAAATACTGCAGAATTTAAGATGAATATAACGAATCCATAGGTAGCTGTTGTAAAATGTGTTTACGAAAAAATAGATAAGTAGGTACTTACTGCCATATTACGAAGTTGATTTGTTGTGCACAATCAGAAGACCGCTTTTAAATTGTGATTTATTTTGTTCCTGTCATGTTTATAAACTTTACCTGCTACATTATGTATGTTTATAGTTTACAAAACCGACAACAAAAAAAGCATAACACTTTTACAATATATTTAGAATCTACGGTAATAAAACATATGCTACGTATTTCGTAGTACACTATGTCTTAGCAAATAGTGTTATTACTGTTTGGTTTCGATGGGACATTTATTGCTAGCCTTATAAGCTTTGATATAAGATCGCTAATAAATTTCACTTCATAGCAAAACTGAAAGAAATAACTTTGTATTATGAGACAGATTACTTAGGCCTTGCTACACTATGTTAAGGCACCATCTCTTAGGACAGCTTGATTTTGATGCGTCGTTTATTGACAGCCCTATTTACGTTACTTTAAGGATGATAAGAAATTACGCTTCGAAGCGAAACTGAAAGATATAACTTTGTATTTAGGAGACGGTGAGGCGCTTGATCTAAATTAGGGATTATCGTCGACGTTGCATTTTCGCATGCGATGCTTACTATGTGTTTTAGCTACACCAAACTTTTACAAATATGGAAAATAGTCCACGTGACAATGAGTATATTTAAGCCGGGATGAGGCTGGAGATGTCACAGTCCAGTTCAAGAAAGTGCGAAGCGCAATAACAAATCTTCAGAAAAACTATAAGTGCATCGAGTAATATAAAATGTAAGTGATTCGATATTCATTAATTACATCTATCAAATAATTCATCTATTCTCATAATTCATCTATTCTGTTAATTCAATTAACGTCTATTTGATTAATTCTAATATTACGATAATTCAATTGATTCATTATTTATAAAAAAATATATATTCCTGTGTATTAGAGATTCTCTGAGTAGGTACTGATTTTACCGAGTAACCGAGTATCGAGTATTACTCGTTTAATTGGTTGCCGAATCGAGTACCTACTCGGCTGAGTTACTCGGTTCTATACAATCGCTTTGAGGTGCGAAAACTAGTTTATACAGGTTCACGGTGCGACACCGGTAGTACTATTAGTTATTCTGTGACACCGACGAGTAATTATGCGTAATATTATTTACATTACATGTGTATCGTAATTTGTTTGTTACATGTAATTATATCTTTATTTAATACTTAACTGAATTTTAAATTAATAAATACTTTTTACTTGCCTAATTAACAAGTTTGTTTTTACTACTTTTCTTACACCGAGTACTCATCACTTGAACCGAGTTATTCGGTCGAGCACGAGAATAAAAAAAAAACATCAAATATGCCGAGTACCCAGTAGTAACCGAGTACTCAGCTCATCTCTAATGTTTATTAATATGAACATTAAATATTTCAGGTCTGCAACCCGCCACACCTCAGAATTTTCTGAAGACGACGTTGTCCAGCCTTCAACTTCACATCATGCTAGCAGCGGCAAGACCTCCAAGAAGTCGTGCTCACCACCCGTTGCAGGCTCTAAAGTGTCGAAAAAGCGCAAAACTCCGACTATCACACCAGCACACACTAGCAAATATTCGAGCTACGAACTTTTTGGAACTGATAGCGAATATGACAGCGATGACCATAAATACAGTCAAGAAGGTAATAATAGCTCAGAATATAATAGTAATATGTATTCGTACTTTACAAAAAAATATCCTAAAGCGTATACTCGACAGATACATAAAACAATCTGCTGATATAGTTTATTTCTTTTTTAAGATCCGGCACCAGTATTGAAGAAGTCGCGTCCATCTCTCCGCAGTGTCGACGAGCCTGATGCAATTAAATTAAAGAGCGATGGCAAGAGCAGCAGCTCTCGCCATGCTACTGCTGCTACCATCAACACTGTTATCAACGCCGCACATGAGCCATGCACCAAGGCTTCTTCAAGAGACGTCTTTGGCAGCGACAGCGATGATGAGCAGCTTGAGATAGCAAGACCGGGTAAAAAATTAACAAAAATTTGCTCCTACTTGACGAAAAGAGTACCACAAGGCATTTCGCGACAAACTGACTCTGTAAAGGACGGTTCTCATTACATCGAATTAAAAGTTTATAGATGTGATAAAATTAAGAAGGTTTAGCCAATGAATAGATGGCGCCATGCCATCATAACGATAAAAAATCAAACTAATGCTGATACAGAGGCATGGACGCACCTCACACAATTCATAAAAGCAACAAGACAAGAATTTAAGAATTGTCGACCTGATATATTAAGTAGTTATTCAACTTTGTAAGACCGGTGAATAATACTTAAGTGCTAACTTTATTGTTGCAATATATCTAAATATGTTTAATCTCTTTTATAATTAATTATTCTAGTATTAATATATAATCACTATTATACTATATTACATCTCTTATATTTTCTTTCCCCCAGTTTTTTTGCGCCCATCACCGCTTCCACCATTCGCTGATAAACGGGATGAAAAAATCGAATGTGAAAAATGTAGAATAGAAATGTCTCGAAATGAATACAGATATCATTTGAAAACAAATTTACATAAATCGAATAGTTTGATAAAGACTGAGTTTGATAATATTGATATTATTGCCACCGCATTTAAAAATCGATTAGTTACTTATCGATTAATCCCGTCTCAGAAAGTCGAGTACCTCACACCAGAGGCGTTTCTGAGCGGCAATCTAAATGATCTTATAAAATTAATAAACATATCGTTAAGAAAACATAGCTGTATTAAAGTAAACTTTGAATTATTTGCCTATTTTACTTTACCAAAGTCAAATGAACAGCAACTGATGTCATTTAATACAAAATATGAGATCGTTTATCAGTCCACAGAATTAAATGAACTGTTTTTGAATTTAGTAGAAATATTTAAAACAAAACTAGCTGAATTCGAACATTGTGAATCTGGCTGGACTTTTATAAGCACGAGTCATTTGGAAATAAATATAAATAAATACAGTCCTATGAGAGGTGGTACATACATAGAGCTACCGCAATCTATAAAAAAGTCTAAAAGTTGTATTAATGTACAAAATACCGACAATCATTGTTTTCTTTGGAGTATAGTTGCCGGACTTTTCCCTGCAAAGAATAATGTGTGCAGAGTAAACTCGTATCCGCATTATTCTTCTGTTCTAAATGTAAAGGGAATGTCTTTTCCACCTACATTTGCAGATATCAGATTATTTGAAAGCAATAACCCTGACATAAGTATTAATGTGTATGGTCTAAGCAACAAATGCTGTGTGAGGGGGCCACTATATTTGACAAAAAGCCGAAAAATTGATCATTTTAATTTATTGTATTTCGAGCGTAATAATAAAGAACATTACTGTTTGATCAAAGATCTTATTCGATTAGTGAAACGTCAAATAACTCTACATAAAGGCAGAATATTTATATGTGAATCCTGTTTACAGTTTTTTAGTAGTGAATCTAAGTTTCGGTCACATGAATGTAACCAAATTTTAAGTATTTTGCCTAAAAAGGGTACTATTTTAAAATTCAGGCATTATGAAAGACAGCAAAAAATTAATTTTGTGATTTATGCTGATTTTGAATGCTTGTTAACAAATTTGAAGGAACAGAAATCTGAAAACACCGTTACTTAGAAGAAACATCAACCTTCTAGTTTCGGCTACTATATTTGTTGCTCGCACGACCAACACTTAAACAAATATGTTGCATACAGAGGTATTGATTGTGTACAAGTGTTCATTAAATTATTAATTAATGATGCTGAATTAATTAATGAGATACTGTTATAAAAAAGGCAAATGTCACCTTTAACACCAGATCAAGAAAGTCATTATCAAAACGCTACTGTGTGTCATATATGTAATGAAGTATTATTTGACGACAAAGTACGAGATCATGATCATGTTACTTCAGAGTTTAGAGGAGCGGCTCACTCCCACTGCAATTTGATGCATAGAGTGTGTCCATTCATTCCAGTAGTGTTTCATAACCTGGCTGGTTACGACTTACATTTGTTTATTGAAGAGTTAGTGAAATATAGAGGCTCTGTCAGAATAATTCCTAAGTCAAAAGAAAAGTATCTTTCTATTACAAAAGTTATTGAGACAGTTAAGAGTCAGCGCCCTATTGAAATTAAGTTTATAGATTCTTACCAATTTTTAAGTTCAAGTCTTGATAAATTAAGTAAAAGTTTATCTGATAGTGACTTTGATCATTTGTCACACGAGTTCAGTGACAAGGAACAATTCAGTCTACTTCAAAAGAAAGGCATTTATCCTTATGATTATATGGATAGTTGGTCAAAATATGATGAAACACAGCTTCCTTCAAAGTTTAGTTTTTATAATATTTTGAATGAAACACATATCTCTGACTCTGATTATGGACACGCTCATAGGGTATGGAAATGCTTTAACATCAGAAACCTTGGTGAATATACTGATTTATACCTCAAATCGGACGTATTACTACTGTGCGATATATTTGAAAAATTTAGAAAGGTCAGTCTGTTATATTACAAACTTGATCCTGCATATTACATTACATCACCGAGTTTGAGCTGGGATGCGATGCTTTTTCATACTAATGTTCGATTAGAATTGATTCATGATATTGAAATGTACCAAATGCTGGAAAAGGGTATACGTGGAGGTCTAGCACAATGTTCTCTACGACATGCCACAGCATCTAATAAATACTTGCCTAACTATGATCATTCTAAACAATCTTCCTACTTAGTGTATTTAGATTGCAATAATTTGTATGGCTATGCGATGACAAAAAAATATCCTATCTCAGACTTTAAATTCTTATCATCAAAAGAAATAGCTAATTTTGATGTGATGAATATTTATGATGACAGTGATTATGGGTACATTTTAGAAGTTGACTTATTATATCCGGATCATTTGCATGAGGCCCACCAAGATCTGCCTTTTGCAATGGAAAAAATGATACCTCTTGGAGGTAAAAGCAAGAAATTAATTGCAAATCTATATGACAAATTCAAATACGTACATCTGAAACAATGTTTGAAGCATGGGCTAATATTGATAAAAATACATCGTATCCTCAGTTTTAGACAAGAATGTTTTTTGAAACCGTACATCGATCTGAATACTTCTCTCAGACAATCATCAAAAA
The DNA here is from genome assembly GCA_963921215.1 of Scoparia ambigualis. Taxonomy (NCBI): domain Eukaryota; kingdom Metazoa; phylum Arthropoda; class Insecta; order Lepidoptera; family Crambidae; genus Scoparia; species Scoparia ambigualis. Next base: position 54,325,356 of record OY992502.1, on the reverse strand, counting down.
CAACGTTCGAAAAAGATTTTTTTAAATTACTAAATAATTCAATTTTCGGTAAAACTATAGAAAACAAAAGAAAACAAGTTGATGTCAAATTAGTTACCAGATGGGCAGATAATGAAAATTTAACAAATAAGCATCTTACTGCTGAAAAGTTGATTGCTAAGCCGAACCTTAACAGTATAAGTATTTTTTCTGAAAACTTTGTGGCTATCCAACTAAATCGTGAAAAAATTGTAATGGATAGACCAATCTACATTGGATTTTCAGTTTTAGAGTACGCCAAGCAACATATGTACCAATTCCATTATGATTTTGTCAAAGATAAATATCGAGCTCAGCTTTGCTACACAGACACTGATAGTTTACTATATTTGATATTCACTGATGATTTTTATGCGGACATGCGTTGTAATATTTCACGATTCGATACTAGTAATTTTGCTTTAAGTAATATGTATAACATGCCGAAAATAAATGAGAAAGTACCTGGACTATTTAAAGACGAAATGGGTGGCAACATAATTACCGAATTCGTTGGTCTCAGAGCCAAATTATATTGTATTAATAGCATGAAATCGAATATTATAAAAGCAAAGGGTATTACGAAAGCCGTTACTAATAATTTGAAATTTAGTGAGTATAAGAAAACACTTTTTAATAATACTGATACAAGATGTAATATGAAATTAATAACATCTATTAAGCATATGTTATATACACAGCAGGTAAACAAGAAACTTCTTGATGGAAATGACGATAAAAGGCAGACGCAAAAAGATAAAATTCATACCCTACCGTGGGGTCATTGCGACACTATATTTTGATATCTGTATTCATTATAATCATTCACTTGTATATAATAGCTTAATCAAATAGAAAAAAGTTTATTCAGTACCTTCATGTTTACATCGAAATTCTAGTTTTAGTAGTCGTAAATATAATTAATATATATTTAATGTACGGTTTATGTTTAATATATTATATTTTGTAAATATGTGATGCGAAAAATAAACGATTTTCACTAAGTTTATGGTTTTAATTTTTATTTTATAGATAATACCTGCAATGTATAAAAGGATGAGTAAGGTGGCATTTGTGTCACATTTGCAATGAAGTTCATTAAACAACCTGAGACTTTAGAAGTGAACAATATAAAAACTGAAAATTATTCATACAGAGTAAAACATAGTAAACTTTTACCCGATACTATTCGATGTATTATGTGTGGCCCTTCGAACTGCGGGAAAACTAATGTTATGCTCAATTTATTATTAAATAAAAATGGTCTTAAATTCAGAAATATCTATCTATATTCTAAAACAGCTTTTCAACCAAAGTATTGTTTTTAAAAACAAGTTATGAAACAAATTCCTGAAGCAAAATTATTTGTTTTCAATCGTAACAAAGACGTGATCCCGCCTAATGATGCCTTGAAAAATTCGATAATGATTTTTGATGACGTAGCCTGTGAAAATCAGATTAATATTCGTAATTATTTTGCTATGGGAAGACATAAACTAATAGATTGTTTTTATTTATCACAAACTTATTCAAAAATACCTAAACAATTAATACGTGACAATGTCAATCTCCTGATTATCTTTAAACAAGATGATACAAATTTAAGACATATTTATAATGAGCATGTAAGTACGGACATTGAATGGCTTGAATTCAAAAAGCTTTGCTCTACAATATGGAGGGATAGATTCAGTTTTTTGTTAATAAATAAAGATTGTGATTTGGATAAAGGAAGATATAGACAGTGTTTTGATACTTTTATACATTTATAGAACACAAATTTATGAAGATAAATATAAACGAATATATAAATTATGTGTATAGTAAAATAAATCATTTTGATTTAGATATTGGTGCAAACCAGTCGATTTGCGGAAATTATGGATTATGAGATAAAAACACAACTAATTAAATCAGTGGACAATATAAAAAACAAAATAAAAATGATTCAGAACGAAGAAGATGCTAATAATTTAAAATTTAAAAAGATATTTTAACCTGTTACAGACAACTTAAATACATTAATCAAAGCAAGTGATGACAATGTTAAACATACATTAAACGTCTCTATTGATATGTCTAAAAATGATGATGAAGATAAAGATAGTCAAAATGTCGAAAAACTATTTGAAGTAGATTCAAATGAGGGCTCAGAGTATTATGATTATAGTGACGAAGAAAAAAATCCTTCTCAAAGCTGTAATAATACGCTAGCATCGCTAAAAAAAGAGGATGTAATCGATATTTATGATAATAATATTAACGTTCCATTTGGAATACGTAGTGAAAACAAAGACTTGAAGATGGGTAACTCTAAAGTATCTTTTTCTCTCAAGAGTGATTCATTAAACTCAGAAAAAAGCTATATAGTTACAATCGATGATTTACATTATGATTTTACTCCAGGCTTAAAGGAACTTCTTATGCGTAATAAACCAGACCTCGATATAGTAACCGAGCGAGATAAAATTGTATATAAAGATATACTTCATTACACAAATGCTCATAAACGAGATTTTAAAGCAGCTGGTCAAATAAGGGGTGATAAAAGCTTAAAATATCGTCATATTATCAAACCTCTATTTTTCAAACAAAATAATCACGATGCTGAAATTGAAGATCAATTGATAAGATCAAAAAGTGGTGGATATATCCCAAAATATAAAAAATATAAAAGTAATACGGATTACATATTTTGGGATGATCCTAATGAATTGATTGAAAGGCTTAAGTTACTGATTGCTTCACAAAGCGCTGGTAATACTAACCATGATAATGAAATTTTATCAATTATTGAAGAGTTAAAGGAAGCTGGTATTATAAAAAATAAAAATGTTAGGAATTAGTCATTTTATAGAAGCCCTTTGAACATGAATGACGATAAATGTGATGGTGACTCTGCTACAAGTAAAATATTAAAAAGTTATCGTGTATTATCGCAACACGATGAGATATCAACATTAAGTGAATCAGGGTCTTGCATTACTCTTAATCATGATTATGTCAATAAAATCAGAATTGATATTTTAGAAAAAATATCAAATATTAACAAATTGGTTTTAATTTTAACCAAACGAATAAAAAAACTTGAACAAAGTGCTAATTTAAGAGAACTAGCAGGACACTTGAATAAGCATTATGAGCAAAGTAGATGTAGTAAATGAACTTCATAAGAGCGCTCGAGTAAGTTTTCTTAGAAGAAATGTAATCCTAAAAGATATTGATGATCTTTGGCAAGCAGATTTAATAGATATGCAATCAATGTCTCATGTAAATTATGGGTTTAAATATATACTCGCAATTATAGATTGTTTTTCAAAATTTGCTTGGACAGTTGCATTACAGCAGAAAAACAAAGATAATGTATCTAAAGCATTTGAAACTATATTGCAAAAAGGTCGTGTACCAAAAAATCTGCAGACTGACCATGGAAAAGAGTTTTACAATGATAAATTTAAAGCTGTCGTTGATAAATATAATATAAACCATTATTCTACGTATTCAACTAAAAAAGCTTCTATCGTAGAAAGATTTATTAGAACTTTAAAGAATAAGTTGTATAAAGAATTCAGCTTAAATGGAAGTTATAAATGGAAAAATAAAGTCCTGAATGAAAAAGTAAACGAATACAATAATACCGTTCATAGAACAATCGGTCAGACTCCAGCATCAGTAAATGAAAAAAATAAAACAAATATACTACAAAAATACATAAAAATGATTTGCTCTAAAAATCAAATAAAAGGGAAAAAATTTCATATGGGAGATTATGTAAGAATAAGTAAATACAAGGCTTGCTTTGATAAAGGTTATACCCCTAATTGGTCGACAGAAATATTTAAGATCATTAAAGTTCAAAATACTAATCCCCCATCTTATCTAATAGAAGATGCGAAAAGGCGTCCAATACTGGGTGCTTTTTATTCTCAAGAACTTCAGAAAACTAAGCATTATAATGTATATTTACTTGAAAAAGTTTTGAAAAAGAAAGGGGATCGTCTCTATGTTAAATGGCTTGGTCTTCCGATTAGCGAGAACTGTTGGATAAATAAAACAGATGTTTTATGAATGCAAGACTAATTTCAAATAATGTTCACTTTCTATAAATATAACTTGTTGATTATTGTACATCCATTAGTAATCAGTCCATGAAACAATATACACTTTTGTGTAACATTATTATCGGAATATTATTCAGTTAAACAAAAAAAATGCGGCCAAGACCAAATACAAAAACAGTTTACAATTTAAATAAAAAAGAAATAGGACCTAATATTTCTCGCAAAAAGCGTAAAGTCACTGCAGGAGCGGGTGTGATAAAAACTTTTAAAAACATCGTTTCATGCACTAAAAAACATATAAAAAAGTTGAAGCCTAAATGTAAAAAAGGTTTAATGGAATTAGCGTATGCGACTGCCCGAGAATTAGCATCAGGCATACCAATAAAATTACCAAGAGTTATACCCGTACCTAAAACTGGTGGATTTCTTCCTTTGATACCGATATTTGCTGGTTTGTCTGCTACCGGAAGTTTGGTTGGTGGTGCTGCAGGAATCGCAAAGGCAGTTAATGAATATAAAGCAGCTAAAAAACAGCTGATAGAACTGGAAAGGCACAATAAGCAAATTGAAGCAGTGTGTATTGGTAAAGGATTACATCTAAAATCCTTCAAAGACGGTCTCGGCATTTATGTCACAAAGCAAAAAAACTGAATTTCCGGCTACCTAATAGAGCTTTAACCAATATCGATATATTAAAGCATTCAAAAAACATTCCGTTTTTTAGAGGTGTTTTCATGAGAGATGAATTACCTCGCAAACCTTTGCCATTAGAATGTGGAGTAATAAATCTCGACTCTTCGAAAAACACAGGAACACATTGGGTAGCCTATGGAAAAATATATGATTATATCGAATATTTTGACAGTTATGGTAATTTAAAACCACCAAAAGAATTCATAAAATACGTTGGAGCCAATATTAATTATAACTATAATAATATACAAAAAAATCATTTGTACAACTGTGGGCATTTATGTTTAAAATTTATTACGTCATTTTGGAAGAACAATATTAAAGAAAAATAAAATGATAGTTCAGTATATTTCCGTGCTACAGCAGCTCACGTTGGATCAAGCGCATAGTATATAAAACATGGAAAAAATAATTTTGCAATCATTCTACCATAGTTATTAGTAATAAATACTTCACGAATACTGTTTCAATTAACTGTTTCTAGATTGAGCAAGCAGTATTAATTTATCTATTATCTTTATTTATAGATTGATATAGTTAACATGATTGTATTTAATAAAAGTCTACCTCTGAGTAGCAAACGTAATATTTCGCTCCCTATAACGAAAGACGATAGACGTGTAAGTTTTGTAAGAACTAAAATAATTACTAAGGAAAATAAGAAATTTTTAAAAGATCTTGGATTTAAATTACAAAATGCTACAAATTACCGATCTCCCGTATCACGATAACTCTATCGAGAGCTATGAGATTCATAGCTACAATCCATACAATAACAGCTTTAAAGATAGCGATGAAGTTAGAATACCTATTCACCAGCAAGATATATATGTGCTGCCGTCCAGTAGCTCTATTTACATAGAAGGTTATGCTAGAGTGACTACAAAAGATTCGGCAGGAAAAATACTGGAAAAGGATGTTCATTTTATAAACAACTCAATTACATATTTGTTTCAAGACATACGATATGAATTAAATGGGGTGGAAATAGATCGCAAAAAAAATGCTGGAATTACTACAACAATGAAGTCATACATATCCATGAATGAAGGTGAAAATAAAGCTGCGGCAGTTTGGGGATGGAACTTAAATGGCACGACACTAAAAAAAATGGATATTTTAGTGCTATCGTCCCACTGAATAAATTATTAGGATTTGCTGAAGATTATAATAAAATAATTATAAATTGTAGACATGAACTTATATTACATAGAAGTAGTTCTGTTTTAAATTGCGTAACTATGGAGAAAAATGACGATCTAGAAATTGAAATTCAAAAAGTGCAGTGGCGCATGCCCCATATAAAAGTTTCCGATCGCACTAAATTGTCACTACTTAAACAATTGGAAAAAGACCGTCCAGTACAGCTAGCATTTAGAAATTGGGATTTATATGAGTACCCACTATTACCAAAAACTACCAAGCATTCATGGTCAATCAAAACAGCCTCCCAGTTAGAGAAACCGAGATATGTCATTTTTGGTCTGCAAACAAGCAGAAAATTTAATAAAGCTAAAAGCTCGTCTATGTTCGATCATTGTAAAGTGACGAATTTGAAGTTATTTTTGAATTCTCAATACTTCCCATATGACTCACTTAATCTGAAATTCGATGAGGGTAAATATAGTATATTATACGAGATGTTTGCAAACTTTCGTCAATCATATTTTGACAGCGGTATTGATCCCTTGCTTGACTTGTATCAATTCAAAGAAAAAGCGCCGCTGTTTGTTATTGATTGCTCGAGACAGAATGATTCATTAAAAACGGGTCCAGTTGACGTACGGCTAGAAATTGAAAGCTCTGAAGAGATACCAGACAACACAACTGCTTACTGTCTGATTATAAACGATCGACTCTTTGAATACAAACCGCTGAGCAACATTGTCAGAAAACTATCATGAATGTTATAGTAGATGTTCAGGGATTCAAGAGCGAATTAAATGAATTTATTCCTAAGGAAATAGCGGTTATGTGGAATAGACAAGTCTTTGTAATACTACTAAAACCACCATTCCCATTTTTTAACTTAACGAAGAAAGAAAGAATACAAGTAGCTTGGTTAGAAAAAAACAGAGGCGTTTATTGGAATCAAGGATTTGTGCCTTATACGAATTTCAAGAAGATTATAGAAAGTTTTTTAATAAATAAGTGTATTTTTACAAAGGGCCGTGAAAAAGTGATTTGGTTAAAAGATATGTTACATAATAATAATATTCATAATTTAGAAGATAGAAATTGCCCTAGTTTAGTATCATTGTATGATAAGTATGTAAATTCATCTGATATTGTAAGTTGTATGCATCATAATAAGATATGTGCTTTAAAAAATGTATTTTGTTTAAATAAATGGTGTGCAGAAAGCAATGTTTTTAAAATAAATGAATAAACATAGCATGATAAGATTATTTTGTTTTATTTTATTTCTAGTGTCTATCAGGTATTTTCCATTAGTTAGTAACTTAAAAATTCAAATAACTCGTTTACAATTAGTAGATATTGAGGGAGATAATAATAAAGAACAATGTTTGAGCGACCTTCATTTAGTAACAACTAATGATCACATTACGAGCAATACCATCGATATATTAATACCATCGAATAAAACAGGGTACGGGTTAATAATTTCGTTATGAAATGTTAAAACTGTTGCCCCGAGTTATTAGAAAAAAAAATCTTGTATTTGGTTGGAATAAAAAAATTATAAATAATTGAGTCTTGCTTGTCTTATAAGAATTTGCTACTTACAGCAAAATTAAAAACAAGTGATATCAAATTAACTCTGATTATCAAGTAACGTAAGTAGTATAACTACAAGTAGTACCTTAATATGTGAATGCTTAAAAACTAGAAATACTTATTCAAAACATTTATAAATGAATCGATAGCGATAGGCTAATTTGTTATAAATAAACTATGCGAAAAGTTGAAAACTAGAAAAGCTGAAAACATGAATGAATAGATGAAAACATGAATAAATTAAAACTAGAAAAGCTGAAAACATGAATGAATAGATGAAAACATGAATAAATGGAAACTAGAAAAGCAGAAAACATGAATGAATAGATGAAAACATGAATAAATGAATGGTGAAATTGGGGTTGCTGGATCTCTTCTGATCCAGAAACCCCAATTTCAACCTACTTCAATTATATTCAAATTTTCTCTTGCATTCCATTTCTATTTTTTATTCTTCTCGCACTTTCATTCCTAATTCTCCTTATCATTCATCATCTGTTATACTATACGGCTGGTGTGGCCGTCTATTGTCTATTGTCTTAAGGCGTTACCATCTGTCTGACTATCTAGCCAATTTATTGTTATCTTTATTATATTTAACTAGGGGCCGCTCGCGGTTTCACCCGCGTGGTTCCCGTTCCCGTGGAAATATCGGGATAAAAAGTAAGTGTTAATCCAGGTTATAAACTATCTGTATGCCGAATTTCATCCAAATCCCTTTAGTAGTTTTTACGTGAAAGAGTAACAAACATCCATCCATACTTACAAACTTTCGTCTTTGTAATATTAGTGTGATTAGTAGGATCTAAAAAATCTATATCCCTATAAACTAATACAAGTAAGCAGGGGGCGATGAGGTACGCTACTCCTGTAAAACATAGCCCATAACATCACTACCATTAATGGGTATTGGCTAAATCGCCACGCTTTTAGACCTGGAAACTGAACTTGGGACCTCCGAATATTGAGTCGAGTAAATGATAATGTAACTCGTAATGGTCCCATCAATAGAATGTGTAAATTGTACAATGATCTTGACTTGTCTTTTGTTATTTTTCATCAAAACATAAACCGATTCAAATATGCTCTTTCCCGAAATACTTAGGTATAATTCTAATAGTATTACAATTTTTATTACTTCTCTTTAATTTTTATTTTGTTTTTCTTTTTAATATAAGTAATTGTTAATTGTAAGTTTCTGTACAACTGTAATAATATGTAATTTTTAGTTTGTAAGCTGTTTTTGTATCTTAGAGTAAATAAATAAATTACCATGAGCATAGAACTCTTAAAAAAGCTATGGGGAATGTGGAGCCGGCTAAACATTTGAATTCGTGTCGTAAAATAGGTTAAAATGTAATTTGGTATAGAAATTACCATACGTAACGTACCTAACACAGTCCGTTATTACATTTGCGTGTGGTACAACTAACTATGCCGGACGTAATTTATTTCTAAAATTTGTGACGTTGTCGCGATGTTATCGCAATTTGACGTAAACGTAGAATTCGCACAGTTCATTGTTTTTTAACCGTGTCGCGTAGCGGTGAAAGAAAACTACCACCCCTTCTCTTCACTGGGGTATCGTAAAAGGCGACTAACGGACTGAAGCAGCACATACATCCAACAGCATAGAGCGCCGATGGCCTCACATTGTGCCGTCGCTATTTGGTGAAAAGTGGACTGTGGTAGAGGACTGTTTTTGCGGTCCTCATTGCCTAGTCTCTGACTAACCCTTCTGATTATATGCATGTATGTATAATTATTTTCAAAGGTTTTTAAAGAAGATTGCGACATTGAGACACTATACCTTTTCGCCTCCATACTCTATCTTTTATAAAAACCACTAGATTAAATATACGAATAGACGACCAAGCTAAATATTTCTAATAATATGGTAACATAATAATAATACAATATTCATTCAAATATGATGAAGCTTAACCTACTTACTCCTGAATTAACTTTTTTGCACGATTGACTTAAAACTTCGTATAGGGATTACATTGATCGGAAATAATCGATAAAAAAATAAACATATTGCATTTGAAGAAAAACCGGAAAATGCCGTGTCGTAGACGACACAGTAGGAGAATGTAGTACTACGTAATTTGTTATTTTGATTTAGGTCGGCTTCGTGATAAATCAAAAAGACACGACAGTTTAAAAATTTAAATAATTAAAAAGTATTAGATTAATAGGTGATGATGATGATTATATATAAGTATAACTTTTTAGATGTAGGAAATGCTTAGAATCGTGTGTACATACAAACAAAGAATTCGTACTTTTATGACATATACCACAACGCAGTCGATCTATTCTCTACTAAATGATCATTATGAGTATACTGCAATTGTCTTCTTCTCCAGCGTATCATCGGCCGCTATTAGACTGACGCCTCTCGGTCTTGATGTCATCGGACCAACGAGCAGCAGGTCTGCCGATGCCCCGCATTCCCTTTTTTGGTCTCCACTACACAGTAGAATGCAGTTGCTCTTTCTTTCATCATTACGACGACTGATGTGGCCAGCCCAAGACCACTTTATCCTTGCTACTCAGTTTCCGATATTGAACATATTTGTGCGTTGTCTGATGATGTCGTTTCTCACTCAGTCACCTATGGTTATTCCTATCATATTGCGTTCCATCTTTCTTTTAGCGACTTTGACGTTGGCGTACGAACTTGCGGGTGGCGGTAAGAGTCTACGATTCGCATGCGTAGATCATAGCCAGTATACGTTTTTACAGTTCATTTTTCAAGTTTAATTTTTGAAACTTGGTGGAATTATTCTTGAAGTAGATGCTATTAGGTTCTGCAGCTTGTATTAGAATTGGATTTTCCTAATAACACGTTTATTAAGAGAATCGATACTTCAACTTTTAGAAAGCTGTGCTAGAGACGAATAACAGTCCTGTTCTATTATCAGAAGAATATTTATATTCGATTTCAGCAGGTGCTTTGAGTTAGGGTTCAGGGAGATTTTGAATTAGCGTAGTCTTCATCTGTAACTTCCACGTTACAGTTTTCTGGTGGCATGTTAATTATAGAATCTGTACAATTATTCTCATCGCCTTGCTTCGAGTTCTTAATTATCTCGCATAGTGTGTAAGTTTCAAAAAGACGCAATTATAAAATGTACCACGAGTAGATAAAGTAAAACCCAAATAGTCAATGAAAATGTTATAAAATAACTTTTTTTTATTTACGAGCAAATATAGGAATGATATTTTGGTAATCACGTCATAAGTAAACAAATAAAGCGATAAATCATTATAACTAACTAACCTTGTATTACCCATTGAAATTATCACAAAATTCAACCTTATTTCATACATGATAATTAATTGCAACATGTAGTAACCACTTCACATTTAGCAGTTTACAGCCCCAACAGTAAGTAATACGCGACACAAGAGAAAAAGCAAACAACCCTCGTAAAATTCTATATTTTATTAAAGTTGGTGTGTCGTTAAAGACACGCTAGGAGCAAGTGGGTGTTCTGAACTGTCTGCTCGTCATGGACTTCCCAAAAAAAAATTAGGTGTTTGTGAAGTATGTTACAACACTGCGCGAGCCGAGCGAGCGTAGCAAGCATACAGTTTAGTTAGAGAGTGGTCAGCTCGACGCCAAAATCAAGGTGTAACATTATTAGTAAAGCTGGTTTTCACTAACATTGGAGTTTGGCAGTAACTTATGTTATAGCTCGAAACAACATTAGGTAATGAAAAATAATCAATTTGTTTCATAGTATACTTATATTAGGTATAAGTACTAAAATGTTTGTGGGAACTCAATACGCACTCAATGTAATATCCTAATAACGTACCTTTATTTGCGTATAAAGTCCGAAATGAAATAAATACCTCATCCCACCATTCCCTATCGATCGTGCGTAAATGAAGATTTCCTCTGGTACAGTTTTGTGTAGAGATATTATACTGTGGGTAAATGTATAATCGAAAGCTTCTACAGGCTTACTATATTATTCATGAAAAGGGTTTAACACAAAACTAATCATCATCAGCCAAGAGACGTCCGCTGAAAGACAAAGGCCTTCCCAAAGAAGAGAATAAAAGTGCATAATGCACTTAGAAAGTACACTCCAAGTAGGGTGGTTTGGTTTTAAACATAACCAAAAGGAACGATCAAGCTCATAAAAAAGTTAAACTATCTAAACGATAACATAAAAGCGTAAAAATATTTGACGGCAAGTTTCATATTTTATTTATCGGTAAAGCGATATTATTCGAAAAGTTCAAATATATGGCACTACTAGGGTTGCCCCATTTTTCCGTGTGAATAAAGCATTTAACTGCTGGTGTTAAAGGAAGGAAAATTGATGTTTTATTTATTTTTAAATGGTTTTTTAAAATCATATCTCCCGGTGGCCGTTTGAGGGATAATCAATAATGTGATTTGTTTTTCAAAAACATGATATACTTTAAATTGTGTAAAAAAGTCCTAAAAACGTATACATTATTTTTGCGTTTTTATTTCTCATAATTAAGAAGGACTTATATGCTTTTTCTATAATTTAACAGAAATCTTGTTGCTAACAAATAATAATTAGGAAAAAACAAGCATTTTTCGAACCTGCATTTCGGGTTAGGTGTTATGTATCTGTATGTGGCTCCGTCCAACCAGTAATTTTTTCTACATTTTACAAATAATTGTAATGAGTTGGTACATAATAATTGTAATGAGACTTCTAACCCGTTAAGGCTAAGTACTACATCTAAATTTATCGAAAAAATAATAATATGGGGGGTCCTACTCCGTCCCCCTATAATTCATGACCATTTTTACTTTATGCGATATCAAATGTTTCATACGTCGGAGAAACATGAAAAAAATGGCTAACGGTAGCTAATGACACTGGCTAACTAATAAATTACTTTGTTTCGAATGTTTGAGATTATTTTGGTGAGAAAAAAAAATCATTACTTAATTATTTTGTGATTTAAAATCACTTTTTTTTAACTCCATATTATTTTTTTGTCGATGAATTAAGAGGTAGTACTTAGCCTTAACAGGTTAGAAGTACCACCCCTATCACATTGTATAAGCAAAAAACTTATAAAACGCGCCTATTCGCGCCGCTTCGCTGTTACATCCGTCTCATACCCGTCGAGAGAGCGAGAGAGAACCGCTCGGAATAGAATACCTCGGTGGCGGAATGATCAACGCAACCGCCCGGATTACAGAGGACGTGGGTTCGCTTCCCGCCTGAGGTAGACAATTTTTTTTAACGTTTCATTATCTTTCAGATTCACGACTATTATCCCCTTAGGGTTAGTCAGAGACTAGGCAATGAGGACAGTAAAAGTAGTCTTCTACCGTAGTCCACTTTTCACCAAATAGGGTAAGCAGTAGTAATCTTGGCCCCCCCATAATCATTGGCCACTCGATTGAAAAAATAATTTATTAATGAGAGTGGCCTTGATGCACGGAAAAATAAATACATAAAATTTCTTTGCTGACAACACTCTAAAATGTAATTGGTAGTTCTTAAATTTAACTGCTGAAAACACATTGAAAAAAATACTTTTGTGACGACAACAGCAAAGTGTGTGTTTTGCTATAAAAATCACAAAAATGATGTACTTTTAAATTGATTTTTACCTGTTTTCTTGTTATTTAAATAGCATTATATGGGTTTCTATACGTCATTTAACATTAAATTATGGTTTATACACGTTAATTCGTGTAAAAATACTCAACATAGCGTTAAAATAGGTAGGCCAAAGTTAGTACCACTGGTTTGTATGGAAGATTAATGAATAGCATCGGTGCCAATGATTGTAATCAGTGCTTCAAATGAACCACTCAGTTTAAAAGTTATAAATAACGTTATTGTCAATTTCTTTTTAAAATAGTTTTATTCAGAATGTCATAGGTTCGCAATAATTAGATTTTGGCAGGCCAATCATTGTACATTTAATGTTAATGGCCATGCCAATTATTATATGTAAGTATACCTATGCCAATAATTATACAAAGAGATCTTAAATTTCTTAGTGATGTACCGAGGTCGATATTAAATCTATACCTACTAATATTATAAAGAGGTTTGTAAGTTTGTGACTTTGTTTGTATGAAGTAATCTCGGGAACTACAGAACCGATTTAAAAATTATTTCACGAGTAGAAAGCTACATTAATTCTGAGTGACATAGGCTATATTTGATTGTGATAAATAATATTTTAAATTGTTTGACGCCCAGCGAAGTAGGCATGGGTGAGCTAGTAATCTATATAAATGCAACCTTGGTAGGTACTAAGGTACTTCACACTTTTGCTAAATGTCTTAACGAATAGGTATTTTGTAATAATGTTGTACAGGCAACAGTGCATTTGACTTCCTCGAAATGTAAATTATTTTAAATGGATTTTCAACTCAAACCCAACGTTCAGAGTTCAATATCAATTGAGAAATCTTCCTAATTACTTTAGTCATTTTTGATGACGTGATATGCTGTTGCCAATACTATGTCTGAGATAGGTACTTTTGACGTGACAACGTCTTATAAATTGGTTTGCCGGGTGACACTTCAAGAAACTGCGTTACGCTCCGCTCACGTTATGCGCTCACAATGAGAGCGAGTGAGAGGCACGCGTCCCTTCCACTCGGGCATGGTTAGCCCGCCTAAGAGCATGGCATGGTTGGTTAGATCCTTCTTCCTACTATACGAATGAATATTCACATTAAAATTATTTTACCACTCAAAGTCGTTGTCACGTAAAACTTTCGCCCGTATACCGACTTTACAGGCAACCAATTTTTTTTAACTACATAATATTTACGAAAGCTCGATAAAGCCCTGCACGTCACTAACGTATAATACAATAAATCTGTATTGTGATTGGCCCTAATATGGTATAAATATTGGCAGTGACAATAAACACAAAGTATAGTGATTGACCTGCCAATCAATATACTTTTGATATGCCAATTGCTATACTTCGATGGCCAATGATTGTGTTTTAGGCATATTTTTTATATTCATTGCATTAAAGTTGAAAATGAGTTGAAATATGATTTAAATTTTAATGTATTCAAATTCTCAGTTTCTTACTTATCAAAATGACAGCCCACGTGTAGCGATTCTGGACCTTAATTCAAAAGGAGAAATGTTCAAAGTCAATGTTCTCCTTAGATGGCCAATCATTGTACTGCTTACCCTACAGACTGCACAAGTGTTCAGCGTGACAGGCCCATCGCCGCTTTATGCTGTTGGAAGTATGTGCAGTCTTTAGTCCGTTAGTCACTACGTTTTTTTTTTCATTTTTCAAATTATTGTAATGAGTTGGTACATGTAAAAATTACGAAAAACATTTTATCTTAAGTAAGCAACCCTAGGCACTACAACTACCCACTTGCGCTATATTAGTTATTATTTGTATTCTAAGCTTTTACCGGCCAAATAGTTTAACAACTATTCAAATATGTTCGCTTTATTGCTTTAACAAATTACTATTTCATCAATAAAGGACTTAATGTCCTTTTGCGTCCTTCAGCAAAACATAACAAAGGCTACACGTGCCTTATTTTAACACGGTTCGAATTAAACATTACAAAGTTTATCTCCTAATTGTTCAAATGAACCTCATTAATTCTACACTTATAAAATTTTGCGTTCTGTTAGTAACAAAAGTATTTAACGGAATTTAAAGCGAACTACATATCCTAGGTCTACCTATCAAAACGGCATAGGCATATACAAGTACCTACTTACCTACCTATAACTTTTTTTCGAACGAGTTGCACACGGTCGAGGTAAAACATGTAAGGCTGATTTCACAGTCACGCGTTTGATCAGCGCCGGCCAAACGCGCGCGCTTGCAATTACACTAGATAGTAGTTGCGTTTCATAGTCACGCACGCAGTTGAAACGCACAACTACTATGTAGTGTAAGGCTGGTTTCACAGTCACGCGTTTCACCAGCGCCGGCCACACGCGCGCGCTTACAATTACACTAGATTGTAGTTGAGTTTCATAGTCATCACGCAGTTCAAACGCGCAACTACTATGTAGTGTAGCGCGCGCGTGTGGCCGGCGCTGATCAAACGCGTGACTGTGAAATCAGCCTAAGCTTAGACTACCCGTAGGGAGCCCTTTCGGTCGCATAATCTCTTTCGTCATAATGTAGTTTGGCATAACAGTTTCAGCATAAAGTTTTTTCCCCATAAATCATGTTAAGCAGAGTGTTATTAACCCATAATGGTTTCATCAGCATAATTTTATTTTACTATAATTGTCTTTATCATAAATTTAATCAGCATAAATGTAAAAAACATAATTGCTATTCGTCTAAGTTGAATTTTTCATAAAATACGAAACGCATAATAACAATGGATGAAGCGCAGCGTAGCGATTGTAATGAATTTCGAGGTTATTTTTTTTACCAGACAATAGTAATACTAGCTGCCCTACTCCTGTAGGTCACGTGATAGGTTACAAATTTAAGACAATCGCGAAGGGCAGCGTTGTATTAAAATTCGAAGTAACTTTTTCTCCAAAATATCATACACAGATTTTTGTTTTTTTTATGTTTTTCATGTATTCAATTATTAGCTAAATAAAGGATTATGTTTTAAAAAGTTAATACTTTGTGTTTTCGGTAAGGATGTGGTACAAAAGCCAGTGACAGAAACGAATCGCGGCAAAACCGAATCCATGTAGTCTTGTCTGCCCTACGCTAGAGTGTAATTTAAGCCCGCGTAGGCGCGGAGGGGCGAGGCGGCCCGCGAGCTGAGGAGCAGGTGGGTTTAACTCTCGCCGCCGTAGCTGAGGCTGGCCGGCGGAGCCGGCCAGCAAGCCGAAGCTGCGGTGGTGAGCGAAACCCATCTGCGACGATAAGCTCGCGTGGGACCGCCGGAGCCTCGCAGCGCCGGAGCCGTGACAGAAACCATGCCTGCTGCATGCTTAGATGATGCTGTATGCTTGGTTGCATGCTGCATGCTTGCTGCACGTTTGCTGCATGGTTAGATGATGCTGCATGCTTGCTTGCATGCTGCGTGCTTGCTTGCATTCTTAAACGTTGCTACGATTAAAAGTTGTTCGATGATGTTATGAATTTCAATTATTTGAAATGTTATATTTTTATAATATTGGATACATGTTTCTGGAAAATGAATCATCTAGCATTAATAGCTTCGGCCAAACGTTGAGTGGGGTTTCAAAAAATAAAGATTTAAAAAAAATAACAATCGATGATAGGCATTTCTAAACTTTGTCAATTGTGTTTTAAGTAAAAAGAAAATTATGACAAACATAAAATTATAAAATGTTTTCGGCCAAGTAAAATTCGTACAGTAAGATTTCGAATTTAAGATAGGTAACCCTAAATGTTAACATTATGGTATTCTATATGACTGCCAAAAAATGTTATGATTAGTAATCGTTATTGTAAAAACATTTATGCATAAACATTTGATGCTGATAAATCATTATTATAAAAGATGTTATGGGGAAATAAAGTATGCCTAATGATTTATTCTGAATGAACGTTATGCGAAACGAAGATAATGCCAAAAAACGTTATGCAGCCTTAAAATATGCCTCTTTAATTTATGCAACCCAATATGGACCCTCGTACAATTACGACATAAATATTTCAGTATATTATATAGATATTTAGTTCCAGTCATTATGTGTATAAGCAAGTCAGAAGACATTCTGCACTTATATTGAAATGACTTATAAACTTTCTTCTACTTTAATTTATTATAATTTATTGTATGGCCAAACATGAGCCACATTATAGAACTCAGACAAAATCAAAAACTATCAACAAATAAAAAATAAAAACATATTGGTGTAGTACTCTTAGAGCCGTTTTTCCTTTACCCTTAATGAAGATAAACCTTCCAACGGCTTGCAACCTATTACCCATAAGAACTGTTACTTAACGCGCGTAACGGCCCCACAATTGTTTTGTGGGTCTTCAAAGCAACCTAATGTAATGTTTTCAGGCAAGCCGCTGAGCCCTTTGTAAGGTACAATGCTTATTATGTAGCTGTAGCCAAGAATTGGCAGTCGGCCAGGGTTGTTGGATTACAGCCTAGAAATTTAAACTCTTTTTTTTGTAAGTCGCTGGCACAGCGATGGTGTTTTGTTTTCCTGCTTGTAAGAAGTTGTCTGTCCGCTATTCTCGGTTAACATCAAGAGTTACAGGTGCAATAAGCACTTATTAGAGTGAGTCGATCACTTAGTTTATAAAAATATTTTGGTAAAATAATAAATAATTTTTGGGTGATGATAATTGAATTAATAAAAGCAATAGCTTTTCAAGTAAAATGTTAAGAAATGAGGTAACATCAATAGGTACTAATCTTGTTACCGATACACAAATCTAAAAAAGAAGCCTTTATTAGGATTACGAAAAAGACTATATCAGCAGAAAAATATTAGAATGAGACTCTTTTAAAAATACTATTTACGAGCTTACGTAAGGAATAACCAATTGATAAGTGCTGAAAGAATTTCCACTAGCAGGATTCGAACCCGCACCCTTCTGGCAATTCAAGCCAGGTGCATTTCTATAATCAATATTTTATAATATTTAAACGCTATTAGGTATTATAATATTATTATGCAGCAGACAGTCTGTGGTCCGGGATGAATGGTTACTTCATCACAATTGGAGTGATCGAACCGGTTCAATAACCTCGAATGAACTCTGTAAATAAGTTGTATTAATTTAGTAACTCTTATGGAGTTCGGCTTTTGATCGCGAAAATAAAGCAACTTTCGAAATGTTTCGTTACCGGATGGGTGACCAAATTATTATTACCAGCGCTCAAATAACCAACTCGGATACTAGTACATAACACTAAGATAAAATAAAAACCAAGCTTTAAGATACCGCATAAACATTAAACATTAAAAGTCCAATTATCATTTTGGAATAATTAACGTTGAACCTCAGAATGATAACTAAGTAAAGCGTTATTATTCTGAGCGTTGAACACTCGTTTAAAGACAATCATTCAAACGCGAGAAGTTGGCAAAAGTTGTGCAGAGAGTAGCTCTTTATTTGAACGAAAACCATATTCTCTGTGGAAACAGAAATCCAAGTTATTATTTGATTTGCGATCAGTCGTGCCAATTTTCTACGTAATTGGCTTTTACAAGTAATTTGAAATAATGCAAATTGATTACTGTTAACGCCTCCATGGCTGAGTGGCAAAGCTGTACCTGATATACGAAAGTCCTGGGTTCAATACCCAAGGCAGGCAGGGTGTGTTTCTGATTCACTATTAACACTCTAATATCCTGATAGAATACTACCACCCCATCTCTTCCTTTGGGGGTCGTAAAAGGCGACTAATGGACTGCACATACATCGAAGAGCATATAGAGGCGCTAGGCTCACTACTTATCATGCTGAGCACATGTGCAGTTGGAAATAGGGAAACGTGGAGTAATAGAAGTGGACTACTGTTGCGTTCCTCATTGCCTAGTCTCTGACTAACCCTTTGGGGATAGTAGTCGTGAATCTGAAAGATAATGAAACGTTAAAAAAAATTGTCTACCTCAGGCGGGAATCGAACCCACGTCCTCTGTAATCCGGGCGGTTGCGTTGATCATTCCGCCACCGAGGTATTCTATTCCGAGCGGTTCTCTCTCGCTCTCTCGACGGGTATGAGACGGATGTAACAGCGAAGCGGCGCGAATAGGCGCGTTTTATAAGTTTTTTGCTTATACAATGTGATAGGGGTGGTACTTCTAACCTGTTAAGGCTAAGTACTACCTCTTAATTCATCGACAAAAAAATAATATGGAGTTAAAAAAAAGTGATTTTAAATCACAAAATAATTAAGTAATGATTTTTTTTTCTCACCAAAATAATCTCAAACATTCGAAACAAAGTAATTTATTAGTTAGCCAGTGTCATTAGCTAACGTTAGCCATTTTTTTCATGTTTCTCCAACGTATGAAACATTTGATATCGCATAAAGTAAAAATGGTCATGAATTATAGGGGGAGGGAGTAGGACCCCTCATATTATTATTTTTTCGATGAATTTAGATGTAGTACTTAGCCTTAACGGGTTAGAAGTACTTCCCCTATCACATTGTGTAGGAAAAATAAAATATATGTGTTTTTTACATTCACAGGTTAACGAAAAGTTTCTTCTATTGGTAAAAATATTAAGTAATTTATTAATGTATTATCTGATTCTGACTTAAAGCTCTTTTAAAATGTTAAACGGTAAACTATCTTTGAATTTATTTTCTATCGATTGAAGTATTACCAATAATGTTTCTGTCTTCAAGAGTCATTAGATAATATGTTCAACTATATTATGTAGAATTTTAGAACTGTATGTTTTATTTTGGTGGCGGTACAATCAATCTAAATTGTTAAAAACTGGAAAGGAGCGCCTTAACGCAAATAACAAATAAATAAATAAACTTTCCTACACTCACACCAATTATCTAGCACAAGAGAAGCTTCTTTAAGAAACTCGTTAAATTATTACTAGACAACGGATAAACATACTTAAAATACTTAAATACATACTTATACATAGAAAACACCTAGAGCCGAGACAATAGACCCTAGCTAGGCTAGGGGTGGCGCTGCGAGCGGCAACACGATCGTAGTGCGTTAGCGTGTTTTTTATACTAAAAATATATATAATCCCTAGTTTGTCGTGAAATGTGCTTCATTGTGTACTACGGTCTTTAATGCATATGTGAAAGTGTCCGCGTTGCTACTGCTGTTGTGATTGTCTCGTAGTTAACATCAAAATAAAATCAAATCAGCTGCTCAATTATTGACATTTTATTATTGTGTGGGTACTCTTACACCGTTGGTGTCGATCTCAACCTCTCAGATCGTTCGATTGATCTATCGTGGTCAGTAGCGCCATCTAACGAGGTCCGGTCGTACCACGTGACACGCCACCTATCTACCGGTGTACGAACCATCTCGTCAGCCGTCAACGCTATGGCAAAGTGCTCGGCCTGCGGAAAGTTCATCTCCTCGACAGGTGCCGCTAGTTGCACTACTTGTACTAGTGTTTACCATAAAGGCTGCGTAGCAATACCTGACGCCATCGTTGTCCCTAAAGATTGGGTGTGCCCATATTGTAAAAAGAAAATTAGAAAAGGCGATAACAGCAGCACCCCCATAAAAAGTGTCTGTGGCGGCGTGTCAACCCAGATGCCCACAGTGGGCGTCCCTTCTGCTCTACCTGGCGAGGAGTCGGAGATAAGTGCAATGCGCCGTGAGCTCAGAGCCAGCATGTCCGAATTCCGTGAGTTTCTTACGGAATTTCGATCAACCTTGTTGAAATTAGAAGAGCGCATGGGTGATTTTGAGCATCGGCTCGAAGCGGTCGAGCGAAAGCAGGCGGAGGCGCCGCCCTCGGCGGATGGCGTTGTTGAGCTACGCCGAACTGTAGAGGGCCTTGAGGCGGAATTTAACAGCAGAGACCAAGAAATGCTGCTGTCCGATCTGGACATTGCTCATCTGCCAGAAGAGAAGGGAGTTAGTCCTCTTCACACGGTCACAGTGCTGGCCGCCAAGCTGGGTGTCAAACTGGAGGCGAGGGACATTGTGTTCGCCGAGCGCGTTGGGCCGGCGCCGAGCGGAGCGGAGGCGCGGGGCGGTGCGGGTGCTCAAGGCGGTGCGGAGGCGCGGGGCGGCGCAGAGGCGCGCCCTCGCCGCGTCGTGGTGCGGCTGGCGCGCCGCGAGCTGCGGGACGAGCTGCTGCGCGCCGCTCGCGTGCGCCGCAATATCACCGCGGCCGACGTCGGCCTGCCGGGCCCGCCGCGACGCATCTACGTCAACGAGCGGCTGACGGCGACTAACCGCCGCCTATTCCACAGAGTCCGCGAGGAATGTCGTAAGCGCCAGTGGAGGTACTCGTGGACCAGGAGAGGACGGGTCTTCGCGCGGCAGGATGATGGGAAGCAGGTGCATAGTTTCCGGTCGGACTCTGACATAGACCGTGTTTTTGACACCGGTGCCGTTTCACGAGATTGTTAACCCTGAAACGATTTTATGTTATAGCTCTAATTTGGGAAGGAGAAATAAATACACAAGTATAGACAGGATTATTATATTTATAACAGTAAAGTTTTATCTATGTAATCTGAACACATCATTAATTTATATACCATTGAAAACTAATAACAGAATATTCATTTATCTTAACTGCTATCATTTGCACATTACTCGCTCATTTTTAAACATATTGTTCTCTTTTATTTTATATAACATTTTTATATATTTCAATGGCGAATAAACTTTTCAAGATCGGTTTGTATAATGCAGGCTCCCTCGGTACTAATCACGATAATTTTATCGCTTCAGTCTCTCGATATGACTTAGATGTGCTAGCTATTAACGAAACTTGGCTCAGGGAAGGGGAGGAGGGGCGGGCGCCTGCACTGCCGGGGTACCGGCTGCGGCACATGCCGCGTCCGCGTCACTCGCGTGAGCGCGGGGGCGGCGTCGGATTTTACATACGGTGCGGTGTTAGTGTTCGCACCTGGCCGCACCCGGTTGACCCATTGCACAAGTTGGTAGAGCAGATGTGGCTCGCGCTGACCCTTAACGGAAAGAAGCTTATTATTGGCACTGCATATCGACCGCACTGGATGAATATAGATTTATTCTTTGACGCACTTTCTGACACCATAAGTTCAGTTCCCAACTATGATAATCTAATACTACTTGGCGATTTTAATATTAATTTGTTACAAGTTCAGGATTCAAATACCACTAAAATTAATACTTTTGTTTCATGTTTCAACCTTTCTCAGTTGGTATCTGAGCCGACGCACTTTACTTTAAATAGCCAAACTCTTATCGATGTTGTTTGTACCGATTTAAACGTAAGAAAAGTCACTTTGGATCATGTCGGTTGCCTCACTAGTCACTGCCTGGTGGTGTGCGAGTTTAATATGAAGCGTGAAAAACTTTCACCTCGAGTGATTAATTATAGGCCAATAAACAACATTTGTGCAGACAAGTTTAATAATGATTTGCAAAATATAAGATGGGATATCATATCCAGAATGGAGTGCGTCAATGACATGGTGGGCGTTCTTAATCAATGCATTATGGCTTTGTTTGATCTCCATGCACCTAAAAAGTCTATCATGGTCAGGTATCGCAACCTGCCTTGGATCACAGACACAGTCAAGCGCATGATGAAGTTGCGCGATAGTGCTCTAGCCGACTTCCACAGACAGAGACCAAATAGTACCAATGTATACTATAAAACCTTAAAATCCATGGTAAATCAAGCCCTATTTCACGAAAAAGCTGTTTATTTTAAACATAACGTTAATAGCAAAATTCACAACCCTAAATTACTATGGAAAAATCTCAAAAATACAATTTTGCCCGAGAAAAAGAACGATTTACCCTTATTTTTCAATGATCCTGATATTATTAATAATTATTTTTTGAATATACCAGGTAGCCCAGATGTTCCGATCTCACATCTGACCTTTTTTGAGTACAACAGATTTTCGGATTCAGTTTTTAATTTAAAACCTATTGGTTTGGATCAAATAATTAAAATAATTCAAAGTTTAAAATCTAACGCAATGGGGTGTGATTCAATCAGTCTGGATATGCTCATTATGACTTTTCCATACACTATTGACTGCATCAAGGATATTATAAATTTGTCAATTACTACCCAAACATACCCTGACTTATGGAAACTGGCTATTGTGCTTCCACTGCCTAAGGTAGCAAACCCAGTGGATTTATAGGATCTGAGGCCTATTAGTATACTGCCCTGTCTCTCTAAAATCCTCGAGAGGGCTGTCTGCAACCAATTAAATGTTTTTCTTGAAAAGAATAAAATTTTACCAGAACTACAGTCCGGTTTTAGGAAGGAGCGTGGTACCACAACTGCTCTACTAGATGTAACTGATTCCATACTGCATGCACAAGATCAAGGCATGTGTACTTTGCTGGTTTTATTGGATTTTTCTAGGGCATTTGAATCTTTAAATATAAATCTTCTTATGTCAAAACTAAGTTACTACGGATTCGATAATCAGGCCCTTCGGTGGTTTCATAGCTACCTCAGCAATCGTTACCAGTTTGTGAAATTGAGCTCAATCAATGGTTCCTCTATGGAATCTGAAAAGGTGGCCATAAATAGAGGTGTACCTCAGGGTTCAATTTTAGGTCCAATTCTTTTTATTTTGTACTCAGCAGATATTTCAATGCATATTAAACATTGCAAATATCATATATATGCAGATGACACCCAGATTTATATATCTTTCAAACCAGAGGATATTGACCAAGCTTTGGTTAAAATTAATAAGGATCTTTCCAGAATTGCCCATTGGTCTGATTCCAATTGCCTCTTGTTGAACTCTTCTAAGACTAAATACATGATCTTTGGGACCAAACATCAGTTAGGTAAAATAAATTCTCTAGTGCCAGTCAAACTAAAAAATGAACCCATTGAAAGAGTTTATGAGGCACGAAATTTAGGCCTTAAAATGGACTGCAACCTACGTTTCGAAAATCATATTGGAAATTCTATCCGAAATTGTTTTTATAAACTAAGAGTGCTATATAAGGTTAGACGTTACCTAAGTGAAGAGTTGCGTATCCAGCTAGTGGAGTCTTTGGTTCTGTCTAAGCTTAATTACATGGATACTGTTTATGGACCTCGTCTACTTGTGAAGACTCAAAAACTTATTCAAAGAGTGCAAAATGCCTGTGCTCGTTTCTGCTTCACTATTCCGTTAAGGGCCCATGTGACTCCATTTCTAAATAAACACTGTATGTTGAAGATGCGTCACCGCCGTAAACTCCATTTGGCTTGTGTAATGTTCAATATTGTAAAGGATCAAGCTCCTGCTTATTTATATAACAAGTTGTCTTGGGTTTCGAACCGTAAGCCTTATGGGGTCCGACGACATGCTTTACAGCTGTCAACTCCACATCACGCATCTGCTGCTTTCCGAGGAAGTTTCCGTTATGCAGCGACAAAATGCTGGAACAATATTCCTCCACCGATTAGGGACCTGCAAAGCAAAAACGGTTTTAGGCATAAACTAAAATTGTTTCTAAGCAACTTTCAGAGTTCACAAGAGTTTTTGCTACAAGATATGAGCGCATTGTCATAAAACCCTTACCTTGTTTGTATGTCCTGTTTGGTTGTGAGGCGTCTTGTGCTGTTGTCATGAATTTGTGTTGTGCTGGCTATCACATTAATTGTCAAAAGCACTATGATGGTACCGTACTTGTTAAATTCTGTTTTATGTTTGTGTTTCACTCTTTTTCAAAATTCTATCCATTTATTTCATATCTGTAACTATATTTGTATTCTGTCTCACTAACATTACAAGGTGTATTTATTATTTTGTGAATTTTCATGTTGGACACACGTATAAATAATTCTTTTTCCTCTTTGTTGTAGTTTTTTTTTTAATTATCTGTAATTTTTTTAATAAGGCGAAGGGGTTTGCTGTATACAGCTACTAGTTAAGTGTTCATGTTTTAATTTAAAGTCTTGTTTTGTTTTTAATTTTTGTAATTGTTTTTATTTTGTACACGTTGCCCATCGCAGCATCACCGAATCGGTTCCGACGGAAGATCAGCGCTGATCGCAAGGCCAGCATTTTGCTGAGTCGGAATCCGTTTTGGGACGTTTTCTGTATGTTTTTTAATTTTATTTTTGTTTGTAAATTACCTGTTGTGTCCCAAATAAATGTTTTTTCTTTCTTTCTTTCTTCTAAAGACAAAAAATAGTCAAATATTACGAAGGTATCATCTAGCTAGATTACGTGCTCTAAACCATCTAAGCCACTCATTCAAGCTTCTTACATTGTTCGTATGCTAACTGCAATCTTCGAAAAACAGTCAGGACCAACGGCTTAACTTACCTCCCAATTGCCAGATCGTCTTGATTCGTCTGGATTCTCAAGATATTTTATATGATGTCCAGACTCCAGACAAAATACAAAATCTCCAGACAAATAGTTTTCGTAAAGATATACGCATAAGTTATAAGAATGGCGGCGGCCGGCGGGCACAAAATGAGTGTCACAAGGAAATATGGAAATTGGTATCTAAAAATGTGACTAATTTCGATACCACTTTAAAAAAAGAGGAAGGGATCTCAGAAGCCTCTTTTACTACTACTTTGTACTAACGTAATGTCGGAATTTCAGACGGCTATTTTAGCATTAGAAAGTGATGTATGCACTGTCATAGAAATTGATAGTAATGAGAAAACTATGGAGCAATCTTAAAAACAAGTTAAACGACAAGTTTTTCGGAAGCAAAAATAGAACATTATTTATTTTTTTACAGTTTTTGATAATGAGAAAACCTTTTTTGCGCCGAATCTGAACAGAAAAAGCAAAATTTTGTTTCTTAAAATTTATTTCTCCAGATAATAACTCCAAAATCCAGACATTTTGAAAATTTTCCAGAAATAATTTATTTCATAACCCTGGCGCCTATCTGGTAAACGTTCATTGTGCCTCTAGAAAATGATAACATATTGTAATGCATGTTGAAATACGTATATATATGCTCCTGTTTAAAGGCCAAATAAAATTCCTGAATACTCATAATCAACAGTGTCTTGTTAGCTTTTTTGTTAAAAAACGAACAATCATTAGGAATCGAAATCGAAAAAAGTTAAATGGTCTATAATCAAACTTAACATCACCTTAACATTTACGTTAACAAAACTATAACTGTTATTTTTATCTTTATGAGCCTGTATTATTCATCCTGTGGAAAATCAGTCTCTCTGTCATGGTGAGGTAAATTTTTGTAGAATGCACGATACTCGTGTGCAATAACCTGATATAGGTGTTTGCACGTTTCTTACATTAGGCAAATCATTTGGATAGCTAATGTTTCTGGCTGGATTCCAAAAAATGAGATTTGTGGGAAATCATCTTCAAAAGAATATTTAAAATATAAAATACCCGGGATTTCATTTCGCAGTTGAAGTCAAACGCATTCAGAAATCTTTAAGTCATTGCCATCGCTGTTTTTTTTTCGTAAAACGAAAGAAGCGTTTCTTTGTGTAACATAGTAAAATCTTTGAAATTTAATGTCGAACACTTGAAACTTTCTTTTTCCATCACAAGTTCTGATAAATTGCGACCAATCTCTCGGTATTGCAATTTGCATGGTTTTGAATTGCTTCTTTTTTTTCGATTTGGGAGTGAACTTGATCGACCTCCATGTGTGTGTGTACTTTAAGCATAAACTTGTGATTGATGACTTTTTATTGGGGGAATTTGTGCATCAAGTCAAGTCAAGTCAAGTCAAAATATATTTATTCAATAAACTCAATTAATAAGTACTTTGAATCGTCCAAATCTTTTTTAACCTACCACCCATTCAGGACATATTTTTTTAACTGTGGCAAAGAATGGGCGCAAGAAACCACAGCGCACAAAAGCAACGACATTTACAAACAAAAAAAAGAGTATGTCGTTACCAGGTCAATACAAAATATGAATTTAAAAATATAAAAAAAATGATGCAATACAAAATTACAATACAATGTAGTATCAATTAAATAGAGACAATTAGAAATAGCTGTTGGAGTGCTTGGAGCATTTCAGATCCAAGCTGTTTTGTCTTCTGTGTAATCTGACACTTTATAATAAGCTTTTTTATAAAGCTTTTCTTTGATTTTGATTTTAAATTTATTAAGATCTAATTTCTGAATATCATTTGGTACTTTGTTGTAAAATCTTACACACAGACCCCTAAAAGAATTATTTATTTTATGGAGCCTAGTATAAGTTACTGCTAATTTGTTCTTACTTCTAGTGTTTACATTGTGAATATCACTGTTTTTTGAAAACATTCCAGTATTTTTATGAACATAAATCAAATTTTCATAAATGTATTGTGATGCAACTGTCATTATATTTATATTCTTAAATCTCTCTCTGAGAGAGTCGCCAGCCTTTAGGTTATAGATTGCTCGAATAGCCCTCTTCTGAAGCACAAAGATAGTTTGAATGTCGGCAGCATTTCCCCACAGTAAAATGCCGTACGACATCAGCCACATGTAGGCCATGACCACCATTGTATTGCGGTTTTCGCTTGCACAATTGTCGGACCAAATAGTTATGCCCTCTGCTGCACCAGATTTACATCATGGTTTTCTTCGGCCCAACGTACCAAACAGGAAGCAACTTCATTTCGTCCTCGCGCACCTATGTTTTCCAAACATATCATGTTAGTTGCAAGTTGCAACGTTGCGTTCATAGTCAAAGATTGTAAAATTTAAGGTCCATAGCTTTCGTAAATAAAAAGATTTGGAGTTCGTTAAATTCGCCGTAGGCATACATTTTTGCATATCAACCATCAAAATGACTTTTTTTTTCCTTAACTTGTTCGACCTTCCTCTTTATCTAGCCTCTTCAATTCATACAATTTTGCAGCCAGTTTGTCATGCTCTTCTTTTTGTTTAATTAGGTAGTTGTTATTTTTTATGTTAGATCAGTAACATCGAAAATTTTCCTTTGAAACGAATCACAATCATCACAGTAGGTGTCTACTGAAGGGAGTTTGAAGCTCAAGTTGAATTTCGTGTTTATAATATCTCTATAAATTCATTCTTTGGCTTAATGGTCTGAAGCCATTTCTTTTTCTGCCATTAAACTCTTTGTAATGTTTGCGATATCAGCACACACATGAGCCAAAAGTGTCAATAACAATAGTATGTCGCCCCATGCAAAATTATACTCCCACAATTACAGCTACAGCTCATATTTTAAAGAATGTCACTGGTTACCTTCCCTTGGAGAAGGTACCAAACATCTCACACAAATTAGGCCAGCCACCCGTACCATTGGCTGATCAGCACTACCACACACCAACCCCGATCGACCTCTTATTTGGGTCAGACAATCTTGGTCAGGTGTTGGACGGGACTAAGGTCTCGTTAGGCCCTGGCAAGCCCATAGCCTTCTGAGCGATCTTCGACTTCGCATTAATAGGACCCATTGAGGATTTTTACGCGCAGCCTGCGTAACAGACTAACTCAGCTCACAACCAGACTCAAGTGAATCAGCGCATGACATACGTATAAGTCTGGAAAGGTTCTGGGAGTCTGAAGAGCCCCTACCTCAACCTCACACTCATACTGACCCCTTGGAGGAACAGTGTGAGGAAATCTTCCGATCTACCACCACACGCGACCCTCAGGCAGATATACAGTCGCTCTGCCATTTCTACATGTCGCCCCTTAACTGGGTAAAACTCACGCTAAAACAAAAAACAATCATTGTAGTTTAAAACAACCCAACAAAAGTTAAATCGTTCATAAAGTATGAAATAAGTTCGTAGTATACTTAATATTAACTAAATTATGTTTACGACTTCATTTTTCGTCCATTTTTCACGTAATTTCACATGTATTTTTACTGATGGGAAGTTAAAATCCACTTATTATACTTTTAAGCATTGATTAACGTGTACTGCTTTAACCCCAAACAAAAATGGCGCTCATGTGATATTACTAACGCAAAAGCGCGCGAGCCGGCCGGTGTTTGTCTATAGTTACGACTTAAACCGACAGCGCCCGAACTCCACCGAAAGTGTCTGATCTGAAATTCGTTACCTAAAAAATGCAGTGAGCCAAAAGCATCCACACGTATCTTACATACGTTTGAAATTATAGACGAAAATATTAAAATTATTCGGGGCATAATATCGTATCGCCACTGGGAGTAACAATTTCAAAATATTATTTTGAAGCATAATATCGTTTGTGACTTTGAGCCTGTGATTCTATTTTTATTTGGGAGAGCATAAAGTCCTATCAGTAAATACAATGTGTTAACAAAACTAAATTAGAGGCATGGCATCATATAAACAAATACAATCGTTCGTAAAACGTCGTTCTGGGTCATTTTCTAAAGGAAGCTTAAAGGTGTAACCATATTTGCGACTTATTATGCATACTTCTTTTAGAAGTATAAGGGCGATTTTAATGCTAAAGCCTTATGTATTAGAATAAGAACTAACATACGACATTATGCACCTGTGATATCTTAGCAACAGAATGAGATAGAAATATGATTCCAAGATGGGTAGAAAGAGCTCGACGAACTGAATATCGTTGGTACAAAAAGTCTTTTTTGGCTGATTTGCACATCCGACCAAATGCTTCTGATGTCCATAGTTTCCCGATCTGGCAACCCTACTCCCAAAGCAAGGAGGTAAATCGAGATCGAACTCACGGTCCAATCTCCCAACCATTGCAGAAATGCTTGATGACCTCCGTGGTCGAGTGGTTAGTGCGCCGGGTCTGGCGTCGCGCCATCTCTTAGGTCCCGGGTTCAATTCCCGGTGGGGTCAATTTAGAGAAAACTGTTTTTCTGAATTGGTTTCGGGTTTGGGTGTTTTTCTATGTTTAAGTAAGATATAAATATCCGTTATCTAGTTTAACCATATTAACGAGTTTCAATAAAAACTTATCTTGGACTAGATAATTGGTGTGAGCATAAACAAATTTTGTTTATATTTTTAATATTTATTTAAATATGAGAGTGATAGTTTTTGCCCAGGATTTTCCCTTGTGATAATATTATATCATGACAATCTTCGATCAACAATACCAACTAGATAACGCGTCACGTACAAAATCAAAGCTTGATTCTACCCATGTGAATATATATGTTCAATTTAGCAGAGGAAAACCAAAAAATAAAACAGAGGACGCCATGGTTGAAAAAATTAAAAAACTGCGTAGTTTATTCCTCAGAACAACAGTTTATTCCAATTCTTACAAATATAACAGCTTACTTGAGAAGTGAGCGTTTAATTTGTTTAGCTTTCTTGAAACACGGCCAATGTAAACACGTTCACAACGCCGCAATATGTATTTAAAAGTTGCATAAATAATGCCTGAGAAAGCAATTTAACGTTCGGAGTGTCTTACTTTCGGTAAGTACATGTAGAATAAATTATATTTTAAGCTTTAAACTAACAAATAACATTACATTTTGAAAACAATTACCGATTTCAACCCACGCTACAAATGTTTGCCCAACGTTGACCAATAGACGCGCGCGCCAACATTTGTGTAACAGAGCAGTGGACGCATGGAGTGAGCGAGAGAGAAATACTTAGAAGATTTGTGACTTTATTACTGGGTGCCATGGTTGTAATTAGGTTGAACTTAAAACTGTTTTAAAAGAAATGTAGCTGTATAAGTATATATTCACGTGGACAGAATTGAGCTTTGATTTTGTACGTGACGCGTTATCTAGTTGGTATTGTTGATCGAAGCTTTAATACATTTGAGTTTACAATAAAATTTTACTAATGAGTTACAATACAAATTTTACTTAGTGGTCGCTTAAGGGGGTGCCGCGCGATCGCAAAAACTGACTGTAACGCTCGCTGGTATAATAAAACGCCACATATATATTTAACGATGTAATGAACTGTATTTCTAGGTTTATAAAAGGTAACAACAAAAGTAGGCCTACGTGCCACGGTGTCTGACGTACAACTGCTTTTGGGCTACTTAGAGCCTACAATCGCTTGGCAACAACCTCATACATATGTGTGATTCATACACTGACATAAGTCTCTTACTGAACTTCAAAGCAAAATCAATCATAATGATATTTAAAATTAGAACAATTCTGCTTTGAAGTTTCAGACCTAGTCATTTTATTAGAGCAATGTTTTTACTCTGCAAAATGTACAATACCGTCACGCGCTTGGTAAAAAAATTTAAATTTACTTTTTTATGATGGGGTTGACCTGCGGAATATCAATACAAATATTTTTATGTGAGGATTATTGTTTCATGCGTAAAATTAAGAAAGTTGTCGAAAAAAAATGTTTTTAGGAGTCATTAGATTTATGTGTATTGTTTGATATTGTTTAAAGAATTCAAATTTCAACAAGGCAACGACCTTGTGGAATGATCAGGCTAACTTACGTAGGTTCTTATGTATTTAACTAATTCGGCGCATAGTACAAGTAACTAAAAAATACGTAAATTTTCACAATTTCGTGCAAGATCCCCTTTCTACAGGGTGGAAGATTATCTTCCTTGAGAACTACCACATCATTAATATTTGGTTCTGACAATTTTATACTCCATTTATATCTTTGATTTAAATGTACTAAATATTCCTTAGACCATCTTTTCCAAAATACATATTTACCATTTGCTGCAGTAACTTCCACCTATCCACATTAGAAACATATTTTATGCAATAATTTTCATCAGAAATATTCAACAATGATTCACCAATTAAAAGTGGCCTAGTGTCAAGGAACTCTTCCCTGACCTGACCCTCTGGTCATCGGGGTTGTCACTCAGTACAGTCAAAGGGCGCGAATTTTTTTAAGTATGCTTCGATTTGGGTCAAGACAGTGGATTATTCCTATAAGTTAAAGTGCTGTTATCAATGGGCTTCCGAAGATGAGACTTAACACAGAGCACACCAGCCTCCCACAAGCCTCCAAAGTTAAGTGCATGTGGTGCTATGAAAAGCCAATGTAGTCCTTCTAATCTTAGGAACTTGCGTATTTCTGTTGTGAGCTCACTGTTAGCCTTTTGAAGCATTTCTTGCAATTCCTTGTTGGCACCAACAAAATTTGTACCATTATCTCTATAGAGATCATGGCAATGTCCTCTTCTTGCAGTGAATCTTCTAAATGCTGCAATGAAGCCTTTGGAAGTCAAGTCTGTCACCACTTCCAAGTGAATCGCTCGAGTGCACACAAGTAGGCATATATAGCCTTTGTAAGATTTGGCTCCTCTGCCCGGTGAGAATCTTACATTAATTGGGCCTGCACAATCGACTCCTGATTTCTTGAATGGTCTGCTCCGTTTGAGTCTTGCTTCGGGAATCTGACCCATCAATTGAGTGTTTTGTAATTCAGAATATCGCTAACAAATGATACATGATTGATAACATTTTTTAGCTGATATACGTATCCAATATCTGGATCTTAAAAGATTTAAAATAATCTGTGGTCCACTATGTAAAGTTCTATTATGCGCATCCTCCACCAATAATGCTGTCAAATGACTCTTGTTCGGAATTATTATTGGATGTTTTTATCAAAACTTACATCAGCTTGAGTTATGCGTCCACCAACTCGTAAAATTGACTTAGAATCTATAAAAGGTACTAGATTGTGTAACACACTTTTCTTAGGAACAAACCCATGACATTGTAAATGTTTTATGTCATCCTGAAATTCCAATTCTTGGGTTTGCTTGATGCACATTTGTAAACTTCTATTGATTTCTTCAACTGTAATCTCTGTATTCTAAGGACGGTCAACTTTTAATATTTTCAAATTAAGAAATCTTCTACAATATGCAGTTTATGTTAATTTGAATATTTGCTCCAGATGAAATTGATTGATGGTTTCGTCGATTAACAAATGATTTTACCTTTTCTTCTTCATGTGTATCAGGAATGTATGTTTCGTTTGTTTTGCAACCAAACTGGTCTTTTTTCAGGCTTGAGGGGGCTCAAGCCTAAAAACTTACTCGAGGCACAATCTGCTGGATTCATGTCTGTTGCAACATGACCCCACTGCTCAACGTCAAGTACGGTAAGTATTTGTGACACTCTATTACAGACAAATGTTACCCAACGTGAAGGTCTGTCCATGCATATAAGTTTTCTTTTGGTATACCCATAACCTGCGATACTTCAGAAAGCAATTTAGTAGCTGAAGCAGCTCTACACAACACCAAACGAGGAATGGTGAATTCTTTTGTTTAAGGGACAACCTTTGTTTTTGCTGTAATCAGACTGACATTTTTATGGACACTAAAGTGTATTCCTTTGTGCTGTCATTATCTTTAGTTATACATTGTAATAGTCCAATATTATTACTGCTCCATTTCTGAAGTGTACAACCACCGGATGACATGAGTGTTTTTATTTGTTTGTCAATAAACAGCGCTTCTGATTCTGTTTCACATCCCGTCATCAGATCGTCAACATAATAGTATTCAAGTGTTATTTTAGTAGCTAGCGGACATTTTGACCTTTCATCTTCTGCTAATCTTTGCAGTGTTTTAACGGCTAAATAAGAAGCACATGTTTGTAATGTCTTATTGGCTCCTGGGATGCGATCCTACACTATTCGCTGAAAGTTTGTGTGCTCATCATGAACCTGCACTTGTCTGTTCATTTAAACTAAATCAGATACTATGCAAATAGGATGTCGACGCCATCTCATCAAAATATGCCTACGATCCTGTTGTATTTTAGGACCTTCTAAAAAAATATCATTAATGAAACATTATTCGTGTCTTTGGAAGATGCATTAAAAACAACTCGCACCTTTGTTGTTTCCCTATCCTCCTTTACTACTGCATGGAGGGGTATGTACACTGCGTTTGGGTTGTCTACATCATCTGGCTCAACCAATGCCATGTGACCTAGTGTTACATATTCTTGTAAAACTTTATTGTATTCAATATTTAGCTTAGGGTCTTTGCTTAATCTTGTTTCCAAATATTGTAATTTTCTCACTGTAATGTTTCTGGAGTTGCCATATTGACAAGCTGGATTTACTTCATTAAAAGGTAAGTGGACTTTGTATCTTCCATCTTCATTTCTTACTGTAGTTGCATTGTAGATATCTTTACATTTTTTCTCCGTCTTTGTTAATGCTTTCCTTATGCTATCTGGTTCACTTTCCATTTTGAAGAATGGCTTTAGTAGATCATTTCCAACATGTACATGTAGACTGACAACTTGTTAATTTAATGCTTGTGTTAATCTTCCTGACAAAATCCAACCTAAAGTTGTGTTTTGAGCAATCAAATTTCCATGTGGGCTTTTGATAAATCCATCATATAATATTTCACTGTAAACTTCTGCACCTAGCAACAAATCAATTTTACCCGGCTTTGTAAATCCTGAATCGGCTAGTGTGAGCTGCCCTAAATCTAACCAATCAGGTGTGTTTAGTTGTTGCAATAGAATTTAAGTAGTGAGTGGCTTTAAGACATAAGCGGTAAATAATAATGGCAAGTTAGCATTGTAACGTGACTGTACTTGTAAAGAAACTAAATATTTAATTTTAGTCTGACCATCTCCCAAACATGACACCGAACTATTGACAGGTATACGCTTGAGACATATCATTTGAACAGTTTCCTCTGTAATGAAGGATGCCTGAGATCCTTGATCAATCAACGCTCTAATGATATGCTTTAAACCATTGCTTGAATTTACATGAACTACAGCGGTTGCTAGTAAAACATTGTATGTACTTATATTGAAAAATTAGAAACTAATTTTACCTCATTTGGTTGTTGAGTAATATTATCTCCACTTTGTATTACCTCCTTGTTTGTAGTGTTGCTATAAGATGCTGCTTGGTTTATATTATATCTTTCTTGACGCAGTAAAGAATGGTGTCTTCTACCACATCTACGGCAGCTGGTTGATTGTCTACAAGTTTTGACGGAATGATTAGGTGAGAGACAATTGAAACATAATCTCTGAGTTTGCACAAATTTTTCTGCAGTTGTTTCTGCCCAAATTTATTGCAGTGACATAAGCTGTGTGGTCCTGCATACATTGAACATACCATCTCATGATTCTTCTTATTTTCTAACGCTGTGTGAAATGACTTGTGCTTTGGTGGTGGTCTCAACTGCTGATGACTCATACTTTGTCTTTGTGTATGTTTTCCTACATCCACCATTTCCAAAGTTCTGAAACGTGTCTCCAAGAATCAAATAAGCTCTTACCATGTTGGTAAGTCATCAAACTTGCTGCTTATAATATTTTCCCATTGCTTGTGTGACTCTGCGTCCAGTTTTGGTACTACTAGATGAACTATAATAGCATCCCGCGATGTTGTATCAATGCCCAAGTTTGACAATTTGTTTCCATGTATCAATGAGGTGAACACAACATGGAATGTTTGCTATTCGTCACACCTTCCTGTAAATATGGGAAGTTGGATTCTAGGCAGTTTTATATCATTATGATCACTGCTTGGCGATGAACTAGAAGTTGACAATCCCGGCTCTAGTGTTTTTAATTAATCTTTGAGAACACTTTTGTAGGCCATGTATATAGTTCTTCGGTGGTACTGTAGATATCGTTGGTGAAATATTCATTCTTCAATTGTTCTTTTGACTTATTACCAGACTGATTAACTTGTGGTTGTATTTGAATTCAGCCCACAACTACAGTTTCCAACCGTGTCTCTAAATGTGACGAGAGTGATTCTGGTTTTAGGTAGCTTCTTATAGTTCTTCTCCGCTTTTTGAATTTTGTCTAAAATATCAGACTGAGTCGATAGCCACGAATCCATTTTAATTTTGTACTAATGTACCTAATGTAAAACGACGAGATAGGAACTAATGTTAATTACTACCTACTACTATTACTTGTTATTAGCTAGCACTGCACTGCACTTGTTGTTTACTGAGTTGACTAATCTTACGGGTTTTATTTCCCTGGTTTCGGCACCATGTTCAATTTAGCAGAGGAAAATCACAGGACGCCATAGTTGAAACAAATAAAAGACTACGTAGTTTATTCCATGTTTTACAATATTTTTGACATAGACAATTTGACATATTAACATCGTTTCGAAACACGTTTATTATCAATATTGGTCCGAAACACATCTAATAATGACAATGTAATCCACGATCTGGTATTTTTCAGACATAGGCGTTTTATCAAATGATCTGTTTCTTGATCGACTGTACTTGCTGCATCAGTTTCGACTTCTTGATTTAAATCAGACATTACATTAACTATTATGCTTTTAGTGGGATGGGTGCAGCATCGGAATGGCAAACAGGCAGTCATCGTCAACAGTCTCACCTACTACTGTAACAAGCAAGGCCACAAAACAGATATATGGCGGTGCACCAACGGCTGCAGAGCAAGATTTACCATGTCCAAAACCGACTGGAGGATTGTCAGGGGCAGGCTAGAACATGACCATAAGCCGCCCACTTTCGTCGTTCAAGATGGTGTATATTTCAAGATATGAAAACTTTTTACTTTGGGAGGTTTTCATTTGGCTACCGTTTACTCTAAGCGTTTTACACAATATACATAAACAGTTACATTTCTTTACTAACGAACTGATACAAAAGATTTAAGTTCAACCTAAATACAACCATGGCACCTAGTAATAAAGTCACAAATGCATCCATCCACGCATCCACTGATCTGTTACACAAATGTTGACGCGTCTATTGGTCAGTTGGCCAAACATTTGTAGCGTGGGTTAATATCGGTAATTGTGTTCAAAATGTAATATTATTTGTTAGTTTAAATTTTAATATATAATTTTTTCTACATGTATTTACCGAAAGTAAGACACTTCGGCCGTTAAATTGCTTTTTCGGGCATTATTTTTGCAACTTTTAAATAAGTACACATTGCGGCGTTGTGAACGTGTTTAGGTACATTGGCCGTGTTTCAAGCAAACTAAACAAAATAAGAGCTCACTTCTCAAGTGCGCTGTCATTTACCGCCGACATATTTTTAGCACCAACCTGACAGTTCGGCATCTAGTTGGTATTGTTGATCGAAGATGACAATGCTATAACTATACAAAGTACTACTAAAACATTTGACAATACGTCTGCAATTAATACACAACACGTAAATGCTTCAAATACATACATACATACGCGACTATTGTCCTCAAAGGGTTAGTCAGAGACTACGCAATGGGACCGCAGAAGCAGTCCACTGCCATAGTCCACACTTCACCAAATTACACTGTACATACAAGTGACATACATACATACGCTGGGCACGTCATGCTCAGTGTGACAGGTGGTGAGAGCCCATCGCCGCTCCTATAATATTTTATATCACGCTGATACGGCGGTAGCTACGACCCTGACAAAACCTTCCCCCGCTGCGGGAATCAAACACGCGACCAATAGGTCTAAGAACGGTAGCGGTAAGCCACTAGCTAGACCATAGAGGCGGCTTTTTAGCAAGATCTACCTTAGGAAGAAAAGTAGATTTTATACGATGGAAAGATAGACTTGAAAACAGACACATTGGATCTGACAATACGTTTGCAACAAATACACAACACTCAAATGTTTAAAATTTCATATCGAAAAATTGTTACAATATAAAATTAGTAACGTTATTCTATTTCCATTGTTAATTAATTGCTACCTCAACAAGATTCAGAATACAATTAAGTTATTAACCGTACTAACAAACGTGAAAGGCCAAAATTGCGATTGATTTTGTTTGTGAACCATTATGTCGTGTTTGTATTCCATAACGAATAGGGTTGTTTATTTTATTTTATCAGAAGGTGGCGATACATTCAGACATGTTTCAATTAAATCGTATGTGGGCGTAGTGATGTGATGGCTGTGTGCGTTTCAATGGGCTGTACGCCTGTACCTACTATAGATATAAACACGCTGCTCTCCTTTTAAAGGCACTGCACTACATAATTTTCTGACACGTGGACACAAAAATGGACGATGGCGACTAACGGACTAATGATGACTGCACATACATCCAACAGCATAGATCGGCGATGGGCTCACCACCTGTCACGCAGAGCACATGTCCAGTCGCTATTTGGTGAAAAGTGGACTATGGTAGAGGACTGCTTTTGCGGTCTTCATTGCCTCTGACTAACCCTTTTGGGGATAATATGCGTAATTATATGTATTTTTATATGTAAAGACACGGATAAGCATTAAAGTGTCCTCTTATTGACGTATACATCGAGCGATTAAACATAGAGTAAGTCCTTACTACAAAAATGTGCTTACGTGTACTCCTGTCCATTTGAGAATCTGTCCATATGAGAATCTGTCCTTATGAGAATGGCCCAAAATCCTGAACCTCCGTTTACCGGGCAGAGCGTTTAGCCACTCGGCCTCCAAGGTGTTGACACAGTACAGATGTGTACAGGCCGAACATAAGGCGCTCTTTTTTCGTTTTTAATTAACAATTTTGATTGATTGTACCGCCACCAATACAAAACATACACAAGTAAAATTTTAAACACTGAAAAAGACGACAACCTCGGGCGGGAAGGTTCGATTCCCGCCTGAGGTTGTCGTCTTTTTTCAGTGTTTAAAATTTTACTTAAGTATATTTAAGCGTTAATAAAACGCTAAAATATATAAAAATCATTAATCTATAAAACATGCAGTTCTAAAATTCATATATAATATAGTTGAACATATTATCTAATGACTCTTGAAGACAGCAACATGATTGGTACTTCACACGATAGAAAAAAAATTAAAAGATAACTCTGTCAACATTTTAAAAGAGCTGTAAGTAAGAAAATACATTAATAAATGACTTAATTTTATTACCAATAGAAGAAACTTTTCATTATCTAGTGAATGCAAAAAACACATTTTTTATTTCACTTTTTTTTTCCTATATAGGCAAAAAACCTATAAACGCGCCTATTCGCGCCGCTTCGCTGATACACCCGTCCCGTACCGTCGCTCGGTCGTACCGTCGGTCGAGAGAGCGAGAGAGAAGCGAAATAAATAAATAAACTGGCTATCTTATCTCTAAGCTGTTCTGTTAAAACACAACAATTCATGAACATTGATGTTATGGCGCCAGACTGAAATATGATTTATTTATTTATTTATTTATTTATTTATTTATTTATTTATAATTACTTACATCTATCATTATAAGTTTTTTTTTGTTGTTACCCAATGCAATAGTGCAGCTACTATTACAACATGATTATTATTATTATTAACCACTTATATAATTACGATACCATTAATATTATTAATAAGTACAAATTGTTTTAAAATATACAATAACACAACAATAAAACATTTCACACAACAATACAGACATTAACTTTCATAACAAATCACAAACAAGGCAACCCTCGTGAATTCGGTCAGAGCACAAGAGAAAAGATCAACCTCCTCAGCTATAAGATTGAGAATGCGGAGCGCGCGCGTCAGCGGCGTCTCGTTCAGCAAGTTGGTGCGGCCGCGCGGCACCGCCAGCAGCGGCGGCCGGCGGCGGCGCCACACGTACCCGTCGGGCACACACAGCGCCACTCTACACAATATATCCTCATTCTGAATTGATTGATTGATTGATGGTGGTAGCTAGCCAGGCTTAACAAGCCCTATCACCAACCAAACCAAGTACTGGGTCTAAGACTGATGGCTTAGCCTCTGAACGTCATATTCATTTTGTAGCGTCTGAGAGACATGGATCGTCTGTGATAAACGCAAAGACCTTGATTGACAGACTTTATCGCTCACACAATAGCTGTATCAGCAATAGCTCATACATATAAAGGGAATTACAGATCGCAATAAGGTATTATGCCAACGAGGCGAATATCAATCGTCTTTGAACTATTACCAACCATTTTGTTACCGTGATGTATTTTGTATCGACTTTTGATATGACAAACAAATCATTTCGCATTCAAGGTTCGTCTCTGACATTATGTTATGCTAATGTGTGGGTACGTTAGAAATTGTTCATAGAATAATATACTTACTCATTTTGATGTCGCACAGATTATGGTGATTTCTTATCGAGAGAGCGAACGCCGAGCAGAACTATTGTGTTACTAGTTATTGCCCACGGCTTCGCTTGCGTTAATTTTTCGCTCAAGAACATTATAGCCTTGAACCGTCTTCAGGGCCTCTCTACCACTATACTAAGTTTCATCAAAATCGGTTCAGGGGTTAAAGCGTGAAAGAGTAACAAACAAACAAATTCACTTTCGGTTGTAAAATTTATATTTTACGGCTGAAGGTAAGTTTGTTTAATGGTTTGTTACTCTTTCACGCTATAATAGCATTTGACAAAACACAAATTTTAGAAAATAAATCAATACTGCAGACAGTTTACTTCCCGTCAAGAAGTTCTTTTGCACTTGTAGGTATTAAGTATTCTGTGCTCTATAAACTCTATTAAGAGAAGAGGCCTATTACATCTCGAATGTGATTTTTGCGTGAATGCCCATTTTCGCATTTTGTAGTAATTTTGCAGTTGTATTTATCGTTTTTATCGAAATAGGATAATAAATTTGTGCATAATATTTCAAATCTCCATTCTGTGAGCATAAGTTGAATTCGGACGGCCGGCGCATCCCATTTTGTAGTAATTTTGCAGTTGTATTTATCGTTTTTATTGAAATAGGTTAATAAATTCATTTTAAAATCTTTATTCCTCATGAAGAACAATTACTCTGGTAAAAATTTTGCTCAATAATATTATCGTAGATAGGAGAAATTCACAGTTAACTTATAGCGATTTTCGAAGTTTTTTGGTTTAGAATAAGATTTTTTTCCTATATAAAATCAATGACATTTAAAAATTCCGAGGCTGCTACGCAATATTCGACTATTTATGAGATAACATTATAATTTTTTTATTTCATTTGTTTAAAACAGTAGTTCAATCGATAAACTCAATTTTCATAAAATGAGCGAAGACATTTGTCTTCGCTCATTTTATGAAAATCTTTCTCTGCAATTTTGGGTTTAATTAAAAATTTAAGCAAAATTTACAAAAAGCGAGGCAGCTACGCACTATGCCAATAGCTATTCTACACTATTCAACAAGTCAAAATTGTTAATTTTTTTTTTATTTCTGAGATGTAATAGTCCTCTTAATAAGTTTTATGTAGGAAATTCAAAAGATCTTGGAGTATAGATACCTAGCCCATACAGCCACATCTTAAGTATTGTTCGTGATTAATTGTAATTAGTAATGATTAGTGGTGATTTCTGAATGATAAATGACAGACGATTAATGAAAGGGATGATGGTATTTCCCGAACCACTTGAGTTATAGTAAATATCAGTCTTTTACACATTTTTGGAATAATTTGAAAAGTGACGTAATATTGTTTTATTTCATTTGACCTTTTAAAAGTTCAATGAACTACTATTATTTTTCATTAATATTCGACAATATGTATTGTTTTTGTTATTAAAATATAATTGCAAACATGACTCGTCACTTTCCCGCTAAGAAGTTCTGATAATAATAATATTATATAAACTACGATTTAGGTGTTAGTTTTTTCTCTTCCCCAGAACTGCAGTCGTTCTGGCAAAGACAATGCTTTTGTTCTGCCTCAAGTGATTTATCCCTAGTGATATTTTATCACGGAGCTATTGTGTCTAAAAGAAAGAGATAAATTACGCCGCATTTACCTTAAATTCATTGTATGGAGGCAATAAAAGAGGTTGGTTTTTGTATTGAATTTCTTATACGATTGTACGTTTCAGATAGAACGAAATTTATTTCATTTATAAAAAGAATAAATTATATAATGTAACTAAAACAAGCCGCGGATTTTGCTCAGTGGCGTGTTCTTGAAGACGCCTATGTCCAGAGTGGACATGTATAGGCGGATGATGATGATGGTGATGATAATGATGATAAAATATAAAATAATTTTTTTTTATATAAATTTTGGTATTTGCTTCTACTTGCCAGTTCAAAATAAATTCTTTTAATCTTTGTCATATTTTGTAATCTAAACTGAGGCGTAATAATAATAGTAATAGTCAGGTAGTTTAAAAAAATATATCGTACTTAAATAATATGTATTTTTTAAATATTAATTTTTTGGATTTGTATAAATTAAATAATATATTTCCGTAATAAGTGTAGTGCGTAAATCATGACACCGGCGGAGGCTGTATACACCCGGGCTTTAGAAGCCTCATCGATCATGTGACATTACTCTCTGGCACCGTAGGCTGTGGCGGGGGCCGCGGCTCCGTATACAGCGGATTCATTATTAAATATTATTATAATCGGTTAAAGTTACTCGCGTCCGTAGGTTTACCCTTATGATCCTAAACGTGACCCCTGGGTGGTGCTAAATCAGTGACATTGACTGCGTTGCAGCACGCATTCGGCCGGCTCGCCTGGGGTAATACGAATATCACGAATATCCGGCGTGAAATAATGGCACTTGGTGCTGTTGTGTTTCGTCCGGCCAGTGAGAGTTTTGGAGGCACCCCCCCCCCCCCTCACAATTCCTATTCCTTCCTCAATCCTATTACTTTCTTAAAGGTCGGCAACGCATCTGCGACGCCTCTCTGGTTTTGCGGGTGTCCATGGGCGGCAGTGATTGCTCTCTATCTGGTGACCCGCCTGATCGTTTACCTTCTTTTTATATTTAAAAAAAAATCTTTTAATTAACACTTTTAACGCGGCACCACTATACACAACATAGAACAGAACCATCAATCCGCATTGGGTCAGCGTTTTGGCCCAACCTCCCCATGTGATGTTGTCCACGTGGGGAGACCTAGTGCCCATCAGTGGGTTTATGGGCTGATGATGATCAGTACGCGGCCGCAGTTGAAAGAATAAAGGAAACTGGAATAGACGAGCATGTATCAATACCCTTATTATAGTGAAGCAAAGGATGCGTGACCGGATCGTGGAAAATGGAAAGCTAGTCTCTGCTTATCTGTCCGGAAAGGGGGCGTGATGTATGGACTGGAACTTTCTCCAGACGCCTAACTACTCTAGAAGACATAGCTGA
Source organism: Scoparia ambigualis (assembly GCA_963921215.1). NCBI lineage: Eukaryota > Metazoa > Arthropoda > Insecta > Lepidoptera > Crambidae > Scoparia > Scoparia ambigualis. The sequence goes on along the minus strand of OY992502.1, from coordinate 54,282,317 downwards.
TGCGTGATAGGATCGTAGCGAAGGGAAAGATATGGTCGCTGCCTATCTTTCCGAGAAAGAGGCGTGATGTATGGACTTTAACTTTTTCCAGACACCTAACTACTGTACAAGACATAGCATGCTTTTATGGCTGTAATCTTCTAATGACGCCAGTCCAGGTTACCTACCCTTATCGAGCTAAGTGTAGCTGAAATTCTGCGATTGTTGCAAAGAACGCATGAGACGTCAACTAAGACTCTCTAAAGTATTTAAAGATGGTGGATGAAAAGTGGATGCAAAGTGAATGGAAAGTATATGAATATGCACTCTGCAACTTTTCTCGGAGATAGTTAGAGGAACTAATAGTGATTTTAAAAGAATTACGTTCAATGACATTAAACGTAATGTAGATTAATTGATAAAGAAAAAATGTTGTCCTATTTTTATATAGCTAAAAAGTTAAAAACTATAAGTGTATTAAATGTATGTAAGTATTAAATTCGTATTATCCACATTAGAGTACCGAAAATCATAATGAAGCTTAAGTCAAACTTCTAACTCTATGTAGGCAAAACAGCAGATTATATATTATTATGACATTAATTCCAGCCTTTAATAAATATTAAAAAGTGCACTATCCGCTTTATAGCAAAGCGGTTGAAATCGGACCGCAGCCTTGTCTGCTACGGGCGGCCAGCCCAGTCGCGGTTAAATCGTAGCCGGTTCCGCTCGTAGCTAGCTCCGTCGTAGCGCCGTGCCGTAGCTACGAATATCTTGTTTCACGTGAAACACGGCAGTGAGTGCTTTGTTTTTGTGCTTTCGCGGAGCTTTCTTGAAGCACAGTAAGTTTTTTAGTGTTGTTCACTTGTTGATTGTGATTGTTTTGTTTTTGTTAGTTTGTTTGACCTGTTAGTTGTGACGTTTAGGGGTAGTTTGTAAGTTAGTTTTGTTTATTTAGAGTACTGACAATACTTTAATGTAAATTTAATAAATATAATGACAAACCGATATTTAGCATACCTTAAAGAAATACTTTACTTAATTTAAACTAAAATCTGATTATTAATTAGCCATTCCAGAGAAACTTGTTCAAAAGTTAAAAGAAAAATTGGTTGACAATTTACAAATGGGGTACAATTAATCCAACTCAAAATGATCCTGTTCCAAAATATATTAGAGCTATTTTTGTAGTAGCTCCCTTCCCTGTTCGTCTCGAAGAAGGATGGCGTGCCAGGTTTCCTGGTTGCGAAGTAGGCCAATGACCCCGTAAATGGCGGTAACATTATCTGCTACGTGTCTTGGCGAGTTAATTTTGGTACACAAGCTGTACGAGATAAGCACGTTGATAATCAAGAATATGGGAATTATTGGGAGGGTGAAGTTACTTAGCAAACGTTTTGTGATTCTGTCCACTAATGTTCTCTGTTGATACTTACTTAAGAAAAAAATTATTTTACAGTAATTTAAATATACTTAAACGTATTCTGATGCTGTCCACTTATATTGTCTCTTATTTTACTTTTAACCTCTCAGTCTTGGCATCGAAATGTCTTAAAATTTTGACAGCAGGTGCGATTTGGCGGGAATATAAATGTGCAAAAATTGAAAAAAAAACGAACGCAGTTCATGTAAAATTTTGCGTTCACGATGCGTAAAATGTACTACAGAACCGAAATAATCGACCTTATTCATACTAAAGTAGTCTCTAAGTGTATTAAAACACGGTACAAAGTCAAGTGGAGAGAGAGCGCGGCCAGCGCGGCCACATATGGCCGCTTGGGGCTTGAGGGGTTCAGTAGAAACACTTTCTTACTGTAAATTAACTGTGATAACACATCACATTATATCTGTGATATCAACTGAACAATTAAGATAATCATCATTATCAACATTTGAACAGTATCAGTCATTGAACTGGTAACCTCTGTGGTTGAGTCAATTCAGAAATGGATGTTGGCTTAGACCCAGCCACCGGTCAGCCACAGCCGGTCTTAGACCCAGAGGTCTCAGTGGTTGAGGATTCCGGGTGAAGCACGCTTCCACCTGCGGCCTTATCGTCACTTACCATCAGGTGAGATGAAAGCCAAGAGCTCAACAGTAGCAGATAAAAAAAACATACATACATACATATAAACACGACTATTATCCCCGAAGGGTTAGTCAGAGACAAGCAATGAGGACCGCAAAAGCAGTCCTCTGCCATAGTCCACTTTTCACCGAATAGCGACTGCACATGTGCTCAGCGTGACAGGTGGTGAGCCCATCGCCGCTCTAAGCTGATGGATGTATGTGCAGTCTTTAGTCCGTTAGTCACCTTTTACGACACCCAAGAGAAGAGAGGGGGTGGTAGTATTCTTTCACCGCTACGCGAAACGGTTGAAAAATGAAATAAGAAATAATTGTTTGTCTAAATTGTTCCTGGGGCTAATACTACTATTAAGTCTATTTTTGATATATTATGTAGAGTTCTAAGCGCATCCATGTGTCTTTAGTGTCGTGTCTTTAGTAGTGAGTGTAGACATTAGAGATAAATGAATTAGACGATTCAAAATACTTATTTTAAGTTTATTGGATAAAGAAATTTTGAGTTTGAGTTTTTGAGTTTGAGTTTGAATAAAACACGAGAAAACGGGTCGAGAAGAGTTCTCGTGTTGCGCATGCTAGGCTGGGTGAGATTATCGGTGTTGACGTGAGAAAGTTGTTAAACTAAGACAACAACCGGGACCAACGGCTTGATGTGCCTTCCGAAGCACGAATAAATTATGAATTAATTATAAGTAAATTTTTTTTTTTCGCAAAAAATTACAAATTATTGAATATTTAAAAAAAATAACTTAGTTTGCCGCCGGCAGCGTGGAGAGACTCAAGCTATCGGCAATAATAATAATAAAAATTCTATTTATTACATTACGTTATTAGTATGACATACATTATTATTATAACTACATCCCGCGTCATTTCTTTTTTCAAAGATTTTGTTGTAAACCCCTTTTGCATTTACAGAGTATCGGGTTTATGGACGGCAAGAAACTTAATGGGTTCTAAAGCCGTACTGACCCTTCAATCCCCAAAAGGGTTTCTCAGGGTTGGCATTGCTAACGTGTATAGTCTTACTAGATTCTTCTGAAGCCTAATTTTAGTGACCTAACTAAAGTAAGGTAAAGCCTGCCCCACTGCTCTCCCAAGGCGAGCTTATTATTGAATAACATTGATGGGTTTTGGCTTAAGAGGGTTTACGCATTTCGGTTTTCCATACAAACTTTCAAGTCGAAATTTTTAAAGACCAATAAGCTATTTTTAATAAAACTTTGCATGCTGAAGTACAACACAGGGATCAGAATAGTTCGTTGAAAACATTTAAAAAAAACTTTTATTTGGCTGAGTTATTGCGATTTAAAGTCCATTATAGAAAGTTTAAAATCGCAATAACTCAGTTAAATAAACGTTTAAAAAAAATGTTTTAACCATACTATTTAGATCTCTATATTTTACTTCTTCATGCCGAGTTTCATTAAAATTGGATTATTTGTTTTTAAAAATTTCAACTTGGAAACTTGTATGGGAAACCGAAATTCGTAAACCCTCATAACACGTTAGCTGTCGTAAATCAGACTCAATAGAAATTGAATACATTGTTCTCATCCGTCAGTTTAACGTAACGTCTCTTTTGTAGGAATTCAAATTGACAGTTGATTTTCCTTATTAAAAAAAATATTTTTTTATTCTCATCGTGAAATTCACTAAAAAGAATCAATAACGATCCAAAAAAGTTAAAATATTAATTCTATTTGTGTTGCGTTACAACAAAACTTTAAAATGTACTTGATCTCTAGACATTTTTGATGTGTGTAGTTTGGCGCCGTAGATCGATGTTTCGGAATCTAAAAGGTTAATCATAAAGCTAGGTCCGTAACAACATCCGTATCCGTAACACATATCTAAACATCCAAAACATACCTTATTTACTTTAAACACAGAACCCCGGTCTAACGGATAGCAGAGTGAGCACTTATTGCCACTATGACACAGAATTCTTATCGTTGCTTGTAACCATGTTGCGTAGCGATGAAAGAATACTAACACCCTATCTCTTCCCTTGGGTGTCGTAAAAGAGGACTAACGGACTAAAGACTGCACATACATCCAACAGGTTAGAGAAATAGAAATAGAAAATAATTTATTCAACGTCATTTACAGGGTTATTTACAAAAAGAAAAAAAATAGTAAATATCTCACTAATAATTTTAAACATGACACTGAAATGGCACCCACTCAGAATAATGTCGTGGTATGCTGACACACTGTGACGCTGGTCTTCCGTAAGTGCCAGATAACGAGAGAAGCACTGTTACGCGCAACTTGCAAAACGTTGCGTCAAAAATAAAGATATCACTATAATGATGATGATTTAATCCGACCGACTTCGGTCATGGTGACCACTTCGACTCCTAGTCACTACGACGCTGGTGTGTCCTAATGTGGCTAATATAGCCGATCTTTCTTGTAAACTGGCATGCACCGAGCGCACGTAAGTTTTCCTCGAACGTAGTTGTAATGAATAGACGCGGGCTGGCGGGCTTTCAACTCGTCTCGTCTTGTGTCTAAGTCAGTTTTACGCTGCTCCTCGAAATCGTGAACTTGCCTCTTCACAAGCCCGCGCCATTCAGATATACAAGTATACCATTCATATATAAAAATAATGTTATACTATATTAAACCGTCACACACCTACTAGATATATACGTAAATAAATTATGTTAGCAATTATATTATTATCAAATAAATATAACACAATGAAATAGCCACTCAGTAACACAGTAGCGCAGACTTTAGTCCATTAGTCGCCTTTTAAGACACCCAAGGGAAGATAGGGGGTGGTAGTATTCTTTCACCGCTACGCGTGATGGCGACCAGTAGATATAAAAATATAATTATTAAACATTCGTAACATATTATGATTTAATAATAAAAAACTAAAAAGCAATGTACAGTCTGTATAATCACTGCCGGGCAAAAAACCTCTACCATTGCAATCAAGTGATCGCTGCAATTGATAGATATTGGTTCAATCACCACACTTGCCAAATGCAGGTAAGTGAGCGACCACAAATCCGGTCTACGCATTAAAACAACCAAAACACACTTTGCCCGACCCGAGAATTGAACCCGGGACCTCCGAATATCGAGCCGAGCGAATTTATTATACGTATATACATACTAGCGGCCGCACGCGGTTTTCACCCGAGTGGTACCCGTTCCCGTGGGAATATCGGGATAAAAAGCATCCCATGGGTTAATCCTGGTTCCGTGAAAGAGTAACAAACATCCATACTTACAAACTTTCGCGTTTGTAATATTAGTAAGATAATCACGACTATTATCCCCGAAGGGTTAGTCAGAGACTATGAAATGAGGACAGCAAAAGCAGTTCTCTACCATAGATATCATTTTCTGAGTGGTAGAGCCACGCTGTGTTGCAGCACGCATTGGGCCGGCTCGCCCGGCGTAATACCACCCTCTCACGAATATTCCGCGTGAAATAACGGCACTTGGTGCTGTTGTGTTTCGTCCGACCAGTGAGGGTTCCGGAGGCCCCTCCCCCCCTCCCCTCCCAATTCCTATTCCTTCCTTGAACCTATTCCTCCCTTAAAGGCCGGCAACGCATCTGCGATTCCTCTGGTTTTGCGGGTGTCCATGGGCGGCGGTGATTACTTTCCATCAGGTGACCCGCCTGCTCGTTTGCCTTCCTCTTTTATAAAAAAAAAAAAAAAAAAAAATAGACCATTTTTCACCAAATAGGGACTGCACATGTACTCAGCGTGACAGGTAGTAAGCCCAACCCTGCTCTATGCTAATGGAAGTATCTGCAGTCTTTAGTCCGTATTATTATTATCGTAAAATTATAATAACCCTCGCACTAGGCCAGCATGGTGGGTTATGGCCCATTCTCCTAACGTGCTGTAACGTGCTGTTGTGCATGTGGGGCTATTATAGGCTGATAATAATGATGATACATTTTTAAAGACTAAGGTACCGTAGGGCTAAGGGTACTGAGTAAACACATGTTTAAAGTCACCTCTTATACATATAAGAGGTGACTTTAGACATGTTTTCTGACTTATATTTTGATATTTTGTTTTGACATTAAATTTTTTAGTCCTTGTATTTATCTCAGAACAATATTATTGTTCTGAGGTATTTATGAAGTATAACATTACGTTTGACATAATTTGTCTTGACTTTTATTGATTTTTGGGAATTGTATTTTAATGGATTTTAGTTTTATTTTGGTGGTGGGTTTAATGATTCTATAGTTTTGTATTTATTTATTTTTGTATTATTGTTGGCGTGTAGTTGTATACTGCAAGCCAGCAAGTTTACCATAATTAATTAATTAATAAACTAAAATATAGAATGTGAAGCTTCGAAAATAATATAGCTACGCTTTTTTTAACCATATCCTGAAGCTCTACCTGCAGGTTCGAAATACTTAATGTTAGCTTTATTAGCATTCATAACCAATTTAAAATGCTAAGCTCTGTATTTATCTTGCGTACACATTTTTTATCACTTTAACAAATCCGTTTAAAGCGAAACTCGGTATAGATATTTCTATTTGTACCTTTTTCCTGTAACTTCATTTGTTAATAAAAAGTAATCAAAAATTAGGATTTTTAGCGTAAATCTATTTTTTCCTACTAAGTTTTCAGGCGGTGCCAGGCCTTTCGGTCGGCCTTACCCTTCACCTCAAATGAATTACTGTGCATTCTCAAAGACGAGACAGGACCATTGAATATGGCGACTGCAGATCTAACAGCATCATAACTTTTATAACCGCAGTATTAGGTTACAGTAATTCAGTTAGTGGTCACTAACTTCACTACGCTTCCCACCACTAATTAGTTCAAGTGCCTTTTAGATGGAAGTGTATCTTAATGGGAAATTACTGAAGTTCGAGCCACCCTTTACATACCATTTATTGGTGTTTACACCCAACAGAGCTGTTCATTATTCAAAGAATATTATCAACTCATCTCTTTTTGGGTGTCGTAAAGGAGTACTTACATATACACCCAACATCATAAAGCGGCGATAGGCTCACCACCAGTCATGCTGAGCATATGTGCAGTTGTTAATTGGTGTACCGTGGAGTGTGGCAGTCCACTGCTTTTGCGCTCCGTATTGCCTACATACGTTTATTTAATCAGTCCTCTCCCATAGTCCACTTATCACCAAATAGCGACTGCACATGTGCACAGCGTGACAGGTGATGAGCCCATCGCCGCTCTAAGCTTTTGGATGTATGTGCAGTCTTTAGTCCGTTAGTCGCCTTCTACGATACCCAAGGGAAGAGAGGGGGTGGTAGTATTCTTTCACCGCTACACGACACGGTTATACACACACGGCTAACCCGCTAAGCACATGTGCAGTTGTTATTTGATGTGCAGTGGAGTGTGGCTGGGCACTGCTTATGCGCTCCGCATTGCCTATAGTCAGGGGGGTGTCACTCCGCAGTTTAGGTAGGTTTGTTTGGCGCGCCTCCCAGGCAGGCCGCCTAGGCGTATGGCAGTAAAGGTTTCCGCGAGTCGAGCACCGAACACCGAGCGCCGAGTCGCTTAACTCGTAATCCCTGCGCGCGCGTAAACCCTACACTCTGTGACGTCATGACGTCAAATCGATATCGAGTCAGCGTTGCTTAACGGAATATAAACGCTCGGGTCACACGATAAGTTTCAATTTCGCGTGAAAGTCGTTAGAGAGTGAACCTTCTGTACCTAGTACTATTAGTTATTCTGTGCTATAGTCTCTGACTAACCCTGCGGGGACAATAGTCGTAAGTAACTAGCTCTTAGTATCTCCGGACAGTTACGATTTGGGGATCTTCAAGAAACGAGTCCTCCTTCCTTAAGACGAAACACTACGTGGAAGTAGCATGCTAAATTCTTATACAAAACACAGATCTAAAACAGAAAAACGACGTTTCGCAGTCCCCCGTTTCCTCCTTCAGAACTGGACCAATATTTATGTTTTTTTCAGCATTTTCTACATCTGTATGTTTAATTTTTTTTGCATTAAGTCATTTATTTAACAACCAGGAGCCTTCAAAATTCAGCGTAATCACACCGTTCTAAGGCGCCGTAGAAACATTAAATAGCTGGTTTAAAAAAAATCAAAAAAGTAATAAAAATTGGTCCAGTTCTAAAGGAGGATACAGGGACTACGAAAACTCTTTTTTCTGTTTTAGATCTGTGTTTTGTATGAGAATTTTGCATGCCACTTCCACGTAGTGTTTCCTCTTAAAGGTCGGCACTGAGAAAAATAGTTATTGTTCTGAGGGTCGGCAACGCATCTGCGATTCCTCTGGTTTTGCGGGTGACAAGCCTTCGTCACCTTTTCAATTTAAGTGAACATTAAAAACTGTCTTGATGTGAACTCTTTGATCCTTTTTGCGCAATAACGTCCTATTGTTACAATACTCTTTTTAAATGATTGTTTTAAGCTCATTAGGTACGACCTTTCGCTGGCATTTACAACAGAAGATTATGCAATATGTATGAGTTTATTTCCAAAGGGCAACAATGCTAGCATCTCTGTTGTTATGACGACCATAGATTAAGGGATGGTTGCTAGTCAGGCGGACTTACAACATTGGTGGTAGGATGCAGCCCGGAATACAGAAACATAAACATATAAATAAATCATTTATTTCTATCACAATGGTTTTAACCATTTTAAGCGTTTCAACAAACATAAAACCAGAAAAAAAAAATTTTTTTCATGTATAATTAAAATTGCCATGGTGAAGGAGCGAAGGCAGTGCTAGGTGAACCTGAATTATTGAGTTATAGTAAGCCCCCCCGAACAATTTAGATCTAAATAACTTATTTTAATGGGTGTGCTTCGTGAGTATCATGCTTTTTAAATTGCTTTTTGAATGCGGAGGTACCAGGAGGGACCTTGGGACTTCTTATTAATTACTATTAAGTTTATATAAATAAATTACTTATAAATTACTTTAAATGGACCGGTTTTTTTTCTATACCTATTTAAAAACTTTATTATTCTTTTTCAAAGATTGCTGGGTCTTTTGTAAATACTGCTCTCTAATATAGGTAACTTAAACGTCGTAACGTGTTAAAATTACTTTAACCCTAATCCGGCGAGTATGTGTAATAAATGTTATGTGAATACTCTTAGGAGGGTATACGCATTTCGGTTTCCCATACAAACATCCAAGTCGAAATTTTTAAAAACCAATGAGATAATTTTAATTACACTTTGCACGCTGAAGTAAAACGCAGGGATCTAAATAGTTTGTTGAAAACATTTTAAGAAAACGTTTATTTAACTGAGTTATTGCGATTTTAAACTTTCTATAGTGGACTTTAAATCGCAATAACTCAGCTAAATAAATGTTTTTTAAAAATGTTTTTAACGAACTATTTAGATCCCTGTGTTTCACAATAACATGCAAAGTTTCATTAAAATAGGCTTATTGGTTTTTAAAAATTTCGACTTGGAAGTTTGTATGGGAAATTGACGTAAACCCTCTTAAATGAAGCAAAAGATTGTCCAGATCGTAGCAAACGGAAGGCTTTGGTCTCTTTCTACCCCTCCGGGTGTAATCTAAGTATGTAGAGTGGCGATGGGCTCACCACCTGTCACGCTGAGCACAGGTGCAGTCTCTATTTGGTGTAAAAGTGGACTATGGCAGAAGACTGCTTTTGCATTCCTCATTGCCTAGTCTCTGACTAACCCTTCGGGGATAATAGCCGTGATTATATGTACGAATATGTAAACCAAAATAGCTTTAATCCACGAGTTGCTAGCCACCTTTGTACTGTCAATCACCTTGCCGACTTATGACTTACTTATACCTCAATACAACTTGCCGCCCCGGAGAGTAATCGGGAACTTCCATAATTATTCAATTCAATTGTCGAGTTTGAATTTTGATTGAAAATTATCTAACCTCCAATCATAAGGTGGCCACCGGTCTCAGAACCAGATGTACGGTCGGGATTAGAAGTAGCTTATTAAGTCACCTGCTTCTTTCAAAGCCAAACTGCATTCGCATCTCTTGACAAGGTCCTAGTTTGCAACAACTATTATTCTATTTGAAGTATTTTATTATATTACTAGTAAAATTACATATATATTATATTATTTATTTATATATATTTATTTTTATAATATTTTATAGTAGGCAGGTATCTGTATTGTAAGTTTATTAAATTAATTTTTATATTAAGTACCTATTTTAATTTTATTTTTTTTATTTAATATTTGCTTGATTCTGGTGCAAAGGTTGTCTGGAATAAGACCGCCTTTGCCCACCTTAGGTTTTAAATGCTTATTTTATGTTTTCTGTATTTTTGTGTGTGCAATAAAGCGTTTTATCTATCTATCTATCTATCTTCTTACTTTATCACCGTGTCGCGTAGCGGTGAAAGAATACTACAACCCTTTATCTTCCTGGGGTTGTCGTAAATGGCGACTAACGGACTACAGACTGCAGATTCATTCAACAGCATAGAGTTGCGATGGGCTCACCACCTATCGCTGAGCACATGTGCAGTCGCTATTTGGTGAAAAGCGGGCTATGGTAGAGGACTGCTTCAAAAGCAGCAAAATTTGCGGTCCTTATTGCCAGTCTCTGACTAACTTGTCTCTATTTACTTCTTCTATCTATGTAGTTACTTTATGCTCAACAAATATTCATAAATAAAAAAACTTACTTACATATTGTTATAATCACATGGTTGCGATCCTGCGCTAGCCGTATCCACCGCTCTTCCACGACCCTCAGAATATTGTCCGACCAACCAGCAGGTGGTCTGCCCTGAGGCCGTTGGATATCTCTTGGCCACCATTTGGTGACTTCCTGCCGTGCCAAGTGTTCCGCCCATCTACACTTAAGCCTAGCAATCCGTATATCTATATCCTCGACCTTCGTGCGGCGTCGAATCTCGATGTTTGGTACACGGTCCACGAGGTGGATACCTAGCATGGCCTGCTCCATGAATCTTTGAGCAACCCTTATTGTTATCTATACTTCTATACCTACTATTAATATAAAGAGGAAACATTTGATTGTTTGTTTGTATTGAATAGGCTCCGAAACTACTAGACCGATTAAAAAATCTTTCACCGTTGGAAAGCTACACTATATCCGGGTGACATAGGCTATATTATAATTTAAAAAAAATTAGGGATCCTTACTAAAACTTAATTAAATTCCTTACATCGCGTGCGCTAACTAAACTATTAATTAGAATAAAAAAATGAATTATGGTTTTGCAGAACACATCATTATCTACAAAAAGTGTTGCGATAGCATATGTCTAACTATTATAGTTACGTCACAATAAGTGTTCTTGGGTGGGGAGTCATTTTGAAAATTCGTCAAGGGGTACGGGGTCCACGTGAACGGATCTCCGGCGGTCTGCTAGTACCGTAGTATATATTATGGTTATTAATCACTAATTGGTAGTAATACTTTCAACCCATCTCTTTCCTTGGGGGTCGTAAAAGGTGACTAACGGACTAAATTATAGATTTATTTATTTATGGTTTTTTTCCCATTTGGGGATAATAGTAGTGAATCTAATGTTATACAATGTGATAGGGGTGGTACTTCTAACCCGTTAAGTACTACATCTAAATTCATCGACAAAAAAAAGTAATATGGGGGGTCCAACCCTCTTCCCCTATAATTTATGACCATTTTTACTTTATACGATATCAAAGGTTTCATACGTCGGAGAAACATGAAAAAAATGGCAGACGGTAGCCACTGGTTAACTAATAAACTACTTTGTTTTGTGATTATTTTGTTCAGAAAAAAAATCATTACTTAATTATTTTGTGATTTAAAATTACTTTTTTTTAAGTTCATATAATTTTTTTTGTCGATGAATTTAGATGTAGTACTTAGCTTTAACAGGTTAGAAGTACCACCCGTATGACGTTGTATATGTTTGTATACGTGTGGAAAGGTGGACCATTTCTAACTTTAATCGTCAAAGGGATTCCGAGAAAGTATTTATGTGGAAGCGTCCAGTATTTGTGGTGTGATGCGGTCGACCGGTGACCGTAACACAGAAACGAGCAAACAATAGAAAAGCCGTTTATAGCCGGACAAGCTCGATGGCTCAGCGGCTTGAGCCCGACATTAATAACGTACTTATAGATAACATTTTAAGCTTTCATGGTCAAAATAATTATTTTTATAAAAAAACGGGATTCTTAACATGTCTGTTTTGTTGTTTTTAAGTCATTTCATAAAAGAAGTAAGTATCTATAGATTTTTTAACCTACTAGACTTCAATCATAAAAACTGTAGATGCACGGTCTCATACAAAATCAACGTCAAATAATGTCCCCACGTAAATACGTACTATCCAAAGATCATCATTAGAAATGAAACGAGATATAGGGTTAAAGGTTAAGTCGACCTATATCTTTTAAGGAGATGTAGTTTCCATCATTTCTGACTGATTTGACTAGGAAACACCGTACTCCAAACCACCATACAAATTCCATAAAGGACAATAGGCGCAGTAAGTAAGTTAACGTAATACCGTTATTTTGATTACTACCTCTGAGTCTGTCAATAAAGTTTTTCCGAGAATCGTAATAATACCCTAGCTTGTTATACCTTGATAGAAAGCTAAGGAACCATAGATATTTTTACGATCATCTGCAGCACAACTATCGTAGATTTATTTTTAATATAGAAGAAAGAAATATCATGTTTTTCCGAATTTCTTTTTTTATTTATACTGTTCTACTACGACTCAGTTGGTACAACTACTTGCAATTTTAGTGTTCAGAATAATTAAGCAACTGATATTCTACACAAAAATACCAAAATTAAATAAGTTAGAGGCACAAAACACAAAAAAAGAGGACAATAGACAAAAAAAACCAGCAATATTTATAAAAAACTTCAAAGTACTATAATTTAAGAACGGTTATGTTTGGGTTACGGTGTTTAATAGTCAAATCAGTCAGAAATTATGGAAACTACATCCGGCTTATATAGGTCGACTTAACTTTTAAACCTTAAACTTTAGGCACTAAAGTACAAATTCTTAAATATATTATTGGAGTTACATCACTTTGGAACTAGGCTCGCTAAATTCAAGCAAGTTGGAACAAAGTTCTAAATTAGAAATTTTGAGAGCAAAACAAGGCATATAATTCTTATTTATGCCTTGTTTCGTGGTGCCGTCTGTCAAGCAGCCATCGTGTACCTATCTATAGTTTAAATGATTGAAGGTATCTATAGATTTGAGAGCCAACTAGAGTGAGAATTTTGACATAATTCGTATGTAGCTTAAATCAAAAATTTTTATATAGAAGGCTATACACTATCTATAGACAGGTTACTAATTTCGGGCGTTAGCCATTCGGTTTGCGATTTTGCTGGTTAGGCGGCTTTCGCGATGCCGGGTCACAGGATGGGTAACCAAAAAAAAAAAAAAACTTCTCGATCTTCGCGGTGTTAAGGAAAGCCCCTAAAGCCGTTGGTCTCGGTTGTGGTCGTAAGATGGCAGTCGTTAAAACCCTATTAAACTATCTTTTACAAGGCCGGGTTGACGAAGATACGCGTGAACGGGTGCCGCCTGTTGGGGCTGGTCTGTCTTTTTCTTTATATTTTCAAAGATACTGTAAGTCCTTGTTTAGTTTATTTTAAATTGAGGAAGGAATACCTTTTTTCTATTAGATATTCTTTTGTGTGTTGTTGTGTTGTCTTGTAATCGTACTAAATGTTTTTTTTATCTTGTAATAGAAAATGTCCTTCTATGATACGAAGGGCATTTATTTTCCAATTTGTATTGACGCTGTAAAAGAAAGGGAGAAAAGAAATGCCATTGCTCAGTTTCTTGCCGGTTCTTCTCTGTACAAGGTAGTAGCCTAAATTGAATAAATAATTTTGAATTTTGAAGTATGACAAAATTAAAATTGTCTGCTATGTGGTGGCGGCTCATTAAACGAACTCTACCAACCCATCTCTACACTTGGGTACATAAAGGGCGACTAAAGGACTAAAGACTGAACATACATCCAACAATATAGACCGGCTGTGTGCTCACCACCTATCACGTTAAGCACATGCAGTTGTTATTTGGTAAAACGTGAATATCGCAGAGGACTAATTTTGCGGTCCTCATTGCCTAGTCTCCGACTCAGCTTCAGGGGATAATAGTCTTGCGTATATGTATAACAAGACAGCAGAAAATAAACAATAACAAAACTTAACCACCTATACAGGCTTTTTTTTATCTATGGACATATTTTTTTTAATTATAGAGTAACTTAATTAATTATAGAGTAAAAATGTAGAGCTACCACAGACATATAATATAAATGCCATTTTACGCAAAAATCACAGTCGAGATGTAATATGCCTATTAAGTTAATGAGGTGGCGTCGCAGCCAGATACAGACACAGACATAGCCTGCCTGGCACTCAATGATAGATAACTTAGCATTCTACTGGTGATTTTTTTTTAAATTTAATGAGTATCTTCAAATGTCTATAATATATAAAATTATCCTCTTTACATATAACATTACTATAGATGTAGGTACTTGAGGTCCCTTGCGTGCCTGAGTTCAGCCCCTTTTATTGTAAATGTGTGCATGAAATTTGTCTGTAGGCGTAATAGGCACGCTTTTTTGTTGTAATGTTTGGTCTGCTTCTTATTATATGTCTGTGAGAGCTACAGATTTAATTTTATTTTTCTTAAGTGAAAAACAAAGAAACTAAAATTGATCAAACATATCCACAAAAATACCGTTAATCATGGCCAATCGACTATGTACCGCGCAATTGGACTCTGACACATTACGATACCACAGGATACCTAGGTTAGGTTACCTTTACGTTACACGTGACTTTTCGTTCGCCCGGAAAACAACGAGTGATTTTTATTGTGGGACAAATGAATAATAAATAAATTAAAAAAAATGAAAACGATGTCTTGGTCACTCCTGGGACACTTGATTTTGGGGGTCACAGCATAATATAAATTACAATTACAACACACTAAATTAAATTAGCACTTAAAAGTTTACTTAACTTTGAGTATTGAAGCATATCAATAGAAACCAATATTTTACAGAATGAATTGCATAAACATTCATTTGAAACTGAAAAATGGGGTGATTTGACAAGCTTTTTACATGTCACACGCGCGGCGCTCGGTGTGTTATTGTGTATTATATTTTTTACATTTATAAGACTGCGTTAATTAATACTTTGTTGAATACGGAAAGAGTGCCTCTATCAAATCATCAATTCATTGTTTTAATATAATCAAAACCCTTGTGTCGTTCATTAAAATGTAACGCGGTGCGGCACGTCGAAATTATGCTTACCTACTACATTGAACACGTGGTAAGAGTCTCGTGATTGGTCCAAACTATCGCAAGTAGTGCAGCACTTCGTCAGGAAGGACGTGGCTCTAGCTTTCGCCCAAATATTTTATTTTTAAGTTCTTTAAAATGTTTAAAACTTTGGTTCGGTAGGTAGGTTAAGCTCGTGTCTTATTTTGCTACTAAATTAAGAATAGTTATACTTAACTGTCCCGAGAACATGGTTGCATTTATTTCTGAGTAGGCATTGAAATCAAAATTAATACGATTTTATTTATAGTTATATATCAATAGCTTAATTTTTAAATTGTCGTCAGATCCGTGGCTGAAGCCATGGATCTGTTTTATCGGCCGTGGATCTGACCACATATTCTATGACAATTAATTTCTGTACATCATTACCGTGCCTTATTGATAGACTGACTGGTTTTTATACCTACTTTTGCCATGTTATTTAAGTTTTCACCAGTCACGAGAAAAAAATAAATGCCACGGCTCTGACGCGAAGAACGCTGTACCCAGGATTCACCCGTCTATTAAAGTTACTGAATGATATAAAAATATATGTGCACATATAAAAGAAATCTCCTATATAAAATTACCTAACCGCAAAATAGAGAAAAGTAGAAAATAAAATGTGTCTTCCAAATGTGAACCTTGCATATCATACAACCAGTCGCAAAAAGAAGGATAAAGCATATAGCAACGCCTTGGCAAAAGCATATAAAGTTTCCACGTGAACGGAGTTATGAACGGTGGGCAGTTTCCAAATAAATATTTAACTAACTCCGGCCGCGCTGTGGCCGCACGTTTCCCGCACTGACGATTGAAGACCTAGTGCCGTTGTGAATATCCCTAAGTTTGGGGGTTAAAGTTACTCGCGTCCGTAGGTTTGCCCTTGAGACCCTACACGTGACCCCTAGGTGGTGCTAAATGAGTGACACTAACTGAGTGGTAGAGCCACGCATAAGGCCGGCTCGCCCGGGGTAATACTATCCTCTCACGAATATCCGGCGTGAAATAATGGCGCTTGTGCTGTTGTGTTTCGTCCGGCCAGTGAGAGTTCCGGAGGCCCCTTCCCCCAAAAAAAAGTGGATCGGGTCTACGTGTTTCTTGTTAAATGTTTCAAAGTTTGTTCTAACCAGGTTTTTTTTGAAGGTTATGTTACAAAAATGGGGCGATTTATTTCAATACAAACCTACATAGGTACATACATATAATCCCGACTATTACCTATCCCCGAAGGGTTAGAGTGAGGCAATTAAAAAAATTACGAGGCAAGGTGGACAGCAAAAGTAGTCCTCTACCATAGTCAACTCTTCACCAAATATCGACTGCACTTGTTCTCAGCGTGACAGGTGGTGAGCCCATCGCCGCTCTATGCTGTTAGATCTATGTGCAATTGTGCATTCTTTAGTCCGTTAGTCGCCTTTTACGACACCCAAGGGAAGAGAGGGGGTGGTAGTATTCTTTCACCGCTACAATTACTACTACTTTGTTTCCACGTGCCGACATTGTCTGTTCTACTGAACGATTCAGAAGATCAAACACGTACAGATTCTTTTGTCATCTGAGTAGATAGTTTTTTGTCCAACAGAATAAACTTTTCTTTATGTATAAATTTACCCCTAGAACAAAGTACAACGTAAAAAAACCGTACAACAGTGGCTAAAAGGGAAAACATAAATGATGACACAGAGAATTTATTATTGTCCTACCTAATTAAATACATAACTTTTAAGAACATGTAGAAAATAATGCTAATTATGTAGAGCAATTAATAATATTATTCGAGTACTTTCCAGTTCCGCATTTGAAATAGTTTTAGTCATTATTATTTTTATTTTTTTAAGAATTTAAGCGCCATGGTTATCGCCAGTGACCGACAAACAATTAAATTCATCAATTGTGTCTGGTTTTGTGGCAGTCAACGTGTTAATGAAGAAGTATAAATATATATTAGAACTAACTTTTTGAAATAATAATTAATAATTATAAGAAAATAAAAAGTAACATTCACCTAGTAATATATTATAATTAAAATATTTAAAAACTTACAAACATAAATATAAAAGAAATATAAAAGAATATAAAAGAAATAGACCTTTATAAATAAAAAAAATGACCCAGATCATCCCCATCAGGCAGAGTACCCAGAATACTAGCGACATTGCCGAGCTGGATGGCGAGGCTTAGGCGTTGACCCAGATAGCTTCTGGCTCTGGGGTCACGGGTGGCTTCCACCAGTTTTTTAGAAATATCTCTAAAAAACTGGTGGGCACACAAGCCCCACGGTCTTAACGGCTCAAATATGATATCTCCAGTCAGATTCTCATACTTGCGCCGTTTGAGGTTCTCCGCATTAATTGCAGCTGAGCCAGCGTTGATGCATGAACTTGGAAGATGAGACAGGGCAAGCTTGTCGACACGTACATCCAACACCAGTGCCCGTCCTACAATCCAAGGTACCGGGGTCATGCCGTCCGGCCTCTTGCCGTCATCGCGCACCAGGCCGGCGGACTAGTACGGCTGGCACTCCAGCAGTGACTAGAGCTCGACGAATGATTTCATTCATTCATTATGT
Source organism: Scoparia ambigualis (assembly GCA_963921215.1). Lineage (NCBI taxonomy): Eukaryota > Metazoa > Arthropoda > Insecta > Lepidoptera > Crambidae > Scoparia > Scoparia ambigualis. The sequence goes on along the minus strand of OY992502.1, from coordinate 54,264,367 downwards.
AAATGTTTTATAATTGTAGAATAAGATAACGTTCTGTTATAGATAGATTTCTAATACACAGGCAATATTGTTTGCTTAACTTAGGTATTACGTAATACCTAAAACTCTTATAGTCATTGATTAGTTTATATCAATGATTATAGTATACACTAACCCCAATTACTTAACTTATATATTTTGTATCTAGGCTAAGTTTATACATCAATAAATTGTCTTATCTTATCTTATTTCAATAGCTTTTTATAAATTCATGTTCATGGGAAATTGAGAACTAGTATAAAAAAATATCGAACTAATATAGGTACTCTTCAAAGAATATATCAGATACACATGACCTTAACAAAAATACTTTTACCATTATTTTATAATATTAAAAAAAATAAATGGTAAAAGTATTTTTGTTAAGGTCATGTTTATCTGATAGATCTGGAGCTAAGCTAGAGAGCTTAGCAAGGGAGATCCCGTGTCAGCCTGACAAACCGTTTTTGGGACACCGTGTTTGCGCTACAGTATACACACGCCACTACTGATGTTCCTACCTAAAACTGAAAAATTTCTTCAATCGATATTGGTCGTTCCATCTGAAGCATAAAGTTCAAAATTTATTGAAGTATTTTTTGGTAAGTTGGCTTGATGTCGTCGTAAAAATTTTTTGAATTTATAATAACAACCTTTGTAAAAGTAATTGAATCAGATTATTAATAAAAAACCTATTCAGGCATCGGTAGCCGAGCTGATAAATGCTCGGGTTGAACGCGAGAAATCGTGGTTCAATCTCCTTAGCTTCGTTAGAATACTGACGTGAACCCACTCCCACACAGTCATTTTAGATTACAGAATGGGTTAACAGGACTATTAATAATGTGTAATAAATAACATTGCAAAGAACATAAAAGACGGCATAATACGAGCAATTGTTTTCATAATGTTAAGTGTACTATCGCGTGATAGTTCAAGTTATAATAAGTCTTAAGCATGGAGTCCCACAAGGTCGGCCTCTGCGTGCCCTCGAGGTACTAGAGAAATCAAATTAAACCTACTGAGCCTTGTTTAACTGGCGTACAAGGGGAGCTAATCGGGTTACAGTAGGCGCAAAGATAGTAGACAGAAGACATTTTTGCAGCTATTACATAAAATATGCAAATAACTACAATTTTCCGATTTTGTTAGTTAGCAACTTTCGCGCGACTAACGGACTAAAGTCTGCACATACATCCAACAACATAGAGCGGCGATGGGCTCACCACGGGTTGAGCTGTCACGCTGAACACATGTGCAGTCGCTATTTGTTGAAAATTGGACTATGGCAGAGGACTGCGGTCCTCATTGCCTAGTCTCTGACTTACCCTTCGGGGATAATAGTCGTAATTATATGTATGTAACATTCGCAATTCCGAGTTACTGGATAGGTGACTAAATTAAAAGCTTTTTTGTGCTTTGACAGGCATGTAAATCTGTTGGTCCCGGTAGTGGTCGTAAGATGTCAGTATTTAAAATCCACCAACCCGCTTGGGTCAACGTTGTGGGTTATGGACCAATATTCCTATGCGAGTCTATGTGAGAATTATTAGTCTGTAAAAACTCAAGTACAGAACATAGAGCCATTTAACCAATATAACCATGGGAGGTCGGGCTATAAGACCAAACTAGCTGAATGTGGGTTAAAGTCGTTTATTATAATTAATAAAAAAAAAACAGTTTGAACGTAAATAACATACATACTTACTACAAAGCAAGATTTGAGAAGTGACTTACGTGTACGTTGACCTAAATTACAACACAACCTACTATTTCGTCTGTGCTAAGTCACCAAAGAGTACGTGATTAGAATTTGCCTACAAAAAGTCAACTCTATTATAGTTTAAGGTTTGGTCGTTCGTTAAGATTAGGCTCCAAATTTCAGGCTCCTTTGCTTCTCGGTCTGAAAGTTATGCAAGGTCACTTTTTTTGTTTTATAATGAGGAAAGTTGTTGTTGTTGTTTCTTACCAAGGTGGTCTGAGGCGGTCTGTGATAGGGACGAATGGAAACGTGGAGGGGAGAGGCCTTTGCCCAGCAGTGGGACACAAAGTAGGCTAATAAAAAAAAAGAGAAAAGTCCTTATTTCACCTAACGCTAAGCATGCTTAGGCGGAAAGGTTTTCTTAGAATTATCAGACCGGCTATTTTAACTCTAACTGTTTTACACAACAATGTTAAAAACGTTGTTGTTTTGACGACAAAGTAAAAGAATGTGGTGGTAGCTAGCTAGGCCAAACACCAAAAGAGTACATTAATAATGTATCCTATAGATGTAAAGCCGGTTTAAACGAAATCAACCGGGCCGTTTAAAACAGTTTTTTCGTTTAAAAACGTTTTAAACCAAAATGTGGGTGAATAAATGATATACCAAAAAAATCGTACATTTTACCTGATCAAACTCTTTAAATAACAGCATTGTTGGCAGTGGCCAACAGCTAGATGTTAATTTGGTAATTGGCTACTTGACTGTTTTCGTAAAAGTATTTTAAATATTACAAACGCTTATTTTATACCTCTAACAATATTTATTTTTCTCGAAAAAGCTTTATTTTATAGAAAAAATCATATTTTTCTTCATTTATTTCAAATTTCGCGCGAAAACGTGTGGTCACGTGACATTTTGCCCTGTGACGTCACATTTCAATAAATAAAACAAACTAGTTACGCGGACGTAACTTTGGGTGTATTTCAGAGTAAAGTTTTAAATTAACTAAGTATCTTTTTCACTGGAATCTTGAAAATGACAAGCTACAAGACGTGTGCCGTGCCTATGTGCAGAAGTACAACCATTTTAAATCCTAACAAATTGTTTAAACATGTTCCTAAATGTCCAATACGTCGAAAGAAATGGTTACAAATAGCACGCCGAGACCCGAACTTTACATCCGTTAAATCTGCGATTTTCTTTTGCGAAGACCACTTTGAAGTAAGTACAATAACTAGAAATTAAAATAGATAACATAACAATTCTACTTAAGTCCTAATTCACAAATTAAATCTAACCTAATAATTCTATTTATTTCTTAAGTATCTAGGGAAGTACTTAAGTAAACGTACTTCTTTTTTTATTAATCATAGACTGTCTCTTTTTACAGCTACCTAATGACATGGAAAATTTCATGCAGTACAGTGTAATGGGTTCTGTTGGCAAAATAAAAATGAAGCCGGACTGTTTGCCATTGAAATTCGAATGTCAACCAGACAGAAAAAAACGTACCGCGCCGCCACAGCCACGATCAGCCGTAATCAAAAGGCAACGGGTAGACATCATAAAAGAGTTATTATTAGTTTCTAATGAAACTGAAATGCCAACAGCATCAGGCATGACAAGCAATACCGGTGAGTATAAAACGTTGGTGAAAAAGTAGATTCGTATCCTTAAAATATTAATCTTTGAATATATACCTGTCTAGATAGAATCTGGCCGTAAAAAAAACGTACTAAAATTTTCGGGCCAGTATTGGCTTGACGCGCTCCGACGGCCAGTGTCATTGTGCCATCAAGCAGTGTTTGCTGTTTGTTTCTCAGAACAATATCTAATTATTGTTCTGAGGTTTGTTTACGTCTTGCGTTTCGTTGAACACACACACACTTTTCGCACACTTCAATACAAAAACGAAGCAGATTGGGAGAAGCGCTGGTACCGCGATGCTCTGTCTAGACATGTATATAGGTACCTACCTAGTCAAAGATATTAATGTAATGTGGGGTAGGTACTTTTGTCATATACAAGTAAAAAGATATGCTATAGGTACTAATATATTCTGATTGTTTCAGCATTCCAGTATAATGAGAAGGAGGAAGACCCCTTGACAAATTATCCAGACAAGGCTATACAAGTAAACCCTGAAGCAACTAATAAATTAGTTCAAGTATGTTTAACAGCAAAGATTAAAAGTAAAGCTGTACAAACTAGTAGTCAAGCCAATGATAAGAATACTTCTCCTTTAAAAACCAACATTAGGTCTATTACAACATCACCTTTTAAATCTAGAGTTAAATCAGAAAGAAATACAAAAAGCATAAGAAAATTAGTCTTTAGAAGTGAAATATCATCCTCAAACAGTTCATCACCAGCTAAGCATTCCCAGTTAAATACTGACACTTCACCATCTGTTCAGTCCTTAGTAATAATGACATCAACTAGTAGCGACCAAGAAACTCACTCTGAATTGTCTGAAATAAAAAGTAAAATTGAAACAGAAAAACTGTCCCAAATGTCGCTTGAAAATACTATACAATTGATCAAGAATAATCCAAGATATTATATAGGTATTATGAGTGATTGTTATTTTTTAATTAACATAATACAAAAACATACGAAGCTCAATGAGGAACACATATTATTATGTTTGAGAAAAATAAGATTAAATACACCATTTTCTGAGCTTGGAGATCTGTTTGGCATGTCGCTGTCTTATGCCAGCAAAATTTTCATGAAATCTGTACCTCTTATTGCAAGTGTATTACAACTATTTATAATAAATTCTAATAAAAGAGCAGTAAAACGAAACCTACCTATGGCATATAGACATAAGTACTTTAATATCTATTGTATTATTGACTGTCTTGAAATAGAAATACAAAAACCATCAAAATCGGTAGAGCAGGCTTTAACATGGTCAGAATATAAAAAAGCAAATACAGCCAAATACTTAATCAGTAGCACTCCTGATGGTATCATCAATTATATTTCACCTGGTTATGGTGGCAGAATCACTGATAACTTGTTAGTACAGAACTGTAGTTTTTTAGATTGTTTAGAACCGGGTGTGTCTATACTTGCAGACAGAGGATTTAAACACATAGAAGAACTTCTATTGCAAAAAGGAATTAATTTAGTAAGACCCCCAAGTGTTTCATCTAACTCTAAATTATCTAAGCAAGATGTGATTAAAACAAAACAAATAGCAAGTTTAAGGATTCATATTGAGAGAGTTATAAGACGTGTGCGAGAATTTTCTATGTTAAAACCTCATTCTGTAGTTAATAAGAAACTGTTATAGTACATTATGATATAAGTGCGGTAAGATGAAAATTACAGCCGAGGCGATATTGCTAGACCGAGCCGTAGGCGAGGGCTACAAGAAAGCAGAGGCTGTAATTATCAAAGCGCACGTATGCCATACGACGTTTTATAACATATTTGTGAGGATAAAAAAAAAACCGAAAATGACTGCGTTTTTTGTTGTTTTTTCTAGTGCATGAATCTTTGGTAAACCAACATATATTTTTCTTTGTCCAACAGCATAGAGCGTAGATGGGCTCATCAAAATAATACCACCAACCCCTCTCTTCCCTTAGGTGTCGTAAAAGGCGACTAAGGGACTAAACACTGCACACACATACAACAGCATAGAGCGGCGATGGGTTCATCAAAATAATACTACCTACCCCTTTCTTCCCTTGGTTGTCGTAAAAGGCGACTAACGGACTAAAGACTGCATATACATCCAACAGCATAGATCGGCGATAAGCTCATCAAAATAATACTACAAACTTTTCTCTTCCCTTCGGTGTTGTAAAAGGCGACTAACGGACTAAAGAATGCACATACATCCAACAGCATAGAGCGGCGATGGGCTCATCAAAATAATACTACCAACCCCTCTCTTCCCTTGGGTGTCGTAAAAGCTACTAACGGGCTAAAGGCGCATGTTGTCCATAGATTCAAATGATAACTAATTTTTAAATTTCATTACCGCACTAGTGCGAAACTTATTACATTACGATACTGAAATCGGTGTAATAAGAGCTTCTTACCGAGCAAATGTGTTATAAAAATATTTAGATTACTGTGTTGTTATAGCCTGTGCACTGATTAACCTACAGGATTGTATAATTAAAAATACATAATTTGGTAAGAATAAATTGTTTTATTTGGTACTATTATAGAGTAATGGATAAACATTTTTTTTCCAAAAAGTGACTAACTCTGACAATAAATTATTTGTATAGTCAGCATTATATTCTATGGGAACAATATTGACATTTTTATTATTTTCAAAGTCCCATGATGCCACACAGAATAAACACTTTTTTAATTTAGTTACATGCATCTGCAGTTGCACTTGTGCGTAAAACTTGGCAGTAATTTCATTGTTAGAAATGTATTTTTTTGTAGATTTTTCATTAATTGGGCACTTTATTTCTATTATAGTATCACCATTTAAAATCCCATCAGGTGATGCTGCTATCATAGGATACTCTTGACATATAAACAGGCCACACTGAGAAATATCACCGAGTTGTTTATTTACTACTTCTTCTAATTTTCGTCCCCTTTTCATAGCAACTGTGTCAGGCACTTTTGCACCCATTATTGTTGCAATTAATGAGCCATCTGAGGTTTTACAGCGAGATACATCATAGGCTCTTGATGCTGTTACTCTTGCATACCGAAGTTCGTACCATGCTGAACTTTTATACTGCTCGCAAGTTAACCTTTCCGCATATATGACATTGTTTTCTGTAAAAACTGGACATATTTTGTTTAAAAATTTCTCACAATCATTTTCAGAATTAAATCTGTAGCTCAAACAGTGCAGTGAGAGTAACTGAACTTTGTCATCTTCATGATCAGGCTGATGTTTTAAAATTTGGCAATTCTGCAATTTTCTTCTTTTACTTTCTTTTAAAAAGTCGCGTAGCACACTATCATCTTGTTGGGCACTTAAGGAACTGCTAACCATTTCTTTAATTTTAATGTACTTCAGAGTGCTGCCCACTTTAGATAGTTTAGATTTCTTCCAGTAACATTCAATAGCAGTGCAAGATGGCTCCTCACTTCTTCTATGAGTCCACATTAAAAAAGCCACTGCATGTTTGCAGCACCCTTGGGAGGCAGGACAGTCATGACACTGGACACTTTGGACTACTCCTTCCTTTTCATTGATGACCATGGACACTGAGTATGGCTGCTGACGAACCTTATGTTCAGGACAAATTTTACATTTGATCATACACAGACATGCCTCCCTCTTTAGTTGGACATACCCTATAGCATCATCGCCATACGACTGTCGTGAAGATCTGAAATTAAAAACATAACCTTTACTATAAGTAATTTTATAACACTTTATAAATATGAACATTTGAGGGCGTTTTATTAACTATAAGTTATTAAAAAGTGTTCAGTTTATACATAATATAAGTTTTTACAAATAAATAATTGTATGTAATGTTGTATTACTTAGTTTTCTCGTACTTACATGGAAGTTTTTGCATTTCGAAACTCGGCAGAGCAAAAGTCAGGATTACACGCAAAGAAATTTGCGACCATAAAAGAATCGACTTTCGGCAGATTTGCACTACCAGCTTTGATATATCCTGACTCCATCTTCTCAAACTTCGTACAAAATGTTTAATTTTGAAACAAACAATCTTTTTGCGAGCTGAAACAGCTAACTTCTTGAATAGTAGTACCTAGGGCAGTATTGGCAGTGACAGATAGTTTTTGATATTTTGTGAAATGTGACGTCACACGAAGCTCAATAATGGCCGCCCGTATTTCGGGTCTTGTAATCCACAGATAAAAAATCACAAATTTATTTTGTAAAAATAAAATATTTACAAAATTATCTTAATAAAAAAAACTATTGGATAATTATCGTTACATTATAAACTACCATATCTGACCTAATTTATATTTAATTGTTACAACTGTCAAATAGCCAATTATGTATTTAGATTCGATTAGCAAAAATCGATACAAAGAGATTAAACGAAATACAACATTATTTCAGTATGTTTTAACTATCCATTAAAAAACTAAAAGCATTTATGAATGGAAATAGTTAAATATCTTAATAATTATCCACTTTTTCCTACTTCGTTATTGGGTAGAAAACATCCTAATAAAATCTATTAATTAATCGTTGATTCGATCAATATCGATTGTGGGACGCAGCCATTTTATTAAATGTCTATTTGTCTATGTCTTACGTCAAATTCATGTCACTGTCAGTCATGTTTTTTTTTTAAATATTTGTTCCGTGTAGGAACAGGCTAAGATCAGAGACCATACTGCCTAGTCATTAGTATTTTTATTTCTTTTTTCCCCCTTGATGATAATAAGTGGTGTTTAAGATGATGAATGATAAATGATGTTCCCGAAACCCCTTGAGCCCTCAGTAAAGATGTGGGACTTTACTGAGGTCTCACACGGACTTCTTGAGAGAATTTGAAAAGTGATGTTGCACTGTTTTGTTACATTTGCCAACACTCATGCACGTTTACAAACACTTAACGGTTAATAATCCACTATTATTTCACATTAATGTTCGAAAAATCACGAATTTTAGAAAATAAAACAAAACTGCAGACATGACGCTTCACTTTCCCGCCATGAAGTCTGTCAGTCATGTATTTGATTGATGTCATTCGTATTTCGTAAATGAGTGCTCTTTTCTCTTTTCCTGAATTTTGTTTTACAACTAATTGTGCTCGGGTCGAATGCCTGACTCCGACTTTGTTTCCTGGCTGACCGTCTGCTTGAACAGAGGATACTGTACTGTACCCTGCAACTCGTATTGACCTTTGCGCTAACTACCTGACAACTTGGACCTTACCTTTCATACACGATTTTGACCCATTTGGCCTAAGCTGACTGATGTGTAAATTGGGCATATGTAACCTTTTCATATGTTCTAATTTGTGACTAATTTCTAGCCCTTAACATGCAGGCCCCAGTTTGTATGAGAACCGGGGTTGTCCTTTACGGTTTAGAATGGTTTCAAACTATCTTTTTTTAATAAAAGCTCGGTATTCATTACGTTTTTGAATTTCCTATACCAAGGAGCACCAAACTGTGTTTTTTCAGGTTTGTTAGATTGTTACTACCTACCTACCTATAAGTATTACAATTCATAAATCAATACGAAATATTTATTCACATGAGACAAAATAGTCAAGACACACCACTTCCAGCCAAAAAAACAGAGAAACACTGATACAGCTTGGCTGTACAGCTGCGAGCTGTTAACTTCGTTGCCTTAAAAAGCTTGTTATATTAAAAATTAAACTGTTTAAAACAGTATTTTTGCGGTTTTAACCCGTTCTAAAGCATTGATTATAGTTTTAAATGGTTTTTTAACAACTATGTGTATCTCCAACAAGGAATCGAACATGGAATCTCTGGATCAGAGACAGCGGTGGCTGACTTGACTGACTACAGAGACTTTAGATTAGAGATCAGATGCGGTCACTGTTATAAAAAGTTCTGTGTCCTGTGTATATTTACTTCATGGTATCTCTGAAGAAGTACACACTTGGTACCTAAAGGACAGACGCCTAAACCAAACTTACCATTGGTTAATCAAAAGATTTATCAATATCATTAGCCTGTAAACGTACCACAGCTAGGCTATGACTTACCACATATTCCGATTAGCACATTGGGTCCAAAGCAAACCAATCACGCTCGCCCTCATTGTTAAACGTTATTCAACAATCGAGGAGTAATAACGAAACTAGTTAACGAGGAGTTCGATGGCGCAGCGCGTTCGGCTTGCGATCTTGCCCGCTAGCAACATTCGCAATGCGCCGGGTCGCTGGATGGGTGACCAAATTAAAGACATCTCGAAGGCACGTTAAGCCGTTGGTAAGTAAGATGGCAGTCGTTAAAACCCACCAACCCGCATTGAGCCAGTATGGCGGGTTATGGCCCAATACCCCCACGTGCACATGGGAGGCCAGTGCCCAGCAGTGGGACGTATATAGGCTGATGGTGATGATTCAACAAAAAGTGTAACCTTGATGGTCAAGTGTAAAAGCGATCCATAAAAATCGAAAGACCCGATGTTCAACTACCTGTTAGGATGGTGTATTTTTGAGGTTTCAAAGCATAACCCGTATTTGTGACGGCCGAAATTAATAAAAAATTATATCTGTTGTTATGTTGTAGAGCTGTGTGGTGGAGCGCTCATTCATAGAAAATTACCATCCCATCATTTCCCTTCGGTGTCGTAAAAAGCGACTAACGGACTATAGACTGCACATACATCCAACAGCATAGAGCGGCGATGGGCTCACTCCATGCGCAGTTGTTGTTTAGTGAACGTGGACTGCTTTTGCGACTCCCATTGTCTAGTCTGTGACTACTCTTGGTGGATAATGGTCGAATCCGGGCGGTATGGTCCCAGTCCGGTTTGCCCCCGGCCGGTATGCACCCACATTGAAAGAGTAGTTATTCCAGTTTGCACCCATCAAAAATCAAAATCAAAATTATTTATTCAACATAAAACTTTACAGGCACTTATTGACGACAAAAACAAAAATAACAGTTAACTAACGTGTAGTTAAAGCTTACTAACTTATCCACCTACCTAATTAATCTACCACCAGTTCGGATTTTGGGAGAGCCTTCGACTGAGAAGAAGCTGCCAAGAAACTCAGGCGGCTTTTTTTTCTCCGCCTGCGTTGCCCCCGTAGGTTGTTTTTGTCATGATGTCATGAGTAATACCAGGGGGGGTGTCACTCCGCAGTTTAGGCAAATGAGTAAAGAAACGAATTAGAGACAAAGCTTCATACAACCGCGCCTTCGCGAGTCAACTACTTCAAGCATACGGCGCATGTGTGCGTGTCCACTAGCCGCTGCGTCGCGTATGCGCCGCCACTGGATAAAACCGGTTTACCACAGTATTTACGCTCGCTCGGCCAGTGGACAAACGGAGAGACTCGCGACGGCGCATTGTACGAAGCTTTGTCTCTGTTCCGTTTCTTTACTCATGTGGTTTAGGTACGTTCGGACGGCGCGCCTCCCAGGCAGGCCGCCTAGGCGTATGGCAGTAAAGATTGCCGCTCGCGAGACGCACCGAACACGTCGCGCCGAGTCGCTTAACTCGTAATCCCTGCGCACGCGCGTAAACCCCACGCGTTTTGACGTCATGACGTCAAATCGATATCGTCATAACAGAATATGAACGCTCGGGTCACACGATAAGTTTCAATTTCGCGTGAAAGTCGTTAGAGAGTGAACCTTCTGTACTTAGTACTATTAGTTATTCTGTGGTAATACGTCATGTATGTATGTTATGCAGCCTACTATTTAAAGTTAGATACATAATTTGTATGGAGCTCAAGTGAAATTTCTAACTTCAGTAAACAAACAAAAGATACTCGTAGATTGATTACTAACTTCAGCCGTAAACTAATCCCAAACTAATACCCATCAATTATGTCGAATACTTGATTTTAATGATGGAGGCTTGAGGCAGGATATACGGTAATACTATGTTCGTTGTATAACATACGGAAAAAAGCGGCATTAAACAAATATACGGAAATAAAAGTTGTGTAATTATCATAAGAATTGTAACACAACACGAATTGCTCCTTTGTAGATGTGCCTTTGATGTCAGCGGAATTTATGCTTATAAAAGGTATAAAGAGCTACCTTTCTTTTTCGTTTCAGTGTTTGACCTTTTGCTTTTGTGCCGTGTTCGGCGTACCTTTTAAGGTTTGTGTTTCGCGTTGTGTAGTGTCTGAAACTCTTTTGATGTTATGTTACATTTTTATTCGGTTGCGTCGGCAAAAAATAACAATACGAAATATGATCCATCAGAGTTATGAGTGCGAGCTTGTTCACTTTACAATACTTTTTTATATTTTGAAAAAAAATTGCTGTTGGCTGCAGATGACCTTTGCAGAATAAAAAGACTTAGGAGCGGCTTGAAACTAACAGATTCCTCAAGCCGTGTGCCCAAACTTTCCCGGGTTTCCGGTGGCGGACGTAACTCGCAAGCGAGTCCCCTCCCCCCTCGTTTCGAGGGGGTTCGAGTCGGTTGACTAGAGTGGAAAACCTGAGGGCGAACACAATCATTCGAGCACGATAACGAAAACTGGAATTGTCTGGTAAAAGCATGCAACTCATCTTTTGTAGCCAGGCTGCTTTATAAATTTTTTTTAATTTTTTTTTAAGAGCTTTGTGATGGCGCATGGCAGCTCAACGTGTTTATGCGTGAAAGTGAGTTTTTTTCTTATAAAGAGACAAACTCACTTTCGCTTTTTAATATTAGTTAAAATAGACATCTTATGCATAAAGTAAACTTCTACTTTCAATGGCATAAACGTAACTGAAAGAAAATACAATGGTTGCGAGTTCATAACAGTAAGGCTTCCTTTCAATTCAACAACACAGCTTGGGTTGGCTGAAAGAGATCTTTTCTTCCTATAGATAAACTACCTTTGTATGTCTTGTGTAACGCGTTTTTTAATGTTATTTCTTTGTGCAATAAAATATTTATGAAATACAAAGAAAGGTGGGAAGGACCGCACCGTAGTTTTGTATATCGATAGTCCAAACACGAATCGATAGACCTACTTATCGACAGATAGGTAAGGCATATTCAATACTAACTGCAATATATCGACAGTATTACTAATTATTATTAATTTATATACCAATAGTTCAATAGTATGGTAAAATACAATTAAAATTATTCGTCATAATTAAATTCTAATGTGTAATCCTACTAATATTATAAACGCGAAAGTTTGTAAGTATGGATGGATGTTTGTTACTCTTTCACGTAAAAACTACTGAATGGTATTGGATGAAATTTGGAATACAGATAGTTTATATTCCGATATTCCTACGGGAATAGGAACCACGCGGGTGAAACCGCGAGCGGCCGCTAGTATTTTATAAATGTCGGTACAATTTTAGATTAAGTATTCAATGTGCAATTGCGTGCGGTCTTCACTTATAATTGTATTGCACCTAGTTTTTTCTTTTTAAATGATTGTATGCATAGCTGATGTAAAATACGTTGGTGTTCTGAATAAATAAATAAAAAGCAATCGAAACTATCCACAGTATAGCCATTATTCATAATATTGTTATTAGTCGATAGTACTATATCCTGAATATTTTTAGGTAGTACTGTCTATATCCTGAATACTTTTAACCACCTATGTGGTCTAGTGGCTAAACCACCCGTATTAGACCCAGAGCTCCCGGGTTTGATTCCCAAGAGGGGGAACATATTTGTGTACTTGGTTGTGGTAGAGGTAGGACTTGGTAAGTTCGCCTGGTTAAACTACCACCATCTTTTTTGAAGTCTAACGCCATAACAACAATGTTAAAATTTGGTTGTGTTCCGACAGTTTAGAGAAAAGATAGCCAGTTCCTCAGTAGATGATTATTCCGAGTGAACCGCATTTCCACCTGCCTTATCGTCATTTAGCATTAGATGAGGTTTAGAACAAACGTTCACCCATTTTTGATAAAAAGAAAATAGTTTTCGAGGTTAACTATCGATAGTCAAATATAATCAATGGTTCTGCAACACTATTGCACTGTGTTTATCTCGGGGCATTTTATTAGCCGCATACAAATGGAAATTCAGGTAGACTGCCTAAGAAATAGTCCGACCGACCCGAAAGCGGGACCAAATCTTACGTACCCTCTCCGCATACAAATCCTGGGAAAATTGATAATCATGAATCTCTTTGCTACCAACGGTTTGTCATAAATGTTTTGTTGTTGAAGGATTTCTTTTATTCTTGTTCCGAAAACTTATGCGGCACGATATCTTATTGTTCAGGCTAGCTATACGAAAAGAAGGTACAACACTTTTTTTGTTTAGAATTTTTCTGTAATTTTTTACATTATATTCTTTATACATGCTCGTCGGTTTACTTGACGTGACCTTTAACGAGAAGGTCACCAATCTGACCCAAGAACGTTCGTCGAGGTCTTCTCCTTCCAACTATCTCATTCACTCTCGCCTCGTGCACCTTCTTTATAATTATTTTTTCATTCATCCACTCTACATGACCAAACCAACTTAGCATGCCTTTCTTTCTTTTTGTCACTGTCTACACCTTCATTCATTCCACACTTCTCTCTTATCACACTATTCCTTATCCGATGTTTCAAAGTCATGTAATTTTTTACTTAATAATTATATGTTTTTTTTGTATGTTACTGACCCTGAAGCTTCAGCTCTTATGATTTAATACCCTGGTATTTCACTGGCAATTCAAACCTAGACACAGAAAGGACATTTATTTATTTTATTTATTTATTAAAGGTACACTGACAGGTTACTGTCATTACAAGATCATACAAAAATATTCCACAAGATAAAACTAGACAATAACCCAAAATTAGCGTACACAGCATGCCAATTATTTCTACATTTTTTTTTGTTATTAACTTAACTTAAAATATATCTACTAATTTAATTTATTACTGTTATCCTAAATTACAAAATTTATACAAGTAGTGGGGTTGAGGGCGTTTCATCACATAATATTATGTCCGAGATCACCCTCTTGAACCTCGAAAAGCTGCTGTTTTTTAGAACATTGTTGAATTTAGCCTAAGAACCAACACAAACATGACATACATGATAATGCTTAGCTTATTTTTTACGACAGATAACAGTATTTAGATATTCGCGGACACTTTTAGTTAAGTAACCAATAATAAAAAGAACTTTTTGGACATTAATATTGAGTATCATTTTTATATTATGGGTTGGGTATTTAGAGTTCAGTGTATTCAGCCAGTGAATTAAATTTGTGTGACCAAAATATTTATATTATGTACAAACAAACCTAATAATATTATGCATGCATGGCTGACTCAATATACTTAGTACCAAATACTCCCAGCATCATTAGAATACGATACATCGCATTTTATTCCAAACTGTAAACGTTAGTCGACTTAAGTCGATCAATGAACTCTAATAATACGACTGAAGGACTAATATCCACAGTCAAGAAAAAAAAAGTTGACGTTCTAGACTTCTTGGCGGGAATGTGAAACGTCATGTCTGCAGTTTTGTTTTATTTTCTTTAATTTGTGTTTTGTCGAATATTAATATGAAATAATGATGGATTATTTATTTGTTAGTGAACGTGCATGAGTGTTGGCAAATAAAACAAAAGAGTGCAACATCACTTCTCAAATTCTGTAATTAAACATAACCTCAAGTTTTCCTGATATTTATCTTCTCGGGAGTGTCCGTCAAAAATATTTGTTTTTACTGTTATTTACTTGCAATTTCGAACCTAGAAAAGAATTTTCATAATTGTTGGTTCTTAGGCTAACAATGTATGGGCGCAGAACATTGTCCTTTAAAACAATGTTGAAGAAATATATATTTGGGTACTGATACTATTATATAGGGTACCAATACAATACTGCTTGCTTAAATATAGAAATTAGGGTTATATTTTAGTTTTACTAAGTATTTAGTTTTTTTCTTCCAATACTTCGTATAATGTACATGCACCGTATATCTCTAAAGTTAAAATGAAACCTTGTGTATACTCCAATAAAGGTTAAAATCTTAACTTACTCAATGTTTACTTAATACGCCACAAGGCGAAGCCGCATAATCAATGCACGAAGTGGTTTCGCAAGTTGCTTCCTCGGAAATTCATAGGAATTTAAAAGCTGAAAATGCGCTTTCAACTTTCATAGTATTCTGAATATAAAATTAACGTTTAACCTCGTAATTATGCCACTAGTTGGCAGGGGCACTGAAAAATGTTGGAGTTTGTAATCTTTGCGGTGCAGCGAAAGGATGACTTAATTATTTTTCTACTTAATTGAATAGAACTTCCAATCAACACTAATTAGTGTTTATGAGACAGACTAGAGGGAGGCTCTTGTTATCAGAATCCTAGACTGAATTTGGGTCGCTGCACTAACTTAGTGTTTAAATGTCTTTAAGATGGGCTTCTTACTACAAACTACAACGCCTCAGTGGTAGATTTGCAGAAAGCTTAGCCTAATATCCTTAGGTCCTAGATTTGACTCCGGGGCAAAGAGTGGCTAAAGTAATTTTTTTTTAATAAAAGAAGGGGGCAAACGATCAGGCGGGTCACCTGATTGAGAGTAATCACCTCCGCCCATGGATACCTGCAAAACCAGAGGAATCGTTTTTTTTTTTGAGTGTGAGTGCTATCGGTCGCAGATGACCTTAACAGCGTTACCGGGCTTGTTTGGGGGCGGCGAGAAACTTAAAGCGTTCCTCAAGCCGTGAGTGGTCGAAATTCCCCAGAGGGATTCGGTGGGGGATGGCATCTCGCACCGGAACGCGTTACCGGCCTTTAAGGAAGGAATAGGAATTGGGGGGGGGGGGGGGGGGAGGGACCTCACTGGTAAATATTCGTAAAAGGGTGGTATTACCCCGGGCGATGTACCTCTCTTTGTCTTTTTCGTATGTTTGTTCGAATGTAAAGTGCGGAAGAGATCTTTTCTTATTTAGAAGAAAATCAAACCTTTGATACTAACCATCGACTACCATATTTATGTGATCTCAGTGGAAACGGTGATTGTCTCGGAAACGCTAAAGTACGTTTGAATGTCCTATCAAAATTCCACTTCCACCATTGGCACTGTCCCAAACAGTTTTCGCTGAACGTTTCCTATCGGTTCCATTCATTATTTTCTTCTCATATCCGATAGCAAATGACTTGACCTTTTATTTGTGTTCGTTCACATCTGGAGTGAGATATTTTCCGCCCAAAGCGTCTTTTATTAAGTGATTTATGGCAACCTATTTTTCGGGTGGATCCCATTTTGCGGTGTCAAGGAACCTTGCACTGTTGGGATCATGATTTGGGTAAATTTTGTTAAAGATTATTTTTTTTCGCAATATTTGATTGTTATCTTTGACTAGCGTCCGCTCGCGGTTTCACCCGCGTGGTTCCCGTTCCAGTAAGAGTATCTAAATAAAAAGTATCCTATGTGTTAATCCAGTTTATAAACTATCTGTATGCCGAATTTCATCCAAATCCATTCAGTAGTTTTAACGTGAAAGAGTAACAAACATCCATCCATACTTACAAACTTTCGCGTTTATAATATTAGTAGGATTTATTTTATTATAATACTGATTGCATTAATCGCCTCTGTTGTCTAATTGTTAGTTCCATTCCATGTCAGTGTTCCATTTCAAGTGGTTGAATATAATATTAGATTAAAGGAAATGCATTTTTATACTCTTCTTTTTTAATTTTTAAAACAACATTTTTTTCCATAAAGTTGTTTAAAACTTACAGGGAAAGGTAGTGGCTACGCGACTTTGCTGATACCAAAAATAGCTAAATTGTATTCAGTCTACCGTAACAAAATGCAAACTACACATTTCTCAAATAAACACAGAAAACTAAAACAGGTTTCATTTGCATTCGTATTGTAGGTAGTCGAGCACGAAGCTTGCTTTTCTATTGTGCATTGGTACATAAAGTCTGTTTATCTCACATCAGTAGCAGAAAAAATATGTGTAAGCAAAATGTCATAATTTACTGATACATATCTACAATATGTAAAACTATATCTACTTGAAAAGTTATACAAATATACATTCACGACTATTACCCCAAAGGGTTAGTCAGAGACTAGGCAATGGGGACCGCAAAAGGAGTCCACTGCCATAGTCCACGTTTCATCAAGTTACGACTGTACATGTGCTCAGTGTGACAGGTGGTGACCCCATCGCCGCTCTATGCTGTTGAATGTATGTGCAGTCTTTAGTCCGTTAGTCTCCTTTTCCGATACCCAAGGGAAGAGAGGAAGTGGTAGTATTCTTTTAATGTGCCGCCACGCGACACGGCACATCAATTATACAAATGCTTCAAAAGGCATTTCAACATCTTTTTTATTATTGTGTGATAGGCTTGCATTTGGCCACTATCCCACCTGATGGAAAGTGATGATGTGGCCTACGGTGGAACATGCTTGCCTAGAAGTAACATTTTCACTTGTGAAATTATTACGGAGAGTGTTCTAAAGAACTTTTTGATTTAATCCCGCCCTCTCCTTTCCTGTCCCGAACTACACGTGCTGATCTTAGAAACCACCATCACACTGTGCAGAATATCAGCACTCGTACCGAAAAATTTGGCAAGTCGTTCCTCTGTAAGACCATTCGGTTTTAGAATTTTGTGCCGGCGCATGTGTTTCCCAGCTCCTATGATCCCGGGTCTTTTAAACGAGGCGTGAAACGGCATTTATGCAGGCCGTCATGAATGGGTGCGCTTGTTACTATGCTTGTTCCACGGGGAGGAGCGTTCTCATTATTTTGGACTGCATCAGCTGCTTACCATCAGGCAGGATGTAGTCACTATGACGTGTCATACATTAAATAAAAAACAAAAGAGACGTTTTTGTTGACGTTATTTTTAACTTGCACATATTGACTCAGTCAGTGGATATCTTCAGCCCCTATCGGGCTGGTTCGGGCCTCGAGGCTTAGCCTCATGCCCGGGCATCTTCTAAAGCTCGTTTGGTGAGCTTGACCACTTAAGGTGGTTGGCAGGGGCGTTTTTTTTTAAATTTTAATTTTTTTTTTTTTTTGTATTTTTTTTGTTTTTTTGTATTTTTTGTATTTTTTTTTGGGTCGCTCTCCTGCCAACCGGGAACATGTCGCCCCTGTCGGTCCTGCTATCCGCCCTTTCACTTCCCTAACGGTCTTTATAACATCCGGACATTATGTTACCTTGGCCCAATTTACTACGGAGTCTAATATACATTCTAACTTGAAATAAAAATTGTTAAAATACATTTTAAGATACTAACTTATTTTAAACGTTAATATTATGACGCGTTATCAACAGAGTGCGTACCGCCCGGCAATGATGGTATCGTTTACTACGATTAGTAGAATAGAAGAAAAAAAAATAGAAGTAGAAGCCGTGTAACTCTTGTACACAACACCGGAGTAGTACCTAAACACAGTATCTTTATTGTTGAAATTTTGCATTCACAATGCTATATAGATATATGATAAAATGTTTACTAGAAACGCTGGCTTGCAGCGTAAATCAAACTACTAGGAAAAATTCAACGAGTCTTCTGGGGTCTCGGTAGTTCAGCGGTTAGAGCAGTGGACCGGCAATCCAAAGGTCGTGGGTTCAAATCCCACTCGAGCTTCCTGAGACTAGTTGATTTTTTTCTAGTAAACATTTTATCCTAAACATAGTATGACTTGAGATTCATTTACTTTGGTGAAATGCATAACCAAGATTTTTACATTGGTGTTAATTTACTCCGGTAGTAGTTAATCTTGTCATGGTGGTGGTGTACGCTTAGTCAAACTTCTAACTCTAGTAGACGAAATAATAAAAATAATAGATAGATTATAGACACCGGCTTCTAGAATACCCCCTCGTCTGTGGCAAGGACTCCATAGAGCTCGATAACAAAAGAAATTCTGTTATGTCTGGTATTTCAACAGGTGACCTAATACGTAATGGGACTTGCTTATCTAGAACAGTTTAGGAATCATTAAACGAATGCTTGAAGAGGTATTTTAACATTCACCATAACTGCTAATGGCGTCTTCGAGAGCGATAATCAATTAGTCGAAACAGTCACTCAAGTCGCTCCAAGTTTACGAGGATTTTACCACCGGCCACTCCCCGCCCTCTCAGCTTTTACTGCCAACCTCAAGTGGTACCTACATGCGTTTGCTCTAGTTGAGTTGAAAGAGGCTGTTATGTCATTTGGGCACTACTCGCATATGGCTAACTGAAACAACGATATAGCATTGCATAGAACACCAATGTATTTTTGCAGAAGGTTTTTCAACGCTGCCTCGTTTTAGCATACACTCCGTAAATGAGGATATGAGAAGTAAAATTCTAATAAATAAATTCTAATCCTCTTTGGTCAAGTGGTTAGATCGGTCTCAGACCCAGAGATCCCTGTTTCAATTCCCCGTTTCCATGCTTCCATGCTTATTGGTTGGTCTTATTATAAGTCCGCCTAGCTAACTAGCACCATCTTAGCTTAATTTACTATAAAATCAATGTTACTATCATTGTTGTGTTACGACAGTAAGAGATAAGATATAGCCAGTTTCTCAGTAGTTAAGAAATCCGGATGAAGTGCCCTTCCACCATGGGCCTATAAATCTGTGTAGGAGATCAAAATAAATATAAAATGTATAGTTGTATTTATAAAATTAACAGTATGGGCCTTGTCGTTACTAAATATAGCTTTTTAAAACATAAAGGTATTCCTTTTGACTGTATTTGTACAAAAGCCAATTATATTGCTACGACTCGCAACAAAGGAAAGCCTGTAACTGTTTCAGAGTTTTGTTTCAATGGTTTTCTTTAAAATCGCTTTTCGTTTAGAAACCTTGCTTTAATTAAACACTGTTTATAAATCACTTTACCGTGTCGCGTAGCGGTGAAAGAATACTACCACCCTCTCTCTTCCCTTGGGTGTCATAAAAGGCGACTAACGGAGGCCGGAGGCCCATCCCCCCGCCCCTCTTACAATTCCTATTCTTTCCTTAACCCTATTCCTTCCATAAAGGCCGGCAACGCGCCTGCGATTTCTCTGGTTTTGCGAGTGTCAATAGTCAATAGTCAATAGTCAATAGTCAAAATATATTTATTCAATAAACTCAATTAATAAGTACTTTGAAACGTCCAAATATTTTTTAACCTACCACCCATTCAGGACATCATTTTTTAACTGTGGCAAAGAACGGGCGCAAGAAACCACAGCGCACAGAAGCAACGACATTTACAAAATATATATATATTATATGTCGTTACCAGATCACAAAATACAAAATATGAATTTGAATGTAAATAGTTTAATTAAATATGGTGCTCTATATAAATTAATTATAGGCAATTAGAAATAGCTGTTGGAGTAGGTACTTGGAGCATGTCAGACCCAAGCTGTTTTGTCTTCTGTATAATCCGACACTTTATAATAAGCTTTTTTATAAAGCTTTTCTTTGATTTTGATTTTAAATTTATCAAGATCTAAATTCTGAATATCATTTGGTACTTTGTTGTATAATCGTACACACAGACCCTTAAAAGAATTATTTATTTTATGGAGCCTAGTATAAGGCACTGCTAATTTGTTCTTACTTCTAGTATTTAATTTGTGAATATCACTGTTTTTTGAAAACATTTCAATATTTTTATGAACATACACAAGATTTTCATAAATATATTGTGATGCAACTGTCATTATACTTATATCCTTAAATCTCTCTCTGAGAGAGTCACCAGCCTGTAGGTTATATATTGCTCGAATAGCCCTCTTCTGCAGCACAAAGATAGTTTGAATGTCGGCAGCATTTCCCCACAGTAAAATGGCGTACGACATTACACTATGAAAGTAACTGAAATAAACTAATCTCGCTGTATCAACGTCAGTTAACTGACGGATCTTCATTACTGCATAAGCCGCAGAGCTAAGTCTATTCAACAATTTAGCTATATGTGGGCCCCACTGAAGCTTGGCATCCAACGTGATGCCTAGAAACACAGTGGTGTCCACAGGATTCACATTCTTATCTTTAATTTGTACACTAGTTATTACCTGCTTAACATTAGGCAATACAAATCTTACACATTTGGTTTTTCCCTCGTTTAATAGCAAGTTATTAACACTAAACCAGTGAACAATCTTTGAGACCGCATTATTCACATCGTCATAATTTGGGTGTCGTCGTTTCACTTTGAATAAAAGTGAAGTATCATCAGCAAACAATACTATCTCATGACTGTCTTTTACAAAATAAGGTAAGTCATTAATATAAACCAAAAACAAGAATGGACCAAGTATTGAACCCTGCGGAACTCCTATTTTAACCACTGATCCCGGAGATCTTTTACCGTTAATGTCGACCTTTTGAATCCTGTTACTCAAGTATGAGATTAGAAGGCTCAAAGAAGCATCCCTAATTCCATAGTGGTTAAGCTTCCTGACCAAAGTTTCATGTAAAACACAATCAAAAGCCTTGGATAAATCACAAAATACCCCTAGGGCATCCTGTGATTCCTCCCAGGTATCAAATATTTGGATTAAAAGCTCAACACCGGCGTCAGTTGTAGAGCGACCCCTAGTAAAACCATATTGTTTACAATGTAAAAGTTTATTTTTATAAAAATGAATTTGCATTTGATCTAGTATTAACTTTTCAAAAATTTTACTAAATGTGGGTAGCACAGAAATAGGTCTAAAGTTAGAGGGGTCAGAAGTGCTACCCGATTTAAATAATGGAATTATTTTACTATATTTCATGAGGTCAGGAAAAACACCACAGTCAATGCATTCATTAAATATGCGAGCTAAAACTGGAGCTATTGTCATAATTACATATTTAGCGACGTCCACGGAATTACCCCACAGATCAGCAGTTTTCTTTTTATTGAGAGTGTTAAATGTTTTTATTATATCTATAACACAAATTTTTTGAAAACTGAAATTATTTTAACAATCTTTAACATTCTCCTTCAAAACAGATTCAGCTACAGTGGGGGAGGAAATCAAGGCGTTTGTAGTTGAAACTGGAATGTCAGTAAAAAACCTCTCAAATGCTGCAGCAACATCAGCATCAGAAGTCAAGGTTTTATTATCACAATTTAAATTATACTCATTATTACGACTTTTGACCTTTCCTGTTTCACTATTTATAATATTCCATGTCATTTTTATTTTGTCATTACTATTTCTTAATCTTAGAACTCAGATAGTTTGCCTTGGCTAATCGACATACTCTTTTGAATAACTTTGAATAACTTTTAACATATAATTTGAAGTCATCGCTGGTGTTATAGTTGCGTTCACCATAAAGTTCATAAAGGCGTTTCCTACTTCTGTGAATACCAATTGTAGCCCATTCATTAAAAGTTACAGTACCACTAACTGAGATCTTTTTTGGAATAAAAGTTTTATTAAATTCTGAACAATAAATGTTAAAAAAATTATTATAAAAGACATTAGGGTTGTCATTGTATTCTAAATAATTTAATTTTGTATCTAGATTGCTTTTAAAGCGTTCCAGCCGACCTGCAGTTTTTGGTACAACAGTGATATTCTTTTTCGTCACTTGTTTACGCTGGTGTGGAAAGCTGACCATTTGGCCACAATGATCAGAGTCCAGGTTATTAATAATTTGCTTAGCCAGTGGTTTTACATTTGTATATATGTTATCAATACAGGTGGCCGAAGTGGCAGTTATTCTTGTCGGCTCCAAAAATAAATGATTCAAGTTGTATGATAGAAATAGGTTTTTAATTTTAGTTGACATCGTGGAATTTTCTAACAAATTAATATTAAAATCCCCGCAAACAATTATTGTTTTACCTACATTACGGACTTTATGTAATGCCTCATCCATAACTTTTTCGAAAAAATCATATGATGCTGAAGGAGGTCTGTACACACTTAATACAACAAACTGCTCCAACTCCACACAAGCTATTTCTATTGTTCGCTCAACCGAGAGGCTCACTATGTCTTTGCGTTCCTTTAATTTAAACTTTTTACTAACAATAATTAAGGAGCCACCATGTATTGCATTTCCTCGACTGAACGAACTTCCTACCAAATGATTCTTAAAATTGAACATGAACTGATGGTCTTTAAGCCAGTGTTCTGTTATGCAAAGAATATCAATTTTATTACAGTTCACGAACAATTCAATCTCCAAATCTTTGCCCATCATTCCTTGGATGTTCTGGTGGACAATGTTTAAAGATTGTACATTTTTTAAATTTAATGATTGACATGGGCTTTTGCTGAAGCTATTTTTACATTCATTTAATTTCATTTTATTAACAAACATTTCGCAAGAGTTTTCCTCTTTTGTCATATAATTTAATTTAAATAATTAATTGGAATGTCAGTAGAAACACTACTGACGTCTATGTCAAATATACATTGCTCAATAGAAGCAACTTGTTTAGCCAAGTTTTTGGCTGACGTTTGAATACAATAGGATAGCGATAAAGCTATTTGTCGCTTAAAATAATTTGGCAGATAATAACTATCTCTTGTCAAATAAAAATTACTAACATAATTGTTAGTGTCAATTAAATGCATTATGTCATTTTTGCAAAATAAATGTAATGTCAGGTTAAGCTTATGTCTAATAGAATTTTCCTCCTGTGGCAAACTACTACAATAAGGTAATGTAAACAATATAATTTTCTTTACAATTAACTTATTCAAACATTCTAAACATTTTAGAAGGCTTGTTTTGTTCAGATTACCTCTATTACCAACAAATAATAATAAGGTGCTATTGGGTTTATATTTATGTTCTAAAACTTCTCTTCTTCATATTTATGTCCATGGGCGGCGGTGATTACTTTCCATGAGGTGAAGGCGCGGGTGATCAGCGTGACTCTGAAACCAGCCATAAACTGCAAAGACCTCAACAGCGACTGATTTCAAAACTTTACAATACTTACAAGATGAGATCTACGAAAAGACCACATCGCAATTCCCTTTTCCTTGTCTGACTGTTTTCCCCGTTTGTATAAGTAGGTAGCCCGTTTGTATATTTTTTAAATTGTTGATTATTTATAAACTAAAAGCACACGTTTTGACATTTGATTATGATAACAGTTCCTTCGGGAATCCCGACGTCGTTGGTCCCGGTTATTGTAAGATCGGCAAAAAATACCAAACCCGCATTGTGGGTGGGTTAGGGCCCAATGTCCCACTTTGTTAATGATATTGTTCATATAGTAAAACCATTTATGGAATGATGATTTATCATACAAACACCCTTAGTGTCATCGCCTACTAATTAATTCACCAGTTAAGCCATTCCGTTGGAATTTAGATCATATTGTTAACGTGTTAAGGTTCTTATATCTGCTGCTCCGTCCCGTTTGTATTACACGCCATTGGGTTTGAAATTCACATTAGGATACAAAT
The DNA here is from genome assembly GCA_963921215.1 of Scoparia ambigualis. Lineage (NCBI taxonomy): Eukaryota > Metazoa > Arthropoda > Insecta > Lepidoptera > Crambidae > Scoparia > Scoparia ambigualis. The sequence goes on along the minus strand of OY992502.1, from coordinate 54,239,679 downwards.
AATAACATTTCGGTTAATGGTCATTGTTGTGGACAATGTGCACTTGTAATGTAATGTGAGCTTGGCAAGGATTAGAGGGTGTGGCACAGAATTTATATTATTATACTTGATGACCCGGTGACCTTCGTATCACCTACATATATTTGTGATTTTTTTATATAAGAAGGAGGCAAACAAGCAGGCGGGTCACCTGATGGAGAGCAATCACCGCCGCCCATGGACACCCGCAAAACCAGAGGAGTCGCAGATGCGTTGCCGACCTTTATGAAAGGAATAGGGTTAGGGAAGGAATAGGAATTGAGGAATTGTGAAAGGGGGAGGGGGGAAGGGTCTCCGGAACTCGCACTGGCCGGACGAACCACAACAGCACCAAGTGCTATTATTTCACGCCGGACATTCGTGAGAGGGTGGTATTACGCCGGGCGAGCCGGCCCAATGGGTGCTGCAACGCAGCGTGGCTCTACCACTCAGTCAGTGTCATTCATTTAGCACCACCCAGGGGTCACGTGTAGGGTCTCAAGGGTAAACCTACGGACGCGAGTTACTTTAACCCCCAAAATATGGTCAAAACTTAATACACAAAAATTATCTACATTAAATGCAACACAGTAATATACACTTAATCAATTTAGCCTGTACTCGTTCCATTCTAAGCCTATCTACTTCATTATTATTCACTGTGAAACGCAATTCTGCCAAACCAATACGAATGTTATCTGTCTCTCGCTGGTCGTCAGTGCGGTTTGCACGTGAGGTAGCTCGTCGCACATTTCAAAATTGAATTTAGCCAAATCGGTCCAGCTATCGATTTTGATATACCTATTATAGATACTATCATTATTTCAAACAATTAACATACATACATATAATCACGACTATTATCCCCGAAGGGTTATTCAGAGACTAGGCAATGAGTACCGCAAAAGTCCTCTGCCATAGTCAACTTTTCATCAAATAGCGACTGCACATGTGCTCAACGACACGTGGTGAGCCCATCGCCGCTCCATGCTATTGGATGTATTTGCAGTCTTTAGTCCGTTAGTCGCCTTTTACAACACCCAAGGGAAGAAAGGAGGTGATTTGATTAATAATATTTATGTTTGAATAATTTCAAGTAAAGCATTGGAGGAACAATTTAGTGGCTAAATCGTTCGGTTTGCTATGATTCCAGTTAAGCAACTTTACTAATACAGGGTCACTGGATGGGTGATCACAAAAAAAACATATCGACCCGACCTCCTCTGTGCTTCGTAGGGCACGTAAACCATTCAAAGTCAAAGTCAAAATGCTTTATTCAATATAAACCTGGTATGTACTTATGACGTCGAAAAATATGTAGGTAGGTATATAAAAAAAAGTTGACTAACAGTAGTTAAATCTTATCAACTAACTTAATTACCTACCTACGTAATATACCTACCTAACTAATCTACCACCAGTTCAGAATTTGGGAGAGCCTTCGACTGAGAAGAAGCTGGCAAGAAACTCAGGAGACTTTACTTTTTCTCACTATAAGTAACAAAAGTTACAATGCAATGGTCCCCGTAGATATGATAGGTATTAAAGTCCTAAGAATGCAGTCGTTCCAGTATTCTTTACTTCAAAGTTCTAAAAATACGTTTTCTTAAAGGAAAAATAAACCTAGCTAAAGGTATTAAATCATCATAATTCCTCCGTTTATGATTGAATGGGGAGGATTTTACACACGAACGGAGTTTATTCCGCCCAAAGGGGAAACGTATGAAAGTAATGAGATTTCCAAATTACGCGGCGAATTTGCGACGAAATATTGTTGTTCTTTATGTCATTAAATTATGTTATGGAAATTAATTGAAGCGAAGCCACTTGTCTTGGTTGTTTTCAGTCTCTCACCAGAAAAAGTTTAAAAAGCACTTAGTGAAGCTAGTAAGTCGATTTTTATTACAGTAGTTGTTGACTGTTTTTTTCAGTATCTTAATTTAATTGGCATGGGGGTTAAAGTTACTCGCGTTCGTACGTTTATCCTTGAGACCCTACACGTGACCCCTGGGTGGTGCTAAATGAGTGAGTGGTAAAGCCACGCTGCGTTGCAGCACCCATTGGGCCGGCTCGCCCGGGGTAATACCACCCTCTCACGAATATCCGGCGTGAAATAATGGCACTTGTGCTGTTGTGTTTCGTCCTGCCAGTAAGAGTTCCGGAGGCTCCTTTTCTTCCCCCCCCCCCCCCCCCCCCCCCTCCCTCCCTACCCTATTCCTTTCTTAAAGGTCGGCCACGCATCTGTGACTCCTCTGGTTATGCGGGTGTCCATGGGCGGCGGTGATAGCTCTCTATCAGGTGACCCGCCTGCTCGTTTGCCTCCTTTTTAAATAAAACATGGTGGTGAGCCTGTCGCCGCTCTATGCTGTTGGAAGTTTGTGCAGTCTTTAGTCCGTTAGTCGCCCTTTACGATATCCAAGTTAAGAAAAGGGTTGGTAGTATTCCTTTAATGAGTCGACACCCCACACAGCTTGTAATAATAATTCTAATACATTTTGTTAGAAACATATATTTGGATTCTAACATTATATAGACAAGGCTAAAAGATAAGCTTGAAATTGTGATTTACAGTTGGATACAGTCCAAAATATTTGCCAGAATATGCGCAACTATACGGAGTAGAATTTAGCAGTGTTTGCCTTTGAAAGTCTCTCAGCTCGCAGGTTCAAACTGAGAATTGCTGAGGTGGAATATTCCTGAAAATTCAGTCGCGAGGAACGTAAAATTACGTTGACACGATTTGTTTGAAATCGAGTTTGTTATTATAAATTCAGTTGGCTGCTTGGATTTTTATTTAAATACAGTTTTATTTTGTAAGTTGCTTTAAAGCTCTATTTTTCGAAAGAGGCTTGATATTAACGTTTTTTGGATTGGCTATTATTTGAATTTAATAATATAAAATAATATAACACAATGCAAACCAATGGTGTTTAGCGGCATAAATAGAACATAAATCTATATTTCTAATAATTAAACGTAAAAATGTATAAGACGATTTCTAGGTTCTTGCCTTGTAAATACGTTTAACATTAAAATTAAACCAATCGGTCGTTAAGTCGTATAACTTTATGAGCTTAGTGGAGGACAGAGTAAATTTAATAAAACCTTCGCGTCCAAAAAATCACTCCCTGCGCCCACCAACTTAATTAAACGCTGGAGAATCACTTCCACATGCCTTTTATGGTATTAAGTAGGGTTGTCAACTAGTTAGTTAAAAATAATGTAGAATATAATTGAGTTGTGTGGTGCCTATATTTAAAATAATACTACAAACCGATCTATTATCTTGGGTGTCGTCAATGGCGAACTGACTGAAGACTATGCTCATTCATACATTCAAAAGGCGAGCCCTTTTGAGCGCTTCTCTCTCGCTCTCTCGACGGTACGACGGTACGGAACGGGTATAACAGAGAAGCGGCGCAAAGGACCATGGGGGATTTTGTATGAACCCTTTCCCCACCCTACAACAGTAATGGGATACGTGACAATTTGTTCATTGGGACCCAAAGAAGCATAAAATACCTGTGTTATTTGCAAAAAGTATTGGGTTTATTTATTAAAAAAACTTTTCGGCAAAAATGTAAGTATTTATTTTTAATGTAAACGTTGCATATAAAGTTGTCTAATGGTTTTCTTGCTTTGGTTGGAGTTGCTCGAGTGTGTCATGCTCTCTCAAAGTATCTCTGCGGTGGTGGCATGTACGTCGGGTCATTACGTTACCTAAAACATAGTTGAGCGAAGTGATGGCTGATTCACATGTCATACTCGTGAACGGCTGCCGCCTGTGGAGGCTGGTCTGCTCTTGCAATCTTATTTTGTTGGAAAAAAAAAATATATATATATATATATATAAACAATATTTTTTAAAACCTAAATCCCTCAAATTTGAAGAACGTCGATAAAGTAAAAAAATATCTATCCTACTAGACCCTTCAAATGACACTAATTTCAAATCTGTTGGATGGTGGGGACGTTTCTTCCCATGGTCCTTTAGATTTAAGAATTCATCCGTTTTAGATTTTTATTTGGCCTGTTTTCTGGATTTTTTATAATCGAGTAAAGTACATCTAATCGCGTAACAAACAAAGCACATTTTTTAGGCAATATGCTTTAGTGTATTATATATTTTTTATAAGAGCGTTATGTATTGAGCGTTATGTATTGAGCGTTATGTTGTTATGTAAATACATAAATAATTCGATCTAGCAAAACAGTTTTGCCCGCATATCCTCGGTGACTCGCCTTAAAGTAGCGATGGGCTCACCACATATCACGCTGAACACATATTATTGTGTAGTCGTTATTTGGTGAAACGTGGTCTATGTTAGAGGACTGATTTTGCGGTCCACATTGCCTAGTCTCTGTCTAAACGTTTGGGGATAATAGTCGTGATTATATGTATGTATGTATGTGTTACCGGAAATGTATGAAATCTAGGAATTGTATACAACTCCTAGGAATTGTATACAACTCCTAGGAATTGTATACAACTCCTAGGAAATGTATACAATTCAGAAGCTATTTAGGAAATGTGTAAAATATTGTTTTAAAAATTATTTAATACATCCATATCCTGGGAAATGTATACATTTCCTAGGAATTGTATATAATTCCAATATCGTATTAGGAAATGTATAAAAATAATGTTTTCTGTAATAAAACACGTTGTTAAAATGAGAATAATAATTTTTATTAAGGTATTCGTCGAGACAATTAGGTAACTATCATACAGTACAAAGTCTTAAATTTCTGTTCTAGTATTTCTGTTGTCTAATAAAAAAAAATAACCTCGAACCTTCTAACCTATCACGTGACCTACAGGAGTAGGGCAGCTAGTATCCCCCGCTATCCCCGCGTACCCATGGATATCTTAAATGTTTTACATTTCCGATTGCTATTTAGGAAATGTACAGATTTCCTAGGAAATGTCTCTTAAATAATTTATTTCACACATTTCCGGGCGGTTTTAGGAATTACTTACATTTCCTAGGAATTGTATACAATGACTGATTACATACGTTTCCGTTAACATATTATGTACTACCAATACCATTTCTGCTCTTTGGTGTCGTAAAAGGCGATTAATGGACTGTAGACTGCACATACATCCAACAACAGCTTGAAGCGGCGATGTTCTCACCAGCTATGCGATTCTCTAAGCGACAAATAGACGCACGCACGCACGGCTGTGATCTGCTGTCTCTTTCCAATTCTATGAATATGAAAGAGACAGAGTCAATTTTCAGCGCTGCGGCAGCCGCTGCCACCAAGGCTTTAACTTAGAGAATCGCACTGTGCTATCACGTTGAGCTAATGTCCGGTTATCATTTGGTGGAACTTGGACTGAGTAGTGCATAGCTTTTGCGGCCCACATTGTCTAGTCTCTGTTTAAACCTTTGGGGATAATAGTCAGGAATTGTATGTATGGATACGGTTTTATCAAGTCTTAGTAATTTTATTGAACACAGACTTTTTTATGGTTGTATTTTTTTATGGCTGTGGATAGAGTGCCACAAGCGGCATTATAGTTCGATCGGTTACGATGCCATAATTACGGTATCCTAGTACAAAGTGTAGGCAGTGTATAGAGTGCCACAAGCGGCAACATCGGTTGCGATGCCGTAATTACTGCATCCTAGTACAAAGTGTATAAAATGCCACAAGCGGCATTGTATCTCAATCGGTTCGGGAACCGTAACATATTTTTTATTTTCTATAATGTTCAGAAGACATAATATTCAAAAGATATTTTTGTATGGAGTTAGATTTCTGTAGTCTAATAAAAAAAATAACCTCGATATTCAACTACGCTACGCTGCGTAAATTATCACGTGACCTACAGGAGTATGGCAGCTAATATTTTTGTTGTCTAATAAAAACTTTACAGCAAATTAGGCGGCATCACTATTATACCGGAAAACTTATGGTTCCCGAACCGATTGAGATACAGTGTCGCTTGTGACACTGTATACACTTCCTAAATTTAACCTCTCAATATTAACAACCAAAAAATACTACTTTGCATACATCACGTCCATAATCCGGTCACTGAACTTTGTTACAGTGCGAAGTTTCAAGTCTATTTGTGAAGGAAGAAGGTCTGGGAAACTTCCCAGAAAATAGGTGACCGATCTCATAAAGGTTCTTCCGCTTCCTTGTAAGATGTACTTACGTAACTTTGAAACTTGTTATGGTAATGTGACGTAAGACATCTGCACCTTGACATACCAGACAAAAGTCCCTTTTAACAGCCACTGAACATCTGCACCAATTTGATTTTAACTGTGACAAAGCTAAGCACAAAGTGGTGGTAGTGTAGTGAGAAAAAGGTTGGTGTAGTTTTACTAAAACTACACTAACTTTTTACTCACTTATATTAGAGAAGGCAAAATTTTGTAGGAATATTTATTTTAGTATTTTCTATTTTTAATAACACTACCGTTGATTAGTTACAAGACAAGACTTTGACATGATGCTCATCCGCAATAAGAATCCACACGTACGAGGGCACAGCCTTAAGCTAGCAAAAACGAGATCTTATAAAAACCCGCACAAGCATTTCTTCTGTAACCAAGTGGTGGAAATGTGGAATAAGTTGCCTGAAGACAAACAAACAGTGACAGCCGAAAATACAAATCAATTTAAGAACAGACTAGATGCAAATTTCAAAAATAAAACAAAATGTATTGCTATTTACAATGTAATGGGATACAGGCATTTATCAGTTGTCTTAACTGCCTGCCTGAATAATAAATAATAATAATAGTAATAAAATGATAAGATGTCTCACAACACTGCACAACACAGGTACAAGTACAAAACAGACGTTTTCCAGTAACATTTTGGTAAAGTTTCAAAGGCTTGGCTTGCGGGTATGATTTGTTAGAGGAATTTCGCGAACGCATTATTCAGTTGCAGCAAATTTTAGAATCGCATTTTTTAGCGAATCAATATTTCATGTTGGATATATTTAGCGAACGCCTTATTTAGTTGCAGCGGATTTCAGTATCGCATTTTTTAGCGAATCAACATTTCATGTTGGATATATTTTGCTAACGCCTTATTCAGTTGCAGCGGATTTTAGGATCGCATTATTTAAGCGTAAAAAAATTTCAATTATGCAGCATGCATCGGGGGCTGGCCCTCCTCCTGCCTGAGGCCCCCCACTATAAAGAAAAAGTTAAGTATGCAAAACTATAGTTCTGTCGGTTAGGTTAGGCTACAAATGCCACCTACTCTGAAATTTACTGCAAATAAAAAATGAGATCGCGAAATTCATCTAATAATAAATTTATGGGAACCTAAAGAAAGCTTTCGCAAAAAATTGCTACTCTGAAATTTACTGCAACTTAAAAAGGAGATCGCGAAATTCATCTATTACTAAATTATAGGAACATAAATAAAGCTTTCGCTAAAATATGCGACCCTAAAATTAGCTGCTACTGAATAATGCGTTCGCGAAATTCATCTAACAAATCGCGGGTATTCGGGAAAGAGACGCACAAAACTGCACAAAACAAAAATAAACAATATTGCGTCATTCGCGCCAAAGCTACAACGACATTACAGCCCTTTTACAACAATGAAATAGCATGAAGTTTAGTACATCACAAACTTTTTGGCGGACATACACTGTTTAAACTAAACACATTTACACTTTTAAACTATTTCATTAGGACACCGTGTTGGCGCAACCAGTCGCTTTCACTAACGAAATGTTCAGCTCTAGCGCAACCAAGCGATCACCTCCATACAGATACATTTTGTTGGTCCTAATAAAATAGGGTCATTAGCGGTTACGCGCCGAGAAAGAAGACAAGTGAATGCGGTATGCATAGGGTTAAGCATACTTTTTATATTTGACGTTTCTACCGTGTAGTAATGAGTTTTTATGTAATAAAAACAATATTTTCTTTTTATTGATCCACTTTTATTTTGTACGTAAATAAAAACTGGCGTTTGCTCCCAGTGTTGCCAACACCTACACTCTACTTCACACTATATCTTCCCCTTCAGAATTTCACACATAATCCTTTAAATATTTTGGAGGCCTAACCGTCCTGGTGGGTCTTTTATTACAAATATTACAATCTACATTCTGGTTGCCATCATTAACAGTAACATCAACATTACGGTAATTTTTATATAATAACTTATCATTTATATTATTATTGTGGTTGTCATTACCAACAGCATCAACATAATCATAATCAACCCTAACAACTCACAAGTATCCTTCCCCAAGGTAGGGTGGAAATTTGATTCTGTTACAATGAATTCCATAAAGCAAGATTTCGTTTTAATTTGTCTTCTAATAGAACTGTCCCATGAACTCGAATATGTGATTTATTATAGGCAAATAACTTTATACGACACTTATTCAATTCTAATTTCTTGGATTTTGACAATCTTTCATACACACTGTATGGAAACCTGTGTCTAACTTGAAATTAACAAACAAAGTATTTTCAATTAACAGCTTCTGTGACCAATCTGTACTTGACACTAACCCACAATAGAACTCCTCCTCCGCATCAGAAGTGTTTGATTTTCCCACCATCTCTACAGCTCATTTGACTTTTGTTCGACAGACTGTTGCAAAATGGTTGAGATTCTTACATTTGGAGCATTCCTTCCCCCGGGCTGGACATTTATCTAGCTTGGCAACATGCTTGAGACTACACCACTTGCACAAAATGATATTCTTCATATCACCAGCATGTACACCAAAGTTAGAGCCTTTTCTAGAAATTGCATCGACAGAGCTGTTTCCTTCATCCAAATGTTCATTCTTATTTTGAGCTAACTGTACATTTTTTATTTGCTCCTTATCACTAACGTTATCACAATCTTGATTACCTTCATCCATATTAACTTTACTGTGAACAACAAATTCTTCATTGTAATTTGAAAGATTGTTTGCATTTAACACAGTTTCCTTAACAAAAGTATTAATATCTACCTCATTTACTGTATCATTTCCTTTATTTAACAAAACATGCTCGTTACAAAAATTTTGCCTATTATGCCTATTATTTAAATTGTGGTGTTTTAAATCTGATTCTCTACTTGTCACTATTTCCGACGTTGATGGTTTGACATGAAACGTATTCCTTCTGAATTGTTTTTCCTGGTTATCTTCAATAATTAAAGACCTAGGAGAATTGTGAAAAGCAACCACTTTACCTTTTAACCATACATTATTTTTCAAATAAACTATACTCTGGCCAATATAAAATTGTTTATTATATAATTTTGAGTTTTTATCATAGTTGTTTTTGTTACTTAAATCCTTTTTTATTTGATATTCACAAAATTCTTTAACAAGTTTTGGTAATAACAGATAGTCATGTACAGGTATTTTAGATCTGAGCATTCTACTATACAACAGTTGGGCAGGTGAGAATGGTGATGCCATCACAGGTGTGTTCCTATACTCTAAAAGTAAATACTCAAAATCTATTTTACTTTCACAACTCTTTTTTAACATATTTTTGGCAATTCCTACAAACCTTTCAATAAAGCCATTTGATTTTGGGTAATAAGGACTAGAGGTTATTATCTCAAATCCCCACAACTTAGAAAATTCTTTCAATTCCCATGAATTAAAAGGCATGTTATCAGCTCTAATTATTTTTGGAATCGCATGAATAGAAAACAATTTTTTTTAAATATTTTTTACTGTAAGTGCTGACAGAGATGTAACTTTAACTAGATCAAACCATTTTGAATAATAATCTGCTACTATAAGATAATTACTGCCATTAAATGTTAAGAAATCACACGCTACCTTTTCATAAGGAAGTTTACATGGTTCATCTATTATCATGGGTTCTTTAGTTTTCTTGACTCTATATTTTTCACACAAACTACACTTTAAGACTAAGTTTAAAATATCTTGATTTAATGAAGGCCAATAAAAACAATATTTTTTTTTTATTGATCCACTTTTATTTTGTACGTTATAAAAACTGACGTTTGCTCCCAGTGTTGCCAACACCTTTTTTTTTTTTTTATAAAAGAGGGAGGCAAACGAGCAGGCGGGTCACCTGATGGAAAGTAATCACCGCCGCCCATGGACACCCGCAAAACCAGAGGAATCGCAGATGCGTTGCCGGCCTTTGAGGGAGGAATAGGTTTAAGAAAGGAACAGGAATTGGGGGGGGGGGGGGGGGAGGAAAGGGGCCTCCGGAACCCTCACTGGTCGGACGAAACACAACAGCACCAAGTGCCGTTATTTCACGCCGAATATTCGTGAGAGGGTGGTATTACGCCGGGCGAGCCGGCCCAATGCGTGAACCTACGGACGCGAGCAACTTTAACCCCCAATTAACCCCCCCAAAAACACTCTACTTTACACTACAGACCGAGTTACACCGGGCTGTGGTTATGGGCAGTCTGTAAATGGTCGAGGTGTTCGTGTACTCGCTTAAAGCGTTGGGTACCTATAAAAATATATGCGTAGTACACATTTAGTTAGCATTTAGAGTAAAAAAACCCCGTTTAAATTTCATGTTTATATCTCTATTGCAGCTTGCAACGGATGTGCGATATTTTCTTTAACATGACACGTGACAACCCTTGCAGCGATTGTCAGGAACAGGCGTCATTCTCGTTAATCGTCTTTTACGAGCATGGTGTGGAGCATCTCGTGCAGGCGTGTTAGCCGTGTAGATACATACCTACTTACATTTAATTACATTTTTCATTCTTCGGAACATTAATCCGTTCGGTCGCTTTGATTAGTGATAGGGTTTGTGCTAAATTCAATTCACACATCAAGTTCGACAGTGTCATGATCATTATTGAGTTCCGGCAGTTAGAAATGTAATCAATGAAATGCCCTTTCATTCTTAGCATTATCATTACCAGAGGTCGGAATTTGGTAGAGTTATTTAGATACTTTCACTGATTTCATACAGCGAAGGAATAAAGTGGATATGCCTCAAATGCCGAGATTAATTTTAAAGAGCAGAAAATCCCGTGATTTTTAAAATAAAAAGGCGAAGTTTATGGTATGAGAATTTGCATGACTATTAATAATTTGTATTGTGAATTAATGTAAATACTAATAAAAATTGTATGTTAATTATCTTTATTTTATTTGTTATAACTATCTTTGAGGTTTTTATTATTATTTATTTGTGATATTGTTGGCCACACGGGATTGTCCATTAGAAATTCCGGGAAGATCCATATTAATATCAACATTTCGATGCAAGTACATAATAACTCTATCTAATTCTGACCTCTGATCATTACTCACCACGTACGGTAACATCGAGATAAGATAAAAAAAGCAAAATACTGTTCTACTGCAGGTCAAAGGCCTCCATCATTGAAATAAAGTCATCGTCACAATGGCTGAATCCCGGGATCTGAATCCGGGACCTCCGGATATAGAGCCGAGCGCTTCACACACCGCCTACCGAGGCGTTAAAAGATAAGATAAGATAAGATAGAGATAAAATATTGTACACTACATACAGAAACATAAAAAACGACAAACACATAGTACATACAACTGGCGCCCTTATAGCTAAAAACAATTTCTACCAGGCAACCGTGTTGGCCTGGAAAACAAATAGTTGAAGGGCTGATAAAGTGTTTGCATGCCCCTGTTGAGGAAAATAGACAGATAGATAAAAACAATTTAAACATACATACATACATATATTCACGACTATTATCCCCGAAGGGTTAGTCAGAGACTAGGCAATGAGGACCGCAAACGCAGTCCTCTGCCATAGTCCATTTTTCAACAAATAGCGACTGCACATGTGCTTAGCGTGTCAGGTGGTGAGCCCATCGCATCGCTGTTGGAAGTATCTGCAGTCTATAGTCCGTTAGTCGCCTTTTACGACACCCAATCGAAGAGAGGTATTCTTAGTATTCTTTCACCGCAGTTATTCAGTACAACATATTAATATTAAAACATATAAACTTAAAGTAATAGGTGTACATATTGTTAAAATTGATACACTACCAATTCAAACAAGTAACGACGAGTGCCATGACAATAAGTTGCAAGCTCCAAAGTAAACTACAAACAACAAATCTGGAGAGTTTTGGTAATTTCGAGATCTCTAGAACGTCGAAGTGAGTTGGCAGCCACTTCAGCGACAAACGGAAAACTTTTAATTGGCAGAAGACTACGGAACTTCAGCTGTCAAGTTTAAGTTGACGTTTTTGAGCTCTGTATGATTATGTACCCGTGTGGCGTATTAAATAAACATATGAATAACTTTCCGTCATATTCGTACTTACACCAGTTAATTAGAGCAAGTTATATTTTGTAAATTAAATCTTCAGAAATAAACAATATTTCTAGAAGACAAACAAATGAACTAACAAACGTTCTGTAAAATAAATAAACACTTTTGAAAGCTTATAAATAAATCTTTCTTGGTCCTGCCTTGTTACTGTCACTTAATAGAACAGTATTACTTTGCTTTAAATACAATCATTATCTTGTAATATTAAAGTAATAACTGCTCTCAGAGTTGATGGTATAGCGCCCGATGTACAGAACCTAATTACAGAAAAGTTCTATAATTCTCGTAACAATCAGAAATTACGAAGTAAGACTTAGATTTTATTTGTCGTTTGAATACGACATGTTTTATAATTTACTGCAAGCGATTTTTTCGGGTCTTTATCGGATCGCCTAATTTTTTGTACGCCTAATTTGCAATGGCACCCAAACGAAAAGCCTAAATTTTTTTCGCCTATTTTCACTCTTAAGAATCGTGTTTGCCCTAATTTCACTTCGCCTAACTTTTTATCGCAACATTGTCATTTACCAAATGCGTCATTTGGCAGAACAATTCGTAATCCCTAAAGTTTACAATTCCTAAATATTAATTCGCACAAAATTATTTGTGTATTGGGTTTGTGTTTGAAAAAAGTAGACAAAAAATATTGTGTTTTTTTTCATTTATGTATTAATATTTATTAATCTTAACATAGCAAGCAAACATGCAGCATGCATGCAGACATGCAGCATAACATGCAGCATGCATGCAGACATGCAGCATGCAAGCAGAAACACAGCACGCGTGCAGCATGCATGCAGATATGCAGCATGCGTGCAGGCATGCAGCATGTAAGCATGCAAGCACGCATGCAGCATGCGTGCAGGCATGCAGCATGTAAGCGTGCAAGCAGGCATGCAGCATGCAAGCAGGCATGCAGCATGCATGCAGGCATGCAGCATGCATGTAGGCATGCAGCATGCATAGTTTCCGTCGCGGCTTCGGCGCTGCGGGGCTCCGCCGGTGCCACGCGAGCTTTTCGTCGCAGATGGTTTTCGCTCACCACCGAGGCTTCGGCTTGCTGGCCGGCTTCGCCGGCTTCGCCGGCCAGCCTCAGCCCCGGCGGCGAGCTCAACCCACCTGCTCTTTAGCTCGCGGGCCGCCTCGCCCCTCCACGCCTACGCGGGCTTATATTGCACTCTAGGGTAGGGCAGACAAGACTACGTGGAGTCGGGTTTGCAGCGATTCGCTGCTGTCAATTTATTTTCTCAATAAAATTCTATGCTTTTATTCCAATACATTATTGGCACATTTAATTTTAGATATGCTAAAATTATAGCTTTTATAAATTTTGCAAAATAATCGTTATGCCAAAATAAAGTTATGCCAATATAAAGTTATGCCAATATAGTTTAGGCTATTTCACATTAGACATTCTAAAATTAGGCCTTTCAATTCTTAGGCCAAACTATAATGGAGGGGAAACAATAATTGTACGTTTTAAGTTTAGGCCAAAACGGTTTGGCCAAACCATATTAGGACAAACAATTTTAGGCGAACCGAAGGGCACCCGATTTTTTCATTCGCATAATTTCCCAATCGAATCGATTCCTGATATTTTTTTTCCGGAAGTCGGTTTTTACAGAAGCTATTTTTCTTTACGCATTATTTCCCAATCTAATCTTTTTCTGATAGTTTTTTTCTGGAGGTTGATTTTTTCAGAACCTATTTTTCTTTTCGCGTAATTTTCGAATTTTAAGTTTTTTCTCTAGCGTTTTATTTTTTTCAGATAACTAATTAAGTCAATTGTCTTATCAGCAGCTTGTCTTTCATTGGATCTCAGCAGTAGCAGTCAGTCAGTCAGAACATCTTATAGTCCCAAAATCCCGATATTACATAAGTAGTTCTATTTCGTGGGTATAAGACCTTAAAAATGTTACCTACTTTTTTTTAAATAGCATAGAAATTAGAATGGGAAAAATTGCTTAAAGTAATATTTCATAGGGGTGTGAAATGTTTGATATAAATACTTATGGTCTAACGTTCAGATAATATAATTTCATTTCATATAATTTCATTTGATATAACGACTAACTTAATATAATAAACATTTAATATAATTTTAGATTCTATAATTTCATTTGATATAATGTACTTTTGATATAATGTACATTTGATATAATGTACATTTGATATAATAATCAAATGATATAAAACATTACTCATGTAATAAGCAAGCAGTATGCAAGCAAGCAAGCAGCATGCAAGCAGCATGCAAGCAGGCATGCAGCATACAGGCATGTATGGAGCATGCAGGCAGGCATGCAGCATGCAAGCAGGCATGCAGCATGCAAGCAGGCATGCAGCATGCAAGCAGGCATGTTTTCTGTCACGGCTCCGGCGCTGCGGGACTCCGGCGGTCCCACACGAGCTTATCGTCGCAGATGGCTTTTGCTCACCACCGCAGCCGCGGCGGCGAGCGTTAAACCCACCTGCTCCTCAGCTCGTGGGCCGCCTCGTCCCTCCGCGCCTACGCGGGATTAAATTACACACTAGCGTAGGGCAGACAAGTCTACGTGGGGTCGGTTTTGCCAGTCAGTCAGTCAGTCAGGTATTCTTCGGCCATGGCCGGTACGGGCCTCGGGGCCTACGTGCCCCTGTGCCCGAGCATCTTCTCGGTAACTTCATGAAGTCACCGGGTCTAGGTGGGGATGCGACAGAGGTCAGTACATTTTTTTTTTTTTTTTTTTTTTTTTTTTAAATATAATTATGTATTTATTTTTTTATATTTTTTAATGATTGTTCTTTCTATATTTTTTTTTTTCCTGTTTTTTTGTTATGTAATCAGCTTTTTTTTTTCCTTTTTTTTGTTATTGTTTTTTTTTTTTTTGTTATTGTTTTTTTTTTTTTTTTTTTGTATGACCGTCTGTCGCACCGCGGAGCTATTGCTCCCGTAGGACGTGCTACCCTCCCTTCCCATTCCCCAACGCAGTCCTCGGCGCGGTCAACCCACCGGGTGAGACGGCGTTGGCCGAGGCCCGGTGAGCCGCCAGCGAGCGGACCGCGACTTACGGGGCATTGGTCAGTTCGGGTAGCGGGTGTCGGAATAATTAATATTTTTTTCCCTTCTCTTCTTGTCTTCAGTCTGGACGTGGTAGAATCCGCGTCCGAATTCTTGGAGCAGGTGTAGGCACAGGTGCAGGCGCTGTCGGCGTATGCGGCGCGGTGGTAGGCGCCCTCGGCGCTCGTTGTCTTGACGCTGTTGCGGCGCCGGCGGAGCCGGCCTCGTCCCCTGTGGATACTCCGTCTTCCGCCGCGATCAGTATCGACCGCGGCAGTGGTCGATCGGTGGATTCTGGAGGGCGCGCGTGAAGCGGCGCGATGTTGTGGAGGTGTTTGTGCGGCCCGTTGTCGGCGCGGTCGTACATGTTCCGCGCTAGGCGGCGCACAAACTCCTCTAGTGGCTCGGTGCTCGTGTCCCGGGCGATAACATCATTCCTAATGTATCGCCCGGCCCCCACTATGACCCTGAGAGAGATGGACTGCTGGGCCCTCAGCCTGTTGCGCTGCGAAGCGGAGGTGAGCGCATACCAGGCCGGGGCCGCATACGTGAGTTGGGTCCGTATGTATGTTTTGTACAGCATGAGCTTGGTGCGTAGTGGTAGCCGGGACGCAAGGACTGGCCGCAGGCGCGCTCGCGCGGCTTTGGCGCGGTTGACAACATAGTCAACCTGGGGCGCCATGCGCAGCCTGCGATCTATCCTGCATCCCAGGTATGTTATACGAGTATTGTTGCTGTAGGAGACGGCCGCGCCACGCAAGTATAGGGGCGGCGGCAGCTGGCGTTTGCGGCTGACAAACAGCGCGACGGTCTTAGTTACATTGACCGCCATGCGCCATTTGTCAAGCCACTCTGGGATGTGGTTGAGCAGTTGTTGCAGGCGTCGGTGGGCGACTGAGACGCCTACGGAAGAAGCGAAGTAGGCGCTGTCGTCGGCGAATAGCGCCAAGACAACGTCCCTCTCCCCCTCCCGGAGGCGCCCTTCCAGCGTGGGCGCGTAGTTGGTGTACAACGCGTATAGGTGCGGCGAGAGGCAGCTGCCCTGCGGCACTCCCGCCGCAATGGTCTTGCTTCCCGATGTGGTTTCTTCGACTGCTACCACGAACTTGCGGTCTCGAAGAAAAGAGGCCAACAGGTGGGTGTATGCCGGCGGTAGTTGGCTTGAAGCCAACTTGTATAAGAGCCCCTGATGCCACACCCGGTCAAAAGCCTTCTCGACGTCTAGGAAGACGCCGATGGTGTGGCGGCCGCCGTTCATCTCGGCCGCCAGGTGGTGAAGTACTCGTGTGAGCTGGAGCGTCCGGTTTTGCCGCGATTCGTTTCTGTCACTGACGTTTTTAGCACAACCATAACGAAAACACAACGTATTAACTTTTTAAGACAATATTTGAAATCAATTTAGGGTTAAAATGGTATTCTTATTTTTCAGCAAAAATTATATCAAATGAAGTTATAGAATATTATGATTATTCTAACAATATAGCTTTATAGCATAAGTTGTTAGAGAATATGAGTATTATATCAAATGAATAATATACGTAATGTTGTTATAGGAAGTGTATTTAGAACAAGTAAAAATTATATCCAATGAACGTTATGTTCTTTGAAATTAGTTCATTTGTCATTATATGAAATGATACGCACCCATTTCATAGTGATCATGTAAGCGAATGTATAAATTACGTGACTAGGAATATTTGAGAATAGATATAAGTATTACTTTAAGTAAAAAAAAAATCAGAAATTTACCCTCCGGGAAAAAACATGCACAGAAAATAAAAAATTGGGAAATATGCGAATGGAAAAATCGCTTGCAGTAAAATTCGATTTTCGGTAAGTCATCGCCACACTCCCGGCACATCATTTAGTCAGATGAAATGGGCGCGATAATTAGCAATTTCCTACGAAATTGGCTTCTCGTCAACTCTCTCAGTTGTGGCTCAGACGTAAACTGAAAGCTACATAACAGGCGCATGATTTCAAAACACAGGTTCATACAAGCTTGCGCAAATTTACAGAATACAATACGTTTATTTAGGATAATCATGTAACCCGTTTAAGAAAAATATAAAAATTAAATTAAAATAAAAAACACAATCCCAAACAAAATCAAAACCAATATAAAACTTAAAGAACGATCAAAATTTAAAATAAAATCACATAAAAATCGTTATTAGTCGCGCCACGCCTCGATATATGACATCATCCGTCGGGCCCTTGCCTCCGCAGACGTACCGGCAATCTTAAAGCCAAACGGTATGTTTCGGAGCGATGGCAAGAGACCCGACGGAATGTCTCTAATTCCATGGAAGCTAGAAAGGTCGCTGGTGTGGGACGCGACTTGTGTAGACACTCTGGCTCCCTCCCATATCCGTGCGACCTCCTGCGAGGCGGGCGCAGCCGAATGTCTTAAGCGGCGCAAATACGAAGCTCTTAGCGAGAGCTATGTGTTTGTGCCGTTTGGAGTGGAAACGCTGGGGCCATGGGGGCCAGAAGCACGGCGTTTCGTTAAAGATCTATCGAAGCGCCTTGTCGGAGCCTCCTGCGACCGGAGGGCTGGCAGCTACTTTTGCCAACGAGTTAGCTTAGCCATTCAAAAGGGCAACGCTGTCAACCACTTGGGGACTTTGCCGCGCGGCAGCGGTTCTCTTAGAGATATTTTTTATTTATAAAGTATTTATAGGTTTTTAAGTTATTTTGTTTTAGTTTATAGGTTTATATTTCTTTCTGTTATAGTAATAAGTAAATTATATTAATTAGGTTCAACATTCAAAATAGAATTTAAAAATTAAAATTACAATAAAATAAATCAAAATCAATGTTAAAATTAAAATTAGTCCCGCTATAGGTGCTTACTTAACCACTGGGTTTTATCTTCTCAGAGAGTCCATTAGCTGTATCTACTATTGGAAATTTTCCTTCAAGAGTTTCAGTGCACCTTCGACTACATTATCAACTAGGATTATTTTATTTTCTCTCAATAAAAGATGTTGGACTACGACATAAAACATTTAAATTCAAAATGCGCATTAACCTTTTAACTGCGGACTCGCAATAATCTAATAACTATACTAATCATTATTCAATGAATAGAATTTCTATTGTGTCTAATGACACCGCGATCTAAGTGTTAATATCTACATTATTTAATATCGTAACAGGCTAAACACACTTGCTCGTAAAGTGAGGTTATTTCATCGTTCTTAGGGCTATAAACCGAACTAACACACGTGCATAATAATATTACACACTAGTGCATAATAGAATTATCCCTACAAAGTTAAGCTAGTACCTAACTGCAAATTATATGCAAGTAAACAGAGTATGTTCAATTTAACCGGGTATTAAAGTTTTATATTTTAACAACAATGAGGTTTTATGCCGCGGTTTTCAGCGGTTTTTTCCATTTACATTTTTGAACTGTTTTAGATAAATAAACACGGAGTAATTTCACCAAATTATTTATTTTGTCAATAAATTAACCTTAATTCTTAGCATTATTGTTTAGTTTAATTATATTTTTAATATCTATAGGCTGTTTGGCTGTTGTCCTGTGCCTTATTATTATCATTGTTTTACTTAGAGCATTGGTTGAATGCTCTAAGTTGTTTTAATAATTTAATAAAAAATTTTGATTAGCAAAATAAAACCATATTTTTTTTTCTTTTTCCTCACAAGTGTATTGAAAAACGTCGTATGAAACGCGTGTGCATTGGTAATTATAAGCCCTCACTTTCGGCTCGGGCTCATAACCCGCCTCGATTGTAATGACTAACATTGCACACTCGTATCATAATGTACTATAATGCAACCTTTGAAAAGAGAAATCCAGGTAGTCGTTTTAATCCTAATAAGAACCACTGGGAATCATATCTCAGTAGTTCCGTCACAGGACTTCAGGAGGAATTCAATTTTTAGCCGGGTCCACACCGGGCACATGGGCTCGCGCGGTAGCCTCGATCTCGAGTCTGCCTCACGAGCATAGCCTCGCGAGGCAGACTCGAGATGCACCCCCGTAACATAGAGGCGAGCCTCGCGTGGCAGGCCGAGCCATCAGAAGTCCCCGAGAACCACCGTCCACACCGAACGCACAGCGCTCTCTGAAGCACCTTTGAGCGCGTCCCGTTTACCGACAGCCGATGGCTCGACCCCGAGTAAGGTTGCCAGATGATAATTTGATAAAGGAGGGCTTTATCTTTCTTATTTTAATGCTTTAAAAAAAATTAGATATTCAAAGACTATATCTAATATCTAATTAAAATCCACAAAATGACATAAATTATCAAGGAAAAATAATAAAAAATGAAAACCGTGCCCGATTTCCAGGTATTCAGATTGATAATAGATTAGATTGGAAAGAACATGTCGATAATGTTTGCAATAAAATTAACGGGTTCTCCTTTGCACTTTATCAGATGGGTCTAAAAAGGAGGTTTTTTTTTTGTAAAAAAAGAGGACATTCACAATTAAACGATTTTTTAATATTATTTTGCTTCATTTTAATAATATTTAGCTAAGCGGCCAATTATTGCAAGAAGTTCTAGTTTTTCAACAAATAATTATGAAAATCTTCAAATGTCATGTTTTTGAAGAGTTGGAATGAGCAATAATTAAAGATTTAACTGACTGCACACTGTCTGTTCCTCTCTTTGCTCCACTGAGTATTAATTAGTGAAAAAAAGTCTTTCCACATTTGCGTTATGTGCGCTTATACAAAAATAAGACTCGCAGATCTTAAGCAGTTCTGAGAAAGACTAATTTTTTTAGCACTTAGACGTTTAGTTAAAAGGAGGACTTACAGTAGGCAAGGGAGGATGAGAGGACAAAACATGGAAAAGGAGTCCACATGTCCACCTTTTGGATGCCATCTGGCAACCCTAACCGAGGCACGCTCGGCCGAGGCAACGTGCGCCCGAGGCAGCCCGAGCCACGTCCACACCGGGTGAGGCATTGGCTCGCGAGGCTGCCTCGCGACCCGTGCTCGGTCGGTGTGGACGCGGCTATTAATTGGTAATTTGGGGCACCTTCCGGATCAATCACGAAGAACATACTTTTATCCCCTAAAGGTTAATTGGTCAGAGACTAGGAAATGTGGACAGCAAATGTATTTGGCTGCCACAGTCAATGTTACACTAATAATTATAATTGCACATGTGCTCAGCGTGTTAGGTGGTGAGCACATCCCCGCTCTTTACTGTTGAATGTATGTGCAGTCTTTAGTCCGTTAGTCGACTTTTACGACACCCAAGGCAAGAGATGGGTCGGTAGTTCTGTTGATGAGCCGCCACCACACAGCTCGACGAACAAAGTACTGTAAGGTTATCTCTATAAGGAGATTTCTTCCAGCAGACCATGGTAAAAAGATTAAATGTTCACCAGAAAAAAAACAAACACAAAATACTTGAAATATTGCCGGTCCGGCACCGGCCGGATCCAAAGGACATGGGTTCAAATCCCATTAGAGCTTTCCTGAGACAGGTGGTTTTTTTTGTAGTAAATGTTTTATCCTATATCTATATAGCACTGTGAAGGCATCAATTTCAATAATAGAGACATGGTAAAAGGATATTATGAATGTAGGTAGATAGAGTTAATGTAGACAGACAACCGCTGCGCACAGAACTGTAACGAAATTGTCATAAATTATAGAATTTCTTTGCTACTTATAAACGTATACAAATCCAATTATGAATAAATATAATTGAAATTAAACACCCTGTGCGCAGCGAACAAAGGAAATTAAGTTATTCTGACTTTATGAAGTCCATTGCTAATTTATTAACGCTTACCTAATTACTGGTTTGCGGTTGACTAAAGCAGCGTTCAAACGAAAATTTATGTAGCACTTAGCACTCATTGCGTATAAATACTAGATAGGATATTTCTAAATCGGTTAGCTTTGAATGTAACTGTAAAGGCGGGTCTCCTGCGACACTGTTTTGTGTTTTATAACACCTAACATCAAACATCTAACAAATATGGGCGTGGCCTACGTACATATTTTGTTAGATATTTAATGTTAGGTGTTAAGGCCCCAGTACGGATGACTTTTATGCAATTATGTATGCGTAAGAAAGCTGCGTCGCTGCTATCTAGATTGCGAGGCAGTACTAACGGCATCTTGAGGGTGTTATCTGAAACTTGCAACTCGCATTTTCTCCGGCATTGGGGAAAATTGCTTTTGTAATAGTTTTAATAGCTGAACTAGTTGTAGCTACTAACATTGGTTTTAAGATAAAATTGTTACTAACAAATATGGATCACTTGTTTATTATGCTTGTATTAAGAAATATATAAATAAATGAATTCATTCATTCAGTACATATTGTGTAGGGAGGCAATTTGTCGAACTATACAATGGCGATGGCCGGCAGTGGGCCAACATACGCCAATATGTACTGGGGCCTTTAGAAAACAAAGTCAAAGTCAAAGTCAAATTATTTATTCAATGTAAACCTTTACAGGCACTTATTGACGTCAATAATAATAATAACAAAAAAAACAGTTAACTAAGTTATAGTTAAGACTTAACAACTAATCTAACGAGCTATAGTCTGTGCCAGACAAAATGCGCATCGCTACCCCCAGTACCACTGCACGCCGAAATAGAATCGCGTCGAACCGAAATATAAGCCGTGGTCATAGAATTGTGTAAACAAACGTATCCTGACAAAAGACAAAAATAGCGGGCAAGTGTCTCTCCCCTAGCGACACAAACGGCTAATATATATAGGTAATTTATCGTTTTTTTTTACGATGAAAGGTGAAGAATGATAAATCACAATGAATTGTTAACTTAAGTTATTACTTTAAGGAATAAAATTAAATGTGATTTCCAATTATCGTATTGATATTGTGGTAAGTAATAGAAATTGGAAATAACTGAGTTTTTAAAATAAAATAAAATAACACAAAACAGTATCGCAGGAGACCTGCCTTAACCAGAGAATATATACACTATTTATCTTGTCGCGTAGTAGTGTAAGAATACTACCACCCCCTCTCTTCCCTTGGGTGTCGTAATACACGACTAACGGACTAAAGACTGCATATAATCCAACAGCATAGAGCGGCAATGGACTCACCACCTGTCACGCTGAGCACATATTGTTATTGTAGTCTGAATTTCAATTCCTAGGGTCTTCTCATTCACTTCTTCATTTCAACAATCTTCGTTCTTCCAATAACCATCCTTTAGAAACTCTTCTACATTATTCCAACTTCGTTTCCGACTCCTTCACCGTTACCGCAATTCGTCTTTGGAACGCTCTTCCCCTCAAGATTCGCCAAGCTCCTAATATACAATCTTTTAAGCGAATGACTCGCGAGCATTATTTTATTCTTAGTCTATAACATCATCAGCACCCATATTATTTGTGTAGTTTATGTAGTATATAGTTATATTATGTGTACTTATGCTATATAAATGATATATATTAAGTAGGTATCTTTTTTTTGCGCCGTCTATCTCCATTTTCTAACTCTTTTTACTGGTTGACTTGTAGAGAATGTTTTTAGCATTAAGTCCGCCATTTGTGCTTGATTTTGTGCAATAAAGTATAAATAAATAAATAAATATTGTGCAGTCGCTTATTTGGTGAAACGTGGGCTATGGCAGAGGACTATTTTTTCGATCCTAGTCTCTGACTAACCCTTCAGGGATAATAGTCGTGATTATATGTATGTTTGGGTGTGTATGTATTAGCTTATTATGTGATAATAATGTAAAATGAGACAGAACACGTGAACATTCGGTTGACCCACTTTCCTATATCTTTGTTATATGGGAGTTTGTTTGTATTTGGTAACCATAACAATAGAACGCAGAAATGTAACATCAAACGAAAATCACTAAATAATTTGTAAGAACTACTACAGTCGAGGGGCCCTTAACATGCCTGCCAAATAAATTAGTGTAAGAATACAATCATATTGTAGAAATATTTAACAAAATAATGTTTTAAGGGGTAAACAAGTATTTTAATTAAATTGAGACAATTCGGACACTGTGTCCGAATTTAAAGTGTTCAAGTTGTCGCTTAGTCGTGTATTTTATTAAGGATACGTTAAAATTCAGGTTTATGAAAGTTAAATTGCATTGTGTGTTTTTATGTCAATGAAATTATTTGATTGATCGATAGCAAAGAGGATGGGATCCCTTTCGGGCCCATAATATCTCTTTCGTCATAATGTGGTTTGGCATAACAGTATCAGCATAAAGATTTTTCGCATTAATTATGATAAGCAGAGTTTTATAAACCCATAATGGTTTCATCGGCATAATTTTAACTTACTATAGTTGTCTTAATCAGCATAAATGTAAATAACATTTATTTATGTAGGTATAAGGATATATAGGAAATAAGTATAAACGTACGTTTCTGTAAGCGTATCAACAATAATTTTAAAGTGAGCCGCCATTATGATGTCAGGTTGGCGGATGATATCTTTTTCAAAAAACTTTTATCAAATTTAACTTTAGGAAAAAATGCACGTCAATTGTACTTATAGGAACACTATTTAAAAACTTCCTAAATGTTATATAAGCTCTGATATTGTAAAACGTGCGTAAGCCGCTACCCTGACGTCAGAATGGCGGATTGTTTCTAAACTAATCAAACTATTTTGATCAACTAAATAACAAATAAATGTAGGAACTTATTATGTTCTTGACTGATTAAAAAACAAATTGGATCATAAATTCATAGCATGATTTAATCAATTTTATAACATTTCACCATACAGAGTGGAAGGATCGAATGCCACACTATATTGGAAATAACACATTTTGTGTAAAGAAGACTTTCATTTATTTATAAAAACAATAAATTCTGCATTTATGGATATTTGAAAAATCGCTTGCCTTAGGCGGGAGTGACGGGACTCGAACTAGTCAAATGCGACAAAAAATAACATGCCTTTCGATCTGCATCATAAATGATGCAGATCGAAAGGGTTACTGATAAAGCTCATTTTTTTCAAACACAATCAAAATAACGGAGGGCCATGAAAAGTAACAGTTACCTATTATTAATATAGCTATTTCTAATAATTCAAGTACTTAAATGCACCGCAACTAAGTACTTTCATTATTAGAAATAGCAAATTTTACGCAATGGAGACTTATATTTATTTTAGAGAATAATAAATACTGCACATATGAATTTTTGAAAAGTCGTCTATCTTAACCTGAAATAACATGCCTTATTTTATGAAGCATATCGAACCAAGTATAAGTACCATGAATTAAATAAAGACCGTAAGAACTAAATAAAACACACAAAAAAAAACAGTATTCATTTAATAAACTTGCTAAAACCTTGCTAACTAATCAAATCAGTTGTCCATATTAAGCTGCATTTTCTCGTATGCATAAATTTATACTATTGAGGAGTTGACTTTTCGTATAACTCTTCGCAGTGATTTTTTATTAATATTACTAATATTCACCACAATTCACTGCGAAGAGCTACGAAAAGTCAATTCCTCAATATAATTCAAAAATCCATATTTGCAGTATTTATTATTCTCTAAAATAAAAGTAGGTACCTAAGTCTCCATTGCGTACAATTTGCTATAACTAATAATTGAAGTAGTTGCGGTGCATTTCACGTGTCGGATGAAAACGAAATTGATAGTTTTCATAACCTTCCGTTGTTTTGATTGTGTTTGTTATTTATTATTGAAAAATTAGCCTTATCAGCAACCCTTTCTATCGGCATCATAAAATACGGCATATTATTTTTTGTCGCATTTGACTAGTTCCAGTCCCGCCTAAGACAAGCAATTTTTCAAAAATCCATAAATGCAGAATTTATTGTTTTTATAAATAAAGGTAAGTCTCCTTTACTCAGAATGTGCTATTTTCAATACCTATATAAGGTAGTTGCCATCCATTATGTGGCATTCGATCTTTCCACCCTGTATGGTCAAATATTCTAAAATTGATTTAATCAGTCTATGAATTTATCATCCATTTTTTTTAGTTTTTTAGTCTGTCAAGAACATAATAAGTACATTTATTTGTTATTTAGTTTATTAAAATAGTTTGATTGGTTTAGAAACAACCCGCCATTCTGACGTCAGGGTAGCGGCTCACGCACGTTTTACATTATCAGAGCTTTTATAACATTTAGGAAGTTTTTAAATAGTGTTCCTTTATTTACAATTGACGTACATTTTTCTCCTAAAGTCAAATTTGATAAAAGTTATTTGAAAAAGAATTCACCCGCCAACCTGACGTCATAATGGCGGCTCACTATAAAATTATTGTTGCTACGCTTACAGAAACGTACATTTATACTTATTTCATTGTACAAAAACGTACATTTTCCGTACATTTACATACTTTACGGATACTAAATTGTTGCAGTTCATTTTTCTTTTATTTTAGTATCAAAAAAATATGTCCTTTAATTTATCATAAAATACGAAACGCTGGATGAAACTCAGTGTAGGTAGCGATTGTCTTAAATTTCGAGGTTATTTTTTTTATTAGACAACAGAAATACTAGCTGCCCTACTCCTGTAGGTCACGTGATAGGCCAGAAATTTAAGACGTATTAAATCAGCGTAGCGAATAGCGATTGTCTTGAATTTCGAGGTTAATTTTTTTTTCAACACTCTTGCTCGTAAAGTGGCCTTTATTACACCGATTTTAGCATCGTAATGTGGTTTATTACACTTTAGTGGGGTAATGTAGTTTAAAAATAGAATCTCGACCAGAGCGAAAAAATAATAGCATTTCTTCATTCAAGATTCAATATCATTTTATTCAGGATTACAGCACTTATGAATGTCATTATGCCATCGGTTCGTAAGTCTAACTATGGGGCGGGAGCCTTGTACTGGGAAGAACCGGCAAGAAACTCAGCAAGGGCATTTCTTTTCTCCCTTTCTTTTACAGCGTCAATTAGAGTTGAAAAATGCCCTCCCTATCATAGAAGGGCACTTTCCATTACAATAATAAAAACATAAAACAACTACAAGGACATAAAAATAAAAAATATATTAATAAAAATTTCAGGTATTCATCAATATAAAATAATCAATGTAATCAATGTCTTACAGTACAGAAAAATAAAAGTAAGACTACAACTACTAATATACTAATAATAAAATAAGTTAGCAAGAGCAGACCAGCCTCCACAGGCGGCACCCGTTCACGAGTATGACATGTGAATCAGCCATCGCTTCGCTCAACCATGTTTTAGGGAACGTAACGACCCGACGCACATGCCACCACCGCAGAGACACTTTAAGAGAGCATGACACACTCGAGCAACTCCAATGAAGCAAGCAAGAAAACATTTAGGCAACGCAACAAAGTTTTGAGTAGGTACCTATTGTCTGTAAGACACTGCTGATAAAAGGCTATCATACCAGGGTAAAATGAGTTAGTTACAAAGAAAATGGACTTTAAAATATAATGTGATTATTTTATCATTACCAGGCTGTTTTGTCTTCTAAATATTCCTTAGCTGTATAATGACCTTTCTTAAGTTAACAAGATTTTACATGATTTTTAAACTTATCTAAAGGTAATTCTAGTACAGTACTTGGTATTTTATTATAATAGTTTATACTTTGCCCCAAGACAGAGCCGAGAACCTTCTGTAACCTGAACAGGGGCATCATAAGTTTTGACTTATTTCTAGTATTGAAATTGTGTACGTCACCGTGTTTAGTGAATGAGTTAATATTGCAGCGCACAAAAACTATACAATTATAAATATATTGAGATGCAGCTGTAAGAACACCAACTTCTTTAAAAATATCTCTTAGAGAAGTTCGTGAGCTTAGTCTATAGATAGTTCTTATTGCCCGTTTCTGTAAAATGAATATAGTTTCAACATCAGCCGCTGTTTCCCACAGTAGAAAGCCATATGACATGACACTGTGAAAATAAACTGTGAAAGTAAACCGTTTTAGCAGTTTCAACGTCGGTTAATTGCCTAATTTTTCTAATGGCGTAAGCATCATAACTGAGTTTGCCGGCCAATTTCGATATATGAGGATTCCATTGAAGTTTTGAGTCAAGGGTTATCCCTAGAAAAACAGTCGAGTCTACCAAATCTAATTTATCACCGTTTATCCTTACATCAGTTTGTTCGGTCTTAACATTTGGTAGTGTTAAATTAATACATTTGGTTTTTTTAGCATTTAGCTGTAAATTATTAACAGTAAACCAACTGAGTACCTCTGAGAGAGCATTGTTAACATCGTCATAATTTTTCTTACACCTAGTCACATTAAAAATGAGTGAAGTATCATCTGCTAACAATACAATATCACAGAAATTTTCTACAAAGAATGGCAGGTCATTAATATATATCAAAAATAAGAAAGGCCCTAGGATTGACCCTTGTGGAACTCCCATTTTTACATGAGAACTAGACGACTTAGTTCCATTGATATCGACAGTTTGTGTTCTAGAACTGAGATAAGACTTTATCAAATCAAGCGCAAAACCTTTGAGACCATAGTAATTTAACTTCATCACCAATGTCCGGTGCTCAACGCAATCGAAAGCCTTGGACAGGTCGCAGAAAACTCCAAGAGCGTTATGAGACTCCTCCCAGGCATCAAATATATGTTTTATTAGAGCAACACCTGCATCAGTAATGGAACGACCCTTAGTTAAACCGAATTGCTTACTATGTAAAAGATTATTTAAATTAAAGTATTCCACCAACTGTTCGAGAATAATTTTTTCATAAATTTTACTAAGTGCTGGTAGTATAGAAATTGGTCGATAGTTACTGGGGTCCTCTTTATTTCCCGATTTAAACAAAGGTACTCGTATAACCTTACTATACTTCATAAGATCAGGAATGATTTCTTTATCAATACAGTTATTAAATATGTCAGCAAGATGGGGTGCAATAGAATATATAATATTCTTAATTATCTTTATGGACATGCCCCACAAATCACCTGTGTTTTTCATTTTTAGTGATTTGAAAGTTTTAATAATATTTTTAGAGTCAATATATTGAAAATTAAAAGAAACATTACATGTGGGTACATGTTGTTCAAGAAAAGATTGTGCCGCCACTGGTGATGAATTTAAATTTGAAGTTGTTACCACAGGTATGTTTATAAAGAAATCATCAAAAATATTAGCAATTTGTGCATCTGAATTGATAAGGTTTTCTTTAACTTTAAGAGTGAAAGTGTTGTCCCGTGGTTTTAATTTACCAGTTTCACGGTTGATGATATCCCAAGTGGCTTTTATTTTATTATTAGATTTTTTATTTTATTTTTTTATTATTAGATATTTCATAGAGTACCTACTATGTCCATGCATTTCTTTTTTCTCTTAAATAATGACTTCGTGCGTTCAGCACATTGTTTAGCCAGTGTCAAGTTTTTAATGGTAATTATTATTTTCTTTACATTAAGTGGATGATAATGAGTGATATTGAACGTTTATGGTAAATGATTTTCCTTCAAACCCCTCGAGACACAACAAAGCTGTGGGACTTTATTGAGGTCTCACACGGATGTCTCGAGAGATTGAAAAGTGATGTTGCACTGTTTTGTTTTATTTGCTAACACTCATGCACGTTCACAAACACATAACAGTAAATAATCCACCATTATTTCACATTAATATTCGACAAAACTCAAATTATAAAACAAAACTGCAGACATGACGCTTCACTTTCCCGCCAAGAAGTCCCATGCATTTCTTCCACTAGGAAAAAAAGTTTTTTTTTCTGTTAAATGCAATGTTGGTCAAATGACAATGAACCTACAAAAACGAAAAAGTCCTTAGTCATAAGTAGAATAATCATGATAAAAGACTCGACTTATTACTGTTTATATAATCAACAAAACAAATAACAAACTTTTTGAGATATTTATTTAAAGTTTATGGTAAAATTAGTAATCATTTGAATCTATGGACAACACAGTCCACGCCCACACAGTCCACTCGCAAGAAACAACTGCATAGTCTGCACATGTGCTTAGGTGGTGAGTCTTTAGCCCGTTAGTCGCTTTTACGACACCCAAGGGAAGAGAGGGTTTGGTAGTATTATTTTGATGAGCCCATCGCCGCTTTATGCTGTTGAATGCATGTGCAGTCTTTAGTCCGCTAGTCGCCATTTACACCCAAAAGGGAAGAGAGGAGATGGTAGTATTATTTTGATGAGCCCATCGCCGCTCTATGCTGTTGGATGTATGTTCCGTCTTTTACGACCCCGAAGAGAAGAGAAGGGTTAGTAGTATTATTTAGATGAGACCATCGCCGCTCTATGCTGTAGGATGTATGTGCAGTCTTTAGTCCGTTAGTCGCCTTTTACGACACCCAAGGGAAGAGATGGAAAGACTTCCTACCTTTCACATACCTATATTTTGTCGATTCATGTAGCGGCTTCTTGTTCAATACTTATTACATTGAAAGTTTAAAAATAAATATGTCTAGTTCTTGTAATGAACAATTAAATTTACAGTCTACACCGCCGGAAATATAAGTGAAGCACTATATTTTATTAACAGCCTATTACCATCTAAGTTTAAAGAAAAATATATGTTTGCTTACCAAAGATTTCTACACTAGAAATACAACAAAGTCACGCAGTCGTTTTCAGAAAATGTATTTTCCTCACAAGTGTGTTGAAAAACGTCGTATGAAACTCGTGTGCATTGGTAATTACAATCCTTATCGCCATTAAGCCCGCCTCGGTTGTAATGATCAACGTAGCATACTTGTATCATATTAATGTACTATTATTAGACAACAGAAATGGTAGGTAACCTATCATAAATTCGAAACTTTTCTCTACGAATTTCATTTGTTCGAAAACGGTATGACGAAGTTTTAAATACCGGATTGTTACTTTTACGATTATTAGCCGATTCTCAAAACTACTTTTTTTCTTTTGGAAGATGTTTTGCATACAAATAATTTCTTATCTAGAAGAAAATATCTTATCTAGTATGAAAATTCGAAGTAACTTTTTCTCTAAAATATTATACTTTCCCAGATTTACGTTTTTTTTTGTTTTTTTTTTATATACTTTATCATATTATTAGGCAAATAAAGTAAAATGTTTTAAAAAGTTAATACTTTGTGTTTTCGGTAAGGTTGTGCTACAACAGTCAGTGACAGAAACGAATCGCGGCAAATCCGACTCCACGTAGTCTTGCCTGTCCTACGATAGGTGTAATTTAAGCCCGCGTAAGCGCGGAGGGGCGAGGCGGCCCGCGAGCTGAGTTCGCTGCTGTAGCTAAGGCTGGCCAGCGGAGCCAGCCAGCAAGCCGAAGCCGCGGTGGTAAGCGAAAGCCATCTGCGACGATAAGCTC
The DNA here is from genome assembly GCA_963921215.1 of Scoparia ambigualis. Taxonomy (NCBI): domain Eukaryota; kingdom Metazoa; phylum Arthropoda; class Insecta; order Lepidoptera; family Crambidae; genus Scoparia; species Scoparia ambigualis. Next base: position 54,209,034 of record OY992502.1, on the reverse strand, counting down.
GAGTGGGACCGCCAGAGCCTCGCAGCGCCGGAGCCGTGACAGAAACTATGCCTGCTGCATGCTGCGTGCTTAGATGATGCGGCATGCTTGGTTGCATGCTGCATACTTGCTGCACGCTTGTTGCATGCATGGTTGCTCGCTGCATGCTGGCCTGCATGCTGCAGCTTACTGGCATGCTTCATGCTTGCTTGCTTACATGCTTGCTTGCTTGCATGCTGTGTGCATGCTTGCATGCTTAAACGTTACTACGATTATAAGTTGTTCGATGATGTTATGGATTTCAATTATTTTAATGTTGTATTTTAATAATATTGGAAACGTGTTTCTGGAAAATTAATCATCTAGCATTTATAGCTTCGGCCAAACGTTGAATGGGATAATGGGATTTGAAAACAAAAAGATTTTGAAAAAAATTACTATCGATAATCGGCATTTCAAAACTTTGTCAGTTGTATTTTATGTAAAAAGTTAATTAAGGAAAACGAAAAATTACAAAACGTTTTCGGCCAAATAATATACGTACATGAAAATTTCGAATTTAAAATAGTTAACCCTAAATGTTAACATTATGTTATTCTTTATGTATGACTGCCAATAAATGTTATGTTTAGTAATTGTTAATGTAAGAACATTTATGCAATGACCTTTTATAAATAGACTAGTTAGACGTGAATGAATTGCATTTTATAATGGCGAAATTGTTTCTATGACGTAATACACGTCGAAAGGGAAAATCATATCATTAGCCTATCGTTAAAAAGAGATAGACAATACTTTGACTTTTGGTAGTTGACCAATGAGCTCATAATTTTAAATTTATATTTACAATACTTACGAATGAAATAAGACATTTTTATTGTCTCCTAAGGTTGCAGTATAATTTTTACAATTTCTGTATACCTACATAAGAAGGAATTTTAACCAATTAACAAATCAAAATCTTATAAAGGTAACGATCGTGTAAATCGTATTGAAGTGACACTGACTGACGTGTGACTCAGTGAAACTCGGGCAATTACCTGAGTTTGTTCTAGTCATTACGGAGGCCAGACAACGTATCTACACATATAATATCATTGCAATTATGCATAAATATTTGATGCTGATATTATATCATTATTATAAAAGAAGTTATGGGGAAATAAAGTATGCCTATCAAATAATTTATTCTGAATGAACGTTATACGAAACAAAGAGAATGCTAAAAAACGTTATGCAGCCTTAAAATATGCCTCTTTAATTTATGCAACCCAATATGGACCCAAAGAGCATAGCCCCTTTGTGCCGTAGTCTCTCCGCCTTTTTTGTTTTTTGGTTGGTTGATGGCTGTTCCTGCTATACCCGCCGAACTCTTTCTTTTTTTACCATTGAAAATGGTTATCAGATGCAAATCGTTTGAGACGAGATGGAAATAGTACCAAGACTTAAGGAATTTATGGAGACACGTGTGAGCGTTTGAATTTTGAAAATCGGCTGGTAACTTTTTTTGAAATATTGATAGGGTTTAATGGAGGGGGGAAGGGGGGGGGGGGTTGTTTACTAAATTTCGGAAAAAAACAGACAAGAAAATAATAAGGGTTCCAGGGTATTTTTAGCTACAAAGTTAGAAATTTTGACAATCGGTTAATAATTGTGACCCACTTTATACGCAGACGTTGTTTTTAGCATTTCAAGTTATCGTATTAAAAAAAATCAACAATTACATACTTAGGTATGTGCACGACTATTCTCCCAAAGGGTTAGTCAAAGACTAGGCTATGAGGACCGCAGAAGTAGTCCACTGCCATAGTCCACCGTTTCACCAAGTTACGACTGCACATGTGCTCAGCGTGATAGGTGGTGAGTCCATCGCCGCTCTATGCTGTAGGATGTGCAGTCTTTAGTTCGTTAGTCGCCTTTTACTACACCCAAGGGAAGAGAGGATGTGGTAGTATTCGTTTAGGGACACGGATCAACAATTACGAATCTATAATTTTTTGTAATGATTTTTTGACCTACTAAAGTATCCATTAAGAGTACCGTTTCTTCCGAGTACTACCTAATCCTCAATAAAGACACAATTCCGTAGCGCCCGCTTCATGGGACGTAATGAATAATTCAAGTGTACACTCTCCATCGGCGGACTTAATGCAATTTTGTGTGGACCTCTGTACTTTTGATTAAATTTTTTTTCGTGGACCCTTTTGCATAATTTCGTAGGTCTACATCGAAAAAAAAATTGTTTAACTTCGTCGTCGCAAGCAGAATAATGTTACGTTGTGACGTTTGACGAATGAAAAATAGGAGCAAAAAGGGTTTCGGGAAGTATATATGGAATGTGATATATCTGTCGCAGGGATATGATAAAAACAGAGATTTGGTCAATTCCCCAAGTGATTTGATCAAATCACGAGGATGTTAAAATAACAACACGATTTTATGATTTCTTTAAAATAATCTAGGGATTTGAATACCACTAGAACATAAATTGCCCTACTCCTGTAGGTCCGGCTCCGTGATGGGTTATAAATTTAAGACTATCGCGAAGCGCAGCGTAGTGATTGTCTTGAATTTCGAGGTTATTTTTGTTATAAGACAACAGAAATACTAGCTGCCCTACTCCTTAGGTCACATGTTTTTGGTCCACGGAACCAGTTCTGGTATTGGTTCAAATCCCTAGATTTGTTTAGGGAAATGATAAAACTGTGTTGTTATTTTAACATCGTCGTGATTTCATCAAATCACTTAGGGAATTGACCAAATCTCTGTTTTTATCATTTCCTTGCGACATATCTATGTAACTGGCTAAAATAATAAGAAAATACTAAAAAGGACTTGACCATATTTTTAGATCTTGTAGTGTGATCTTGTTAGGACTGGGATTTGATAATGATTTGTATGATGGATGGCAGTGGGAAATTCCGATTAACGTCAAAGCCAAAGTAATTTATTGCCAATTAAGTGTACAATAGTTATTTTAGTATAATATAAGTATTAAGTGCTAATAACTTAATTACCTTTTACAGGTACTGCAATATTGATAACAATCATAGGTACCTAGTGGTATAATGACGATAACATAAGCAATATATAAAGAGTAGATAGATACGATAAACTACCCAAAGTTTTATCAGCAAGAAACTCATCAAGTGTTATTTTTAATTTGAATTGCCTTCCTGCTACGAAATAAACTTTGAAGTTTGTATGATACCGAAATGTTTAAGGCTGTTAAGGAGAAACCTGATTTCAGTTTCTTAAATTAAAGGCACAGCTTCCGTCCTCGTTTTTAAGCTTGCAGGCGAAATATGAGACGAGATATTCAGCGTGGAATCGACGCTGGCTGCAGAGTTTCAGACGTTTCCCTCTAAAAGGAGTAAGGACGCGGGCACGAAATTAGCGATGGCGACAGCGGAGCACGATCAAGTGATCGCCCCGCCACGCTCTCGCCCGTTTCGTGCCACGTCGCTTCAAAATGATACGCTTTTGTTTACATAATAAATGAATTGAAATAAAAATAGTTCATTAGGTCTTACACACACATTTGTATTTGTATAGCAGCATTTGTCAATAATGTTACGCCTAGAGGAAACAACAGAGATTACAACGTAATATTTGTTTATTCACTTTGCCTACAAGATAACATAATACTTAAAACATTAAAATTAATTTAAAATATTCTGATAAAATAAAATCAACTAAAATTCTGTAACGCACTCTGCTGTCGCCATCGCTCGCCGCCGCTAATTTCATGTCTTCGGTTGCCAACAAGAGCATTTTATTTTATTTTAGGAAAGCATTGTTGCTTGTTGTCTAGACGGACAGAGCAAATACTTTTCTGCGTTGTTTTTCAGCTCAGTTTCATGGTGTTATTGGTGATTCACGGAGTTTGAAATCGTAATAGGGGAACTTGCACTATGGCGTTTGTTTTATTTTTGTGTTTAAAAGCAATATTGTTCTTGCTTTCTATTCGTGAAAAAGGTTTGATTAAATAAAGAAAAACCGTTAATATTAAAAAAATGTAATGAACAAAAAAATATTACATCGATCAAATACGAGTGTGGGCTACGTAATTATCTATATAAATAAAGAATCACCAAAATTGTTTATTTGTCAAGACAAGGTTTATATGTAAAAAAGTATTTGGAAATACGTCATAAGATACCGTGATTTACTGCTATTCATGGTAACACTCTTCTCTGTTATACAAAAGTAAATAAAATAAAGGTTTTTATTTCTTAACCGGACTATACCTCCAAAGAGTTAGTCAGAGACTAAAGCAATGAAGACCGCATAAGCAGCCACTGCCATAGTCCACGTTTCACCAAATGACAACTGCACATGTGCTCAGCATGATAGGTCATAGCCCACCGCCGCTATTTATTCAGTTAGTCGCCTTTTTTGACTCGCAAGTGAATCCTACCATTCTTTTGTGAGCCCCTACATACACGACTCTTAAACACTAATGGCCGACTATTACATTGGCCGAAGCATTTACTCCGAATGCGAGTATGATTCAAGAGGGCAAGAGGGCCAGAGGGCAGGAGGGAGGGGGTGAGGAGGTTGCGGTGTGGTTGTGGCGTGCCGACACTCGAGGGCCACTCAGCTGTCAAGCGTCTGCACACAGCTTAACGGAGGCACACGAAAAATATTTAAAAAAGGGTTTCGGCGAATAATGTAGGATTTTTTCACTTAATGTATTTGTTTAGCCAACCCGCATTGGGCCATTTTGGTGGGTCCAACCTCCTTTAAGGGTATATAGGCCGGTGCCAACAGTGGGACGTTTACGGGCTGATGATGAAGATGCTGATTTGTTAAGTTGGGTATACACGACAGGTTGAAAGCAAAAACTTTTTGGACGATTCTAAAGAACTTTAAAAAAAATTGTTTGTTTCAAGGACAGGTTGTTTAATCGGTAAACTACAAAGTTGAAATGTTACAAAAAGGTTTAAAACAATTCTGACTGAACTGTGAAGACTTTTTGAAATCAAGTTACTTAGCCAGCTGTGAAATCGTCACCAAACAAAAAGGTTGTTCTTGAAATGCAGTCTTCTATCGGATCGCCTATAGTTATAATAATGGCAATTATCTTCACTGAGGGGGCAGAGTATAGGACGGCGTTGCACAAAAGATCCCAATGAGTCGACTAGCTGCTTGGCGACCTCTGTAGGCCCCACTAGATAAGATAAGATTAGGAAAGATAGGTATATAATCCAGCAATTGGGCCCTCCTATTAAGTGAAAAGAACGTATGGAAGGCACTCTAAAACTGTGAAAAATTAACAGCTGTTTCGTACATTAAGTTGACAAGTTTTATATAGAACAGTTGATTTTCTTCAGAGTTTCTCCTATTCATTTTAATAGTTATTCTTCGGACATAATATGATGGCACAGTTGCCGAGCTATATAACTGTTACGTGTAAGTCTTCTGAAGTGGAGTTGGGCAGATACATCTGCAGACGTAACGACGGTCGATGGTCAAACAAGGTCCTAACTCGGCGACCAAGAACTGGACGGAAAAACGTAGGAAGGCAATCGGCTCGATGGAGAGTTCACATCGATGGAGAGTGAAAAAGTTGGTTTCGTTTGGCTGCCAACAGAGAGATGGGGTGCAAAGGGAGAGGCCTTCATTCAGAATTGGGTGGAGATAGGCTGAAGAAGAAGAAAAATATGCCTTTTACCAAACACACAAAGCAACGTAATTTGCTTGTAGTATATATTCCAAAGCACTGGCAATCAGAGGAATGTGCCGCACGAAGTTAAATCAGTTTAAAATGACAAATTGCAGTAATTTGCTTTCGTGAACGCGGACTTTCCAAACAAGTTACATTTTGCCAGAAATTTTAAGTTAGCGTACGGCTCTACATTAAATTATGGTAAAATCCAAATGAAGAACGTAACTTTCTATAATAAAAGTGTAGCTTATAATACGTAATGACGACCTCCGTAGTCGAGTGGTTAGCGCATCGGGTCTGGCGTCCCGCCATCTCTGAGGTCCCGGGTTCAGTTCCAGGTCGGGTCAATTTAGAGAAAACTGTTTTTCTTAATTGATTTCGGGTGTATTTGATGATGATGAAGATGTCATAATCCGTTATCTAGTTTAAACATATTAACGATTTTCAATAGAAGCTTATTTTAGGCTAGATAATTGGTGTGAGCGTAAACAAACTTTTTTTTAAATACTTAATGCTCCACTGCTGCGCAAAGGCCTTCATCGTTGATATCAAATTTAAATCAATACATGGCGAAATTAATAACATGCCATGCATTGAATGTCTGCCATTTTGCCCATTAGAGTTAGAAATTTGATATAATGTGTATAGAGTTTAAGTCAAAAATGTTAATTTAGTAAGTAGGTAATAAATTATTATCATACTAGCGGCCGCTCGCGGTTTTACCAGCGTGGTTCTCGTTCCCGTGGAAATATCGGAATAAAAAGTATCCTATGTGTTAATCCAGGTTATAAACTATCTGTATGCCAAATTTCATCCAAATCCATTTAGTAGTTTTTACGTGAAATAGTAACAAACATCCATCCATACTTACAAACTTTGGCGTTTATAATATTAGTAGGACATACGAGTAATATCGCCTCGGTGGACGAGTAGCAAAGCCACAGAACAACTAATCGTCATCATCATCATCATCAGCCTATAAACGTCCCACTGCTGGGCACAGACCTCACACGTGGACAATAGCAGGTGAGGATATTGGGCCATAACCCAACACCCAAAAATTCATATCTAAACTGCTTGTTTCAAATAATTGCATGAAAATTACAGACATAGTGCTTATTCAGAGTAAAGGCGAGTGCGGGCGCGGGTGCGGGTGCAGGTAGATCAAATGTATCTAGACGCCTCTCGCTTTCACAGTAGTCGCGCGTATACCCCAAGTAGCATATCAAGCTGTATAAAAGCTGTATTTGAACTTATTTTTATACTTACAGCTGCATATTGAGGCTATAAAAAGGCTGAATAAGCGATTATACAGACCTTATTAGCTCAAAAAGGGCCCATATTATAAATCTTTTCGCGTTAGTATAGCTGTATAGTAGCTGTAGAAGCAAAGCAGAAGCTGTTTAGTAGCTGTTTAAGAGATTTTAATCGGTGTAAGGAAAAGCAACTACACTCCAAATAATATTTTATAAAGAGTTAAGTTTAAAATATGAGTTATAAATATATATATAATAAAATAGAAAATTATGAAAATAAAAGAGAAACATGTCGTACAAGAATAATATAATAATTATGACGCATGATGTTCATATTTCAAAGTGCAATCCCAAGTATTGATAAATCTTAGGAATCTGATGGTGTTAATTGGTAAAACAAAGTGCAAATCCAATTTTATTGTCAATGTGTGGTTGGTTATTGGCTATATTTTAACGCGCCAGTAAAACTATAAAAAAACATAAAGAAGATTATTAAACACGGGTAAGTAAGTGTTTGTTTTTAAGGTTATAATATAAATTATATTTAAAATAATAGATTGTAGGACACAGCGACAAAATTTTGTAGCTGATAATCATGAAACGGTTCAAACTATTAACAAACATTGGTTTAATTATATTTGAATATCTTTTTTCATTCGTTCTAAAATGGCGACATTTTGTTATACAGCTTAGATAATATTAGGAGGGTACTAAAGTCTTACTAGCTGTACTACGGCGGATATGGATTGCATAATACATCTCTTAGTTTTTAACCAGCTTTATTAGTGTTTTTTTTTATTATTTAGGCTGTATATGAGATCTGGGTAGAGAAATTATAATTTAATTCTGTTTAGAGATCCGTGTAAGAATTGATTATCCCTGAGTTTTATTTTAAAAATTGAACAATGAAATGTAATTGAATTTAAAGTGGTAATTAAAAATTAAAATATAATATTTAATTTATTCTACGATTAGTTCCAGATTGTTAATCAACAAGAGAAATCATTAACTTCACCTACTGCAACAATATTCACACAGATACTTCCAGAAGTGACAACTGCTGAAAAATATGTTACTCAATATATAGACGAGTGCGAGCTGGCAACAATTTCTGTCGACCCCCATCGTAATGAGTTTGAATCTCAAACCCCTTTTCAAACCCAGAAGATCACGAAGTAAATCAGATTGAAAATTATCTAAAATAAATTTTAGATAATCAAAATAATATATTAGACAAATAATAAATGTTCTTGCAGACAATCAAAATAACATTTAATCAAATAAAACATGTTATTGCAACAGATACTTTCTTTTTCACATTTTCTATATATATCCCGTTTTTAATTAAGTGTTCCATTTCGTACACAAAATCATCTAAATATTGGTCAATTTGTTTGGTTTTCCAACACCAAAATAAATTCCAATTACAAACGGCTTAATATCTGGTCTTTCAAATATAGTGGACAAAATTGGCCAAAACTCTTTATTTGAGCTTCTAAATATTGGGAGACCATCAAAATTAAAATTTAAATTAATTTTAGTTGGAACATTGTTCAACCTTGTTCAATCGTTTTGATACGTATTTGTTTGATAGTACCTAAAATAGTTCTAGCGTCATGTGGCGCTAAATCGTTTAGAGCTATTTAAGTGATTTTTTAATCCACAACGGGTTAGCGCTTGGCCTTTATCTTACCTGATAGTAAGTGACGATAAGGCCGAAGGTGGAAGCGCGCTTCACCCGGAATCTTCAACCACTGAGGAACTGGTTATCTTATCTCAAACTGTCGGAACACAACAATGCTATAAACATCGTTGTTATGGCGACAGACTTAGATAAGATGGTGGTAGCTAGCCAGGCGGACTTAACAGCCCTACCACCAACCAAACCGAGCACACAAAGATATACACCCCGCTGGGAATCGAACCCGGGACCTCATGGTCTAAAACCGGTGGCTTAGCCACTAGACCACAGAGGCGGTTAAATAAATATATATTTTTTTCTGTAGCCCATTCTTTTATTCACTGGCGAAACTACGTATTTTTTGAAAATTTGTCATCATCATTATTACGTTGTTAATCAGGTACCAAAGTTTTATCTAAATTCAAACATTCGACACCAATTATTGTTTTTCCTACAGAACCTTCGTTGGACGTCGATGGAATTGGCGCTTAACTGTAGGTTGTCAAATTTAAAATATTATAAATAATTACTGTCATTTGGTTTATTTATATTTCGTTATTAACCGACGTAGAAAAAGGAGGAGGTTCTCAAGTCGTCTGTCGTCCATCTTTTTCTTTTTTTCCACATTATAAATGCGAGCTTCAGCAAACACTATGATGCAATAGTGACGACTCTGTCAGTAAAGTGGGCTAAAGCTGTACCATTGATGTAGTTTATTTTGTTAGTTTTAAAGCACTCTTGTAGACAGTTGTTTTAAAACCACTGCATTTACAAGAGTACCTAATTACGCTATAAGATTAAGTTTTATAATGGAGGTTGCATACACCATTGTACAGAAACAAGTATCGAGTGATACCATAATAACGCTTAGTTCAATAGTAAGTAAGTGATCAAAAACAAAAACCAGCCTCTATACAGCTTTAACGATAAAGCTAGCTTAAAGTGTCACAAAACTCTTAAAGTTCTATAGCAGAGTTTTAATAATCTGTTTTAAAACCTTAAGATTCCGCAGATCCCGTAAAACTAATTTTATACAGCTTGAGCTGTATAATAACTCAAAGATCTTTCTCATAAATATAAAAGTATCGTTTGACACTCTTGTACGTCTTTTAAAGGACCTTAAGTTCTAAAGGAGCTGGTAAATTAATGTTGTAAACGCTTGTGTGCTGCTTGGGACGCATCTGCATAGGCACGGGTGGCGTGACTATCGCGCGGGTGATTCTATTGGCTATTGGCTCAGTCCGCCAAAGCCCGCTTGTGTGATTCAGTGATTCACAGTGCTCTAGCGTCTGTCAGTGGCTGACGCGTCTGATTCTAAAACTTTTTGATCCACCCGCGGCAACATGGAAATCGATACAGAAGAATTTATATCCGCAGTGCAACGTCGCACTGCTATCCGGCAAAGCAAACATCCACAACACTTTAATAGAGCTGTAATAAGTAAATTATGGGATGAAATAAAAAACCAGTAATGTGTTTATTGACATTCTAGTGTTTTCGAAGAACTTGTCTGGGTTACTCCGTAAATCGGCGTATAGCACAATAAATTCTCCCAATTTTTCTCGTCCTTTGTTCATTTCATGTATAGCGAACTACACATACCTAATTTACTTCCCATTTTGAAAATAAATTTCCATTAAAATCTTCATCCATGTCTTGACGTAGGTAGCGCAAAGTTTTAGAACCGTAACCCGCGTGGCCGCGCCCGCCCCCGTCCTCGCCCGTGCACTCTGAACAAGCACATACTTACTTACTTCGCTGGCTCAGCGACCCGAAGTGGATCTTGGCCTCCGACAACAAAATGCCCCATTCTTTCCTATTTTGTGCCAGGTTGGACCAGTTGGGCACTTCAAACTCTATCAGATCTTTGGCGACCTCGTCTTTCCAGCGATACCTCGGGCGACCCACCGGGCGACGTCCAGTTAGTCGCCCAAGATATGCTCTTTTTGCAGCACGATCCTGACCCATCCTTTCAACGTGACCAAGCCAGCGAAGTCGGGCAGCTTTTATTTCTCCGATGATGTTTGGTTCGGCTACCAGCTCTTCTATCCCCAGGTTGTGTCTTTGCCTCCAATCCCCGTCCTCTCCTCTTGTTGGTCCAAAAATCCTTCGTAGAATCTTTCGCTTTGCTACTAAGAGCTTATTTTCTTCCTTTAGCGTAAGTGTCCATGTTTCACACCCGTACATTAAAATTGGTCTGATGACGGTTTTGTAGACCTGTATTTTAGTACACAAAATACAAGCACATAGTCAGGCAGAATCTTAAAATTATTATGACGCCCTAAGTTGCCACTATATCATTTTAATTTGTGACTTTCGATGTGGAGCCGACCATTGATGTTGGGATTTGATGTTTATCCTTTAAGTAATATTTTTTAAATATATTTTTAATTTGCATGGTGTTCTTCTTTTTAATTTTATAGTGTATATTAACCATAGTTTTAGGCAATTCATTTAATAGAGGCAATTCATTTAGGTCTTTGCCCAGCAGCGGGGCTTAACTTTACTTTACTCTTAAGCTTTCTCTTTTGCCCCCAGAGCCATGTCGCTTGTGCCGCCAGGGGGCACTGACTCGCCCAGCCCCCGTCGGGCAGTTAGTCCACTGCTGGAGATGAGGAGACCCCACTGCACATTAGCTTGCGACTACTGCGCCGCCATATTGGAGGACAAGTTTAAACGTAAGTATTTCAAACACCATTACAGATTACTATTAGGTCACGTTTCCAAAAGTCTACAAATCCATTAATGAGGAATGTCGATAGGGACGAGTGACACGGTTTCCTCGTTGCTGTGATATAGGGTCCGTTTAAGTCCTAGCGAACGAAGAGCTATTGTGGGCCGGAATGGTGAGGGGGGTGAGTAATGCTACTTATTTTTAAAGCTGTACTAGTTGTCTTTGCGCCTGGTGTCAGTTCCATTTAACATCGGTTTACGGATAAGTGGAGTTGACTGGGCTATACAAGTTTTTTTGTGATACTGAGCCGGCATCTAAAAGTGGCTGTGACCGCTATGAGATTTTTTTTTTATAAAATAAGGAGGCAAACGAGTGAGCAGGCGGGTCACCTGATGGAGTGTAATCACCGCCGCCCATGGACACCCGACGAACCAGAGGAATCGCAGGCGCGTTGCCGTCCTAATAAGGAAGGAATAGGGTTAAGGAAGGAATAGGAATTGAGAGGGGTGGGGGGGGGGGATGGGCCTCCAGAACCCTGACTGGCCGGACGAAACACAACAGCACCAAGTGCCATTATTTCACGCCGGATATTCGTGAGAGGGTGGTACTACCCCTGGCGAGCCGGCCCAATGCATGCTGCAACGCAGCGTGGCTCTACCACTCAGTAAATGACCTTATAAAGTTTAAAATGGTCTAAAATTTAAAGCTTTCCTACAAGCGTTTTTACGAAATTTCTTGCCTCGATCTACAGTGTTGTGGAACCAGCTCTCGGCGGCCGTATTTCCGGACCGTTACGGCTTAGGGATCTTCAAAAAACGAGCCTATTACGCGTCTGCGATTCCTCTGGTTTTGCGGGTATCCATGGGCGGCGGTGATTACTTTCCATCAGGTGACCCGCTTGCTCGTTTGCCTCCTTCTGCTATAAAAAAAAGGTTATCTCTGTAAATTATTCCACGCTTTATCTGAGATGATTGTAGTCTCATTTCGTTTTATTTTACAAATAAATTCTGTATTTTGTATTTCGTATTATAATAATGTAATTTGTATTACTTACTTGTACGCTTCTTAAAGAATGTTCTCTAGTCTTATCATCCAGAATATGTTTATACGTTCTTTACTACTGACTTGTCAGATTATCTGATGTGTGAAGCTCGCAAGATTCAGACACATGAGTTAAAAGGGTTCCTTTTTTATTTCATCAGTGCGTAACTTAACAATGTTTTTATATATAAACTTGTAATTCCTAAATTTCGACTTCAGAAAGTTTATGGATCATTCATGGGACAAAGTGTCGTAATTTAAAAATCCCGAACGATGTTATAATTTTGCCCTTTGACAAATTTAAGACACATGTTAACGACAGACTTTTAGAATAGGGCTATTACACTGTAAGCGATTACATCAATGACAAAAATGCATAGAATTAACTTTCCTCTAGTTTCGCACACATTGTTCTAATGCGTTCATAGTGCCCGAGTAAAACATTTAGATTCACTTTTGTTTTCATCTTTTCTTTTATTACTAGTATATAATTTATTGTTTTATGATCATTGATTGTATAATTCGGTAACGACATATTGTTTTGTAAATTTCGTTACTTCTATATTATAATAAAGCTGTGGATTTTCTTGAGCCTGTTCTTTTCCACAGCTAAAAGACGTCCTGAATGGATGCGGTGGGTGGGTGGGTACCTATGCCTATCCATCCATCCATAGAAGTAAAATTATATTTAGATGATTCAAAATGCTTATTTTAAGCTTACTGAATAAAGAATTTTTGTTTTTTTTTTTTGATATTTTACTTACATAATTATATTCACGACTATTAACCCCTAAGGGCTAGTCAGAGACTAAGCAAGAAGACTGCAAAACCAGTCCACTGCCACAATCAGCATTTGTCTGGCACAGACTATAGCTCGTTAGATTAGTTGTTAAGTCTTAACTATAAGTTAGTTAACTGTTTTTTTATTATTATTAGTATTGACGTCAATAAGTGCCTGTAAAGGTTTACATTGAATAAATAATTTGACTTGACTTGACTTGAATCCACGTTTCACCAAATTATCTGCACATGTGCTCAGCGTGACCGGTGGTGAGCCCATCGCCGCTCTATGCTGTTGGGTGTATGTGCAGTCTTTAGTCCGTTAGTCGCCTTTTACGACACCCAAGGGAGTTTTTTTCTTCTACTTTTCATATCAGAGAAGTGATAGACCTTAACCAACTAAGGGTGGATTCGACCAGACTATAATAAGACTTACTTCCGAGATTAGTCTATACAAATTCGGCGCTTAATCTAGGTATGAGACCTTCTTCCAGTTTGGTCTAATCCACCCTTAGTGGTAGTAACCAATAAACCGTAGATGGAATGGGAATATGGATTATGATATTATGGATCGAACCGACTTTTACTTATTTAGCCTTTTTTAAACTAATATAGCCACAGGCACAGAAGTGGGACGCTTACCTACTGTGATCAAACACGATAGTAAAAGTTGTTCGTGCCTAATTTATATGACAAACATTATAATTATGAATTCTATTAATACTTGATTGATAAGATAGTAGATACTCATCGACTTCTGTTCAGAAATTATTAGTGTTAGGCTGATGATGATGATGGTTTAACCAGAAAGGTCACGTGTGAAATGCGCCTTCCATAAAAGCAGGTTCGTTTGTGGTTACTTAACATTTCTCATGCCCCTATGTGGAAAATGATGATTAAAGAGGTGGGGCAGTAGTATTTTAGTAATGAGCCGTTACCAGTAGTACTGTACTTACTTACTTACTCCACTGGTTCAGTGACCCGAAGTGGATCTTGGCCTCCGACACGAGATGACGCCACTGCTCCCTGTCTTGTGCAGCCTCTTGCACGTTGATAGGTCCCAGCAGCTCGAATACGTCCCTGGCGCGCGCTTTACCACTCGATCCTCCTCCATGCGTTCAACGTGGCCCAGCCAGCGGAGTCTGTATAACTTGGTTTCTCCCATAATATTGGGCTGCGCCACAAGTTCTTCGACCTCGCAGTTCTTCCGGATTCTCCAGCTGCCATCCTCCCTTCTCGTCGATCCCAAAATTCTCCGCCATATCTTCCTCTTGGTTACTAGGAGTTTATTTTCTTCTCTAAGCGTGAGCGTCCAGGTTTCACCGCCGTGGACTAAGATTGGACGTATAACCGTCTTGTAAATGCGAATCTTAGTGGCTCTGCTTAAAAGCCCGGACGCCAGTGTAAACCTGTAGTACTGTACAGTATTTATAATTAGTTAAACAAAATGGTGAACGAATACAAATTTATTTCAGCATATAGTATTTTGAAAAGAGTCGTTTACCTCATTCGCCGTTTGTCAAAAATTACGAGATACGTGTAAGTTAGAACCGAATTCTCGTAACAAAGTGCCTTGAGTTGGGATGGGACTTAGAAAAATTTGTTTCCACAAGATTTTACGATGTCAAATATGCGAAGGGATGCTTTGAGATTGGAAATTCGGTCGCCGACGGCATATTTGGAATTTGCGATGCTCTGATTTGTACGTGCGACACGTGATTCAAATGAAATAAAAGAATGATGAGGTTTCGTATTTCTCAGAAATGTTTGCGACTATATCCTTTGTTCACTAGTCTGGTAAGTTATGCGTACCGTGGTCTAATCAATGCACGCAATAACCGAATTCAAACTTTGTACCTACTTAAATTATTATTATTATTATGTTATCTCTTATCGTCCCCACTGTTGGGCCGAAACACTACTCTTATGAGTACCGAATGAAGAGCGCGCTGCGGCGGGCACTAATTTGGCGTCAAGACCTAACGTTGGTGGTCTCCTGCGCGAGTGTTCTACTGGCGCAGGGACGTCTGGCACTTCTTGCATAACCTAACGGTTGGTCTCGAGGTGCCAGTACAAATAAACTTAGTGAAATAAGGAGAGGGGATGTTGGACCGAAAATCAAGGCCGAAATATCAAGGCCTCCCTCCTCTTTTTCCAATAGTTGGTAAATAAACGCATGAATTACCAAAATTTATTTTGGTATTTTTTATTATTTATTTATGTGAATGCTGGGCAATGGTAAAACATTTTCTGTACATATCCAAGTCTAGTACATGGTGTTGCCGATTCTCTTCATAAAACTTCATAAATCGTCACTCCACGTCCAATCTAACAAATTGAAATATTATGTTTAAAGTTGAAAAGTTAAGTAGAAAATCCAACGCACAAGACCGCGAAGATGATTAATAAAGTCAACTGAAAGTGGCTCCGGATTAGTCGCAAATTCGACAACACGATAAAGACGTTTACAAAATCAAATCTCGGCTTCTAATTAAAGATGGCTGCCATGTCGCGTAGTGATCACGCTATGCTGAAGTATTTTGTACTTGTAACAAGATTGAGATCTCCATGATTTGAACTCGGGGAAATGGATCTTTGATTCACTAATAGCTTTCCTTTAAGGGTTTCCTAAACATCTTGAGAAAACGTTAAGTATAATTGACTTGATATTTTTGGCAAGTAAGTGTATTAAGGATTTTCACGAAATCAAACATTACCTTTAAATTTTGTGTAATCACAGATGTTTTGTTGATGAATGGTTTGTTTACTGGCTTGTTTTTAACATGTATTGTGTCTTTATTATAAGAGTCTTTTATGGTAATGCATGAATTAACATGCCTTTATTTCTATCTGCCGGGAAGTTACGTAGTTATTAGATGGTTTTTTATTCCACAATAAGAAAGAGTTTGATCTTCATCTCTCCTTATGGTAAATGATGAAGGAGATGTAAATCACACTTCAATTGGAACCTCTTACTACTACCTAAGGAATAAGCTATCATAAAAGATTCTCTTGTCTAAATGAGGAACTCCTAATAGTCAGACACACGGAATAGATACTTCTTTAACTGATTTGTGGTTAGACATGACAATGTTACCAACATTGTTTTGGCGAGAGATTTAGTAATGGTGGTAGATTTGAACTAAGACATTCAAAATCTTTTTTTATATACAAGTCACGTTTTGACCTCGAAACTATTTAAGTTTCAAAGTTTAGGTAAAACTAAACCACTGAATCATATCCACCACCCATACGGGTTTTGAGTGAATCTTCATTTAAGGGGAGCTGGCAAAAAACTCCGACTCTATTGATTAACGAGTGACCTAATCACGGAATACAGAAATCTGTGCATCTAACTCATGAGTCACAGAGGGTCACTCCCTCTGGGCGAGGTTGCTTTATTTTTATGTTATGTTATGTCTGTAGTTCAAAGTTTTTGGGTATTATAAAGAAAGTTAGTATATTATGTGTACTGACTACTGAAAGATATGGAAGAGCGGAGCCCTCTGCTACAAGCTCCGTGACCATACCATCAACCCTTAGATACTTAGATACATACATATAATCATGACTATTTTCCCCGAAGGGTTAGTCAGAGACCAGGCAATGAGGACAGCAAAAGCAGTGCAATACCATAGTTCACTTTTCACCAAATAGCTACTGCACATGTGCTCAGCATGACAGGTGGTGAGCCTATCGCCGCTCTATGCTGTTGGAAGTATGTGCAGTCTTTAGTCCGTTAGTCGCCTTTTACGACACCCAAGGGAAGAGAGGGGGTGGCAGTATTCTTTCACTGATACGCGACACGGACCCTTAGATCAGTAAGTATTACTTTAATCTTACTATGCATACTCAAATACAAATTTTGCATAGTAAGCTAGTACCCGCGTAGTCACCGCTCATTACCCTTTGTAAAATGTTGCTTTTGTAAAACAAATAAAAATTATTATTATCTTATATGTTTCCCAACAGGCAGTGCAGAGATGCGTAACCGAGGCACATCCCCTCTGTCAGCGTCTCCAAGGCAGTCACTTACGGGCGAGCCTCCCTGGACGCTGCCTGATGACGACCGACCTGACTTCTCAGCGCTCAAGGAGAATATACAAAGGATCAACAAGTTAGTATTAAGTGAGAGCACTTATTTTCTATGTTAACGGGTCACCTGATGGAAAGTAGGTACCCACCGCCAATGGACAACTGGAAAACCAGAGGAGATGCAAATGATTTGTCGGCCTTGAGGAGTAGGAATTGTGAGATGGCGGGGCAGAGAGAGAGAGAGATGAGTCTCTGACGAACGAAACACAATAGCAACGACTGCTATTGTTTCATGGCGAAATTCTTCGAGAAAGATGTCGTAAACGACGTCGTCGACTTAAATGTTCGAGGTAGTCCGTCACACCTCAGTAGACAAGAAAATGGGCAGCAAATTTTCAATCCACTTTGATCTATCACTGCAATCTCCAACTTGCCTGCCAAGCGTGGAGATTATGGCAAAATCCTCCCACGAGGATGAGCTCTCTTACGTCTTTTTGTAGGACCGATTGCGACTGACTCTTGTGTATTTCTGTACAGGTTTTTATGCAGGTTGGGTAATTCGTAAAATATATTACATTTTTTGCGTAAAAGGTGGGAAACGTTGAAAAAAATGACTGCCTCAGGGGGGAATCGGGCCCTTTTTCAACGTTTCATGATATCCGAGGTTTAGTAATATTGACAAATAGTTAAAGTTTGAGGAGCACGATGGCGCAACGGCTAGCGCGTTCGGCTTGCGATCTTGCCCGCTAAGCAACTTTCGCAATGCCGGGTCGCCTGATGGGTGACCAATTAAAAACATCTCAAGCTCCTCCGTGCTTCGGTAGGCACGTTAAGCCATTGGTCCCGGTTGTTGTCGTTAGATGGCAGTCGTTAAAACCCACCAACCCGCATTGGGCCAGCGTGGTGGGTTATGCAATATCCCCACCTGCTATTGTCTACGTGGGAGGCCTGTGCCCAGCAGTGGGACGTTTATAGGCTGATGATGATGATGATGATGATGATGATAAGTTCGGCCGTTCGCCGCTGTCGGGAGCAGACGTGTGTCAAATTTTTACGAAATATTTCAAAAAGTTTATTTTGCAAACGAAACCCTATTATTCATGTGTTAAAGATCAAATTCATTCAAATCAATACCGTGTCTCTACTACGTTCTTCACCGTGCATATACTAGCTGTAGCTACACGCACATTATAAAGTCAACTGTGGACGAGTTTATGCAGTCATGAGCACTATACGTTCGCCTATGAAGTCACCTTCGAGTTCAGAATGTCGTTCTACACCTGATTTATCCACTGTTGGTCGTGATAAAATGGAGTCACAGATTACATTTAGAAAAAGGAAACAACCAGATGACCACGGATGTCTCTGCAACAATGACATTCAGGATCTACGCTTGGATATGGCACGTATCTCAAAACTAGTGGAAAATTTCGTCTGTATAAATCAGAAGACTCTGGACAGTGTATCAGAAATGAAAACCTATCTCACAGACATGAAATCATCAAACGACTTACATTTTTCCTCAATTACCAACAATGTTACTAAAGCTAAAAAACAGATCAATGAAATTCAAGAATCAATGTCAAGTCTTTCGCTGGAACAAAAACAGATAAAAACACAAATTTCATCGCTAGAACAGAAAATTTCTAAGGGTGAACAGAAAATGAAAGAACTAGAGTCAGATCTCGTTAGAGTAAAAAATACTGATCCATCAACATCATTCACGGAAAACTCCGGAATGCTTTCTAACGAACAAATTATAAATGAGGTTCAAGATCAAAACAACAGACGAAAGAATATTATTTTAGCTGGTATTAATGAACAGAAATCTACTGATGCAAAAGAACGACTATCCCTAGATTTGACCAAAGTTACAAACTTCATTTCGAATATGATAAAAGATTCACCACCTCCGATAAAAGTTTTCCGTATTGGTAAATATGATGCCAACAAAAATCGTCGGATCAAAGTGTGCTTTAGCAGTCAAAACATAGCCAATCAACTCCTACGCAACAAAGCTAACCTACCTACAGGAATCACAATATACTCTGATCAAACCCCATATCAACAAAAACTTATAAGTAATCTTTAAAAAGAATTGGCTCGTCGTCAGCAAACTGGTGAGTCGAATATTACAATAAAATACATTAATGGCGTAGCCAGAATCGTGAAGATCAACTCAAAAAACTTCAACCAATCGCACCATCAATCACCAACGAAATAACTTATCAAATAACTAATACCTACAAAGATATCCAGACTACCAAATCCCGTCTCAATTTATTTTACTTAAACGCACGAAGTATATGCTCCAAAGGCAAATTTGATGAACTCAAATGTATATTACGCTCTATACCTGCTGTAACACATATAATATTAATAACAGAGACTTGGATTAAAACTGAAGAACAAACACTAAGATTTCATCTAATTAATTATACACATCACTACAATTATAGAACTGACAAAACTGGAGGTGGAGTATCGATATATGCGCATTAGGACCTAGATCACAATATCACAGAATCAGTCTACTCAGGGGGTAATAACTATCTCTGGATAAAACTCAAAAAATACGCCCTTGATGTAGGTGTTGTATATTACCCTGGAGATACAGACTTTAATTCATTCGTGGAATCCTTCGAGGTACAATTACAAAAACGAAAGAGAACATTTGTTTTTGGAGATTTTAACATAAATTTATTGGAAAAGAACAAGAAAAAAACTATATAGAAGCATTTTGAAAGATACTGAATACAAAATACTTAACAAAATTGATAAGGAATACGCCACTAGAGAAACTGCAACGAAAAAAGCAATACTGGATCACGTGAGTACAAATTAAAAAAAATGACTTTTTTCATTTAGCTTTATGTGATTCCCCATTGTCCGACCACAAACAATTTTTTTTGTAAGTAAAGAAATACTAACCACCTCCGATTAAAAGTATTGCTTATAAAGCTATGGATTATGCAAAACTATACACATCTATCGAGAACCACAAATTTGATAACGAGATCAGAGACTACAGCAAGCTAGAAGAAACAATAAAAAATTACACAGAAAAATGCAAACTAACTAAGCTCAAAAAGCTAAACCCTCCACTAAAGGATCGGATAAACAAAGATATCATCTACGCAATCAATCTAAGAAATGAATTATGGACTGAACATAGACAAGATCCCGAGAATGTCACGTTGGAGAACACATACATACAAACGAGACGAGAGGTGACTAACTTAATCAAAAATACCAAAGACGTTTACGATTACGGCAAATTTCACGACTGTAAAAGCAATCCCAAGAAGACCTAGAGCCTCATAAACCACCTATCTAAGCGTAAGATGAAAAACAGCTGTGTTCCCTCAAAATTAGTATCTGAAACGGAAACTATAACTGATCCTGAAGGTATCTGTAACATATTTAACCAATATTTTTCTACTATCGGATCCCTACTTGCAAAAAAAATCCTATCACACCCTCACAACAATATCCAAAACGAATAGACATCACCACCCATCATACACGACACTCCAAAAACTCTTATCATTTAAACCATGTACAACTGATGAAATAATAGACATTATTGACGGCCTTGATCCGAATTCCAGCACGGGCATGGATGTTATTAGTACCATAAGTTTGAAATGCATAAAAAAATTAATTGCAGATGTCATTACTGAATCGATTAACATTTTATTGGCTGAAGGTCATTTCCCAAATTCACTTAAACTAGCTAAAGTGACACCAATTTACAAATCGGGAACAAAAACAGATCCAGGCAACTATCGTCCGATCTCTGTTTTGCCGGTGCTATCAAAAATCTTAAAGAGAGTAATACACGAACGCTTAGAAACGTACCTGAATTCTATCAATTTTATTACCGATAGACAATTTGGCTTTCGACCAAAAAGTAACACGTTAGCTGCAACACTCGACTTAGTAACTAAAATACGACACAATATTGATAGAAAAAACATTGTCTTGGGTGTGTTTATCGACCTAAAAGAAGCATTTGATACCGTAAGTCATGAAATCCTACTAAAAAAGCTTTAAATTATAGGTATCGGCGATAATGCACTCAAAATGTTTAATTCATACCTCAAAGATCGTCATCAGATTGTAAAAATAGAACATTATCAAAGTAAAGCTCTTCCATTACACTGTGCTGTTCCCCAAGGATCCATATTAGGACCCTTGTTATTTTCTATTTACATTAATGACATTGATAAAATCGGATTACACGGTCACGTGACCTTATATGCGGATGACACTTGCCTATTCTATTTCGGATCATCTATTAACAGCATAATTTCTCTCGCTCAACAAGATCTCCACATTCTCATTAACATATGTACATAACTTTTAAAGCAAAAAACTAATCAATTCCGCTATATAACCCACCTAAAATATATAACATACCTATACAACAAAAAACACACGAGAAATACCTAGGCTTGCATATTGACACCCACTTGACATGGAACATACATATTAACCATATTAAAAAAAATATCGTCGTTGATGAGTTCTCTAGGACCTATAGTTCGATGTATTCCACGCAAAGCAAGATTTGATATCTATAACTCACTTGTAAAGTCTCACTTAATTTATTTAATAGAAATATGGGGCAGTGCCTCAAAAACTAAGTTGTCAGAACTACAAATAGCACAAAATAAAATAATTAAATTATTATTCCACTATGCGTACCTCACACCTACCTCTAAGATCTACATGGAAACGTGTCTTATGAATATAAAACAGTTATTTGCATTCCACACCAGCATGCTCATGCGAAAAGTATTGAATAAAACCATCCACACCTCAATAGCAATAACGCAGCGAGTATTGAAACGCGCAACGAGACGCGCCAGTTTTTTGGTTCTACCCAAAGCATGAACCAATTATGGCAAACGAATGTTTACTTTTGAGGGAGCACAGCTCTTTAATAAACTACCTTCATCATTAAAAAGCGTTGAATGTTTAAAGTCATTTCAAGCAAAACTTGCTCATTATGTTTGCGAAGTGAATTAATGAAATATATAAACAATACTTAGTGTAAGTGAAGTGAGGAAACATTTGTAATACAGATACAGCGGCGCGAACGGTGCCTGTATGTATTAACGTTATTACTTAATTCTTTTCTCATGTAAGTGATATATTATCTTTTTTGAGAAATAAAGAATCTTTAAACTTAAGTAAGTACGTACGTAAGTTAAAGTTCTAGTATACGAGTAACATTTTACAGTGACTAACAACCTAACCTAGTGCTGTGCTGGTAGCGACTCATTACTACAATACTACCGCCCTATCTCTTCCCTGGGGTGTCGTAAAAGGCGACTAACGGACCAAAGCCTGTACATACATTCAACAGCATAGAGCGGCGACAGGCACACCACCTGTCACGTTGAGTCATGTGCAGTTATCATTTGGTGAAACGTGGACTGTGGCAGTGGACGGCTTTTGCGGTCCTCATTGCCTGGTCTCTGACTAACCCTTTGGGGAAATTAGTTCTGAATATATGTATGTATGTAAAATGTCTAACAACCTAAATGCTATAGGGACTGCGAGACTTCAACCCGCCTGGACATGCTGCTGACCCAAGTGGAACAATACGCCAACAACCTGGAGGCGCTGGTCGAGGAGCGCACCTCCGACTACCTGGAAGAGAAGAGGAAATGCGAGGAGCTACTCTACCAGTTATTACCAAAGTAAGTTCAAACAAGGCATGCGAAGTGGCACTTTTTAGGTCGGCTGGCTGAGGGTGACTGATGATACGTCTCTGACGCTGCACCAGTTGTCCACGCGCCTGGATTCCACCTCCACTTAACATCAGATGGAGAGAAGTCTGCTGGACTTAATATAAAAAGTGAGATAGTTGTGGAATGATTTAGACAGGCCTCTAACAATGTAAAGATCAAAGATTGCCGCTGGATCCGAACAGCACAATAATAGTGGTCGTGATGGAGATATTTGGTGGAATCCCATTAGAATTGTTGTTTTCCGACAGCTTAGAGATAAGATAGCCAGCTCCTCAGTGGTTGAGGATTCCGGGGAAATGGTTTTACCTTTGGCCCTCTCGTCTCCATCTGGTGAGATGAAGGCCAAGTGTTTACTCGTAGTGCATACAAAAATTACTGGCTCTGGTATCCTTCAAACCGGAACGCATCAATGTAAAACAGTGCTGCATGATGGGAGAAATAGGTATTAGAGTGGTCGCCATCCATTCGGATTCTGGGCAGAATCCGACCACCCTATGTAGAAATTTATATGCGACAAAACGAACTATACGGTAGCATTCTTTTTCCTCTGTAAGACCATTTGGCTTTGAAATTCTCTACTGCTACATGTGTTTTACAGCTCCTATATCCGAGTCATAAGCGGAGCGTGAAACGGCTATATATGCAGGCCGTCATGAATGGGTGCGCTTGTTACCATGTTTGTTCGCCGGTGAGGAGCGCTCTGGTTATTTTGGACTGCATCGGCTGCTTTCCATCAGGCAGAATGTACTGACTATGACGTGTCCCCATTAAAAAAAAACTATCTTACGTTTAATTTGTTTGCGCTCGACACTCATAGTTAACCAATCAAGCCATTGGGCCAGCGTGGTGGGCTATGACCCAATCTCCTCATACGTGCTGCTGTTCATGTGGGAAGGTATATGCCCTCAGTGAGAGGTTTACAGGCTGATGATGACTCTCGTACCACTGTTTTATAAGGCACTGTTGGCGCGGAGAATGGGACGCCGACACATCAAAGATTGGGAGTGGGAAATAGGAATTGGAGGTACTCACGTGTGAAGGTCTGGATGAATGCACGGTAGGGCAAAGGGTTGGCTTTTCCTGCTTCCACACTTGTATGGCGTATATCAAGATGGCGGTTTTGCCACGAGCTGAGGACGCGTCAGTGACGAGCGAATCGCGTGAGCGTGAGAGCGTATTTCAGAATGTCATGCGTGTAATGTCATGTGTCCCTATCTATTCACCCCTATAGATAGGATTTCGCAGCTGAAACTACGTGTCAGGCTGTATGACGCTTAGGGGTACTACGGGGTTCCGGTTCATGTACCCCGCTGATTGTGCCTTAACCGGCGCCTCCGGCGGGATTCCGGACGTGGGTTGGACTCGTAGTAGCTTGTGGTTAGCTGTAGAGCTTGGGAATGTTCGTTTGTCCTGATTTTGGTTACCAAACTCGTGCACAGCGAGCGGGGCTTAGTAGCGGTCTCTGTGGAGCCAGAAGCGAATTCAATACGGCGCAAGTGGTATTTTTTTTAGGATTCGGCTATGTCCGGTGCTGTACACCGGGTAAGCGGGTCGAAAGATGGGATTTTACCATTTTTTTGGTACTAATTGGCACGCAAATTACGTACACATGGGGCTTCCATTTAGATCTATTTCTGTAGACGGATTCCAATAATGTAAGTGACCAAATTGAGAAAGTTATATCGACTAAACTAATTACTGGGTAGACGACGACGCGGGGATCACTCGTTAGTTAAGCGGTAGGTATTCAGTAGGAACAGTTGCGCCACTATAGTAATGGCAAAGGGTAATCTGTGTTAGAACCCAGAGTCACCTATGAGCTAGGTTCGTCTCACCGCAAGTTAGATTGACTTAATTCTCATCAGCTGGTGTCTTCACGAAAATGGTGCACAGTTTAATCCTTTGACATGGCAATGCGATTTCAAAAGTAGCTTAATAATATTTTATTACTTTTAAAAAATATTATAAAAAATAACGTCGTAACTTATTCCTTGGATTATTTTCTATTAAGGCGACCCGTGACAATGAACTCTACTCAAATTATTATTCTACGCATACAATTCAATGTCTTCTATTGGGGAAGACAAGACAAACATCAAACAAAAAATAAACAAACCAAAAAGAAATTCCAAGATAACATGAAAGAGTCCATCACAAAGTTTGACAGAGCAATATCTCATGGCAATTGTGCGCAAGGCTTCACTAGCTAGACGATCGGAAATTGAAAAAGGTTTGAGATTGCTATTGGCCATTATCGAAACGAAAATGTATGAAGGTACTTAGAAAATTAGGATTGTTTATTTAGGATTAGGCCTGTCGAAAAATCTGATTCTGATGAAAAATTTGATTTGTGCAAAAAGCTACTACTTAGACAATACTTACTTATAAAGTAGTTTTCGTGGATTTTTTGCACAGATTGATAGTCCGACTGTGCCATAAGTACCTTTTAATGCTAATGTCACAGAGCTTGCGAGTTGCGATGAATAGTTATGCAATTGCGAAGGCGCATTTTATTACCAATTAAGTAGGTACATACTTAAGTTTTCCAGTGCGAGGTATCCGATGGTGCTATGATCGCAAAAGTTAAGCTACTTAAGCTACTTTTACAGACCGCAGTCTGTAGCCGAAATAATAATTAATCCTCGGTTTTCTACCGTACTTCAAAAAAAACTGTTTCATACAAAACTGCAAATATTATTCGACCATGTATTTAATGTTTCACAATTGCTTCCATACAATAGTT
The DNA here is from genome assembly GCA_963921215.1 of Scoparia ambigualis. Classification (NCBI taxonomy): domain Eukaryota; kingdom Metazoa; phylum Arthropoda; class Insecta; order Lepidoptera; family Crambidae; genus Scoparia; species Scoparia ambigualis. The sequence goes on along the minus strand of OY992502.1, from coordinate 54,183,412 downwards.
GCACATAACAGGATGATTGACTATAAATTTATCTAGGTACCCTTGCACCAAATATAAGCAGATAATATTTAAATTTTATTTTAGAAGCGTTATGCCGTTATCATGTACGTCGTATCGGCTTGAGTATCTATACATATCTGTTGCAAGCACAGATTCCGCTCCGCTATGCACCCGCTATCAAGTTTAGTATGTAGGTTACGACCATGCATTATCCGTAGAGGTTTTATGCATATGGCAGCATTGCCTTAGTAACTTCGTCATGTACTTTAATTTCGAGCGTAAAATTCAGATTTTTTTTAATGATTAACAGGCTGCACTTTAGCTTCTATGAAAGTCACTACAGCGAGTAGCTTCGTCAACGGCAATACACCTTGTACTGAGAATAACTGACTATAGTCCGGCAACTTCGTCCGCGACCTTCCCGTGGGGTGACAGACGGTGGCGGGAACGAGGTACCCAATATGTCAGCGGGTAGCGGGTGGTGTAGTGGGGAAGGAAAACGCGTGCAACTGTGTGTAGTCGTGTTCTAGAATGACGTGCTACCCCGTCCCTACCAACGTCTGTACTCCGCGGACGGTCGCGCACGAAGTTGCCAGATTATAGTAAATTATGACTTGTGGGGTCGGGTTACAGTCATCATAATTAGCCTCTAAACGGCTCGCTGCTGGGCATAGGTCTTTCCACATGGACAACAGGTCATGGGTGATTGCACTTTCCCGCTTGCCCTGGTTGGTAGGTTTCAACGACTGCCATCTTTACGACAACCGCCGGGACCAAAGGCATCATCAAATGATTTTTGTTATTCTACTTAATTTAAGGACTTTTGTTTTTAAAAACATGCCAGTCCTATCGAACCTTATTTGATAACATTACAAATAAACTTAAACCTATATTTTGATTATGAAGTAAATTAGCATAAAGAAGGTTTAGAGCTTCGATCAACAATACCAACTAGATAACGCGTCACGTACAAAATCAAAGCTAAATTTTGTCCACGTGAATAAATACTTTTTCAAAGCAATAAATTACTCCTGTCACTTAAAAATAGAAAAGACGTCAATAACATTTAGTGGTGAAATCAACCTTATGGTAAATGTACTTTTTTCCTATTACGCCTTGCAAGAAAATAAGAGCTCACTTCTCAAGTGCGTACTTATTTACCGAGACACATTTTTAGCGCCGACCTGACATCTAGTTGTATTGTTGATCGAAGGTTTAGAGGTTTAATAATGCTAGTAACGCTAGTAATATAACTGTGTCGCGTGGCGGTGAAAGAATACTACCACCCTCTCTCTTCCCTTGGGTGTCGTAATAGGCGGCTAACGGACTAAAAACTGTACATACATCCAACAGTATATAGCGGCGATAGGCTCACCACGCTGATCACATGTGCAGTCGCTATTTGGTGAAAAGTGGACTATGGTAGAGGACTGCTTTTGCTGTCCTCATTGCCTAGCCTCTCTCCCTTCGGGGATAATAGTCGCGATTATATAAATGGATGACTGAAAATTTAATAAGTAGCCATTATTAACTCTTACTCCTTCTCCTTTTCAATCTCGCCGATCAACGACCGGTGGCATTCTAAAATGCTATCATCCCTTAGTGCATAGCATTTCGGGGCCTGGCACTAAGGTTTTACATAGAATTTTTATTTTTTGGTAGGTACTTTGGTCTAGGTTAGGTTAGGTTAGATAGTAACCTTACCTACCTGCGTATTTTGAATTACATTCCTAAGGATCTCAAATTCCTAAACACTAATTATTCAAAGAAAATTGTATAAGTGGTTCGTTGAGAACGCATTTTATGACATAAAGGATTTTTTTTGTTTTGATAAATAATGATATTTACTATAGGTAGATATAATTTAAAATGATTAACTTGCATAATGTTATTGTTTAATGGATTTTAATTATTGAAAATATTAGAGTATTACTAGGACTTAATGTTTGCATGCTATTATAAAATGAGCTTGATATGCGATCTATGTATTTTATAATGTAACATCTTTATACCATGTCAAAGTTCAAATAAACAATTATCTTATCTTATCTTATCTTACCTAAAATAAACCATCCCATTCAGTAAAAAACCATGTTTAAAAAAAAATTGTTATGATCTTTAGTTCATAGAAAACCGTATTCACTTAACTCGATCTCACTTGACAGGTCAGTGGCATCCCAGCTGATCATGGGCCAGCCCGTTATGGCGGAGACATACGACCAGGTCACCATCTACTTCAGCGACATCATCGGGTTCACCCAGCTGTCGGCAGAGTCCACCCCGCTGGAGGTGGTAGACCTGCTCAACGACCTGTACACCAGCTTCGACTCGGTAATTGAGAACTTCGACGTTTATAAGGTACGTTTTCTTTAATTTTGAAAGTGTTGAACAAAAATTTGGAATTCGAAACCAATGCCAAAGTCAAAAATCATTTTTTTTATTATTTTTTTAAAAGTGCTTTTGTATCGTTTAAACATATGTTTGCCTTTACCCATTCAGAACGAATTGTAGCAGCAGAGAAGAATGGGCGCAAGAAGCTCCACAGCTTTTTAAAGAAGATAAAAGTAACGACATTTACAATAGAATATGTCGTCACTAAATCATACAAACATCTAAATTTAGAAACATTGTTATGCAATAATAAAAAAAAGTGAATCTAAAATGTTTTACTTGGGCACTATGTTTATACGCAATAGAACAAAATAAGTTTGCGAAATTGACATTCCGGGTCAGGCGCACCATCAAGTATTCTAGTAGCAATATTGTAGGCTCAACAGGAACCAGCCTGCGCAAAATCAACACAGTCTCACTTTGAAAGCCAAATGCGTCTTTATTTTATTCTTACTCCAAAAGGCAAGCTTATAAATTGTCAAAGTTACTCTGAAATTCAACTCTCGAATGCGAGAGATTCAATTTTGAACGGCACTGCCAGTGTTGCCAGATCAAATTTTAAAAAATCCGTAGGGCTACGCTCAAAAGTCAGTAGAAGTCCGTAGATTGTCTTTACAAAAATCCGTAGATCTACAGACATTTTTTTAAGCTTAAAAACCTGACTATTTGACATGGACTTACCTGAAACCTAATTCCTCGGTAAATAAAAAAAGTAAACAAATTGTTAAGTAACTGAAAAACAGCACAGGAAAAAGAAAGGAAAAGCAATGAATTTGACTTGATTTCATATATTTATTGGTCACTGTCATCGGTGTCACATCCTCAAGATTCGCCTGTGTAACGTTTTTTACACATCCACAGTTGTCCGTCAATCAGTGCCGCCAACCAACCAAACCAACGGATAGTTCATTCAGTTTTACGTTAGTCACTCGCTACTCAATTAAAGTCAAACTAATCTTTGGACTGGAGACACAGGTATTGTATTACAGACAATAAAGAAAATAACGAAACGCAAGTCACAGTTATCTTTTTTAGAGTTACGTTTCGTTTTACGCAAAAAAATTGTAATTATTTTGAATCTTCATACTATTGTTTGGGTAGATGAAATCGAACCAAATATCCGTAGATTTGCGACTAAAATCCGTATGTCTGTAGACAAGACCTAAAGTCCGTAGATCTACGGACAAATCCGTAGGTCTGGCAACGCTGGGCACTGCCAACATAATAATATTAACTTCAACGGACGGATGCAGTTGCATGAAGTATTAACACTCGTATCGTATGACGTAGAATTTGATTTTAATTCTAATGTGTAAGTTGTTTGTCCTGTTTCGCTGTAACTTTGACCTAAATTCTGAAACTATATTTCTAGATTCGTTAATATTTGATTATTTAAAAAACGCTTAAATAAACTCAAAGGTAACGAAACGTTGAAAAAAATGTTTACCTCAAGTGGGAATCGAATAGGTAGACATTTTTTCAGACTGAAATTGAAAGAACATTTAAAGACAAAGATATTTTTATTTGCAAATATATGTACATGATTGGTAGTACAGAAAAATTCAATTGATTCAGCCATATTTTACCACTAGGCATGCAAAAATACGTTAAACATAATTAAATTATTATAAATTCGAATTAATTATATTAATAAGATAACTAATCAGTTATTAATTGTTTTTCATTGAGGAATTCACTTACACTATAATATGCTCTACCTGATAATACAATTCGAAGTGTATGCTTAAATTTCAATAGAGGCAATTCCTTCCAAGTATCATTGATAAAATTGGACATCCCTGAGTAATATTTTCGGTAGTTGATAGCTTTCGTTAAACCATGTTACAGTAAGAAGTCTTTTCTTCAAGCACCATGTTCGTTAAGAACGGAATGCTATACGATTTATTTGTGATATTTTTTTATTATTTCCTTGTTACGCCAAAGAGCTGTACAGCTTTTGATATAATCTTTATTGTGACTGCAAGAACTGCATTCTTATCTCCCATCGCATTGTGCAATATTGACATTTCCATTTACTTGGCGTTAATAAAGACTACAAACTCTTGTAAATCTTTGTATTCAATCTCAACGCTAGCGTGGCTGGTTAGCGCGGGGCAAAGTTAAGTATCTAAACAGACAATTACACGGGTAGTTAAAAAAATTTCACAAAATAATTATCTAGCTAATTATAACAACACTTTAAAATAGTTATAATTCAAAAGCCAACAAATTTTATCCCCCTGAGCTCTTATGTACCTACATTTAAACCTGGTAATAGTAACACTGTCACAAATTCATAAAAAGGTTGCCGATTACCTCCCACTTGATGCAAAACTGATTAAACAATACCTACGTGATAAAAACCGATACGTATTAGTAAAACTTTCTTATTTGTTGATATATAATTGAAAGACCTTGTTTGTTATATACTAAATTATTCCTTTTCATTTTCCGAAACCAATAAAAAGTTTTATAAAACTATTATTAAAATCGGTAGAGCTAAGAGTATTTACTATTTAATACTTCGACAACGCCATGCAATTAAACTCTTCTCTTCAGATACACGTTACTTTTTACGTCAATAGTGTGTACGCATCTTTAGATATAAGTAAAAGAGGAAGATACGTTACCCGCGTACCGAGCACACTGCACTGCTGATTTCGTCGGCCTTAGCTTAGCCGGTTCGGGCCCCGAGGCGTAATTACCTTACGCGCGTCTTCTCGACGGCTTCTATGTGCCGCCGGGTCAAATACGGGGTGCGACAGGGATCACTTTTTTTCATTCTTTTTGTGTTTGTATTCTTTTTTTATTGTTTTTTTTTATTGATTTTATATTTTTTTAAAAATTTTGTATGTGATATTCTTTTTTTTTTTTATATTTTTTCGTTTCTTGCAAATTGAGTCCAATGTACAGAATACCGTGACTGAGTGTCATTTTGTCCCGCATCGTCGTCGCCGTGGACTGTGTGAACTTACGGAGCTTGCTGACCCGCTCACGTAGCGTTGTAATTCATCGCCTCGTCTCTGATTGATATTAGCTGTCACACTACAATACGTCCTATGTACCTAGCTGAGTTTGACTATTTTTTGATTCTTACTGTTACTACCATGGATATGCCGTATCTTCCTCTTTTGCTTATATCTATGACGCATACGATTTTTTCCCTTTAGCCAGTTACATGAAAGGTGCTTTCAGGTGGAAACCATAGGCGACGCGTACATGGTAGTATCTGGTCTGCCGATGAGGAACGGCAATCGTCACGCAGCGGAGATAGCGCGCATGTCACTCGCCCTCTTAGGGGCGGTTCGTGTGAAGACAGTCCCGCACAGGCCGGGCGAGAAGTTGCTGCTGAGAATAGGCATGCACTCAGGTTTGTGCATATATTTAAACATAAAGATAAGATAAAGATAAAATGTAGCAGTAGATTTATATGTCTTAATAAAGGACAGGGTTTAAAAGCTCCGTGACATATATATGTTTTTTTTTAAATAAGGCTTATTTACGATGCTACTGTTCATGACAAAAGACAAATTCCTTACAGAAATCAGTAAAATCCCTCAGCAAGATTTTTACAAGGTTACCTATGAATAAATGTAAAGATGCACGTACCGTACAAGCCCAAAATCTGCGTTTCTAGATCTTTGCGACTTAAATGCGCCGTCGGCGTTGTCGCTGCGTCCCGCGTCTCGACATTGCTTCCATCACTCTTGCCTTCTATTTGAACGTTTATGGATGTAAAGTAATGCCATCGTTTATATTCCAGGAGATTTATTAGTAAGGAGATTTAAAGAGATCGAAAAAGAGAACTGTTTTCGTAACAAATCATAATTTTCTAGGCCCATGCGTCGCAGGAGTGGTAGGCTTGAAAATGCCACGATATTGCCTCTTCGGAGACACTGTGAACACAGCATCCCGAATGGAGTCGCACGGAGAAGCGCTCAAAATCCATGTCAGTCCCAAAACCAAGGAGGTTTTGGATCTCTACGATTGCTTCGAGTTAGAATGCAGAGGAGAGATCATTATGAAGGTAAGAAATTGTATCTCAAAAACGATAACTTTTTCAAAACTATACTATTAGATAACACAACAGTATGACATATATAATATGAACATTAGTAATTAAAATAAATTGGAATGCATAATATAATTAGTGCTAAGGTTTTTTTTGAAATCTAAAGAAACGAGTAAATAGCTAGTGGGATATATTTACATGATTGGGAAGCTTTTTTCCTGTTATGGAAATACCGTACGCAGGGATGAATGGATAACAATTCATCATAAAGTCGGGACTAAAGTGAATGTCGGGCTTGCTTGGCTTCATAAATTTTCTTTACTTGCCTTCAAGTTATGCTAAGTAAATATTAATGATGTGTAACTAAAAAATGCAGAACATAAATGTCCACACGATCAGAGTCGCAGCCAGAACTAAATAACGTACACTTAGATTTTTTATTAAATAAATTACTAAAAACTAATCAATTTTCTTATTTTGTTTAGGGCAAAGGCAAGATGACTACATACTGGCTAATTGGAGAGAAATCGAGTGACTATGTTACATATGAACCAACTAACAACATCCAAAATGTTATTGACCACCCGAGCATCACATTTCAAGGTCCTGATAGTCCAGCGTCTCACTCACTTACGCAAAATCAAAGCCCAGAACTTGTGAACAATGTCAAGGTCATGAACAATAATGCGCCATATGATATTCAAAGTGAAAGAGACCGTATCAAGCATGAAATAGCAACGTTTGTTGCTAAAGATCTCATTAACAACATAGATAATGCAGTCAGAGAGTTCAGGAAGTCGCAGAGCGCAAATTTCGTCGGTACCACGAGTATTGTCAAGCCTGTTTGTAATGGTAAAGAAAAAAGCTTGATAACCCCAACTTATGACAAAGAATTGGTCATCAGCAAAGGTAAAGTGCGGGACGTGGTCAATAGATTCAACAATTGCGTCGTCAACGAAACTTCCAACAAAAGCACCAAAGCTAAAACTGTGAAAACAGAAGACTGAACGACAAACAAGGTTTTATTGTATTTATCTGACCAGGCTAAACTAAAGTGAGGTTTAAAATCTTGAAGAAGTTTTTACTAAAACGTTTACCCTGTATTGTGCCAAGCACATACATACTCTGTTTTGTAGTCAATAGTATTAAGGTTTGAACGGTATAATTTATTTTGTGTTTCACAATATAGTTTATTAAAAATAAATAAATTGGGTGACCAAGTACCCTGCGAATTTTTATTGTTTTAGATAAAGGAGCGTGATAATATTACGATCTCATAATTGCGATGAATTTGTATCTCATTTGTAACTTAAGAATTGGAAGCGAAACGATCCAGTGAATTGCCTAAACTGTATCGCAATAAAAGATCATAGACTCTATGATGTTTTATCCTCTGAGGCTTCTTTCTGTAGAATTAGAATGAAGATCGCCGCCTCTGGCGCGCGCTCTATTTGAAAGATGTAGTGAGACTATTACGTTGATATAAGAAAATTATAGGGAGAACTATTGTATTATACACTTTAGATCCCTGTAGTATTTTTACTGACCTTTTATACTTCCGTACCTTTGTAACCTATTGTATTTCTAGTTAGTGAAATAATCCTCGATATACCTTTCACCATTATTGACCTTATTTTAATTATAGACTGTCCTTGAATTATAATTATATGCTAGTTATACATATGTATTGCAATGTAAATGAAAAAGTATTTATAACTTTTACTTAGGTATAATTATGTTGTTTCCATAAAAGTTGAAAAACTTTTTATTATCAGAATTAAACCAGCATAATCTTCGTTCAATCTGTCTTAGTTAACTTTAGTTTTAAGTAAAAATGTCTTTAAGACCATTTCAATGTATAGACATATTTCAATTTACTTACACGATGTACGGGTTAAATAATGTGTACTTGTATTTATATTATTTTTTGGTTAGGGACTGCATTTATTTTGTTACAAAAACTAATTAACAGTGTGGTTAAACCGAACATTGTTATAAGATTTTATTTATTTGTACATGTATAATAATATTTACTTTTCATACTACACAAACAGATACGTCATGACTATTAAAGTTGTTTTTTTATTATTGTTAAGTGTTACCTTTTTCATTGTCGTGTTAATGTGTAGTTAGTTTGGAACTAAACCATACTAAAAGTGTGTAATATTTGTTTTTAGTACTTAAAGAAATTGATCTACCTATCTCTGTTAATTTATTTCTGTTTTGTGATACTAATATTATTATTGAAGTACAAGTTAAAAACTAGTGCTGTGAGATTTTAACGTTATAATAACTTTATTTCAAATATTTCTTTAAGATTATTGTAAGTTACGTCATGTTTTTTATCTTGTAAGGAATAAACATATTCGTAACTGAAAAATGTATTATTTTTAATAGTTATTAAAAAAAATAGCTATTTTCCGTTCCAATATAAATGTAATAAAATTAATAATTTCAAATAACCACATGGGTGTCACAACTTAAAATATTGTTAAAAAGTGAAAACATTTCTTTCGGATGCTCGAAGCGCCATATAAGCGCCAGTTAAGCTACTTTTTAACTCCCGGTCGCTGAATAGGTGGCCAAAGAAAAAAATAAAAAACGCGAGCTCCTCCGTGCCACATGAGTAAAGAAACGAAATAGAGACAAAACTTCATACAACCGCGCCGTCGCGAGTCAACTACTACATACGCATACGGCGCATGTGTGCGTGTCCACTAGCCGCTGCTTCACGTTTGCGCCGTCACTGGATAAAACCGGTTTACCACAGTATTTGCGTTCGCTCGGCCAGTGGACAAACAGAGAGACACGCGACGGCGCGTTGTATGAAGCTTTGTCTCTGTTCCGTTTCTTTACTCATGTGTCCGTGCTTAGGAAGACACGTCAAGACTATGGTTCCGGTTGTTGTCGTAAGATGGTCGTTAAAACACCTAACCCGCATTCGGTGGGTTAATACCGTCTCTCCACATGTGGTGTTGTTCATAATGTAGGATAGTCTGTACTCAGCAGTGAGATAGACTAAAGATGATGATAATGATAATCTGTTATCTAAAGTAGGGATCTGCTGTTATAGTGTACCGAAGCCTCCTCAGTCTTGGAGGTTGGCGTTGGCAACTGCGACACAGTCATCCGACGAATGCGGTTGTTATCGTTCACATTTAAGTTTATAAATTGAAATGGTGCCAAATAAAAAAAAAAATGATATTTATTAATACAACATTAAAAAAACCCGTGTCGCGTAGCGGTGAAAAAATACTACCACCCCCTCTCTTCCCCTTGTCGTAAAAGGCGACTAACGGACTAAAGACTGCACATACATCAAACAGCATAGAGCGGCGATGGGCTCATCACCTGTCACGCTGAGCACATAGGTACATGTGCAGTCGCTATTTGGTGAAAAGTGGACTATGGCAGAGGACTGCTTTTGCAGTCCTCATTGCCTAGTCTCTTGACTAACCCTTCGAGGATAATAGACGTGATTATATGTAGGTATGTATGTAAAAAAATCATAATAAAAGATAATAAATCGATTCAATTGATATTTTCGATTTCGCTACAAAAATAGCATTTTGAATGCAAAGTTACCAAACTACCTACCTATTCAAAATAACGTTTGGACGAAGAGATAACAATACAGCTCGTAGCGCTTTTAGTGAAATGTAGAATTGTTTTCCAATAAAATACACTCGTAGTCAAAGGCACATTGGAGCTCTGTATTGTCTATGTAGCAGTTATAAATATAGCCAAAGCTGTTAACGTAGTAATGTTTCAAGGAATTGAAACTAATGAAAATGTTAACAATGGCCTCCTAGACGTTCCGGAATTCGAAAACAAAATTTCGGATTTATTTTTGTTTGCTATGTTGCGCTTTCCATTATATTTTAAAAATTTCAAACAATTTCCGTAAAAATGAAAGGAGAATGACCAAACCAGCCTATTCGATATCTATTGCGTCTTAATCATTCACATATCAAATCTGTTCTCTTAAGTTATAATGATTACTGTTAAAAAAGGTTTTCTATAGAACGCCGCGTAAAGAGTCTAGTGATAAATAAATGCTAAACTGAACTGATAGTCATACGATAACAGTTGTCATAACCTCAAAATACTAGAGCTAAAAATGAATATAGTTTCAAACTCCCGCAAGATATTGTAATGTAATTTTTTCTTCATAATTCAGAGCATTGCTGCTATTGATTACTATTTATTTCATTAAAGCGCTGTGTTACGCTAGCTAGCTAAAAAACTAGCCTAACTCCCATAGTAAAAAGGTCATTAAAATCGGCCGAAATTTCGTTTCGGAGAAAGAGAGTAGACCCTCTGAAAGTAATAGCGGTTAAAGCGGTTAAAACTGTCCCCACTGCTGGACCAAAGACCTCCATCAGCGTGGCTCATCCCCATAGCTCCTTTAGACTACGGAACTGAAGCCACTCCTACACAGTCATTTTAGATTTCCAGGACATTATTAATGTGTTTGCGACAGATGGGACAATTGACAATCGACTTTTATTGTCAGACCTGCGGTAGAACATTTCACTCTCACATCGGACTTATCAGCCATAAATCGTCTGCAATTAAACCGTAACCGCCTCCGTGGTCTAGTGGCTAAGCCACCGGTTTCAGACCCAGAGGTCCCGGGTTCGATTCCCAGCGGGGGGTACATATTTGTGTGCTCGGTTTGGTTGGTGGTAGGGCTATTAAGGCCGCCTGGCTAGCTACCACCATCTTATCTAAGTCTGTCGCCATAACAACGATGTTTATAGCATTGTTGTGTTACGACAGTTTGAGATAAGATACCCAGTTCCTCAGTGTTCGGCCTTATCATCACGTACCATCAGGTAAGATAAAGGCCAAGCTTACCCGTTGCCGAATGAAAAAAATAAAAAAAAAGACGCAAAGGCCAATGATGATGATGAATAATGTGTTAAAAGAGCATTAATTTTTTTTTATAAAAAAGCTTTAAATACAGATATAAAAGCAAGTCGTCATCGTTAGAATTGAAGGGGATTACTCACAAAGCTTGCCAAAAGCAGGTTGGAGATCACAAAACTAGGCTAAGTATAAAGGTAAATTAAGGTAAGAAGTAAGGACAAAGATGGAAGCGCACAGTCATCAATGCTACCATTAAAGGGAATTGGCTTAACCTGCAAGCTTGCCAAATGCAGGTTGGAGATCACAAAACCAGGCTAAGTATAAAGGTAAATTAGGGTAAGAAGTAAGGACAAAGATGGAAGCGCACAGTCATCAATGGTACAATTGAAGGGAATTGGCTTAACTTGCAAACTTGCCAAATACAGGTTGGAGATCACAAAACCAGGCTAAGTTTGTATACAATGTGATAGGGGTGGTATTTCTAACCCGTTAAGGCTAAGTACTACATCTAAATTCATCGACAAAAAAAAATAAAATGGAGGGTCCTATCCCCTCCCCCTATAATTTATGACCATTTTTACTTTATGCGATATCAAAGGTTTCATACGTCGGAGAAACATGAAAAAAATGGCAAACGGTAGCTAATGACACTGGTTAACTAATAAATTACTTTGTTTTGTATGTTTGAGATTATTTTGGTGAGAAAAAAATCATTACTTAATTATTTTGTGATTTAATTTTTTTTTTTTTTAAGTCCATATTATTTTTTTTGTCGATGAATTTAGATGTAGTACTTAACTTAGCCTTAACAGGTTAGAAGTACCACCCCTATCACATTGTATATAGGTAAGAAGTAAGGACAAAGATGGAAGCGCACATCACCTGGTATCCTATAAAGATGAAATGGTTATCTTACTAACTTTATACTACCATCGTTAATATTACACTAACCGTTTCGCGTAGGTAGGTGAAAGAATACGGGTATCATTTAAGCTATCGCCAATTTAGTTAGTTTTGTGTTTCTCAAATAATAGGGTTTGCCCGCAAAATAGTAGATTTGTCACCAAAATGTAGTCACCAAACAATATAAAATCAATTCCACAATAAATCACCTAAAATCATAGAAATATAGGGTCTAGTACCAAATAAATGTTTTTGTATGTATTATAATAGGTTTGTTATATTATGTATTTAAGCAAACTAATTTAAAGAGATCACCAATATTGCATATTATGTCACTAGTAAATCTCATAAAGTTCCAAAAAAAAATTTAGGGTTGTCGTCATCATCGTTTCAACCAAAAGAGTCTACTACATAACTGGACATATGCCTCCCCCAAGGATCTTAATTTCCACAGGTAGTATAAATATATTTAAATAAAATTTCTAGCAGAATAGTAAATAAAACACTTAAAAGTGTAAATTTATTGTTAAAAATAATAATCACTAAATAATCAGCGGTAGTTTGGGTTTTGAAGGGCGCCTCCTTTTTCTTTTCTGGCCGATAAGCACATTTTTGCTTCTAGTGGGGGGTTGGCCAGCTTTAAGCGTATGGCTAATCCGATAATATGTTTGCACATATAATTTTTGTAAAACGCAGGGCAGTTGCATTTCCCATGCATCCAATCAATATTGTTATATATACCCATCGTTGAGGCCGGATTGGTCAATTTTTAAAAGCGCGCCAATTTTTATCTGCCTCTTTGAACATATTTTCATTAAAATTTTAAATTCATGTATTAAATTAGTAACGAATACTGTTATTTTAATAACTAAACGAAATAAAATGTAACTACTGTATTGGTGACATAATAACAAATAAAAAGGAGTCGCAGTCAGGGATCAATAATCGATTTATTTGGTGACAGATCTCCCATTCTGAGCACAAAGCTATTATTTAAGTAATAAAACTATTATTATAAAAACGAAGTTTATATTCATCTAATGCAATACTTTTTTGGTAATCCATCTCTTATTTTACACATATATTAACATTAATTTGATAATTCATACCTGGGAATACTTTTTGTTTATCTGAGAACGAAAATATTTCGTGGCGATAGATCTATTTATTAGGTGATACAACTTTTTTTTTTATTTTTTTTTTTTTTATTGGCAACGGGTAAGCGCTTGGCCTTCATCTCACCTGATGGTAAGTGAAGATAAGGCCGAAGGTGGAAGCGCGCTTCACCCGGAATCCTCAACCACTGAGGAACTGGCTATCTTATCTCAAACTGCCGGAACACAACAATGCTATAAACATCGTTGTTATGGCGACAGACTTAGATAAGATGGTGGTAGCTAGCCAGGCGGACTTAACAGCCCTACCACCAACCAAACCGAGCACACAAAGATGTATCCCCCGCTGGGAATCGAACCCGGGACCTCTGGGTCTGAAACAGGTAGCTTAGCCACTAGACCACAGAGGCGGTTAAAAAAAAAAACTTGATGACAAATATAAATTTTGGTGACAAGAAATATAGTCCCCAAAGAATACTACCACCCCTCTCTTCACTTGGGTGTGTAAAAGGCGACTAACGGACTAAATACTGCACATACATCCAACAGCGTAGAGCGGCGATGGGCTCGTCACTTTTCACGCTGAGCACATGTGCAGTAGCTTTTTGGTGAAAAGTAGACTATGGTAGAGGACAGATTTTGCGGTCCTCATTGCCTAGTCTCTGACTAACCCTTCGGGGACAATAAATAAATAAACTAAATAAACTTTCCTACACTCACACCAATTATCTAGCCCAAGAGAAGCTTCGGTATGAAAATTGTTAAATGGTTACTACAACAACGGATAAACATACTTAAAATAATTAAATATAATACTTATTATACTTACATAGAAAACACCCAGACCCGAGACAATTTAGAAAAACAATTATTTCTAAATTGACCCGACCGGAGATCGAACCCGGGACCTCAGAGATGGGGACACCATGAAAACCGGTGTACAAACCACTCGACCAAAGAGGTCGTCTATTATCAATAGTAGATAATAGTCGTCATTATATTATTATGTTACATTGTTAATATGGCAACAGACCTTAGGCCTTACTGCCACCTCTTAGAGCATATTATTTTAATCTTACTATGGAAAATTCGTATGGGAATTGTAAGAAATGAAATGAAATGATTTTATTTGTGTATGAATAGGGTACATGGGGAGATGTTGTTATATTTTCACGCTCATCCTATTCAGCCAACCACGGTAGCATGCAAAAATAGGTAGGGATATTAAAATTAAAAGTTAATAGAATGCAATTAAAATTGTATACAATACAATAAAATTAAATACGACTTAAATGGAAATAATATAAAATAAATAAATTAAAAAAATAAAAACACAATTAACCAAAATAAACCACTTTGAGGCTGTATGGTGCAGCTCCTCTGCCTTATTTGTTCAAGGTTATACAAAAAACTAATGGTTTGATGAAACAAAAAACTTAAGATTAAAGTAATACTGCTCTAAGATAAGAGTCGATAGCAGGCCCTGGATGGTGTTAGCTAGCTAGGCGGTTTTAAACAAGTGGTACATGGTCTGGATTGACAGAAGGTGCTGTTGCGAATCCCATTTAGGTACTTGTTAAAATGGTTTTCATTACGTACTTTTTCTATGTTACTATTACCTAAAAACACACACTATACACTACCAAACTTTCGCGTTCCCCTAAAAACAAAACAAAACGAGTCTATAACTATTTAGTAAAGGCATCATACGCATACCTTTTTAATATGCATCTGGCATAAAAAAGACTTGCGCAGTTTCTTTTGCGTAGTATGTGCAGTCTTCAATCCGTTAGTCGCCCTTTACGACACCCAAGGGTAGAGAGGGGTTGGTTCTTTCAGTAGGCTGCTATACCACACGGTTCTATAAATAATATTTCGTTTCAAAATTATGTTAATACATTTCTGCAAAGTCCGTCCAGCCCGCTGCAGGCGTTCACCATTTTCCATTGAAACAACTTTACAGGATTCCGAAATGAATAGCCAAATGAAATTATCTTTTACACAATTTTTAATAATGCCTCCCTCGCCCCGGGCGACGCGGTAGCTACGGTTGAAACGGAGATCTGAAAATAATTACACTCGCCCTAACTAGATATCGTTAGCTGGTTTAACCTCTGCCCTTTGGTTGAGAAATCCATGCAATTAAAACGGGTCCCGGTGTTATGTTACCTCCCGGCGCTGTTTCAAAACAAAGCGTTATAATTAAAGTACGTTATCATCAATTGTAGCGAAGGCTTGATTTCAATGATAGAGGCCTTTGTCCAGCTGTTGGGCAGTATATTTATTTATTTATTTATTTATTTATTACAACACATACCACTGATTCCACCTTCTCCTTTCTATCTCCGAGGAACGAGACGCGGACTGAGTTCTCACCCTTACACTGTCAACACACCACCTATACGCGAAAAACGCTTCGCGTCATCATTTTTAATGCGGACAGCTAAGGAGTGGAATTCCCTTCCTGGGGATCTGTTTCCTGACACGTACAACCTGGACATTTTCAAGGCAAGGGTGAACAGGCATTATCTAGGCAAGTATGCTACATCTTAGGCCGCATCGTCATCGTCGTGTTGGATTTGTATGCAGTCTTTAGACCGTTAGTCGCCTTTTACGACACCTAAGGGAAGAGAGGGGGTGGTAGTATTCTTTCGCCGCCATACGCGACACGGTTGAGTAAAAAAGGGCCAAATCCGATAAAGAATGTTTGTAATCAAATTGTTCACAAATATTTGTGCAAATATCTAGTGTCACAAGGATTTTTACTGCTTTTTAAAAGAAAGGTACCATTGTGAGTTAGTGTATCACTGGTCAGTTTTCTTAGTCGTCAATTTCACTGATTCGCCAGTTTACTCGTTATACTGTTTCGCTAGTTTTATTCATAGTTTAAAAATTTTGCTAGTTAGGCATTTTCCTGATGTTATTATGTTTTTCAAGTAAATATTTCTCAAGAAAAAGTAAAAATCCGAGTTTATAGGCAGCTACTTTTACCATTTCTTTATTTTCTCTTCTAGTTAACAGGCATATAATACCTAGAGGCATTAACTCCGTCATTCGTAATAAATAAAGCGCAACACACAGGGTAGGTACTTACCGGAATTGCCTACGCGCTAAGTGTTTGATTCATCATTCTCCAATATGTCGGAGTGTGAAAAATGATACAGGTCGGGCGGTGTATTCGTAACTTCATTTGGTGATGGATGTGGTCGCGTCTTGTTACCAAACTCTTTTGTAACTGCGTGTTCCAGTAATGTGTATACTTGTCACAGTGGTTTCCCGGTGCTACATTAATTAGGTAAGTAATGGAACAACACAAAGACAAAAATATGATAGAAGAAAGAATAAGATAATAACTTCTTGGCGGGAATATGAAGCGTCATGTCTGCAGTTTTGTTTCAATTTCTATAATTTGTGTTTTGTCGAATATGAATGTGAAATAATGGTGGATTATTTATTGTTAGGTGTTCGTGAACGTGCATGAGTGTGGGCAAATAAAACAAAACAGTGCAACATCACTTTTCAAATTCTCTCAAGAAGTCCGTGAGAGATCTCAATAAAGTCCCACAGCTTTATTGAGTCTCAAGGGAGACTCAATAAAGCTGTGGAGGGTATATCATTTACCATTATCGTTTATTATCACTCATTCTACTTTATGCAAAGAAAATATTCACTATACTTAATACCTTACTTGACACTGGCTAAATGTGCTGACCGCACGAAGCCAATAAATTATGAGAAAAAAATAAGATAATAACCTCAGAATATTAATTAAAGCATAGAAGGAGCGCTATTATACATTTGAGTGTGAACTCCGTTTTTGAATTTCATTTGCATAGGTCGCTTTTGAATTCGGTATCATAAATGGTGACCGGTTTTTTTTCGCTTTACATTTGACGTTATTAGCAACTTATTTTGTCTCTTTTTTTGTTTATGGCCCATTTAAAAAAATATTACAACTATACGAGGCTCATTAGAACTCCTTCTATGCTTTAGTTATTATTCTATGATAATAACTCAGTTTCATGGAATATATGGTTTCATTGAAATAAAACACTTTGTTACGGACTAACTCGCGTTTAATTTATTATAATTTAAAGCCTTTGTAATATAGTAAATTAAACGCGAGTTAGTCCGTAAAAAAGTGTTTCATTTCAATGTGTAGTGCTCGCTTAAACCTCAGAAAACAATATATATGGTTTCTTCAGGAAACAAGAACAGGCTAGCACAAGACCGAGGCGACTGGCGAGGAAAATAATTAGAGAGAGGACTACTCCCAGCAGTGGGTTGAGTTGAGAGAAAGAATCCTGTACCTACTGAAACAGTATAAAAAGTGTGCATAGTAGCAAGGACGACATATAATATATTTAATTTTGTCCATGACAGAGTTACAAACCTAACATAGGCTTTATGATACTACTAACCAATATTGTAATTATATTTTTGTTGATAAATAAAAAAATAAAGAAATAAATATGTTTAATCACATTTATAACTGGATAACAGAGCCACGCTGCGTTGCAACAAGCATTGGGCCGGCTCGCCCGGCGTAATACCACCCTCTCACTAATATCCGACGTGAAATAATGGCACTTGGTGCTGTTGTGTTTCATCCGGCCAGTGAGGGTTCCGGACGCCCCCCCGCACCCCTCTCACAATTCCTATTCCTTCCTTAAAGGCCGGCAACGCGTCTGCGATTCCTCTGGTTTTGCGGGTGTCCATGGGCGGCGGTGATTACTCTCCATCAGGTGACCCGCATGCTCGTTTGCCTTCTTCTATTATTAAAAAAAAAACAAGGAGGTATGTAGTGCTTTGGAAGCGGCTCATTAATAGAATACTATGGCCCCCTCTTTTTCCTTGGGTGTCGTAAAAGGCGACTAACGGACTAAAGACTGCACATACATCCAACACCATAGAGCTGCGATCGGCTCAACACTCACCACTTGTCACGCTGAGCACATGTGCAGTTATCATTTGGTGAAACGTGGACTGTGGCAGAGAACTTCTTTTGCGGTCCTCATTGCCATTGTCTCTGACTAACTCTTCGGGTATAATAGTCGTGAATAATGATGAAGGTTTTTTTAAATGACTTATACAATGATTACATTTATTTTTATCAAAAATTTTTACTATGTTTTAGTTGTTGCTTTTGAGTCCCCGATATTTCGGCGCAGTTGCATGCAAAAAAGTTCCAAGCTTGGATTTGAATCTATAAACCTACAATATATAATCCATTACATTAAAAAATGGCGTTGATTACTTTAGTGCTTATTATACTGGTTTACTTGCCGGCGTTGTTTTACACATAAAAGTTCCGATCGGCTGAAAATAACTCAATCTAAATGCAATTATAACGGCTCAAGAAATCCGTTATAATTGCATTTAGATTGAGTTATTTGAATTGAAAATCTCATAGCTGGAAAAATGAGATATTCTGCGAAGAGCGACTGATTGAATACTGCTACTGGTGAATGAAAACTGAAATATTTTTGCTGATTGCTTTGCTTGCGTGAAACAAATAAAAATTTAAATTAATTCCTTATACTTAGTATAATTTACAATGGTACCTGCTCTGTATAATGATGTTTGAATAATTTAATTGTTAAATAAATATTCAATCTTACTTAATTGTAAGAAAGTTAAAAGTAGAAAGTCGAAATCTTTTTATTCAATCAACTTATAAAATAATCACTTTTAATCGTCCGAGACATCTTTTTTAATCTATCAGCCATTCACGACTTCTTTCTTTCGTCTTTTTTTAGCTGTGAAGAAGAACAGCCCCTTACTCTTGAAACCGATCGCTATTGGATCGGATTGGGATTGTGAATTTTCGTATTTTTAACTTACGACACCAGCGCTAATTTGGATTCATATTGGGTGAACTAAATGGCATTGAGTTTTGTATTTTTTTCACTCAATATCCACGCAATATGAATCCATATTAGCTCTGGTGTCGTAACTTAGGAGAACGAAAATTCTCAATACCAATCCGATCCAATAGCGATCGGTTTCAAGAGTGAGGGGGCAGGCGGGCGCAAAAAGAAGCACACACCTGCACAGCTTCATACAGAAATAAAGACATTTAAATGAAAAAACAAATGAAATTGTGTCGTTTGTTACCAAATCATAAAAAAATACAAATCATCAAAAAAAATATTTTTGTTAGTCTTCAAAGGTAAGAAGAAGACGCCTCGGTAGTTGTACGACAAGACCGCTCAGCCCAAAGTCCGGAGGTTCTGGGTTCAGTTTCTTTGAGAAAATGGTTAGGGACACTACGGAGTCATAAAAGTTTTTTCAGGCATCATCGGAAGAACGAGACGCAAGAGAATAAAATATTATAGAACAAAATTTAACTGTGCGTGGCGGCCCATTAAAAGTATACTAAGTACCAACCCTAGTTAGTCGCCTTTACGACACCCAAGGGTAGAGCCCTTGGGTGTCGTAAAGGCGACTAACGGACTAAAGACTGCACATACTTCCAACAGCATAGAGCGGCGATGAGCTCACCATATATAACGCTGAGCACATGTGCAGTTGTGACTCGGTGAAACGTGGACTATGGCAGGGCTGCTTCTGCGGTCTCCATTGCCAAGTCTCTGGCTAATTTTTCGGGGATAATAGCACAGAATAACTAATAGTACTACCGTACAGAAGGTTCACTCTCTAACTAAAGTCAAGTTTAGGTATAAAAAACTTTCGAAATTGAAACTTATCGTGTGACGCGAGCGTTCATATTCCGGTAAGCAACGCTGGCTCGCTATCGATTTGACGTCAGGTCGTCGTCATTGGAAATACAAATAAAGTCAGTAGAAACTAACGGACTGAAGACTGCACATACATCCAACAGCATAGAGCGGCGATGGGCTCACCTCACCACCTGTCACGCTGAGCACATGTGCAGTCGCTATTTGATGAAAAGAGGACAGCAAAAGCACTCCTCCTTGCCTAATCTTTGACTATCCTTCCGGGTTGTGATTATATCGCTGGCCCCGGGCAATATAGCGGTAAGCGCCGGTTACGCCCTTTTTAATGTTATTTGATTTTTGGTTTCTCTAAGTATCAATCTATCACTCCTATTTTTTTCAGATTTTTTCAATTAATATTTCTATAGAATAAACGACAATAACAGCTTTATTGCATGGAAAGTTCACTTAAGACGAAGTTGTATATTAATGCATTACTCTAAGAAACATAACACAAAACACCGGTGAACACCTTTACACTAAATTTCTAAATAAAGAGAAACAGTAACACATTTAAGCGCGTTTTATAAAATAAACTTATTTTATCAATAAACTGTAAACACTAATACGAAGTAATCACAGGACATTTTATTCTGTACAAGCGATTACGCCTTTCTTCCCGTAAATGTATTGTAGCCTCGGAGACGTACTATCATGTTACGCAGAACGTCATCCCTTTCACTCCTACGCATAAATGAATACCGCTTGCTTTCTAACACCATTTTTAGGTAAACAATTGATACAACGGCGGGCAGTGTTAGTGCAGCGTGTAACGTCTTGCGCTAATAATGTTCTCTTAGCGCGATTGTGTGGTTTTGAATATTACGAAAATACTTCCATAAAATTTATTTTGTTTTTATAAATGGCGAAACAATTACGAGAAAAGGAGACCCTTCGCTAGTAATAGTAAGACACGTAAGAGGTGATAAAAAGAAAGAACAAGTAGAGTAAGCTATAAAAAGAAAGATAGGAAAGACAAGAACCCAAGAAGGGAAGCAAAGAGAAGTAATTTATGAAAAGAAAACGAGGAATCCACACGTGGCGCATATGATGGTCAAGGTGGGCCCAGCTATATGGCAGCAGCTGACAGAGGCGGGGTCTCTTCAACTGCAATGGGGAGTCTCCAAAGTAGAAGATCAGACCCCGCTTATCCAGTGCTCCCGCTGCTTGGGCTACGGCCACATCAAGCGGGTCTGCCAGGAGCAGCTGGACAGCTGCAGTCACTGCGGTGGTAACCACCTGTACGCCGCGAGTGAGAAAAAGGGCAGTCCCCCCAGCTGTCTGAACTGCAAGAGAGCCGGCCTCGAAGACTGCCACAACACCTTCAATATGGTATGTCCAATCCGAGCTATGTGGGACCGGCTGGCTCGAGCGAAGGTAGCCTACAGGTGCTAAGGGCCCCGCGTCAGTTCAAGAAGAGAAAAAAAGAGTATACACGGTCATACAAGCAAACCTCCAACGCAACAAAAATGCCACATCCGAACTCCTTATTGAAGCAAAAAAGATGAAGATTAGCTTCGCAATCATTCAGGAGCCGTAGAACAACGGACTGGACGATCGGCATTATATCTTTTTATTTTGAACCCGGCGCCATCGACATTGCCCTCTAGGTAGGGATTCTGAAGGAGATGATAAGGGAGTTGGGGTGTGACAGGATTGTTATTGGAGGCGACGCAAATGCATGAAGTGAGTGGGGGGGCAGTGTAAGGAGTGACGATAGGGGTGTGGAACTAATCGGTGTAATAAATGAACTATAACTAAATATTTTAAATGAGGGGGATACTCCAACTTGCGACACATGGCGAAGAGGAAAAAGGTATAAGAGTAGCGTAGACGTCACATGCTGTTTTGGCAAGATGGTGGGAGATGTTTAAGAATAATAATAAAATTAAAACTAAACAGTATCAAAGAAAGAAATAATAATAGGACGACAGGAAGTATATAACAAAAAAAGTAGATTGGGGAAACTTTAAGGAAGAGTGTAGGGAAGAGCTAGCTAAAGAGGAAATAAACGAAAAAGACATAGAAAGAATTAAAGAAGCTAGCGAATTGGAAGTTACTGTAGAAAAATATATTAAAGCCATAGACAACACATGCAACAAAGTCCTAAAAATTAAAAAAGAAAAAAGAGACATCAAAATACCGTGTTGGTGTAGGAGTTAAAGGAGCTAAAAAAAAAGAAAAATAGATTTAAAAACAGAATAAGATGGGCAGCTCCTAGCCGGAAAGCATGGATCGTAGAACAGTATGTGGCGGAGAAAATGAAATACCAAGAAGCTATGGACAGGGCCAGGATCGAGAGTTGGAAGGAGTTTTGTGGCAAACAGGATAGGGAAACGACGTGGGAGGGGATATATAAAGTTATAGGTAAAACTAAGAGCAGCTATGAGGATCTACCTATTGGTAGATCCTCATAGCTGCTCTTAGTTTCTTAGTCAGGGACGGCTAAAACACCAGCCCACGGGAGTCGGTCCGCATAATGGCCGACAGCTTTTACCCGGAGGATACTGAAGTGTAAGGAAAGCGAGGACCATGAAGAAATGCGAAGAAGGGCAGCTGAAACGAATGAGGGTGGTAAAAATGGTTTTTGCGACCCTCCTTTCGTGGAGGCTGAACTTTGACACGTAGTGGCCTCGTTCAACCCCAAAAAAGCCCCGGGTAAGGATGGCTTTACGGCCGATATATGCGCGGCCGCAATAAATACCGACTTCCCTTTGTCCCTGGCGTTTTACAACAA
Source organism: Scoparia ambigualis (assembly GCA_963921215.1). Taxonomy (NCBI): domain Eukaryota; kingdom Metazoa; phylum Arthropoda; class Insecta; order Lepidoptera; family Crambidae; genus Scoparia; species Scoparia ambigualis. The sequence continues at coordinate 54,160,642 of OY992502.1, read as the reverse complement.
ATGCCTAGGCTCTCCCACTTCCCTAAACCCTGGAAAGAAGCCACTATAATCCTCCTTAGAAAACCTGGTAAAGACAACTACACACACCGCAAGTCATATCGTCCAATAGGCTTATTAGCAATTTTGGGTAAAATCTTAAAGAAATTATTAATAAGAAGAGTACGATGGCATGTGCTGCCAAAACTGAATCCCGCGCAGTACAGATTTGTGCCACAGCGCAGTACAGAGGACGCCCTCTATGACATGGTCCAGCGGATCAGACGTAATCTGGAAGGGAAGCAGATTATGGCTCTAGTCTTGCTGGACATTGAGGGGGCCTTCGACAATGCGTGGTGGCCACAGATCCGAGTTCAATTAGAAGAAAAGGGATGGAAGTATGCTGGGGAAGAGTATAGTAAGGGTACGAATAAGGGCTGCGTCCAAGGTTCAATTGGCGGACCCTTATTCCAGAATAAGAATCTTATACTCGATATATACCCTGCTCAATCTACTAGCCGGAACCGGCGTCTATTGCCAGGCCTTCGCGGACGACGTTATTTTAATAGTAGAAGGCAGCACATCCAACGAGGTGTCAATTAAAGCCAATGCCGTTCTCTCCCGTATCCAGAAATGGGGTGTGTCAAATAAACTTAATTTCTCGCCACACAAAACCAAGGCCAGGATAATAATTAAAAAGTTGAAGTTTGACACGCCCCGTCTGGAGATGGGAAAGACGGTTATTGAAATAGTCCGTGAAATAAAAATATTAGGTGTCATTTTTAACGATAAGTTATTATTTTAATAGTTACAAACAATATATCTGTAAAAAAGTTTCTTAAGGGTTTGTCCGTTTTTTCTGTTTCCAAAGTTTAATACTTAATAAAAAATATGTGATTTTAAAGGTTTTTATTTAGTTATACAAAAATTTGGTAGTAGTATAATTTAAAAAGAAAATTAAAAAAATAATACTGTCTAAAAAGGTTAAAAATAAAAATAAATTACAATATAAGGTCAGTTTTTTTATAATGGCTACATAAAAATATGTTTCATTGATAGGATTCTAAAATAGCGGTTATTGAATGATACAGCTATTATATTTAGTTAAACAAAAATTAGGTAGGTAGTAGTTACATTAAAAAAATAATAAATATCATAAAATACTGTCATATATGGTTAAAAATAAAAATAAATTATAATGTAACGTCATTGAGCAATTATTACTACGTATAGAGAAGACACCGCTCACCACTGCTGTGTTCCGTTCAAGTGCGGCCTGCCGGCCGCACTTGGGCTGCAAACGCCTCAGTGATTGCGCGTGATTCAAGCGATTGTGGACCTTGCGGCTGCACCTTAGTTGCGCACAAACTTGCTTCGACGTGTCTTCTCTAGTTTATTGTATCTCAATGTGTAACGTCAGTTTGTTACACTGGTTACTTATAAACATGTTTCATTGATAGGATTCTAAAAAAAGCGATTATTGGATGATACAGCTAAGCTTCAGCAGCTTTGGCTACAATGTTTATCTGAAGAAGGTGGTAATCGGCCGGTACGCTCCTGATCTAAAGTGGAAATTACGTCGTATTATATACTTACATTCCTGAATCTCAGTAGTCGGTGTGTTTATAAAGTCGTTATTGATGTTGCAATTGAAACGGTATCGTCTATAGTTTGTATTATACATTTTTTCAATTATTTCATTAAATAATGTAACATTACAAATATTATTAAAAGGATAAATTAATAAAAAAAATTAGCTTTCATTTGACATATTGAACGCCTGTTTTGGAACACTGTACGCTGAACTATAAACAAATTAGCTTCTTTTATTTTCTCCTGTAAAATTAGATTTTTGATATTACCGCTTTATTGCCCGGGGCCAGCGATATATATGTTTGTATATATGTATGTTAGTAGAAAAAGCGTCGTGCCTGTCCTTTATTTATATGACTTCCCGACTCGAAGATGTCATCCCGCTCTGGCTCTTTTACGACACAGTCAAAATACTTTTCGAAGTTCCTACACACAGCACATAAATGCATCGTAAAGCAATGTTTCATAAAATCAACAGTAAAACTGTTCACGGGATCACCATAAAACGGCGTATTTCAACTACTCGACCTTGATGGCGACTTTTATTGGAAAATATAAAGGCGGTCTTGTACTCTAAATAGGTAGGCTTAAATATGGGACTCTTTGAATCGGCATTACTTTAATCTTACTATACAAATTACTATATAATAATAATACTATACAGTATTACTTTAATCTTACTATACAAAACTTGTGTGGGAATTTGATCTTAATATGCAAATTCCCATACAAGTTTTGTATACTGCTACAAGAGTAGAAGGTAAGGTCCCTGAAAGGGTGGTAGACTTATTTATTAAGTCTAATTGAAAAAAAAAAATTTCAATCATTCATATTGTTTACATTACTAAAAAGTTTTGATTTGACAAAGAACGATTTAATTCGTCAAATAAAAAGGACTGAAATGTTTTTGGGGATACTAATTTTAAATATAACAAGGTCGCAACCTAACGTGCAAGTCATTGCACTTTACAGCTCCATAAAGGCATGTTTATAGATCCGTAAACTTTAAACTGATAACAATTATAACACAATGTAAGGGCAAGTTACAGCTTGTTTAACAAGCCATCAAAAGAGCTTGTGAGCCAGAACTGACGACCAATCTCGCGGCAGTACAAAGTATAAATTTAAGACGTTTAAAAATTTACTGCTTACTAGTTACGCGATGTTCTCATAATACATAAAACATGAGGATAAATAAATCATTTTTTTTTAGTAGAAATTGAAATTTGAAAATCTGAAGAGCTTCATGGCGCAGCAGCTCAGTTTGCGATCTTGTCTAGTTACTGGAAGGGTGGCTATAGTGTCCTAACTTTGATAATGTTTGATAATGTGTAGTGGGGGTTAAAGTTACTCGCGTCCGTAGGTTTACCCTTGAGACCCTACACGTGACCCCTGGGTGATGCTAAATGAGTGACACTGACTGAGTGCTCGAGCCACGCTGCGTTGCAGCACTTATTGGACCGGCTCGCCCAGGGTAATACCACCCTCTCACGAATATCCGGCGTGAAATAATAATACTTGGTGCTGTTGTGTTTCGTCCGGCCGGCGAGAGTTCCGGAGGCTCCTTCCAACCACACCTCACAATTCCTATTCCTTCCTTAACCCTATTCCTTTCTTAAAGGTCGGCCACCCATCTGCGACGCCTCTGGTTTTGGGGTGTCCATGGGCGGTGATGATTGCTCCCCATCAGGTAACCCGACCCGCCTGCTCGTTATATTAAAAAAAAGTTTTCAAAATACCTAACCGACAATTTAATTAATATAACACAAATCATATCGTCCATGCTATAAGTAGGTACGTAAAAAGCAATCACTGAACAAATTTAATTAAAATAGTTTATATATTTAACTGCCAAAACTTTAAACAATTATGTTTTGACCTTTCCAACGATCATTGTTAAAACCTTAATTAAAAGTTTCCACATAGTATTACTTACATTTAGCCAAATATTATTTTAGTAAGACATTGGAAACATTTTTTGCAGTCCCACAAAAATGCAACGCCCTGTGATGCAAATACCTAAATTCCACACAAAACAGAATTTCAGCAAATCCCTTAGACAAAAAACGACGCAGAAAACAAATGCTCAAACATTTACAGCGAAGACTCTTTCGTGATAATTGCAATTTGTGCTTGCATCTCCCACATGGTTGCGTGGCATTACAAATTGCATGCAAATTAACCAAGCATTGTCTGCAGTTTGTTATACGGACACTTTGGCACGTGTTTCCACGCTTTACAGCGGAGGATGTTCATAACATTTGAAATAACAGCGCAATAAGCTACAGCTATACTGTAAAATGTCTGTGCAAAAATGTTTATCAGGGAAGCTACTCAATTACCTTTAGTTTTCTTTTATTTTTGATGGACTTCTTTGCATGAATAATACGACAACAGCGTAATTTATTTTCAAAATTATTATATTACTAACTCATTGGGCACATCTCAATGGCAGGTGCTTAATTACTTCGAGTATTCTAAGTAGTCGGGCTACTGGGAATACTTGAAGTAATATCGGGATAGGTGCCGTGCAATGACCTTATCATTGGTGCCGTGTCATTTAAGCTTCTTACAGTCAATGTCGATATAGTGTATCCTTTATGTACCTTATCATTCGTTAAATAACACGTGCGTAATAATATAGGGCTTTACTTATATACACTATTTAGGCATTGTGTGGTTAATCATTGTTTTGTCTACGTCACACAGTCACAATAAAAATAAAAAAACAGACTAAATAAGTAGTGCTAACTAAATAAAGCTTAAATAGTGTTTACAACTAATGCCCTAAGTGAGATATCGACAACCAAAAATAAGAAATAGTTTTGGTACACATTATTTTCCATAATCATAAACATAACGTTATAAAAAAGAGTTAGTTACTTTGTTGAGAATTCAAAATTATCTTGCAATAATAAATACTTTTTAGCGTAATATTTTAAAAGAATTATTTATGACCATCAGTCCATAAACGTCCCACTACTGGGGCGAGGCCTCCTACATGCACAACAGCACGTGGGTAGATTGGGCCATCATAACCCACCAGAGTGGGCCAGCGCCCAATGGGGGTTGATGGCATAATCAGATAAGTGTATTTCGTTATCTAGGTAGTTACCTATTATCCCTTAGCCAGACACAGCATGTTAAAAATTTTCATTGGTTTTCGACCTTACATTTAGGGTATAAAGTTCAAAATATGGTGGTCGCTATAAGGTCACTGTCTGGCTAAGGGTTATACTAGGTAATTGGTATGATTGTTAAAAAAATATTTTTTATACTTTTTGATTACCTATCTAAAGTACTTATATTAATAAAAAAAATTGCCGAAAAGTTTGTTAGCGCATCACTTCAGAACGGCTCGACCGAATTGCCTGATTAATTGTTTGTTGTGTTCTTAATTGTCGGAACAAGGTTTGTGTGAAAGAAAATCTTTGGAAAAATTTCCATGAGATACAGGATGTTCACGCGGACAAAATCGCGGACCGGCAACTAGTTTATTTTAAACTAGCTGCCCCGGCGAACTTCGTACCGCCTTCAATCATTGAATGTAGTGTCAACTTTTAGTTAGAATCACAGACCAAGTGGTCTGTGGTTAGAATTCATCTATGTTAATAAACTGAACAATAACGTCAAGCTGTTCTAAATTCAATTTTAATTTTAAAGTCAATCTTGTCAATAAATTTTATAATTACTTACATCCTCTTTGATGCCTTTCATGTCACTCACTCAATCAATTTATATGTTGATGTTTTGATCCAAATATTTAAACATATTTGTATTTTTTAAACCTTTTTTTCACACAAACCTAGTCCTAATAAATAGAAAGACTACAAAAAAGATTTTGTCAAGTAGGTGTAAAGCGTTCTTAAGTGATGCACGTACAAACATTTCGGCAATTGATTTTATTAATGATAATACGGAAGTGAAAGCATTAGGGTGTGCAATCTCTTATCCTCAATAAGCCTGACCTTGTACTTGGCTAGGCATTGCTAAGCCGATGGCCTGTCTAGACTGTAGTCTACCGCTAAAGTGGGCTATTAAAGATTCCTGCGTGCTCCCTAGCATTCCACAATAAATATCTAATTATGTTTGGCATTGAGACGGGCGCAATTGGCTTGCAGCTTGAATAACATTAGAAAATATATCTTGGTAATGCATTGTAAGTAAGAAATTAGCTTTAGTAAGTTTATACAATTATTTAGCTTTATTTGCAAATATTTTAACGGGATTTATTATAGTAAAGGCATCCTATATACGCATAACTTTTTAATCCCGGCGGCGGCGTTTCGACCGAGTTCTGAGAAGAATAACTTACTAAAAATTCATTTAATTTTAAATATTAAAAACAAAACTATAAAGTACTAGAATTTTGCAGCGTTCTACATTAAAGAAACAATAACAATGCACTTACCCGCCAAAAGTCTTCCAGGTACACGTATTCAGCAACAGTAAAAAACAAAGCTGTATAGAGTTCCTATAAGAAATCTTTTTATGCGTCATAAACCGGGTCCTACAAGCATCGAAAATCGTCAATAAATTGCTCGAGAAAGAAAAATTCAGGTGGGTTGTCGTGTCGTGGAGTTTATCCCTCTTTTTACGAGGCGGCACATAAAATTTGCAGTATATCAAAGCTTACATTATTAAATTCGGGCGATGCTCGAGAATCGGGGATCGGGTTTCGGGTCCAGCGAAGTGGTAAATTGAAGAACTACGAGACATTCCGTTTTGATAATTACTGAATTAGAGTTTATATTTATTTATTAATTTCTACACACCATCACCATCTTCATCATCTGCCTATAAACGCCCCTGCGCGCACAGGCCTCCCACGTGGACAATAGCACGTGGGAATATTAGGCCATAACCCACCACGTTGGCCCAATGCGGGTTGGTGGGTTTTAATGACTGTCATCTTACGACAATAACCGGGACCAACGGCTTAACGTGCCTTCCGACACGGCACGTCACACCAACTGTGAACACATTAAATCAACAAAAGGTGCAAACATTGAGTGGTAGAGGCCAATTGGTTACTTGACAGTTTTAGAAAAAGTATTTAAAAATTTACAAACGCTTGTTTTATACCCCCTTACAATATTTTCTTTCTTTTTAAAAAAAATCTTTATTTAACAGAAAAAAAACATATTTTTCTTTATTGATTTCAAATTTCGTGCGAAAACGGTTGGTCACGTGACATTTTGCTCTGTGACGTCACATTTCAATAAATATAGAAACTTATCTTGAAACTTGACAGATAGTTTTTGATAATTTTGTAATTTTGTAATAAAGCTCAATCATGGCCACTCCTTGCCGCCCGTGTTTCGGGTCGATAAAAAAATCGCAAAATTGTTTTGTAAAAATAAAATATTTACAAATTACCTTAATAAAAAAAAACTATTGGACAATTATCGTTAAATCATAAACTACCATTTCTGACATATTTCATATTTTATTGTTACTAAACTAGAATGGTACTCCACTGCATCACTTACAAAGGATCAATGGTTTGCTCTGAGAGTGTAAACTTGGGGTACTGGCTAACGTATTCTTAAAAGGAAAATGCTGCGATTAGCACCTTTTTATGTCACACTTAATAAGCTACGCTTAAGGGGGTGCCGTGCGATCGCAAAAACTGGCTTAATGAACTTCAAAGCAAAATCAATCATATTGATATTTAAAATTAGAACAATTCTGCTTTGAAGTTTCAGACCTAGTAATTTGAGAGCAATGTTTGTATTCTGCGAAATGTACAAAACCATCAGTGAAATTTACTTTTTTAAGATGGGGGTGACATGCGGAATATCATTACAAATATTTTTATGTAAGAATTACCTATTGTTTCATGCGTAAAATTAAGAAAGTTGTTGAAAAACAATGTTTTTAGGAGTTATTAGATTTATGTATTGTTTGTTATTTGACGACCTCCTTGGTCGAGTGGTTTGTAGACTGGTTTTCATGGTGTCGCCATCTCTGAGGTCCCGGGTTCGATCCCGGTCGGGTCAATTTAGAAATTATTGTTTTTCTAAATTGTTTCGGGTCTGGGTGTTTCTATGTATAATAAGTATTTTAAGTATGTTTATCCGTTGTATAGTAACCATTTAACGAGTTTCATAACGAAGCTTCTCTTGGGCTAGATAATTGGCGTGAGTGTAGGGAAGTTTATTTATTTATTTATTATTGTTTAAAAAAAATTGTTTCAAATTTCAACAAGGCCACGACTTCGTGCAGTGATCAGGCTAACTTTCGAAAGTTTTTTTTAATGTATTTAACTTTTTTTTTTTTAATTTATTTATCTTGTAAACAAACAATTACAATGTCATGACATGCGATACATTTAAAAAACCACTAAGGTTTAAACTTATGCTATTGCGAGTTTACAATTTGTGTAAATATGATTAATATTTAGGTGTAGGTAAAAAAAAAAAAAGTTAATTACACATAATATTAAGTTAATAAAAAGAAAAATTAGTTACATTAAATTATAAAAATGTTGTTTCAGTTTAAACTTGATGTTTTTCTTCCAATTAAATTTATTGTCTATAACTAACCCAAGATATGTGTGTTTGTCAACTGTTTCTATTCCTTGACAGCAACATGCGATGTTAGTATGTAAGCAACTGTGATTGTGAATCACCAGTCTAATGACTGGCGAGTGCCTGACGTACGGAGATTTTATAACTAACAATTTAGTTTTGATAGCATTAATAACCAGCCCAGCGTCGTGACACCATCTTGAGAGGGCGTCCAGGTCAGACTGCAGAAGATCGCAGGCAGCTTGGGGATTTTTATTACCGATTACCAGGCAGGTATCATCAGCAAACTGATAGCACGTACTGTTAACAATGCAGTTGCGCATGTCGTTAACATAGGACAAAAAATGCAAGGGTCCTAGCACCGATCCTTGTGCTGTGCCCTCTGTTATTGTTATGGGTTCACTATAGGCATTATCGATCTTCACCGAAAAAGTTCGGTTTTTCAAATAATTTTTACACCAATTTAACAAAGGGCCAACTAATTCAGTACATAGTACAAGTAACTTAAAAATACGTAAATTTTCACAATTTCGTGCAGGATCCCCTTAATCATTGAAGCTTGATACCAATGCTGCTTGAGACTTAGGTTATAAAATAAGTTACAAATCTATACAAATAAAAATTAATCGCCATGAATGTGCACGCATCACTTCAGAACGGCTGCACTTATTTAGCTATTTTACCATTGAAAATGGTTATAAGATGCAAATCCCTGAGACGTATTTTTGGCCAAAGCTCCGAGGATTTTGAGAGGATCGATATTAGAATATTACCAAGAGTTGACGAATTTATCGAGACACGTGTGGCCGTTTGAATTTGGAAAACAACTTGGTAACTTTTTTTGTAATTTTGTAAAATGTTTAAAAAGTCGGGTTTTTTGGGGGGTGTTTGTTCACTAAATTGTAAGTATTTAGAAAAAAATTAAAACTTTAAAAAAATGAAAAAAGAGCCTATATGGTATTAGTTTAGTTACAAAATGGCCATAAAATTTTGAAAATCGGTTAATAATTGTGACCTTAGGTGGTCCCTTTAGATTTGGAATTTTAGAAAAACGGGTATTTCCGTGTTTAAAAGTGATGTTGCTTTTATGATTATTGACCGATTGCCGGATGCAGGCGAGAAGTGCATTAGAGTTGGAATTTCGAAAATCGAAGTGAAATTCATCGATGAGTAGGAAAAAGAAAAGAAAATATTATTTTCTGTGTTGTGCAGTGTTATACATTCGTCTGTATAATTCGACTTGTTATAGTCTGTTCATTATAGCTTGATACGTATGACAGGTGTCAAATTGTCATGCCTAGGGTTGCGACATTACAGACGTAATTGAATCAAATGATAACTGAAGTTATAAATTGAGTATCATTATCTGTAGTTAATCGTTTTTTGCTTCAAATTATAATTTTGGATGTTATTTAGATCACTTATTTTTTAGAAATACATAATAATAATATGTTAATAAAATTCGTGATTAGAATTTAAATGTTTTAATATAATAATAAATTTTTAATTATGTATTGGTGTACAACCTAAATCATCAGTGAGTATGAGTATGAGTGACTATGAGTGAGAGTACCTTGTGAATAGTACGAATAAATATAGTTACGTACGAGTATAGCTGCAGTATCAAAATTGTCTATTTTTGTAACATTCCTTTTTTGTTAGGTGTCAATAATTTATTTTCTTCGGTGGTTGCCGTACTCGTAGATGCATCATCATATTTTTCTTTTGAGATGCGAGAAACTGTAACACGCCCTATACCAAGAGCATCCGCAACGCGATCAACCACTTGCTTTAAGGGTAGTAGCGGACCTTTGTTTGGGCTCTTACGCTCTAAATAATTTGCAAGCGTACTACAAACTCACGACTTTCGCTGTTCAAAACTGTCTTTTTAACCTTTTAGGCATTGTATCAGTAAAAACAACAAACTTTACGATTAGTTACAACAGAACAAAACTTTACAAACGAATAAAAATAACAAATAATACGTCAAATCAGCAAACTTAACAAACAATTACAACTAAACAAAACTTAATAAACGAAAAAAATAGCAAATACTACGATAGGAAAACTGAAAACACGTTACGCATACAAGACTTAGGCACTTGTATCAAAACAAGATGGCTCCCACCCCCAACCAAACCATCACAGATGCAGTAGTGCGAAGTTTATTTCCAATTAAAATAAAACAAAGTGAACATCGAAATGCGACCGCAATCATCGATTTAAATTGAGCCCAATGAAGTATTGTTCCTTTCTAATGTGCCAATTCAATAATTTTTAAAGTTTTTCATACCTCATACTCGGAAAGTAGGTCTTAAGTTGCATGAGGAGCGGGTGGAAAGTAGTACTATTGATGTCGTAAAAGGCGACTAACGGACTAAAGACTGCACATACGACCAACAGCATAGAGCGGCGATGGGCACATCAATATAATACTACCAACCCCTCTCTTCTCTTCGGGGTCGTAAAAGGCGACTAATGGACTAAACACTGCACATACATCCAACAGCATAGAGCGGCGATGAGTACATCAAATAATACTACCAACCCCTCTCTTCTCTTCGGTGTCATAAAAGGCGACTAACGGACTAAATACTGCACATACATCCAACAGCATAGAGCGGCGATGGGCTCATCAAAATAATACAAACAACCCCTCTCTTCCCTTGGGTGTCATAAAAGGCGACTAACGAGCTAAAGACTTGCAAATACATCCAACAACATAGAGCGGCGATGGGCTTATCAAAATAATACTACCAACACCTCTCTTTCATTTGATGTCGTAGAAGGCGACTATTTTCTTTAGCTAATTCATGTTTTATTTTTAGTTACTTTCTTTGTATTCGTAATGAAAAGCAAAGTATTTACCTCGGGTGAAAGACTTATTTAGTCCCTCGAACCCCGTCTCGGGACTAGAATAAGCTACTTTCACACTTTCACCCCTAGGGTAACAATGAACTATTTTAACTTCAATATAATCGTCATTAAACTCAAGATAAATAAGTAAAGACTAACAAATCAATTAATATAGCAAGAATTATAAATACAAAATTAAAGTCAATCGATTTGTTATTGAACATCAATTGAACTTAAATTGATTTACTATCCCAACACAAGTATTTTTTTGTATTGGAATGACCTTGTGAAGGGGTACGTTTTTTTATTGTAATGTTTAAAAATTGTGTTAAATGTGTGTTATGTGAGTTTATTGGGATAAAACCTAATCAAACGTATAACAAATAGTCACAAAAAGTAATTGTAGTATGTTAAGTGATGGATTATAAAAATAATATTATTTAAATGTTGTCAAGTAAGTTCATACGCTTTTACAAAGTCACGTCGTCGTTTTGATGACACCTGTCATAAGTATCAAGCTATATTGAACAGACTATAGTACCTAATGTAGTCGTGTAATTTTAAGGAAGTATATCTCAATAAAAAAATCTTATTGTTTAACTTGTAATGTGATATTCAAAGTAATTTTTTTTTCGTAAATTTTTGTATTCATTTTCAATGCTCCGATTCTTGCGGGATCTGCGAAATCTATGATTTTTTTGTTGTGTTTGTAATTAGATAGATAGATAAATCATTTAATTGCATCAAACCGTGTCGCGTAGTGGTGAAAGATTACTACCACCCCCTCTCTTCCCTTGGGTGTCGTAAAAGGCGACTAGCGGACTAAATACTGCACATACTACCATAAGCATAGAGCGGCGATGGGCTCACCATCTGTCACGCTGAACACTTGTGCAGTCGCAATTTGGTGAAAAGTGGACTATGGTAGAGGACTGCTTTTGCTGTCCTCCATTGCCTTAGTCTCTGTCTAAACCTTCGGGGATAATAGTCGTGATTATATGATTGTACCTACGTATGTAAAAAACAATAACTCTCTAGACTAGACAAGGTAAGTATGATAGATTTTTTTTTGGAAATTTGTCATTTGCTACGGATTGTTTAAGTGGACGAAGTCGCGGGCGGGCCGCTTATTTTTTTTATAAAAGTTGTTATATTATGATTAGGTACCTACTTTTTTGTTAATGTTAAAAATGACTGTTGGATACTTCTGTTATCCCAAGCACGGCGCAACATAACGCAAACAAACAAATGCGATCAATCAGGGTTAAGCCCGGTGCGATCGCTCGGACGACACGTTCTGGCCGGGAAGGGTTGATCCCCAAACTAATGCTTTAACTTTTCATGTTGGCAACATGTTTATTGGCACTACATGTCGGTCGTTAAGGAGGTCTATGGTAGAGTTTTCTCCGGTGTTCTCTTCGCAACAACACGTGTTGAGGCTCCATTTTTTATTTTTTCTACCGTATAAACTTAATGTACTAACTAAGCTATACCACTTTCAATTGGCTTAATACTTAAATCGTGAAGCCATAACTAAGATTTCAAAAGGTAAGGAGGTGGTGGTGAGGAGTTTAGGTTATGATTAGGGAAATTTTTCTTTCTGCTTTTAAAAGATAGAGAGTTGGCTACAAAACAAAATGCTTTAACTTTTCACGTTGGCAACATGATTATTGGCACTACATGTCTGTCGTTGAGGAGGTCTATGTCGCATGGCGTGGCGGTTTTCAAGTTTAAGTTGCGATGTTCAGAGTAAAGGCCTATTCAAACCTGAGCGGTATTCGCTGCCGCTGTGGGTAAAGGTATATACTGAGCGGGTTTTGCTCGGGTATTTAGTATCAAGTTCCGCGGCCAGAGTGACCTGAGCGGTATTCGCTACCGCTCTACCCACAGCGGCAGCGAATACCGCTCAGGTTTGAACAGGCCATAAAGGAAAATTTTATTTTTAAGAGAGAGCGATGTTCGTATTCCTTTCATTTTCATTTCATTTCATTACATTTCATTTTATTTCACTTCGATGTCAATTTAATTTTCTTTCTGCTTTTGAAACTGACAGAATCGGCTACAAAACCTTATGATTTAACTTTTCACGTCGACAACATGTTTAGTGCATGGCGCGAACGTTTCTAAGTTAAGGTTTTGGTTCTTTTTGTTATTTTTGACCATTCTACTTCGTCGTACCTAGTCGCTAATTTTATGTATATATGTTAGCTTTAGGTAAATACTTATTCTTATCACTGGTCACCATCACCAGCTTTTATACATGCCACAGCTGGGCCTATGTAAGTACCTACTTAATTATTTTGATTCAATTTGGTTGTAACGCCTTTTCGTGTCGTTAACCATATTATTATATTGAGACCCTTTTGCTATAGCAAAAGGGTCTCATTTTAAACAAACATACATACCTACATACATATAAACTCGCACGACTAGTATCCCCGAAGGGTTAGTCAGAGACTAGGCAATAGGGATCGCAAAAGCAGTTCTCTGCCATAGTCCACTTTTCACTAAAGAGCGACTGCACATGTGCTCAGCGTAACAGATGGTGAGCCCATCGCCGCTCTATGGTGTTGGATGTATGTGTAGTTATAAATCTTGCTTGATATAAAAAGTCAAAAGCGTTGAAAAATTTCGACCGGTCTAACCAATAACAAACCAACGTTTGAATAACATACGGTACATTTCAAAAAATGACAAGGCTTTATATTTCACTTTCCGTTCGTAACTTGAACAAATAGCATGAAGGAACGCCGTTTCGCTCACAAAATGTATTGCCATCTAGTCTCACGTAGACGCTACAAATTTTTAAGGAGCATTTCGCTATATTGTTGAGCGACATTGTATTTTTAGATTGCCTGTCCCGCTGCCACCATCTCGTCTTAGTTTCCGACCACGAGCAATGTTAGTATCTTTTCACCATTGAAAATGGTTATCAGATGCAAGTCGCCTGAGACGTATTTTTGGCCATAGCTCCGAGGATTTTGGGAGGATCGAGGTGGGAATCTTAGGTTGTAAAAAAAGGAATATGTTATTCTCTGTGTTCAGCAGTGTTATATATTCGTATGTTATAATTCGACTTGTAAGTAATGTAGTTGTGTAATTTTTGGGAACTAACATCATACTGTCCAGACTATCAGCACTCATACCAAAAAATTTGGCAAGTCGTTTTTTGTAAGACCATTTGGCTTTGAAATTCTCTGCTGGCGTATGTTTCCCAGCTCCTTAGTCCCGGGTCTTTTAAGCGGGGCGTAAAACGGCATTTATGCAGGTCATCATGAATGGGTGCGCTTGTTACCGTGCTTGTTCCACGGTGAGGAGCGCTCTCGTTATTTTGGACTGCATCGGCTGCTTACCATCAGGCAGGATGTAGTCACTGTTACGTGTCACATTTAAAAAAAGGTATAAACAATGACATATACATAAAGACTTTTACCAGCCCCAAAGAGTTAGTCAGATACTAGGAAATGAGGAAGCAGAAGCAGTCAATTGCAATTGCAGTTTAATTACATATAACCAAACTACAACTGCACATTGTACAGAGGAGCTCGATGGCGCAGTGGAAATCGCATTCGGCTTGCGATCTTGCCCGCTAAGTAACTTTCGCAATGCCGGGTCCCTGAATGGGTGACCAATTTAAAAACATCTCGAGCTCCTCCGTGCTTCGGAAGGCACGTTAAGCCGTTGGTCCCGGTTGTTGTCGTAAGATAACAGTCGTTAAAACCCACCGACCCGCATTGGGCCAGCGTGGTGGATAATGGTCCAATATCCCCACGTGCGTCCACGTGGGAGGCCTGTCCGAACAGTGCGACGTTTATAGGCTGATGATGATGATGATGATATTGAACTGCACATTTGATCAGCGTGATAAATGGTGACGTGTATGTGCAATCTTCTTCTCTCTCTCTCTTTGACCTCATCCCTCCTACTCCCTTCCTCCATAGGAGTACGCGTGCTGCTCTCCGGAGTCACCAATTTACAGTCTCTAATATTCCATCACGCACAAAGAAATTTGGTGACTTGTTTCTTTGCCGCACTTCCAAAAGATGGAATAGTCCACCAGCACACGTATTCCCTCCTACCTATGACATAGGGTCCTTCAAACGAGGCGTGTAGAGGCACTTTGTGGGCCGGAAGAGTGAGGGTGACTGATGCTACGTCCTTAACGCTGCACCAGTTGTCCTCGCGCCTGGACTTCATTTCCACTTAACATCAGGTGGAGTGGGGTCATTTGCCGGACTTAGTATAA
This sequence comes from Scoparia ambigualis, assembly GCA_963921215.1. Taxonomy (NCBI): domain Eukaryota; kingdom Metazoa; phylum Arthropoda; class Insecta; order Lepidoptera; family Crambidae; genus Scoparia; species Scoparia ambigualis. The sequence goes on along the minus strand of OY992502.1, from coordinate 54,145,438 downwards.
AAAAAATCTTTATTCCGTTAGTCGAATTTTACGACCCCCAAGGTCGTAAGAGAGTCAGTACACACGCTGTTCATAACAATAGTGTAAAATTAATGAAACCGGGATAAATTAAACGCAGCGGTACACATGTGGCTGGCTGTGGATACGCCACCGCTATTGCTGTTTCAATATAGCGAGCTGTAAGTAGGTTATGCTGTGACGTCAGTTTAAATGACGCTGGCTAGGTTATGACGTCACCGTTGGCTGCTCGTGTTACGTAGGTCAATAAGGTTAGCTGTGATGTAGTGGCGAAGCATGGAGGTATATCTTCAAGTTACCTGCGTTTGACTTACGAACGAAATTAATATAAATCTTTGTTTTGTTTATAAATTTGACTTCAGTTTTCTTAATTACGTAAAATTTCTAACTTTAGTAGATAAACCAACAGATAGATTGATTAATAATGTACAAAAGTAATGTAAAAGCGGTTATCAAATCCTATAGTTGTTTGCATCGTTAGTTTATTTAATATGATTTTCGAAAATTAGTTCATTTTATTAGCACATCCCTAATGTCACTAGTTGCCGAAGTTTGACACTTGAGTAACAGCGCTTCTGTTAGTTATGGTTCTTGGCTGTAACGAGAATAAATGGCAATTGTGAAGAATTTAGTATAACTCCATACACAAAACAAATCGTATAAAGCCTGTTAAATACGACAGTCTGATATTTGCTAACCTTTTGGGATGACCAAGTCTCGTCACGTGCTCGGCAATGACGTGGATTGCCTTTTAATGATTTCTGGATATGAAATTTTTATTTTGCACGTAAAAAACCTCTTTGATAAACCTCATGAATTAACGAAAAAAAGGTTGATATCTCTTTTTTTGTCACCAAGACTCCTAGAGGTTGCTAACAATTAAATTTCTATTGTGTCTAATATTACGACAACAGAGAATGACGAAAGCAGAATACTACAACCAGGTTGCTATGACGTCAGAGCAGACGATGCTTCTGACGTCACGCTTCTGCTCTCTTCACAGTGTGTATCAAACTGTAAATAGGATATTTTTTAATCTATACTAATATTATAAAGCTGAAGAGTTTGTTTGCTTGAACGCGCTAATCTCAGGAACTACTGGTCCGATTTGAAAAATTAATTCAGTGTTAGATAGCCCATTTATCGAGGAAGGCTATATTTTTTTTAGGTACGGGTAGTAACCCGTGCGAAGCCGACGTGGGTCGCTAGTAGGTAAATAATTAGGTAAAAGGCGACTAATGGACTAAAGACTGCACATATACATCCAACAGCATATAGCGGCGATGGGCTCACCACCTGTCACGCTGAGCACATATGCAGTCGCTATTTGGTGAAAAGTGAAAAAAAAACCGCTGTTCCATACAAAACTACAAAATATTATTTGATCTTTGCAATTAACTCACTGTATGTAGATGCTTATATAGACGACATCGACGATCCAAAGTTCTTGGGTTCAGTTGCTGTGTCGGGCGAGAAGGGTTTCTGATTTGAGGGTTTAGACTGGCAAGCATGGTAGATCACCACGCTTGCACCTCATTGACTGCACTATGCCGCTTCTAGCATCCGATCATATATAAAAACTGGTGTGGATAAATAAATAAATAAATAAACTTTCCTACACTCACACCAATTATCAAGCCCAAGAGAAGCTTCGTTATAAAACTCGTTAAATGGTTACTAGAGAACGGATAAACGTACTTAAAATACTTAAATACATACTTATCATACATAGAAAACACCCAGACCCAAGACAATTTAGAAAAACAATAATTTCTAAATTGACCCGACCGGGGATCGAACCCGGGACCTCAGAGATGGCTACACCATGTAAACCACTGACACACCATGAAAAACACAACATGATAGAGTGCCACAAGCGGCATTCTAGTACGATCGGTTATGATGCCGTAATTTTACGGCATCCTAGTACAAAGTGTAGGTAGTGCCACGAGCGGCAACAAAGTACGATCGGTGACGATGCCGTAACTACTGCATCCTAGTACAAAGTGCATAGAGTGCCACAAGGAGGTATTTTTGTATAGAGTTAGATTTCTGTTGCCTATTAAATAAAATAACCTCGAAATTCAAGAATTTCGAAAAATTTCGATCTCCCATACTATTGTCGTCAGCTGATCGGACAGTTTTATAACGGAGGTCAAATTTTTTGTCATTTTTGCACATAGGTTTCTTGCGGAAAGTTGATCAGTTTCATGGGTGTAACTCACCCTTAATTTCATTAAAACGAGTAAAAAATGAGGGTGTATACATCATCATCATCATCATCAGCCTATAAACGTCCCACTGCTGGGCACAGGCCTCCGACGTGAACGATAGAACGTAGGGCGATTGGGCCATAACCCACCACGCTGGCCCAATGCGGGTTGGTGGGTTTTAACGACTGCCATCTTACGACAACAACCGGGACCAATGGCTTAACGTGCCTTCCGAAGCACGGAGGAGCTCGAGATGTTTTTTAATTGGTCGCCCATGCAGCGACACGGCATCGCAAAAGTTGCTTAGCTGGCAAGATCGCAAGCCGGACGCGCTAGCCGCTGCGCCATCGAGCTCCTCAATCACATATACTTACGGATAAAATATTTACTAGAAAAAAATCAACCAGTCTTAGGAAGCTCGAGTGGGATTCGAACACACGACCTTTGGATTGCCGGTCCACTGCTCTAACCGCTGAGCTACCGAGACCCCAGAAGACTCGTTGAATTTTTCCTAGTAGTTTGATTACGCTGCAAGCGAGCTTCCTGAGGCTGGTTGATTTTTTTTTAGTAAACATTTTATCCGTTATCTATATAGCATTGTGAATGCCAAAATTTCAATAATAAACAAATACTTACGTCAAAAATGTATAATAATATTTCAAAGGTGCCACCATTTCGCTACGATTTAATATGCTATTGTGTGTTTGGTGTTGTGTGAATATGACTGAAGATTCTAGCCTTGGAGGGCGGGCGTTACTATTTCGGTTTACACTAAAGCGGATATAGGTAATAATTTTAACACATTCAATATTCGACCCTATAAACAACAAATGTATTAAACGCCAAATTATCAATTTTACAGGACGAGCAAAAAACAAAATCAGTAAACATTGATATTTCCATATCTTTTTATAAAATGTACGTATTATGCGCCACCTAAGCTCATTTTTCTTAGACTTTTGAGTTCTTTACTAATATAAAACTTATAATGATGTAGCTTTGATAGTTACAGAGATAGCGTGGCTTTTACTACAAAATATAAATGTAGTACCTAACTGGCCTTAACGCCTTTTTTGAAACTTTACTACATTGACCAATTATTACTTTTGTGTTAATAGCCTTCATCAATTTATTGTTTAGTGGAAGGTGATTTTGCATTAAAAGACAAAATGTGATTAAAACAAAATGTATTTTTGTAGCAAATGCAGTACAAATAAATGTGTTTTTAAAAATGTAACCTGAATAAAGTTATATAATAATATACCTACCACAAATGTTCATAGAATTTTAAATCAAATTTAACATTAACTGAGAATTGTGCAAAATGAAATAGTTAAATCTAAAACAATTCAAAAGAGAGAGGGCTCTCTGTATTCAAAAATATTTGCTGTAACTAAGTAAATAAATATGGTTTTAAATAAAATGTGTCTTGACATGAAATCACTAACTACTAGTTTTTCATAAAAATTCTGAAATTTCAATTGAAGAGACGTGCACCAAGTTAACACTATTTAAGCTGCAGAAATTTTATGTTTTCTTGAGTTTGCACAACTATGTATTATTTATAGTAAAGATAACAACTTTTACGAAATTAAACTAAGTATAAATATTAAACAGCTATGTGTACCTACCTATTTAAACTCTGACGTTACTGGAAGTTTAATTCGTAAAAGATGTTTTCTTCAATAGAGTAGAAAGTTATAGACCTTAACATGTAACTCTAGATGAACAGCTGTTGTTAGCCACATTTACTAGGTATACTATACCTACTTAAAACAATCTTTGAAAACCCCACTAACAGTCTTTTTAAGTAAGTAAGTATACAACAGGTAGCCGTATATATATGAATCTACTTTTAACACTGCTGTTCACGCGCCTCTGGTGTACACGTAAGTGCCCGCGCGGGCTACAATTGTAACCCATTTAAAATTTCGCTGTAGTAAAAAATATTAGTTTTTTGTTTTAGTAAAATACCTTTTTAATATGAATGACATTTAATTAACTAAATTAACAAAAAAACATCCTTTTCTCTCTTAAAAATAAAAAAATCTCAACATGACTTCTGACATTACATTATTTTTGCCCAAAAACACAAAATCACATATAGTACCTCTCACCTATACCAAGATTGTAACCTATTGACTGTCAGACAGTTGTACATTTTGAAGTGTGTACTTAATATTCACAAAACACTCACTCCGCATCCTAACATCTTGAATAAACGTAATCTACGTACCGTCGTCATTCCACCAATTGTAAGAACTAAATTTGCTAGTATGCAGTTTGATGCTCAATCTTTACAATATAATAAATAGAAAACTCGGCATTTACAATAAATCGTATCATAGATGTAAGATAACAGTTACGGACTGGTTAAAGAAGCTTGATTATGATGCTACAGAAGCATTATTGTCCTCTAATAAATAAAATGGTATACTATATATATTTTAAGTAAGTATTTTATTATATAAGTACGTTTTATTCTTATTGTATGATAAAAGTAGTGTAATATAACATAAATTATTCTTTAAGATTGCCTATTTATATGTTATATTTAATATGATATAATAATGTTAAATAGTATATGTAATATAGATATTTAACCTAATATGCTAATTCTGCAATATCTTTACAGGTCTGTGGTATTTACATTTTGAAAAATCTTTTAAATAATTTAACTTGCATTTGAACACTGCTGTCCTCACAATAATTATAAAAACAGGATAATATAAGAATGTAATAGCAGTGTTTGAATGTTACGTATTGTTCTTTTAATTTCATTTGTAAACATTTTCTTTGTTTTACAAGTCCATAGTGACACTTTGTAAGAGCAGTCTCAACCTAATACAGGTTTTAATGCTTAAAGGGCTGAGACTCACCCCACTACTCTTAGTGGGGTGAGTCACAGCTCTACACTACTTGTGTTTATAAATAAACGAATTTTTATTTTTTATATATTTTTTATTATTTTTACTTATTTGAAATCAATAAAAAAAAATAAAAATAAAATAAAATAAAATATATGTTTATTTTCTGTAACAATATTTTGTTTTACATTCTTTAGGGACAGGAGTGTCCTTTTAAGCTAAGCCTGTACCAGGAGATACCGCTCTTCCATAGCAATGGCTATCTTATTTAATAATTATATTTATACATTTTATTTAATAAAGATTAGTAATTTAAATTAAAATTAGTAGTTATGTGTGTGGTTCTGTCTTTACGTGCGCATGTGTAAATATGTGTGTGTGTGTATGTGTGTGTGTGAGTGTGTTGGTGTGTGTGTATGATTGCCTATGCGTCCATGATCATCTGTGTTTGGTGTATGCTACGAATTTTTTTTGATTTGATTTATTTATCTATTTCGTTTGGATAGTGTTATACATAGTTTAATTGCTATTTATTTAAAAGTAATTCTGTATCTTCATAATTCAATAGTTTAAGCCATCTAGTAATAGTAGATTTATTTTCTTTTAACAGTTTAGTATATATTTCTAACTGCTTGTTTAATTTGTTGTATAATATCGCAGATCGCTTATCATATTGCATGCTAGCCATTGATGTTTTTGTTATGGGAATTTCTGCTACGATATCTTTTCTCCTTTTTGTTATTTTATTTTTATCAAAAGGCAGTTCTTTATGTTTTTTAGAACAATCTGCAATATATACAACTTTCTCACCGTTAGCAGGTCTGTATTCTGGTATAATAACTCTTCTGTTGGAAATCTCCTTTTTTTAAAATACATTATTTTTATTAATGCTCTTTGTGCTCGCTCTGTTTCAATGAACTTTGTCTTTGCCGCCCCACCCCAAATTGGGATGCAATATGTCAAAACGGATTCAGCCAGAGCGACATATATTTCGGTGAGAAGGTTCCTAGATTTTTTATTAGGATCTGTGATTATTTTTTTAGGTACTACGTGTCTTAATGATTTAAAAATCCAATGTAGTTTTCGAACTCCGGCACTAACATATTCCAAATGATTGTACCAGGAGATTACTGTAATTGCTGACATCGTCTCTATCCCCCCCCCCCCCCCCTTGTATATTGGAGTAATCATGGAACGTTTGAGAGGATTAGGGAAGATGCCTTTATTGAAACAAAGGTTAACCAAATGCGCCAAAATAGGTACCACTTCCTTGTTTACAAATTTAAGATATTTAGTTGAAATATTATCACAACCCTTTAAATCAATCACCTTTAGATTTATAGTGTAGACATATTTTTTAGAAAAAATAGTAATTTTTATATCATAAAGGAATTAATATTTGATGGTTGTTACGTCTGAAACATTTGGAACAAGTTTTTCTTGTGTTGCAATCTCGTTTTCTGGTACAAAAGGAACAGCGTGCAACGCCGCCTCGAATTGGTATATTTTCTTGTTGAGGAGTTTCTGGCAAGATAGAGGTGTCCCAAAAGTCTTTAAGATTTTGACGTCTTGATCTATTGACACTAAGACTAGAAGTAAACCAACATAAGCTCTTATTTCTGTAAGAGTTGTAGGCCTCGCATCACGTTCTCTTTGATATTTAGTCTTGATAGCATCAATGTAAATGTTTGTATATTTTACCAACGATTCAAAGATATCGGGGTCAAAAACTAACTCGAAACATTGCAGAGGTGTAGTAGCTGTACCTTTTAGCTCTGGTGGCCTTTGTATAACGTTATAAGAACAAACCTTTGTCGCAGGAAAATGTGGTTTCCTCTACTCGGTTTCATTTCGTGACTTATAAGTTGCTAAAACTGATAGTGGCACATTATCATCCGAATCACTACCTTCTGTTGTCTTCCTCATTATATTCTTGCTGGGTATCAGTGTCGTGAGAAGAGTTTATCATATTTTCATCTTCTCTCAAATCCTCTTCCTGTTCGCTTTCAATCAGGTCATCCTCATCTAACCCCTCTTCTTCCTCTTCTAGTCATCTCAACACATTTTCCTCAACTCTAGAATCCATATTTAGCAATCTATAAACAAAGTATGAATGAATAGTAAGTTTTAAAATTACTAATGTAATATAGGTAGAATACAAAAATCATTAAATGAAATGAAATAGTTACCTTAGTTTAAAAAAATATCACGTAACTAAAAAGGTCCGCCAGCAATCGCGCGGGCTACATATGTAGCCCACCAACTTTAAGTACTGATTTATTGCACATCTGCAAGATGTCAGCTCTCACACCATGATGAATGCATCGAGCAACAACCAATCGGAGCTTAACTAGACACTCGAAGTCAAATCGCATGATTTCACGAAGTTATTGTTATAAACAATACCCTGGGCTACATATGTAGCCCGCGCGTGTACTGCAGTGTTAACGACATTTTTATAACTAAACAAAACAAAATTAAAGCTAATTTAACACTCGTATTATAATTTATTTTAACATGCATGTGTTGTAATTTTACTAGTCTCTTAGAATGTAAGCGAAAACTTGATACAAAATTGTAATGACAAGTTGAAATATTAAGCGTTTAAATCATCATCACTAATTAAAGATTTCAAAAAAATCTTTTTTTGACTGCTACTTAAACATACTATACTTCAAATATACTAAGGTTCCTTTTTTTTCACACATTGTAGTAAAAGCCAGGTAATTTCAAAATTTGTCATTTACAGCATTTTTTTAAAAATTTTACTGTCTAAAATGATCAATACGACAAATTAACTGAACTTTAACTGTTAATCGGACTACGTCGTAAAATACATTTTTATGCGAATTTAAACACTTTGAATAGACAGATCGATAGAGCTCGAAAAACTGAGTTTGGTGACAAAAGGTTATTTTGACCAAAATTGGCGTTTACTACATTTGTTGTTAAAGGGTCGTATTTTTATTATCCTCGACATTTATCATAAATCTTAAGTTTTTCTTTGTATTTGATATAATTTTAACGCGTTTTGCTTCATGTTTTTGTATCTACTATTATTTTCGAATTTATTTCACGCCTAAATAAGATCGAAAACTTACTGCTATTAACGCAAAGAATCAATTATTGCTTTTTTATATTTACAGTAATAAAATATTCTAAGAGAAACCTGACCTAGGTTTTATTACCTATTTAGACCGAACCATGAGAATTATAAATATTATAATATAATTAATTAATAAAGAAGTGAACTTAGGAAAGCCATTACTTTGTGAGTGTACCTTCTAGATTACTTCTAATAACATTTTTGTAAGACCTCTGCCGACATTACCCAAGGATAATCTCCTGAGATAATATTGTTTCCTCTGATGGATTATTAATGTGCGGTCATCGAAAACCTTTGTGTATCGTCTTGTTGACGTACCTATCTATTTTTAGAGGTCTAAGACGTTTTATAGGAAAAGCAATATTGTTATTGGCACGAATATTGTTTTTATCATGCTGGTTAGTTACTTGGTATTTCTTGATTTTTTTTATCTACCCTCTGATCTGATGACTCGACTTTCATGACGGAGGCCTTTGCCTGACAGTAAACTAGTCTTAATTCTAATTCTAACTTCTGAGTGGTAGAGCCACGCTGCGTTGCAGCACGTATTAGGCCGGCTCGCCCGGCGTAATACCACCCTCTCACTACGGCGTGAAAAAATAGCACTTGGTGCTGTTGTGTTTCGTCCGGCCAGTGAGGGTCCCGAGGGCTCTTCAAGCGATCACATTATGACTGTTGTCAAAATACCCTTGAGTGGCAAGCAGTCATGATATGACTGCTCTGGTTTGGTCGAGTATTACCCTGATTGTTAAAAGTGTGTAGGGAGCCGGACTAGGGAGAGTGTGACAAAACACTGTATGATAAACAATACAATCGACAGCTCTTGGCGTTTCTTTGAAAAAATCATTCAAGTATTGAAAGTTATTGGTGTACCACCCCACCCATCTCTTGTTGGGTGTCGTAAAAGGTGACTAACGGACTAAGGGCTGCGCATACATCCAACAGCATAGAGCGGCGATGGGCTCACCACCTGTCACGCTGAGCACATGTGCAGTTGTTACTCGGTGAAACGTAGACTGTGGCAGTGGACTGCATCTGCGGTTCCATTGCCTAGTCTTTAAAAAAAAAACTTTCCTACACTCACACCAATGGACTTGGGAAAAATGAAAAATTTGTTAATTTTTACTTTATACCATTATAGAAGTTGTTATTCTAAAACCAAAAGTTTTTATTTCACTTTGATAAGAGAAGTATTTACAAAGTTATTGTACATAAATAATTCGTTAAAACACCACTAGGTACCTACCTCGCTTAGTTCACTGGCACTCGACTGACGTGACGTGACGTCATCTTATCCGATAGTCCCCGCCGCCGCTCTCGCCGCCCGCACCTGGCGGGCGTTCGATTACATATCCGATGACGTCACGCCGCGGGTATCGCGCGTATTTGATTGTTACAAAAACAATAGCGCGTGGTCATATAAATGAAACTTTAAAAAATTATTGTGAAGTATTTTGAAGGGCTACAGAAAAAAAATAATGTCATATTTTAAGTTAAAATGTAAATATTTCAAAAATAAATAAATAAAAATACTGTTCCCAAGCTCATTATCTAGCCCAAGAGAAGCTTCGAAGAAACTTGTTAAATGGTTACTAGACAACGGATAAACATACTTAAAATACTTAAATACATACTTATTATAGGATAAAATGTTTACTAGAAAATAATCATTTGAATTGATTTTTTTCTAGTAAATATTTTATCCTATATCTATATAGCATTGTGAATGCAAAATTCAACAATAAAGATACTTATTATACATAGAAATCCCCCAGACCCGAGACAATTTAGAAAAATAATAATTTCTAAATTGGCCCGACCGAGGATCGAACCCGGGACCTCAGTGATGGTGACACCATGAAAACCGGTGTACAAACCACTCGACCAAGGAGGTCGTCAAAGTCAAAGTCTTTGACTCACCGTTTGGGGATAATAGTCATGAATCTATATTAGTCAGATATTAGGCAATAAGGACAAGGAGGCATGTTTCACCACATAACAACAACACATGTGCTTAGCGTGATATGTGCTGAGTCCATCGCCGCTTTATGATGTTGGATGTTTGTGTACACAATTATACCTTTATTGCGTTTCATCAAATACACTGGCATGCAAAAATAAGTATCACACTTTTAAAATTTCATTTTTTTCTAAACTATAGAAATTAGACATTTAAAATAAAAAACGTTTTATAGTAATTTTTATCAGCTTTCTTTGAAACTGTAGTAAATTATGCATTAGTAACATTTTTAACGCTGTGCGACCTTCTGAAAATATGCCAGCCCAAAAAGTTAATGCAATTTTAAAAGTGTGATACTTATTTTTGCAGGGCAGTGTAGTTCCATGCCGTCATGTTGGCATTTCTGTCTTGTTCCTGCAGTGTTGCCAACTTAGTAGATTTTCCACTAAAACTAATTTAATTAGTATAATAAAGATATTTTTATTCTCATGCCATCAAGTTGTTGAGTGATTCAGCCTACTGAAAGTAAAATTCTTAAAATCCTTTGGAGAAACCACAAGACACTAAATGCAATATTTCTACACTAAAAGCAATATTTCGCCACTAAAAGTGGGGTCGAAACCACCAGTTTTTGTGGAAAATCTAGTAACTTGGCAATACTGGCAGGAACAAGACAGGAATTCCAACATGACGGCATAAGAACTATTTGATGAAACGCACTATACCTAAGTAAGTATAATCTAGAGCTTTTCGAACCCACATTTCAAACAACAATTGCAACATTTCTTTTCAAGCGCGCGTACTCGTTACATCGTACCCCACAATACTCGTACAAAACGGTTGCAAATGGAATCCTATTTCCACCGAATAAAGTTTGTTTTATGCTGTCCTGTATTTGTTGGTCGCGATACTGATGCATTTATTTCAAACGTCAGATTCAGGGCAGCAACAAATAGCAGGCATTGTAACATTTCAGTTGTACATAAGTACTGTACATAGGTACGCAGGTCATGCCAAATTCATTGCATCAATTTGGCCCTCTACACACTGCGACTTTCTTTAGGGATGCAAACGCGTGTTTAACCCCTTGTCTATCACAAAGAGTATAGTTAAATACCATTGACGACTTGCCAACACCTAGTATTTTACGTCCATGCCAACATCATATATATCACACACAAGTTTGGCTGCGTCTAATGTAGGGTTTGTTAAATTTGTTTTTATAAGAGAAGTAGGCAAATGAGCAGGCGGGTCACCTGATGGAGAGCAATCACCGCCGCCCATGGACACCCGCAAAACCAGAGGGATCGCAGACACGTTGCCGGCCTTTAAGGAAGAAATAGGAATTGTGTTGGGGGGTGAGGAGGGGCCTCCGGAACCCTCACTGGCCGGACGAAACAAAACAGTACCAAGTACCGAATATTCTTAAGAGGGTGGTATTACCCCGGGCGAGCCGGCCCAATGCGTGCTGTAACGCAGCGTGGCTCTACCACTCATTTAGCACCACCCAGGGGTCACGTGTAGGGTCTCAAGGGTAAACCTACGGACGCGAGTAACTTTAACCCTCCTTAAAACTCTTAAACTTATAACCGTGTATAACGGTGAAATAATACTGCCACCCCTCTCTTCCCTTGGATGTCATAAAAGGCGACTAACGGACTAATGATACATACATCCAACAGCATAGAGCGGAGCCACGTTGAGTACATGTGCAGTCGCTATTTGGTGAAAAGTGGACTATGGTAGAGGATGCTTTTGCGGCCCTCATTTCCTAGTCTCTGACTAACCCTTCGGGGATAATAGTCATAATATACTCCTACATCAGACATTTTAAGGTTTTGCTACGATCCAGTATCTTTATTCATTTTCATAACATTCATTAAACAAGCTTATCGGATTAGGTAACTCTTGATCTTTAATTTTTACGTTTACAGTCCAGCAATATCCACGTAGCAAGAACGAGTTTAAAACAATAATTCACATTATTAGATTTCTCAACTTATTTTTGTTATGATAATGTTCTTTCGCAAATAATAATATCATTACAGAAATTATAATAAGGTTCACCAGCAAAGTTGTTGGTTGTTACAAAAATAAAGTAACATTATCTGACGGCGAGGGGTCATGTCAGGGAAAATGAAACGTTGGCTAAGTATGAAATCTCATTTCGTGCGAATGCTGTGTTGTAATAAAAAGGCTGGATAATAGAATTTGCTACGTACCTATCTTTTACTTTTTTGTATCCTTCGGAGCGTGAAGATGTTGTAAGGTCTTCTGAGAACGGTCGTGAATGTTGAATCATTCAAAATGCGGTATCAGCCACTCATTGGTAACTCAGGAATTGAAAAGAATCTTTAAACACCCCGTTTTATATATTTCGGTTTGTTTTCTATAAGTATTCATAAAAATCTGTTGCCGAAATGTTTATCGCTGATCACTTCAGAACGACTGCACCTATAATTTTTTTTGTGTGTAAAATAAAATGTTGGTAATTTCTCTCGGGGTACGAGGTCCACGCTTATCTCTTTCTTCTTTGAGCCTTCTAATCTCATACTTGATTAACAGGATTCAAAAGGTCGACATTAACGGTAAAAGATCTCCGGGATCAGTGGTTAAAATGGGAGTTCCGCAGCGTTCAATACTTGGTCCATTCTTGTTTTTGGTTTATATTAATGACTTACCTTATTTTGTAAAAGACAGTCATGAGATAGTATTGTTTGCTGATGATACTTCACTTTTATTCAAAGTGAAACGACGACACCCAAATTACGACGATGTGAATAATGCGGTCTCAAAGATTGTTCACTGGTTTAGTGTTAATAACTTGCTATAAAACGAGGGAAAAACCAAATGTGTAAGATTTGTATTGCCTAATGTTAAGCAGGTAATAACTAGTGTACAAATTAAAGATAATAATGTGAATCCTGTGGACACCACTGTGTTTCTAGGCATCACGTTGGATGCCAAGCTTCAGTGGGGCCCACATATAGCTAAATTGTCGAATAGACTAAGCTCTGCGGCTTATGCAGTAATGAAGATCTGTCAGTTAACTGACGTTGATACAGCTACATTAGTTTATTTCAGTTAAATTTCATAGTGTAATGTCGTACGGCATTTTACTGTGGGGAAATGCTGCCGACATTCAAACTATCTTTGTGCTGCAGAAGAGGGCTATTCGAGCAATATATAACCTACAGGCTGGTGACTCTCTCAGAGAGAGATTTATGGATATAAGTATAATGACAGTTGCATCACAATACATTTATGAAAATCTGATGTATGTTCATAAAAATATTGAAATGTTTTCAAAAGACAGTGATATTCACAAATTAAACACTAGAAGTAAGAACAAATTAGCAGTACCTTATACTAGGCTTCATAAAATAAATAATTCATTTAAGGGTCCGTGTGTACGATTATACAACAAAGTACCAAATGATATTCAGAAATTAGATCTTGAATAATTTAAAATGAAAATCAAAGAAAAGCTTTATAAAAAAGCTTATTATATAGTGTCAGATTATACAGAAGACAAAACAGCTTGGGTCTGAAATGCTCAAGTACTCCAACAGCTATTTCTAATTGTCTCTAATTAATTTATATAGAGCACCATATTTAATTAAACTATTTACATTCAAATTCATATATATTTTTTTGTAAATGTCGTTGCTTCTGTGCGCTGTGGTTTCTTGCGTCCATTCTTTGCCACAGTTAAAAAATGATGTCCTGAATGGGTGGTAGGTTAAAAAATATTTGGTCGTTTCAAAATACTTATTAATTGAGTTTATTGAATAAATATATTTTGACTATTGACTATTGACACGCGTACTTATTAAGTAGTCGCGGGCGAGCCGCTATCATTGTATTTCATTTTTCATTTCATTTCATTTATTCCACGAACAAATAACTTTGTGTAGGAAATACAAATAAATAATACATTAAAAGAAAAGAAAGAAAGAGTCTAACAATCATAAATTAATTAATTAAAATCAAAATAGTAATTAAAATTGAAACATTCAAAAAAAGTGATAAAGTCAATACAAATTATAAATAAGTTCACCAATTAAAAAAACATCATTAAATAAAAATATAAATTTAAATAATCACAGACAATAAAATCAATCAAGTAAATTCATCAATAATACTATACAAACATTTTTCTAACAAGAACACTTCAGGCGAGTGTGCGCGCAGGAACTAGAAATCCAATCCAAAAAAATATTATTTATTCAGTAAACTTAAAATAAGCATTTTGAATCGTCTAAACATAAATTTACTTCTTCATTTGGATGGATTTCAGGAAGTCTTTTACCTGTGGAGAAGAACGGGAGGAAGAAACTCCTCAGATTTATATTATTATAGAAGTAACGACATTTACAAAACAATATATCGTTACCAAATTATACAATAAACAAATAAACAAATTAATAATACGTTATGCTCGTACATGCACTATGTCCATACATATTTGTCATTTACCTAATCTTCCGTTTTATAATAACCTTTACTCATGTGGGTTTTATTACACGAGCTGGTTCCATCTTCTCCTTTCTGTCTCCGGGGAACGAGACGCGGACTACGATTTCACCCTTACACTGTTAACATATACCACCTCTACGCACAAAGCGCTTTGGGTCATCATTTTTGATGCGGACGGCTAAGGAGTGGAATTCCCTTCCTGCAGATCTGTTTTCAGACGCGACACGTACAACCTGGACATTTTCAAGGCAAGGGTGAACAGGCATTATCTAGGCAAGTATGCTACATCGTAGGCCGCATCGTCACTTACCATCAGGTATCGCGGTAAATACTTGCTTATAAAGAATAACAAAAAATCGACTGCTTTATATGTGTGCTACTGCTACATCGTACTACATAATTTTAGCATATCTTTTTCCTGAAGATGGTCGTAGGTCAATCAAGAAAGAGGTAGCGAGATGATCTGGACGCAACCAGACCGACTGGCATGAAAGGGCTTGGACAAAATATGGATGGAAGGTCCTGTCGGAAGTCTATATCTAGAAGTATATGAGTTTCTCTTTGTCTGCCTACAATCATCTTCAAGGAAAGTACGCGTGCTACTTTCTTTGTCAAAATCGATGAAAAGCTTCATGACGAAACAAAAGGAGACCTTCAACAATCCTACGCAAACATCCTTATTGCCTTCATCACCTCGTAGGCAGGGTGTTCGGTTTTCCGACCCTTTGTGATGGATTACAATAGGTCTTGATACCGCTCGCCGCACTTGGTATAACGACGGCCGTCCAATTATTTCCACGTTCGGATAAGAACCGCCTACGCTAGATTTCGCTTTGGCGCTATTTAAAAACTTGTTTTTATTTCTATGGCAAGACGAGATGTCTTCACTTCATGTTTCATCGTTGAAACTTTGGTAAGTTCAGTAAGTTTCCGGAGTTGAATGGTTATTATGGGCTATGAGTGTTTACGAGGACCCTCTCGTATCGTCTCGTACCCGCCGAGCCGCTAGTATATGTACCATATAATATAACGTATATAATAATAAACAAATAAGAACCACCTTTACCCGATTGGGTCCACTTTGGTTAGTTGAGACACAAATCAATGAGCAAAGTGACGAGGGCTCGCGAGAAGGTTATGTCAGCGGGTCAAACATTATAATTTGATTGCCTGTAACAAAACTGCTCTAACATTCATAAGATTCATACATATGAGGGCAGTTTGGCAACTCAATGACTTTAAGACTGAATAAAAACTTTTTTATTATTTTTTTTTGTCTTATATTTGGAAACTCACTACGAAGCGCATGCCGTTCTTTTTTCAAATTTGGCGCGAAAATAAGCTTTTTAGAAACAAAAAAGTTAGGCGACTTCTAAGTATTCTTTAAAAATGGAGAAAAGCAAGTTTCGAGTGCTAATTAAACACTATTTTTTACGTGGTAAAACTATTAAGCAGACCGAAGACAAATTGAAAAAGTATTATGGTGATTCTGCGCCTTCTCATGGGATGGTACATAAGTGGTTCACTGAATTTCGTAGTGGACGTACTACCACTAATGACGCGGAGCGCCAAGGAAGGCCGATGGGGGTCACTACGGAGGGCATGGTTGATAAAATACCTGATATTGTTTTGGCAGACCGTCGGTCGAGTGAAGATACGCGAAATAAGTGATGCTGTGCACATCTCGACTGAACGAGTTTTTTATATTTTGCATGATATTCTTCGCATGAAAAAGCTTTTTACAAGATGGGTGCCGCGTTTACTAACAGTCGATCAGAAACGAAATCGTGTTACAGCTTCTGAGGAATGCCTAGCCATGTATAATCTCAATCCAAGTGAGTTTATGCGTCGGTACATAACAGTTGACGAAACGTTGGTCCATCATTACCAGAGACTAAGCAACAGTCGAAGCAATGGACTTCTACCGGGGAACGTGCCCCAAAGAAGGCAAAAACGGTTTGCTCGGCTGGTAAAGTGATGGCCACATTCTTTTGAGACAGCCAAGGGGCTATTTACATCGATTTTTTGGATGAAGACAAGACAATAACCGGAGCTTACTATGCTGTATTGTTAGATAGATTCAATAAAAAGTTGATCAAGAAACGACCGCATCTAAAGAAAAAAAATCTTTTTCATCAGGATAATGCACCGGCCCACTCGTCTGCAATGGCGACATCAAAAATTGTCGAATTAGGATATGAATTATTGCCACACCCTCCGTATTTGCCAGATTTAGCCCCCTGTGACTTTTTGCTCTTCCCAAACATGAAGAAATGGCTTGGCGGGCAAAGATTTTCGTCAAACGAAGAGGTGGTAGCCGAAACTGAGGCCTATTTTTCAGGGTTTGACAAAAGATATTTTTTGATGGGTTGAAGAGGTTGGAACATCGCTGGACTAAGTGCGTAGAGTTGAAAGGAGATTATGTAGAAATATAAAAAAATATATATGTAAAAAGAGTGTTTCTTCTTTCCAAAGTCATGGACATATCAAACCGCCCTCGTACATATAATCACGACTATTATCCCCGAAGAGTTAGTCAGAGACTAGGCAATGAGGACATCCCCTCTCCTTAATTCACTAAGTTTATTTGTACTGGCACCTCGAGACCAACCGTTAGGTTATGCAAGAAGTGCCAGACGTCCCTGCGCCAGTAGAACACTCGCGCAGGAGACCACCAACGTTAGGTCTTGACGCCAAATTAGTGCCCGCCGCAGCGCGCTCTTCATTCGGTACTCATAAGACTAGTGTCTCGGGAGAGTATCCCCGTGAACACGTGTAGTTCACTGCCTATTGTCCAGATAGGTAGCCGGAGCTGTCAAGCTCGCTCACTTCTCGTTGCACGAAGGGCACAACTCGCAGTTGCCACTGCTAGGGTCGTCGACTCTAAAGTCGACTCCCAAGTGTCCACCTTGGTAGCGGAGTAGTAAGCACACTCACTTCTCGGAACCCATCCGGGAGCCTAGCCAGTTCCCACGTCCTACGCGGCTGGCTGGACCGGAGACCTACGGCATCTAGGAGGCCGTCTCTACTAGTTATCCAGACTAGTACCGGAGATGTCAACACCAATGTCCAATGAAAACTACCGGACAAAGCTGCCAACTATAAGGGAAACTCACGTTACCCGCAGGACTTTTCGCTTCTGGCCCCTCAGAGACCGCTACTAGGCCCCGCTCGCTGTGCACGAGTTTGGAAGTCCTGGCACACAATACCAGGACAAACGAACATTCCCAAGCTCTACAGCTAACCACACGCCACTACGAGTCCAACCCATGTCCGGATCCCGCCGGAGCCGCCTGGTTAAAGGCACGACCAGCGGGGGGCTAGAACCGGAACCCCGTAGTACCTCTGAAAACACAACCGGACCCGTAGTTCCAGTTGCGATACCCTATCTATTGAGGTCGGTAGATAGAGTACAGCAAAAAAGTAGGCAATGAGGACAGCAAAAAAGCTGTCCTCTACCATAGTCAACTTTTCACCAAATAGCGACTGCACATGTGCTCAGCGTGACAGGTGGTGAGCCCATCGCCGCTCTATGGTGTTGGATGTATGTGCAGTCCGTTAGTCGCCATTTACGACACCCAAGGTAAGAGAGAGGGTGGTAGTATTCATCACCGCTTTCCAACACGGTTGTCTCTTAGGTCTTAGCCTTAAACTGCTCTTAGGTATATATTTATCAATAAATATTAAAAATAAAGTCGCCGTTTTCCTCTGTCTGTGGCACCGCACTATTCTCCTAAACAGCGCAATGGATTTTTATGCGGTTTTCACTAAAAGATAGAGCGTTAATGAGGATGGCTTTTTGTTTACATTTGGTAGATATATTTTATTTAATGACTGAAGTATGACGATCTTTCTAAGTTATCGTGGACGAAGGCGCGACCTCTAGTACAATATAATAATAACTTTCTCTTGAGTTGTTGTGGCGGCTTATTAATAGTTTACTACAAATCCATCTCTTCCCTTGGGTGTCGTAAAAGGCGACTAACGGACTAACATACATGTAATAGCATAGAGCGGAGATTGAAATGAAATGAAATGAAAATGAATTTATTAGAACACACAGTAACATTATTACAATTGTCATTATTATATTAGACAAAAAGTTCGACAAAAATGTGTCCTAAAGGTCAAGATTGGCTTTCTACCATAACGCGCTGAGCCCATGTGTAGTTGTAATTGTAACTTGGTGAAACGTGGACTATGGCAGAGGACTGCTTCTGCGGTCCTCATGGCCTAGTCTCTGACTAACCCTTTGGGGATAATAGTCGTGAATGTATATAATGTGATAGGGGTGGTCCTTTTAACCCGTTAAGGCTAAGTACTACATCTAAATTCATCGACAAAAAATTAATATGGGGGTCCTACCCCCCTTATAATTTATGACCATTTTTACTTTATGGGTCATTAAAGGTTTCCAACGTCGGAGAAACATGAAAAAAATGGCAAACGGTAGCTAATGACACTGGCTAAATAATAAATTACTTTGTTTTGTATGTTTCAGATTATTTTGATGAGAAAAAAAATCATAACTTAATTATTTTGTGATTTTAAATCACTTTTTTTATATCCATATTATTTTTTTTGTCGATGAATTTAGGAGTAGTACTTAGCCTTAACAGGTTAGAAGTACCACCACTATCACATTGTATAATTATTATGTATGAATGTAACTTTTCCACTCTCACGCCGATTGGTCGGTCAATTGATCTCCTTGGTCGAGTGGTTTGTACACCGGTTTTCATGGTGTCGTTATCTCTGAGGTCCCGGGTTCGATCCCCGGTCGGGTCAGTTTGGAAATCATTGTTTTTCTAAATTGTCTCGGGTCAGGGTGTTTTCTATGTATACTTAATAAGTATGTATTTAGGTATGTAGCGGTAGCGTAGCGATGTTACGGGCGATAATAAATAAGTCCGAACGTATCACAATAAATAATGTTTATTGCCACACACAGTTAAGTTTAGAAGGAGAAAGAAAGTTACAAGCAACACAGCACAGAAGAATAGCAAGACACAAGAAGAAATAGTTATTAGGAATATATGGAAGCGAGTTATTTAACAGTTTATAGCCGTGCGCGTAAGCAGCGGTGAGCATTCAAGCGGCACAGGTATCACGTCAAGTAGGCTGATCGTGACTGGCATAGAGTACTATATATTATATATGTAATAGAGACCTAACTCAGCCGTGAAAATAGGAAACGACAAAGTGGCGCCCTCCGACAAGGAGTTTTGGAACTAATATCGCCGTATACATAGCTACATATAGGTACATATAGGTATCTAGGTATTTACTTGAAAGTAAAGGCCGATTTTCATTCCTCTGTCGATTTAACCAGAGAATTCTGATGTTTTGACGGAGTCAAAATCTCAGTTTTTTCCTCTGGTTAAATCATAACAGAGGAATGAAAATTCAGCCCCAGTAGTAAATTATAGAAATAAAACACAATATTTAACAACATCATTATTTTTTTCTTTTAAAACATCTTACATAATCCTTCTTTGCCTTTATTTTTAACAAATCATCGTCATCATCACAATCTCTCATATTATTTAATATTTTACAACATTTTCCAACATTTGAGAATCTACAGCAGTACAATGAGAATGAATCTCTGGAGTTTCCGGACCTGCAAAAAATAATTTTATACAAGTAACTATGTTTTACACACTATCCGTTTTATTAATAAAAATGGCCAAATGTTACACCTCGGTTTAAAGTGACGCTGTCTCGTTTTTGTTAAAGCAGGAAGATAGAGACAGCGTAAATTTAATCCTAAATGTAACTTTAATCAATGTTTATTAGTAACAGGGTACGGCTCACTAAAAGAATACTACCATCTCCTCTCTTCCCTTGGGTGTCGTAAAAGGCGACTAACGGACTAAAGACTACACATACTTCCAACAGCATAAAGCGGCGATGGGCTCACCACCTGTCACGCTGAGCACATGTGCAGTTATAACTTGATGAAACATGGACTATGATGGCAGCACTGCTTCGCAGTCCCTCTTGCCTAGCTAGACTTTGGGGATAATAGTTGTGTATGTATGTATTATACATACATATATATCAAATCATAATTTCAATCAAAAAGAAGCTGGTAAGACTGACGGCAACAACAAG
Organism: Scoparia ambigualis; assembly: GCA_963921215.1. Classification (NCBI taxonomy): domain Eukaryota; kingdom Metazoa; phylum Arthropoda; class Insecta; order Lepidoptera; family Crambidae; genus Scoparia; species Scoparia ambigualis. The sequence goes on along the minus strand of OY992502.1, from coordinate 54,124,678 downwards.
ATTAAAAATACCTTTTGAAGATGATGCTTCCAAAATATTTTGAATTGATCTCAGAGGTCTTCTTTTACTTAGGGTGGATGTTGGGAATGACAAACCTGAAATTATAATTAAAACTATTACTATTATATGTTTAGAGATTTACATACAGTTTAAAAAATAAAATCATTTATCAGCGTAGTTGTTATTATTTATTACGTAGGGGTGATTGTAAATCCATGGATAATAATTAAATACTTTAGCTATGTACAGTTTACAATATTATTATCCTTATTAACATCACATCCACAGTTACAGATGCTTGTGCTCATCATACAAAAATATGCCCGTAGCGGGATTTATACATTTATGGGTGAAGCAGTCCGAGGCCTAATCACTAGAATGTCTGCTGGGTTTTCAGACAAATATCTCTAGTTATTAATAATGAGTTGTGCTAAACTTAAAAGTACAGACTATTGCATAGGTTTATCTGCTGTAAACTGACCTGGCATGTTTTTCGTTGGTAGAGTACCAATATTGTCAAGTAAATTATTACGGCACCAGTACTTTCTTCGACATGCTTATATGGCATACACGGCGGTATTACCAACGGAATAGACCCAAGTATTAAAACTGTCCTGTCCTTGTTCTTTGCCGGATTCAGAAACTTGTGCAAAACATCCTCCAATCCTGAAATAAGGTAAGAGTAGGCTAGGTAGGGTGGTTATACAATAAGTTACTCTATATGATTTTGATCAAGTGTGCACAAACAAAACAGTTTTTGATACGAATAAATAAATACCTACACTGTTTGAACATCCAGGTACGCAACACACTATAGACATTATGAAAACACAAAAACAACATTTTTTCACAAGGTCAAGTCTTATCTCAACGGACTTAGGTGAGAAGTACTTTAAAAACATTAATAAACAAAACAAATTAAAACAAACAAAATTATAGACAGAAAGAAATAGGTACTAGGCAAAACCGGCGCCGGCGGCTAACTAATTGCTTGTAATGTTGCAAGCTAACACAACAAAACTTAACCAAATAGTTAGAAATATTTTTGTGATTACTATTTTCTAATTTTGCTTTATAGTCTATTTTCATACCATAATTTATAATTAAATTAGATGTACTTATATGAAGTAGCCAGGGAGTGTTTAATTGCTTTAAAGTTAAAATAAGTAATGTCACTACAGGATTTAGGAGTCGATTAACGGTGCCAATAGGTATGATAAAGCTACTAACTCTTAAATACACACAATACTGGTAACCCGACCTATCATTCATTAGGAGCAGTTACAACGCCATCTTGCGGTCAACCTGTAGACTAAGTGACTAAAATATGACGAGTCCTGCCATCTATGCACGAGTTTTGCAGATTTTGGATCATATAACCCTGTTAAATTAAAAATCATGTTTTATTGAGCAAGTTCAAACGTTGTGATGTTCTTCTAAATTTTATACTTATTATATTAAATATTACCGCTTGCTAGTTCTAAGATTGTGTACCCTGGTGACTGGCGTGCGCTAGGCGTGAGCTCGAGTTTCGACTGCGCTCCGCGCGGCCGCGAGGGGCGAGGGCGCGGGGGACGGGCAGGGACTCCCGTCCCGCGCGGCGGCGCCCGCGCACCGCGCGCATTCCACAGCGAAATGTATATAAATAAACGAATTTAATATTTTCTGTGTAGTCTGTCTGTTCGTTGAAATAATATTTATGATGTTTATTTGTTTTTATTAAATATTCATATGTTAAGTAAGTATGTATATATCATAATATAAGTTACGTTTATTTACTAATATGTTTATTTATATACATATATAATTGTGTGTGTGTGTATGTTTTGTACGTGTAAATAAAATATTGTTATAAGTAATGTGGGTTGCCCACAGGTATTTTAAGTATGTTTATCCAGTATAAGTAGTCCAGTGACCATTTACTTAATGAGTTTCTTAACGAAGTTTTTCTTGGGCTTGATAATTGGTGTGAGTATAGGAAAGCTTATTTATTTATTTATTATAATTACCTATCTATCCCAAGTTAAGTTACAAATCTTAAGATTATTGGTTAAACTGATATTTTTTTTCATATTTTAATATTATTATTTTTTAATTTGTAATTTTATTAATGTGTTAATTATTTTGTTTATTATTTTCTGTTTTCATTTTTTTATATTTAAAATATTATTACTGTTAATGTGCAGTATTGTGTGAATCTCTGTGTGTAACGGTACAGAATGAATGGTATCCGTCCGTTAGTAAGGAATGCATGGGAGTAGCACTAAAATAAATATTAATGCGTAGCACCATTAATAATAAGCATGAAAAGGGAATAATAAACTAGTTCAGAATAATGGTCAGTGGTCTAGCGCTTTATCTTTAGTTTGAATTTCGCGGGGACTGCTCTGTGTGCTCCTTGCGACATAGGCGCCGTCTAGCGGAAGTCATTTATTTGGGCTTCGCGTAAGGTTGCTAGGTTGACTAGGACTTTATTTTTATTTTGAATTTCGCGGGGCTTTGGGGGTCGGCAAAGTGGTTCACCTACGGGCGGACGCCATCTATGGTCGGAATACGGAACTTTTGATAATTTCCCAAAATATAGGATTATTGGCTTAAGTGGAGGATTATTAAGAGGGAATTGTTAATAGAAGGCTACATTTAGATATTCAACAATGAAATATTGGCTGTCGGACGAGATTTGGTTAGATTATGGAAAAATTTTAGAATTGCGCGGCGAAAGCGGCAATGAGCGAGCGAGAGGTTGAGAAAAAGACAGAAAGAGAGGTCGGATGATAGCTCCACGTGGCGCGACGCGAAGGCGGGGGGCATCGGGGAAACGGCTAGCGATTGGTGGAAGGGAAGAAAAGCGGTCTCGCGCGGAAAAATGGGAAGGCGCGCGTGGCGGGAAAGTTAAGATGCTTGGGAAAATTAGCGGACATTCAGTTTTGGGACGTCAGCGGAGCGGTCCTACTTAAGAGTGCGGTACGACTCATACGGGAAAAATAGCGTCCGAGCTTGATAGTGCGCTAAGTGATATTCGAGCTGCGATATTAATTAAGATTTGTGAAATTGAAAGTTATTAATAAAGTAAACTATTGCGATCGCAACTCGAATCCGTTAACAGAATGAAGTATTCTGGGGTACATCGGCGGAAACGAGTCACGGTGACAACAAAACCCTATGTACCTTTCAACAGACTTCGGTCTGGATGATCTTTGATTGTATTTAATAAGATCGGCGTTTTACACTATTACGCTAAACAATACACTATCTTCGACGGAGTAATGGGGGAGAGACAGTTGTCTCCCTAGTGAAAGTTGAAGATAGGTCAGACACCATTTAGCTGGAGGTAGACCCGTATGACCCAGTCCAATCTCGAGTCTATCTCCATACATACAGTGTAGTGATAGGAAAATAACACACTGAGTATACTGGCTCGACTGATAGAACATTTAGGAGTTAGTTGCTTTCAGGGGCAATGCGACTCTCACCACACACCACGAATTTAAATTAAATGAGGCTTGGCCTAGTTTGCAAGGTACACAAGAGGGACTGTTAGTTCGACAAAATATAGGCATTTTCAAGTGAGGAAAGTTGTAGGAATCTATAGGTAGGCGGATATATATATATGGTTAGTTATTAATTCAGACTAATAAGGCAGGGATAATTAAGTTACGGCGCTAAATAAAATTATGATGAAGTGATGTGGGTCCTAGCTAGGCAAGTAATCTGTTACCGCAGGCCGGTAAAATTCTAATTGTTTTCCTAAAGTTGTTACCAATTAATTATTCGTTTAAATAATTAACAGAGGTATGATAATATCGTACCATCATTACTTTGGAGTACCTAAAAGTCTAGACTGGTTTCCTATTACAAGAAAAATACTAAAAAGTTATAGCAAATAAGCTTAGCGTACTGTGATGTTGATTTCGAATACTGAAATGACCAAACAGGCATTTTTTAGCTTTCCCTGAGGTACAATACGGCCTTAAAATAGCTACACTCTTCAAAGTATGGAAAATTTTACATCCGATACCTATTAGCAAAGATAAGCTGATACAAACTGAACAACTAAAACCAGTTTAGAACCTAGGATAAGTCGTTGAAAGAAGACATTGCAAGCTATGAGCTTCTAATTATCCTAAACATAGAAATAATTGATTGATGACAACCTGCTAATTAGCCTGATAATGATCCACTAATACCATTTGAATTCACCTTAATGGTCAGAGACCTCTTAAGATATGTAAGTACTTACTTCTAATAATATGAAACATAGAAATATTTGATGGGAACAATCTAATCAATCAGACTAATACCTAGTACAGTCTAATTTATACTTATTAAAGTGAGTAAAAGATAGCTTCTGAATGTAATTGATTTAATGATTAACAGGGATAATTAACTACCTAATTTACTGCCTACTAGGAGTATACTAACTAATGATAGTATTCTATTTCAGTTCACTTCCTAAAGTCAAGGATATTGAATGAATTAAACATCCTTTAATAAACTTAAGATGTGATAATCTGCCAATGCAGCCAATCCAATGTAGTTATATTGGAACTTTATAAGACCTGTATAATAAATACTAGGAGTAAATAAAAGCAATTTTACCTGTATTAATAGCATTCTACTTTAGCCACCGCCTGAAGTGGCGTTTGATTAAATTATCCACCCTTTACGGAACTGAATATAAGTTATTGCATTGAATAATTAGGTTCTTAATGTGAAAAGGATATTTGGATGATAGCAGGCCTTGAGATAAACTCTATTGATTTATGTGGAATAATAAGAATTTAAATTGCTAACACATAGTTCATAATGGAAAATGAGGTTGGATTTTGAGAGGAGATGTAAATTCTCAGTTTGAAAGAATTAAAGCTACAAGCTAATAATTAATGTTAAAGCCAAAGTGGACGGGGCCATAATTAAACAATGAGATGTAATGGCACGCTATGGAGCGGCGGTTGGAGCTCATAAACTTCCACAAGACTCTTATATTTCCACAAGACTTTTAAATTTCCACAAGACTCTTATATTTCCACAAGACTTTTAGATTGCACAAGACTCTTATATTTCCACCGGACTTTTATATTTCTACAAGACTTTTATATTTCCACAAGACTCTTATAATTCCACAAGACCTTTATATAAATTGCACCAGGCTTCTTATGTATCATGCTACTGATAATAAATAATAATACCTACAAGCTAAGCTATCATCTGATTACCTTTGAGTGGTTACAAATCTTCCCCGCAGCTGCAGTGAAGGATTTAGGTCACAGTTCAGACGGAGTCATTGCTAGGCTACACATATTTATGTTATGATTTATAGACTGGTAGGTAATTAGGTCAGGAGTAAATAATTTAACACAGGGATAAGCCAATTACTAAACTTTCACGAAAGAACTTGAGTTACTTAAATGCGGTTAACAACGGAGGGTTCACTAGACGATCTGGCCAAAATAGTAGTTATTATAATATTACATTGCTTGACTGAAATTCACTGCAAATAGAATTAAGCTTTGCTAAGGTTCCATCTTCATACAAACGCTACACACTCTACAAAACTCCAGACACAACCATTAGATTGTAGATAAATTAGGTTAATTAGTTTTAAGAATTAGATAATAATTTAAGTTAAGGTAAAGCGGCGAGGATGTGTGTATGTATTATAAGCTAGCTAGGCATATAGGTGTGAAAGGCATTAGATTTAGGTTTAGATAGGTGTAGCAAAGTATAATAAGGGGGGGGAGGTTACAATTTGGTAAGCCATGACCAGGATCAGAAAGTTAAGTTATAAATTATCATTAATATAGTTGTATTGGATTTCAGTCAAGCGGTAATACTTTAATTTAGAAGTGGGATTTTTCCCACAAATTGTTGTCGTGTTGCGATGCGTGAGTTTAGAATTGGCTTAATAGGGAATAATTCAATGAAGATTAATTAATTCAGAGATATTGAAGAATTATAATTTGACACTTTTCACAATAAACGTTGTTATCTTCTAAAGTTGATTCATACACTTTGTATTACGGGCTCTTGATAATGGGTGAATTATAATTTGACACTTTTCACAATAAACGTTGTTATCTTCTAAAGTTGATTCATACACTTTGTATTACGGGCTCTTGATAATGGGTGAATTATAATTTGACACTTTTCACAATAAACGTTGTTATCTTCTAAAGTTGATTCATACACTTTGTATTACGGGCTCTTGATAATGGGTGAATTATAATTTGACACTTTTCACAATAAACGTTGTTATCTTCTAAAGTTGATTCATACACTTTGTATTACGGGTTCTTGATAATAGATTAAGACCAATATTGTAGACAGTCGCAATGAGAGCTGGAGCTAAAATTTTGTTGTACGAAATCTGTAACAAAAAGATTTTCAGGTTAGGTTAAAGGTCAAAGGAGATAAAACTACAAAACAATAATGTAATGAGTATTATTTGAAATACAATACCTTTCAGTCATTATCTTTTTCTTCTTTATTTAATGGCGGAGTTCGCCAGCATCAGGTACCGTGCGGCTGTTAGGCGTTGTTGTTATTCCCAAAGTATCATAAGTGCACGAAGTACATAGATATAGTTATTATCCGGGGGTCTGGAGTATTAAATTTTAAAATTGTTGAGTTATCTGTGAATACTGAAACCTTTAGTAATTGTTTCCTTGAATACTGAAACCAGGTATCCAATTTTTGTTGTTGACGTTAGGAGCTATGGTAACTAGTTTTGTTTCTATTCCTGGTGATAGATTTCATATAGGCATAGGCAACTGGTTCATACAGCCTTGTGTTGAGTTATTTTTAGGATCGTAAAAAGTCGATAGGGTGACATAGTTCAACATTTATTGATTTAGAAAGATTTGTAGAATAGGGGGCGGTTTAATTATTATTGCTGTCGGATGGAAAGGCAAGGGGGCGAGATTGGACAGAATTAACCAACTAAGTTATTGCAGGATTCAATTTATATTATAGGACGGCGATATGCTGTACAATATTATAAAGTTATGACGCTAACAGCATAATATAAAACTAATAATAATTATATTTTGACTAATAATCGTTGAGCGATTGCGGTTTTTAGTTGATGTGCTATTCTACGTATTATAATTTATTTTGTTGGTTATGTTAGAGAAAAAAAAAATATAATAGTGTACTTGAGTCTCACATCTGAAATCCATAGAGTAGTTTAGGCTAGTCAAGGACTATAACGTTCTTTGTCTATGGTTGGACCATAGAGACAAATGATTTAGCGAGACCATAAACAATCTAGAATTAGGAATGATTATAAAACATGACGTCATAAAACCAATCGGAGAGGAAACTTCCATAACGCGTAATCATGTGATTTTGTTATAGCAAGTGGAATCACCTGTTATTTTCCATACCTGTTATTTTTAATACCTGCGATTTTTACATTGAAAGAGATTTTCCTAATACTTATCACGTAGTAGATTAGAATGCAATGACATGGGAAATGCCGCTTCATTTTGTTAGTTCGCTAAAATCCTAGGAAAAGTAACATAAAATAGTATTACGGTTCAAAATACACGCGTTGATGAGGAATCGCGATTATAAGTAATAACAAGTAGCAGGGATGTCATGTAGGGGATAGAATCATATGACTATTCATTGCTAGTAGGAATTTTGGTTTAAAAGCAACGTAGTTTGGGATGCATAATGTAAACGGATAAATACGTCTAGTAGGCGATAAAAGTCGTTACCGTCTGGAAACAACTATCTAATATCTACTCTATTGTGGGGAGGTTACCTATTAGCGAGGCTAGATGGCGTTGGGTTACCAATAAAAGATTTTATTTTGGATGATGGTAAAAGGGTGCTGTCTAATAATAATATGTATAATTGTAATACTCTTGCAGCGTTGTAAGTAGTCGTTACCGGTAATCATTGCTTCTTACCGAATAGTTGAAATCGTGATAAATAGTTAATTATGAAGATTTATAAAGGATAATTATTAGCTAAAGATGAGGTTAACGTACGCAGAAGTAAAGCTCGCTGGGCACAGCTTACTATACCTACTTACCTAATATTATCAGTTGTGAGTTACCTAGAGATATCTAAGTCGGGAGAGCGGTGAAAAGAAAAGACCTTACTACATGACTAATTAGTTAGGATAGGTAGAGATAGATAAATCATTAAATTCACTGGGTTGGATTAGCCTATTAAGAAGGGTACCTTTCACAATTGTCTATCTCCGTTGAACGATTAAGATGTTGAAAAAAAAAAATAATAGTAGAAAAAAAAAAAATATATAGTTGACTGGCTTGAAGTCGAGATTTAACTGCAAAATTAACGAGTTATAGCACTGTTATGCTATAGGGATAACAATAGCGTATGTTATCACATCAATTTTAAAGGCGAGTTGCGGACGGATGTCACGTCATAATCATTAGTTAAATCGTTTTATCATTTTAAAAGTTAACACCAGCTACTTATAAAACAGTGATCGATTTTATATACCATAATTTTAAGTTGTAGGATAAATTTAAACTCATAGTCCGCAGAAACATTCAAGCCGGAAATAAAGCGATGATATTGCTAACTGAGAATAAATTTCTTAGTGTAAACTTTATTAATAAGTAAATCCCTGATATTGCGTTATCGAGATTACAATACAAAATTAACTATCACAATTCGAATCATCCAAAGTAATTATTTAGATGTTGTCTCGCGTCGACAGGTACAAATTTTAATTTAGATGGGTAAAGACATTAGAACTGAAATGGGTTTCGGATGTGTGATGTTCTTAGGACACGTACTGTTTAGTAGCATAATTTAAATTTAGTAAAATCGGCCGTATTGGACATATTTCGTTTTGCGGATATATATATTTAACCGAGATTATCGTGGAGGTAGGTATAGTTCAAAGTTTATTAAACCCGACCTAGAGTCATACATAACCTATCTTTGTATGTTAGAAGAAAATAATAAATTTATTAGTAGTAGATTTTAGAGTCAATAGTAAATTTATTTTCCCGAGGTGCAACCTGAAACCTAGTTCGCACTAGGCCATTCAAATACTTTAACCGGTAATGTTGATTATAATAAATAAAGATGTTCGGAACTTATAATAATATTCTAATAATGCTATATTAAAATTGTTATTATGAAATTAAATAGGGTTGCTTAACAATTGACAAATAATTATTAACTCAATAATTTGGTTTAGTACAAAGTAAATGTCTACAGGTTTAGAAATGATAGGACGAACGAAACGCGTTTTTGACTTGTGGGAAGGTCAGCGCGGACTGTCACAGCGGGATTATCTTGTTTGGATTTTTATTAATATGAATTGCTAGAACTCTTAAATAATCTAGATTATTGGCATCTAATATGTACGTGATGTAATTGTAGATGATTAAAATTAGTACTAAGGTAGGTTATTGTCGTAGATATGGCACAACCTTAAATTTGTTAGTTAATGTGAACTGCATGTTGTATCTAGATTGTTTTATACAAACTAATTGATTGGGAGTTTTCACATATGTAGGCCGGGACATTGAGTTGATGAAATAGTGTTATCAAAATATTATTCATCACGGAAAGATAAAGATATTTTATTTGCAAGTGTGAATACAAAAGTTTACTTCGGTTAGTATTATTCGGTTCTAGTCTAGTTTTGTGGTAGCGTTTTACCTAGGGTTGTTCTAAATTATAAGTAATTAAATATTAATTGTCTGTTGCTGTCTTCTACGTTAGAGAAGGAACGGAGAAAGATAAGGGGGACTCATTTTGTTATAGTCAGCTGTATGATAGATAATCCTCCTAGTAAATATTTCTTGTGATTGCGGTAGCAACATAGAGTGTTTATAGGATGTTTTGTTCATTAACTAATTATCTTCACCGCAGCTGTGGATAGGGATGGCTAAAGTATGTGAACAGGGGTGGAGAAGATAGGTCATTATAAATTAAAATAAATACTTGAATTGCAATATGCCTGACTAAATAGTGCGAAGAGATGGAGTAACTATGTTAGAGAAATTCTCTATTGCATAATATTCGAACTTTTGACATTTTCAATTGTAACTTTAGAATTTTGATTAGAGTATTTAACTAAGCGGGTCCAACGAAGAAGGCATGCTGAAAGCGAGGTCTTTGGTCGTCTATGCACACAATAAAATTATAGATGACACAAGGGAGCATTCTTAATTGGCACTGTTAAATTAGTAAAAGTAGCTTGTTTAGGGTGTTCGAATATTTTTAGTCGCACAGGGCACAAATAGAACTTAGTTAAGCGTGTAGAGTTTATTTTGATTTACCTGGTGAAGTAATTGAATCGAAGTTTCGGAACTGTGCTGTAGAAGTGGGAATTACTCAGCACACAATAAAATTAAGTGGTTTCCATTTAGCTTCATTTCCTAAACTAGCCTTTCTTAAAGTTGCGGAAATTCTGCTGTAAGGTGGTTCCTTTGGGGGCGTCTTGTGAAGTCTAAATCAGGACAATTATACTTGACTAACCTATAGAGAGATAATGTCTTAGGCTGCAGAAACAGAGGCCATTGATGGCATTTCATTTTGGCGTGGTCAGGGGATCTCGTGTTGCTGGGGAATTTTACCATCTGGACGGAAGGCTGAAAAGTAAAGTAGAATGCATAATGAGTAACCAATTAGAGTTACAAACATTCGGGAGATTACCATCTTAATAATGTGTCTTGTGCGAGTGTAAAATTAAAATCATCTAATAAAAAAATAAAAAATAAAAAGAAACTAGCACTATTGAATCACGCAGTTTGGAATTCAGTAAATACGAGAAGGAACTTACGATATTAATTACCATGAATACTAAGACGAAGTGTCACCTTTAATGACTTATTATTTACCGATTTGACCGATTATTAGTAATATAAAAGGTAGGAAGTTAAGTAGAGTTGTGGGGGCGGATAAGATAGTTACCGGTCTGTTTAATTTAAAAAGAAAATGATATTTTTCAAAGGTATAGGAAAGTAAGGGGATATTGACGTATTATATATTAGCAAATGAGACTAAATGTTGTCTTTCGTACATAGTAATAACTAGGGATGAGACATAGTTACTAGATAGGTTTTAGCATAAGTATTTGCTTATACACATAAGCTCAGTACTTGTCAATTAGTATACAACGTCCAACGCGTACCGGGGTATTAACAAGTACTTATCGATGACGCATACATTGACAGTTAGATATACATAGCACACAAACTTCTAATAGATCTGAACTACGGGGTAGCTAGTTCAAAACTCAAGGACGTGTTTCGAGATGCGTACCCCCTTGGAGTGAATGAGTTTTTCCTAGGTATTTACGATCGACAACCTTATTGTAAGGCGTTAAGACCTCTATTTGTATGCACGGTGAGTGGGTGTCACTGCGTACCGGACGGAAGCGAGTCTAGTATTCTATCTCGGTTATTTGCAGGATTAGACATTAGATGTATCTCATCTAAAATAAAGTTATAACTCTTGGGCGATGATGGTATGCCTACTGGTTTTGGTTGATATGGGGGTTTGGTTAAGATTTCTTATCCGCGGAGAGGAAAATAGGTTTCGGTTGAAAGAGGTAGCTAATTAGGGATTGTGGAGGACGCGGGTTCGATCCCTGCCTGAGGTAGACAATTGTTCCGACGTTTCGTTATCTTAGGTAATTATATAAGCTAAGATGAGATTGGTAGCGTTGAAGTATGAAGGAAAGTTTTAATTCAAATTATTAATTATTATTCATTAACCTAGTTGGAACTAAAAGACCATGACGGCGAAGTGGTTGATGCTTCACCCACGAAAGATCCCAGGTTCGATCCCTAGGTTGCAACATTTAGATGCGGAACAAGTTGTAAGAAAAGACGTAAGTTAAAAGAAGGCCAGGATGACAGATGTACTTGAAATTATTCTAGGAAAATAATTTAAAGAATAGAATAATTGAATGGTTCGGAAGATGTTATAAACTTTACGTCGGAATCGTCATAGAGTTGAAGAGTTTCCGCTAGGGGGCGTTAGTAGACAGCGCAAGAGACTGTTATATTGATTTATATTATATTATGATTTGTTGATAAGATGGTAAACAAAAGGCAAATCATTATTCGGAGGTTGTGTATGATTAAAGAAATGGTAGATGTCTAAGTTATTGGGAAATATTTACCGAGACTAAGTTTACTGGGATTTCGTTTCGAACACGAGAACTGGGTATGCGATTATGATTTTGTGTCAGTTGAATAGAATGAGGGGTGTGGGCTATTTTGCAATAAGAAAGCTTATTGAGGAAGGAGTCATTAGGGATTTGGGGAGGAACTATAAATAGTAGGAATATCTTTGAGGGCTAGGATGACAATGAGGTTGGCAAGGAAGGAGGTGCTATTTTGTACTTAATTAAGTACAGGGTTTAGATATAATTCGCCGCAGATAAGAGTGGTACTTTATCTGCTTAAATTCTATCGGGGGCGGCTGTAACGGTACAGAATGAATGGTATCCGTCCGTTAGTAAGGAATGCATGGGAGTAGCACTAAAATAAATATTAATGCGTAGCACCATTAATAATAAGCATGAAAAGGGAATAATAAACTAGTTCAGAATAATGGTCAGTGGTCTAGCGCTTTATCTTTAGTTTGAATTTCGCGGGGACTGCTCTGTGTGCTCCTTGCGACATAGGCGCCGTCTAGCGGAAGTCATTTATTTGGGCTTCGCGTAAGGTTGCTAGGTTGACTAGGACTTTATTTTTATTTTGAATTTCGCGGGGCTTTGGGGGTCGGCAAAGTGGTTCACCTACGGGCGGACGCCATCTATGGTCGGAATACGGAACTTTTGATAATTTCCCAAAATATAGGATTATTGGCTTAAGTGGAGGATTATTAAGAGGGAATTGTTAATAGAAGGCTACATTTAGATATTCAACAATGAAATATTGGCTGTCGGACGAGATTTGGTTAGATTATGGAAAAATTTTAGAATTGCGCGGCGAAAGCGGCAATGAGCGAGCGAGAGGTTGAGAAAAAGACAGAAAGAGAGGTCGGATGATAGCTCCACGTGGCGCGACGCGAAGGCGGGGGGCATCGGGGAAACGGCTAGCGATTGGTGGAAGGGAAGAAAAGCGGTCTCGCGCGGAAAAATGGGAAGGCGCGCGTGGCGGGAAAGTTAAGATGCTTGGGAAAATTAGCGGACATTCAGTTTTGGGACGTCAGCGGAGCGGTCCTACTTAAGAGTGCGGTACGACTCATACGGGAAAAATAGCGTCCGAGCTTGATAGTGCGCTAAGTGATATTCGAGCTGCGATATTAATTAAGATTTGTGAAATTGAAAGTTATTAATAAAGTAAACTATTGCGATCGCAACTCGAATCCGTTAACAGAATGAAGTATTCTGGGGTACATCGGCGGAAACGAGTCACGGTGACAACAAAACCCTATGTACCTTTCAACAGACTTCGGTCTGGATGATCTTTGATTGTATTTAATAAGATCGGCGTTTTACACTATTACGCTAAACAATACACTATCTTCGACGGAGTAATGGGGGAGAGACAGTTGTCTCCCTAGTGAAAGTTGAAGATAGGTCAGACACCATTTAGCTGGAGGTAGACCCGTATGACCCAGTCCAATCTCGAGTCTATCTCCATACATACAGTGTAGTGATAGGAAAATAACACACTGAGTATACTGGCTCGACTGATAGAACATTTAGGAGTTAGTTGCTTTCAGGGGCAATGCGACTCTCACCACACACCACGAATTTAAATTAAATGAGGCTTGGCCTAGTTTGCAAGGTACACAAGAGGGACTGTTAGTTCGACAAAATATAGGCATTTTCAAGTGAGGAAAGTTGTAGGAATCTATAGGTAGGCGGATATATATATATGGTTAGTTATTAATTCAGACTAATAAGGCAGGGATAATTAAGTTACGGCGCTAAATAAAATTATGATGAAGTGATGTGGGTCCTAGCTAGGCAAGTAATCTGTTACCGCAGGCCGGTAAAATTCTAATTGTTTTCCTAAAGTTGTTACCAATTAATTATTCGTTTAAATAATTAACAGAGGTATGATAATATCGTACCATCATTACTTTGGAGTACCTAAAAGTCTAGACTGGTTTCCTATTACAAGAAAAATACTAAAAAGTTATAGCAAATAAGCTTAGCGTACTGTGATGTTGATTTCGAATACTGAAATGACCAAACAGGCATTTTTTAGCTTTCCCTGAGGTACAATACGGCCTTAAAATAGCTACACTCTTCAAAGTATGGAAAATTTTACATCCGATACCTATTAGCAAAGATAAGCTGATACAAACTGAACAACTAAAACCAGTTTAGAACCTAGGATAAGTCGTTGAAAGAAGACATTGCAAGCTATGAGCTTCTAATTATCCTAAACATAGAAATAATTGATTGATGACAACCTGCTAATTAGCCTGATAATGATCCACTAATACCATTTGAATTCACCTTAATGGTCAGAGACCTCTTAAGATATGTAAGTACTTACTTCTAATAATATGAAACATAGAAATATTTGATGGGAACAATCTAATCAATCAGACTAATACCTAGTACAGTCTAATTTATACTTATTAAAGTGAGTAAAAGATAGCTTCTGAATGTAATTGATTTAATGATTAACAGGGATAATTAACTACCTAATTTACTGCCTACTAGGAGTATACTAACTAATGATAGTATTCTATTTCAGTTCACTTCCTAAAGTCAAGGATATTGAATGAATTAAACATCCTTTAATAAACTTAAGATGTGATAATCTGCCAATGCAGCCAATCCAATGTAGTTATATTGGAACTTTATAAGACCTGTATAATAAATACTAGGAGTAAATAAAAGCAATTTTACCTGTATTAATAGCATTCTACTTTAGCCACCGCCTGAAGTGGCGTTTGATTAAATTATCCACCCTTTACGGAACTGAATATAAGTTATTGCATTGAATAATTAGGTTCTTAATGTGAAAAGGATATTTGGATGATAGCAGGCCTTGAGATAAACTCTATTGATTTATGTGGAATAATAAGAATTTAAATTGCTAACACATAGTTCATAATGGAAAATGAGGTTGGATTTTGAGAGGAGATGTAAATTCTCAGTTTGAAAGAATTAAAGCTACAAGCTAATAATTAATGTTAAAGCCAAAGTGGACGGGGCCATAATTAAACAATGAGATGTAATGGCACGCTATGGAGCGGCGGTTGGAGCTCATAAACTTCCACAAGACTCTTATATTTCCACAAGACTTTTAAATTTCCACAAGACTCTTATATTTCCACAAGACTTTTAGATTGCACAAGACTCTTATATTTCCACCGGACTTTTATATTTCTACAAGACTTTTATATTTCCACAAGACTCTTATAATTCCACAAGACCTTTATATAAATTGCACCAGGCTTCTTATGTATCATGCTACTGATAATAAATAATAATACCTACAAGCTAAGCTATCATCTGATTACCTTTGAGTGGTTACAAATCTTCCCCGCAGCTGCAGTGAAGGATTTAGGTCACAGTTCAGACGGAGTCATTGCTAGGCTACACATATTTATGTTATGATTTATAGACTGGTAGGTAATTAGGTCAGGAGTAAATAATTTAACACAGGGATAAGCCAATTACTAAACTTTCACGAAAGAACTTGAGTTACTTAAATGCGGTTAACAACGGAGGGTTCACTAGACGATCTGGCCAAAATAGTAGTTATTATAATATTACATTGCTTGACTGAAATTCACTGCAAATAGAATTAAGCTTTGCTAAGGTTCCATCTTCATACAAACGCTACACACTCTACAAAACTCCAGACACAACCATTAGATTGTAGATAAATTAGGTTAATTAGTTTTAAGAATTAGATAATAATTTAAGTTAAGGTAAAGCGGCGAGGATGTGTGTATGTATTATAAGCTAGCTAGGCATATAGGTGTGAAAGGCATTAGATTTAGGTTTAGATTAGGTATAGAGAATTTATAGATAGGTGTAGCAATTATAAAAAAGGGGGGGGAGGTTACATGTGTGAGCGTTAATAAAAATTTCATATCTCATCTCAAACTACGTTTATTATTGCGTATAGCAAAATTAACCCTGATGCTTGGAACATAATTGTCTACTTTTAGACTCCTCAGCCTAGTTTAGTTAAATTAGGTAACGGATAAACATACTTACAATATCAATTTAGAAAAACAGTTAAGTATTTCTAAATTGACCCGACCGATAAGTTAACCGCGACGCACTGAATCCATTATTTACTCATTATAAGCGCTTGCTTAAATTTTTTGAAGAAACATATCACCATCGTTTTTTGGTTTATCCATTTGAACCACAAAAATCATAGTTATATCCCGATAATAAACCGATTTTGATTAATTTTCGCATAGATATTGATGGAAACGGTTACCAATAAGCTACTTTTTCCGCTAAAAAAAATGCGAGCGAAGCCGCTAGAAACTATATAGTATTACATAAAGTTCGTAACTGCCGTGTAATGTAGGGTTATCGGGTGGAGCGCCCAGTTGGGCCAACTTAAATTGAGTTGACCGAGCCGACTAGCAGATTACCATATTGGTTTTATCGACTTTACTTCTGTTATTTAGCTAGAGAAACTTTTACTGGGTGTAAGTAATAAAAATATATATGGTAAAAGAGCTCTAAGTACTTAATTATATTAGGTTTGGCCATTTTGATTGACTATTGTAATAGGCGCAGTTCCGAGATCAAAAAAAAAGAAATTTGTTCCCAATGACTTCATAGATGGCGCTTAGTAAAAAACGAGTCCATGGAGCTTAGAGCATTCAACCAACTGAATGCTCTAAGCCATGGAGAGCACGTGTATGGCTGCGTAATGGTATCAGAAAATATCAATATTGTGCAACTGTCAAACTGTGAACGAAATTATGGAAATTAGAAAAAGGCCCTGATGAAAATACTATTTTTTTTATTTTTTTGGTTGACAAGCAAAAGTGCACAATTTATTACAGCCTTTGTGTACGGTTCGGCTTTCATAAAACGCCATCTATCGAGCATTTTTGAACTAATTTGTATTTTATAATTCGGGCTGTCAGAAAATCGCCAATTCTTAATGTTTTATTTGTAATGAAAAGTGTCCTTCTATGATAGGAAGGGCATAAAAAAATAGGTACATCTTAATTAAATTAATTTGTTTTATTAAAACACATAATACCTACAGTACTATTCGTTTTAATTTTCAATTATCATTAAATATAAAAAAAATTTGGAGGTTTTAAAATTTATGCTATTTTGTACACAGTGGCTAACTTAAAACCTCTATGCTTACACAACTAGAAAACTTCAAGTTGGCTCTCAACTTTAACTTAAGTAGGAGCGTAGTGTCCTTATTTACAGAAAGTGACTGCAGCAGTTAAACTTTACAACTGAGCAGAGTGGTCACGTCCGTACGTTGCAAATTCGCCACGCGTGCCGTGCCCACGCGAACGTAGAGTAACTTTTTAAAGTTAGATGCAAGCGCCCTACCACGTGTTTGTTTATAAATAATTCAAGTGAGATATTCGTAATATTTGATTATTTGCGTTAGAAAACGCTCAAATAAACTCAAAGATAACGAACTGTTGAAAACAATTTCTACCTAAGGCGGGAATCGGGAATTGACACATATTCTCATACGCGAAATGACACACGGGAACGACTACGCGAAATGACATACGCGAATTGACACATTTTTCATGATACTTTTGCACAGAAATAGATTTGGTCACAGGTTAGGACTACTTTAAACGGTGGGAAATCAACAGAATTCAACATCGTAGGCGAAACCGCTTGATGGGAAACTAGTGTTAAATACTTAAATATGTCTTGTGTGTCAATATGCGTGTAAGTTAAAATGCGTGTAAGTCAATATGCGTGTCATTTTGCGAGTAACCCGGAAAAATCGACTTCGCTGAAAAGTCAAAAGCGTTGAAAAACTTGTCAGGTCTAACAAATACCTCGGTCGCGGAGGACGCGGGTTCGATTCTCGCCTGAGGTAGACATTTTTTCAACGTTTCGTTATCTTCAAGTGAGAGAGTTAAAGTTATAAGCCTGGTAATATTCATTTTATCATTAACTAGCGCCCCGGCGACTTCGTCCGCGATGACTTGTACAGCCTTTGTACAAGTTATAGAACACGCATTTAATTTAATGTAGCACAATATAAAACAGCAAGCAAGCATTTACGCCACTGTAACGTATTATATCACAGGGCAAAAATGAATTAGTGCAATAAACGCATTCGAATAACGCGGTCGATTTATCTATTTTATCACAGCATTTCCCGTCGTTATTGGCATCTCCTAGCAAAGGATAATACCCCTACAAAGCTGATGATTGACAATAATATTTAAAAAAAAATTGAGATTCGAAGCTTTCTCATGTGAGCTTTAAATTCCATTCATTGAGTTGAAAATTATCTGAATATGAAGTTTAGTAAAAATTGGCTAAATGGCTTGAAATTTTTAAAAAGAAGTTTGTATTGAATACCGAAATGTGATTGTCTCATAGCTCGAAAGAATATAATAAAAAGGTCGCATTCAGCACTTTGACCCTTTTGTTAATGAGAAAAGAGGTCATTTTGCTATGACACCTAAATTCTATAAAAACATAAAAATGATGGTAGCGCTAAGTACTGTGCTTACAGTGCAAGTACCGTGGACTGTCTAGACTAGGGTAGCATTGAAATAGCAATAATGACCCTTATTGCCACCGACTAAGGATGGAACTCGAGTTGTGGTTTGATTGCCACGATCGGTATATTAGAGTAAGTTACAACGTATATAATATTAGGTCCATACATATTGAAAGAGCATTCATGAATGCTCTAAGGTTGAAGCTAGGTCCGGGGAGTACGGTGGATGACTTAGACATTCCTATTGAAGCTCCTCTAATTTGGTAGCCGTCTGTTGTGCAGCATGTGTTCTAGCATGGTCCTGAAGCAGCAGTGGCCTAGAGCGATTGATCAGCCTCGGTTGTTTAGCAGCTATCTTTTCCATCATGGTTTGCAGTTGCTGACAATAGACATCTGCCGTAATCGTCTGGCCAGATTTAAGAAAGCTGTAGTGAACAACACAGGCACTAGTCCACCAAACGCTTATCACAAGCAATTTTTTTTGAGTCTATTTTCGCTTGGTGCCCCAATGCCCCCAGTGGATTTGTCTGGATCGCCAGGGTTCATATAGCCATTGCGATGAGCGTTTCCGATTATCGTACAGGATCCACTTTTCATCACAGGTACCTAATGATTCAATTTAAAATCCCTTCATTATTGTGCCGGTAGAGTTAAGTAACGAGGTAATCATTAGATATAAGTACCCTCGATAGGGGTTTGCTGAGGTGGGGAGTGAGAAGGGAGAGGTATAACCCCTCCACCTTGCAACCCCCATCTGCCGGAGATACGTAGGTACTTTTCGAGAAAAAATTTTTTTGTATACAACCTTAAACCAAAAAAATATGGAAATTTAGCAGGAGGGAGGCTAAAAAGAGGTGGGGAACGGGGATAGAGAATTTAAAAAACGTCGCACGTACAAAAACGTCGTTTCTGGCGCTTCGCTGGCCGCTGCCGCGGCACGCTCGCTTCGCTCGCTCGGCTCGCGCGTTTTTGGACAACATGCTAACCAACCTAACCTATTTAAATCTTTAGACTTTTTTCATGGTGGGGGGGCGTCGCCCCAAGAGCCCCTTTGCGGGGGTATTACGCCCCACGTCCCCCCGCTTCGCCGCCCCGCACGTTTCTCTAACGATATTACATGTCATTTTTGACAGGAACCGTTTCATTCACGTTATTCTTTACTTTTTGCGAATTGGTTTTCGTTTCGTTTCACTCAAAAATTAAATTACTTACTGAAAAAAAAAAGAAAATACGTAGGTACCTTCCGGCAACCAAAATCGAGATCAGGGGTTTCAGTAAGATCCACTGAGCCTCATTTTCCAAAAACACGTTTCCAATATTTTAAAAATACAACATTTCAAATAATTTAAATCCATAATATCATCGAACAACTTGTAATCGTAGTAAAGCATGCAGCATGCAAACAAGCATGCAGCATGCAAGCAAGCATGCAGCATGCAAGCAAGCTGCAGCATGCAAGCAGCAAACTGGTTTTCTTTCTGGCGAGCGACGAATGACACGAAAATTATGCGTGGCGGGCAGCTAGGCGCTGTCCGTTAGTTTATGTTTAAATAATCTAAGCATTGTGTTAGCAACATCAAATCTTTTGGATTTTATATAGGTAAGTACATAAACTAGCACATGTTAGTTCTTAATCTAATACGACCGCTTTAATTGATTGTTTACTTATTATTATTATTACTTCTTATTATGTTTTTTGTGATGCTCTAAGCATCCGTACAAACCGACAAACGGTTTTTGTGATGCTTATCAAACAAACATTGTAATTATTGTGTAACAAATAAATAGAAAAAAAGCGAGCATGCATTATCATCTAAGCACGCAGCATGCAGCAAGCATGGTTTCTGTCACGGCTCCGGCGCGGGCGCTGCGAAGCTCCGGCGGTCCCACGCGAGCTTATCGACGCAGATGGTTTTCGCTCACTACCGCAGCTTGCCGCCTCGCCCCTCCGCGCCTACGCGAGCTTAAATTACACTCTAGCGTAGGACAGACAAGACTACGTGGAGTCGGTTGAGCCGCGATTCGTTTCTGTTACTGACTTTTATAGCACAACCTTACCGAAAACGCAAAGTATTAACTTTTTAAGACATTTTAGTTTATTTTCGTAATAATATGAATATATCAAGAACAAAAAAAAACTAAAATCTGGGTAGGTATGATATTTTAGAGAAAAAGTTACTTCGAATTTTAATACTTCTAGATATGAAATTTATTGTAAGCAAAACATTTTCCAAAAGAAAGAAGTACTTTTGATAATCAGCTAATAACTTTTCTGGAAAATGAAACGTGTGTATGATAAGTTTATGGATTAACAAAATTATGTAGGTAAAAGCAACGATCTGGTATTTAAAACTTCGTCATACCGTTTTTGAACAATTGAAATTCATTAAGGAAAGTTTCGAATTTATGATGGGTTATGAAGAATAAGTTTTTTTTAATTCTCACGGGCTCACAAGATATACAATTACAGTTCCTCATTTTGTTGTAGCAAAATAAATATTAAGATTGTAAAGTCGCGGGCGAACTATATATGTTGTTTACTTTAATCAATGTTCCGAGTAATATAATAATTGTGAAATATTGTTGATGAGTCTTAAACATTTAGGCTATAAACTGCGACTTTTGAACAACGTAAAAATTGTCGTAAACACTTTTACGAGCGGCTGTACTCACTTATTTAATAAAGAAATTAGCATATTTTAGGTTTTAGCGGATTTGTGGAAATGCTTTACCGTATCGCGTAGCGGTGAAAGAATACTACCACCTCTTCCCTTAGGTGTCTTAAAAGGCGCCTAATGGACTAAAGACTCCTAAAATATCCTACTACACAGAGCGGCGATGGGCTCACCACCTGTCACGCTGAGCACATTTGCAGTCGCTATTTGGTGAAAAGTGTACTATGGCAGAGTACTGCTTTTGCTGTCCTCATTGCCTAGCATCTGACTAACCCTTCGCGGATAATAGTCGTGATTATATTATGTAAATACTTTTGCTTCGCGAGAGCTTTATATGTAAATACTTTTGCTTCGCGAGAGCTTTATATGTAAATACTTTTGCTTCGCAAGAGCTGTGGTGGGAGGAGGGGGGGGGGGGGGGGAAGCGGCTCGTTAATTAAACCACTTCCAGCACACCTCTTTCCTTGGGTGTCGTAAAAGCCCCAGGTTCAATTTAGTTATAAAAATATTTTAAATTTGATTTGGTGAATGGGTGTTTTACTGGGTTGTTCCATATTCATTCCACATGAACTCATCCCACTGTTTTTGGGTTATGTTTACGTTATAAATATGATAACGGATAAATATAAGTAAACATAGAAGAACACCCAAACTCTAAATCTCCATAATCTAGTGTAGGTGTGCTTGTTTTGTGAACCCCACGTACGGTTGACCTGGATGCTTGATCCGTTGAGCTTGAGAGTTAGCCCGTGACTACGGCCGGTGCAATTCGGTCGAAACGTTGGGTATAAAAGGTATGCGTAGGATGCCTTTACTAAATAGTTTTGCGTTAAATCCCGTTTATATATGTGTGCCGTTGAGCTTGGTCCGTGGGAGACAGATAGTGATTTGGGGGGGTAGAATCTGACCTGCCACGTGAGGCACGTGAGTCAGCACTGTAACGGCGTCTGCGCAGGAAGTTGGGGAGCGCGCCCCCTTCCACGCATCGGGGGATCACCGTGCAGGACAGTACAGCAGCGCAGGTCAGACCCACAACTAATTAATTATGAATTTAACGGGGTGCATGGCCCAATGTTCAGAACAACCTCTAGCTCGTTTCACTTCCAGCGAGTAGCCTATGGGCCCGCTATGAGCCTGGGTGATTTTGGCGAATGAGGTGGAGTTTGGCCAGGACAAATTTTGGTAGCAGAGCGTGGTTGACTTACTGTTGTGTGCCCAGTACTGGGTCAGTGCAGTTACTGCCTAGTGGCTACTGTTAGGTCGTTTAGGTAGGTAATATTAAATTACAATATTCACAAATGAGTTAGGTTCGTTGTCGGTGTCTGAGACCAATAAATGTCAACACTCTGATGGACAGCGCTGGATAGGTAACCTATGTGAATAATTGCGGTTTGTTTGTTTTGTTTGGAAACCAGTGAATTTATATACTTTCAACTTAAATTGAACAGTGCAATTAATATGGACTATTAATTTAAATTAAATAGATTAAGTTTTTATAGATAAGAATTGTTCTTTAGTTATTATACAACTGTTACATGTTGTATATTAATATAAATTAGTAATACATTAAGTTAACTTTAATTATTAACAATAGATTGTTGTTGTGAATTCAATTTAAATTGTTCCTTGCCACAGGGGCAATTAGAGGAGCTCGATGCCGCAGCGGATAGCGTGTTCGGCTTGCAATCTTGCCCGCTAAGCAACTTTCGCAATGCCGGGTCGTTGTATGGGTGACCAAATTTAAAACATCTCGAGCTTTTCCGTGCTTCGGAAGTTCTCCGTGCACGTTAAGCCGTTGGTCCTGTTTCTTGTCGTAAGATGACAGACGTTAAAACCCACCAAATCGCATTGGGCTAGCGCGGTGGGTTATGGCCCAATATCCCCACGTGCTATTGTTCATTGGGAAGCCTGTGCCCAGCAGTGGCACATTTATAGGCCGATGATGATGATGATGACAGGAGCAATTGAAGTTTCATTGTTTTTATGTGAAAACTTAATTTAATTGTATTTGGCTGAGGCCAATTAAAGTTTCAAATTAAGTTTTAATTTAGGTTAACTATATTGTCTTAGAGTGTTATATTGACAATTTGTGTAGGTACATAAGTGTGAGGTTACTTGTGATTTGGTTTTGTTAGTATATATATAACTTTGGTTTATTGTATCATGTAAGTTACGCTTTGCACTATGTCGATGTCAGCAATTCAAGCCAAAATCAGCAGTGAGTTGAGATGGTTCACATCAGCCCAGCGATTGATAACCCGCAAGGATAGACAGCATGCGCTCTTGCTTTGAGCCCTGGTTGTACCAGCCCGCCTAGAAAAGGTTTTGGAGTTATTAAGCCGAGTCGAGGCTTTTTCTGAAGATGATGATCAGAAACGGGCCGCATTGTCAGCCAATATGGATCAGTGTATGTCAATGGCCGATCATGTGTTCCAACGGGCTGAGGAAATTAAACAACAGCGCCGGGCTGGTTGTGATGAAGAACGGGGAGACCCATCCCCCCCTATGTGTCTTGGGCTTGAAAATAATTAACTATAATAAGACCATTCGAGGCGTGGGGAATATTGCAGTAACAAATATTGTCGGTCAATCTACGATTACGTTCTCCTCACGTTTTGACGCTTCGCATAGAGCATCCGCTTCAGTACTGGTAATGACTAATGTGATGGGTCGACACCATCTGGTGAGGTTGAATACGGCTGTTCAATTCTTGACATCAGATCTTAAACAGCGGATTCCGATTTCGACACCCCAAGTACGGTTGACGTGCTGCTAGGAGTAGACGTCCTGGGTAGGTTTTTGTTGTCGGATCGACGGGTCTTGCAGCATGATGGGCTCATCACTGTTGAGACAAAATTTGGCTATGCAATTATGGGTCCAGTTTTACCCATGGTTATACCTACCGAGTCAAATGGTATACTGGTTGGTTCAGCATTGTCCGAAACGATGCAAAAATTTTGGGAGATCGAAGAACCACCCACCGCTCGTCGAGTCGACCCAGACGAAGAAGAGAGCGAACTGTTTTACCACAATAATACTGGTCGCCTTCAATCTGGTCGTTTTGTTACTCGGCTCCGCTTCAGGGCAAATCGACCGCCGTTGGGAGAATCTAGGAGTCTTCCTATCCCATCGACATCAATCGAGACTCTGCTGTCTAGCCGAGTCTCGATTGATGTCGATGGAACGTCGTATGGCCAGGGATGCGGTATTTAGGCAGAAATATGTCGAATTCATGAGAGAGTATGAATCTTTAGGATACATGTCTGTGTCGCGTGTGGATTAGAGATCAGAGGATCATTGTTTCCTTCCACATCATGCTGACCTGAAGACCCCTACCGGAAATATTAGAGTCGTGTTTGATCGGTCTGCACCAACTTCGGAAGGAACCGATGGTCACTCAAGTATCTACACATTCTGCAAAAGTGCCTTGAGTGGACTGACAAAACTAGTCCCCCTAGTATTGGTGACCTCGTGCTGGTTAAGCATGCTAACCTACCGCCACTGCGTTGGCGCCGGGGGCGCATTGTCAATAACATTAAGCGATATGCCGTTAGAAAGGTTCTACAAGTTGTACTATGGCGGCAATCTCAAATCGCTGTGGGAAAAAAGCTATGGCTAAATAAAACAGCGCGAGTTGAAACACATCGAGCTACAGTTTTCGCGGATAAGCGACGGAATGGAGATTGCATTTACTTCCAACAACACAGAGCAGCGATGGGCTCACCACCTGTCACGCTGAGCACATGTGCAGTCGCTATTTGGTGAAAAGTGGACTATGCTTAGAGGCTTTTGCTGTCCTCATTGTCTAGTCTCTGACTAACCCAGCCTATAAACTTCTAACTGCTGGGCAAAGGCCTTCCCACATGGAGTCATGCACATAAAGAGAATAGTTAAGTAGCTAGAGGCAAATAGAGACCCAACAAAAACAGTAACATCTATACAATTAACAGAAATGTCTTCATTATTATTTCAGTCTTTCTCAACCAGTAGTGGTACTGGGCTAACACAGGACCGAGGCGAATAGCATACTTAAACAGAGAGGTCTATCTCTCTGATATGCTATTCGCCTCGGTCCTGTGTTAGTCTTTTTTTTTCAACGGCTAGAAATGCTTTAGGTTTGCATTATCTACTCGTGGCGGCTCTCCCCTTTACATCCCACACAACTCTTACGAGTTCGACCGGATGCACAGGGGCATATACCCAATAACTCAGTACAATCAATCCCAATACTTGCGGAGGTGGCTCGAGACCACGAATAGCAGGCACCGAGTACTTACCACCACGCGTCGGTTCAAGTTTTACCGTTCCCCCTCGCATGTCACAGCTTTAGTTTGGTATCTCAGTATAGCAAGGCATAAACCATTCAATCCTACAGCCGCACACTTAATGGATATCATTACTGATAAAGAAGCTTGAAAAATAGATAAATGTCTAGATTTTTTTTGTGTTTTTTCTTCAAATATATTAATAATCCCAATTTTTTATAATAAATATTTTAGATATTATTTTGTTCCTATAAAACGTAATTGATCATTAGAAACGCCAATCCACCCGATTTATTCTTAGTGAACACAAGCCTAAACCGTCGATTTAATGAACTCCTCAGTTTGAGGATTCCGGGTGAAGTGCGCTTTAAAGGGCAATCTCATTAGGTAAGATGTAGAGTAAGCGCACC
The DNA here is from genome assembly GCA_963921215.1 of Scoparia ambigualis. NCBI lineage: Eukaryota > Metazoa > Arthropoda > Insecta > Lepidoptera > Crambidae > Scoparia > Scoparia ambigualis. The sequence goes on along the minus strand of OY992502.1, from coordinate 54,098,708 downwards.
CCCTTTAAGCAATTAAAATGAATTACGTTTTTTCCTTACGTACAACGTATTTATTTATTTATTAAAATTTACAAAGGTACTTAATATTAATATTAATCGAAGCAGTGTGATAAAAACCTATATTAATTTGTCTACACACCGGCACTCAACGCCTTACGCTCACCGCTCACAATATACAAAAAAATAATTTAAAAATAATAAATAAAACAACAGGTAAGTATTGAATATTCAACAATGTGGACATTACAATCCACCCACAACAGGGCTAACATTTTGCGTGAGGTTCGCACAGCCTAGCGCTGCGCTGCGCTGCCCAACCACACACGCAGTAATTTGTGTTATCACACGGGGTGGTTTGTGGTACTTAATTCATTTATAATAATGTATTCTCTATTGTTTACTATTTCTAATAACTAATAACAAAGTGTTTATTTTTATCCTAAATATTATGAACTTACTTGGTTAGGTTAGCTACTGTTAATGATAAAAAGTAATCTTTTAGTTTATTTTTGATATTTGATTCAGTAATTTGTTCCTTCAAAGTTGACGGAAGGTCGTTAATCAGTTTAGGTACTTGGTACTGTAATAGTTGTTTGCCGTAAAGGTTATTATAAAAGGGTACTTTGAGTTTAATTCGAGACGCACTACGAGTTTGGTAATTACAGGTGGCAACATTTTGATATTATTTTTATAGAATTGCTCAACGAGTAGTATATACTTAATCTGGTCGTGTACAGGTATTATTTTACAATGATAAAATAGCTCGTGATAACTATTTTGGTGCTCGAATTTTATTTTTGCAGGTACTATAGTTTTCATTATCCTAGTCAGTAGGTTATATATAGGATCAAGGTGTGATTTACACGTACTGCCATAGCTGCTTAGGCCATAAAATATCGTAGTTTCTCCTAATGCTTTATAAAGGTTTAACAGTATGTCATACGGAATTTTTCGTTTTACAATGTGTTGTAACAAGGTCTAAAATATTTTTACTATAGAGTCGATAGTTGACTGACACCTCATTGCAATCCATAGGTTTTCAGTACAAAACATCACTTTACCAACTTTATTAACAAGCAAACTCAAATTTTAATACAAATTTTAGGCAGACGAGACCAAATAGAGATTTACGCTTGAATATGAAAAACTTCAGTTTAACGAGAAAAGTTGGACGTACACTTGAAACTTCGTCAGCAGTAACTTTGGGTCTGTTAAATCGGAGTTTACGGGCTATTTGTTCAGGTAAATGAAAGTTATTCTCTTTTTTAAAAAATGAAATGTATTCGAAAATCACGTAATTCGTAATTCGAAATAATTGAAGAAGATTTGCTTGTATTTAAAACTTGATGTGCATGTACCTATAAACTAGTTAACTACACTATTATGGATAATAATTATTTATTTATTTTATTTTACTATATATTTACTTATTATAAACATAATACCTTTATATGTATATTATATGTAAGTATAAATATTTAATTTTATTTAATTATGTAAGTACTTATACTTAATTTTACATTTCGTAAAGTGACAAAATTATTTTTTTGGCCCAATTCGTTTAAAGGTTACCTCGCTTACAGGCTTGCTTTGTCATTGCCTTGTCTGCAAAAGTGCATTAATGGCCTATTACATCTCGAATGTGATGTTTGCGTAAAATGCCCATTTTCGCACTTTGTAGTAATTTTGCAGTTGTATTTATCGTTTTTTATCGAAATAGGATAATAAATTTGTGCATAATATTATAAATCTCCATTCTGTGAGCATAAGTTAAATTCGGACGGCCGGCGCATCGCATTTTGTAGTAATTTTGCAGTTGTATTTATCATTTTTATTGAAATAGGATAATAAATTAATTAAAAAATCTTTATTCCTCGTGAAGTAACAGTTACTCTGGTATAAATTTTGCAAAATAATATTATCGTAGATAGGAGATATTCACAGTTAACTTATAGCGATTTTCGAAGTATTTTCGATTAGAATAAGATTTTTTTCCTATATAAAATCAATGATATCTAAAAATTCCGAGGCCGCTACGCACTATTCGAGATAACATTATAATTTTTTATTTCACTTGTTTAGAACAGTAGTTCAATCGATGAGCTCAAAAAAGTGCCTTCGCGCACTTTATACAAATCTTTCTTTGCAATTTTGGTTTAATTAATAAGTAAAGCAAAATTTACAAAAAAAGAGGCCGCTACGCACTATTCCAATAGCTATTCTACACTATTCAATAAGTCATAAGTGTTAATGTATATTTGTTTCTGAGATCCATAACGCCAAAATTGGCCATTTTACGCAAAAATCGTAGTTTTAAGCCTTTTGCTGTTATAAATATATTTTTCATTTTCATTTTTTTCATTAATACTACCACCCCCTTTCTTTTCTTGGGTGTCGTAAAAGGCGACTAACAGACTGAAGACTGCACATAAATCCAACATCATAGGGCGGCGATTGGCTTACCACCTGTCATGCTGATCACATGTGCAGTCGCTATTTGGTGAAAAGTGGAGTATGGTAGAGGACTGCTTTTGCTGTCCTCATTGCCTGGTCTCTGACTAACCCTTCGGGGATAATAGTCGTGATTATATGTATATATGTATGTACAGAAAGTTATCCAGGTTGTTATCGTAAGATGACAGTCGTTAAGGGGTGTCCTCCTAACACCCCTTAACGACTGTCATCTTGCTTACAACATCCGAATTTTGCGCGGGGCTTTACTTAATTTTAAAGTGTTAATTGCTCGATGATGCAGCGGCTGAGGCTAAGTTTGCAATCTGGGTGCCAAATCTGGATCTTGCCAAATGGGTGACCATCTCAAGCGAGGAGCTTGTTAAGGAGGGTTAGGCGGTCAGTAAAAATCTGCCGTTATTCCGGGCCCTCGCGGGTGTTACACGGTGCGGGGTCCGCGGTAATTCGTAAGCGCCATTCACATTTTTAACTAAAAAATAAATAAAAACGTTTAGTTCCAAATCCAAATCAGTCAAGTAATCGAAAAGGTAATTACCTAACCCTGTCATTAATAAACGTTGATTAAAGTTACACTTAGGATTAAATTGACGCTGTCTCTATCTGTCTTCTTTAAACAAAACAAGACAGCGTCACTTTAAACCGAGGTGTAACATTGGCTATATTTATTAATAAGACGGTATGTGTTTATGATTTTTTACCTATGAATTATTCTGCCGTCATAAGTAAAAAGGGCAAAACTAAAATGTTTTTTAAATTTGAGTTACATACATATTTGGAATTAGGAGAAAATGGCCTATCTGCTCATATTTTTTGTAAATTTTAGAAGCACGATAAACCAAAAGTACGTAAACCAAAAAGGCACAACTGAGCCATTTTTTCTATGATAGTACGTAGAAAGAGCACATCTAGCTTACATTACGTCAAAAGGTCACAAATGAATAAAGATTTATAAATAGTAAAGGCATATTTGATCAACTTCAAATTGTAACGGCCTATGTGGCAAATATGCCCTTTCATTTAAAATTTTACTGATTCTATAACATAACATTAAATTTTAAACAAAAGTCACAACTGGCACCTATGCCTTTGCTACCAAACATTTTTGATCAGAGGTGAGGTGAGGGGGCTGAGTTAGGCTGATTTCACACTCACGCGTTTGATCAGCGCCGGCCACACGCGCGCGCTTCGCCACATAGTACCTAGTTGCGCGTTTGAACTGCGTGATGACTATGAAACGCAACTACTATCTAGTGTAATTATAACCGCGCGCGTGTGGTCGGCGCAGATCAAACGCGTGACTGTGAAATCAGCCTACGCAAATAGCGTCAGTTGTGCCTTTTTTGCTTTGCTGATTTGTAATCTTCGAAATATTTGATGGTTTAGTTGTGATTTACTATGGAAATACTTCATTGTACTTACCTCCTTAATTTTGATCTATGTACTAACAAGCTAAAATATCATTAGTATTTCGTAGAAATTCCGTTATAAATGTACTCATTTCTACGATTTAATGTTAGTGCCTAAAAAGTTACCTCTGCACTTGTTTTAGTATTTTGTTATGAGCACACGTGATCTTAACTTTGTGGCAGGCATATGAGAAACTTCCTACCTAGTTAATTAAATGCGTGGTTCATTAATTGAAATTGTGCTTTGGCGACCTGTCTGGCGCAGTGGTAGATATTTATCTGCCTACTTCCCAAGGGCTGCGGGTTCGATCCCCGCTCAAAACAAATAGGTATTTGTACGAAAATATTTATTATTATAAGCTTTTATTTAGTTTCACCTGTCCCGATTTGGTCTGTAATCAAATCTTGCAAGTAAAATTCGATCCACTTCCCGGTTACCGATTGAGCTGAAATTTTGCATGCATGTGTAAATCGGATGACAATGCAAAATTATTATGACATGGAGCCGATCTGATGATGGAACCGGAAGGTGGCCATAGGAACTTGGTAGTTAAACGACACAACCCCATCGAGTTTGGACTCGTTCGATCCGTCTTGACGAGTACTTTGGTGCTTGATTGTAACCAGGGTCTGGTGATGGAGCTGGAAGATTGCCATAGGACCTCGATAATTAAACGACTCAACCCCATCGAGTTTGGGCTCCTATGATTCGTCTTGACGAGTACTTTGGTGTATTATGTTTGTAACAAGTTTCTTAATAATGTGATAATTACATTAACTAATTATAATTTACAATTTCTTTTGTCCCGTTTTAAATATAAGTTTTATATTTTTTAGCTGTATAGTAGTATATGTAGCAACTATAACTTGTTTAAGCTAGTATGAGAAGGCTCAATTGTATAAATGTGCCTTTGTATTGTAATATTTAATTTTCTTTTCACTAAATGTTAGAGAATAAAAAGTGGCATTTGGTTAATTATGCCTTTTATATGTAATATTGATGTTATTACTCAATTTTTTCTGTTACGTTGAAAAGGAAAATGTAGATTATTAAATAAATGCCATTAAAATATAAACTTGTAGTTAAATAATCTTGTAAAACTCAAATTGATGCTACTATTTCCATTCATGCATTTCCGATAAATAGGATACTATCAAATTTATTCGCCAAAAACAAAGAAATTTTTCAAACCCGTTTTTCTCCCAATTCGCAAAATGTTAGATGTGCCTTTTTAAATTATGACGGCAGTATTATTGTAAAACACTGTCGTTATGTGCATTTAAATGAAATTTTAAAGATTATATTCAGGGTTTTTTTTCTATCAAGCAAAATATTTCCAATCGTTTTTTGGCTTTGTTCATCTCCTCACGCAAATGTTCTTAATACACATTAAAAAATTCAGTGCGTAATATCTAACATATTTTGATTAACAGATAATAGAAAACAGCTAACTTTTTTTTCCATTCTCACCGCCTAAGGCCCCTTAAAACCCACCAACCCGCTTTAGGCCAGCGTGGTGGGTTATGGCCTAATCTACTCACGTGTTGTTGTCCATGTAGGGAGGCCTGTGCCCAGCAGTGGGATGTTTATAGCCTGACGACGTGGACGCCGACAACGTCACTGAAGTATCCAGTGTGTCGAACAGGGTAGCATACCTGGTACTTAAACTCACCGAGAGGTATTCCCTCAAGGTGGTTCAAGTGTATGCACCGACCTCGTCACACTCGGATGATGAAGTGGAGTTTGTCCTGGATGACATTGCTAAAGCCTTACACACCACCACTAAGGCACACTTTAACATTGTCATGGGGGACTTCAACGCCAAAGTAGGATTACAGACTTGCAGCGAATCATCGGTAGGGCCACACGGATTTGGTAGTAGGAATCACAGGGGGCAAATGCTGGTCAACTTCCTAGAGCGGGAAGGACTCTTTTTGATGAATTCTTTCTTCAAAAAGAGTCCACAGCGAAAGTGGACTTGGCGAAGCCCCGACGCTGTGACGAAAAACGAGATAGACTTCATTATAGCGGATAAGAAGCATATATTCAGAGATGTTTCAGTGATCAATAGGTTTAATACCGGCAGCGATCACCGAATGGTACGAGGCACTCTGAATATCAATTTTAAGCTTGAACGCGTCCGCTTGATGAAGTCTAAGCTCCGACCAAACTTACTCCAAACCGCTGTGAACTCAGAGAAGTTCCAATTTCAGCTCGAAAATCGATTCGCTGCCTTGGAAACTACCGATGACGTAGATCAGGACCTACACAATGTGGTAAACATCCTCAGGGAAGAGGGCACGAAATTTTGCTCGGTAAGGCGTACGGGCAGAAAGTCTAAGTACTCGGACGAGACTCTCCGGCTAATGGAAAAGCGACGCCAGACACCACTCACCCCTACTACGCTGTCAGAACACACGGCTCTTAACAAGTGCATTGCTAAGCGCATACGCTACGACCTCCGTCGCTCCAATACGCTTCGTATTGAACGAGCAATTGAGCAAAATCGGGGGTCCAAAGTGTTTGTGCAGCAACTTGGTAGGAGCCATCTGACGCAGCTCACGACATCTAGGGGTGATACCGTCGTTTCCAAGCCGGAAATTCTGGCTGAGATCGAAGACTTTTATGGCCGATTGTACGCCTCGCAAGTTTCGTGTCCGGGATCCAGTAATGAGGATGTTAGAGCCACATTAACCCGCCACTACACCGAAGATCTCCCAGAGATCAGCCTAGACGAAATCGAAGTGGCTCTGAGACAGTTAAAAAATGGAAAAGCCCCAGGGGAAGACGGAATCACGTCGGAACTCCTAAAGGCAGGTAGTTCACCAGTCCTGAGGGAGGTCCAACGTGTTTTTCAATCCGTCCTGGACCATGGGAGAACTCCAAAGGCATGGAGCAAGAGTGTGGTTATCATGTTTTTCAAGAAGGGCAATAAAGCTTTATTGAAAAACTACAGACCGATTTCACTCTTGAGCCATGTCTACAAACTGTTTTCCAGAGTTATTTCGAACCGTCTTGCGCGAAGACTTGATGAGTTCCAAACCCCAGAGCAGGCTGGGTTTCGCAGAGGATTTGGCACCATAGACCACATTCACACAATGCGACAGATTATACAGAAGTCCGAAGAGTATAATCAGCCATTGTGCCTAGCGTTTGTGGACTATGAGAAAGCCTTTGACTCTGTTGAAACCTGGGCTGTTCTGCAATCTCTGCAGCGATGCCAGGTTGATTGGCGATACATCGAAGTGTTGAGATGCCTATACGATGATGCCACTATGTCTGTCCAAGTCCAGAACCAGCAGTCTAAACCTATCCAGCTGCGCCGCGGAGTAAGACAAGGAGATGTCATATCTCCCAAATTGTTTACGAGCGCGCTGGAAGATCTGTTTAAGACGCTGAGTTGGAATGGAATGGGCATTAACATCAATGGCGAGTATATCTCACACTTGCGATTTGCTGACGATATCGTCATATTGGCAGAATCGTTGCAGGATTTACAGCAGATGCTGAACAGTCTTGCTGATTCCTCACGACGGATTGGCCTGGGCATGAACTTAGATAAAACAAAGATCATGATTAATGATCGTATTACCCCAGAGCCAATCACCGTTGCCGGAATGCCTCTCGAAGTTGTGCAGGAGTATGTCTACCTCGGGCAGACGCTGCGGTTAGGTAGACACAACTTCGAGAGAGAGCTAAACCGGAGAATACAGCTGGGCTGGGCTGCGTTTGGGAAACTTCGTCAAGTCTTCTCGTCCTCCATCCCTCAATGTCTGAAAACGAAAGTTTTCAACCAGTGTGTCCTACCTGTTATGACCTATGCTGCTGAAACGTGGACGCTGACAGTGGGGCTGGTCCACACGCTGAAAGTCGCTCAGCGCGCTATGGAGAGAGCTATGCTCGGAATTTCCTTGAGAGATCGAATCCGGAATGATGTTATTCGTCAGAAAACTAAGGTGTTATACATATACATATACATAGCTCAAAGGATTAGCAAACTGAAGTGGCAGTGGGCCGGCCATGTTTGCCGAAGAACCGACAACCGTTGGAGCAAACGGATACTGGAGTGGAGACCGCGTTTAGGCAAGCGTAGTGTAGGACGCCCTCCGGCGAGATGGAGCGACGATCTACGGAGTGTAGCTGGCAAAAACTGGATGAGAAGAGCCGAAGACCGGGCTCAGTGGCGCGTCTTGGGAGAGACCTACGTCCAGCAGTGGACTGATATAGGTTGATGATGATGATGATGATGACGTGGATTTAGTATAAAAGGTATTTTCTTAGGGGGTTGCCGCGCGATCGCAAAACCTGACATAAGTCTCTTAATGAACTTCAAAGCAAAATCAATCATACAGAATTAGAACAATAATTATGCTTTGAAGTTTCAGACCAGTAATTTAATTAGAGCAATGTTTTTATTCTGCGAAATGTGTAAAACCTTCACGCGCTTGTGTTAAAAATATAATTTTTCTTTTTGACGTGACAACGTCTTATAAATTGGTTTGCCGGGTGACACTTCAAGAAACTGCGTTACGCTCCGCTCACGTTATGCGCTCACAATGAGAGCGAGTGAGAGGCACGCGTCCCTTCCACTCGGGCATGGTTAGCCCGCCTAAGATTTTGTTAATATGAAATTCAGTGCGAGATTCTTTGTATAAATTAATGTTTTAAATATAATTCTTTGTATAAATAAATGTTTTAAATTGTTACTATTATTTCATCCTTCTTCCTACTATACGAATGAATATTCACATTAAAATTATTTTACCACTCAAAGTCGTTGTCACGTAAAACTTTCGCCCGTATACCGACTTTACAGGCAACCAATTTTTTTAAGATGGGGGTGCCTTGCGGAATATCAATACAAATATTTTCATGTAAGAATTATTGTTTCATGCGTAAAATTAGGTAAGTTGTCGAAAAAAATATGTTTTTAAGAGTCATTAGATTTATGTATTGTTTGTTATTGTTTTAAGAATTTGATTCAAATTTCAACAAAGCCATGACTTTGTGCAAAGGTCAGGCTAACTTACAAATGTTCTTTTATTGTAATTGACTAATTCAGCGCATAGTACACTGTACAAGTGACTTAAAAATACGTAAAGATTCACAATTTTGTGCAGGACCCCCCTAACAAACATAACTAGGCATATTTGTAATCTGCGAACCAAACCAAGCACACAGTACTAAAGTAACTGTAGGTCCCACCGAAAAAAACGATCGCAAAGAAAAGAAAAATTGCAATAAAGACTCATATAATAGAATATGCTATCAACCGTAATGGTGGATTGTGGTGGCCAGTGAACGTCGGAAACCTTTTAACCCAGCTCCTAATGTGGCCCGCAATAGCGCGAGGCGACTGTTGGCTTCATGTGAACTGTGCGCTAAATCTATTCGATAGAGATGTCTGTCGGCGGTGTTGCCAGACGGATTTATTAAATTACCCCATAATGCAGAATTGTAGTTTTTTACTGCAGTGTACTGCACATTGAAATGAAACAGTCAAAGTAGTTGTTTGTCTATATTGTAGCCCAATTGGAAAGCTACCCTACACACTGTCACGTCGCGGAGGAGCGGAGGAGTGACACGATGAGGAGAGGAGATGAAGATCAAAGAGCACGATGAGTTCAGACGTTTATTATTAAAATAAATTGTTAGTTATTACATGAAGCACAATTTAAGCGTTAGTGCACACACGACTAGGTAAAGGTTTAGGTTATAATTTTGTATTATTATCAGGACGTATGCCTGGAACTGCCTAGTTATAATAATGCACTGTTCGCAATAACAATAATTCGGAAGGAAAACAATAATTAGAAGGCATCATTCTAGCTCCACGGATAAATCGAAACTAAATTTACACCAAAGAGTAGAGCTATAATGAAAACAGAGGCTAGACAGAGAATGCAAGTAAGTATTTGAATTTTAAATTTAAAACTAGATCTAAAAGAATGTCATTCACAAAGAAGGTCACAAAAACCAACAAGGCTTTAGTTGCCTTGTTACAACCCTATACCACAGTATATACCTATTCCTCCGAGAAACGAGCATCGATGTACTATCGGGGACTCTGTCGCTTTACTGGTAAAGCGACAGACTCTAGAGACTTAGACTTTAGACTGGTCTAAAGGCCAAAATCCCTTGCACAACGCGTAGTCTATTTGGTACAGGCTCATACCTGGGCGGGCGGCGCGCTTCATAAGAAAATTTCTGCAAACTGGTAAAGTGACGGTGACCCCGATAGTACATCATAATATTTTTTTATTAATTAATCCTTTATTGCACATTGAAAACACATTAAATAAGACATATACAAAGGTGAGCTTATCTCTAGAAGAGATCTCTTCCAGCCAACCCCAGCTGTGTTTCGGAGAGAAAGTCTGCGGGACTAATAAAGACGAAATACAATATTATATCTATGTATACCTACATCAAATATATATATTATATCATACATATTTACTCTAATTATATTGTATATACATATACATACACATACTTTACATATAATAATTTATAATATAAATAATATAATTTATAATTTATTTTACCTAACAATGGTTCTATACTTAAAAGGAAGCCCCAGCCACCATATAAATCATGTAATTTTAAAGATACTGAATAAAAATATTTTCATTTTTTTTTAATTTTTTCAATATGAACGAATAATTGGTTAAAATATTTCTAATTGTTGTTGTTGGATAGGTAGTGCTCTTTTAGCCTAAGTTTGAATGATGCCACCGATGGTCTCTCACGCACGTCAGCAGGCAGCTTATTCCACAATCTGGTTGCATGGACGGTAAATGAGCTATGGAAGTATTTGGAGTTGGATTGAGGAAATACAAGGGTTCTTGTGTAGTGACTGGTAAGAGAGTAAAACGGGAACGATGGTAATGAGGGAGTTGAGGGTAGTGAAGGATTTTGTAAAGGAGACAAAGGATGTGCATATCTCGGCGACGTCGGATTGGGAGCCATTTTAATTTAGCCCGAAACTCAGAAATATGGTCATATTTGCGAAGACTAAATATGAACCGAATAGCCAGATTTTGCAGGCGCTCTAGTTTGTTCAACAGCTCTTCAGTAGCATCCAAGTAACACACATCGGCATAGTCGAGAAGAGGGAGAAGAAACGACTGAGCAAGCATAATTTTGGTATTGTACGGTAAGAAGAACTGAAGTCGCTTGAGAGAATGATAAGAGTAGTGCATGCGCCGACTCACTTCGTTGACCTGTGACGTCCAAGACAAAGTCCGGTCAATAATAAGGCCAAAATTTTTTGTCTTCTCCGCATATGCAAGATGCACTCCATCATAAGTAACTTAGGGGAGGGCATTTAGATCCAGTTTATCGCATAGTCTGCCGCTACCAACGATCATTGCTTGTAATTTAGTTGGATTCACAAGTAATCCAAACGCCTTTGCCCGCTCCTTTACAGCACAGAGATCTTCATTAAGAGCTTCTATAGCTAAGTGAATATTGTCTGCATCTGAATGTTTGTAAAGCTGGAAGTCGTCAGCGTATAAGTGGTATGGACAAGATATTACTTTACCGAGCTCATTAATGAATAATGTAAAGAGGAGAGGTAAAAGCACCCCACCCTGTGGCACACCTGCAGTAAGGGGGGACCAATCAGAAAATAAATCATCACTCCTGATTCTCTGGTGACGATTGCGAAGGTAATCCGAACACCAAGCAATCACTGCAGGGGTAAGGTTAAGCGAGTGAAGCATCGCAAGGAGGATGTCATAATCAACGGAATTGAAAGCGCTGCTGAAGTCCAGTAGAACAAGAACCGTGAACATCCGGTTATCCATGGCGTGGCGAATATCGTCAGTGACGTTTAATAGGGCAGTTACGGTGCTGTGGTCAGGACGAAAACCGGATTGATACGGACTTATTAAATTGTGATGGGAGACAAAAGAGAACAATTGTTTGTGAACAGCGCTTTCCAGGACCTTAGACAGGAATGGTAGGATAGAAATAGGACGGTATTAAGATAAAGCGGTAGGGGAAGCGGACTTTGGGATAGGAATGACATGGGCTAATTTCCAGTCGGTAGGGAAAACGTTGGTTGCCAAAGAGTGGTTTAGACTGTGTGTGATAATAGGCACAATGTCATCCAGGATAGGCATCAGCATGTCACGGCAAATGCCATCTTCGCCCACAGCCTTGGAAGTAATGGATTGGATACTCTTCCTAACCTTCCCTTACAGTGATTTCACGAAATGAAAACGGCTCGCAGTCAGGACGGTCCACTGTGTCTAAATAAGTAAGCATGGCTGCCTTGGTGGTATCAGTAACAGTAACCGGTGAGATGGTAAAATGCTTATTAAGGTGATTAAGGTCAGGTAATTCACCAGTACCGCCGCTATCTCGGCGACCTCCTTGGTCGTGTGGTTTGTGCACCGGTTTTCATGGTGCCGCCATCTCTGAGGTCCCGGGTTCGATCCCCGGTCGGATCAATTTAGAAATTATTGTTTTTCTAAATTGTCTCGGGTCTGGGTGTTTTCTATGTATAATAAGTATGTATTTAAGTATTTCAAGTATGTTTATCCGTTGTCTAGTAACCATTTAACGAGTTTTTTTGAAGCTTCTCTTGGGCTAGATAATTGGTGTGATTGTAGGAAAGATTTATTTATTTATTTATCTTTACCCACGCCAAGCGATCGCAAAAACTTCCAGATTTTACCTGGAGGTAAGCCCTCTACCGCAGAATGAATATATCGACGTTTGGCATCCCAGCAAAGTCGATTGCAGCAATTGCGCAGCCGCTTGTAGGAGCTTAGATTTTCGTCACTCGGAAATCTTTTTAGTAATGATTTGGCCTTATCTCTACGTTGCATAGCTTTCCTAATCACAGGTGTGAGCCAAGGCGCAGGCAAATGTTTAACGCGCACTGGTCTGAGAGGGGCATGAGAATCAAAGAGTTGTTTAAGCTGTGTTTTAAGATTTGTAACCTTCTCATTTACTGTGTCAGCCGCGAACAAGGCAGACCAATCCACCCTAGAAAAGTCATCTCTCAAGCGATCCACACAAATACTACCAAAACTACGCTGAAAAATGACTTTGGTTTTAAATTTGGGGGTGCGTACACGATAGGATAAATATAAGAGGTCATGATACGAGAAAGGAGCGGTAGTTTGTCCATGTAATAAGACTGAATCTGGTTTAGAGACTATCTGTACGTCTAAGAGAGAGGGCTGGACATTAGGTGAATGATGGGTGACTGTGAGTGGGAGCAATTCAAAGTTGACAGATGTTACAATAGAATTTAGACGTGAGGACCGAGAATTATTCTTCCGAAGACAAGTATTAAGATCACCCATCAAAATTACATGATCATAAGAAGAGCTAAGGGATTCCAGGGTGGTCTCAAATGAATCAAAATAGTTTACGTTGATACTTGGACTGTAGGCAACTCCCACTAAAATACTGGAGTCGCGAATGTTAAGGCTTAAGAATATATACTCCAAGGATCCAGTATAAGTACTAGGAGATTGACCAACGACAGAGCACGGGATGTGGTCCTTGATGTAGATGCATACACCACCACCACCAGTTCCAACTCTGTTGTTTCGAAACAGTTTGTACCCATTTAGAGTAAAAAGAGGGGACGGAAGAGACGGTTTGAGCCAAGATTCAGAAATTAATATTCCGTCGACTAGCCCATTGTTAAATGACACATTTAGATCAGTGATATGTGCAGGGATACTCTGTGCGTTAATATGCACAAGGTTTTTGCGGTATTTGCGGTATTTGGATTTTTTGTGAAATATTGACCGCAGCTTGACATCCAGCGAGAGACCATCGGTGTCAGAGGAGGTAGAAAAGTCACTACAAGCACTTTCAAATTGATCGGATGAACAATCTGTGTAACAATTAGAATTAATAGACATAAAATAAACTTATACTTAAAATAAATAATATAACTGACACTACAAAATTCAACAAAGTATTAAAAATTAAAAACTAAAATATAAAACGTGCCTTCATTTTACAAAAAAAATGTGTAAGATCTATTTGCAATGCGGGACAGTTAGAATCATGCCGTCCTCTCTTTAAACAGTTAAACATTCTATCTCTACCATCGTTGTTCATACTTGAGGTACTGACATTTATAAAGAAAAACTTAATTTTTTTTACAGAAAAACGTGAACAGTGTAATTTTCATACAAGATATCCCAATCAGTTAGTTGTACCTCCATCAGCTACTACCTGTTTCTCAAGAAATTGTTACAGTATGGGTATTAGATTATACAATTTACTTTCCAACGATATCAGAAATATGCCATTTAATCTCTTTAAAAAGACTGTTTTTAGAATCCTTGTGAAAAATTGTTTTTATGACATAAATGAATTTATTTACTTTTGTCGGAAAGGAAATCTAAAATAAAAAGAATGACATCTAAATAAAATTGGTAATCAAAATATGACTTATTGTTGACTTCTCAATATTTCTCTGTGACGATGGCTTTGGTCCTGAATAAATAATAATGTTTTAAATCTTAATTTTATTATATAATTTTATAAATTGTTAATGACACAGTAACATCTAATCTTAGTAAATATTGTAATTATTTATTTTAGTAAATTTAGAATTATAGATAGGTACTTATTTAATAATTAATTTCAAAAGCATGACGACAAAATATTTGCATATCGACAGATCGATAAAACATGTATGTTGCTATCCTCCAATAATCACATCCTTGTTACCATGTTTTATGCAAATAAAGATTTTATGATTTATGATTTAAAGAATAATAAAAAAAAAACCACCAGCGGGCGTTGGCATAACATTAACAAACGCAACCACACTAAAATGCAAATGTAACAAAAAAAATAAGATACTGGAACATTTCCGAACGAAACGTCACATGTCACATTGACATTAAGAGGACAGCTGACATTGACATAACATATGTTATGTCAATGTCAATGTAAAATTCGAAACAGAAAACATCACGAATAGGTACCTTAAAATATCTAAAATCTAACAAAACAATGTACCCTATAATTAAAACAAGATGTTACGAATCATTGCATACATTAGACCAAACAAAATGCTTTCTCAAGTACCATCTTAACTGTGACATCAGTTCAAAAGAAAAAGTACCTTCAAAAGCTAAGGTGGAACATTGGATTAACGAAAAACAACTTAGCTGCTTGCCGTGGATGGGAAGCTGGCTTGTAGATGTTGGAGTTCAGCAAGCGCAGTTATCTTGCCCCTACTTTGTCCGGTAGCAGTACTACTATAACGCCGTCCGACGACCAACAATTTTTCATGCCGAAGTACTTCCGAGCCGCAGTAAATATGGTTTGCCTGGACTTAGTCAAGAACTCTGACAACGAGATCCTGGTACCCTTTAATGCCGTTTTAGAATTCCACACAACTGATCTGTGTGTATATGTTGTAAAACGTACCAACACCGGGCGAGTTCTGTCTTTTTGGCAGTGCCGAACTGCCGAGACGGTGACAGGTCTCTATGCACTCTGGTTGTAGTTGAGTGAGCTTCATTTTACTTCTGAGCATATCATGCACTCTAGCAGCAATATCTTCTTTAGAGTTCTCCGGCATGCCATGGAGCAGCAAAACTTTACGTCGAGCATGAGTTTCAAGATGGTCCATACCTGTGTTGAGAAGATCTAGCTGCATCTTAAGTGTGTTGACTGCCTTAACCACAAATGCCTTGAAGAGCTGGTAGTCTGCGGATAGAGCTTTCACTGTTTGTAGCTGTGCTCCAGGGACCGATGATGCAGTATGTTGATGCAGCGCTTTCTCGAACTCCTCCATTCGGGTGTGAAACAAGGTGGTGAGGTCCTGGATGGTTTCGTTAACATCTACGGTGTCCATGATCAACAAACAAGTATTCTGGGATGTTTACAGTGGGTGACAAAAACCTTTGGTGGTGAACCGTTGATGTTGAATGTGATAGCAGTGGTGATAGTGATGAAAGTGGATTTGATAGTTAGTGCCAACACTCACTGGTACATTTACTAGCACATTTGTATAAAATAAATATTGTAAATACTTTTAAACTAATTAAATAAATAAAATTTCGAGGAGCAGATTTAAAAGTGTCTATCAGTTTCCGAGTACCCGCCGAAAAAAAAAGCTTTTATGCTAACGCTTCGGTTATTTTGCAGTGTTTATGGTCATAGAGAATGATAGTCTTTAACAAGACCCCCTGTCTTGTCAAAGGCTAACATTCTTTATGATCATGGTATAAAATATATTCAAATTCAATCAATTAGTCTGAGATCAGGCAATGAAGACCGCAAAAGCAGTCCTCTGCCACAGTCCACGTTTCTCCAAATAATAACTGCACATGTGCTCAGCGTGACAGATGGTGAGCCCATCGCCGCTCTATGCTGTTGGTTGTATGTGCAGTCTTTAGTCCGTGTTACGGACAGAAGTCTCGATTTTATAATGTTATATAGTTAGATATAATACATAGAACATATACAGTCCACATCGAAGCACAACGGCTAAACTGTTCGGCGACTATACCCGTCAGGAACAGACCGTTAGTCGCCTTTTACGACACCCGATAAAAAAGATGGGACGGTAGTATTCTATTAATGAACCGCTTCCAGCACAGCAAAAAAAAACCGGCTAAGTGCGAGTCGGACTCGCCCATGAAGGGTCCGTAGCAGCAAGTAACATCATTTAAAAGTTCTTGTAGTTCGTTGTAACTTTGATCGATGTTTTAATAATAGTGTATTTTTTTTAAATTATTAATTTATGACGTTATAAAAAGAAACTACTTACTAGATCTCGTTCAAACCAATTTTCGGTGGAAGTTTGCATGGTAATGTACATCATATATTTTTTTTAGTTTTATCATTCTCTTATTTTAGAAGTTACAGGGGGGATGGGGGGGGGGGGGACACACATTTTACCACTGGAAGTGTCTCTCGCGCAAACTATTCAGTTTAGAAAATAATGATTTAAAAACCTCTTAAAATTTATGGTTTTTTTTTCTATTGTTGTGTGAAAATCTTAATGCGGTTCACAGAATACATCTACTTACCAAGTTTCAACAGTATAGTTCTTATAGTTTCGGAAAAAAAGTAGCTGTGACATACGGACGGACAAACAGACAGACAAACATGACGAATCCATGAGGGTTCCTCCGGTTTTTGCCATTTGGCTACGAAACCCTCAAAAACCATTCAAAATACATCATAATAAAAATTATTTCTATTCGCGTATAAAAAAAAAATTAGGTTAATGTTATAAATAAAGATTGAGGAGATATTGCTTGAACTTTATTAATGTAAACAGTCAAGTGGTACAGGCTTAGAAATAGTTTTACTTTAGTACTACGTATTTCATAAAACCTACTATACGTTCCTACAAACATAATGGTTGCGCGAGCGCGATAGTTCTTTGTAAGTAGTGTATACGACAATGTTATGGTAGTTCTGAGGGCGACTGTAAAAAGTGCTTTTAGACATTAGCTATTTCAGGCAAATGTTCTTATTGAAAAATAGAAAAAAATTACCATGTAAGTTTACCTTTCTTCGAAAATTTCCCTGAAACCTAATTTTTCCCCCAAATCACGAAAAAGGACCTCGATCTGGTATACTATTTGAACGTATTCTCAACACGCAATAAGCTAAGTGAGAAATGCACTCACACAACGTGAAGGCGTCAAATATATTATTAATAGACTAGCGGCCCGCCCATGTCTTCGTCCGGGGTGTATCCAGTGAAAAATTTCGAAAAAAAAATACACTAAACTTCTCTAGACAATAATTACTAATACCTACATAAAAAAAAATAGGTGCAGTCGCGAGTGAACAAACATTTCTAATAAGTAATTGATTTTTATTTATAAAGATTTGATTACTAATTTTACATAT
Source organism: Scoparia ambigualis (assembly GCA_963921215.1). Classification (NCBI taxonomy): domain Eukaryota; kingdom Metazoa; phylum Arthropoda; class Insecta; order Lepidoptera; family Crambidae; genus Scoparia; species Scoparia ambigualis. The sequence goes on along the minus strand of OY992502.1, from coordinate 54,080,963 downwards.
TTTGACTATGTAAAATTAGTATTAGGTCCTTACTATGAAATTGGCGTTTTGTAAGGGAGGAACATAAAGTCGATTTTTTTTAAAATATAGGTAATATATTTATTTATTCAAAGTATAGGTACCATTGCTATCTATGCACTTTTGCCATCTCATAGGTAGTTCATCAACCAATCGACCACGAAAGTTGTCAATTGGTAGGAACAGCGAAAAAAAATGGCAACTCTGGTTGACACTGCAAGCGGTTAACGTCCCGGAGACGTTTGCATGTGCCGGGAATCACAAGACTACTGATCAATCCGAATTTTTAAAAATGTGTGAGTCAAGGTGCCGGAATTCAGATTCTGAATTCAAAAAGGCCGGAATAACATACAATATCAGCATATTCCACACACATTCTGATTTTTTCAGAATATGAATTTTTCAGATCGATCTGGAAGAATGATGCTGACGAGCGTTCTGAATTTCGGATCTGAATATATAAGATTCTGATTTCAGAACGCGCGTATTTCCATACATTTTATATAGAGCGGCACAGACATACTGGAATTCAGATTCTGAATTATTTCAGTTGACAGCCAGTATTGCCATTTTTAGCAGGATCTTGCTTTTTTAGTATTTTTAAGAGTAAATTTAAGATATTTAGTTTGCATGTTATCTTATTGAAACCTTGCTATAATAGTGTTTAATTTTCCTTTTTTACAATTTCTTTTACGATGTACTTAGGTACTTTATTTCTTAAAAATTGTTAAGGTAAATATATAGCAGTTTTGGTGCATTTTAATAAACAACGCTTAGCAGGTATAGCAGGATTTACCATACATTTTTATTTTTTTTATTAAATTTGATAGCAAGATAAGCTTCTATTGAAACTCGTTAATGTGGTTAAACTAGATAACGGATAAATATACATAAACGTAGAAAAAAAAGCCCAGTCTCGAAATCAATTAAGAAAAACAGTTTTCTCTAAATTGACTCGAGCGGGAATTGAACCCGGGACCTCAGAGATTGCGCGACGCCAGACCTGGCGCACTAACCAATCGACCACGGAGGTTGTCAATTGGTAGGAACAGCGAAAAAAATGGCAACTCTGGTTGACACAGCAAGCGGTTAACATCCCGGAGACGTTTGCATGTGCCGGGAATTACAAGACTACTAATCAATCTGAATTTTTAAGAATGTGTGAGGCAAGGTGCCGGAATTCAGAATCTTAATTCAGATTCTGAATTCAGAAAGCCATTTCGGCTGTGTGAGGCCAGCCTAAATAGCTGTATAAATTTGAAATTGGAATTCCTAACCAAAGAGGAGATATTTGAGATCAAAGTGGCCAGTACGACAAAACGCCAATTTCATATACTGTAAGGACCTAATACTTGCTTTGGTCATACGTTTGCATATACATTTTTATTGCACATAAGACGCAGATAAAATGATACAGATGGGTAGATGACCTTATTGCTAACAAGCATTAAGGTCATCTGCTTTGTACTGAATGGGTGGTAGGATAAAAACTTGGACGATTCAAAGTACCTACTTATTGAGTTTATTGAATAAATCGATGGGTTATTGGAATAAAGCCGCAATCGACTAAACGCAATTTTACAGGAAAAAAGATTTAGTGAGAATCTTGAATAATTGTTAAACTACGAGGCGTATCATAACGGTTTGTATATCAAACAATGCGTTATTTTTTTCTGGAGTGACATAAAGTGTACATAAGCTTAGTAGTACTTAGGAATTAAAAAAACAATAAAAAAACATAATGCCACTTTAAACATTGAAAGTGGTTTCCGTAAGACTCCATTGAGGTTTTATTCCGGTAAAAAGTGCGAAATAAATCAGACAGCAATAGCATATTGCAGCGTTGTGCTTTGATCTGAAGGATGTACAGCGCATACAGTAATAGCGTTTTACAATTATGTTACAGGAAATGGTGAATGTTATAGGAAAATGTACTGTCGAATACTGTGTGCATAGTATATATTATTGTTGTATTGGAAGGACTACAAAATTTATTAATATTAGTGCATCACGAAAATGTAATGAATAATGTACTTGGTGGAATTTATTTGTAAATAATCAAAATGGATAAGATAAGATAAAGTTAAAATATGCTTTATTGTACACCACAGAAAACATACAAAAGGACAAACACATAGTACATACAATTGGCGGCCTTATCGCTAAACAGCAATTTCTTATAGTAGTATTATAATAATAGTATTATGTTATTATTATTTATTATAATAGTATTATATTATTCTATGGACAGCTACCTATTCACATTAACGCGGCCACCTGTACAAAGCTTAGCTACAGACCTAAAGCTAAGCTAACCCGACACTACATCGAAGACATCAAGAAGGACATCAACCTGTACGAGTTTGGTATGGCTCTCAAGCAGCACAAGAACAGCAAGACATCGGGTGCTGACGGAATTAAAGCTAAGCTTCTGAAAGCAGGCGGAAGACCGGTACTCGCAGATCTTCAGAAACTATTTAATTCCGTCGTACTCGGAGCTAGACCGCCAGAAGCGTGGCATGAAATTGTGGTTGTGTTGTTCTTTAAGAAGGGCAACCAGACCCTACTGAAGAACTACAGACCCATATCACTTCTAAGTCACGTTTGTAAGCTGTTCTCGAGAGTTATAACTAATCGTCTCGCACGCAGGTTTGATGACTTCCAGCCAATCGAACAAGCCGGATTCCGAAAAAGTTTTCAGCATCATAGACTCGTAGACCACATACATACGCTGCGGCGGGTTATACAGAATACCGAAGAGTATAACCGGCAACTTTGCTTAGCGTTTGTGGACTATGAGAAAGACTTTGATTCGATCGAAACATGAGCCGCGCTACAGTCTCTCCAGCAGTGCCAAATTGACTACCGGTACATCGTAGTGTTGAAGTGTTTGTACGCAAACGCCACTATGACAGTTCGCCTGCAGAACCAAAGCTCGAAGCCAGTCCGGCTGCAGCGTGGAGTGCGAGAAGGAGACGTCATATCTCCGAAGCTCTTCACTGCTGCACTGGAGGACGTGTTTAAGCTTCTGGACTGGAGAGGACTCGGCATCAATATTAACGTACATCAGTCACCTTCGATTTGCCGACGCTATAGTAGTCATGGCTGAGACCTTGGAAGACCTCGGCACAATGCTGGGTGATCTCAAGTCTCTCAACAAGTGGACCATAAAATGAACATGGAGATGACGAAAATCATGTCTAACTCATGTGTCATACTCACTCCTCTGAAGGTTGGAGAGTCTGCTCTTGAGGTGGTTGACGAATATGTATATCTGGGACAAACGGTCCAGTTAGGTAGGTCCAACATTATGAAAGAGGTTAATCGTCGAATCCAACTCGGCTGGGCCGTGCTCGGTAAGCTACGAAATATCTTCTCGTTCAAAATACCGCAGTGTCTCAAGACGAAAGTTTCGACCAGTGTGTGTTGCCAGTGATGACATACGGTACCGAAACGTCTCACTATGGGCCTAAATAATCTGGCTCAAAGTCACGCAAGGAGCAATGGAGAGGGCTATGCTCGAGGTTTCTCTACGTGATCGAATCAGAAATGAGGAGATTTGTCGAAGAACTAAAGGAACCGACATAGCCCAAAGAGTCGCCAAGCTCAGTGGCAATGGGCAGGGCACATCGCCCGTAGAACCGATGGCCATTGGGGCAGAAGTGTGGCAGTTGAGTGGCGACCACGCACAAGAAGACGCAGTGTGGGCAGGCCTCCAACAAGGTGGTCCGACGATCTGGAGCGCGGTCGCGGGTAGCCGCTGGATGCGAGCAGCACAAGACCGGTCGTGTGGAGATCCTTGGGGTTGGCTTTTGTCCAGCCGTGCACGTCCTCTGGCGGATGATGATGATGATGATGATGATATTTATTGTTTTATGTATTTTATTCACTCATCTATACTGTTGTGTTATTATTAATGTAGGTAGTTCTTGTTCGCCATTTATTTATTTAAGGAAATGTAAAAAGAAAATATTTACGAAAAAACAATAATTATTACACACAATGTTATTTTTACTTAGTCTTTTTTATTGCTAAGTCATAAGAAAAAATCTACAATTTGCATAAAATTATCTAAGTCATAAGAACGCACTTACCATTCATTACTAATACACTTACCTAGTATTTATCAAAACAATAACTCAGTCTTCACATGATTAAAACTTTTCAACGAACTAGCTCTTATAGAGCTAGCTCTAGTTCGAATATTTAATTATTATTTACAAATTAATGTAGAATTATTGTAGCTAAGTTACATACAGTTGGTAGCTATTGTTTAGGTATGTATTGAAAATCAATCGACATATTTTAAGTTCATGGAAGAAAACCATAATTACTGTTACTAGTGAAAGTTTAAAATATTTGTACAGCAATGTTTATTGTAAATCTTTTTACAAAGTTTATTTCGGGGAACACAGCTGCAAGGGCCAATACTTGTAGAAGATTGAATAAAACTTTAATCATTGCACATTGGATGATTATTCCGGTAAACAAAATTCGAGTGACGAACGAGGAATAATAAAGCAATGCCCATAATGACTTTGCTAAAACAGGCAGCTTTCAGTATTAAATTTGGAAAAAAATCCACAAGGTGTAATAGGATCCATAGAATACGAAAATGGCTTAATCGGGAAACTGCTACTATGGCTATTGCGGTCTTGTTCCAGGCACCCATCGAAATATATTTTGAGTTTGATTTTGACGTAATTTTACATAGTTGTTTAGTGCAACGTGAATGTTGAAAAGTGTATAATCAACATAATGTTTTCCCTTTCAAATTGTTTGAAGTCCTGAAAGGATTGTACTATCCAGCTGACGTAAATACAGATTATACTTTGGCGAGACACTTTGTATTCCGTGTGGGAGCAGCCGTGGGTTGCGGCTCCGACCGTTTTAAACCTTTATCGACAACTAAAGCTGGTGACATTGTTACGTTCAATTTACGGTTAAGGGCGACAGCTATGTGGTGGATATCAAATTCCTCAGGCAGATGCACAGAACAGATTCTGTTCTATCAATGTGATCAAGCCCTTGACATTGTTAGGAAGTAAAGATTTATTTTAGGGTTTTTTATATCGCCTTCTTTGTAAACATGATATAAATCGTAATTAAGTTTTTTCTAGGCCAGTCTGGTAGTCGAACAAAAGACAATGCTAAGTAAATACAAAGTGAATCAAACTTATACCTAGCTTCAAACATAATTATGTGGTTTTTATCTGCTTTTATTGACAAAAATCATAATAAATTACATTAAACTTCAGTGCACATTTTGGTAAGGACAGATAAAGTTTTACCACTAAAGACTGAAAACAAATTCAATTTAAAATGGGTCGTGAGACGATCAGCTATAATAATGGTAGAAGGTTATGTATATTGATAGTGCTGATTACTACAAAGGCTTCAAAGCAGTGATACGATGTCTATTTCATGAAGTGTCCGTTGAAATGCATAAAAGTTCTATTGCGGACTTGGTTTCTATCAATCCGTATAACATCTTTAACCGCCCGTGTGTGTACTACGGGCCACAGACTGAAAGGTCCCGTTTTCGATTCCCAGGGAGATACATGTTTGTACACGGTTTAGTTGGTGGTAGGATTTGTTATAAGTTCGCCTGGCTAGCTACCACCATCCTGTCAAATTTTTTCTCCAGATAAGATAAGATAAAATAACATACATACATATTATAATAACGACTTTTATCCCCGAAGGAGGAGTAGTCAGAGACTAGGCAATGAGAACAGCAAAATCAGTCCTCTACCACAGTCCATTTTTCACTAAATAGCGACTATATAGCATAACGTGGCAGGTGTTGAGCCCATCGCCGCTCTATGCTGTTGGATGTATGTGCAATCTTTAGTCCGTTAGTCGCCTTTTACGACACCCAAGGGAAGAGAGTAAGTGGTAGTATTCTTTCATACCGCTAACGCGACACGGTTATAACCTTCGGCCTTATTATTTATTACCTGACATCAGGTGAGATGAAGGCCATGTGCTTACTTGCGGTGGATTCTTCCATACAAATTTGCCCATTATCCTCACGTACTCTTTTTTTTTATTCACAACGGGTAAGCGCTTGGCCTTCATCTCACCTGATGGTAAGTGACAATAAGGCCGAAGGTGGAAGCGCGCTTCACCCGGAATCCTCAACCACTGAGGAACTGGCTATCTTATCTCAACTAGTCGGAACACAACAATGCTATAAACATCGTTGTTATGGCGACAGACTTAGATAAGATGGTGGTAGCTAGCCAGGCGGACTTAACAGCCCTACCACCAACCAAACCGAGCACACAAAGATGTACCCCCCGCTGGGAATCGAACCCGAGACCTCTGGGTCTAAACCGGTGGCTTAGCCACTAGACCACAGAGGCGGTTAAGACTCCACTTAAAAAATTTATGTTTTAACTGCCTCACATAGTAACTACGTAGGTAAGTGAGCAACGTCAACGCCAGCGGTGACACTCCGTGTACGTGTGAGCTCGAGCGCTAGTGACCTTGAGCGGAACGTGTCCTCGGAACGCCTCAGTCGAGGCGGCCTCTAGACCGCCCGCCCACACCCCTCGCAGATCCAGACACCCACACATAGCCGCGAGCGATTTTACGAGCACCCATGCTTAAGTGTCGCTTCTTTTCACGGTAGTGTATAATATATTATCTGCCAGAGGCGGGTCACCATTTTCTAGATGCCGTCTGCATTGCCGTTGCCGTTTGTTGTTATTCCGAATTAGCCAAATAATTTTCATTTCATCAGATTCACGGCTCGGTGGCCGAATGGCGAAGCTCTCGGTCCGATATCCGGTGGTCCTGGGTTCAATTCCTAGGTCGGAGAAGTATGTTAACGTGATGTTGGTTGCGGCGTTTCATAAAAGTGTAGAGTAGGTAAATTAGTGATTTGTGTGCAATAATTATAATACGACGAGGTTTTATTAGAATATCATTGTTGTTTGTATGTAGGACTTACCTTGAACCAAAAACTTCTTCGAAAAGCATGTAGGCATAATATATAGTATTTGAGTTTATTGTTAACTTTTTAAAAAAGCTCTTGTTATTTCGTAATTAAATATCAATACCACAACAAGTTGAAATTTAATACTGATTTTTAATAATTCGACACTCAATTAAAATAGGTAATATCACAGCCTTATGTGAATAATAATACAGTTTGGAAAAAGCTTTTTAAGTGAATGATAGTAAACGTAAAAACAACTTTTCGTTAACGATTTGTTCACCGCCGCACCATAACAGAAACTGTTACAGTTGCAAAGTTATTTAAGTGTGGGCTTCGGATAGGTTCATTACATTGTCTCTAACATAAGGGTTTATGTTACGTGTTATTATAGCTATTACCGTCTGACTGTACCCACACTGCGGTTTCAGTGGAAGTTTGAAATCTTCACGCCGATAAAATTAGAAATCTAATTTAATTTTGCGGTAGATTTGTTTTCTCTAATAAATCAAAGGTTGCAGTTTTAAATAAACTGGCGTAAATAGAAAGCTTTTAAATAATTAATGTATATTTTTACTATTTCTTTAATTGCGTTAATAATGCTCAAATAATGTCGAAGATAACTATGAAGAATGGATACCTCAGGTAGATAACTACTAGGGGATAACCCCTAACATTTTTGTCCACGTTTTGTTATCGAATGTATGTCATTTCAATCAAGCTATATTACTAGAAAATGAAACTGGTTCAATTATAGGTATAAAAATATGATGATGTTGAAGAAGATTGCGATGACGAACAATATATTTTAATCCATTGCCAACTTACTGAAACTGATCAGGGTTCTATTGATGCGAATATAAGTTGTAGATGAGCTCAGCTATCGTTATACCAGAGACAATATAAATTCAATTGTTAACAACCTCTAGGACTTTTCGTGACTGATCAGGGCATAACCTTAATATTAGTAAGAAATGGTGACTGTTTATAAAATAAAACAACATTAGTTGAGTATCACTATCTTTAGTTCACAAATAGTTCTAAATTATGTACAGTGTTTTAGTCGTTCATGGTGCGTCGTCTCTTATTGGAAGGTACTGTGGTCGTCGGTAAATAGGTCGCCGTTTGAGTTGAGGAGCTGCCTCTATCGAGGATCTCGATTGCGCTATGTTAGAGTTTACTGGGACAGGCGTTACTGAATAACCAGCAGCTACTAAAGCTGCAAACTCTTCAGGAGTGTACGCTTTATTATTTCTCGGAGGAGGCAATTGCGCTCTCTGCTCTTCCAAACTCGGCGAATGTTGATCCACTGATTCCAGATTCTGCTGCTCATATCTAGGCAGCTCAATCTTAACATTCTGTTCCTGTCTAACAGGTTGAGGCCTAATTTTTTTAGGAGCAATGTTTTTGCTTACGTATATCGCGGAAGATGGCGCTTTCGTTGCTTCTGCTGGTCGTACTTGCTCCAATTGCCTCGAGGGCACGAAGGAATCGTACCTCGCTCGCGGCTCGCTCTGTCTATAAACAGGACGGAGATAATACTGCTCACCAATGATTTGGGCTGGTTGTTGAGGAGCGGGTAAATCGACGGGATCATAGATTTTCACAGCGCGCATCTTTTCTGGTTCGGGGTATCGTTTCAAGTAACTAAGAGGCCTCTCCACGCTAGAAGAATGGAGTCTTGGCTCTTGTCTTACAGGCTGTGGTCTTGGAGCTTCGACGATTCTATACTGTTTAGGTGTCGCTTCAGGCTGCTGGTATTGTGGTATGATTCTGTAAGCGAGCTGTTGTCGTGGTTGCTGTTGAAGCTGTTGCAGTTTCGGAGCAGGTACAACTTTAAGTCCTTGTGTTTCTGGACGTTCGTAGTAAATCTGTTGTACTGCTGGTTGCGCTTGTTGGATCGGGACGTAACGTAGGGACTGCAGTGGTCTTTGCGGTTGAGCAGCAGGCCTGTACTGCTGCAGTTGCGGTTGCTGCTGTGGTTGAACATTGGTGGTTTCGATCAGGTACTGCTGAGGTGCTGTAGACGACTGCGGCGGAGCTATTTGGACCTTGTTGCGTAGTTTCGTCGTCTTCTTTGTGGGTTTAGTGAGGTACCTATCAACCTGAAATTAATCATGGATATGTCTTAGTTTATTGTAACAAAGGGATAATAAAGCTCTTTATAATGTAACTGAGTAAATAATTGATGCCCTTCATAATCCGCCAATCAACGTCCAACATGTGGGGAGATAGGAATAACACACAACGGTGACAAAATCCAGATTGGTGGATTGATGAACTATTTACATAATGGTTCAACTGCTAAGCTCAGGTGTTCCCATATAGGCAATAGCACATACTGTGATCCTGACACTAACTCTTTAAGATTAGGAGTTATGTCAATATAAACATAAAACAGGAACAACAGTTTACCGTGCCTTTGGAAGCACATAAGTGATCGAGACATTTTTATTTGCCACTGTACTATCGAGCGACCTCTTCCAATGAAGAAGTACACACGCCTACAGATCAACCTATACAAAACTGTAAAATTACTCCAATTGTTTTGTACGGTCATTGAACCCCACATAAGGTATTTGTACATCAGCGTTTTATTAATTGTAGCAATAATTAGTTTTTAGTGTGTAATCAAGTATCGCTGCCGATCCGGCTCGAAGGACCAAAAATATGTATGAGTTCTTGCTAAACCCATACACACCTTGAATGAATTGTATTGTAATTGTATGAATGATAAAATTTGAAGAGAAAAAAACTTTGTTTATTGCGATTTTACAATAATGCTATTAATAAAACTGCTGATGATAACGAGCGTGCGATCGGCAGCGATACTTGATTACGCACTAAAAACTACAAAATAATTATTGCTACAATTATAAAAACTCTGATGTGCAAAATACCTAATGTGCGGTTGCATGACAGTACTGATTGATCCTTAACTTTACAAACAAAGTTCAAAAATGTGCTGGAGTCTGTACAATTTAATAGTTGGCTTAGGTATATTACCTGCCCATGCGGTTGAGCTGCAAGGTTAGGAGCTGATGTCTGCTGTATAGGCTGCGGAGCGTATTGCTGACGCGCTTCCTCCTGCCTGGCTCGATGACTGAGGAGCGCCAGGAGTTCCTGGTCGAAGGACTGCGGTGGGTTGGCACCACTGTCGCTGACGGAGAGGGCGGCACCGACTGAAGCTTCTCCTCCGTTTGAGGAGTAGTGGGGACGAGCTATGACGGCGTGAGACGGTTGGATGGACACCTGGAAGAGAAGAAGATGTCATTGTACGTTATTTATCATAAAGATTTTTTGCAGTAGTAAACTATGTTGGTTTGCTGCTAAAGGACCAAAACCATTATTTAATAATATTTCGTACCAAAATAATGGCAATTTTATTACGACAAAGTATCTGTGTTGTGATGTTATCATTGCATATACATGACTGATTATGGGAAGGGCCCGTTTAGCAGCTAGATATTGTATCCACTGGCATAGAAAATGTATTCATCAATATTCAGAACTGTCTGATGATCGCTGTAAACTCACTACTTAATTGTGACAGTCGAAAACATGTTTTCCATGTTTAAACATTTTCCTCGGAACTGTCACTATTTCACATTGGTTTAGCTTTGTAGATAAAATAACAATGCTCTGGAGTTTATTATAAATTGTAAATTAATTAGGTTGCTTAATAATGAATAAGTACGTAACACTTCGTAGGTTTTTTTTAATGTTTTCAATTTAAGAGCACTTTTCTTGTAAAAAGGTGGTGCTTTCGACATACAGGTACTTCCAAAGCATGCCTCTTACCGCATTTATATTTTTCTTATCCAACTGCTAGCAGCATGAATCATACACCAGATTCTACTATGAAGTTGAAAATTTAAAAGTTAACCTTACTTTTGACTTATGCAACGGATCAAGATAAACCTGTTGTAGATTCTGCTTTTGCTTCTGTAGCTACGCTCCGTACAGCTGCTGCAACTGCTGGACGTTGGAGACTGGTGCTTTCAACACAGGGCACTCCCAAAACATGCCGCTTTGCCCAATCTTCATCTAATATTGTTGTTACCTGCCACTCGTCTTGCATCGTCGCTCCACTAAGCCAAAGAGTTTTTCATAACCATTTCCAAGTCATGTTTATCATCAGCTGAGCTCAGATCTTCTCACACGAGATGATAGTGCCATAACCCAAAACACTGGAATTACCGCCTGCTCTACCTTATGTAGATTATAGAAAAATTTAGGTAGGTATTTTAAAGACTAAACTGGCAGCACCTGGATGAGATCGGCACAACACAGAAGGGACTGGCACATATTAAAGGAGACATACTCAGCAGTGGGTGGTTGCGGGCTGAAATGATAATAGAGGGCTGGTATGATGATGATGAAAGCCTTACCTGACGTCCGACTTGCTGCTGTGGCTCAAGATAGTACACCTGCTGGAGATTCTGCTTGTGCTCTTGCGGCTGCGGCCCGTACAGCTGCTGCAACAGCTGGTCGTTGGACACTGGCGCCTTCCTCTCTGGCTGAAGCTCTAACAGCTCTTGAGCGTTGAGTGAGAACACCTGCCCTGGCCGGTACTCGTCGTTGCCGTTCCTACTGGAAGGTGAACAGAACTTTATGGTAATTACAATAAGAGAGTATCTTGTGTGTAGCTTTGAGAACTTTAAGGTACTAAGGTGATTACTACTTACTATTAAATCAGTAATCAAAGTAGGTACTAATCTACTTTCGTTTATTATATAGGTACCTACTACCTACCATCTTAAAGCTACTGGGTAACAGCGTTATTAATCCCACAAAACATTATCCTAACACATTATATAACATAGTTATTATCCCCATTTATCACATGGTGAGATAAAAGGCAAACGCTTCCCCGTTGAAATCAAAAATGTTGTGGGTATTATTAAGAAGGAAACTCAAAATATCATTAAGAGGCCTATTACATCTCGAATGTGATTTTTGCGTAAAATGCCCATTTTCGCATTTTGTAGTAATTTTGCAGTTGTATTTATCGTTTTTATTGAAATAGGATAATAAATTTGTGCATAATATTACAAATCTCCATTCTGTGAGCATAAATTGAATTCGGACGACCGGCGCATCGCATTTTGTAGTAATTTTCCAGTTGTATTTATCGTTTTTATCGAAATAGGATAATAAATTAATTATAAAATCTTTATTCCTTATGAAGTAACAATTACTCTGGTATAAATTTTGCTCAATAATATTAACGTACATAGGAGATACTCACAGTTAACTTACAGCGATTTTCGAAGTTTTTTGGTTTAGAATAAGATTTTTTTTCCTATATAAAATCAATGATATCTAAAAATTCCGAGGCCGCTACGCACTATTCGACTATATAAGAGATAACATTATAATTTTTTTATTACACTTGTTTAGAACAGTAGTTCAATCGATGAGCTCAAAAAAGTGCCTTCGCGCAATTTATGAAAATCTTTCTCTGCAATTTTGGGTTTAATTAAAAAGTTAAGCAAAATTTACATACAGCGAGGCCGCTACGCACTATTTCAATAGCTATTCTACACTATTCAATAAGTCATAATTGTTAATGTATTTTTATTTTTAATAATAAACACTCCACGTTTATAGATACGTAACAGTTTATTAAAACTTAGAACGCATTATATACCTACGTTCGTTACGAGAACGTAGAGGCACTTCTTACGCAATAATCTTATTTTCCTAGTTATGTACAGAAGTATGTGTCTGGTCATAGGCCTCGGACATTTTTACCACCTTTAATGATTAAAGGAGAAAGACCTTTTTACTATGGGAGTTAGGCTAGTTTTTTAGCTAGCTAGCATAACACAGCGCTTAATGAAATAAGTATTAATCAATATCAGCAATGCTCTGAATTATGAAGAAAAAATTACATTACAATATCATGCGGGAGTTTTAAGCTATCTTAATTTTTAGCTTAAGACTTTTTAGGTATTTTGCGGTTATGACAACGTATGACTATCAGTTCAGTTCAGCATTTATTTATTACTTGACTCTTAACGCGGCGTGCTAAAAACCTTTTTTAACAGTAATCATTATAACTTATGAGAACACTTTTGATATGTGAATGATTAAGACGCAATAGATATCGAATAGGCTGGTTTCGTCATTCTCCTTTAACTTGTTAACTTATTTCTTCGTTTCATTTTTATTTTAAAAATATTTTCTGCCTTCTTATGTTGTATTTTAGAAGATTCGCCTACCTACCTGTTCCTGTATCCGACAGGGCATTTTTAGTTAAAACTATTCTGATAGGAGGCTAATTCATCCGTGCTTCGAAAGGCACGTTAAGCCGTCGGTTCCGGCTGTCATCGCAAGATAGCATTTCACGCCCACCAAACAATCCACTAGCACATTATAGTTGTGGCATGGCTTGTTAATATCGAAGCGAATAAACTTTCATTGCAGCACGCACTGCCGCTTTGTAGACAATGGCGCCGGCGAATAGGGCTGCCAACCGTTTTACTAATAAATATTAATTATATTTTTTATCTGTGAGTTCTCCCTTGGGTGTCGTAAAAGGATATGCACATACATCTAACAGCTTAAATCGGCGATGGGTTCACCGCCTATCATGCTAAGCACATGTGCAGTAATTAAAATGTTTACTAGAAAAAAACAACCAGTCTCAGGAAAGCTCGAACGGGATTCGAACCCTCGGGGTCTCGGTTTCTTAGCGGTTAGAGCAGTTTACCGGCAATCCAAAGCTCACGGGTTCGAATCCCGTTCGAGCTTTCCTGAGACTAGTTGTTTTTTCTAGTACCTAAACATTTTATCCTTTATCTATATAGCATTGTGAATGCAAAATTTCAATAATAAAGATGTGTGCAGTCATTGTAATGTTGTTTTGCAAAACGTAAACTATGGCAGAGGACTGGTTTTGCAGTCGTCATTACCTAGTCTCTGACTAACTCTATGAGGATATGTTATCGTCGTTGTTTTTACTTATACCATGTCACATTTTTGCAATATAATTGTACTACTTTTGGTAAACGGGTTTTGAAATGTAATAACTAACAAGATGTAGATAACCAGCAACAAACTAGCAGGTAAGGGATCTTTAAAAAAGGGTTTATTTCACTAGATAATAATATTTTTACATATTTAGAGGAATCTTTAAAAAAAGGGTTTTTTCTTAAGATTTCTTTCTCTATTTAATATAAATAAACTCGAATACTTGAACATTTAGTCAACCCTGAAGTAAAGAGTTGACGCATAACCGTAGTCGAATAAAAGAGAAAAGCTTCAGTTTTAAGCTTTTCCTTTTGTGTTCCTCAATGGCCCGAATAGTTAAGCGCTCGGCTCGATACCCCGGGGTCCCAGGTTCGACTACCGGGTCGGAAAAAGTGAGTTTCAATTTTTTTATGCATATCCCGGGTTCGTAATCACCAACCCGCATTTGTCAAATGTGGTGAGTAAGCCAAAGTAAGTAAGTAAGTATACCCATCAATTGTAGCAATTACTTGATTTTAATGGTGGAGGCCTTTGCCCTGCTGTGGGACAGTACCTAACAGGCTGTACTTAACTTTACTTTTAATTTTTAAGTTTTTTATTCTCAAAATTTTAAAAGAAGTTCTAATGACACCAAACAAAAAACAAACAAAAATAATATAAATTTAATTAAAATCAATTCGCCATTAATATCACTTAACATCACAGAGCATTCATTCTACCTTTAGTCGAGAATTTCAATTCAATTTATTTATTTATTTTCTCATCACAAGGTATACCACACTATAGACACTTGCCCGCCACTTTTGTCTCGTACCAGGATACGTTTGTTTACACAGAATTCTATCGCCTCGGCTTATATTTCGGTTCGACGCGATCCTGTTTCGGCGTGCAGTGGTACTGGGGGTAGCGATGCGCGTTTGTCTGACACAGACTATAGTTCGTTAGATTAGTTGTTAAGTCTTAACTACAAGTTAGTTAACTGTTTTGTTTCATTATTATTAATATTGACGGCAATAAGTGCCTGTAAAGGTTTTACATTAAAAAAATAATTTGAATTTGACTTTATCTACGTTGTACAGAGAGAATGACACATTATCAATAATATGGAACCCATAAGTAACCATCGTAAGAGTACCCCTAATGTACCTTACAACTAGAATTATATGAATTGAATAGAAAATATTAAAATAATCATGGCAAATGACAGCCCTACACAAAAGTAATCGATTGTGACATCCAAGTGAAAAAAAACTACAACAAATGGGGACACGCAGACAATGACCGTGAAACGCAAATGTGAGACACGCGTATATTGTTGTATGAGCACCGATGTCATTAAGGAAGGAGGAAGTTTTAGTATGTGTCCATTAGAAAAGACACATTTTAACCACACACTCGTGGAAATTTTCAGACACAGAAATTGGTGCAACTGTCAACGTCGAATTTGACAGAATCGAGCATAGACTATGCGACATTTTGCGATCACAATGCATAAAATGTACCACATAACCGAAATAATTGACCTTGTTCATACTAAAGTAGTCTGTAAGTCAATGAAAACACGATACAAAGTCAAGTGTGTTTTTGTAGGTGCGGTCTCATGCTTGGCTTGTATTTTCATTTTTTTTTATTCATTAATTTAATAAATTTTTATTGGATAGTCTTTGAGTATCTAATTTATTTTAAAGCAATAACCTGCAATAAAAGTTAATCTGCAATGAGACCATTTTTGTCATGTTTAAAACACTTGATCTAACCAGCCCTTGAAGTTTCTTGCGGTTTCTAGCAGTCACCTTATATGCAGTCTTTAGTCGCCTTTAAAACCCAAGGGAAAAAAGGGGGTGGTAGTATTCTTTCACCGCTACGCTACGAAATGGTTAGACCAATAAGTGTAAGTAATATAGATCTTGTATGCATAGTTAGAAGACATAATTCATCATGATCGTAATCATCATTAGATTATTTCTAGATGGACAAGGGCACGTGGGGAGATTGGGTCATGAGTAATCACGCTGGCTTAATGCGGGTTGGTCCCAACTTACAACGGAAGAGCTCGAAAAGTTTTTAATTTGGTCACTAACTTAGTAACCCGGCATTGCAAAAGTTGCTTAGCTGGCAAGTATGCAAAGCGAAGGCCTTAGCTGCTGCACCATCGAGCTCTTTAACAAAATGAACAAGTCACGTTACTAGTGGGTCAGTAACCTCTATGGACTTACAATTTGTGATTACTCCTGCTTGCTCATGCGCGCCTAGTACAAAATAGTAGATTTAAGCGGGGGAGCCTTTTTACATTTTACGCCCTTAACATTTACTGTAACTAACTAAAGGTTTCGGTATAAGTCTGTCACGCTGAACACATGTGCAGTCGCTATTTTAATGAAATGGTAGAGACTGCTTTTGCTGTCCTCATTACCTGGTCTCTGACTAACCCTTCGGGGATGAATAAATGTATGTTGTGTATAACTTCTTTGTTACACGCTGTTTAGGTAAATACTAGGGATGGGCTGAAATTCGCTTCACATTCGGTTTAACCGAATTTCGGCAGCTTAAACCGAACTTCGGCATTCGGCCGACATTCGGTTCAAATGCCGAACTTTCGGTACAAGAAAATATTAAAATAATACTTAATCTTTTCTTACATTCATTGTATTTGTTACCTACCTACCTACCTCGTTAATTCACTTAAAATCACGTAGATAATAATGTAAACAACAACGCAATTGTCGCGTGGATAACGTATTTGCTAATACCGGCGGGCCGGGACGGGAGACGAGGGCATTTGTCGCAGGTTGCAGCTGGGTTGCGGGCGGGATGCAATACCAAGAATTGAAGGTAGCGCGTAAACTAGTTAGAACGTGTTGTAGGTAGTTGTAATATAGAAAGCGCCGTAAAAAAAAACAGAACTTCGGCCAAAGTTCGTATTCGGTTTATATCACATTCGGCCCATTTCTAGTAAATACACAAATGCGAATTGATGTGTGATCGTTAAAGTGTCAAGTTTATAGTGATTTACGAAATCACGACCCTTGGCGAAAGATTCGAGCATTGATAGATGTCATAACGTCATCTACAGCTGCAATAAAATACCCTCTTCAGTACTATTCGGCGAAAGGGGGGATTCTATTGAAATTACATACTATATTATTATTTAGGACTATTTTCCCTGAAGGATTAATCACGCACCAGGCAACGAGAACCGCTTGTAACAAGGCAGCTAAAGCCTTGTTGGTTTTTGTGACCTTCTTTGTAAATGACATTCTTTTATATTTAGTTTTAAATTTAAAATTCAAATATTTACACACTAAAGCAGTCCACTAGCTACAGTCCACGTTTCACCAAATGATAACGGCACATGAAATAACTCAGTGTGGAATACCCGGGTAGTTGAATAATTTATCTGTGAAGTTAGTAATTTGATATAAACCTTATTTTGTCGTCCTCTTGCAGTTCCTCAACCGGTGCGACCTGCTCCTGAAAAATATAAAAGTACAGCGTGAACAAAAGATAACTTGTTAAATTAATATAATAAACTCAATTACTTAAATTTAAACACAAACTGAGTGTCTTGAGAAATAAATTGTGAGAAAGAAATAAAATGATAGATGTTTATTTTGTTTTTGTTAATTTGTTTTTTACGCTCACACCAATTTAAGCTGGCCCAAAATAAGCTTCTATTGAAACTCGTTAATGCGGTTAATCAAGATATATACATAAACATAGAAAAACACCCAGACCCGAAATCAATTCAGAAAACCAGTTTCTTCTAAATTGACCCGACCGGGAATTGAACCTGGGACCTCAGAAATGGAGCGACACCAGCTAATCCGCTAACCACTCGACTCGAGGTCGTCGATCTTTGTTGTGATTGTGTTTTGTAGTAATTAATCAATTATTGTAGTCTAACCTAAATTAATTAATTGCGTGGTGGGTTATTATGACCTAATTTCCCCATGTGGCCATCATGTGGGAAGGCTTGTGCCCAGCTGTGGGACGTTTATAGACTGGTGATGATAACAAAAAACAAATGAACCGTGTCGCGCAGCGGTGAAAGAATACTACCACCACCCCCTCTCTTCCCTAGGGTGTCGTAAAAGGCGACTGACGGACTGAATACTGCACATACATCCAACAGCATAGAGCGGCGATGGGCTCACCAACTGTCACGCTGAGCACATGTGTAGTCGCGATTTAGTCAAAAGTGGACTATGGCAGAGGACCGCTTTCCTGTCCTTATTGCCTATAATAGTCTCTGACTAACCCTTTGGGGATAATAGTCGTGATTATATAAATAAATAAAATAAATAAATAAACTTTCCTACACTTACACCAATTATCTAGCCCAAGAGAAGCTTCCTTATGAAACTCGTTAAATGGTTACTAGACAACGGATAAACATACTTAAATTCATACTTATTAAACATAGAAAACACCCAGACCCGAGACAATTTAGAAAAACCATGGTTTCTAAATTGGCCCGACTGGGGATCGAACCCGGGACCTCAGAGATGGCGACACCATAAAAACCGGTGTACAAACCACTCGACCAAGGAGGTCGTCGTATATATGTATGATAACAAAATGCGAGTGTTTAAAAAGCGAATAATATTAAAATTTATGTTTTGTTCCTAGTTAACGAGAAAAACGGAAAAGCATGAAAAACCGTGTGCAAAATTCCAACGTTTTTCATGGGACGGGGCGCACGCCAAAAACCGTGTAATCCGTGCGGGTGTGAGGTTTTAATTTTCCCACCGTACCGCAGTCACAAAGAAACCGGCGATTGTGTTGCGGTTTCGAAGCCAACCGTCCGTTGGTTGAACCGGAACCAACGTTGTGACGTGGCGTAAGACATACTCCACAATTATGTGTTACATTACACGGCGCAGTGAAAGCATAGGAAAACTGACACAACGCGAAATGCGCGTCGACGCGTCGGCCATTTTTTTACTATCCATAATCGCTTCTGTGAACGAGAGGCAAAGCGCTCGAAACGTGTTAAGTTCAATAATCAGGTAATGTCTCCTGTTATTCCACCTATTTCTACCAAAATATTTCCCCCAGGGGAAATAGATTTCCATTCATTACTACTACATTATCAGAACATCCTATTTAGTTATGCACCGTCATGTCGACATTCAACAATGATAGTAATATCACATACTGTATACTTACTGCAATTCTAGAATTCTAAACGTGAGTCAATATCAGAGAGACTATACTTAATTATATAGGTAGGTACTTGATCCATTCTTCATGCACTTATATTTCTAATACGTCGGTATTGACATTTGCAATTAATGTCATCTATTTGTGACGATAAATTATATAATTATATAAAATAAAAATGTAAATTACTTATGATATATTTATTTATATGTAGACTTTTGTTTGTGTTATTACGATTATGACTACATTGACATTTTAAAGCATATTGTATTAGAGTAGTAGAAATGAATGGAAATCTATTTCCCCTGGGGGAAATACTTTGGTAGCAATAAGTGGAATAAATCGATTTATCGATGTACAACCCAGGTTTATGATCATCAACCAGCATTTGGCAAGCTTGGTCTACTACCTATCAATCGTAGCGATCACTTTTTCAATGATGGTGGCTTTTGCCTTTGCCCTTCTCTGGGACAGTGCTAAAGTCAAATGCTTCAATATAAACCTTTACAGGTTTATTGACGTCAAAAAATATGTATACATATAAGGTGACTGCTAGAAACCGCAAGAAACTTCAAGGGATGGTCAGGTCGAGTGTTTTAAACATGACAAAAATGTCAAAAAAGGAATTAGTGTTTTTTCTTTTTTAACGAAATAATTATATAATTTTGTGAATTTTAATTGGATAGACTTTGAGTATCTAATTTATTTTAAAGCATACGGCCGTCTATTGACCCGTCCGCGTCAGCTGGGCGATAAGTACCTACGTTGACGGGTCAACAGACGGCTGGCCGGCCGGCCGTTGCCCCCGTCAGCTGGGCGATAAGTACCTACGAAAAAACACGAGGTCCTTTTTTGTCATTTTTGTCTTGTATAAAACACTTGACCTGACAAGCCCTTGAAGTTTCTTGCCGTTTCTAGCAGTCATCTTATATAAAAAAGTTAACTAACAGTAGTTAAATCTAACTACTGTTCTTCTTCTTATCAACTAACTTAACTACCTACTTGCCTAATCTACCTACCTAACTAATCTACCACCAGTTCAGATTTTGGGAGAGCCTTCGACTGAGAAGAAGCTGGCAAGAAACTCAGGAGGCTTTACTTTTTTCTCCCTCTAAGACATACTTTACTCTAACTTTTGCTATCTCTTACGAGAGGTATATTCCCAATAGTTTGAAAACGTTATTTTATAGTTATCATCATCATCATCAGCCTATAAACTTCCCACTGATGTGCACAGGCCTCCCTCGTAGACAATAGCACGTGGGGATATTGGGCTATAACCCACCACGCTGGCCCAATGCGGGTTGGTGGGTTTTAACGCCTGTCATCTTACGACAACAACCACGACGACTAGATGTTTTAAATCTGGTCACCCTTCCAGGGACCCGGCATTGCAAAACTTGCTTAGGGGACAAGATCGCAAGCCGAACGCGCTAGCCGCTGCGCCATGAAGCTCCTCTTTTATAGTACCGATGTTTAAAAGTGCTTCTCGTTGCGGTGTGTTTGTTTGGCGTGATTTCTTGGGAGTAAATGATAAATCGCTGATAATGTTACATAAGAATACATGTTTAAGTTATTTAAAAAGTTCATAAAGTATTTACATAGAAATTTTAATATTAGGTAATTAAGAAGACTGTGAAACCGATTATTGTTTTTATGGTTAAGAATCTTTTTGATGTCTATATGTGGTAGCTTATCAATAGCTTTTTGTTACTATTTTTGTTATTAATTACTTTTTATAAGCTGTTAGCTACCCTAAAACAATAAATAAATAAATAAATAAAACTACGCACAGATACATACATCAGCCCCTATTCCCGGAGAAAGACAAAGACTAAACTAAACAAAGACCAACGCTATGCATTTTCAAACGAATTTGCGCTCGCCTTATTGGCGGTGCGGTTGTGGTAAAAGTTGTCATTAGGTGACAGCAATAACGTAAACAGGGTTAATTTTGGACTCCCCGCCCAAAGTAAATATGTGGAAAAAAAAGGAAAAATAAAATATTTGACGTAATAATAGTGAATGTTTTCTTTTTTTTTAATACAATTTTTTGCCTGCTTTTGATATCCTTTTGTTCTAGGTGCGTGCGTTCACCCTCGCGGTCAAAGCGACGGGTGAATAATAGCGGTCACGGGCATGCGCTTTGATAACCGCGATAGTTTTACAATAATTTTAATTTTTTTTGAGACAAATGTACATATAAAAAAAATGTTTTTGTGGTTTTTGTGGTTAAGGCAGCCGCCCGGAATGCGGAAGGTGCGTGGTTCGATTCCCGCCTGAGGTTGTCGTCTTTTTTCAGTGTTAAAAATTTTACTTAAGTATATTTAAGCGTTAATAAAACGCTAAAATATAAAAAATATTTTTTATTTCATTATTTGGTTGTACTGCTGCTATAGGATCACGTATAAAAAATTTGGCGGGAAATCCAAATTTACTCCGGTATTACTGTTTACTTTTGGAGGACATTCGTACCATGCACCATTCAACTGGAATAGCCAGCAAATTTCCTTATATGCTGCAACATGGATATAGATAAGATGGTGGTAGCTAGCCAGGCGGACTTAACAAGCCCTACCACCAACCAAACCCAGTACACAAAGATGTACCCCTGCTGGGAATCGAATCTCTGCGACCTATGGTATGGACCTGAATCCAACACTACAAGATACTGATTTTTCCATCCTCGGATAAAACTTATTATCCTTCTGATAAAGTATAATGCGACCTACTTAAAATGTCACCTGTAAAGAAACAAAAGGCATGATAAGACTATACTTTTTTATATGGTTGTGTAATACTGTAACAGAGAAATAAGTTATATCTGTCAATTGAAAAATCGGCCCTAAGTAAAGTAAAGTTCATAATATTTACGGTCAAATAAACGATATTTGGGGTTAAAAATTTATTGATTATACATATTTTTGACTTTAACTTTGATGTATACATGTGCATGCCACATGCATTTCCCGCTCTTTGAGCTGAGCAATTTTTTGTGTGGAATAGCTGCTCTAGTTATAATACCTCAATGTTTGCAACACCCAGAGGTATTTTCGTAACGGGGAGACTCACTCGTCTTGCACAATGCGAACGATAAGTGCTTAAAGGCTACTTATTACAGCGGATTGCGTATTTGTCGCAATCTTAATCGAAGCGGCCATACTTAGCGACTACAATGGCATTTTATAATAAGTACACTTCTTTGTTAAGAAAGACAAATGGTGAAAGTGTTTTAGCGAGTGCCAAATGTATGGTTTTGAATAAGTAGCTACCTTTTTTTTCGTTTTTTTTGTCGTTTACACTATTTATAATTGTTACTTGAACAACGCTTTCTTTTTTTATAATCATCATCATCATCAGTCTATAAACGTCCCACTGCTGGGCACAGGCCTCCCATGTAGACAATAGCACGTGGGGATATTGAGCCATAACCCACCACGCTGGCCCAATGCGGGTTGGTGGGTTTTAACGACTGTCATCTTACGATAACAACCCGGACCAACGGCTTAACGTGCCTTCCGAAGCACGGCGAAGCTCGAGATGTTATAATTGGTCACCCATCCAGCGACCCGGCATTGCGAAAGTTGCTTAGCGGGCAAGATCGCAAGCCGAACGCGTTAGCCGCTGCGCCATTGAGCTCTTCCTTCTTTTTTTCACCTACTTTTTACAGCAAATTCCGTATTAGTCGCCATATGCATACTTAGAGGTTACAGTGACATTGATTAAAATTTTTTTTACGCTCATACCAATTATCTAACTCAAGATAAGTATTCTTTCGAAATATGTTAATGTGGTAAGATAACGGATAAATATACATAAACATAGAAAAAACACCCAGACCCGGTAGGCTACTCTTGAAACAGAATTGCATTCCAATGCAATTTCCAATCACAAATCTAAAAAATGTCAAATGGCACTTTTGTAAGCGACAATAGCGCCGCCACATTGGAATTAAATTGCGTGGAAATTGATTGAACTAATTAATATCGAGATGGCGTTCCGGAATTATCTTTACTTATCCCAATATCGATACATATTAATCGCATTGGAATTGTATTAAGATTGAGTTTGCGTTCGAGAGTAACCCCCCAGAAATCAATTTAGAAAAGCAGTTTTTCTCTAAATTGAACCCGGGACCTCAGAGATGGCGCGACGCCAGACCCGGCGTGCTAACCACTCGACCACGGAGGTTGTTAAAAATTAATGAGTGTATGAATAAGAAATTGACGACCTCGTTGGTCTAGGTCTAGTGGGTAGCGCGCTGGTTCTGGTATTGTCATCTCTGGGGTCCCGAGTTCGATTCCAAGTCGGGTTTAACTACGAAATTCGTTATCTAACCAATAAAAACTAGGTTTACCTGGGCTACATATATGTATGTGTGTGAGAGTGGCAAAGTTATATAAGTATTTATTTATTGAAATTTGTTTGGCAATAAGTAGGTATATGGCATTTTATAATGAGGATACTTTATTTGTCGTGAGGATACTATAACCGTGTCGCTTAGCGGTGACAGAATACTACCACCCCCTCTCTTTCCTTGGGTGTCGTGAAAGGCGACTAACGGACTGAAGACTACACATACATATACCTACATCCAAAGACATTAAACTATTACTAAAATCTCTTTGTATACGTCTAACAGCATAGAGCGGCGATGGGCTCACCACCTGTCACGCTGAGCACATGTGCAGTAGATATTTGGTGAAAAGTGGACTATGTTAGAAGACTGCTTTTGCTGTCCTCATAGCCTAGTCGCTGACTAACCCTTCGGGGATAATAGTCGTGATTATAATGTATGTATGTACACCTACCTACTTTATTTGTTTGGCAAAACGGAATTAAAATAAAGTTATATTGTTAATTCCGCCCCAGCTCATTTGTTTTGTCAAGCTTGGATGAAGCATACAATGTGTTTGCATATTATATAATTGCGGTCTAGGGTAGGGAGCTTGCGTGAATTGTAAATAAGTCAGCGTAATTAAATTACATTTTACATATTTTTTTTTAAGCCATGGGTTACTACAGCTGTGTGGTTTAGGGTCTAAAAGAATAATTAAATACTATCTCTGCTCTTCCCTTAGGTGTCGTAAAAGGCGACTAATGGACTAAAGAGTACATATATCCAACAGTATAGAGCGGCGATGGGCTCACCACCTGTCACGCCGAGCACATGTGCAGTCGCTATTTGGTGAGAGGACTTGCTTTTGCAGTCCTCTTTGCCTAGTCTCTGACTAACCCTTCGGGGATAATAGTAGTGATTAAATGTATGTACGTATGTATGTATGTGTGTATGAACTAGTATAGATCATTATGTAGTTCATTCTCACATATTAGTCCATTTAACAACATGCTTATCCATGTTTATAAATCGCGTGTAAATTCGAACGGGATTAATTAGGACGAGAGCCTAAACATACAATAGCTGTTTATGAGTTGATAACGCCTTCGTGGCCTAGTCGTAAAGCGCTTTGTCTGATATCTGGAGGTCTCGGATTCGTTTCCCAGGTTGGGCAAATGTGTTTCGGACTTTTCAATAGGTATATATTTTATTTTTTATTGCACTTATGTTTACAGTATCACTATCATACAATACAGTAATTATAAAAATATATGATTACCTGTTACATCTCAGATATTGTTCTGAGTGTTACATAGGGCGTCGCGAAACTAACGTAAAACTTACTAACTTTTATAATAATAATATTGTCCTAATGACCTATAAAAATTATATTTTAATAGGTCAAGTATCTTATTACCGATCTTCTTCTCAATTGGTTTTCAATTGTCTGGTTTTACGGTACTCAAGAGGTTACAATACAAAAGAACAAACTATAAACTAAATACAAGTTGCAAGGGTGAACTTTTTGGGTCCTGCAGAGTTCTCCTCCCTCTCGCAGCAGCACGTCGACCCATTGGGATCTTTTGTGCAACCCCGTCCTATCACTCTACCTCCTCAGTGAAAATAATTGCCATAAGCTCGGCAATGTTTTTGAGGGCGAAGAGCCTGGTTTTAAGTAGGCTGATCCCAAGAGGTTTATTCTTTTCCTAGCAAAAGAGTCACAGTCGCACAGTAGGTGTTGCATGAACTCCGTTTCCTCTCCACATACCCTGCACAGGTTGTCTGTTTCTAGTTGCATCTCGTGGAGCATTTGTTTTGTGCCATAGTGCCCAGTCAGAGCACCGGTGATTATTTGGGCCTGCCTTCTGCTACCTCTGCTAACTTTTACTTAAGTGATCCATTTCCTTTTTGACAATCACAAATAGGGTTTTTATACTTCCAAGAAGCTTCATAATAGAACGCAGTGCACTTTCATGATACCTTTTGCCAATTGTGTTCGTGCCTTCCACAGATTTGCGAGTCAAATGCCCGTGGAAGCGTGTAGTGTAAAGGTGGTAGTCCGAGTATTGCGATGCGGTATGAGACTGTGTTTTTTTTGAAGATGTGAATCTTATCATTATAAACTAAAACCTATATAATCGTCTGTCAAATATAAGGCAGCGTAAGGGTTAACAGAGAGAACGATTAGGAACGATATTGATGTTTTTATTAAAATAATGATATGACAATAATGATATGACAAGGTAAATTGATTGATTGATTGATTGATCTAAATTGATTGCTGTAAAGACTTAGCTTAAATAAAAAAAATACTTACCTCGATAATATCTAAACTTAAGGGAATTAAGCCATCTTATCTAAGTCTGTCGCCATAACAACGATGTGTATAGCATAGTTGTGTTCCGACAGTTCAGAGATAAGATAGCCAGTTCCTCAGTGGTTGAGGATTCCGGGTGAAGCGCGCTTCCACCTTCGGCCTTATCGTCACTTACCATCAGATGAGATGAAGGCCAAGCGCTTACCCGTTGTGGACAAAAAAAAAAAGCTTTGAAACGCCGTCCGACAGTTCAGAGATAAGATAGCCAGTTCCTCAGTGGTTGAGGATTCCGGGTGAAGCGCGCTTCCACCTTCGGCCTTATCGTCACTTACCATCAGATGAGATGAAGGCCAAGCGCTTACCCGTTGTGGACAAAAAAAAAAAGCTTTGAAACGCCGTGCTAGCTACTGCATATTGACGAGTCCACTATTTCAATAACGTGCATACGAGGAGGACTACACTCAGCAGTGGCTTACTATAGGCTGAAGAAGAAGAAGAATATCTAAGCTAAGAAAAAGGAATTTCCTATGTCGTTATGTCTTACGCTTATATCAATCGAATAGCAGGTTAACATTGGATACGAGACCGTCAAAGAACAAGACGCATGGAAAGATTTCGGGAGATATTTACGGCAACTCCTACGCCTTCGTCTGTCTTCACTACTGACGTTTTCATACTAGGCGACATGCCAGTGTCAATAATAGTCTTGACGACCTCCTTGGTCGAGTGGTTTGTCTCTGAGGTCCCGGGTTCGATCCCCGGTCGGGTCAATTTAGAAATTATTGTTTTTCTAAATTGTCTCGGGTCTGGGTGTTTTCTGTGTATTTAAGTAATTTAAGTATGTTTATCCGTTGTCTAGTATAAATATATGTCCTATTTAACGAGTTTCTTCGAAGCTTCTCTTGGGCTATTGTAGGAAAGTTTTATTTATTTATTTATTTTTTAATAATAAAAGCTGCAATAATGGCACTCGTTGCTGTTGTTTCGTCCATCCATCTCTCCCCTCTCCGAAATTCCTACTCCTCAAAGGTCCCACAAGGCCGGCAAGGCATCTGCAACTCCTCAGGTTTTGCGGGTGGGTGTCCATGGCCGGCGCCGGCAGTGATTACTTCATGTCAGGTTCATTTGAACTTGGCCAAAACCAAGATTATGTTCGACGAACATGTCGTCCCGGAACCGATTGCAATACAAGGCAGTGCTCTCGAAGTTAACCCAAGTAACAAAATGTGGGCTTGTAGTGGTTCCGGAGCCCGGTTTATAACATGCTAGTAAAAGTTTATAACCACGGAAAAGGGCCCATTTTATACGCGTACTTTTGCTAATAAAACACTCATATTAGACTTGGCGAGCACCACTTAGACCAATAATACACTAAAAAGGTGGACTACACAGAACCATTTGCTCCCGCGAAGCTCACTATGAGCATTTAATATAACCAGGCAGGCTTGTAACGTACTCCGCGCTTCTAATATTAGCTACTTCAAACACTTGTGTATTGATGTTTTGTTGTGCGGTTGTGGAGAAAAAAATAAAATAAAAGCTAACTTCATCCATTTTATTTAAAACGTATTAACAAGTATTTCGCGCGTAATATTATACGTGCATAGATGTTTGCACGGCAAACGCGTATGTATTTTCGGTGAAGTATAAGTGTTTTACATCTGAATTTTGATTCGCCTTTTGAACACGGCGTATTTACTAAGTTGTGTTTAAAAATAATATTAGTCCTAACAGCATTATCACGCCATATTGTGACGAATTAGGGTTCCGCATACAAATGTCTTATGCTTAATTTTAATAATTAAGACTTTATTATTTTTATGTTTTAATTGTGACTTTGATCTAAATATCATGGTCATATTTCCATTTGTTTATATCCATTATTGTAATAATTTAATAAAAGCGTTATAACTCAAAAGCAATCAATATGGCCGAGAAGATGCGATAAATATTAAAAGCAATTGTCTTCTTAAATGGACTTCACGAAGATATCTTTGGACACTAATAGTTTTACAAGAAACCTTTATATATAAATTAAGACTTATAACAGCATTCGAGAGTCCACAATCCAAGGTAATCGACATAGCCCACTGGATTAACACACCAAGCTGAAGTGGCAGTGGGGCGGCCATATCAGTCGCAGAACCGATGACCGTTGGGGTAGACGAGTTCTGGAGTGGAGACCGCGTATCGGCAAGCGTAGCGTAGGACGCCCTCAGACAAGGTGTAGCGACGATCATCGCAAGGTGGCTAGCAAGAGCTGGATGAGAGTGGCTGCGGATCGTGCTCAGTGGCGTGCTCTTGGAGAGGCCTATGTCCAGCAGTAGACGAGTATAGGCTGATGATGATGATGAGGTTCATTTGAGCTTTTTGAAATGGAAAGGAGGCAAGCAAACGTTGCCTCCTTCTCATATAAAAAAGCTGCGTTTGTCGCTGCCGCAGTTATTGGAACGCAACCTTTACATATCTTAGATGTGTAAGCACGTTCTCGTGAGCTGCAAAAATGCTGATTAGGCGACCATATTTGCATAGAGGAGATATAACGGCTTGAATAATATAAGGCACCATCTCAAGTAGCTATGTATTTGCAAGCCTCCCACATTTGGAGCAGTAGGATGTGAAATTTATTAGTAATGGGAATGTACGAGTATCTATCTTATAGCCGTGTGTGTAGTCTACCGCCACAGAATAAATAATAGTACCACCTTCTCTCTTTCCTTGGGTGTCATAAAAGGCGACTAACGGACTAAAGACTGCACATACATCCAACAGCGTAGAACGGCGATGGGCTCAACACCTATCACGTTGAGCACATGTGCAGTTTGTAATTTGGTGAAACGTGGACTTTGGCAGTGGACTGCTTCTGCGGTTCTCCTTACTTAGTCTCTTACTACGGGAATAGTTAGCCCTTTGGGGATAATAGTCGTGATGTATGTATCTATGTATCTTATTTATTATTTTATTGGAATAAAATATTTCATACGCATCACCAAGACCCACCGCGCTCCGGTTTGGTGTAAGTACAGTCAGAAGCGAAAATATGTGAACAATTGTTACTCTTAATACAATGGAATAAGGGTCAAAGTCTCAAAGTGTATACATATTGGTACACTAGCGGCCGCTCGCGGTTTCACCCGCGTGGTTCCCGTTCCCGTGGAAATATCGGGATAAAAGTATTCTATGTGTTAATTCAGGTTATAAACTATCTGTTTGCCGAATTTCATCCAAATCCATTCTGTAGTTTTTACGTGAAAGAGTAACAAACATCCATCCATACTTACAAACTTTTGCGTTTATAATATGTAGGAAGGATACAACATACCTTTTCTTGACGTTTCGAGCGTCTGGCTCTGTCACTATACCTACGGACGCTGCAAAGGTTTTGTAAGCTCAGGATAAAAAATAACTCAAAATAAATGCGTCTGGATCCGAGATATAAAAAGTTTCATTCCAAAGTATAACTAAAAACCTAAGAGACAACAGTTGCTGCACTTGTTTTATTAATAATTATATTTGTCAATTCAAATAATATAAAATGTAGTAAGATTAACGAAAACAATCGCTCATAAATCGATCATTAACGAAATCGGTCGTTATCGATTGCAATCCCCGGTGTCAGAGCGATCGTTCGATAATAAAACTGCCAATTAACTGTCACGCAACTGATGGAACAGCTAAAAAGTAAACGTTGAAACAATGTTTGTCGTTTGTCGCAATAACATCGTAATGGTACACGTTACTAGCATCTGTGACAATTGTAAAACGACGGTGCATTCCAGCGTCTGGACAACGCGTTATTAACGGTTGCGTTATCGCGCTAAACGGCGTATGTTGAACTGTTATTTCGTGCACTCGTTACAACGATAAGCGTCGGCGCTGAATGTGCCAATCGGAGTGTCAGAAAGGAATTGAGTTACCATTGTTTTCGAAATTCGCAGGACGGTATACGTTTAATTACGTCTTTACACAGAACGGTGCAGTTCGATTGATGAAAGATCTGATGAGCTTAATTATTATTATGCAGTCATAATATCGTGGCATTTAGGAAAAACAAACCACAACAAAACAAAAAAATTAAATTAAATTAACATGAAGTATGTTAATTTAATTTAATTTTTTTTTGCTATATGCCGTCTAACAAATCATCAGCTATGAGATAAATCGTACCTGGCGTAGTAGAATATAAATCCCTTAGACTATTCCGACTACAACAAGGTATTTTTCAGCGTTATGTGTAGTTGATTGTTTTAAAGCTTACCACAGCTATTCTTACTGCAAAAAAGACGGAATATGTCTTCCTTTGTTTGTTTGTACTACTACTAAGTACCATGAGTTTATTATCATGTCATATCTTTTTTCCATTAAAAGTCTGATCTTTGATTTTATCAAGTGTTTTCTTTGCCAATGTTTAAAATCCGACGTTACCTGTAGTGCCAATAAATACTTTTTTGTATAAGAGGCCCAACAAAATCTACGAATATATTCGTAGTCGGCACCATGCTAAAGACCCGCACTATACGAGTTATCTCGTAGCTGGCACGCAAAGGTTTAACAGACAATGCAATGTTTTAATTGCCGTCTACTAAAATAATACTACTAACCCCTCTCTTCCCTCGGGTGTCGTAAAAGGCGACTAACAGACTAAAGACTGCATATACATCCAACAGCATAGTTCGGCGATGGGCTCACCACCACCACATGAGTAAAGAAACGGAACAGAGACAAAACTTCATACAACCGCGCCGTCGCGAGTCAACTACTACAAGCATACGATGCATGTGTGCGCACACAGTATTTATGCTCGCTCGGCCAGTGGACAAACGGAGACTCGCGACGGCGAGTTGTATGAAGCTTTGTCTATGCTTGCACTACGATTGCAAAATGCTGTTCGGTGATCGCAAACCCGGAAAATATTGAAAACTCCGAAAACACACTACTGCCTGAACGTATGGGAATTGAACACTTCGGATATCGAGTTGAGCGCTCGGTCACCGAGGCGTTTCAATATTCACGCAGAATATTCAATTCAAACGCGCCAGTTTATGTCTCTTTAAATGTTAGATAACCAAATAAAACTCTGTCAAAGAGAAAATTAAATGGCGCAAAAACATTTTCATGTGTGAGAGAAATATACAGCTAACACTCGCATTTCACATTTGGACACCCGTCAAAAGATAAAAATTAAACGTTAATTTTGTAGAGAAAGTTTAAAAAAAATTAAAGGAAAGACGTGGGTAACATTTACGTGACGAGGGTAAAAGACAAGTGTAAGCGCAAAAAATCGTCTGTCTTAAGCAAAATATTTTTTTTTTGTTAAATTAATTATTCATGCCGTAGATAGCGACGGAAAAAGACATAGGTACGGCAAGCTGGGTTACTTTTGAATCGAGTGTAACATTGATCACAGCTCCTGATCCCTGAAGTAATATGCTATATGTCAACTTACAGTATGATTACCTATAAGGCTATCATACTAGAGAAGCACAGGATACTAACGTGGCATGCAAAATTCTCATACAAAACACAGTAAAACGACGTCCCCTGTTTCCTCCTTAGAGCTGGACCAATTTTTATTACTATTTCAGCATCGGTTAAAGAAGGAAACTATAAGACTTTAAACAATCGCGTTGCATTGCATTAAAACTATTTTTTCGTGTTAGGTCCCGTTAAAATAGTTTTAATGAAATTTTCTATGTCTGTATGTTTGATTTTTTTGCATTAAGTAATTTATTTAATAACCAGGCGCCTTCAAAATTTAGCGAAATCTGGCTGGTGGCTGGTTTAAAAAAAATCAAACATACAGACATAGAAAATCTCTTTCTTTAACCGATGCTGAAAAAGTAATAAAAATTGGTCCAGTTCTGAAAGAGGAAACAGGGGACTACGAAACGTCGTTTTTCTGTGTTTTGTATGAGAATTTTGCATGTCGCTATGAAGTGGTGTTTCCTCTTAAGGATGTTTAGCTATGATCAATGTTATACTTAATTTGAAAGTAACCCCTTTCTACCAGTACCAAAAAGTCTACCGAGCCTCGTTTGTCACTTTCCTTCTTTTTTGTGACATCATGATAAAGTTAAGTATAGCCTATATTGTAGTATAGCATAATATTGTCCTACTCGTAAGCAAAGATGGCTCCATCATTGAAACCACGTGACCACTACAATTACTGGGTGTTGCCTTGATCGCCATGCTTGCTAAATGTTGGTAGATCATCACAACCTGGGCTAAAATACGAAATACATTTCACTAAACCTGAGAATTAAACCCGGTCACACACAGTCACTGAGGCTTGACAAGGCATTTCATTTTATTTTAACCCTCTAACGGGCGCATCATGTTGAAATTTTTACTATTTTTACAAGACTTGGTATGAGTACTCGCATTATTGACATAAGCGCAAGGAATATTTTCACCGGTTCAAAATCGCACCTTTCAGGCTAATGTTGTGGGATAGGTAATCATTAAAATTAAATTAAGATAATGAACAAAACAGCCAAGAAAGAAACGTTAATTACCTACGACCGCAAGCTGAGGCCGACTGGCGCAATACATATAATAGCTCAATTTGAGAAATCGCAACCGCAGCGGAGGCAGGCGTCAAGACAAGGAAGGAATTCATTTGTAGTTGTTTAACTTTTTTGGTTTACTAAAGTTTGAAAACTACAATTCGGATTGAAACTCATCGGCCAGCCACCGCAGAGAGGTGGCAAACGTTTTTCAATAGTTTTATCTTATCTTATCAATCAAAGTGGGGCCTGCAGAGGACATCTCGCAGTAGCACGTAGACCCATTGGGATCTTTTGTGCAACCCCGTCCTATCACTCTGCTTCTTCAGTGAAAATCAGCCTCATAAGTTCCAGAAGCTAGAAATTCACGTAATATACATTCCAGAAGCTAGTCATTAACGGAATGGACGTTTCAGAAGCTAGACATTCACGGAATGGACGTTCGAAGCAATAGACTTTAGAGTTTACTGGGCATAACAGGAACTGGACCTAACGATACCTCCTTCCGTAAATGTACACCTATAATGTTATCAAGCCTCGAAGGCGTTACAGCATTCACTACCCGTGTAGGTTGGTCAGCTGGCATTTAAACTATATGTACTTGCACACTTAAAACCTGCGGATGTTGGGCAACGCAGTTTATAATATCGTAATTTGTCGTGTACCAAAGCAAATAGAGTGTCACTTGTGGCTATTGCAATATGGACCTTACTGATACAGTTTAAGAAAGAATTTCGATTACTTAATAGAACGTCGGTCGGTGAAGTGTCCACTTGATAAATTGTGAGAACATAGTTTTAATATGCATCTGTGTGCGGTTGGGTACGTAAATTAAGAATAATGTCATAAATTGTGTGCAGGAAACATAATTTACAGCGGTCGACTTAAATTGACCAAACAGTGCTTAGGTGGAGATAATACAGCATCACAAGTTGAAGGTTAAGTTGCCGCTAACAGGAAATTCATGCACCTTCTTGCAAGCTATGTATCTCTTTCCTTGGGTACCTATAGTAAAAGGCGACTAACGGACTAAAGACTGAACATACATTCAACAGCATCGAGCGGCGATGGGCGCACCACCTATCACGCTGAGCACATGTGCCGGTTGTTGTTGTGGCAGTACACTGAATTATTTTGCGGTCCTAATTGCCTAATTGTCTCTGACTAACCCTTAGAGGATAATAGTCGTGAATGTAAAATTAAATATGTTCTTTCAACCTGTTCTGTAGTACGATTCTGTAAAGGCTCTGTCACGGAGCGGAGGGACGGTGGAGTGACCCGATATGGAGGAGTTGGATGATAAATAATAAACGCACGACGACTTCAGAAGTATATTACAATAAATAAATGGTTAGTTACTTTAGGGTTAGATATAAGTAGTTATAAAAAGATAATGCACTATTTATTTATTTAATTATTTATTTAAACTTTATTGCCTAAAATACAGCAAATGGCGGACTTAATGCCATAAG
This sequence comes from Scoparia ambigualis, assembly GCA_963921215.1. Classification (NCBI taxonomy): domain Eukaryota; kingdom Metazoa; phylum Arthropoda; class Insecta; order Lepidoptera; family Crambidae; genus Scoparia; species Scoparia ambigualis. The sequence continues at coordinate 54,047,227 of OY992502.1, read as the reverse complement.
GCATTCTCTAACAGTCAACCAGTGAATGTGTACATAAATTTTTGTAGGCGGTGACATTATTAGAAACTTACAATTATTTTAAAAAAGAGACAAATGTTTGTGACTATGTTTAAGTTTATATTATAATTTTTATTATCAGGACATGTGCCTGGCTACCTAGTTATAATAAATGCACTTCCCTAGTAACAATATTTCGGAAGGATAACAATAATTAGAGCGAACTCATTCTAGCTCCGCGGATGAACCTCTGCAAATGAAAACAGAGGCTAGACAGAGAAGACAAGTAATATTGTTTTCTGAGGTATAAGCGAGCACTACACATTAAAATGAAACACTTTTTACGGGTTATCACGCGTTTAATTTACTATTTACATAGTTGTTAAATTATCCTGACGTTTCGAACCCTTTACAGGGTCCGTGGTCACAGGGAGACTAGTAATATTAGAATTTTAAATTTAAAACTACTTAGATTCAAAAGAACGTTATTCGGAAAAGAGGTCAGAAAACCAACAAGGGTTTAACTTCCTACGTACAGCTCAATCCAAAACACGATCCTGAATCCGCAGTGAGTTATCAAATCCGAAATCTTCAAATTCAATTCTACACAAACGTCGCAAAAGTCACTCTTGATCGGAATGTGAGAGTCGAAGTGAGAGGCAAGTTAAAGATCGAGCTTTAAAGAATTGACACGCTGTTGTCGACTATTATCGTTAAGTCACCGGATGGGGGATGAATTTAAAAACGGCTTGAGCTTCACTGAGCTTCAGAAGGCACGTTAAGCCGTTGATCCCGGGCTGTCGTAAAATGGCAGACGTTAAGAAGGTTTAGGTATTTTCCTTTTCGATACAGACTTATAATTTCATACAAACACCCTCATTTTTTGCTCGTTTTAATAAAGTTTTCCCCAAGAAACCTATGTGCAAAAATTACAAAAAAAATTCGACCTCCCATACAAAACTGTCCGATCAGCTGACGACAATAGTATGTGAGGTCGAAATTTTTTTGTCATTTTTGCACATAGGTTTCTTGGGGAAAGTTGTTCAGTTTCATGGGTGGAACTTTTTATAGGTTTAGACTCTACAACAGCTATACAAAAGAGTTTAGAACAAGATTAGGAGTTAATATTCCTTCCGGAGCCATTCCAAGGCCGCAAATGCGACAAGGCATTGTAAGGAGGACTGCTTTTGCGGTACTTCATTCTCTATCTACCGCTTCTATCTTTCAAGTAAAAAACTGTACACTTTAACAACGCCTCCACCTGTTTTTCATACCAAGCTTCTCCATCCCTAGAATGCCTGGAAGATATAGCTGTTAGTGATAAGGCCGCCCGTTGTACGACTTCTTTTTATAATTTACTAGCTGGTGCCCGCGACTTCGCTCGCAGATGGTAGATTTTTTCCTACTTACTTGATATTTTGGACAATTCACACAATATTATAAATTGTAGCCTATGTGTTATTCTGATGTATAAGCTATATTATTGTAAAGTTTTATTAAAATCCATTCAGTAGTTTTTACGTGAAAGAGTAACAAACATCCATCCATACTTACAAACTTTCGCGTTTATAATATAACTAGCGGCCACTCGCGGTTTCACCCACTTGGTTCCCGTTCCCGTAGGAATATCGAGATAAAAAGTATCCTGTGTTAATCCAGGGTGTCAGCTAACTCCATACAAAATTTTATTAAAATCGCTCCAGCATTTAAATCGCCGTCTAGACGTGAAAAAGTAACAAACATACACACTCACAAACTTTCGCCTTTATAATATTAGTGTGAAGTGTGATGATAAGTAGGAACAGGATTACTGGTTATTAGATTAGTCGTGATTATATGTATGTATTATTTACAAGAAAAAAACAAAAGTTATAATAAGTAAAATTTTAAACACTGAAAAAAGACGACAACCTCAGGCGGGAATCGAACCACCCACCTTCCGCATTCCGGGCGGCTGCCTTAACCACTAACTTGGCTACCGAGGTTGCCCGCCTGAGGTTGTCGTCTTTTTTCAGTGTTTAAAATTTTACTTAAGAATATATTAAGAGTGGATACATTAAAGATCATAGTGGAGGTATTTTGCGATCATTTTGACCCCATATCATTATCCTACAGCCAACCAATTTCGTGATAATTGAATTTTAAAGTTTTTAGTTTTATAAAAACCAATTTTATCCGTTAAAAAAATTATTTAAAAAAAACGAATGCGCCGATTTTAATTTTGTTTACAGTTTAATAGATGTTACATTCCGGTTCTTAACATTACATTTCGAATGTAATTTTTGCGAAAAATTACCAATTATGGCGTTCTCGATCTCAGAAACAAAAATACATTACCAGTTTTGATTTATTAAATTGTGTAGAATAGCTAATGGAATAGTACTCGCTTTTTGTAAATTTTGCTTAATTTTTCAATTGAATCCAAAATTGCAGAGAGAGATTTCCATAAAATGCGCGAAGGCACTTTTTTAAACTCATCGATTGAACTACTGTTTTAAACAAATGAAATAAAAAAAAATTGAATGTTATCTCTTATGTAGTCGTATAGTGCGCAGTGGCCTAGGAATTTTCAGATTTTATATAGAAAAACAATCATATTCTAAACAAAAAAACTTCGAAAGTCGCTTTAAGTTAACTGTGAATTTCTCCTATCTACGACAATACTATTGGGCAAAATTTTTACCAGAATAATTGTTACTTCATGAGGAATATAGATTTTATAATTAATTTATAATCCTATTCCGATAAAACCGATAAATACAATTCCAAAATTACTACAAAATGCGATGCACTGGCCGGGCCTTCCGAATTCAACTTATTCTCGCAGAGTGGAGATTTGTCATATAAAGCATGAATTTATTATCCTATTTCGATAAAAACAATAAATACAACTGCAAAATTACTACCAAATGCAAAAATGGGCATTTTACGCAAAAATCACATATGAGATGTAATAACCAATTATAAATTCATAATAATTCAAATCCATACAGATAATACAGTATTAAAAATAAATATGGATTTTGGAAAACGGTCTTCTAAAAATGTATGTTTTCTCAAAAAAAACCACTATCCCACGTTACATAATTGAAGAATAAATGTGATAAAACGAGAACCAGGCAGTAAAATCTCAAACTGAGAGTATTAATTTAATTAAGGAAAATAAAACAAAACAAGTTTGGATCTATGGACAACACAGACCACGCCCACACAGTCCACGCTTTAGCAAGAAACAACTGTACAGTCTGCACATGTGCTTAGGTGGTGAACCTTTAGCCCGTTAGTCGTTTTTACGACACCCAAGGGAAGAGAGGGGTTGGTAGTATTATTTTGATGAGCTCATCGCCGCTCTATGCTGTTGGATGTATGTGCAGTCTTTAGTCCGTTAGTTTCCTTTTACGACACCCAAGGGAAAAGAGGGGTTGGTAGTATTATTTTGATGAGCCTATCGCCGCTCTATGCTGTTGGATGTATGTGCAGTCTTTAGTCCGTTAGTCGCCTTTTACGACACCCGAGGGAAGAGATGGAAAGAATTCCTACCTTTCATATACTTATTTATATTTTGTCGATTCATACAGCGGCTTCTTGTTCAATACTTATTACTTTGAAAGTTTAAAATAAATATGTCTAGTTCTAGTAATGAAGAACTAAATTTACAGTCTACAGTCTAGTCATAGTATACCGCCGGAAATATTAAGTGAAGCACAAAATGTTATTGACAGCCTATTATTACCATCTAAGTCCAAAGAAAAATGAATGTTGGCTTACCAAAAGATTTATACACTAGAAAAACAGCTAAAACACGCAGTCATTTTCAGAAAATGGATTTTCTTCACAAGTTTGTTGAAAAACGTCGTATGAAATGCGTGGTGCATTGGTAATTACAATCCTCTGCTCCATTAAGCCCTCCTCGATTGTAATGACCATCATAGAACACTTGTTTCATAATGTACTAGTTCTTGTCTTGTTCAATTCAATATACACAGCGTGAGTTACGAGACAAAAATCACATTTTTGGATTTTTTACCTGAGTCCTTTGTTAACGCATTTTTTTCATCAAATGTGTAACCTATGGTAGTGTTTTTTACCTCGTTGGATAGCTAGTAATGTGTATATGTTTTTTCATTAATTTGCAGACTAAATGAACTTGTATTTTTTTTGAGAAAACATACATTTTAGTTGACGGTTTTCCAAAAATCTTTATTTATTTTTAATACTACGGCCTGTATTTTCTGTATGGATTCGAATTATTATGATTTTATAATTTGTTATTAAAAACCGAAATCTATAAAACTGTAAACAAAATTAAAATCGGAGCATTAGTTTTTTTTTAATTTTTAAACGAATAAAGTGGTTTCTCTTAAAAAAACCTTTTATTTCAATTATCACGAAAATGGTTGACTTTTGGATGTATGATATGGGATCAAAATGGTCGCAATGGTCAAAATAATCACCCTATGATCTCTTAAATAGATCCTGTCTAATAACCAGTAATCCTGTATATATAAGTAGGACAAGTAGGATAATCATGTATTATTATCTGTGTGTACAATAAAGAATACTCATTTCATTACACCTTCGGGGATAATAGTCGTGTTTATATTATGTATGTATGTAAAAAGAGCGAAAATTACCGCTTTAAGCGGTAGTAGCGATCTACTACGGCGTCCTTTATCGTTTAATAGGCTAGATCGGAAACCGCACTCCTTAGCGGCTGCACCATAGTGATCTTATTTAAGGCACCCCTACAAGTAACCAAAAATTACGGAGTTACTGTTTATTACTACTCAGTTTGTACTCGTACTATATACACTACTAGCGACCCGCCCCGGCTTCGCACAGGTTACTCCCCGTACCCGTACCTAAACCAATTATAGCCTTTCTCGATAAATGGGCTGTCTACACTGAAAGAATTTTGTCGAGGGTAGGGCTCCTGGCAGAACCACGACGTCAGGGCTCCGCCAATAAGTATGAACAAAACACGAATGCAACTTATACCCCCTCGACCGGAGATTTATTTATTTGACTCACAAAACATCTATGTACACAATAGTCAATACACAATATATAACAAGGTTACACGCACATAAGGTAATACACACACACACACAGTAGGTAATACACATATGGTCATGCACACACAATACACGTAAGGTCCATGCAAATTAAAGTCAGGCACAAAAGTTATACGCACAAGGTTATATACACGCACACACACACAGGTACATAAATGGTCAAATCCAAGTTAGTAATTACACGTCAGTCAGAATACACAAAGCACAATTTATACAGTGTTTATAAAGTTTCCCAAAATACTCAACTTCCCACACTGGCTCTAAACTTTACTAGGTATATCTAATACTTCTTCAGTTTTCTGATTTTCCATAAGTTTCTGGTTCATTAGCTACTCGCTTATTATGCTACTCGGTTTGCTGCTTGAAGTGAACACACACAAAGCACAATTTATACAGTGTTTATAAAGTTTCCCTAAATACTCAACTTTCACACTGGCTCTAAACTGCTCTAGGTATATCTCAATTACTTCTTCAGTTTTCTGATTCTCCAAAGGTTCCAGCTAGTTGCTGCTCGGTAGACTGCTTGAAGTGAACATGAAGACCGAAATCCCGCTCGGCCCTTTTATACAAAAAAGCTTCTAGAAGATTTGAATTATTCTAGCCAATTAGAGAGCAGAGAAGTAGAGGTAGTCGCCCCTTTTTAATTACAAAAATATTCTGAATGCACATTCAGATCCTCTATGAACTGACACTTTAAAATCGACTAAAATTCCATTTATATCCAAACGCTCTGATTCTAAGTTATACAACAAAATATAAGTCTAGACCTATCTTAAAATATATTTGCGTATGCGATTCGTTATAACACATCTAAGCAATTGCATATCTTAGAGCGCTAGTCTAGTTTTTGCGAGAATTATTCCTAAACAATGCTACGTGCAGATTACAATAATTCCGCGCGGCTAATTTTGACTTCACCACCACGTCGGGCGTTATGTCTACCATAATTCTAGATAAACGCCATTCACGTGGGCTTAGCCGTTTCGGAGGAACAATACAATACGTTGTCCGACCATAAAACATTTACAAGTTTACCACGATCGCCATGTTAGTTTTATCTCCTATTGTTATTCCGTTCGTACTATGCTTACATTGTATGACTAATTATCATTTAAAGAGGCTACTTGTTAAGCTGCCCATCAATAACCATCGATAACAATCAAATTCGTGACAATTATTAAAACTTTCAAATTACGTAAATAGCAGCTTCATCTACTCATCAAGAGAGGGAGCTGTAGCAAACATGCAAATTTCTAGATGGCGATGGTAACTATTTTAACCGCTACGTAAATACGACGGCTAAAATTTTCTAAGTTTTTCTTTTATTCGTATACAATCACACGCAAACGGCTATGCTTACATGGTATGAATATCTATCCTCTACAGAAGCTACTTGTTAATTTAAACATCAATACCAATCAATTTCGTAACAATAAGTAAAACTTCATAATTACGTAAATAACAGCTTCAGTTTTTTATCAAGAGAGGGCGCTGTAGCAAACGTGCAAATTTGTAGAAGGCGATGGTAACATTTTTTATTCGTTACATAAGTACCGCGGCTAAAATTTTCTAAGATTTTATTTTATTCACATTGTATGCGTATACAATCAAACGCAAGCGGATGCGATGCGGTATCGCCCTATTGTTTATCAAATCAATCATTATACAAATTCCAATCCCTAATTGATTCCGAACCTAATAGTTACATTAACTTGTTCGTTCTCTACGTACCTAACCATTAATTTGATCACCGATTAATCTGTCCGTTACAAATTTTATTAAATCGGACAAGTAGTTCATGAGATTTGCGCGTTCAAGCCAACAAACAAACAAACAAACTCTTCAGCTTTATAATATTAGTATAGATTATTAGTATAAATAATCTTGTCGCGTGAAAGAATACTACCACCCCCTCTCTTCCCTTGGCGGTCGTAAAAGGCGACTAACGGACTAAGACTGCACATACGTCCAACAGCTTAGAGCGGCGATGGGCTTACCACCTGTCACGCTGAGCACATTTGCAGTCGCTATTTGGTGAAAAGTGAACTATGGAAGAGGAATGCTTTTGCGGTCCACATTGCCTAGTCTCTGACTAACCCTTCGGGGATAATAGATAGTCTTGATTATATGTATGTATGTTGGAGGGTGGGAGACGCGCAGTTACATAATATGTCGCTTGATATATTTAATAGGAAATTATGTCAACATTTTAACGAATTTAAGCGCTCCCTTCAGCTTGCCTCCTCAAGATACGCGATATTTTAACCCTTTAATATTGCCTTGCGAGGATGATAACGTTTAAGTAACTCTCATATATTATGCGAATTAAATTCTACAAAAGCTGCTCGCTGCCACCTTGACGTCTTGGTATGGTTCTGCTGGGTAATTTTGTTAATATTCTACTAGATGCTTACTTAGTATAAGATATAAGCAAAGATATAGGTAAATGAGGAAGATACTACATGCCTTTAGTAGTATATATAAATACATAGGTACATATAATCACGAATATTATCCCCGAAGGGTTAGTCAGAGACTAGGCAATGAGGACAGCAAAAGCAGTCCTCTACCATAGTCCACTTTCACCAAATAGCGACTGCTCATTTGCTCAGTATGTCAAGTGGTGAGCCCATCGCCGCTCTATGCTGTTGGATAAACGTGCAGTCTTTAGTCCGTTAGTCGCCTTTTACGACACCCAAGAGAAGAGAGGGGGTGGTAGTATTCTTTCACCGCTACGCAACACGGTTTAGTAGTATAAATCAAGAATTAGTCCTACTTCACTACACACGTATTGTAGTGTCAGTGTGACAGGTGTTAGCTAGCCAGGCGGACTTAACAAGTCCTACTACCAACCAAACCAAGCACACAAAGATGTACTCCCTCCTCCCTCTAGGTCTTAGCTATGGCTTGGAATACCGGTATTTTCAATTACCTTTGACTTAAATAAGGTACCGGTAGGTATCGATATGATACCGGTATTCATAATAGAGGTTAACCGATGAGTACCGGTAAGTAGGATTGTAGTAGTATTATACAGATATAATACAGGTACTAATACCGGTACCAAGTAATCAATTCACGAGAGAAACTGAGTAGATAAATAAGTGGCGTTTAGATTGGCTAACTGCACTACATTTCGCACGGCCGCAGTGCTGGCAACGTCGCAGATAGATAGCTGTACCAGTATTCACGTGACAAATAGACTGGCAACGTCGCAGATAGATAGCTGTACCGGTATTCACGTGACAAACAGACTGGCAACGTCGCAGATAGATAGCTGTACCGGTATTCACGTGACAAACAGACTGGCAACGTCGCAGATAGATAGCTGTACCGGTATTCACGTGACAAACAGAATGGCAACGTCACAGATAGATAGCTGTACCGGTATTCACGTGTAAACAGACTGGCAACGTCGCAGATAAATACCGGTATTTTTGAGATACTATACCGGTGGTCGTGGAAGAATCGGTATTCAGGAACCGAAATAGAAAATACCGTTACTTACCGATATAGTACCTGTATTTTCGGTACCGGTTCCAAGCCCTGGCCTTAGCCAGTACTCCACAGAGACGGTTCTAAGTAATTCATTAAGTATTATCCATTTAAGTAAAGTTTTAAACACTGAACAAAGACGACAACCTCAGGCGGGAATCGAACCACGCACCTTCCGCATTCCGGGCGGCTGCCTTAACCACCAACAGCAAAAAAACATAATCATCAAGCACTGGCAAATTTCGACGGGTGAAAACCAGACCTCGGTAGCCAAGTGGTTAAGGCAGCCGCCCGGAATGCGGAAGGTGTGTGGTTCGATTTTACTTAAGTATATTGCGTTAATAAAACGCTAAAATATATAAAAAACATTAATTTATTATCCATTTTCGTAAACACACCTATGATTCCAATAAGTATTTCTCTCCACATCATACATCGACACTTCCTCCAAAAGGATGGAATTAAGTAGCGTTACGTTCTGGCTTAGCATTAAATACTCTTTGCTCATGTTGGAATAATATTCCGTTTGAAGGAAAAGTGTTAGGCGGGGCGTAACATTCTCACTTTAGCAGGTAAAAGGCTTACTATACCGTTTAGATGGCTACACATGTATACAAAATTAATTATATTAAAGTAAACAGGGTGTTTAGTGCTACAAATAGGGGACTACTTGTAAACACTATTGAAGCATTATTTAGTTAGACATTGTTTGATTAGAAGCTTCAGGTTCAGTTTACAGGCGGGGGAATACGTACTAGTTTTTAGATAAGTTTAGTGAGTAGTCACTTTTCACCAAATAGCAACTGCACATGTGCTCAACGTGACAGGTAGTGAGCCTATCGCCGCTATAAGCTGTTGGATGTATTAAAAAAAAAAAAAACTTTCCTACAATCACACCAATTATCTAGCCCAAGAGAAGCTTCGAAGAAACTCGTTAAATGGTTACTATACAACGGATAAACATACTTAAAATACTTAAATACAGACTTATTATACATAGAAAACACCCAGACCCGCGACACTTTAGAAAAACAATAATTTCTAAATTGACCCGACCGGGGATCGAACCCGGGACCTCAGAGATGGCGACACCATGAAAACCGGTGTACAAACCACTCGACCAAGGAGGTCGTCAATGTCAATGTATGTGCAGTCTTCAGTCTATTAGTCGCCTTTTACGACACCCAAGGGAAGAAAGGGGGTGGTAGGTAGTATTTTTTCACCGCTTCTTGACACGGTTACTTATGTACGGCTCTTTAAGATTTAAAAATCTTTTAAAAATTTTTAGATATAGGATAAAATGGTTTACTAGAAAAAAACAACCAGTCTCAGGAAAGCTCAAATGGAAAACTTAAAAATCATAGTTTGATAGTAAATGAAGCAAAAGAGATGGCTCGGGATCGTCGACCATAGCAAATATAATCCTACGTATAATAAAAATGTGTGAAGGTTCAGCTCCATTCTTCCATTCTTCCTACCTACGTATAATAAAAATGTGTGAAGGTTCAGCTTTACCAAAGAGTAGGTAACCATTTCAATCAAAATATTTAATATTATTATTAGCCTTATTTAATTTTGTCCCATTGCAGGAAAAACCAATCCTCCATTCTTCCATTCTTCCTCTTCCATTATTCCCTATCTACATACATACACTCACGACTATTGTTCACGAAGGGTTAGTAAGAGACTATTCAATGAGGACCGCAAAGTAGTCTATTCCAACAGTCCACGTTTCACCAAATGACAACTGCACATGTGCTCAATGTGACAAGTGGTGAGCTTTATACTGTTAGACGTAAATGCAGTCTTTAGTCCGTTAGTCGCCTTTTACGACATCTAAGAGAAGAGAGGAGTTGATAGCTTCTTTCCGCTACACACACAGCTCCATTATCATTTAATCATTTACTATTACTATGAGTCTCATTATGTCACATTGCAGAGAAATAATTATTTGTTAAACAAGAGGGTATCAAAGGAGCACGAGGTGAAAAATCTTTGCACTCGAGTGCAACACGTAACTTTTCATCCCACCTCAGCGCGGAAATGACTAAGAAAATTAAAAAAAAGTACACCAAAAAGGTTCCGAGTCTGAGATTTTACCAAATTAAAAAAGGTTGTATGATTTATTCGGCACCATGGAGGGAGAAGTAAATAGGTTTAATGATGTTTTGAATTCACAAACTTAGTGCGCACGATGTTGTAAATTCGATTTACTTTATCCTCTAGCGGATAAAAACGGCTTTTGCACTCAGATATCGAAGAGTAAAAATACTCTTTCCGAGATGGGGGACGAAAAAGTCTATTCCATTCTTCTTTATCTAAAGCAATGTAAGGCCAATCATTAAATATTAAGTAAGCATAAATATACATAGAGATGAGTCTCCAACCTTCTCGAATCTGTTAAGTGGAGACATCTAACATCAACTAAACACCATTAAGGTTCGGGCAGTTCGTGACGAAATCTGGGGCACCGAGTGAAAGGGCGCCACGCAGGACATTATCAGTGTAGTACGGTAGGCAAAGAAACGGTCGTGACACGAGCGCGGGCAGCAATATCTACGTTAAATAAAAGTAAATTATACGTAAAGCGGGTGCAACAATGCAGGTTGGTGGCAACATTAAGAGGCCTATTACATCTCGAATGTGATTTTTGCGTAAAATATTTTCGCATTTTGTAGTAATTTTGCAGTTGTATTTATCGTTTTTATCGAAATAGGATAATAAAATCAAGCATAATATTACAAATCCCCGCTCTGCGAGAATAAGTTGATTTTGGACGGCCGGCGCATCGCATTTTGTAGTAATTTTGCAGTTGTATTTATCGTTTTTATCGAAATAGGATAATAAATTCTTTATAAAATCTTTATTCCTCATGAAGTAACAATTATTCTGGTATAAATTTTGCTCAATAATATTATCGTAGATAGGAGAAATTTACTGTTAACATAAAGCGATTTTTGAATTTTTTTTGTTTAGAATACGATTTTTTTTCTATATAAAATCAATGAAATCTAAAAATTTCGAGGCCGCTACGCACTATACTATTATATAAGAGATAACATTCTGTTTTTTTATTTCATTTGTTTAGAACAGTAGTTAAATCGATGAGCTCAAAAAAGTACCTTCGCGCATTTTATGAAAATCTTTCTCTGCAATTTTGGGTTTAATTAAAAAGTTAAGCAAAATTTACAAAAAGCGAGGCCACTGCGCACTATTCCAATAGCTATTCTACACTATTCGATAAGTCAATATTGTTAATGTTTTTTTTTTCTGAGATCCGTAACACCAAAATTAGATATTTCAAAAATCACAGTCGAGATGTAATAGGCCTCTTAACAAGGGTTACTTTTAAGGGGTGTTAGACGGTGAAAACAGAAAAAATTACTGTTTTCTATTAGCTATTTTCAAATTTATTTTAACTAGATATTTTGCACTGAAATTTTCAATATGTATCACTGAACGTATGTATGAGAGGATGACTGTTTCCAAAAAACGATCGGAAACATTTTGCTCGATAGAAAAAAATCCTGAAGTCACCTCTAAAATTGCATATAAGTAAATGCACATTACGACCGTGCTTTAGAAATAATAATTCCTATAAAATCATAAACACATAGGTATTTACCTTTTCGATTTCTAGACTGATTTGGATTAGCAAAAAACTAAAAAGTTTTATTAACTTTTTTATAAAAATGTGAATAGCGCTTACGTATTACCGCGGACCCCGCACCGTTCTACACCCGCGACGGCCCGGAATAACGGCAGAATTTTTACTGACCGCCTAACCCTCCTTACAAAAGCTCATCGCTTGAGATGGTCCCCATTTGGCAAGATCCAGATTTGGCACCCAAATCTCAAACTTAGCCTCAGCCGCTGCATCATCGAGCAATTAACAATTTAAAATTAAGTACTGATCCACTGCTGGACAAAGGCCTCCTTCATTGAAATCAAGTTTTCGCTACAATTGATTAAAGATTTTAAAAAAGTAAAATGTCTCCGGTATTATTATGATCGGACCAGAGATATAAAATATTGTTCGGACTGAACTAGTATAGAAATTATTTTTTCAATAGCAATTTTGTTAAAGCAAAAACATTAAACAGAAAATAACATAAAAAACACAATAATTTCGATATTAAACAGGTGTCTGTGAGACCATACGTCGGTTCATAAGTAACTAAAATTAAAATTTGATATTTTAAATTAAAATATAAAATGAAAAATATTTATTTTGCTCACTACATACTAAGACTGTAACTAAAAATCTACCGACAAGCAAATCAATGAATAAGTAAATAAATAAGATGGAGATCTATTTGACCACTCAAGTCAAGATGCTTTTAACATCAGTGGCAGACCGTACCTAATACTGAAGTACCTAGTCAATTTAATATTGTCGTTGTAATAAGTAACGCTAGCTTAACTACATTAGTTAACGGTGGGAAGGAATCTAAGCTGTGAGCATTTAATATAAATGATGATAATAGAAAATCTTATTGACGATCATACGTAACACACTAGCGGCCCGGGGCGTTGTTGACGAATCTCCAAAAATTTTCTTGAGAAAATATCAATTTTCTGTTCACAAGCCTTCCTGACAATATTACGAAAAAAAACAACAAAAAAGAATTAGCTAAATAGGCGTCGTGTCGTAATCGTTTTGAAGTGATTCCCGAACAAACATTCGTTTTGATTTTATTTATATAGAAAAAAAAACAGACCAACCTAGACTGTTGCTAGAATATTAGGTTATACTAGCATATCTGTTTTGTTCAACCTTTCCGTCTTATTAATAAAAATTGGCAAATGTTACACCTCGGTTTAAAGTGACGCTGTCTCATTTTTGTTAAGGAAGACAGATAGAGACAGCGTCAATTTAATCTTAGGTGTAACTTTAATCAACGTTTATAAAAAACAGGGATTGCGTTTCATGTATTTATTTTTCTTTAAACTTAAAAGCCGTAGTGTTATTTTTAAACGCTTTTAAAGCTTCCCTAAGCGTTTAGATTTATAACAAGTATTAACAACTACAAACTTAGTAGGCTAGTGAAAGTTCTAGTACTAATTAAGTACTGACCTGTTTTCTGGGAATTCTGTACACAACATTTGCGGGCACCAGTTCATCTTGTGTCTGTCTCTTGTCCTTGTTCTGCGTAGGTGCTGCTTCATCTTTCTTCTCTTTCACATCTGCGGCGAATGCGCATAGCGCTAGAGCTGTAACAAATAAAAGAATAACGTCAGGAAAATCGGTTATGTTCAAATCAACAACTCAGTCATCCATGTATATTTTATATGGAATTTTTGTTTCAATTTCCTGAACGTAACCTAAAGACGCAATCGATGGGGTATACTTTCGTAATACACATTGTTTTTTGAATCTTAATGATGTAATTAATTCAAACGCCATATTATCATGGACATACATGCTGCTTTCAGGTGTTTGTTTCTGTTTATGACTTTTGCTTTGTTATTTTGACATAGAACCCTGTCAGTATTCATCTCCCCTCACTAGTAAAGTTTATGAATGAAAATCTTTGTATTTTATATTATTTCAAAGCTGCCTATATACCTACCTACCTACCTACTTCTATTACTACTATGAAGGGCATGTACAATCGAGGAGGTTTCCGGTCGACCACATTTCGGCGATACCGATCGCGCGTGCGTACAGCAGCGTGTGCGTTTATCGTGTGCAAGTGTATATCTTCGTTATTTCAGCAACTTCCTTCTTGAAACTCCTGCCCACAGTTTTGAATTTATAGCCAAGTCTCCGACAACCCTCACTGCAATACGACTCTGGAACGCCATGCCCTTGGATATCAAAAAAGCTGTCAGTAAATGTGTGTTCAAGAGAATGGTACGTGAGCACCACTTTATATCACTTCATTAATTTCATAGTTTCTGACATATTATTGTATATTATATTATTTATATTATATATATATTAAATTTTTTGTTTACTTATATATTTATTAATACCTAATTTACTAGAACGTATTTAAGATTCTATATAATAATATACTCTTTATTGCACATAAACACACATACAGAAAAAAATACAAACAATAGTGAGCAAAGGTGGACTTATCTCTAAAAGAGATCTCTTCCAGCCAAGAGCCAACCTAAGGTGGAATGGGAGCGTGGTGTATTAATGGGAACACCAATATCTTGATCATTATATATTTATTTACTAATAATTAGGTTTTTAGTCGAGTCTTTTTTTGCAAGTTTATTTTCTCTGAACACCCAATGTACACAATGTAGAGAATGCCTCAGGGCATTAAGTCCGCGTTTTTGCTGAAATTTGGCAATAAAGAATAAATAAATTCGATTCCCGCCTGAGGTTATCGTCCTTTTTCAGTGTTTAAATACTTTTCTCAAGTATATTTAAGCGTTAATAAAAACGCTAAAATATATAAAAAAACATTAAAGAAAAAACAAATAAAATATCGCCGAAAACTTCCAAGATCGTACCAAAGACAAGCAGCAAGAAAACCGGCTAGTTCTGTAGGTCTTATCTTAGTGGGGCCTGCAGAGGTCCCCCGCAGCAGCACGTCGACTCATCGGGATATTTTGTGCAAATAAAGTGTTGTAGGTAGATACTTTTTTCTCCAGGGATTATTCAAATTGACTCCAAAGCCATTGTTCTCAAAACTTCAACGTCCATACATTGTTTCCACTTCGACTCCAAAATGATTTTAGGCATTTAATTTACATGTAGAAATATGTACGTACTTCAATTCCACTTGACTCCAAAATAATTTTGGTAGAGTCAACAAATCTATTAAAATCTTATAGTTATAAAAATTTTGGAGTCAAAGTGGAATGATTTAAATATAAATAAAATATTCACTAAAAAGTGTTTTGGAGTTAAGTGGAAAGTATTTTTGGAGTATAGTGGAATAATCCTTCTCCAGTTCGATACCAAAGTTTTGACTGCTCCCATTCGGATTGCTCAACCTCAACATAATCACTTGCAACTCAGATACAATCGTCAGCAAAAAAGGCTAAATTGTCTCTAAACCTATCTCAGCATCAGTCACGACCATCCACACATTAGATAGTTGTATCGTATGTGTAACTAACGCTGATTAATGCGTTCAGAATGGAGTAAAAGCGAATCGGTGCTAATGACAGAGTGTGTGTCCGCGTCAAATTATATGGCGTGGACGATTCGATAATGCGCCACCGGATAGGGCTCGCATAAATGTTGCGAATTACAACTAGTTGTAAGTAAAATGTAAGGTTGAATTTAAGTTAGGATGATATGAGAAGAGACCTCGGGCGGACATCGTTTGAGAATTAAAATTTGTAAATTGACGTGCCACTGTTTTTGGTATATTTTATTAGATAAATGTAACTATACCTGACCTAATATAACCAGTTGGGATGAAATTTGAGTTTGAGTTGGCAAAATGTAAGATTGAATTTAAGTTCGAATGATAAGAAGTCAGGTGTCTCCTGCGACACTGTTTTGTGTTTTCTAACACTTAACATCAAACATCTAACAAAATAATTATGTCAAAATATGTACGTAGGCCACGCCCATATTTGTTAGATGTTTGATGTTAGGTGTTAGAAAACACAAAACAGTGTCGCAGGAGACCCGCCTTACGAAAATTATTTTACGACGAATGCGTTTTATTTTCATTATTGTTATATTAAAGCCGTGCGTGTGACGGCTCACTGAAAGAACACTACCAATCTCTCTCTTTCCTTGGGTGTCGTAAAAGGCGACTAACGGACTATGCACATACATCCAACGGCATGGAACGGCGATGGGCTTACCACATATCACCCTGAGTTCATGTTCATTCTGTTGTAATATGGTGCAAAGTGGACTGCTTCTGCAGTCCTCATTGCATAGTCTCTGTACCCTTTGGGGATAATAGTCGCGAATCTATGTATAGAATAGAGATTCTTTATTGCTGAAACTGTGTAACAAAGTTCCTAAAATAACTAAATAGTATCAACTGTTTGCCCATGATCGGGCATGCAATGTACACAAATATTATAATTAACATTAACTTTAACAAAATACATCATAAATTTATCAATCAATTATTCGTCTTAAGAGGCTTTACGCAATTCGGATTCCCATACAAACTTCCAAGTCGAAATTTTTAAAAACCAATGGCCCAATTTTTATGAAACTCAGCACGCTAAAGTAAATTACAAGGATCTAAATAGTTTGTTGAAAACATTTTCAAATAACGTTTATTGAACTGAGTTATTGCGATTTTAAACTTTCTATAGTGGACTTAAATCGCAATAACTTAGCAAAATAAAAGCATTTTAAAAATGTTTTCAACATAATAATATCCCTGTATTTTACATTAGCGTGCAAAGTTTTATTAAAATTGGCTCATTGGTTTTGAAAAATTTCGACTTGGAAGTTTGTATGGGAAACCTTAATGCGTAACCATCTTAAACCAAAGTATTTAGTGTATAGAAAACGTTATTAATAACCAAGTTTTTAACTTAAGTTTTCAAATATATGACCATTCCGTGTACGTATGTATGTATATTAATCAAATCGTCGTTTATTAAAATGTTTACTCCCTACCTTCCTCTCCAATGCAATATTGTTTCATTATACTGGGAAAATATTCATATTTGAATTTGTTGTATCACTAATCACAGCTTCAAACGAATACTTGTGCGACATTTAATAAAATGGCAAATTGAATTCAATTGAGCGAAAGGGGTAAAAGTTCGCAGTCCCCCAATATCCTGTAGACGCCAATTCCTTACTCCAATAAACACGGGCGCGGAGACATTTTTATTATTACGCTTCAAATTGGCCAAATTGTGATTAAACTTTTTGGAGCGGATATTTTTTTCTGCAGTAAATTGGCGTTTTAAAGAGTTATTTAATACAAGTAATATACTGGTGTGTTTGGTGATAGGTATAAAATTCCGAATCTGTGCTTATAAGTGTGAACTTTTTGGAGCGGATATTTTTTTCTACAGTTAATTGGCGTTTTAAAAAGTTATATAAACGAGTAATATACTTGTATGTTTTGGGTTGGACAAAACACAACAGGAACAATTGCTATTATTTCACGCCGAATATTCGTGAGAGCGATCCGGGCGAGCCGGCCCAATGCGTGCTGCAACGCAGCGTGGCTCTACCACTCAGTCAGTGTCACTCATTTAGCACCACCCAGGGATCACGTGTAGGGTCTTAAGGGTAAACCTACGGACGCGAGCAACTTTAACCCCCAAAATTTCGCAATATTTGATTATTGGCGTTAAAAAACGCTCAAATAAACTCAAAGATAACGAAACGTTGAAAAAATTGTCTACCTCAGGAGGCCAATTCTCATTTTTCGAGATGTAGTCTCGAATCGAGTTTTGATTTCGATCTCTATCTCGACCATAAAATCTCGTTATTAACATTTTGTTAATGAATCTCCTATTCTCAGCGCTAATCAGCTTCGAGTTTGATTCGAATTCGAACTTTATCGAGTGGTAATTCCAATTTAGTTATTCTGAACATCTCGAACTCGACATTTCTCAAAGGAGAGCCGCTCGAATTGCTTCGAGTGGTCGGTAGTGGTCGAGACGTAATTTCGACTACGAGAAGCTAATGAAACGTCAAATAGCGGCGAAATTACGGTGGATATGGAGGAGTTAATTTCCAATTTTGTCGTAGAAGTGATTTAAAATATTGAGAGAGCTCGCTCTCTTTTTTTTAAAAGGTGGAAGAAAACTTTCCACTCCTTAACTGTTTATCGGCTTTCAACATTTGTAGAAGAAGCTGCTTCTGCTGTGGCGTTGGGTATTTTTTGTTGACATTGTGACATTGTGTGTGTCTTGTGAATACTAAAATGATCGTTTCGTCACCAAACAAGCACACAACCACAAACAAAAAACATAAAATTTATCGACGATACGTCACGTTTTAAACAATACAAGTTGTTTAAGGAAATTAAATTTGATCACAACACATTAAATATAATGATTTTTCGATACTTACAGTAAAAATATTTGAGGTACATAGTTGCAACCGGTTTAAAACCGGATGAAACGTGTCAAACGGAACGCATCCCGAGTTGATTGCATTAAAAAGAATGGCAATATTTATCAAAAAAAAACTCGAAGTCTATTTCGATTAGCGCTGAGAATAGGAGATTCGTGAACAAAATGTCGATTATCGAGATAGAGATCGAAATCAAAACTCGATTCGAGACTACATCTCGAAAAATGAGAATTGGGGCCCAGGCGGGAATCTCGTTATCTTTCGTTATCTTTGAGTTTATTGAGCGTTTTTTAACGCAAATATTGTGAATCTATAAAGCAGTCTAATCTTAACTGAATGTTTAAAATATTGTAAAATATTTTAATTCTGATCCCTATGAACGTAAATTCTAAGAGGTTTGCTAAGACACTGTTGCTATAAAAATATAAAGTCAAAAGCGATGATAAATTTCGTCGCTCTAACCAATACCTCGGTGGCGAAGTATGGTCAACGCAAGCTGCCCGGATTGCAGGAGACATTTTTATCATTACGCTTTAAATTGGCCAAATAATTGTGATTAAACTTTTTGAAGCGGATTTTTTTTCTACGGTAAATTGGCGTTTTATTAAGCTATGTATAATGTACGGGGTCTTTGATAATAGGTTTGTAATTGCGCAACTGTGCCGTCTTATTAAGGGGGTGCTGCGCGATCGCAAAAACAGACGTAAGTCTCATAATGAACTTCAAAGTAAAATCAATCATATAAAATTAGAACAATTCTCCTTTGAAGTACAACGGACTACCTAGTTCCTAGACTTTTAAATGTACTACCCGACGAACTACGTTTTATTGATATTGATAACAATATGGTACCAAATACCTTAAAATCAAAACTTAAGTCCTACTTTATTAAAAATCTAACATGTAGTGTGAATTGTGATTAAGTGTCACAACAGTTTTGTTATATACTTTAACTATTTTGTATAGACTAAAAATTCTATAGCATTTGCCATAAACCTCATTGATTTTTTTTAATGCTTATACACCAAATTCATTTGTAATGTTTTTTTATGTGAAATAAACTAAAAAAAAAAGTTTCAGACCTAGTAATTTGATTAGAGCAATGTTTTTATTCTGCGAAATGTACAAAACCATCACGCGCTTGTGTTTAAAATTAAAATTAACTTTTTTAAGATGGAAGTGACCTGCGGAATATCAATACAAATAATTTCATTTAAAAATTATTGTTTCATGCGTAAAATTAAGAAAGTTGTCGAAAAAAAATGTTTTTAGGAGTCATTAGATTTATGTATTGTTTGTCATTGTTTAAAGAATTTGTTTCAAATTTCAACAAGGCCACGACCTTGTGCAATGATCAGGCTAACTTACGTAAGTTCTTTTAATGTATTTAACTAATTCAGCACATAGTACAAGTAACTTAAAAATACGTAAATATTGACAATTTCGTGCAGGATCCCCGTATGTAAAAACAACAATTTTTATGGAAGCTGCTACTCTAAGTGTAGTTATTAATTTATCATAGTTACACATTTCCGTTAAGCATTTACTGTTTGATTGTACAAAATCCGTTTAGTTGTGAATCTGGTAAGTTGCGTATCTGGTAAGTTGCGAATCTGGTGAGTTACGAATCTGGTGAGTTGCGAATCTGGTAAGTTGCGAATCTGGTGAATTGAGAATCTGGTAATCAGCTACTCAGATTTTTACTATTTCTTAAGCTGCATTTACACGGAGCCAATACTTGAGACAATCCACTAAGCCAGTCCAATATTGACATCGTGTAAATAGAGATAGTCCACTACATTGGATTGTCCTCAAACCATTTTTGCTTAGCATTAGCATTGGCTTATTGGACTGGCATATTGGATTGTCTCAAGTATTGGCTCCGTGTAAATCCAGCATTAGGAGAGATTAGCGATAAAACAGCAAACAATAGTGTCTTTCCGAGATCAAAGATTGATAGAAACATTCATAATCCGAGTAATACCTACTAGATATTGGTTTACAAATCTTCTTTTCGAATTTAGCCGTATATGCATCCACATAAACATCCTTACATATAATCACGACTATTATCCCCTAAGGGTTAGTCAGAGACTAGGCAATGAGGACAGCAAAAGTAGTCCTCTACTATAGTCCACTTTTCACCAAATATCGACTGCACGTGTGCTCAGCGTGGCAGGTTCCTATGCTGTTGGAAGTATGTGCAGTCTTTAGTCCGTTAGTCGCCTTTTACGACACTCAAGGGAAGAGAGGGGGTGGTGGTATTCTTTCGCCGGTTATCATCCGCTTATAAAGTGTTTTATTTCAATGTTTCATTCCATTCATTGCATGTACTTACTCGTTTAACAGAAAAACCGTTTAATAGGCCAAGTGAAAAGCTCAATTATGCTGTAATAACATAGCAGCGCCGGTGATTCAGACTCACATCGGGAATTCGGACCGACCTTTTTGATGACGGGTCCTAGCCGAAGAATTATCTGTATGAAAAAGTCTGCAACTTATCTCGGGATAATTGGATCAAGAAGGTTTTGCTAGGTCGGACGTTTGCATGGCAACGCGGATTATGTGGGGGATGGTGGAATACCTTTTTTCTACTTTTGCTTTTTTATTTTCTTAGGTAGGCAGATATCACAGTAGGGCCAATTTTTTTAATATAAAATTTGTTTACGCTTCATCTAATTATTTAGCTCAAGATAGGTATTATTATAAAACTCGTTAATATGGTGAGATAACGGATAAATATACTTACTTACATAAAAATAGAAAAACACCCAGACCCGAAATCAATTTAGAAAAACTGTTTTTCTCTAAATTGACCCGACCGGGAAGTGAACCCGGGACCTTAGAGATGGCACGACGCCAGACCCGGCGTGCTAACCACTCTACCATGGAGGTCGTCAGAGAGTCGTCATCAGCGCGAAATTCCATGAAGAGTTAACAAATTGTTGTTATTGCAAATGTCTAGTGTCACTCTGAATTTTAGCTCTTGACGCATAATGCCCTATTTTGTGGACGCAAAACACAAAATGTCCTAGTCGCATAACGCCTTAGACGCGAAATTTCCTAGACGCAAAACTCCTTAGACGCAAAACTCCCTAGTCGCAAAATATCCTAGACGCAAAAATCCTTAGACGGTCCTAGACGCAAAATGCCTAAGACGCGACACGTACTGTTTTTTAAAAGAAAGATGCCATTGTTAGTTGTATTCTCGTGAATTTCTTCGAAGTAAAAATCCCTGTAACGATTTATTAAAGTACTTTTGCTTTGACTGAAGGAATTGGTCGCTTCCGCCACCCGCGCTAATAAGCTCCGCCCAACTAACGAACATTTACCTCTCTTTTCAATGAATTTGAGTTCGGGTGTCGCCGCTCGCTATGATCTGCCGAACTATTTATCGAACCGCTCATTCCATCATTTTTACCGCTCATTCAGTTATTGGACTGCTCAATTATTTTTAGAATTGACATTGTATGATAAAATAACCGACTAATTGATTTTTTATTACTGTCCATGTTTTACTGTCGCAATAATTAATCGACCGCCATTAAATTAAATAACTGCTCAATATGTTTTTCAACTGATCATAATAACATCTCGAATTTTTAAATAAAAGCTCAAAAAATGAGTTCCTTAGAAACCGTTTTCCTTGTCACAAAAAACCAACAGTTTTTTTGGCAGTCTGTTATAGAGCTATTAAATTGTACCTACAGTATTGTTACTTCAAAATTCAGACCCCATTGTGAATAGAAAGGAAATGTCCAAGTTAAAAGATTTGAAGTTAACTTTCTTAACAAAAAAACAAACTTTACTCATTACGTGTTACGTGGAAACATGTTAATGCTAGTACGTACTTATTTAAACAATTTGACCATTTACGAAGGAAGTACTTAGTTCAACATTGCTAACTAAATAGAAACTACTAATTTGGTAGAATCACTAGAATCAGAGTGCTCATTTAGTAGGATTGGTAGGTATTTAGAGGGATAGGTAGTCGGACGACATTCTAGCGTCTTGACCATTGGTGGTGTTGGTCAGTGTCCTCTCTAAACGAAGGTTATAGGCAGGCTTAGCGTCGGCAGATAAGTTATGATTTGGTTAACAGGCACCTTTACTTAAAATTTGCAAAGATCAAGTAAACTAACTTGAACATTTCCCGCGACTTTTCTCACTTTCATTTAGATTTTGTCAATCAATTTTGGTTTTTTTTCTGCCTATCGACACACCGAGCATTTTCTTTCCCCGATTTTAGGGGTAGTATGAAAAAATAAATACGTAAACTTTGGTTGTTACATAACGTTTGCAAAGTAAGAAATAAATCTGACGACGCATTCAAGTCTCATGCAAAACTCAACCTCCATTACCATAGAACAAGGACGATATACTAGCGGCCGCTCGCGGTTTCACCCGCGTGGTTCCAGTTCCCGTGGGAATATCGGGATAAAAAGTACCCTTTGTGTTAATCCAGATTATAAATTATCTGTTTGCCGAATTTCATCCAAATCCATTCAGTAGGTTTTACGTGAAAGAGTAACAAACATCCATCCATACTTACAAACTTTCGCGATTATAATATTAATAGGATTTCTCTATGCCCTAGAGTAAATGTAAATTACATAAAAATCTCAAAGAGTAAAACTAAATGTAAAATGCTAATTCAATAGCTAAATTGTACTATTTCCATATAATTTAAGCATTTGTTCATCGATTCTACATTTTAAATTATTGAAAAATAATGTTAAAAACACATAATAAAATCTGCTCTTAAAATAGCTCTATTAATCTATATCTATAAACGTTCTTCCCAAAAACAAATCCATCCCACCATTCTATTCACGTTCGTTTTCGTTATAAAAACCTTACAACTTTAATAGTACCAACGAAAAAAGCATGTGGGTAAACTTTTAGTTTCATTAACGCTTTAATTGTTTAACATAAAACCTGTTTCGCTGACCGTACACACCTGGCCCAGTTCCCACGATAGCGTATGAACGCCAACAGCATACCGAAGAGGTTTTAAACAATTATTGTACTCGTATATCTGCCGGTGCCCATTGAATCCTCTGTGAATGTACATAATATACATACATACAAATAATCACGACTGTTATCCCCGAAGTGTTAGTCAGAGAGTAAGCAATGTGGACAGGAAAAGCAGTCCTCTACCATAGTCCACTTTTCACCAAATGGCACTGCACATGAGCTCAGCGTGGTGAGCCCATCGCCGTTCAATGCTGTTGGATGTGTCTGCAGTCTTTGTCCCTTAATTGAGTGAAAAGTGGACTATTGGTAGAGGACTGCTTTTGCTGTCCTCATTGCATAGTCTCTGACTACCCCTTTGGGGATAGCAATCGTGTAGCTATGTATTTATGTATGTATTTACCTAACTGACGCAACGTTTACCGTCCTACTTTAGATGTAAAGTCAAGGGCAATTCGTGTATACTTTTTTGAGTTGTAACATAAACATACTCGTAAGTTAGGTAAGTAAAAGTTTGGTAATTTGAAAGTTATGGTGCAGTATTTTACTTTAGTAGTAAGTCATGTTTATGATAAATAACATTAACAATCATTGATAAAAATCAAAACTGTGTTTATATATTTTAATTGTTAACAACTAAAACTGCTTTTAAGTTAACTTCTAAAGAACTGCCATATTTATTTTCTTTACTGTTACAATAGAGTAATACAGCAATATGTTCCAACACTGCCTTGTAGTACAACATAGGCATGAGACTAATTACTATACCACAGAAACAGCAATAATTAAGTTCAATTGTTAAAATCTTGGTAACTACATATTGAAACAAAAACAGTTTCAGAACAGCATCACAACAATACATTATCTGCAAGCAACATCCTACAATGTACATTGCAGACAGTCATAATAAAATCTGGGTACGTAGCAACCACAGAAATAGATGTTAGTAGAAGCGGCATGTGTAGTACCTACGTACTTTGCGAGCCAAAATAAGTGTCAAAAGGATGGTAAAATCCCATCTTTCGACCGCGTTTCATTTAACCGTTGTTAGCACCGGACTTAAGTAAAATACAAAAAAATTACTACTTACGCTGTGAGCTGTAAAAACTGTACAAGAAAGATTAGCCAAGATAATAAACATAAGTAATTTTGTTATTGAATTGACACCGCAAAAGGTGACACGCTTGTTTTATACAACTGAGCTAACATGCCGCTTCTATTTAAATCTGTTTCTGTGTTGGCAACGCTTAATACAGCCCGCCCGCCGGTTCAGCACAATCAAGTTATACCGCAGTTTTATTTAATAACCAGAGCCCCAATCAACAAACTAGATTTAAAGGACTCTCAAAAAACTGAAAGCCATGAAGGCTTCGAACCATTGAAGTATGAAAACTGGAGACGCGAAGTAAATTTTTGCGCACTGGGTTGCGGCCAGAGCGTTGCCAGATATTTTTTTTGTAAAGTTGGGATTTTCAAAAAGCGGGATTTTTCGTCAAAAGCCGGACATAGTAAAAAAACAGTGTATAATCCGAAGTTTTTAAATATTTATCTTTTTATTTAAGTTTTAAATTACGTTTACGTGACAATTGATAGCAATAATAGCCATCCGCGCCGGGCGGGCGGCTAGTTCACACTTAGGTATCTGTATCACCCGGGCGCGGTTCCTCAGCACGCTGCACGCACGATCTAGTTATCCCAGAAAAGCGGGACTGAGCCTATCCGCGCGGGACATTTAATTTTGATTTCAGGCGAGTCCTTTCGAGCGCTTCTCTCTCGCTCTCTCGACGGTACGACGGTACGGGATGGGTATAACAGCAATAGGCGCGTTTTATAGGTTTTCATAGGTTTTTTGCCAATATAGACTAAGGATATGTAGGATTTAATGAAATAGCAGGTTCTCTGAAGTATTTAAAATATTTACATGTAAAAATTATTTTGAAAATAAATGTAAGAAATCATCCGTATTAGACTTTTATTTGGCCTGTTTTCAGGATTTTTTATAATCGAGTAAAGTACATCTAATCGCGTAACAAATTAGCACATTCTTTAGGCAATATCTATTTTTCATAAAAGCGTAATTTAATAGTAAATACATAAACCATTTGATCTAGCAAAACAGTTTTGCCCGCATTTACCGGTGACTCGCCTTAAAAGTCGGGACGTCGTCCCGCCAAAATCGGACGTCTGGCAACGCTGGTTGCGACCGACGGGCTGCAAACACCTGACAACACGCGTGTTCTGAGTGGTATAGCACGCTGAGTTGCAGCACGAATTGGCCGGCACGCCCGGCGTAATACCACAGAATAATATTACTAGTAATATTTTATTACTTTTAATAATATTACCACCGTCTCACGGAATATCGGCGTGAAACAATGGCATTTTTTTCTTTTGTCGCCGGATATCTGAGCACATTTTTTTAAATTTCTTCTTTAGACATAATACCACAATGCTTCGATTTTTACTGTGCACGTAATAAATTCTGTGTAACTACTTGTATGAACCCACTTCACTGGACCACTGATGTTGCGAAATCACGAGGGTCTGGGTCTGTGGTTTGGGTACCTAATTCTTTTTTGTTGTGTTTGTAACTGTCAGGACTAAGTTTGTGTGAAATATTTTTTTTTTAATTTGTCACCGGATACAGGGTGTTTACACAGACGAAGTCGCGGGCGGGCCGCTATATGGTTTTAAATAATTTTAAATATAATTATACGCATACTTTATTGCGAACAAATTAAAATTTCGAAGAAAACGATAATTTAAGCGTTCAAACGTTCAACGTTTAAATCATCATATATAACAAAAAGACAATTTTGAAAATTTTAAAAAAAATCCAGGATATGGATCTTTTGCATTTTTCTGACATTTCGAGTCAAGCGCACTGCCAACTATGATACCGTGGCTCTGTTTCTGTCCAGCCTGCGCAATTTTATCAACACTTTCAACTCCACGGCACTTGTAGGTCGTCGGTCGTCGTCGATCTGGTAAAGGTCGCGGGTAGCCGCTGGATGCGAACAGCATAAGACTGGTCGTGATGGAGATCCTTGGGGGAGGCCTTTGTCCAATACTGGGTATCTTTCCGCCCAAGCTGATGATGACTCCACGGAGAAAATACAAAGGTCTACTATGACTTTGAATGCCAAAGACAAACATTGTACCTACGTTGTAGTAGGTAAAGTATCTTCTTCGTCTTTTGCTTATATGTACTGTTCCGTGATGTGGGCTGTCCCTTGCATCATTCGTCTGTGCCGTCTTAACTTTCGCTTCATGCTAATTATAGTTTGATTAGGCACGCCTTTCTTTGATAGTGACGGCAATCTTAGGAAGAGTTATTAGCCGATAACTACCTAAACGTCGGTTTTTATATTCTTTTACTACAACAGGCCAGACTTTCCTCTCACCTATCACTACCTATCACATAAGTTGGTACCTAAGTCTTTATTTTTCATAAAAATAAAGCGTCATGTCTGCGGTTTTTTTTATTCTATTTGTGTTTTGTCAAATATTAATGTAAAATAATGACAGATTATTAACAGTGAAGTCTTCGTTATTTGCTGTTACCTCTCTTACTTGACACTGGCTGAATGTGCCAACCAAGCCTCTAATAAGTAATAACAACTAAACAGATTATGCTGGCAGCTGCCGGCAACATAACAGGATTAAAATCACTAAGCTACTATATCCCGGATATCCACACACAATTAACTAGTAAAACGTAGGAAAATAGCTCACCATCGGCGCTACGCTTGCTAAATGCGGGTAAGTGAATCACAAAGGAATGTTTGCATCGGAAAATCCAAAACAACCTTCGTTAGATTTGGGCATTAAACCTTCATAATAAGTATCGAACGTTTCGCCACTCGGTCACCGAAGTGTACAGCTAATTAAGATAATATGGAAGAGAGTTTCAACCGAATTCTTGTAGTAATCCATTTATAATTCATATACCGTACAATCCTGTAATACTAGCATGATAAACTAAAATTAAGACTGTACGGTAGAGTGACTTAATACGTTTACCGCTAAGCCATTAATTACGTTTTTTTCCGTAACCTATGTAAGTAACTAAATAACTCAATAAGGAACATACATTTCTGTAATTTCAAAATAGAAAAAAATGCTATTCCGAGCCTCATCATCAACGGGATTAAAATCATAAAGCAAACATCCCCGGACCACCACACATGATTAATTAGTGAAACTAGTAGGAAAATAGCGCGCCGTCCGCGCAGAAAGTCGAAAGTGATCGCGTGCGTTGCGTTCCACCGAACAGTAAAAGTGCACTTCCTAAAACGTACATTGTCTGTGGTCTAACGCGATTGTTTGGCGGTCACGCGAGGCGGCGCGCCGTGTCATAGGTCAAGTTTAGTATACCGGCGCGGTTAGTCTATGGATTATCTGTGCTGATTCAATTAGCGCCATTGATTGATCGCTCAATGGGTAATTGATTAGTTTGCCAACTAGTAATTTGTTGATGTTTGGTTGCGCTGTGGTATGCCATTAGCATTGGGCGTATCCATAGAATAATAACTAAAGCATCGAAGGAGTTCAAATGAGACTCGTATATTGTCCTATTTTTTCAAATGGGCCATTTATAAACATTGAAAGAAAAGAGACAAAATAAGTTACTTACTAATAACGTAGGATGTAAAGCGAAAAAAAATTGGATATCCGGTCACCATACTTTATGATACCGAATTCAAAAGCGACATCGGTACAAAATGTGTCGTTTAATATCAAAAGTAGCTAAATCCTTACTAAAGCATTTTTCACAAACTGCAATATTCTGTAACAGATACCTGAAATTTGAATTGTACATTATAGAATCTAGAAGTAGGTTCAGCTTACGTTTTAAAGTATTTCGTGTAATTTCATTACTACACTTATTAAGTAGGTATCTACATAAAACATATATTAATTTTGGATTTAACCAAGTTTGATATATTGATGTGGATTTAACTAGTTTTGAAAAAAAATCCTAAGAATTACTTCAAAACTAGTTAAATCCACCTGGATTTAGCTAATTTTGATCTGATATATCAATGTCAGTAGCAGTAATGGCCATATGGAAAAAATGCGCTGCTGTGATTGGCTGTAGAGGACTTTGCCAGTTTTGAAAGAATGTGTTGTGTGGATCTTACCGAGTTTGATATAAAATCGAACTTTAGACACGATTTAGTACCTACCGTAAAATGATGGATTTTTCCGCTTTTGATAACAGCGTCTTATACCATTACGATTGAGTTGCCATAAAAAAAATACCATAATGGATTTATCCAATTTTGAAATCCACCGACACAATTAATGTAATTATAATGGTGACCAAACGGAGTGCACACACAAATGTCATAGCACTCTTGCTATGCTTTAGTTATTATTTTGAGGGCGTATCATTGACAAATAAGTTTGTCTATGGTCGTGTACTTTTTTAACTAGCTAGATAATTTTATACGTCAACTGCAAATCCGCATTGGGCTGCGTGAGATTATGGCCTAAACTCCTTAAATGCCGTTGTTCATGTGAGAAGGCTTGTGTCTCAGCCGTGGGGTGTTTAGGGCTTCTATAGAGAAGATAAGATAAGAAACATTTATTGACCACAAGCACATAAAAGAAAAGGTTGTACAACACAGAAACAATACACAAGAAAAAAAATAAAAAAGCGTAAAAAAACAAAATGCATTAAAAAAAATTAGAATATATACCAACCTCAGCTTGTGCTGAAACGGCATGCAATGCAAAATGCGACTTCTTTGATGATGAACTGAATGAACAAATATAGTTTATTCATGTAATCACGACTATTATCCTTTAAGTGTTATTCAGAGACTTAGGCAATGAGGACAGCAAGAGCAGTCCTCTACCATAGTCCACTTTTCACCAAATAGCGACTGCACAAGTGCTCAGCGTGACAGGTGGTGAGCTAATTGCTGCTATATGCCGTTGGATATATGTGCAGTCTTTAGTCCGTTAGTCGCCTCTTACGACACAAGGGAAGATGGGGGGTGGTAGTATTCTTTTACCGCTACGCGACATGGTAAACTTTAGTTCAACCTGAATTAAAACTGTGTCGTCTGTAAGTAACATATATTTTTTCAAAGCATAACGAACATACTTTATTAAAAAGTTATAATTTGTAGGTTGGTAAGGTAATTTCAAAACAGCTCCTTGTTCAGAAGTATTTAAAAAAAGTTTCCTTTCCCATGCATTAATTTTAAGAGAAAGAAAGCACACTTTCCGATAATAAATCTAAGTGTTGCAGCGGAAACACAAATATTATCTACCCATTCTAGTAACTAAATCCTAAGACTACTCCCAAATTCAATTGAAATAGTGGTACCTACGCAAGAGCATCGCCTTCGTCTAATATTCCTGCATCAAAGGATCGCAGTATCACTTGATGCCCGATCTTGCTTTGTTTAAAAAGACTCCAAGCCTATTCCAAAATTAATTGAAATAGTGGCACCTACCTATGTAGATTTTGATGCGCATGCCTCGCTTCGTCCAATATTCCCGCATCAAAGGATCGCGCAATCCAATATTCCCGTCAGAAAGAATCTGCTCGATGGTTGATCTTGTTTTGTTTCCATCGGTCCCCTTTACTCGATGCTAAAATCGAATTGAAGCACACTCGAATGCCTAGAGCCGACATCCGATGCGATATTATGTTGCTACTCTTTTTGTCTGTCAAGAAGACTCCTAGAGGTTACTAACAATTAAATAAGTGTCTATTGTGTCTGGTTTTACGGCAACTGAGCTGTTAAGTGGAAATACTAAGTTGTATATTATCGATTCTATTAACTAAACTGCAAACCTACTCTAAAATTCAATAATAGCTAATAGTCGCACCTACCTACGTTGATTAGTAAGCGCAAGCCTCGCCTCGTCCAATATTCCCGCCTCAAAGGATCGCAATCCAATATTCCAGCCATTGCTCGATGGTCGACCTTGTTTTGTTTCCATCGGTCCCTTTACTCGATGCTAAAATCAAATTGAAGCAGAATTGAATGCCTAGAGCCGTAATCCGATCCGATATTATGATGCTTATCTTCTTGTCTGTCACGAAGACTCCCAGAGGTTACTAAGAATAGAATTTCTATTGTCTGGTTTTACGGCAGCTGAGCTCTTAAGTTACTAACTTGAAAATTATCGATTCTAGTAACATAGATTAGAACGCGCAAGCCTCGCCTCGTCCAATAATCCCGCCTGAAAGGATTTGCAATACGCAACCTACAAAATCTACTCGATGCCCGTTTTGTTTTGTTTCTATCTGTCCTATTTAGGAAAGATAGAAACAAAACAAGAACGAGCATTGAATAAATATTCAATGCTATTATCGAATTGAAGCACACTCGAAGGTCTAGAACCGTCATCCGATGCGATATTATGTTGCTTATCCTCTAGTCTGTTACGAAGACTCGTAGAGGTTGCTAATAATTTAATTTCTATTGTATCTGGTATTACGACAACCAAGCTCTTACGAGTATATTGCCTCTGTGGAAACACTAACTTGCATATTATCGATTCTAGTAACAAGACTGCAAGACTACTCTAAAATTCAATTAAAATGGTATCACCAACCTACGTCGATTCTAACGCGAAGGCCTCCCCTCGTCCAATATTCCCGCCTCAAAGGATCGCAATCCAATATTCCCGCCAGAAAGAATCTGCTCGATGGTCGATCTTGTTTTGTTTCGATCGGTCCTTTACTCGATGCTAATATCGAATTTAAACATACTCGAATGCCTAGAGCCGTCATCCGATGCGATATTATGTTGCTTATCCTCTTGTTTGTCAAGAAGACTCCTAGAGGTTACTACCAATTATACTACCTATAGGTTTTAGAGCAGCTGAGCTCTTAAGTGGAAACCCTAACTTGTTTATTATTAATTCTAGTAACTAGACTCCAAGCCTACTCCAAAATTCATTTGAAATAGTGGCACCTACCTACGTAGATTCGAACGCGCGAGCCTCGCTCATCAAATAATCCCGCCTCAAAGGATCGCAACTTACAAAATCTGATCGATGCCCGATCTTGTTTTGTTTCGATCGCGGATCAGTCCCATTTATTCGATGCCAATATCGAATTGAAGCACACTCGAATGCCTGGAGCCGTCATCCAATGCCTAACCCTTCCATTTGTGTTTGGTAGAAAGAATGCCTCGCCAATTTGAAATTAGAACGAGACCTCACAGATTAAAACTTGTTTTGTATTTTTGTTTTTTTTTTACTGGCAGCAAAGGACGGTCCAGAAACATTAATCAAACCTTATAATAAGACTTTAGGTAGGCTTTATAGGTACCTACTGTGAATAAAACAAAAAGAGAAAAAAAGTAAGTTATGTATCCCGCGCACCGCGCGCGGTTTTACATACATAAGTATAAATGTATATAGGTAATGGTTGTATGACTTTTGTTTTTTCCCTTAAATAATGACTTCGTGCGGTCAGCACATTTAGCCAGTGTTAAGTAAGATGCAACAGTAAATATTAAGATGATAATGAGTGATACCTAATATGAACGTTTAATGGTAACTGTCCTCCAAACCTCTCAATAATTCTCAAAAATGCTGTGAGACTTAACTGAGATCTATACATTAACAATCGACAAAACACAAATTATAGAAATTAAAACAAAACTGCAGACATGACGCTTCACTTTCCCGCCAAGAAGTCATGACCTTTTTTTTTCTTTTAAATAATGGCTTCGTGCGATCAGCACATTTCGCCAGTGTCAAGTTTTTAATAGTAATTATTATTTTCTTAACATTAAGTGGATGATAATGAAAGTTTAATGGTAAATGATTTTCCCCCAAACCCCTCGAGACTCAATAAAGCTGTGGGACTTTATTGAGGTCCCACACGGAATTCTTGAGAGAATTTGAAAAGTGATGCACTGTTTTGTTTTATTTGCTAACACTCATGCACGTTCACGAACACTTAACAGTAAATAATCCACCATTATTTCACATTAATATTCAACAAAACACAAATTATAGAAAATAATACAAAACTGCAGACATGACGTTTCACTTTCCCGCCAAGAAGTCCGTCATGACCTTTCTAACACTTTTTATAAGGTTTTTTTTTTTAAATGTATGAAGGTTTTATACTAAACTGTAGGGAAAAGTACTTAGTAATACACAGGCTTTAAGCTCGATGCTTAATTATTATATTACACAAACCCATTAATTCCATACAACAGTAGCGGTTACGTTATACATTTACATAACATCGACAACGACAAAAAACAAGGAACGAATAATGAATGAAAACATTATGAATGGACCGTAACAATTACGTAACAGTACGATCGGCAACGTAAAAACATAGTTACCATTAAAAAATGTTGTAAACAAACGGGGATTGCCGTGGTGAAGCATCCTACTTAAATATTTAGTTTGTAATGCAACGCTAAAGTTTAAAAATGTATGAAAATGGTTTGGCATAATAATATGGAAAAATAAACTATTATATTCTTTGAAACATTAATTACAGCTTTTTTATGGCGTGTGAAGAGAAAACTTAACTATGCAACACCAATGTGCGACTGAGCTTGTTTTACTGGCCGCAGAGGGCCCGTAATACATGAGCTGTGTTAGGATTTTTTTAAATAATTAGAGTAATAGGTCAAGGATCTTAGGAAAGCCAGCGGTCGCGAAACAATTGCTTTTTAATTATGTCTGGTTTTACGGCGCTCAAGGGCTTTAGGTAATTTCTGGCTGAATTCTGTCACCTCACAGACGATTATTACGATTATTAACGGTTTTTTTTAAATCCTAAGGTAAACACTGAGCCTTCATCTCACCTGATGGTAAGTGATGATAAGGCCGAAGGTGGAATAGCTTCAACTGGAATCCTCAACCAGTGTCGGCTTTCTTGTCTCTTAACTGGCAGAAAACAACAATGCTGTAATGGCTTTATTTATTATTGTTATGGCGCTAGACTTTAGTGTAGGAATAAAAGTAAAAAACAAAATAATAAACTTTCCTACATTCACACTAATTATCTAGCCCAAGAGAAGCTTCGTTATGAAACTCGTTAAATTGTTACTAGACAACAAATAAACATACTTAAAATACTTAAATACATACATATTACACATAAAAAATACGCAGACCCGAGACAATTTACAAAAACAATAATTTCTAAATTGACCCGACCGGGGCTCGAACCCGGAACCTCAGAGATAGCGACACCATGAAAACCGGTGTACAAACAACTCGACCAAGGTGGTCGTCGGAATAAGATAGCCAGTTCCTCAGTGGCTGAGGATTCCAGGTTAAACGCGTTTCCACTTTCAGCTTCATAAAAAAAACTTACCGACAATTTATCATTTTAATATCCCGCTTATAAACTCAACAAAAATAAAATGACGAAGTCATAAATGTACACTTAAAAGTCGATGCTAGTCTATATACCTATACAAACACTTATAAGTTTCACCTTTATCCCATTAGGAAGGCAAAAAGTTTATTCTCTCCGACATTATATTCGCCTATCATAAAATGGACTTTTATTTTCTTGCCCAAGTTTTGATGGCTAGAAACTATGGTTACGTAAAGAAATTACATTACAACTTTTTTACTTTTATTATCATTCGTTTGTTTACTTCGGCGGTGGTGAAAAGCATTTTGACGCAAGAAAAGTTAGTAGAGGTACACAAGACCCGTGATAATATTGGCACGATGGCACGTGTCAACATTTTCATAGAGTTGGCACTCTATGCAACGTTTGTCTATGGAATAGAAAAGATAGGCGGTTCAATTCCCAGTAAAGTTGCGTAGGTAAGTAATCATTGGCTATACTTACTGATAACACTGTATCACTAAATACTTAAGTATACGACAAAATTATTACAGAGGAATTTGTGGAAAATGCAATTTTAGTATCATATTAATGTCCGATAGTCCATAGGTTAGTTAATAAAGTAAAGTTAGGCTTTAATTAGCGTCTGGTTGTTCCACATGGAGGCACACACAATTTATGTACGTTTAAAATCACATTGTAAACTCTCGATGACTCTTCCCGTCACGCATAAGACGTAAAAAGACGTAAAGAGTGAGGCAGACACGTTGCTCATCATCAGAACGCAGAAAATATATTAGAATATAACGAAGAACAAACATTGTGACTTTAATGATAAGTTTCATATTGCCTAGTGCCAGATTTCTTCATTATTGAAAAGAGTTAAAACGACATTTTATATGGAAACAAAGCAAAGCCATCTAGTATCCAAATTGTGAAAACAAAAAAGTTGCAACTTGATGGCACTAATTAATCAATTATTGACGAAATCAGCAAAACAATTGAACAAAAGAAGCTAATGTGAAGGTTTTATTACTACTATAATCACTGTCAAATGACGTCACATAGAAAATAGATTGACAAAATTCTCAATTTTTTTTTACGATATAGATAAGACGCATTTACCATCTTCAAAGCCAATTGACATCCATTGCTAACAGGCGTTTCCAAAGATTTCAATATCGCCTGGTGGATCGCAATTAGTTGCTTCAATTGACTTCCGGAAATCGACCTTAGCAATTAACCAGTATGTAAACCCAATTAACAATTAACATTGACATAAATCAGATGTCTATTTATGGAAATAAGTGATCATCAGATTGCAAAATCAGATTAAACGCTTTGAGTCGCTCATTAACCGAACGAGATGCTAGGCTTTAATGTTGTAAATCGTAATTTAAAGCATATTCCACCGCCGATGAAATGGCTTATAGTGGAATATGCTTTGAACTTGTGAGTTTGTGGTGCTACCACACGTATTTTTTTATAAAAGATATTTTAGATAAATAATACGTTTAACATGATTACGTAATAACAAGACTACAACTATTATTATCAACCTATTTCGCCCTACTGCAGGGCAAAGACCTAATTACAACAATAACTAGTACAACGTAAACAAAATATTTTATAAAATAAAACATTCACTCACGTTATAAGGGTTAGTCAGAGACTAGGCAATGAGGACTATAACATCAGTCGTCTGCCATAATCACGTTCACCAAATAGCAACTGCACATGTGCTCAGCATGGCAGGTGGTGAGCCCATCGCCGCTCTATGCTGTTGGATGTATGTGCAGTCTTTAGTCTGTTAGTCACCTTTGGACACCCAAGGGAAGAGATGATGGTCCATAGCATTCGTTAAATTAGCCGGTGCGCCTCCACACAGCTGATGAAATAAAAATCATTAAACAAATTTGTTGTTAGTCAGTTACGAATTTTTCTCGGTCACCCATTAACCGTGGGCAGTACAAGTCGGACAATACGTAAGTATCTAACTTAAAAGATAGTCTATAGACGATAGACCAAACAACTAAAAACATGAAAGCAGAAAAGTAGAAAAAAGGAACATCTAGGAATTTTGCTTAATAGAAACATTATATCAGGGCAATAAGCCACGCGGTAAATAATCATTATATTGCTTTGTATGCCTAATTTCATTACTAATAACGAAACCGGTTACTTATTTATAAATGTTATTATAATAATTATGCTAATAAAACCAAACACACAGTTCTAAATTCGATAGGATTATATAAATAGAAAATAAAGTTATCAATTCAATATCTGATTTGAGTAACACAGCTACTTTAAAGAACTAGTTCGTGAGATCTACATTTTATTTTATGTCTAGGAAACGAGTTTATTAGGTGCTAGGTTGAATTTAAACGTTTGCATTATGTAATTTTGATATCTAACGTTAGGCAAGTAATCCTCAACAATCTTAGTTATATGAAGGACGTTATACATGTATTTTGTTGTATCAATATTTTAAAAGATATAAGGATGTTAAAAGCTTTCAATCTGATTACGACAAAATTATATTAATGCCTTTTATACATAGTAGATCTATGAACGATATTTTAATATAGATATTTATGAAATTATACCTATACGTACAAATAAAAATATGTACACAAATTCTTGATTACGAGCATTTGATGGATGATAAATCAGAAATTATATTCCCCTTGACATTCAGTAGATATTAAGCTTTACTAGGGCCTCATATGGGCCTCACTATCACCATCATGTCAGCCCGTATTCACCCACTACTGAACATAGGCCTCCTCAATGACATGCCATTTTCTCTTGTCGCATCCAGGTTTTTCCAGCTCTATGTGCCTGGCCCATCTGGTCGGTGGTCTGCCAGCGTGCCGCTTGTGTGTTCTCGGTCATTACAGCAGGGCTCTACTCCTCCGAACTTTTACTTAGCCAAATTAAAATATGTCGAGCTCCTTCCTGGCTTTAGAAGGCACGTTAAGCCGTTGGTCCAACAGCTGACTTTCGATGATGAAAACTCACTAACCTGAGATTGGCAGGTGACGTTTGTAGGCTGGTAAATAGCTAAATAGCTGCAAATACAGATCGATCTGAATGTAAGGAACAGCTGCTTCTTCCCACAAATCCAAAAAAACAAAACAATAGAGGAAGATAGTTAACAGAGCTATACCGTGCGCGCCTCTTGCATAGGTACTATGACTAAAAGTCGGATTAGCACCGAATACCATAGCAGTCGCAGTCGTCAATACAGCAGTAACTCGTTCGTACCAGTGACGTTTAGTTCTGGTTTATCCTACTAATATTATAAACGCGAAAGTTTGTAAGTATGGATGGATGGTTGTTACTCTTTCATGTAAAAACTACAGAATGGATTTGGATGAAATTCGGCATACAGATACTATATAACCTGGATTAACACATAGGATACTTTTTATTCCGATATTTCCACGGGAACGGGAACCACAAGGGTGAAACCGCGAGCGGCCACTAGTTATAAAATAAAAATTGCTGCTTGCTGCTGCCTTGCTATTTATTTATACGGTGCACAAACCACTTAATGAGCAAAAACAAGGCACATGGAATAAGTTTTCACGTGTAAAGTACACCAAAACAATAATATTTTCATTGTAGACAATATTTATTACGACATTGATTGCAATGAACGAATTTTATTTATCGTGCGTCGTCGTCGTCGTGGAACTTCGGGGTGCTTGCTGACCCACTCTCTTACCGTAGCTCTGTCTCGCTCGCTTGATTGACATTAGCTGTCACATTACAAAGAGTATGTAGTTGAGTATGACTATTTTTTGATTCATGTACATAGGGCATGCCGTACCTTCCTCTTTTATTTATATCTATGTCTATTGCTAAATTCCCTGTATGATACATTCAGTGACATATCTTGATAGGGCAATTAGGAAAGTGGTTCATCTTTACCGATCCAAGATCTAAGTAAAAACTAGTTTTGACAAACGATTGACTCCAATTCTAAATGCATGTCAAGGCTCTAAAACTAGATCCGTGTAAATAGTAAGGATATCTACAATAAATTAATTTATAAATTGATAATTATGCAATGTTTGTGTTGAGTAAGCGATTACCATGTATTAAGTTGATTTGATTAGATTATTTTTATTTTTTTGATTGACTATATGTTTGCACCTCCGATTTTAAAGTGTTTAAGTTCTCTCCATCCGACTGGTTGTCTGGAAGAAATCGCTTTATAGCGATAAGACCGCCAAATTGTAACTATGTAATGTACTTGTTTTTTTTTATGTTTTGTGTTTAATGTAAACTGTTACAATAAAAGTATTATCTATCTATCTATCTAACTTGCCGTGTATGTAGCGGCTCATTGAAAGAATACTATCAACTCCTCTTTTCTCTTAGG
This sequence comes from Scoparia ambigualis, assembly GCA_963921215.1. NCBI lineage: Eukaryota > Metazoa > Arthropoda > Insecta > Lepidoptera > Crambidae > Scoparia > Scoparia ambigualis. The sequence continues at coordinate 54,008,999 of OY992502.1, read as the reverse complement.
TGTCGTAAAAGGCGACTAACGGACTAAAGACTGCACATAGCATAGAGCGGGGATGGGCTCACCACCTATCTCTGCAGCACTCTCTGAGCACATGTCATGTGCAGTTGTAATTTATTGACCACGGTCCTCATTGCCTAGTCTCTGACTAACCCAATGGGATAATTAATAAAATTGTAACTCTATATAGTCATCCGAAGATTTGGCAAGCTTTTCCGTATTCTAACGAACGTTTTTAAGGTTCTGTAGTATCTGGTTCGGGTCCTAGATAAGATAAGATAAGATAAAATTTATTGTAATAACTGTGTGCATTGGTTGTTACAATTAAAATGGTGTCAACAGTCTGTCCATTTAGGACGCACAATATTTTACAAAATCCATAAAAAAATTAATAAAAAAATGTAATACATTTAAACAATATTCATTAAATTACAAAATAATCATTTCACATATTAGCATATAAAATACTTTACAATTATTCCGTCTTAAAGTCGTAAAAAGACAAACCGCCGTTTAAGACAAACAAAAGATCACAATCAACACAATAGACTCGCGCGCTCGCGACTTCGTTACAAAGAAATTCGCGAGGGAAACACACCGCTGCCTGTGAAGAATTTCATTATTTTTGGAAAATGCTAAAACTTTTCCAAAAACAGATAATATTTACTTATAATATAACTCGACCAAGCATCGCAGTTAGGGCTATAATCCTAGATATAAGCAAAAGAGGCAGATACGTTACCCCGCATACCGCGCGCGTTTATTGCAAATTGAGTAAATGTACTGAGTGTCATTTTATCGCGCGTCATCGTCGCCGTGGAACTTCGCGGAGCTTACTGACCCACGCACGTAGCGTGGTAATTCATAGCTCTATCTGCTTGCTTGATTGACACTAGCTGTCACACTAATTGTAGTGTGGTAGCTAGTGTCAATCAATAGGTATGAAGTTGAGAAGGACTGTTAAAGTTTCTTCCGTGTTCTTTTAGCAACAACACGTGTTGTGGGACTCCATTTTATTTCTATCTACCGTACAATATTAAGGATCGTTTTTTCAATTGTCAGTTAAAACTTATTCGTTAGTTAAAGTATTATACAACCAATTTGAAAATTAACTGTCAAATATTGTCTTTTCTCTTTTTACAACTGACATTTCAGGTAGGTCACCTAATACTTTATCAGACGGATAAGTTTTATCCGAGGATGGAAAAGTCAGCCCTAAATATACTTTAAAAAATTAAACCACTTGAATTTGACTTAATGCTACAAGTGACAGCCATTAAATTAAGTTATAATAATAAAGTAGGACTATTTTTTTATTGATACTACTTGTGCTTTGCTGTTAGCGGCTCACTAATAGAATACTATCGTACCACCTCTTCCCTTGGGTGTCTTAAAAGGCGACTAACGGACTAAAGATTGCACATACATCCAACAGCATTGAGCGGTAAGGCCACCACCTATCAAGCTGAGCATATGTGCAGTTATCATTTAATGAAACATGGACTGTGGCAGTGGACTGCTTTTGTGGTCCTCATTGCCAGGTCTCTTGACTATACCTTCGGGGATCATAGTCGTGATTATATGTATGGGTGTATAAAACCTAATTTTTTCTTTATACAAAAACAAGGGTGAGTTCCACCCATGAAACTAAACAACTTTCGCCAAGAAACCAATGTGCAAAAATGACAAAAAAAATTCGATCTCCCATACTTGTCGTCAGCTGATCGGACAGTTTGGTATGGGGGGGTCGACATTTTTTTGTCATTTTTGCAAATAGGTTTCTTAGGAAAAATTGTTCAGTTTCATTGGTGGAACTCACCCTTATTTGTTTTTGTATAAAGAAAAAATAAGGTTGTATACTACTATGTGAATGCCGTATCTTCCTCTTTTGCTTATATCTATGGCAACAATGCGTTTCTGTTGAATTCTTCCGTAATTGAAAGTTATGCGGTGCAGGTGTTGTGCTCTTGTTGCATGCACGCGACTCGAGTCATGCAACTGACGATCGGTCTTCTTCTAATTAGTGTTGCCACGGCAAACTCATTATTCGCTTGTTAGCTGAGATTATACCCCGGATCTGACGAGTATACTGTAGAGGAAACGTTCAGTTTCGGTTTTTAAAGATTTGTAGTCAACAAAAACATAAAGTAACCGTGTCCCGTAGTGTTAAAAGAATACTACAACCCCTCTCTCCCCTTGGGTAAAAGGCGACGGACTAAAGAATGTAACCACATAGAGTGGCGATTGGCGTAACCACCTGTCACGCTAAGCACATGTGCAGTCGCTATTTGGTGAAAACTGGACTATGGTAGAGGACTGCTTTTGCGGTCTTCATTGACTAGTCTCTGACTAACCCTCCGGAGGTGATAGTCGTGATTATGTGTATGTATGTACCTATGTAAAAACATATACCTGGTTACCTTAAGTAAGTTCGCTTTATATTTAAAAGTAGCAGCCCGTCCGTGACTTCGTCACAAATAATCGCGAGGGGATCATACCGGCACCGCTGCCGATGAAGAATTTATTTGTTTTTGGAAAGTGTTAAAACTTTTCCAAAAACAGATAATATTTACTTATAATATTAGAGATTTATTTATTTAAGTACAACCAACAAGACAAACAAAGCAATAATTAGGTACTCGTAGAACATTAATATGGACTTAAACTAAGTGTCATCTCAATTAGAGGCTGCCACGGCATGCAACGTGGATTATAGTTTTTTTTAATAAAACTACTTACTACTACTTACTTACTACTATTAAATGATCGGATAATCGTATCCATATTTACTTAGAGTTAATTTAAACTTTTACTAACTTATATGTTTAACAAATGTTAAACAAAACCTATCAAAACGTTGAAAATGAATGCACGTGTGCCTGTAGCCTAATTTTTACACCCAATTGAATGTCATGGGAACCTACTTTTGTATGAATAGGTAGTTTTCAAAGGTTTTCGTATGTCATCGTTGTTAATTAATGAGCAATGCGGTCGTCCGAAAATATCATTTGCCATAGACCGGTCGATCGGATTTGGTTTCACTTTAGAAGTGAACCTTATAGTTTGCAATAAGGTTATCTTCTTGGAGGGAAATTGATGCAACATGTCTGTTTCTTTTATTTTCTAAAAAGTTTTGTCAAATATTCCTAATGGTGGATTATGAACCGTTAGAGCGGTTTTGCATTACGTCCAATCCGAATCCGTGAAAATATGGGTCAAAGCAACCTGCCTACAGAACAGGCAACTGATTGTAACCACCAACTTAACTACTGTTCTGGATAATTACTTTTTTAATTTTAGAATTTTAATACCCATTGTTTTTAGGTACTTAGTCTACTTAATCGTTATTTTACAAAAGTTTGTTAAGCTACAACACTTAAACCGCTCAACTCAAGCTCAACTTAAACGGCTCAACACCAAATACCGCACCTAAGATGCCACCAAACCCTGGTTGCATGTAAGGAAGTCTAGAAGTGAATAAAACTAGCTCTTTATAAATAATGGATGTTATGTATTGTATGTATAACTAGCGGGCGCTCGCGGTTTCACCCGCGTGGTTCTAGTTCCCGTGGGAATATCGGGATAAAAAGTATACTATGTGTTAATCCAGGTTATAAACTATCTGTATGCCGAATTTCATCTAAATCTATTTAGTAGTTTTTACGTGAAAGAGTAACAAACATCCATCCATATTTACAAACTTTCGAGTTTATAATATTAATAATATAATATTATATATATGTATGATATATAGGTAATTATTTATTTAACCCCTTGACCGTCGCGAAGACTCCTAGAGGTTGCTAACAATTTAATTTCTATTATGTCTGGTATTACGACACTCTGAGCTCTTAACATTTTTAATAAAATCTTTGTAAAAATAATTATTGCAAAGGACAGAAAATACAAAAAGTGTACGATATTTTTCATTTTCTCCAAAGCGTCCATCTCATCTCAGAATTTGGATAATCAGTTTCTTTGCTTGAATCATTTTGTGGCTTAAACAAACATAATTTTGCAAGTCTGCATTAAAAGAAACCCAATTTCCAAGATTAATCTGGAAAGTATCAAAGGGACGGTTGAATTAATTCGCATTGACCTCACGTAAGCTGAGTAAGAAGCGAGATATAACCATACCTAATACAGCCTTCTTGGAGAAAGTTCTTTGTGGTTAGAGAAATTATATTAACTACTTAATTACTCTTTGGTAAGAAAATATTAATAATATGTTTTTTTATTATAAACCGCAGCGGCTATGTAACTTTGGTACGTTTTTGTTTTACTTTAACTTTACCACACTCGCTCGAATTTATACAGTCAGAGTTTCACCTCAGACCAAATTTATTTGGTCTGAGAGTTACACTAGGTATGTAATGAAACTTGTTTTAATAGTTAACCAGATAGTGGATAAACATACTTAAATAAATACTTACCTATGTACTTTACATACAATACATAATTGCTAGTATTATTAAGTGCTAGTTTTATTCACTTCTAATAGACATCCTTACATGAACTTTTTAGCAAGATAATATCATATGTCTTTTTCTGTACCCCTGACGTAGTGTATGCAAAATTTCGTGATGATAGGTTATGTAGATAAGGCGTGAAAATGTAACAAAATCCAAATAGTTAGGCACAGACCAAGGTGTAGTTATTATTTGTTTCTTTCTTAAAAAAATACTTGGTGTGGTTGGCACATTTAGCCAACGTAAGAGAGTTTTAAGCTAATATTTTCTTTATAAAAAGTCTTAAAGTAGATGATGGTGATTGTTACTATGGAAGTTTATTTATATCCCTCAAAACCCCTTAAAGATGTGGTGGGTCTTTATTGAGTTCTTACACATTCTTGAGAAAATATGAAAATGATTTAATGTTGCACTGTTTTGTTTTATTTGCTTAAAATTCATGATCGCTCACGAACACTTAACGGTTATTAATCCACCATTGTTTCACTTTAATATTCGAGAAAGCTCAAATTTTAATAAATAAAACACAACTGACAGCAGACTGGAGTTGGTGTTTCACGTTTATGGTTTTATGCGTCTAAAGCTCTATGTCCCACATAACGCTTCACTTCCCAGCCAAGAAGTCTTAGGATTAGGATTTAAACACGTGATTTTTGTCAAAATTACAACCTATCTCGTTTGTCAACGAAGGCGCTGTTTCAATGACTTGTAATAGGTCAAGGATCATAAGACCGCCGGCGGTCGCGAAAGAATTGAATTTTAATTGTGTCTGGTTTTACGATCCTCAAAGGGTTAAGACACATTGGGAGATGATATTGAATAAAAGATTTACTTTATTGAAGTAAATTAAACGTGACGTATGTTGTACGGTCAAAATGAAATTATGTACTTTGCCAAATTTTTAAATAATTATCCTTGAAGTTTCTTGTATTTATTACTTAGTCAATTAATTGAAAATAAAAATTATTATATAATTACATATGTACTTCCTTATTGACAATTAGTAGCATTGATTAATTAATTTTAATAACCTGATATTAATTTATTTTGAGAAGCGTAATTAATTTACATACCAAAACTATATATTTTACTTTGTGATGCAGTAAAATTGATATACAGATCCTGTAACAATTTAATTTATGTCGACATTAACAACAAGTAACTCTTTAAGTTAAAGCAAATACTTATTTTTTGATTAATATGACGTATGTTACTACAATTTCGATCTTGCATTTCTTACTTCACTAATCACTTGTAACATTCTCATTAGATCGTACGAAGCTAATTTTAAAACCTACTGTGTATCTATTTTCTTTGAGGTATTATGACAAGAGAATGTCGATGTATTTAGCTGTTAATTAATGCAATTAATGATATGATACCGATCATTGCCATTCCAATACAATCATCAAGTTAAATCATTAGGCATTAACATTGAGATTAGTCTTTGCTCTTACATTTGACAAATGTTTGATTTGTTGAGATCACTGTTTTATTGTTAGATTCAAGATTAAATAAAATTTATTAAATTTAGGTAACAATAATTGAGCAATTGTAAAAAATAATACTAATTATTTATTTAGTTATTGCAAAATAGAATATAGTTACTTACAAACATAATTAAATAAGGTTATTAACTGCCGTCATACGGAGAAAAGACGTATCTAACATTTTTTCAAAATTGAGTTACATACTTATTCGTAATTAGTAAAAAAGAACGCATTTACTAGTATTTTTTTTAAAAATTATCGCTGATAAAAAAGATGTATCAGTTCAAAACATAATGTTTAGGAAGTAGAAAAGTCAGTACTGACGCTGACGCACAATCGATAGAAAAGACGTATCTGAGTAGATGCGTCTTATTACTTTAAGTAATATTGGTTTAGTCATAAAATGCAAAGAAGTATCTGCACTGGTCATAAAAGAATGGACGCTTCTGCGTCTTTACATTCTAGTATTATAAAAAAATTGCCAGGCGCAAGTCTTTTCTACTTCGTATTCTTAGTTGTGCGGAGTAAAAGAGGGGTTCGCGGTGGGACTACATTCAGTTGATCAATTTTATCATTAGGCGTGTTCTCTTTATAAAAGTAATCATGACGACTTCCCTTGGATGTCGTAAAAGGCGACCAACGAGCCAAAGACGGCCCTCCTCCAACAGCATAGAGCGGCGATGGGTTCACCACGTCCTATCCTTTAAATATATTTTGTGGTCCTCATTGCAGCAATGATTGCTTAGGGAATAATAGTCTCGAGTGTTTGTATGTATGTATTATTCTATTTCAGAAACCTAATACGCTTGTGCTGGGAATAGGTTTACATCAATGGGATCATAGTAGTTTAACGGAGCTGGATTTACGATTTCTTGCATTTCACTCGAGCATAAAGTATCCGTTCATAAAAGTTAACCCTTCAAACATTTAATTCTATATAGCAATTTGCAATAATACAAAAGTACTCATATTATCATTATGTACTTTGCTACCCGAGTAGGACAAAAAATATGAACGATATTTCAACGCCATCATTTATTTTATTTAATATTTTTTAGTTTATTTTAAGAAAAAAAACATTATCATGTTTTGCAAATAAATAATTGATTGATTCATTCATTAGCAGAAAGTATTTACATCAAGAACTTTTGTATATTTTTAACTAACTTTGCCCCAATACTTCTGCTTTTATGTAACATCTGTCTGACTCGAAGGTCTGACTTTAAAATTTAGTAAAAGGCTGCAAACGCCGCTAACAAACTAAACTAAGTACTCTCCCACTATAAAACGTATTTCAAAACAATATAAAAATTACAATAATAAACATGTAAGTATACATCTGCGATAATAGCGTCTAATAAAAAAAACAAAGTGATAATTAATTATTAAGGCAGCTAATAATATTAAATTTTATATTATATTATTAGCAGCCTTGGTAACTAAATCATCATAACAAATATATTTTTTTGTTAATTATTTTGGATATGATCAGACTTTATACTGTTCCACAGTATAAAGTCTGATTCTCAAAATTTGTGTTTATTTTATAGTTAAAGGCATAAATTATAACTATTATATATCTAAAATTTATAAAGAGTTAAGTTACGATAAAACGAAAAGATTGATCATAGAAAGAAAGGACGTTTCTGCGTAGATACGTCTTTTCATCGTGGTATCATGAATTTATTTTAAATTTATTTTAAAAGGAAAATTACATTTATATATTATATAATATAAACATTATTTAAATACTAATATGTCAAAAAATAGCTTGACTGCACATGTGCTCAGTGTGACAGGTAGTGAGCCCATCGTCCTAATATTATTAAAATTATCAAAATAATTATTTAAGATGAAATTCAACAACGGAGTCCTTCTTTCCTCCTGTTACGTAGGCAGACAGTGTACAAGTACAGTCACGAGCAGAAATATGTAAACAATTGTAACTCTTAATACAATGGAATATGAGATAAAATGTTTACTAGAAAAAAAATCAACCAGTCTCAGGAAGCTCGAATGGGATTCGAACCCACGACCTTTGGATTGCCGGTCCACTGCTCTAACCGCTGAGCTACCGAGACCCCAGAAGACTCGCTGAATTTTTCCTAGTAGTTTGATTTACGCTGCAAGCCAGCGGTATAACGTCACTGTGAAGTCTACCCTCACATTCGAAAGAAATACTATTGCAAGTATTTAATAATCGATAAAGACGTAATTGCGTATAAATATCTTTATTATTGAAATTTTGCATTCATAATGCTCGTATATAAATATAGGATAAAATGTTTACTAGAAAAAAATCAACCAGTCTCAGGAAGCTCGAATGGGATTCGAACCCACGACCTTTGGATTGCCGGTCAACTGCTCTAACCGCTGAGCTACCGAGACCCCAGAAGACTCGCTGAATTTTTCTTAGTAGTTTGATTTTCGCTGCAAGCCAGCGGTATTACGTCACTGTGAAGTCTACCCTCACATTCGAAAGAAATACTGTTGCAAGTATTTAACAATCGATAAAGACGTAATTGCGTATAAATATCTTTATTATTGAAATTTTGCATTCACAATGCTATATAAATATAGGATAAAATGTTTACTAGAAAAAAATCAACCAGTCTCAGGAAGCTCGAATGGGATTCGAACCCACGACCTTTGGATTGCCGGTCCACTAAACTTTTTCTAGTAAACATTTTATCCTATATTTATATAGCATTGTGAATGCAAAATTTCAATAATAAAAATGGAATATGAGTCAAAGTGTATACATATTGGTGCTCGTAACTGTTTAATATTTTTTCTTTCCTTTCGACCTTGTCTTATGTCGCAGACGTCCATTACACTTTTACTATGTCGGTCATTAAATATTAAGTTAAGTTGACGCCTATATCCTATATACAATTGATGGGTAGGGTAGGTAAGTATTGCCTTAATCATAATAAAATTGTAACGTTGTCAACTTAAAAAAAAAGAAGACTACAATGAGATGAACCACTAAAACATAACTACGCAGAATTAGCGAGTTAACCGCGGCGCTCGTTAAATCCGCTCGCAAGAAAATTATGATATTTCAGCATGAAAATGTTCCGAGCGTCGCGAATAAGAAAGAGGGGCTCTCCACGAATCGTCCCCTCCGAGCTGCCGGAATCAACTTAGCGGCACAGCGTCCCACATCTCATTAACGACATCTCACTGACCCAGTTTCACCATAAAACTTTTATGATGGACCACCCGATATCACCCCACTTTAGAATCACATTAAGTTGAGCACCGATGAGTTTACGATACACTGTTTATTCATTTGGTTTTTTATTTGCGTCTTATTTATCAGCGGTAGTCTATTAAACATCTAACTGTTGGACACATGCCTTTTCGCATAACATTGTTTGTTTTCAAAGATCATCATACTGCAACCACTGGGACCAACGGCTTTAAGTCCTCTCGAATTTCGGAGGAGCTCCAGATGTTTATAATTTCGTCCCATTTAGTGACCCCGGCGTTGCGAAAGCTGCTTTACTGGCAAGATCAAGATATTTATTTTAGTAGGAAAGTAATAAAAATTTCTAAGCACAAATGAACAAAAAAAAAATGTGACAATAAAACATACATTCATACATACACACATCACGCCCGCCTCGGAAAAAGCACAAATGAAAAAAAAAATGTAACAATAAAACATACATTCATACATACACACATCACGCCCGCCTCGGAAAGGTATTCAGCGACCACAGCTTTTCATTACTACGATGCTGAACACGTCCTTCATGATAGAAAATAAGGCTTTTAAATCAGTAGGTACCCCCATAATACTTTGACTATACGTGTTGGAAGACTTAATAATAAAAAAAAGTTTACACATCCACGTCTGCATCAATAAAGAGATAGCATGAGAACATCGACAGCCGCCAGCCGTGATTGGACACTCGGAGTGATTTAGGATGTTGCAGTGGGATATTCCACAAGCTAAAAAAACGCTGACATGAAACCATTTCCTTAATTAAAAACGTACAGTTTTCATTTGTATATTGCACATGTGATACAGGATCCCGCTTAGCTATATCACTGTCGTTACATAATAGAGTTCATGTAAATTAAGGAGTTAATATTTGAGGGGCTCGATGGCGCCGCAGCTAGCGCGTTCGGTTTGCGATCTTGCCCGCTATGCAACTTTCGCAATGCCGGGTCGCCTGATGGGTGACCAATTAAAAACATCTATAGCTTTATCCGTGCTTCGGAAGGCACGTTAAGCCGTTGGTCCCGGATGTTGTCGTAAGATGGCAGTCGTAAAACCCACCAACCCGCATTGGGCCAGCGTGGTGGGTTATGGCCCAATATCCCCACGTGCTATTGTTCACGTAGAAGGCCTGTGCTTAGCAGTAGGACGTTTATATGCTGATGATGATGATGATGATTGAGCAGTGTCATTAAAAGAATATACTACCACCCCCTTTTTTCCCTTGGGTGTCGTAAAAGACGACTAACGGACTAGACTGCACATACTTCTAACAGCATAGAACTGCGATGGGCTCACTACCTGTCACGTTGAACACATGTGCAATCGCGATTTGGTGAAAAGTGGACTATGGCAGTGGACTGCTTTTGCGGTCCTCATAGCCTCCGACTAACCTTTCGGGGATAATAGTCGTGTTTATATGTATATATGTATGTGTGTAATAGGTATATATTGTCCCACTTCCGGCAAAGGCCGCCTTTGATGGATATCACCACGTTTGCCATATTGGGTTGGTGATTACCCACATTTTGCCGTACTGGGAATTGAAGCCTGGACCTTCAGCTATCGGGCCAAGCGCTTAGCCACTCGGCTACCTAGGTATTTATGTATTACCACAGAATAACTAATAGTACTACTTGTATTACTAGCGGCCCGCCCTCGCCTTAGTCCACGCTATCTCAGAAACACGACATTTTGTAAGAAATATCTACAAATCTATATATTTATAAATCAATTACTGTTCGTTTGTCTCGTTAAAACTCAAGAATAGCTGAACCGATTAGACTAATTTCGATTTTAAAATATTTCTGGATCTCAGGAAGGTTTAAACGGTGAGAATCAAAAATTGTACTTAACGGAAAATACTAAAACCGTCAATTTAATTTTAAAATACAAAATGTTCCAGACTGGGAAATGTCTTCGTCTATTTAGAAATAAAAAGTTGTCACTTGGTTGTCGTATATTTATAGATGCGTTCAGAAATTTGTCTGTTTCATAGCTGTAGTAAGTATAAGGATCTCTTTGGTCTGTTTTGTTGGAATACGGAACAGTTCTGTTTCAAAAAAAAAGTGTATGATGTTATGGAGAACATATTGGTATCAGTAGGCAAGACTGGCTAAAAACCATAAGTTTTTGATTAGACTTAATTCTTGATATAAATATTAGATTATTTTACAAGACTTACAAAACTAATACAAATGTAATAATGTTTAAAAGTGTTACAATTATGATTACTGTGTTGCATTTAATGTAGATACAAATTTTTTATTAAGTTTTGACCATATTTTTCACAAATATATGTAGGTGATACGAAGTTCACCGGGTCATCTAGTAATTTATAAAGCTATGGTCCTTTATTGATATTTTTAATTAGAAGGAGAAAGCGGAGTCGCAGACCCAGAAAAACGGCGACTTCAGTTTACAATATGCAATGAAGTTAAAAGGACTCTGATCTAACCATACTTTATGGTTTACTGCATAGAGTTATTTGCATTTCCGCATCCGTTCGAGCGGAGTGCATGCAGCCGGTGTGAAAACGGTGAAGTAATTAAATGCCAGCGCCTGTGCCGATAGTCAAATGGAACCTTTATTGGGCAAAGCTATCACGCTTTCATATCTGTGAGTCACAGCTGCTTGCTCAATTTATTGAAGGCATATCCTTTATTTCCAATAGCTATTACAGTTATTGTTAATATCACATGATATTATGTCACTTTAAAGACAATTAAAGTAACTCTAAAACACTAAAATTAAAAGTGTCACGTAACAACATTCACCACTTTTCTACATGAGCTAAGTATAAACTGCTGACCTAAGTAAAAAGGGTTCATACACAATCATAATTAATGTGTCTACACCCAGCAGAATCACCTGTCTGGGAGACTTATGAGTGATGCAGGGAATTAGATCTGGATTTGTTCTACTGAATTTCGCTGACGACAGAATTTGTTCCGTATAAACAACGGAAATATAAGCTTTTCTAACCGACCTCCAGCCAGCGGGATATTTACCAAAGTTACGTCTGACGAAGTATAAATTGGTATTAACTTTTAGATCTGTAATTGGTCTGTTCACCAAAACAAAAAACGTTCTTCTAACGTTCTTACTTCAGCCACAATCAAGCTGCAAAGAAACCTCCAGTCAGCGGACTTTTTCTCTTAGGGCATTATTTTTGTAACTTTTACATTAAATTAATCAAATTTAAACTATTTTAGTATAATAATAAGCATAAATTAGCATAATTCAGTAAAACAAATCCAGGGGGTATTCCTCGAAGCGCACCCATTTTGAAGCGCACCAGACCAAGTAATTAAAATATTATATTTTTATTCCTCGAAGCGCACCAACGGTAAAAAATAGAGAGGAGCTTAAAAGGTTCGTAATATTGATGTCGATAGAAACTAGGACTAGGTGCTTAAGCAACTTACTACGTCAATAATAAATTGAATCATGACAGTCATATTGATCTTAAAGTACCAGGGAGACATAAATGAAAAGAGGAAGATAGGCGATCTTACTTACCTTTAACTGCCAAAAAAAGAGAAATAAACGAGTAGGACTAGGTGCTGCAACTTACTATGTCAATAATAAATTGAATCATGACAGTTATTTTGAACTAAAAGTACGGTAGTACTATTACTTATTCTGTTCTAAAAGTACCAGGGTGACATAAATGAAAAGAGGTAAATACTCTAAAAATATACGTACGTTATTCGTTATCAATATTTTCTGTTAGTTACTACATCTCTTTCCACATTTTATCTGCTTATATTTAAACGTTGTTACTGGCGCTTAAAAGTTTGCTTTTCCTACAAAAATAATAATTTATTAATTCAATACGAGTGCTGTTGTTCATGTGGGAAGGTATGTGCCCAGAAGTGGGACGTGTAAATGATGACATACAACTAATACATCACGTTGTTTCCAAGAACGGTAGACAGATACCACCTTTTTCCATTTAGTGCGATACTGACACACTTCTCTCTTTTCTTTACAAATCTTTATAACAAAACCTTTTTCCTCAAACCTGTCTATCTTCATATACTCAAGGCGAATTCTTTAATTACACTATATCCTAACTATCGTCCTTTCCACAATCTCGGTGTGATCCGTCGAAGACTTCCAATCTATCCGAATCAGAATCAGTACAGAGGTTGGGTGTTAAGCGCGCCTAATTGATTGGTTTCCTCCGGGCGCCTCCGGACAAATGGTACCCACTTGATTAATCCAGCTATAAATTAGTTAGTCCCGTTTGCTACCATCCGTTAGCCCGCCAAATTGGCATCGAGATTTATATCCTTTTTTCGGGCGTGGCGTGTAATGCGTACAGAATGGCTAATTAGGACACCTTTTTGGGACTGCTGCTTTTAGTGGTAAAATGTTGGTTGCTGTGAGTACATATTGACTGGCCAACTCAAACCGGGTCATGATAGGACGTTTGCTCGAGATTTATAGCTCAGCCCACCTAGCTAAAGTTAGTTAATAGGACTTTTCGCGGGTTCCGACAGAAATTACTCTGACTGTGTCCGAAACGACACTATTTAAATTTAAAAATTTTCTTTTTTTAATGAGTGCATGAAAAGATTGATAGATTGAAATGAAGCGAAAGAAGTGAGCAAGTACCGTAGCAGATGACGATTCAGTCTCCACCTACCCCTATAGGAGATAGGCGAAGATGAGGTCACCCCTGGCCTTGGCGTATGCCGTATGACGGCATTTTACCTAGTTACAAAAAAGGTTTGTGCAATTGGTTCAAAGGCTCTTAGTCGGTTGTGTTGGTACCCACCAACGTCGCCGCCGGACACGGATATTGTTAAAAGGTAAGACTCTTTTAATAGTACATAATATGCAGTCTTGTAAAATAGTAGACCACGCGGCAGGCCTCCGACTCGCTGGATCGACCTTGTCAGGAATACTACGCAATCGACCGCAGTTTGTATTCGTTTGATTGGTGGTAGGGTTTGTTCTAAGTCAACCTGGCTAGCTACCACCATACATGTAATTTATTATCACTAAGTGCAGGTTGTTAAAGATTAAGTCTGAATCTTCGAAATGCGCATATTTTGATTTAATCTTTCTTAATTTGATACAGATATTCATTAGGATAAAATGTTTACTAGAAAAAAATCAACCAATCTCCAGATTTGTGCAGTGGACCGGCAATCCAAAGGTCGTGGGTTCGAATCCTACTCGAGCTTCCTGAGACTGGTTGATTTTTTTTTCTAGTAAACATTTTATCCTATATCTATATAGCATTGTGAATGCAAAATTTCAACAATAAAGATATTCATTAACTGGATGGAAACTTGCGGTCTCTAAATTCCCTTCCGGAAAACAGGCGTAATGTATGTATGTTCGTATTATTTACAGTTTTAGAAATAATTAAAACCTTCCGAAAATTAAATGGACCCAAATAAAATCTTTCTTTCAACATGTTTCTCCTTTCAGATAACGATCGAAACGCAATCGGGTGTGACCAGCAAAATTTTGGCGCCATTCTTATTATCACATCTAGAACATTCCCATCGAGCTTATTATCGCGGTACCAATTATATCAATTTGGACGAGAACTAAGTGTGCCGCTGTTATTATACAATATGAAGAAATGTGAAACAAAAGAGGTTGAAACAATGAAGCACCGAGGTCGTGGTAAGAATATGAGCAAGTCCCCCCTTCCCCCTACAATTTTGTGAGGCGTATTCATAATCCCACCTTCATTAGTCGAGTTGAAGGCATGGAGGTAATATAACTAGAGACGCACCACGAACCAATTTGTTGCGTACAGTTTTGCGGCCGCAATCGCTTGTATCACTCACAATCACTGAAGCGTCTGCTACTAGAGTTGCCACCCGTACTGTAAAATAGAGTGTTGTCCTCTTTTTCATGTAGACGTACTTTATACTATCAACCAGTACTATCTACGACACCAATAAAGTACGCTAAAATACTATATTTACGTAAAACGATTTACGTAAAATACAAATATTTGTTAAATGTCGCAAAGAGCATTTAAAAATACGTTTTTAAGGACAAATAAATAAATATCTTTATTATTGAAACTTTGCATTCACAATGCTATACCTACAGATAACCGATAAAATGTTTACTAGAAAAAAAAACTCTTTTTTATACTATGTACTTTATTTTTGTTCTAACAAATTAAAACAGTACTTTATTCGTCCTAAAAAAGGTGGCAACCCTATCTTCAACCATTTGCCGCAACTCAGCGCGCAAAAACTTGCTTCTCGGTGTCGTCTTTTGTTATAATACGTAATGGTTGAAGGTTACTCGGGCGATTGCTCTATAAATGTATTGTTTTCCATCAGCTTTATTTAGGACAAACTATTATAACAAGGTCACCGTGGTCACGGCTGCGGTACGGATTCCTTTGATGTCCGGGTGTAACGATTAATCGGTATCTAATCGATTTATCTTTTTTTTATAATTAGCCATTGTTTAAAAAAATTTGCGGTGAACGTCGTGATTCATATTAAAGATGTTACTTCTATTTGCGCAAGCTTTTGTGACTTTTGAATACTTGATAATTAGGTAGGTAACTCAGAATACAGAACAAACGTAGGAAATTATAATTAATTTAGTATTTAGTATTGCAAGTAATGCGATAATAGTTACGGTAGCGCAGATAATAGTTACGATCGTTGAACTGAGCAATGCCGGGCCCCAGATTTGGTCACCACATCATCGCTGCAAACGCTAGTTAGTATTTCAAAATCACGCTGCAAAAATCGCAGTGTGTAAAAGCCCTAACGATTTTCTTCTTTAACCGTATCGCGTAGCGGTGAAATAAATAAATAAATAAATAATAAATAAATAAACTTTCCCACACTCACACCAATTATCTAGCCCAAGAGAAGCTTCGCTAGGAAACTCATTAAATGGCTACTAGACAACGGACAAACATACTTAAAATACCCAAATACATACTTATTATACATAGAAAACACCCCAGACCCGAGACAATTTAGAAAAACAATAGTTTCTAAATTGACCCGACCGGGGATCGAACCCGGGACCTCAGAGATGGCGACTCCATGAAAACCGGTGTACAAACCACTCGACCAAGGAGGTCGTCATTAAATACTACCACCCCCTCTCTTCCCTTGGGTGTCGTAAAAAGCGACTAACAGACTAAAGACTGCACTGCACATAGTTACATCCAACAGTATGGAGCAGCGATGGGCTTGACCACCTGTCACGCTGAGCAAATGTGCAGTCGCTATTTAGTGAAAAGTGGACTGTGGCAGAGGACTGCTTTTGTGGTCCTCATTGCCTAGTCTCTGATTGGCTCTTCGGGGATGGTGGTCGTGGTTCTATGTATGTATGTTACTTTATAGGTTAACTGCCGTACTCAAAAACGTCAATAAGTCTTAAGAAGGTTTGCGCATTTTGGTTTTCCATACAAACTTCCAAGTCGAAATTTTTAAAAACCAATAAGTAAGCCAATTTTGATGAAACTTTGCATGTTAAAGTTAAACAGGGATCTAAATAGTTTGTCGAAAACATTTTTAAGTTATTGCGATTTAAAGTCCACTTTAGAAAGTTAAAAATCGCAATAACTTAGTACTTAAATAAACATTTTTTTTAAATGTTTTCAACAAACTATTTAGATCCCTGTGTTTTATTACAGCCTGCAAAGTTTCATCAAAATTTTCTTATTGGTTTTTAAAAATTTCGACTTGGTAGTTTGTATGGCAAACCGAAATACGTAAACCCTCTTAATAACAATTAATTGTCTTTCCCTCTCTATTTAGCAGTATACATGAGAAAATGACACCAAGAGACTTAATTGTCATTAAAACTTAATTGACGTCTCTGAGTACGGCAGTAAGAGGCACATCTAGATTCAAGGCATATTTAGAGGTACATTGCGACAGCAGTCAGCCCGTGACCACGAGCGGTGAAACGCGGTCGAAATGTCAGGTATAAAAAGGTTTGCGCGTTTTATAGATATTTTTTGCCTATATAGACTTTATAGGATTTAATGAATTAGCAGGTACTCTTTAGTACTTCAAAATAAATATTTACATGTAAAAATTATGTCGAAATATTAAAAAAAAATGTAAGAAATCATCCGTTTTAGACTTTTATTTGGCCTGTTTTCGGGATTTTTTATAATCCAGTAAGGTACATCTAATCGCGTAACAAATTAGCACATTCTTTAGGCAATATCCTTTAGTGTATTATGTATTTTTTTAATAGTAAAACATAAACAATTTGATCTAGCAAAACAGTTTTGCCTGCATTTACCGGTGACTCGCCTGTAGTTAGCCTTAATCCTTGTAATGAGTTATTAGTATATCGCGAACCAAATTAAAATGGCGCTCTTTAATCAATGTTAGCCAAGATATCATAGCTACAAGATATCCAATAAGTTATTGTGAAATTTGACCTAACCCAACAATATATTTTACTCTGTAGGTCCCAAATTGGCATTCAGGATAAAGGTCGGTACACATGTCTCTTGTTGTTAATAAACTAGGGAGTTAGACAGGCGGGATTATATTTGACCTCACTCATGTACCTAATGCATACCATTATGTACTATAACAATAGCTTGGAGGGGTATACTATGGTGTTATGTTTTGTGATGTAAACTTACAGTAACCTTTTTTAATAGGTCAAGGATCATAAGACCGCCGGCGGTCGCGAAATAATTGATTTTCAATTGTGTCTGGTTTTACGATCTTGAAGGGGTTAATGTTAAGAAACTTCAATTATCAATGTTGAGTCACTGGATGGATAACTGAATTTAAAAAAACATCTCGAGCTCTTCCGTGCTTAGGCAGGCACGTGAAGCCGTTGGTCCCGGTTGTTTTTTTTTATTTATAATAGTTTGTCAACAATAAATTGGTACAATATATTCTTACTTTATAAAAATACAATAATTATAAACTAATTGTACGATCTATTATAATAGACAAACACTTACTTACACTCCGTAAAAACTACATCTCATTACAATGCCCAGTTTCATTAAACTACCTACTACTTAAGTAAATTTTTTTTTAAATATAACATTAATCTATAAACGCAGCTTCATCTTAACCGAATGTTCAAATATTTGTAAAAATATTTCTTTCGGATCTCAGAGGTGAAAACTTCTAAGATTTGATGAAGCAATGTTGACTAAAAACATAAGCATCAAGCACTGACAAATTTCGACGGTTGAAAGCCAGACCTCGGTAGCCAAGTGGTTAAGGCAGCCGCCCGGAATGCGGAAGGTGCGTGGTTCGATTCCCGCCTGAGGTTGTCGTCTTTTTTCAGTGTTTAAAATTTTACTTAAGTATATTTAAACGTTATTAAAACGCTAAAATATAACATTAATTTACCTACTACTTACTAGTAATTATACAATACAAGTAATTACTTGTAACTTTCATATTATTTTGAGTAAAATATGGTGACATGTGTCTTGTTGAATGGATATAAACCAAAACCATTATAAACCATCTCCGCGATTTTTGTTTCTGCTGTCGTAATATGGCAGTCATGTAACCGTGTCACGTAGCGGTGAAAGACTACTACCACCCTTAATACTCTTCCCTTTCGTGTAAAAGGCAAACTAACGGACTAAAGACTACTCATACTTCCAACAGCATAGAGCGGTGATGGGCTCACGCAACTCGGTGAAAAGTGGACTATGTTAAAGGACTGCTTTTGCTGTCCCCATTGTCTAGTCTCTGACTAACCCTTCGGGGATAATAGTCGTGATTATAATGTATGTATATGTTACCGGCAATCTGTATAATCCGGTATTCTATACAATACCTAGGCAATGTACAGAATACCTAAAACGTGTAGGTAATGTATAAAATATATTTATTTTATACTTTGCCTAGGTATTTTAAACAATACCGAATGCGCATCCGGTAATGTGTGAAAAGGCAATACCTACTTATTATTCTTATAGAATTGTTTTCTTCCCTAAGTTTTTTATGCTTATAAATTACGTACTTACCTAAGTAGTTGTAAGCAGATTAAATTGTGTTACATAAAGACAGAAGAATTTTTATTTGCACTTTATTTTTCATGTGATTTTACTGTAGT
Source organism: Scoparia ambigualis (assembly GCA_963921215.1). Taxonomy (NCBI): domain Eukaryota; kingdom Metazoa; phylum Arthropoda; class Insecta; order Lepidoptera; family Crambidae; genus Scoparia; species Scoparia ambigualis. The sequence continues at coordinate 53,989,746 of OY992502.1, read as the reverse complement.
AATAGAAAGATACTACTTAGGTGCTTTTTCGAAGAGTATTTACAAGAATTATTAATTGATTATATTAAAGTTTATTAGGACTCAAAAGTTTTCATGTCTTAAATGTCTTATATTTTCTTGCATAGGCCCTAGTAAGTTATGATTAAATAAATACCATATTTATAAAGAATATTTTTAAGAAGCACCATAATTGTTAATTTTAATAAAGTTGTTTTCATTGTCATTTTATAGGTAGGCAGAATAACATTGTGAGATAAAGACCAAAATCTATTTATTTTACACATTGCCGGTGGACCAGCAGGTACTCTATACAATCCCTAGGAATTTTATATATTACCTAGGTAAAGTATGTAATGGACAATAATATGCTTAAGATTTCATACATTGCCTGGACGCCCCAGGTATTCTATACATTGCCTAGGTATTGTATAGAATACCTGAATTATACAGATTGCCAGGAACATAATATGTGTAAACTAACCAACCCGCATCGGGCCAGTGTGGTGGGTCATAGTGCTCCCCATGTACTGTTTTCCATGTGGGAATAAGCATGTGCCAACCTGCGGGACGATTACAGGCTGTTGATGATGAAGGGCTTTGTTGTTACAGCCATTATACAGAGCAAGCTCTTTCACCGACTAACGCGATCATTTTAGATTGGTATTTGTCTAAGGGCTAATTTTTCAATCCCTAGTTAAAATTTATCCATCTGATAAAGTATGACGCGATTAAAATAAAATGTTACTAGTCAAAACAGAAAAGACGTGATTATGGCCTATTAGCATTATCAATACACTCGCGGCCGCTCGCGGTTTCACCCGCGTGTTTCCCGTTTCCATGGGAATATCGGGATAAAAAGTATTATATGTGTTAATCCAGGTTATAGACTATCTGTACGCCGAATTTCATCCAAATCCATTTAGTAGTTTTTATGTGAAAGAGTAACAAACATCTATCCATACTAACAAACTTTTATAATATTAATATATAAGTAGGATTTCAAAATGGTTGTGTACCTAATACATTAACAAACGAATAACTTATACTGATCATTGCAAAAACGGGCCTAGGTCTTATTTTTCTATTATATTTTAAATTGTCTAGTGTGTAGTAGCTAAATAAAACAAACTAGTTTCAATTAATTTTTTTTCTTTTTATTTTTATCCTTGTTGGAAATGAAACTGCTGCCAAAAAAAGCGATTTTTCAAATTAATGTTTTAATAGCTTAATGGATTTCGCAAAGGTCGTTGGTTCGAGTCCCATCTAAGGCAACTCGTGTTAACCAAGTGCTATTCCCAGTTTCGAATGTTCAAACATTTGCCTAACGAACACTCCACCAGAACAATAATTAAGTAAGTCTTCTTTCAAAGCCGGAGCGGGCGGGGTGCCGTCATAAAATGTTTTGCACAGATTAAAAATGTCGTTTGATCTCCATATTCGCAATGAAATAAAGCTTTGCAGATAAGCTTACGTAATAAATCCCCATTAAAATTTCACGATCCAACAGAAATAGCACCGACAATGCTATAGCTCTTATTATAGCTGTAATCTCTTTTGAACTGAGCTTGGAGTGAGGTCGGGAAAAATTGATAAATGAGTTTATTCTGGTGACATTACGCTAACCGATATTACCATTAAAAATATATTTTGACTGATCGGCGAGAACTGATTAATCACAATACTATTATTACGACCTCCTTGGTCGAGTGGTTTGTACACCGGTTTTCATGGTGTCGCCATCTCTGAGGTCCCGGGTTCGATCCCCGGTCGGGTCAATTTAGAAATTATTGTTTTTCTATATTGTCTCGGGTCTGGGTGTTTTCTATGTATAATAAGTATGTATTCTAAGTATTTTAAGTATGTTTATCCGTTATCTAGTAACCATTTGACGAGTTTCATAACGAAGCTTCTCTTGGGCTAGATAATTGGTGTGAGTGTAGGAAAGTTTATTTATAGTTTATTTAGTTTATTGCAACATTATTTAAGTTATATTTTTATTTTGTTTAATTAATATGAGGCAAACGCAAAGGTCTATTATTGGAATCAAGCCATATACTTAGTCGGTATTAAATACTGACGAGTTTTTTTTTCTACATGCGGTTTGAACATTTAGCATAAATGTTTTCAGCATATTAGAAACATTTATATTATCCTTTAAATTAATAAAATTAGTACATATACTAATCTTACACGATCAAAGGTACTAATAGATGATAATGAGTGATAGAAATTATTAATGAGTAGAAAAACATTTTAGAAATGAAGCAAAACTCTAATAAACATGACGCATCACTTTCCTGCCAAGTCCCAATTTATTTAAAAACCTTTTTGAAAGTACTACCACAGACTAGGTAATGTACTAAGTACTGCATGAATAACTAATAAACCCGTGAAGGTTGTACATTTCTGTATCTGCATACCGTTCGCGCTATTCCGTCTCGAGCCTCAAAACAATGGTGCGTAGTGGGAATGGAATAACTATTATCAGATAACATCGATTCCCATGAGGCCTTCGCGCCACTCGATTGTTTGTTATCTCCAACAATCTACAAATGTAATTTGCATGTTTGTCGCAGAAGATCTGTCTGTGTAGCAACCGTTGCGTGTTTTAATTAATTAAGATCTCTTTTAGAATTATGTCGGTTGTCAATCTGATATACCAAGATGTGGTACGTTTTATGCGGAATGCGTTGAGACTGTTGCACGGTATGTTATAATGCCGTGGTGGCGAACTGGATAGTTTTGAAGAATAGTAACTGGACAATATGTTGCTAAAAAAATAAGAAATAACCCCAAAAAGTTTTTATTAGTTCTTGACGGGAAACTGAAGAGTTAGAGGTTTTGTTTATTTTTGTTATAGTTTGTCTCTCGTCTCATTTGTACTCCTACTATGCTTGAGTTAATATTCTATGCAAAATAATAACTAAAGCATATTATTCTATGGTTTGTCTTTTGACGAACGTCAATATCCAAATAAGTAGGATTCACAGTTTATTTTTCTGTACCTACATTACTTTTTTAACTTAGACACAGATATTTAAAAAACAAAGTTACTGTCTGTAACACTCTTAATAGCCGTATTTGCTGATTTTACTAATTTTTATACTGTTTGAAAGTAATAACTCTATCATTTACCGGTTTAAGATGTTATTTTCTATCGCGTAAAGTAAAATATTTATCTACTTATACTTAGGATTATTTATAGGTGCTATAATGTTGCCGGATGTGCAAATAGGAAAGGGTCTGCAATCAACGACTAGCTTCAAGGTCTGGGGTCAACTGGCACGAACGGACGCATAGGTATTTATTAATATGGCGGCTGAAGATTTATTAGCTTGCAGCCGCGGTGCGCGCTGATGAAAATTAACAATGATTTTTGTAATAATGGCTTGGTGGCTTGTAGAGCTTATTTTTGTCCTAAAATGGGCATCGAATGATAGTAACTTATTTTGATTCATACTCCTAAGTTAGTATGTAAATTACGTAGAATTATAAAATTATTTTTAACCATTTAATCACTGATTTGATATAATCTTCAAGTGTATTTACAATGCAGGAAATATTTTGGTTGCAATGTTTTGCAGCTACTATTATTCTTGGCAACGAAGGTTATTGTATGCTCTACATTAAATGAGTGCAGTTTAGATACACTTTCAGACAATAGATCAGCTACAATTCAACTTTCCACGTAATTTATAAAAATAATATTGGATAAAACAATACTATAACATACAAAAAACGCGAAGGTATTTTATTTTACTTTCAAACATTACGAAACAAATAACATCCCGCAAGTTATACCCAAAGAATCCACTCAGTAATCCAAAATATTTAATATTTCTTTCAAGTTCGTCGGTATCGTAAATTGACTTCGCAAACGCAGCAAATCCATTAGACGAATTCCTCCGGGGCGCAAGTTAAGAAACAATTAACGAAAAGGAACCACAACTTTTCTTCTTAAAAGCCAAGGCATAATACTTTGTGTGTGTGTATCGGAATGCTCTATGCTCTAAGGTGTACCGTAATTTGAAAAAAAAAAGTTATGCTGTGGTTGCACCAAAAAGGTTTTGATTTAATGAAAACTCCTTGCTGATTTGGTTGGTATAATTTTAATTTTTACTAACTGTTGCCTTTTTTATTCATAAATAAATAAATCAATACATTAACTTTAATATACAATTTTATAAATGGTATTTACTGACGCCTAGTTACAATAGTATTCCTATAATTTTCATAAATTAGTTTAAGACAAGACTTTCTACAATCTATATTAGAGATTACAAGATTAAAATAATTATTGCAAGAACATGACCTATAAAAAACCACGCTAATTAATGTAAAAAACGTTTCATTTCACGTAAGTATCTCAACTGGCATTGCCTTCCTGACCTTACGGATTTAATTACGAGTAATGTGCTAGTTTCCCACAGATATTTAACTATAGCAAATTGTGAACAAAAGGTTATGTACAACTTTGACCGCCAATATGAAGTAGAGCTTTTATTAGACAAAAAAATGTTTATACAGTATTATAATTAAAAATTATTGAAATTATACAGTTTGTAGCAAAGACTCTAAAGGTACCGAGGTGAGAAAGTTTATAATTAATGTACTAATGTAAGTACCTAAATAGATGCAAAGAAGATATTTTTTAAATATTTATTTATTTAAAACAACAAAACTTTAGACTACCATTACAGGTAAAAAAACCTAGCGCGAAATATTTATCTTCTTTGTATTACTTAAAAAAAATCAATTGCCACGAATGTTGGTTTGCGCATCACTCCAGAACGGCTGCACCTAAATGCCTAATTCTTTTTTTATTATGTTTGTAATGCCAGGACAATGTTTGTATGAAAGAAATTTTTTGGAAAATTAGTCACGACACGAAGTACAAGTACAGGTACACGCGGACGAAGTCGCGGGCAGGCGGTTAGTCCTACTAATATTATAATCGCGAATGTTTGTAAGTATGGATGGATGTTTGTTACTCTTTCACGTAAAAACTACATGGATTTGGATGAAATTCAGCATACAGATAGTTTATAACCTGGATTAACACATAGGACACTTTTTATCCCGATATTCCCACGGGAACGGGAACCACGCGGGTGAAACCGCGAGCGGCCATCAGTCGCCTTCGTCGTGTCGTAAACGACACCCAAGGGAAGAGAGGACTGGAGAGTATTCTTTCACAGCTACGCGTCACGTAGCTGTAAAAGAATACTCGTAAATATACATCATGGACCCTGTCGAGAACTGCAAATGGAAGAGGAGAGGGCAATTTATTAATTTTAATTTACTTAAATTAGAAGTTTAATTTTTCTAAAATTTAGGTACACTACTTACGGAATGTTGGAAGACACGTTACGCCAATGGTCTCGGCTGTAGTCAAAATATGACAGTCGTCATCTTAACCTACAAAATTATTATTATTATGCTTCTATAACCAGCATTTCATTTTACTGAATATTGGAAGGCACGTTACGCCAATGGTCTCGGTTGTAGTCGAAATATGACAGTCGTCATCTTAACCTACAAAATTATTATTATTATGCTTCTACCACACCAGCATTTCATTTTATTGGATCTCATACCAATCCAAACCAGCCCCCTTACTCTTGAAACCGATCGCTATTGGATGGGATTGGTATTGTGATTTTTCGTATTTTTAAGTTACGACACCAGCCCTAAACTGGATTCATATTGGGTGAACTAAATGGCATTGAGTTTTGTATTTATCCACGCAATATGAATCCATATTAGCTCTGGTGTCGTAACTTAGGAGTACGAAAATTCACAATACCAATCCGATCCAATAGCGATCGGATTCAAGAGTAAGGGGGCTGATCACAGCAATGCAGGACACTGATCGTTTGACCACCTGAGTAAGTTACTGAACAGTTAAAGTCATTAACAATATCTCTCCGCTCGAAGTTCATCACGGACATGATCGATAGGGATCGAATGCAATTAATTATGCCTAGCGACAGGCTAATTAGCAATGCGAATTAATAGCATTGCTCTAACTATATTAACATGTTGATGAAAGCGATATACCACTTCGGTGTAAAATGTCAAATCGTTAGACGACGATTAATTTTCGCAATACGCATTCTACTTTAGCATGAAACGGCTTTCAAGTTCTATTATAAAGAAGTCTAGGATTAAATTGTCAAACTGTGTCTATCGTATTAAATGTTTACCAAAAATTGTCCATGGTTTTTTCGTTGTTTACCTTTACCTTTAACTAGTAGGCGCCACTAAAATAGTGCGATTAATACGTTGGAACCTGCCTTTAACTTCATAGTTCACCAGCAGACTTCATCTAACCCACAACCTTGCGCTACTGAAAAGTAAGTCCTTATGAGCCCTATTACATGTCAACTGTGATTTTTGCGTAAAATAGCCAATTTTGGCGTTCTTGATCTCAGAAACAAAAATACATTAAAATGTCGACTTATTGAATAGTATTGCTTTCTAAGGGTTTAAGCGAGCACTACACATTGAAATGAAACATTTTTTACGGAATAACTCTCGTTTAATTTGACTACATTACATAGTTCTTTGTTTCCTGACGTTTCGGAACCTTTACAGGGTCCGTGGTCACAGGGAGACTGAGGTGTTATTCTCGCAGAGTGGAGATTTGTAATAAGCATGAATTTATTACCCTATTTCGATAAAAACGATAAATACAACTGTAAAATTACTACAAAATGCGAAAATGGGCATTTAACGCAAAAATCTTAGCCGATATGTAATAGGCCTCTAAGCCTTTTTTAGGTGTTTTTATGTGCTATTGTCATTTTTAAATACCTTCTTTTTCATAAATGTGGTGTAGTTTGCTTATTTAGATTCAAACTCCTTTATTATTATTTTTCTAGCATATTTTTTCGCACAATGCGGAAGTTCTTGTCTCTCCTAAGATGAATATCTTACCCGATAGTAGAGGATGATTAAGCCGAAGTTGTTGGAGTTGCACTTTAGGGAGAGTGGCCCTGTGATCTTAGATAAAAGAGATAGAGAGATAACGCAAGTAGGTAATAGGTAAGAGTAAAGTGTTTTATGCAGTGTTCGCGTTAAAAAAGAAAACTTGAAAAACTTTTTTTAAAACAAACGTTAAATTATTTATTGTCTTGCAAACTATTTTATTAGTATTATCAAGGAGTTTCTGACTAAAAAGTTTTTGCTATTTATAACAAAACTAGCCTACCCGCGATTTTGTTCGCGTGAACGATCCCATTTCCCCTTACGAATTTCCAAGAATATTCCTTCATACTAACCTTTATTTTTATTTATATAGATAGATAGATAGAACAGTTTAACGTAAAACCTCTAATCAAAAGAAAATGAAAGTAACACACAACTAAAGATTCGCAGAGACATCCTATTGAAATGCAAATAAAATGCGGTTATTTCGACACTACATTGCAAAGGCTCATTTTATAAGTAGCGTGGATCGATAAAATCGAGTGTTGCACGACCGAAGAGCGTTGCACAATATCTTGTTGGTGCTTCGTTAGAGTTTTTCGAACTAGTTTTAATTTTATCTTCAAAATGTATCAAGATAAATACATACATACATACATATAATCACGTCCATTATCCCCGAAGGGTTAGTCAGAGACTAGGCAAAAGCAATCCTCTACCATAGTCCACCATGGTCCCATACCATAGTCCATAGGTCTATTAAGAATATTTATTTATCCTAAAAACGTACTACGACCTACTTAGATCAGATCGGTGACGTTCTCGTTAAAGGTCTGGTTAAGAGTACCCTAAACCAACGAGTATGTATGAAGAATGTTATGAGAGTGAGTGAAGCAAAGGATGTGTGGCAGGATAGTAGTAAATGGAAATCTGTGGTCTCTGCTTACCCCTATGGGAATATTTAGTCCACATTCAGCCCCTAAAGTTTTAACCCCCGATAAAAATACCTACTCATCCGTATTCAACACCTAAATGTTGTCCACATACCCTTATGGGTTGAATGTGGACTTCTATTTTTGTATGTTTTTTGTCCACGTTCAACCCTTGATAGACAGTAAAGCACAAAAGCTTTATATAATTATCTACCCTATTTCGGATTACATAAGGTGATTGCTAGAAACCGCAAGAAACTTTAAGAGCTGGTCCGGTCAAGTGTTTTAAATATGACAAAAATTACAAAAAAGGTGTTCGCGTTTTTTCCGTGTCAGCTGAGCGATAAGTACCTACGTTGACGGGTCAACAGAAGGCCGGCCGGCCGGCCGTTGCCCTCGCGTTGTAAATAATCGTTATTTTTAATTTTTTTAATTTGATTTTTATGGTATTGCTTTAAAATAAATTAGATACTCAAAGACTTTCCAATTTAAATTCACAAAATGAATTATTTAAATAAAAATTTAAAAAACACTTATTTCTTTTTTGTCATGTTTAAAACACTTAACCTGACCAGCCCTTAAGTTTCTTGCGGTTTCTAGCAGTCACCTTATATATTTTCCTAATTTACTAATCTAAAAGTGTAACTACTCTATTTTTGCAATATATTTCTTACCATCATTACTTTTTGCAACAAAAATGAGTTCATTATATTCCAAAAAGTTGTCAAGTGCTTATATTTGTTAACAATTAAACGGGCGTGATCTGTGTCTGTATGCATAAGTAAATAGGAAATGCACTTCGTTGATAAGCGCATCACTAGAGAGCGGCTGGACCGCTCTGGCAAATGTTTTTTTAAAAATGTTCGTAATAATCTAAATTACCGGAAAGAAAATTAACACTTTTTAGTATAATCCTACTTCCTACTCCTACTAATATTATAAACGCAAAAGTTTGTAAGTATAGATTGATGTTTGTTACTCTTTCACGTAAAAACTACTGAATGGATTTGTTTGAAATTCGGCACACAGATAGTTTATAACCTGGATTAACACATAGAATACTTTTTATCTGAATATTCTTACGGGAAGGGGAACCACGCTGGTGAAACCGCGAGCGGCCGCTAGTAGTTATATGTACTCGAAACCATGACTTATTTTTTATAAAAACAGCATAACATTAACAGCTTTGGATTATGGGCATATTGCACTAATGCTCATGTGGAAATCCCAGCAGTGGGATGTTAAAAGGCAGATGATGTTGATGAATATTACATACATAGATACATGCATATAACCACGATATAACCTGAGACTAGGCAATGAGGATAGCAAAAGCAGTCTTCTGCCATAGTCCACTTTTTTCCAAACGTGCGATTGCACAATGTGCTCAGCGCAACAGGTGGTGAGCTCATCGTCGCTCTAGCTCTGCAGTTAGATGTATGTGCAGCCTTTAGTCCGTTAGTCGCTTTTACAACACCCAAGGGAAGAGAGCGGGTGGTAGTATTCTTTCACCGCTATCGCGACACAGTTGTGATTGATGAATATTTCTGTCAAAAATTTTTATTGTCTGTACAATGTGAACCGATTATTTCGAAACGAAACACTATGGCATGAGGTCTAACTATTCAGTGTTCAGCTAATGGTGTTAATTACGGCTCCCTTCGAACTAATTAGAAGTTTGTAGGATCAACAATACCAACATTGTAAAAGCAAGGTCTATTATGCAATCTTTAATTGAAAAACCTAGTAGCTAGAACTTTGTTTTTCTTTCATATTTCTTTACCGTTTATACCATGGCGAGTGCTCTGAAGAAACCGGTATTTACCAAATACCGGTATCAAATTCGGTGGTATTAACAGCTCCATGTTATAAATACAGTCTGCCTATTCCTATCACTGGTAATGACTGAAGAATCCTCGGAGATTCCCTAGGGCCTGGCATCTCGTAAGCTTGTCCCTCATTGCAATCTCCGTACCGTTCGAATGCGATGAATTTCACAGAAGACTTACTTTGACTTATTAGATACTAACCTACTTGTAGATTTATTAATCTTAATTATTGGCTTCGCGGTGTACGCATTAATTATTACGCATCTACTATTTGTATTTCTACTAGCATAGATGCACAGAATAAATAGATGTAAGAACTCTGTTACTTACACATGGATCAAGTTATCTGAGTAAATAAATATTATTAAGTATTATTATTCTCTCTATTATGTTAAGTTATTTTTTTTACAATATTTTATTTAAAAAAAACATAGTTATAATACAAAATTTTATAAAAAACTTAACCTAGTCTGCCACCGGCAGCGAGGATAGGCCCAAGTTATCAGAGGTTAGGGCTGGAGAGTGGGAAACCTCCAGATAATACGTGCCGTGTCAAGGAGTCTTCTGTATTCTGGAGTCAGCCCTTGACCCAACCTTTTAGCGAGAGCCTCTCTAGATGTTGATCGAGGCTCTTAGCTATGATACCGTTTGCCGAAACAACTATCTGTAAAATAATGGTTGAATCCACATCCCTCATTGCGGTAACCTCGTGAGCCAAGTCAATGTACTTACTGAGCTTGTCCTTCTCGGCTTTCACGAGGTTCTCATCATGAGGTATGGTGACATCAACCAATATTGCCCGGCGCTGAGATCGGTCGACCACCACGATATCTGGTTTATTGGCGACAATAGTCCTGTTCGTAATGATAGAGCGATCCCAGTAGAGTGTTGCATGACCATTTTCGAGTACTGGCGCAGGTCTGTGCTTACTTATATCATGCTCTCATTCAACAAGACCATACCCAAGAGCAAGTTGCTGGTGAATTATTCTGGCTACTTGGTTGTGTCTGTGCAAATACTCTCCGTTAGCAAGCTGAGAACAATCGGAAATAATATGTCGGAGTGGTTCTCCTGGACGGCGGCATGTCTGACAGATGTCAACCGTAGTAACAATAATATATTTCCGGTCGTTATTAGTCTTGATAACTTCATCTTCAATGGCACAGATAAAACCTTCGGTTTCCCCAAAGAGGTCACCGAAACGTAGCCAGTAGTTCAACGAGGCAGGCAAAATCAGGCCCAGTTAGAGCCCGATAGAAGCGCCCGTGTAGCACATTACTCTTCTATTAATACAAATTCATGTGCTATTTGGGTACTAGTAAGGGTACAATTGTACCGTAGAATGAAATAAAAAAAATGGACTTTCACAATACAACACGTTTTGTTGCTAGAAGAACTCGGGTGAAACTCCTACAGCAAATTTTCTGAGGCGTTGACATCGTATGACATTCACAACGGACTAATAGTAACTACAATATCATAATGATAGATAATGCGAGTACCAACAACATAATGTCAACATTACGTCGTTAGCGATCGTCAATTATCAATTATAACCCTTTCGCCGTTAAACAACAATAGTTGAGATAAAAGAAAAAAAAAGAAAACAATAATAATATCCGAAGCGGCTATCTTCGCACGCAACGCGTAGACCCCATGCTTCCTTGTCGAAACAATGAGTGTAAGTAATAGACGGGTCTCTTGGACCGACGAGTTTCCCTCGCGCGGCTCATGAGAACGATGCCATGCGTGTTTCACCGCGTATTAGCGAAATTGTTTAACCCGTATTGCACTTTTTGAGAGTTTGTTTTGGCTAGTTGTTTTCTGTTTTTATTTGCAAAATTAATTGAATTGAAAAGGGCACAGCGCAATTTTTCTTATGAAAATCAATTGTATTGTTTTAATTGATCTATTAATGTATTAAAAATTAAGGGTTGGTCACTATCCCACGCGTTTATACTTGTACAATGCAATTATGGTCATATCATTGTATACTAATACTTACTCTGTAACTAATTTTCATCTATAAAAATAATAATTGCATCGTAAATTGTAAAGTAATAATTAGTGACCCTATAGTAAAGTTATAATTAGTGAGCAATTTTTACTGTTACCAAAGAGCCTTAACATTAGATTTTGATTAAAAAGACCCAAACACAATTTTTTTTGTATTAAGTATAGTTTAGTTTTATTGTCACTTTCATTTTGTTACACTAACCCAAAAAATAAAGAGGCTATCAATATTGAAACCGATGTCCGATGTAGGTACTATCAAGAAGTAATGATAGCTTATTATGCTAAATTGTAATTGTAACTGTTTTGCCGCCAGCGACAATGGTTAATGTTTAATTTGTCACATAAAAATGTTGGCTACGAAACCAATCTTTAATTTTGTTAGAGATAAAACTAAAAAGAAAATTTAACTAGTAAGTAAATATTAATTACAAATTATCAACATCAAAAATGTATTAATTAGAATAAGTAATCTAGTCATTACTAAAATTACTAACAGGTAAATATAAAAAAAATATAAAAATCAAATATTTTTTTACGAGTACGCTTGCGTAAAATTTTTTGTTAAATAAGTAAGTAATATTAATTTACGCTGACAATCGAACCCTTTACATGATCCTTGTTTGCAGGACGTTTTAATAAGTAAATAAAGAAAACAATAAAAAAACTTACCGAGTGTCAGAAACAGTTTCATTTTCATTACGTGTCACGGCAACCACAGTCACAGAGACAAAAAAAAAACAAAAATTTAAAGTTTGTTTGTTGTTCCGATCGTATTTCGTACGCGTTAGTATTGTGCGGCGTTCGTCGCGCTTTGCCGCCAAGCCGCGTGTGGTCTGCGCACGCGACTCCTAGCAGTAGCTACCACGTTCACTTTCTATACAGTGGTGAGAGAACTAAACCTTCTTTGCCATACCACAACTCCATCCTTCATTGTGTGCGTCTTGTATAAACAAGCGAACATCACGGCCTTATAGTACCGTACAGCACTGCGATACTACACGAGAAATAGCAACAAATCGCTCGCACACTCATACAACAAATCAGCTGATGTTTCAATGAAGTTATCTTACACTCGAGTTTGTACGAGTGGTGGGGTCGATGCGACCCTAAGATTAGGAAGCGGAGGGTTTGATGACATTGCGAAGCGGCTATAAATAATCGGCCGATTCACTAATCACTGCACACTTGTCAAGTAGCAATGAACACATTAGTGATGGATGCAATTTTGCACACATGAAATCGCTAGATCGATAGATACTCGCATTTGGTGTGTGATTGTTCTTTATTTATAAATTTTATATTTATTTATCTGTAGGCGTGTGCGTGTTAGTACAAGAACTATTCTCGCTCTCTAGACCACGTTTAATGGTAGAAACGGAAACTTGACAGCAAAGATTCTATCTGGACCGCTACAAACGTTAGGTAGGACCTAAACTGTTTACGACTTGTTACATGTTGTTGTTACGCTGAATGACATTTAGTTTTGTTTTCTAAAGTTTCTGAGCGAATGCCGGGCGCTATTCAAATGTGCTTTTGTTTTAAAAAAAACGTTTCAGAACTAGAATACTGTAATGACAAAAACATGTACCTAATACTAATCGGAATAAACCCAATTCCTCACAATACCTAACCGTTCATTCTAATTACAACCAAGTATTTTACCACAATGAGGAGTGACTTTGTTAATTAATATTTTTAAACATGGATACCTATATCATGATCTGCTTCAAACCTTTAACTACAGATGCTAATTACTGCATGAATTATCATGATTTGAACCACACCAGCCTAACGAGCGATGTAATTTATGATATTCTGTCGAATGTTGAATGAACGCTCGGGTCACGAGATAGGTTTCAGTTTCGCGTGGGGGTCGTTGGAGGGTGAACCTTCTGTACGGTAGTAGTATTAGTTATTCTGTGCTTGTACCAAGACGAAAAACGAAACAATTTTAAAACACACAAGTTTATGCTTATTAATTTTTGACGTTTTTTTATGCTTAAGTTTTTATAAAAAAAGATATTTGAATGATTAAAAATGTCAACCTTATTGGTTAGGTACTAATGTTTTCCAAAACTCATTTCAGCCGCTACTTTACTTTATTTTACTTCAAAAACTCTCCAATTTATATTACTTACCACAGTATCAATACGATAATTGGAAATCATATTACACAATTCTATGACCACGGCTTATATTTCGGTTCGACGCGATTCTGTTTCGGCGTGCAGTGGTACTGGGGGTAGCAATGCGCATTTGTCTGGCACAGACTATAATAGCTCGTTAGATTAGTTATTAAGTCTTAACTATAAGTTAGTTAACTGTTTTTTTATTATTATTAGTATTGACGTCAATAAGTGCCTGTAAAGGTTTACATTGAATAAATAATTTGACTTTGACTTTGACTTTGTCATTGCTATCTTTTTTTTACAAAAAGTGAAATTAACATTTTTTGTTCCGCCACTCCTTCTAGGCACCAAAAATGCGGTAACTCATGAGCCATGGGTCATCTGATGGAAAGTAAACACTATCGTTCATGTACACCCGCAAAACTAGAGGATTCGCAGAGATGCGTTGCCGGGCTCGAGGAAGGAGTTTTAAGGAAAAAGGAGGAATTGTAATGAGGGGGGGACGAGAGAGATGGGCCTCTGGTATATATTACATACATATAATTACGACTATTATCTCCGAAGGGTTAGTCAGAGACTAGGTAATGAGAAGCAGTTCTCTGCATAGTCCACTTTTCACCACACACTTTCATACACATGTGTTTAGCGTGACAGGTGGTGAGCTATCGCCGCTCTATGCTGTTGGATGTATGAGCAGTCTTTAGTCCGTTCGTCGCCTTTTACGACACCCAAGGGACGAGAGTGTGGTAGTATTCTTTCACCGCTACGCGTCACGGTTATTAAATGAACCTACTAATTTAGACTACAAAGGTCCTACTAATGAGCGTAGGCATTCTGCATGGGCATTAGAGCATGGGGACATTAGGCCATACCTCACTATGCTGGCCCAAAGCGTGTCGGTGGGTTCTAATTTATAAATACACTGAAATGAAACACTTTGAAATGATAAACCGTGTCGCGTAACGGTGAAAGAATACTACCAACCCCTCTTTTCCCTTGGGTGTCGTAAAAGGCAACTAACGGACTAAAGACTGCACATACCTACATCCTACAACATAGAGCGGCGACTGGCTCACCACATTTAATTTTGTGCAGTCGCTATTTGGTAAAAAGTGGACTATGACAGAGGACTGCTTTTCCTGTCCTCATTGCCTAGTCTCTGACTAACCCCTTGAGGATAATATTCGTGATAATGTATGTATATATCAACGAACAAAACGTCAGGACTAACACAAAACTCTAAAAAGTAGGTATTATTAAACGCGAGTTAGATACGTAAAAAATGTTTCATTTTAATGTCTAGTGCTCATAAATACACATTTTATTTATTTTTAATGTTAAGCTTCTCAATTTCACTGGTACAAAACAGGAATGTGAAAACAAAAGTGCAAGTATTCTAAACATAGCTGAGAGCAAAAGTGACAAATATCAGGTTTTTCTAGAAAATGAGCGAATTACAACTCGCTTTGTGATTCCAGATTTTGATAAACAAAGCTCTTTCTCAGAGAAAATGGTGAAGAAATAATATAACAACATTCACATGGTTATTGATAGTCTGCTTTTGGAATTAATTTAAGGAATTAAAAATAAATCATAATGGACTAAGTATGTATGTCTAAAACTTGAATACCGTTAACAAGCAAACCTAGACCTTTAAGTCTTGGTTTAAGCCATATTTGTAATAAGACCGAGTGCGATTTTCTAGGAGTTATAGTTTCAGGGTTACGGAGTCGATTATAGAGAATGGAAAATCCGAGGGCATTTATAAAGGACCTCAACTTTTTAAAACTACAGTGACATGAATGCATTGCATAGTCCTGCGAATTATCTACTAACAGCTAGTGTCTAACGGATGCTAACGGGTCTTCTAAATATACTAAAAATACAATAAGATATATTCGGTCACCCATCCTATAGCCAACCACAGCCAGAGGTAGCTTAACTTTTTCAATTGTTCCAAAGAACGCATGATCGTTGCAAAGAATAATTAGCTATCGTTAACACACAAAGTAATTTTATTTAACCTAGTAACTGATATTACGTTGAAAGACATGAAATCGAGAATCTCAATCGATAAAATGTAATAAGTATAATTTATAGGCTCTATCAACGAATTGGTCTAGCACATAACTCTACGTGAGCAGTGAAGAAATAACAAATCTATAAAACGGCCCCATAAAATAGTTCAGAGCGATTGAACTGAGAAACGTGATCTGTTTAGAGTTTAATCGTTATTAGGCACCTCACATACTGCGACTTTAAGCAGCGGTGCAAACGCGCGTTCTTGAAACGCACGAATTCATCACAGATTGAAATAAGCATATAATATTTTGATTACTCAATAACACTGAACAAAATTTAATTTGATTTAGTTTGTATACCTACATCAATTTGAAATGGGATTAGATATAGTTTCTTAGTTTTATTTTAATTTATAGCGGTTAAGGTTCGGAATGTAATTGTTGTGCATACCTATAATTTAAATACATAAAAGTGTAACCACTCCTCAAACTTTGTCTGCTGAAATGAGTTGTATGTATTTAGTTGGTAAGCCTTATTAATAAATAATAATAATAATAAGCAAAACATTTTTAAGGGGAATTAACGCTAACAACGTATGTTACGGCGAAAGGCGTTCGCAATAACAGCGACGAAATAAAGGTTGTGGGCTGGGTAGGTATGGATAGTGAAGTACTTACAGGGATGATGAGTCACAGGAGCCGGGAGACGAGCTGACCACGGGCGGCGATGTAGTGGTGGGTTTCCTGGCGCACAGTCACTACACTACACAATGGGCATTTAGGCGTTCTCTTCACATTAGGTTCAGGAGTCACTCCGAAAACTGTGGCGTGCGCGGTAGCTAGCTAGCTTGCAGACGAGTCGGCGCGGTATACCTCACCAAGCGCGCGGCCGCGGGTCGCGCAGCGGTGGCGCCGCGGCAGATAGGCGGACGCGGTCGTCAACAACCGCTGAGTCAACCGCCTTACAGATGGCGGTATGGTTTGAATGGCCGTCCCGGCTTTGGCGGGAACAACGTATATTAAAGGCATCAAAGCAAAGGCATAAAAACGAAGCATACCTTTTTATATCCGATGTAAGGGCTGACCACGTTTGCCAGTCAGCCCGTGACCACAACTCGGTCGAAACGCCGGATATCAAAAAGTAAAGGTAAGTATGCGTAGTATGGTTTTTATAAGTAGTTATCTTTGATCGTCGTCAATAATGTTTAGTCTATATTGGAATGCGAAATAAGACAGTATCGCGTAACTGGCGAGTATCGATACATACTATACTTACGCGCGTTTGTATCAATGCAGACAAATAAGTAGTAGACGACCTCCGTGGTCGAGTGGTGAGCACGCCGGTTCCAGCCATCTCTGAGGTTCGATTCCCGGTCGAGTCAATATAGAAATACTTATCTGCTTTTCTAAATTGATGTAAGTATGCAAATTATTAATTAATATAACAATTTTCAAAAGAAGTTAAGGGGATACTCCACGAAATTGTGAAAATTTACGTATTTATAAGTTACATGTACTAAGCGCTGACTTAGTTAAATACATTAAAATAAGTTACGTAAGTTAGCCTGATCATTGCACAAGGTCGTGGTGGCATTGTTGAAATTTAAAACAAATTCTTCAAACAATAAGAAACAATACATACATCGCACCTTTATCGGTAAAGTGTTACTATACAAAAATTTTCAAGAATTGAGATAAAAATGCCATCTATAATAAAATTACGTAAACTATGAAATGACTTTGACACCTCCTTAAAATACGTCCTCAAAAGAAAGATGGCGCCACTTCTTTCCGTTACTAAACAATAAAGGATATCTAGAGTTTTTAAGGACAATATCGCGACTAAACCAATTGTAACGTGCTTGTTGAACAGTAAGGACACAAGTTTAAGAGAAAAGTGTTAGTATTTGCTAGAAGTTACAAAATAAGGTATGTTTGTTACTCTTTTAAGTGTTATAATGTGTCATTTTGTTTTGTCACAGTTTTCTTCTCATAATATATGCAGTAAACATTAAAGTTTTATTCGTAGAATGTGCCTTTTTATATAGTCACAGTTTACTTCTTCATATCAAAATATTTATTTAAGAATATTGATAACTAAATAGTGATAATTAGTTTAGTTTCATTTTTCCTTTAATAACATATGAAGTAAATATTAAACTTTTATTCGTAGAGTGTTCCTTTTCATATAGTTACAGTTTACTTCTTCATATCAAAATCTTTATTCAAGAATATTGATAATTATAGAGTGATAATTAGTTTAGTTTCATTTTTCCTTTAATAATATATGAAGTAAATATTAAAGTTTTATTCGTAGAGTGTTCCTTTTGAAGTTGGCAAAATTTATGTTTGTATTTAATTTTAATTAGTTTTGGTTACTTTTTAATATTATATTGATTCAGAGATTCGCCTCTCTATGAAGCATATTACGTGGGTTGTACTTTTGTTAATCTTGTGAGAAAGTTATAACGTTTGGGTGTTGTTTTAAGTATAGATACTTAACTTTATTGCATTTTTATTCGATTTTCCAATTTATTTAATTCTATATGATATTAATAACTATGGAAAATATACCTAGTTAATGTGCGAAATATAATTAATAAGACTGTGAAACTAAACTAGTAATAAGTGTATGGATCTCATCTTTGATTGAAAATAAATCATTCAATTTAAATGTTTGTTTTTTTATTCGTGCTTAAATAAGTAGACGAACCGCTTTTAAAACTATTCAGAATTTGATAATCAAACAATATCTACAAATGAATTCGATTTTAAATAACATTGACTTTAGTCACACTATTTACTCAGTGATTTTATAGTAATCAATCATAATCGAAAAAAAATTAATACAAAAGTGTTACTATAATAATTAAAAACTGCAATAAATAATTGTATATTTAAACAAAACATATATTTTGAATTATATGCTGAAATATGAATAAATATTTATCAGATAGTCTTAAAATAATACTCTTAATACCAAATGGTTTATTTTCCAAAAACGGTGAATATTTCTTTAAATTGGCTCTCCTGTAAAATTTTGTATTTTCGCTAGTAACAGTTTACCGATAAAGGTACGATCATCTAATGACTCCGAAACACATTTTTTCGACAACTTTCTTAATTTTACGCATGAAACAATAATTCTTACATGAAAATATTTGTATTGATATTCCGCAGATCACCTCCCCCCCCCCATTAAAAAAAAAAAATTTTAGCGCGTGGTAGTTTTGTACATTTCGCAGAATAAAAACATTGCTCTAATCAAATTACTAGGTCTGAAACTTCAAAGCAGAATTGTTCTAATTTTAAATATCAGTATGATTGATTTTGCTTTGAAGTTCATTATGAGACTTATGTCAGTTTTTGCAATCGCGCGGCACCCCCTTAAGCCACTTGGCCTAGATAATTTGGTGTGATGGAGTAAAGTAAAAAAAAGGTACGTTTGTGCAGTGAACAAGCTGTGTATCGTGACTGCATAGCTACTGACGCACTGCAAAGAACCTAGCAGGGATGCGATCTCGCTAAATAATCACAACCAAACTACAACTGAACCGCAGCCGTCCTGCCGACTTCGTATAGTGCCATCGCGTGTGCCAAACACGATAGCACTATATAACGGCTGAGGTTTAGTTGTAGTTCGGTTGAGATTATTTAGCGCGATCGCCCCCCTGTATGTAAGGAGCCTTAACCAATCCGCGATCTATTAATTTATGGGCGCTTTAGACGTAATCGTGATCTTTTTCTCTCAGAAAAACAAAACAAAACGGTTTTGCGAAAGGCGGCACGCCACAGTTTCTTTATTATGCCTGTACTTTTAAGACTGTAAATTAAGAAAGAACAATTTAAAACAAAAAAAAACACTTAAAACAAAAGTCACCTTTTCGATCAATGGGTTGTAGTAGTCTGTGCTGGTAACCGAAAAACAATAGAAAATTACGTCACTTTGGAGAAGTCAAACTGCCTACCTGCTTTTAAACCAGAGGCCTAGGATGTGCAACACGAGAAAATTTTCTCGAGCCGTTTTCTCGTGTTATGTCTATATACTTACTCGATATGTCAAAAATAGACATAATAGTAGTTTTTGCTTGTCTGTGGTATTTTTGTCTACAAACCCTAACATGCAACATAATTTTAGTCGACAACTGTACTGTAACCGAGATAGTTTGTCGTTCCCGCCATCAAAGGAAGAGAGAATATCGTCCGCGACATATTATTATCTCGTATTGCGCAGAGAAAACCTTTACGATCTTAAATAGTTGTAACATTGATGTTGTGACAATTTTTCAGTTAATTCTTTTTTAGTAATTTTGACCGCCTCTGTGGTCTTGTGGCTAAGCCACCGGTCTCAGACCCAGAGGTCCCGAATTCGATTACCAGCGGGAAGTACATCTTTGTGTGCTTGGTAGGGCTGTTAAGTCCACCCCGCTAACTACTCCACTTATCTAAGTCAGTCTATAGCATTGTTGTGTTGGCTTAGCTTAAAATAAAATAAATAAATAAATAAATCTTTCCTACAATCACACCAATCATCTAGCCCAAGAGAAGCTTCGAAGAAACTCGTTAAATGGTTACTAGACAACGGATAAACATACTTAAAATACTTAAATACATACTTATTATACATAGAAAACACCCAGACCCCAGACAATTTAGAAAAATAATAATTTCTAAATTGATCCTACCGGGGATCGAACCCGGGACCTCAGAGATCGCGACACCATGAAAACCGGTGTACAAACCACTCGACCAAGGAAGTCGTCAAGCTTGAATAGAGGCTACGACTCCGATTCCTTTTCGAAAGCCTTTTAACTTGGAAATACTCTTTTCTAGGTACATCCAATGGAGGGGTTGTCCACCAGCACCGACCTCCCTGTCAAAGCTTCAACTGGGATTTGGAAGAAGGGGCCATGCCGTCTATATTTAGTACATTTCATATACAATGAGATAGGGGTGGTACTTCTAATCTGTTAAGGCTAAGTAATATAGATCTGTGGGGTAATTCCGTGGATGTCGCTAAATCAGTAATTATGACAATAGCTCCAGTTTTAGCTTGCATATTTAACGAATGCATTGACTGTGGTGTTTTTCCTGACCTAATGAAACATAGTAAAATAATTCCATTGTTTAAATCAGGTAGCACTTCTGACCCCTCTAATTTTAGACCTATTTCTGTGCTACCCACATTTAGTAAAATTTTTGAAAAGTTGATGCTAGACCAAATTCAAATTCATTTTCATAGAAATAAACTTTTACATTCTGCCGTACTTAAGCTAAAAAAGGGTTAACCCTCGTTTGATCAATTTTGAGTTAATAATGCAAAGTTACAAAGCGCAAAATTCTTTACATTTTGATCTAGGTACCATACCTGTATCATTATTAGTTATAGAGATACAGCTTGTCGGTGAACAGTTAAGTGACACTATTTTTACGATTTACTTAATTAAAAATCAGCTAAGCCACAATACTAGTCTATAACGGGGCTAAAGTATCATAACTTAACGAAGTCTAGATATTTTTGTATAAATTGCTTAGCTTTAATAGGGTTATTCATTTATGCTACACTTAAATTAAGTTAAGGGACTTTAACCCTGCTAAAGGCTAGTATAGTTTAAGCTAATGTTCGTACAAAACTAAACTATAAATAGGTTAACAACAAAAACTTAATTACAAATCAGTTAAGATCCTTTAACCCTTCTTTTGCCAAGTAAAATAAATTCATTTTATACACGTCATCCTTGGTTTAAAAAAGGTTAAGCCTCATTAATAGGCTAGAACACAGTTATCTGCAGTTGCATCTCGTGTATGGACGCACACGGCAGTTGCAATAATTGTCAATATTTGACAATTATTGTATTGTGTATTGTGAAGTATATGTATATTTGTCAATATTTGACAATTATTGTCAAATCTAATTCCATTACAGTATATTGTTCTGTCTGTGATTTGGCCGGAGAGCCTACGAGCGGCGAATTTCGTTGCGCTCCAGCTAAAACACAATGTCTCGTAATATAGAAAGGTAAGTCATTTCTTGAATATAGGTTTTTATTATAGACATTATGATTTTACTTGTATAGCTTGACCACGATCGCTGTACCGCTGCTACCATACAAGTCAGTAGGTATGTACTTGCTGCCACACAAGTTATATATACAGCTATGCGATTCTTTAAGCGACATATAGACGCTGCGCGCATGGGTGTGGTCATAGATGTTACAGCCGTCACATCTTTGCTGCGGTCACGGCTGTGGTCAAAGTTGAGGCTGTTTTATTTACAGAATACCAAATGTATACCTACAAGAAAGGTCAAAGAAGTGATTCTCTATCACGCCGCGCGCCGCTTACAGCCGTGCGGAGCTTGTGTCGAACTGCGTTGAAAACTATTTATAGGTACGTACATTTTCAACTACTTAGTAGCTTCTTCAGGATGAAACAAAACACTAATTTATCTAAAACTAAATTCTCGCGGGTGGAGCAATGCACAAACATTAGTAACCTTCCTAAAAACTATTACCTACGTTTGTTCAAAAAGGTAATAAAATAGCATTTACAACTTAAATTATGAATGTTGATTGATTTTATTATGAATTCCATTTGAAATAAATAATTATGTTTTAGTTAACAAAAGCCATGGTAAAACAAAACAACAAAATTCTAACATTTCGATTTTAAAAACATCTCAAAACCCAAGGAAAGCAATAATAGTATTGAAGAAGTCATACGTTGTTTGACAAGTTTTATTTATCTTTTTATTAATAACATGAATGGAGGATTTTCACAATAACTAAAATACCTACCTGTACCTATACTTAAATATGAAACGTTTTTTTTCTTTTAGATGGCTTGATGGAAGAACTTTTTAATTGGTCTTGGGAAAATACGTTTAAGAAAACCCTTCATGAGAATGTTACCGATGAATCGGAAGTTAATCTTGACTACAATAGCGACGATTCTGTTAAGGACAAAAATTATGAACCTAATGAAGACAACTATGATTCAAGCTGTAGTGAGATAAGCAATTTATCAGAACAAACAACAACATTCTAATCGTGTATATCAAGTGAAAAGATGCATATTTTCTACAGAAAAACTTCTTCTTGATAAAAAAAAATGGCAATTACCTGTGAAACGTCACATATCCTCACTATCTGAGAACGACGGTCCAGTAAATTTAGATAATGACTGAATTAGTAACATTAGAAGATCTTATAGGTCCTACAAAGAAATCATCTGACAGTGCTAATTACTTTCTACTTCCTACAAAGAAGCCATGTCTAGAGACTGTTGTAAGCGTCAATGTAATTGCAAAGGGTTATTCGAGCAGTGATCCTGATAATAAAGAAAGTTTTATCTTACCACAACAATAAAAATATTGCAAAACTATAGTTGTCCATAAACCAAATAACTGTGCCTAATATTTGATGCTTCACCCAAAAATGTTGTTGATTCGAGGGGAGTTGACAGCTTGAATCGCGATTCAAATATACCTACTTATGGTATCATGGCTTAATAGGACAATTAATTTGCCAAATTCAATAAACAGCAATAACACTCAGGAGACAGGTACAAATAACAGCTATGAGTCAGAAATGTCGCAAAAAGTATAAAAGAAAGTTGCCACAATGGCCAAAAAGAAACCTGATGATGTAGGGAGTCGTATGCTCAAAGCTCATTGTTCATGCATAATTTACTTTTAAGTCACCAAGAACATACTTATATCAGACGTTTATCATCGTTAGAAGTTAAAACCATAAAGCTGCATTGAAACATAAAATTACAGTGCAGTCACATACATTGTCAGCATTAATCGTACAATAATATAACGTAAACAAAGTACTTCATAAACTACTACTACTACTAATATATTATTTCAGATATAAAGTCGGATTTAGGCAAAAAAATTAAAAAAAACATATTTTTATTATTTAAAGATTTAAATGAGTCTTTAAAAATATTAAAGGTAAGAATGGTTACCGTAAGTAAGACTCAAAAAACTGTTTTATATAATTGATTTTGTATTAAGATTTGACAAAAATATTTCAAAATTTTGTTTGGCTCTCTTGAAAACCTGACTTTTTCTAGATACGACCTTATGCTTTCATGTTCAGAAGTATTAAGTATGTAATATTGTGTGACTACGTGAAATTTTATGGATCTAATTTTGATAATTATTATGCTAAGTACTTACAGATTTTTAATTTTATAATGTATAATTGAAACAATTTTAAAACAGAATTATTTTAAGCTTTTGCAAAATTTTAGTGATCTCATGTTAAACGTTTTCGAGAAATTTAATAACTTTAAAATACGACGTGGAAGATACGGTGTAACTACGATAAGGTAAAATTTTATGATGTTGCATAATTTGCTTGAAGAGAGCTTTTATTTTTTTAAATTTAAGTTTTATGTTTTTATAAAACATTTTCTTTGAATTAATGGTTTTATTTTTTCAACTTATCAATGATCTTTGCTTAACTATAACAGGGTTAACCACGAATAATATATACATAGCTTTATTTTAGCTAAGTAATGTCTTGTAAATTCTTGCTATACTTTTTAAAATATTTCCTTTTCTTAGTTACATAAAGGTTACAATACCTTAGCCATTATCTTATTTAGGATTGTGCTGCTGTTTTTATATAGAAATCTTAGTTATAAACCAGTTAAGAAGCTTAGCTATCTTATAGCTAAGCATTTCTGAATAACTTTGAAGTAAATTATTGATTGTGACAGTTACCCGAAATTACTACGCTAAAAGTCAGTTACGGTATGGTTAACCCTGTTTTAGTGCCGTAATTATTTTAACTTTAGAAAAAAATACTTAGCTTAATTAAAAAAAAACATTTTTAGGCATTTTACTGTCAATATTTTAAAATGGGAATAATACCCTAAGGTAGTGTACAATATGACCTATTTTTGTGTAGAAGAACGTTTTCTCTATCTAATATAGTTTTTTAGAGACATCATTTCCCACGTTTTTTGACGATATCTCAAAATCGACTACTTGGGGTTAACCCTTTTCTAGCTTAAGTACGGCAGCATTGTAAACAGTATGGTTTTACTAGGGGTCGCTCAACAACTAACGCCGGTGTTGAGCTTTTAATCCAAATATTTGATACCTGGGAGGAATCACAGGATGCCCTAGGGGTTTTTGTGATTTATCCAAGGCTTTCGATTGTGTTTTACATGAAACTTTGGTCAGGAAGCTTAACCACTATGGAAATAAGGATGCTTCTTTGAGCCTTCTAATCTCATACTTGAGTAACAGGATTCAGAAGGTCGACATTAACGGTAAAAGATCTCCGGGATCAGTGGTTACAATGGGAGTTCCGCAGGGTTCAATACTTGGTCCATTCTTGTTTTTGGTTTATATTAATGACTTACCTTATTTTGTAAAAGACAGTCATGAGATAGTATTATTTGCTGATGATACTTCACTTTTATTCAAAGTGAAACGACGACACACAAATTATGACGATGTGAATAATGCGATCTCAAAGATTGTTCACTGGTTTAGTATAAATAACTTGCTATTAAACGAGGGAAAAACCAAATGTGTAAGATTTGTATTGCCTAATGTTAAGCAAGTAACAACTAGTGTACAAATTAAAGATAACAGTGTGAATCCTGTGGACACCACTGTGTTTCTAGGCTTAACGTTAGATGCCAAGCTTCAGTGGGGCCCACATATAGCTAAATTATCGAATAGACTTAGCTCTGCGGCTTATGCAGTAATGAAGATCCGTCAGTTAACTGACGTTGATACATCTAGATTAGTTTATTTCAGTTACTTTCATAGTGTAATGTCGTACGGCATTTTACTGTGGGGAAATGCTGCCGACATTCAAACTATCTTTGTGCTGCAGAAAAGGGCTATTCGAGCAATCTATAACCTAAAGGCTAGTGACTCTCTCAGAGAGAGATTTAAGGATATAAATATAATGACTGTTGCATCACAATACATATATGAAAATTTGATTTATGTTCATAAAAATATTGAAATATTTTCAAAAAACAGTGATATTCACAATGTGAACACCAGAAGTAAGAACAAATTAGCAGTACCTTATACTAGGCTCCATAAAATAAATAATTCTTTTAAGGGTCTGTGTGTAAGATTTTACAACAAAGTACCAAATCATATTCAGAAATTAGATCTTAATAAATTTAAAATCAAAATCAAAGAAAAGCTTTTTAAAAAAGCTTAATATAAAGTGTCAGATTACACAGAAGACAAAGCAGCTTGGATCTAAAATGTTCCAATTACTCCAACAGCTATTTCTAATTGTCTATTATTAATTGATACTTAAATTGTATTGTAGTTTTGTATTGCTTAATTTATTATTTTTTAAATTGATATTTTGTATTTTATGACCTGGTAACGACATATTCTTTTTTTTTTGTAAATGTCGTTGCTTCTGTGCGCTGTGGTTTCTTGCGCCCTTTCTTTGCCACAGTTAAAAATGACGTCCTGAATGGGTGGTAGGTTAAAAAGATTTGGACGATTCAAAGTGCTTATTAATTGAGTTTATTGGATAAATATATTTTGAATTTTGAATTTTGAATTTTTGAATACACCTAAATTCATCGACAAAAAAAATTAATATGGACTTATAAAAAAGTGATTTTAAATCACAAAATAATTAAGTAATTTTTTTTTCTTACCAAAATAATCTCAAACATACGAAACAAAGTAATTTATAGCCAGTGTCATTAGCTACCGTTTGCCATTTTTTTCTTGTTTCTTTGACGTATGAAACCGTTGATATCGCATAAAGTAAAAATGGTTATAAGTCATAGGGGGAGAGGGTTGGACCACCCATATTACATACCCTACTCTTGATCAAATTAGAACCATCATACGTGAAGAGTTACATCTCATTCTCTCTGAGCGCATGCACGACTTGATTACCAACTCTGTCTCTGAAGCGGCGGCGACAGTTCTCTCGGAGTCTCTTACCCACCTTGCTAATAAGGTCGCTGATATGGGAAAAAGTTTTGAGCGTTTAGTGGGGCCCAGTCTGCCTGCAGTTTCGGATAAACTTACCACCACTGCGCCTCCTGCTCAGTCTCGGAGTATTTCAAATACAGATGTCTACAGGCAGGGACGTCGACCTGCACCACCACCTGTGATTGAGAGCTCAGATAACTTGCGCAATCAGGGTTCGACTAAAGTAGGTAAACGTCCCCGTCGCAATAAGATCACACCGAGTGTTTCAACTGATAATGAACCTGCAAATCAGGCCTCACAAAATGATGTTGGAGTTGGTGCTCGCCGTGTTCGGGATTCCATTGGTTTGATGCGCGGCACGGCCGCACCAGGTAGTACTGAACTCCAAGCCTCTGAGAAACAGCGCAGTTTTCATCTTTATTACCTCCGACTAGGTACCACCGAAGATCAAGTCAAGGCGCACGTTTCAAAGATTACTGGTGGCGTGGATTGCAGGGTAGATGGTCTCAAGGCTCGTGGGCCTTACGCATCTTTTAAAATATGCGTTCCATCACCTGCTTCGGACCGCATATTAGCTCCAGACAATTGGCCAGAGAATGTCTGTGTCAAGCCATGGAGACGTTCCTTTCGTCCTGAGCAACGCGGCGAAAATGAATTGTAATGAAGCCAATAACTTACCAGCTTTACTGAGTGCTTCGGAAGGAGAAAGATCACTTTACAGTGTATTGCCTAATCCCCGATACATGACCAGATCATCCTCAGAAATTGACATAATGTACCAAAATGTGCGGGGCTTGAAAACAAAACTGAATGCTTTTAAAGCAAATATGCTACTACTTGAGCATGACATAGTGGCTGTTACTGAATCTTTTCTGGATCACTCTGTTAGCGACGCAGAGGTGGTGAACAACGGCTGGAGAGTCATTCGACGTGATCGTGGCTCTTGGGGAGGAGGCGTTATGTTGCTTGCCCAGCCTGATTTAACGGTGTGCCGCTTAAGGAATCTGGAAACCACTTCTGGAGAAGATCTGTGGGCTTCTGTTATGGCTCAATCGTTTACTTTGTTCTTTTGTGTCGTGTACATACCCCCTTCTTCTAGTGATAGTGTCTATCTGGACTGGTTTACTAAGGTTGAAAGTTTTATTTTCACTCTAAGGGGACCTGTCATTATTATGGGTGATATAAATATGAATAGTGCCTCGTTAAATGTTAATAATTATTATTGTTATTTTTTATCCTTTTGTAACTTATTAGATAGGAATAATATTGTTAATTCTCACGGTGGCAAACTTGACATTGTGTTAACACAGGAGTGCGTTAGTGTAGTATCTGTTTCTCATTCTGAATGTGGAGGTCTCGTACGTCCAGATCTATATCATCCTCCTCTCGACATTGCCATTACTTTTGAGACCACCATTCATCACAGGTCCATGCTACCTAGTAACATTGACAATGGCAAGGACTGGAACTTTAACAAGGCCGATCAAACTGCGCTACGCCGTTCTATAGATGATTTGGATTGGAGCTGTGTACTGCAATCTCAGGATTTACAATTTGCTTTAGGTTCGTTTTACGAGTCTATTTACATTGTCTTCGACCAACTCGTCCCAAAAAAGCAAAGGTCTAAATCTTACGCAAGACGATATCCTGTTTGGTTTACGGCTGATATTATCAAGGATATTAAAAGGAAAATTAATCTGCACTGGACTTGGAAACAATTTAAGTGTCAGGAGAGCTATACTCAGTTTTCTAATCTTCGGGCTAGTCTTAAGATACGAATCTCACTGGCGTACGAATGCTACATTGGTGGCTTGGAAAGTAATCTGCGTGGCAATCCTAGAAACTTTTATCGTCACGTAAACAGTTTAAGGTCCTCTGGCGGTTTCGAGCCAAGTGTTGTTTACCAGAGTACTCAATGTTCTGGTGCTGACGCAGCGAATGCCTTTGCGAAACATTTTTCGGGCATCTACGTTCAGGACAACGCTACTTTGAAACCAGCACCAGTCACTCTTCCAACTACGTATACGCATGTAGCTGTTGATGACTTCTCTGTTGCAGACGTGGAGAGTGCCATTAATAGGTTAAAATCCGGTTGGTCCCCAGAACCTGATGGTGTACCGCCGGAAGTTCTGAAAATGTGCAAAAAAACTATCGCTATTCCTCTCTGCCACTTGATAAACCTTATCCTGCTATTTGATGTTTTTCCCTCTACGTGGAAGTGGACTCGAGTAACCCCTATTCCCAAAGGTGGTAACAAGTCGTTAGTTGAGGAGCATCGGCCCATCGCCATTCTTTCAGCGCCTGCGAAAGTCTTTGAGATCCTCATTTACAATGCTATTCTCAAGCAAGTCCAGCCATATATTTGTAATCAACAACACGGATTTAGGCCAGGAAGGTCAGTAAATTCAAACTTATTGACTCGAATGGAATTTATCTCAGAATCTATGGATAAAGGACAGCAAATAGATGTAATATACTTTGATTATTGCAAGGCCTTCGATAGGGTCAATTATAGAATCCTTTTATCAAAACTCGATGCTATTGGTTTCTCTTCCAAGCTTATTAATTTATTTTCCGACTATTTCAAAGGTCGACAGCAATTTGTACGCCACGGTTGTTATGTATCGCAACCCTATCAAACACCCTCTGGTGTGACCCAGGGATCAATACTTGGGCCCTTGCTCTTCTTACTGATGGTAAACAACGTGGTTGATGTACTTAAATATACAAATGGCCTTCTTTATGCTGACGACCTAAAATTATATGCAGAAGTCAGTGACGAGGCAGATTGCGAACGAATACAAGCCGATGTTAATGCCTTACTTAAGTGGAGTAACGAGAATGATTTGGAATTTAACAGTGATAAGTGCTATGTTATGACCTTCAGCCGCAGACGTAATCTCGTTAAATGTAAATATATGTTAGGCAATGAAAGCATTGTTCGCACAAACGCTATGAAAGACCTAGGTGTCACATTTGATCCTTCTTTGACTTTTAACGAACACGTGTCCTCTCTCACTCGTAGCTGTTTCAGTCGTTTAGGGTTTGTTTTACGTAACTCACGCGATTTTCATAATCCTGACGTCATCAAAATCCTTTTTACCAGCCTTGTGCGAAGCTCATTGGAATCAAGTGCATGTATTTGGAATCCGCACGAGGCCAAGTATATACTTATATTAGAGAAGGTCCAAAAAGCTTTTCTGCGCTGCTATTATAAGCGGATATACGGTTATTACCCCTTTATGTTCCCAACGAAGTTCTTGCTGGGAATGTTGGGGATGAACTCTCTGGAGGGTAGGAGAGCTCGAATGGAGTTGTCAACTGCTGTAGCGATTTTGCGTGGAGGCGTGGACTCGCCAGAATGTGTTGAGCAGTTGTCTCGCCTGTTTGTGCCCGATAACTATCTGCGTATTCGATCCGGTCGAAGGCATCGATTGTTTGCGCCTCCGCTGTGTCGCACAGTGGCGCGCGCGCAATCACCGCTGTGTCGCATGCATCAGGCACTTAACGCACTCCTTGTGGCTTACCCAAATTTTGATGTGTTTGTCGACAACCTTAAGAATTTTTTAAGCAAAACAGATATTTGTTTGTGAAGTAGTGATTAAATACTACACTAAACTATTCATAATTATGTAATTGGGTTACGCCCGTTTAATTATGTTAAATAAATAAATAAATAAATAAATAAATATTTTTTACCCCCATCACATTGTATAATAAATAATTTAGCTTATTAATAGAACACTACCAAACCCCTTGGGTGTCGTAAAAGGCGACTAACGGACTAAAGACTGCACATATATCCAAAAGCATAGAGCGGCGATGAGCTCACCACCGATCACGCTGAGCACATGTGCAGTTGTAATTTGGTGAGACGTGGAAGTGGACTGCTTCTGCGGAGTCCTCATTGCCTAGTCTCTGACTAACCCTTTGGGGATAATAGTCGTTAATCCATGTACAGTCACGAGCACCAATATGTATACACTTTGACTCTTATTCCATTGTGTTAAGAGTTACAATTGTTTACATATTTTTGCTCGTGACTGTACGTATGTAATTTCCTGATCTTACCCGTGGTACTGCCGATGGTCTTATTGGTAGTACCACGGGTAATTTTGTTTGCCCGTAGTACTCTATCCTGTCTGGTAGTATCACGGGATTTTTTACATTACTTCTGGTACTACTTATCAATTTAATATTCCCTACAAACGTATTTCGAGGTATGCTTTTGCTTTAAAAATCGAGTGTTGTAGAACCTTTTTCGAATATGTAGGTACTGGTTAGTTGTGAAAGTTTAAAAACCAAAAAAAAAACACAAATTAAAACTTTTATGACTAACCAGTACTACATATTTGAAAAAGGTTCCACAATACTATATTTTTAAGGCGCATACTTTGTAATACGTTTGTAGGGAATATTAAGTTGATAAATTAAATACATTAAGGGTAGTAAGACCATCGGTAGTACCACGTGTAAGAACGGGTAATTTCGGCGATGAGTTGCACGCCGAATGTTACTAATAAAACACTAGGAAACGCCAAACGAGATTGGCAAACTGTTTTAATGATATACTTTACAATATTTCGTCATTTCCCAAGCTCTCACACGGCGCGACCCAATTCCGCGGTCCGTCTCCAAATGGCAAGTATGCATTTATAACATTCTAGCAATAAAACAATAACAAAGTTAATGTGGCAACCTGGACAATTCCGTTATGTAACGACTTCGCATTGTCATACATTCGTCATTAGGAAAAAATAATAAACTTATGTCGAATGCCCTTTATTTTTACTAGCTTTTATGTATACATCCAACAGCTTAGAGCGGCGATGGGCTCACAACTTGTCAAGCTGAGCACATGTGCAGTAACTATTTGGTAAAAAGTGGACTATGGCAGAGGACTGCTTTTCCGGTCCTCATTGCCTTGCAATGTGGTGGTTAGAGGCGTGAAAGTTAACTCTTGGCGTCTGGATTATAAATATTTTATTATCGAATTAGTTTCCATATAATAAATAATAATAATAATAAATCTTTCCTACAATCACACCAATTGTCTAGCCCAGGAGAAGCTTCGAAGAAACTCGTTAAATGGTTACTAGACAACGGATAAACATACTTAAAATACTTAAATACATACTTATTATACATAGACAACACCCAGACCCGAGACAATTTAGAAAAACAATAATTTCTAAATTGACCCGACCGGGGATCGAACCCGGGACCTCAGAGCTGGCGACACCATGAAAACCGGTGTACAAACCACTCGATAAATAACCGTGTCGTGTAGCGGTGAAAGAATACTACCACCCTCTCTCTTCCCTTGGGTGTCGTAAAAGGCGACTAACGGACTACAGACTGCACAATACTTCTAACAGGATAAAGCGGCGATGGGCTCGCCACCTCTCATGCACGCCTAAGCACATGTGCAGTCGCTATTTGGTGAAAAGTGGACTATGGTAGAGGACTGCTTTTCCTAGTCTCTGACTAACCCTTCGGGGATAAATAGTTGTGATTATATGTATGTATGTGTTGTAGAGATACAGGTACCTACTTGAAAGGAATAAGTCGTCAACAAAAGGATCGGTCTGAAAAAAATCAGCATGCAAGTTGAGCGGTAAAAGCTGCATGATGTTGATCATTCTTCAGTCAACGAGTCAGTACCTAAGTTTATTTTTATATAAATAATACAAATAATTAACAATTGTATGAAAGTTATATCTTAGAAAAGGTCTATAAATACTAAATCTTTCTTAAGAAACCTTTGAATTGTCAACTCCCCTCAGTCTTGGAAATTTTTTGACACAAAAATTGGCGCAACTGTCAACGTCAAATTTGACAGAATCAAGCATAGACTATGCGATATTTTGCGATCACAATGCATAAGATGTACCACAGAACCGAAATAATCAAACTTGTTCATACTAAAGTAGTCTGTAGGTCTATGAAAACACGGTACAAAGTCAAGTGTGTTTTTGTAGGTGCGGTGCGGTCTCATGCGACCGCTTGGGGCCTGAGGGGTGCAAAATTCTATACCATAAAAAAAATTGAAACGCCTACCTGTTTATTAATAATAGATCTTCAAACATTGAAACGCTTTCACTGAAAATCATGAGCAATGTATGTGTATTACAATTATTATTGTCAACAAACATCACGTGTAACACACTACAAACAAACCAGGAACTAATAAACAAAATTATATTCGCATCGTTCCGTAGAACAAGTCCAAAGCGGTAGTTACTTATTACTTCACACACAATAATTTGAATTTGTAATTTAACGTTTTATTTATTTCAAACCGAGTTTGGCGGATGGCCGGTTTACGCGTAACACTTATTAAGTGAATTACCATTATCATAACGATCGTAACTCTTCTCGGTGGCCGAGTGGTAACGCTAGGCCCGAAAGGAGGTTCTGGGTTCAATTCCCGAGTATTGCAAACTGATTCAAGATTCAATATTCAATATCATACAAACATACATAATATAATCACGACTATAATCGCCGAAGGGTTAGCCAGAGACTAGGCAATGAGGACATCAAGAGCATCCTCTACTATAGTCCACTTTTCACCAAATAGCGACTGCACATGTGCTCAGCGTGACAGGTGGTGAGCGCATAGCCGCTCTTCTGTTGAATATATGTGCAGTCTTTAGTCCGTTAGTCGCCTCATACGACACTCAAGGGAAGATTGGGGGTGGTAGTATTCTTTCACCGCTATATACGCGACACCCTTAATTATGTTTAAATTCTGTGTTTCTTTAAATTCTATTATATAAAAGATATGCTCTATTGGATTTAAGCCATAACTACGAGCAGGCCAATGCAATTTTTCAATACCAGCTACTAGAAGGTATTCACTTACACAATTTGCTAATGTGCGGTCGTGCATTATCGTGCATTAGCAGGAACTGATCGTAGCCTATAAATCCAATTAAGGGCCAATCTTGGTCATAAAGGATTTCTTTGATGAACCGCCTTGCAGTTAATGGGTTATTGTCCACACCCAACTCTTCACGAATCTCCAAACTTGTTCGTTCCAATAACATTATAGAGCCTCCGTGAAAACTACCTGTCTCTGTACTGTTAATGGATAATAGAAACTGCTCTTCTCTTCTTATCCACACGTTCTAGACCGTCTAATGCACGCAAGACAATTGGGACCGTAACAATAAACAAAACTCTTGCCCACTGCTCGTGAGTTCAATTCACCTATTCTCTAGCAAATCGTAGCCGGGCTACTCGATGTTGTAAGAGCATTTGTGGACCGTGTGTTGGCCTGCAAGCTTTTAAATTAAACTCCTTCATTTGTCTTCTTATCGTTCGTACGCTTTCGTTGCCCCTCATGACAGTTGGAGGCGCTAGCGGGTATCAACGACTGTGAGAAAACGATTTTTTTAAATTTCTTAAACAATGACGAGATCATCTTGAGCCGAGGTGCATCTTACAGCCCCCTTCCTGGTCTTGGTTGTAGCTGCCCATTCCTTAGTATCGTTTAAGGGCACACTGCAAAAATTAACAAGGTACGCTGACCGCGAGACCATTATTGCGTTGTGTCGGTATTTGGCTAAGTATAGCTACAGCCAGTGCAACCCCAGCGAGTGTTGAAGGCATGTTTTTTGCATTTTTTACAAGTTAAACTCTTAAATTACTACTACTAAAACACACAAGTTAAATAAAGTAACGATAAACTTTACACAATACCAAATTTTAACATCAACTTGATTGCACAAAATTCCCCGTTTTGACTAATATCTTTTGTCTACACAGGGCGTTTAAACATTATAAATAATCCACCGAAAACAAAGCTATGCGTAGTTTTTACCTACCCTAATATCTAAGCGACAATTATAATGAACACTCAAAACTTTTGATATCGCGAGAAAAGAGCTTGGCCAAGATTATGTGCCGCTGAGTGTTAACTGAAATGTGAATTGGGCCAGTAACCTCCAGCTGCCTTCCAAATAAGAATAGTCTAATCATCAAGAATTAATTATACCTATGTTTATACTCGAGGTATTGCATAAATCTATTCTTAATGACAGAAATAGTCTCGATCGGGCCTGTATTTGGATTGCAACGTGTATATAGCATTATTCAAACAATTCTGTTTAGCCTCAAGGTGCTTGCGAAATATTATTGTCTAGACGAATCTAGATTAATTATAAAGTCGTTAAGCTGAATGAAATGGGAGCAGTTGTCTGTTTTGGACATTGTTAGATCTAACAGAAGGACTACAATAACAAAGAGTAGGTATTTTTTGTACCGAACTTCACATTTTTTTTTATGTTAAAATTTTTGCCTCTATGGAGAAAGACCAACCTCTTGACCATACTGTGTTCTAACCATGGGGTTAGGAAGAACCACGATAGAACACAGAATAAGATTAAAATGTTGTTGGCTCATCACTTATAAGAATACTTCGATTTGGATAATGATATTGTTTTTTTTGTCAGATCAAGATTTGTATGAAAGAAAATCATTTACGTTTATAAATTCATAATATTCACACTCACAGTCATCTACTTTATGCAAAGAAAATATTTGTTAATAAATCTTTTATTACTTGACACCGGATGAAAGTGCTAACCGCGCCGTAGTCTAAAAAAAATGTAAAAGTACAAGTAATTTTCTTAACTTACATTAATAATAGGTGTTCATTGTAATAAATTAAATACATATCTTAAATAAATCTAGTTCTCTTTTTAAATTATTGGGATATTTATTAAAAAAACGGGTAAAAAATTCATTTGCGTATTTTCATAGTCAGGTAATAAGGATTGTTTTGTGATTAATCAGGTTTATTAATAAGTCATTACTTAGCTCATTTTATCTAAATTTCAAAACTATACAATACTTACTAAGTCCTATGCAAAAACACAGAGTAATCGACGTTTATATTCACGCGCATCGATATAGGCTGAAACCCCCCGGGACCCCCTGCCACATGCGCCATATTGGTAAAATGGCGTCTGCCACTTGACGGGATGAGCCATTTTTCGAGAAAAAAATCTTTAATTCTATTCTACATGTCTTTATAAGTGCAACATCTATGCCCTCTGGTGTGTCAGTCAGAATATGAAGTCGTCAATATACTTAATACAATGCTCATTAAGGATCAATCGTAGCGCACCTACAAATTTCCTAACCGCTAACCACGATTTATCACACAAATCCATTTCTCTGTACATTTTATGCAACGCCGGCGCCTTCCTGACCGGAACGTTACGTTAAAGTAAAACGTTAAGTTAGATCATAACTTAGAACTACCAATTACAAGCTTCCACCACTTCCCGTATAAATATCATGTGGATACCATTTCCGGTAGGTAACTAGAAAAGGAAAATATTGAAGAACAGCCTCATCTTACATTCCTGTTCACCTGTGCTTCCCCCTAGACAAAGGCAACCGCTTTATGTCGATTCTATTGCGTTAAACGCTAACTAATTAATTAACTAATTGGCAGACATAAGTGTTTCTAATACTTTCTCTTCATAGAAAATATGTCAAAAACAGGACTTATAGCAGGTCCAGCCTGTGTACTTAAAGCCTTTGCCCCACTGCAGAACAAATGAATACATCATTGAAAGGAGGTCATTGATATACTTAATTAAGGGTTACCTATCATAAATTCGAAATTTGCCTGTACGAATTTTATTTGGCCGAAAACGTTTTGTAATTTTTTGTTTTCCATAATTTTCTTTTTATCGAAAACACAATTTACAAATTTTTGAAATGCCGATTATCGATTGTTATTTTTTTCAAAATCTCTATGTTTTGTAATCCCACTCAACGTTTGGCCGAAGCTATTAATGCTAGACGTTTCGTTTTCTAGAAACACGTTTCCAATATTATTAAAATACAACATTTCAAATAATTAAAATCCACAATATCATCGAACAACTTGTAATCGTAGTAACGTTTAAGCATGCAAACAAGCATGCAGCATGGAAGCAAGCATGCACCACGCAAGCAAGCATGCAGCATGCAAACAAACAAGCAGCAAGCAACCAAGCATGCAGCAGGCATGGTTTCTGTCACGGCTCCGGCGCTGCGAGGCTCCGACGGTCCTCAGCTACGGCGGCGAGCGTTAAACCCACCTGCTCCTCAGCTCGCGGGCCGCCTCGCCCCTCCGCGCCTACGCGGGCTTAAATTACACTCTAGCGTAGGGCAGACAAGATTACGTGGAGTCGGTTTTGCCACGATTCGTTTCTGTCACTGACTTTTGAAACACAATCTTACCGGAAACATAAAGTATTAATTTTTTAAGACATTTAAGATTATTCATCTAATAATAAGAATATATGAAAAACAAAAAAAAACTGGGTATGAGTATGATATTTTAGAGAAAACGAATTTTAATACTTCTAGATATTAAATTTATTGTAAACAAAACATCTTCCAAAAGAAAAAAAGTAGTTTTGATAATCGGCTAATAGTTTTTCTGGAAAATGAAACGTATGTATGATAAGTTTATGAATTAACAAAATTATGTAAAAGCAACGATCTGGTATTTAAAACTTCGTCATACCGTTTTCGAACAAATAAAATTCGTACAGGAAAGTTTCGAATTTATGATAGGTTACCTTAATTAAGATTAATATGAGACTATTGAAAATAAACTCATAATCCCTAATATTCATTTTAATCTCGGAGCACCGTGTACTTACCAATTTATAAAAGATTTTAACCTTTTTTTTAACAATGACTTTATTTATCAGCGTCATCTAGTGCCCGCAGTCCTAACTATTGTTAACTGGAATGGGTTTAGAGAAAGTCAAGCATGCTACAGAGAGTTCAGCAAGCACCTCGCTTTTAAGGCACTCACGGCCAACTGCATAACGGTTACTAAGTATCGAAAACAATGGATAGATGGCGCTCTTTCGTTTGCCGTTTTAAAATACGTATGATTAAGAACATTTTGCAATGTCGCTCAATTAGTTTTTTTACTAGGCTTTGTCCGCGTGGACCTCAAATCCCGTAACGAATTTCCAACAATTTTTTTCAACACAAACTTGTCCTAACAATTACAAATAAGTACTT
This sequence comes from Scoparia ambigualis, assembly GCA_963921215.1. Lineage (NCBI taxonomy): Eukaryota > Metazoa > Arthropoda > Insecta > Lepidoptera > Crambidae > Scoparia > Scoparia ambigualis. Next base: position 53,951,892 of record OY992502.1, on the reverse strand, counting down.
ACAACAAAAGACGAATTAGCCAACTAGGTGCAACCGTTCTGAAGTGACGCGCAAACAAACTTTCGTGGTAATAGATTTTTATTTATACAGGATACCCCATGTATGGTCCGCAATTTTTTGTAGTTTTCGAGCTATGATTTTTTTTTATTGAGAATTTTTGACTTGACCAACTTAAATTATTATATATAGACAAAAAAAGATGCATGTTTTTCGAAAAAAACATAATTTAAGTCGGTCAAGTAGAAAATTCTCAAATTAAAACGAAAATCATAGCTCTACAAAAAATCGCGGAAAATAGTACTTACATGGGGTATTTCCGGGTCGGTACACCAGATGTCAGGAATCCAAAAAAATTGTAAACCGTTTGGGCCACTGTATATTGATTTAATTGCAGTATGAAGTACTAACTAATTACTAGATTAGAAAAAATACCCTATTATTATTATACTGGTTTTCTCGTGTTAAGAAAAAGTAAAAATCCAAGTGGCAATAGACATATTTATTTATTTATTTTTGTATTTATTTAATCGGTATAATTAATTTCTTTTTTTCGCCCTAGCATAGTCGTATTCTGTATCTAACTTATCACACTATTCTCTCTTTTTTAGACCTTGACGCACGCTGGGAACCAAACCCAAAAGCTCTGGGTCTAAGACCGTATCATACGAGCAACACAACGATCTATCCTTTTCAATCTATGAAAAGTTTTATTTCTCTCTCTCCTACTCGATTTAGCTTTACGAAACAGTACATAATTAAAAAAAAGCAAAAAAAAAATGCTATCTGGCTTATAATAGCAGTGAGTTTGGCCCTAAACTTTAACCTTTGCCGAAATCGTCGACTCAATATTTGTGACCGGATTTTCCGGTACGCTGGGGAGTTTAACGGAAACAAGTTTATCTTTCCGGCGTAGGAACGACATACCCTTTTACGGGCACTGTACGTTGACATTTTTCATTCATTTTCAACCTTATTACCAGTGAGTAAGGTTTTTGGTGTTTTGTTTCGCTACTATCAGACAATAAGGTATTAAGTATATCCCGTACCTACTGGTGAATGATCAATTTTAATTTCCATTAGCTACTGCAATTTTTGGCTTGTTCTTATTTTTTAAAAAAGGCAATTTTTTTTCCATTTTTATTATCAATCAGTCCATTAATGTCCCACTGACACTGACTGACTGGGTCAGGCTTTCCCACAGTTTATAGGCAGATGATAGACAACGATATACGACATGTCAGGCGGAATTAGTAGGTACCACCACCCAAACCGCAAGAACTGTAATAACGCAAACACAAACTGGGAATTGAACCTTCGGTTTGACACCGGTGGTTTTTACCACATGACATTGCATTGCTGATGTCGTAAGAAGGCAGTCGTCATTACCCCTTGGGTCAGGGTATATTGAGATTTATGTAGTTATTGCACAATATCCCTATTGTCTATGTAGAAAGACTAGAAAGGCCAAACAGTCCATTCTTAAATACAAATTAATGTAGATTTTCTTTGCAATTAATTGCATGGCCTAGTGGCGGGATCATAATATACCTATCTATTACACAACAGCCTTTTTTTAAAATTAGATAACGGATAAAATAATATCAGTTACAGGCTAATAAGTATTAAACATAGAAACCACCTCAACAACAGACGATTTAGATAAATTGGCGGGAAAGTGAAGCGTAATGTCTGCAGTTTTGATTTATTTTCCAAAATTTGTGTTTTGTCGAATATTAATGTGAAATAATAGCGAATTATAAACCGAAAAGTTTTCGTGAATGTGCATGACTGTTGGCAAATAAAACCAAACAGTGCAACATCACCTTTCAAATTGTTTTAAAGTCCATGTGAGATCTCAGTAAAGTCAAACATCTATACTGAGGGAATATCATTTACCATTAAGCATTAATTTATTATCTGTCACTAACTATCATCTACTTTAGGCAACGAAAATAATTTGCTATTATCTGTTTTACTTGACACTGTCAGAATGTACGAACCGCACCTTATAATGATTTAACAAAAAAAACACTCTTAATTGTATTTTGACACTTTTAATAATATTTCTATAGGCCGGAGTAGGTATAAGTCACGAAATGATTCTGGCTTGGTTTATTTACAAGACGATGAAGAAGAAACACAAAAATCATTTTATATTTTATACAGTTTTATTATTCTATGACTAGTTTTCTACGCAACATCAAATCTATTCAAAAAAACTATAAAAAGTTGCTCTAGCAACACATAACCATACAGATTTAACTTAAATTGTTTTTATCTAATTGATTTATGTAAGTTTTAATTATTCTACCATCCAAAATATACATTAAAAACTTATCTACAAACTTTTCAAATTCAGTTAATATTAGCAATTTATAAATATATTTTCTACGTTATATAGGAAAATACATCTATATTAGTTTAATTAAGCACTATGCCCGCCTTTTTCATCATCACAAAGTGATTAGTTACCTAGTAATTATTTTATCTACTTATAACTAATCTGGGAATGTAAATACACACTGTTGAAGTGATTCATCATTCAATTTATCAATGCTACTGCTCACTTATACTTTTGACAAACACAACACAATATAAAATAGTTACAATAGCAACGAGAAGATTTTATTTGATTAAACACAGCTATTTGTAAAAGTCGTTTTACGATAGGATACTGTCGCTCGTATGCGGTAATCCTTATTAATAGGGGTTAGGGATTAAATTCAGTAAAAAAAATATATTAATATACAAAAAAGTTTACTTTGAGACGCGTCGATCGTAGTAATTAGTTTTAATAACAAGGAATGAATAGGTAGTTTAAAAAGTTCGCAATGGTAATAAAACAAAAAAGGTTTTTCTTCGTTTTAGTACCTACCTACGTTAGAGTTAAAATTAAAATAAAAGTGTAATGCTTTATTCAATTTTGATCTGTGTATATAATTCAATTCAACATGAGTTAATTCATAATTCATACTGATTCTCGTATTTCTTACAAAAATAATTTGAATAATGATTGGAAATTATAATGAAAAAATATCTATTGATTGAACTTTTTGGATTTTAGTTTTTGTAAACTAATTACATTGTTTGCAAAAATACGAGCATAAGTATGAATTAACTCATATTGAATTGGATTTTAAACAAAAGAGGAAATATATTGACATTGTGACCTTTATTAATTTTCATAATAATAACAATTTTTAATACGCTGAACAACATTTTTAAAACCTTCCTTTCAAATTATTATTATTATTATTAAAAGGGTGAGAATTGGAACAAAATAAAATATTAAAACCAAATAAAATCCAAAAAATCCGTTTTTATTTTATTTTCTGTTAGGAGCAAAGCTTTTGTTGCTGAACAAGGAAGTATCGTCCTATGCTGATGTACAAAATAAATATATAGAAACATGATAAAAGATTTACGAACACTGTGTTCATAACACAAAATGATTCTATCAAAGTAACTGTGGCATTCAAGTGGAAGAATTCACGGTCAAATATAATGAGTTCTTTTTTGTTAAAAAAAATTAACTCTCATAGTCTACATTCTTAAAGAGATTAACTATCACAAGCGGGTAACTATAATGGATCTTTTGGTTTCACATTTCTTTTATTAAACTCATTTGTTAACAAGTTACAAATTGATCTCATTTACCAGTACAAAAGACATAAAAGAGTACAAAAGATATAAATACCTAATCTTATTTTAAAAGTAAACATTATGAATTTGCTTTTGAATTCAGAGTTGTTTTTTTTACTTTTTTACAGTGATCAGTTAAGGCTTATGTTGTGCAGGCTAACGTCTTATCAACGACGATATACCTACTAATTTGTCTATGATACCTTTTATTAAAAATCTTGTAAAAAAAAGGTTTATCTATTGTTAGTTCAATTTACAGACGCTGTGGTGCTCTTTTTTACGTACAGGTATATAACTAGAGACAACACTTTGAAGTAAGATTTTGCGTACTGAAGTTTGCGGCCCGTGGGAAGCAAAACGCCTCACTGAAAAATTCGCGGTACGTGTCTATGCTGCCAAATTAGGTACAGGGCCAAATTCGATAAAGAATGCTTGTAAAAAAATCATTGGCATTTCTTTGTTCAAATATCTAGTGTCACTCGGATTATTCCTTTTTCACCGGAGAGATTCAAGGGAAAACATCTAACAACGTAGTATTTTTTTTAAACAGTTAAATTCCGAATGAAACTAGATATTTGTACAAAAAAATTACAGTAATTTGTTTTCAAACATTTTTCATCGAAATTTGCCGTATTATAGTATAATAATTATCTTTATGCTCTTTTAAAAGGAAGTGGCATGCTACAACTTGGTATTTCATAATATTTTCTTTCAGCCATACATTGCACCGAGTTAGTATCTTAGGCTCGTAATCTAAAACCAAACTCACACAGAAAAGGAAAAAGGATTTTAGAAAGGGATGGTGCTATTCATCGCATAAATCGCTAACCCTTTCTAACTGTATTCAAGCATGGATTTGATTTTGAGTTTGGTTTTAGAATACAAGCCTTAGTATCTAAATTATGTTTGAACTAAATTCAAAGTAACTGCGCCTCGTCACAGCCTCGCCTCTTGCCTATCTGGTGGCACAGCTGTGGGGATCCCACGATGTCACCAAAGAACACGCTGAGTAAGTAGAACTCCTTCGCCTGCTGCGGTGACCGCTTGTACTGGCTGGAAAGAGATGAACATTTGAAATGTTTTAAATATTGTTATTATTAGCGTCCCGCCCACTTTATACGCTTGAACAGTATCTCATGACGAAATTCCAAAAAGTTTATCTCACAGAGAGTTACAAACACAACAAAAAATAATTAGCCAAAGAGGTCAAGCCGTGCATGGTGTCCGAGCAAAAAGTCGTGGCAACTGATTTTTATTTAAATATATTTTTTAAAAATTAAAAAAATCCCTACGAATTGGGAACCTGCTTTATTTGAAGTCGGTTAAAAATCAATTGCCATGGAAGCACGCCTGCATCTTACTATGCAAATTCCCATACGACTTTTGCGTAGTAAGATTAAAGTATTACTGCTCTGAGAGGTGACAGTATTGTACAGTACCCTACTCTTACTTTGCTGACCAAAAGCGCCTTCAATGTCAACAACTACGTCATAAAAATGAAAGGATTGGATCGACATCCGACATTTTTACAAGTATCAAGGATTAATTCAAGAAACGCGTTAATTTTTAAATATAGAGACTTGTTTAACCGCGGTCTCTTCGAAAGTAGAAGGTACTTCCAGAAGGTGGCTATTACATTTGATTACATATGTCAAATCGTAGGTCCAGGAATCAATTCCCAAGTCGAGCAAAGTGTGTTTCAGATTTTTAACCTGGGTTTGTGATAGACAGAAGTCGGAATTAAGTAGAGTTATTTATGTTCTTGCATCGAAATGTTGATATTAATATGGATATTCCCGGGATTTCTAATGGACGTCTAATGGATTTCGAAAGTCGCGCGTGCAGTAGTTCTAATTGTGTAAAAGTATTTTTTTTTATATAATAAAACCCTGGATTTTTCTGCTCTTTAAAATTAATCTCGGGATTTGAGGCATATCCACTTTATTCTTTCGCTATATGAAATCAGTGTAGGTACATAAATAACGCTACCTAATTCCGACTTCTGGTGATAGATCATTAACCCGCATTTGACAAGCGTAGTAATAAAGACAATACCCATCAATTTGTTAGTCAAAAGAAAATGTTTTCTTATCTTATCTTATCCTATCAATTTGAAGCAAAGACTTGATTTCAATGATGGAGGAATTCTCGCCCAGCTGCGGGATAGTATATTTTTAAATTTAAGTAAAATCGTCGTCATAATTGTAAATCAGTTTGAATATACGAGGAGCAAACAATCAAACCGTGTTTTATTTGTCACATCAAAATAAAAAAACATCTAAGATAGCCATTTCCGCCATTTTTCAAAAAAACATTGTTTCGTTATTTACTTTCAATCAAACTGATTTATCCCATAGGTTTAAATATCACCGTGCAAAGTAACAACGAACGTTTTGTCCAAAATTAAGTTTCGTTCATAAAATGAATTTTCTCCAATCCTCCAATCAAAATAGTTCATAGGTGGCCATTTTGAAGGGAGAAATAACATTTTGAACGAAAACCATAATGTTTGATAGTGACAGTTTAAGGTTTGTTTGGTATGGGATGGTCAGGAAGAAATACTAATATTTTGTGATTGTTTTAGAAGACAAAGTATGCAAAGGAATATGACAATATTTTTTCCCTAAATAAAAAAAACATTGTTCTCATTTCAGGGTGTTTTATTCAAAACAATTTTTGTCCATAAAAAAACATTTAAATAGTGATTTGTCCCTCCAGTTCATGCAGAACAAGTTTTGCCCATCTTGTATTCCTTATTTTTTTCTTTACAAGTATAGCTTTGAAGAAAATAATATCAGTTTATTGTTCTAAAATATCATACATTCACAATTAACTCTGATCCTATGTATTTGAGAATTTAACAGTCAATTAAATAAAATTTTAAACACTGAAAAAAGGAGAGACGACAACCTCAGGCGGGAATCGAACCACGCACCTTCCGCATTTCGGGCGGCTGTCAATTAAATGTTTTTTCATTCCTCATACTCGGAAAGTAGGTCCGAAGTTGCTCGAGAAGCGGGTGGAAAGTAGTACTTTTCCGCCCTAGGTAGAATCGTTTTTCTGACAGGTACTGTCATGTGTAGTTGTGACTTATTATTAAAATAATACTAACAAAAAACCCATCTCTTCCCTTGGGTGTCGTAAAAGGCGACTAACAGACTAAATACGGTACATACATCCTAGAGCATAGAGCGGCGATGGGCTCATCAAAATAATACTCGGGTGAAAGACTTATTTAGTCCCTCGAACTATTGGCGCCCTCGATACGCTCGGGCTCCAAACCCCGTCTCGGGACTAGAATAGCTACTTTCACCCCTAGGGTAACAATGTATTATTTCTGTTTACCCAACATTTGGAGTCCATGGACAAGACACGGTTTGATTATTTGCTCCTTCGTCAATCTCGAAACACACAACAATACGGAACTGTATTCCAATACCAATCTTAGTTTATAAAAACACACAGTCCACATTGGAAACAAAGCCCTATTTGTTTTGTTCTAAAATACAATTTTAAATAAACAATGTTGAAACATTCTTTGGTAACGTTCACAGCTGTATTCAATGTAAAGCTATCTTAATGTCATTTGTTTAAGGTTTAGATTCGTCTGATTATGTTGAGAGCTTAGAACAGTGAAAGTGGTAATTTAAACCGCCAGGTATTGCATAATACCGGTTCACCTCGGTCGTCGATCGACGCGATTATAGTCACCGACGCATTAAGATATTCGACATAAATGTGGCATTTAAGTGTATTTAACTTAATTGTGTCATTTAAGAGAAGATTAATTAAAGATGAAGATGTACAGAATTTTTATGACTTTTTCAGCATCGGTTTAAGAAAGAGATTTTCTATGTCTGAATGTTTGATTTTTTTTATCTAACTACAGACGCCTTAAAACGGAGTGATTTCGCTAAATTTTGAAGGCAAATATCAAACACTGACATAGAGAATCTCTTTCTTTAACCGACGCTGAAAAAGTAATAAAAATTGGTACAGTTCTGAAGGAGGAAACAGGGGACTACGAAACGTCGTTTTTCTGTGTTTTGTATGAGAATTTTGCATGCCACTTCCACGTAGTGTTTCCTCTTAAGAAAGGCGTAGGAATTATGAGAGGGGTAGGAGGAGAGGTCGGGCAAAGTGACCCACCTGTTCGTTTGCCTCCTCTCACATAAAAAACACATTCCTGCCCAGACGGACACCAGCACGTAGGAAGGTTAGGCCAAAACCCACCACGCTGGCCCAATGCGGGATTGTAGGTTTTTAATGACTGCCCTCTTACGATAACAACCGAGACCAACGCCTTTAGTCCCTTCAGAGTCCGGCATTGCGAAAGTTGCTCAACTGACATTCATACATACATAAACTACCCTAGCTCACCGCCGCAAAGTTACCTGTCTGTCGGTCTTTAACAGACTGTACTTCGGAGAGTGTGCTCTGGAGCTGCATGAGCTCATACCGCCATCTCCCTTCTTCCATCGGACATCCAGACGCACTGCGGGCTACCACCCTTTCTTGGTGGACATTCCTAAATGTCGCACAAAGCGCTACTCAACATCTTTTATACTGCGCACAACAAAGGAGTGGAACGTCCTCCCTGCGTCTGTGTTTCCGAGTACTTATAGCCCGTCCATCTTCAAAGCAAGAGTGAATAGGCACCTTCTGGGTTAGCTCGCTCCATCGTGGATCCTGTCTTAACCCCTGGGTTTGATTGGGATCAAGAGCTATTCAAAGTAAAAAAAACTCATAACTGTTTTCCATAGGGCTAGGTAAAGACTATGGATCTAGAGAATGCAATCCGGATACTTCGAAATTCAAAAACATCTGAAAAATCCGGATTTTTAGGCAATTTGTAAATCCGGATTTTAAAATCTGAATCCGGTTTTTCGAATTTTAATTACATTTATAGGTTTGACTGAAATAACTATTAAATTGCATTCAATTTAATTACTAAAACTTCAGAAAAGCAACAGAAAGCATTGATCGATATTACATCTAACATAACATTCTCAGACGACAAAATATTATGTCTTTTAAATCTGCAGACATGTTTTAATATGTTTAAAACTATGGTTGAGGTACTTTGCCGTGGAGATCTCACAGAAAATTCAAAAACGCAACCAGTGGCAAGCCGTCGAGTCTGGCATTATAGATCTGCGGACTGGGATATAATGCGAGGTTTCTTTGCGTCCTACCCGTGGTGGTAAACGTTCGGTTCCTACAAAGGTCAGTTGGTAAGGCTCTTTTTTCCCTCGATATCCATAAGTCGAGTGAGCCTGATGCAGTTCCTCCCATTGTGCTTCAGACGTGTGCTCCTGAGTTGGCGCCGGTTCTAACGCGCCCCTTCCGCCTCTCTTACACTACTGGCGTCGTCGCAAGCTCATGGAAGACAGCTCCTGTCCACCTGATTCCCAAAAAAGGCGATCGCTCAGATCCGTCCAACTACAGACCTATAGCTACCACCTCTTTACTCTCCAAAGTAATGGAGTCCATTACAAACCGCCAGCTCTTAAGGTACCTAGAAGAGAACCAGCTACTAAGTGATCGCCAGTATGGTTTTCGTCGCGGTCGTTCGGCTGGTGATCTTTTAGTGTACCTAACTCACCGATGGCGGAGGCAGTCGAGAGTAAAGGGGAGGCACTGTCAGTTAGCTTGAATGAAGCGAAAGCCTTTGACAGGGTATGGCACAGGGCTCTTCTCTCTAAACTTCCATTATACGGGCTTCCTGAGAAATTGTGTTCGTGGGTTGCCAGCTTTCCTACTGGGCGTAGCATCAAAGTAGTAGTCGACGGTTCGTGCTCTGACATGAAGCCTGTGAATGCTGGAGTCTCGCAAGGGGGTGTTTTCCCCTACTCTGTTTCTTCTGCATATCAATGACATGTTGCATAACAACAGCATTCATTCCTATGCGGCGACAGTACTGGGGATACGCTCTACACCGGACGAGCTAATATTTCTCTGGAAAGCGTCATCGAGAGCCGGAATGAATTAGGGCCGACATAACCTAGTCAACTTTAACCCCTCCAAAATACTATCCTTTCGTCGTACCTCTGAACTTTGAGGGAGCTTCCCTTGATACCAATCCGACTATTGGAATCCTTGGCGTCGATATTTCGAGTGACGTTCAGTTTCAAGAGCATTTGGAAGGTAAAGCTAAATTAGCTTCAAAAAGCTGGGTGTGTTTAATAGAGCGGGTCAGTATTTCACGCCGGCCCACCGCTTACAACTTATAAAGCACAGGTCAGGCCGCATATGGAATACTGCTCCCATCTTTGGTCTGGAGCACCCCAATACCAACTCCTTCCTTTTGATCGCATTCAACGCAGAACTGCTCGAATTGTCGACGACGTGGTTATTTCAGGTCAGCTCGATCCATCGGCTCTTCGGAGAGACGTTGCGTCTCTCTGTATATTGTAGCGCATATATCATGGGGAGTATTCTGAGGAATTATTCGGCTTGATCCCTGCCGCTGATTTCCTATACCGCACTACACGCAATCGACTGTCATTCCATCCACATCACCTTGATGGATGGCGGTCTACTACTCTGCTTTTTTCACGAAACTTTTTGATTCGAACTACAGCAGTGTTGTGGAACCAGCTCTCGGCGGCGGTATTTCGGGATCGTTTCGACTTAGGGATCTTCAAGAAACGAGCCTATTCCTTCCTTAAAGGCCGGAAACGCGTGTGTGATTCCTCTGGTTTTGCGGGTGTCTATGGCGGTGATTACTCAAGTTGATTTATCAGGTGACCCGCTTGCTCATTTGCCTCTTTCTGCTTTAAAAAAAAGAGATGCCACCATTTTGACAGCCGATACTGCGCTTAAATTGCTAGTGAAAATCAAGACACTTCAATCGGCAAGAAACTAGCACACGCTTTGAAAAGAAGAATAAAAGAGAGACGCCTTCATGCAGTTGTTAGGGCCTTGCAATATTCACAAGATCCCAACCAATTTTTCAACAGGACAGACTGAAAAAGAAGACGATGATACATTCCAAAAAGCTACTTACGATGTCATCAAGGGTGTGTTATGTCAAGTTATAGCTATGGACATTAATAAACTAGACTCTAGTTCAGACTCTTTGTGAATCGGATGCTGAACTGTCCTCGCTCAGTTTCAAAGAGCTTAATCGACAACTGGTTAGCATGAGTGGCGCTTCTGTGGACCACCATCGTCAGGCAGCGGGTCGGATTTGCCTTCGCTAGTCCACGTAGTAATGGCACTTTACGAAAATGGTGGGGATTGTGGAGAACTTTTAAAAAAAACATTGAGAAGACTGCAGACTCTTTCACCCACTACCGTGGAATCCGAGAAAACTTTTACTGCTAGAACATTTTGTAACAAGTTAAGATCTCGTCTTAGTAAAAAAACACTCGAATGAAACACTCGACGCTTTAATGTTTTTGAGATCTCGATTGTAGTATGAATAGATGTTTTTTTGCTAATTGTTAATTTTCAAAATTTTAAATAGCATAATTGTTCAGTCAGTAATTCGATTCTTTAGTTAAGTATGTACATATATTGTTTTTTATTATTTAATTTTATATTGCGTTGCGACTGTGACGAATGTTGTTAATGATTTAAGATACCTTTTAAGAATTTTATATACACAGATCCAGAAAAATATTTTAAGCAAAGAGGCAATCAATGCAGCAGATCTTACCAATTGATTTTAAAAAATTATAACTTTTAGTATACTTAAATACTAAGTCGTTTTACTTAAAATCTGAGATGGATGGGATGCAATTTAAAGTGCTGACAGTCTAGATACTTACTTTGTAAATAGACAATTACCAAGTAAGCAAATGTTGCTTTTCTACTGACTGATTTTGCATGTAATAAATGTTTGAAAAGTATTACTTACTTATAAGATTTTAATAAACACATAATATTTATAAAGTATTTGTCTGTATTGTTATTTTCTTCATTTGTCACTGTATTATCTGTATACAAACTGATTGGACTATTTTGAAACGATGGACGTTTTTATTTTTAGACATAAGTCGTGCAAAGGATCCATTTACCAATTAAATACCATATTTGACAAATTTGCAAAAAATAAAAATTAAAACTTCGAAAAAACCGGATAATCCGGATTTAGGTCAGATGTAAAATCAAAAAACCGGATTTGAAAAAAATCCGGATTTGCATTCCCTATATGGATCGTCATCTGCTGCGGTCCTTAAACACTTCTATCGCTTCATTCAAATCCATCAATCTTTTCATGCGCGCTCGTTTTTGTCACGGGTTTTTGTCACTGCGTACACCAGCCTTTTTTATCAAAACCCCTAACTGGTCCGCGTACGTTTTTCGGGGACGCCCTCGCTTCCACATTCACACAATATATTATCGCTTTCGTGATTATTGACTTTCACTCATCCTTTCAAGTGCCCAAACAGATCGCAAATTGAACTTAGCCGCTGCGCTATCGGGCCCTCTCATAAAGTTGTATTAATTTAGGAATCATATTTTGTTTATAAATAAATAGCTATATTTTTCTGTTTTAAGTGCACGAACTTTGTACGTAACTTAAACGCTTACATGAAACGCAATTTCTAAGCTTTTAATATAAGAAAGTGCCTTGTTTAAAGCTTGTGTTTATTTGTTGTGAGCTCGCTCCCCGCCATTAACTTAGCGATTATTACCCACTTAATTACTCTGTTGTCCACCATTATTTTGTTCGCTTTTGCTAAAACACGTATTAAGAGAACGTTTAGCGATTAAGGTTTCCCTTTTATAGAAATACGCGCTGATAGTATGTTAATTAAAAATGACGAAGATAAATCTTCATCAGCCTAACATAATATACGATCCACTGTGGATCTTCTTACGGAATACATATATACATATAATCACGACTATTATCCCCGAAGGGTAAGCCAGAGACTAGACAATGAGACTGCAAAAGCAGTCTTCTACCACAGTCAACTTTTCACCAAATAGCGACTGCAGAGTGCTCAGCGTGAGAGGTGGTGTGCCCATCGCCGCTCTATGCTGTTGGAAGTATGTGCAGTCTTTAGTCCCTTAGTCGCCTTTTACGACACCAAATGGAAGAGAGGGGGTGTTAGTATTTCTTGACCGCTACTAAAAATACTAAAAATGATAAAGAAAAATCTAAATAGATATCTCCACAAGGTTAGATTAGGCCACAACCCACCTAGCAGGCCCAATGTGGTTCGGTGGGTTAAATTAATTTCTAAATCCTAAACTATCCCGTTGAATATAAACAAACCCATAAACAGCTGACCAAGTTTTATTTTATTTTATATGAAAACTCCTTAAGGTAAGGTTCAGTGTTGCTAGAGGTGTTTTGAATTTTATTCACCATCCGCTTACGTTAAACGAGAATTTGATCGGCAAAATTGCAACTCGCCTCGTTTGTTCAATGCCAAACAAGTCGATTGGATAAATGGTAAATAAAACTCGCCCTCAGAAATCAAAATTCTAACTGTAACTTTTATGATAATTTAATTGTTTAATTTTATGATAATACATTTAATAAATGATAATTTATGTTTAAGAAAACATAAGTTTATGATTTTACTTTCTAAACGTACAAATGGAATTTTTTAAACAGTCAATAATTTAGAAATTATAAAGTAACAGGTAGGTACCTGTAGTTTTTTTTATATAATAAAAGGAGGCAAACGAGCAGTCAGGGTATAGTCAAATACGTTGTATGAAAAGCAGGGAACACAGCAATGATTTATTTAAAAAAAAATTAGATATTGTTTTAATCACTTTGTCAGTTACCCAATAAATTTAGAAACAGATAAACTATACAATGAGTCCATGACAAACACAGCTTGTCAAAAAAAAAACAAACAACGCTAGTACGTAATCTAAATGGATGCGCGCGGGCAGTCAGATGACCCGCGTTGCGTGACCACAGTTACGTCTACTGTCCCACTTGTCTTGTACGCTAGCTGCATTCGCGGCCTGACCCGAATACTGACGGCCTTGAAAACCACCAATTCGTTATGAAATATTCATAGAAACGATGGAACTGTCAAGGTCGGTCATGTTTTGTAAGACAGTGTGTTTTGTTTATTTAATAAGATACTGGTTTATGAGTGATGGGTGATGTTTTTTGGGTAAAGGAAGGCCCGAATAATCACCGGTGTACTGACCGGGCACTATGCCACAAAACAAAAGTGCCACAGAAAGCAACTAGCAACGGAGAACCTGTGCATGGCATGTGGGGAGAAATCAGAGTACATACAACATCTAATGTGTGACTGTGACTCTCTTGCCAGGAAAATAATAAAACTACTGTGATCGGCCTACCCGAAACAAGAATGAATCAGAGTAATAGGACGGGGTTGCTCAAAAGATTCGTGGTGATATTGCGAGAGGGAGACCTCTGCAGGCTCCACTAAGAAAGATAAGATAACATATGATAAGATAAGATAAGATATAGGTAATTTAAATCTCCCCATGTGCAATTGTTCATAGGTATTATGGGAAGGTGTCTACCCAGGAGTGGCTTTATGATATGATAATGCTCATGAAGCTGTTAATCAAGAGCTCGCAAAAGCACCCTCAGAAGAACAAAATGTAGGTTACCTGAAGAGCTATGCGATTCTATAAGCGACACATACCGAGAGTTGCAGTTACAGCCGTCACATATTTTGATGCAGTCACAGCTGTGGTCAAAGTTGAGGCTGTTTTACTTACAGAATACCAAATTTATACCTACAAAAAAATGTTAAAGAAGTGATTCCCTATCATGCCGCTTACAGCACTGCAGTGCAGAGCTTGTCTCAAACAGCGTTGAAAATTATTTATAAGAACACTAATGGCACGCTCATCGCTGTTGCAGCCGCTGCTACCACACTTTCCATCCCATTCGCGCCTTTTAGTCACGGTTTGACTACTCATAACCGAGTGCAAAGCGCCATTTACTGAGTTACCTTTCTTTACTCTTTTTTCTATATCTTCCTCACACTTTCCATCCTTAAACAAACTCCCCAAATAAACAAACTCACGCACTTGTTCCACTTTCTCGCCGCCTATCATTATCGCACAGTCAGACATTTCTTCATCACTTTCAAACACCATCACTTTCGTCCTTGATACATTGACTTTCATCCCTTTTCTAACAAACACATCATTCAACGGACACCATTATCTTGTAACTCTCCCACAGAGGCGTAACGAATAAGGATGGTTTAGGCCCTTTCGTGATATGTCCCGGATACTCAGTAGGGTCCTTTCGTGGTAGGGCAGGAGCCCCAGTTGTGGCCACTACCCCGGTTTTGGCCACTTGCAACTTTAGAGGTCAATAAATAAGGCATAGAAATCAGATTTGCTTCGTAGTCTGTGGTAAAATATCCTTTATCTATAGTCCGTTCTGACAAGTGACAGTGACGTCTTATGCTTCAAGACAATTTTTTGTGAGGTTAATAAGTTTTATCAAAATTTTCTGGTACTTTCTTAGGGAAAACCTTAAGAGACACTAGGTAAGTAATCAATAAATTTCTCAGAAATCTTTTTAATTTTTATTTTGGATTTTATTGAAGCCTGCTAACAGAATGTCTAGCAACATGGTTTTGAGGTTATTTTGTTACTTGTTTATATTCCGTGTTGGGAAGAGGGGGTGGCCACAACTAATACACTAATTTGTACTTTGCTTGGGTTGTGGCCATGCTTGTGGCCACAACTGACTCCAATACAACATCAGTTTTGGCCACTTTGTTTTTATTTTATGTTTGCTGCTTCACAATTACTAGATGGTTTGGCATTACAACTTTTTATTTCTTTTGTACTTAGGTTGGGTGAAATGGCTCCAAAAAATAATAAAAAAATGCGAAATTGATAATTCGAAGAGGAAGCTTTTTGCTTATTCGCCTTCCAAAGTTGCGTTGGCCTTAGGGGGTTTACGCATTTTGGTTTCCCATACGAAATGATTAAAAATAAATAAGTCATTTTTAATGAAACTTTGCATGCTAGAGTAAAATACAGGGACCTGAATAGTTGCTGAAACCATTTTTAAAAGTTTAAAATCGTAATTACTCAGTTAAATAAACTTTTTTTAAAAAAATTTCAGCAAACTGTTTAGATCCCTGTATTTTTTTTTAAATTTCGACTTGGAAGTTTGTATGGGAATCTGAAATTCGTAAACCCTATTTAAGGTGGTATGAAAGTAGCTACTGCTAGCCGAAACATTCCAATTCCAAGTGCCCGCGTTCAACGCGAGGTTTTTTACGTGCCTACAATGGCAAAATATTGGAAATTTGTTATCTGTTACCTACCTACCTAACAATAAATATTAACTTCTATATTTTGTTTTATTTTCCTAAAAAAAACCGTAAAATATTGGAAATTTTCCTCCTTACTAATTTAATGGCCACAACTGGTGCAATGGTATGCCACAACTGGGGGAAAAGTGGCCAGAAATGGTGAAATCACACCTTTTATATTTAAAACCATATTAAAAAATATATTTTGACTCGAATCAAACATCGCATAGAAAATTTAAAAGGTAAATGTATACCCTTCATTTTAGTTATTTCAAACCACCACATCACACATTCTTGTATTAGTAGAAAATTTTTGAACATAGAAATTCCCTTAAAGTGGCCAAACCCGGGGCTCCTGCCCTACGGCCCTTTCGTAGTACGGCCCTTTCGTGTTACGGCATTTCGTGGTACGGCCCTTTCGTGGTATGGCCCTTTCGTGATATGGCCCTTTCTCGCAAGGGCCCGTTCTCATATACCGCACTTTCTACTGTGATTATTGACATAACTATACGATGTTTGCTCTTAGAGAATCGCACTACAGAGCTGTGTAATGGCGACTGATTAAAAAAACCCAAACATATCTCTTCCTTTGGGTGTCGTAAAAGTCGACAAACTAAAGACTGAATACATCCAACAGCAAAGCGTGGCGATGAAGTCACCACATATCACGCAGAGCTTATGACATATGCAGTTGTTATATAAGGTGACTGCTAGAAACCGCAAGATACTTCAAGGGCTGGTCAGGTCAAGTGTTTTAGACATGACAAAAATGACAAAAAAGAAATTCGTGATTTTTTCATTTTTAATTAAACAATTCATTTTGTGAATTTTAATTGGATAGTTTATGAGTATCTATAATTTATTTTAACATAAGATAAAAAAATGAAAATCAATTAAAAATAACGATTATTTACAACGCGCGGGCAGCGGCCGGCCGTTGACCCACCCAACCGTCTGTTGACCCGCCCGCGTCAGCTGGGCGATAAGTACCTACGTTAATATGCAATGAGACCACATTTTAGTAATGTTTAAAACACTTGACCTGTCCTGATCAGCCCTTAAAGTTTCTTGCGGTATCTAGCAGGCACCCTATATAGTGAAATGTGAACTGTGGCAATTGGACTCAAGTCAAGTCAAGTCAAAATATATTTATTCAATAAACTCAATTAATAAGCACTTTGAATCGTCCAAATCTTTTTTAACCTACCACCCATTCAGGACATAATTTTTTAACTGTGGCAAAGAATGGGCGCAAGAAACCACAGCGCACAAAAGCAACGACATTTACAAACAAAAAAAAGAGTATGTCGTTACCAGGTCAATACAAAATATGAATTTAAAAATAAAAAAAAATGATGCAATACAAAATTACAATACAATGTAGTATCAATTAAATAAAGACAATTAGAAATAGCTGTTGGAGTGCTTGGAGCATTTCAGATCCAAGCTGTTTTGTCTTCTGTGTAATCTGACACTTTATAATAAGCTTTTTTATAAAGCTTTTCTTTGATTTTGATTTTAAATTTATTAAGATCTAATTTCTGAATATCATTTGGTACTTTGTTGTAAAATCTTACACACAGACCCCTAAAAGAATTATTTATTTTATGGAGCCTAGTATAAGGTACTGCTAATTTGTTCTTACTTCTAGTGTTTACATTGTGAATATCACTGTTTTTTGAAAACATTCCAGTATTTTTATGAACATAAATCAAATTTTCATAAATGTATTGTGATGCAACTGTCATTATATTTATATTTTTAAATCTCTCTCTGAGAGAGTCGCCAGCCTTTAGGTTATAGATTGCTCGAATAGCCCTCTTCTGAAGCACAAAGATAGTTTGAATGTCGGCAGCATTTCCCCACAGTAAAATGCCGTACGACATTACACTATGAAAGTAACTGAAATAAACTAATCTGGATGTATCAACGTCAGTTAACTGACGGATCTTCATTACTGCATAAGCCGCAGAGCTAAGTCTATTCGACAATTTAGCTATATGTGGGCCCCACTGAAGCTTGGCATCTAACGTGATGCCTAGAAACACAGTGGTGTCCACAGGATTCACATTCTTATCTTTAATTTGTACACTAGTTGTTACTTGCTTAACATTAGGCAATACAAATCTAACACATTTGGTTTTTCCCTCGTTTAATAGCAAGTTATTTATACTAAACCAGTGAACAATCTTTGAGATCGCATTATTCACATTGTCATAATTTTGGTGTCGTCGTTTCACTTTGAATAAAAGTGAAGTATCATCAGCAAACAATACTATCTCATGACTGTCTTTTACAAAATAAGGTAAGTCATTAATATAAACCAAAAACAAGAATGGACCTAGTATTGAACCCTGCGGAACTCCCATTGTAACCACTGATCCCGGAGATCTTTTACCGTTAATGTCGACCTTCTGAATCCTGTTACTCAAGTATGAGATTAGAAGGCTCAAAGAAGCATCCCTAATTCCATAGTGGTTAAGCTTCCTGACCAAAGTTTCATGTAAAACACAATCGAAAGCCTTGGATAAATCACAAAATACCCCTAGGGCATCCTGTGATTCCTCCCAGGTATCAAATATTTGGATTAAAAGCTCAACACCGGCGTCAGTTGTTGAGCGACCCCTAGTAAAACCATACTGTTTACAATGTAAAAGTTTATTTCTATGAAAATGAATTTGAATTTGGTCTAGCATCAACTTTTCAAAAATTTTACTAAATGTGGGTAGCACAGAAATAGGTCTAAAATTAGAGGGGTCAGAAGTGCTACCTGATTTAAACAACGGAATTAATTTGCTATGTTTCATTAGGTCAGGAAAAACACCACAGTCAATGCATTCGTTAAATATGCAAGCTAAAACTGGAGCTATTGTCATAATTACTGATTTAGCGACATCCACGGAATTACCCCACAGATCAGCAGTTTTTTTTTTATTGAGAGTGTTAAATGTTTTTAATATATCTATAACACAAATTTTTTGAAAACTGAAATTACTTTCACAATCTTTAACATTCTCCTTCAAAACAGATTCAGCTACAGTGGGGGAGGAAATCAAGGCTTTTGTAGTTGAAACTGGAATGTCAGTAAAAAACCTCTCAAATGCTGCAGCAACATCAGCATCAGAAGTCAAGGTTTTATTATCACAATTTAACTGCTTTTGCGGTCTTCATTGCTAAGTCTCTGACTTACCCTTCGGGAATAATAGTCGCTATTCCTTTTAGCAATTGAAATATGTAGATATTGTGCCGATTAATCTATTTTGTGATCAATTACACTTGCTTCTTTTTTCAACAATTCTATCAAATACAGAATTGTACAGAATTGTTGTTTATCTATGAGTTCGACTATACCTAATTGGCAATTCGGAATAATGCGATTTCGGAATAGTGCTTCTACACCGTAAGTGTATGTATGGTGGCCGCTGGATGCGAGCAGCACAAGGCCGGTCGTGATGGAGATCCTTAGGGGGAGACCTCTTTGTCCAGCAGTGGACGTCCACTGGCTGATGACAATGATATGTTACCTGAACACATCTGTCCAGTCCATCTGCGTGCGCGGCTGAGTCCTCGCCCTGGCCGCGTAGTGCGCACACACGCGTTCGAACACGCACGCGCGCGCACCGAACTCCCCTACTATGTACTTTTCAACCTCGAGGGCGTCGAATGGCTCTGGCGAGTCTCCCGCGAAGGTGAGCTCGCGGCGAGTCCTCGAGCGGTATGTCTCTGGAAGGGAAGCAGAACAATTTGTTAAATTTTAAAATAGTGATAGGACGGGGTTGCACAAAAGATCAGAATGGGTCGACGTGCTGCTGCGAGAGGAATACCGAGTGGTGGAGTGGTTAGCATGCCGGTTCTGGTTTGGCCGATTCCCGGCCGGGTCAATTTAGAAATTTTAGATTGATTTCAGATCTGGGTGTGTTTTCTTTGCATAATTGACTAATTAAAATATAAACATATTTTGTAGATATATATTTATAAATGGCTGTACTATGGCGGTCTTTCTAAGTTAGCATGGATGAAGGCGCGGGCAGGCCGCTAGTTTGTAATAAAAACAAGTTTTAAAAAGCTATATAATTAAATACATGTAGAAAGACGAAGTGTTGAGAGACACATGAGGCGTCGGAGATTTAGAGCAGCTCTCCGATGTACTGGCTCACTGCGTATAATTTGATCACCCGTTATATTGGTATGAGAGTAGACAAAAAGTATTTTTATTGTTGCCACCCATCCAACACTGACCATGACAAAGGTTGCTTAGCTTTTCCAATGCAACACGCAACATTTAAATGCACGGTGTAATGTTCACGCACCGTTTTTTACTGCAACATTGTCTAATGAATTAATTTGTCGATGACAGGCGACGTAACACTACGTAATGCCTAGGCAATTCAAGTTCTCCTAGAACCAGCTTGATGGTTAACGAGGCTGACACACATTCGTGATTTATGCCCATAATTATGGATGTTGGTTATAATATTATGTTTTTCACTTGGAAGATTTGCAACAATAGCACTCACATATATTTTATACATAGTACCAGTGTACTTACTTAATAAAAAAAAAACTTAGTACAAAATAAGTAAGAATGCAGCCATTAAACTGTCCCTCGGCTGGGTAAATGACACCTTTATCAAAATTTAATATTAAGTCAGCGCTACAACCAATGTAATCAGAAAATTTTATTTCTGATTACATTCAAATTTTATTTTGAAGGATACGGGGTAGGTAGTGGGGGAGCTTTTGCTCAGCAGTGGGACAGAATAGGCTGTTTAAAAATGTATATTTTTAAGCGACAAGATACATTTTAATAATATGTTAATAAAGATTGATTTAAAAAGCGTCTGAAAATTTTTTTTTCGTTAAAATCTAAAGCATGACTTCATAAAGACACAAGAGCACAAAAAAAGTTGAACTTTTAAAACAATCAAACGCTTCTTTTTTTACAAGTACTCAGTTCCATCTACTTATACATTTTGGAACATACCATACAAACCCTAAGGACAATTGCAACAAAACAACAACAATGATGTTCTTTCCTTCATACCAAACATTGCACAGAATAACCAATGTCTATAGGTCAGGTCAGAAAGATCGACGGTTCGACACTCATGTGAGGAAAGTCACCCTTGTTCAAGTCAATAATATCCATTGCCATTACGAAACTGAAGTAGGCCTTGAACCACAGACATTGGTTGTATTGTCTGTGCCTTGAACCCACCATTAACCCCCCCAACCCGCATTGGGCCGGCGTGGTGGGTGTGGCCCAATCTCCCAATGTGCAGTTGTTCATGTGGGAAGCCTGTGCCCAGCAGTGGGACGTTTATAGGCAGTTGAATAAAATGCTAACGACTAATTATCGCCAAATGGTAAGTCAGGGACTGATTAGTCCCTGACTTCCCACGGACCGCAAAAGCTGGAAATCCATTGCCATAGTCCACGTTTCGTTAAATCACACAACTGCACTACTTACTGCCGTACTCAGAGACGTCAATTAAGTTTTAATGACAATTAAATCTCTTGCTATCACGTTTTTATGTATAGTGTTAAATAGAGAAGGAAAGACATTTACTTGTCGTTAAAACTTAATTGATTTCAATTAAGTTTTAATGACAATATAGGTCTCTTGCTGTCACTTTCTTACGTATAGTGCTAAATATAGAAGGAGAGACATTTAATTGTCATTAAAACTTAATTGACGTCTCTGAGTACGGCAGTCAGAGTGATAGGTGGTGAATGGTAGCCTGTAGTCGCTTTGTGCTGATGGATGTACGTGCAGTCTTAAGAGGAAACACTACGTCGACGTGGCATGCAAAATTCTTATACAAACACACAGAAAAACCACGTTTTGTAGTCCTCTGTTTCCTCCTTCAGAACTGGACCAATTTTTATTACTTTTTCAGCATCGGTTAAAAAAAGAAATTTTCTATGTTTGTATGTTTGATTTTTTTGCATTAAGTCATTTATTAAATAACCAGGAGCCTTCAAAATTAGAAAAATTACTCCGTTTTAAGGCGAGTTCAGAAACATTAAGTGGTTAGTTTAAAAAAAATTAAACATACAGACATAGAAACACTCTTTCTTAAGCCGATGCTCAAAAAAAAAAAAATATTGGTCCAGTTTTGAAAGAGGAAACAGGGGACTACGAAACGTTGTTTTTCTGTGTTTTGTATGAGAATGTTGCATGCCACTTCGACGTAGTGTTTCCTCTTAAGTCTTTTAATTGTGAGCCGCCACCACAGAATGGCAATGCATGCACCTAAGAGGGTTTGCGCATTTCGGTTTCCCATACAAACTTACAAGTTGAATTTTTTAAAACCGATGAGCCCTTTTAATTAAACTTGTAAAGTAAAATACAGGGATCTGAATAGTTTGTTGAAAACATTCTTAAAAAAAACATTTATTTAATTGAGCTATTGCAATTTCAAACTTTCTATTGTGGACTTTAAATCGCAACGACTCAGCTAAATAAACTTTTTTTTTAATGTTTTCAACAAACTATTTAATTTAGATCCCTGTATTTTACTTTAGCATGCAAAGTTTCATCAAAATTGGCTTATTGGTTTTTGAAAATTTCGACTTTGAAGTTTGTATGGGAATATGAAATGTGTAACCCTCCTAAAAACAAAATCCGAACGATTGACCTGCACTGCGCAAAAATTCGTTTATTACAACAGCAGTTGAGCAAGCCAGGCCCGGAGACAAATAGCGTCCAATACGACTGACATATTGTGTCGGGCGTATTTTTTCCATGTGCAATTTGTTATAGCGAACCATGCGAGCTGCAGTGAGCCGAGGCTACGGTTTGGACAAGACAGTTTTGTTTACATTTAATACTTGCTTAACCTTTCAGTCTGAAGATACAACCCCCAACCAACCAACCCATATTTTGCTTAATTCCACTGAAGAATTTTCTTTCTGATAATTTTAATTATGTACATATTATAAAAAATCAGTACTATTATACCCGAAAGGTTATTCAGAGATTAAGCAATGAGGACCGGAAACTCAGTCTTCCGCCTTAGTTTCCCACCGTTTCATAGTTTGCCACTTTTCACCAAATAGCGACTGCACATGTGCTCAGCGTAACAGGTGGTAAGCCCAACACCGCTCTATGTTGCTGGAAGTATGTGCAGTCTTTAGTCCGTTAGTCGCCTTTTACGACACCCAAGGGAAGAGAGGAAGTGGTAGTATTGTTTCATCGCTACGTTACACGGATAATTTTTACAAAATCTAAAAAACCGTGTTTCCGATACCTAACCTTACTATACGTGGTCCCATTGTCCTACTGATTGACAGTTGCAGATTAGCAGCAATAATTATTTCCATGTTTAATTAAAACTCAAAATATTAAATTATTTAGGTACTTGTATAGGGTTAATTTTGGAGCCCCGCCAAAAGTAAATGTGGGGTAAAAAAAGTAATAATAAAATATTTGACGTAAAAATTATGAATGTTTTTCTTTTTTTATTACAATTTTTTGCCTACTTTTTATATCCTATAGTCTTAGAATAATAACGCTATAGAAACCAAGTTAGCGCGCCTATTTTGAAGCACATTAATTGGAGCCAGAAATGGCACCAAACGCCGGACCGCTCCGTAGTGTTCAATGTCACAGCGCGCCGAACGTGTCTCGCGAAAACAAAAAAAAAATGACGGTTTGTGCAGTTAAATTGTGTCACAACACATCTGAAAAACAAAAGAAGTGTAATAACATCACTTTTCACAGGTAAGCTTTCAGTATTTCATAGTATCTTGTAGTTAATTAGGTCAAAATATAAACGTACTGCAGTGTGATTCTCTAAGTTAAAGCATCGGTAGTAGCGGCTGCCGCAGTGCTGTCTCTTTCATATTCATAGAATTGGAAAGAGACAGCAGATCACGGCCATGCGCGCACGTCACGCGTGTGTGAATCGGTTTTTGCTCCTGGTTTAGTGCTTCATTTTTGACAGAGCGCTTGTATGAAGACTATCTTTCTATAGCGTTATTATTCTAAGCCTATAGTTTTAGATGCGTGCGCTCACTCTCGCGGTCAAAGCGACGGACGGCGCGCTGTCATATTTGCACGGGGTGAATAATAGCGGTCACGCGCATGCGCTTTGATAACCGCGATAGGCCGCGCGCTAGGTTACAATAATTTTTATTTTCTTAAGGAGATCCTGCACAAAATTGTGAAAATTTAGGTATGTTTAAGTTACTTGTACCTACTATGCGCTGAATTAGTTAAATATATTAGAAGAACTTACGTAAATTAACCAGATTATTGCACAAGGTCGTGGCCTTCTTGAAATTTGTAACAAATTATTTAAACAATAACAAACAATACATAAATGTAATGACTCCTAAAAACATTTTTTTTCGACAACTTTCTTAATTTCACGCATGAAACAATAATTCTTACATGAAAATATTTGTATTGAAATTCAGCAAGATGGAGGTGCATCTTAAAAAAAGTAAATTTTAATTTTTACCACAAGCGCGTGATGGTTTTGTACATTTCGCAGAATAAAAACATTGCTCTAATCAAATTACTAGGTCTGAAACTTTAAAGCAAAAATGTTCTAATTTTAAATATCAATAAGATTGATTTTGCTTTGAAGTTCATTAAGAGACTTATGTCAGTTTTTGCGATCGCGCGGCACCCCCTTAAAAAAAAGTTGAGACTAAAATGTAAAAAAAAAAGGTTTTTTTATTATTTGGTTGTACCTACTGCTGCTTTATGATCACGTTAAAAAAATTTGGCGGGGGACCAAATTGTACCTGTTTAAGAATAAAACACGACATACTTTCTACTAACTATTGATGAAGATTTGAATTGGAAAATGCATGTAGATAATTTATGTAGTAGGGTTAATAAGTTCGTTTTCGCTTTAAACCAAATTAAGAAAGTGACTAGCAAAAAAACTGCGATTTTATCTTACCATGCACATATAGAATCTATATTACATTATAGAAATACATTATAAAAATAGAGCATTTATTGCGCAGAAAAAATGCATCAGAGCCATATGCGGAATCCCCCCTGACGAGTCCTGTAAACCAATGTTTCGAGATCTTGGTCTCTTACCACTGCCATCATTGTACATATACGAAATGTGCAGCTTCGTTATGAAGCATAGGAATTTGTTTAAAATGGCGAGTGATATAAACTTAAGGCTTAAAAGAGACCCATATAAACTTGTCCTAAAAGATACACCAAAATCTGCCAAGTACAATAAAAGCTGCTTGGCAATGTGTGTGCGTATTTTTAATAAAATTCCTAAGGATCTCAAATTGCTAGACACTAATCTTTTTCAAAGAAAATTGTATAAGTGGTTAGTTGAGAATACGTTTTATGATATAAAGGAATTTTTTTTGTTTTGTTAAATAATGATATTTATTATATAATTTTTAAATGATTATCTTGCTTAATTTTTAATTTAATAATTGTTTAATACTTGTTTAATGGATTTTAATAATTAAAAATAATATTTGTATTACTGAGAGGACTAAATGTTTGCATGCTATTATAAAATGAGCTTGATATGTGATCTATGTATTTATAATGTAACATCATCTTTATACCATGTCAAAGTGCAAATAAATAAATATCTTATCTTATCTTATCTTATCTTAACTGATGTATTTGAGAGTAAAAAATAAGAATACCAACCTGGGCTCAAGGAATACGAGAGTTTCTTCAGGAAATTCGTCAATCTAACACTGGTTATTATAAACGGAAAACCGACAAGTTGTATTGGCAACTCTAAAGTTTCCCCACTAAACACTCCAATGACGTTCAAAAGAAGCAACACAGTTAAAAAATACAAATATAACATTTTCCTTAGCTCCATAGTAACTGTTGTATTAAAAAGTCAGCACAAGTTCAACCGTAGTACCTCTAGTAAAACGTTGCTAAGTATGATTAAAAAAAGTATTCTAAAATAAGTTTGTTAACAAATAGATCACTAAGATTTTGAATTAAGAACAAAACAAACGCATATCTATCATTTGCAAAGAAGACGAGCACGGTATTTCAAAATAAAAAACACAACAGAGCTTTTTTAAAATTCAAATACGGAATCCCGCTGGCACGTTCCGTTTCACACGTATATTTACAAGATTAGCGCACTCTCTCATCGAGCGGCTCAGAGAGCACTGCAAAAAGCGTGCCTACGTGACAGGGAACGTAATGCAACACCTCTCGGCGACCGACTTCTGTCTGTCTGTTGGTCAGTTGGACTGTTATGTAATCTGTGCCCGTAGATGGTTTACTTGCGCAAGTCTATAAATCGTATAAAGATTATATATTTTTTATATGTAGTAATTTTACGTGCAGTCCGGTGCTGGTACTGTCCGACCCATCTTCCCTTGGGTGTCGTAAAAGGCAAGGAACGGACCAAAGACTGGACATACATCCAACAGCATAGAGCGACGATGGGCTCACCACCTATCACGCTGAGCACATGTGCAGTTATCATTTGGTAAAACGTGAACTGTGGCAGTGGACTGCTTTTGCGGTCCTGATTGCCTGGTCTCTGACTAACCCTTCGGGGATAATAGTCGTGATTTTATTTATTTATTTATTGAAATTCATTGAAATAAAGAATATAATATGTCTTAAACTACTTAGCGCCTTAAAACCTGAGTGGTTTGTTCCTGAGTGGATGTAAAGTGACGATAAGGCCGAAGGTGTAAGTGCACCTCAAAAAACGTATGAAAACCGCGACTTCGTGCTCTTTGTTTCGTGCGTGTCTACGCGGACGAAGTCGCGGGCGGGCAGCTAGTATATTAATAACTAATAAATTATTTCGTTTTAGTTCCGAAAGCGTTAAACAATTCGGGTGAAAACGACACTAGAATTTATTATTTAATTTTCGGATGAAATCGAAACTGGGGAAAAAACGCCACTAACCCCTTAGGAGTGCTATGACATTTAAGTGGGCACTCCGTTTGCTGTCAAACAATGCGATATTAAGTACCTACACACGCAAAAATATAAACTAAGTAAATTACACGGGCGCGTTGGCCCTTGCCAATGTCCTTAAAGGTATATAAGTCAAATATTACCCTTCGAATTACATTTTGTAGATCGCTTTTGTATTCGGTTGGTGACCAAGGTATCCAATTTTTATTTTTTTCACTTTACATTAAAATTTGACGTTTTAGCAACTTATTTTGTCTCTTTCCTTTCAATGTTTATGTCCCATTCGAAAAAGGACAACTATACGAGTCTCATTTGGACTCCTTCTATGCTTTAGTTATTATTCTGAGATTCATATATGTATTTAAGTAATTTTAGCATCGTGACAATGTCTTACTCGCCTATTTGAAAGAGTAGCAAAGCACTAGACTAGCACTTGACGACCTCCGTGGTCGAGTGGTTTGCACGCCGGGTCGCCGTCGAGCTATCTCTGAGGTCCCGAGTTCAATTCCCGGTCGGATCAATTTAGAGAAAAATTGATTTTCTAAATTGATTTCGGGTCTGAAGGTGCTTTCTATGTTTATGTAAATTTATCCAGTTTCAAAAGAATACTCATCTTGGTCTGGATAATTAGCATGAGCGTAAACAAAAAATTAAATACAAAAAAATATTTAAGTAAAATTTTAAACACTGAAAAAAGACGACAACCTCAGGCGGGTTCGAACCACGCACCTTCCGCATTCCGGGCGGCTGCCTTAACCACTTGGCCACCGAGGTCTGTCTTTTTTCAGTGTTTAAAATTTTACTTAAGTATGCGTTAATAAAACGCTAAAATATAAAACATTTATAAAATATATTTTTATTAACTAGACTAGGCTAAAGCTAGGCTAGGTCTCGGGTTCAATTTCCAGATCAAGCAAAGTGTTTACCGGTTTTTTTGCGATGTCCCGGGGGGCTAATTGAACATCTTCAACACCTATCGCAATACCTTTCGAAAATATAAGGCTACATCGCACCTGAGCAAATTGTTAAGTCGAGTCGACAAATTTTAAAATTATCAAACTAACGAAGCCATGTATTAAATTACAAGAACTATTCGACAAAATTACAAGGACAGAGGGCCTACTCTCTTTGTCCGAAACGAGATTTCAGCCGGTTTCCATTCCGAAATTTCGTTCATGCAAAATAGGTTTGGCATTTAAATTGTAAATTTTTAGATGATTTTTTTGTAATTTCAAAAATAATGGCTTATTCCCAAAGGCCTACGACTCTATTGTTCTTCTATTCCCACTGGGTCCATGAAATTTTGAAATGTATTTTAAAACTTCCCAACGGGTCCACGAGACTTATCCGAAGTACAAGCAACAAAAACAATACAAAGCCCTTCGGGGATAATAGTCGTGATTTTATGTATGTGTATAATAGACATTATCCTTACATAACCCAGCTTTTAATGCTGATTGTACCAAACGTTCTCATGGACCTGCTGGGAAAGAAAATGTTTTTATTTTTAATGTCGTGGACCCGTTGGGAATCAAAGTATAAACTTTAATTTTTGGAAACAATGGATCTTTGGGAAGAGACCGGAGTAAATAGCAAACGAAAATCGGCCGAAATTTCGTTTCGGAGAAAGAGAGTAGTGCGAAATGGGCTTACTCGTATTATACCTTGAAAGATATTGCGATTGATATTGAAGTTAGACAAGTAGTCCTCGGGTTAGTAGTTTACTAAATGTTTAAAGTTCAATAAACGCCTTTTTCTAGTAGTTAGACCAATCGGTCTCAGACCCTGAGTTTCCGAGATCCCGCTGGGTATCAAACCCTCCTAGGGGGCTTATCAGCATTCCTGTCTAGTCTACTATAAGATAAGATAGCAATCTTTTCAATAGCGATTTTTGTAGTTTTCGAGCAGTTTTTTTTTTTATTTTAAGAATTTTTTACTTGACTAACTTAAATTTATCGGCAACTATGTATGTTTTTTTTTTAAATTATGCAGAATTTTTTGAAAATTTTCTTCCGAAAAAAAATATTTATAAGTCGGTCAAGTCGAAAATTCACAAAATAAAAAAAAACATTACTCGAAAATAGGTGACACTAAAAAAAACGCGGAACATAGGGACATGGGGTATTGGGTACACCAGGATTTAATTAAGGTAAGTATCTAAAAAAAATTTTTTATGTTCTGTTTGGGCCACCCTGTTACTAGGTATATGTGTTTTGGCAGAACAGCTATTTTAGATAACCGTGTCCCGTAGCGGTGAAAAAATACTAGGTCTTCTCTTTCCTTGATTGTCGTAAAAGGCGACAAACGGATTAAATACCGCACGTACTTTTAACAGCATAGAGCGGCGAAGGGTTCACCACCTGTCACGCTAAGCAAATGTGCTAGTCGCTATTTGGCGAAAAGTGGACTATGGTACAGGTCTGCTTTTGCTGTCCTCATTGCCTAGTCTCTGACTATACTGTAAAGGTTATCAAGCTTAGTCAGTGACTACCTTTCCGGATTTAAAGTCGTGATTATATGTATGTAGATAGATAGACAGATAGATAATACTTTTATTGTAACACAAGCGGCCGCTTGCGGTTTCACCCGAGTGGTTACCGTTCCCGTGGGAATATCGGGATAAAAAGTATTCTATGTGTTCATCCAAGTTATAAACTATCTGTATGCCGAATTTCATCCAAATCCATTTAGTAGTTTTTACGTGAAAGAGTAACGAACATCCATCCATACGTTCCTGTGGGCATATCGGGATAAAAAGTATCCTATGTGTTAAGCCAGGTTATAAACTATCTGTATGCCGAATTTCATCCAAATCGATTCTGTAGTTTTTACGTGAAAGAATAACAAACATCCATCCATACTTACAAACTTTCGCGTTTATAATATTAGTAGGATAATAACACAAACATTTACAATGCATTTACATAAAAAATAAAAATAAAATAAAAACAATGTTACAATTTCGCGGTCTTATCGCTTAAAGCGATATGTATGTATGTAATTTTAGAAGGAGCACTTTGTCAAGTTGAGGGTTAAAGTTACTCGCGTCCGTAGATCTACCCTTGAAACCCTACACATGACCCCTGGGTGGTGCTAAATGAGTGACACTGACTGAGTAGCAGAGCTACTGCGTTGCAGCACGCACTGGGCCGGCTCGCCCGGGGTAATACCACCCCTCTCACGAATATCCAGCGTAAAATAATGGCACTTGGTGCTGTTGTGTTTTGTCCGGCCAGTGAGAGTTCCGGAGGGCAACCTCACAGTTCCTATTCCTTTCATAAAGGCCCGGCAACGCGTCTGCGACTCCTCTGGTTTTGCGGGTGTCCATGAGCGGCGGTGATTGCTCTCCATCAAGTGACCCGCCTGCTCGTTTGCCTCCTTCTAACATATAAAAATGCTATTGAACGAAATGAGTACAGTCAGCCTCAAAAGTAGCTTAGCATATGAAATTTTCAAATGATTGTTACGGTTGAAATTACCAGAATTGTCTGACATAGCTGTTGAGTCAAACGTAATATACTTTTGCATTATTGCCTTAACCATTTATTATGACCACAAAAAATGTTATATAATTCTGAAATGTTAAATAATGAGTATGTAAAGACACTTACACGTGAATATTACTTTTGCCATCTTGTTTTTGTTCAGTTACTTTTGATGCTGACTGCACTACTACCTACCCAACATCTCGCTAGGTAGGTACACTTTTTGTACATACGTTTTAAGAGCGTTGATTTGGCATCTATTTTTTATATGGTGATCGAAGGATATTTTCTATCGATTGTTTATTAAAAAAAATTGGCACCACTTTTTCTGAAATTTTATCGACCCCGTAATCTTTAGTTCTAAAATAACAAAACAAAGTATTACCTGGGTTTATGGCGTATGACAATTTCTTCACAAAATTGGTGAGCCGAACAGCTACTATGATAAACGGGAACCCAACCAACTGGACGGGTAGCTCGAACGAGGTCTGCTGCCCTGAACCTTCCATTAAACACTGGAACAGCAGCATGGTGAACAGACACCAAACATAACACAACTTGACGACTTCCATATTTTTATTATTTACTTTGAAAAAAAGTTTGTTCACTTCTGTCAACCAACCGTAACAAAATAGTTTTTAACTTTTTCTTTGAAACTTTTTTAAACTTGGATTCTTTTTTTAAATAACACAAACACTCTTTCAGTACCTATTTCACTTCTTTTTCGTTTTCGAAAAAGTTTTTGACCAATGTGTTTATGTGTAACGACTCCTTAAAACTTTTATATTTTGTTTCAAACAACTCACAACAGTAACTCACAGTTTTGTATTTCAAACAGTTTTTATTCCAATATTTATTGTATATGTGTAACTATTCTATTTATCTATTACCGCATAACACTACGACCTTTCACGTTAGCCACGACCAACTGACCATATCCATTGAACACAGACGGGGTTGCGTTTCATAATCATTCGCTAATTATAATGACAGGAATGTCGACATTGCTTCAAATCACTTCAAAGACGTGCAATTGGCAATAGGCAGCATGCCATGAAACCATTAATTTATTAAATCAATTTCATACTTATAACATTGTAAATCCACTGTTCATTAGAAACTTAATTAGTTATTAATTCAAGGCAACAAGCATTGCATTGCATTGAAGTTAATCTACAATTTGGGAATACTTTTAATACACTGTGTGATAAGATAATGCTTCAATATTTCTAATCACTTTTTAAACTCGTAATGTTGTCTATCTGTTTAAAAACAACAATACGATCAATTTTTATTTTAAGAACATATCATATGTTTTATTGCGATCTCCTTCCAATTTAAAAGTAAAACTAAAGACTTCTTATTTTAAATTCAGTACAGTACTGTAAACTTTCGATTTCAAACCTTCACACTTCGAAGGATCGAAAGGGAACGCGGACGCACTACCGCGCATGCGCATTACAGCGCGTCATAGAGGTAACTGGTGGCCTACTATCACCGCATATTACAAAACGCCGTTTCAATCAAACTAAACTATTTCGTAACACTATTTACCCTTACATGCAAGTTTATTATAGTTTTTAGATTTATTACCACGCGTATGTCTTTATAGTTTGGGTTATATTCAGTTTAATATCTCGTCTGTGAAAAACCAGTTGCAATAGAAATTTAATTGTAAGTAACCGGTAACGGTTTTCTTCAGGGGTTAATACAGCCTTTAAAGAGGTCCATTCTAAATTATTTGTAACAGTTTTTGATGGATGAAGTTTTGGAGATTACCAAAATTTACAATCTTTATCTCTTTATTTTATTACTAATTACACGAGATATTTACAGATCCTAGAAATGCGATTGTATTTGTTTCATTTAAATGTGTATCGTTATTCGCCTTTCATTCGCCCTAAATGCTGTCCAGTACGTATTTTTTACGAAATGTTTAAATAACGAGACAGACACACGACTCTACTTTTATTCTGACAAAGACGTAGGTACAGTCTACGTTTCTTCAAAAGTCATATTCATTTATTGCAAATACATCCATAACAAATTCTTTAAAATGTCAAACGTTTTATAGTAAGTACATTTTGTTAATATTTATTTTATGTAAACCTTATATAACATAAGGGTTTCTCAAAACCAAAAAGAGGCGTGTCGGTAGCCGAGCGAATAGATGCTCGGGTGAATGTGAGAAACCGTGGTTCAATCCCCGGTTCCCCTAGACTACTGAGTGAACCCACTCTTACCCTCCCCTTAGATTAACAGGATAGGTTAACAGGACTATTATTAATGTATTAAACGCACATTGATAACAATGTCTTTAAAAAACATATATTTCTTTTGTTTGCGAGTGCAGTCTCATTTTGTCATTGAGCTTTAGATTTTGTTAATAATTCAACAAATAAGTAAGGGTTCCTTTGACTACGATCCTGTAAAGAGTTTGTAACGCCAAGCTGTGTGTAGTGTTTACGTTTTAAGAGTAAAACACAGACACAATAAATACTCATTTGTAAGATTACACTTCTATTTTAATTTTTGTACTAATAATTTCATTGTGAACCTTCTTTTGTTTTTCTTTTTGTTGTCGTCGTTCATCTGTTTAACTTTATAATGTGTTTTTTTATTTAAATTTTGTTTCTTATTTATTTAATTTCCTTTTAAACATTCCACTAGTTTTTCCAAAAGCTCGGTTACAAACACAATATTAAAAACAAAGTCCATTAAACAGATCTAGTATTTGGTGAGCCAACTTTTGATCATCCCATTTTAGTATTGAGTTATTGCATATTGCGTTTGCTCTAGCGT
Source organism: Scoparia ambigualis (assembly GCA_963921215.1). Taxonomy (NCBI): domain Eukaryota; kingdom Metazoa; phylum Arthropoda; class Insecta; order Lepidoptera; family Crambidae; genus Scoparia; species Scoparia ambigualis. The sequence continues at coordinate 53,918,818 of OY992502.1, read as the reverse complement.
TGCAATCTATGGGTTAGTCCATAAAATTCGCCTTAATGGCTTTTGGCGGTTTCCAATTTAGGACAGCGCTACTATGACTACGTCATGTGCCAGTAAAAACTGAATGTTCAAGCACCAGCATTAAGAAGTGACAATCGACGGCCTGCAAAAATATCTGATCATTGGTGGAAAGCATATATGACTTAATGCCTTCCACCAATGATCAGATATTTTTGCATCATCACATCTTAATGCTAGTGACTGTACCTAATGCATTTAACAGTACCAGAATTATGCAACCATTCATAGGAAGTTCAAGTAAAAAAAGAGGGAATGGAATGTTACAGAAACGTAACACATCATTAATAAGTTGTAACAGAGCATTGTGTGATATTGTTAACTTATTAACACTACTAATAGTTTTATACTACATCTCTATAGCGCGTAATAATACAAGTTGTTCGGTTGCGCTGCTTTATGTTTGTTTTATAAGTTTTCATTTTCGATAAAGATTCTCTGCCTACTCTCTGTAAAAAGGAGCGTGTTTATTAAAAAAATAACTAGTAGGTACCACAACGTTCAGAAAATAGTTTAAAATTAAAAGAGAGAACTTATATTTCGTGAATGATAAACGCGAATAGTGCACCGTAAAAAGAGAAGAGGTTCTATTTATAAAACATTTCAGCACGGAAAGGCTTTTATGGCAAGCTGCCCAATTCTGTTAGAGATTTTACAAACATGATCTCCAAAAGGCGGCGGCATTCAAAATACGCATCCAGTGGTTGCCAAGAGTAATAATGTTATGTGGTTATGTTATCGTGGTAATCTCTTTCAAGTCAAGTTACTCTCTTCTCTATGGTTTATACATACATACATATAGGTACATACATACATATAGGTACATACATACATTTATAATCACGACCATTATCCCCGAAGGGTCAGTCAGAGATTAGGCAATCAGGACAGCAAAGTCCACTCTGCATCAAATAGCTTGACAGGTAGTGAGCCCATCGCCGCATTATGCTGTTGGATGTAGGTATGTGCAGTCTTTAGTCCGTTAGTCACCTTTTACGACACCCAAAGGCAGAGATTGGGTGGTACTATTCTTTCACCGCTACGCGACACAGTTAAAGTTAGGCATGGTAAGTTATACTTACTTAATTCTATGGTTAGGTATATAAGTACTTAACGTTTTAAAAACAGTCAATTGAAACCTAATCTTGGAATCGAATAATTGATTACTGCGTTGGATCAATAGTTAATGATTATTATTATACATAGTTGAATGTTATACGCATTTTGGTAAGTACGTAACGTCCCACTGCCGGGCACAGACTTTCCCACATATAAAACAGGACATGGGGATATGGGCCATAATCCACCCACTTTTTTCACGTTTCTGAAACTGATCCGAACCGTCACACCTCATGGCATATTCGACCTGCTTTCACTATTAGACAATGTGGTCGTATTAAAAAGGTAAATCGACCATAATGCTTGAAACCCATCTTACCGTGGATTCCATTTCCATCTCAGGTAGTAATCATTTTTCAACTCTTCGAGTTTATTACATCCCCAAAGGGTTTGTCAGAGACTAGGCAATGAGGACCGCAAAAGGACTCTACCATAGTCCACTTTTCACCAAATAGCGACTGCACATGTGCTGAGCGTGACAGATGATGAGCCCATCGCCGCTCTATGCTGTTGAATGTATGTGCAGTCTTTAGCCTGTTAGTCTCCTTTTACGACACCCAAGGGAAGAGAGGGGGCGGTTGTATTATTTTAATGAGCTACTAAGCGACACGGCACTGTCGAGTTTATTTGAACGTTATAAACGCCAAAAAAAACAAATACATATTACGAACCTCGAACCTATCTTACCACCGAACTACGGAGGTGGGAATGGAAAAACAAACGAAACGCCAAATTAACACGGCAACTCACAAAAATGTTTGTGAAAAAGTTTTGTTTTTTTCCACTTTTCCGTAAGTGCCACGTAAGCCCGCCGTAACGAACCCTCAGTGGCACCTGTAATGACGCACTTAGACGCACTTTTGCCACTTCAATATTATAGACTTTTTTTACGGGAATGTCTTGTTTTATTCCGTTGCTTGTTTGGCTTTTGGGGTAGTGTATTAATTCTTTGTCTTGGGTCAGTTGGACGGAGAATGAATAGTTTGTTCTTATAGTCCGATAATTGGCTGTAAGTACCAAATTAGTTCAGTACACTTAGTTATATTATATATTTTAAGTAAATGGATAATAGTAGACTAAGTAATACCTGTATATACTTCGACAATCTTAATTTTGGTCGTTTCATTTCTATTGTATATTTAAATCTTGATGCAACCAATCAAGGGCTACAAAGCATGAGCTTTAGAAAAATATTATAATAAGGAATAATGATCCGCTGGCCGCACATAAGAGGTCGTGGGTTCAAGCCACATTTGAGGCAAATATTTTTTAAAAGTGTTAATAAGATTATTATTTTAAAGATTTTGGTTTTCTGATTTATTCGTGGGACTTAACACGAGTGCCATTTCTTACAGTACTTGCCCAAAGATGGGACAAATAAGGATGAAAAGAAACTATGATTTGTTGGTAAATCTCAGCAGAGCATGAAACCTTAACCTTAACTTGTGAACTTTATTTTCATATTTTTATTTATTTTAATGATATGGTACATATCTGTTTGTATGGTCAATAAAATGTTTGTCTTTCTTCCCTCTTTCAATAGCCGCCTTTAAAAAAACCATCCAACTCACCTCGGGCCGCTACAAACTCGCATAACGTACAAATAACAGCGAACACAACACAGGAATAAAACAGCATGATGATAGACAAAATAAAACTTAAGCACCAAAGAGGGTGTCAATAATATTAAGCACTTGCAAATCCGTCGAAATCTAGCGCCGAAATGACGAAACTCGACGACCGCCGCCGAAAGTGGTTGGTCCCGTGAAAAAGTTACGAAACAGTTCCGCCTCGAGACGCGCCGCCATTATAATATTGTCGAGATATCCCTTAATGGCAATTATTACGGGCTTCAGATACTATCGTTGTACGTAGATATCTCAAAAGAGATTTAATTTAAAAATAGAAAATTTTTCATTCAAAAAGTATACGACATTTTTCACGATTTGACACTGTTTTATTGGATACTTCGTCCGCGTGAAAAATTCACGAAATTCCAAAAAATCTTTCAAACAAACCTTGTCCTGACTATTACAAACACAACAAAAAAAGAATCAGTCAAATCGGTAAATCCGTTCACAAGTGATGCGCTAACATAATTCGTGGCAATTATTTTTACTTATTTATGGCGACTGCTAGAAACCGCAAGAAACTACAAGAGCTGGTCAGGTCAAGTGTTTTAAACATGACAAAAACATCAAAAACGAAATTCGTGCTTTTTTCATTTTTAATTAAATAATTCATTTTGTGAATTTTATTTAGATAGTCCTTGAGAATCTAATGTATTTTAAAGCAATGACATATAAGTAAAATACGCACTTTTCGTAAAAGGAAAATAAATGGGATCTCATTGCAGACTAACGTATGTACGAATTTCTGTTTTGTTATTTTTGTCATGTTTAAAACACTTGACCTGACCAGCCCTTAAAGTTTCACGCCGCTTCTAGAAGTCGCCTTATATAAGTAGGTCACCGAATTTCAAGTCTTCACCACCGCCACCAACAGTCATCTCACGGCTAGGTACAGACCTTCCCACAAAGAGATCAGCCAATAATTTGTAACATGTCTTACACGTCTAAAAGTACGAAAATTAGCAAAAGTTACGAAACAATTGCGACTCGACAGGTCATTATTACTATAATATCACGGAAAGATTCTTGGTACCCGAAATTCAATATGTCGTGGATTCTAATCTTACAAACCTACATACATATAACAAAAATAGATATAATCACTACTGTTATCCCTGAAGGGTTAGTCAGAGACTAGGCAATGAGGACAGCAAAAGCAGCCCTCTACCATAGTCCACTTTTCACCAAATAGCGACTGCAAATGTGCTCAACGGAACAGGGGTGAGCCCATCGCCGTTTTGTGCTATTGGATGTATGTGCAGTCTTTAGTCCGTTATTCGCCTTTTACGACACCCATCTAAGAGAAGAGAGGGGGTGGTAGTATTCTTTCACCGCTTCGCGACACGGTTATGTCAGGAATAAAATTATGTACTTATTTAAGAAATATTTTTTTTATAAATTAGCTACGGGTACAAATGTTTAATTGTCCCACTGCTGGAATATAAAGTAAGAAGAGTTCGGGTTATATGTGTTTTAAGACAGTGTTACATAAATAATACAAAAGTTATGCCTTCATTACATAAGTAACCCATACCTACCACGATGTTATTATGAAATGTATGATTGATATTACTTTTGCGTGAGAACTATTTTCTAACACGTTCCTTTTTACAGAACGGCCGTAATTACTTCACAAATATAAATCAAGTTATACAATTCCACTTTAAGTTAGGTTTCTGTAATAGCCTGCGATATATATGTTTCACTAGATAGGCCCTTCCGAACACGCACTATGTTCCACTCATCAGCGGAGTCGACTCGGCACCTTGCTTTAGTGTGGCTTTGACATTCGCGCGTGCGGAGCGGCGAAAATATTTTTTTATTTCTTTTCAAAGTGTACACCTAGACGTTTACTACAATTCAACTGTCAAGTAAGTGAAATTAATTGTTATTCAAGTCATTATTATGTAGTTATATCGTATTATAAGAATGGAAAAGATATTTTTTCAATTATTGTTATTGACAATCTATTTGGGACTCCATCTTGATACACACTAAGTTGTGTTTGACCGATTTGGCGCTGCGGCGCTGCGATGTCTGTCTGTTGATTAAACGACATTTAAATGTTTAACCACTTGTGTGTCAAGCGATCTTCTGGAGTTCGCTATCTGTCAGACCCGTATGTGTCAGAGGCCACTCATAATAATTATTACAGCTTTCATGCTTTTATTTAAGGTAAGGTGGGGTAAGAGGGACGAGGGGGGAAGAGGAATAGCATCACGTAAGTATAAAACTATAAAGCCTAGCCCTGTGCCTACTCTATCGATAAAATAGAAATTCGGGTGTAGTTTTCATGTTCTAACACAGATGGCGCTACGACACATCTAAGTGAATTGAACAGAGAAAAAGAAAATCTGTTGTCAAACTACAAAACCACGACTGGGTGGTAGATTTTATATGTGCCTAAAAAAACGATAAGACGATTTCTTAGAAGGCTGTTTTTGTTGGAGATTGCTAAGTTCATGTTGAGCTTTTATTTTCCGACCTAATTTTGTTTGTAGCACGTGTTTACAATGATTTTTGCATGTGATCAAAATCTTAACCTAAAAAATGCCAAGTGGGGTAAGAGAAACTACCATAATCGGAAAACAGGAACATATATTCCTCTTTCCCGGTTTCATGGGCGACAAACCTTTTTATAGGCGATGAAATATTAATGATAATAGGTTATTTATAACCGACATCAAAAACCGTATTATGTTCGCGATTTATTCAAAAACTGCTGTACCCATTTTGGTGATTTTTGTGATTCTTTCACATGCATAATTTTTATTTTTCTGGAAAGGTTTTCATGTACAATACACTAACTTTTATCCCGGCGTTGCTCGCGAAGGTGTCTCTTAAATATCGTTCGTTTTTAAGAAAACACGTTAGCCTACCTGCTTTTGTAGCGATTTTTAGTAGGTAGGTAATTGTTAAAAAAGTGGTATTAGTATTAAATATAATAAAAAGATAAAACAATATTTAATATGTATAAATAAATATACATAATATAAAATATTTCTTAAAAAAAGAACCGGCTTAAATGATATGAACACTTTAAAGTATAAATTAAATTTAAAAATTATAATTTATATCTCTAAATCTAAACTCAACTTATTCAGTGCAAGCAGAGTTAATATTTATGATTTTGTTTTTAAAAAGTTTCGAGATTTTAGAAGATTTGTTTGTAAAATTTAATGACGTTTGTTATTTTTAGTTATTTGTAATATATGCTCATTGGCAATAGGTACTTATTTTTTTAATACACTTCAATTGATTTTGTATCATTAAAAGCTAATTCTTTTGTTGTTATTTTAAAAATCGCCTGCGAATTTGCCACCTCTGACCATACCATATATGTTTCACTTACCCCAAATTTTAATTTTCTCGATATTACGCTAAACTAACCATATTTTTACTGCGATTAACTCTTAATTCATTTGACTTGACAATCACATTTAAACTATGTAAAGACATATCAAAAAAGGTCAGTTTAAACATGAAAAGTTTAGGTTGTTCCTCTTTCCCCATATCTGGGGTAAGTGGAACATTTTGAAGACTCAACTTCATTGACAGATTTGTCCGTAAATACTAAAGGAATCGATTTGTATGTTAAAATAATAGTTAGTTAACTTACTTAGGTATACTTATTTTCTAGTAATATTAAAATTAAACTGTGTATTTACTGGCTGGAGCTCATAATGTTAAAATATCAGTAAAATATGTTCCTCTTATTATTTTACATTAAATCGGGGAAAAAAAAGTACTTTCACCTACTTTCACTTTTTTTTGCAATTTAATATAGAATTAAACTTTACTTTTTTATACATAGCCAGATAGCATATTTAATAAGGATTCCAGTGATATAAGTTTTTTTATATAGACTCTATATAAAAATTTAATTGAAATCGTCATTACACCTAGACCGGATATAAACAGGAAGTAATACGGAAGTATTTTGACACATGCGGCCATTAAAAAAAAAATGGCTTTAGCACATAAGGGGTTAAGCGCTGCAGCGGCTGCAGCGAATTTTAGTTCTCTTATTCCAAAATTTGAACAAATGGTTTGTATGGACGTTCTTGTCTATACTTCTAGGTCAATGGTAATAGCACAGTAAATTTACTATTATTTACATGCACATATACTAACGACTATTTATCCCCGAAGGGTAGGTATAAGGTACTAGGAAATGAGGACCGCAGAAGTAGTCCACTACGTTTCTTATTGAAAGGAGAATGACCATTTTACTATGGGAGTTAGGCTAGTTTTTTAGCTAGCTAGCGTAACACAGCGCTTTAATTAAATAAATAGTAATCAATAGCAGCAATGCTCTGATTTATGAAGAAAAAATTACATTACAATATCATGCGGGAGTTTAAAGCTATCTTCATTATTAGCTCAAGACTTTTTAGGTATTTTGAGGTTATGGCAACTGTTATCGTATGACTATCAATTACTTAAGAGAACACTTTTAATATGTGAATTATTAAGACGCAATAGATATCGAATAGGCTGGTTTGGTCATTCTCCTTTTGCATTCACAATGCTATATAGATATAGGATAAAATGTTTACTAAAAAAAAAACAACCAGTCTCAGGAAAGCTCGAACGGGATTCCAACCCGTGACCTTACAGTGACGTAATACCGCTAGCTTGCAGCGTATCAACTACTAGAAAAAAAAATCAACGAGTCTTCTGGGGTCTCGGTAGTTTAGCGGTTAGAGCAGTGGACCGGCAATTTAAAGGTCACGGGTTTGAATCCCGTTCGAGCTTTCCTGAGACTGGTTGTTTTTTTCTACGTTTCACCAAAATACAACTACACATGGTGTTCAGCGTGATAGGTCTTACTTGATACCATCGTCGCTCTATGCTGTTGGATGAATTCGCAGTCTTTAGTCCGTTAGTCGCCCCATTTACGACACCCAAGGGAAGAGAGAGGGTGGTAGTATTATTTTAATAATAATGAATAATAATAAAACATACTTTTATTGCACACAAGAACATATAACAGAAAACATTTATACAGTGACAAAGTACAAAACAGGCGGCCTTATTGCTAACTAGCAATCTTTTCCAGGCAACTTTGGGTGATAGAAATATAATAAAAAGAATATAGAAATAGGTGCAAGAATATGGGAAATAAGAAATAGAAATATAAAATACACGACACGGCTCATCCTATCCTATATCTCTGTCCTATAGAGGTGATCGTTTGTGTATGGACTTTGTTTTGTTTACCAACACGCATGCACATCCTTATCTATTAATAGGAATATACTCAATTCTTCAGAATAACCATTTATGATAATTTTACAGTAGAGTTACAACTATCATTTTAATCGCCTCTGTGGTCTAGTGGCTAAGCCACCGGTTTTAGACCCAGAGGTCCCGGGTTCGATTCTCAGCGGGGGGTACATCTTTGTGTGCTCGGTTTGGTTGGTAGTAGGGCTGTTAAGTCCGCCTGGCTAGCTACCACCATCTTATTTAAGTCTGTCGCCATAACAAAGATGTTTATAGCATTGTTGTGTTCCGACAATTTGAGATAAGATAGCCATTTCCTCAGTGGTTGAGGATTCCGGGTGAAGCGCGCTTCCACCTACGGCCTTATCGTCACTTACCATCTTGTGAGATGAAGGGTAAGCGCTTAACCGTTGTGGAATTTAAAAAAATCAAAAGCGCGGTAGCTCAACTGTCAAACTTCGCCAACTAGTGCTGGGGTATGGTGACATTAGGGATAGTGCTATCGATTAATCTAATTTTCGTCCATCACTATTTAAATAAAAATCAATAGCCGCCATGTAGGTAGGTTTGACATAGTATCAGTTGAGAGCGGCTATACTAATTTATTTAGCTGATGTCGATTTCGTAGTGTTCGTAATATTTTGTCAGTACAAGGTTTGCGTGAAAGGTTATTTTTTCGAAAATACACGGCAAAACTATCATTATATAAAAGTGACGGGCAGGGTGCTAGTTTCTCATAAAACTCAAAGATTTAAAAAAATTAACAATAGTATTACTTTATAACAAGTGTTTATTAGTGTAATTAATGTAATATCAACCTGTTTGTGCTACAAATAAATAAATAGATTTTCTGAAAAAATAAACAAAAAAGCAATACATTTTTTTTAATAAAGTAATAATAAAGCACTTTTGATTCATCCAAAATGTTCACCCTACTCTAAAGACGTTTTTGGGTCGTGTCTCGCCTTTCCCGCTGTAAAACTTGAGTATATTTTTTAAAATACAACTTTAACCTTACGTTTTCCAGTCCGAACCATATTACGCGTACGATACCTATACGATACGTGACCACGTAACTTAATACGTAATTATGTGCATAAAAATTGGGGCGGCCGTCACGCCGCGCGGTTTTTTGGTGCGACGCGACGTAAAGGTGCGTTTTTACTAAAGCTGTGCGAGGCAGTGTTGCTGAACAATCAATAGTTTGGCTTAAACTATTCTTGAATTGTTTTTTGATTGTATTATCGATACTATCGGTTACACCATCACTATCCGAACTATCGATAGTCAACACTAGTGCAGATAGGCTACTCTTGAAACAGAATTGCATTAATCAATTTCCAATCACAAATCTAAAAAATGTCAAATGGTACTTTTGTGAGCGACTATAGCACCACATTGGAATTAAATTGCGTGGAAATTGATTGAACAAATTATTATCGAGATGGCGATCCGGAATTATCTTTACTTATCCCAATATACATATATACGATACGATACATATTAATCGCATTGGAGTTGTATTAAGATTGAGTTTGCGTTCGAGAGTAACCCCTCCCTGGGCAGCTTAAAAGAATCATCATCCGTAATATTTGATTATTTGCGTTAATAAACGCTCAAATAAATACAAAGATAACGAAACTGAAAAAATGTCTACCTCAAGACTATTATGTATTCTATGCCTCAGATGGGAATCGAACCCATGTCCTCCTCAATCCGGCTGCGTTGACCACACCGCCACGGAGGTATTGGTTGAACCTGACGAAATTTTTTCAACGCATTTGACTTTATGTTTTATAGCAACGTTATTCATTATCGAAGAGTCAGCGGTGAAAGAATACTACCACCCCTCTCTTCCCTTGGGTGTCGTAAAAGGCTAACGGACCAAAGACCGCACATACATCCAACAGCATAGAGCGGCGATGGGCTCACCACCTGTCACGCTGAGCACATGCAGTCGCTATTTGGTGAAAAGTGGACTATGGCAGAGGACTGTTTTTTTGGTCATGGTCACCGTGTCATTGGGGTATTGTAATTATTGTTATGATATATAAAAGTATAAAATAAAAAATAATTAAAAATAACGATCATTTACAACAACACGCGTTCAACGGCCGGCTGGTCGACCGTCTGTTGACCCGTTCGCGTCAGCTGGGCGATAAGACCTACGTTATTCTGCAATAACACCCCATTTGTCATTTTTGTCATGTTTAAAATACCTAACCTGACCAGCCCTTGAAGTTTCTTGCGGTTTCTAGCAGTCACCTTATATAGTTTTCGATTTATGACGAAGAACGAAAAAAAATTATAATAAGCACCTACAAAGTACGGAACCCTCGGTGGGCGAGTCGGACTCGCACTTGTCCGGTTTTTTATATTAAGCCCGGCAAATGATCCCGCTCCCACCTGATGTTATTAAGGTGTAAATAATTTAACCCTATTGGTGGATTTTTCTTAGCTACTTCACACAGCTCTGGTAGAAACACACCTTTAGCGTTGTACAATGCGTTTTATCGCACGTATATGGGACCGTTTCACGGTACATTAGGGCAGGCATGTTTACTGTGGTCTGGCGGTTACATGTGTGACTACACTGGACGGCAAGCCATACTTATGGGCGGATGCGGTAGTCCAAAAATGTATAGGAAAATTTGTTCTGACCTATAAAGTCGGCAATTTTAAAATAAATTTAAATGACATTCGTCTGTCTTCTGTTTCATTCTTCACGTCATTACCTTAGTTTGACATGCATAGATAAATTTATTTTACTAATTTTAATATTTAATTTGTTGCGTATACCTTGCTACGTGTAATGCATTTTTTCCTGTAATCCTCCAATAATATCTCGTTATTTGTGACCTAAACTACTCTCCGCTGTACTAGAGCAAGTATTTAGAAATCTGGACTGGGAGGACCGAGAAATCAATATTAATGGATGAACGCCTCCACCATCTACGATTTGAAGACGACATAGTTCTGTTGAGCGAACCCCAGTAGAACTCAAAAGCATGCTGGAGCAATTAACTACAGAAAGCGAAAAGGTATATGCCTGACCATGAATGTAGCAAAAACAAAACTAATGACAAATGGAACAAAACAACAAATAACACAAAAAAGATTATAATATCCAACTGGCATATGTTCTAAAGCACTATACTGTAACAAAAAAGGTCCTTGAGCCGAATAGCTCACTGAAAAAGTTATTTCCCCAAATCTAGAATAAGAATAAAGATGGTAAAGTTACAGATAACAATATAGAGTAGGAAACGGGAGTCCCACCCGTAAAAGAGCAAAAGATGATGATTGGTGTTAAGTTTGAAGATTATTTTATTATTTTAATTATTATTTTATTTTATTATTAGAAGGTAAGTTTGTTAAGAGGAATTAATGCAAGAACTAGTATGAATGAGAATAAAGCAAAAATTACGTTCCGATAATGTTGGAGCAGAGAGTAAAAAAGACGATCAAATGGCAAAAGTGATGAATAAAAGAGTTTGCAATTCTTGGAAACGCTACTGATTACTCAAGGACGTAACGAAAAAAATACATGAGCAAACTAGAAGTATGTCAGAATGGTATGCTAAAAAAGGAAAGACAGAATAAGACTATCAGACATTAGAGATAAAACAAAGATTGCTAAAATTTTACATACTATTATAAAACTGAAGTGGGCTTGGAGTGGACATTATGCTAAGAGATTATAGTAATAAGTGGGCACAAAGAGTAGAAGAAGAGGCAGACAATTTCGAAAATGTGAAGATGACTTGAGGTTGTGTGAAGGATGGTCTAGAAAGCCGAAAGATAGGACTGAGTGGAAGATCTTGGAGGAGGCCTATGTCCAAGTTAAAATTTTACATACTATTACAAAACTGAAGTGGGCTTGGAGTGGACATATGCTAAGAGATTATAGTAATAAGTGGGCACAAAGAGTAGAAGAAGAGGCAGACAATTTCGAAAATGTGAAGATGACTTGAGGTTGTGTGAAGGATGGTCTAGAAAGCCGAAAGATAGGACTGAGTGGAAGATCTTGGAGGAGGCCTATGTCCAAGAAAAAGCTGAGGTTTTTAGTAATCAGTAAACTACTTTTCTAAGAAAAAAATCATATTTTATAAAGATCATATTTTAAAAAAGATATAGAGATAAGGTGCTTTGGGGTAATTCCTACATATTTTTCGATTACTTGACATCATGCCTGTATTTTTATTTTTATCTTTTTATATGTTCTAGTTTAGTACATACTCATGTCACTATGGTTTAAAGAAATATATATATAAAATCTTTCCATAAACTGCTTTTTGAAATGTCATTGTATTCCGTAAATACATGCGTTTAAAATTTTGTGTTTTTTTCTTTTGGTTCAGTGTAATTCTGAAATACCGCGGGGTAATTCCGAATGGAACTCTAAATTCATCTTTGAAGACTTTGACTTAAGTCATAAATTCGCTTTTCATTCCTCTTTGCCCTTCTAAAAAAAATAACCTGATGTCCTTTATAGTTTGGCCTAAACACATATTTGATCACTTCGATTTTCGGAAGTACCCCATTTAAAGTCCAATGGTTCTAAACCTGTGTTTGTTAAAATGATTGAGCAATCGGTTAAAAGCTTTTGGAATGTGGGTATGAGAGAGTGCTGCAGACTCGCCTATTATAGGATCATGGTCAAACATACCCCGAACAGAAACGGGACAAAGCGCGAAATTCGAAATAACCCCACTGGGGTATTTTCGAAAAGAGCATAAAATTGATAGCTAGCCTATCATAACCTACAACATAAAGCAACAAACGATTATCTATCGATGAATCAAACAATCAATAAGATAACTTACCAAATTCCTTAGATATTGGATGCGGGGTAATGACGAAAACCCACAAATTTTTCAAAAAAACCGTTTCTTACGAAAAGTTAATTTTTCTCACGCACATTCGTCTTAAGCTACCTGATGTAAGTAAAGAGGGGAAGAAAAATAAGATGACATCTCGATAAATGTTGACAAAGCAACAAATATTGTCTGGTTTGGTAGTAATTTGTAATTTTCAGAATATCCGCATTTTTGGAATTACCCTAATGCACCTTACTTGAGAAAGTACAGTGAAGGCTTTCAAAAATCCCGAAGGCTTTGAAGAATAAACCATTTTAATATGAGGAAAGACTGAAAGCTTTAAAACTTACGACTTTGAAGGAACGCAGAGAACGAGGGGACCTAATAGAGACATATAAAATATTACATAGCCATTATGATGTCGAACATTTGGATAAACAATTGTTCTACTTCTCCCAAAACACACACCTAATCTCAAGTTGTCAAAGCCACTATCACGGAACAATCCGCACAAGCAATTCTTTAGTAACAGAGTCGTCGATGCTTGGAACAAGTTGGTAGTTGAATAATTTTCTCACAGAACACAAATCAATTAAAAATAGATTATGTTATGGCTTGCCTTTCCTGCTTCCTCCCTTTTTCATATCCCGATTCCTAAACTTTAAGACAACCCGCGCCATCTCTTGAGCGCAAGATGAAGCAATGACAGCAGCGCGCGTACGTGCTGCCCCCGTGCGACAACGACAATTGTGTGTTTAATTTCTCTAACCGGCGCGTGCGGTTTGTTGCGTGAGCAAATTCCAGAAAATCACTAAAAACTATATAAAACAGGGAGCCGGCTCCTTTTGCACCCTCCGGAGGTCACAGTGCTGTGCGGAAGACATTTGCTAGTTCAAAAAAGGTGACCGGAAGTACGCTATCGGAGACGCCGCGGGTGGGCCAGGCTGATTGTCTTCACCTAAGGTTAAACATTTTGGAGAGATCAAGGTTGGGTGGAACACTGGTCTATCGAAAACGGAGCCTCATAACCTTCGTTTCACACCAGATTAGACAAGTATATATCTGGAAGAAAGCTTATTCACGAGTATGAACTAACGGGATACAGGATATCATCAGTTGTTTCAACTGCCTGCCTGTCAATAATAATAATAATAAGAATCATATGTGCCGTACTATAAGTAGAGGGACCGCTCTATCATCACGGATACGTCTTTGATTGAGATTGTCTATTGTCGCTAATAAGCCTGATATCGTGGTGATCGACCGATCTCAGCGCCGAGCAATATTGGTTGATATCACCATACCTCATAATGAGAACCTCGTGAAAGCCGAGAAGGACAAGCTCAGTAAGTACCTTGACTTGGCTCACGAGGTTGCCGCCATGTGGGATGTGGATTCAACTATTATTGTACCGATAGTCGTTTCGGCACACGGCCTTATAGCTAAGAGCCTCGATCAACATCTAGAGAGGCTCTCGCTAAAGGTTGGGTCGAGGGTCAGATACAGAAGACAGTACTCCTTGACACGGCACGTATTGCCGGGAGGTTCCTCACTCTGCAGCAATAACCACCGATAGCTTGGGTCTATCGCCGCTGCCGGTGGCAACCTAGGTTAAGTTTTTTTTATAATATTTTGTATTGTAAATATGTTTTATATAAAATATTGTAAAAAAAATTCTTAAGAAATATGTTTAAATAAAGAGTATAATAATAAAATGTAAATCAAATCTTAGCAATAGAAGCTTTCTTTATCTTTATCTTATTTGTGATTGTTTTGGGACTTATTCATTTTTTTACTACCACTGATACAAAACGCTTTCCGTGTCGCGTTGCGGTGAAAGAATACTACCCCCCCCCCCCCCCCCTCTCTCTCGGGGATAATAGTCGTGCTTATATTTATGTATGTATGTATCTATGTTTCACACTAAAAGCTTCATAACAATTGGCGAATAAAGTTCTCACATGGTTTACATATTCCAGCAATGCATGCATGGGTTGCTGGCCGGCTGCAGTAATTCAATTTGAATATTAATTTGATTGTCATAGCTTGTATTCACAAAATATTATTTGTGTTAACCATTCCACCAATTGATTTTTGTTCAAATATTCCCATTTCATATCCATCGTTCGGTTTGGCTGTTTCTCATTTTTGGAACGTATAAATTGCATTTTTTATTTAATAAAAGTACATTCTTTGACGTTGGTTCATCATCATCAGCCTATAAACGTCCCACTGCTGGGCACAGGCCTCCCACGTGGACTAAAGCACGGGGGGTATTGTATTGGGCCATAACACACCACGCTGGCTCAATGCGGGTTGGTGGGTTTTAACGACTGTCATCTTGCGACAACAACCGGGACCAACGGCTTAACGTGCCTTCCGAAGCACGGAGGAGCTCGAGATGTTTTAAATTTGGTCACCCATCCAGCGACCCGGCATTTCGAAATTTGCTTAACGAGTAACAAAACAAGCCGAACGTGCTAGCCGCTGCGCCATCGAGCTCCTTTTGTCGACCTCGGCGTTGGTTAGTTCAAACAATTTTAAATGATCTGAATGTAATGAGAACTGTTATTACAGATACTGCGATTTGGATTTAACAGAAAAAAGAAAAATACACGTGTTTAAGTAAGTACCTACTTAAACAGAGTTTTTCCATCGAATCTCAGCCATTTCTGCCAAGTCTTCAGGTGCTTATTTCAGTTTCAATACCAATATTTTGCAATCAAAATAACAATTTACAAGTAATGAAAAAAGTTGAAAATAACTATTAAAAAAAGACGATTGGTTCAGGTTTTACAGATACCGAACTTATAGATTTTTATAACTCTAATATAAAAGTTCAGCCATCGTCTAACCCCTTTAGGGGTTTGACGTCTGGATGCCAAGACGTCTGGTTGTTATTATGACCAATTCCCAAAATGTTAGCTTTTTCAAACTGGCTACTTTCTTAAATGACCACTTCCCAAAATGTAAACTTTTTCAAACTGGCTACTTCCCAAAATGTTAACTTTCTCATACATGGCTACTTCCGTAAATGACCACATCCCAAAATGTTAACTTTTTCAAACTGGCTACTTCTCAAAAGGACAGCTTTTCAGACAGGCCACTTCCTAAAATACAAAAGTTTTCATCTTTTCCTTTTCATTTTTGCTACAAAATTGACAAAAACTATAATAACTATGTAAATCTTCAAAAGAAACAAATAGTTTTATTAATTACATTTAAAGTTTATTTTTATAGCAGTGGGACAGTTTCCACGTTTCCATATAAATAAAGCAATTCGTATGCAAAATAACAATTTAAAAGTAATATTAAAGTATGAAAGTTATGTTTACAATCATAACATGTCCTTTTTAAAATTAAACTTTAAAAATGTTGTATAATATAACGAGACAAGGGCAAGATGGCGTAGTAAATAGCAAATGAACCTCGCCACAAACTTGTCTTGGCACCGACTATCCTAGGGGAATAGCGTTATATACCACGGTCTACATGTATTGTGTTCGTAGTAATACCGCGTTATGGTAACGATATGATGTAAATACCAATTGCAGCTTGCGAGGGTCTTGGGAGAAGCCTTATTTGTGTTTGGATATGGAACTGTGTGGCGCAGTGACTAGAGCATTTTGATTGCTATTATAAAACTTAATAAAACACACCAATTAACTAGCCTAAGAGAAGCTTCGTTATGAAACTCGTTTAATGGTTACTAGACAATGGATAAACATACTTAAATACATACTTATTATACATAGAAAACACCCAGACCCGAAACAATTTAGAAAACCAATAATTTCTAAATTGACCCGACCGGGGATCGATCCTGGGACGTCAGAGATGGCAACACCATGAAAACCGGTTTACAAACCACTCGACCAAGGAGGTCGTCTTATATATTATTATATACACACATACTTAAAATCAGACTATTATCCCCGAAGGGTTAGTCAGAGACTAGGCAATGAGGACAGCAAAAGCAGTCCACTTTTCACCAAATAGCGACTGCACATGTGCTTAGCATGACAGGTGGGGAGCCCATCGCCGCTCTACGCAGTTGGATGTATTCACTCTTTAGTCCGTTAGTCGCCTTTCACGACACCAAAGGGAAGAGAGGGGGTGGTAGTATTCTTTTACCGCTACGCGACATGGATATGCTAGTCTATCTATAAAAAAAATCAATAGAGTGTTTGGCCTTGCCATGAAGCTTTATTTTCTCGCCAAGATGTCTTGTCGAACAGTTCATGATGAATTGACTTCCAACTCAACCACAAAAAACCTAAAAGTGTACAAAATCAACTCACAAAAGAATATAAAAACCATGAAATCACTATTTCTAATTTATTACAACAAGTAAAAAATGTAATAAGGATACATTTTTAATTCGTTTTTAACTAAAACTAATGTAATTAAGTACATTTAAATACAAATTATCTAATAATATTAATGTAAATAAAGACTAAAACACCGTTGTATTCACCTTTACCTTTCTTTTTTTGTATGAGTTTGGTTAGGCAGATCTGTGAGAACGGCACACGTAAATATTCGGGTGAAATCGAATCTGATTTATAGTAATTAAAATTTGTAAAATTTACGGGTGAAAATGAAACTGGGGAAATACGTCACTAACCCAGAACAGCCAAACCGAGTTAGTTTGCTCTCCGATTTCAATCGACAGAAGCCGAACATCTATTAAAGATGCTTTTTTTTTAATTTAAATAAGTTAAAGGCAGGCAGGCAGTTAAAGTAAAAAGGTCAGCTTTTTAAGAGTACCCTACACCGACACGCATGTAAGAAGAACGTTATGAGAGTAAGTGAAGCAAAGGACCGTGGCAAACGAAAACAAAGTTACTTACACCAAATAAACTCTAATGCTAGGGCTATATCGAGCACAATAAGTACCTTCGTTTCGATCCCTATGATAATACGTGCTTTGTTACTTCATAGTACCATGATGTCACATTTACCCATACATAATTATACAATACAAAATACAAATATCATTATTCAGGTACGGAGATAACAAAAACTTATAATAAATTATTGAAATGACCTTTACAAAAAAGTACTTGTGTACCTGTGTTAGGAAATCCTGCTCTTCCATAACAATTGTGTTACCTACTCCACGAAACAAAGAATATTTGAAAACTTTAAGGGAAACAATTTAAAAAAATTAAAGAGTGTGCGTGTGTCCGTGAGTGCATGTGTGCGTGAGTGTAAGTGTGCGTGTGTTTGTTTGATTAAAGATAGTTTATTTTATAACTTTACTTTATGATTCAAACCTACTACGATAATATTACAGTTTTGCTTTTTTAATATTTAATATTTATATAGTTTATGGTTTAAGACATTTATTTCTGTATGTTTTTATGTAGTTATTTATTAACTTTTAATTTGATATTCTCACAAGTTACTTGCAGAAGGCCTCAGTTTCTTCATAACTCTGTTTTTTACAGTGCTTTTATACATGATTTGCATTTGTGTTTATTTTAGGATAAATATTTAATAATTTATTCAATGCGTTATATATACTTTTAAAAGCTCACTAGAGTAATACGTAGATGCTTTCAATTAAAACGACGTAGTAGAGTCACTGATATAATATTATAATAATAAGGTACATAGTCAAGTTCCCGACAACCACTTCGATCAAAATAGGAACAAGCTCTGCCTCGGCGCGATACTCTCGCGCCGGAGCCCAAACTTAAAAACAAAGTCATTATTCACATTCCATTATTACACATAGTTATTTCTACGAGTTCGCCAAAACCCTTATCGTACTCCGCACTGAACCTAATGTTGTTAATGTAAACATAAGCCCGGAATGTGACACTTCTGCGCGCCCGCCGCGCCGCCGTCTCCCTACTCGTTATGCGTTGCTTTATGTTGCCAACAATATTATATTAATAGTTTTCAAATATTAAGCTGTCACCTGACAGTCACATTATAATAATATAGTACTCTAACACTTTTAAGCAGAGTGGTAACTGAATTGTCTCTTCGCAAAGGATGATTTCACTGTGTCTAACGGGGCCACTGCATGCCTTCGTCTCCTTCTTAGTTTGGTAGGCATATTATATGTTAAGGATCTTATGTGTTTTAGGAACCGAGTTAAGAATGTATCTGTCAAACCGAGAGAAGTTCAGAGAGAGCATACAAGCTAGTGGTTGGGAGTGTATTATTTTTAGAAGTGATCTCTGTGCTCTCTCCAATTCAAGAAACTTTGTCTTAGTGGCTCGACCCCAAACTGGGATGCAGTATACCAAATAGAACCTCAAGCGGTCGCATGAGACCGCACTGACAGTTCGCGCCATTCCGTCAAACCCCAAGCGTTCGCATGATACCGCTCTCTCTCTAAGTTGACTTTGTACCGTGTTTTCATAGACTTACAGACTACTTTAGTATGAATAACTTCGATTATTTCGGTTCTGTGGTACATTTTATGCATCGTGATCGCATAATATCGCATAGTCTGTGCTATAAAAATATTTTATTTAACGAAAATACACTTTTTACCGTTTGTTTACTTAATTTTGAAACTGAATTGTGTATACTTACATATTTTTGATATTTAAGCCAACACAGTCTCCACTTCCAAATTAGTTTAAAATTGAAATTGTATACATGTTAAAGATATTGCCATGTTTACATAAATTTGATATACATAGTGAGTACTTGTTATTGGTTAATTATGTATAGTTAAGATTAACGTGATTCCAACGTATACCTAATTTTAGCACAATTTGATGGTTACATAATTTTGAACACGTTGTTGAGTAAATATTTTTAAAATGCTATTAGTTTACATATTTTAGAAAATGAGGAAATGTATATATATTAATGCTCGTGACTGTACCCAAAATTGAAGCAAACAAAGATTTTTCATTTCATTTCATTTCTAAATTTTGTGTTTTTGTTTTGTTACGATAAGATAAGTTGTTTATTGTGTTCCATAAGATTTAAGGGTTGTGACTATTTTTAATTTTTAAAAGTTATTTTCTTTTAAATCAAGTACTTACTTAGAGCCTGTTCGAAATTGATTATGTTTTTTGTTTTATAACTTTTGTTCGTTGATTCTGTGTTAGATAGTTTTAAGAATAACATTTGGGGATCAGCAATAGTTGTATCAAGAACTATAATAGAAGCTGTATTTTTTAGTATAATGTGATCAAGGCAGTTATTTCCTTTTGTGGGCAAAGTATGACCCGGAAGCAGGTTATGCATGGCCAGCATGTTGAGGTTAGATAACCTATTAGTACGCTCAAAAGATTGTTAATTTAGGTTGTTATTTATATTTATGTCGCCAGTTATTACAATATTTTTAAGTCGTTATAGAATCTAAGTGAGTACTTAAGGAAATTATGAAATTTTCTGCATTCCGATTCGAGTGGGAGCGATATAAACAAAGTATTACGCAAACTGCGTGGTGTAACTTGCAAACACGAGACCTGGTTTATTATTATTTCTTTAGCAGTTCACTCACGGTCATCTTTTACGTAACCCGCCACTCCATCCTATTGATTGAGATGATTAATTGTTGTGAAAAAGGATGAGTAATTGTTTATTTTGGATATGGGTTTGTTTGAATCGAGCCGACATTCACTAAGAACTATCAGATCAGGTTTCAATTTTAACTGTGTAAGGGTTACGCTTAAGTCATCAAAGTTTTTATAAAAACCATTTCTTAAGTGTTGCGCTACCACAGTGAGGTCTAAGCTTTTTATAGGTGGTTGTTTAGAGAAGTTACTTGCTACACACCTTAGATTGAGCTGTTTGGATTTTGTCAATTACTTCTATATTTTATAATGAACTATTCATGTTTAAAGTCATGAGAAAGTCCTTGCGTTTGCTTTAAAACAATTACAAAATATATACCTAATTCTAATTTTAATTGTATTATACAAACATGTTGATTTACATTTAACTGTGATTTGTGAGAGAGATGAGAGCTGTCCGAGAGGAATCTTAAGTGTTTGTTTGCGGCGTTATTAGTGAATGTGTGCAGGCGAGAGTGTAAATGATATAAAGGAGTGTGTATATTGTAAAAATTGTTAAGTAGGATTCTTGTTTATGTATGAGTGACTGAGTAAATTAAGAGTGTATGTAAATTGGTGCGGAATTGTGTTTGATTGAATATAACGTGCATAATAACAAAATGTATTCTTAACCACTAAAACCATTTTAGATAGACCTAGTCATTCTTTTTAAAACAACTGCTGTACCTGTGATTCGTTCCTAATAAGAATTATTGGAAAATTCTCATCCTTCCTGATGAATACTTTTCCGTCTGCAGTCCAGAAAAAATTGTAGGCTTTCGTCTTAGCGAGGTCTCTTCCAAGGAAGTGTAGTCGAGATGATTTGGGGGTCAAGTTTTTACATATAATGTGTGTGGGTGTCTTCTGCAGTCTAGAATCCCAGGTGTTTGCGCAAAATTTTGACCTTATGTTTGATATTAAAACTTTTGCACAGCTTCAATATATCACATAGTTGATGATGTTTCTACTACAATGAATGGGTGTATTTAGTCTCCCTTCGTTTTCCCATGCACCCTGTATTTTATATATATTTTGTTCATAGTGCTACCAATGGTTTTGGATAAGTAGGTTACCATTTCGATTAAATCTTCTTTATTTTCGGTCGACTTTTTAGGAAAATCCTTATTTCGAAACAGTTCTTCCCCATTCCCCTTTTCATATCTTCAACTTTTTCTTTAAGTATAATGATATTATATACTCTGTCTTCTTTTACTTGACCCTGTAATTTCTCAATATCCCGTTTATATTCTTCGTTTTGCGTAGTCAAGAAGAAAATTTAATTTTCTATATTTTGGTTAGTCTGCTGTATTTCTGATAAAGTTAGGGCAATCTTTTTCAGTTGTACTCCATGCTCTATCTTCATAGAAATTATTAGCGTTTTAATATCTCTGTGAACGTTAGAAAATCAGTACAATGATCTTCATCGGCTCTTTTCCTTTTGCAGCGGGACGAAGTGAATTAGGGATGTGTAATAAGTTCCTCTTGGTTTGTGATCGTCGCATTAATGTCTGATTCCGAGGATGATTTAATTAAATATGACATCTTAATTTTTCTTAAAAAGTTCTCGTTGAATGATCTATATAAACAAGCACTTACTTTTAGTTGATAAAATGGCGGTGTATGCGCAAACACAATTAATTAGATAAGTGTCACCTTCCCCTCAAGCCCCAAGCGGCCATATATATGGCCGCATCTAAAAAACTCGCTATTCCGTCAGACCCCAAGAGGCCATTATATGGCCGCGCTGGCCGCGCTCTCCACTTGACTTTGTACTGTGTCTTGATACACTTAGAGACTACTTTAGTATGAACAAGGTCGATTATTTCGGTTCTGTGGTACATTTTATGCATCGTGAATGCAAAATTTAACATGAACTGCGTTCGATTTTTTTTTCCTTTTCCGCAAATTTCAATTCCCGCCAAATCGCACCTGCTGTCAAAAATTTTTAACATCACGTTGCCAAGACTGAGAGGTTAAATTGCGTAACAGGTTTAATAAATTAAATTAATTGTAGCTTTGTCGCTATCAAGACATAACATGCATCTACTTACACTTAATAATAGTATTAATACAAGTATTTGGCTTATCAATTAAGCAAATATGTGACATAATTTTATGATAAATAAGTCAAAATGTGTACTTATTTGTAATATTTTATTTGTAATTTTCATTTAACTTTATCTTTATTTATAATATTTCATTTACCTATCTGCGTTATTTTTTTTGTTTGTTTTTTAACCGTTAAACTAGGATTAGGCGAAGGCCTTGGCACCCTACAGTGGACACTATGAAGAAGGGGTGCGTATCATTTCATATAATGACAAATGAACTAATTTCAAATAACATAACGTTCATTGGATATAATTTTTACTTGTTCTAAATACACAACATTGCGTATATTATTCATTTTATATAATACTCATATCCTCTAACAACTTATGCTATAAAGCTATATTGGTAGAATAATTATATTCTATAACTTCATTTGATATAATTTTTGCTTAATAATAAGAATACCATTATAACCCTAAATTGATTTCAAATATTGTCTTAAAAAGTTAATACGTTGTGTTTTCGTTATGGTTGTGCTAAAAACATCAGTGACAGAAACAAATCGCGGCAAAACCGACTCCACGTAGACTTGTCTGCCCTACGCTAGAGTGTAATTTAGTCCCGCGTAGGCGCGGAGGGAAGAGGCGGCCCACGAGCTGAGGAGCAGGTGAGCGAAAGCCATCTGCGACGATAAGCTCGTGTGGGACCGCCGGAGTCCCGCAGCGCCGGAGCCGTGAAAGAAAACATGCCTGCTTGCATGCTGCATGTCTGTTTGCATGCTGCATGCCTGCTTGCATGCTGCATGCCTGCCTGCATGCTCCATACATGACTGCATGCTGCATGCATGCTGCATGCTTGCTTGCATGCTGTTTGCTTGCTTGAATACTGCTTGCTTATTACATGACTAATGTTTTATATCATTTGATTATTATATCAAATGTACATTATATCAGATATCTAAAATTATATTAAATATTTATTATATTAAGTTAGTCGTTATATCAAATAAAATTATATGAAATGAAATTATATTATCTGAACGTTAGACCATAAGTATTTATATCAAACATTACACACCCATGAAGAAGTCGTACGAAGAAACAAATAAAAAACCTCATTACAGAAAACAAAGGTACCTACCTTTAACTTCTATTACCTAATAGAAAGTTCCGAAGACACAAATTACATCTCTGAGGAAACGAATAATAGGCGAAACCAACCTCTTTTATTGATCAGATGAACGACATTCAAAATCACCGACCCGTTCTATAAGGACATTACTCATCCACCCAAACCCAACCTGACGATTCTGAACAGAGCGGATATCGTGCACTGTTGGTTTTGCCAACAAAAGTAATAAAGTAATAAATTTAATAAACAGAGTAAATTAAGTCAGAAAAAATCTGTCATTTCAGATTTCAGGCATTTTGGGACTATGTGGAATTGAAATTTAAGTAAGATGGTAAGATGGCGTTATGCTATGTATTATTTGGGAACTGAAGGTGTTTCATTCACACTCGGACTCCACCACCCCCACGGAATAGATCTTCTTTAAACTGTTCTGTGACCACCCTTTAACCCTATCTACTTACCATTGTGGATAGGGCTTCGCAGGCGGAATTACAAGTCCGGCTGTTTCTTGCTCAATTTGTACTAAAAAGTTCCGGTTCACGCCCCCCGTTGGTTGTGCCCTTACTGGCGCCTCCGGCGGGATCCGGACATGAGTTGGACTCGTAGTGGCTCGTGGTTAGCTGTAGAGCTTTGGAATGTCCGTTTTGCTCTGGTATTGTGTACCAGGGCTTCCAAACTCGTGCACAGCGAGCGGGGCTTAGTAGCGGTCTTGGTGGGGCTTGAAGCGAAAAGTCCTGCGGGGAACGTGAGTTTCCCTTCAAGTCAGCGGCGTGTTCACGGGGAAACTCTCCCGAAACACTAGTCTTATGAGTACCGAATGAATAACGCAGATGGTCTTTTGCGCAATTTGGTTTACTGGCGCAGGGACGTCTGGCACTTCTTGTATAACCTGACAGTTGGTCTCGAGGTACCAGTTCAAATAAAACTCAGTGATGTAAGGAGAGTTGATGTTCTGTGATCACCACAGTATACTAAAATCCAGTTGAACATAATTAAACCTCTCCTATTGCGCAGTCACTGCGTCAACAAGCTCTTTCTTAAAAAGATATGGGACAAAAATAAAACCAGCACTGCAATCTTTCAAAATAACTTTTTAAATCCTCGTCACATTTAAAATCCAATCTTTATTTAAGGCGACACTAGCGTAAACTGTGAGGCACCTTTCTTTCTTCTCTGCATTCTTACAACTCGCCGATGTGACGCCGACGAGACGCCCTCTTGACATCAAAGGTCCTCCTGAATCCCCAGACCCGGCCCTTACAATATCCTTCGAACATAACATCGAATCTGAACTGTCTCGACAACCTGTGATTTCAACCACTCCTTCCTTCGGTGTTATTGTGTTTGGTTTCTCGCTTACTCCATATCCAGAAATTACAGCTGATTGTCCTTTCTTAGGATTCACCATAGCTAATTCGATAGGCTGTAAGTTATCAGTAAACTTTATAGGTTCTCTTGTTTTTAAAACAGCTACATCGTGATAAGCGTCCCTTACATATTTGGGGTGTAGATACGCACGATCGATTACCGCTATGAAATTTTTTACGCCCAAAACTTCTTGTAGTGCGGTAACTTTGGCATCTTCTCCAGAAATACAATGGGCTGAAGTTATGATCCAGTTGACATCTATAATACTGCCACTGCAGTGAGCATGAGTGTCGTCCGTCCTAATGTCAAGTTTAACCAAGTGTTTGTGGATATTCGGCCTGATATCGTCGCCTCCGTAAACGCGTGACACCATAGTATTTTCTAAAACTACTTTTTGGAACAAGTACAGTAGCAGTGACACTATCCACTCCATATTCACTTAATGACAGTGATAATGGAAATGTTGATAATTTTTATTTTAATTTTTCATGTTTTGTTACATATTATAAGAATGCTAACGATGTGTGAGGCTTTCATAATTTGTTTTACAGAATTTCTAGGGTTCCGAATGTTGTAAGTAAAATCAAAATATCATTTGACTTTCTGTAATGTTCATCAATATTTCTTTAGAATATTACAAGTACCTATTTATATTATTTTTTGTATTGTATTTTTTTTTAATTGATTGTAATTCTAGATATATTTTTATTGATTGTTTTACTAACATGTTGTTAACATGTAATTTTTTTAAAGAATAAGTGTAATTTTGTTTAACGTATTTGATTGAACCCCTCATAAAAGGAAAAGCGATAATATACTTTCTGTTCAAATGTTTTACTCTTTTAGAAGTTTATTAGCATTTTTGTATATTTGACATACTTACCTACAAAGTTTCTGTATCATATAAAATCTTTTAATATAATAAAAATAACAGACGGAAATTACTAGAAAAAACTTGATAAAAAAAAGCCCAATTTCGTTTCGTTTTATTGTGCGCAAATACGTTTCAAAACTTGCCACTTATTTTTATAGTCACACGTGTCCGTCATATGTTTAATAAACATTGTAACGGCATAATAATAATGATTTATGTTCACAAACCGTTAAAGACATTGTTCTGTTACTACCTGCTATTAGGAAACACATGTCTTTTAATGACGTTTTTCACATTAATTTGTCGTCATTCTTCAGATAAAATAGGACACGTGACGCATTAGCCTAATGTGCAAGCGACATCATATTTTATAGCTTACTAGAGCCACCTTTTTTTTACTTGTTTAAACTCATTATTGTACCTTTTTTTACTTGTTAAAACTCATGTGGGGTTCTTCGCCCAGCTCCCGCCTCCTTGTCTAGGTCTAGAGGCCTCAACAGGTATTCGGGAAAAGGGGGGCATACCTACTACAAAACCAAGTACATTCCCTCTCTTGCCGCCGGGGTGTGGGACTGCCGGTTAGGCAATCTCCGGTGACTAGCCCAGCCGCGCCCGCCAGAGGGAACAAGCACGTGGATGCTTGGGCGTGTTCCAGTCATTCTGAGGTTAACGATGGCTAGTGAGTTCACTAGCCACCTGACTTCTATTGAAAGGAATGGTTTCAAACTTAAACAGTGAAAAGTAGATAGAGGGTAGGGAGGCCTTTCCCCAAGCAGTAGGACAAGCTAGTTTGAATAAAAAAGGTATATAATTAATTATATTGGACGACCTCCGTGGTCGAGTGGTTAGTACGCAGGCCGGTTCTGGCACATGGTGAGGTGACGCCATCTCTGAGGTCTCAGGTTCGACTTCCGGTCGGGTCAATTTAGAAATAAATGATTTTCGATTTCGGGTTTAAGTGTTTTCTTTGTATATAAAGTATTTTTATCTGTGCCAGTAATAAACCAGTAAAAAAAATCCAAAAGAAGCTTAACGGTGAGAGAGTAAAAAATACGCATCTTCGTTCTCGTGACATCTGTAACCCGTGATGGTTTTATCAATTCAGCAAATACGCGGACGTACGTAATAATATCTTACCACAGTTTCGTTGCATTGCATTGATTGATTAGATACGGTCAAATGGGTGCCAAATGTATGCGCAAACGCAGGTACATCGTCTCGTCTTTTCTCTCTTTATCCCAGTGGAACGGAAAACCGGTTGTAGTATTTTATCAGATGAATGGAAGGAACCACGAAGGAACGTATGAGACAAAATAAACATTATTTTTTACACACATAGATTAAAGTATAGACAAGGAGTTATCATTTACGCCTTTATTAAACTACAAAACCATTTATGTGTGACAAAGTCGTTATTTGTAATAAGATTAAACAGCTGTTCTAATGATCAATAAATAAAAAAAATACTTCAATTTAGAGAAAGTTCGCTAAATAAAAAGGAAAAATTCAAAAGGAAGTCAAGCGTGTTGCCGACCAGTAACGGTGAAGAAGAGGGACCCTAATCTTAACGCATACATACAGTTAATTTAACGGAGATTAATATTAACAAACGATACACGAAGCAGAGGCCGCTCTACAAACTTTATATTTAACAGCGAGGCTATAGTCCGGCCCCTCGCTAAGGCCGGTCTTAACGACAACACCGGACTCCCCAAATTTTGAACGAGACCATTCGCTTATAAGCTAGCTTCTGCGAAAACTTCGATAGCGTGATTCAGGCCCGACCCTGTGATTGGTGGAAAATGATAATTGCCTTCGTGCTGTTACGGTGGATGAGCGCAAAAAGTGTAATGGTTGCCGCAGACACAGTTGAGAGACGTCGACAGTAGTCTGTTTATGGATAAGACAACCCTTATAGAAAGCGACCGTGTTACGTAGCGGTGATTATATGTATGTTTATGTATGTGCGTATAGAAAGAGACCGTGAAGTTGAGGTAGATAGGTAGAATAGCTATAGAAGAACAAGAGATACTAACGCTTTCATTTCACAACGGAAAATATAATGATTGTGATAGTAAGTCATGACGTCACGGACTAATTCTAAACGACAATTCTAATCTACTTAGGGACTGACTATCGTACCTTTGACTGTCAAAGTACCCGGTCTGGACGTTATGACTTTTTGGACATTCAGAGACTTGTACATATTGACTAACGGTCTTTATAACATCTGGACGTTATGACTTCTTGGACATTCTGACACTGTTCATATTGACTAACGGTCTATAAAACATCCGGATATTATGTCACCTTGGACATTCTGACACTTGGCCTAACATACCCCGCAGTCATATATTGTTATTGGTTGGTCGATGTAATCCAATCCATCCCCACCAACCAATAACAATATACTTAGAACAAGCCATTACAAACCCGCCTAATGGCATCGCTTGTTCTAAGTATGGATAACTAACGATCATCGTATCTAAGTCTGTCACCATGACATCAGTTTTGTTAGCACTATTGTGTTTACGGAGGAGCTGGAGATGTTTTTAAGAGTGAGATACTCTTCAATCAACTCTATCAAAGGAACCTAAAGTATTGATTGTTATTTTATACTCTAAGCGAAGGAGATATTCGATGAAGTACGATTCTACTATAAGCCTTATAGTCACATTCAGATGAGATGAAAACCAAAGTGTCCAATCTTTTCCGCTGTTAACTGTAAATCAAACAAAAATTTGTTACAAACAGTAACAGTTATTTTTTAAATCTCTCAGGGTACAGAGGTAAGGACGGAACATGTATTGTATCAGGAGCTCGATAGCAATCTCATATTTCGTCTATTGCAACTCTAGTATCAAAAATAAATTATAAACTTAAAAATCAATTACATATTTGTTCAACCGTATTGCTTCTGTTGCGTTATCGTAAAATACAGTTACTGCTCAGCGCTATACTGTGAGCGTAATCGCCTAGCGCCTAACGGTATCTCATATTATGATGGAGCGCATATAGTGCAAAAAATTTGTAAGTGACTTGCATTTATGCCCTTGAAGCATGTTTCAAAGAACAATTATCATTATCAGCCCTATTAACATCCCACTGTTGGGCACAGGCTTTCCCACATAGTAAACTGCACATGGGGAGTTTTTCCCAATGCGAGTTACAACAACAACCGAGACTTTACGTGCCTTCGGAAGCTCGGAACAACAATTTACCCATTAATGGGCCAACTGAATGGGCTTCCAGTTGCGATCAGGCGAGCTAAAACCATTCACGCATTCAAGGAGCTCGTGAAGAATTTCTACCTTTCCCTTTAACCCTATCCTGCTGCATAGCTGTCGTTGTCCGCTACTTCCTACCTGAGACTGTTATGTTTAAGTATGTGTATGTATATATATATACACATATTTATTGCACCTTATTATTTATTTATTTTATAAGTATAATTAGTATAGTTACAATCAAGTTAAGTATAGTTACAATGTGGCGGTCTTATCGCTTTTAAGCGATAAGACATTGTAACTTTGTATTTTTGCTTTTTTATGTCTAATGTAAATGTTTGTGGTATGTTACAATAAAAGTATTTATCTATCTATCTATCTGAAATGAAAAACGTTACTTAATAAAATTATTTATTTTTATGATAATGTAAGGAGTTTAAACACAAAATGAAAAAATAATTGATGAAAAAAAAAATTATAAGGGTTTAGGGGGTGTACTTGATTGAGTACACTGATAACTAAAAGGTGAAATCTTTCAAAGCTGTGCTTTTTGACGCATTGGGTATTTGGGCATTTCTTGCACTGCCAGTGGACACATGAGAAACAATTTTATTAAGTACACTTTGGATAAACTTTCGACTAAAGACGAGGTCGGCTGAGCTTTTTTTATAATATCTTGCTACAAATAGTACTGAGCAATACTGCGTCAATAACTTTTTGGACGAGTAGGAGTGAGGTGTTTGAGTTCTTTTTTTGCAGCATCTTGCTTATCTGTTTTATCTGTGGCTCTTCAGAGCTAAAAGAGAGGGTTGGTAAAAGTTAGCATTAAGCCGGAGTTTTTTCCTGTGGTTGGCGCCGTGGTCGTTTTGCATCTAGTACTGAATTACTGCTATCACCATCACTAGAAAGAGCACCTTCCTTACGGACAATGTCTTGATATTGCTAGGTTTATTTCGTGGCGAGTCCTCTTCTTTATTAGTGACGCAGAACCGTCACTGACGAAAGCAAGGGCGCTGAAATATATCTGAGATATACCTAGCACTATCAAGGTTGAGAGCAGGAAAAAACTTCGGTTTGGCGTAAATGTTCGACAATTTGCTTTTATCTTACCTACCTAAGCAGTAGGTATGCCGTACATGGCTGGGGTAAGAGCTCAAAAGGGAACTCCTGTTCGGGTTTTTGAGGAGTTATTCGATGAAAAAATCATACATCATATATAGCAAACATGACATCATATTATGATCGGGTGGTATGATTGCCAAGCCATATTCGCCTTCATCATCAATGTCCTCTAAAATAGCTAAACACAAACATACTTAATAACATTAGTGAAATTTTAACGTTTTTGGCTTATGATTTTACTGACTTATCTGAAAAATAAATGAATGACCTTAAGGTTAAAGATATTTATATACAAAATTTATATTGGAACGACTACGCCTCAGCGCCCGAGTGGGCAAAAGGCGCTTGGTCCGGTATTGGTCGCAGGCCCTGGGTACAATTCCTAGGTCGGGTAAATGTGTGTCTAGTCACGAATTTCAAAATTTAGAATTTCATAATTCCGAATTCCACATCAAATTTTTACAAATCTTAGATCCGAACTTTTACTATTACAAAAATCAAAATTCCGAATTTCATTTCATACACACAATACATAATTATAATCACGACTATTATCCCCGAAGGGTTAGTCAGACTAGACAATGAGGACAGCAAAAGCAGTCCTCTACCTTAGTCCACTTTTCACCAAATAGCGACTGCACATGTGCTCAGCGTGACAGGTGGGAAGTCTATCGCCGCTCTATGGTGTTGGATGTATGTGCAGTCTTTAGTCCGTTAGTCGCCTTTTACGACACCCAAGGGAATAGAGGGGGTGGTAGTATACTTTCACCGCTACGCGACAAGATTATTAAAATTATCAAATTTCATATACATACATACATATCCTCATGACTGATATCCCCGAAGGGTTAGTCAGAGACTAGGCATTCAGGACAGCAAAAGCAGTCCTCTATCATACCCCAATTTTCATTATTCCATTATTAAAATTACCATTTATTAAAGATCCGAAATCAATCAACATCAGCCCTTTAGAAACACATTGGATGATTTGCCTCCTGATCGATTGCGATCAAGGTCAGGTGAACTTGATCGCATTTGGTGCACTCATCATTCCAAATAGGTATTTGGAATGATGAGTGCACCAAACATAAAGAGCTCCGTAAATGAAGCGTGGCAATGGGGTTTATTCGAGGATGCAAATGCAAGTCTAGTCAGCGATCCTACAAAAAAACAACCCGGTTTTAATACCAACAGAAAGGCGTGGACCCGGTTAAACCGGTTCAAAACCAATCTCGGGAGAACAATGCAAACCACCTTCACAAATAGGGTCTAAGGGAGTCACCAAATTGCGACTGTGTAGCACCTGACCAAACTCTTTCCCACGTTGTGAATGAATGCCCATTTCGCTGTTTTCCCGGAGGCATCGCCGAGCTGCACAACTTCACCGACGCAGAAAGCTGGCTGAAAAATCTGGACATAGACATTTGATCCAAGTAGGGATTGCCATACGCTATGATGTTGATGATCAGCCCTTTAACGCCTTTCAGTTGGACACACGCCTTCTAACATCGACAACAGCACACAGGGAGATTAGGACATTATCCACCATCCTGCCCAATGCGGATTGGTGGGTCTTAACGACTGCCATCTTACGACAACAACCGGGAACAGCGGCATTCTAAAGCACGGAGCAGTTGAATATGTTTTTCATTTGGTCTCTCTTTTGAAATGTCATCCGGGTGGTATTTCGAAAGTTGCTTATGACAAAAATACAAACCGACCGGCTTAGCCGCATTTCATTCTGTTATTGATCTGATCACATGCTGCATGGAGGGCTAGTTTGGGGTGTCGGGGCCCTGTAACCCCCTTCCTCTATTGTATAGGTACAATACTTAGCTTTTCTTTAAAGCGCCTCCCCCGAGCCGAAATTTGTGATTTAAGGTGTTCTGGATTTTATTTAATCGAAGTCTTAAATTAAGATTTTTAAAAACGGGATATTTATATTCGGCATCAAGTTTTTCGGAATAAGTATTACGCTGTTCCAGTTTGTTAAAACCAGTATTTGGCATGCATCGTGATTGACCCTAATACTCATCAATGCAAAATAGCAATGACTTGTTTTTAATGACGGAGAAGGCACTCTGGCAACGCATACATATCCATACACTGCGATTGACGCATATATACTCTTGATAACTAATATATTTGCTAGAAACATTTTCGATAAGATATGGTTGCTACATCCCACGTCATTAAAATTTTTTAAAGTCATTACTTTTATTACCATTCTTTCCATTGTCAGTTTTCATATAAATATATCTAGCTTTCCTTTACACATTATCGTTTATTTTCTTTCAGTTCGTACTTTCGTAAAGACTTCAATAATGGTTTCATTAATCAGTTTTTATTTGTTTCCAATTTTGTCTCTGTGTGTTTTAA
This sequence comes from Scoparia ambigualis, assembly GCA_963921215.1. Classification (NCBI taxonomy): domain Eukaryota; kingdom Metazoa; phylum Arthropoda; class Insecta; order Lepidoptera; family Crambidae; genus Scoparia; species Scoparia ambigualis. Next base: position 53,886,280 of record OY992502.1, on the reverse strand, counting down.
GCTCTACTTTGGAGCCCCGTATTTACGGTGGTACAAGGATTACGTCAAATAATCATAAGTACTTAGTCCAACTAGACATATTTAAAACAGACAGTAGCGTTAATCTTTGCAGTGGTTCCATTATAGACAGACAGTGGATCATTTCAGCTGCCCATTGTGTTAATGACAACGCCAACGGCGGCACCAGTAAAGTCGTCATCAAGCATTTAAAGAACGGCAAGAGTCAAGACATCGCAGTTGTAACACAATGGCATATTCATCCCTCTTACAATGAATTTAAAGAAATTTACGGCGGCAGCGGTAAACAATTTCGTGCAGACATAGCTTTACTGAAGACTGAAGAAGTGATAAAGTTCGACTGCTACGTTCAACCAATTAAACTAGCCGCCACACAGTTTACTGGATATAAAAAAGCTGTAATAGCTGGGTATGGTTCATCTGAAGTAAAGGATTCTTCAATACCTAGAGAAGCCAACGCATACGTGTATGTTTGCAGTAGTACAAGTCCGCTATTGTGCACAAATGATAAGCATAGCTCGACTGGCGATGGTGACTCCGGTGGGCCCCTTCTGGTCAAAGGTCGTCTAGCTGGAATCACAGGAGGTGGCGACTCCTATGTCTCATATTACGCCAATGTTGTTGAGCATCTTCAGTGGATTTCAAAAATAATAACTAGATGCTAAAAAAATTATAGAATGTTTGTTGTTAGAAAGAAAAACTGTTAGAAATTATAGGAAAATGTGTGATAAACGATACAAATTTTAAAAATAGTTTTTTATTACATTTCCTTTTCATTCATTCCGCAACTTTGCTTTTTAGTATATTATAAATTCTCTCTCTCTCTCTCTCTCTCTCTCTCTCTCTTTCTCTCTCTTATTCCGCACAAAGCCATAACCACAGGAAAAACAATTCTTCTGAGATTGTTTATTTTCTTATTTATTTTATTTATTTATTTATGGCACGGATACAAATCATATTTTATACCGCATTCCGATTGTAGCCGAGCACGGCACATAAGTACCTACCTAAAATATCGTGCATACATAAAAAACAAAAAATAGCAGCAAACTTTTAATATTAAACAAATAGATAAACAAATAGACAACAAAACAAATAAAAATTTAATAACAATTGTTGTAATGGTGATAGATAGATACGATACTAATTAACTAAATATCAAAAAAAATATTAAAATATTGTTGCGAAAACAGGCAACGATGGACCAACAATCTCAAAGATGGCGACACCAGAACCTGCCTCGGCTGACCACTCCACCACCGTCATTTCAGTATTGTTCGAGTGGGTAGTGTAACCCAGCAATGGCACGTTTCTTCACATATCCTAAATTACTTTTATCAAATACGTAAAAGATACAGTCGGCCTCAAAAATAGCGTAACACCTACCTAAAATGTAAACTACAGAGTTCATTCATACACAAAAGTTGCACAAATGTGATCGTTTTGAGGCAGTTAGTGTGACATGGTACTAAAGTGTTAAGTTACTTCTGAGGCCGACCGTACAACATACCTCTAGGTACTCATCATTCCCGATTGTACTGTAGCAGCGTAAGAGCTATGTAGTTTATAATTTGAGAAATTTAGATGAGTCCAGAAAGCTGTTCTGAAATCGTAATTTTTCATTTCTTTTAAACTTTCTCTCCGAAAAGAATTCCATTTGCATTTATATTCAAGAATAAAAACTTTCCAGGAGCCGCATAGTAATGGCTATTGTTAAATATTCATATTTAGGTACATAAATTATAACGATTGGTATGTTTTTATAGTAGTCAAAACATAAATTTCATTTATTCTATAAGAGATAACTATCTCCAAGGCTGCCTGAAAAACAGATTGAATACATAGGTACGAGTATGTCAGAAACAGAGAGTGGCAGTTAGTTTTGGACACCCATCCAGTACCAGGCCGCACTAAAAATTAGTAAGCTAATTTCAAAAGCCTGATTTATGGAACAAACATTATAATATATGGTATAACTCACTAACACGTAGGAATAAATAATTATAAGAACAGAAGTAGGTACATACCGTTATTCTACAACGGCTAAACACTTAGCCTTCACCCCACCTGATGGTGATTGATGATAAGGCCGAAGAAGCGCGCTTCACCCGGAATCTTCAACCACCGAGACAACCTCAGAACTGTAGGACAGAATTTTGCATAATTAGCTTTTCTAGCGAGAGGCTTCAGGCTCCCCTACTCCGCCAAGCGCGGAAGGGGGCAGCCTCAAAGCAGCAAGCACCCAGCATAACAGCGACTTGGTTTTAACATACGCTGCTGGCTTGCCACGACATTCCATTTCTTTGGTTTGGGTTTTTATTCTTCGGACTTATGAAAATCGGAAAACAGCAACAGGAGCTGTGTAGGGGCGGCTTATTAAAATAATACTGCCAACCCATTTCTTCCCTTGTCGATTACTTTAAATGATAGGGACTGTATGCTCTTGCATATATACAGCTGGCAAAACATTAAAACAGTGCGCTAAAATAAATGACGCAAAACCCTTTTACGTAAAAGAATGGCATGTGTAATTATGATAATTTTCTGTGCGCATGTTTTTTAGACCTAATCCATAACAATTTTTTCATATATAGAAGGAGGCAAACGAGCAAGCGGGTCACTTGATCTCTGCCGCCCACGGACACCCGCAACACCAGAGGAATCGCAGATGCGTTGCCGGCCTTTAAGGAAGAAATAAGTTTTAGGAAGGAATAGTAATTGTGAGGGGGGGGGGGGGGGAAAGGGCCTCTGGAACTTTCACTGGCCTGACGAAACACAACAGCACCAAGTGCTATTATTTCACGCCGGATATTAGTGAAAGGGTGGTATTACGCCGGGCGAGCCGGTCCAATGCGTGCTGCAACGCAGCGTGGCTCTACCACTCATTCAGTGTTTTAGTACCACCCAGGGGTCACGTGTAGGGTGTCAACGTCAACTTGAATTATAGCACCATAACTAAGCACATTTTTTGGTTGCACATTATTTTAGATAGGTGTCTTTTAAAGTATTTGTGTGAATGCTTTTATATTAATCACAATTTTAATCTACATTAAAGTCCTGTAACGAACATGTTTATTTGAATAAAGATTAATGATAAATAGGAGAACATAGCTATTCACATAACCTATGGTTTTTAAACAATAAATTATAAATAAACAATAAAAATCAAACCACGGATGTTTGTTCCGGCATCACTTGAGAAGGGCTGCATCTACATGACGAATCCTTTTATTGTTCCGAAACTCGTCGCGGAGGATGCAGAACCGGACCTTATTTAGGAACCGGATTTTTCGGTTCCGTTTTCCCGAAGAACCGGGTACCCGGATATTTTCGGTGCTTTTGGGTTCGTGAAATAAAATCATGTTTGATTTGTTATGCTTTTATTTAGGAACTCTGTTATGTAAGGAAACGACTAGTAATAGTAACACGCCAAATCACGGTATAATAAAATGTCTGTCTTAAAAACTACTATGGACTTATGAATTTTTCATGCAAAATCAACAATTTATCCAGAAGAAAAGAGATGTAACCAGAAGTGTACGTAGTGCGATAGGATTAAGTGAGGAATTCCATGTGAAGGTAGGAGAGTGCGTCAGGGTTCAACTTTAAGCCCACTTTTGTTTAATACGGTCATGAATTACTAAAGATTTGCAACGCCCTATATGGGCACTACTATATGTCGATGATATAATGCTCGTGTTGAAATCTAAAGTAACAGTTTGGAAAAGTAAGCAAACGAAAACGGAATACATGCACTGCAATTTCTCTGGCGTAATTGCGATCGTATCTCCACCACTATATTCCCCTTAATAAAGTCTCCAAATTCAAATACCTTGGATCCGTAATAACAAGTGCAGCGAGTACCAAAGAAGACATAGAAAACAGGATTCAAGCTGGGTGGCAAAAGAGAGAGCACTGACTGGGGTACTTTGTGACTCGCAAATGCCTGTTCGAGTAAAGGGGAATATACACAAGAGAGCAGTTCGACCTGCCCTTCTGTATGGTGCGGAATACTGACCGATGCGCAAGCAAGATTAGCCTAGGATGCATTGTACAGAAATGCGAATGCTTAGGTGGGCCGGGGGCGTAACGCTAATTGATTACTGTGCTAATAGATAAGGCTCGGAATGAATATATCCGTGGCACATTCAAGGTTGCGCCAATACAAGAGAAGATGTGCGAGAGTCGACTGCGGTTGTTCGGCCATGTGATGCGCATTGATGTCGACCACATGACTAAGAGTGCGCTAAACAACACTGCCGAGGGTAAGAGAGGCTGAGGTCGCCCCCCTACGACTTGGACAAGCACAATAAATAAAGACAATGGGCGTAAGCCTAGATATGACGCAAAATAGAGAGGATATTTACCCTTACTAGTGTTGCCATGCCATGCCTTGCATGGTCCACGTTAGGTTTGATCGCAATCAACAAAACAATATCGTTAAATAATTGATTTATTTGACAACATTGCTAAGAACCGAATGAACCGAAAAAACCGGGTAATATAGTTTTAAGAACCGGTTCTTTGATGATTAAAAGAACCGGGTAAAAGCGAGTCTTTTCGGAACCGGGTAGAACCGGGTGCACACCCAAGTCGCGGGATACCAGGAAGCGGAAGAAGTCGCGGCGGGCTGCTAGTTAAGAATAGATAATTATAGTTATTGTAACTGTATCTAAGAAGATAGACACATACCTACTATCACAGACTTTTCTGTAGGCATTTTTAGTAGTCGTTCACTTTTCGGCAATATTCGCTTGCACTCTATCTACGAACTGTGCGTAATGGACCACCGCAAGCAAATATCGTCGAATTAGTGGTCGACCCGGAACTTCCTCGACTTTACATTGTGTTGATGTATCTTTTAATTTTTGTTTAGAAGAAGAAAGCACACTAGAAAACAGCAACTTTACTTTTTTGTATTTATTTATTTATTTATATTTAGGCAACGTAGGCCCATAGATAAATACCTTACAGACTTAAAATACATCATACATAAAACCTAATCACTATTTTACACGTAGACACGGCGACGTGTGACGCAGCAAGGCGCAGCAAGGTGTCCGACCACGGAACCACCTGCCAAAACTTCTCTTTTATAAAGGCCGATAGATGGTCGGTCGGTACTCTCACCACAAATGAATTAAAATTTACATTGTGGCGGGACTCCAACCGCTCGACCCTTAGAGTGAGTTTTCTCTTGATCCGTATGTACTCTACGATCTCCTCTGCATTTGTAGAGTAATGGAGTCGACGTCGTCAGAAGTAGCTCCATGGATGGTTCTTTTCTTCCTCTCTTGAAGCGGTCGCCGCTCAGGTTCCGGAACGGCGCGGGCGGTGGCAGCGGCGCCGACAGGTCGGCTGGCGGCCGCAGCTGCTTAGGCACGTTGAGGTGTTGACGTGCAAACGCGTGAAGTCCCCACCGGAGCGGGCAGCGAGGCACTGGACATCGCGCGGTGACAGCGGCCGGTGATGCATCCGCATGCGCCGACTCGAAACTGCAGACGTATGCGTATGGTATTGTTTGAGACTTCTAATTTCTCCACTACCTCAGCCAGGCTCACTTTCAGGAAGTTGATGTCCTTCAGCAGCCTGGTGACATCGACGTGGTAGAATGTGACGAGGGGCAACTTGTGAAGCTCCATCGCCACGAACGAAGGCACGTCGTCCGGGTAGTCTCCTCCAGCAAGCTGATGATGTCCTGGGGACTCCTACGTCGAGATGGCATCTGGCTGGTTTTGCCGACGGTCTGGTAGATCAGCGCCTTGCCACTGCAAATCTCGTCCTCTTGAAGTTGGACTTGCAGATCTGTAGGATGCTGACCTCGTCCATGGTGTCGATGGCGTTTTGAATAAACTCCAACAGCTCGTTGGCTATGAGTTGGGAACTCATAGTCACAACACGTGCAGCGGCTATTGCCGCGCAAATCGCGAATTAAAAATTCTTACTGCACAATGGAGCTCGTCAGTTTCCGCGCGCGCATCGCACTGCACTGATATTATAATATGTAATAATGATAAATATTTTCAATAAAATATGATTCTTAAATCCTACGTACATTAACATGCTTTAGGGGCCCCACAGACGATCAGGTTGCCTGCAGGTATCGGCCTGTTAGTGAGTAGTACAACGCACGGGCTGCGGCGGCGGGGCGCGGCTAGTACTAACTGACAGGCTGACACCTGCCGGCGGGTGCCACACACGATCAGTTCACCGGTACACCGGCAGGAGTAAGCCTGTCAGTTGACTGATACCTGCCGGCGGGCCCCACACATGATCAGTTCGCCTGCAGGTATCAGCCTGTCAGTTCCGCCGCTGCCCCCGTCCGTGCGTTGTACTACTAACTGACAGGCCGATACCTGCAGGCGACCTGATCGTATGTGGGGCCCTTTAGAGTCGTTTCTTTTATTACCATTCCTTTCATTCTCAGTTTTCATATAAATATGTCTGGCTTTCCTTTACATATTATCGTTTACTTGCTTTCAGTTTGTACTTTCGTGTAGACTTCATTATGGTTTCGTTAATAAATATTTGTCTGTTACCTATTTTATCTGTGTGTGTTTTATGTTCTCATTTAGAACCCCGTATTTTCGGTGGCACAAGGATTAAGTCTAAAAATCATAAGTACTTAGTAAAACTAGACATCATGGCAAGAAACAGTGAAGCCTCATATTGCAGTGGTTCCATTATAGACAGTCGGTGGATCATTTCAGCAGCCCATTGTGTTATCGACGCAAGTAAAGTTACCATTAAACATTTCAAGAACGGTAACAGTCAAGAAATCGCAGTTGTAACACAATGGTATATACATCCATCTTACGATAGATTTGTAAAAACTTACGACAGATTTCGTGCTGACATAGCTTTACTGAAGACTAAAGAAGTGATAAAATTTAACAACTACGTTCAACCAGTTAAACTTGCCGACAATCAATTTACAAATTATAAAAAAGCTGTAATAGCTGGATATGGTTCATCTGAAGTAATGGATTCCTCAATACCTAGAGAAGCCAAAGCATATGTGTATATTTGCAGTAGTAATAGTTCAATAATGTGCACAAATTTTAATGATAATCAAAGCTCAATCGGCCCAGGTGACTCCGGTGGGCCCCTTCTGGTTAAAGGTCGTTTAGCTGGAACCACAGCAGGCTTCAACTCCCATCTCTCTCTCTCATATTACGCCAATGTTGTTGAGCATCGTCATTGGATTTCAAATATAAAAACAAATTACTGAAAATTTGATGGAATGTTTGTTGGTGGAAATAAAGATTTTTACAAATTTAAATTATTGGGATTTTTTTAAATGAGTAAACGCAATTGTGTATGATTTAATAGATGATACCAGTTTTTAAAAATAGTGTTTTCTTTATTTCCTTTTGATTTATTCCGCAATTTGCTTTTATGTATTATCTCACTTACTCTCTCTCTCTCTCTCTCTCTCTCTCTCTCTCTCCCCTCTCTCTCTCTCTCTCTCTCATTCCGCACAAAGCCATAATCACAGGAAGAACAATTCTACTGTACTGTACTGTACTGTAGCAGCGCAAGAGCTTGTAGTATAAAATTTTAGGATCAAATAAGTCGAGGAAGCTGTTCTAAAATCGTATTTTTTTATTTCTTTTATACTTTGGGGGTTAAAGTTACTCGCGTCCGTAGGTTTACTCTTAAGACCCTACACGTGACCCCTGGGTGGTGCTAAATGAGTGACACTGACTGTCTGGTAGAGCCACGCTGCGTTGCAGCACACATTGGGCAGTTACCACCCTATAATGGCACTTGGTGCTGTTGTGTTTCGTCCAGCCAGTGAGAGTTCCGGAGGCCCCTTCCCCATCCCTTTCCTAACCCTTTTCCTTTCTTAAAGGTCGGCAACGCTTCTGCGACTCCTATTGTTTTGCGGGTGTCCATGGGCAGCGGTGATTGCTCTCCATCAGGTGACCCGCCTGCTCGTTTGCCTCCTTCTTATATTAAAAAAAATACTTACTCCCGAAAAGAAATCCATTTGCATTTATATATCCAAGAACAATTTTTTCCAGGAGCCGCATATCAATGGCTGTTGTTAAATATTCATATTTAGGTACATAAATTATAACGGTTGATATGTTTTTATTGTAGTCAAGAGATAACTTTCATTTACTCATTAAGCGGTATCTATCTCCAAGGCTGCCTGAAAAACAGAGCGGGTACATAGGTACGAGTATGTCAGAAACAGAGAGTGGCAGTTAGTTTTGGACACCCATCCAGTACCAGGCCGCACCAAAAATTAGTAAGCCAGTATTGGTATGCTAATTTTAAAAGCCTGATTTAAGGAACAAACATTATACAATATGGTATTCAAGTCAAGTCAAGTCAAGTCAAATTATTTATTCAATGTAAACCTTTACAGGCACTTATTGACGTCAATAATAATAATAATAATAAAACAGGTAACTAACTTATAGTTAAGACTTAACAACTAATCTAACGAGCTATATAGTCTGTGCCAGACAAATGCGCATCGCTACCCCCAGTACCACTGCACGCCGAAATAGAATCGCGTCGAACCGAAATTACTCACTTACATGTAAGAATAAATAATTATAAGACGAGAAGTACATAGGTATTGTTATACTTGACGACCTCCTTGGTCGAGTGGTTTGTACACCAGTTTTCATGGTGTCGCCATCTCTGAGGTCCCGGGTTCGATCTAATAATATGTATGTATTTAAGTATTTTAAGTATGTTTATCCATTGTCTAGTAACTATTTAACGAGTTTTTTCGAAGCTTCTCTTGGACTAGATAATTGGTGTGATTGTAGGAAAGATTTATTTATATTTATTATTATTTATTATTGTTAATAAAATCATAACAAAAACTACAACAAATGCAGCAGAAAAATACTGAAGCCCGTAATTTTTACATTGCTAGTTTTTTTTACTAGCGGTTGGCTTAGTGCAGTGAGAGTACAACGAATTAAGGTCCAACGAAGTATCATGAGGAGGCTTACTAGCATTTACAGTAATGTTAATTAACCAACCTGCATTGGGCCAGTGTGGTTCCATAACCAGCAGGTGGGTTAAAGCGACTGCCATCGCTGCCGTCGTACTGGTAAACGCAGTACTTGCAAAATGGCCGTTTCTGGTAAAGCGCGGTTAAAGGACTTTTCAATAAAAATACAGTTGAAGTTAATATTTTTTAGAAATTGTATTTCGATTTAGTTAAAATAATGTGTCACACACATCGCCCATTTAAAAAAAAATATTAACATCGGTATTACTTATGATATGGTCGATTACAGTGTTTATTCTATGTATCCTTAGGAATTTATAATGCGTATACCAAGATAATACGCAGTAAGTGTGTTGAGTACTGCGTTGTTGCCTAGTTATTGCTAAGAACTGCATTTCTTATTAGTACTTGGTACTAAAAATTAAAAGTAAAAACATTTTTAAAAAACAAGCTTTTATTTAAATGCGCTAAAAATAAAAAAACAACTTTTACTTTAAAACTTTTACTATAAACTTAAAACGTCATTACACAATTTATATGTTGTAATGAGGTTGTCGCGAGATTTAAGCAAGTACTTACTCGTATTTTCTTAGATTTAAATTTTTAATAGTTAAAATCAATCACATCAAGTTATTTAATTTACTTGTTTATTTACACATATAGTAATTATATAGTAAATCTCGCGACAACCTTTTATATCATATAAATTGTGTAAATAACGTTATAAGTTTATAGTAAAAGTTTATTTTTTTATATTTAGCGCATTTAAATAAAAGTTTGTTTAATTTACTATTTACATATATAAAAATAAAAGATAATATAAAAACTATGTAAATAGTAAATTAAATGCGAGTTAATCCGTAAAAAAGTGTTTCATTTCAATGTGTAGTGCTCGCTTAAACCTCAGAAAACAATATAAAAGCTTGTTTTTAAAAAGGTTTTACTTTTAATTTATTTTTTAATTTTTTGTTATCCCTGGAAACGTTTTTCATTTGGTCATCTCAACTACATATACATATTTATGTATACAAAATTTATTCACGTCCACCAAACCACCATCACTCACCACACTTCAAAAACAGTCCACCTATTAAGACGAATTAAACTCGACGCGGCTGTTTAATTACGGAGTTCCTATGGCCACCTTCCAGCTCCATCATCAGACCCTGGTTACCATCTAGCACCAAAGTACTCAAGACGAATCAAACGAGCCCATAATCGATGGAGTTATGTTGTTTAATTACTGAGTTCCTATGGCCATCTTCCAACTCCATCATCAGACCCTGATTACCATCTAGCACCAAAGTGCTCCTCAAGACGAATAAAACGAGCCGAAACTCGATGGGGTTGCGTCGTTTCATTACAGAGTTCCTATGACCACCTTCCAGCTCCATCATCAGACTCTGGTTACCATTGAAAGACAAACTACTCATCAAGATGATTCAAACTAACCCAAACTCGATGAGGTGGTGTTGTTTCATTGCGAAGTTCCTATGGCCACCATCCAGCTTCATCATCAGACCCTGATTACCATCTAGCACCAAAGTACTCGTCAAGACGAATCAAACGAGCCAATACTCGATGGGGTTATGTTGTTTAATTACTGAGTTCCTATGGCCATCTTCCAAATCTATCATCGGACCCTGGTTACCATCTAACTAAAGTACTCGTCAAGACGAATCAAACGTGCCGAGACTCGATGGGGTTGCGTCGTTTCTTTAGTGAGTTCCTAGGATCACCTTCCAGCTCCATCATCAGATCAGACCCTGGTAACCATCAAAAAACAAAGTACTCGTCAAGACGAATGAAACGAACCGAAACTCGATGGGGTTGCGTCGTTTAATTACAGAGTTCCTAAGACCACCTTCCAGCTCCATCATCAGACCATGGTTATCATTGAAAGATAAACTACTCGTCAAGACGATTCAAACGAACCCAAACTCGATGAGGTAGTGTTGTTTCATTGCGAAGTTCCTATGGCCACCTTCCAGCTCCATCATCAGATCAGCACCATGTCATCTTAATATTGCATTGTCACGCGATTTACACATGTATGCAAAATTTCAGCTCAATCGCTAACCGGAAAGTGGGTCAATATTGAGTTGCAAAATTTCACCCGAACAAGACATACATACATTGCAAGTTAAAATAAAAGCTTGTAAAATACATGTTAGCACTAGGAAAGAAGCAGTAGGTAATCGTCATAAATATGAAGCTGTAACTGTGTAATGACAAAAATAATAATAATTATTCAAGTATATAAACATGTGATCAAGTTCTTTTTGATTAAGTAAATTAAAATCATAACAAATGATATAAATTCCTACAATCGTTAAACCAGCTTAACACCCATACATTCCATTCAAATTATATCCCGATATTACCTACTAAACTGTTACTCTTTCACGTAAAAACTACTGAATGGATTTGGATGAAATTCGGCATACAGATAGTTTATAACCTGGATTAACACATTACATTACATTACACATTTTATATCCCGATATTCCTACGGGAACGGGAACCACGCGGGTGAAACCGCGAGCAGCTGCTAGTTTTTTTTTTCTTTCCATCTGCAATCAGCCTCTTTGCTATAATCAGATAAATATGTTGATTTTATATAATTGTTTAGGCATTATGGGAAAGCCCCATCCTGTGATGGGGCATCCCTCGAGATTTTAGACATTACGGTTAGGTATCTAATTTAGATTGTAGCCAATGGCATTCTCTTTAGTCAAATAGCCAAGTGCTTTTTGTGGCACTTAAGTCGTTGCAAGTAGGTCTTATACGATTTCTTTGTATCATCCCTGATGTATTGTTTAGTTAGGTGTTCGTGTATTTCTACATTGTTAGTAAACCAAGATGCATTACATAAGTTCTTCAGAGCTGTATTTTGAAAACGCTGGAGTATTTCCAAGTAACTGAGCCCCAGAGTTCAATTCCACATATATTCAATATATGAGTCTTATTATATATTTAAATATAAGAAATTTGTTTTCTAAGCTTAGCACTGATTGTCTTCCGATTAACCAATATATTTCCTTCATTTTTCTATTTGCTAGATCTCGTTTAGCTTTGATGTGATCCCTCCAGGTAAGCCTTTTGTCTAGGTGCATTCCCAAATATTTTACCATTGTTTGGTGGGGTAGGACAGTACCATCAAATTAAACGAAGGGACAGTCCTGTCTCTTTTGTGTGAAAGTTATAGGGATGACTTGGAAGTACTAACTTTCATCCTCCATTTTTAAGCCAGGCATCAATCCTATTTAGGTGCTCCTGAAGTTTATTTGTAGCAATATGGGGATCCGTACTGCACAATAACACGGCTGTATCATCTTCATTTGTTGCCGTGACTACATCAGCTGATGTGTGCAGATCAAAAGTGTATATAGTATAAAGTACTGGCCCTAGCACCGAGCCCTAAGGAGCTTTTATTTCTCTAAGATCTGAGAGACTATCTTATACTCTTATCTAAAAACGACGGTGTTCGAGACAAGATTTAAGAAGTTTAAAAGCTGTTTGGTAAGCAGAGCTTAAGTTTATATAAAAGTCCACACTCTGTCGAATGCCTGTTGCAAATCGAGAAAAACTGCAGAACAGTATTCCTTTCTTTCCATGGCCTGTCTAATTGTGTGAGAAACTCGGTGGATTTGTTAGATTTGATTGTGCCATGGTGTTCGCGGAAACTAAATTTAAGATCCGGTAAAACATTTTGGTCCGTAAGTATTGGCTAAAGGCGCTTCAATAGGAGTTTTTCGGACTGAGGATATCTCAGACGCAGGCTTGCCAGGTTTAGGGATCATATTGAGGACGGATACCTTCCAATGTAGTGGGAAATACTGTAGTTGTAACATTGATTTAAATACGATTGTTATCAATACAATCCCCTTTTTTGATAATTGTTTCAAAACCTTCGCAGTTATTAAGTCAAAGACCGGTGCTTTTTTCTGTTTCAGCTGTGTGATATGTTTCCATACATACCTCTCTAGGTCTGATCAGTTGCAAAGATAAAAACATCTGTTGATTGCTGTTAATAACATCATCAATGTCATCTCCTAGATGTGTTGAGTTGGATTCATTGGGTTGAAACACTTCCTCCACAAAGTCAGCAAATAACTCTGCCTTCCCTGCAGAATTTCTAGCCCAACCGCCGCTTGGTTTTCTCAATGCTGGGACGTGTTTTTTTGGTATTTTTAAACTGTTTTAGTCTTTTTCCACAGGGAGTAATCTTCAGCCTTGTGGTAAAAGTGATCTGAGGTGTACCCGAAAAGTATTTTATTTATTTATTTATTAAAACTTTTGCAACAATATATTACATGGCGGACTTAATGCCTAAAGCATTCTCTACCAGTCAACCATAGGGTAGTGCAGAGATGACATGGTAGGTGCAATTAGCTGCGGTGACAAAAGATGTAAAAAAAATAATAAAAATATATTTAAGCATATAATATATACTTATATATAAATAGGTGTAGGAATATAATTTTGAAAGTATAATTTTCGTTTTCCTTGAGAATATCTTTAATTCCTTTTGAGCACTGTTCAGAGATCTCTCATCGTGTACATTTCTGCTGGCATGCCATTGTCGTCTTAATCTACGTTTTTCAGCTATTTTATTTCAAACTTCTAAATGGTAATTTTTGCTTGTAAATAGCTTAAATAACTTCGAATTTCAAGTGCAAAATAATATTATACTTCATGTTTTTCATAATTTTTTAATTTCAATCAAATTATTTTTTTATCTGTTTATCCTTACTCGTAGCTCAGTAATTTCGGTCTTAAATAAACAACAGACTAAAATTAAAGTTGTCTCGAAAAAAGTTGCGCGCAGCTACTCCGGCCGAGCGACGACAACAGCCTAACGTGCTAGCGTGAAACGCGGCACTGTCTCATAACGGCCTTTCGTTTTAATCGGTAATCTAAGCTCAAACGCTGCACAACTTTTTTCCTGTTTTACCAAGTTAAAACACAGTATTATCATAAACTGCATTACGACTTAGTATTTATGAAGTAATATTGGAGTATACATAGTAGAAACGCAGTATTCGTGCAAGTACTGCATTTTTAATACATAGGTCACACTAAAAGTTTCCGAAACTGGCCACTTATATAAACAATATTTAAAAAACATTTAAAAATGGAACTCTTTGACTGTAGAATGCAGTTGGTTTCATCTGACAGTCAATTGCTTTTACACTGTGGCTCCATGTTAAAAATTGCGTGTCTACATTAACATGGATTTAACTCGGGAAAATTTTCGTAGTGTGATTTTCTACGATTTTAAGTGTAATTTGACAGCTCAACAGAGCATCGCTCGGCTTCAATCTGCTTTTGGCGATGAAGCACCATGCAAGACGACTATTTATAGCTGGATTTGCAGAATTCAAGCGCGGTCGTGTCAATCTCAGTGACGAATCTCGCGATGGTCGCCCGTCCACCGCTGTGAACAACAAAAACATCGATGCTGTGCGCCTGATTGAAAGAGAAAGCTGTGCTCGCGGTGGATCCCACACAATTTGACCGAGGCTCAAAAAAACGGACCACGTCACTTGGTGCAGTGCCATGCTTAGCAGATTCAACGAAGGTGCGTCAAATTTGGTGTGGACATAGTAACGGACGACGAAACATGGACTTATTGCTACGATCCCAAAACAAAGTAACAGTCGAGCGTATGGGTCTTTCATGATGAGCCGAAACCAACTAAAGCGGCGCGCGTGAAAAGTGCATCTAAGCGGATGATTGTTTTTTTTTAATAATACCGGACACGTGGCTACTGTTGCTTTAGAGAATTGTCGTACCGTGACTAGGACTGGTACACGACCATTTGTTTGTCGGAAATTATTGACGAACTCCGTAAAAATAACCGTGAACGCCGTGTCATCTTGCACCACGACAATGCTAGTTCCAACACGGCCAGACAGGCAAACGAATTTTTGAAGGAGAAAAACGTAGAACTTATGAGCCATCGCCCGCATGCAGTTCCGACCTGGCACCTTGTGACTTTTTTCTGTTCCCAAAAATTAAGAACCAATTACGCGGTCAACGATTTTCATCACCGAAAGAGGCTGTCGAAGAGTAAAAAACACGTTTCTGAGGTCACCACGGAGGAGTGGCACAAAAGTTTTCAAAATTGGTTTAATCAAATGAAAAAGTTCATTTACGCAAAGGGAGAATATTTTGAGAAACAATAAGTCATTTTACCTTTAATAGTATTTTTTTCTTATTCATTCCGGAAACTTTAAGTGCGCCCCACGTACGAGTATGTATTAAAAAAGTGCTGCGTTTTAACTTGGTAAAAATTATGTTATTAAGATAAGATAAGATAAGATAAATATACTTTATTGTACACCACAAAAAGAAAACATTTTGACAAAAAATAAAATAATTACATATTAAGTATTATTATAACTGCATTTTATTCAAGATAAGATAAATAAGATTTTGGTAGTGTTTAAATATTCGTTCAAATTACAAATTATTAATATAGTTTACATTTTATTTCTTTTTAGGTGAAGTAGTAGTAGGTACGCATAGATTTTTAGATACCGATAGATTCCTTTTGTTGTTATTTTATAAAATAGGTATTAGTTATTTTGGTAGTGCTTAAATATTCGTTCATTCGTTTCTATATTTTGGTAGTGTTAAAATAGGTATTAGTTATTTTGGTAGTGTTTAAATATTCGTTCAAATTACAAATTATTAATAGTTTACATTTTATTTATTTTTAGGTGAAGTAGTAGTAGGTACGCATAGATTTATAGATACCGATAGGTAAGTTTGGCTAATTTACGTTCATTTTTTAATATTAGTTTTATTTTCATTTACGTTTTTGCTTTATTTTCATTTGCCTGCATCAATGCCACAAACGATTATCTTTATCTCGAAATTCGAGAGAAGCTAAGAGAATGAGAAATAGGCGTTCTCAAGAATCGGCAGAGGAAAGAGCACATCGGTTAAACTCTATGAGAGTTAGTGCCTCAACGTCTCGAGCCAATGAAAGCTCTCCCGAGAGAGAGATGCGATTAGCAGCTGACAGAGCGAGACGAGCTACATCATGGGCGTCTCAAAGCTCGAAATTTAAGACCACCACAACTTTGCAATGGAACTCGGCTAAAAGTAACCCAGTTGCAACAAAATATAATCGAGGCTAAAATTTTAACAGGTAGCGGTGCAGGAGAAACCGCCTTTATTCCCAGAATTCCCATAATACCAAATAATTTTCCATTCCAATTTAAAAGAACGCAATTCCCAGTATTGGTGTGTTATGCAATGACAATTAATAACGCTCAAGGGCAGACTTTTCGTGTTGCTGGAGTAGATCTCGTACGTCGCTCTTTCCCGGGTTAGCAGTTCTAGAAATCTTTATGTTCACGTGCCGGACGGGTCAACTTTCAACATAGTTTACCCGGAAGCTTTGCGCTTAAGTATTTTCGTTCTATGTGACGTGATCTAAACAATATTACCAATACATTAACTTAATAACACACAAGGAGTTACACGCTGACGGAGTCGCGGGCACAGCTATTAACCACTCACTCTTGGATTTTTTTGACAATTTTTTGACAGTAACTGTCAACGTCAAATTTGACAGAATGGAGCATAGACTATGCTATATTGTGCGATAACAATACATAAGATGAACAACAGAACCGAAATAACCAAACTTGTTCATACTAAAATAGTCTGTAAGTCTATGAAAACACGGTACAAAGTCAAGTGTGTTTTTGTAGGTGCGGTCTCATGCGACCGCTTGGGGTTTGAGGGGTACAATAATATTGTGCGGTTCCGTATTGCGGTATTTTTCAACAGTATTGTAGATTGACATATTATATTTCCCTACTAAAATACGAAAGTTAATCTGTCTGTTACATCAAAACCACTAAACCGTGAGGAAGGACATAGGCTACTTTTTTTTTACGAAAAACGACGGAAACGCGGACGAAGTCGCGGGCAACAGCTAGTAAATAATAAAGAAGTTTAGATTGGAACGATAACGCCACAGCGGCCGAGTGCCAACAGCGCTCCGTCCAGTATTCGTCTCAGGTCCTGGGTTCAATTCTCAGGTCCGGTAAAAGTGTGTCTAAGTTGCTGTGTTTCTGATTCTTCTTTGCATAGCGTTTTTAATGGGCACACTACATACGATTTCATAACGCGAAACGTTTGCATTCACTACCCCTAACAATAAAAATTCCGAAATAATAGTTAAATAAATTGTCAACCTAGGTACCAATTCTGATAATAAAAATCGCGAATAATTAAAAAAATTTAAATCAAATCAACATCAGCCTATAAACTTCCTTCTGCTGGACTTACGTCTTCCCACATGGACAACAGCATCAAGAGGAGATTGGGCCACCCATCACGCTGGCCCAATGCGGGTTGGTGAGTTATAACACCAACAAGTGATAGTATCAGTGATGAATCTTTGTTGTCCGATTAAAAAACATTTTTATTTTGTTGAATTATTTAACGACTGCCATACGACAACCACCTGTAACGGCCTTAAGTTTCTTCCGAAGCACTATAAATGACATTGGAGAACTCCCATACAAACTTTTGTCAACTCTTTTTTTAAGTATCTATATGAAAAAAATATGTTGGTATGTGGTTGGTATAGAGTTTGTAATCCTGAACAACATGGTCTTGGTTTTACTTCTCTAGTAAGTCTACAATTAATGATATTCCAATTCAAAGTTTTGGAGGTTATGTCTATCACAATTACATAAAAGAAGTACTTACCTACCTAGTTGTGTGATCCTTTCAAGGATTGGCCAGCACGACCAACAGACCGCGAAAAGTGGAAAGAGGGGAAGGTGGGCCTTTCCTAGCAGTGAGAAAATAAAGGCTTTTAATAATAACAATGTTATTTTAACTAACTAATGACTAGGCAGTATGGTCTCTGACCTTAGCCTGTTCCTTTAAGGAACAAATTATAAAAAATACGTTTTGCCAAACTAAATAAAAACGTGGGCGGACTTCTCGGCGGGAAAGTGAACCGTCATGTCTGCAGTTTTGTATGATTTTCTATAATTTTTGTTTTGTCTAATATTAATGTGAAATAATAGTGGATTATTTACTGTTATGTGTTCGTGAACGTGCATATGAGTGTTAGCAAATAAAACAAAACAGTGCAACATCACTTTTCAAATTCTCTAAAGAAGTCCGTGTGAGACCTCAATAAAGTCCCACAGCTTTATTGAGTCTCGAGGGGTTTGGGAGAAAATCATTTACCATTAACACGTTCATGCACGCATTTCACTTTTGCCAGTGTATGGGCCGTGGCACATGTACACTCAATACAAAATACGAGGATGTACATTAACGTACCGCCCCGTACATAAAACAAATATTATGCAGACCTTCACGCTAACGTCACTTAACGTAGACGCTTATTCACGTACTGGTATATATGTGACTTATGTTACCATAAAGTGGAGCAACAACGTCTATATACGTCCACGTTAGCAGCCGTTGTGCCACAACCTATCAGTACAGTTGACTCTAAAGATTTTAAGAGCGTCTTAAAACGTCAACGTCGTTACACGTCCTGCTATATCTGATGTTATAAGATACCTCTACGATATCAAACATCAGGCGCGTGGTTCCCTTCAGAGCTACCTTTTGGACTGATTCAGGAGAGCCAGCAGAGACGTGATTCCCTTCAGCAGTCTCTAGGTTGGACGTGGCACCGATAGTATTCACGCGGTTCTCTTACGTAGCGTCGTGGTCTGGCTGCGGAGAAGTAGCAAGGGCGCTGTTGCTTTCAGCAGCCACTGAGCCTCGCATTCGTGAAGTAGAACAAGTAGTTCTGTCAAAATGCGTATGAATTGACATATTTTCCAATTCTGCAGGATGGGGTAGCACTGAAGAGAAAATTATAATGGCCTATATTATTCAGCAGCACCTCAGTTTCCAACGACATACTGTCGGTACTCTCGTCAGCTCTTCGATCTTAAGTTTTTTGCATTTCGGTTCCGAAAGCGAACTCTTTTTAGATCTTTTACGAAGGTGAAAAATACTGTCATCACTGGATGTGACTGAATCGCTATCATCTCCCTCAGATCTCTCCGTGTCGTCGTCAAAGCACTCCATGTCGGCAGCAGATTCGGAGCTGCAACCTTTTTCTCCTTCAGAGCTGGGTCCATCTTGTGGTACCGCAGAGTCATTGCGTGGCTGTCTATTTTTACAATGCATTTCAGGTTTACTTAGAGTACTGTTGCTGTCCGGGTCATCATCATATTCTGACTCATAGTTATCATTAGAGCCATACTGTCCATCGTCACTAAATGGGTCTGGTGTAGTTTGCCAAGATGAAGAATTATATTCGAACATTACTTGAGTACTTTCCGAGCAGGTGTAGTATAAAAAAAATTGCAAACACTGCTAGTAATGTATTTAAAGCAAATAATAAAGTAACTAACAGCATTCGTTTTCCTTGATATTTGTCTTGGCCCTACCTCAGGTTTTTCAATGCAACCCACCATCAATGCCTTATTTTTTAGCTGGCTTTTTCTGAATATTTCCCACCTACAAAATTCACGATTTTGTAAATAACATTATAATGTATATAAAACAATTATCGAAATATCAAAGAAAGTTGTCAAAACACTTAAATACTTACGATGATATCGCGCGTGAGTGAGGTTTTGCGTAAGGAAACGATGTCACTAAATGAGCGCGCAAGAGGACTGGTAATATGGCGGCTCAATTGCCGATCGACGTTTGTTGACGTTGTTCATGTGTGCGTAGGTACATGAGATTGTGTGTGTGACCTAAGTTTGATTAAAAAAAAACCTATATGCGATGGCGCTAGAACTATAGAAATTTAATACAATGCGGCGCTATGACGTAGCTATCTGAAAATTATACAGGTATCCGACGTGGTCGTACGTTGTGCGTAAAAATAATATTTTTCCTACGACGTCATACAACGATGTGCCGCATTACGAACATCAGTTTCGGACGTGCTATCGCGTTGTTAGCATGAACGTGTTAAATGTTCATTATCACTTGCTACGTTGTAAATCCAGGTCCCTCTCTACCTTTAGAAAAAGATTCGTGGTAGTTAAAATCAACAATTACCTCTAGACTGTTGGTATAGTCATTGTAGCTTGTTAGACTAATCCATTGTTTCTTCACATTAAAGACAAGGAGCCTTAGCTGACACATTACAAGACACACTTTTCTTGCATTTTCAATTAATACACCTTTCTAAATCAGTTTTAGTAAGACTTAAACTTAAATCTAAAGAGATCTACGTAATTTGTTACGTTTTGTTTTTGACATTTGTCGGAGAGAATTTCTGACGGCCCATAGACACATAGTGGAGGGGGCGATATTGCAATAGAAAAAAAAAGATTTGGAGCTATCAATTCAATTTAAAAAATAGCCGATACAGTTCCGATAATAAATTACATAATAAATTAATATGTATAATATTTACTTTAAGTAATTTAATTAAACTCAAACAAATCCGGAAATGGAACTATTTTTTATAAGGACTTTTATCTAGAACATTCGAATGTGAGAAATATTTTTTATATGGATATTGTCTCTGCTCGTAGGGGTCACCAGAGAGGAAACTAATACTCCCTAATATTAAGACAGGGTAATTAGTGAGTTAAATATAACAAAAATTAATTAAAATTAAAGAAAAACGCATTTCACATTGCTAAACGTTAATTTTTTTTTCTAGGTCTTATTTTGTAATTGTTGACAGATTCTGTTAGCAGAGGGCGAGTTGTGACAGACGTCATATTTGACGTTTTGATAGTTTGAAGGAAAAATTCTCAAAGAACTGCGTTGTTATTTATTACCCAACTTTGAGGGTAGAAATCCTAGTCTGGCCTTCAATTTATAAGACTTCCGGCGAAAGGAAAGCTGCCGAGTTACATTCATTCTTTGGCGTGAGTTGGTGTGCTATGTGTTGAGAATCAGTTTAAAGAGGTAGGAGTTTTAGGGAAGTAACAGGTTTGTTGACAACAACAGGTGGAGTGTGTTGTAATCTACCGAAATTTAATTAATTGCAGGGATCCGTGCTACAATCGACCGGTCGTGACACCGCTGGCAGCCACGCGTAAAGATAGGATATCACAGCACGTATGTATTACAATGTCATTGTTCCTAAATGTTTTGCTTGAGCGCTGCTAACAAATTGACTGTCCTCTAGGAATGCAGACACTAGATTTTTCATGGTTTCCGAATCATGCCTTGTCGCCAGGCGACGCAGGGCTCTTAGCCATGTGGCGGACGTGTCAGACCTCATTGCAAAGTGGATATTGCATCATCCAACAATAGTCTAGCATTGCTTAGTTTTGTTTAGTGGAATATCGTAGCCGTGTTGTGCCTTGTGTACTAGTTAAATGTGAAGCGACACTAAAGTTAAAACATGGTGTTGAATAGTATTGATATAGTGCTATTTTATAGTTGTACAACAGCGCTGGGAAGCTTTTGTAAACCCTTGGCGCTGCGAGTCCCTGATTATGATAGGTTGCAGCCCCAGATATACAGATAGCAGACTGCGGGACCCCAATTTATGTAACAGATTTAAACTAGGCGTGTAGTGTTATAAAGAGGCCCCGTGTTGATAATTACAGGTGCTTCGAGAGGCCCGTCTCGCCGCCAGGATTTAGAGCTGGGCCCTAAAGCCTATACGTGCGACCTGTTTCTTCGGGGTACCAGCAGCCACCTGCTGCCAGACGAGCTGTCACCGCCTAGCGGATGAGCAGGCGATGACGGTTTTTTTTACCTAATACTCTGGGATAATTGTTTTTTTATTTTGTAACATTTTTTAAATTAAGGTTTCGACACCTTAACCATTATTTTCTTTTTACATCCAACTACACCCAGCGTTGGGAAAGTTGTGAAACATTTGAGGATCTGCGAGTTCGACCTGTGTGAAGTTGTATGGTGACATCTTCTCCAGATTCGGATCGACTATACGATCCTGGCGTCCATAATTATTAATTTTATATCTGTATAACCCCACGGTTCTCTAGTTTGTTGGCTTTAAACGTTTAATGGTTTTGATACGATTAAACTGATTAAACATTTAATTTAATATTTTTATAGACGGAGTAATTTAATTTTAATTTCAACATCATACTCCGGACGGTACTGGCTTTATCCCAACCACCCCACGACTATAGCTCTGACCACTGAAATATTAGCTGGCTGGTTAGGTAGTAGTAGGAACCGTATTATAAAATTTATTTGAAATTAAAATTATCACCGACCCGCTTGGTCACTTTTGACTCTTAGGATTTTCTTGTGTTTTAGGGGGTGATATAGCTTTGTAATAAGGTTTAGATTACTTTAAACAGTAAATTATAGTTGGCAAAATTATTAGATAGTTTGTTGGACTTTCATTTGAGATTGACCCTATGGTCAATTTCAACTGATAGTTTTTTATTGGTTAATTCGGCTTAATAAATAAAAATGAGTAACGTAAATGATTAGTACCTAACATATTATAAGGAAAAATTGTGACTAACCCCCTCTTTTGAATAATAGTAGTGAAATAAAATTTATAAATTTAGTTTATTGTTGTTGAACAAAATTTTAGGGTGTGTATTCTTTTACAATATACTGCCTAGCTGTTGAACATTTGATGGTTTTATTTTATAACAACCCACTGAAGCCTGCGTTTGGGATTTTCTTCCTTTTACCCAAAAGGGACAAAATCTTAAATGTAACAACTCATTATCATCAACATAATGAAAAGAAAATAATAATTACTATAAAAAAACTTGACACTGGCTAAATGTGCTGAACGCACGAAGCCATTATCTAAGAGAAAAAAAACGTGGACTTCTTGGCGGGAAATTGAACCGTCATGTCTGCAGTTTTGTTTTATTTTCTATAGTTTGTGTTTGGTCGAATATTAATGTGAAATAATAGTGGATTATTTACTGTTAAGTGTTCGTGAACGTGCATGAGTGTTGGCAAATAAAACAAAACAGTGCAACATCACTTTTCAAATTCTCTCAAGAAGTTCGTGTGAGATCTCAATAAAGTCCCACAGCTTTATTGAGACTCAAGGGGTTTAGGGGAATATCATTTACCAATAAACGTTAATTATCAGTCATTATCATTTACTTTATTGAGGCTTTATGCAAAGAAAATATTTACTTTAATATACTGGCTAAATGTGCTGACCGCACGAAGCCTTTTATTTAAGAGAAAATAAAATAAAAGCGTCGTCAGTGCCCTAAACAGAACAGCACTATGTAGTAATTTAGGTGTTTTTTAAACTTGTTTTTATTTCGAAAAAAAAACAGGTTTTTTCTACGGTTTTAAAAATCTTATGAATTTATTTTATCCGTAGTTGTAAAGTAAAATTTATAGACGCTAAAGAATTCATTCAGCAATAATTTTACCATTGTGTTTTAAGACATTATTCATTTGGTCCAGCGAACGCAAATCGATCGCGTTATTAATTACGTGCTGCATGGATTGCTAACCCCCCTGCTCGGCGGGGTCAGGGTGCCTGCGCCGCCTCCTTCGTTGGTCAAAAGTTTAACTTAACCTTTTTTTAAATTCTTCAACGGCTAAGCATTTGTCCTTCATCTCATCTGATGGTAAGTGATGATAAGGCCGAAAATGAAGCGGAATCTTCACCCGGAATCCTCAACCACTGAGACATTCTCAGAACTGTAGGATGGAATTTTGCATACTTAGCTTTTCTAGCGGGAGGTTTCAGGCTCCTCCACTCCACCCCGCGCGGGAGGAGGCAGCCTCCCAGCACCAATGCAAGCAAGAATGCAGAATCCCAAAAAAAATATGCATTCATCATGCAATGCAAGCAAGCACACGGCATAACAGCGACATTTCATTGGTTTGGTTTGGATTGGGTTTTGATTCTTCGGACTTATGAAAATAGGAAAAAAAGAGGCACTGTGTGGAGGCGGCTTATTAAAATAGTACCACCTACCCAACTTTTTCCTTGGGTATCGTAAAAGGCGACTGACGGACTAAATACTTGACATAGTGTCGATGGTACCACCATCTATGACGCTGTGCACATGCGCAGTTGTTATTTTCCCTTTCCTTGGGTGTCGTAAAAGGCGACTAACGGACTAAAGACTGCCCATTCATCCAACAACATAGAGCGGCGATGGATTCATCAAAATAATACTACCAGCCCCTATCTTCTCTTCGGTGTCGTAAAAGACGACTAGACGGACTAAAGACTGCACATTCATCCAACAGCATAGAGCGGAGACGGGCTCATCAAAATAATACTACCAACCCCTCCCTTCCCTAGGGTGGCGTAAAAGGCGACTAACTGACTAAATACTGCACATAGTGTTGATAGGCCCACCACCCATGACGCTGTACACATGTGCAGTTGTTATTTTGGTAAAACGTGTAATACGGCAAAGTGTGTAGAAAACAGAAATATCGTATTTATTACATTCAGTGTAATGAAAATCTCGGTTTTAATTAATCGGAGATTTGGAATTCGGAATTATTAAATCTGAATTTTCAAATTCTGAATAAAGGTTTTTAGAGTATTAGGGTGTTTCCTTTAATGATCACCAACCTGCATGATCCTGTCGATTACTTTATATGACGAGGGGTTGTATGATATTGGATAATACGCTGGCAACACATTCCAACGCATTCCAACAGTGCGCTAAAATAAATGACGCAAAACCCTTTGACGTAAAAGAATGGCATGTGTTTATTCGACCTACTTATCCATTAGACAGAATTACTTGCAAAACATGAAATATAGCACCATAACCAAGCACATTTTTTTTGGTTGCACGTAATTATTATTTTGAATAGGTGATAACTTTTGAAGGAGGGTTTACGCATTTCGGTGTCCCATACAAACTACCAAGTCGAAATTTTTCAAAACCATTAAGCCAATTTTAATGAGACTTTGCATTCTTAAGTCTTTTTTTGTAATGTTCGTAACTGTCAGGACTCAGTTTGTAAACGAGAATGTTTTTATAAATTTGCCGCTGGATACAAGGACGGCGATTCACGCGGACGATGTCGCGGCGCGGCTGGCCGCTAGTTTATAAAAGACTAGCGGCCGCTCGCGGTTTCACCCGCGTGGTTCTCGTTCCCGTGGAAATATCTGGATAAAAAGTATCCTATGTGTTAATCCAGGTTATAAACTATCTGTATGCCGAATTTAGAAACATAAAAAAATGGCAAATGGTAGCTAATGACACTCAATCAATCAGCCCGCAACCAGCCTGTTCCGTGCCGATTTCATCCAGGTGGTGCCAGTGACCCTGACGATTTCATCAACTCAGCGTGCCCTCGGACGTCCTCGATTTCTTTGGCCAGATTTAGGCCACCACTCCGTCAAAGTTTTGCTCCACCGGCCATCACCACGTCACTGTGGTCACCAATGACACTGGCTAACTAATAAATTAATTTGTTTTGTATGTTTGAGATTGTTTTGGTGAGAAAAAAAATCATTACTTAAGTATTTTGTGATTTAAAATCACATTTTTATAAGACCATATTTTTTTTTGTCGATTAATTTAGATGTAGTACTTAGCCTTAACAGGTTAGAAGTAAGTATTTTCAATAAAATATGGTTCTTAAATCATAGGAAAGTATATTTAAATTCTTTAGAATCGTTTCTTTTATTACCATTCTTTCCATTGTCTGTTTTCATATATATACTGTATCTGGCTTTCCTTTACACATTATCGTTTATTTTCTTTCAGTTCGTACTTTCGTACAGACTTCAATATGGTTTCATTAATCAGTACTTATTTGTTTCCAATTTTATCTGTGTGTGTTTTGAGTTCTCCTTTGGAGCCCCGTATTTACGATGGTATTGAGATTACGTCAAATAATCATAAGTACTTAGTGAAACTGTCCATATTGGAAACGGGTGGTAAACATTATATTTGCAGTGGTTCTATTATAGACAGTCAGTGGATCATTTCAGCCGCCCATTGTGTTGCCGACGCAAGAAAAGTCGTCATTAAGCATTTCAAATACGGCAACAGTCAAGACATCGCAGTTGTGACAGAATGGTATATACATCCATCTTTCATTTATTATAATAAACTTTACGACTCTCAAGTATTTCGCGCAGACATAGCTTTACTGAAGACTGAAGAAGTGATAAAGTTCGACAACTACATTCAACCAATTAAACTTGCCGCCAAACAATTTACAGGACATAAAGAAGCTGTAATAGCTGGATATGGTTTATCCGAAGTGAACGATTCAAAACCTAGAGAAGGCAACACATATGTGCATGTTTGCAGCAAATTAACTGACCTAAACCTCTCAAATACACTCATTAAATTTGTATTATGCTGCGATAGGCTTTTCCCGAAAACTATTACGTCATCGAGATATAGAAAACATATCTCGTAATTTAAACCCGATAGAGCCATAGACATAAGTTTAGAAAATACGCTAGGACTCGTTTTGAGACCCATAGGTAATCTTTTCAGTTGATATTGCTTATCAGCTGTAAAAGAAGTGAATTTCCTACATTCTGGTGATAACCCTAGCTGGTAATAACTAGAACTGAGGTCTAAATGAGAATAGTATAAGCATCCCGAAAGTGAGTCAATAATTTCTTGTATATTTGGTAACGGGAACTTTTCGTCTACTATTTTTTTATTTAAAAGTCTATAATCTATTACGATTCTCCACTTTTTTTCACCGCTACTGTCAGCTTTTTTCGGAAGTAATAATAATGGAGAAGACCATTCGCTGGTACACTCTTCGATAATATCTTCTTCTAACAATTTACCTACCTGTTTTATTAACTCAGCCTTCTGAGCGTGCGGTATTCTATACGGTTTGACATAAACAGGAGACGCGTCATTTTGCAGTTTAATGTTGTACTCGTATAAGTTTGTAACGGATAGCTTATCACCCGGCATATGAAAGATATCTGCATATTTTGCACATATTTTCTCAATAGACCGTCTCTCTTCATCACCAAGATATGTTTTTAATTTAAGAAAATTGAATAGTTGTTTAACCCTCTCGACAGATTTTCCGTTTTCCGTATCAAAAGAGCATACGAAATAATCCGAGTATTTTCTAATTTTCGGGCTAAAGTTATTTAATTTTACATCTTCTTCCCGTGTGTTTAAAAATCGCACCGGAATCTTTTTCCCGTCTCCTACTACCACGGCGCCTGCTACAAATACGCCTGCAATAACTTCCTCCGCTAAAATGACACATTCGCCCTTTATCTCTGACGAAACATATTTTACGACCTCACATCTCCCTGGAATAGTCGTTATTATGTTTTTACCTAAGCCTAATTCTAGACTTATCTTATCCTGTAATGTAACCAGCTTATTTTCATAGTTAATTTTACAACTATATTTTAATAAAAAATCTTCTCCTAAAATTCCATCATTTTTACAGTGGAAGTTGCTAAACACATAAAACTTATGCCTAAAATTATAATTGTTAACACATAAGTCTAGATAAACATAACCTATTGATACTAAATCCCCACATACTCCTTTAATCTTAATTTCATCCCTTACTAGCTTTGCGTCGCGGGACACGCTACGGAGTTTATTTAACCAATCTAACTTTAAAATTGAAATGCTTGCTCCTGTGTCTACTAATAGAGAAATTTGAGTTTGACTACAAGTAAAACAAACGTAATTACCACTACCATAACTACAAATATCTACCTCAGCGCTATTCAGAACGAAAAAAATCATCGCTATGATGTTCGTTCTGACGTATACTCTGACGTTCACTTTCGTTCTCGTCATTAGACTGTTCTGCTGAGTCAACTAAGAAATGTACATTCCTACGTTTATTATGAGGTGACGTAAACCTGGTGTTGCGCTGACCCTGAAACCTATTCGAGTTATAGTAGGCACGACCCCGACCTTGCTGACTCGTCGCGTTGTTGTTACGTGACTTATTATATTGTTGATGATAGTTTTTATTTATTTTTTCAAATCGCTGGTTCGAAACATAGTTAACATAATTGTTTATTGGTGGTTTCACTACCGAGTCTTCTTGTTCTAAGGCTATAGTTATTGCCTGCCTAACTGTGCTTACGGACCTAGACGTAACTATAATGCTTGTACGAGCATTGTTTAGGCCGTCAGCGAAACGCTTGATAGCCATTTTTTCATTAATCGGCTTTAATAAATTATATGCCGACTCGTCTCCATTAGCCTGTGCTGTACTTAAATCGTTGGACATTTTTTCGATTTCACTACCAAACACTTCTATGGTCTTGTTTCCTTGCCTACATCGTAGCATTCGGTCTAAAATGGCTGTGTATGATTTAATCGGAATTAAAACATTTTTTATATCTTTTATTAGGTCTGCCACAGACACATAAGACTTATTAATTTTTGTTTTAGCACTGCTAGAAAGACGAGTTTTTAAAACAAAATTGATTAACAGAGGCTGGTCCTCGTTTCTAAGGGTACTACTATAATACTCTATTCCGTCTATTAGTTGGTTAATTTGCGTTTCGTCGCAATCTACTACTGGGAGGAGCGTGAGCGCGACTTTTAGATCGAACGTGGCCATGGTTGTGATCGTTTCTGAATGATGCGGGTTAACGAGTGACTCGATTTCCTCAAAATTACATAAAAACTTTGACGATATTGCTTTTGTTATTTGTAATTCTACAGCATCTATCCCTTTTTTACATAAGTCTGCAGATATTTGTTCAAAAATATTTTTAATTTCCTTTGCTCTTAAAAACTTATTCTGCCCCTGAGCGGAATAACGTTTGTCCTTACTTAATTTAATAATAGAGTCTCTAATAGCCTTAAGCTCACTCAAGAGTTCTGACAGGTTTGCCATGAACACACTTTAGAAAAAAAAAATCACTCACACACACACATAGATTCTTGGTAGCATAGTTATATTAATTCGTGCTGGCTTACACGTTCTGTGCTGGTCCAATTGCCCGTCGAACCGCTCTGCGTTCTACCTCTTCTAATAGTCGTGCGTTGAAGTAACGTAGCAGCCTAAGTACTATATAGCCCGCTAGTACAACGACGATGGTCAGTAAAAAGATCTCTGAAAGTTGCATCCCAACGGCCAAGGGAGTTGATGCTGCCGCCGATTGAGTTGGTGATTGACTGACAATAATATTGTCTTTAGATTGTGGGTTTCCCATAGTTAAACAATTTTGGCTTACAGTTTTTCTTCTTATTTCCTTCGTCCTTCTTGTAGGCCCGTGTAGCACTATTTTCCTGATATTTTGTAGACTTCAACTAGCGATTTCGCGGCGCGGACTTGTGACACCATGTCACGGTCGCCATGTAATGGCGTTGGGACGGAGACCCGAAATGAAACAATGTCTTGCGTTGAATCAATAATCTTTATCCTCTAGTGTATCATCTTAAATACTAATTAACATCACATCTATACGTGACTAGAGGAAGGACGCCTTGTCAATCAGGAAGACCTTAATTATCACGTACTATTGAGTACGTGCTGATAGTGTAATTCACTATATCACAGTAAGAGTCCGCTATTGTGCACATGTTATAATCAAAGCTGGACTGGCAAAGGTGACTCCGGTGGGCCTCTTCTTGTCAAAGGTCGTCTAGCTGGCATCACGGCAGGATTCGACCGCTACCGATTGTACTACGTCAATGTCGTTCAGCATCTTCAGTGGATTTCAAAAATAATAACTACTTACTGAAAAATTGATAGAATGTTTGTTGGTGGAAAGAAATACTGTTACAAATCATAGCAAAATATTTAATGCGTAAACGCAGTTGTGTGTGATTCAATAGACGATACCTGTACTCGCCACGGGCGAGACGTCTTGTAAGCGTATTAAGATACGCCTAGCGCCATCTAGCGTTGTATCGCGAAGTTGGCGCGCAGCAGGTGAAGGAACGACGCGGCCGGCGAGTGAGTCAGTCTGTCTGCTAGCTACCGCGAGACGCCCACAGATATACGCGCCCTGGACGCCGTGATAGTGACTCTGTGCCCTTAATGATAGTGCCTGTGATAACGTGAAGTGACTTTGTGGTGTGCCGTGACAAATCGCCTACATCGCCGCCCGCCAGCTCGCTGCCCCGTCTCCTGCCTTGCCCCCACCAATCATCTACCAAGTAAGTCGCATGCCCTCATTTCCGAAACCTAACCAGACCTGTCCTGGGTCCACACCCTTTATTCCGTCGCTGTTACGGCGAACGCCCTTCGCCGTAACATTTTGGTCCTTCGAGCCGGATTCAAATCATACCGCCAGCTGTAAGGTGGTTGACTCAGCGGTTGTTGACGACCGCGTCCGCCTGTCTGCCGCGGCGCCACCGCTGCGCGACCCGCGGCCGCTGGCTTCGTGAGCCGACCGCGCCACTCTCGGCTAACTAACTACCTACCGCGCACGCAACCGCCTGAACCAAAAGTGAAGAGAACGCCTGAGTGCCTGTGATAATGTAAAGTGACTTTGTGCTGTGCCGTGACAAATCGCCTACATCGCCGCCCGCCAGCTCGCTGCCCCGTCTCTTGCCTTGCCTCCACCAATCATCTACCAAGTAAGTCGCATGCCCTCATTTCCGAAACCTAACCAGACCTGTCCTGGGTTTACACCCCTTGTTTCGTCGCTGTTACTGCGAACGCCTTTCGCCGTAACATTTTGGTCATTCGACCCGTTAATAATCGGCGACCTAACCCGTAGCCCGTATTTTCACCATAATTTGGTAACCCATTCCATCTGCTCGTACAATAGATTACAGTCCGCTAAAAATAATATTTCCTCATATCTCGTAGTTATCACGTAACTTAATTTTAATTTCTTATTTTTAAATTTCATCTCGTAACATTCCTAATTTCATTACCTTACATGACCCTTTCTGCACGATAGACGTTGCAAAGTGCATTGCGAAATATTATTAACCTACCTACAAAAATAAAATAAGAACGTGTTCCAAGAACAGTGTTCGTGTTAATTTTTTACTTACTAATTAAGTTGCACATTGTTTATGTTGGTTTGATGCATTAGCACACACTGACCAATTTTGTCCTGACTAAGCGCGCTTGTGTAAATGATTGTTGCCTAATATTACTTTGAGTCTGTAGTTAAATTATTACGTTACGTATGGTATTATGACGAGAGATTGCATTGTTATTTTTCCCGTTTTATTTTTTAAGGAATTTTTTATGTTCTTGTCGTGTTAAATCGGCTCAGATCTCGTGCATGCTCACCACGCGTGCCAAGTAGCGTGCTTTATTTTTTCGCTCGTGTTAATTTTATATATATTTTTTTGTTTTTAATTTTTGCCTTGGCAATCGGCTCATTCTTGTGCGTGCTCACCACAAGAGCATAGTACTTCTACACGTTTGCCCACTTGTGGGACACAGACAGAGTGTCCCAATTTTTTTAATTAAGTTTTTATTATTCGTTTTTTTTTTTTTTTTTGCGACCGACTCATTCTTCGCGCTAGTGTCCGCTACAGGTCTGCCCGACAGTGAGCGCCTTGCCCAATAATGGGCTACGGATAACGTAATTTTTTTTTTTTTTTTTTTGTTTTGTTCGTTTTTTGTTTTGCGGTCGGCTAATATTACGTACGCGCGTTCAATAAACACAGACATACACATCCACATGCGTTTGCCCACCCGTGGGCCATATACAAGGCGTCCCAACTTAGTTTTGCTTTCCTTATTGTTGCGTTAATTTTAGCCTATTTGCGTTTACCTTAGTAAACAAATACGTCCAGCCTAACTATAGAATATATACAGGGTGTTGTTCTTTTTACTGCCTTTAAATTTGTTAATTTTTTTTATTTTTTATTATTTTTTCTTGTCTCCTTTTGTTCATCGCGATGCCGACCAAGTCACAAGCCGCGATATTTAGGGAAGCAGTTAAGGCCATACTTCAGCTCCTTGAGTTAGGGTCACAAATTATTGCTGGCGGCACCACACATTCCAAATTGGAGTTTAACGTGCGTTTCGCACAGATACAAGGCGTGAAAGACAGGATGGACGCAGTGTATTATAGCATTCTTGACGAGGAGGACCTGGACGAGAAGACCGAGAAGACATACACTGAGAACCACACAAAAGCCTCCGGAGCGTACCTGGGGATACTTATGGCTAGGGAGGAAATCTCAACCTCTTCCACGTCATCCCCAACCCATAGCGCTCAGCCCAGTTTCGGCGTCAATACGCCCACAGCCGTCCTCCCCAAGATAGCGCTGCCCAGGTTCAGCTCAAAAGTGGAGGACTGGCCTTCCTTCATTGCGCTGTTTAGGAGTCTGACTGACGACATGGCGACCCTGTCGGACGCAGTCAAGCTCCACTACCTATTCTCAAGTCTCAGCGGTGAGGCATTAAGTATGGTATCCCACTTAAAGGTCACCAATGAGAATTTTGCCGTGGCCATGGACATCCTCACGAAGCGGTACGAGAACCGCCGGGTTCTCATTGATAGTTTTGTGGACATCATCCTGGGGCTGCCAAGCATCCATACGCGCTCGAACATCCGCACACTGTTCCTTACGCCGCTCATATCGGCTCAGTGTGCCCTCAACAATTTAGATCTGCCCATAGGAGACGACTACGTGTTTGTGTCAATAGTGGTGCGGAAGCTCAAGGGCGAGCTCCGCACGCTATTTGAACGCAGGCACGGGTCTAGTAACACCCTGCCCACGTTAAGGGACCTTATCTCCTACCTCGAGAAGCACGCGCGCTGTGTGGAGACAGAGTTCTCCAACATAGCCCAGCCGCAGCCCATTCACGCCCCGCCCGGCCCTTCTCGTAGCCGCGCGCTTCCTCAGTTGCCCGATCGCACTTATGCTCAGGTGGCTCAGCAACAGCCCGACCATTATCGTGGCCGCTCCTCAGCTCCATCGCCTCACCGCGCCTATGATCAGCCTACTCACCAACCGTTCCGCCCAGCGCAGCAAATGCGTCACCGCCCATCCACCTCCCCGGCTCGCAGTCAGCCCTTCCCCGTATACTCGGCCTTCCAGCAAAGCTGCTCCTCATCATCGTCCTCGTCCTCTTCCTCACGCTCGACGTCCTACTGTCCCTATTGTGCCACTAGGGGACATACGCTCATGACGTGCAGATGGTACAATGCCCAGCCAACACAGGGCCGTTGGGACTTTGTACAGGCACGCGAGCGCTGCCAGCGTTGTCTCGGCCGTCACTACGAGAGCGAGTGCAGGTCAAGGGGGGCATGCAAGGACTGTGGGAGCACGAACCACCACACGTCCCTCCATCGACCAGACGGCCCAACGCACTCAGCTCATTCGTCGTCTGTACATGTACCCCCACCACAGCTGACAGAGCACTCGAGGGAGCGTCCCAGACACAGCAGGCGGCACGAACCCGCACAGGCTAAACAGGTGCAACCCAGCTCTGCTCACAGAGCCAGCCCACCCAGGTCCGGTTCGCCAGGTAGGCCCCGCGAACGCCGCCAGCAATTATGACTCCCAACTATCACGGAGCACCCTAGCGAAGAGGTAGATTTAGCCCATGCCCAGTCAACCCATGCCCACACAGCTGATACATACTCAGCTCATACAATTTCAGCTGATACTTAATCAGCTTACTCACCTTCTGTGCCCACTGGCACACCCATTTTGTTGCCAACCGTCTCACTAAGAGTCGCGGACGTACATGGCCATCTTCACACAGCGAGAGCTTTATTGGACTGTGGCAGTATGCTGACATTAATAACGTCACGCATGGCACGACTTTTGAACCTGCCATCAAAACCCACTTCTTTAAAAATTACAGGAGTTGGGAATCAGCACAAACATGAGTCAAAGGCGGCAATAACAATAGTATGCCGACCCACTCACAATGATACTCCTACAATCACTGCCACAGCTCACATTTTAAAAAACGTCACTGGCTACCTTCCCTTAGAGAAGGTACCAAACATTTCCCACGTACTAGGCCAGCCACCCGTGCCATTGGCTGACCAGCTTTACCACACACCAGCCCCGATCGACCTCTTATTGGGGTCGGACGTTCTTGGCCAAGTGTTGGACGGGACTAAGGTCTCGTTGGGCCCGGGCAAGCCCATAGCCTTCGGCATGATTTTCGACTTCGCGTTGATAGGACCCATTGAGGACTTGTATGCGCAGCCGGCGCAGCATGTTAACTCAGCTCACGTCGTTAGCTCACAACCAGACTCAGCTGAATCAGCCCAGGACATACGTCAGAGTCTGGAAAGGTTCTGGGAGTCTGAGGAGCCCCTCCCTCAATCTCACACTCATAATGATCCCCTGGAGGAACAATGCGAGGAAATCTTCCGCTCTACCACTACACGCGATCCCTCAGGCAGATATATGGTCGCTCTGCCCTTTCTAAAGGACGCCCCACAACTAGGTAAAACTCACCCTATCGCATTACGCAGATTCCTCAATATTGAGAAGAAGCTAATGGAGAACCCGTCTCTGCGTTCTAAATACGTCGACTTTATAGCCGAATACATCGACTTAGGGCACATGGCTCCCTGTCACCCAAATACATTCGCCCATAAACCTCACTTCTACATCCCTCACCATGGCGTATTTAAATCAGGGTCGGACAAGCTGCGCATTGTTTTTGATGGTAGCTGCAAAAGCTCCAATGGTGTTAGCATAAATGAATGCCTACACACAGGCCCCGCCCTTCAACAGGACATTGTAGACATCATCATGTCCTTCAGAACGCATCCAGTCGTTTTCAGCACTGACATCCAGAGGATGTTCAGAAATGTGCTGGTTGCCCCAGACCAGAGACGGTATCAGCTGATACTATGGCGGTCCTCACCAGATCACCCTCTGCTCACCTACGCCCTCAATACAGTCACCTACGGCTTAAGATCAAGCCCATACCATGCAATCCGCACTCTGCTTCAGCTGGCTGATGATGAAGGCCATCGCTACCCTGGAGCCGCTCAGGTTCTTCGCAAGTCTATCTTCGTTGATGACATCTTGTGTGGTCATGACACAGTTGAATCCGCCCAAGCACTTCAGGACGAGTTGATAAGTCTGCTAGACCTAGGCGGCTTTCAGCTCAGTAAGTGGACATCTAACTCGCCTAAGCTGCTCGAGAGATTTCCCGACAACCAATGCGACATGCCCAAGGACTTCGACATGAACCCAGAGTCCACGTCCATTAAGGTCTTGGGTATACAGTGGAGCCCTCAGTCAGACGAGTTCACCTACCGCATCTCTCTGCCCCCCATCACACATGTCACAAAGCGGTCTATTTTAAGCACCGTAGCCTCACTTTATGACCCAAACGGCTGGGTTTCTCCCGTTATCTTCCGCGCAAAGCTGCTGCTTCAGCAATTGTGGCTACTGAAGCTGGAATGGGATGAGCCCACTCCCTCTGAAGTACAAACGGAGTGGCACCACATCTCAGAGGATCTGCCGCTGTTGTCTAGCATTCGCTTCCCTCGGCACACTTGTGCAAACAAAGGCTCAGCTGCATACTCGCTTCACGGGTTTGCAGATGCCTCTGAAGCCGGGTTTGCCGCCGTTGTTTACCTCCATGAGCTCGATGCCTCCGGAGATACTTTGGTACACTTGATTGTCGCCAAGTCGCGAGTCGCACCAATCAAGAATCGCCTCACAATCCCCAAGTTAGAGTTGTCGGCCGCCACTCTACTCTCCCAGCTCATGATCCGTGTGTCAGTTCAGTTATCGGCCCATATCAGTATACAACAACACATATGTTGGTCAGACAGTACGATAGTCCTGGCCTGGCTCAATACACCGCCTCACCGTCTTCAACCCTTTGAAGCCAACAGGGTAGTCAAAATCAGCTCAGGCTCACCAGAATGTACCTGGCGACACGTACCTTCCGAGCTCAACCCGGCAGATTGCGCAAGCAGAGGGATGTCTGCGCAATCCCTGTCAGCCCACGACCTATGGTGGTCTCCCACGTGGCTTGGACGGCCTTGTGAGTCTTGGCCTGCGATGCCCTTAGCTCTGGGCCATCACGCCCTGACACGTCCCGTCACTGGTCACAGTGCCCGGTCTTGACTTTGACCTGCTCACTCGGTTCAGCTCACTAGACAAGCTCGTCGGAGTGACAGCTTGTCTAAAACGCTTTCTGCACAACTGCAGACACCACCCAGATTCGCGACGCTCAGGCCCCTTGTACGTCAGTGAACGAAGAGAGGCCCTACTTTACTGGGTGCGCAGTGTTCAGCACAATGAGTTTGCAGAGGACATCCACCGCCTTCAAACTGGCAAAATCTGCTCCGTCAGACTCCAGCGGCTGTCACCTCTCATTAAAGATGAGCTCCTTAGAGTTGGTGGACGACTGTCCCATGCGTCTATCCGATATGACGCGCAGCATCCGCTCATACTTCCCAGCTCTAGCCCACTTGTAGACCTTATCATTGACCACTACCACAAAATACACTGCCACCCTGGCGCTGACACTTTACACGCTATCCTACGCCAACAATTTTGGATATTGTCCGCGCGCCGTATTATTAGACACCGAGTTTTTAAATGCATTAGATGCTTTCGATGCCGGGCCCAGCCGCAAGCACCCTTCATGGCCGACCTGCCAGCCGATACAGACGCCTCAGCCAGTATTTAGTCAAGTCACGACCGATTTTGCCGGACCATTCCTCGTTAAATCTAGTACCCTACGTAATGTTAAACTCTTAAAAGCGTACTTTTGTATATTCGTGTGCCTCTCGACTAAGGCGGTTCATTTGGAACCGGTCTCGGACCTCAGCACGGAAGCGTTCCTCGCGGCATTACAGCGTTTTATAGCACGCCGCGGTGCCCCGGTTCATATCCGCTCGGACTGCGGTACAAATTATGTAGGCGCTAGAAATCAGCTCATCGAAGTACAAAACTTTCTTGCCTTGAACAATGACACGATTGCGCACAAGCTCGCTGGTCAGCACATTACTTGGTTGTTAAACGTCCCTAAGGGACCATGGTTCGGTGCGTTACATGAGATCAACGTAAAATCAACAAAGCAACTTTTATATCGCGTAATTGGCGAACAGCACCTCACATTCGAGGAATTCTCCACACTTTTAGCACGAATCGAAGCTGTCCTTAACTCTAGACCTCTCTGCCCACTTTCGTCTGATCCTTCAGACTTTGAGCCGCTTACGGCCGGACATTTCATTATAGGCCGCCCACTAACGGCCCTTCCCGAACTATCCGTGGAAGATAGGCCGATCTCCACACGTAGGCGATTCCAGATGGTACAGGCCCTTTCCCAGCGCTTCTGGACGCTGTGGACCCAGTCCTACCTCCACACACTCCAAACCCGCTCCAAATGGTTGTCCCCATCCTCCCCTCCCCGAGTTGGCGAGCTCGTCCTCATCAAGGAGGACAACCTGCCTGCCCTTCAATGGAGACTGGGGTGCATTACTCGCACCCTGCCTGGGAAGGATGGCGTCGTGCGGGTGGTGGACCTGGACACCGCCAATGGACACCTCCGGAGGCCTGTGTTCAAGATTGCCAGGCTCCCTCTGGATGAGCCCACCCTGGGCCCCGGAGGATGTACTCGCCACGGGCGAGACGTCTTGTAAGTGTATTAAGATACGCCTAGCGCCATCTAGCGTTGTATCGCGAAGTTGGCGCGCAGCAGGTGAAGGAACGACGCGGCCGGCGAG
This sequence comes from Scoparia ambigualis, assembly GCA_963921215.1. Taxonomy (NCBI): domain Eukaryota; kingdom Metazoa; phylum Arthropoda; class Insecta; order Lepidoptera; family Crambidae; genus Scoparia; species Scoparia ambigualis. The sequence continues at coordinate 53,848,742 of OY992502.1, read as the reverse complement.
TGAGTCAGTCTGTCTGCTAGCTACCGCGAGACGCCCACAGATATACGCGCCCTGGACGCCGTGATAGTGACTCTGTGCCCTTAATGATAGTGCCAATAACGTGAAGTGACTTTGTGCTGTGCCGTGACAAATCGCCTACATCGCCGCCCGCCAGCTCGCTGCCCCGTCTCCTGCCTTGCCCCCACCAATCAACTACCAAGTAAGTCGCATGCCCTCATTTCCGAAACCTAACCAGACCTGTCCTGGGTCCACACCCCTTATTCCGTCGCTGTTACGGCGAACGCCCTTCGCCGTAACAATACCAGTTTTTAAAAATCGTTCTTTTTCTTTACCCTTTTCATTTATTCTGCAACTCTGCTTTCATTTTACTAAATGAAAAGTTGCGGAATCTCTCTCTTTGTCGCTTTCCGCCTAAAACGGGAACCAAAAAAGCAGGAATCCTTAGTTACTGAGGAACTGATCAACTTATCTGTTAGCTTTAGAGACCAGACAACAATTATACTTATATTGTTGTTACAGTGAAGATAGACTTCACAGTGACGTAATACCGCTGGCTTGCAGCGTAAATCAAACTACTAGGAAAAATTCAACGAGTCTTCTGGGGTCTCGGTAGCTCAGCGGTTAGAGCAGTGGACCGGCAATCCAAAGGTCGTGGGTTTTGAATCCCACTCGAGCTTCCTGAGACTGGTTGATTTTTTTCTAGTAAACATTTTATCCTATATTTATATAGCATTGTGAATGCAAAATTTCAATAATAAAGATGTTGATAACGTAGTTTGTTGACATGCTCTTGGCTTCCAAATAAAAAAAATAAAGATGGTGTTGATTAATTTCGGCGGGCTAGATAAGTTCTACGGTAGCTCAACAGGAAAGAGCACCTGATTGCCAGAAGGGTGCGGGTTCGAATCCTGCTCATGGAAATTTTTTCGACACAAACTTTTTAAATATTTTGTAGTATCCGAGATACCGAAAACACATACTATTATAATCCGATATCTTGAATCGGACCACAAATCCAGACGTGTCCCAATAATTACTTTTTTTCCTCTTTTATAGACTTATCCATCGATGTTATATCTATCCATACTATTCATGTCAATTTGGCATAAGGACCAAAATGTCCGAACCCCTTTTGCTAAGAAATCTTGTGTAGAAATGTACAGACGGCCCCATCACATGGCCCCGCAGGATCGCTTGATTTAACCCTTTACCGCATACCAAGCTATATATGGCTGCAAATGTTTATAATTTTTTCTTAGGCTAATTATAAACTCAATCTTAAAAATCTAACTTAATATCGAAATAGCATATTGTCATGAAAAAAATAGTAAATAATTTGTATGTAGCAGACATCTGTCAACAATATTTGAGGTTCAGTGCAGCACGTCCGACCAGCTGGATTCAGAGAAAAGATTACCATTTTAGTAATTCGAAATAAAATACAAAATATGACTATATTCCTTGCACTATTTGAAATATAAAACTAGTGTGTTTATATCCATATCTCGCAATTTTCTCATATTTTTTAATGAAACTAATATATAGTTTTAATTATTGGCTACTTAAATAATAAAAATGTGTTGTGGATGATTAATGGAAACAAAAGTGGTATAAAACATTTTTTGGATATGACTGTATGTTGTCGAAAAACTCCAAAAAAACAATGTCCAACCACATACTTCGAAATTTTTTTTTCTTAATAACGTAAACGCAGATATTACCGCGGTAGTCAAAAATCTGCAGGTAACACCGAGGTATGTAATATAATTCTGCCGTCCATAGACTAAAATGCCGTTATCTGCGAAAGTGACATTTCGAGATAATAGCCATTTAATGAAAAACCGTCGCTGTTTGAAAACTATGGAACCGATTTTAAATTGTATGATATCTGTTTGATATAGATAGTCTACATCAACTCTGCTACCATTTTACTTAAACCTAACGTGAATTATAAGAAATATAAACTAACTTACGTACTATGAAGACGGTGGCTGCTCGTCCCGACGCCGCTCCGCCTCGTTTCAGTTGGGCCGCAGTCCGCCGCGCCGGCTGGCTTCGGGCTGCTGTGGTGGTGGTGGTAGCTCGCCTCCCCGGCGACTGTTTCTGGCTGCTGCTGTGGTATGAAAAGGCCCTAGGCGTCCCGTCTACCCCTCAGCGCTGAACCCAGACAAATACATACCACTTGCACCAATCACTTAGCCCGCCACGACACATGTGCCGGTCAACCAACAATTCACTGATTTTAATCAGGCCGCCCTGGTTTCAAACTAAACTTATGGTTTTCACTGTTTCACTGTTTATTGTGATTACGGTCCGCCGAATTTACTGTTTATGTGACCTACACATCAAGACCAAATTATCAATTAAATTACACGACCACGCGACATAAAACTTAACCTAACCTATTCCAATTTTTCAACGTGAGAGTGTGTCACACTGACATTGACAGTCGTCTGTCAAATACAAATTAAAAACTACAAAAAAGGTTGCCAGCCGTAAGTGGCCATTTTGTTCCGAACAGACCCCTGCCCCCATCGGAAGGCTCCGATCGTTAGCTTAATCCATCGGGCAAGGAGAGACAGTTGTTGCGGCTCATCGCGGAATCGAACCGCAGTCCCATACTCGCCAACAAACAACTTTACAATGCTGCCCTAGCTACAAGCAAGGAGAGCAAGTCATTCTCCTTCAACAACATACTAAATCTAATTAGCCAAATTAAAATAATATTAAATTATCTTATTTACCAAAGCTTATTTTCTAAAAATTTACAAACATCAGTTAAATACACCCGTGCCCTTGCCATTTTGTGCCATTGTCGGAGCGAATAAGTGAAGGTAGACCCTTACGCGACACGAAACGATCCAAAGCGACGACGAAGGCCTCCGTGGATAACGAAGAAACTCCCAAGAGGACGGCCTTAGTAGCCAGGCACAAAAAAAACACAAAAAATTTACCTACAACCCGAGCGTTGCGCAGTTGATCGGTTTTACCGAGAAAGGTCCAGCAGAACCCGTTGCGTGAAACCCCCAAGAACGGACGAGACTGAGCGACTCGGTCCGAAGGTAGACCCCCCCGTCTGCGGCTGCACGGGTGAAGACGTCCACTGTGACAAAATAAACACCGAAAGAGCACTACACAAATAAAGCTCTTTGGACAAACAATATTCAAAATTACAAATTAGGTTACCTAGTAACACATCCAACAGACGTCAACCGTGACGTACTGGCCTATTGAAAGGCTTCACAATCCTCATGGGTATGGGCTACCATGTAGATCATGGGAGGTTTCTCAATTTCCCAAACTTGTGCATAGTTATGGAAATGGTACACAAACGCAAAGACTCTAGACTATGCGGAGTCGAGTCGTCAAACTGTGTACATAATAGAAACAAAACCAAAATAGTTGGTACTGCCAGCAGTGTAGAGCGACCCAGAGCTATCTGGGTGCCTAGTAGGACCCGTCCTAGTACACCCGAGCCCAAGAGTAGGTCAATTGGGCCAGGTGACAAAGTGTGGGTCTGCCCGATCTAGACCAATGTCTGTGCCGTTATCCCTGCGGGCGAATCGGTAAAAGGCTATTAACCTACAATGGTAAATTCATTACCGTTACCGAAATTGACATTCTCACTCAGATGCATGTACCGAGGAGAGGGTGACTTGTGTTAGCCCCGTCAAACTCCCGGTAAACATGCCACCAAACAATGTCGCACAAAATTAAAAATTTCAAATCTAAGATTTGTTTAAAATCTCCCAAACGCGGCTGCCGCAGTAGTTAGCAAAACCGTCCGTGGTTTTGCTCTCGCAAAAGGGACAGACTAGCTATGGCCTGCCCGGGTCTCTCATTTCCAAAGAAGGCCCCCAAGTGTGATACCGCGGGTGGTACGATAACCGCTGCGGCATAGCTCGATCCGTCCGTTGGCAGCTTGTCCAGCACAATGTGTACCAGTAGGAGCGACCACTCGGCTACTGGCAACCCTAACTGTCGCAACGCATTACACGCAACTGTGACTGGCGTCAACAGTTGCGTCTTTAAGTCCGCCTGATTAGCTACCCTAGGTAGCGACAACAATTGACGCGCATGTGCGTCTACATACGACCCCTCTTCCACATTGCCACCCAAACTTCCTAACTGATGGGTAGGAAGCCCATCAGGCATCGCAGGCCCTCCAACTGGTGGCGGTGTGGATCGCTGGACATCCCCTATCCGTCGCCTTTTAATGTCGCAGGCTGCCTGGACGACATTATCATTTATGTCCATGATTTGGGCAAACTCTTCCTTATATGCAGACCATACCTCTTTGTGGGATGTTGGAGCAGTCTCCGACAAAACCACCATGGCGGTCTCAACCGAAGACACCCGCTGCCTTAACTGCCTGGCTCGCTCGAGGATGTCATCGTCGCAGCCCCTCCAAGACAGCAGATCCTGCGTATGCACGAATCAGCGCAGCTGCGTTGCGAAGACTGCCTCCGCCATCGCGTTGTCAACAAAAAACAAATAACGAGGAATTAGATTCTATGTCCAACAATAGCACAAATATGGCAGAACAATATTTCCTACACACATACCCTTTCAATTACAATGTAGGCACAACCAAATTAATAAGTACAAATAAACTTATACGTGTCTGCTACGAGAAGCGCACTAACAAATATAATGTACAAATATTATTATTACATAGTCCCTATGCATAAATCAACCAATTTAAACCAATGTAATAATAAAATTAAATTTTAAAATTGGTTTTCAAAAATGAAGGCACAAACAAACAAAATGTGCTATTATTATTGTATAAACCGTTAAATAATAATCCAACCAAATTTCACATATGCCGCTGTGTAGAACAAAACAAATCTATTCGGTCCCAAAGAACCAGAGTAAACAAAATGAATGTTTAACTAACATCACACAAGGATGAACCAGTAATCAGGCTTGAATTGATTCCCAAAGAAAAAACAAAAATAAAAATAAAATAGAAATGTTCCTTAATACTACATAGCCGCCATGTAAACAAGCAATAAACTGCAATATTAATATATGTGTCTACAGCTTTACAATCGCTAGACAACCGAACTACAAATATTGTGAATCAAATGCCTACAATATTTAAATATGATTTCAAAATGAAACAACAAACCAAATCAAAATTCCACAATTTTCAATGCTTTAAATTCCAAATTAAGTTTTTAAGCAATCAAGGAACAAACAAATGTTTAATTATTTGCAAACCGCTAGAATCTTAAAATTCAGTTTGCACAACAAATACAACAAACATAATCAAAACATTTATTTGTTGTTACAAATTTACACTACCCTAGCGAGACTAATTCTAAATTAAAGTTAGACAACAAAGCAATAATAAACTGCCACAAACAGTTTTAATCCGTAAGTACATTGAAGTTGTCTGACAATTACACCGCCCTGGTGAGTAGATAGTACTCAAATAATTCAAAGCAAGTAAATACTGTACTGTGATATGATTTTAATCCAACCAACAGTTAATCATAGTTACCCCCATTCTAAGTGTATAATAAACCAAGAAACATATGCCTAACTTCACTATTATACACTTGACCGTCATTAGAAGCTTATAATATTGAGATAGGCATATCCGTTTCCCGTCGTATTGTCCTTCTCTTTCTTCCGGTATATCGCTGTCTCTCTCGCTCATCCCACTCAGTGGCGTCACCAGGTGGCGCGGTGGGGGAACCAGGAGATTTCACCCCCGTGCCCATTTGTTCATCATTGGCGTGAAATTTCCCGTCGGCGTAACTTGTGCACTACATAGTGATCAAGTGACAAAGAAATAGTATTATTTTTTTTAAACTGCAACACAGTTCTCGTGAGTTTCTACAATACACGTGAGTACTTAGAATAGTTTCTTAACTTAACGGTGTTACCGTTCGCTGAATTTATAATTTAAACTTATCTGGTATATCAAACTTTTTATTTTACCCGCAAGAAATGTAGATACACCTTTTCTTTTAAGATAAGAAAGCATTCGAGTAAAGAGTTTTTTAAAAGTGTTTTTTGTGTTTAATACGTGTTATCTACCCTCCAGGCACTTTTTCTTTTTATTTTAGATAAGAAACCGATAATTAGTGCTTACATTAGATAATGAGAAAAATGAATTGTAGCTAAGCGGCTATAGCTGGTCCTTCTAACAATCCCGATCGCATCGGCGAAGGTTGAGTTCGAGTTAGTCGTCATCGTTCAAAGAAGCATGGTCATCGTACCAGCCTTTCATGAATATAACGACAATGTGTCTGCTTTATCGGACGTTAGAGGAAATCTTACAACGATTGTTGCACCTCGCAGGTATTACCAATACTGACTAAAACAGTTAACAATTTAAATATTCCGTGTAGTGATCTAGATTTGATTTTTGATTTTAAAAGTAAACTAAAAGAGCCAGCTAGGCCTTAAGCACCAATATTCTGATAAATCTTGTGCACCAATAACTTTTGGTATTTTAAAACTAAAAAGATATTTTTAATAATTGACTGCGCAGTTTACTAGTTGGTCGCAAACATCTGATGCCTCTCTTAAAGTTGTAGACTGAAACTATAAATATACGAAAAGAGGATAGGTACTCATAAAAATGTAAAAGACCCTCTAATGCTTGCTACTTTGAATAAGATTCTACCTTCAAACACACATTTGTTTAATTCTGAACAGATTACAGTTGCATTAGAAAAATAAAATAAAAATGCACAGCATGCTGTGAACCGCCCTCGCAGGGCGCTTACCAAAATCAATGTCCTCCGCAAGGACATACGTATGGCAGCCACGAACCATATCGTGGCTAAAATCTGCCCGCCCTCGCAGGGCGCTTACCAAAATCAATGGTTATTACATGAGTGTTCGCGGTTTTGCGAGAAGATGCATATAATTATGTTAATATAACGCTAAATGTACCTTATTTAATTTAATTTGATTTTGAATAATATGTTTAATTATTGTAATTGGTATTTAACCGTTTTAATAAAATTTAATAAATAAATGGCAAGGGCATGCTTATGCGGTTATGCCAGCACGAACCATATCGTAGCTATAAACCGCCTTCGCAGGGCGCTTACCGAAATCAATGGTTATATTACTTGAGTGTTTGCGGTTTTTGCGAGAAGATGCATGTATGTTAATGTAATGCTAAATTTTATTTGAATTTGAATAATACGTTTAATTGTTGTAAATGGTTATGTAACCGTTTTTAATTAAATTAAATAATAAATGTCCTCCGCAAGGACAGGCTTATGCCAGCCATAAACCACATCGTGGCTATGAACCGCCCTCGCAGGGCGCTTACCAATATCAATGTCCTCCGTAAGGACATGCTTATGCCAGCCACGAACCACATCGTAGCTATAATATAAACAACGGAGGCTGTTCTTACTTTCGATCCCCAGGATCATAGGCTTGGCAGCTCTATCAATCAGGACAAAAACGTCCATCTTCTCTGCTAACAGAGGTAACAAAAGAAGTAGACAATGACGCTCCGAAATTTCGAGCCGGTCAATTTGCACTTTATCGACACCGTTGGGACTAAATAGGTGCTCCAAGTTTTCTATCATAACACAAAGGTATCGAATACCGTTTTATCTGAAGCCATCGCTCCAGGTTCCAAACCTTACAATCGACGGTTGTTACACGCTTGTATCGGACAAAATGTCTGCAATGCTGACACAGATGAAGGAACAGGTTTCTAGAAACAGTAAGTTTTTTTTTCCAAACTTCGTTTTAACCCAGTTCTTAGTACCAAAGAGCACTCAAGAAAGGTCACTCCGTCCAAATTTTAAACCTGAAGTCGTTAAATTATTATATGAATTCCGGACTGTGTACGGCCAAGAGACGAGATGTACAAATTACTTTTCTCAGACCTAGGTACTACCATCTGACTATAGCCAAATACCACAATGGTTTCTTCGTCTGTTCTACAAAGGCGAATTACTAAAAATTATATGCCTTCCATTTAAGATGAGCACGGCAATGTTTTCTTAGACTATTATCTTATAGACATAAAGACCAGATGGTTCTGTCCAGACATGCCAACATTGTAATAGAAACACTTACTTATTTTGGTGTCCACATAAACTTCAAAAAGTCTGTTTGACCGCCCTCGCAGGGCGCTTACCAAAATCAATGTCTTCCGCAAGGACATACTAGGATACATGGAGGAATCACAAGCGTCCATACATACCTACATATACTCACGACTGTTATCCCCGAAGGGTTAGTCAGAGACCAAGCAATGAGGACCGCAAAAGCAGTCCTCTGCCATAGTCTACGTTTCACCAATGTAACTGCACATGTACGTGACAAGTGATGAGCCTATCGCCGCTCTATACCGTTGGATGTATGTGCAATCTATGGTCCGTTAGTCGCCTTTTACGATACCTAAGAGAAGAAATTGGGCGGTAAAATAGACTCTACCTTACGATGTAGTTAAATGTATTGGTAGCTAAAAATTATCAGAAACACCAATACATATACCTCCACCAACATTCTTTTTGACAACCGTTGCTTCAGGATTGGGGGTCACAACTCAACAATTCTGCCCTATCGGGAAGGTGGAGTGCATCCGAACAAAAGCTGCACTGCAATAAAAAAGAAAAGCGGGCTGTTCTAAGTCTTAGAATTACAAGCATCGAACACGAAGCCTGCGACAATTTTATTTTAATCCTCCAAATTGCCAACCAACAAATGACCACCAACCAAATTGTGGTCAAAATTCATTACATTCCAGGGAAATTGAACAGCCATGCAGATGAACTGTCTCGACATAGCCAAACTCTAGAGTGGCATCTACTGCCAGAATTCACACAAACGATATTCGCGAAGTGGGCCTGGCCAGTAATTCACCTGTTTGTATCCAAGAACGCTCGAGTAGTGGGTAAACTATGCAGATTTATCTCAATGATTACGAATCGATGTTTCACAATGCTTTCAGCCTGAAGTAGAACGCTTCCCTCTGGCTTGGAAATTCGCACCACCTTCCCTCGTCCCCCGGGTGCTAGCACACCTCAACAGGAATTTATCTGATTGTGGTACCCCTTGCTGCCTCATTCACAGTATGGAATTCGAAACGTAGACGCCTGGTAGACATAACCACAGGCCTGCCAACCCCCAAGGTTCAAGACATGACGTTAAATTTGATGTGCTTAAATGATATATCGTTATGGAACCACAAGCAAATTTTCCTACTCAAGCATCCGGTTATTATAAAACCATATGAGCACTTGTGCTTGGTCCTGTAGTACAGGAAGGGCGTTAGCAGCAGCAGCGGCGCCATCCACACGCGGAACGCGTACCAAATGGGTCCAGTCAGTCCAGTTTTTGGCAGATTTACACTTAATATTTTAAATCTTTCTTACTATATTATACACTACCATAAATTGTCGTTTCTACTTTATGCAGCGCACAATTGTATGGAAATCTTAGTGACTAGGTAATAGTTAAACATGTTTTAAAATCAATCTCATTATACATTTAAAAACAACAAAACCTCCTTTTTCTAGGTTTTGTTAATATTAGTCTGTAGACCTTTGTAATGTATTTCAAACCTAGGATCAACTAGATTTCAAACAGTTCGTAACACTGCAATATTATTGTCGCATTGCTCCTTTGTTACATTGCTGTGGACACCAAACATTATTTTGTTCAGGACAATGCAGTAATATTAAGGCGACAGTTTGGGTCAAAGACTGACTGTAGGGACTACAGACAAACAAGCTGGAAATTGCTACTGGTTAAAAAGATCAATAAATATTGTACAAAATGGCTAAACTAATTTATTTAAAACTTCAAGTGGTTCACCTACACCTGTTTCAAGCACTGTGGTAGCTAGATAGATATTACAGCCACACCTGGTTATGTTTTGCTCCGCTGTAGCATCTAAAAACTAGATTGATATGATTTACCCATTGAGGATATACTAACTATTGGTAATTGGAGATTAGTTAATACTTTTCACAAGGTTTATTGTCTTATAATATTGATTCAGGCGTCACGAAGTTTTTAATTTTTAATTTTTATCCTGTAAAGTGATTGAAATCAAATAGTAAACAATATTTATTTTCTAATAATAATGTTCGTTTACATGGTTTACAAGCTAAATTATTTGATTTTTCATAAATGACTGGCCAATTATTTTCTTACATGACTTAAATAGTAAATAATGAGTATTTAATTAAATCTCTTATTATAACTTTTTGTTTAAACCATAATCATATGATTAACTCTCTCGCACTTATTGTTTAATTTATTTCTCACATTGGCGTTTTTCACCAGGCGATAACAAACAGGTCTCAATATTATAAGCTTCTAATGACGGTCAAGTGTTTGATAGACGCGTTTTACCTGAAATAAAACGCATATTAAATACTTACCTCATTAGAAGCTTAGTTTTTATTTCCGCCTGGTGCTTAATGCATATTTCGACGCAATGATGAACAAATGGGCACGGGGGTGAAATCTGCTGGTTCCCCCACCGCGCCACCTGGTGACGCCACTGAGTAGGATGAGCGAGAGAGACAGCGATATACCGGAAGAAAGAGAAGGAAAATACGACGGGAAACGGATATGCCTATCTCAATATTATAAGCTTCTAATGAGGTAAGTATTTAATATGCGTTTTATTTCAGGTAAAACGCGTCTATTATGCAAGTAATTACAGCAAGTTAAGTATGACAATTGCACTTGCAATGACTTTCCGCAATGAACTTCCTACATACTCAAAGCATAATAAATGCGAGACAAAAACCAAATTAATTATTGTTACACTGACCGCAGTGAGACAATCTTACACAACTTTGCTGTAATCACACAACAAAACCTACATATTATTAATTTAACAAAACCTACATTTATCCGTGCGGTGACGGAGAAAGAATACCAATCGCCGCCCCTCTCTCCGTCCGGTGGGTGTCGTAAAAAGCGACTAACGGACTCTTTCGAGCGATGATCTGCTCCACTGGTGGTATGGCTTGACCCGTCTGGTTGGTGACCACCGTACGCATGGTGTAAAACCCGTCAAGTGACTGCTTGTCGGTCGCGTTTCGGGATCAGCCAGCGTATAACCAGAGCTCGAGAGGATGATGCTGCGATGTATTTGGTCAGTGGAGGCTTCCGTCAAACCAGTGCCAGGAGGACTTCGTTAACCTGCCGACCAGGAAGACCCGTAGAAACGGTTGTCCCGCTGGCCGCCCGTGGCACAGTACAGGGGCCCAAGCGAGCCTAACCAGCTCGTGAGGCTGCCTCACCATGCCACGCATAATCTCGGGGTGGTCCGTCGTGCCGGTTGGTGACCGGAAGGTGGGGTCCCGGCGGCCATTCCCGGGGGGGTTCGGGCGCCCTTCCGTTCGGCAGGTTAATAATACTCGTCTGTGGGCAAATTCCTGGGGAAACAGGCCACCACACTTTGACCATTCGCATCGCGGCATCATTTTCTCGATTCACGCCTCTCTCTTTCCACTCCTAAAATGACAGCGCCTAACAACAAAACTGGTTCTACAGCGGTGCACACCCCCACCACAACCTTACCGTTTGAGGTGGAGTTCGCTAACATCCGCGGACTCCATGCAAACCTCAATGCCGTCCACTACCATCTTGAGACGGCACGGCCAGCAATGTTGTTCCTGACGGAGACGCAAATAATCCGCCCAGCTGACACCACCTACCTGAACTATCCCGGCTTTGTGCTTGAAGAATCCTTCAAAGCCAAAGCCGGAGTTTGCTTATTCGTTCGGGCGGATGTTTGCTGTCGCCGTCTGCGCTGTCTGGAGGACCCTTCCTTCTCCCTCCTAGTGGTACACGTCGACTTAGGCTCTCATTGCCGTGTCTACGTCTGCGTCTACCGATCCCATAACGGCAACATGGAAACAAGTCGACTAATTGAACATCTTAGTCGGGTAGCAGATGATGCGCAGGAGCGGTTTCCATCGGCGGAACTGGTGTTTTTGGGGGACTTCAACGCCCACCATGAGTTGTGGTTAGGTTTCTCCAAAACAGACCATGCTGGTAGAACTGCCCACGCATTCGCTCTCACGCATGACCTGACGCAACTGGTGAACCAGCCCACCAGGATCCCAGACATAGTTGGCCATGCGCCCTCCTTACTCGACCTTCTGCTGACGAGTCGCCCAGCTGGATACCGGGTGGAGATTCGAGCTCCTTTAGGTTCCTCGGATCACTGCTTGATATCCAGCACAGTGCCCTTGGCATCGCGCCCGCCAACAGCGGTTTCGAAACGCCAGATTTGGCACTACGCGTCGGCAGAGTGGGACGGGATGCGGGAGTATTTTGCATCCGTCCCTTGGAGGCAGCGCTGCTTTAGTGGGAAGGACCCGACCGCTAGCGCCACTGCCGTTGCTGATGAGATAGTATTAGGAATGAAATACTATATTCCACACTCCTATATCATCAGCAAAGGCAGACGCAACCGCTGGTTCAATCGCGAGTGTGCCAGCGCTTGGATCAGAGGTAAAGCTCATGGGGCTCCCGAAACTCGCTCGCTAAAAGCAGCCTATAATAATGCCACCAAGTCGTTAAGAGGGCCTATATTAGAGCGGATGCCCAGCGCGTTGCACGAGTAGGCCAAGAACTCCTGACGCATCCTACGGGCAGCCGTAGCTACTGGCGTCTGGCCAAAGCCGTGCAATCCAACTTCTGCCAACCCTCGCTGCCACCACTGAGATGTCTTGACGGAACTTTAGCTCACAAGCCGCAGGAAAAGGTCGATCTCCTGGCCAAACTCTTTGCGGCTAACTCCCGGATCGATGACTGTGATGCACAGCCACCCTCAATTCCTCACTGTGGCCACACAATGTCTGATATTAAAATCAGGCAGTGTGATGTCCGTGCGGAAATGCAGTCAATCGATGTCCGGAAAGCTAACGGTCCTGATGGCATCCCAGCAATAGTCCTGAAAATGTGTGCAGCGGAGTTGTCCCCTGTGTTAACGCGTCTGTACCGCCTCTCGCTCTCTTCGGGTTGTGTGCCGGAATCTTGGAGAGAAGCTAATGTGCAACCGATCCCTAAAAAAGGAGATCGGTCAGATCCGACTAATTACCGCCCTATAGCCGTAACTTCAGTGTTGTGTAAGATCCTAGAACGAATATTGAACAAACAGCTTATTCGATACCTAGAAGATCACTCCCTAATTCACGATCGTCAATATGGGTTTCCGCCAAAACGGTCAACGGGTGATCTTCTAGCGTACGTCACACATCTCTGGGGTGAGGCTATTGACAAGCGTGGCGAGTCACTGGCAGTTAGCCTTGACATAGCCAAGGCTTTTGATCGGGTCTAGCACAAAGCTCTTCTCTCCAAGCTCCCGGCATACGGTTTGCCCGCTCAGTTCCGTACCTGGATTGCCAGCTTCCTGCATGAGCGTAGAATCCGTGTCCTTTCGGATGGATGCGCTTCGCGGTTCATGTCAGTGAATGCTGGTGTTCCTCAAGGCTCCGTTCTATCCCCCACGCTGTTCCTTCTGCATATCAATGACATGCTTCCTCTTGGAAACATTCATTGCTATGCAGATGATAGCACAGTGCATGGGGGATATAACGGGCACCCAACGGCTGGGCGGGTAGACACCGAAATGAAGCGAGCAAATCTTGTTATTGAGCTCGATCGGATGTTGGACCTCATTTCTAAATGGGGCTCCGATAATCTGGTGGAGTTCAATGCCAAGAAAACACAGGTGTGCGCGTTCACAGCTAAAAAGTCGCCATTCCTTCCCCATCCCTCTCTTCAGGGTACATCTCTAGGCCTGCAGAGCAGTATTAACATGCTCGGTATGGATATCCGCTGCGATCTGAACCAAAAGGACTACATCGAAACCGTGATTAAAAATGCCTCACGTAAAGTCGGTGTCCTGAACAAGGTGCGGCGATTCTTCACGCCTGATCAGTTGTGTCTATTATACAAGACACAGGTGCGGTCTTGCGTGGAGTATTGCTCTCACCTTTGGGACGGCTCCGCAAAGTACCTTCTCGATGCCTTGGACAGATTGCAGCGCCGCGCTGTGCGCATTATCGGCAATGCAGAGGTCACTAAAACTCTCGAGCCTTTGCAATTGCGTAGAGATATTGCGTCACTCAGCGTCTTTTACCGTTTATACCATGGCGAGTGCTCTGAAGAACTCTTTGACCTCATCCCTCCTTCTCCCTTCCTCCACAGGAGTACGCGTGCTGCTCTGCGGAGTCACCAATTTACAGTCTCTAACATTCCATCTCGCACAAAGAAATTTGGTGACTCGTTTCTTTGCCGCACTTCCAAAAGATGGAATAGCACGCGTATTCCCTCCTATCTATGACATAGGGTCCTTCAAACGAGGCGTGAAGAAGCACTTTGTGGGCCGGCAGAGTGAGGATGACTGATGCTACGTCTCTTACGCTGCACCAGTTGTCCTCGCGCCTGGACCTCATTTCCACTTAACATCAGGTGGAGTGGGGTCATTTGCCGGGCTTAGTATAAAAAAAAAATATATTACAACATTGCATTCTGAATACAATTTAATATGCGGTTGCAAACAATCTTAACACTAAAACTATTCTAAGTATTTGGTTGGTACAACTAACCAACGTTAAAACTTATAACTAATCAATTGAGGTCCGTAGACAAAACCTACGCTCTGTTTACCAAAAAATGTTTGATATAGATAGTCTACATCAACTCTGCTACCATTTTACTTAAAACTAACGTGAATTATAAGAAATATAAACTAACTTACGTACTATGAAGACGGTGGCTGCTCGTCCCGACGCCGCTCCGCCTCGTTTCAGTTGGGCCGCAGTCCGCCGCGCCGGCTGGCTTCAGGCTGCTGTGGTGGTGGTGGTAGCTCGTCTCCCCGACGACTGTCTCTGGCTGCTGCTGTGGTATGGAAAGACCCTAGGCGTCCCGTCTACCCCTCAGCGCTGAACCCAGACAAATACATACCACTTGCACCAATCACTTAGCCCGCCACGACACGTGTGCCGGTCAACCAACAATTCACTGATTTTAATCAGGCCGCCCTGGTTTCAAACTAAACTTATGGTTTTCACTGTTTCACTGTTTATTGTGATTACGGTCCGCTGAATTTACTGTTTATGTGCCCTACACATCAAGACCAAATTATCAATTAAATTACACGACCGCGCGACATAAAACTTAACCTAACCTATTCCAATTTTTCAACGTGAGAGTGTGTCACACTGACATTGACAGTCGTCTGTCAAATACAAATTAAAAACTACAAAAAAGGTTGCCAGCCGTAAGTGGCCATTTTGTTCCGAACAATATCATTATATCGACGCAAAAAAGCGGAAACGTTGTAACCCGCACCTAGGTTAGTTTTTTTTATTGCAGATTCAAAATTAGAAAAAAATTCTGCATTGAACGGTTCGACTCCCATGTCTATACGACGAATAGAAAATTTTGTACAGCGTTTTAATCAACCCCTATTTTTTGAGGGATCACATAAACGTTTGCTGTAAATAGCATAAAAAACAGCTTTTTTATAAATTTCATTTACACCAATTCATCTTTTGCAAATTAGTAGTTACAGCGCTGTTGAAATTATGAACAGTATGGGTTACAGCGTTTTTGCATATCATAAAATAATAACGCTCCACGTTTACTGCATTTATTTGTTAAGAAATTGTTAGCCGTCGTGGTTTACTACAGTTAACACAAGCATTGTAATATAGACAATTATCGTTTACGCCAATTTAAAAAGTCTAAATTTTATTGAATTTTGGCATTTTCATGTGAATTTACCGCCATTAAAACTTACGCCCACGCCTCAAAACGGCGGCTTACTGCGCCACTCGGTCACTACGCGACAGACGAAAGAGTGTGTTGTGTTTGCTGTAACCGATTTTCTCCGCGTGACTGGAGCCGTTTTGAAACGTAAATGGAATGAAATGTAGTTATTAGAATAAAATTAATGTTTTATTTTTGGATTTGGTATTAGTTATTTTATTGGACCACTATTTAAAACTATATAAATATCTTTTAATACTGAAATTAAGATAATGTGTATAATATGTGGATACATTGCAGATAATAAAAGCAAAGAAAAAGATAAAGAAATACATTGAAATAAAAAAAAACAAAAACTGCTAACGGCAAGAAAATAAGAAAAAGAAGGTAGTGGGTGAATCTTATACGAACAATAAAGGAGAATTAATTAGAGTAGAAGAGAAATCAATAAAATCTAATCTATGGATAGAAAAAAAGTGTGGAAATAAGTGTGGAAAGAAATACCTGAGGAAAAACGCAACAGTTTATTTTTATATTTTTGAATTTTAAGAGTCACCAAAGAAGAAAAGACTGGATAGCTCAGTGTGCTGTCAAAAATATATATTAGATGGCCATTCACTACGATTATTTTATTAGTGAAGGCGAATGACGAAGAAAAGTTTGTCAAAAATATATTTTGAATACATTGGACGTAACTCAACGATTTAATAATGAAAATGGTACCATTTGAAAAGCTTTACTGTTAGTTTGAATTGATACCATATTTATTTAAATTATACTCATGTTTTAGGAACTTCTTTATGTGAAGAAGTAAGAAAACAGACATGTTTTAAGTTCTTGACTTTGGCGACATTGACCCTCTATAAAATCCCAAGGTACCTGCTTATTTTATTGGACGGCTGTTACATGTTGACTACAACACATTCCACAGAAAAATAGATACCACACCTACAGAAAGCAGCACAACTGATCGCCCTACAACAAGGGCTTAGCCAGTTAACTACCACACGTCAGCTTCACATAAAAGGTAAAATGCGGTAGGTTCCTAACAAAATAAAAAAACATAAATAAATGCTAAAGGCAAAAGTACTTTGCAGAACTATTAAAGGAAAATTCCCAAGAGATAGGGTGCCAGAGTTAGCTAGGGTTGCTGGTCCAATAGAACCAATAACACCTGAGGAAGTAAAATTTGCTATTCGTCGAATGAAGAATAAGTTTACTGGGCTAGATGAAAATCCGGTAGAACTCTGAAAAAAGTATTCGACACCGGAATACTCTAGTTAGCAAACTTTTTAAATAAAGTTATAGAAGGTCGCACAATGCCTGACATGTGGAGAAAAAGCGATATCATACCTTTCTATAAAAATAAAGACGACTAATAGAAAGGAACTACAGAGCCATAAAGCTAACGTCGCACTCCTTAAAAATCTGGAAAACCGTGATAGCTAGAAGACTATCTCAGCTTATAAAGTTAACGCCATAGCAATGTGGCTACTTAAGCGGCGTAGGAACCATAGATGCCATTTACTCTATTAAACTGCTCTTACAAAAGTATAAATCATCTGGAAAGGATTTCACTTTACTTTTATAGATCTAGAAAAGCATTTGATAGAGTTTCAAAAGATTTTATATGGACAGCGCTTCGAGCACAGCACGTTCCCGAACAGTACATTGACATAGTAAAAGACATGTACGATAATGTAACCACAAAGGTACGTAGTCGTAGTAGACGAGTGCATCAGAGTTCAACTATAAGCCTACTTTTGCTTAGTACGGTCATGAATTACGTCACTGAAGATCTGCAACGTCCTATGGACACCACTATATGCCGATAATATAGTAATCGTGTCGGAATCTGTTGAAAACCTGCAAAACAAACTATCCCTGTGGAGCAACCGTTTGGAAAGCCGAGGCCTCAGAGTAAGCCGAACAAAAACGGAATACATGCACTGCAATTTCTCTGGCGTAAATGTGATCGTATCCCCACCACTAATAGATAATTTCCCCTTAATAAAGTCTCCAAATCCAAGTACCTTGGTTCCGTAATAATAAGTGAAGCGAGTACCAACGAAGACATAGAAAACAGGATTCAAGCTAGGAGGCAAAAGTGGAAAGCACTGACTGGGGTACTTTGTGACTCGCAAATGCCTGTTCGAGTAAAAAGGAATATCTACAAGAGAACAGTTCGACCTGCCCTTCTGTATGGTGCGGAATACTGGCCGATGCGCAAGCAAGAGGAGCTTATGATGCATTGTACAGAAATGCGAATGCTTAGGTGGGCTGAGGGCGTAACGCACATTCAAGGTTGCGCCAATACAAGAAGATGTACGAGAGTCGACTGCGATGGTTCAGCCATGTGATGCGCAGAGATGTCGAGCACATGACTAAGAGTGCGCTATATAACTCTGCCGAGGGTAAGAGACAACGAGGTCGCCCGCCTACGTCTTGGACAAGCACAATAAATAAGGATATGAAGACAATGGGCGGAAGCCTAGATTTGACGCAAAATAGAGAGGAATGGCGCAAAATGATACGGAGAGCCGACCAAATGACCTTGGAAAAGGCTAGGATGATGATGAATTATTATTAGTACTCGATATTAGAACAGAATAGGTAGTTTTAGAAAGAAAGATAATTATAAAAAACAAAATTTCGACGTTTTGAACATAATGGCTATTGAATTTTAATAATAAAAATAAAATATTCTTTTACTTTATAGTAAACATGTTATGGATTTACGGACAAAAAATTTTTGGAGTAGAATAGGAGTACCGTAGTCCGCACTTACGAGAAGTGATGATCGTTTTGCTTAAATTGATTTTAAGTAGGTACAACTCAAGTGAAACTTCAGAAGTGATATTGTTTTGTTTAAGCTGTTTTTCTTTGTTTTAATAAGTCTAAATGGCTAACTGTTGTTAGTCTAGTGTTATCTTTTAATTTCTGTTAAATATTTTCAATGTGATTTGTAGTGATTTTTATCCTAAACATTTTAAAAAGACATTAAATAAATGTAATTTCATACTTACATCGCTTAATTTTACTATCGTTTCTAACTTTTAACAGTTATGATATTTTAATGCACCTGAATACATAGATATAAGTACAGCGTTTAAGTCGAAATTAAGGCTATTGAAATATATTGTATTAAGTACTTACTGCAATTTGGCTTTATAGGAAAATACTTGATTTCGAGTCGCCCATACAATTATCTGTTTCATTTGCAGCGTTTTATCGTAACAAAAAAAATGTGCTAATGCTGTAACCCAGAGAAACATAGGTTAAATGTAACTTCTAGAAAATTTTAGGTATTTATTTAGATAACAGCTCAAAAATAAATTAGTGTTCAAAAAATGGTACTTGTAGGTTTAATAATAAAGAAGATATGTTTTTTTTTCCGAAATGTCAAAAGTTTTTTGGCTCCGTCCACCAGAGATTTTACATTTTGTGGGTTACAGCAGTTCCGCTTTTTATATAGGTTTTTTAAAAAACCTATGAGAAAACTTATTTTAAAAACTTTAAATTGAGTTGAACTTAATAATAATAAATATATATAAAATACCAAACTCAATTGCCGTTAAGAACTTTAACGTTGTTATAGCTTAGTTTCCTACGAATAAAAAATTATAAAATAAGTTTCTACAAGAGTATTGCAATAATTTTTATAAGGATAATACAAGTTTAATAATTCGCAGTATATCGCAACACTAAAATGCAGCTAAAGACAAAACCTCCAACCATAACGGCGATTTAGTTTAGCAACTGATATGTGAGACGTGAGATATTGCAATAAATTGAAGTTAAAGGACAAATTTTAGCAACATATTAAAACAATACAAAATTCTTATTTATTTAATAATCATACAAAGAACTATAAGACCGCCGGCGGTCGCGAAACAATTGATTTTAAATTGTGTCTGATCTTACGATCGCCAAGTGGTTTAAAACAAAGCGACTGCTTATAAACTTTATAAACTGAGATCAACTGGCGCACCAATTTTAAATGAATTATTAATTAATTAATCATGAATTAATCGCTACTTATGTTTAATTTTCACCTTCACAATCAAAGTTACAAAATAACCCAATAAAAATCAGACACGTGATTACAATTGACCCATCAATGTGACCGAATTTGTAAATTCTCAAAAACTCAATTCTAAACCGATTATTACTTTTCAAAAAGCTATCACACATCAAAATATCAAATAATGATGATAAACAGAAAAAACAACAAGGAATGCGACTGCTTAGAAAACTAATAGACTGAGATCTGGAGCATTTTATAAAAATATAAATTTAATTCCCATTTCAACAAAAATAGTAACCAAAAAATACTTGATAAAAATTAGACACATGATTACTATTCACACATCAATGTGTTGAATTTGTAAATTCTCAAAAAACTTAATTCTAAAGTAGTAATAAAGTTATTAAACATCAAAATATTAAATAATAATGATCAACACAGAAAAATCGAAATACTGAAGATACCGAAGATATCCCGGACATCAGCCTGTACGAGATTGGTGTGGCTCTCAAGCAGCTTAGGAACAGCAAAGCATCGGGTGTTGACGGAATTACGGTTGAGCTTTTGAAAGCAGGCGGATACTCAAAACCAATACTCGCAGCTCTTCAGTAGCTATTCAATTCCGTCGAACTCGGAGGCAGAAAACCAGAAGCGTGGCATGAAAGTGTGGTTGTGTTGTTTTTTAAGGCGGCCAGAAGCCATTCTGAGGAACAACAGACCCATTTCACTTCTAAGTCATGTCTATAAGCTGTTTTTAGAGGGTCATATCAAAACTAATCGTCTTGCACGCAGGTTTGATGACTTCTAGCTAATCCAACAAGCCGGATTCCGAAAAGGCTTCAGCACTTTAGACCACATACATACGCTGAAGCAGGTTATACAGAAGACCAAAGAGTATAACAGGCCACTTTGCTTACCGTTTGTGGAATATGAGAAAGCCTTCGATTCGATTGAGACATAGGCCTTGCTACAGTATCTCAAGCGGTGCCAGATTGACTACCGGTATATCGAAGTGTTGAAGTGTTTGTACGGAAACGCCACTATGACAGTTCGCCTTCAAGACCAGAACTCGAAATAAGTCTGGCTGCAGCATAGAGTGAAACAAGGAAACGTCATATCACAGAAACTCTTCACTGCTGCACTGGAAGACGTATTTAAACTTTTAGACTGGAGAGGACTCGGCATCATTATTAACAGCGTGTACATCACTCACCTTCGATTTGCCGACGATATAGTAATCATGGCTGAGACCCTGGAGGACCTCGGCACAATGCTCGTAGATCTCAACATAGTCTCAACAAATGGGCCTTGAAATATACACGGAGAAGACAAAAATCATGTCTAACTCACATGCCGTACCATCACCCACTCCTCTGAAGGTTGGAGACTCTGCTGTTAAAGTTGTTGACGAATATGTATACCTCAGACAAACGGTCCAGTTAGGTAGGTCCCACTTTAAGAAAGAGGTCAATCGTAGAATCTAACTTGGCTGGGCAGCGTTCGGTTAGCTACGAAATATCTTCTCGTCCAAAGTACCGCAGTGTCTCAAGACAAAATCTACCACCAGTGTGTGTTACCGCAGTGATAACATACGGTACCGAAACGTGGTCGCACATTATAGGCCTAATAGACAGACTCAAAGTCATTCAAAGAGCAATGTAGAAGGCTATGCTTAAGGTTCCTCTACTTGATCGAATCAGAAATGAGGAGATCCGTAGAAGACAACCAACATAGCCCAAAGAGTTGCTCAGCTCAAGTGGCAAATGGCATGGCACATCGTTTGTAGAATCGATGGCCGTTGGGGCAGAACGGTTCTCGAGTGGCAACCGCGCACCGGAAGATGCAGGGTGAGCAGGCCTCCAACAAGGTGGTCCGACGATAAGGTCGCGGTTACAACTGATACAAGACTGGTTGTGGTGGAGATCCTTGGGGTAGGATTATGTCCAGCAGTGGACATCCTCTGGCTGATGATGATGATGATTATTGTTAAAGTGAGAATTGAATTTATAAGTAGCGATAATACTCCAGTTGATCTCAGCCTAATAGTCCTCTAAGCGTCGCTTTATTTGTTATTTTTCTGTTATTCTTCCATGTGGATATTTGTTGCTTGATAATATTTTGAAAAGTAATAATAGGCTTAAAATTTTATTTTTGAATTTATAAAATACAAACACATAGATGAGTCAATTGTAATAACTTGTCTAATTCGTACTAAGTTCCTTTGTAACTTTTATTGTAAAAGTTAAAATTAAACATCAATAAAAATGAAGCAGTCGCTTCATTTTTATTGTATGTATATAAATTTATTATTATATATGAAGATCAAACAATTTATTTGCGCACACGCAACAATATAGGTACTCAAAGTTGTCGATTATTGTAACCAATGGCAAGAACGGATAACGGCTTTTTAGCGTAATAATAGGGGATAGCCGCATTTTAGTATTGCAGCCTTAACAAACGGACTCAGGTGGTTGTTACATTTTGCCGTTAAAAGCCAATTCGTAATTGTTAACTCTGAACATTAAATGTATGAAATAAAACACAAAAATGCCGTTACCTGGTGTTTAGCCACATTTTAGTTTAGTATTTTTAATTAACGGCATTTAGGTCAGGGATTATAATTTAACGATTTAATAGAAAACATGACTACAATACAGCTAAAGTATTTTAACCGCAATCTAGTTTGATATAACCAGTTAACGGCAATGAAGTCATGGAAATGACTGGGAAGGCCTAGTGCATATAAACGTTATAAACTGTTAACCGCGTTATTGCTATGGAATTGGAATAAACGGCGTCATAGCATTTTATTATTGAAAAAAGTGATTGTTTAACTGCGTTTTTCGTGTCGCTATCTCAGGTAACTAAAAAGATAGAAAATAATGGCTCAGATTGTTCGATGGCGCGTTTTATTCTGAGTTCAATGATATCAAAAAGTCAAAATCAACCTCAGGTCGGTTAACGGCATTATAGTCTATGGACGGCAGAATTGTAGTTTTAAGCAATTACATGCATATTTTACTCAAAAAGTTAAACTTTTATGATAGATCAATTTATATTCGTTTAGATGGATCCATACAGACAGATCATAGTTTCAGCTATGATTGTAACTATCTTTTTTTCGTTTATTTTGCACTATTTTTCGACAGCAAATAAAAATTACATACCGCGATATAGCTTCACAATTTTCTTCTTGAATGTATTGACCGCGGTATACTCGGTAATAGCGTAAATCAGTATCAATAGTTTATTTAATTTTTAAGAAAATTGTTTATAGCAGTAACCCAAATTATTTGGTAAGTCGTTTGGGTAATTACGGATTTATCTTAAAAAACTATTTCCGCGGTATGAAAATTGCACTAGAACTCTTATTTTTTTGTCCTAAATAGAGCCATAAAAATTTGTATGAGAGCTCTAAATTGAATACAACATGAAACCTTACCTTAATGTGTACTTTAAAGCAGTATTTAATTTAAATATCATGTACATGTTTTGGTAACTTCATTGGCAATCGATAAAACGTTTGTTTTGTTTTAAATTATTCAATTGTATCCCTCTGAATTAGATAATATTCACACTACCGCAAATGATGCTATCACCGATGGTGAAAACAAGCCGTTACTCGGTAAGAACTTGTATAGGAAGGTATTACCGAGTGTATATCGGTATTAACTTCACCATAGAAATCTAATACTAGGCATGCATTTTAAGTTCTGTTTCAATATTTCCCGGTAATTTTGAATTTGGAACTGTTCTATATTCGAATGTGTTTAAATTTTGAACCTCAAAACAGTTGAAAGTGTTAGGATTAATGCTATTGTTTAGTCACAGCGTCGATTGGAATCTGTCAGGTTACGTACAAAAATGAATCTTTCTAAGGAAAATGTTCTTGCAATAATTTTCTACAACTTTAGAAGAGGCCTGACACGGCTTCAGTGTTTTGAAGAGCTAACATCTGTGTTCAGTGATGAAGCCCTATGTCTGCGGACTGTCGAACGCTGGTATTTAGAATTACAGCGTGGACATACTAGTGTCAGTGACAAATCTCGTAAAGGACGCCCAAAATCCGCCTTCACTTAAGATAACATCATAGCTGTGAGACAACTAATTTTCGAAGATCGTCATGTGACGTATCGAGAGATAGAGGCTCTATTAGGCATCTCAGGGACAACCACTCAGAAGATCTTGCATGAAGCGCTTGGTGTGAGAAAGCTAGTTTGCCGTTGGATACCGCATCTGCTTTCCGACGATCACAAGGCGGACCGCGTCAGATGGTGTAAGAAAACTCTGCAAAGGTTCAACCGAGGAGAGTCAAATCACGTCTACGACATCATCAGTGGTGACGAATCTTGGATCTATGCCTACGATCCCGATTCCAAACAACAATCTACAATCTGGGTCTTTCAAGACGAGCCAAATCCGACTAAAGTTGTTCGTTCTCGAAGCACTTCAAAGAAGACGGTGGCCACGTTTGTTGAAAAAACCGGCCATGTTGCGGCTATTGCACTTGAAGATCGTAGAACGGTTAACGCAGAGTGGTATACCACAGTTTGTTTACCACAAGTCATCGCCGAACTTCGAAAATCTAACTCAAAGCGACGCATCATCCTGCACCACGACAATGCAAGCTCACACAGCGCTCGTCAAACGATTGAGTATTTGAAGCAGGAAAAAGTAGAAATTCTTTACCATCCTCCATACAGTCCTGACCTATGCCCTAACGATTTCTTTACATTTCCTAAAATTAAGAAAAGTCTTCGTGGTCAAAGGTTCCAGTCCGGTGAAGAAGCAGTCGACGCTTTCAAGTCAGCCATTTTGAACACCCCCACTTTAGAGTGGAATAAATGTTATAATACCTGGTTTGAGCGAATGGAAAAGCTACGTGGTGAATACTTTGAAAAACAATAAAAAGTAGGTACTATAAGGTTCACAATTAAAAGTTGTGTTTTTTTCTTCAAACGACAAAACTTAAAAGGCATGAAGCTTAAAACTACTTACATATCGTAAAGCTTAAATTGACATAATTTTTTATTTTTATTTTGTTCTGAACATCTGCATGTAATAAGTAATCGTCTTCGGTTGAGACCCAAAGTATAATTAAGAATCAAACGAACTTACCTTATGAAGTTTGATTCCAATTATGCGAGGGTCTCAACCGAAGACGATTACTTATTACATGCAGCAGTACATGAGATGGTGCTATCTTCTTCACACTTTTAGATATATCCTAAAAAGACATATCTCATTTCCGTTATTATGTCTTATCTTATGCACTGGCAACCCCTCGTGACGACACGTCATTATTTCAGAGAATTTTGTGTTATCCTCTACAATTTATTTTATTTTTTGGGTTGGGAGGGATGGGTTGACGTAACCGTCTTCGGTTATCCTCTACAATTTTTTTAATTTTTTGGGTTGGGAGCGATGGGTTGACGTAATCGTCTTTGGTTGAGACCCTTGCATAATTGGAATCAAACTTCACAAGGTAAGTTCGTTTGATTCTTAATTATACTTTGGGTCTCAACCGAAGACGATTACTTATTACATGCAGATGTTCAGAACAAAATAAATATAAAAAATTATGTTAATTAAAGCTTTACGATATGTAAGTAGTTTTTTATAGGTACATAAGCTTCTTTTAAACCTTAAAAGATGCGTTTAGTGGCTATCGATGCATTTGTCGTTATCTCAACAATGACTTTAACAATTTCATTTATTTATTTAATTTTGTATTATTATTTTGTTTGTGTAAATACTGCATTGACAAATTTATTCTGATTTGTACCTTTCTCCAACAGTATTAACAAATACATTTAAGTGTTTTCGCCCACAACAGCTCTGCAAAATACCTCCATATTAGATCTGTGAGCAATGTGAGCAGTAAATGCCGAGCGAGTACTGTGACTGTGAGCTCCAAATAAAGACAAATATCGGTATCGGCATGTCATCCACTGTCTTGGAATACTTTTTTTTTATTTATCTAAAAAATGTTTGAGACCATCTTCTTATAAGGTTGGCACAGTCAGCTATAAATAACTGGGATTCTTAAAAATATAGGGCAATCTGATGAGCGGTTGCCAAACGCGGGGGTCCGGCCTGAAGTCTAAATGAAGTCGGTAATTTCAATCACAATCACATAATTTTGTATTGATATATTATTTTTGATTAAATTAATAGACTGCGTTTTTTGAGCAGAATCAATAAAAAATATAGTGTACGAATCACAGAAATAATTATATTTCTGTAAAAATAATTACATTTCTGTGGTAAGAATCTTATGTGAAAAATCAATGATTATGATCTAATTCTAAGGATAGTCATGGAAATATGGTTTAATTAACATGATATTTATGTCCATGTTGAATTGTATTTTTAATTTGGAGCAATACATCTAACTAAACAAAACTGTGTTAACCAAGTAAATTACTTCCCTTAGATGACAGGTAAAGCGGGCCTATGCGTATTTAAACAACATTAAACCTTCCTCAAACTTTTTGGTTAGAAATGATAGCTTTATAAGTATCAGCTTTGAACACATTTAAGTTATTATTTTTTTAATAAATCCACCAAGATATTATCAAACTACAGTACTGATTTAATGTTACTGATTTGGTTGCAAGCTCGTGGTATATCATGTTTGGTCAACGATTCACTAATAATTTGGCGCCACCTGGATAAGGCTATAGGAAATTATAACAAATATTATTTAGGGCCGAAGACCATTTCTTCTAAGACAACAAGTTTGGGCCATATTGTATACCAAGAATGTAAATTATAATCTGTACCACAATAATACCGTCTGCTTTAATTATCCAATTTGTAATAATTGTAAGTTTTTTTTTGTCAATCAGGCTTGGTTATGCAGGATTTCGTGATGCATTCTGCGTTTGTAGATTCGATAATTGACAAAAAGGTCAAAATATGGCTTTGCCAATGAACTAATATTATGTGAAAATGCATGGTTGGAGAGTTACCTACTCCGTATCTAAGTATATCCGTATAATGTTTTCACAACACTGGATGTAGGATGCGAATACAAAAAAGTTTCTGAATAAGTTAATGCTAAGAAGTTCTCTTGTTCAAACAACTTGGTGTAGGTAGGTACATCAAACCGCAACGGCCGCTGTGCAGGCCGTAGTCAATTGTCCTGAATTCATTTAAACCCCTTATTGTATATTTATGTTTAAAAACAAGTTCTGTTGCTCGGTTTTTAGTAATGCTTTTATAAGTAATTGTGACAAACCCTAATGACTTCAAAAAGGTGCTTGTACTCGTAGTTTCATTATTCAATAAACACTCGTCATAGTTTGAGCTTATTTTTCGTGCGTAGGTACAAAACATAAACTAAATAATTGTTTAAGTAAAATTTTTTTTTTCTCTCTCTCTCAGAGGTGAAAACTTCCAAGATTTGATGAAGCAATGTTGACTAAAAACATAAGCATCAAGCACTGGCAAATTTCGACGGTTGAAAGCCAGACCTCGGTAGCCAAGTGGTTAAGGCAGCCGCCCGGAATGCGGAAGGTGCGTGGTTCGATTCCCGCCTGAGGTTGTCGTCTTTTTTCAGTGTTTAAAAAATTTTACTTAAGTATATTTAAGCGTTAATAAAACGCTAAAATATAAAACATTAATAAATAATTGTTTGTGAAAAATTCAAATATGTGCAATTGTTCTAGAACCGGTTCCAGTAACTTCGCAAACACAAATTAGTGCAAACAAAGGCAGAAAAACGAACAGAACATTAAATTCAATTGAGACCTCCTACTAAACCTTAACTTTTTCCGATCAGCTTTATTTGCAGTAGATACTTACTTAAAAAAAAGCATCTTGAATATCAATTGTTGACAACAGTAGTTGTGATTTATTAATTTAAAGACAGTTCTATTCTTTTATATAGAATTATTTTGAATCTGCTTTGAATTTTAAGTTAATCTGTGAGATCCGGTAGTAACATTTTTTTTAATTTTTTTTTAAAGAATCAGACAAATCAGTCGAGCCGTTTTCGTGCGCTTATCAACACATTGAAATGTAATGAAATGAAATGTAATGAAATAAAATGAAATGAAATTATTTATGTGCGTATGAATGGGGTACATGGTTGAGATGTTGTTACAGTTGTTACATTTTTACGCTTATCCCATTCAGCCAACCACGGTAGCATGAAAAAATGGGTAGGATATTAAAGTTAAAAATTAATGCAATGCAATTAAAATTGAATACAATACAATACACATATCTTTATTGTTGAAATTTTGCTTTCACAATGCTATATAGATATAGGATAAAATGTTTACTAGAAAAAAATCAACCAGCCTCAGGAAGCTCGAGTGGGATTCGAACCCACGACCTTTGGATTGCCGCTCCACTGCTCTAACCGCTGAGCTACCGAGACCCCAGAAGACTCGTTGAATTTTTCCTAGTAGTTTGATTTACGCTGCAAGCCAGCGGTATTACGTCACTGTGAAGTCTACCCTCACATTCGATAGAAATACTATTGCAAGTATTCAACAATCGATAAAGACGTAATTTCTTATAAATATCTTTATTGTTGAAATTTTGCATTCACAATGCTATATAGATATAGGATAAAATGTTTACTAGAAAAAAATCAACCAGTCTCAGGAAGCTCGAGTGGGATTCGAACCCACGACCTTTGGATTGCCGGTCCACTGCTCTAACCGCTGAGCTACCGAGACCCCAGAAGACTCGTTGAATTTTTCCTAGTAGTTTAATTTACGCTGCAAGCCAGCGGTATTACGTCACTGTGAAGTCTACCCTCACATTCGATAGAAATACTATTGCAAGTATTTAACAATCGATAAAGACGTAATTTCTTATAAATATCTTTATTGTTGAAATTTTGCATTCACAATGCTATATAGATATAGGATAAAATGTTTACTAGAAAAAAATCAACCAGTCTCAGGAAGCTCGAGTGGGATTTGAACCCACGATCTTTGGATTGCCGGTCCACTGCTCTAATTGCTGAGCTACCGAGACCCCAGAAGACTCGTTGAATTTTTCCTAGTAGTTTGATTTACGCTGCAAGCCAGCGGTATTACGTTACTGTGAAGTCTACCCTCACATTCGATAGAAAAATTCTTAGACATTTTTTCTAGTAAACATTTTATCCTATATCTATAAGTATAGCATTGTGAATGCAAAGTTTTAACAATAAAGATATTTATAAGCAATTACGTCTTTATCGATTGTTAAATACTTGCAATAGTATTTCTATCGAATGTGAGGGTAGACTTCACAGTGACGTAATACCGCTGGCTTGCAGCGTTAATGAAACTACTAGGAAAAATTCAACGAGTCTTTTGGGGTCTCGGTAGCTCAGCGGTTAGAGCAGTGGACCGGCAATCCAAAGGTCGTGGGTTCGAATCCCACTCGAGCTTCCTGAGACTGGTTGATTTTTTTCTAGTAAACATTTTATCCTATATCTATATAGCATTGTGAATGCAAAATTTTAACAATAAAGACATTTATAAGCAATTACGTCTTTATCGATTGTTAAATACTTGCAATAGTATTTCTATCGAATGTGAGGGTAGACTTCATAGTGGCGTAATACCGCTGGCTTGCAGCGTAAATCAAACTACTAGGAAAAATTCAACGAGTCTTCTGGGGTAGCTCAGCGGTTAGAGCAGTGGACCGGCAATCCAAAGGTCGTGGGTTCGAATCCCACTCGAGCTTTCTGAGACTGGTTGATTTTTTTCTAGTAAACATTTTATCCTATATCTATATAGCATTGTGAATGCAAAATTTCAACAATAAAGATATTTATAAGCAATTACGTCTTTATCGATTGTTAAATACTTGCAATAGTATTTCTATCGAATGTGAGGGTAGACTTCACAGTGACGTAATACCGCTGGCTTTCAGCGTAAATCAAACTACTAAGAAAAATTTATCGAGTCTTCTGGGGTCTCGGTAGCTCAGCGGTTAGAGCAGTGGACCGGCAATCCAAAGGTCGTGGGTTCGAATCCCACTCGAGCTTCCTGAGACTGGTTGATTTTTTTCTAGTAAACATTTTATCCTATTAAATACATAAATGGAAATAACCTAAAACAAATAAATTAATAAAATAAAAACACAATTAACCAAAGAAACCACTTTGAGGCTGTATGGTGCAGCTCCTCTGCCTTATTTGTTCAAGAGTTCAAGGACAAACAAAAAAAAACTAATAGTTTTCTTAGGTTTAGAACAGTTCAAAAGGAAAAGTCATACAGAGTTTATTTAACATAAAAATAATAATTAAATGCATTAAATGTCAAACCCTAATTAATAATAGAATTAAATATCAAGTCAAAAATAAAATCACAGTCGTTTAACAATTTAAATTAGAAAATAGAATGTCAAAGCGCACATTAAATCATTAAACAATTTGGTACAACAACGAAAATGAATATCAATGCAAAGAACTTATGGCATCACAACACAAGGTACACGAATTGCAGCATTTGTGTTTTAGATATTCTTGCACAGAGTAAAAGACGTGTGCGATTAGCCATCTATATAAAGCACTATGGAATTTCTTAATCGTAAGTTCTTTGATTTTTTCAGGTAGCTGATTATATATCACCATGCACATCCATAAGCAGTTTTTCTGGATTCGCGCACTCCTTGGAACAATGGCGATTCATTTTAATGTACATAGATTGAGATAGTAAGTAACAGACATTGTTTTGGGGTATAGTTGTTTTGCAGAGGTTCGTCGGGAAAAAAATATTACGTTCACGAATCCAATGTAAAATATTAAAATCCTTAGTGAGCTCACACTTTCTGTCATTCAGTCTTAAAAATAGTGTCAAGCGACTGCAGAAGCTCCGATTCCAACGACTCCCTGTCGGATATCAGGCGGAGCCTCGGCAGTCCCTCGGCGGTGTGAATGGTGCTGGTAGGGTTGATCGCAGCTCGACAGCTGATGATACTACTACGCGGAGTGGCGCCTCCCTAAGAGTTTAAAGAACCTCGAAGTTGTGATGCTCAGGACACTGTACAGGGCGTTGGATATTTGTTTTCTTTCCGAATCAATCTTGGTTATGGCTTTTGGGGTCTTAATATTATTATGCTCAGAAAATGAATGTTTAAAACTTTTATGCATTTTTTTTAAAATTTCCAAATTTAGTTTTGTAGCAGGCTTATGTACAGTCAAGAGCACCAATATGTATACACTTTGACTCTTATTCCATTGTATTAAGAGTTACAATTGTTTACATATTTTTGCTCGTGACTGTAAATTATTACCGTTTTTGTTCTATTATTATTATTTTTATTTATTTATGTAGGTAAGTACTTATTTATTATTTTTATTATTATGAGTAACCCTTTATTTTTTATGAGGTTCTTCTCTGAGCAATTGAAGAATCTATAGATGTCCAATGAAAGCACGCTGTCGCCGCTACGGGTTGAGTCATGGTAAACATCAATGACATAGTTTAAGATGTCTTTACCAAATTATTATTGATAAACCCAAAGATAACGAAACGTTGAAAACATGTCCACCTCAGGCGGGAATCAAACCCACGTTCTCAACAATGTTGAGACTTTGTTTTGTTCCATGGAAGACGTGGAAACGTGAAACTGTTAGGGTGAAATAGGTATGGCCTCTCACGGTTTATATTGAGTAGAAAATCTTGAACACAGTCCAAGTTGAGTTAAAAACCATGAAACGGCTAGCGTGGAGTAAAATAAAGCCTTAACACTGTTAAAGTGTACTAAGTACATATTCCCAAAACAGCTTGCGTGAAATAAAATATAGCCTCACTCAACCCTGGTAGAGTGGAGTGAGTATCTTCGACACGGCTTGTGAATCCGCTGTGTCGCGGAGTAAGTCTAATTATGCTTCGGGTCTCAACCGAAGACGATTACTTATTACATGCAATAGTACATGAGATGGTGCTATCTTCTTTACATTTTTAGATATATCCTAAAAAGAAATATCTTATTTCCGTTCCCTGCACTGGCAACCCCGCATCACGAGACGTCATTACGTGTTTTTGTGTTATCGGAATCACACGTACTTTTTATAACGAAATTAAATTTGTATTTAATATGATGGGAAAATGTTAAAGTTCGAAATTGAGAGACAGTGATCATTTTGGTACTCTTCGTAAAGTAAAGAAATAAATTTTAAATTAAAAAAACGTAGGCGTTTATCATCATCGGCGTCGGTGAATAGTGATAAATATCGTATCAACGATATTACGACACGCAGGTATTGGAACATAACGCTAATTTACCAGGAAAATTAACTATTAAGGAATGTATCATAGTTGTAAGGAACTAAGATCATTTTTCATTCAAATTATCTACCCTCATTTTTATTGGTTTTTCTTGGGTTCTATAATAATGATTGTAACAAAATTAAAAGCCATTTACAACAAGAAATTCTATAAATACTAAACTACTTACTTAGACACCATTGTAACAGTGTTTAACTTACTAAACGTATGATGTGTCGAGGATAAATAACTGCTTTTTTAGATAAAAAATTCCTTAAAATGACTTTAAAAATAAAATTATTACCTAACCTAACCCTAACCTAATTCTAACCTAACCTAACATGGCGCAAATGCTCAGCCCACCGCCTGGTGAGATAAGCGAGCCGGAGACGCCTGGTGTCCCCGAAAGGTCCTACATGAATCCACCAGCACAGCATCATTCACATCGCCGAGGGACTGCCGAGGTTCCGCCGGATATCTGACAGGGAGACGTTGGAATCAGAGCTCCTGCAGTCGCTTGACCTATTTTTATGATTGAATGACAGAAAGTGTGAGCTCACTAGGAATGTGAGCTGAGAAAGTGTGAGGATTAATGTTTTACATTGGATTCGTAAATGTAATATTCATTTTCCCGGCGAACCTATACATAACAACTATACCCCAAAACAATGTCTGTTAATTACTATCTCAATCTATGTAGATAAAAATGAATCGCCAAATGTGATGCTAAGCGCACGGAAACGGCTCGACTGATTTGTCTGATTCTCTTTTGTTGTGATTATAAAGGTCAGGGAAAGTTTACAAAAAAAATGTAAAGGGTCTCACAGGTTCACTTAAAATTTAAAGCAGCTTCAAAATAATTAAAAGAATCGAACTGCCCTTAAAATATTAAATCACAACTACTATTGTCAACAATTGATATTCAAGATGCTTATTTTTAATTAAGTATCTACTGCAATTAAAGCTGATCGAAAAAAGTGAAGGTTTAGTTTTAGGCCTCAGTTGAATTTAATGTTCTCCTGTTCGCCCTATTTGTGTTTGCGAAATTACAGGAACCGGTTCTAGAACAATTGCGCATAATATTTTTAATTTTCTACAATAATTGTTTAGTTTATGTTTTGTACCTACGCACGAAAAATAAGCTCAAACTATGACGAGTGTGTATTGAATAATAAAACTACGAGTACAAGCACCTGTTTGGAGTCAAGCATTACTAAAAAACCGAGCAACAGAACTTGTTTTTAAACATAAATGTATAATAAGGGATTTAGATGAATTCAGGAATATTGACTACGGCATGCACAGCGGCCGTTGCGGTTTTAATTTCCTACCTACACCAAGTTGTTTGAACAAGAGAAGTTCTTAGCATTAATTGATTCAGAAACTTTTTTGTATTCGCATCCTACATCCAGTCTTGTGAAAACATTATACGGATATATTAGATACGGGGTAGGTAACTCTCCTACCATGCATTTTCACATATTATTAGTTCATTGGCAAAGTCATAATTTGACCTTACAAACCCTTACAAACGCAGAATGCATCACGAAATCCTGACCAAGCCATAACAAAAAAAACACTTGCATTTAATATAAATTGGATAAAGCATAAGGTATTGTTGTGGTACAGATTAGAATTTACATCCTTGGTCTCAATGTGGCCCAAATTTGTTGTCCAAGAAAAAATGTTCTTCGGCCCTAAATAATATTTGTTAAACCTTTTAAGGCGAGCCATCCGCTTCTAAATCTCCTTATTCAGGTGGCGTTAAATTATTAGTGAATAGTTGACCAGACATGGTACCACGAGCATCTTGAGATATATGTTTACATCTCTTGCAACAAAATCAGTAACATTAAATCAGTACTGTATTTGATAATATCTTGTTGGGCTTATTTGAAATATAATAACTTGAATGTTTTCAAAGCTGATAGTTATAAAGTTATCATTTCTAACCAAAAAGTTTGAGGAAGGTTCTATGTTGTTTAAATACGCATAGATCCGCTTTACCTGTCATCTAAGGGAATTAATTTACTTTACATGAATGACTGTGTTTAACACAGTTTTGTTTAGTGTACACTAACTAAGATTTATTGCTCCAAATCAAAAATACAATTCAACATGGGACACAAATGTCATGTTAATTAAACCATATTTTCAGGGCTATCCTTAGAAACAGATCATAATCATTGATTTGTCACTTATGATTCTTACACTATATTTTTTATTGTTTCTGCCAAAAAAAAACGCAGTCTATTTCTTTAATCAAAAATAATATAGCAATACAAAATTGTGATCATGATTGAAATTACCGACTTCATTTAGACTTCAGGACCCGCGTTTGGCAACCGCTCATCAGATTGTCCAATATTTGTAAGAATCCCAGTTATTTGTTGCTGGTTTGTTGCTGGCTGTGTCAACCTCAAAAAGCGGTTACAAACATTTGTTGCAGAAAAAAAAAAGGGTTCCAAGACAGTGCGGCTGTCCCAAAAACTAACACAGTAAGGGACAAAACACCTTTTTAACAGTAGAGCCAAAAAACATATTTTTGGCCAGCCGTACGTTATTACCTAATATTGCACCAAAGTAACTATTGTATGTCATAGTGAAGATTATTGTCTATGTTTATGAGTATAAAGAATTCAATTTAATGTACGTGTGCATGTTTTATGCGACTTACTAAATTTCAAATGGTTATTTTGACCTAATAAAAACCAACATACCAAATAAAAACACAGCAAGATACCTTACTAACTTGTGTTATTGGTACTAAATAACGGATAAACATGCTTAAATATACTTTTTTAAATACCTAAGTATACCTAATTAACACAGCAAACTTATACCCACACCAAGACAAATAGACTCGTGCATGCAATCAAATATTAATTTGTCTTTTACGGGAATCAAACCCGAGATCTCTGCGCAGAAGAGAATTAGTATCCCAACCAATCCGCCAAACAGGTCAATTAAGATAACACTTTGAATAACGAAAATCAAAAGCTATAGGTATTTATTATGTAGTACATAATAAAAAAGGGACAATTTGAGGGTAGCAGAAGAATTATATCTTCAACCCCGCACGAAGTAAGTACTTATGTCTTACTTCGGGTAAGCAAATATCGCGTTTGAGTCTCGTTATTAACAATATATTATGTATAATAGAAACGAAAGTTTAAAATCTAATTTTACTATGAATTGGTTAACGTGTAACAAATTACCCAAAGAAGAAATAAAAATAATTATAGGTGTGTAATCTTTAAAAACATCTGCATTATCTGCATTTCGGTTAACACCTACACCCAAGGCAGCTTCTAAAATCTTTCTACTTCGACTTATAATATTATTAAAAGATAAAAAACAATCTGCGAGACCGCTTCACAATTGTATTCGGTTCACACCACAGGTTTAAAACGCGCTCTTACGCCGATGTGATGACCGGCAGACGCTTGCTATCTTCGTCCCTCGACACCCCGCACCTTTCTCCAATAAACGGCGCGCACTCTGCAGTTTCCCGCCAAATACGAAACACAAAATCTCATGTTGAATGACGATGCCCGTGTGCCTTGCCGTGAAAAACGTGGTTGTAATGTTCTTTTGTCAATTATAATCCCCAAATAAAAAACCCAGCAAGTGTCAATTACCAATAAAAAAAAAATTAAGTCATGCGACAGTCATGTTTCATATTGGTAGCTGTCCCTAACTGTGATTTTGTTATGGGAATCTTGTGTCAGTCCGTGCCCTTACTGTGTTTTTTGATTTTGTAATTCCGAAACTGGCCGTAGTTTCGGAATTACAAAATCACAAAACAATCCTTTTGAACAAGGATCTTTGCATATTATAGGGAATTACTGTGTTAGTAGCATGGTGTCAAAATCTTGATTTTGAGTAATTGTCCCTTACTGTGTTTATTTTTGGGACAGCCGAGTGGATGACATGCCGATACCGATATTTGTCTGTACTTGGAGCTCACAGTCACAGTACTCGCTCAGCATTTACTGCTTACACTGCTCACAGATCTAGGCTTGGCTTTAGGGGTCTGGAGGTGTTTCGCAGAGTTATTGTGAGCTGAGTCACTTAAATGTATTTGTTAATACTGTTGTAGAAATGTTTAGGTACAAATCAGAATAAATTTGTCAATGCAGTATTTACACAACAAAATAATAATACTTAATCAAATAAATAAATGAAATTGTTAAAGTCATTGTTTAGAAAACGACCAATGCATCGATAGCCATTAAATGCATCTTTTAAGGATTAAAGGAGGCTTATGCACTTATAGAAAACTACCTACATATTGTAAAGTTTAAATTGACATGATTTTTTATTTTTATTGTATTAACATTACAATGCTCTGAACATCTGCATGTAATAAGTAATTGTCTTCGGTTGAGACCCGAAGTATAATTAAGAATCAAACGAACTTAACTTGTGAAGTTTGATTCCAATTATGCGAGGGTCTCAACCGAAGACGATTACGTCAACCCATCCCTCCCAACCCAAAAATATAAAATAAAAAATTGTGGAGGATAACACATAATTCTCTGAAATAATGACGTCTCGTGACGCGGGGTTGCCAGTGCAGGGAACGGAAATAAGATATTCCTTTTTAGGATATATCTAAAAGTGTGAAGAAGATAGCACCATCTCATGTACTGCTGCATGTAATAAGTAATCGTCTTCGGTTGAGACCCTCGCATAATTGGAATCAAACTTCACAAGCTAAGTTCGTTTGATTCTTAATTATTACTCTAATACAATTCATAAGTATTTATTATGCTGAGGTCTGACCTGAAAAACCGCGTGGCGACTCTTTTGCTTCCAATCCAGAGGGGCTCCTTGGAATTTTCTTTCTTGATGTATCCACCAATTGACAACATCAATATAGCCTCAACGCTGTTGAAGTGGAGTGAGTATCTTCGACACGGCTTGCTTCGAGTAAGGTATATCCATAACACTGTTAAAGTGGAGTAAGTATCCTCGACACGGCTTGCGTGGAGCCTCAATACTGTTAATGTGGAGTAAGTACCCTCAACACTGCTTGCATGGAGCCTCAACACTGTTAACACTGTTAACCTCTTAAGTATTGTAAAATCAGACACAATTAAATATCAATTGTTCCCGACTGTCAGCGGTAGTATCCTCGACACGGCTTGCGTGCAGCCTCAACACTGTTAAAGTGGAGTAAGTATCTTTGACACGGCTTGCGTGGAGCCTCAACCCTGTTAAAGTGGAGTAAGTAACCTTGACACGGCTTACGTGGAGTAAAATAGAACCTCAGCACTGTCTAATTGGTGTAAGTAACCTCGATACGGCTTGTATGGAGTAAAATCAATGACATTCAATGTCATTGAGTAAAATAAAGCAACAACACAGTTGAGCAGTTATATATCCTCGACACATCATACGTTTAGTAAGTTAACATTGTTACAGTGGTGTCTAAGTAAGTAGTTTAGTATTTGAAGAATTTCTTGTTGTAAATAGCTTTTAATTTTGTTACAATCATTATTATAGAACCCAAGAAAAAATCAATAAAAATGAGGGTAGATAACTTTAATGATAAATGATCTTATTTCCATACAACTATGATACATTCCTTAATAGTAATTTTCCTGGTAAATTAGCGTTATGTTCCAATACCTGCGTGTCGTAATATCGTTGGTGCCTACGACATTTATCACTATTCACCGACACTGATGATGATAAACGCCTACGTTTTTGGTACCTATTTAAAATGATTTCTTTACTTTACGAAGAATACCATAATGATTACTGTCTCTCAACTTCGAACTTTAACATTTTCCCATCTTATTAAATACAAATTTAATTTCGTTAAGAAAAGTACGTGTGATTCCGATAACACAAAAACACGTAATGACGTCTCGTCACGCGGGGTTCCCAGTGCAAGGAACGGAAATAAGATATTTCTTTTAAGGATATATCTAAAAGTGGGAAAAAGATAGCACCATCTCATGTACTGATGCATGTAATAAGTAATCGTCTTCGGTTGAGACCCGAAGTATAATAGCATTTATTTTTCAGTTTTGGGTTCTCTATAAACAATACCTATATGAAATTCAGAACCCTATTTTTAACCGACTTCAAAAAAGGAGAAGGTGTTTGTTACCTCAGAACTCAGTCATTTATACACCGATTTAGAAAATTATTTTTTATTTGAAAAGACATACTTCCAGATTGGTCCCGTTTTTATCCAAATCCAGTTCTTATGATGGAATCCTCAGGAATTAAGGGAAATCCTCAAATATTGTAGGTATACCTATAGCGATTTTGGTATTTTCAGCAATATGTCAAGAATTTGCATTCAGAAAGTATCATTTGATGAAGAAGAACTGATGAAGAAGACCACAGAACGTCATTGGAACTCCTCAATAATAAGTATTTCACGGGTGGCGATAAGATATCTTGATTAAGATAGTTAAGCGACTATGACGAATCAAAAGAAGGCAGGTACCGGAACTCAGTTCTGATTGTGGAATCCTTGAGGAATTGAGGGAACTCCTCAAATATTGTAGGCATACCTATAGCGATTTTGGTATTTTTAGCTATAGGTCAAATGAGATCCACTCCGGCAATAAATCCTTTCTAACTAACATTGTAAATGCGAAAGTGTTTGTTTGTCCGTCTCTCACTTGCGCATCGACCTGATTTTGCACATAGATAGCTGAAGAATAATAGTGACATAGGCCACTTTTTATCACTCCTTCAGAAACATTTCTATTAGAATTTAAAAATACACTATTCACACTATTAATTCTGTCACTTCTCGTCTAAATTCTTCTTAACATCTTTATGCCGATGACTTACAAATTTACTTTCAGGCCTCGGCTGAGAGCCTCTCAGAAGTGATTGAGCAGATCAATGGTGACTTGGCTACGATCTACGACTGGAGCAATTCAAAAACGTCCCTCTAGTTTGCCTAACGGTGAACCCTAGTAACTCGCAAGTCATCATCGTAGGGGGTCTATACAGTGTTCACGAGTAAATCCGGGGAGCTTGCCGTCTGTTTTGGATGTTGATTTCCTCTTTTGTGATAGGCGTTTCTCGTTTTCTTCGCTTGTCGCATTTATACGGCGCATACAAGTAGCACGTTTTGTAGGTTTACCAATATTCGCTTTCGATAAATAGATCGGAACGATTCACTAAAAAGCGAGAAAATAAACAAAAATTTTAACAAAATAAAAAACCGACTCCAAAAAATTTTACTGAAATAAATGCACTAAAACGTAAAAAATAATTGCGTAGTTGGGGTTAAACGGCAGCAAGTCCGACCCAGACGGAGGTGGAGAGATGAGCTTGATGCTTACGCGAAGGATTGGCCAACACACGCAAAAGACCGCGAGTACTGGAAAGGGGGTGGGGGGGGAGGGGGAGGGAGGCCTTTGCCCAGCAATGGGACAATATGAGCTAATATAATAATAATATAGTACCTATGTCTTTTAATGTTTATGTTTACATTGGCTGGCACCGTCTCCAAAAATATTTTTTAAGATTATAAGATTGAGTAAAATAAAGGTTAATATTGCAAGTAAATTGAACAAATTAAACTGCGCAATTATTTTTTACGTTTTAGTGCATTTATTTCAGTAACATTTTTTGGAGACGGTTTTTTATTTTGTTAAAATTTTTGTTTTTACTTAAATCTTACTTTTCTAACTGAGGATTTAATTTTTAAGTAGGCAAAAATTTAAGGCTACCCGTTTTTTTTTAAATTTTAAATATTAATTT
Source organism: Scoparia ambigualis (assembly GCA_963921215.1). Taxonomy (NCBI): domain Eukaryota; kingdom Metazoa; phylum Arthropoda; class Insecta; order Lepidoptera; family Crambidae; genus Scoparia; species Scoparia ambigualis. The sequence continues at coordinate 53,809,001 of OY992502.1, read as the reverse complement.
TTTATTGCTTATTTCCATAGATTAGAAAAAATGGTGGGCAGCTTGATTTACCGCCAACTCTACCTCCTTAACTTTGGACCATGATCCAGGATTGGGGAAATCAGATAATTACAGTGGAGCGACTGCCGTCTGATCTCCGTGACCTTGTTGACAGGGGAACCTAACCAGTTTGGATCATGGTTACACATTCAGTCGCCTGAGTGTGCTATTGCGAGACTTCCTCACGATGTTTTCCCTAGAATACATAGAATAGCCAACAATTTGTTTTTAATAAAGATTTGTACGGAACCAAAATGCCTATTATTTTTCTACCCTCGGTAATAGAATCACGATTCGCGGTATTAGCTGCAATCACTTTAGCATACCTCGGTAATAGCTTCATCCGGCTTTTTATATTTAATTATTTTTTTCTTTACATATTTACTCAAAACCCATCTTTTATCATTAGATTCCTAAAGTCCAGATTTCAAAATATCAGAAAATATATACTTGTAACTGTTTTTACGATCGGAAATACTTATTTCGAAAGTTTAAACCTTAAAGTCTTGATTTTACCTCGGTAATACCGGCGTTTACCTTAATGGTTTAAATTCTCTGGCTTTTAATAAAAAATCTAACTTTAGATCAATAAACAGTAATACAATAGAGTACATTTTGCTAACAAGAAAATGTTATACAGGCTTACTAACTCATTGTCAGGTTTTGAAATGTATGGGCCGTGGGCATTGTCCTTTAAAGATTAAACAACAGTTAACACATATGCATCCCACAAAAATACGAAATGCTTTAAGTATTGGCTTCGTTACCCAAGAGAATTAATTTTAGCATGCAAGAAAATACCATTTTAAACATTTACCTTAAAAAAATTATTATCTTATTTTTTGGATCTCTTTCCATTATTGAAACAATATTCTATAAAAATGTGTTCCTTTTGACTCATCATACCGTCTATTCATACCATATATATTCACACCGTACTATTCATACCATTAACAATAGCAACGAATAAACTTCCAGAATATACAACATAGTTTACAGAGATAGAGTCCGCGGGCTCGACACCCTTTTACGTAAGTATGAGTAACAGTAACAAACAAAATTAAATGCAGTTTTTATTAAATCTAAAATCGACGCAATGGTTCGAAGAACAGATTTCCCTATCTCTTATAGTTTTTGATTTCTCCTTACTGACCCATTGTTATCACTACAACACTTGTCTAATAAACAGAATATTCCCTCGCATCTGGAGAGCACTAGAGTTGTCCTGGATCATAAAGATGGATCGAACGTGGAGAATAAAGGCTCGTATCGATATTGCCCGTGCTGTCAAAAGTGTTTAAAAGGTTAACACACAACGCTATTTACCCTAATCTGCATAATGCATCCTACCAACAACAATATGGATTTGTGAAGCGACGCTCTACAGTAACTAATCTCTCAACATAAACTAAGAATTTATTTCATGGGCTTCACAAAAATACACAAATTGATAGTGTATATACTGATTTTCGCAAGGCATTTGACAGAGTTGACCATAGAATTCTATTAGAAAAAAATCCTGCAATGGCATTCGGAGAAATCTTTGGAGAAGGTTTAAATCGGATTAAGTAGGGTAAGTGTAAAACTTATAAAGGGTTATGAATCTCAAGTTACCTACGTAAGCTCCGGCGTGCCACAAGGGTCAATATTAGAACCGAAACTAATTCTAGTTTTTGTTAGTGATAAAACTTTGATTAGTGATAAAAGTGCTTTAAAAACTGTAACTTTTTGTTAGAATAGAATAGAATAGTGTTTATTTGTAAAATGCAGGTTAGTTACAATATCATAGGTGTTAGACTTATTTAAGTTTCACTACATTTCCACCTTCGTCAAGGCATACAAATATCTAATTGTTTGGCATACAAAAAATCTAATAATAATAATTAATTACACAATGATATTATGTCCAAAAAAAAATCAATTATGAAAATATAAAATTAAACATGTCCACATACAAATTTATAACTAATAAATAAATTTAAGACTTATAAATAATTACAAACTCTAAAAACTAAGTAAATGTCTAACTATTTCAAGGCTTTGTCATTTAGAAATTCTGCAACCGAGTAGATGATCTATCGTTGAGCAATAATGATAGACGTTTTTTAAAAGACTTCACTGGCAGAGTCTTCAATCCATCTGGAATTTTGTTAAATATTCTATGTGCCATACCAAACAAGCTACCATTGAATAGTCCGGATCTGCAAGATACTGCGCATATTCTATTTCCGTGTCTGTGATTTCTTTCACTATTTTTCTCGGAAAAAGTAACATACCGATGTTTATTAAGATACACATATAATGCTACTTCATAGATATACAAGCACGGTAAGGTTAGTATGTTCATTTGTTTAAAGAATGGCTTACAGCTATCAGTTGATTTGAGCCCTTTCAAAGCTCTGATACATCTCTTCTGGGTCTTAAATAGTAGAACTTTATTTGTCGAATTACCCCAGAAGATGATTCCGTATCGCATAATACACTCTACATGACCACGGTAAGCCGTTATTACAGTTTCCGTGCTGGTTACTTTAGAGAGTTTACTTAGAGCAAAAATGAAACTGTTTATTCTACTACACAGATTCTCTGTATGGGGCTTCCAGTTAGTTTGGTAATCCATTAACAATCCAAGATATTTGGTTATTGCAACAGGTTCTATAGTTTCTTCCCGACACTTGAGTGTTACATTCGGGATGGAAGAATTTTGCCGAAAGTGCATAATTTTTGTTATATTATTACGAGCGGCCCGCCCACGCCTTCGTCTATGCTAACTTAGAATCACAGCCATACTTCAGCCTTTTTAAAATAGTACCCTGAAACCTTATATCTTTGCCCGACTTTTTCAGTTTTTTGAAAATTATTCGCATGTATATGGTACTTTTAACAAAAATTTTAAGCAGCAAATGAAATTTTGACTTGATTGTACAGAAAAATTTAATATTGAATATTAAACTCACAAAGTGACAATTAAGACGCGGGAAATTTTACATATACTTCCTTAAATCTTTGTCCATTCTACGTTATCTTGAAAACTATTCCATGTAGCGCTTTGAAAAAAAATATATGTGATAGAAAATGGTGCAAAAATATCGTTCAGTACCCATTCATAAGTAGGTACAAAAGTATTTTTTTTTAAAGGTGGGCAATGTCACCTTACCTTTGAAGCTTAATTTTATACAAGTCGTTTTCTTGACATAGGGTTGACACAATTAATATAATTGTTAACAGAAAAAACTATGAGACACTAATTTGGCCCGCCTTCGACACAGGTAATTTCACACACGTCTGCAGAACAACTGATGAAGCAAAAATAGCAACGAAACGAGTGATTAGTGGTGCCATAAATATAATTGGCTTTCCCCAAAAAATTGCATCATGTTACTATTTCAAAAAATGAATTTCATAACTTTTCGGCATTTTGGCAAAGTTATCTTTATCTGCCAGGGGCAAAGATATAAAGTTTCACGGTATACGAAAACCATTCTCAGTTATCGCTCTTTCTATTAGTAAAAACCGCACAAAAATCCATTGCGTGGTTTAGAAGAAGAAAGCGGTGCCACAAACACAGGAAAACGGTGACTTAACTTTATAATAATATGTAATAAAAATAAATATTTTCAACGAAATATGGCTGTATCCTACATACATTAAAATTCTTCAACGTCGTTTATTTTATTGCCATTCTTTCTATTGTCAGTTTTCATGTAAATATGTTTAGATTTTCTTTACATATTGTCGTTTACTTGCTTTCAGTTCCTACTTTTCTACAGACTTAGATATGGTTTCATTAACTATTTTTTATCTGTTTACAATTTTATCTGTGTGTGTTTTGAGTTCTCATTTAGAGCCCCGTATTTTCGGTGGTAAATGGATTACATCAAATAATCATAAGTACTTAGTAAAACTCGAAATATTGTTAAAAAACGGTGCCACTCTTCATTGTAGTGGTTCCATTATAGACAGTCAGTGGATAATTTCAGCTGCCCATTGTGTTAACGATGCAAGAAAAGTCGTCATTAAACATTTCAGGAACGGCAACAGTAAATACATCGCAGCTGTAGCACAATGGTATATAAATCCATCTTACGATAGATTTGACAAAACTTACAACATATTTCGTGCAGACATAGCTTTACTGAAGACTATAGAAGTGATACAGTTCGACTATTTCGTTCAACCAATTGAACTAGCCGTCACTCAATTTACAGCATATTATAAAGAAGCTGTTATAGCTGGGTATGGTATGTCTGAAGTAAACGATTCAATGCTCTAGGCATTGAATCGTCGAGGGAACACATATGTGCATGTTTGCGGTAGTGATAGTTCGCTATTGTGCACATTATTTAGGCAAAGCTGGACTGGCCCAGGTGACTCCGGTGGGCCCCTTCTGGTTGAAGGCCGTCTAGCTGGCATCACGGCAGGAGCTAACTACTACTACTACCGCTTATATTACGCCAATGTTGTTGAGCATCTTCAGTGGATTTTACTAATAACACATTCTTACTGAAAAATGGATAGATAAAATATTTTGTTTGGAGAAAGAAAGACTGTTACAAATTTTAAATATTGGAAAAATTTTAAATGTGTTAACGCAAATGTGTGTGATTCAATTCAATACTCAATACTCAATATTTTATTGCACACCACAATGTTACAAAGTTGTTATAATTTATATTAAAGGTACAGGTTCATTATGGGCCCTGCGGGGCACAGCAATTTGAAGAGGGAAGACCTTTTCCAATTAATTTTGAATTAAATTAGCATACATTCTTATATTTTATTTTTTTATATTATAATAGTACTTACTTATTCTTATTTTTATTATTTATATTATTTTATATTTTAATATATAAATAAATATTTTTTAAGATGTTTATCTATTATTTGATTGTTTGTTAGTTAGTTAGTTTGTTAGATAGTTTTAGATTTTTTATTTTTATAAATGTTTGTCTTCTAAATATTCTGTTATATTATAATAGCACCTTCTTATAAGTAATTCCTTTAACTTCTTTGTAAAATATTCATCATTGCTGATGTTTTTTATTGAATCAGGTAACTTATTAAAAAAATTTATGGACATGACTAGCGGGCTGGAAGAATGGTGTGTCATTTTAGAAGCTGGTAGCGTTAGTTTGTTTCTATGTCTATGTTGATGTTTGGTTATATGGTCGTCGCGCTTTGTATAGAAGTTAGGATATTTGCGGACAAATTTACACAATTCAAAGATATAAATGCAGGGTAGCGTTAGTATTTTATATTTTTCAAAGTAAGGCTTACAGCTTTCTGTTGCCTCTATGTTAACTATAATTCTAATTAGCTTTTTTTGTACTATCAAAAAACTAGGAGCATCTGTACTACCCCCCCATAGTATGACGCCATAGCTTAGCCATGCGTATGCATAAGAATAATAAGTTGTTATTGCAGTTGCTACGTCTGTTGTTTTTTTTTACTTCTCGTAATGCATACATAAAGCTGCTAAACTTTCGGTGTAGTTTCTCTATGTAAGGCTTCCAACTAACATGGGTATCTATTACAATAATGTGTGTTCGTTAACTGTATCTAATGTGATGCTATTGTTATTTAATTTTAAATTTAGTTTTGGTTTTTGATAGGGATGAAAGGTCATTAACTTTGTTTTTGATAAATTAATTTGAAGGTTGTGTTCTGTCAGCCAGGTTATTGTTTTATCTAAAATGTTGTAAATTTTTTCATTTAAATTTTTAGAATTTTGCCTGGATATAAGGATAGAAATATCATCTGCGATCATTACGCAAGACTCATTTAGAGCCTCAGCCAAGTCATTAATATACACCAAAAATAAGATATTTTAGACACAATTATAGACGATACCAATTTATAAATATTTTTTTCATTATCATTTTCTTTTATCTCTTTCTCTCTCTTATCCCGCAATAGACGGGAACCACTTGAGCAGGAATCCTTAACTGAAGATACGATGGGTGTAAAGTAACTAAGTATATCAAACCAATTATTTTTTATAATATTTGGAATAAAGGCGTTCGTGATTTAAATATTTTCTAAAATATAAAGTTCCGATTTTTGAAATTCGGAAACGCTAGCTTTGGATCCGCAAAAAGTATTTCATTTCATAATTACAAAAGATAACTCATGCAATTTCTAGACATTTTCGTCAAACTATTCGTTCGAGCTGTTTTTTATAAAAATACAGGATTATTAAAAGGAAACACTAAGTCGAAGTGGTGACTCCGGGATATGTTGGGCCTATTGTCAGAATGTCCAGTGTGTCAAAATGACAAGGCAATTGGTGTCAAAACAACAAATTGCTAAAACGTCTAATGGCCATAATGTCAAGTTACCAAAACAACAAATTGTTAAAAAGTCGGATTGTCATAATGTCCAATATCAAAACACCCATTTGCCAAAACGTCTAGTAAATAATGGCCAATTACCAAAACCACAAATTGTTTGTCAGCTTTTGCCATTTTGGTTAACACCTAACACGAGTACCTAAAAAGGACACTTTGGAATGGTCTAACATCAGCTGCCCGGCTAGCACGATCACGTTTATTCGCCGACATAAAGCATTCGGCCGAATGCAAAACTCTCTTACAAAACACAGAAAAACGACGTTTCGTAGTCTCCTGTTTCCTTCTTCAGAAAGAGATTTGCTATGTCTGTATGTAACATACAGATATAGAAAATCTTTTAATTTAAACGATGCTGAAAAAGTAATAAAAATTGGTCCAGTTCTGAAGGAGGAAACAGGGGACTACAAAACGTCGTTTTGTTGTCGCTGTGTTTTGTATGAGAATTTTGCATGCCACCTCGACGTAGTGTTTCCTCATAAGGGTGAACCATGCAAAAATTTTTATCACATCTTGATGTATACAAAAGTAGATTTTTGTGATAACTGTTCGAAACTTAAAAAAATACTTATCAAACGAATGCGTCGAACTTAGAATAATAACGCTATGGAAACCAAGTTCGCGCGCCTATTTTGAAGCACTTTAATTGGAGCCAGAAATGGCACCAAACGCCGGACCGCTCCGTAGTGTTCAATGTCACAGCGCGCCGAACGTGTCTCGCGAAAACAAAAAAAATGACGGTTTGTGCAGTTAAATTGTGTCACAACACATCTAAAAAACAAAAGAAGTGTAATAACATCACTTTTCACAGGTAAGCTTTCAGTATTTCATAGTATCTTGTAGTTAATTAGGTCAAAATATAAACGTACTGCAGTGTGATTCTCTAAGTTAAAGCATCGGTAGCAGCGGCAGCCGCAGTGCTGTCTCTTTCATATTCATAGAATTGGAAAGAGACAGCAGATCACGGCCATGCGCGCACGTCACGCGTGTGTGAATCGGTTTAGTGCTTCATTTTTGACAGAGCGCTTGTATGAAGACTATCTTTCTATAGCGTTATTATTCTAAGGCGTCGAATTTAGTTGGCAGTTTTAAATTTTACAATTTGTTTCTTAAGAGGCCTATTACAATATCTCGAATGTGATTTTTGCGTAAAATGCCCATTTTCGCATTTTGTAGTAATTGTGCAGTTCTATTTATCGTTTTTATCGAAATAGGATAATAAATTTGTGCATAATATAACAAATCTCCATTATGTGAGCATTAGTTGAATTCGGACGGCCGGCGCATCGCATTTTGTAGTACCTAATTTTGCAGTTGTATTTATCGTTTTATCGAAATAGTATAACAAATTCATTATAAAATCTTTATTCCTCATTGTTAGAGTACTATATTATTATAATGTGACTGTCAGGTGACAGCTTGATATTTGAATACTATTAATATAATATTGTTGGCAACATAAAGCAACGCATAACGAGTAGGGAGACGGCGGCGCGGCGGGCGCGCAGAAGTGTCACATTCCGGGCTTATGTTTACATTAACAACATTAGGTTCAGTGCGGAGTACGATAAGGGTTTTGGCGAACTCGTAGAAATAACTATGTGTAATAATGGAATGTGAATAATGATTAATGACTTTGTTTTTAAGTTTGGGCTCCGGCGCGAGAGTATCGCGCCGAGGCAGAGCTTGCTCGTATTTTGATCGAAGTGGTTGTCGGGAACTTGATTATGTACCTTATTATTATAATATTATATCAGTGACTCTACTACGTCGTTTTAATTGAAAGCATCTACGTATTACTCTAGTGAGCTTTTATCAGAAGTGGGATTATTGTAAATACCAAATAATAACAATGGGAAAAAAACGTTCTAAACGCTCACGCCACTCAAATCGGCGAAGGAAACATTACTCTACACACGATTCGGATTCCTATACCGATGGTACAGAAAGTGATTCAAGCCCACACAGAAGAAGAACGCGATCGTCGAAACGACGTCGATCTCGAAGTTGTTATACTCCAAAGCTGCGTGACATGAATTCTGCGACCGGACGAGGGAGTACTAGTAGCAGTAGAAGAAGTACGGAACGCGCAAGACAATCTGCGACTGGACGAGGGAGTACTAGTAGCAGTAGAAGAAGTACGGAACGCGCAAGACAATCTGCGACCGGACGAGACATTGGGAAGCAGGCGGCAGAGGCGACGGATGTCGCGCCCGGCCCTCCAAGCGTATGTTCGGCAGGCGCTTTACATCCGCCAGCAGGCGCAGCATCGCGGTCACGGTTGGAGACCGCGGCAGACCTTCAGAAGGTGATTGGTGCTGTGTCTATGGACGACGTGACTAAGGTACCGCAACTAGGACAATCTAGTGAGTTAATAACGAACACTATTAACCCTAACTTGTTAGTTAACTTAAATGATTTTTCACAGTTGTTACAATCTCTTATTAAGCCTAATATGCCATCATCTATTAACTCTGGTATTAATATGATACCTGAATTTGACCCTGCTATTAAAAACCATCGCATTGACTTATGGATAGCAAAGGTGAATGAGTGCGCAAAGATATATCATTGGGACGGAACACAAATAATGCATTAAAAATGCAAAAAAATGGTATCATGGTCAACCTTCTATTTTACATAGTTGGGAAGAGTGGCAAGCACTTTTATGCAAAGCTTTTCCCACTGAAACTAATTATGGAGCGCTTTTATCAGAAATGCTTGATCGACGACTGAAGTTTGGAGAGGGGTTAGATGAATACTATTATGAGAAAATTATGCTTTTAAATGCATGTGATATTTCTGGTAAAAGAGCTGTTGACTGCATCATTCATGGTATCGATGATCGTACCAATCGTGCAGGAGCAACATCGGCACGTTTCACTGAGCCCGAAGATTTATTAAAATTTTTGAAAGATGTTTGCAAAGAACAAAAAGATTTATCACGTGCAACTAATGTTAATAAGAATAGGCAAATAAATAATTTTGTATGTAATAAGTGCAATGAAAGTGGACATAGAGCAGCTCAGTGTCGTGCGATCAATCCTCAGGTTAATCATAATTATCCCTTGGTTTGCTTTAATTGCAAAGAAAAGGGACAAAAAGTGCAACATTGTACAAAGCCAATCATAAAGTGTAATGAATGTAAAAAATATGGACATGTTAGCAGCGAATGTTTTCAAAAGAAAGAAATACATAAGGATATTGACAAACGGGTTTTACTAATTGATAGCCTAACACAAAATAATTTTAAATACCATAAACAAGCTTTAATTAATAATCAATATGAAATAGAATGCTTTGTTGATCTGGGAAGTGACTGCACGCTCATAACTCAAGGAACTGCTGAAAAATTAGAACTACCTATAAATAATGATGGCTTACCTTCTATATGTGGGGTTGCTAATATCACTGTTCCATTGTTAGGGAAAACGCTGTTCAACATACGCATTGATTCTGTAGAGGCCGAGGTTGTTGCTTATGTAATAAATAATGATCATTTGCATATACCACTTTTAGTTGGACAAAATTTTACTGAACTACCAGAAGTAGTAATAACAAAGACTGCTAATTCCCTAAACATTATGTCTGGAGTAATTTCATCTGAACTACCAAATTTTGATCCGGATCAATCTCAAAATAATAAAATTGAATTATATGTTTTATCTGATTCAGAAATTAAAGGTGTTGATTTATTGCATTGTTATAGCAAAGAATTAAACGATTCAGATATATATGTAAAAGGAAGTTACTGCTGTAAGGAAGGTAAAGAATATTGTTTACCAGAAGGCATTTATAGACTTAAGGATAGCAAATGCCAAATAGTAGTTATAAATATTAATAGCTTAAGTCAGCCTCTTTATTTCATAAAATATACAATGATCGTACGATCAAATCTAGCGAGTGCGGAAAAAACTCAAACTGTTTTGACAGTCCCAAATAATTTAAAATGTCTTAAATCTTCTTTGTTAACACCTCTTGCTAAAGATGAAATACGAGTTAACCAAAATCTTACTGCTGATCAAAAAGACAAAGTTTATAATTTAATTGATAAATATAGAAGCTGTTTTGCGTTAGATTTGTCTCGAATGATCGGTTGTACTCACATAAGTGAATTAGATATAAAATTAATGGATGAAACTCCTGTAGTGTATCGTCCTTACCGATTAAGCTACGCTGAAAGAGAAATAGTACGAGATATGGTCAAGGAATTGCAAGACAATGACATAGTTGAGGAGTCAGACTCCGCGTATGCAAGTCCTATATTATTAGTGTAATGTTCTTGACCAGGTGTACAAATTAGGGACTCAATAAAACAATGTTCGCAGTTTAAGAGTGTAATCCGAACTGCCGCCGTCTCACGAATCCTACCCACATTATAATAATAACTTATTCTATGATTACCTTACATTACATCTCTCCACACCAATTTACAATTTAACCTTATTATCTACTTATATTTAGGCACAGTTCTTAATCTACAACTACGTATCGGGCGGGTCGGGAGCGGTACAACGGCAGGCTGTTCAACAGAAGGCAGAGATTGATCTACCGTTACGGTTTCCTTGTTTAACCCCTCGCCGACTACCTCACTCTGCGCCATGCCCCGCTCCGGCTCCAACGACGCCTTCGACCGCTCCGACTGACCCTCGCCTATGGCAGGACTGGACTCTAAAGCGCTCTGTACGTTTCTATCTGGTATAGGATTATCCGAATCTATCGGAACTACTAGCGAGCTCCTCGACCTCCGTCTTAACTGATCTACGTGTCTGTGTACGATCCTCGCGCTACTGTCTTTTACCTTAAAATTAGTTTGCCCTAACGCGTCCGTCACGGTCCCCGGTGACCATTTTTCACCCTTCAGGTATTGACGGTACCACACTTCCTCCCCAATACCCACACTCCTCTCCGCTCCCCCTGCGGCGTCTGTTTGACGTTCCTGAGATAGTCGCGCTTTCTGTTCCCTATCCGGCTTAAGTGCATCTAAACGCGTGCGTAGACGCCTACCCATGAGTAATAAGGCGGGGCTTTCCCCCGTGGATGAGTGTTCGGTATTCCTATAGTGCAATAAGAAAGTGTGTAACGACCTCTCTATGCACTGACCCTCCGAGGCTGCCCTCTTAATCACTTTTTTGACAGTTTTCACAGCGTTCTCCGCAGCCCCATTCGAAGAAGGATGATAGGGAGACGTCAGTATATGCTGAATTCCATCACTTTTTATAAAAGATTCAAATTCCCTACTGGTAAACGGCGGACCGTTGTCCGATATTATCTGCCTGGGCGTTCCCATTCTACTCCACAGCTCGCTCAGCTTACTTATCGTACTACCGGCTGCCGTACTCGGTACGTTAAACACCTCTAACCACTTGGATGTCGCATCTACCACCACTAGATAGGTTTTACCAAATATCGGGCCCAGGAAGTCCAAGTGAAGCCTAGACCAAGGCCGGACGGGCCACGGCCAAGCGCGCGGCGCATGGCGGGGCGGTGCGTCAGCGTGAGCGGCGCAAACTGCGCAGGCGCGGCATGTCGCCTCCACCGCCTCATCGATGCCGGCCCACCATACATAGCTGCGCGCTAACGCTTTTGACTTTACAATTCCCATGTGAGGTTCGTGTATCAGTTCTAAAACCTTAGTCCTACACGACTCGGGCACGACCACCCTATGGCCCCACATAACACAACCCAACTCTTCGTATAGCTCGGATTTCCTATTGTAGTAAGGTTTCATGCCTAGAATTTCACACCGGGCAGGCCAGCCATCCCGGGTATAGCTCAATACTCTACTCAATAATGGGTCCCTAGCAGTCTGTTTTTTTATGTCTGTATAATCTAATAGAAGAGCATCTTGCGCAAAATGCAAATAAGTTTGCTCCGGAACACTTCCCTTAGGAATTGATTCCATAGGTAGCCGTGACAGGCCATCCACACAATTCATATTGGTCTTCACATATTCAATGTCATAATTATAGGCCGAAAGAATTACCGCCCAACGCCGCATACGACTAGCCGTCATAGTTGGAATACCCGTATTAGGCCCGAAAATCGAAACCAACGGCTTATGATCAGGACGCAGAATAAACCGCCGGCCGTATAAGTACTGATGAAACTTTTTTATGCTGAATATAATGGCCAGGGCTTCTCGATGAATTTGCGAGTAATTGCGCTCCGCCTCGCTCAATGTCCGCGAGGCATACGCGACGGGTCGCTCACCGCGGCCGCCCGCGTCCGGCTGCGACAGCACGGCCCCTACTCCCCGCGCGCTCGCGTCGCACGTAACTATCAGCGGTCTGTCAGGGTCGTAGTGCGCTAATACATCAGTATGAGTCAATAACCGTTTTACCTCCTGAAAGGTTTGTTCGCATTCGACGCTCCAATTCCACCGTATACCTTTGCGCAAGAGATTATACAAAGGAACTAAAAGTAAACTAAAGTTCCTAATGAACTTCGCGAAAAAAATTACCATGCCTAAGAATGACCTTAATTCGGAAACATTTTTGGGAGGCTTAATTTTCCGGATAGCTTCTATTTTAGACTTATCTGCTTTTATACCCTCTTTAGATACAATATAACCTAGATAAGACACTTCCTTCGCCAGAAAGACACATTTACTTTTCTTTAACTTTAAGCCGTTTTCCGACAAGCGCTGAAATACCGCTCGCAGCGCCTGTAAATGCTCGGATTCCGTTTTCCCGCCTAAAATGACGTCATCCAAAAAGACCTGTACATTAGGAATATCTTGCAATAAATTGATCATAATGCGTTGAAAAATACCAACACTTGACGCTAAACCATACACTAATCGGTTATATCGAAATAACCCTCGATGTGTGTTAACCACCGTATATATTTTCGAGTCATCCAATTCTACTTGGTTATAAGCCTGGGATAAGTCAATTTTTCTAAAATACCGGCTTCCATTCAAGCCCACTAATACATCTTCTATTTTAGGCAACGGATACCGATCGATTAGCAAGGCGGGATTAAGAGTCGCTTTATAGTCCGCACAGATCCTAAGCGTACCGTCAGCCTTATTGATAGGCACTAGAGGCGAGGCCCACTCGGAGCAGTCAACGGGCTCAATGACGCCGGCGCGCAGCTTGGCGTCGAGCTCGGCGTCGACGCGCTCGCGCAGCGCGTACGGTAGCGGCCGCGCGCGGTGAAACACGGGCGCCGCGCCCTGGCGCACCCGCAGCGTCGCCCGCCCGCCGGTGTACCGGCCCAGCCCGCCGCTAAATAGCTGCTTATACCTGTCGAGAATTTTACAAATTTCCTCTTTTATAGGTTCACTGACTGCACTATTGACGCTATTTATATAATTATTATTACTAAACTTTGGAACATTTATATTTAATTCGGCCAGCCACTGCCTTCCCAATAATGAGGTGGTACCCCCCTCGATAATAAATAATTCTAATACTTTCTCTCGATCCCCGTAACGAACTCGAGGCTTTATAGTACCCAATGGTTTAATTTTAGACCCGTTATAAAATTTTAAAACAATATTTTCACTTTCAATTTTAAAATGCGAAAAATATTTCTCGTAGGTGACTGCACTGACACATGAGATGGCAGTCCCCGTATCTATCTCCATTTTAATCGGTACATTGTCTATATAAATCGGTACACTCACTGCCTTATAGTCGAACAAACACAAGTGATTTAATTCTTCCTCGATGTCCTCCTCGGAGTCCTCTTCTCCTGAGCCGACGTCGCCAAAATGGAAGCCGCCTTTCCATCCGCTGCTATTGGCCGCGTTGCCGCTGCCACGACGTCCCGTGCCGCCCCTAACCGTCTGTGCACCCCGACTCGGACACACCCGTCGTAAATGACCTGGCCGCTGACACTTGCTACACACAAAGTTCCGATAACGACAATTATTAAAGTCATGGTTGCGCCCACCACATGCGTCACACCCGGTATGAGTATACGGTTCCGCCGGCGCGCGTTGTTCCTGTTGGCCCGCTCCGGCCGAACCCGCTCCGCCAGCTCTGTGTCCGCGCGGCCGCCCGCCGCGCACGGGCCTCGCCGGCCGGAGCGCGTACACCGCGCCCGCGTCCGCCGACTCCGCCGCCCGTGTTCCTTCCACTGCTGCCGCGTCCCTCTCCGCCGCCTCTAGTGCGGTGGAGATCCTCACCGCTTGTGTGAAGCTCAGCTCGTCGCTCTCGGCGAATAATCTTTGCCTAATGACGTCGCTCTTAAGGCCACAAGCGAATTGGTCCCGTAAATTCTCGTTCAATTAATCGCCGAACTTGCAATGCCTAGACAGTCGTTTTAACTCCGACACATAACTCGCAATATTTTCGCCTGCGATCTGCCTCCTCTGTCTAAAGCGATATCTCTCCGCTAGCGCAGACGGTGTAGGTTGTAAATGTTGACTCATCAACTGATTGGCTTGATCAAATGTCAACTCTGATGGTTTCTTCGGGCTGGATAAGTTTACTAGCAACTCGTAAGCTGCATCCCCTATAGTGGCTATCAGGGTGGGCAGCTTCAATTCCTCCTTGACCCCGTTGACTTTAAAGTACATGTCGAGCCAGTCGACGTACGATGACCACGTACCGGATTTAACGTCAAACTCGCTAAGTTTCCCGATCGACATTATGAAATTGCGCACAACCGTAAGTAACACACGTTATCGCCAGAATTTATCCTCGTCGCCACTGTAATGTTCTTGACCAGGTGTACAAATTAGGGACTCAATAAAACAATGTTCGCAGTTTAAGAGTGTAATCCGAACTGCCGCCGTCTCACGAATCCTACCCACATTATAATAATAACTTATTCTATGATTACCTTACATTACAATTAGTAAAAAAAAAGACAGGGGGTTATAGACTTTGTGTTGATTACAGAGCCCTTAATCGAAAAACCATAAAAGATTTGTACCCATTACCACGGCTTGATGATCAACTTGACCTTTTAAGTGGCAATACCTTCTTTGTCAGTCTTGACATGTCTAGCGGCTATTATCAAATTCCGATTAAAGATCACTGTAAACACATGACAGCATTTATAACTCCTGATGGTCTTTACCAATTTAAAAGAGCTTCTTTTGGTCTAGTCAATTGTCCAGCAGTTTTTCAGCGCACAGTCAATAAGATGCTTGGAAAATCACAAAGGAGCGCAGTAGCATATATGGATGACCTCTTAATAGCTGGTCCCACCTTTGAGATATGTCTTCAAAAACTAGAGCAAACATTTACTTTATTATTGGAGGCTGGCCTCACATTGAATGTTAAGAAATGTCGTTTTTTCGACACTGTAATAGAATATTTAGGATATGAAATAACAGCTGAAGGTGTCAGACCAAGCAACGCTAAGATTGAGGCAGTAAATTCTTTCCCTGAACCAAAAAATGTTCACGAAGTTCGACAATTCGTAGGCCTCGCGAGTTATTTCCGAAAATTCATCAAGAACTTTGCGGTAATAGCGAGACCTCTAACAAATCTTACACGACAAAATGTTCCTTGGGAATGGGGGCAACGACAAAAAGAGTCATTCCAAAACTTAAAAGATAAATTAGTTCAACGTCCGATTTTAACGCTGTATAATCCACTACATCAAACTGAGTTACATTGCGATGCGTCAAAAAATGGGTTAGGTGGTATTTTATTTCAAAAAGAATCTGATTCTCTAAAATTAAAGCCTGTGGCGTACTTTAGCCGAAAAACTACTATAGATGAAGAAAAGTTACATGCCTATGAGTTAGAAACTCTTGCTGTCGTCGTCTCTTTAAACAGATTCAGAGTATATCTATTAGGCAGACATTTTACCATTGTAAGCGACTGCAATGCCTTGCGATCTACATTCGCTAAAAGAGATATAATACCTAGAGTAGCGCGTTGGTGGATAGCATTTCAGGAATATGATTGTACAATCGTTTATAGACCAGGACATTCAATGCAACATGTAGATGCCCTTAGTCGAAATCCTCTACCCTGTGTTGACGAAAATGATAAACTTGAACATTTATCTCGTGTTATGAATATCACTCAAGATGACTGGTTATTAACTTTACAGTTAGCAGATCATAAGATCCAACATATTCGTTCTGCCCTTGAGGACCCCAAGTATAAGGAAGTTGCAGATATAAAACAAAACTTTGTATTGAAAAATAATCGCTTGTATCGAAAGGTAGGAGACGACTTAAAATGGGTCGTCCCAAAAGGCGCTAGATGGCAAATTTGTCAACGCAATCATGACGAGATAGGTCATTTTTCTACGGAAAAAACATTAGAAAAGATCAAGCGAGATTTCTGGTTTCCGAAAATGACGAAGTTCATTTCCAAGTATGTAAAATCATGTTTACACTGTGCATATGCTAAAGAACCGGCGGGACCCAAAGAGGGATTTTTACATAGCATCCCTAAAACAGACATCCTTTTCATACTTTGCACGCGGATCATTTGGGACCGTTCGTTAAAAGTACTCATGGTAATCAGTATCTTTTATTAGTCGTGGATGGGTTTACAAAATTTTGCATTATTAAAGCTTTACGAAATACAAAATCCCAACCTACCATAAAAACTCTTAAAGATATATTTTTTACTTTTGGACATCCACACAGATTAATTACTGATAGAGGTTCGTGTTTCACTTCGGGTGAATTCAGGCGTTTCTGTACAGAATCTGAGATTCAACACGTGTTGAATGCTGTGTCTGCTCCAAGAGCCAACGGTCAGGTAGAGCGCTATAATCGTACCGTTTTGGATGGACTTAGGGCTTACTCTGACCGTTCAGGCGAGAACAAATGGGACCAGGACCTTGGTAAAATTCAATGGGGACTTAATAACACATTTAATAAAGGAATAGGCAAAACTCCAGCTGAAGTTTTGTTTTGTAGGCGTCCTCTAAATCGTGGGGAAGGAATCTTAGGAGAAACTATTATAGCAACGAGATATAATGACAAACAAATAGAAGATATTAGATTGGAAGTAAATGAGCACATCGAAAATGATCAGGGTAAACAACAGACAAGATTTGATCAGAATAGAAAGAGACCTAAGGTGTATTCAGTTGGAGACTTAGTAAAGATTCTAAAATCTCTACCGTCCAATGATGGCAAGAGTCGTAAACTTCTACCAAAATATACAGGTCCATTTCGAATTACCAAAATATTACCAAATGACCGCTATGAAGTATCAAGTATCCCAGGGTCAAACATTTCGAGAGGAAAATACACGAATGTCTGGTCAGTAGACCGTATTCAGCCTTGGATTACAATAGCTAATAATGATAGTGACACATCAGATGATGAGGCAAATGTGGGCTTAGCATGAGATTGATTGATTTAATGTGATTCGTAGAAAAGCTATAACTTAATGATTATATAAGAAAAAACTGTGGTTATACTTATATGTGATATTAAGAAAAAGTTAAAGATATATATCTTATATATAAATATAATGAAGAAAATGTGTTTTGTTAAAGTTGATGTTGATGATAGACATATACCTAAGTAATTATAGTATAAATGATAAGTTATCAATATATTCTGTTGATTAATAATAAGTATTATGTTGATATTGTTGATGAGTAATATGAGCATTTGGAAGGATTGACACGACCGTGAAATTTTGCAGCTTTTGAGTTTCTAATTTTGCGGTGAGGGGTCAACTGCAAATCTCATGTTATATGTTGAGTTGTTAAATGTTATGATGATGTTGTTGATGAGCATTTGGAAGGATTAACACGATTGCAAAGTCTTGCAGCTCTGTGAAATTCTGAATTTACGGTGAGGGGTCAAAATGCAAATCTCATGATTTGGAAGGTTTGACACGATCGTGAAGTTTTGCAGCTCTTTGAGTGTTTGACTTTGCGGTGAGGGGTCAAAATGCAAATCTCATGATTTGGAAGGTTTGACACGATCGTGAAGTTTTGCAGCTCTTTGAGTGTTTGACTTTGCGGTGAGGGGTTAACTGCAAATCTTATGTTGTTTTGTAATGAAAGGCGAAGGTGGTTCTAATGATAGGGCGAAGTCTTCGATGCATTCCTGATATTTGTATGTTGTGATGTGCATATGATGAGTATTATTATAAGTTCCTAATTATGCAATGGCAGTCAACTGCCAATTTCATGATTTTTTTGGAATGGAAGGTAAAGGCGGACCTAATGATATGGTGAAGCCTTCGATTTTTGAGACTTGTTTATTATGTTGTTTTCATTTAAATTACCAAGTTATAAATAGAAAAGTTTGGGGACAAACTTTGTGTAGTCAGGATGGCCGAATGTTAGAGTACTATATTATTATAATGTGACTGTCAGGTGACAGCTTGATATTTGAATACTATTAATATAATATTGTTGGCAACATAAAGCAACGCATAACGAGTAGGGAGACGGCGGCGCGGCGGGCGCGCAGAAGTGTCACATTCCGGGCTTATGTTTACATTAACAACATTAGGTTCAGTGCGGAGTACGATAAGGGTTTTGGCGAACTCGTAGAAATAACTATGTGTAATAATAATGGAATGTGAATAATGACTTTGTTTTTAAGTTTGGGCTCCGGCGCGAGAGTATCGCGCCGAGGCAGAGCTTGCTCGTATTTTGATCGAAGTGGCTGTCGGGAACTTGATTATGTACCTTATTATTATAATATTATATCAGTGACTCTAATACGTCGTTTTAATTGAAAGCATCTACGTATTACTCTAGTGAGCTTTTATCATGAAGTAACAATTACTCTGGTATAAATTTTGCTCAATAATATTATCGTAGACTGGAGATATTTACAGATATCTTATAACGATTTTCAAAGTTTTTTGGTTTAGCATAAGATTTTTTTCTTATATAAAATCAATGATATCTAAAAATTCCGAGGCCGCTACGCACTATTCGACTATATAAGAAATAACATTATAGTTTTTTTATTTCACTAATTCAGAACAGTAGTTCAATCGATGAGCTCAAAAAAGTGCCTTCGCGCACTTTATGAAAATCCTTTTCTGCAATTTTGGGTTAAATTAAAAAGTTAAGCAAAATTTACAAAAAGCGAGGCCACTACGCACTATTCCAATAGCTATTCTACACTATTCAATAAGTTATAATTGTTTATGTATTTTTATTTCTGAGATCCATAACGCTAAAATTGACCATTTTACGCAAAAATCACAGTCGAGATGTAATAGGGCTCTTAATACAAATTATAGAATCATGCGTACAATACAATCACAGTAAGAGATGCATGCTAGCTTGTACTGATTATCAAAATATAGATCAGATTTTTGTGAAACAGTCAACAAACATGTGTGTGTTCTCCTAAAATATGCTAGTGAATTTAATTTGTATTCGATAGACTTGGTTTTGTTGTAAATTATTTTAAAAACAACTACCATCTCTCCTCTTCCCTTGAGTGTCGTAAAAGGCGAATAACGGACTAAAGCCTTTACATACTTCTAACAGTATAGACCGGCGATGGGCTCACCATTTGTCACGCTGAGCACATGTGCAGTCGCTATTTGGTGAAAAGTGTACTATGGCAGAGGACTGCTTTTGCTGTTTACCTAGTCTTTGACTAACCCTTCGGGGATATTAGTCGTGATCATATGTATGTATGTAAAAACATCTACATATTTCTAGCTATCCATTGAGGTAAATAACACTGTCCTAGGTTCATCATAAAGTAGGAATTCAGTTTTATATAGTTTGAATTTAGTTTTAATAAGTAAGGTTTCCTGTAGAATAATTAGTAAGTGGATTATTGCCGTAATTAAGTATATTATTTTAAAAAAGTTGTTACAGAGACGAATAAGTTTCTGTAAGTCGGATTTATTTACTCTTCTTGTCAAGTTTCGTTTTTATTTAAATGCAGTTGACTGCACTGATTGACTTAACTCGTCCATGGATGGCACAGGACGGTGACGTAAATAAAAAATAAAAGTAAAATAATGAAAACTGTTTATTTGTTTGTACAGTAATTTCGGGGCTGGACGTAAAATAATGAAAACTGTTTATTTATTTGTACAGTAATTTCGGGGCTGGACGTAAAATAATGAAAACTGTTTATTTGTTTGTACAGTAATTTCGGGGCTGGGCAAGAGCCACGGTAGGTAGCATAAATTTCAAGTGCACCTGAACCGAAGTGTCAAATTAGTTCTAATCCTGTTTGTGGAAAAAAGTCATTGGATCATCATATTTTTAATAATCCGTGTATAAAAAACTATTTCTAATACCTTGCTCTCATAAGACAATTTATTAAGTGAAAATTAAATTTACCAAAATCAGCATCCACGCCCAGATCCAATTACGGAAAACGACAATAATTTAATGGAATTGCTTGAGATCGGAAACGACAAGAACCGAGTGAGGCTTCCCAACAAATAAATAGAAAATGAATATCCTGTGCTGGGGTAGCGATGCGCATTTGTCTGGCACAGACTATATAGCTCGTTAGATTAGTTGTTAAGTCTTAACTATAAGTTAGTTAACTGTTTTTTTTTATTATTATTAGTATTGACGTCAATAAGTGCCTGTAAAGGTTTACATTGAATAAATAATTTGACTTTGACTTTGACTTTTAAAAATAACTTAATATAAGCACATACATACATACATATAATCACGACTTTCATCCCCGAAGTGTTAGTCAGAGACTAGGCAATGACGACAACAAAAGCAGTCCTCTACCTTAGTACACTTTTCACCAAATAGCGACTGGCACTGTGCTCAGCGTGACAGGTGGTAAGCCCATCGCCGGTCTATACTGTTGAAAGTATGTACAGTCTTTAATAATTTATATAATAAAATTCTGTAACGCGGGGTGTATAAAAGTATTGCCAAAGCCAGTGCTGCGCATACGAACATCACTGCATGCCTCCGCCTTCTTTCCCCCGCCCGCCTGCGGCCCGCGCCAACGCTAGGGTCCGCTGGCCGGCGCCCGTAGAGAAGAGAGAGCTTCCCGATCGCCGAAGGGAACGGTTGAGTAACGATATCCTCCGCGAATCTCTTTGAGCGTGACGTATTTTATATTAGTTTCTGTAAGTACTTACCAGTTGTGTTAACAATACATATATTTTCAAACATTTAAAGTCTTTCGCTTTAAACTGGCGCCCATACTTGTGGCTCGAACCGCGTGTGTAACAAAGTTATACTTACATAAACAATAAAAACCGTGTACGTGAAACGTGCCCAACCATCTACCTACCTTGTCTAGAAGTACGGACATTCCACCTTATCCTAAGTGTTATCATCACTCGTAAGTTCGCGACGTGAAGATGCCGATAACGAGGAAAGGAGAAGCGCTCCGTCAACAGCAAGAAGAAGATGAGAATGACCTCACGCTCACTGAAGGAGATGACACTGTCGTTGAACCCGGCCGTGCTGACGAACCGAGTGCCGGCACGAGGCCGACACAACCACCGGCATTCCAGCTGCCGACGGAACAGTTGCTGTCCACGCTGATCGAGTCGATCACGCGTGCGCAAGCAGAAGCCAACAGAAGCCTCATTAACTCGCTAATCACGTCCAGTGGCGAATTAAGGACTTCAACCCCAGTCGGGGCCTCTCCAACAACCAAGGCGTGCGACAAAAGCGCCGCCGCCAGTACCAGCGCCGGTGCCGGTGCCAACTTCACCAAGTGCACGGCGCGTTTCGACGGGTCATCCTAAGACGCCGAAGTCTTGGAAGCATTCCTGGACGCCGTCGAGGTATTTAAAGAGTGCGCAGCGGTGAGTGACTACCATGCCCTCCGGGGATTACCAATGCTACTCGAAGCGGAAGCGGCAGTATGGTGGCGCGGCGTCAAGGCGTCGGTGTCGACGTGGCCGGACGCCATCGCCCGTCTTCGCGCTATGTATGGCGTGGTGCAGCCCGCGCACCAAATTCTACGGCAGATTTACGCCGCCGAGCAACGGGAAGATGAACGCGCAGTAACCTTTTTGTGTAAAGTGCGCGCGTTATTATCGAAACTTCCGTATAAGCTCGATGAAGTGGTGCCATTAGATATTTGCTACGGATTATTGCATAGACGTGTAACGAAAAGAGTGCCCCGCGAAAATGTTCGTAGTTTAGATGAATTAATGTACAAAACGAGGATTGCGGAGGATACATACAAAGCCCATAAGGTGAACACTATTAAAAGTAATACGAATACGAGGAATTTCTTATCGCATTCCCAAACCAAAACATTGCCGGTCCCCACGATCGACAGTAACCTGACACGATCTAATTCACCTACGCGCGCGGCAAGTAACAATAACAATAGAAGTAAGATAAGACCGCGATGTACGTACTGTAAATTATTCGGTCATACAAGCGACGAGTGTCGCAATCTTGAAAAAGTCTATACTAGTAAGGAGTCGACTAGCGACACTACACAGAGAGGGCTGCGTTGTTACGGTTGCGGTAAACTGGGGGTTATGAGGTCGAAATGTGATAATTGTGTCAAACCAATGTCGTCGTTTAACAATGTTGTTGTAAACAACGGTTTTGATAACAAGCACACCCAAGTAACACACATAGGCTGAATACTAGATGAATAATGGATTATTGTGTACTTAGCGCTGAATAAAATTACTGAATAAAAGCAGAGTAGCATGCTATTCAGCCACTACACTGCTTAAATGGGCACAAATTATTCAGCTTTAGTTCGCAATTGCTGAATAATATCATTATAGTAACGTTATAATCGCAGTATAAGGTGTAACAGGTGGTAACAAGGCAAAATACTAGCAAATTAAGGAAACACTAGTTACCCTTTATTTAGACAATTGTCGTCTATGTACGCTTTTATATTTACAGTTATTAAGTTAAAGGTTCACGATTTGCTCTGTAAGAACGTCTATTAATACTTTTAGTGACAGATGATTCATAATTACGACAGTGAGAGAAGACAAGTTTTTAAAATGATTGTATGATATCGGTATAAGTACATTTTGTTAATAACTTCATTATTTTACGTGAAAGCTAGTGGGAATTCAAAATTACTGTTAGAGTATACATATATTTCTAAGAAAATTTTCAAGCGCCAGTGCATAAATAAGTTTTTACTACAAATTATACTAAAATAAACACATTTAATCAAAAACATTTCGGGTAAAAATTTATTGATTGTGTTAACAGCACATTAAAAATATTTATTTGTAATTCCTTACTTTACTAAGTTCGTGTTAAATAAATAAAATTATGTATTCCAGTGTAGATATTAAAGGTTATATAGAATAAAAAATGGTGGTGAAATTAAAGAGGGATGTGAACCGTTATACTTCAACATTACTGCCGTAGCCCGCTTAATGGGGCACATATGTCTGCTTATTCAAACTTAGCCGTAATAAAGTCTTACATGTGAATCCATATACGGCAATACACTGATTACGGGCTGAATATTCGTTCGAACTAGCATCGATAAAAAGTGTGATAAAATACACTTTTAAGGATCCGCATAATATAGACTGATCCATTTAAGGGACTTGTTACGTAAATGAATTGTCCCGTGACAAGATTCACTAGGATATACTTATTCAGTCATCACCAGATTAAATCAACTGATGTGAACCTCTATTAAGCAATATACGTTATAAAATACTCGAAGTGCTCTTCAAGAGTAATAGTAACGTTCAGATGAACTTGTAAACAGCCACTATTCAGTCGTAAATAATAGCAGTATAGATACGGATCAACAGGGAAATTTTACACCATTTACTGAATAACATACGAAATGTACTCCTTTATATATCATATATCTGTGTAACAGTACACATGTACTTCCTTTAGAAGGCAGCGTTTAGAGGTACACATTTACTCCATTATACAGCATATGACATATTTGCCACTACTTAATTGCCCTTATTCAGTAAGTAGGCTTAAAAATTTAAAACGGCTGAATAAAAGCGTAGGTTATATACCAAATAAACGCATCTTGCTGTTTAAGGGTGAAGAATATACCATTATTAAGTTCTTATTCAGAATATAGCTGCTTGTGTACTAATATTCAGCTTAAGGATCACCAGTGAATTATAATAACGGTTTTAATACTCTGTAAGCAACATTTATGACCACAAGTGATTAAATATACAGCTTTCTGTGTTACTTGGGCAGTAACGTTTGTACGGGTACGAGAAATTCGTGTGTACAATTAACGACAGTGAGTGCGCACGAATCCTACCCGATGGTAAATATTAGTGTTATGGGCCGTAACGGAGTTGCGATTGTAGATACTGGGGCTACACATAGTATAGCGAGTCCCCTCTTATACCGAGTCTTAGTTGACTCAGGAGTAAAATTTAGTGACACTAGGCGTTACGTACATTTAGCTGACGGAACACAGGGTTGGAGAGATCTGTTAACAGCCGAAGTTGATATTGTTATCGAATGTCGTAGCGTGCGTTGTCAACTATTGGTGTTGCCGGCGATGACACGAAGACGCTTTTAGGTGTAGATTTCTTAGCACGGGCCGGTATGATCATAGACGTTGCCCGGCGTACTTGGATGTTTTCGGACAATCCCGGACACTCTTATGATTTTGTTACCTACACGCTTAGCTCGGCTGATACTAACCTGATGCGCGCCGCCTCTACTGAGTTAACTTTGCGCTCGGATGAAGGTACGAAGTTAACGCCAGAGCAGAAGCATACACTCAACGCTTTTATCGATAAGCGCGCGCTACAGTTCACACGTGACGGACCACCTACGGAGTTCGCCACGCACCGAATTAAGGTAAGTTCACAACAGGAACCCATTTCTTGTCCGCCATACAGGATGTCTTAAAACCGGAAAGAGGCCTTGCAGAAGGAGCTTGATAAGCTGCTGCGAGATGATGTCATTGAGGAGTGCGAATCCCCATGGGCTTCCAACGTCGTACTGGTGGGTAAAAAGGATGGAAGCTTACGGCTCTGCATTGACTACCAGAAGCTCAAAGCCGTTACAGAGCCGGACCGGTACCCGCTCCCACGCATCGAGGACATCCTGCACGCCGCCAAAACTAGTGAGTTCATGACTATGCTGGACCTCCGGTCAGGCTACCATCAGGTCAGCGTCTGCGCAGAGGACCAAGACAAGACTGCGTTTACATCACCTCTTGGCACCTTCAGATTCAAGCGGATGCCGATGGGACTTCGAAATTCTGGAGCCACTTTCCAAAGGTTGATGGACAGGTTCCGTTCGAACCTGAAGGAGGTGGAACTCCTGGCATATCTAGACGACCTGATTCCGCTGTCACCAGGACCCTTCGAGAGGCACCTGGCTGACCTAGAAGCAGTCTTTGATCGACTGGCCATGTTTAAACTAAGGGTTAACAGGGACAAGACTTCGTTTGCAAGAGAGTCTGTCAAATTCCTAGGGCACGTCATCGTTCCAGGTGGAATCCAAGTGGATCCTGAAAAGACGATAGCCATTGATAACATGGCTACCCCTCAAAATGTTAAACACTTAAAGAGTTTTCTACAAACGTCCAGTTGGTTCCGACGTTTCATTGATAACTACGCGGAAGTCGCGAGACCTCTTACCAACCTCCTGAAGAAGACGAGTGTTTGGCGATGGGACGCTGAGCAACAGGAGGCGTTTCAGCGCATTAAGTCTCTTCTTGTATCTGCTCCTATTCTGTGTCAGGCAGATGAGTCGAAGCCGTTCGTTCTCTGCACTGACAGCAGCGCATACTGCCTGGGGGCTGTTTTAATGCAGGGGGAGGGACACGACGAGAGACCCATTGAGTACGCAAGTCGACTCCTCACCAGCGCCGAGAGAAACTACTCCACGACCGAGCGAGAGGCTCTCGCCGTCGTGTGGGCACTTAGTAAGTTCCGCGGCTATGTAGAAACGGCGAAGGTAATTGTTAGGACAGATCACCAACCCTTGCGATGGCTGATGAGTCAACGGTCACCCAGTGGTCGACTAGCCAGGTGGGCTCTAACGTTGCAGGAGTTCGACCTTAGTATCGAATACACACCCGGCTGCTCGAATGTGGTTGCAGATACTCTGTCGCGACCAGTTTCTCTGCAGGATCAGGGTGAATGTCAGTTTTGCATGACAGTTGTCAATATGCCAAAGAGGACCAGCAGTGAGATCCGCGGTAATCAACTCCTAGACCCAGAGGTGCGCAAGATCATTGAAGACATTGAGTCCGACGAACCTTCTAGGGGGAGACCATGGTCCGACCGCGGATACACCATATCAGACGGAATCCTTTATAGGTACAGCTTAGAGTCAGACGACGGAGAGGACTGCTGCTTAGTGGTGCCTGAGCAAGAACGCCGGCAAGTCATGGCAAACCTCCACGACGCGCCTACTGCTGGACATTTTGGCGTAGAGCGCACGTTGAGCCGTGTTCGTGCTAGATATTATTGGCCTGGCATGCGCACGTTCATCGCAAATTATATAAAGGACTGTGTGCCTTGTCAGAAATATAAAGCTGACAACCGCAAACCGGCAGGATTGCTGCAAACCCCTGCTGTGAATAGGTGATTTGAAGTAGTCTCCGTGGACCTGTTTGGTCCTCTTGTAGAGACATCCAGGAAGAACAGGGTACTGATTGTAGAAGACCTCTGCTCGCGCTGGGTGGAATTGTTTCCACTAGAAAGTGCCACCAGCGTTGAATGTGGTCAAACTCTGGCAAACGAAGTTTTTCTAAGGTATGGAGTACCACGCCGCCTCATCAGTGACAACGGCGTGCAGTTCGTGAGTGAGGTGATGCAGCAAGTCTGCCATGTTTTGGGGATCAGCCAGTCACTCACACCATACTACCATCCCGAGGCTAACCCTATAGAACGGAAGAATAGGGACCTGAAACCTCAGTTGGCCATGCTCGTAGGTCAAGACCATACCACCTGGGACTTACACCTCGCTGCGATCAGGTTTGCAATGAACTCTGCAGTTACAGGAAGTACAGGGTTTTCGCCGGCATACCTGACCTTCGGTAGAGAGCTGCGAGCTCCTTCCGATGCTGCAACGGACATGAGGGCGATTGTAGAGCACGATAATTTTGTGCCCAGCATCACACCTTACTTAAAGAAGATGGCTGCAACTTTGGACGACGCTAGGGACACACATGAGAAAACGCAGGCCGTCCAGAAGAAAATTGCTGACCAGAAGCGGAGGGCACCGCCAGAGTATAAGATGGGTGACCTCGTTTTACTTAAAACGCAGGGACCGAACGACGCAGGACGTGGACAGACTGCAAAGTTTATCCCACGTCGTGACGGCCCATACAAAATCGGGACAATTGTGAGTCCCACCACTTACAGTCTGGAGAACGTTCAGACCGGCAAAAACGTGGGCAAATATCACGTTTCGCATCTCACGCCCTTTACCGGACAAGTAGAACCTCCTATTAGGGAGAAACGTAAACGGGGTAGACCGCGTAAATTTTTAGACTAGCCCAACTGTGGGGACCCTTAGTTAGGCTAGAGGGGGAGAATGTAACGCGGGGTGTATAAAAGTATTGCCAAAGCCAGTGCTGCGCATACGAACATCACTGCATGCCTCCGCCTTCTTTCCCCCGCCCGCCTGCGGCCCGCGCCAACGCTAGGGTCCGCTGGCCGGCGCCCGTAGAGAGAGCTTCCCGATCGCCGAAGGGAACGGTTGAGTAACGATATCCTCCGCGAATCTCTTTGAGCGTGACGTATTTTATATTAGTTTCTGTAAGTACTTACCAGTTGTGTTAACAATACATATATTTTCAAACATTTAAAGACTTTCGCTTTAAAATTCTTTAATTCTGGCAACATATGTAAGTAAAGATGGTAAAAATACAATGAGGCCCATATAATATTATACCTTACGAAATAAACAATTGTTGTTAGTAAATATGACTTATAACTATGTTAGTAGGTATTTAACACTGGCTTGTGCTGCTCCGGTGGTGTCGGTGGGCAATCTCCCGCTGAAACGCCGGTACATCACGCCCTTCGGCCAGAAGTCTTCCTTTATAAAAGTGTCTAGGTTGGCTGTTGGGACTCGTACCACAAATGCCTTGAAACTGACATTTTGTCGCGACTCCAGCGGCTCCACCCTCAGAAGGAAGTTGGTCTTCATCTTGATGTACTCTATCACATCCTGCACGGTGATGGTATGGTGCAGGCGCGACAGGTCCTTTAGTCCGTTAGTCGCCTTTTACGACACCCAAGGGAAGAGAGGAGGTGGTAGTATTCTTTCACCGCTACGCGACACGGTGTTGCTGCTATCTATTTATTCTAGCATTAACACGGTCAGTCTTCAATTGTGTAACGATGTGAATTTTAAAAATACTCGCACTGTATTAACAAAGGTTACGAACTTTTTAGCATACTATGTAGGAACCGCAGTGATACCGATCCAAGCGGCGACCATATAAAATAATCATATTTTTTTTTCACACCACCTGCTCGACAATGTCAAATTATAGGAATGTCATGCAAACCTAACCTAAAGAAAGTCATTTAAGACCTAAGGTCTAGCAGGGTCGTTAATATTGTACTGAATATCATTATGACCCGCTGGTCATTAATGTGATTTGAATTTGGAACAAAAAGTCGAAGTCGCATACGAGAACATTTACGATAGGTAGTCCCTAGGTACATACTAATTCCACAGTTTTAAAAA
Source organism: Scoparia ambigualis (assembly GCA_963921215.1). Lineage (NCBI taxonomy): Eukaryota > Metazoa > Arthropoda > Insecta > Lepidoptera > Crambidae > Scoparia > Scoparia ambigualis. Next base: position 53,780,103 of record OY992502.1, on the reverse strand, counting down.
CTTACAGTAGTGGTCCAACGCCTTTGAAGTTGAGCGAAATCCCGCCTGTCTAGACATTTGTCATTGTCGCAGGGTTGTCACATTATTTTTTTAGTCTATTTCATATTTTGCTTATTGGTAGGTACGTTTATGTATTAATGTTAAATTAACAAATTGTTGTAATTTAACGTGTAATGTCATAAATAAAATCAATACTTATTTTAAAATGGTTTTACCTATATCTACATTCTTTTGTTTTTAAAAAAAACGAAAAAAGAAACTTATTTTTGAAGTATTTTATGTAGACAAAATGTGCATATTCCCTCTAAAGATGTGAAACTGAAAGATATTTTCTACATGTGTGGTATAAGCTTTTCCGCGTATGTATAAATTTTTGGATGTGGATTGAACAGCATATGAAGAAGCGTTCTTTATCACTGCAACACATTTATGCGTTTCTATGCATCTTCTGAGAATGTAGCCACGCATGTACAAAAATGCGTTTTCCTCAGACAAATCATAATAAGGACACCCACTGGAAAGTATATCATGTGACACATTTTTTGGTGAAGTTCATCGAAACCTTCAGTACAATTTGTTTCATTTGATAAATTCATTAGATGCCATAAAAATGTTTTTCGAAAGGCTCTCATATATTGAATGCAAGTAGGCTCGCGGCAATTGTCACCTGCTTGCCAGATAACGCCAAAAAGTTTTCAAGGCAATCATTATTTAGCCTTCTCGTGGGAAGGTAATCAAAATTTTCGGATTTCATAACGGAAAGTAAATGGAAAATGGAATTATTTGTTACTAAGAAAGCATCTAAAAATTTAATTTTGTTAGTGACATCACAACGAATAATTTTATTTTTAAAGATAAATTACTAAATACCTCACGGGCTCTATTGTTTGATAATCGTCGCCTTTGTAGAGCTTGTTAAACAGCATTGGGGAATAAAAATTGCTTGAATTTGATAAATCGAACAGATCATTCATGAACGTAATAAATTCAATAGTTCCAGTAGCGATTTGTTAGATGACTTTCCCGAACTCATTATTTCTTCGTAGTAAATTTTCCGTTCGCATATTTCCCCGAAAGTTCTTTTTACAGTATCATAGTTTTCGGATTCTTTATTTTAACGCTTTATTTTTTTTCCAAGAGCATATTTTTTTATCGTCTTTTTTCAATGCAGCATATTTACACACTCGGGAAATTTATCTTAACTATTTTTTTCATTGCAGCATATTTACACACTCGTGAATTTTATCTAAACAATTTTTTTAATTGCAGCGTATCTGGATTTTTTACCTCTTTTTCTGTTTTGAACCTAGGACTAACCCATAGACTTGACAAGCGAATATTAATACCATCAGGAGGGAACGGTATAACTATTTACAGAAACCATTAAGAGTGACAGAGACATTGACAAGGTGTTTTGTCTTTGTCAGAGTTTCACTTTTTTTGCTGGGCCGCGGCCTGTCAAATTGACAGATCGCGGTCCAGCATACATGAATTGCTTATTTTTACTTCTTTCCCGATTACATTCCTGCCACAATGTAGTGTTGCTTTATATCTTATTTCTATATGTCCTAACTACGTTCTAGTTATCCTTATTCCTTTCGTTCATTATCATGACCATACTTTTGGAAAATTCCATGAAATACATTCTTTCTTTTTTTATTAGGATCTCCTTAAGGGTATCTTTGTTTAATTTAGTGTCAAGTTTCTGCTGCAGAGTGTACCTAGCTTGTAAGTGTAGGTACTAGACAATCGAGCAGCAATTCTATAACTATCACGAAATAAAGCAAAATGTGTAAATAAATACACGAAAAGTCTAAATTAAGTTTAAGAAAAATTGCGAATCGAAAAAACAACGAAAAATAAATTATTTTATGTATGGATTTTACCGATCGGGGAAAAATGCGAACGGAAAATGTACTACTGACTAAAACAACGAAAAATAAATTATGGTAAATGTGAATTTTACCGATCGGGGAAATATGCGAATGGAAAATATACTACGAAGAAATAATGTGTTCGGGAAAGTCATCTAACAAATCTCCAGTAGCTACATGTAAAGAACCAGAAGTAGCTTAGTTTCTAGTGCTGCTTTAACCGAGTTACTAAACAGTTGAGATGCAAAAAGATTTTTTTTTAAATGCTTTTGGCATTACGTGAGCATCTGTCAGTCTAGGTACACATCGCATGTCTTCAGATTTATCAATATCATCCTACTTACCTGTCTTAATCTCAAATACGTAATTGTTATTTATCCAATTGTTGCGGACACATTTCATCAAATGAGGTACATGAAATATAATAAAGTTTATTGTCATCAAATTGAAAGCTAGACGTGTAAAAAATCAGAGCCTAAATCAGATACGAAAGCTCTCACGGTAAATCCTAAACTAAGCAGCTTCTTAGCTGTATTCACAATCCAACTGTGTAATTGGCCTTCGATCTTACTAGATGATAAGAAAGAAAAACCAATTGGTTGCTTCTAGTTTTTTTTTAAAGTGACTCGTCATAGTGACTGCATCCTGCCTGATGGTAAGCAGCCGATGCAGTCCAAAATAATGAGAGCGCTCCCCACCGTGGAATAAGCACGATAACGAGCGCTCCCATTCATGACGGCCTGCATAAATGCCGTTTTACGCCCCGCTTTAAAGACCCGGGACTGTAGAAGCTGGGAAACACATGCGCCGGCAAAGAATTCCAAAGCCGAATGGTCTTACAGAGGAACGACTTGCCACTTTTTGGTACGAGTACTTGATAGTCTGTACAGTATGATGGTGGTTCCTAAGACCAGCACGTGTAGTCCGGGAGAGGAAAGAAGAGGGCAGGATAAGATCAAAAAGTTCTTCAGAACACTCTCCGTAGTAGTTCCGGTAGAAGACACTGAGAGAAGCAATGTCTCTACGCAGCTGGAAGTCCTCAAGTGAGGCTGTAACCTCAGCATCTCCAATAATGCGTACCGCTCGCCTTTGCAGTCTATCAAGTGCATCGAGGAGGTATTTAGCGGAGCCGTCCCATAGATAAGAACAATACTCCATACTCGGTCGCACCTGAGTTTTGTACAGCAAACAGCGCTGCTCGGGAGTAAAAAACCGCCTCACCTTATTGAGAATACCCAACTTCCGGGAGGCAGTTAAAATAGCACTCTCGATGTAGCATTTTGGATTCAGTTCCCAGCCGATGTCCATGCCAAGAATGTTGAGGTTCATCGAAATGGGTAACGGAGAGTTCTGAAGAGAGGGAGGAGTAAGACCTTGGACGAGAATGCACAAACCTGGGTTTTGCTAGCATTAAACTCGACCAGGTTTTTAGATCCCCACTTAGAGACACGATCGAGAGTCTAGTTCAGTTTGGCAACTAGTTCTTGCCTTTTCACCATGATATCGGCTTGCTTTGCCGCAGGATGGCCCAAGTACCGCTCATGCACCGTACTGTCATCCGCATAACAATGAATATTGCCCAAGGACAACATGTCATTAATATGCAGAAGAAATAGAGTAGGTGAGAGCACAGAACCATGCGGCACTCCGGCATTGACTTTGTAGAACGCGGAGGAACTACCCTCACAAAGGACACGAATCCTCCGCCCTTCCAGAAAGTCTGCAACCCAGACGCACAAACGGGGCAGCACACCGAAGGCCGGCAACTTGGAAAGAAGGGAACGATGCCACACTCTATCGAAAGCTTTGGCGATATCAAGGTAAAGTTGGAAAATATGCCTCGTAGCATTATTACGAAAGCATATCCGGCAGCGTACTGTCGTTGTTCATTATTAATTTCATGTAAACCTACTATTTTTTTTGGTTACTGTCATAAAACAATGAGCACTTAAGACTAATTTCATCCATACGTATAATACAACGTCTATCAGTGGGCGACATTCCTTTCACTGATGCAGTTAAAACTTCCTACATTTGGCTGTTATTTTGGTAGACATAGGGATATACATGTTTGCAAGAGTTGATTTTGAAGGCATACAAATAGTTTTTGATAACAATCTATACCTATGTAAGTGGGCTTGCAAAAAATATATTCAAACAAAACAATTTAAAGTTCTGGTGTACTTATTACTTATATTAAGTGGTTTTAAATGCACTTGACATTTAGTTATTGCGCTTAACTAGGGAGATAAGAATTTATCGCATGCTTCTAAAATCTGTTTTTCTGTAATGTCTTTGGATTTTTCGTCAGATAATTTTAACTTTTTGTTAACTTACAAAGTTCTTTCCTCAACCATTTCTTTCGGGCAGTGTGATCAGTTAATTTGGCACTTTTTTACTAGCGGTCTGGTCTTTAGAAGCGTATCTTCGATTTAATATTTTACGATGTTTTTGTGTTAAATCTAGGATTACATTACTTAAAATATTAACGTTTGGGCTTGTTTGTATTTCAATTTAACATGTGACTTTAACAGGTAAAAGTAGCACAGTAATTGCTGTTTTCTTCAATTTATTCATGCATTACATTTTTTTTTTTAAATGTGGGGTACAAATATGGTTTTCATTAGGTTATGGGAAGTTTTCTATTGAATCTGGTCTCCTACATGCCTCAATCCAAACCTTGCATCTGAAATTGGTAAATAAAATAATCTTTACTGTTAAAACAGAGATATTATACTATTAATAGGTCTTTGCTGTTTGATTCAGACAAACCATGGACCACCAGGTCACCGATCATGGGTTGCCTGAAGTTAGCTGCGCTTCGCAGCGTTTAAGAACTCATGACTAAAATTTTATGCTATATACTCACCGAATGATGCGATGGTTGACCCGCTTTGCAACCTTAGGAGAGGACAAAGATGAGGAAGGAAACAGGATGGTTGCAGCCCAGCTGCTGTGATGCGATGTGACGCCTGCCTTATAGTGGTAGCGTACCTCGCCTGCCGACTCCTCGAAGGCTCGTCCAAATCGCCTCAGTACACGTCCGTTCCACCGACCCGTGCACATCCAGTCCTCAGGCCTCCGATGGCCTGGTAGTCCCACGAGCACTTACAATAACGCGTGCTAATCCGCCAAGGATTTGCGACATATACGCTGCCGTTTGCGTTCGTCCGTTCGATTAATTAACTACCGCAGCCTCTGATGGCTGTCTACATTAAGATCGACAAGATATTATCCGATTTCTTGTTCGCACAACTCACGCGCCGATGCGTTTGGTGTGATTTCCCAACTGAACACATCGAATTCTCAATAAACGCGAGCGCGGGTCCTGCCGTCAGGACTACCTACGCAAATAATTATAGTTGCAGCCCAGCTGCCGTGGTGGCTCCTGGCCTCTGGCAGCGTTGCCACGCCGGCCGACTCTAAGAGGCTGTCCAAATCGCCACCGTACACACGTCCCTTCCACCGACCCGTGCACATCCAGTCCTCAGGCCTCCGATGGCCTGGTAGTCCCACGAGCACTCAAAATAACGCGTGCTAATCCGCCAAGGATATGCGACACATACGCTGCCGCCTGCGTTCGTTCGTCCGTTAATTAAACACCGCAGCCTCCTATGGCTGTTTACAAGGAGATTGAAGAGATTTAAGCCGATTTCTTGTCTCACAACTCACGCCCGACACATGTACCGATATGAACAACCTTTCCCGAACTATCACGGGCGCGTGTAGACACGTGCTACAATTGCTGTCAAAATAGCCACAAAGTGTCGCGAACATGAGGTGCGCAGTCTGCGCCGCTGCTAAATTTCCCTCTGGGCATATCATGGGGGGAAGGATCTGCTCCCCTACCAGTTCCTTGGACAAAGGCTACTTCAAGGGCGCCATAGCATTTGCCCAAGGAGGTTGAGTTGCAAGAAGCTTATTGTTAAGTACGGCCCATCTTAACTTCCTCTAGACTAATTTAAACCACTCCGGAGCTTCACAAGACCTCTTAGTGCATCACATTATGGAGTGGGGTTTGCACGCTATGGTTGCCGCTGTGTCATCTAGCCCAAATTGGACTGTGGACACGACCAATATAGTGGCCATTGGAACCCCTACGGGCGCTGTCCACTCCCCTCCCCTCTCAATTAATGAGAGGGGTTCAGGATTTGTGGCGTGCGCCTGGGGGAAATAGCCCTCGTAGGGGTATATTTCTCCCCAAACGGGGGGTTATCAGACCTGGAGGATTTTCTCCGGAACCTGTGCGTGGACGTAAGACGCTTGGCGCCGACCCAGGTCTGGAGATGCATAGGGGACCTGAACTCCAAATCCACGACATGGGGTTGCCCTTTTTTTTGTTACTAATTAATTTTTAAGTAAATATAGTAATTGTGTTGACTTTTGCATTATTTGTAATTTTTTAAATGTATGTTACCAAATATCGCCGTCCGTGTTTATATTGAAATAAAAACGGTTTATAAAGATATTTTCTATGTGACTTTATATTCATACCAAATAACCCCTCCCTGGGGGTTATTTGGAAAGACACCGTCTTTTTTAAAATACACCTTACTGTTTGTTTATTCTGTGTTTTTATTTTTAAATTTTTATAGAGTTATATCTATCCGGTACTAGTCTGGAGAACTAGTAGAGGCGGCCCCCTAGATGCCGTAGCCTCCGGTCCAGCCAGCCGCGTAGGACGTGGGAACTGGCTATGCGCCCGGATGGGTTCCGAGAAGTGAGTGTGCTTACTACTCCGCGACCAAGGTGGACACTTGGCAGTCGACTTTAGAGTCGACGACCCGAGCAGTAGCAACTGCGACTTGTGCCCTTCGTGCAACGAGAAGTAAGCGTGCTTGACAGCTCCGGTTACCTATCTGGACAATAGGCAGTGAACTACACGTGTTCACGGGGATACTCTCCCAAGACACTAGTCTTATGAGTACCGAATGAAGAGCGCGCTTCGGCGGGCACTGATTTGGAGTCAAGACCAAACGCAGATGGTCACCTGCGCGAGTGGTTTACTGGCGCAAATAAAACTTAGTGAATTAGGGACAGGGGATGGCCACCACGAGTAGAATATAAATAAAAGAAAAATAGAACACAAATTATAAAAGGCGATTACTGAGAATTGCTGATTCTAGTACTATCGCTTTTTATTATCACCGATAGAGGGTACGTACGTATTAAAATCCGAAAAATTCGTAATACCTACAACTAAAATACCTATGTTTAAAACATCGCAAATCAAAATACCGAATGTATGAAATACCTATGCCCGATATACCGAAGCTCAATATGTCAAATTTCAAATAACCGAAAGTTCAAAATGCCGAAAGTTCGAAATACCTAATGTTCAAAATCCCGAAAATTTTAAATACCGAATTTTATAACACCTTATTTCGAGGTTATGTTATTTTATTAGACAACAGAAATAATAGCTGCCATACTCCTGTATGTCACGTGATAGGTTAAAAATTTAAGACAATCGCGATGCACAGCGTAGCGACTGTCTCATTTCATTTTCGTTAGAATCTGAATCTGAATTTCGCTAGAATCCGTCGTTTTGCTCTGGATTCAAAGTAGTGTCTTATGTAGCGGCGGCCGCTTTATCCCCTTAGTGCATAATCTACTACAAAAACAACACTGACGACGACGTATGATTCACTATACCACGTCAAATGGTAATTACAATGGATTTATTTTCTGCTCAGACTTTTATGACAAAAAATTATTCGAATTCTAGTAAAAATTACTCAATAAAAGCATCGAAAACAAATATTATCAAAACATCAAGTTTACAACAGCACATTCAACTTCATACCAAGTCATTTTTATTGTCATTCCTGCCATTGTATGCTTGCATATAAATAGCTAGTTTTAATTTTAACATTCATTGGTGACTAAGGTGTTTCGTACAAACACTAAATATGGTTTTTATAATCTATTTTTATCTGTGTCCGATTATATTGGTTTGTGTCGTATGTTCTCCTTTGGAGTCCCGTATTTTTGGTGGTCAAAAAGTTATCCCAAATGATCATAAGTACTTAGTGAAACTAGATATATTGAGAAAAAAATATGAATTCGGACATTGCAGTGGTTCCATTATAGACAGTCAGTGGATCCTTACTGCTGCACATTGCTATAAGAAAGAGAGCACAGTGAATGTCAGTCATTTCAAAGACGGCATTCAAGAAATTATCGCTACAGGATCGAAATGGTTTCTTAATCCAAATTACCAAGAAAATTCAAGACGTCACCTTATTGTGGAAGATTTCATCGCAGACATAGCCCTACTTAAAACAGCAGAAAAAATTGTGTTTGACAATTATGTTCAACCAATTGGACTTGCATTTTCTCAGTTGGTGACAGGCAAAAAGGGCACTATAGCTGGGTACGGTGTTTCAGAGCTGAATAATAGTGCACCTAATGAAGGTGTGGTCGCAGTGCGTTTCTGGCGTAAAAAGAGTGGGCTCTTGAAGTCTGAAGGCATTGTAAGGGTTGCCCCAGGTGATTCCGGTGGACCTCTGACGATCGACGGTCGTCTAGCAGGCGTAGTAGCAGCGAGTTGTTTGGACTTTAAAGAAAATAACAATTGCTTCAGTATTTTCGTTAATGTTGCTGACTATTATCAGTGGATTGTGGCAGTAAAAAACATTGCCTGAATCAAGTATCAAATGTTTACAATTTTCACACCCATTGAGCAGGTTGACTTTTTAAAATGTTGTGTATGTATAAACGAAATTTTATGCTTTTCATTATCCTGATTGGTAGATTGCTTCCTACTTACCAATACCTCGGTTTTCCTGTAACCCATGGAAAAGGTTCGGTGTAAGAATAAAATTTAGCTTTCTTAATCTCAAGGGACTTTATGTTGGCAAGTGCTTACGCCCTAGAGATTTTTTATTACTTTGAACAAAATACTTAGTAAAAACGACGAAAGCGCATACTGGTTTAAGACCTAGATTTGGAATGCCAAAAATAATTAGCAAAATAAGCGATAAATCCATATTCTTATTTATATTATTCTATTATTAAACAAACACAACAACAGAATAATAAAAACATAAAACTAATTTTTACAAATTTCAACTTTGACCATTTTTTTACAACTCGTCCCATAAGAATGATAAACTTGAATTCAGTACAAAATAAGTTAGTAAAAATATATGTTTTTAACCGTTTTTTATTTAGTTTAAGAAGATTGTCATAAAAAGAACCGATTAAAAGAAAAAAAGTGTCATATGCATTATGGATTGGAAGAGTAATGTTTTATGTGTGCATAAAACGGACAAATTAACGAAATTATGCCACGTTAAATGTTTTAAAGTCATAAAAAACACGAAAACATTGGAAAAACTTATTATCAGTTTTTCAAAGTCAAAGTCAAAGTCAAATTATTTATTCAATGTAAACCTTTACAGGCACTTATTGACGTCAATAATAATAATAATAAAAAAACAGTTAACTAACTTATAGTTAAGACTTAACAACTAATCTAACGAGCTATAGTCTTACTGTATAGTTGTGCTAATCATTTGATATGAACGTAAATTTTTATTTTTATTGTAATAAAATATTTCCTTATAACTTGCTAGAAGAATGTTTCATGTGATCATGACTACTGTTTTTAGCAAAGCTACAACATTTTAATGTTGTTTCTTTTATAATAATAAATAGTAGACTGTAGTAATTGAATATTTTCATTGAAGTAATCAGTACATATCAAAACATTAAAATAAACATAAACAAATACCACTTTTATCACATAATTGAGGTAATTTCGTTTTTGTAAGTTACAGTTTACTTACACAAATGTAATTCTGTACATTTAAACCTATAATAACAAATATGAAAACATTTCCCTACCTTTACGATCGTTTATATAGGAATCTATAATTACGCGCACTGACGCGGCAATTTTATCAAAAAACGCAGCTTGTGTTGAAACGAACTGCGCCGCGCGCGCGAGTCCGCGCGATCGAGCAGATCGTAAAATAAGGAAGTAGGTGATCGCGCGACATTATTCTAGGTAGCCGGTGCAGAAACAACATTATTCAAATGCTGTAACTTTAAAAATACTTGCATGAAATTTAAAAAAAAAATATCAATCGATAGCTTACGTTAATTTGAATACGATAATGTTATAAAACTACTTTTGATACATAATGGGACGAACTGTTCATACAATTGTTTTTACTATTATTTCTTCAATTGTTTCTACTAATTTTTCTACTGTAATTTCTACTGTAACTTTACTATTAAATACTTAAGCAAAAAAATTTGTCATAGTAACCCAGCATCCAGCCGTTGCCCAACCGCTGTCATATATTTAACGGACTGACATTCTATACACAAAGTCCCTTGAGCCTTAGCGGACGATTACGAGGACAAAGATTACAATTTTGATTCATTAGCGTGTTTGACGAGCAAACTGTGGCGGGACCGACAGCGGCAAAGAGGCACATCCAGTTGTTTTGAATTATAATCTGCATAACAATTTAACTGGAACTATAACTCGTTAAAGTTCATGAATTGTTCTAAACTTATTTGTCGAATTAATATTAAAATATTTTAGTAAATAAAATATTACAAGTGACATACTGTATAAATTACTTAGAGGAGGTCAGCTCAGGGCGGCCACCTTAACTTTGACTTTAAAAAAATACCAGTATAGAATCAATTTAAAAAAAGATTTTTATATCAAAAGAAAGGGAATTTAATAAGCTGTCATAACGTGTAGGCACATTTAAAAAAAAACTTGAACGGTTTATTTTAATTTGTAAATTACGAAAACTAGTCAAAAAACCGCTTTGCCCGTGTTGCTTAAAGCTTAAAGCGGCCATAGGGTAAGGGCAAAGTGGTCATGCCTAAATATAACAAAAATATAATTTTAGAAAAACAAAACACCAATAATTAAAAAAAAGCTTTATTTAAGACAAAATCAAAAAGTAACTAATAAAGTTTCAAATGGAACAATAATTTCAGTCTTCATACTTTCTTACTAAAATCCATGTACCAAAAGTTCCCCCTGCGTAGTTTTTCTTTTGTAGTTGTGGTCAACAATTAACTAATACTCGTACTTAAATCAAAAAAATTATAAAACATTCTAATTATAAGTACTCGTAATACACAAAAACAATATATTAAAGTGGCCAACTTTGCCCTTATTAATTGGCCACTTTGCCCGGACCGCTTTACCTTTTTCCACCATTTTGTTTAAAAAATAAACTCATCTCACATTATTTATCCCATGTCGGAAGAAATGTTACACATTCAAAGCCAAATAGGTAAGTAACAACAGACGTGTAATAAAAAGATTGAATTCTAAAGAGGTTTGATCAAAACAGGTTGAACTTTCCCTGGATTTTTTTAACAAAATGCACAAATTCCTTGCACATGTCGCCGCGGCAACGCGTTTACTCCAATCGGCACCGAACGACTGCTTGGTGCGGGGCGGGAGGTTGGCTATAATGGCACAAAGGCAACTTCGCGCAATCGTTTTTAGTTACCGAAAAATTGGGTGTGGCCGCTTTGCCTTCTAGGGCCGCATTGAGCTGACTTGCCCTACTAGTTTTAAGAATGACTTATTGGGTAAAATATTCAAACGACTAAGGGCTGATTTTTCCATCCTCGGATAAAACTTATCCGTCTGATAAAGTATTAGGTGGCCTACCTGAAATGTCACTTGTAAAAAGAGAAAAGACAAGATTTGACAGTACATTTTCAAATTGGTTGTATAATACTTTAACTAACGATTATGTTTTAACTGAGAATTGAAAAATCGACCCTTAGTAGTCAAGAAAAACAAGATCAATGAAAATAGTTGTTGCAATGACATTTATACCTATTTAAATAACAATCAGTAGGTAACTTAATAATTAAAATATACACACATACATATAATCACTAGGCAATGACGACAGCAAAAGCAGTCATCTACCATATGATAGTCCTCTTTTCACCAAATAGCGACTTTACATGTGCTCAACGTGACAGGTAGTGAGCCAATCGCCGCTCTATGCTGTTGGATGTATGTGCAGTCTTTAGTCCGTTAGTCGCCTTTTACGACACCCAAGGGAAGAGAGGGGGTGGTAGTATTGTTTCACCGTTACGCGACACGGTCAACTAAAATACACTAAAAAAAATGAAATATCTACTGAATTGCTACGTTTGATAGACATGTTAAGATTAGGCCATAACCGACCGCGCAGGCCCAACCAACGTCTTTACATACCTTACGAAGCACGGAGAAGCACGAGTTGATTTTTCAAAATATGGTCGCCCATCCAGTAGGAAACCGGACGCCTAAGCCGCAGCGCCATGGAAGTCATCGTTTCTGAGGTTAACTTTATTACATATTCTGATCTATGGGGTTTTGGGGTAACCAACTCAGCGGGTTATGACAGATCTCCCTGTCTTTGTTGTGATGAGTTACACAGTTTTAGATTTACACACCAATGGTAGCGTATCCTTTAGATATACAGCATTTAACCCTTTATTAGGTAGCAGTACACACCGTATTTATACAATTGGAAAATACCCCTAAGACCCCTGCGCCCGTATGCGTGTTGCGGTGTTGTGGAACCAGCTCTCGGCGGCGGTATTTCCGGACCGTTACGCCTTAGGGATCTTTAAGAAACGAGCCTATTCCTTCCTTAAAGGCCGGCAACGCGTCTGCGATTCCTCTGGTTTTGCGGGTGTCCATGGGCAGCGGTGATTACTTTCCATCAGGTGACCCGCTTGCTCGTTTGACTCGTTCTGCTATAAAAAAAAATGCAGCGCACACCCTGCTTCGTAAGTAAAGTCGCCTCTGGTGGTTGTAGTGCGGTGTGGTTATTAAATGGCTACTTGACTAAATTTCAAAATCATTTTAAAACGATACCTGTTTACCTATTTTATCCTTAAAATACACTATTTTTCAAAAAATCGATTTTTTACAATATTTATTTTGCGTTTTTATATTCCGATTTTTTACCGCAAAAATGCTTAAGACCGCCATGTTGAGTGAATGACGTCACGCTGTGCCGAACATCTGTTTCGTTCGAGGCTTGTTCTATAGAAATGTCACAACAATAAAATGACATTTGGCACGGCGCGTGACGTCGTGGATTTTAATGCCATATGACTGAATGCGTATTATTGTCGATTATTTTTTTTTAAAACATTAATTATCCCATTTTTTAATAATGAATTTAGATATTTCGTTTCTATAAATCATAATAGATCATTAGAAACGCCAATCTACCCGATTTATTCTTGGTGGACACCACAGAATGGACACAAGCCTATTGGTTGGTTTAAAAGCGCTCTTAAGTTAAGTTAAAAACAAAAGAAATTCTATCGATTACTCCATTCCATAAATCGTAATTGATATTGCCAAGATCATCCCGCACGCTCTTATGGCAAGAGGACGAAAATTGAATTTTAAACGCAAGGCAAGGATCCAATTACGGAAATCAAAAATATAAATTGAATATCGTGTGGCTGCGAGTGCGGTTAAAGGCCCCACTGATAACTGGTGGCTAGTGAATTTCCATTTTAATTGGATACATTCCGTGAACAAATATTTTCTTTTGAGGGTTGCAAACCATAAAAAGAAATTTGGAAGAGGGCTCACATTTCGTTGGTAGTAAGTAGGTAGGTCTTGTTTTAAAGAAAGAAAGATAGAACGACATGTAGAAAAAAAGTAAGAAAATACATTGCTATAACAACAATGTTATAGCAAACATTGTGTTCCAAAGGGTAGAGATAAGATTTGTAGGATAGATAAGGTAAAGTAAGCATCTACGTAGGCCTTATCGTTACTTGACATCAGGTGACATGAAAGCCAAGCAATTACCCGTCATGTGTAAATAAACAGAATAGTGTTAGCCACTCGGCGAAAAAAAAAGATAAATAGAAAGCTTTCATTTATTGTAACTCATTGTAAAGATAAATGACAATGTGGTACTAATATTTATTATAACGTGTCGGGTAGCGGTTCAAGGGTACACCCAAGTAACACAGAAAGCTGTATAATTAATCACTTGTGGTCATAATGGCTGCTTACAGAGTATTAAAACCGTTATTATAATTCACTGGTGATCCTTAAGCTGAATATTAGTACACAAGGAGCTATATTCTGAATAAGAACTAAATATTCTTCACCCTTAAACAGCAAGATGAGTTTATTTGGTATATAACCTACGCTTTTATTCAGCCGTTTTAAATTTTTAAGCCTACTTACTGAATAAGGGCAATTAAGTAGTGGCAAATTTGTCATATGCTGTATAATAGAGTAAATGTGTACCTCTAAACGCTGCCTTCTAAAGGGAGTACATGTGTACTGTTACACAGATTTAAGATATATAAAGGAGTATATTTTGTGTGTTATTCAGTAAATGGCGTAAAATTTCCCTGTTGATCCGTATCTATACTGCTATTATTTACGACTGAATAGTGGCTGTTTACAAGTTCATCTGAACGTTACTATTACTCTTGAAGAGCACTTCGAGTACCTATTTTATAACGTATATTGCTTAATAGAGGTTCACATCAGTTAATTTAATCTAGTGATGACTGAATAAGTATATCCCCGTAAATCTTCTCACGGATCAATTCATTCACGTAACAAGTCCCTGAAATGGACCATCAGTCTTTATTAAGCGGATCCTTAAAGTGTATTTTATCACATATTTTATCGTTGCTAGTTCGAACGAATATTCAGCCAGTAATCAGTGTATTACCGTATATGGATTCACATGTAAGACTTTATTACGGCTAAGTCTGAATAAGCAGACATATGTGCCCCATTACGCGGGCTACGACAGTAATGTTGAAGTATACCGGTTCACGTCGCTCTTTAATTTCACCACCATTTTTTATTCTGTATAACCTTTAATATCTACACTGGTATACATAATTTTATTTATTTAACACAAACTTAGTAAACTAAGGAATTATATATAAATATTTTTAATGTGATTATTGGTTACAGACTAAAATAATGACACAATCAATCAATTTTTACCCGAAATGTTTTCGCCTAAATGTGTTTATTTTAGTATAATTTGTAGTAAAAACTTATTTATCCACTGGCGCTTGAAAATTTTCTTAGAAATATATGTATACTCTAATGGTAATTTTAAATTCCCACTAGGTTTCACGTAAAATAATGAAATTATTAACAAAATGTACTTATACCGATATCATACAATCATTTTAAAAACTTATCTTCTCTCACTGTCATAAATATGAATCATCTGTCACAAAAAGTATTAATAAACGTTCTTACAGAACAAATCGTGAACCTTTAACTTAATTACTATAAATATAAAAGCGTACATAGACGACAATTGTCTAAATAAAGTGTAACTAGTGTTTCCTTAATTTGCTAGTATTTTGCCTTGTTACCACCTGTTACACCTAATACTGCGATTATAACGTTACTATAATGATATTACTCAGCAATTGCGAACTAAACTGAATAATTTGTGCCCATTTAAGCAGTGTAGTGGCTGAATAGCATGCTACTCTGCTTTTATTCAGTAATTTTATTCAGCGTTAAGTACACAATAATCCATTATTCATCTAGTATTCAGCCTATGTTTGTACCTCCCCGTCTCTTCCCTTGGGTGTCGTAAAAGGCGACTAACAGACTAAAGACTGCACATAAATACAACAGTATAGAGTGGCGATGGGCTCACCACCTGTCACGCTGAGCACATATGCAGTCGCTGTTTGGTGGAAAGTGGACTATGGTAGAGGACTGCTTTTGCTGTCCTCATTGCCTAGTCTCTGACTACCCTTTAGTCGTGATTATGTATGTTTTTTTTATAATAGAAGGAGCCAAACGAGTAGGCGGGTCACCTAATGGAGAGTAATCTCCGCCGCCCATGGACACCCGCAACACCAGAGGAATCGCAGATGCGTTGCCGGCCTTTAAGCAAGGAATAGGTTTTATGAAGGAATAGGACTTGTGATGGACGGGAGGGAAAGTCCTCCGGAACCCTCACTGGCCGGACGAAACACAACAGCACCAAGTGCTATTATTTCACGCCGGATATTAGTGAGAGGGAGGTATTACGCCGGGCGAGCCGGCCCAATGCGTGCTGCAACGCAGCGTGGCTCTACCACTCAGTCAGTGTCACTCATTTAGCCCCACCCAGGGATCACGTGTAAACCTACGGACGCGAGTAACCCAAAATGTATGTTTAAGTACTAATAATATGTAGGGAACTGAAACTGCCCATGTTCGCTTCTAACGTCCCGAGACTGGACACAGGCCTTCCTAGATGGACAACAGACAATAGGGAGATTGGGCCATAACCCACCACGCTGGCCCAATGAGGGTTGGTGGGTTTTAACGACTGCCATCCACGACAACAAAAGGACCAACGGCTTTACATGCCTTCCAAAGCATAGAACTGCTCAACTTACATAAAAAACTATTTTATACATAAAGCTACCTTTTATCCCGGCCAAATACAATTTCGCCGGGGGCATGCGATAATGACTTACAGACCGACTTTCGGCCGTGCAAAGCCGCGGGTGGAAGCTATATGTTTATAAAGAACCCTTTGTCATAGAAATGCTCAACATCACACATTATTCAGGCATTTATCTTGTTGGAAAAACGTAATCGCTATAACGAGTTACAGCAACGGAATTCGTTCCAACTTTCTCGCATTCCATCATTGTCTAATCTGTGGGCTTCGCACGACTTCTATCGGTCAGATGTGATGACGTCATAAAACTCGAAATGACGTCTGTCAATTTTATTGTTTGGCGCCATTTTGTCCATGTGTCGCGCTTTTACATCACATCACAAGTATGCACAATCAACACAATCAAATAAAATAATCACGACTATTATCCCCGAAGGGTTAGTCAGAGACTAGGCAATGAGGACATCAAAAAATTAATATTAATAAAAACTGTGTGAACATTGTTGGTGTACCTTTCAAAATAAACAAATAAAGCAGTCCTCTACCATAGTCCACTTTTCACTAAATAGCGACTGCACATGTGCTCAGTGTGACAGGTGGTGAGGCCATCGCCGCTCTATGCTGTTGGATGTACGTGCAGCCTTTTATCCGTTAGTCGTCTTTTACGACACCCAAGGGAAGAGAGGGGGTGGTAGCATTCTTTCACCGATACGCGACACGGTCCTAGTACCAAGCGAGATGCCTTGGTACTCAATTCGTTTAGTAGTGTTAACACGATCAAGACGTGTTCATAAAAAAATGCTATTCTACCAAAACACATTTACGTCAAATGTACCTCTAATATGTGGGGAAGGAATTCTTGGCGGGAAAGAGGAGCGATGACGCTTCTTTAGAATAAAACAACTAGAGATAAACCACGAAAAGATGGCACACCCCTCCACAAATTGTTTTGAATGTGTCTGTGCATATACGTCCATTGTACAGTAAAGCAAAGTAAACAGTAAAGTAAAGTACTAACTGCTGAAAAGATGCAACCATGTACCAAAAAGACGGATAATGTTATGGATAACGCATCTTATCACAATACTTTAGCGAAGAAAACACCTACTTCAATAGCAATAAACCAGAAACGCATAAATGGCTAAAAATAAAAACATTCCTTATGACGTACCCATGAAAAAGATCGATCTTTACGATATCGTTTTAATAGGACAGGGCGTTTGCTACTGGTTTGATTGCAAAACATTCAAAGATGAGAGTTATTATTATAGTTGTGATTTTCTAAAAATTGTATTTTTTCGAATACAAATGTGACATAAGGGTGAGCCATTAACCGTTAGGTGTTCGTGAACGTGCATGAGTGTTGGCATATAATATAAGACAAAACCGTGCAACATACATCCTTACATACAACAGTATAGAGCGGTAATCGGTTCACTACCTATCACGCTTAGCACATGTGTAGTTGTACATACATACATACATATACATAAACTCACGCCTGTTTCCCATAGGGGTAGGCAGAGACTATATGGATCGCCATCTGCTACGGTCCTTAACTCCTTGCATACTTCTTTCGCTTCATTCAAATCCATCAATCTTTTCATGCACGCCCGGCGGTTTTTGTCACTGCGTACACCAGCCTTTTTTATCAAAACCCCTAGTAACTGGTCCGCGCAGGTTTTTCTGGGACGCCCTTGCGCAATCGTTCCTTCCAAATTCGCACAATATATCTCTTTCGTGATTCGACTTTCACTCATCTTTCTAAGTGACCAAACCACCGGAGCATTCCTTTCTCAATTTTTGTCACAATTTATCATCTTTCAGACCGAAACTTTTTCGAATCACATTGTTTCTCACTCTATCGCTCAATTTCACTCCACATACTTTCCTAAAGTAACGCATCTCTATACCGCATTTATTCTGCTTTCATTCTTCTTCTGCCATGACTCACTTCCATACATCGGTGTCGTCGGCACCAGCACTCCGCTATGAATAGCTATTCGCTCCTTTTCAGTCACAGTTTGACTAAGCGCCATTCACTGAGGTTCCTTCCTTAAACATTATTTCTATATCTTCCTCACACTTTCTATCCCTTGTGAACAAACTCCTCAAATAAACAAACTCACGCACTTGTTCCACTTTCTCGCTGTCTATCATTATCGCACAGTCATGCATTTCTTCATCTCTCTCAAATACCATCACTTTCGTCTTTGATACATTGACTTTCATCCCTTTTCTCGTAAAATCATCATTCATAACTGACACCATATTAATAACTTGTAACTACCCCACAGATGTCGCTAGTATAACCTGGTCGTCAGCGTAGAGGAGGCACTTGATACGGATCCCATCATAACTCCACAGTTACGTTCTTTCTGGCCTTTCATACAATTATCCAAAAACAGATTGAAGAGACACGGTGACGCAACACATCCCTGTCTGACACCTATAAAGATTTCAAACCAATCAGTGTGTGCGCCGTTAACCCTGACACATTCACGGGAATCCTCATAAAGAGATTGCAGTGCATGAATCAATTTGCTCTCCAATCCGTAATCAGACAACACCTTCACTAGTTCCTTTCTGTCGACTCGATCGTAGGCCTTCTCCAGGTCTACAAAGGCACAGTAAACCTTTTTGTGCTTAGCCAGGTGTTTTTCTGTTAAGCACCCTAAGGAGAACACCTGATCCGTGCATCCTATTCCTAAATCTCGCTTGCACATCTCAAATATTCTAATCAGTTTCATGCATCACCCTTTTAGTCAATACCTTTGCATACAACTTGCTGCCAATGCTGAGAAAGCTAATCCCTCGGTAGTTTTTAGGATTCTGTCCCCTGTGATGGATTTCCCCTTTGTACAGCGGCACGACCACAGCTTTAAACCAATCTTCTAGTACTTTGCCGCTATTCCAACATTTATTGAAGATAAGGTACAAGTAGGCTGCAACAAGCCCTTTCCCACCTCTCAGCATTTCAACAGTGATCCTGTCATAATTTGCTGACTTTCCTTTTTTTATACTTTTCATCGCACTCATAATCTCATGGACATGTATACCACTTTCACTCTCTTCTGTCTCTTGTAAATCTTCCATGGTTTCATTTAAGGCTTTTAGCATAAAGTCGCCCACCTTAAACAAACTCTCAAAATATTTCTTCCTTTCTCTCAGTACTTTCTTTTCATCTGTCACTAACTCACCTTTTTCATCTCTTATCACAATCATTCTGGACTTGTGTGATCCACTTCGAGACATATTCACCTGTTTCCAAAACGATTTTACATTGTCTTTCTCTTTCATTGTCTTCTCTTGGAAGTTGTCACAGAATTTGAAGTTACACTTTTCTATCAGCTTTCACTGTTTTTCATTCACTCTTTCTTCTATAACATTATTAACCCTCTTATACTCACGTGCAACTGCATTCACATCATCTTCTGTGACACTTGCGTACACCTTTTTACTGGCTTTAATTGCCATCAAATCCTGCCATAACTTTGTCTGTGGGTGAGGGTTTTCTTCCTTTTACTCATCCCACATACTTCTTTAGCTGTTTCAGTCACACTTTCTCTAAACTTATTTCACACTTCTTCAAGACAATCTTTCATTTAATCTATATTTCCCAATCGCTCTTTCAGTTTGCACAAATACGTCTCTTGCACTTCCACTTCATCCAGTTTCTCCACTTTCACACTTGTTGTCAGCTCCGTTGTTGATACTTTGGGGCGGTGGCGCCTACCTAGAAACAGACCTCTAACCCGAGATACTACGAGAAAGTGATCCATTTCAATGTTGGTACCTCTAAAAGCCCCTCGTGTCTGCAACCTTTGTTCTTCAATCTTTCGTCCACTATCACTAATCGATCATCCCTACTCCTCTCATTCCCTCTGCCATGTGTAGGTTCATATAAATATCCTTATAAGTAAAACATGGTGTTTGTCACCACCAGGCTTTGTCACCTCCGACCACACCTCAATCAAAATCTTGCCATTATCATTCTTTGGTGGAACGAGTACGAGCAGTAGCCTACTTCGGCGATTCTCATTCATAGTCTTTGACTTTCCTATTCCATTTAGGGACAATAGTCCTGAATCTATGTACTTATGTATGTATGTATTTTGAGACTTGTTGATCAGCTCTGTCATGTGCTCTCAATATGGCAATTTGGTAGTAGGTAGTATGGTAGCCCCGGGATGGGTGACCGTAAGTGTTATTCTCTCTTAAATTGAAACTATTACGGCACAGCAGCTGAGGTGGCCGCGCGACCCGTCTTCCACTTTATAATTTATGCCAGTCAATTAGGACAAGGCGACCTGAAAATACAAACCAATTTCACCGTTTGGCAAGAATAAAAGCCATAGTGCCTTACAAATAAACAAAAAATAAGCTACGAATAGTTATTCCTTGTTTTGTTCCTGTCATGTAAACGTAATTTCAAACAAAACACGGAATAACTATTTCCGACCTCTGTTTATCTGTAAGGCTTAAGTCTTAATGAGAACATCAAAAGTCCAAATGTTCATTCAAAAATATGTTTTAAATCAATTAAGGCCGTACGGGTGTGGTACTTTGCCTACCAAAAAAAATGACAATTGAAAAACGGAAAAGTGTCATGTCGGTCGGCATTCGATTCGGTCGGAAAATTGTAATGGCGAAGCATATTCCTGTAAGTTCGGTACGCTGCTTGATTCCATCGGTGGAACAGCGCCAGATCTTAATAATCGGTAAAAATTAACCCGCAAGCACAGACCGGTCTGTGCCCGCAAGGATTGTTCGCGTATGTGCCTAGTCCGCTCGGCAGGACTCGCGCTCGCGATAGTCGCTTTGGGAGACTTCGGTTCATGTCGGCACATGGCCGCATGTGAGTTTGCATGTAAAATCGGATTAAATCGTAATAATCTTTAAAGCCAACGGAGGCTATTGTGTATAGTTAGACGGACTAACGCTGACGGAAGCGTATTATATTGTAAATCCTTGGCGGTTTGGCACGCGTTATTGTGCGTGCTATAGCCTGACCACAACCGCTGTACCGCGCCCTAGGTATGCGCGGGGAGGAGGGGCGTGGAAAGTAAAGAGCATGAACTCACATGGGATTCGTAGTGTGTGTGTGTGTTCCCCCCCCCCCCCCCCTCCGCTTCGCCGCTCGCATACCCAAGGCGCGGTACAGCGGTAGCGGTCAAACTATAGTTATACTAAGAGGCCATCGGTGGGCTGAGGACTGGGTGTGCACGGATCGGTGTAACGGACGTGTGTGAGTGATTTGGACGAGCCCTTTGGATTCGGCAGGCGTGGTAACGCTACCAGGCGTCAGCAAGGCGTCACTCCACGGCAGCTGGGCTGCGACTAATCCTAACCTGTTCCTTTTTTTTTTTATTGGCAACATTGTTGTTATGGCGACAGACTTAGATAAGATGGTGGTAGCTAGCCAGGCGGACTTAACAGCCCTACCACCAACCAAACCGAGCACACAAAGATGTACCCCCCGCTGGGAATCGAACCCGGGACCTCTGGGTCTGAAACAGGTAGCTTAGCCACTAGACCACAGAGGCGGTTAGTGGCTAAGCTACCTGTTAGTTCCCTTCCTAGGGTCGTAAGGCAAGCTGACATCGGTCCAGTCAATAAGTACCCCAGGTTAGGAATTTAAGTTTACTTTGTAAGTCTATTAACCTGATGGGAGACCAGAAGGTCCAGGGTCTGTCTGAATCAAATATGTTTCTTTTATTCTTCTACGGTAAACACTTGGTCTTCACCTCACCTGATTTAAGGTGGTGATAAGGCCGATGATAGAAGCGCACTACACAACTACTGAGAAACTAGTTATCTTATCTCTATACTCTAATACTCTAAACGTCCCACTGCTGGGCACAGGCCTCCCTACTTGGACAATAGCACATAGGGAGATTCAAGAATCAAGAATCAATATAATTTATTAAGGTTAATCCATGTTTAGGTTACAGCACTTATGAAAGTCATTATGCCATCGGTTCGTAAGTCTAATGCCCCCTCTTCACATCGGCAGATGCCGATGTGAAAAGGGGAGGACGCTGCTGGCGTCTGCGGACGTTAAATACCTACCACAGACGCGCAAATCACCACCCTACACGTCGGCCGACGCATCCGCAGATGACGTCTGCGGATGCATCTGCCGATGTGAAGAGGGGGCATAACTATGGGCGGGAGCCTTGTACTGAGAAGAACCAGCTAGAAACACAGCAAAGGCATTTCTTTTCTCTCCCTTTCTTTTACAGCGTCAATTACAATTGAAAAATGCCCTCCCTATCATAGAAGGGCACTTTCCATTACATTAATAAAACCATAAAACAACTACAACGACATAAAAATAAAAAATATAATAATAAAAATAAAAAGTTCAGGTATTCATCAATATAAAATCATCAATGTAATTAATGTCTTACAGTACTTACAGAAAAATAAAAAGTAAGACTAAAACTACTAATATGCTAATAATAAAAATAAGTTAGCAAGAGCAGACCAGCCTTCACAGGCGACACCCCGTTCACGAGTATGCGCACGCAGAGACACTTTGAGAGAGCATGACACACTCGAGCAATACCAATGAAACAAGCAAAAGCACATTTAGGCGACGTTTTACGCAACATAAGTTTTGAGTAGTATCTGTGAGACACTGCTGAAAAAGGCCATCATACCGGGGTAAAATGAGTTAGTTACAAAGAAAATGGACTTAAGATAGTATAATGTGATTAATTTTTCATTACCAGGCTGTTTTGTCTTCTAAATATTCCTTGACTGTACTCGTATAATAACCTTTCTTAGGTAAAAAAGATTTTACATGATTTTTAAACTTATCTAAAATTAATTCTAGTAGGTAGGTACAGTACTTGGTATTTTTTATATACCTTGCCCCAAGAAAGAGCGGAGAACCAACCTTCTGTAACCTGAACAGGGCATTAGTAGATTTGACTTATTTCTAGTACTTATTGAAATTGTGTACATCAACGTGTTTAAAGTAAATGAGTTAATATTGCAACGCACAAAAACTATACAATTATCTAAAATTCTTAAATATTGAGATGCAGCTGTAAGAACACCAACTTCTTTAAAAAATCCCATAGAGAAAGTTCGTGAGCCTAGTCTTGGATTGGGCCATAGCCCCCAACACCGGCGCAATGCGGGTTTTTGTAAGACGGTTTGTTTACAAATTATTCACAATAACCTTAGGCGCGAATTATACAGAAAAAGCGTAAGGTAAAGGCGCAGCGCAGGCACAGAACAAAAAAGCGGGTGTGCCTGCGCCGCGCCGCTTCAGTGTAATTCACAACACGACGCCTTCATACATTTTGTATGAAAACGTTTTGAAGCGGCAAGATGCCTGCGCCGCGCCATCACCTTACGCCTTTTCTGTATAATTCGCACCTTAGTGTCACTCGGATTTGCAATTGTTAGTGGTTTCCTCGTGAATCTCTTTAAAAAAAAAAGTAAAAATCCGTGTTACATGAATTGTAATGAAATAAAATTAATTCACATAAAATAGAGATATATAGATGGAGTATGATGCAAATAGTTCGTCTATCTTGCCAGCGCAGGGCGTGTGAATCATAAGTTACTTATTTAATTTTGATAGCACATGCATATACTTAGGCAGACAATAATGTAAATAATAAAATACTAACTTCTCATTTATTAAATTTACATAATTTGATTAATAATAACAATAATATTTATTTAAGTAAATTTAATTAGGTTATTACTAAAAATATTCTATTAATTATTTATTAAATGTCAATTTTACAATTCAAAAAAATCTTTAACCGAATAAAAACATTTCATTTTTAACCAATTTAATAGCTTATTTCTAAATATAGGCACATCCAGCTCAGTTAAAGAGTGTGGCAACCTATTATACAGTTACAGCTAGGAAAACAGTTGCTCTTAAGCAACTGGGTTTGCATTTTGGGTAACAATAACTTTCCACGATACCTTCTACTTCTGCAAGAGTCTACATCTCACATCATCATGTGTATTTATGCACGAAGAATTGTGAATAGGTAATTTGTAAACAAACATTATAATATTGTATTTGGCCCTAGTATAACAGTCGGAACACAACAATGCTAGTGACACTGATGTTATGGCGATAAATTAATACTAACTTCTGTCTGCGGCTTCGCCAGGCTTAAATTTTGGGGGGAACAGTAGCCTATAACCGTCTCTAGGGCTCCTTTATATTATCGTCCATACCAAAATACATCAAAATCTATATAGCGGTATAGGCTTTTATAATATATAATTTAGTTAGCAAAAGATGGTGATCTAGAGCTAAGATGAGATAGCTAGTCAGGCGGACTTAAAACTATTTTTCTAAACCACCCTTTCCCAGTTTATGGAATTGTAATGACTTAGTTAATTATATTAAATTGATCTGTACTTTTTAGCAGGTATCAATTTTATTATGGTACGGATTAAAAAGAGCAATTTATTAAACTTTAATTTATTAATTACAGGCTTATAATTTTAAATGAAGTATATAAATATCAAACTAAAATTGGAAAATTAATACATAATAAATTGTAATTAAACACAACCGCAGCTTAATAACAACTTCTTACACTATTACTTCCACATTAAAACTATAAGCACATAACGACAGACTTAATTGAGAAAATTGATGACGTAAAACATTAAATTCTGAAACATTAACAAATTAACTGTTTAGTTAGGTGTACTCTAACTAGCCCAAAGTAATAATTTCCCTTCAGTTTTCAGGCTAACGTAAGGCAGTGTTCAAACGAGTATCGGCGGGGGAGGCCGCGTCGCGCGCGCTCTCAAACGCTACGGAACTTTCTGTCAATGTAATGTTTAACTTCAATGGCCGTTCTTAAACAAGTGACGTACGATGGCAGTGAGTGACAAAAGAATGTCGGGAAACAGTTGAAACGCGATTGAGTGCGATACTTTTTGGAGGGCACACGTGGAATTGCTGGAGACAACCCCAAATTAAAGTAAGAAGGTACGTTGCATTTTTAGTAGGTACTACAATTTTCTATATATTATTTCACAGGAACTTTTTACCGGGATAAAAACTATCCTATAACCTTTTTGTATCCTTGACAACGTCATTATATTGTGTTTGGTGTGTGTGTGTTTGTAATGAGATTATCTTTACATAAACATAAATTTTATTTATTTAACCAGACGGTTGCAAATTACTAATATTGACTTACCTGTTGACCCGTCAACGTAGGTACTTATCGCCCAACTGACGCGGACGACTCAACAGACGGCCGTATACTTTAAAATAAATTAGATTCTCAAAGACTATCCAATTAAAATTCACAAAAAGAATTATTTCATTAAAAATGAAAAAAAACACGACTTCCTTTTTTGTCATTTTTATCATGTTTAAAACACTTGACCTGACCAGCCCTTGAAGTTTCTTGCGGTTTACAGCAGTCACCTTATAATAAAAACGATAGCCATGAGTGTCTATCACTTCAGAAAGCTCATTCTTTTTTTGTTGTGTTTGTTAAGGTCAGGACAAAGTTTGAATGAAATATTTTACAGGAAATTCGTAATGGGCGAGCCGCTAGTACTGTACAACTATTATCCCCAAAGGGTTAGTCAGAGACTAGGCAATGAGGACCGCAAAAGCAGTTCTCAAATAGCGACTGCACATGTGCTCAGCGTGACAGGTGGTGAGCCCATCGCCGCCCTATGCAGTTGGATGTTTGTTCAGTCTTTAGTCCGTTAGTCGCCTTTTACGACACCCAAGGGAAGATTGGTGGGCGGTAGTTATTCTTTCTGTAGTAGTACTGTTATCATATTTATTAACGTGCTTACAGGTTCCTGTGGAATTGTGTAGGTAAACATTTTCTAGCACATACACTCAATTTTACTAACAAATTTTCGCCCTAATCGATATAAACCTATCCATTTAACGCTTGAAACTTAATTGGCGAGGTACATCGGTCGATATAATTAAGTGAAGTGCCTGTACCAGAAAGCAACGGACAGTTTTGCATGTCACCAGTTTGTCACTTACCCTCATATAGTGTTATTTTACATCTGCATAAAATTCATATCAGTTTGTACGTAGCTAGCAAGACAGCAACTAGCTAATTCTTTTATTGACTAATTTTTTTTGTCCTTATTTAATTTGGCATCACGAGTTAGGCATATTTTTGTTTGTCATTATAATATTTTGGCATAGGTAATTGTTTTTGCCATACTACGAGTATTTCAGTAATTTTGATTTGCATTAAGTTATAAGGCATAATATTGTTTATTCGTGTAATACTTATTTATTAGGCATAAAGACCTAGTAGATTAGGCAAGACGCGCTAATCCGCTTTAATTTGGATTGGGTTTTGACTTTGCTTTTTTATTTTATTTAAATGAATTTTGGAGACATAAAGAAGGTATTAGGTGTAACAAATATAATTTGGGTACCTGAGTGTAACAGTAGGTTAGGGTGCGGCGGCCAACATACTTATTTTATATACAAAAAGTATTTTATTAAATATAACTATTATGCCTATCAAAATTATGCCTAAATATCATTATGTGTAGTGTAGCTTGCAGTCCGTAATAGCCTCGGTGAAGCCCAGCATGGTTTTGTACGCAAACGTTCCACTACTTCTAACCTTATTTTGTGTAATGATTTAATCTCGAATATGATGGAACAGGGAGCTCAAGTGGATGTGGTGTACACAGATTACAGCAAATGTTTTGATTGTATAGATCATCGCGTGCTTCGACATAAAATTTTAATGGCGGGTATTCATGGGGATTTGTATCGTTGGTTCTACTCGTACATTGATAATCGCACTCAAGCCGTGGTACTTCATGGCTACATGTCTACTTGGTATTCAGTCCCTTCTGGGGTACCTCAAGGCTCCCTTCTTGGTCCTCTCTTATTTAATATATTTATAGCAGACATCGCGTCGTGTTTCATAAATTCTACCATTTTGTTGTATGCTGACGATATGAAAATTCTAAAGACCGTCAGATCATTGTCCGACACCGATTGTCTCCAGGACGACCTGGATAGATTTGCTTCTTACTGTAAGACTAACAGGTTGCAGCTAAACATATCTAAGTGCTTTTTAGTTACATACTCGCGGAAAAAAAACAATTATTGAAACTAGCTATCGTCTTTGTAATCAATCTATCTGCAAAGTGTCCCAAATTAGAGACTTAGGTGTAATGCAAGATAACAAGTTGATATTCGATAAGCACATTGAAAGTATTGCGAAGAAGGCTTATAAGGCTCTTGGCTTTATAATGAGAGTCTCATCCTGCTTTCGATCTCTCAAAACTATCAAAATCTTATACTGTTCATATGTACGTAGTCATCTCGAGGACGCATCTCAGGTGTGGAACCCGCAGTATCACATTTACTAAAACGGATTGAAGGCATACAAAGGAAATTTCTTCGATATCTTGACTTCAGGGCGCAGCGGCGGTCCATTGACTATCTGGATAGGTGTAGGCACTATCATTTCTTACCTTTGGAATACAGACGCAATGTTAATGATATTTGTTTTTTACTAAATATAATTAATGGCGGGCTTGACTGCCCCGAACTTCTTATGCACATAGGGCTCCGTACCTACCAATTTGGCCTAAGACAGCGACCTTTACTGGACGTGCCGTCAGTTTCCACCAACTATAGGAAAAACTCGTTCTTTCTGCGCAGTGCATCGAGTTTCAATAAACTCTCTTCAGAACTGACTGAAATTGATCTGTTTCGTACTAGCTCTGGCTCTGTCAAGAAGTTGATGAGCGACAAGTTCTTTGGTTGCGACTAGACATTGGTAATTGATTTCTCGGACTGCAATCTCGGTTGTGTAATTTTAAGTGTAGTTACTTATCTAATTATTTATGTATGTGTAAATGTATACTTAAAAGTATAAATATGTTCTAAATGATTTTGTTATTGTTGTTTTGGCATTATATGCATCTAGATTATTGCAGGTTAGAGATTTACCCTAATATCATCATGTTATGAAAACGTTGATTACTTAATTGAAAAAAATGTGAAGGCTTGTAATTAGCAATATAGAAATTAAGTTGTTAATCTATAAGGATATTTGTCTGTAAGCTTTCCTAAAAGAAATAAATAAATAAATAAAAATGTAAATTTAGGCTTTGGAATATTAACTTAACAATTATTATTCTTATAGTACCTATATAGTTATGCTTAAAAATGTGCCTTTAAAGTTAAGCCAAATTAATATTGCGCGTAAATATTATTAGGAAAAGTAAAAGTTAGTATGTCATGTTAAATTATGACATAAAATTTTATGCAAAATAATAGGGAACCTATTGTAAAATTGGTCACCCATCCAGTTTCGCGCGTATCGCTGTTCCATAGAGATCCTCCACCATCGACCTTCTTTGTATGCCGTATGATTACCACCCGGCCATAACGGCCCGGACACGTCACCACGACGCAGGATTCTCTGTTCTTTTCATTCTTTCTATTACCGTTGACTAAGACTGCCGTAGTATAACAAACAATGTGCTATCACACCGAGGTCATCCATCATCGTTTTTTTATGTGAAAGAATACTACCACCCCTCCCTTCCCTTGGGTGGTGTCGTAAAATGCGACTAACGGACTAACACACTGCACATACATCCAACAGCATAGAGTGGCGATGGGCTTACCACCTGTCACGCTGAGCACATGTGCATACGCTATTTGGTGAAAAGTGGACTAAGTTAGAGGACTGATTTTGCTGTCCTCATTGCCTAGTCTCTGACTAACCCTTCGGGGATAATAGTCGTGATTTGATGTATGTATGTAGTTACTTCCAATTTCAAATGAACCGGGATTACCGTTTGTGAATTTCCGTAGCCATGTTTGAAAGTGCACTACCGTAGCAAAACTTTGCAGTGGACTTTACAAACCTAAAATTGGTCTTAGTAAATAAAAGTCAATAAAAGTGTTGTTAGTCTACTGAATAAGGTTACTCTGCAATTGAACTAGGAATTGGATTAGGAAAACGCAAAAAAGCAGAAAACGATCTTGCTATGACGATGCTAAGATCTTGAAGCATTTATTCTAGTTCCGTTGCCGATGAAGCAAATAGGACTATATCATCTGCAAATCGTAGGTTACTTAGACGATTGCTACGACTGTCTATGCCCCTTGTTGCCCGGGAATTTGCCAGTGTTTTAAAAATTTCTTCAAGGGTATAGTAAATAGTTTGGGAGAGAGTGGGTCACCTTGTTTCACACCTTTTGCTATTTTAAATGAGGGACCGGAGGAGTTTAACCGAATGTTTGCTGTGCTATGGCTATTAATAATTATGATGAAGTCTACATAAGTTTTTTCAATGACTTGTTTTTCTAATGCGGTAAATATAGAGGAGTGTTTTAAACTATTGAAAGCCTTCGTATAGTCTACAAAGGCTAAGTAAAGTGACTTATTGAACTCTGAATATTTTTCTATTACTTGGTTTATAGCGTGTAGAGATGGTCTGTAGTAGAGAAGTGTATGCGAAATCCGGTTTGTTCAGGTGGTTGGTGACTGTCGAGTTTATCGGCGATACGGTTTTGTACGACTTCAATAAATACTTTGTAAGTGTGAGACATGAGGATTACTGGTAAATAGTTATTTATATTGGAGATGTCGCCTTTTTATGGAGCAGGACTATGATTGAGTAGCACATATATCTTTGGGAAGTTTTTCTGTATCTAAAATAGAATTCAATGGATCCGTTAGTACCGGAATCAAAGTAGCTGAACCTATTTTGAGTGCTTCTGTTGTAATAAAATTTATATAAAATTATTGTTGTCATTAAACCTTTCCGGTCACATTCGAACCATAGATTTTCTTGGCCAAATAAAAGAAGTTTGTATTAAAATAATGATTATAAATGCTAATCAACTAACCTAATGTTTAGAAAAATAAATGAGAAATATATATTTTTACTTTAATGTAAATTTAGGGTGATTTAGGTTTGGTTTTGTTCGTCATCTTTATTGTTATTACATTTGAATATATTACCTAGCCGTGAACGTTTTATAGTTTTATTTCATAACAAACCTACTGAAGCTTGCGCTTGCGTCAAATGTAACAGTACCTGTAAAGACCCTCGTGTCTGCAACCTTGTTTTTCAATCTTTTGTCCACTATCACAAAATCGATCATTCTCCTCTTATTCCCTCTGCCATGTGTACATATGAATATCTTTATGGTAAAATATGGTGTTTGTCACCACAAGGACACCTCAATCCATTTCCTGCCATTATTTATTTATTTTTATTTTATTATCTTAGGAAAACCAAGGTTTACACATTTTCAGTAAGGTTACAAAATAAAATACATAGAAACCACTTATAGGTTCTCACCAATAGAAACCAATATCATTCTCTCTCACTTTTCTGTTTCCATATCTCCCTGTGTAGTTGTAATTTGATGAAACGTGGACTATGGTATAGTGGACTACTGTTGCAGTCCTCATTGCCAGTATCTGACTAACCCTTTGGGGATAACAGTCCTGAATCTATGTACTTAGATAGATAGATAGATGAACGCTTGCACATACACAAGGACCCACACATTACATAATCTTAAAGCAAGTATGGGCAAAGGCGGGCTTATCGCTGAAAGCGATCTCTTCCAGACAAACTTCCTCTTTAACAGGTTCCATAAAGCAAAGGTTTTTGCTTTATGGAACCTGTTAAAGAGGATAGAGGAAGTGCGCAAGTACTATTAATAAATCAATAAACAAATTAAAATAAGATATAAATTAATTATTAACAAACATACATTCTTATATAGTTACTTACACATACTTATACATAATGTAAAATACTTATGTATATATGTATTGTGTGCCTTGTTGGCCAGCTCTGTTATGTGCCCTAATTATGGCAATTTGTTAGTAGGTAGTATGGCAGCCCCGGGATAGGTGACCGTAAGTTTTATTCCCTCTTAAACTGAAACTATTACTGCACAGTAGCTGAGGTAGCCGTGCGACCCACCTTCCGCTTTATAATTTATGCTCCAGCCAATTAGGACAAGGCGACCTCAAAATACGAACCAATTTTACCGTTTGGCAAGAATAAAAGCCTTAATGAGAACATCAATGTTAATTCAAAAATACGTTTTTTTTTATTCTTCTACGGTAAACAATTGGCCTTCATCTCACCTGATTTGAGGTGGTGATAAAGCCGATGGTAGAAGCGCACTTCACACTGAGAAACTAGATATCCTATCTCTACCCCTACCTACTCTAAATAACCGATGGTAAATTGATATGAGGGTGGTAGCCATTCGGTTCTGTAAGGGAATAGAATAGAATATAATAGAATTTTCAAGGCGGGCCATTACCACTAGCTCCAATAACTGTTATAGAACGCGCTCACGTCGGACCGTAAAACACAGAGTAATTACCACCGTAACCTCCTTTACAACCTCCCTCGGTTAGAGTTTTCCGTTGGAATTTAAATCTGTTCGATCCACTAATAGCTACATCGGATAGTTTTTAAATCCTTGTTTCGAAACGATTTATAAAACATTTCTGTACGTCTTCTCTTAATGGCGATCGTGATCGTGGTAAATGACACTTCGTTGACAAATTCGTAACTCATCAAAAGTTAAAAGAAATCCAATCGCCCTCACTGCGCCATTTTCAAAGCACCTTCACCGAAAAAATTTAAATAACTTAGACGATATTATTTTACTTACCATTATTATTGATACTACTCTACAACGTAAAACCTGAATGTAATTTGTTTAAAATCCAGAGTAGAACTCCTGGCATGTGCCAATTTCACCACCTGCTCTTGTGGTAGTCGTTAAAAGTGACTAAGGGACGCCTTCAGAAGAAGCTGCATCTCTCTGTGATATTTTTTACCATACTGCAATAGCCAACCTATTTGCCAAGCGTGGCAATAGGCTAGTTTCAAAATCATATTAAAACGATACCTTATCATATTTTATCGTAAAAATACATTAATTTAAAAAAAATCGATCATTTACAATATTTATTTTATATTGCGATTTAAATGTTAAAAACGCTTAAGACCGCCATGTTGAGTAAATGACGTCAGGCCGTGCCAAAGATCCGTTTCGTTCGAGGCTTGTTCTATAGAAATGTCACAACAATAAAATGACATTTGGCAAGGCGTGACGTCACGGCTTTTGATTTCCGTTTAATGTCATATAACTAAATGCGTATTATTGTCGATTTTATTCTTTAAAAATATAAACAATCCCAATTTTTTGTAAGAAATATTTTAGATATTTTGTTTCTATTAATCATAATTGATAATTGGAAACGCCAATCCACCAGATTTATTCTTAGATGACACAAGTCTTGATAGATGCAGTAAAGGCAGACCTCCGACAGGGTGGTCCGACGATCTAGTAATGGTAGCCGCTGGATGCGAGCAGCAAAGACCGATCGTGGTGGAGATTCTTGTGAACGCCTTTGTCTAACGATGGACGCCATTCGTTGATGATGAAATAGGATAGATTAGAATTGATTGCTCATCTTCGTTGAAAGATCTACCAAAGTAAATATTTTGCATTATGCCGAATCGATCAGACTAATTAGTTACAAAAGAAAGCAACTACTTGTTTTATGGACCAATGTTTGTCAATACAAATTTGTTATGACGTCTGAGGGTTTGCGCTATTAAAATTACAAGTAGGTAGTTCATACAATTAACCAAAATGTTAATGTTTATTATGGGTACAAAGTTTATTCTTGGCTTAAACTTTATTTGTATACATTTTGGCACACCGTCTAAAAATGTTTCAAACACTAAGTCAGTGGCAAAATATTTTAATTGGAGTTAACTTAATAAATAAACACTTATGAAATCAATTTATCAACCCTAGGCTGTAATATAAGTGGTCCTTCGAGCCGGATTTACTAAAAGAAAATGCCCTTGTTCGTTAGTATCTTATATTTAACAGGAAAGTCATCAACACTGTAAACACTCCTGTATAGACTTACTGTTATCACTTAGAACTACTTTAATCTTACTAACTAACATTACAAGTGCAAAATTCTGTTATGCACGTTAGTTAATTTGGGTAATTGAAATAAAACATTTTAATTCATTTTTATAGATGAACTACATCGCCCACCTTTAAAGCTACCACAGCGAATTAATTTGCCTCGTCGCCAGTGCAGGAGAATCGCAATATACGCTGTCATTTCATACGATCGTCGCGGTCGGGCGAGATCGGAAGCCGGCCTTCCCACAGGTATTCGTGGCGACTGTATTACTGCTAGTGCGATTATTACTGCGTTACGGTTTTGGTGTGTTAGTGCGTTAGTCGCCTTTTACGATATAGTCCAATCAACGGGGCTTTTGTAACCCGAAAAATTCCTCTGCCTCTGAAATTTGGCATGTGTTGAAGTTAGGTAATACAGATTACAGATGTACAATAATCCAACAAAATAAGTTACGAGAAGTTAGGTATTTTTAACAAAACATGAAGATCGCTTATAACTCTCTGTGAATATTTCCTCAGGCTGAAATTCTTTCTGTATACGTACGTATGTACTAGTTAGAATAAGTGTGTCAAAGAATCCAACATTTTTTCCATTTCAGAGAACCCCCAATTTTAACTTTTAACATTTTCCACTATAACTTCCACTGAAAAATTGCTCAGTCCATTTTTATTTTTTAATATGTTTTTATATCATTAATTACACAGCTTTGTTTAGTAATCCAATAAATTTTCCATTTCAAACATATTTTTTTGATTTTTGCCTAATAACGTATTGAGAAAAATTGCTCCGTCCATTTTTGTACCTTTAATAGATATATTATTTTATATTTAAACAGACTTAACAATAATCCAACAAATTTTCCAACGATTAGTATTTTTTACGAAATTATTATGTTCGCTGATTTATCTTGACCGCTCGGAGCTGCTTTGCCCGCACTTGCCAGGCAACTTTTTACCTTATACGCACAGCACAGAGAATATACACAATGTTGTACAACGGGGCGCTAAGAAATTAGCTTTTAAAAAGAATATTTATTACTGTTCTATTCAATTAGGTATTGTTCACTATCTATCCGCCGCGGACTGTGAGCGCGCGTTACGCAGTTTATCGTTTTTCCATATATATTTAACTTCTCGTTCACACCGAAAACGGCCTATAGGTGTACGGTATTACGTAGTGCGTAGTCGCTGACTCTCGGAGGCCGATTTTTGAACTACGTGTCTATACACGGCGGACGCGGATTGGCTACGTAGCCGAACGTAACAGCGTATTAGCACAGAATAATACAAGCGGAAAAGAAGCCACTTACGATCAAATTTTGGACTGACATCCGTTCAACTGATGGGAAAACCTGATCGTCAGTGGCCACGCAGTACGCAGTACCTACGCTATAGCGTGTTGAAGGTTTGGTGTGAACGCATACAGCAGACTTAGTTCACGTTCACACTGGGGCTGACAGTGAGCATACTCATAGTCCGCGGCGGACAATCCGTTTTGGTGTGAACAATGCCTAATAAATATTTTGCAAAAAAATTCCTTCTATTTAATAATTCATGCGGTAAAGGGTTAATATATTATATTACCCTGGTTAAACACCGTTTCTTGCACAAATAGTACATAACGGCAACGCCGCCTCGGCTTCGCCGCTGCGCGAGCGCCCCCCACGCCGCCGCCGCACCTCTCATCACACCCGCCGCGCCGCGACCGGTCGTTTCGTCTTTAGCTTGCTAAGCGCGCCGGCAATGCTTGTACTTAGCTATTATTATTGATATACCAAATAAAAATAATGTGTATAAAATACATACAGAGGTAGGTATCAAATTAAGGGCCAATTTAATAGATCACATTCTAACATCTGTCAGTCTTTAGTCTTATTAGTTTATTACCGCTTGTCTAAATGAAAGTAAGTAAGTAATAAAGATGACTATAGGTACTTAGGTAGGTACTTACGTTTTTAGATGGTAGGTAATACAGCTTGTCTAACTAACTGTAAAAGTAATTTTAAGATTACTGTAGGGTAGGTAAGTTTTGTAAAATAAAAAATCTGAACCAAAAAATAATATTTGTCGTTATACCTACCTAGTCGATTATTGATGTTAGTTACCTACCTGCAGCTTGTTTAGTAATTTAACATGATTGTAGCCACGTGTTGTTATATCAAAAAATTGTAAATCAAATAAAAATAGTGTAGATAGATAGATAAACACTTTATTGCACATACACAAGGAACAGTTACACGTGACATAAACTTAAAACTAGTATGTACAAAGGCGGTCTTATCGCTGAAAGCGATCTCTTCCAGACAACCTTTGGTTAGCGGAACCTGAGAAGGAGATAGAGGAAGTGCGCAAGTTTAATAAATAGATAATAAAGTATAATGGATGGACAGTAAATGAATACATATTTATATTTATAAATATACATACATACAAAATATATAAGACATACATACATACACATTACTTTATAAATAAACTATAACATGTTACTCGCAGATGACAGAGCCAAAAGATGCTTGTGGAGTTTAGCCTTATAGATGGACAGTGACTTGGAGTGACGGATCTCAAAGGGTAGGTTATTCCAAAGAAAAGTAGCCTGGACTGTAAACGAATCCTTGACATAACCTGACCGAGTAAAGGGTGCCTTAAGCACGTTATCAGACTTGGACCTGAGACCACGGTTGTGATCCTCCCCGAGAAATCGGAAACATTCTTTAAAGTAAGAAGGAATACGAGGATCATACAGCACCTTAAAAACGAGACTGAGGATATGCTCCTCACGACGCAATCTAATTGGTAGCCATTCGAGCTTATGCCTGTATTCAGACACATGGTCAAACTAATCTACCAAACCAATAAAATAAAAAATAAAAAAAAAACTTGCGCAAGCCGTAAATGAATCTAATGCAGAGATTTTGAAGATGTTGTAATTTGCTAAGCAAGTCCTCATTAAGGTCAACTAAACAGACGTCGGCATAGTCCAAAATCGATAAAATGAGAGATTGCGCAAGTTCAACCTTGGTCTTCACAGGAAGCAAGTTCCTCCACTTTGTATTGTATTTGTGTAAGTAATTACCTACTTAGGTATCTTTTATTTAGTATTTTATTTAGAAATACCTACCATTGTCTTTAAACTCTTAAAACTCTAATGCCGAGTCCGCACGCTTGGCACTTTCCGCAAACTCCAAACCTCAACAAACGTTTGGATTGATTTGAGGAAATAAACGTCGCCATCCACACGCTTGCGAGTGCGTTAGTTTGTTTCATTGATGTAAACGCGTAAAGTGACACACCGCGAAGTAAGTTTGTGCGCACTCAGGTGCAGTCCATCCATAGGCTGCATGCACTGCACCTCGTTAAGTCGCTTCCGAGCGATTGCGGTGACATGTCGTTAATCGTATCACAAAGAAAAAACATAAAATTGCCATCTTGTGCACTCAAAAGTTGTTACAATCACTCGAGAACACAGAAAAAAGTCTAGGTGTAACGTTTCATCGGTAAGTACACGAAACACTACTCGTTTTAACTTAAAAATTAAATATTTGTAACATCTACCAACACGAAACCATATCGCCGCCATTTTTTCAACGCAAATCATAGACTATAAAAACAGACTGCGCAAATAAGTTTCTGCCTATTATGTCTAATTTGGTTTTACTGTGATAAAGATATTTGCCATTATTTTATAATACGCATAAGATCATGAGTATCACGACTGACAATTTAGATTACGTGATACCTATTATTGTAAAAATATGAATGAAATGAAACAATCAATAAAATATTTAAGTATTCCAAATTGGAACGCATTGATACTCAATACTGAATTTTACTTCAAAACCACAAAACACGATAGTGAACTAAGCTTATGTTTTAAACCATTTAAGAAAACCCCATATTACCTAATCAAATAACTTTTAGGGCCATAGTAGCCAGATGAGCAACATACACAAAAGACAGGAAGAAAATTCAAAATTAATAAAAAAACACCAATCAATTAAGGGGTGAATTATATTAGAGCGGGCCGTGCACGGGGCGTGCCCCGTCCGGGCCCAGACGGCGCACTGATTTGAGACGTTGCATACATTTTGTATGAAGCAGTTCATATTACACAGTGCATGATCCGTGCCCCGTCCGGGCCCGGACGGGACACGGCCCGCTCTAATAAAAATACAAAATGTATGCAACGTCTCTAAAGTCAGTGGCCCGTCCGGGCCCGGATAGGGCACGCCCCGTGCACGGCCCGCTCTAATATAATTCATCCCTTACTATAAATTATTATGTAACATGTGCCTAATTTAGAGTTATTTTATTGGTGTTTTTTTCTACAAGCTTACTCTTTTAGTAGTCATCAAAACAGAGAAAGATGGATTAGATACGTCAGAATAGTCAACGTCATCGTCACAAAAAAAGTAATTCTTTTATAAGCACCTAAGCTAAAAAAACGGCACGGCAGTACCATCCTTTTCTCGAAGCAGTTCAGGCCATTTTCGACCCCCTATAACTTCGTTGTGGATAAAAGTAGAGGCCTGAATTTTTTGTAACCAAACAGACATTGTATAAACACGGTATATTTCAAATTTCATTCAATTTGAAACAGTAGATTAAGAATTAGACAAAGTTTCTTAATTTTGTCACTCATTGACTGACCGATTATGAAAACTCGAAGGCACTTCTAGCAGACATTAAAGCTTCAAATTTAAAATACAATTAGTGTTTAGTATATAAATCAAGGAAAAACAAAATATTTTGCAATTACAGTCCAGTTTTCGAGATACACCAACTGCATAAATAACTTTGTAATCCCATATAAATATATAGGATTACAAAGTTACATTTGCAGTTAATAAATCAGTGTACCTGTATATTATTATGTATACTATATAATATAATGGAATATCCGGTGTTTTAGTATAGTATTCAAGAAGTCGAAGGAAAGTAAAATAAAGGTACCGGTAAGGAAAAAAAAATAGGACAATCTACAAAAAGAAATGAGATGCCATCAAAAACATACTTGTGAAAAAACCAAGTTTCACACGCAACTCTGTTCTTCTACCGTAAAAAGTTGTGATATCCACGTAATACCAAGTCAACTAACTAATTTAACATAATATAATAATGTAGGTATTACTTGTAAGACACATTGTGTTTTAATGCGATGGCCAAGTCAACCGACTTGGTATTACATGGATCACACAACTTTTTACGGTACAAGAACTTAGTTGCGAGACTTGGTTTTTTACCAGTATGTTTTTGATGGCTAGCTTTTACAATTGGAAAGAACCACGTCTATTTAGTCAGTTGAATAATTTCATTCAACTTACTCCATGAGCTGTGAGATAAATACATATATAAGGTTATAAAATAAGTAATTCCAGCTGAAGCAGGAAGGCCTCATACCTTATTAATATATACCTATAGACATCTACATAATGATTGAAAAAGAAAAAGAATTTATAATATTATTATATAAAAGTTTTAGCTAATAAATTATTTACTTATTTTTTTAGCATTAATTTATTTATTTTTAGATATTACAATTAACAAAATTCAATTAATCATTAAAACAAACTACCCATTTATTTGTATATTTTTAACAATATTCTCCTACAACACGATAAAACTGTAGGAATAGTGTGTCGCATTTGCGCGCTCGGACTTATTCTAAAACAACCAAGCCCCCTCCCCAACGTATCACGTGATGCCCGCTGTTATCTAGCTGAGCACAATCTTTGTATGGACGTGTACTCTAGTTTATTGTACCTCAATGGTTTGTTTGCACAAACGAGACAAGTATTCACAGACGATCGAACTTGGTGCGACCCGCACCAGCGAACTGTACGGTGCGCTTACACAACAGACGAGCGTACCGGACTCCGAACCGTCCAGTCTGCTAGCATTGCGTGAACACGTCTCAACATGCCGCCTATTCTATAAAAACAGGCCAAAATTGCATTAGTTGTGGCAACTATCGTTGCTACATCGCCATTACATAACAAAAGGAAAAGGTAAGGGCAAAATTTTATCTCAGACACAGACAACAGTACGGTCATATGAATTTCATTAAAGAACTCGATGATAAAGATTTATTGAACGAAGGCATGAAGAAGATGGAATGGAACGAAGCATTTATTGAATTGTTGGATTTTGTGTAGTAGTCGCAAGGGGATAATATGTCTTTATTTTTCTAAAAGTATTTGAAACGCTTGATTGCGTGCATCTGATGTCTTTTTGGCGTTGCTCCGAACCGAATCTATGTCTGAGAACACGTAGCGATAGCGACGTATTGCGCGTACGGTGTCACTTTTTAAATAAATAAATAAACTTTCCTAAACTCAAACCAATTATCTAGCCGAAGAGAAGCTTCGTTTTGAAACTCGTTAAATGGTTACTAGACAACGGATAAACATACTTAAAATACTTAAATACATACTTATTATCCATAGAAAACCGTCACGCGATGGTTAGTTCGGAGCGCACTATGTTCGTGGTCCGGCCCCAACCAAGTTCGAGCGTCTGTGAATACTTTTAGTACGCACAAACGTGTGGACGCTTCGCAAGCGCTTGCGGAAAATTGCCTTTGATTTGTGATAAAAAACCGACACTCGATGGATCGGCTACAAGGGCTTGCCAACCTACGCAAACCAAACCAACCGCTCTATCCACACGTTTGAATTTGTGACGGCTTGTTGAGGTTTGCCAAGCGTGTGGACGCGGCATAATAACGGTGGCTGGCCACCAAATAATAGTGCGTCTCAAAGCAGCTCCGAGCAAGCGGTCAAGTGAAGGTCAACCCTTTAATCTCTTTAAGTAGTAGGTGTCTTTCTAGACATTATTATACGTACCTACATACTTTTTGACCTTTTTTGCTTAATGTACAGTATCAAACGTTTATTTGAAACGCATTAGGTAATAAATATTCCTTTTAAAAGCTAATTTCTTAGCGCCTCGTTGTACAACGTTGTATATATTCTCTGTGTTGTGCGTATAAGATAAAAAATTGCCTGGCAAGTCCGGACAAAGCAGCTCCGAGCGGTCAAGATAAATCAGCGAACATAATAATTTCGTAAAAAATACTAATCTTTGGAAAATTTGTTGGATTATTGTTAAATCTGTTTAAATATAAAATAATATAACTATTAAAGGTACAAAAATGGACGGAGCAATTTTTCTCAATACGTTATTAAGCAAAAATCAAAAAAATATGTTTGAAATGGAAAATTTATTGGATTACTAAACAAAGCTGTTTATTTAATGATATAAAAACATATTAAAAAATAAAAATGGACGGAGCAATTTTTCAGTGGAAGTTATAGTGGAAAATGTTAAAAGTTAAAATTTGGGGTTCTCTGAAATGGAAAAAATGTTGGATTATTTGACACACTTATTCTAACTAGTACATACGTACGTATACAGAAAGAATTTCAGCCTGAGGAAATATTCACAGAGAGTTATAAGCGATTTTCATGTTTTGGTAAAAATACCTAACTTCTCGTAACAAATTTTGTTGGATTATTGTACATCTGTAATCTGTATTACCTAACTTCAACACATGCCAAATTTCAGAGGCAGAGGAATTTTTCGGAAGTCTCCATACAACAAATGTCCTCGTTGATTGGACTAATACCCAAAAGAAAAAAGGGGGTGGTAGCATTATTTTAGTGAGTCGCTACACACACGGCTCTACGGTCCTTCAACCGCAACCTCTTTCTTCCCTTCAGTGTCATAAAAGGCGACTAACAGAATAAAGACTGCACTGCACATACATCCAGCATAGAGCAGCGATGGGCTTTTATACTACCTCTTAACCGCCTTTGTAGTCTAGTGGCTAAGCCACCGGTTTCAGACCCAGAGGTCCCGGGTTCGATTCCCGGCGGGGGGTACATCTGTATGTGCTCGGTTTGGTTGGGGTAGGGCTGTTAAGTCCGCCTGGCTAGATACCACCATCTTATCTAAGTCTGTCGCCATAAGAACGATGCTTATAGCATTGTTGTGTTCCGACAGTTTGAGATAAGATAGCCAGTTCCTCAGGGGTTGAGGATTCCGGGTGCGCACTTCGCTTTCACCTTCGGCCTTATCGTCACTTACTATCAGGGCCCTGATTCTGTATCGCAATCTATAGATTCCGCACCTAAACCTTACCGCGCACAAACGTCAAACGCATACGTTTTTGGGAAGATATCGTAACTTTCTAAGGAATTAACGTGGTTTTGAAACAAGGAATCGTTACAGAATAAGGGCCCAGGTGAGATGAAGGCCAAGCTCTTACCCGTTGTAGAATAAAACAAAACATATCACGCTGAGTACTTGCGCAATGATTTGGTGAAACGTGGACAATGGCAAAGGACTGTTTTTGCGGTCCTCATTGCGTAGTCTCGGACTTGACTTTGACTTTGACTTTATATATATCTGACTAACCCTTTTGGGATAATAGTCGTCAAACTATGTGTGTAAATAATTTGTTATTAATTTTGTTTTACGCAGTCGGATTTTGTTTTATAAATAATTTCGATTCAGTTTTGAATTACAAAGAAAATTTTTAAATGCACTGTTTAGGAATATAACTTCTAATAACACAACTTTACCTAAAGTGCCAAGACTTATTTCGCTTGTGAATACATTCTTACATCGATAAACACCCAATTAAATTAACTTTCGATGTTGGTCATGCATATATATCATTGTGTAGAAATCTTAAAACACAGTGCACCAATTTAGGGAGGTGGGGAGTGGGGGAGTGAAGGGAGTAAAGGGGTACCCCCCGATCATTCCCACTCACAGGAGATACATGTTATGGAGACATAAGCATTTGAATTCTCTTTAAACTAACCTTAAAATGTAAGAAAAAGGTCATTGACAATGATTAGG
Organism: Scoparia ambigualis; assembly: GCA_963921215.1. Classification (NCBI taxonomy): domain Eukaryota; kingdom Metazoa; phylum Arthropoda; class Insecta; order Lepidoptera; family Crambidae; genus Scoparia; species Scoparia ambigualis. Next base: position 53,737,991 of record OY992502.1, on the reverse strand, counting down.
AGGAGGGGGAAAAGAGATAGGAGAGGGTGGAACCCCCCCCCTTCCCCCTCCAACAAGATTTTTGTATGGAGCTAGATTTCTGTTGTCTAATAAAAAATGACCTCGAAATTCAAGCCAATCGCTACGATGCGCTTCGCGATTGTTTAAATTTCTAACCTATCATGTGACCTAACAGGAATTTCTGTTGTCTAATAAATAAAAACGTGGAATACTCGTTTAATACAAATTCGCACTGTGTTTTATGTTGCTCCGTTGAACATTTCACAATATTTCAATATAGCACCTCGGACTTAACAAACATTTCACAGAATTTCAATTTCAAAAGCGAACACAGAAAGCACACGACTATTTCCAATCAGATGTGCTGGCAACATCCAATTACGGAACTGCTGACTTCCACTCATCGCTGCATTCGAGCGAAGTTTATGAGCACGCATTTTTCTGTACTCTACGGGAGTTTGTTGGAATCGAATTAATACTGCAAACGGACGGATTCACATACCTGAGATTCTAGTGCACGTTTTGCCCTCCATCGTTGACAAAAATCTCTGTGGTCTAGCGGTTAGACCACCCAGAGATCACAGGTTCGGTTCCTAATCGATTGTTACATGTTTGTAATATGTCGGAGGTAGGGTTCGTTTTAACGTGACTAGCTACCAACATCTTAACTTAATAAGTCGCATTAACATTAATTGACTGTGCTACGATTGTGACAGACATCCTTGCTTCACTAAGGGTGCATTCGACCAAACTGGAATAAGGTCTTATACCTTGATTAAACGCCGAATTCGTATGGACTAATATCGGAGTAAGTCTTATTCCAGTTTGGTCGAATCCACCCTTAAGCTGGAAACAAACTATCGGACGCGGCTGACGGACGCGGCTGACGGACGCGGCTGACAGCCGCGACTGTTAAGTCTAGCCTTCTAGATACAGCCTTCAAACATCCAGCGCGTCAGATTTCTGTCTGACGTCCGAACGCCCAAGGTCACGTCCGCGACTTACGTCCGATAGTTCGCACAACTTAATGTACACTCATTGACTAGATTACCTTTAAGTCGCGGCTGTCAGCCGCGTCCGTCAGCCGCGTCCGATGGTTTGTTTCCAGCTTTACTCTCATTACTCTCTTCATACATGCTTAACGATTTTGTTTTATTGCAATCTTTCTCTAGTAAAAAGTGGGGGTGCGCCAATGTTCACCTAAAGCAGATTGACCATTTTGGACCAAATGCTGTACAAGCATGGGAATACTTTTATTTCTTTCCTTACATGAAGAGATATTAAAAAAAATTTAAAAAAAACATATACGGGGTTATATTCTACCTTAAAACTTATCTTATGGCTTTTTGGTGCTTAACTTTTGATATATTTTTTTAACGTTGTCGTTTACGTTATATAATATTATTATCTTACTTAGTGCCTTCGCGCACGGCGTATTAAGACGTTTGTTATTATTTTTCGTTAATGTAAAACCTATACAACAGATTTTTTTCTCATTACTTCTAATACTTCTCGGATAGATTCTGAAGCGCTTTGGGTTACATACTAGTATTAGTCTAAGGAACATAATGCACTATTATTCAATGTTGGGCAGCACTCTTGGTCCAACGTCCATACAAAAATGGTCAATCTCCTTTTCAACTCCGATAATCGGAACTCCGAGTAATGAAAATATTCTTTCTCAATAAATCGCAATTCCTAACTACTCTGTTTCTAATGTTCATATTCCGAATCATTCAACTTCATAATGTCAGTAGCAATAACCATGTACTATTATTTGTTTTCCTATATTTTCTTAACATAACCGTCTTTTACACTATTATTCAAATGATAGCTGCCCTACTCCTGTAGCTCACGTGATAAGATAGAAATTTTAGACAATCGCTAAGCGCAGTATAGCGATTGTCTTGAATTTCGAGGTTATTTTTTTTATTAGACAATAGAAATACCAGCTGCCTTGTACCTCAATGGTATGTACACGGCGTCAGATCAACGGTTGTCTTTGTTAACCCGAAAATTATAACCAATAATACTCATTTGCCCGAATTTCATTTGCCCGAATTGTTTGATTCCTGTAGGTTAAAAAAATAAAAGCGTTATGAAAAACAACAGTAGGAGTTTAAATATATTTTCATTAGTGATATTATTAATTACAATTTTCGGAAACATGAGTGCTATGAACATCGTCGGTAGTACTACAAATTGTATGAATGAAAACTTTAGGAAGTAAAATTTTAGGAAGAGTGATCATTCGGATTACAAATTGGTAGGAAGAACAATTTCGGGAAAAGAACTTTAGTTGAGCCAATATGGACCCAAAAAGTGGACCCAATAGAAGTCCTAACTATAACGCCATGTGTTTCCATCTGAATAATGGAGCTCATATTTTTGCTGCATTACGGGCTAAGTATATTAACAAAATGAAAGAGACCCTTTTTCGGGGGTCCGCCCGTAATGATGTTATAATCTATCCCCGTTACCACGCGCGTGTGTTACACCAATTATTACGCTCCGTGCAGTAATATAATAGAATTTGTTGACCCCTATATGTATGTAGAATATAAATAAGTTCCAAGGCAAGAACCGTGTCGCGTTGCGGTGAAAGAATACTACATTACCCCCTCTCTTGGGTGTCGTAAAAGGCGACTAACGGACTAAAGACTGCTCATACATCCAACGGCTTAGAGCAGCGATGGGCTCACCACCTGTCACGCTGAGCACATGTGCATCCCCTCTCCTTACTTCACTAAGTTTATTTGTACTGGCACCTCGAGACCAACCGTTAGGTTATGCAAGAAGTGCCAGACGTCCCTGCGCCAGTAGAACACTCGCGCAGGAGACCACCAACGTTAGGTCTTGACGCCAAATTAGTGCCCGCCGCAGCGCGCTCTTCGTTCGGTACTCATAAGACTAGTGTCTCAGGAGAGTATCCCCGTGAACACGTGTAGTTCACTGCCTATGGTCCAGATAGGTAACCGGAGCTGTCAAGCTCGCTCACTTCTCGTTGCACGAAGGGCACAACTCGCAGTTGCCACTGCTAGGGTCGTCGACTCTAAAGTCGACTCCCAAGTGTCTACCTTGGTAGCGGAGTAGTAAGCACACTCACTTCTCGCAACCCATCCGGGCGCCTAGCCAGTTCCCACGTCCTACGCGGCTGGCTGGACCGGAGACTACGGCATCTAGGAGGCCGCCTCTACTAGTTATCCAGACTAGTACCGGAGATGTCAACACCAATGTCCAATGAAAACCACCGGACAAAGCTGCCAACTATAAGGGAAACTCACGTTCCCCGCAGGACTTTTCGCTTCTGGCCCTTCAGAGACCGCTACTAGGCCCCGCTCGCTGTGCACGAGTTTGGAAGTCCTGGCACACAATACCAGGACAGACGAACATTCCCAAGCTCTACAGCTAACCACACGCCACTACGAGTCCAACCCATGTCCGGATCCCGCCGGAGGCGCCTGGTTAAAGGCACGACAAGCGGGGGGCTTGAACCGGAACCCCGTAGTACCTCTGAAAACACAACCGGACCCGTAGTTCCAGTGGCGATACCCTATCTATTGAGGTCGGTAGATAGGGACATGTGCAGTCGCTATTTGGTGAAAAGTGAACTAACCGTGAGTCTTCCGTCTTCCGGTGCGCGGTCACCACTCGAGGACCGTTCTGCCCCAACGGCCATCGGTTCTACGGGTGATGAGACCTGCCCATTTCAACTTGAGCTTAGCGACTCTTTGGGCTATGTTGGTTACCTTAGTTCTTCTACAAATCTTCTCATTTCTAATTCGATCACGTAGAAAACCCCGAGCAAAGCCCTCTCCATTGCTCTTTGCGTGACTTTAAGCCTGCCTATTAGGCCCATAGAGAGCGACCACGTTTCGGTACCGTATGTCATCACTGGCAACACAAACTAGTCGAAGACTTTCGTCTTGATACACTGCGGTATTTTGGGTGAGAAGATATTTCTTAGCTTACCGAACGTTGCCCAGCCGAGTTGGATTGACTCGACGGAGAAATGAATTCGGGACCGCAGGGATGGCGACACCAGTGCCGGCGTTTGACCACTTCAAAATGAAGGTCGTTGAAGGCGAAATAGTATCCATATACTCACAACTATTATCCTCGAAGGGTTAGTCAGAGACTGGTATAGTCCACTTTTCACCAAATAGCGACTGCACATGTGCTCAGCGTGATAGGTAGCGAGTCCATCGCCGCTCTATGCTGTTGGATGTATGTGCAGTCTTTAGTCCGTTAGTCGCCTTTTACGACACCTAAGGGAAGAGATGGTTTGGTAGTATTCTATTAATAAGCCACCATCACAAAGCTTAAGTAGCTGTAGTAGTAGTAGTTTAAGATCAGGAAAAAGCTATATTTAATGCCGTGTCGGCTAGCGGTGAAAGAATACTACCACTCCCTCTCTTCCATTGGGTGTCGTAAAAGGCGACTAACGGTGTTAAGACTGTACATAAATCCAACAGCAAAGAGCGGCGATGGCAAAGATTAAATACACTGGCGATGGGCACATGTGCGGTCGTTATTTGGTGAAAAGTGGACTATGGCAGATGACCGCTTTTGATGTCCTCGTTGCCTATAGACTCTGACTTACCCGTCAAGGATAATAGTCGTGATTATATGTATGTATTTTTTTTACAAAGTACTAATATAGGAAAATTGGTATGTATGTATATTTTTTACAAAGTACTAATATAGCAAAATTGTGTGCACCACAACTTTTTATAGCCATTCCCTCTCACAGTAATGAAGTTTAAAAATTTAAACTTTTACCGCATTCCGGAGAACTTTGGTCGGAGTCGAAAAGTTAAGAGCAGAATTGCAACGAAAACTCTGATAGATGCGAGTTTTGGCACCAGCTTTATATGAGTGCTAACTTATCATCATCGACCTATAAACGTCCCACTGCTGGGCCAAGATGTCCCACTTTTAAAGTCGAACGTTGTAAATGTAGGTTTATTTTTCAAAGGGAAGTGCTTGGTATTGACCTTAGCTATGGTAAATGTCGATAAGGTAGAATGTTCACCCAAAAGCTCCGAATGACTTTTATCTTATCTTTAAATACCACAACAATTCTACAAAATATTGTTGTTATGGCAACATACTAAGATAAGATGGTGAAATCTAGCCGCAGACGGACTTAAATTCCAGACTTAATTAAGGAACTCCTGCCGGCGCATGTGTTTCCCAGCTCCTATAATCCCGGGTCTTTTAAACGGGGCGTGAAACGGCATTTATGCAGGCCGTCATAAATGGGTGCGCTTGTTACCGTGCTTGTTCCACAATGAGGAGCGCTCTCATTATTTTGGACTGCATCGGCTGCTTACCATCAGGCAGGATGTAGTCACTATGACGTGACACATAAAAAAAAATGTAGCTCTCTAGGAATCGAACTCTGGAATCGGTACTTAATTATAATTTACTTATTTGTCAATGCTTAACCACAATGTATGTATCACACACCTTATATTACTAGACCATACAGAGGAAAGAAGAGGTACCTAAAGAACTTAACTAACTTTGACCATAGTGCTACAAAAGCCGGGACCAAAGGCATTCCTTCCATAGCACGGCGCAGCTCGTACTAATTAAATTTGGTCACCCATCTAACGATCAATACAGCAGTAGCTAAGCAAACACGATCGCGCCGGCCCCTGCGCCATCGTCCGTACAAATCCTAACTAATAAAAATGAGCTCAACTGTCGTCGTAACCAGACACTATAGAAATTTAAAATAATTTAATAGAAATTTAATTGCAAACCTCTAGGAGTGTTCGTGACAGACAAGAGAATAAAATGCAAAAAAATGCAAAAATGTAAGTATTTGTATTGTTTGTTACGTTTTCACTACATAACTTCTTATACGAAATTTTGCTTAGGTATACACGTTATCACACCAGTGCAATGTAAAAAAAAACATATATTAAATTAATTCTTATACGTACCTGGACTGAAATTTCTCAAATTTTTTTTTCTTTTTTTTTTTTACTCGCGATATATTTTTTAACATATTAAATTTTATATAAAATACTTTTCATCCATTAACCGGCCCGGTGAAGGTCGTTCTATACTCGGATCTTAGACTATTAAGTAAGTAGCTCATTATTGTAATCCGTAAGTATTTAATAACTTGTTACAAAGTATACATCACAGAAAGAGAAGAAAGACTTAATCACTGCGAATATAACTTTTGACCGCAATATCGATTCTGGTATCGTGTCACTCGTCACCAACTAATAAAGTTATATCGACTTTGAACCTAATCCTAATAAGCTTAAGGATCGTATCCAAACGAATTTGGGCTTTGATATCGATCGCAGTTGCCAGTGGGTCAACTGACGAACACGGTAGGATATCGATTTGACGCACACCATGTTACCTAGAACCTGTAGCTTGTTCCAATGTTTCGAAATATTGATTGTAAGAAGATTGTACATAAAGTAAATGAAGCAAAGGATGTGTATCAGGTTCGTACAACAAATGATAACTGCACGTGTGCTCATCATGACAGGTGGTGAGCCGCTCGCCGCTCTATGCTGTTGGATGTATGTGCAGTCTTTAGTCCGTTAGTTGCCTTTTACTATACCTAAGGGAAGAGAATGGTGCGTAGTCTTCTATTAATAAGCCGCTACCAGCACAGCAGCACTACAAAGTCCCATTTGTTAACTCACAGAAAAAAAGAAACTGTTTTAAAGAGGAAGAGTTTGTCGCAACGGCAACCCGTTCACAATAATAACTGTTAATTTATCTCAATTTAAACAATCTTCTAATTAAAATTAAGTTCGTCAAACATGAACATCCTTATTATTTTTACTCTACAGAAAATGTGAATTAAGTGGATACACAGGCGCTGTTAAAGGTCACCTTTTAATCTTTAGGATCGTGCTATAATCCAATTATTTCGGAAGACTCTCTCCCGAATGTTGATTTTTTACATAATTTTATTATTATACCTACACTGGCAATTTGAAATGAAACACTTTTTATAGCTAGCGTTTAATATCTACATATTCGGGAGTCTCACTGTGATCACTGACCCTGTGAACGTAAGCATTCAAACATACCTACTTACCTTACGTCGCGACGCCTGTTTCCCGGTGGGGTAGGCAGAAATAACCGGGTCCTGCACGAAATTGTGAAAAGGAGAATGACCATTTTACTATGGGAGTTAGGCTAGTTTTTTAGCTAGCCAGCGTAACACAGCGCTTTAATGAAATAAGTAGTAATCAATAGCAGCAATGCTCTGAATTATGAAGAAAAAATTACATTACAATATCATGTGTGAGTTTGAAGCTATCTTCATTTTTAGCTTAGACATTTTAGGTATTTTTAGGTTATGACCACTGTATTCTTTATATGCAATTATTTAAATGCTTAAGTATCTACCTATTTACTTACTGATCCTTTTTTAAGATAAAGATATATAGAATAAAACAAGTTTTTAGATCATAGAATAGACTTAGTGTATTATCGTATGTTGACTATCAGTTCAGTTCAGCATTTATTTATCACTTGACTCTTAACGCAGCATTCTATGGAAAACCTTTTTTAACAGTAATCATTATAACTTACACTTTTGATATGTGAATGATTAAGACGCAATAGATATCGAATAGGCTGGTTTTGTTCATTCTCATTTACGCCTTGTTGAAATTTGAAACATTTTTTTTAAATATCAAACAATACATAAATCTAATGACATCTAAAAAACATATTTTTTCGAAAACTTTCTTAATTTTACGCATGAAAACAATAAATTCTTACATGAAAATATTTGTATTGATATTCAGGGTATTACCCCCTTGCGCCTGATGGTTTGCACATTTCCCAGAATGAATAATAATAATTATATTGATTGCATGTAGTAGTTGGTAAGTAAAGCATTACTTACTCATTTTTTGTAAGATGCAATGTATGATTAAGGGGGCACCCCCTTAATCATACATTGCAAGCGCGATCGCAAAAACTGACATAAGTCTCTTAATGAACTTCAAAGCAAAATCAATCTTATTGATATTTAAAATTAGAACCATTATGCTTTGAAGTTTCAGACCTGTAATTTGATTAGAGCAATGTTTTTATTCTGCGAAATGTACAAAACGATCACGCGCTTGTGTTAAAAATTAAAATTTTCTTTTTTAAGATGGGAACCTGCGGAATATCAATACAAATATTTTCATGTAATAATTATTGTTTCATGCGTAAAATTAAGAAAGTTGTCGAAAAAAATGTTTTTAGGAGTCATTAGATTTATATATTGTTTGTTATTGTTTAGAGAATTTGTTTCAAATTTCAACAAAACCACGACCTTGTGCAATGATCAGGCTAACTTACGTAAGTTCTTTTAATGTATTAAACTAATTCAGCGCTTATTACAAGTAACTTAAAAATACGTAAATTTTCACAATTTCGTGCAGGATCCCTTTAAGCAAGTTTTTGTAAAAATGCTTTGTTGGTTACCCCAATAAATAAATAAATAAATAAATAAATAAAATAAATAAATTGCTCTAATTAAATTACTAGGTCTGAAACTTCAAAACAGAATTGATCTAACAGTATCACTAAGTATGATTGATTTTCTTTTGAAGTTCATTACGACTTGTCAGTATTGTACTTTTTTAGTGTTCGCTCGGCAACCCCAAAATAAGAAAAAAATTATTGACGCTCACACACAGATTCACACAATACAGCACATAAACAGTAATAATATTATTTACATAATATGAAAAAAATAAAAGAAAGCTTTCCGTTTGCTACGACCCTGACAATCAGGATAAAAGTAAACAATAATAATTTAGTAGATATTAAACCACAATTTCATTACGGTAGTTCGCGTAAACCTTAGAAAACAATACTACATACGGTAAATTTCTTTAAAGTAATTTGTGTTGCCTTCATGCGTGGAAACTGATGAAATGAAATGAAATGAGTTTTATTTACTAGAACATAGTGAATAGGGTGTTATAAAAACAGTTGAGGCGTATGTTCTGCCGTTCTGGCATGTAAGTATACAATTAAATTAACATTATTAAATTGTTCACATAGAGCAAGTAAATTCAAATCACATGATATTAAATTAACATTACAAAATAAAATTAACATTTTGAAATTAAATTAACATAATTAAACTAAATTAGAATTATCAAACAAAATTAAATTAACACTATCGAATTATTAATATCAACAAACAAAATTAGATAAAATTCAATAATTATTATTTTATTATGAAATATTATAAAATAAAGTAATAGCATTTCTCCAATAAATATTTCGATAATTTTCTTTTAAATTGTGGCATTGGGAGGTCTTATAAGGCCCTTGGCAGCTTGTTAAAGACTTTGACAGCCATACAGTAAGAATTGCCATTGTAAAGTTTTGTTTTTGTCAACGGTACATACAGTTTTTCATTATGCCTTGTAGATCTGTTATAGACCTCTCCGTGTTTTTAAAAATATGTAAGGTTCTCTCGGACAAATATGCAAATCTGTCTTATGTATATGCAAGGCAATGGCAAAATTTTTGTACGTTTAAATAGTGGTCTACAGGGTTCAAATGAGCTCTGCAAACTGCTCTTCTACACTTTTTTTGAGACAAAAAAGCTTTATTCATCTCTACAGAATTTCCCCATAATAAGAGCCAATAACTTAATACTGAAGAAACATAGCCCTAATAAGCTGTAATCGCTACTTCTACGGAAGTAATATTACTTCATCGTCTAAAAGCAAATACAAACTTATCGATTCTGGCGCAAACATTATTGTCGTGAATTTTCCAGTGGCAAAATGAGTCTAAATGTATACCCAAAAAAGTAGTTGATTGATTTTTTCGTTGTTATATCTAACATCCAACTCTATTTCATTTGCTTGATATGTTTTAAATTGCATCATTTTAGTCTTCCTAATATTTATTTGTAAATTATTATTGTTCATCCAGTAAATTATTTCATTTATTGCCATATTAGTGTCCTTGTTAAAATTCGCCATTTCGTTAGCCTATATTAGTAACGTCGTGTCGTCAGCATACATGATACAGTCGTGCTTAATCGCATTAGGAAGGTCATTTATAGTAAAAAGAGTATCGGCCCTAAGATACTGCATTGGGGAACTCCTCAATTATTAAGTTTAAATTCGGATTGATGGGTTAATTGTATTTTTATTTAGAATTGTTTGAATTTCTGTGCACAGGGTTCTATTGTACAAGTAGCTTTGTATCGCATCATATGCTTTACCTCTTATGCCATACTTGTCTGATTTACGAAGCAGTCGTTGTGCATTTATATAATTTGTTGTTTATTGTATTTTACTAAGAAAAAAGTATTACCGTTAGGTAGATACAACATATTAATTTGATTTCTTTAAATTTATTATTTTAATAAGTAATAATTTATGATATCATAAAAATATATAAGTACTTGAGCCGTGTTACGTAGCGGCTTATTAAAAATAATACTACCACCCCCTCTCTTCCCTTGGGTGTCGTAAGAGGCTGCACAAACATCCAACCACATACCACCTGCTCACCGGCTCACCACCTGTCACGCTGAGCACATGTGCAGTCGCTATTTGATCAAAAGTGGACTATAGCAGAGGACTGCTTTTGCGGTCCTCATATCCTAGTCTTTGACTAACCCTTCTGGGATAATAGTTGTGATATGGGTTACTCGCACAATGACACATCGTGTCTACGCAAAATGACATACGCAAATTTACACATATTCTCATACGCGAAATGACACAAGGGAACGACTACGCGAAATGACATACGCGAATTGACACATGTATGTATGTATTTATAAGTATCTCTAAAAGACCACAACTTACCATTGCTACGATCTCGTTCCATGCTACGATCCCGCATATTTGCTTCATTTTGCCTAATCCCGAAAAATTCTTCATACGTGCTCGTCGATTCAGTTAAGTCTATACCGGTTTTGTCTTATTAAATTTTAAAAAGCGGTTGTATCCCTAATACAATCACAAAATCCACCAGTATTTACGTACGACTGCAATCGACAGTTACAGTTCAATAATTCAGTTGTTACAAAGTGGAGCATTGAAAACTGTACTAGTGAAATGCTTACGTCGGACCGCACAATTGCTGACACAAATCCAACAGGCGCTAAGCTGTATCACTGAACTCTTGAATAATGTGCAATGTAGTCCGGAACTATTGCTGCACCGCTGCACGCGCGTTGTAAATAATCGTTATTTTTAATTGTTTTTCATTTTATTTTATTTAATGCTTTTGTTATTGCTTTAAAATAAATTAGATACTCAAAGACTATTTATTTAAAATTCACAAAACGAATTAAGTATTTAATTACAAAATTAAAAAAGCTCGTATATTATCATTTTTGTCATGTTTAAAACACTTGACCTGGCCAGCCTTTGAAGTTTATGCTGCTAGATGAATGTGCAGTATTTTTTTTTCTAATTAGATTTATCAACATTTGTTTACAAAGTTACTTTACAAACAAACAGTTAAAAAATAAATATTTAGCTTACTGTAACAAACACTTACAGGTAAATACTTCATGCACAAATTAAAACAATATTAAATAAACTACATAAACTAACTTAAGTAAGTACTTATAAAAATAGGTTTTTGGTTACTTTACATGAGCTGTTTCATGATTTTGGAACGGAACTTGCTAGGCGAGTCGCTCTACGACACTCTCGTCAAAACTGCATATTGGTCAAGCGATGTCAAACTTTTATTTTTACTTCTACTCGTCAAGTTCTTATTTCTGCGTACTCGTCAAAACTGCATATTGGTCTAACTTTTAGAATCGTCGATTAGTTTTAAAATATTTCAATTAATAAAACGACAATATTAGCATAATGAGTGTATTAAAACAAAATGAGACTTCTAACCTAAGTACGTAGTAAGTATGTTTTGTAGGAAGACGTAGGAAGTTTTGTTTTAATACACACATAATGCTAATATTATTGTTTTATTTATTGATATATTTCAACTCTAATCGACGATTCTAAAAGTTAGACCAATATGCAGTTTCGACGAGAACGCAGAAATAACAACTTGACGAGTAGACAGTAAAAATAAGAGTTTGGCATCGCTTGACCAACATGCAGTTTTGACGAGTGTGTCGTAGATCGGCGAGTCAGCGTGAAAGTCAAAAACATTACTACATTCATTTTAATGTATTTGGAAGAGATGGTTGGTAGTATACTTTTATTAATGAGTTACCACCACCACTTACTAATCTACGATTATATTCATTCATTCACAATTCATATAATCACGACTATTATCCCCTAAGGGTTAGTCAGAGACTAGGCAATGAGGACAGCTAAAGCAGTGCTTACCATAGTCCACTTTTCACCAAATAGCGACTGCACATGTGCTCAGCGTGACAGGTGGTGAGACGCTTTATGCGGCAATATGCTGTTGGATGTATGTGCAGTCTTTAGTCCGTTAGGCGCCTTTTACGACACCCAAGGGGAGAGAGGGGGAGGTAGTAGTCTTTCACCGCTACGCCACACGGTTACGACAACATATAACTTCCAATGTTATAGCCTCCATACAAGTATAATCCCAGTACTGAAAGTTGTAATCCCCGTCAAAGTAACCGTAAGATGACCCCTTAAGCTTTACAGCTGTGGACACAATAGAGCCATTTACCCGGCCTCCTTCTTACCCGGCCGCAGTCTCCGCAATAATACAAAGTTTGACCTTTGCAACTGGTAACAACAGTTTCACTTGCGATGTGGCGATCTAGAACACTTCAGGTGTGCTTTTTAAAGTGTCTGTAAGTAAGTCTGTAAGTGTCTGTCTGTAAGTGTAACTGTTGTCAGTTGTCTTGAACTTATGTGATTGGGTCACTTACTAGTTTTAAGGTTAGGTTAGGTAAGGAAAAGAAATTAAAAGAATTTTCTCTTTTTCCAAGTGGCGACTTTCTTTTGTTTTACTGTCTTGAACTCATGTGGTGAATATATATTGTGTCACTTAATAAGTTCACGTGCTTTTCATTTCTAGAAAGAATTGGCTCCATTTCAAGTGCCTACGTTCTTTTGTTTTGAATTAAGTACCAAAAAGTAATGCGGGTGGTGACCATTGATTGTGTCGCTTATTAGCTTAGAGTAATTAACTTTTTATTACTAAAAAATATTTGTTCATTTTTCAAGTGTTGATTGTCTTGCCATTATTGGAATCATGTCATATTGATCGCTACAATTGACGCGATGCAGATTGGTCACACATATCCGGGCTATGCAGCTAAAAATCCGAAACACACTTTGCCCTTTAAGGGAATTGAACCCAAGACCGTCGGATATCGAATCAAGCTGATAGTCACTCGGCCACCGGCACCGAGGCATTGTGGTATAAAAATATTTAAAAAAATTAAACAAAGACATACACAGTGGGTGTTACCTGCCCTTTTTCCTGATATAAAGTAATCAACTCGCCCCATCCCTTGTATTAGCGGCTGGAAGCGACGAGCGACAAATGACCGCGAGAAAAACACGCAATTCATCATTTAGGGACGGACAAAGAAACCTCCTTGTTTATTTAGGTAAATGTGCGCTTGCCATAAAACTTTGGCCGTGTCAGGATACAAAGAGACCACTGTGTGATACCCATTTGCGTGTAAAACGTACGTTTTCTGTTATCAGGTAATAAAAGAGGTTTTTCCTGAGCTTTCCTGCCTGAAATATCAGCGAACGAATAGTTTAAAAAAAACCGGCCAAGTGCGAGTCGGACTCGCCCATGAATGGTTCCGTAGCAGCAAGTAACATCAAAGTTCTTGTAGTTCGTTGTAACTTTGATCGATGTTTTAATAATAGTGTATTGTTTTAAATTAATTAAATGGCAATGTACATTATATATTTTTTTAAGTTATATCATTCTCTTATTTTAGATGTTACATGGGAGGGGGGGGGGGGGACACACACATTTTATCACTTTGGAAGTGTCTCTCGCGCAAACTATTCAGATTAGAAAGAAAATAATATTAAAAACCTCAATATCATTTTTGAAGACCTATCCATAGATACTCCACACATATGGGTTCAATGAAAAAAAAATTTTTGAGTTTCAGTTCTAAGTATGGGGAACCCCCAAAATTTATTGTTTTTTTTTTCTATTTTTGTGTGATAATCTTAATGCGGTTCACAGAATTCAATATCTACTTACTTACCAAGTTTCAACAGTATAGTGCTTATAGTTTCGGAAAAAAGAGGCTGTGACATACGGACGGACAGACAGACAAAGTCAAAGTCAAAGTCAAAGTCAAAATATATTTATTCAATAAACTCAATTAATAAGTACTTTGAATCGTCCAAATCTTTTTTAACCTACCACCCATTCAGGACATAATTTTTTAACTGTGGCAAAGAATGGGCGCAAGAAACCACAGCGCACAAAAGCAACGACATTTACAAACAAAAAAAAAGAATATGTCGTTACCAGGTCAATACAAAACATGAATTTAAAAAATAAAAAAAATGATGCAATACCAAATTACAATACAATGTAGTATCAATTAAATAAAGACAATTAGAAATAGCTGTTGGAGTGCTTGGAGCATTTCAGATCCAAGCTGTTTTGTCTTCTGTGTAATCTGACACTTTATAATAAGCTTTTTTATAAAGCCTTTCTTTGATTTTGATTTTAAATTTATTAAGATCTAATTTCTGAATATCATTTGGTACTTTGTTGTAAAATCTTACACACAGACCCTTAAAAGAATTATTTATTTTATGGAGCCTAGTATAAGGTACTGCTAATTTGTTCTTACTTCTAGTGTTTACATTGTGAATATCACTGTTTTTTGAAAACATTCCAGTATTTTTATGAACATAAATCGAATTTTCATAAATGTATTGTGATGCAACTGTCATTAATTTATATTCTTAAATCTCTCTCTGAGAGAGTCGCCAGCCTATAAGTTATAGATTGCTCGAATAGCCCTCTCTAATAGACAAACATGACGAATCCATAAAGGGTTCCGTTTTTTTGCCATTTGGCTACGGGACCCTAAAAACAGCTTCTGGAGATGCTGTTCAGCCTAAATAAGTCCGTTATGAATGCCTACTTGGCAAATTTATTATGAGAGTAGGTAGTGTAGTCAATATCAAAAATCGTCGATCAAAGCTAGAAAATAATTTTAAATTAAATAAAGCAAAAACATACCACCAACACAGCGATGATTCACACACTGCTATAATCGGTATAGGTTATCGAAGTTCATACTTTAACTTATTTTGTCAAACACAGCAAAGTGCACACTGTGCATACAATACAATTATACTTCCTTTGCTCTCTGTATGCCTATAACGCAGTGTGCCTAAGTCGCGTTATGCCTAAACGTCACTTCAAATAAGCGTTTAGTCTATATCTCACATTGCCCATTTCGCGATACGACTATGTCGCTATTGGTCTATTTTTTACATTGATCCTGACACACATCATTATTTATTTATTACATATTATAATAAAAATTAAAAACAATATGTCCCGCAATACCGTCTAGGCGGTTTGACTGACGGAACAAGGTTAAGTAAAACAAATTAACATACATTATTTAATAAAAAACATAATCTAAGATAAGATAAGACAAGAAAACATCATCATCATAATCTACATTAATAAACACTATTATTATATTATTTTTAAAGCATTTCGATGACTTAGAGCACACAATGTTCTATCTACAAAAATTGCGATTTTTACTTTGTGACTGCCAACTGTAATAATTGACGTGCTCTACCGTTTGCACTTACCCACGTGTTGATATTCCATCTCTTTCTATCAAAAATCCAGTGTCACGGTTGTATCAAGTAAGCTTCGGTTATGTCCAAAAGTATTAAAATCCTTTATTTTTACTAACCTGCTACGAAAACTCCCTAAGTGATTTTAAGATTCCCTCCCGCGGTACTAGTAAACGCACAAAAATATTAAGTACATTTACGACATGTAATTTACATAATTACAGACAATCCAAATGTTGTAAGTGCAGTTAATACAAATACAAATCTAATGCTTGCAAGTGTTTTTAAGTGCACAAATGTACTTAGTTGCTATGATACAAAAAAACGGTAAGTACATATATTTACAAAATCATCGAAAATCACATATTTAAGTCTCTACTCTCACGATTCTCTGTGGTACCCCACTCCATGTATACACAGCTATAATGTTAAATTGAAATGAATAGTATAAAACCTACTTAACATAATGATATCTAATAATAGTACTACCGTCATAATATTGATTTTAAAATACCCTCATTCATGTTGGGACAGAACTTATGGCAAGACTAGGTATATAAAAGCAACAAAACTATACCCCGTTATCGCCAATATGTAGATGTCCAATAACATTTGCACGTGTGCGTCTACCCGTAAACTAGAGGCACACTACCTATTACTTACAGAGACGTGCTGCTTATAATAAAGAGGCCTTTGTGATTCCAATCGGGTCGGCCATCCCGTTTGTTATACGTAGGGCTCTGCAAAAGGGTTCGTTACATAGTGCGCTTCGATCTTCGACCGCCATTTCGCGGTTCATTATGCCATACGTATAGTTGAGGAAGTTGCCGGTCGACCACGGTTCGGCGATGTTCGATCACGCACCATTCCGACCGCGCGTATCGTACAGAGAGCCTACCTACTCTCTTTCTCCGAAACGAAATTTCGGCCCATTTTCGTTTGAGAGAGAGAGAGAGAGAAACATTTATAGACACACAGAAAACAATACAATATCTATACTTAATATTATAAAGCTGAAGAGTTTGTTTGCTTGAACGGGCTAATCTCAGTAACTACTGGTCCGATTTAAAAAATTCTTGCAGTGTTAGATAGATAAGGTTATAGGCAATAATTTTTTTAAGTACGGGTACGGTAGTAACCCGTGCGAAGCCGGGGCGGGTCGCTAGTTAACAAATATAATTAAACAACAATTGTCAATCAGGACCCCGCCTCAGCTTGTGTTGTTGCGAACGGTACGTATCGCAACAACGCTGGTATTCGGTGCACGGTGCACGAACAACATACAGACATACAGATTTACGGACAATATAGCGTTTTCCATTAATATATTGTTTTCTAACGTTTACGCGAGCATTAAACACTTTTTCGGATATAACTCGCGTTTATTACATTTTAGGCTTTTGGTTTTAGTCCTGGCGTTTCGAACCCTTTACAGGGTCCGTGGTCACAGGGAGACGGAGGTGTTGGATGTCTCATAGTTAGAAGCTATTTGAATCTGAACGCATCCGGTTAAATATAGGAATTATTGAAGGTAGGCAAACAACTTCTAACTATGAGACGACCAACACCTCGGTCTCCCTGTGACCGTATACTATTATTTTTGAAATTACAATAAATTTTCTATAAATAAAATTAATAATCGAAATGCCAAACCTATTTTGTATGAACGAAACATAAAATGCGATGCAATGTTGACTAAAAAAAAACATGAACAAAATTTCGGAAGGAATGGAGACCGCAGTAAAGAGCAAACGAAAATCGGCCGAAATTTCGTTTCGGAGAAAGAGAGTAGGCCCTCAGTTGCGTGCGCGTGTATCGTGTGCAAGGGAATATCTTTTTTTTTCTTTTTTATCAAATGAACCTGGGCAAGCATTTGACCACCAACCTGCTTGGTGAGCGGATGTAGTAGGGTGTTGCATGTTTACCCAGGAGATGCCTATTCACTCTTGCCTTGAAAAGACCAAGGTTGTAGTGATCTGGAAACACATGAGCAGGCAGTGCGTTCCATTATATCTCCGAAAAGTAGTAAATCTGAAGTTCCTTGATTGTACATAGGTATATACTCTACGACTGTTATCCCCAAAGTGTTAGTCAGAGACTATAGGCAATGAAAATTGAAAAGGCAGTGTACAGCCATGGTCCACTTTTCGCCAAATTATACACTGTGCTCTGGTTGACAGTTGGTCAGCCCATTGCAGCTTTATGCTTTTGGATGTATAAAGGTAAGGTATGATTCCGAACTCCGCTGCACGCAGCAGTGCTGCCGCAACACTACGGTCCCCATTTGGTCCCCATATATTCTCTATAACTTTATATGACATTCCGAGCTAAGCAGCAGTGTCGCGGCACGGCAGCAATAATGCAATGCAATGTGGTGCTGCGGCAGCACAACTGCGTGCAGCGGAGTTCGGAATCATACCTTAACCGTGTCGCGTTGAAAAATAAAAAAAATATAAATTATTTTCTCATTTTCAATAAAATGTCGAAAGTGAGAAAGTAATAAAAAATT
Source organism: Scoparia ambigualis (assembly GCA_963921215.1). Lineage (NCBI taxonomy): Eukaryota > Metazoa > Arthropoda > Insecta > Lepidoptera > Crambidae > Scoparia > Scoparia ambigualis. The sequence goes on along the minus strand of OY992502.1, from coordinate 53,719,742 downwards.
TTTTTGTGCATTAATCCAGCAGATTAATTAACTATGACAAATGAAGACTACAGGATGATTTTATTATCCCCAGTCCTAACCACAATGCACACCAGTGTGACAATCTGGTGTGACCACGAGTCCGGCACGGAAAGAATACTACCACCCCCTCTCTTTCCTTGGGTGTCGTAAAAGACGACTAACGGACTAAAGACTGCACATACATCCAGCAGCTTACAGCGGCGTTGGGCTCACCACCTGTAACGCTAAGCACATGTGCAGTCGATATTTGGATAAAAGTAGACTAATGGTAGAGGACTGCCTTTGATATGCTCATTGCCTAGTCTCTGACTCACCCTTCGGGGATAATAGTCGTGATTATATGTATGTATGTAATGAGCTGCCACCACACAGCTTTCAGTCATCCCTTTTGGTTTACGAAGGGCTCTGTAAAGGATTCGTTAATACCATGAGAATACTTTGAGTGTTAATTTTGTTGACCATCAGAAGTTGGATAAAAATGTACATACAAAGATACTACCATCATATTGTGTATAGTCAATTTATGCTTCTGTTATAGCTCTTATAATTCCATCAGCACGCAAGTCGAAGTTTAAGAAGAACCAGGAAGCAACTCAGCAAGGGTTTTACAAAAGAAAAAGAGGGCACACATGCACAAACTTAAAAAGATGCCTTTAAAGACTGTAGATTTACTCGATATACATTTGGAAGATTCTTACTTACATAAGTAACAATCTTTAAAATGTACTTATCTCAATATCACTTTAGATAAAATTATAAACTTTTTTTTTTGTATACAAATACGTCTACCGTCATAAACGCTACAACCCTTACATAAAAAACATAATTTAATAAAAAAACAGCACTCATCCAATCCAACGTAAAAAACCGAACTGGTCTGAACACTCAGTTCGTTTAATTAACACGGAACACATAAATAAAGAATGATGGATAGGGCATAAAAAGTGATGACAGGATGAACGCGAGAACGAATCTTTTTGTGGGGCACTCAATATTTCATATCGGTAGGACCCTTATTGGAATTTCGAGGGTCATATTACCCTGGAAACGAGGATTGACCTGCATCAATGTTGATGTGAACTGGTATGACTAATGTGACCCTATTTATTTTCACTTAAAACGGGACATGACGTAATATATATTGCGATTTAGTATCAGTAAAATGAGATCGATGGCGCAGCAAGCAGCTAAGGCGTTCAGTTTGCAATCTTGCCAGTAACCCTCTAAATGGTACAGCATACATTTTTTTATTGGCTTTCCATCCTATTACAATTGAATAAGGTTTAAATTATGGTGGCATATTGCCACTACCAGTTACGAGGTTAAGCAATGATCGCAATGTCAGGTCACTTGATGGGTGTCCAAATTAAACATATCTCGAGCTCCTCCGTTCATCGGACGGCACAGCTGTTGGTCCCGTTTTTTGTCGTAAGGTGACATTCGTAAATACCCACTTACCCCCATTGGGCCAGCGTGATAGGTTGGCCCAACCTCTACATGTTTTGTTTCCATGTGGAAAGGCCTGTGGTAAGCAGTGGGACGTTCATAATTTGATGATGATGACTAAGACATTAAATAAGATAGGTAGATAGATCACGCTGGCCCAATGCCGTAAATTAGGTTTTAAAGTTTGCAATTCTCTGATAACTACCTTAAAAAGGCTTATCCTGTCATCCAATTCCTGTAAAAAATTAAACATCAAAATTGTTGCCATTGTTGCGAAACTTTAAGAAAACTAGACAAGACATTCGAAGCTTTCTTCAGTTTATATCGGAAGTGTCAAAAAGATGGACTGTCCTATCCAAACCGTTTCGAATGGTCACATGACGCTTGAGTGTTAGTTTCAACTAGGACAAACGTGATGACTGAGGGGGTTACGTTCAAAATCCACTAAAACGATTTTATATAAAATCCTTGTTAATATTTGTATTGACACTATAATGCATTTCTTTTCATATTCATCAATCAGTTATCATCAAAATCCACTATAACCTGTAAAAATCGACCAACAAAAATCAATGTTTGTTGCAAACACCACTAAAAACGCAAGGTTGCGTTTCAATATCCACTAAAATTGCGAGAACCAATCATATCGCAGCATTCAAATCGGGTGACGCTTTATACAGTATGGCGTTGCATCTAAGTTGGCAAAGACCTGTGCGTGGATTTCATTAGTTTATACTGTTTTAAAATGGAGGAAATGTTATTAAACATTGAAAATGTGATCCAAAACATGCAAGAAAAAGAATATCTGACGTGACAAAGTGTTAACGTAACACGGAGCAAATAAAACGGTATGTTTAAATCTACTATGAAACTACCAATACTATCTGATTGTGAAGTTATGCAGAATTAAGCCTCTAATAGAAGCATACTATTAGGTACTCCAATCCAGACCGTATGAGTCCGGTGACGTTTATCATTAACAATTTATATACTTACAGCTTTTCATAATAATTAAAAGGTTGAGGTTATAATTAAATTAAATTAAATTAAAAAGGTTACGAAAAAAAATTGTGAACATGGGTTTGAGGATAACTTTTCACATATTTAATTAATAATGGTTTAACTAAGTTACACATAATATCTTTTTTATTTTAAAAATATTCACTTAGTAAAATTTTATTATACCTACTAATAATAAATATTTAATTTTTTCGTACTACGTATTTCATTAATCATAATTCATAATAATACATTTCATTCATGTAATAATGGTGTTCATTTTGAATAAAACCATCCATGCGAAAAAAATTATTCGGATCAAAACCCGACAAAATGAAACATGTCAGTTTCAAAGTCCGGCATAATGAATAGTGCATATCAAAAGCCGGTAAAATTATTTAATTTTTAGTTATATTTCCTTTATTAATGCCATTTTTAAATTCAAAACACAGTCAAAGTGTTGCCACATGAATAATACTTAATAGTAAATTGCAACATTAACATTTTTTTCCAAAAGACAAACATAAACTAAAATTTTTATTTCCCCAATACTTAATAAAAAGCGTTTTAGTGGATTTTGAAAGTAGACCCCTATTGTCATTGTTTATTATAGGTATATTATTAGGTATAGCATAAGGCTTCGTACGCGTTGACTACCTACATTTTAGCCCACAGAAAACTTTTACCCGGGTAAAAATTCTATTTCCTTTTTTGTACCCCTGACAACATACATTGTATGCAAAATTTTATGTGGATCTTGACGTGAAAGCGTAACAAACAAACAACTTTACTTATGCTTTATTTTATTATAGGCTTTATCGACTAAATATTTTTTATTATTATTGTTTGGCTTTAATGTGAAGATTCTATTCTGACTATATATTTAGTATGTATTTATTACCCGTCAATATTTATTTTATATATTAAATACACAAAAATGTTTGTATGTATAGTACACATTTATAGTGTAGAGGTACTATGCACGGTGATGCATATGCGGTGATGCATATGCATAAAAATAGTCGTAGGTCTGGGGAAGTTGGGTTCTTGAACTATACCTAAACACGGTGACAAAATAATAGTTCTTCGTGCCAAGACCTCATCGACATTGGAATCCTTTTCAAGCCGACCTCTTCACAGAGTCTTCCATCTTTGTTTTTTGTTCGTCAAAGTTTCCGCGTGATCTGCGAGACGACAACCCTTCCTCAAGTTGAGGTCCAAGTCAGATATGAGTGCTTATCCCGTACCATTAGTTCGCGATCACATTTTAGAACCGGTGTTTACTGTTTGTTGGAGATATTGTCGTTTTAACTCAGCTAGAGACCAGATAGAGATCGGTTTAAAACAAACTGTAATGAATTTTATTTTAAACCAATAGAAAAGACCTTTTCATAAGGTGCAAAATAATTATTTATGAAGCTGTGCGGTTTCAGGCGTCCATTCTTCTTCACAGCTTAAAAATACGCTCACGTAGGTGAAAAATATATGAGTTTTTTTTTATTATTTGTAAATACCGGTTCCGCCTTTAATAATAAAGATTCCTTACGTTATTTGTGTGATCGTACTGTATAACTAATATATTAATTAATTTATCTAAAATTACCTCTTGATTATTATTCGTAGTAGGGTAACTTTCAAGTCCAACTCCACTTAAGCTGAACTTTCTCACTCATCCGCAAAAGTTCTCGCTGCTTGAACTCCAAAGTTGGAAACAGGTGAACGGTTCTTCTTTTAAGTTACATTTTTTTCGTAAGACGCAGCACTTAGCTGATAAGTTATGGCGCAATGCTGTCTAACGTGCCCGAACAACAAAAGTATAAGGGCCTTACCTAAAATACGCTAAACAGCGTGTTAGTTACGAGGGGCATATTAAGGGAGGACATTAGGTATTCGAATCCCAATCCGATTCATAAAAAAAAAATATTAATTTTTTGCATAAATTACCCTATAATAATGATAGTGTATGCGAGTACATTAAGCGCAGCAAAAGAGCAAATATGATCAAGTATGAAGAAAAAACGGGTCACACCAAACACGACAGCTACTTATTCAATACCATACGCGTAAATCAGTGAAAAGCGTTAGGGTGCCCAAACATTATGGGAAATTTCAAGAAATTTTAACATCAATTTTCTGAATTGTTTACGTTTACCCAGGCATAAACTACTATAGGATTAAATATGTCTCTCGCTTTAACTAACATGCTATATAAGCTTTGTCTCTCAAATTCAAAATGACATTTGCGCGACATAGACAAAACAATCTTCTTCGTCCGATGGTTCAATATCTACGTGCTTAAATAGTTTTGGCCCAATATTCCGCTGTTGCCACCCCAGGACGAGAAACCTCATTCAGGTATTTCAACGTGCAGGTGTAAGGGCAACGCGGGCATGACAACAGATGCTGTTGCATTGTCTTGCTCGGGAGCGCCACACTCGCACTGGGCAGTGTTCAGAGCAGTATAACCCCCACCTGCCCTTGTATCGGCAAAAAAATATGAATATGGACATGGGCTTCATTTGACACTTGAAGCCCATAATATGCCCATATAAGGACAAAATATGGGCATCAAATGTCAAATGAAGCCCATGTCCATATCCATATTTTTAGTCCTTAGACCGGCTGCTGGTCATATTCGATCTGCAGCGGCCCACTTGGGTCCGGAGTCAGTTATGCGACTTCCATGTGGGCCACGCTATTTCAAAACAATGTAATGTAACAATATTACTAAAATATGTAAACAAACTTGTTGTAAAGCTAAAAATATTTGAATTTACTTATAAACTTTTGTTACTTAGCAAGTAATAATAATAATTTTATCTAGAGACGTTACGAACGCTGTATATACAGGGTATGAAAAGAAGCTTAACGAAGCCGAGAGCCACGTAATCTGTCCATTATTACGAAGTTTTTTCTGTACTTGGCCATACCTGGGAACCTTCTAATTACGGAGATATTAAGTGTTAAAGTCACAATATTGTGACTTTGGTTTTGACAAAAATAAATGTAAAACGTGATTACTAAACTTTCTTCTAAAGAAACATTACTAAAATTATTTAAATTTCTTAGTCAAATAGGCTTAGGAAATTTCAAAACGCAATGAACAGGCAGCGCAGCTACTGCCGCACACGCACACAAATGCACGCGTATATCAGTCCAAATCAGCTGTACCGGCGGCACGCGAAGATACACGACACAGCACGACTCGCCGCCGCGGGCAACGACCTCACCATAATTTAGATAAATAAGTACCTACATCTCAGTAACTGTTAACTTATTTATCACTTAATTTGTATCGATCGGTTTTTTATTTTTGACCGAACCTACTACTTCATCATCATCATCAGCCTATAAACGTCCCACTGCTGGGCACAGGCCTCCCACGTGAACAATAGCACGAGTGGGCCATTGGGCCATAACTCACCACGCTGGCCTAATGCGGGTTGGTGGGTTTTAACGACTGCCACCTTACGACAACAACCGGGACCATCAGCTTAACGTGCCTTCCAAAGCACGGAGGAAGCTCGAGATATTTTTAATTGGTCACCCATCAGGCGACCCGGCATTGCGAAAGTTGCTTAGCGGGCAAGATCGCAAGCCAAACGCGCTAGCCGCTGCGCCATCGAGCTCCTAACCTACTACTTACGCAAACTTAATAATTACGAGTTGCTAACAGGTCTTCTGCATGTTAAAAAGTAAGATTACCGTCCTAAATTAAGTTTCATTAACTAAACTAGGAAGAACTAGAAGCTCGATGGCTCGGTAGGTATGTGGGTTGCATGCAAGTACAGCAAACATGGAATACAAATAATAAGACGCGAACGGACAAGCTACTAAAAGTTAAAAATTTAGTCTAGGTATACAAATTACTTTTAATAAAATTAATGAAATAGATCGACAATATTGTTAACTAGTAGGGTAATAATAGGTAATCGAATCGCTCTTCTCTTTCAAATGATCAAAGGGAAATTGCTACACATTTCACTAAGGCGCTCTAATTGCTTTCAATTGTATGGAAAAATGAAGTTACGTTTATTAGAAATTCTGCGTGATAATGCAGTATGATTTTTAGTAAATTAGAAAGAAAGTATGTAAGTGGTATTAAGTAATTTATTATGATTTGATGTAAAGGGTTATTTTATACTTTGATAGCGAAATATATATTTCCAAGTGCCTTTCATAGATAGAACACATTCCTGTTTAAACGACAGTGAGCATTGCTATTTTTTCTCTCTAGGAGTTTAATGCTACGTTTAGGCTTTGTACTAGGAGTATGAAAAATAAAGATGTTTATTTAAAATCATGCATAAATTGACAACCATGGAGTCCGCCAATTGTAAACACTTTTTCTTTTGCCACAAGTTCTAATAATTTATTTGTTTAATTTATTAATTTGCCTCTACATCGGCACGGTAGCAACAATGTATGTCGTTTTCATTTTTATGTACCGTCAGTTGTCAGTAAAATGGTCATTTCCGGGGATTTGGTTGTAGTGCGCTTCCACCTGGCATAGAGTACAATACCACAGTATAAATAATAGTACTACATCATCATCATCATCATCATCATCAGCCAGAAGACGTCCACTGCTGGACAAAGGCCTCCCCAAAGGATCTCTACCACGACCGGTCCTGTGCTGCTTGCATCCAGCGGCTACCCTCGACCTTCACCAGATCGTCGGACCACCTTGTTGGAGGCCTGCCCACACTGCGTCTTCCGGTGCGCGGTCGCCACTCGGGAACCGTTCTGCCCCAACGTACTACACAATAAATACTACAATTACTACAAGTGCTTACCCGTTACGAAATAAAGAGTCTTTTGAATTGAATAGGTACCTACCATAGAGTAAGGACAGTACTTAATTTACTAATGAAATAAAAAATTTCATTTCATTTTATTTTTCCTGTAGGTACATTTGAAAGCTCTCATGGCCTTAATCTCAACCTGATGGTAAGTGACGAGGAATAAGACGATAACGCACTTTGGATCTCCGAAGGAGCTGAGTATTTATTCATTCCAAAACGAGGAAGCGCTTGGCCTTCATCTCACCTGGAGGGTGATAAATGACGAAAAGGCGGAAGCGCACTTCATCTGGATCCCTCAACCACTGAGAAGCTGGCTATCTTATCTCATACTGATGGAACACATTGCGCCAGACTTTATGTAAGATGGTAGTAGCTTGCCAGGTAGTAGCTTCTTCTTAGTCCGTTTGGCTAGCTCTCTATCACCATTTTAACTAAGTCTGTTGTCATAACAATAACGTCGTTTTCATTGTTGTGTTTTGTTAATTAGAGGTGAGATAGCCAGTTTATCCCACTGCTAAAATAAAAATAATGGACTTTCGAAATTACAATCAAAATATGGAAAACTAATTTGAAGTTCTGATTGTTATGATAAACTAAAAGAATGAAGCTCAACCTATTCCTATGAATGACTAGCCAGCCCCCAGCCGTCTAGCGCGCGCGCTGCTTTTGAAGGGGTATACGGGGGGCGCGCCTCCGCGCCCCCTCCCCCTACCCCGCGCCCCCGGCCACGGCGCCGCCGCGGCGGGCGGCATAAGTCAAAGGAGTACCTAGTTACCTACTAGTAGGGCGGCTTTTAAATTCTTTCAGTTCGGTTTCTTCTGTGATCGAAAGCGCATAGTTTGATAACTTGACTGATTCTTTCGTCTATTTTATCTCTTCTCTTCGCGTTGTGGTTCGTGGTTGTGTAGTTTGTGTGTATGTGTGTGTTTGCGTATTTTCTGTGAAAGAATGCATTTAGTGTTCGCGAATACGTTAATATGGTGCTGTGTTACGGCATGGCCCATGGAAATGCCTCCGAGGCACTAAGACTTTACGGGATTGAACACCCAACCGCAGTTCAGCCTCGCGACCCGCGAGTTTTTACTCGGGCTGTACAGCGCCTGCTGGACAATCAGCCGATAATGCCGGTTTTAGAGAGAGGTGGCAGGCCAATACGTTTAGCGACAGAACAAGCGATTTTGGACGTGGTGCGCGAAAACCCACGCCTTGGAACTCGAACGGCAGCAAAAATTTTAAGGAGACGCCATGGCCATCGCGCACGACATGTAGTGTCGTATAACACGGTGCACAAAGTGCTCTCGAGAGACAGGCAACGACCCTATAAAATTCACAGGGTTCATGCGATTGTGCCAGGAGACAGGCAACGTCGAATGGCTTATTGTGCGTGGGTCCTAGGCCAGAGCCGTCGGTTTGTGGAAAATATCATTTTTACCGACGAGTGCACGTTCACCAATAACGGAATGTGGAACCGCCGAAACGCCTATTATTGGTGCTCGCAAAACCCACACCAGATGCAAGAGACTGGATTTCAGACACGCTGGAAACACAATGTTTGGGCAGGTATAGTCCGTAACCAGATTCTGGGACCCGTCTTCTTACCACCTAGAATGTACGGTCCTGCGTATCTAGAATTGATAAACAATTATTTAGCGGATACTCTCGACGATATGCCACTGGCACAGCTGCAAGTAACTTGGTTCCAGCATGATGGCGCACCCCCACATATCGTGAGGCCGGTCCGGAGGAGGTTGACCGCCCTTGCCAAATAGCTGATGAGATGCATCAAAAAATTGTCGCCGTTTTCGAAGAGCTTAAGCAGCGGTCTCTACGAGAAGGAATCCTGGAGTTGGTCCACCAGGAAAATCTGGAACGGGCGCGCTTATGCCTACACGTGGGAGGTCGGCAGTTTGAACCGCAGCTCGTCAGTGTCGAAAGGTCCCTTGATGACATCGATGGAGTAGGTAAGTAGTAAGTAAGTAGACTAGCCTAGACTTAAACAAAAATTTTCTACAAACAATCATGAAGCGAAAACAATGAGTTCATGAATAAAACCGCGCAGGGTGCGTGGTACGGTACAGACATGGCGCGCGCTTTTTTATCCCACTCATACGCCTGTTGACTTCTCTCTCGTCCCGTAACACACACACATGCACACTTTGTTGCACGCGTTTCATTGCGTGTCTTAGGCAGCCATTACACGGTCAATCCAGATCGCGATCTAGCCAGCCTGATCGCGATCACAGATTGATGGATTGCGCTACAACATTACACATTCAATCTGGATTTCGTCAGTCCGCGGATCCTTCGCCGCGTGATCACACGTGTTGTCATGGATCTACATAAAGTTAAAACTATTACCCTTTGTATTAGCCCTAACTTTAAAGAAAAGGATTCGAAAAAGCGCTGGGTTAAACAGTGGTTACAGAAAAGAGAAATGTATACTCATTTAAATCTTCTTAAAGAAATACAACTAATTGCTGAAGATGATGATTACAAAAACTACTACTAACTAACGAGTCTTCTGTGGTCTCGGTAGCTCAGCGGTTAGAGCAGTGGACCGGCAATCCAAAGGTCGTGGGTTCGAATCCCATTGGAGCTTCCTGAGACTAGTTGATTTTTTTCTAGTAAACATTGTATCCTATATTCATATAGCATTTTGAATGCAAAATTTCAATAATAAAGATACAAAAACTACTTCAGGATGGATGAAAAATCTTTTAATAAGTTACTACAAATGATAACTCCTTACATCAATATATTTTTTTAATATATCTAGCAATGTTTTATATCCAACATCTCGTTTGTATTTATTTTTGTAGTGCTGATGCTGGGCATTCCACAATACTGGTAAAGTTTCCAATATTATAATAAAATCTTCTTCAACTTGAGGAAGAGAAGGTGAATTTAGCGAGTTGAGTTCGATCGGCGATAGCGGCGAGCGAGAGCGCGTGTCACCGACGTCCATCTTGCATAGCGCGTAGCGTAGACTGACGCGATCCTGCGTTTACACGTTCAATCTAGATCGTGATCTCGGATCGCGATCCAGATTTCAAAATTTCTAGATATTTTGTGATCTGGATCGCGATCTGTCAATCTACACGTTACACAGTCAATCTGGATCGCGATCACTGATCACGATCATGGATCGCGATCTGGATTGACCGTGTAATGGCTGCCTTAGAAAACACCCGTTTTTTAATAAATAAAAATTAAAGTAGTTTCCCAGCAATTATTTTTACTGAATGTTTGTTAGTTTGATGTACACTATGTGTATATTACGGCTTCGTTAAGCTTCTTTTCATACCCTGTATGTGGTCACATTGGAGACTAAGCAGATACATAATGTGACTACTACGCCATCTAGAATGTGTTGTTGAACGATTCCTTTAAAACAAAACCCAAATTTTTAGCACAAACGTGGAAAACTGTTAAAGTCAGTTAAGTAAACGTACAATAAACTCTCGTACAACAAGACAAAACAAATCCTTTGCTCCGAATCGCATTATCATCTTTTCTCATAATGATATACAAATACCGGTAAACGGGCCTTACGATTTACGGCCGTGGAAAAGCGGCTTAAACACACTGTACGTATTATAACTAGAGATTGCACCGCGAAGCAATTTATTGAGCACTGAGTTGCGGCATTTGTTCTTCAAACGCACCGCAATCGCTTAGAAGTTACTAAGTACATACGCCAACACTTCAATTTACCACAACATTACAAATACATTTAGAACATTGACACTAGGGAATAAGAATCAAGATCGATTAGAGAAATTTTACAGTTTTGGACAGGGTGATAAGCAAACGTGTGTCCTTACTTATTTAAAATTGCTTCGCGGTGACGTCTCTAGGTATAATACCTGAAGGCTTAAACACCGGCAGACACGGCACATAAATATTTAAGCCCCTAAAATACGAGATACGTGCTAACATCTTCCGCAAAGCCGATGCAAACGTCTTACTTCGTGCTCTCGGCGACGATAAGGCCTATTCCTGTAAGCCAGTGTATTCGCATATAAATAAGCAGTACATACTTATACATACAGTCGAGGTAGTTCTCGGTCGATCACTTTATTATTTTATTATTTAAAAAAGGACATCCAACAAAGCATACACCAACACGTCCTTACATTACAAATCTTATGTCTATTACACTGATGTTGCTCCAATTAAAGGATGACACAGCATGCATAAACATTAAATAATAATTTTTAAAGTATCTTAAGACTAGACTAAACAAAGCAAAATTACCACTCCGAGTTTAAATAAATGTGAATCTTTGTTCTATTATTTATTATATTCATTAGTGAAACTTGTACTTACACGAACTACGCGTACGCACGGTCGTACGCACGGTCGTACGCTCGGACAGAACGGAGCGCATTGCGAATATTAGCCGCCGAAAAGGGTTATTCCCAAAGGTCTCTAATCTGTTGTTTTCCAAAATTTTAAGTTAATACTTTGATTACCGACAGGTCCACGACATTAAAAATAAAAACATTTCATTTACTAGCAAGTCCATGAGAATGTTTGGTACAATCAGTATTAAAAGCTGGGTTAAGAAAGGATAGACATTATACATACATAGTATATACTTACATTTACATGTAATCACGACTTGTGCTATATTATCCCCGAAAGGCTCTTGTATCGTTTTTGTTGATTGTACTTCGGATAATTAAGTCTCGTGGACCCGTTGGGAATTCATATAATAAAGTTTTAAAATATATTTAAAAATTTCATGAGACCAGTAATGGGAATAGAAGAACAATAGCCGAATAGAGGAATAAGCCGCCGAAAAAGTGGCCTAACTTCCTCCACTGTACGTATACACTCTAGATTTTTATCCCCTAAGACTTAGTCAGACTAGGCAATGGGGACCGCAGAAGCAGTCCACTGCCATAGTCTACGTTTCACCAAGTTACAACTGCACATGTGCTCAGCGTTACATGTGCAGTCTTTAATCAGTTAGTCGCCTTTTACGTCACAAAATGGAAGAGAGGTTAGTATTCTTTCACCGCTACGCGACAGGGTTACAGATACTTATACATACAAAATAATAAACTCACGACTATTAGGATAAAATGTTTACTAGAAAAAAAAAACCAGTCTCAGGAAAGCTCTAATGGGATTTGAACCCATTGAACCTTTAGAAGGTAATAGTCGTGATTATTGAATTTTTGCATTCACAATGCTATAGACATAATATAAAATAGACATAAAAAAAACCAATCAGTCTTAGGACGGCTCGATTGGGATTCGAACCCGTGACCTTTGGATTGCCAGTCCACTGCTCTAACCGCTAAGCTACCGAGACCCTAGAAGACTCGTTGAATTTTTTTTCTAGTAATTGATACGCTGCATGGCAGCGGTTTTACGTCACTGTAAAGTCTACCGTCACATTCGAAAGAAATACCATTGCAAGTATTTAACAATCGATTATTTTTTCTAGTAACCATTTTATCCTAGGTATAACTAACTATGTAGCATTGTGAATGCAAAATTTTAATAATAAAGATATTGGTAGTATTCTATACTTACACAGGTTCAAAAAAAAGATAGCTTAGATAGCTGTTAAGAGGCCTATTACATCTCGACTGTGATTTTTGCGTAAAATGGTCAATTTTGGCGTTATGGATCTCAGAAACAAAAATACATTAACAATTATGACTTATTGAATAGTGTAGAATAGCTATTGGAATAGTGCGTAGCGGCCTCGCTTTTTATAAATTTTGCTTAACTTTTTAATTAAACCCAAAATTGCAGAGAAAGATTTTCATACAGTGCGCGAAGGCACTTTTTTGAGCTCATCGATTGAACTACTGTTCTGAACAAGTGAAATAAAATAATTATAATGTTGTATCTTATATAGTCGAATAGTGCGTAGCGGCCTCGGAATTTTTAGATATAATTAATTTTATATATAAAAAAAATCTTATTCTAAACCAAATAACTCGAAAATTGCTATAAGTTAACTGTGAATATCTCCTATATACGATAATATTATTGAGCAAAATTTATACCAAAGTAATTGTTACTTCATAAGGAATAAAGATTTTATAATTAATTTATTATCCTATTTCGATAAAAACGATAAATACAACTGCAAAATTACTACAAAATGCGAAAATGGGCATTTTACGCAAAAATCACATTCAAAATGTAATAGGCCTCTTAACAGTTTTACAATTTTTTTACACTTACATACATACATAGATTAAATCATCAGTCTATAAACGTCCCACTGCTTGGCACAAGTCTTCTCACATGGACAAAAGCACACAAGGACATACAATTGAGGGAAATGTTAATAAGTAAATGTTATTATAACAATCTAGAGTACCTAAATGATAAAAAAATAGAAACCTTTATCTAATTTAAGTAATTTAGTTTAATAAATCGCCCTCCTCTCCTCTTCCAATTGCAGTGCCCGTTTAAAATTCACTTTATTAACACCTTTCTGTAACACATGGATAGCAATACATATTGAGTATTGAGTATCTATGTACACATATAATCATGACTGTTATCGCCAAGATTTAGTCAGCGACTATTCAATGAGGTCAGTAAAAGCAGTCATCTAATATAAGTAGACCACTTTTCACTAAATAGCGACTGCACGTGTGCTCAGCGTGACAGGTGGCGAGCCCATCGCCGCTCTATACGGTAGTGCATATATTCTATGACTCTATGCTCTTGGAGGGATGTGCAGTCTTTAATCCGTTAGTCGCCTTTTACGACACCCAAGTCTTCCACCGCTACGCGACACAGTTAAACATTACTTCCTTCCAATTATTAATAATTCGAAGCGCAACTACAAATTCTACCCTATCTGTCGGTTAATCTACTACTAATTAATTAACGACAACCGTAATACCGAATCACGAGATTTCCACGGAATGTACGCATATTTCATTTCAGTCGGATAGATTCCAATTATCTTAATCGAAGTTACGACAGATGAATAGGGATATCAATTAACTGATGAGCAATATCTACTGGTCTTTAGAAAGGTGCCTTTTGTATGTGATTATGTTAAGTATGACTTACTGTTACGGATTGTATTAATAATGAAAAACATAGATAATATAAAAACAAATAAAAAATACTAAATTAATAGACAGGAAAAATAACAGCAGACGAAAAACAAACGAAAGCAGGTTCTAATATTAAAAAGTGCAGCTTTTTATGTCTGCAGTTTTAAATTCTAAAATTTATGTTTTGTCGAATATCAATGTGTAATAATGGTGGATTATTAACCGTTAGGAAATCGTGAAAGTGCAATAGTGTTGGCAAATAAAACAAAATATTGCAAGCAACAGCACCTTTTACATTCTCACATCTTTACTGGAACTCAGACGGTTTGGGGGAAATATAATTTACCATTACACTTTCATATTGTCACTCATTATCATCAACTTTATCTACTAAAGTATATACTAATGTCTATCTTACTGATTGAGGGGAAATGTGCAACACTCACCAAACCATTACTTATGAAAAAAAGCAAAGAGTAATAAGTGCTACTCACTATAATATTTGTCTTTTAGGTCAGATTGTGATCCACAGTTAGGCAAAGGTTACTTTGTCCTACTTCTAAATGTCAACACTAATGCTGAATGCACTCATCGTGACTTTGGTGTTTGGCGAGGTTAAGTGAAGCCCTCACCTAGTTGTTTGCAGATTTAATAGGGGGCTAAGGGGTTAGAGGAGACTCTTACGACAACTACCTTCCTACTATTACGGAGTGAAGTGCAGTCGTAGCTTCATTCATACAGTATATAAACTTTTAAAAACAGCGTAGTTTCAGGTAAGGTAAGCAACTTTGAAAAAAATATAATTGCAACTCTTTACACAAGTCATAGAGTTTACCGCACTACAGTCTGTTCCCATTTACAAAAGATCTATTTCTTAAATATACTGTCCAGCTCTTGGGCAAAGCCCTCTATAGGTATTTCTTGTATTTATACCCGATCTATTTAGGAGACCTCAAAAGGAATTGCTTATAAATAGGTTATAAAGTATTCTTAAGGGGGTGCCGCGCGATCGCAAAAACTGACAAGTCTCTTAATGAACTTATAAGCAAAATCAATCATATTGATATTTAAAATTAGAACTATTCTGCTTTGAAGTTTCAGACCTAGTAATTTGATTAAAACAAACTCCCTGTGACCACGGACCCTGTAAAGGGTTCGAAACGTCAGGATAATATAAAAACTATGTAAATAGTAAATTAAACGCCAGTTAATCCGTAAAAAAGTGTTTTATTTCAATGTGTAGTGCTCGCTTAAACCTCAGAAAACAATATGAATAAAACAATGTTTTTATTCTGTGAAATGTACAAAACCATCACGCGCTTGTGTTAAAATATTAAAATTTAAGATGGGGGCGACCTGCGGAATATCGATACAAATATTTTCATTTAAGAATTATAGTTTCATGCTTAAAATTAAGAAATATGTCGAAAAAAAATGTTTTTGAGTCATTACATTTATGTATTGTTTGTTATTCTTTAAAGAATTTGTTTCAAAATTTCAACAAGGCCACGACCTTGTGCAATGATCAGGCTAACTTACGTAAGTTCTTTATATGTAGGTACCCATTTAACTAATTCAGCGAATAGTACAAGTACCTAACTTAAAAATACGTAAATTTTCACAATTTCGTGCAGGATCCCCTTAAACTAAAAGGAGACTTCTAAAAAGGTTACAATGAGATAGAAACTTTTTGATTCTAAGTATTAAAATTTTGTTTTAGAGAAGTTTTAGGCAAGGGATTTATACCGAAACGTTTTAGGCCAAAGTATGAATTGAAACATGGACGTAATTAAATAAAACGTGGACCGCGAAAAAGACAACTTAAACATATTTGAAATGTCTCTTCAATTTAAGCAAAAGAGTTAGATCCTAAAAGCCTGGTTAGTGTTTAAGTAATAGTATACGTTTCTCGTAACATTGTAGCATCGTAGCAAAACAGGTATTGTAAACCTTCGCAGCGGATTACTTTCCAAAGTTTACGCGAACCCTGCATACTGAAATGTAACACTTTATACGAAGGTACTAGCGTTTATTTTGCATACATTTTGATTTTTGTTTACCTAAGTGTCGAACCAAAGGCAGTCTCGCGCTACTATAAAATGTGGAACAAACTCGCATAGATGGGATCTAACATAATATCAAGACAAGATATTTTTATATGAAAATAAATTGTAGGTCAGTGGACATCCTTGGGAGAGGCCTTTGTCCAACAGTGGACATCAATCGGCTGATGATGATGAAATCATAGATGCTAAGTGATATTTTTAATTCATTGATAAGCAACAAAAATGTTTTCTCTGTTGCGAGTTTGCTCCAATTTATTTACAAATCGGTCTCTCGTAATGAAAAATTGTTTGGGCCTCCCTCACTGGTGGGACGAAACACAACAGCACCAAATGCCATTATTTCACGCCGGATATTCGTGAGAGGATGGTATTACACACTCACTAAGTACTATTTATTATCCCCAAAAAATGAGTAAGAAACTAGGTAATGAGGACCGCAAACGCAAAGCACTGTCATAGTCCACGTTCATCCAATTAACAACTGGACATGTGCTCAGCCTGATAGGTGATGATCCAGTGGATGTGTGCAGTCTTTAGTCCCTTAGTCGTTTTCTACGAAACCCAAGATATGGGTTGATATTATTCATTTCATTATAAGCCGCCACTTTATACTTGACTCTTTTAAATTCTTCTTTTTTTTGTCATTTTAAAGTCTACAGAGAACGGTCTATCTGACTCTAAGCTCGGAAATAATTAACACTTTGACGCTGTTATCGTGTCATACACACTGTCTTATTGAAAATATTAAAAGTACACTATTGTGGCTAAAAAGATTTGCGCCAACACTCTCGAAGCGAAAAGTTTTTAATTAAAAATTATTTGATTTTGTTATAAAAGCCTGAGCTTAAATTATAATGTCAGTTATTTTAGAGAGCGCTACAAATTTTAATGAACTAAAAAACGTAAGACAAGACTTCACTATCATTAGAGTATTATTGACGAGATTAATATCATGTTTTTGTTATCTTAGAATATCCGTTAATATTTCACCACAATTCGCATCAAATCAAATCAACTCAAAATTTATTTATTCAGAGAGCTTAAAATAACCATTTCGAATCGTATAAATTTAATTTTACTTTTATGGATGGATGGATAGGCATAAGAACCCACCCACCTATTCAGGACGTCTTTTAGCTGTGGAGTAGAACGAGCGCAAGAAACTCCACAGCTTCATAATAATATAGAAGTAACGACATTTTCAAAACAATATGTCGTTACCAAATTATACAATCAATAATCATAAAACAATTATTTAATAAAAGAAAATTATAACATCGTTCGGGATTTTATTGTAAATTATGACACTTTGTCCCATGAATGATCCATAAACTTTCTGAAGTCGAAATTTAGGAATTACAAGTTTATACTTAGTTCTAGTATTTAGTTTGCGTATATCGCAATTTTTTTTGAAATGAGAAATGTTTTGACGCACGTAAACAATACAGTTATAAATAAATTGTGATGCAACTGTAAGAATATTTATTTCTTTAAACAGCTCCTTCACGTGATCCTAGGTTATATATGGACCTTATTGCTCTTTTCTGTAAAATGAAAATGGTTTCTATATCTGCTGCTTTACCCCAAAGTAGAATACCATAGGACATAATACTGTGAAAGTAACTAAAATAGACTAATCGAGCAGTTTCCACGTCTGTGATATGCCTAATTTTTCTAAGAGCGTAAGCAGCTGAACTAAGTCTCCCCGCAAGGGTGCTAATATGAGGGTACCACTGTATTTTTGAATCTAAGGTAATACCTAAGAAAACTGTTGAATCAACAAGGTCCAACAGTTCACCATTCAGTTTAATTTTATTTACTATAATATTATTTACGTTAGGTAGAGTAAAATTTATACATTTGGTTTTCTTCGCGTTTAATCGAAGATTATTAGTAGTAAACAAATTTAACACATCTGTTAAGGCGCTGTTGATGTCATCAAAACTATTTCGATCAGTCTTAAATATCAAAGATGTATTGTCAGCAAACAAAACAATATTTCAAAAGTTTTCCGCTTAAAATGGTAAATCATTAATATAAATTAAGAATAAAAATGGACCTAGTATTGACCTTTGTGGAACCCCCATTAGCACAGAAGATCCAGATGATATAGATCCATTCACGCTAACTTTTTTGGATTTTGCAGCTAAGATATGATTAAATCAATTTCAAGGCATCAGAGTGCACTCCATAATGTTTTAGCTTTATTAAAAGGGTGTTGTATTCAACGCAATCAAAAGCCTTGGAGAAATCACAAAACACTCCAAAAGCATTCTGCTATCCCTCCCAAGCCTCAAATATGTGTTTCAGCAGAGCCTTACTATAATACTGACCAAACTTAAAATTTTATTTTTTATTAACTTGTTGTTAACTCAGTTTTTTATGTCTGTGTTTCACTAAGAATACGAATTGCAAACGCCATGATCACGGATGCACGAACAAAAAATAGTATAAAACTTGTCGTTATTTCTTTCCACGTCATAATTGCGTTAGTATACTGCTATATTTTTACAATGGCGGTCAGACCTTTTAAGTTTGACATTCTAGAAATGTAGCCGACTTTCGTAGCGGCACCACTCCTCAATATTCTTGACGTGCGATTCAGCAGTTTTATTGCTGGAAGGAGAAACAAAATAGAGAACAAACTAAGTATTTTAGTACGTATACGTATAGATCAGGGTTTTTGTTAAATATGTAACCGAGGGGTCCAAGTTAGGTTGCATGAATTAAAAGATATATAGGCATATTTTAAGGCTGCTTAATGTTTTTTGGCATTCTGTTCGTTTCGCCGATTAATTTGATTAAGCTGGATGGCTTTAACAGAAATGCAACTATCGCTGTTCTTGATGCTACCATAACTTACCACTCTATGATTTTCTTAAAATTATCTAACTTAAAAACTATACACCCTAATCAACATAAAAAAGTAAAAACTCTAATAAATTATGACAAAGCAGTAGAACATCTAAAGCATGAGAAACTGATTGAGTTGTTTACTGACCCTAATCTTATTCTTTCTTTTTCATTTTTACTCATCATAAAAACCTTACAGAATAGTCTTTTAACTAATATTTTTACAACTGTAGTTCGTAGAAATGAACGAAATTTAAAACCATGGCTGACTGTGGGTGTATTACGCTGCACCAGGAACAGAAATAGTATGCAAAGTAAATTAAGATTAGACCCAGAAAACCATACACTTAAAATTACATTTATGCGACCGAAAGGGCTCCCGTAACCGAGAAATCCACTCTAAGTTGAGGCAAAAGAAATATGTAAGTATAGATAACTTTACTATTTTAACTTTTTTCTTGAATGACGAGAAACACTGGAGAAATGCTGTCTAGATACTAAATAGATGGAGATTTCGAAAACCTTGTTACAGATTCGCCAAAACCGGCAATTCTAAAACAACAGTACCTACCTAGTTAAGAATTAAAAGATAAGAAAAGCTGCATTCATTGATGCTCTACATTAGACAAAGCCTACGTGAGGTGACAATAAATTCTTAGTAGACAGTCTCTTGGCTCACGTACAGAGTTTTGTACATCGAGTAAAATGTATAGCAAAATACGTAAGACATTAACACTCTTATATTAACCGTGTCGCGTAACGGTGAAAGAATACTACCACCCCCTTTCTTCTCTTAGGTGTCGTAAAAGGCGACTAACGGACTAAAGACTGACCTGAGCCTGAGCACATGTGCAGTCGCTATTTGGTTAAAAGTGAACTATGGCCTCTGACTAACCCTTCGGGGATAAAAGTCATGATTTTATGCATGTATGTATGTTGTTATAGCGTCAACAGAAATACATCACGTGTGAAAATTTCAACCGTCTAGCTATCATGGTTCATGAGATACAGCCCGGTGACAGACGGACGGACGGACAGTAGTCAGTCTTAGTAACAGGGTCCCGTTTTTATCCTTTGGGTACGGAACCCTAAAAACAACAGCAACAAACGATAAAAAGTTCTGTTCCAAAAATATGTTAGACAATCATCGTAAATTACCTTTTTACAAGTAAAAGTAATGAAATATATCAGTGGCTCCGCTAAACCGTTTGCATGAAAAGAAATCGTTATAATGGCGGGCAATAAATCATTGGAGCAGACAGATGGAAACCGGCTTACTCGCAGAGCCTTATCTGATGCTGTGGACCTTCGATTTTCTCGCCTGCGCCTTTTAAAAGTTGGCCCGGCCTATTGTGTGGAGTTATCCTGTGAATCCGACCAAAACTTTGTATTGTTGCCCTAACTAATACCCTAATGCCTGGGATCGAATAGAATATAATTAATTGCAGGCGATAGGTAAACTTTGTTTA
Organism: Scoparia ambigualis; assembly: GCA_963921215.1. Lineage (NCBI taxonomy): Eukaryota > Metazoa > Arthropoda > Insecta > Lepidoptera > Crambidae > Scoparia > Scoparia ambigualis. The sequence continues at coordinate 53,699,040 of OY992502.1, read as the reverse complement.
CGAAGGTTCCAATTCTACACATTTGAATAAATCATTTATTAAATTTTAAATTTCTCGTAGCGGTGAAAGAATACTACCCCCTCTCTTCCCTTGGGTGTCGTAAAAGGCGACTAACAGACTAAAGATTTCACATACATCTAACAGTAAAGAGTGGTGATGGGCTCCAGTCGCTATTTGGTGAAAAGTGGACTATGGCAAAGGGCTGCATTTGCGGTTCTCATTGCCTAGTCTCTGACTAACCCTTCGGGGATAATAGTCGTGATTATACGTATGTATGTAAATTTTACTTATTATGTATATTAGTCCTGGTTACAGGACACCGTAAAGGATTCGTAACTGGCAGATATAATAAATGTCATAAATACATAATTGGCAATTTGACGTTACTGTTGTAACAATAAAATATGAAACGTGTCGGAAATGATAGTTTATGATTTAACGATAATTATCCAATAGTTTTTTTTTAAAGATAATTTGTAAATATTTTATTTTTACAAAATAAATTTGCTATTTTTTATCTGTGGATTACAAGACCCGAAACACGGGCGGCAAGGGGCGGCCATGATTGGGCTTCATGTGACGTCACATTTCACAATATTATCTAAAACTATCTGTCAGGTTTCAAGATAAGTTTCTATATTTATTGAAATGTGACGTCACAGAGCAAAATGTCACGTGACCAACCGTTTTCGCACGAAATTTTAAATCAATAAAGAAAAATATGTTTTTTTCTGTTAAATAAAGGTTTTTTCGAGAAAGAAAATATTGTACGAGGTATAAAATAAGCATTTGTAACTTTTTACATACTTTTTCGAAAACTGTCAAGTAGCCAATTTATATTCACAACAATTATGACCGAAAGGTTAGTCAGAGACCAGGCAATGAAGACAGCAAAAGCAGACCACTGGCAGTGTCCACGTTTCACCAACCAACAACTGCACATGTGCTCAGCATGATTGATGGTAAGACCATCGTCACTCTATGCATGTTAGATGTATGTGCAGTCTTTAGTCCGTTAGTCGCCTTTTACGTCACCCGCCACCACACAGAGCCTAAATGTCATAAAATAATTTGTAAAAAGTAAGAAAACGAAATATATATTGATTCCTATAACATTATGAATGTCGACAAAAATACACTTACGTTTTCTTACATTACTCGTGATTGCTAAACAGAAAGACAAAGAAATATATTACATACACATAACATACTCGTACAGAATAACTACGATACACTCGAATATAAATAAAGATACACTATTGAAAGGTACTGATACCAGAAGAGGAGAAATTGTTTGATAACGGAAAGCATTGCAGATACAAATAGCACGGTAAATGTGGGTAGATAACAACAAAATGTTCGTTGAGCGATCGTTATGGAAACGGCTCGGACTCGGTATAGGAAATTTAGGTTTGGGACATACAGGAAAATATTGCGCAAAAAATCTTAATGTAGCATCGTTGAGAGATATGCGATCATTTATCGATATCTACGATAGCGGAAATGGGTGAAGAGGAGGGAAAATCAACCAATGAGATTTCGTTTCTACCTAACCACTCATATTAAAATTTATAATCTACTTTTTGTCTTTCATACAAATCATAACAACAATAACTAAACAAATTTATTAAAAAGATAAGTTTATTTACACAAATCAGAAAATAATACAAGAAACATTATTAAATTATAACTAAAACTAAATAACTTAAATATTATATAAAAAACTAATTAACTACAAAGTTACTAGAAGGAATACAAACAAAAATGATACTTACAAGTAAAAAATATGCCCCAAATCGCTCCTCAGCGGTATTGTGCCCAGAAGGCTCGTCGCGTTCCCTTGCTGGATGGCCAGGCTTATTCGCTGACTAAAGAATGCCCCAGCCCGCTGGTCACCCGAGGACTCAACCAAACGCTTGGCGAGATCCCGGAATAAGCGGTGAGCGCTTGGCCCCCACGGTCCGAGGGTCTCAATTCCAAACGGCTCAAATATGCAGGTGCTGATAAGATCTACATATTTGCGCCGCTTGAGGGACTCTGCTGCTGCAGCAGCAGTTCCAGCCTCTAATGAGGTTTGGGGAAGGTGGGACGGGGCCAGGGTGTCGATGCAGGTTGCGTCCTAAGGGCCGGCCCAAGGTATGGGCCAATCTTCCACGGAACCAGGGTCATGCCATCGGGTCTCTTGCCATCGCTTCGTACCAAGCCATTCGGTTCAAGAACGGCTGGTATGGAAGCGCTAGCAAGGGCCCGGCGGATGATGTCATTGAGGCTGGCGTGCCCACCTCACTGCCTTTGCGATGACAGGTTACAGGGCACGTCATCGCCACACTCAACTGGCTCTTCCACACAGACAACAAAATTAATTTTATTTTTACTTTTTTTATTTTTGCGAAAACGGACAACAATAACTCACATAGTTAAATAAACAAATATTATGTATGTAAATCTAAAATGATTACATTAGTAGGACACGAAATAGTTATAAAATACGGGTATTTCCATAATGCAGACACAGAAAAGGCTGAGATTTTACTACCTGAACCAATATTGGGAAAAACACAAATCGCCTCGCGGAACACATTCAAAAAAAGACATTCTGTATTCCAGGGATACCTCACTGGCTTTTTTATGAGACTCGAAACAAACCCACCAATATTATTACGTAGTAATTCGTACGCAAAATTAAACCCTCTCTCCTTGCAAATAGGGGCTAAAGACAAAGGGTTGTCGATTCGGAATGGAAATGGAAAATATCAGCTCCATTACAATCCGTTCATGCCTGAAATTGTTTTTCACGTGGACTTATATGGGTTCAATGGGTACACGCTACGTTAAACTTGCACACATATTGTTTTAAATTAAGTTTCTTTGTTTTCTAATAACCTTTTATTTAATTCTAAGTTTAAAAGGCTTCGATCAACAATACCAACTAGATAACGCGTCACGTACAAAATCAAAGCTAAATTCTGTCCACGTGAAAAAATACTGTTTCAAAGCAATAAATTACTCCTGTCACTTATAAAAGAAAAGACGTCAATAACATTTAGTGGTGAAATCAACCTTAAGAGGCAACAAATAAAGTAATTTTTTCGGTTATGCCTTGCGTGAAAATAAGAGCTCACTTCTCAAGTGCGCTCTTATTTACCGAGACACATTTTAGCGCCGACCTGACATCTAGTTGTATTGTTGATCGAAGATATAAGGTGACTGCTAGAAACCGCAAGAAACTTCAAGGGCTGGTCAGGTCAAGTTTTTATACATGATAAAAATGACAAAAAAAGGGAATTCGTGTTTTTTTTTTTAATCTAAACCCCTTGAGCACCGTAAAATCAGACACAATTGAAATTCTATGGTTTCGTGACCGCCGGCGGTCGAATGATCCTTGACCGGTTAATTAAATAATTAATTTTGTGAATTTTAATTGGATAGTCTTTGAGTATCTAATTTATTTTAAAGCAATTACATAAGAAAAATAAAATGAAAAACAATTAAAATAACGATTATTAACAATACGCGGGCAAGTCTGTTAACCCGTTCGCGTCAACTGGGCGATAAGTATCTACGGTAGTCTGCTATGAGACCATTTTTGTCATGTTTAAAACACTTGACCTGACACAGCCCTTCAAGTTTCTTGCGGATTCTAGCAGTCACCATAAATAAATAAAAATCAACTGACTTCAATCTTTTCAGACAGATATTTTTTTGTTGTGTATGTAATTGTCAAGACAAGGTTTGTATGGAAGAAAATATTGGTAATTCGTCACCAAGTACTGGTAATTCGTCACCATTTGCTGGTAATTCGTCACCGGGTACTGGTAATTCGTCACCGGGTACGGGGTGGTCACACGGACGAAGTTAAATAATACACAAATAATAGGAACAGCTTCTCATACTCTACATACTCGTAGTACAGATCTTAGGGCTCGCTTAGATTGAACAATCATTCCTACACGTTCCACATGGTCACCTCATTCTTATACTCTAATCAAGATAATTGTATTATCTTATCCTATGCTCGCTTAGATTGAACAATCATTCCTACACGTTTCACATGGTCACCTCATTCTTATACTCTAATCAAGATAATTGTATTACCTTGATGGGTTCCGAGTGTATCTACATTCTATTTAGGTACAATACGGGGCCTCTAGTTATTAAGCTCGATGGCGCAATGGTTAATGCGTTCGGTTACGATCGTTGTTAATCAACGTCGAGTCACTTTTTAATATATTATGTATAAAATCAATATTATAATTATTACATACATACATACATAAATATATATATACTTACGACTTTGATCCCCGCAGCTCTCTGCCATAGTCCACATTTGATCATATAGCAACTGCACATCTTCTCAGCGTGACAGGTGGTGAGCCCATGCTGTTGCATGCATGTGCAGTGTTTATTCCGTTAGTCGCCTTTTACGACACCCAATGGAAGAGGGGGGAGGGGGGGTAGTATTCTTTTAGCCGCTACGCGACACGGCGATTAATTATTGTACTTACATGCGTCTAATAATTATTATCAATGTACACGGTTGTAAAGTAAAATAAAAACTACCTATTTCTGTTACTATATCAATTAGGTATTTATAGAGAACTTACGTCCTTTTCAATCAACACAGAAAAAATCGAGAAAAAGATGCAACATTTAAAAGGGTTATCATCAATTAAAACTTTATTATTTTAGCCAATGGATAGACATCCCGTAACATTTGATTTATGCGACAGGCGACCTCCTTTTAAAAGTGTCTAATCAATGTCCTAACTTCTTGAGAGAACAGAATAGACATCCACGTCGATTATAATCTAAAAAGTTCTGAATGCTTCGACCTTTTTTCAGCTAAGATTTACTGATAGATTGCTTGATATCCTGTGATTTATTAAGGATTGCTTCATTTTATGATAATTTACTTCGTTCTCGCTTTATTTTTTTAGCGTGTCTATTTCTCAATAATAATAATTAAGTGCGGTCATAATTATTATGTATAAATAGTTTATAAGTAACTAGTAAAGCCAAGGTCAAAGTTGAGAAAGATGCTGTTACATAGTTTTTTTTTAAATATTGTATTTATTTTTAGTGTTGTTGTATATAAATAACTTCAAGTTCCATACTGTTAAAATAATGTCAGTATTTAAATTCCTCATTTAAAGTAAATTTACTACCCTTAAATATTTATCACTCCGACTAACCCTTGAGTAACAAGGCCATTTTTCGCCCCACATCTCGTCCCATCGTCCCAAGGACTCAGCTTGGAACGAGGCAATTTCCGCGCTTGAGTCCCAACGACCTGCCTCAACAAGATAGCGATTTGATAAAGGCCGTATCATGCCTGAGACGGTTATTAGTCGATGTAATAGGCTGCTATGACGTAGTTGTCCTTACGTTCGGGTTTAATAGTTATTATATGATGATAATGTGTTATAAGTGTCTTCGCTGTAGCTGTTGTGAGTGTTTAGGTTACAGTAAACATGTTACGAGCCGTAATAACATCATTAAGTTGGATCATTAAGCCATGGTAGCTAGTCGGTAATGCGCCTGAGCTTTACAGGGTGCATGTGCGAATCCTGCTTAAGGTTTTTTTTCTGAATTGTCCTGTTTTCGGCCATTAATTTACTTACATGGGTATATAATATAGCATTTACATACATAACCTTATAAATATACTTAGTTATTTTACACCTTCTTAAAATATTCTCAAAAAGTATTATATTTAAGTATAGCACTTTTAGCACTCTTAAAACACCAACTCTCCAACAATCTGTACCTATAGCAGACATTTATTTGTATTTTATTGCAGTATCAATAAACCTTGCGTTGGCCCACCATAAACACGAAAGGTTTCCGCAATTTGTTGCCCGACCACCCCCATCATTCAGTACGCCAAGAGCTTTGGCCCACGTTATTATTATAAACCTTTCCGGGCCTCTTACTAGTATAATTTGTATACACGATCCACTGGATCTTACTATAACACTATTAGTAATATAGTTTTCCCTCTTACAAATACTACATTCGTTAACGGAGTTAAGCACGAACCATTATGGTACTAGTTAAGGTAATCGTAATCGTATTATTTTGTATGAAAACCAAAGCAGTGCCGCTATGGTCGTTAAATATATATTATATATATTAATATATATAAAGAATATATACTATATATATTGAATTTTAGTTCCTCTAAGAACTAAAATTAGACTAAAATAGCACGATCGTAATCGTGATGGTAGTAGTATAGTTAACGAGAGCTAATGTATGAAAATCCGTGAAAATCGGAAGCACGAACTCGCTTTGACGAATCGTATCGTTTTATACAACTTCTAGCCATCGTAATGTCTACGTAGTGATTACATCCTCTTAAATAAAATGTCACCCGCCTGACAGAGCTGTCGCTACGGTTGTTGTGGAATTTATTTATTTAATTTAATTTATAGTAGGTAGGTGATTTTAGACACTGAAAATTATGGCTATGTTATTTAGAAATGTCCGTTGCTTAGTTATTACTTCTAGGGTTTAGTAAATAGTATTAGGGAAAACGAAATCAAAAAGTTAGGTTATTTGTGTAAAGAAAAATGAGCTTTCTGTATGAAACTCGTCCCACCCCTTGTAACATGGCAAGTTTCGAAATAAATAGTGTATTTTGTTTTGAGGACAGTAAATATGAACGAGCGAATAAATAAATAAAAATAAAAAAATATATGTGAAAAATGAGGGTGTATTTTAAAATAAAATTCAAGAAAAAGTCGTGACTTCAATTTTATGTTGACATTTATTATTTTAATTTTCTTCTTCTCAATAACTTTTATCTCCAATGCCTGACAGATTTGCTGTCATACAATAAAATGCTTAACTTTTCAAGTACTTTCATTTGATGCATAGATGTAAGTATTACAAGGGGGGGGGGGGGAGGGGGACGTTTTGCCCATTCTTCTTTATTGAATTACGGATATTTTGACATACATACATACGTTATAATCACGACTATTATCCCCGGAGGGTTAGTCAGAGACTAGGCAATGAGAACCACAAAGCCCTCTGCCATAGTTCACTTTTCACCAAATAGCGACTGCACTAAGTGCTCTTGGATGGATGTGCAGTCTTAGTCCGTTAGCCAGTCGCCTTTGTTCATTGTGTTCTTGGGTCACGTTCAAGGGAAGAGAGGGGGTGCTACTAGCACCCCCTGTACCCAAATATGTTTAAAAAATAATTAAATTTCTTTGATCTTCTTCTTTATCGTGTTAATTATAGGAGGTTATAATAATATGATAGAATATTACTTACTTAATAAAAATTACTATTTTGTATTTTTTATTGGTACCTAACAGCCAAAATAAATACCTAAACTGTTTTTTCATTCATGATTCTTTATAGTACACATAATATATTAAGTACTTATACCTACCTACTAACACAAATGCCTGATATAGACCATTGTATTAAGAGTTACAATTGTTTACATATGTTTGCTCGTGACTGTACATCTTTTTAAAAAATAAATCAATCATTATTCATACAACACACCCGAAGCTTCAATCATCACAGGGGAATCCACTTCTTGCTAGTGCTGAAGATGGTGGTCCTTGGCTAGTGGTTCGAATCACCATACCCTTTCGCCACTATTCCAATCGGGTTCCCCTGTGCAAATCGCATTGGACTAGTTCTCATTGTTGGACTTAATATGAAATACTAAATTAATGTTTTTTTCTATATTTTAGCGTTTTATTAACGCTTAAATTTAGAAGAAATATTAGATTAGATCCGAAAGAAATATTTTTACAAATATTTGAACATTCGGTTAAGATGAAGCTGCGTTTATAGATTAATGTTTTTTTTTTATATTTTAGCGTTTTATTAACGCTTAAATATACTTAAGTATGAAATACTAAGTTTAACAATAAATGCACGTGAATTCCACTTGACTCTCTGAGATATTCGTTTGAGAAGTTTTGTTTATTTAGGTAGTTGCTAGGATACCTACAAAGAGTAGAGGTATGATACCTCACAATATTGTTCTGAGTATGATACTCAGAATAATAACTAAAGCATATTCTATGGTATCCCAACTAGCAAAATAAGTACTTAAAACGATCTCAAGACTACTTTTATTGTCACTTATAAGAAACTTGTATCATGCTACAAAGCTGGATTTGGGCGCAGTTATAGGAGCGTTTATTTCTATAACTATCTTATAATCATCTTTTAAAATGTTACTAAACCCTATAATATACTTGACGAAGCGCAATAGCTTCTATAATGATATGAGACTAGACAATTACAAGCACAAACGCTCTTGTTAGTATCTGACATAAGTATCTTACTAAAGCAATCTTGTTTTTAATGCACTAGTAATGTACTTAGTTATAAGTAATAAGTATATTTCATTAGAAGTTATCTTTTTTGTTCCTTCGGCTGGTGATGCCGGTTGTTTTGTGGTAAATACTTAATAAGAACATAAGTTTCTATTACTATTATTTTGTATTATTGTAAAACATTAATTACTAATAATATATTGTCAATATAGTGTATGAACTCGTGGGGAAGTCATTTTTACTGTAAATGTGTACCGCAATTTAGTTATTTTCACAATCCCCTCCGAAAAATAGCACATTAGTATATTGTTGTAAATAAAATATTTCATCAATTCTTATGAATATTCGCCATGTTTTGAAATTGCTCTCCATTAAGTACTTTATAGTATCATTGTAGGTAAATTAGTACTTGTAGCAGTTTCAGTCCAGATAACTCGCCTCCATTTAAAAACAAATTAGGGTTCCCTTGAAATATGCCTGCTAATTTTAATTCTTTATACGTATTTATCACTTTTCTCCTGTAACCACCACTCCTTTTCAATCGTTTCCAATCGCTTAAATTCATGTTCAACTTATTTCCTCAAGACGAAGGGGAACAACTGAATCTCAACAAAATGGCTGACGTTTACTAATAAAGTTATTGATCTAGTAGCTTATAAGCTTTTTTGATCAAATAGCGCTCTTATTAAGTACTATTAGATTTAAAAGAGTCTCGTGCAAAACTATACCGGCGCAAACTTATAGTGATCTAACTATATTATTATATCTTGTTTTCTCACAAAATACTACTATAGGATCAAAATGTTATTCTAGATTATTTAGTTTTACAGTAAACAATTATAGGAGACTTATCCCTAAAAGTGTTCTAAAAGAAAATCTTGTAGCTAACTATAAGACTAACTTACAAAGACAAATCCTCTTGAGAATATCTACATTTCTGCAATGCTATTACTAGTAAAAGTGTCCTATAGATGTTTTGTAGGTCAGTCTTGTAGCGAACTAAAAGACCGAGATATAAAAACGAATGCACTTAAATATGTTAAGGCTTGGCAAGTGCTATTATAAGTTAAATAGTCTACCGCAATGTCTTTATAAGAACGTTATTAGTAGTGACAGACTTATAAACTTTCTTTATAGGATTACTTTGCTAGTTGGGATGATACCTACTCATAGAACAACCTACTTGTACTTCATAGAATAATAATGCTTTAGTTATAATTCTGAGTTGTACTTGATCATGTCATGAGTTGACATTTTTATTGGACGTGACAAATTGCGTACGTTCAGAAACTATTTAGTTAGTGGGTTCATGCCAAAAAAAAACAACAAAACACAAATTTATGCCGTGAATATTAAGTTTAGCGAAATATTTGGTTACGGTTAGTATGACAGTGAATAAAAATTCAAGTTTGGAATAAATATTTAAGTTTAAAGTTATTCTGTGCTTGTACCAAGACGAAAAACGAAACAATTTTAAAACATACAAATTTATGCTTATTAATTTTTGACGTTTTTTATGCTTATGTTTTTATAAAAAAAGATATTTGAATGATTAAAAATGTCAACCTTATTGGTTAGGTACTAAAGTTTTCCAAGACTCATTTCAACCGTTACTTTATTTTACTTTAAAAACTCAGTTATTTCCAATTTCTATTACTTACCACAATATCAATACGATAATTGGAAATCACATTTAATTTTATTCCTTAAAGTAATAACTTAAGTTAACATTTCATTATGATTTATCATTCTTCACCTTTCATCCTAAAAAAAAAGATAAATTGCCTATACATTTTAGCCGTTTGTGTCGCTAGGCACAAACGGCTAAATTGTATACACAATTCTATGACCACGGCCTATATTTCGGTTCGACGCGATTCTATTTCGGCGTGCAGTGGTACTGGGGGTAGCGATGCGCATTTGTCTGGCACAGACTATAGCCCGTTAGATTAGTTGTTAAGTCTTAACTATAAGTTAGTTAACTGTTTTTTTATTATTATTATTATTATTGACGTCAATAAGTGCCTGTAAAGGTTTACATTGAATAAATAATTTGACTTGACTTGACTTGGCTTGATATCGTCCCTATTAAGTAGTTTAATTATTTATTTGTAAACCACCATAACCCAAATGGATTTATGAACGCACTTTTTCTGTGTGAGGGCACGATAGAAACTTTTACTACCAAACTACTATCGTGAGCGTTATCGAATAGTAAGCAAATACGATTACTGTACCATTACGAGAGTTTTTCGTGCTAGGGGTACAGGGGTTACATGCAAGTCATCGTTAGACTTACTTCAGTAACTAAAGACCATGAGCTTGGGAAAAGTATTTTCATTTATTTATTTTTTAAATATTTACATTTTAACTTAATTTTTTTTTTTTTTATAAAAGAGGGAGGCAAACGAGCAGGCGGGTCACCTGATGGAAAGTAATAACCGCCGCCCATGGACACCCGCAAAACCAGAGGAATCGCAGATGCGTTGCAGGCCTTTAAGGGAGGAATAGGTTTAAGGAAGGAATAGGAATTGGGAGGGGGGGAAGGGGCCTCCGGAACCCTCACTGGTCGGACGAAACACAACAGCACCAAGTGCCGTTATTTCACGCCGAATATTCGTGAGAGGGTGGTATTACGCCGGGCGAGCCGGCCCAATGCGTGCTGCAACGCAGCGTGGCTCTACCACTCAGTCAGTGTTACTCATTTAGCACCACCCAGGGATCACGTGTAGGGTGTCAAGGGTAAACCTACGGACGCGAGCAACTTTAACCCCCAAAATTGATTAATTATGTCATTTAACTTTTTTCTGTAGCCGTTCAAAATACATCACAATAATTTTTTAAAGATTCATAAAAATGACCACGCGCTATTGTTTTTGTGACAATCAAAATACGCGCGAAACCCGCGGCGTGACGTCATCGGATTCCATTCTCTCGCAAGGGTGGCGCGACTCGCGCGACTTCGTTTTATTAATATGTCTGCTCTGAACCAGTGCAGTTGTGCCACAGATTATTTAGGTACTAATCAATTGTGCAAATAGTTAAGGCGATTAGATCCCTCAACTTCCGAAAATTGTGCATTTTTTAAAGCCTACTCCTCATTAATGGCTGGCCAGAAAAAGTTGAAAAAAATATATGTGAAACATCTGTTCAATAACTTGAGGTGGTACATTGGTTTTTTCTTTATGTCTTTTTATTGTATATTTTAAAAAAAACTACTAGACAGCGTTTTTTGACTTAAATTCTCTACTCCTCCTAAACGACTATGATATATGTAACTATTCTTATACTGACAAATTGAGAATCCTACAATCTTTAAATACAACATTAATTTTGTGAATCGAACAACATTTTAATTCAAAAATTACGAAAAACAGGAATTCCGAACGTTTAGTTGCAGAGCTGCGCGGGCGTGGGCCGCCCGCAGTCTTCCGCTGGGGTTCAGACGGGAAGGCTGTGTCACTCGCTACCAGATTTTTACGGACGATAAAACGTGTTTTCTCTTTGTCTGTGTGCGTTGAGACTGTATATTTTTGGATCAGTGTGCTTAGAGAGTAGTGCAGTGCAGTCAGACGAGACGATTGTGTTGTGGTGTGTGCCTCGCGCGTGGACACTAATTATGAACCATAATCTTATAAATAATAATTTTAAGTTTATGTCGCTTATAGACGTTTGACGAAATTTAATTGTACTTGTATATCTAGATCAAAATGCTTCGAAAAAGTCAATCGAAGAAACAAGCACCTTAATACAGATTATTTTTAAAAAGTTTACTGAATTTGGGTTGGCTTTTGGATCGAGTTGCCTAAATTTGAAGAAACTAACACTGTGGGGGTCTAAGAGGTTGTTAAATAAAGGTTTAATAACATTTTAGCTGCCATAGTAACAGAACCAAAGCGGGGGGAGGGGGGCTTAGGAATTATTAGGGGTAATTAGGAAGTTAGGTTAATATGTTGACCAAAAACGCGTGAGCCGAGCGAGCGAACCGAGCGTGCCGCGGGAGCGGTCGGCGAAGCGCCAGAAACGACGTTTTTGGAAATTTCCATATTTTTAAAAAATTAACATAACTTAAAGACTACTTGTCTGCGGCAGGAGAGGTAAGTGGGGGGGGGGGTACTCCTCCCTCTTCCCCTCCCCTTCCACCTCCAATTTAGGCGACTCGATTCAAGTTTTACCAAAAAACATAACCCCAAAATACAAAAATTAACATAATTTAAAAACTACTTGTTTGCGGCAGGGGGGATAAGTGGGGCGATACTCCTCCCCCTTCCCCCTATTCCCCCCTCGCCACCCCCAATCCAGGTGACTCGATTCAAAAGTTTCACCCTGAATTTTAATTTACGTGTTTCTCTTATGAAATGATTATCATACATACATTTTTCCCTTTTCCTGTAGGGATGGGCAGAGACCACAGATTTCCATTTGCTACGATCTAGACATACACATTCTGCCTATCGTACTGTCATCAGACCTTTCATACACGCTCGTCGGTTAGTGGTGATTTGACCTGGCCTTCCTTTAGAACTTCTCCGACTTGGTCCTTATAAGTTCGCCAAGGTCTGCCGTTGCAGATTTGCCCAATTTGTTCATTCACACTTTTTTTTTATTGGAGACTGATTGCGCATTTGTCTTCGATTTTACTTGATGGAAAGTGATAATGAGGACGAAGATGGAGCACGCGCAGTCAGTAAATGCCTGTTTACTCTGGCCTTAAAGACGCCCAAGTTGTAGCGTTCAGGGAAAACAGACGCAGGGAGGTCATTCCACATCCTAGCTGTCCTAATAAGGAAACTAGAAGCAAATCGCTTCGTCCGGGCGGGTGGAATATCTACAACATAGGGATGAAAGCCCTCCCTCCATCTAGTAGTCCGAGGATGGAACGGGAAAGGAGGTATGAGGTTATGTAACTCCTGAGCACACTCTCCAAAATGTAACCTGTAGAAGACCGATAAGCAGGCCACTTTGCGCCGGTGTTCCAGACGACTTAAAAGTCTGTTATTGACCAGCTCATCGTCACCAATCAGCCTCCTGGCTCGGCGCTCTATAGAATCCAGGGCAGCCAGCTGGTGCTTTGCAGATCCATCCCAAAGATGATAGCAGTACTCCATGCACGATCAGACCTGAGCTTGGTAAAGAGTAAGAAGCTGTCCCGGGGTAAAGTACCGTCTCGTTTTGGCTTTATTTTCTATAGAGCGACCGAAATTGAGGTCCGGTGACTAAGCCAAGAAGATTTAAATGGTCGCTAATATCCACAGGTACATTCCGAAAAGTCGGAGTCAGGTTGAATGGACTCCGCTTGGCGCTAAATAAACACGCTTGCGTTTTGGTAGCGTTAAACTTGACCAAATTGGCCTCGCCCCGTTCGGAGACTTCTTGGAGGGCCAAGTCAATACGCTCGACCAAATCCACTCTCAGGGCATGAGTTTCGTCCTTGGTAGCTCGTGCATTGGAAAGTATCAGTCCACAACTGTGCTGTCATCTGCATACCCAATAATACCGGGTTTCATCAAATCATTTATGTGCAGCAGGAAAAGCGTCGCAAACAGAACGGACCCTTGAGGTACCCCGGTATCTATTGCCATTACATCGAAAGATTGGCCATCGAAGACCATTCGAATCGATCGTTCCCTCAAAAAATCATGTATCCAAATTCACATACCAACGGGGATCCCATAACTTGGAAGTTTGTTAAGTAAGCTCGCATGCCAGACCATATCAAAAGCCTTAGAAATGACTAAAGGCACGGCAAGGGCTTCACCGTGCTTTTCAATAGCTTCACTCCACAGATGTGTTGCATAGATTAGTAGATCTCCCGTAGACCGCCCCGGACGAAATCCGAATTGTAGGTCGCTAAGGAGATCGTTCATTTCTAGGTATGCAAGGAGCTTGTTGTTTAAAACACGTTCCAAACATTTACAAAGTAAGGACGTGATGGCGATAGGTCGATAGTTGGTAAGGTCAGATCAGCTACCTTTTTTCAGAACCGGTTGCACATAAGCAGACTTTCAAGCTCTAGGAACAAGGCCAGCCTTTAAAGAGAGTCGAAATAGGCGTGTTAAAACTGGAGACAGCTCAGGCGCGCAAGTCCGCAGAACAATTGCTGGAATGCCGTCTGGCCCACTGGCTTTGTTTACATCTAAAGTGCGAAGTGTCTTGTACTCTTACCTCCGTACCTCTTTTTGGTAAATGCGGACACTCATTTTAGATATCCTTTCAGTCAATCTTTTTTCATCAATTCTTTTCTAAATGTGCAAACCATGTCAACCTCACTACATTTTCTTCCACACCACATTAGTGTCGTAATCAGAATAAAATAAAAATAAAATCTAAAAAAGTTGACGACGACGTGTCAAAATGTAAATTTTTAATTGAATATATCCCGGTAATGCGACGCTTCAGACATTAAGTATATTTTTGGCTTCTATTTAAGTAAGTATAGAAATAATCAAATAGCACAGAATTGATCGTGAGCTTCTCTTTAAAAAAAATATGCGACCGGTCAGAATGCCAGAATTGTCAAATAATAACATACTACGCTTGCTCCACTAATTCAACTTTAGATTATAATTACTTACGTACACCGACATCTTAAGCTACATTTTAGAAGTACCTCGTTAGTTTCATCAATTCAAACTCAAGTAATAGGCAGTAATGTATGGAGTGCGCTTATGTACATTCTACGCCCGTGTATTCTTTGACCGGTGTTTTCGTGCGGGATGCGTTATTGGCGCGCGGGGCGGTGAGCTCAAACGTCCAAGGTCGTTGAAGACTCTAATCGCCATATGTAATGTTATCGGACGCCCGCCGTGTGCGGGCAGTGAGTGCGGCGGCGGGGGCTATCGGATACAATGACGTCACGTCACGTCTGTCGAATGCCAGCGAACTAAGCGAGGTAGTAGTGTAATATGCAATATGCAATTATTTATGTACAATAACTTTGTAAATACTTCTCGTATCGAAGTGAAATAAAAACTATTGGTTTTAGAATAACGACTTCTAATGGTATAAAGTAAAAATGAACTTTTTTTTTCATTTTTCCCAAGTCCATTAAAAGAATATCGCCTTAAAAAGTTTTAAAACAGGAATCAGTATATTCTTGACTTGTCCTACTCAAACGGATTCATAGTCAGCCTACAACGTAGCAATGCTGGGCATAGGCCTTCTCACATGGACAACAGAGCGTATGGTGAAATTGGGCCATAACCCACCACGCTGGCCCAATGCTGGTCAGTGGGATGGTGGGAGGTGGAGAAAAAGGATTAACTCAAGTTATGTTTACATTCTCAACATTTTCCCATTTCACTTCTACGTCATGGATAGATTTAAAAAGGAGTGTAGGTAGATGTTTCTTGAGTCCTCAATAGAAAAAAACATCCCTGATATTGGTTATGTTCATGGAAGGCAGAGCCATTTTTATATAAAACAAATATAATAATACGTAAATAATAAGTACAATGACTAATTTCGTGTCGAATACATGAGTTAGTCTGTTACAAACGGCTATCTTTTCTGCTACATTATTTTCTTTAATAACTTTGAAACATTTGTATTTTATTAGCTAAGTTACCTCGTTTGTTTTTGTTTATATGATTTATATGACTTTTTTATGTATTAAGTTTCTTTCGTAACTTGTGCTGCAGTGTAACAGTTGCGCGATAACATGGATGGTGTAATTACAGTATGGGAAGGGAGGGAAATTGGGAAAATCACAACGTATCTTTTGCTTACTACGTCATAAAAGGGATTTTTTTTTATTCTGTGTTGATGACGAACGTTTGTTAATGAAAGTAATTCGTATCGCTCGTTTTTTAACTAATTTTGAATTTATGGAATTTAAATACAAATGACGTTTGTGCTGTGACGCGTAGACCCCTCCATCTCTCTCCCGTGCCATCTGTGACGTCACACGCAAATATTGGTAGCCGGTGGTAGAATAGATGCGTAGATATTCTGCTAGTTATAAATTCTATTTACATATTATATTAACCTCTCGTCTATGACAAAATTGTAAATTGGTTACATACAATTTAATTTCTATTGTATCTGCCTTATCTGCAGTTGGCAGGACAATATAGAATTTGATTTTACTTGTTTCAGTAACAACATTGTCAGTATTTATTAAAATTAACTAAATACTTAAGAACGCAAACTTTTTTTAACCTGTTAAATTATCGAATCATCATCATCATCATCATCATCATCAGCCCGTGTCAGCCCACTGCTGTACATAGGCCTCTCTCAACGCAAGCCACTGATCCCGATCTTCGGCTCTTCTTGTTCTACTGCTAGGTATATCGTCGCACCACCTACCCGGAGTGAGCCCTTTCCTATCTATGCTGAGGCTGACCATTATATCTAAACTTCAATAAAAACAGAGGCTAAGCTAAGCTAAACGAAACTAAAAACAAAATAAATAACAGATTCACAAACATATTAATGAGTTACATCAGCAGCGTCTTGGCATAAGAAGATAGACCTACTTTTCTTGGAACGGAACGCTCGCCGCCCCGCGCGCCCGTTATGCATTTGTCTGCGTTCGTTTGTTTAAGCAATGCTCAGGTGTCGCTTATCCTACTTTGCAGTTGTTTCGTCCATTTCAGGGACCCAAGTCCAAACGCTAATCGTGAAAAAGATGAAAACTAAACGGTTTTCCCTGCTTCGGATATGACGTAAAGCTGTTGATCCACATCTATCTACTACTACTACCGAGTTGTCATAAGATGGTATGGATGGATGTTAAAACGCACCAACCCACATTGGACCAGCGTGGTTTGTTATGGCCTGAAGTACACGTGCTGCTGTCCATTTTGTGGGACTGACATTGTAAGTCCATAAAAATAATTAAAAAGGGTAAGGGTACCTGATCTAACCCTACATTAGACATAGTTTTTAAGAATAAGAATTAGAACTGATTTATGAAGTCATGTTTTGTGGTTACTGTACCATAGATGGCAGGACGCGTTTCTTAAATCAAAACTCCTTGGCTGAAAACTTTGTGAACCGCTCGGTTCTGTAACATCATCATTACATATTATAAAGTAAAGTCGCCGTTTTCGTCTGTCTGTGGCACCGCGCTATTCTCCTAAACCATTCAATCGATTTTTATGCGGCTTTCACTAAAAGATAGAGCGTTAGCTGAGGATGGTTTTTGTTTTTATATTTTGAAGATATATTTTTTTAAATGGCTGAACTATGACGGTCTTTCTAAGTTAGCGTGGACGTAGGTGCGGGTGGGCCGCTAGTATATTATAATGCAACCTCAGAATAATGACTATTCTGAGAATGCAACAGTCGTATACTTTTCAGTATGCTACGACAATTTTCAGGTGCCAGCTCGCTAACCTGACTCAAACACTTTTCGTTACAATTTAAATTCACGTAGCACTAGAAAGGTGGCAATTTGACTTACCGTAACCTGCCCCCTTACTCTTGAAATTGATCGCTATTAGATCGGATTGGTATTATGAATTTTCGTATTTTTAACTTACGACACCAGCGCTAATTTGGATTCATATTGGGTGAACTAAATGGCATTGAGTTTTGTATTTTTGTCACTCAATATTTACGCAATATGAATCCATATTAGCTCTGGTATCGTAACTTAGGAGTACGAAAATTCACAATACCAATCCGATCCAATAGCGATGGTTTCAAGAGTAAGAGGGCTGGTCCTACTTTGCACTAAAATTTGCTCCAAATTTTTTTTATTTCATTTCTTTTTAAATCTTGTTTAAATCAGTAATGTGATGTATTGTGTTTATAATAGTACTATTAAAGTTTAACCTGACATTAAGTATATTATTGTATTTAGTGACCAACTATTTAAAAAAAAAATACTTTTAGAGCAAAGTAGTTTATAAGCAGGAGGTAACTTTGCCCCGTAATTTCTCTTTACAAATCTGTCATTTAATTTTTAAATGGAGAATAGTTATGTTTTGTCATTTTTTTGCTCCGGTAGGACAGGGTAATCGAAAGCAGATGTGTTATGAAATCACCTTTATTTATGAGAAATCAAATTAAAAATCACATTTTGTTTTCATTACAAGGTTTAGGAGATGCAAAATAGATTTTACTCACTTTTAAATTTTCACCTTGTAGAGCGAATCAATTCTCCACTCACCACTCACAGAAAATATTAATGGCTGACTTTGACATCTATTAACACTGGTGTTGCAAGATCAAGAAAAATATTTTCAGTTGAAAATATTGGATTCTACTAAATAGTAAAGTATCAGTAGGTACGCAAAATCAGATTTAATAATTTTTCTTAAGTGGAGCATTTTTACCACCCTAGGAGCAAAGCAGGACCAGATAACCTGGTATTTAAAATATTATAGACTGTGAAAAAAGCTTTTACAAAATTAGTTCGCAAGTACAAACTACAGACAAAAGTTCTACTATAAATAATTAAGTAACATTAAGTTAATACGTTAGTTAGTACAAAACGGCGAAGTGTCTCGCACAAAAAGCATCTCGTACGGTTTCCCTATTTCGAAAGTGCCCATTCATTAGTTCCCAACATACTTGACCTTAATGCAACCCGGCAAAATGTGAGAACTTATTTTAACATAGTAACAGAGTAATTCAGTTAACTTTTAAAGTGGGACGGCTCACTTTTAGCTCTGTGAAATGCCGTAGTACATTAAGGGTCGTCCATACACTGGTGTGTATAAAAGTTTACTTTTTGTTGTACACTCACATTTTCTAAAAATACCGAGCTCCTGTATACAGTAACTGTATATACAGTTTACATACACGTACACGTTTGACATTGAGGGGTCTACTATCAATACCCGCTAAAGGCACTTTTTCACAAACGAAGATAATTAAAGACGTGAGTGGATGAAGGTGATAAGTCACAAAATTCAAATTTTGAGTAAATTGAGGTTAAAGTTTTACTTTTATTTTCTGTGATAAGACAGTACATATCTATTTTTTGTACTAAACTATGATGCAAACTTATTTAAATTACCTAAAATATTAAGGATATGATACCAATTAAACACTTGTAATAATATTATTATATATTTTAAAGAAAAACTGAACATAACTCCTTCTACCATTAACTAAAGTGAACTTTTCTGTACTTTTAGATTTTTTTAAATTAGGTGTTATGTACGAGTGTTGCTAAATATTGTCTCATTTTTTCTAAAACTAAAACATATCAATAAAAACGTAAACTAAGAACAGCCATAACAGAACAGTATAACAGGCTTACAGCATTTCTGTATCGCTTTCGCATTTTGAGTTTGTTCTTTAGTAACATACAAACGTTTACTTATACGGCTACTGTAATGCTTATTTGGGCACAAATTATACGGCTTTAGATCTTAAATAGTTTCACTATAGTTGTTTAATTGCATTACAGAGGCATTATATTAGCATTATCGGTTTTTTTTACATTGATTCGTCATAGTACTGCCTGATGGTAAACAGCCGATGCAGTCCAAAATAACGAGAGCGTTTCCCACCGTGGAATAAGCACGGTAACAAGCGCACGCATTCATGACGGCCTGCAAAATGCCGTTTTATGCCCCGCTTAAAAGACCCGGGACTATTGGATCTGGGAAACACATGCGCCGGCAAAGAATTCCAAAGCCGATTGGTCTTACATAGGACCGACTTGCCAAATTTGTTGGTACGAGTACTAATAGTCTGTATAGTATGATGGTGGTTCCTATGACCAGCACGTGTAGTCCGGGAGAGGAGAGGAAAGGAGAGGGCGGGATTATATCAAAAAGTTCTTCAGAACACTCTCCGTAGTAATTCCGGTAGAAGACACTTAGAGAAGCAATGTCTCTACGCAGCTGGAGGTCCTCAAGAGAGGCTGTAACCTCAGCATCTCCAATATTGCGTACCGCTCGCTTTTGCACTAGTGTATCGAGGAGGTATTTAGCGGAGGCGCGTCCCATAGATGGGAACAATACTCCATACTCGATCGCACCTGAGTGTTGAACAGCAAACAGCGCTGCTCGGGAGTGAAAAACCGCCTCACCTTATTGAGAATACTCAACTTACGGGAGGCAGTTAAAATAACACTCTTCATGTAGCATTTTGGGTTCAGTTCCTGGACGATGTCCATTCCAAGAATGCTAAGATTCACCGAAATGGGTAACGGAGAGTTCTGAAGAGAGGGAGGAGTAAGGAAGGGTGGTTACCTTGTACGAGAATGCACTAACCTGGGTTTTGCTGGCTGGCTGGCATTAAACTCGACCAGGTTTTCAGATCCGCACTTAGAGACACGATCAAGAACCAGGTTCAGTTTGGCAACCAGTTCTTGTCTTTTTAGCACGATATCGGCTTGCTTTGCCGCAGGATGTCCTAAGTACCGCTTATACACCGTTCTGTCATCCGCATAACAATGAATATTGCCCAAAGACAACATATCATTCCCAAGTAACACATCAAAGCAGTATAACAGCCGCATTACAGCATTTCTGTATCAATTTCGTAGTTTTCGAGTTTTGTTGTATAGTAGCATTACAAAAGTTTATACGGCTACTCTAATGCTTATTTGGGCACAAATTATACGACATTAGATCCTATATAAGTCTGCAAATAGTTGTTTAATTGCATTAATAGGCATTATTGTGGTCAAGGAAGGTAACAATGGCATTAAAGAAGCATTATTATGGTCAATGAAGTTGCTAATCGCATTACAGAAGCACAAAGCTAGCAATATTTTTAATAATGAAGATGTTCAGTGTATTACAAAAGCATTAGACGTGCTATTTAAGTATTCACAGTTCGAACTTAATAAACCCTACATCATTGCAAAAACATCTCGAACACCACGGTACAAATGTTTTTAATACATTGACGTTGTATTTAAACTACTTTGGGTCGCATTATAATAATGGACGAAGACATGTCAAAACGCTTGATTGTAAAAACTAAATTTATAATACTGTATTACTTTTTGACTCTTTGTTATTTCATGGCATCAAATATGAATGCGCAATGTAGTTTACCGTAAATGTCTATATAAGTTTCATTGCAAATTTTCACGCGCCTTCGATATTTTGTGGTTTTTGTCTAAAATGTTATATAAAGATATGTGTGGAATAACCAAAATAATTGTGTATTTCTATAGAACGTATTTTGCATAATCAACATATTGGTTGGGCACTACATTAAATTAGATTTTATCCTTTGTTTTATAGGTTTATGGCTTTTATAAAAAAAAAACTTTCCTACACTCACACCAATTATCTAGCCCAAGAGAAGCTTCGAAGAAACTCGTTAAATGGTTACTAGACAACGGATAAATATACTTAAAATACATACTTAATATACATAGAAAAACCCAGACCCAGGACAATTTAGAAAAACAATAATTTCTAAATTGACCCGACCGAGAATCAAACCCGGGACTTCAGAGAAGGCGACACCATGAAAACCGGTGTACAAACCACTCGACCAAGGAGGTCGTCGTTTTATAAATAGGTTCTAATGATAATAATTTAGGATATAAAATATTTACAAAGCTACTTAATGCCGCCAGCAGTAGTAGCTGGCCATACGCATTACAATATGTCACGTGTATTTGATTAAAGAGCTGTTAGTTAGACAACAGAATTCAGTTGATCATTAAAAATGCAAGTATTACATTGATTCACTCTTATGCTGTTCACCAGTACTAAGCTTTTACTTACCACTTAAAAGTGCTATTATAGAACAAAAGGCAATAAAAACAGCTAAAATCTGAATAGCGGATATACGTGGCATCATAATAGTTTAAGATAATGCTATTAAACAGCATTAAGCATTTATCTATTATTCAAAAATGCTGTTGTATATCCAAATCCACTAAAACAGCTAATAGCTGTATAGCTGCGTTTAGATTTGATACTCTACAACTAAAGGCTTTACAAAAGCATTTTGATATGCCATATCCAACCGTTATATGTGTAAACATCATAAATAACAGATTTGAGATGCCAATATGAGGCGTCAAGATGCTCAATGAACTTTATAAGAGTTTATACGGACCTTAAGTTCTACATAAGTTTACTATTCGTTTCTTAAAATGCTTCCTGTGTTGCTTGAGTTCGGTAGAGATCAATATATTACAACATCGTTACTACACAAAATATGACAGATTTTTCACAGAATGAAAATCAATACCATTGAATGTCGAGAATGAATGAAGGTGATATGTATGTTACATAGAACCTTCATTCATTAAAAACTGACATCGCATCATTCGAGCATCATAAGCTGAGTGGAAGAAGGTGGTAAGTCCGTACATATCACCTTCTTCGATCTTACAAAAACATTTTTATTGTTTATTTATTTTGGAAATTGGTGATATGGGCCCATACCTCTTACATCCAGAGCCATTTTTAAACTAAACTGTACATAACACCTTTTTCAACTTTCTATTTTCAAAATGTGCCTTAAGTCGTCAGTTTTATGGTCTGTAGCCATTTGTATCGACATATAATCATCATCTACGCAAAAAAACACCAAAATCCGAAAATGTGACATATCACCTTCATCCACTTATGTCTTCTTCATGTTTAAATTTTAATACATACAAAACCGCATAAAGCATCTTTCGCGACGACAACAATAACACCCAATAGCGACATACTGTTCTAAAGTCATGTGTCGTAAAAAATAAAGCTCTGCTATTGGCCAACTCTATTTTAGTGGAATTTGACAGTGACAGACTAGTGTTTTAGTGGGTTTTGATACGAATTTCATTTTCCTTAATGACTTTTACGGCACATTCTCATTTACCACGTTTTTTAGATATTCCATTGAAAAAGTCATACTTTCATTGGGAAGAGCATTAATTTGCTACTGTTCGATACCTAAACACTTTTTACATATGGTCAAATTTTAAATGTATTGATTATGTAAACATATTTCTGTAATATGCCTGTCAAACAAGCATTTTCTCAAATAAATGGCGTGGGACTTTCTATCTTCGTGACAAAAAGTATCTCTGAGAGACCGAATCTCCAATGTAAATGATTCGTAAGGTTTGTTTCTCGTGAGTAATGATTTTTTGTATCTTATCCTATGTTTTGTACATAAATAACCACAACGGTTTTGTTTTAAATAAGTTATTAGTAAGTGAGCCAACAAGTTATCTCAGATTTTGTTGCGCTTACTCAGATCGCTTGTATTCGTAAACGGTGAGTGCTACCTTTCTCCCTTCCCCGCACATCGGTAGGGCCAGTGCCGTCGCTGACATCTTGTGGGAAGGACGCGCTGCTCGATGTTTGGTGTTTGCTCACGAAGGTTATTACCATTACAGCCACGTATTTATTCGGTGCAACTCTCAGATACATGGTATTGTTTTACCAACTTTAAAACTATGGTAATGGTTTCTATATATTTATGTTAATTGCTTTTGCTATCCCATAAATAATGAGCAATATAAATTTATTTTTTATTCGTTAGTTTTTTCTTAAACTGTAAAATAAGTCTTTGTCCTCAAATACCTGGCCTCATATACGTGGCTGCCGTGGCACTTGCATGCCATGTTTCTGAGAAGATACCTATGTTTTTGAGAGAATCATGTAATGTGGGAGTCCACTGTTGGGATTGGGTTAAATATCTTACCAATTCGTATAGAGTATTCGAACGAACCATCTGAAAGAGGTAAAGTTCCTCGGGGCAAGATCATTTTCGGTTCTCACACATATTATTAAATGTTTGTTAATTTTTTAATAATAATTAAAAACATGACTTCGTTAGGCTAGTTTTAAGACCAATATGAGACTGATTATTTTAAAATTGTTATTAGGGTATAATTTAATGATATACCGAAAACTTCCTGTGATCAAAATAAAAACTTAAATTATTTAACTTAAATTTTTTATTTGTATTTCACATTATATTATTACCTTCAGTAATATTTTATAAATTCATAGTGCTTTAGTAACTAGTTTACGAATTTAAATAATTATAATTAAATATAATATAGCTTAATGCCAAATACTTTGCTCTCGTCAATCTATCAATTCGCTGTAGCAGCAGCTGTACGTATTGTATACTGTAACTGGTTTCAGTAAATTAATTATTTATGCATTTTTTAGAAAAAACAACTCTCTGACAATCTTTAAACCGTAGTTTGAGTCACAAATACTTTCAAAAACAGAGGGATTTAGTTTTATCAATTTTAGGCAGTAATATTATGGTACATTTTGCTAAATACGCAATTGTATTTTATGATCCTACGTATGTATATTACTGTTTTTTAGATTATTTAATACAAATAGATATAATTAACGAAAAAGTATGAGTCACGTTATTTGAAAAACGATACTCTCAGATACATGGATACAAATAGTGGGACTCAAATAACTCCGAAACTTCTGGTTAAAAAACTGGGCCTTGGCATTCATTATGTTTGAAATTGAGTAAACTTTCATGTGCCATGGTTATTTTTGCTAAATACTTAAAATAATAAATTTACACGTTTCTGAGAAGAGAACACTTTCCTAGGAGAATTACCCTTACACGTATTTTAGTGGGATTTGTTACGGAATCATTAGTTGATGATCTACTAATGATTCCGTGAATTCATGAATTCCTTCCGAGTATGTACGAAAGGAATTCATTGTATTTTGTTTTTCTGGTAAGTACCTAATAGTAAAATTTTGACCTATTTGTTTTAGGGGGTTTTCTCACGACTTCTATCCCCTAAGGGTTAGTCAGAGACTAGGCAATGAGGACCGCAAAATCAGTTATTTGCCATAGTCCACGTTTCACCAAAGAACTACTGCACATGTGCTCAGCGTGCAGGTGGTGAGGTCATCGCCGGTCTTTGCGGTTTAATGGATGTGCAGTCTTTAGTCTGTTATTTACCTTTAAGACACCCAAGGCAAGAGATGGATCGGTATAGCATTCTTATAAAGCTAAAATGACCATGGGAAGAAACGTCCTTTGAAATTAGTGTCATTTGAAGGGTCTAGTAGGATAGATATTTTTTTACTATGGCGACATTCTTTAAATACGTGGGATTTAGGTTATAAAAAATATAATTGTTTTTGATTATTTTTTTTTCTAACAAAATAAGATTGCAAGAGTAGACCAGCCTCCACGGGCGGCACCCGTTCACGAGTATGACATGTGAATTAGCCATCGCTTCGCTCAACTATGTTTTAGGGAACGTAACGACGCACATGCCACCACCGCAGAGACACTTTGAGAGAGCATGGCACACTCGAGCAACTCTAACTAAAGCAAGAAAACAATAAAAGTTTTTTTTAATCATAAATAAACCCAATACTTTTTGCAACTAACACAGGTACCTTAAGCTTCTTTGAGTCCCAATGAACAAATTGACACGTATCCCATGACTGTTGTAGGGTGGGGACAGGGTTCATACAAAATCCCCCATGGTCCTTTATTTATATTCTATTTTAATGAGCCACCACCACACTACCTGCTTTATTAGATACTCATTTATTGTAGTGAGTTGGGATTTGACAATTTTTTTTTTTAATTTACACGCTTTATGGTAGATATAGATCTATCTAAGATTACTTATTGACGTCAATACTAATCAAAACAGCAGTTAACTAACTTGTAGTTAAGACTTTACAACTAATGTAACTAACTAACCTACTCTATATCTATATATCTATCTTTTTTATTAAGATTTTGCATTCATAATATTATAGAGATACCGGATAAAATGTTTACTAGAAAAAAAATCAAGCAGTCTCAGGAAAGCTCGAATGGTATTCGAACCCAAGGTCATGGGTTCGAATCACATTCTTTAATGAGACTGGTTGATTTTTTCTAGCAAACATTTTATCCTACATCTATATAGCATTGTGAATGCAAAATTTCAATAATAATGATAGATTAGTTAGTTACATTACTTGTTATGTTTTAACTACAAGTTAGTTAAGTGTTTTTTGATAAGTGTTGACGTCAATAAGTGCCTGTAAAGGTTTATATTAAACAAATAATTTGACTTTGACTTTATACAGCAGGCAGCACATTAAGCTACAAAGACCTATAATAGGTGTAAGTTTTAATTTTATTTATTTATTTTATTTATATTTTATTGGTACAGGCATAATAACAATTAATTGACGGTGGTTTTGCATTATAAAAGGATTTACATACTAGGTTATGCTGTCAATTAATCTAAAAAAAATATGCACAACATTTAAAAGTACTTAAAATAGATTTTAAAAAAAAAGAACAAACAATATTACACTAAAACGAAAAAAAAAATTACGTTATACAAACTGAAATGAAAAAACTACACATAGGTACTTGACATTTAAATAAATACACTTAATTTTCAAATAATATAATATCTTCTAATAAAAAAAATTGTATCCCACTGCAAACGTAACCTAGTTTTTAATGGTATGAAATGACATAGTAAAGTGAACATAATTAACTGCCGTCCCGAGTTTATTAAATAAACGACAAGATTAAAAGCTGAGCTGCCTAGGGCACTAAGTGTACTTTAGAAAATAATTGCGTAGCTAATAAGGAATAGCACAGGCTTATAACGTGCTTAAAACCAGTTAGTTATAATATGTATTTGATACTAAGTACTTACTCAAAAAGTATTATTAAATAAGTACTTAGGTTGGTGCTTGTGTCGCGTAGCGGTGAAAGAATACTACCACCTAGTGTTGGCCAGGACTCGAGTTCTTTAAGTCCTAATTTAGGGACTGGACTCATCTTGGAAGAGCTCGCAAGAATCCGACTAAAATGAGTCCTGAGTCCTGAGTTCTGAGCCTTGAGTCCTTTCGTCGAGTCCTAATGTAAAAAGACTTGACTCCTCGAAATTAATAGCCTTTATTACGGAACTCAAGTTCTTAAAAAAACCTAACATTTTTAATTGTACAATGCTAATATAGCATCATATTTTTATGGTCGTAACTCTTTGAATTTCTTTTTTCCTCTTTAGCGCACTCGTCGCGTTGTCTCAGTTCTGGAGGTGGTTGACGAACGCCAGGATGAAACAGAATACATATGGAACTCACTGTTTCTAAATGACTTCGGCACCAGCAATAAACTTGTTTTAAGAGTCTCAATATTATTGTAAAAAGACTCGCGTTCTCGAGTCATATTGTAAGGACTCGTGAGTCTTATCACTGACAATTTAAGGCTTGAGCTCTCATTTACGAGTCCAGTCTCGAAAACCCGAGTCCAGTCCCTAAAATAGGACTCAAAGAACTCGAGTCCTGGCCAACACTACTACCACCTCCTCTCTTCCCTTGGTTTCCGTAAAAGGCGACTAATGGACTAAAGACTGCACATACATCCAACAGCATAGAGCGGTGATGGGCTCACCACCTGTCACGCTGAGCACATGTGCAGTTATTATTTGGTGAAACGTGAACTGTGACAGTCGACTGCTTTGGACTATGTCGGTTGTCTTACTTCTTCTACGGATCTCCTCATTTCTGATTCGTTTCCTCAAAGAAATCTTGAGCACAGCCTACTCCATTGTTCTTTGAGTAGACTTTGAGCCTTTTTATAAGACCCATAGTGAGCAACTACATCTCAATTCCTTATGCCATCACTGGCAACACACACTGGTCAAAGAGTTTCGTCTTGAGACACTGTGGAATTTTGGATGAATCTCAGAATAATAACCCAAGATCAAGCATAACACTTGATCCTAGATAATAACGGATGAATCAATCATTTGTACATAAATCAATGTCATGAACATGACACATTGCCATGATTAGGCACTGAACTGGTTCTCCCCGGTGACACCGGCGCGTCTTGACCTGTTTAAAACATATTATATTTTTATGAGTTAATCTCCATTTCTCACTGCGATAGCTTATTCATTATTCATATCTGTCCCCGATTCCACCAGCGATTTGTTTCCGGTACCACAGGAAAATACAACCTATTGTGAAAAATCAAAACTATTGTTAGTTTATATTTCTATTTTAAAAGTCACTAGGGTCATATATATAATGAAGCTGACGATGGAAACGCACTATAGACGAAATCCTAAATCACTGTGGAACTGAATATCTCCTCCCTAACTGTCAGAACACAACAAACCTGTTAACATTTTTATAATGGCGTCAGACTGAAGTTAGTGGTATCTAACCAGAAAGACTTACGACAAGTCCTTCTACCAACAAAAACGAGGGTTTGCTAATACAATATGTATTTCGAACTAGAGAGCTTTAAGCCTGAGGTTAACAACTAAATCCTGTGGTGAAAACTCACGACGGAAAATACCAGATTACATTTTATATTCATCATAATATTTTCCCAAGGACAGGGGAGAAAAAGCAGAGGTGTTGAAGATATATTTGCATCAAGCAACGCCGTAATCTCGGGAGTACAGATTGATAAATTGGAGTGCTTACTTGCGAGCCTCCTATTCAAGTTTTGTGTATGCTTTTATTATTATTTAGCTTAAGTGCATAACTCATAGTAGCAAATATTATCTAATTTTCATTTAGTTGCTAATGTGTAAGAAAAAAACATCATCAATAGTATTATTATTACTTAACCTATTATGACAAGAACTGGGCGAATGATACCATCTGTAACTGAAATAGGTACATTTATTGTGTTCAACAACCTTGCAGTCGTCAAAAAGAGAACGAGTGACGGGCGCGCAGGCGGACAGGCGCTGTCTACAAATACAGAAACTACAGTGCAACAGCGAGTCTAGCACCATCTATCTTAAGACAAAAATTAGTGGAACATTTGTGCAGATTGCATTCATAGGTCCCTTGTCTGTGCCAGATGGCGTTAAATATACAACACCTACTACTTCTGACTACTATTGCTTGCCCGTTAGGGGTAACTGTTGTTCTCATTCATGCAATAATAACTAGCATAATAAATTATGTAACAGATGTGCAATAAAGATTTATTCCATTCTATTCTACACCCATAGTTTCCCACTCCTGGGAAAAAGTCTCCCCCATTTCCATCCAGCTATCTTTTTCCCCAGTTAACTCCAACCAATTTCCATTGAAGTCATCGAGGTAATTGCGCCACCCGCTTCGACATCGGTCGTTGGATCACGATAAGATCACCCAGTAGTATAACTCAGCCATGTTTTAAAAACAATTGGGTACCTACAGCCGCGGTTGGGTGTCCAAAGTGGGCTTATATTGCCCACCACTCTGGACTCATTTGCCTGCCCAGTCCAACTTAAACTTAACTAAACTGCCTCATGTCGGTGCGCAGCTCTCGACCAGTCAACAGCTCCTGAGGATGCCCCGTGAAGGGGCGACACACGTGTCGGGTCTCGGTTTCGTGTCTTATTTGGCGTCCATCGCTCCTTTTTAATGTGCATCATTCTGCATAAATTGCGGGCGGGAGGGCGCGGGGCGGTGCTTGCGTGCGGCATCGCGCGTGCGGGCTTGATAAATTGGTGATCTAGCGGGATTAACACTATATATTTTTATTCCATTCTTGTATATCATGGATTTCCGCAAAGTAACGCCTGATTCCATTAATGAACTTATCTCTGTGAGAGGTAGGAACAGGTTTCTAACAAAAGTTTAATATTAACTGTTTCAACTCAAAATTAATATCGCAGTCAATTAAGGCAACATGAAAAAAATTACTACGTCCAGAATTCATCGTGCAGCTTTAATTACAGCTATCCTTTAAATTTCAAATAAGAAAATGAACGTTTAATAGCTTCAAACATTATTTGAGGAGGTGAGACTCAAAGGCCAGCCATTAAATTTAAAGGAAAGCGTTCGTAAAGTTGAGAATTTTGCTTCCACTGCAAATTAGGGGCACAATTGTATTGTATACGAATCGTGTTTTGTGTAACGGAAGTGTTTAAAAAGGAATTTGCTCCATCATCATTGGAGTATGAAACATTAACATTCAAAATCACCCTCTCTTAAGGCATCTCTTTACTTACATAAGGCATTACACCTTCCAGCCAGTCATGAAAAAAATTCCGCTGTTCCATACGTTTTGATCAAATTAGGTACAACATAAAGTGTGGAACAGCTGTGTATATTTCATGAGTTTAGAGTTAGTCCCCTAGTAAAAGTTATGCAAAGTGTTGAGCATAAAATACCCACTATAATTAGAAAAATAAGCTAATATTTATGCTTGAGCCGTGTGTAGCGTGTGTAGCGGCTAACTAATAGAATAAATACTTACCAATCCCTCTCTTCTCTTGGGTGTCGTAAAAGGCGACTAACGGACTAAAGACTGCACATACATCCAACAGCATAAAGAGGTGATGGGCTCGCTTCCTGCCATGCTGAGCACATGTGCCGTCGCTATTTGGTGAAACGTGGACTAAGGCAAGGGATTGCTTTTCTGTCCTCGTTGCCTAGTCTCTGACTAACCCTTCGGGGATAATAGAGGTAAGAGGGGATAATAGAGATAAAATCGTAGAGGTATACAATAAAACACAACATGATTGCAAACATACAGTTTCTAACTTCCTATTGCCATTAGATTATGAAGAACCGGAAACTATACTGAGACGCATCACGTAATCACACACACGCACACACACACACACACACACACACACACACACACACACACACACACAAACACACACTACACACTCCTTTTTTTCTATTTAAAATTTAAACTTTTACTTTGTTATTTTAAAATGTAATGTGTAGGTAATAAATATAATTAGTAGCTATGGAAGAGCGAGGTCACCTGCAACAGACATTCTTTTGCATAAAAGATGATCATTAGTAAAAAATTAATTATTATTGGAATTAATTTATTATTATTATTAATAGTCATAATTCAATGTATGTATAATGCTTTTAATAATAATATACACAATGCACAGATAACAATCTCTCCTGTAATAGCATCGATGTGACCGATGACGTCACGGCCTGTGAAGGCTCGCCCGCAGTTATTAATAAACGCCCCCGCGAGAGTGCATTCATAAAAGATGAACGCATTTGATGGATTAATCCATTTACTGCACGTCCTCCTTGTTTACCTTCTGGCTTGATGATGCTGCCCTAGTAACACTGCCAGGTGATGACGTGCTCATGTTATTATGACCACATTGTTCTGCTTGTGTAAAATTACAAAAAAAAATTATACAAACCTGTCCTGACAAATACAAACACAACAAAAAAGAATTAGCTAAATAGGTGGAACATACATTGGTAGCAATATAATTTTATTTATATGTATTTAGATGGAACCGAACATTAAGGAAGGTATTATAAGCCAATATAAATTTTTGACAAAGCATTATCAAAGATTGAATTGAAGGTAACAAAACTAAATTGGAAGAGAATGTAGTTCCTGCGTTTGCATGGTTACAGTTGTCTATTTCTGGGATATACTGACATGACATCAATTTATCATAGTGACGGAAACCTAACTGTCATAGCTTTACAGTCTAAATTGAAATGTGTCGGCTGGTGTGGTTCAGGTTGACATTTACCGCTACAGTGGCCACACCTCGCTGTTTGACCGGAAAAGCAGATAAGTAATTGCATTTTCAGGGAAACTAATGTATTGATAGAATAGGATCAACTAACTGAAAAGGTGTGTCTATTGTGCGAATAGCTTTTCGTATGATCTTTGCCTGATTTATTATTAACCAACATATTTTGTTGGTTTGTTATATAGGTAAGAAATTAAGATTAGTTTAAAAAATTTATGAGGTAGTTTGATTTACACAAACAACAACGTTGAAATTAATCATTTTAAATATTACATCTCCCCATCACATCGTGCTTATTTTACATATTATTTGGATTTTTTTTTACCCATTATGTACAGGTGGATGTGTTTTTGGTCGTCTTAAAATTAATTAGTAAATTGCTCACGATTATTTATTACAACTATTTTTTTAATAGTGCGTTAAACACGTAAATAAACATGTAGAGTAGACCCGTATAAAGTGCTCTAGAAATGACTTTTTCATTCCTCATACACGGAAAGTAGGTCTAAAGTTGCCTGAGGAGCGAGTACTTTTCCGCCCTAGGTTTCTCGCCCTATCGTTTTTCTGATCGGTACTGCCATGTGTAGTTATGACTCATTGTTAAAATAATACTAACAACCCATCTCTTCTCTTGGGTATCGTAAAAGGCGACTACCGGACTAAAGACCGCACATACATACAACAGCATAGAGCGGCGATGGGCTCATCAAAATAATACTACGCGACTACAAACCCTCTCTTCCCTTGGGTGTTGTAATATGGTAAATGTGAATTTTACCGATCGGGGAAATATGCGAATGGAAAATATACTACGAAGAAATAATGTGTTCGGGAAAGTCATCTAACAAATCCTTTCACCCCTAGGGTAACAATGCACTATTATTTATAAATGTGGTTTTATTTACATTTATTCCCGACTTTTATTCCCGAAGGGTTAGTCAAAAAACAAGGCATTGAGGACCGCAAAGTAGTACACTGTCACATGACAGTTCAGGTTTCACCTAATAACAACTGCACTTTTGTCTTTGGTCCGTTAGTCGTCTATTAGTCGTCGTTGGGTGTCGACCAAAGAGAAGAGATGGGTTGCTAGTATTCCATACATGACCCGCCACCACACAGCACTGAGAGGTTTTATTTACAATTATGTTTCAAACGATATGGTCACCCTACTCCACAGTATAGCCAAGCGCACTGGCCACCGCTAACAAACACAGACTGTTACTAATTGCACTACATAGAGCCTAAATTGAAATCCCAATTGTCTTCACTGTATGTACTGTACGCCACAGCGCATAGTGTTGCGGCTTATTGAAACTAGGTGACTGGTATTTAACACTAGCACTAGATATATAGACACAAAGATGCGTACGTTATTTATTTATTTTAATTATATTATCTAAAATAGGTAGGCTGGATCTCCACTAATGTGCAAACAGCATGCATTATCGCATACCACCTAACATAAAAATGTAATAATAGAAAATAAAATAAAAAAAAGACTGTAGGAACTAACTTTAAAAATATATCCGTTATAAACACTAATCAAATCAATCAATAATTGCTCACATAAATTAAGAAAACAGTTCTTTAACGCTATGGTATTACAGCTCGATTTCTACCAGATAACGCTTAATTGTCATTTTAACAACTTCTCTGTAACATGAGTCACACATCATTTTCAATTTGTCAAAAATTATGGACAGCGAACTTGTAAAGTTATACATTTTAGTTGATGATAGAAAGTTTGAACCTATTAAATAAAAAAAAATATATAAATCTTTATTTCAGTAGCACAGACTTATAAAGGTTAGTTGCAAAAGAAAATATCACGATCACAGATCACTTTAACATAAAATAAATTTTAGCCAACCGCTTGAGCCTGCATCGTTATTAGCTGCAGGCCCGATCTTTGCTGCTGTAGCCTTCGGAACTCAATATTCATTAAATAATATTCAGTAATAAAAGAGTAGTAGTTGCAGGTCGACTTACGCCCGAAATTAATAACCTACTTATAGATTTTAGCCTACTTAAGCGGGAAATTCAACGTAGGTAATTTGTGTGGAGCTTAAATCAAAAATTTAAATTTAGAAGGCTTAACAATCTTTAAAATCCTTAACACCAACCAAATTTTTGTTACCCTCACCTCGTGTTATTTCGCTTTCAAATTGTTATTTTATTTTGACTTTCTCGAGTTTTAATGGATGGAATACAATATCACACCGGCAGGTAGCGACAATAAGCATTAATGTAATATGAGCGGGGGTCGCCGACTGACCTACATTAGGAGCGTGCCGTGTCTGCGAGCATTTGTGTGCTACGAAACATTTCTGAGATCAACACGAAGAATTCAGGGAAGACGGCACGAACAACTTTTTGCGTTTCATAGTTAGTAAAACCTTTGATAGTGCTAATAGTGCTATACGCTGTTAAACTTTAGCGGTTTATTATAAACAAAACTTTTAATGGTATTTATCATAAGCCCGACGTTTCGACCGAGTACAACACTGGCCGTGGTTAAAATGTTTAGAAATTATTTGTTTTTGTTTAAGTAAAATACGAGTGGTTGTAGAAATTTTATTAAAAAAAAAATTATTCATGTCATTATTTACGTTTTCTAGTTAAATAATACGAAAAGAAAAGAACATAAGTTGGATAAAAAATGTTTGTAAACTTTGGAGCCACGACTATTATCCCCGAAGGGTAAGTCCGAGACCAGGCAATAAGGACAGCAAAAGCAGTCCTCTACCAGTCTACTTTCCATCTAATAGCGACTGCACATGTGCTCAGCGTGACAGGTAGTGAGCCCATCCCCGCTCTATGCTGTTGGAATTATGTGCATTCTTTAGTCGCCTTTTACGACACCCAAGGAAAAGAGGGGGTGGTAGTATTCTTTCACCGCTACGCGACACTGTTTCAAATTAAGTATTATTAATTCGTGCAAGGGATTTTTACTTTTTCTTGAGAGGAACACACAAGAAAAACGCTAACAAAGGTGACTTCTTTTAAAAAAAATGTTATAATCCGTGTGACAGACTAGATATTTGCACAAAGATTTGTCAATAATTTACTTACAAATATTATTTATTGAATTTAGCCATAGTATAATAAGAGGCAGAAAAAGTGGTTTGCATTCGAATTTTTCGTTCGTTCGTTTGGAATCGAACCGCAATTCGAGGCTGCGTTGACCACTCCGCCGCTTTTGACTTTATGTTTTATAGCAGTGTCTATAAAATATAAAGTCAAAAGCGTTCAAAAATTTAAAGTCAAAGTCAAGTCAAAATATATTTATTCAATAAACTCAATTAATAAGTACTTTGAATCGTCCAAATCTTTTTTAACCTACCACCCATTCAGGCCATCATTTTTTAATTGTGGCAAAGAACGGGCGCAAGAAACCACAGCGCACAGAAGCAACGACATTTACAAAAAATATATATATTAAATGTCGTTACCAGGTCACAAAATACAAAATATGAATTTGAATGTAAATAGTTTAATTAAATATGGTGCTCTATATAAATTAATTATAGACAATTAGAAATAGCTGTTGGAGTACTAGGAGCATTTCAGACCCAAGCTCTTTTGTCTTTTGTATAATCTGACACTTTATAATAAGCTTTTTTATAAAGCTTTTCTTTGATTTTGATTTTAAATTTATCAAGATCTAATTTCTGAATATCATTTGGTACTTTGTTGTATAATCGTACACACAGACCCTCAAAAGAATTATTTATTTTATGAAGCCTAGTTTATGCTACTGCTAATTTGGTCTAACTTCTAGTGTTTAATTTGTGAATATCACTGTTTTTTGAAAACATTTCAATATTTTTATGAACATACATCAGATTTTCATAAATGTAAATTATAATTTCGACGGTCTAACCAATACCTCGGTGGCGGAGTAGTCAACGCAGCCGCCCGGATTGCGGAGGACGC
Organism: Scoparia ambigualis; assembly: GCA_963921215.1. NCBI lineage: Eukaryota > Metazoa > Arthropoda > Insecta > Lepidoptera > Crambidae > Scoparia > Scoparia ambigualis. The sequence continues at coordinate 53,663,412 of OY992502.1, read as the reverse complement.
CGGTTCGATTCCCGCCTGAGGTAGACATTTTTTTAACGTTTCGTTATCTTTGAGTTTATTTGAGCTTTTTTTAAATAATCAAATATTACGAATCTCCTTGTCTGTCACGAAGACACCTAGAGGTTGCTAACAATTGAATTACTATTGTGTCCGGTATTACTTACGACAGTATATCGACTTACGACAGCATAATATCTGTCGTTGCCGTGATGTTTGTCGCACAAATTGTATGACGGTAATTTTTTGTTTAATTTTAAGCCAAATTACTGTTTATCAATAGGTAGATACGTTTTCTAAAAGAACCTTACGACGTTTTACTGTTTCTCATGTTAGGGATTACACGTAATTCTTGTGAGAATAAATGGCGGATAGTTCACCAACTGTTTAAATCGCACACATAACTTGAAAGTGCAAATTAAAAATCACGCAAAACACTTAATGTCTAACGCAAATACGCGAATTAATTCTTGGTTTAATTAAAATTTCCCTCCCAACACCTACTGCATTAGGTTTAAATGCAAATGAGGTTTGTTCTCAGAATTAAGCGACCATACGCGACTATAGAGGCACGCTTCTTAATGACCACTTCGTGTAGCCATAGAAAATTATTGCTAACTAACCCAGAAACACGCATAGTTCAATAGTTTATTTATTCCTTAGGAGGCCTATTACATCTCGAACGTGATTTTTGCGTAAAATGCCTATTTTCGCATTTTGTAGTAATTTTGCAGTTGTATTTATCGTTTTTATCGAAATAGTGTAAGAAATTTGTGCATAATATTACAAATATCCATTCTGTGAGCATAAGTTGAATTCGGACGGCCGGCGCATCGCATTTTGTAGTAATTTTGCAGTTGCATTTATCGTTTTTATCGAAATAGGATAATAAATTCATTATAAAATCTTTATTCCTCATGAAGTAACAGTTACTTTGGTATAAATTTTGCTCAATAAGATTATCGCAGATAGGAGATATTCACAGTTAATTTATAGCAGTTTTTGAAGTTTTTTGGTTTAGAATAAGATTTTTTTTCTATATAAAATCAATGATATCTAAAAATTCCGAGGCCGCTACGCATTATTCGACAGAGATAACCTCATATTTTTTTTATTTCACTTGTTTAGAACAGTAGTTCAATCGATGAGCTCAAAAAGCTTTCTCTGCAATTTTTTGTTTAATTAAAAAGTTAAGCAAAATTTACAAAAAGCGAGGCCGCTAAGCACTATTCCAATAGCTATTCTACACTATTCAATAAGTCATAATTGTTAATGTATTTTTGTTTCTGAGTTCCATAACGCCAAAGTTGGCCATTTTACGCAAAAATCACAGTCGAGATGTCTATTAACAATACAATTAATTGTGTCCGAATTTTAAAAAAATGGGTACCTACTTATAAATTAAAAAAGTAAACAAAATACCAACATGCAAATTATAAAAAAATAAATTATACATGTCAAAAATAACAGTAGGTAATAATAATATGAAAATAAATTATAAAATTAAGTAAGTACCTACCTATACAAAAACAAAAATAATAAAAAGTTATAATATCAAATTAAATTAAATTAGATTGTCATTGACTTGATCTACAAATCCATCGGTTCCGCCCCCGGCCGGTATGCCCCAACATTGAAATAGTTGTTATTTCGGCTTGCACCCGGCCGCGTTGCCCCCGTAGTTTCTGTTTTTGTCATGATATTTTTTGGACAACACTCTTGAGCAAATACTGAGCTGTAGTAGCACTTCCGCCGTAAGAAGTCCCGTAATTGTTTTTGAAAAATATTGGGGTCAATGATAGACTTCAACTTCATATATATACCTATACAGTCGAGGAAATTCGCGGTTGACCACTTATCGGCGATATTATATATTATACACCGAGGTTTTTCATTGGTTTTGGAGCCGAAACCCTGTTCATGTTTATCATCAGTAGAAGCTATTTAGCACGTAAAACTAAAAAAATATGAGCATAAAAAAATTATTAAAAATATATTCATAGAATATTTAAGAACCCTTAGTACCGGACGATCTTACGAAATTCAATGACCGAGGCGCTTCAAACGCTACGCCTACCCCCCGCCCCGCCGCCGCAGCCGGCGCAGGCGGCCGGCCGGGAAAGTTCATTTGGGTCACGGTGTACTCGTAGATAAGGAGAACGTTACTACGTGTTTTCGACAAAAAGTCACTTTTACAACTTTTTTTACTTAGCTCGTAAAGCGATTATTATTTCATAAATACGTATAACACTTGTTTTGTATTATAAAGTTTTCGGCTCCAAAACCAATGAAAAATCTCGGTGTATATTTCGTTTGAACGCTATCTACGCGCATGCTACGGTTTATAGGCGCGGTCGGAATGGAGCGCAAGCGAATATCGCTGAAAAGTGATCGACCGGGAAGCGTATACAGAGTTAATTTTGGACCCCCCGCCAAAAGTAAATATGGGGGTAAATAAGTAATAAGTTATAAAATATTTGTCGTAAAAATAATGAATGTTTTCTTTTTTAAACACAATTTTTTGCCTCCTTTATATAGTTTATAGTTCTAGGTGCGTGCGCTCACCCTCGCGGTCATAGCGACGCGATGGCGCGCTGTTATTAATGCACGGGGTGAATTAAAGCGGTCACGCGCATGAGCTTTGATAACCGCGATAGGCCGCGCTCTAAGTGACAATAATTTTAATTTTCTTATAGATAAGCTTTGGCAAAATTGTAAAAAAAAATGTTTTTTTTATTTCATTATTTAGTTGTTGTAGTTACTGCTGTTATAGGATCACGTAAAAATTGAACTCTGACACATTACGATACCACATGATACCTAGGTTAGGTTACCTTTACGTTACACGTGACCTTTCTTTCGCCCTGTATCCACGAGTTATTTTTTATTGTCCGGACAAATTAAATAAATCACACTATCACACTAATATTATAAAGGCGAAAGTTTGTGAGTGTGTATGTTTGTTACTCTTTTACGTAAAAACTACTGAATGGATTTGGATGAAATTCGGCATACAGATAGTTTATAACCTGGATTAACACATAGAATACCTTTTATTCAGATATTCTCACGGGAACGTGAACCACGCGGGTGAAACCGCGAGCGGCCGCTGGTAAAAAATAAAATTCAAATGTCTATAAACGCACACATGTCTATGTACACGTATAAAAAAATCCTACTTCAATACATTCCCGCGACGAACTGAGTTATACTGTTATACTCATATTTATACTGTGTCAGTACTGCTGTAGGCGAGCTATTTAACGCGCCACAAAGTAAGGGTTATCCTACTTCGCGAATGTCTTAAATTCCTAACCTATCACGTGACATACAGGAGTAGGGCAGCTAGTATTTCTGTTGTCCAATAAAAATTATAACCTCGAAATTCAAGACAATCGCTACGCAGTATCCTACTGCAGTACATCATCGTCTGAGACATATTGGAGCAGGATTTGCACGTGTTTATTGTTTGGAAATGCTAACTCAGTTCGTCGCGGGGACGTAGACAGAATAAAAACATATTACTAGGTTTGAAATTTCAAAGCAGAATTGTTCTATTTATAAATATCAATATGATTGATTTTGCTTTGAAGTTCACTAAGAGACTTATGTCAGTTTTTGCGATCGCGCGGCACCCCCTTAAAAAATTTAAATTAAATCTGTAGCTCTAGATTGAGTTACTCTATAATTTAAAAATATATGTGCACAGATAAAAAATAATCCTGTTTAGGCGGCCGGGAACTTCCTCGACTGTACTAGGGACTATATAAGATGACTGCTAAAAACCGCAAGAAACTTCAAGGGCTGGTCAGGTCAAGTGTTTTATAACAAAAATGATAAAAAAGAAATTCGTGTTTTTTCGTAGGTACTTAACTTATCGCCCAGCTGACAGGGGCAACGGCCGGCCGGCCGGCTGTCTGTTGACCCGTCAACGTAGGTACTTATCGCCCAGTTGACGCGGACGGGTCAACAGATGGCCGTAAGCTTTAAAATAAATTAGATACTCAAAGACTATCCAATTAAAATTCACAAAATGAATTATTTCATTAATAATGAATAAAACACGGATTTCTTTTTTGTCATTTTTGTCATGTTTAAAACACTTGACCTGACCAGCCCTTGAAGTTTCTTGCGGTTTCTAGCAGTCACCTTATATTTGTCTATGACTGTACATACATACACTCACGAATATTATCCTGGAAGAGTTGGTCAAAGACTAGGCAATGAGGACCGCAAGCAGTCCACAGTTCACGTTTCAAGACGACCTCCGTGGTCGAGTGGTTAGCTCGCCGGGTCTGGCGTCACGCCATCTCTGAGGTCCCGGGTTCTATTCCCGGTCGGGTCAATTTAGAGAAAAACTGTTTTTCTTATTTGATTTCGGGTCTGGGTGTCTTTTCTATGTTTATGTATATTTATCCGTTACCTTACCATATTAATCATTTTCAAAAGAATACTTATTTTGGTCTAGATAATTGGTGTGAGCGTAAACAAATTTAATAAAATTGCACATATGCTCAGCAGTGGTGAGGTCATCGCCGTTCTAAATTGTGTTTTTAGTCCGTTAGTCGCCATTTATGACACTCTAGGGTGGAGATGGGTTGGTAGTTCTTTTGATAGTGAGCTGTAGGTACCACACAGCTCACGAAACCCAGAAACATGTTGAGGTGTAAAGAGATTATATACGTCGCAGACAAAAGCCATGACTCACAAAACAATTGTACATATCATCATCATCAGCCTATAAAAACGTACTACTGCTAGGCACAAGCTTCCCACGTGGACAATAGCACGTGGGGATATTGGCCCATAACCCACCACGCTGGCCCAATGCGGGTTGGTGGGTTTTAACGACCGTCATCTTACGACAACAACCGGGAGCAACGGCTTAACGTGCCTTCCGAAGCACGGAGGAGCTCAAGATGTTTTTTTATTTGGTAACCCATCCAGCGACCCGGCATTGCGAAAGTTGCTTAACGTGCAAGATCGCAAGCCGAACGCGCTAGCCGCTGCGCCATCGAGCTCCTCGTTTTGTACATACTTTCACTTAATTAATAACTTAGCGGCAAGTTCGCGACTTCGTCTGCGTGAACACGCATATCCCGTGACGATTTACCCTAAGAAAATGTTTCATATTTTGTCTTGACAACTTAGAACACAACGAAAAAGTTATCATCCGAATCCATCGAACTTGAGAATAAGTGATTTAATTTTATTAGACATTATAGTGGTTGTTTTCCCGCGGCAGAACGATTTACCTTTAGTAGTACTATCGAATCATACAAATTATTTTTGACAAAAATGACAAATAAATTTCGACCTCCCATACTAATGTCGTCAGCTGATCGGACCGTTTTGTAACCGGGAAAATAACCACTAAAATGTCTAGGTGTTTAAAGATCAACTTCATTAAAATTAATATTGGACACAATTTGTTCCTACGTAAAAGCGATTCCGCTTCAAAGGAGCCACAATAAAAGAGAAAATGATTTCAAATAATAGCTTTCGATAAGGAAACAGAGGGAATGGGGTAATTTGATATAACAAGACACCTTTTTCAGTGAATCTATAGGTAAATTATTTCTTCTCTCGATTCACTGAGAAAGGGAGGAAATAATATTTAATTAACTGACACTCGCCTATTTCTTGTTATTTTAAATTAGATTTCTTTTACTTTTGCTACGCTATTTTATGTGAGGTTTTTTTTACTCGAACCGTAAACCTATCGCAATCCCGGGGTGACTGGTATTCGTGTTCGTGTACTTATATTTATAATTTACTAAATGCTGCCCATGACTTCGAACTATACCTACTCTTATTCCATAGTACTTTTCTCGTGTATTTACGAAAACACAATTATGCAAGTAATACTTTTTCGTTGTGTTAAAAAGAATTTCGTTGTGTGTGAAAAAGAAATCAGTCAAATCGGTTGAGCAGTTCTCTAGTGATGCTCCGTCATACATGTGGCATTTGATTTTTACTAATATAGATTTGAATGAATTGAAATAAAAAATACTAGCAGAACGCCGGCGGCTTCGTTCGCGTGGACCTCGTCGTACACCGTGACGAATTTTCAAAATGACTCCCCTCCCAAGAACACTTATTGTGACGTAACTATAATAGTTAGACACTTTTTGTAGATAATGATGTTCTGCAAAGTCATAGTACATTATTTTGTTCTATCATCAATAGTTTTCTTAGCGCACGCGATGTAAGGAAAGTATTAGAGTTTTAGTAAGGATCCCTATTTTTTTTTATATATAATATAACCTGTGACACCTGAAAATAGTGTAGCTTTCCAACGGTGAAAGAATTTTTTTTATCGGTCTAGTAGTTTCGGAGCCTTTTCAATGCAAACAAATACACTATCAAATATTTCCTCTTTATAATCATAAGTAAAGATAGTTAGTTAATATCTTTATCATACTTACTATAAATATGAATAACACTTTCATTTATTGTTTTCTGAGGTTTAAGCGAGCACTACACATTGAAATGAAACACTTTTTTACGGATTAACTTGCGTTTAATTTACTATTTACATAGTTTTTATATTATCCTGACGTTTCGAACCCTTTACAGGGTCCGTGGTCACAGGGAGACTCATGAGATGTCTCCCTGTGACCACGGACCCTGTAAAGGGTTCGAAACGTCAGGATATGTAAATAGTAAATTAAACGCGAGTTAATCCGTAAAAAAGTGTTTCATTTCAACACTTTCATTTATTTATAACTAGCTGCACACCCGTGACTTTACGTGACTTCGTTAACATCCCGTATCCCATGACAAATTTCCAAATAAGTTTTTCATATATGTAAACATTGTCATAATACAAACTCAACAAAAAATAATCAAAGTCAAAGTCAGAGTGATTTATTGCAATTAAGTGAGTGAAATCGGTCGAGCCGTTCTCGAGTTTTGCGCTTAGCAACAACTTTGGTGATAAATTTTATATAAATAAGACATTTTGCTTATCAATGAACAATACTACTATTAATATTAAACTTTTTATGACATTTCAAGTACAAAGTTACTCCAAATAATCGTTCAAGCCCATTCTCTAATAGAGGTCAAGCTGAGGTTAACTTAAGTGTAGTATCAATAACTTAGTGGCAGCAGCAAGTAAACTGGGAACCTTAAATAACTTTGACATTGCTCTCTAGCCCCTTGGGACGGAACTAGCCTAAATACTGAATAACCGCTCGATATTGTTACACTTCTGTGTACGATTTTGGACTTTCCAATTAAACGGATAAAGTTGCTTTTGTAATGTTACTGTTGTTGTTGTCTGTATAATTGAAATTGATAGTAAACAGCGCCAATAAAAAGTGGGGACAAAGGGTGAATTTAATAGAAAGAATAACAATACACTTTGGTATTTCTATTTCAACTGTTTAAGTAGAAATAATGTGTGTTTAAGGACTGTTTAATTGACCATAAAAATCGGAAAGAAAATTGAGAAGTGAGGTAAAGTTTGGGGCAAAGTTAATAGACGAAACATCTGAACATCGAAAATTAATACCAACAGTAAAAATGTCATTAAAACGCGAAACTAAAATAGAAATAAGTTTCATACCAAGAGTTCGTAACAGATTCCGTCAGAAAACTTCACTGAAACAAGAAAACAAAATAGAAATAAGTTTTTAAACGAAATAGTTCGTACAAGATTTATTTTTTACTAGCGACTGCCCGCGACTGCGTTAAACATCCATATCCCGAGAGAATAAAGAAAAATCAATAAAGCAAAATTTAAGTGAGTGTGTCAGGATTGCTGTGTTCAGGTGTGCGGTAGCGTACTTTTGAGTGTCGTAAAAGGCGACTAACGGTCTAAAGACTGCACATGCATCCAACAACTTAAAGCTTCAATGAGCTTACCCTCCAGCACGCTAAGCACATGTGCAATAGTCATTTAGTGAACATGGCGATGTCGAAGTCAAAGTCAAATGCTTTATTCAATACATAGGTCACACTAAAAGTTTCCGGAACTGGCCACTTACATAAACAATATTTAAAAAGTAATTACAACATTTGAAAATTGAACTCTTTGGCTGTAGAATGCAGTTGGTTTCTTCTGACTGTCAATTGCTTTTACACTGTGGGTGGCACCATTTTAAAAATTGCGTGTCTACATTAACATGGATTTAAGTCGCAAAAATTTTCGTAGTATGATTTTCTACGATTTTAAGTGTATTTGGCAGCTCAACAGAGCATCGCTCGGCTTCAATCTGCTTTTGGCGATAAAGCACCATGCAAGACGACTGTTTATATAGCTGGTTTGCAGAATTCAAGCGCGGTCGTGTCAATCTGAGTGACGAATCTCGCGATGGTCGCCCGTCCACCGCTGTGAACAACAAAAACAACGATGCTGTGCGCCGTATCATTGAAAAAGACAGGCATGTGACTTACCATGAGATTCACGCATCCTTAGACATAGGCATGAGTCAAATACGATGAATCCTACACAAACATTTGGGTGTGAGAAAGCTGTGCTCGCGGTGGATCCCACACAATTTGACCGAGGCTCAAAAAACGGACCGCGTCAGTTGGTGCAGTGCCATGCTTACCAGATTCAACGAAGGTGCGTCAAATTTAGTGTGGGACATAGTAGTAGGTGACGAAACATGGATTTATTGCTACGATCCCAAAATAAAGCAGCAATCGAGCGTATGAGCCTTTCAAGATGAGCCGAAACCAACTAAAACGGCGCGCGTGAAAAGTGCATCTAAGCGGATGATTGCTTCTTTTTTTTAATAAAACTGGACACGTGGCTACTGTTGCTTTAGAGAATCGTCGTACCGTGAATAGTGACTGGTATAAGACCATATGTTTGCCGGAAATTATTGACGAACTTCGTAAAAATAACCGTAAACGGCCAGACAGACAAACGAATTTTTGAAGATGAAAAACGTAGAACTTGTGAGTTATCCTGCATACAGTCCCGACCTAGCACCTTGTGACTTTTTTCTGTTCCCAAAAATTAAGAAACAATTACGCGGTCAACGATTTTCATCACCAGAAGAGACTGTCGAAGAGTATGAACAACACGTTTCTTAGGTCACCACGTTTCACCCGGGTGGTTCCCGTTCCCGTGGGAATATCGGGATAAAAATTATCCTATGTGTTAATCCAGTTTATAAACTATCTGTATGCCGAATTTCATCCAAATCCATTCAGTAGTTTTTACGTGAAAGAGTAACAAACATCCATTCATACTTACAAGCTCTCGCGTTTATAATATTAGTTGGATGTGCGTTTGCACTTTACACTTTAATATTTCGTGCCGCGTGATATTATATGATTGCTGGAAGCATGTCTTTACATGCGTGTGTACTAACTGTTATAGTGCTTTTTTACATCGGCATGATCTTTTTACGTGCTCGAGCACTTTTTTCGCATTATTTAATATCGTGATGGCATGGATATTTTTCAGGATTAGCACTAAATCTATACAGGGTGTTTCCGGTACGATAAAATAGTATAATCAAATTAAAGATCGGAGAGGTATCCTGAGTCAGGCAAGATTAATAGGTCTGACGAAAAATTCGGTCGTTTTTTGACTCCACATACAAACTAGCGCCCCGTTGGAACTAGTAAACGATTTGTATGGGGAGTCGAAAAATATAATCAATTTTTTTTGTTTGACCATTCAATCCTGCCAGACTCGGGATACCTCTCCGAACACTAATTTGAATAAGTATATAATTTCATCGTCGAGAAACACCTTTATAGATTTAGTGCTAATCCTGAAAAATATCTACTTACATCACAATACATAAGATAAGTACTTACAGAAAAAATGTGCCGAAATTCACGATGCCTGTAGTAATAATCACACACAAAGTCACCAAAGCCCCATTTTCTAAGTAGTTCTCCCATGGGATCCATTTATATAGGTAACTAAAAGCACAGCACCGCAACACGTACGCACGCTCGAGGTCACAATGATGAAATAAGAGAAATGTCACATTGCGTCGGGCAACTCGCCTACATCCCCGTCCCCCCGCCCTGAAAACCCCCGCGTTCGATGCATGCACGTAATCTTCATGTGCATACACGCACCATATTTTAAAACTACTTTAAAACTTTTTTTGCTTTGATCACTGTATATTATGATGATATCCACAAATTTACGATAAAATATAAGACATTTGTACTTTATATTTCGGTTAGGTTTCTTGCACAATGAAGTTTAATGCCCAGCAGAATAGAAATACATTCGTGTCACTATTTAAAGTAATGCGCACCGTTTTATTAGTGGTAAGCAGGGTATCTTAGAATGTTTGCACTATATTTACTACGTCGACTTCAATCCATTTTTCTCAGCGTCACCATTTCATGTGAAATACAATCGAATTTGAATCGTCCAAATTTTTAACCTCCCCCCCCCCACCCCCCCATTCAGGACGTCATTTTTTAACTGTGGCAAGAAACCACAGCACAACTTGGAGCTTTATAATAAGCTTTTTCATAAAGCTTTTCTTTGATATGGATTTTAAATTTATCAAGATCTAATTTCTGAATATCAATTGGCACTTTGTTGTAAAATCGTACACACAGACCCTTAAAAGAATTATTTATTTTTAGTATAAGGTACTGCTAATTTGTTCTTACTTCTAGTATTTAAATTGTGAATATCACTGTTTTTTGAAAATATTTCGTTATTTTTATGAACATACATGAGATTTTCATAAATGTATTGTGATGCTACTGTCAGTACACTTATATCCTTAAATCTCTCTCTCTGAGAGAGTCACCAACCATTAGGTTATATATTGCTCGAATAGCCCTCTCCTGCAGCACAAAGATAGTTTGAATGTCAGCAGTATTTCCCCACAGTAAAATGCCGTACGTTACACTATGAAAGTAACTGAAATAAACTAATCTAGCTGTATCAACGTCAGATAATTGACGGATCTTTATTACTGCATAAGCCGCAGAGCTAAGTCTATTCGACAATTTAGCTATATGTGGGCCCCACTGAAGCTTGGCATCCAACGTGATGCCTAGAAACACAGTGGTGTTCACAGGATTCACATTCTTATCTTTAATTTGTACACTAGTTATTACCTGCTTAACTTTAGGCAATACAAATCTTATACATTTGGTTTTTCCCTCATTTAATAGCAAGTTATTTATACAAAAACCAGTAAACAATCTGTAAGACCGCATTATTCACATCGTCATAATTTGGGTGTCATCGTTTCACTTTGAATAAAAGTGAAGTATCATCAGCAAACAATGCTATCTCATGACTGTTTTTTTACAAAATAAGGTAAGTCATTAATATAAACCAAAAACAAGAATGGACCAAGTATTGAACCCTGTGGAACTCCCATTTTTACCACTGATCCCGGAGATCTTTTACCGTTAATATCGACCTTCTGAATCCTGTTACTTAAATATGAGATGAGAAGACTCAAAGAAATATCTCTAATTCCATAGTGGTTAAGCTTCCTGACCAATGTTTCATGTAAAACACAATCGAAAGCCTTGGATAAATCACAAAATTACCCTAGGGCATCCTGTGAATCTCCCAGACATCAAATATTTGAATTAAAAGTTCAACACCAGTGTCAGTTGTTGAGCGACCCCTAGTAAAACCATACTGTTTAGAATGTAAAAGTTTATTTCTATAAAAATGAATTTGAATTTGGTCTAGCATCAACTTTTTAAAAATTTTACTAAGTGTGGGTAGCACAGAAATAGGTCTGAAATTGGTGGGGTCAGAAGTGCTACCTGATTTAAATAATGGAATTATTTTACTATGTTTCATTAGGTCAGGAAAAACACCACAGTCAATGTATTCATTAAATATGCTAGCTAAAACTGAAGCTATTGTCATAATTACTGATTTAGCGACGTCCACGGAATTACTCCACAGATCAGCGGTCTTCTTTTTATTGAGAGTGTTAAATGTCTTTCTGCAGAGCAAATTTTTTTTAAACTAAAATTACTTCCACAAACTTTAACATTCTCCTTCAAAACAGATTCGGCTACAGTGGGGGAGGAAATCAAAGCTTTTGTAGTTGAAACTGGAATGTCAGTAAAAAAACCCTCAAATGCTGCAGCAACATCAGCATCAGAAGTCAAGGTTTTATTATCACAATTCAAATTGTACTCATTATTACGACTTTTGAAATTTCCTGTTTTACTATTTATAATATTCCATGTAATTTTTATTTTGTTATTACTATTCTTAATCTTAGAACTCAGATAGTTTGCCTTGGCTAATCGACATACTCTTTTGAATAACTTTGAATAATTTTTAACATATAATTTGAAATCGTCACTGGTGTTAAAGTTGCGTTCTCCATAAAGTTCATAAAGGCGTTTCCTACTTTTGTGAATACCAATTGTAGCCCACTCATTAAAAGTTACAGTACCACTAACTGAGATCTTTTTTGGAACAAAAGATTTATTAAATTCTGAACAATATGTGTTAAAGAAATCATTATAAAATACAATAGGGTTGTCACTGTATTCTAAATTATTTAATTTTGTGTCTAGATTGCTTTTAAAGCGTTCCAGCCGACCTTCAGTTTTTGTCACAACAGTGATATTATTTTTCATTACCTGCTTACGCTGGTGTGAAAAGCTGACCATTTGGCCACAATAATCAAAGTCCAGGTTATTAATAATTTGCTTAGCCAGTGGTATTACATTAGTATATATGTTATCAATACAGGTGCCCGAAGTGGCAGTTAGGTATTCATTTACATAATCTTCCCCTTTATAATAACCTTAACTCATGAAGGTTTTTTTAACATGCACTACTTTTGCGGTCCTCATTGCCTATAGTCTCTGGCTAACTGGATAAAAGCCGTGAGTGTATGTACGAGTATGTAGGTGTTTTACGTCAAATTATAGATAAAAGTAAAAAGTTTAAACAACACAGTTTTAAAAACCAATCAAGATAAAATACATACAATATACTCGTATAATCACGACTATTATCCCCGAAAGGTTAGTCAAAGACTAGTCAATTGAACAGCAAAAGCAGTCTGCCATAGTCAACTTTTCACCAAATAGCGACTGCACATGTACTCAGCGTGACAGGTGGTGAGTAGAGCATGTACTCCGGAGTTTCGGAGTTCCGTAACTCCGGAGTTCCGGGCTATTTTTCCGGTATTTAAAATCCGGAGTTGGAGGCTTCAACATCGCAACTCCGGAGTTCAGTATTTCTAGTTTAAAACCTACACAGCGCAGCAATATCCGTCTCGCCAATGAACTATACCTATTTCAACTTTCGGCATTTAGTGAAGAGACAGGTTTATAATTTTTGACCATTTAATATAAAATACGTAGCTCTGACAAAACGCTTGATGCTCTTATTTTCTTAAGAACGCACTTTCAAGAAGAAGGAGAACAATAATCGAAAACATGATAGGTTACATTACCTGTGAATTTGATTGTATTCGCCAAGTAAATGGAAAAGAATATCTCTCCTAATTTTATATTTAGACTTTAAAAATTTTATTACTTTTACTACTCTGTTAAGAAAGTACCGGGAAAAGATCAATAACACACAAAATGTTAGTCATTCATCCAAATTTATTTTATCGCCTTCAAAGTATGCTCCTTCAGAAACGATACACATAAGCCAACGAATAATCCAATCATCAAAACATTAACGTTTTTTCAGTTCTCGCCGCGAATTCTCCTTTATGTCTTCTACCGAATAAAAACGGGTGCCACGAAGTGGTAATTTGAGTTTAGGAAAAAGAAAGAAGTTGGCTGGAGCCATATCTGGTGAATAAGGTGGTTGCTCGATGGTATTTGTTGAGATTTTGGTCAAAAATTCGTTCACAATGGCCTTGGCCTTGTGCGAAGGCACATTATCGTGGTGCAAAATCCAAGAATTTTCTTTCCACAAAGGAGAACGCGTACTGGCGTACAACCCCACAATGTTCGTGATTTGGTACCATATTTGCATAGTTGGTTCCTTAATTTTTTCTCATTATTTTCCAGTAAATGTTATATTTTTAGAAGTCCGCGGTAAAGAAAAATCGTAAAGCGAAATAATAATACTAAAAGTAATAACGAAACGCATTTCAACAAGCAGATACTATACGCAAAACAGAAATCTGCTGTCAGAGTTGCCTGGCATAAAAAAATCAATTTATCGATTTTGAAATCGATTCTCAAATAGTTAATTAAGTCTTATTATTGTTAATCTAGTTTCGATTAAAAACTTATTTGTGCAACTATTTTAGAGCTTAGACCTATACAATTACAGACTTTTTATCTTAAAATAGTTGATTATTTACTTTTGATATTTATAATTTATATTATTTTTAAGATTGATTGTCTTATCGATTTGTTTCACGTAAAAAGACGAATGAAACTACTTGCAACACTTTCAATGTCAATCATTGAATTCATTGAGCTTTTGGTCAACGTAATGTAAAAAGTGTGTTTTTAAGTGTGTACCTACTAAAGGTTCCTTCCTACCTATTTGCGAAAAGCCGCTTTGTGAATGTGATAATGAAATGAACACAAACAATATTATGTTGTGCTTGCGCAGTACTTTTAAATGCACTTTCGTGATAGTTTTACTGTCTGATTGGGTGATACATTACCATCACAATGTCGAGTATGCAATGCATTTCGATTGGATCGCGGGCGGCATTTACTGACGAACGAGAATCTAGCTTTAGTGGACACTATTCGGTTTTGGTCATATCTCTGATCGGTAAGTCGTACATAGTACGAAATATGTCGTCAACCATTTTAGACATCTAACATATTTGGTGCAGCAATGCACCTCTGTATCTGTTACTACTAATATTCTACTATTTTGTTGATCAATTAATAAACTTCATCCATGCTCTTATTGTTTTAGGCAACACCTTCTGATTATATTTGTCATGCTTCCTGGGAATTAGCAATCCATTCTATTGCATCTGAAAGTAAAACTACAAGGCATGTTGGCCATCGCCATGACGTGTTGTATGTGGACGTTCTATTTTAAGAATGAGCAGACGAAGTGTTGTCTTTCAAGAGTCAAATGAAGAGGAACAAAGGATGACTAACATAATTTCGAATTGGATTAGACCACGAGAGGTAACACCTTACATATATTTACTTATTGACTACCTGCGTGGTGGAGTAATATGTACACTGGTTTTCGTGGTGATACATACTCTGAGTTCCTGGGTTTGAATCCCAGTAGGGGCAAATGTTTCTATGACGAATACGAGCATTTGTACCTGAAGCCATGACTAATTACCTATATAATAATCCTACTAAATACATATATATACCATACATTCTGAATCCCATCGGCTTCCCTATAAGAAATCCCACTCCAGGGATCCACCATGCAGATGTTAATAATTATGTCAGTAATTAGTACCACCAATGATCTGATTTGTAAATTCTGGGCCGGCTTATCTTCGCCGTATTTCCCCAAACACATCCCTCGCCACTGTTATTACTACTATCACAACTGCATTTTTACCCATTGGCCTAGTATAACATATCACAAGCCTTACAGTGCTTACTTTGGGGCTAGGCCACTGACCTACCTAAACTATCAATTTGTTACCTGAGACACCCAAGGTAGTAAATATTTAGGTCAGCATTCTTGTATTATAGAGAGGTCAGTGGGCTAGGCTAATTGGTGTAAGATTAAAAAATATTTACTTTACACTCTGTTACTTTTGTAATTTAATTGTGATTGTTTATTTCAGCTTTCTTCAGAAAATGAAGCTTGTGTTCCTTGCTGGCTCCGAGCTCAAAGAGCTTCACGTAGAAGTGGACAGCCAGAGTTTTAACTGCATTGTGGGGCGCTACGAACTGTTGGGTGCTGCTCACTGATTTGCTTGCCATGAAGGCATGACTAGACCGGCTCCACTTTTCGATGATGTTATTTTAAGAGTGCCCTTAATTACTTTATAATTTAATATTAAATATGTGACCAAACTAAATTATTGTTTTATTTCCTCTGAGCAAATGCTAATATGGAAAAACATTACTCGTCTGTGTGTATGTATAATTGTGAAACTTCCCTGTAGAAAGACCAGTCGAGTTTCTGATTTATTTAAAATGTTTTCATCATATTTTTTAGTATTATATTATATTGTTTGCCTTTGATTAAGTAATTTATTAGTAGTATCTACGGGAAGATCCTCGATAGTAAGTACTGTAAATATAAGTAAGTATGCAGTCTGAGCAGTACCTAGTAGACTAATATTCCTATCTCAGAGACAATTATTTTAACCACTAGCTTCCGCCCGCGGTTTCACCTGCGTGATTCGCGTTCCTATAGGAATATCGGCATAAAAAGTTGCCTATGCTATGTTACTCTTCGTTCTTTCAAAGATCAAGTCAATTGGTTGCTTAGTTAGGGCGTAAAAGAAGGACAAACAAGTCACATTCGCATTTATAATAATAAATATGTAGGAAAGGAGATGATTTCAACTTAATGTTGGTATAGGTAGGTAGGTACCTAGTCTAAAGTTGAGACCTCTAAAGGTGTATACCTACTTCTATTGTTTACATCTATGACTTTCATCATGTTTTAAGTATTTTGCTGTTATTTACCAAAACACAGATGGGTAGTTATGTCTTTTTGTGTTTTAAATAACCAAGCACAAAGATCTGAATAATCACAGTCGCAGCAGTTCCTGATAAGTATCCTATCCTATCTATCTATCTTCTAGAATCTAGAACTAGGGCTAACAGTACATAGGTACTTACTTACTTAATTAATATTGAAATGCACTACATATTACGTACCTACCTACCTATTTTAGTTCGATTCACGATTGATCTATAAATCAATCAATCAAGGCGCAAACGTACATTTTCAGATTAATTATTTATTTTGTTACCTACTGTCAGAATCATTGTCCGTCCGTCCCTCCCTGTCATTTAACTGTCAATGTCAATCAAATACAGGGAAAAACCTAACCTTAAAAATTATCGAAATACAAGTATAACTTTTAAACCCCAACTTTCAAAATTCTGTTAATTTTTATAGTAATTCTCAATAATATAATCTACCAAATGTGTAAGTCTCATTGCCAAACATGAAAATTGTAGGCCTGTACAAATTCTCCATAGTACCCTGCCATTGTCCTTTGGCCTTATTCATCGAATTTGCTCTCTTAAACTCCGCAAATTGCTCAAATAATATTCTTTATTTAACGTTTGACCTTCCGGCAAGAATTTCGAGTGCACAACACCGCGATATTAAAGAAAATAGTCAACATGACTTTGACTTTTGATCGACTTTGGCGTGGTTTTTTCGGTTTCGGTTCAGTCGGAAGGCGCCACTCCTAAGCTTGTTGACTAGTTTGCATGTCAAACTCGTAAACGCACGTCTCGTCACCAGTAACAATGCATTGCATAAATGTTGGGTCGGAATTGACTCGTTGTAGCATGTCCTCAGCGACTCTTATGCAATTGAGTTTTTGGAGAAAATTTAGGTCTTTTGGGACTAGCCGAGCGGCAACATGTTTCATACCTAAGTGATTATTTAAAATGGTACGGATCGACTCGTGAGACACAGAAAGTTCAGCGGCTGAAAATGCTCATTGGAAATCGGAGGATTTTCGGTCACCATTTCCTTCACTTTTGCGTTGTTAACTTCAGTTGAAGACGTTGATGGCCTACCAGAGCGAAGCAAATCTTCCATCACATCTCGACCGTTTTGTACCACTCATAAGCACGTGTTTTTGATAAAGTCGATTCACCGTAAGCCTTCTGTAACATTTTCAGCGACTCCGAACACGAATTTCCTTTGGCGACGCAAAATTTAAGACAAAGTCTTTGTTCGATGTTTTAATCCATTATGAAATTCGCAATACACACTAGAAATAAACTAACTAAAAACAGCACTGTATTTAATCTAAATATGGAACTCAAACTCCGCGCCAAAAAAACAACAGTTGTGCCAATCTATCAAAAAAAAACAAATAATTGAAATTGGAATCATAAACAAATCATCCGTTCCCGAAACTTTTTTTACAGAATGTATTGTGAGACTGATTGTTTATTGTTTTTGTTCAAGTGATTTTAAACAAAATATCTCATTAGTTTTTTTTAACTCTAAAAAGTCTAAGTCCGGATTTAGCTCCGAAACTCCGGAATTGAACTGCCAACACCGGAAGCCAGATCCGGAGTTGAAAAGCTTCCGGTTTTACATGCCCTAATGGTGAGCCCAACACTGCTCTTTGCTGTTGGAAGTATGTGTAGATTCAAGATTAAACATGAGTTTAATTAACAATCTTTGTAAGTACTTTTACTAACTTTGACAATTTGCGTACTATGCAAACATTAATTTCTGGTACAGTCAGCATCAAAAGTAGCTGCACAAAAACAAAGTGGCAAAAGTCACGTGTGATTACATACTCATCATTTAACATTTCAGAATTATATGACATTTTTTGTGTTCATAATAAATGGATAAGGCAATAATGCAAAAGTATATAGTCATGTACTTTTGACTCAACAGCTATGACAGACAATTCTGGTCAGTTCAACCATAACAATCATTTGAAAATTTCATATGCTAAGCTACTTTTGATGCTGACTGTACTACGCTTAATTGTATGAAATTATTAATTTATGAGTAAATTGTTTAAATAAAGAAGCCTCCTGTTTATACTCATGTTCACTGATTTACGGTGTCCTTCATTATAACACGAACATAGAAATTTCAAAAGTCCTTTATCTCGAAAATTAATACAAAAATTTACGCAAAAAATAATATTTTGTTTTGAATAACATTACATGTTGAATAATATGATTTTTTTATTGAGATATACTCGTACTTCTCTAAAATTACACAACACATTACTTTCAAGTCGAATTAACACTGCACAACACAGTGAATAACATTTTCGTTTCTTTTACAACCTAAACCTAAGCGAAATTCATTCATCGTGCGTCAAGGCGCCCGATGAATTTCACCCCCTTCCTTAATTGCCTAAAATTACAAAACTACATTACTTACAAGTCGAATTATAACACTGCACATCACAGAGAATAACATTTTCTTTTCTTTTACAACCTAAGCGAAGTTCGTTGAATTCATCTGGCGCCGGCGATGAATTGAAATTAATTTCATTTAGATTGTAAAAGAAACAGAGATTTTCTAAATTCCAACTCTAATGCACTTCTCGTCTGCATCCGCATCTTTTAACTCCATTAGCAGGACGATCGGTCAACAATCATAGAAGCTACATCACTTCTATATAATATACGGAAATACCCGTTTTTCTACGATTCCAAATTAGAGGGACACCTACAGCTCACAAATTATTAACCGATTTTCAAAATTTTTTCGCCACTTTGTAGCTATACTAATACCCTAGGACTTTTTTTTCATTTTTCCTTAAGTCTGTTTTTTTCCGATATATTTACAATTAGTAAACAAACACAACCTAAAAAAACCCGTTTTTTTACATTTTTCAAAATTCCAAAAAATGTTATCAGCTGATTTTCAAAATTCAAACGCTCACACGTGTTTCGTTAAATTCCTGAACTTTTGGTTTTATTTTATCTTGATCCTTCCAAAATCCTCGGAGCTATGGCCAAAAATACGTCTCAGGCGAAATGCATTCAGATAACCATTTTCAATGGTAAAATTTTACTCCCCTACCTTCCTACCACATGGGTTCTTTTAAAGGGGAATATTCTTCCTCTTCTTTTTCGTCGTATCGATGGTTCAACATCCAGGCAACAAACACTCATATAGTTTTGGCCCAATATTCCGCTGTTGCCATCCCAGGAGGAGAAGCCTCATTTAGATCTCTCAATGTGCAGGTGTAAGGGCAACGTGAGCATGACAGCAGATGCCGCATGTCTTGCTCGGGAGCGCCACACTCGCACTGGGCAGAGTTCAAAGCAGTATAACGCCACCTGGCCATATTCGATCTGCAGCGGCCCACTTGGGTCCGGAGTCGGTTAAGCGACTTCCATGTGGGCCACGCTAGTTCATTGCCAGGGGGATGATTTTCGGAAGGTGCAGTGGAGGTGGTGGGGCACATATTTTCTGCCATAGTTTGCAGCGGGCCTCTCTAGGGTGTTCGTCAAAGCTTTTGTAGACTTCAGGAAGCTCCTACGACTTTTGAGGCGACTTCAGGGCGGTTGGTGCTCGAACAGAGAGTGCCTGTTCTCGGATTCCTGTTTTTGCTTTTCCAGAGAGCAAGCAACACCTCTGCGAACTTGCTGCGATGCTATACCAGATAATGGGTATACCATGTTAATGGTATGGTAATGGGTTTGAGACAACCTGTAATTTTTCTGCATGTTTCGTTTAGGGCGACGTCTACCTCCTTAGCATGAGCGGACCGATGCCACACTGGGCAAGGGGAATATAACGAAGTTTCTTGAAAGTCTACAAAGTGATGGCGGCTAATGTATCAGAAGATGTTACATTTTGACTCCATTTCACTCGACATTTGGTGAAGCGAATTTGGTAACCCTAATTTAAAAAAATGTTGCCCTACTTCAAAATACATTTATTATTCTGACTCTGTGGAGATACAGAGTCATTGCTAAGATTATCCTTTGCAAATTGAAACCTTATTTAAAGGATCTAAGAACTCCATTTCGTCGAATTCTCCAATTGCGGTACCAACTTACTTGGCGCTGAACTAAGAGTTTTCAAGAAACGTTTGAAATCGCAAACCTCTTTGGTTCGAGAGCGCTTCGTGCAGGAAAGTCGAAAGCAATTTGAAATCAAATTACAGTTAAACGCAAATAAGGTCGATTTTTCAAGTTGGAGCTTTTACCACTTTCCTTGATAAAATCGAAGAAAATTAACTTAAAAGATACCTACCGTTGCACACTGTTCTACGTAGTATGAGAAGCTTGGCCAAAATTATTTACCAATGTTTATGAACGAATTTCGATACACACGATTAGTTTTTCTTAAAATATAATGTTAAAAAGGTTTATCAAGATACACAAGTTAAATTAAAACACATAACTATGATCAATAAATCTGTTTAATTAAGTACTATCATGATCTTCGTCCGATGAATCAAAGTTTGAAAAAGGAGCGCTTTCAGGTATTTCAGGAGCTTTAAGCATTTTTATTACATCCTGAGGAATTGTTTTGCTATTATACCTGGGTAATTCTTGCAGGCTTGACAGCAGGTGATCTGATGAAACCAGTAATCTGTTAAATATGTCTGTTATATTCGCTTTTCTTGAACATTTTCTTGAGAATGATTGCCTGTAGTGTTTAATGTCTCTATTGCGACATTCCTGTGCTTCTTCAGATAGTGCACCTATTGGAATTGCAAAATGTGCAATAATTTCGCTTGAATGTATTAACAACTTGTGTAAAGAAGTGGGCATATAATACCAGGGGTATAGTTTTAGGTAAACAACTGCTGTTTTTAAACAGTAATTGCGAAACACTTCTACATTAATATTAAATCCACATGAAATGGTGATGAGTATGTTATGGAAACGCATAATCAAATTTTTATTTATCCCTGTAATCTGACTAGAAATTTCGGCGTTCTGAAAAAATCTACGTGCTGTATTGCCGTCATTTGATGACCCGTAGTTTTGTTTTGGTTTATCTACTATAAGACCAAGTTTTTCAAAAAATTGAGCTTGGATGTCTTGTTTCCTTTCTAGTTTAATTTTTTTAAGTTCGTTACTTGCTGCTTGCCACTTCTCAAGGGGCAAGTTATACGATATGTGCAGCAAACATTCAAACAATCTAATCCAACAGTGTAAAGGAGATAGTCCAAACTTTGTATGAGACGTGTTAACTTCCCTTCTCAATACAGCATTTAGACAATTGAACTGTTTGGATGTGGCTTGACACAAATAACACCTTTGGCTTGAAGCTGTTTCTGTGGCTGCATTACAAATTTGGTTGTCAATCATAGTAAACAGTAGCTTATATGTAATTGTGAACGATATATTCCACATCATCTTTCTAAGTGGAACAAGGTTATCAATTTCATTATTGATTCGGGTTATTTCTGCTTGTGTAGAAGCTGTTGTCTCATGTATGTACTCTAACTTAACAGGACGACAGAATCTAGATGATGATGGTTTTGGGTTAGCCCACTAAATTGTGTCATTTAAGCCTAATC
Organism: Scoparia ambigualis; assembly: GCA_963921215.1. NCBI lineage: Eukaryota > Metazoa > Arthropoda > Insecta > Lepidoptera > Crambidae > Scoparia > Scoparia ambigualis. The sequence goes on along the minus strand of OY992502.1, from coordinate 53,641,348 downwards.
GTATTGGAACTATAGAAGTAAGAAAAATACTTGCATCTGTCGTTGACGAATGTTCAAATCTTTGCTTGTACGTACTCATCCCAGATGCCCCATCGCAACCCCACTTCACAGTTAATACTAATTGTACGGTTTCCGATTGATCCCATCTCAAAGACGATAACACTTCATCTTGAAGCTGAATGATCCTGTCTGCAGTATGATCTAAGAGGGCTTGCAATGTCACGGCTGGACATCGTTCAGTTTTATTAATATTTTCTTCAGGTGACAAACATGCCTTTTTTGTTTCATGTACCACATTATAACTGGGAAAACGAAAACGGTCAGTTTTCCTTATCAATTTATACTGATTAACCGAAAATCGACCATTAATAAAGAATGCTAAGGCTTTCTCTGGGGACAGCTGATGTATTTCTACTGGTTTTGCAGACGTTTTTAACTTGTAAGATTCTGGTGAAATAGCAATTTCTTTGATAATATCAGCAGCTCCAAGCTGACCGGCACTTCTTAAATTCATAGACGCAGCATAACATAATTCGGATGTTGAAGTTGACTGCCGTAAAACTTCACATTTACGTCGTTTAGACCGGTCGCTGCTTTCTTGAAAAGATAAATTAGGCCTACCAGGTTTTGTTACAGACCTACATGTATATATAGGAAAACTCTCCGTTTTTTGTAACCATTCCGTATTTTTAGAAATAAATCTACTTTTTTTCATTTGTGCTTTAGAAAAGCGTACTTCGAATCCAGCTCTAAAATTACTTAGAATGTGTTTAGTTCCATGTATTTTTTCAGGTGGACATTGAGTTTTTTCTATAATATGTTGTGTAAGGTATTTAAATTTGCTTACAAACGACTTCTCTGGACGTGAAAAACAATATTCGACCAACTCCAACCTAGTCATTGATAAAGTCCCTAAAAACAAAATGACAAAAAATCAACGAAATACAGTTATCTGTCAATCAATAGTAAATACGTTTCGTGAATGTAGTAACCTACATGGCACTTATTAGTTACAAATAAGTCACCAAGTTTAAAAACAGGAAACTAGTGTATAATAAACGTAAAGAGTAATGTCATAGTAAACATGAAATGGTACATAATATTCAGTTAATTAAATGTTCGTGTTCTAGCACAAGTTGTATGGGTGGCGGTAAAAGGCGGTAGATTTTTTAACAGAAATATATAACAGACATACTAAGCTACGTTTTCTCGAAACAAACTATAGCACAGAAATGTACAGAACATCAACTAAAACGCTCGTCTTTAAGAAATTATAATAAATTTTACCTCGTTTTGTGCGAAGTCAAGTAACAATTTATTTTTTATTTGAAACTTCTGATATCAATATGACATACTAAACAACACATACCTGCAGTAACAGAATCCATTATGAATAATTATAAATCTTATCTATATTACAGACAAATGGGACACGAATATACACAATATTTTGTTTGTTTTATTGCACTGCAACTAACGTCTCGTGAAACTGTGCTTGTTACGACAGAACATAAATTATACATACCTTCTATTAGTATTGTTTAATGCACAATATATCCAACTACCCTCAGATACCGACCAATGTGTATAAATGTAATTTTTAAAATTTTGACTTATGGCCAAGCTTCCCATACTACGTAGAACAGTGTGCGTTGGTCGGATTGTACTGTAAGATGTATGTATGAACATGAACCTGTGACCACTTCTAATAACTTATAAGTGTAAGTGCTTATTTATTTTGCAATATAATTATTATTATTCTCATGAGATTAACTGTGTCGCGTAGCGGTGAAAGAATACTAACTACCACCCCCTCTTTTCCTTGAGTATCGTAAAAGGCGACTAAAGAATGCACATACATCCAACAGCATAGAGCGGGGATGAGCTCACTACTTGTCACGCGAAGCACATGTGCAGTCGCTATTAGGTGAAAAGTGGACTGTTAAAGGATTGCTTTTGCTGTCCTCATTGCCTAGTCGCTGACCAACCCTTCGGGGATAATAGTCGTGATTATATGTATTCTCTTGAGAGCTCGATGGATTTCGATCTTGTTAGTTAAGCAACATTCTCATTGCCGGTCATTGGAAGGGTTGCCATATAAAAAAATCTTCTCAAGGTCCTCCGTGCTTCGGAAGGCAAGTGAAGCCGTTGGTATCAGTTGTTGTCGTAAGATGGCGATCGTTCAAACTATATAATCAACGCTCATTATGCTAACGTGGTGAGTTATCCCTAGGCCTACCCTTAGGCCCAATATCCCTTTGTGCCATAGTCTATGGTAAAGCCTGTGCCCAGCAGTGGGACGTTTATAGGCTGACACCATCTTTTGTAAGTACCTAAACATAATTAATAAATATTAATAACGCTTCTTTTCAATGAATTAAGAGTTTTAATTAGTTTTACTAAGTAATGATGAGAGAATAACGTGACTCGGTAAAATAATTTTATAAATGAATTATGCGCAAGGCAAGCAATGATTTTGTTTATTATTTCAAGCGTCAAACGAATATAATGGAACAATAACGTACGTGACTTATTCACGTATCTTTTCATCAAAACTGTTAAATTGTAAGAAAATTACCAAAACACACTAATAGCTAAAACAGGTTACAATGAATAGTAGATTGTCATAAGGGGCTAAAATGAGGGAGTAAATAGAAACCGAATTTTAATGGGTCAGCGCCGTGTATTACACTCTGTTTTCACTACGAATGCGAGAAAATAAAATAATCCAATACAATAGGAATTGGTTTATTTTATTAAAAATGAACCCGTTAGTTGCTTTTACGACACCCAAGGGAAGAGAGGGGTTGGTACTATTATTTTGATGAGCCCATCGCCGCTCTATGCTGTTGGATAGTATGTGCAGTCTTTAATCCGTTAGTCGCCTTTTACGACACCCAAGGGAGGGGAGGGGTTGGTAGTATTATTTTGATGAGCCCATCGCCGCTCTATGCTGTTGGATGTGTGCAGTCTTTAGTCCGTTAGTCGCCTTTTATTCGGTTCGTAAGTCTAACTATGTGGCGGGATATGGCATAGTGACATTCATAAGTGCTCAATTATTGTAGCCTAAATTGAATAATTAATTTTGAATTTTGAATCTGATTTTAGTTAGAACAACTGATAATGGAGATATTGAGATTTTCTTTCAAATGTTTGAGTGTTAAAAAAAGGTCATATTTTCGTTGGCTAAATTTATTAAAAATAGATTTAATTTAGCTTTGAATCCACTTTTCAATGTAAATATAGTCGAAAGTGAACAATCCTTGCTTTGTAATTTAAGATTTAAAATATTGAGGTAATTCGTAATGTCAACCAGAAATGCAAGATCACTTAACCAGCATTTATTCATCATTAAATCAGTTTCTAAAGGAAAGCCTCTTTTTCCTCTAAAAATTCCAGCACTCTCTCTCTCTCTCTCTCAAATTAAAGAAATATTTCAAAATGTTGCTTCTTGAAAGCCATCGCACAGCGCAGTACCTACAGTTATTGTAACAATCCATATTCACTGATTTCTTCGTCAAACAAAACTCTGAATTTACGTTTGTGAAGAGCTTTTGCACGTATATAATTTATGCTGCGTACTACCGGGTCTATATTATCATTGAACTTCATGTCTTTTTCACACAACGCTTCTTGCTGAATGATAAAAAGTACGAAAATAATGTTCTACCTAAGTAATTTTGGAGCAAAGCTACGCAACCATTGTTTTTCCCAGTCATTGCTGGCGCACCATCCGTGCAAATAGATATAATTTTGTCCCATGATAAATCATTTTTGTAATGCATTCCTTAATTTTTGTAAAAATATATTTTCTATGTGTTGTAGTTTCCAGCTGACAGAATGGGGTGGTGGTGGAAATGAATATGTGTGTGAATGTGTGACGTGAAGGAGCTTTTTTTTCAATTTTGAAAATTACCGAAACTTCTGCGGGCAACGAGGGAAGGGTGACGTTTACACACCACTGACGTTCTTACTCCGCTGCCCGCGCTCATTTTGCGTGCCCGTGCAACCTTTCGTCTCCGTCTCGCAGATCATGACTGTCAGTATGAATTTGCCAGCCTATAGATTAAGGCCTTGTCTCTTAATCGGCTACTAGGAAGGCTTGTGGGGACGACATCGGACTGACCTAACGATTATTATTGGTAAAGTAAAGTAAGCTTTTATTCGGCGTTTTACATACATAAACAGTTACAACAGCAACAAAACAGCCGAAAGGGCTGACCAGCTCAGCAATGCTGTGAATTAGAAATCCCCAGCGCTGGTTTTCAGCTGGACCCGTATAATTAATAAAAAATAATACAATAAATATATATTTAAATTAGAAAAATATTATAAAATTGGTTGTAACAATATACCAATTTGTTGAGTGACCTACTAATTGCCTTATACATGTATATAGATCATGTGCTTATAAGTTATTGTAATACCTAAATATACATTTTTGTAATACTAAACGTTTATGTCTCATAATATGTAAAACAAAACAGAACAAAGCTGCTAGATCAGGTGATCAGTTATACCTTCAATTTGGCAGATTAAAGCATATTCTCTGATCCTAGACCGGAATCCACCAACTGTTATCGACTCACGAATAGGATGATGCAACAATATGTGTTGACAAAATTGAATTGCGTGGATATTTTGCAACAACTGTGCTATCTTTCTTTCAGTTTTATACTCTTACATACATCAAACCCGTTTCCTAGAGGAGTAGGAAAATATCACATACGTTTATTCACGTTTATTATCCCCGAAGGGTTAGTCAGAGACTAGGCAATGAGAGTATTACTGAGTGGTAGAGCCACGCTGCGTTGCAGCACGCATTGGGCCGGCTCGCCCGGCGTAATACCACCCTCTCACGAATATCCGGCGTGAAATAATGGCACTTGGTGCTGTTGTGTTTCGTCCGGCCAGTGAGAGTTCCGGAGGCCCTTTCCCCTCCCACCCCTCCTCACAATTCCTATTCCTTCCCCTAACCCTATTCCTTTCTTAAAGGTCGGCAACGCATCTGCGACTCCTCTGGTTTTGCGGGTGTCCATGGGCGGTGGTGATTGCTTTCCATCAGGTGACCCGCCTGCTCGTTTGCCTCCTTCTCATATAAAAAAAAAAAAAAAAAAAAAATGAGAACCGCAAAAGCAGACCTCTGCCATAGTCCACTTTTCACCAAATAGCGACTGCACATGTGCTTGACAGGTGGTGAGCCCATCGCCGCTCTATAAAGTTGGATGTATGTGCAGACTTTAGTCCGTTAGTCGCCTTTTACGACACCCAAGGGAAGAGAGGGTAATAATCAGTATATAAAATATCACAGCTTTCCATTTGCTACGTTCCTGGCATACTTCTTTTGCTTCATTTACTCAATATTATATAATATCAGTATTAGTAGTTTCGTTATTATTATTAATTTCTACTTTAGCTTTTATGTTTTGTTTCATTATTTTTGTACAGTTTAAATAAAATCTATATATAACTAGGTATCTGAAATAAAATGGCCCTTTCATTTTAGTGCAGAAAGCTAGGCTTTTGGATTATAGTCCGGCACAAAGCTTGTTTTAAAACTGGAAGTGAATAGAAATACACGTTTTATTAAGGCGTGCAAACATTGGCGATCCCCTAATCCCATCTGCGGTGTCCCGAGCAACTATCAATAATTCAGGCACACGCCACCGCGGGCAATCTTGAGTAATAATAAAATGAAACAGTGTTTGCATGTTAGCTCTTTCTTCATGCAAAAACGAGGCAAGGGAAAGACAAATGTTTTTGAACAGTAATAGTTTCTCCTTTCTTAAACTAAACTGAAGGTCTTTCGAGCCATGGTCATTTTAGTTGGTGACAATACTTTTAAATGTACTATAAAGTACTAAATAACGAAATGAAAATTTACTTGATCCAGGACTTGGTTCATTAATATAATCCTGGGTCAATAGCGTCGAAGTCTACCAGTTGACAAGAATTGTTGTGTGACAGTTGGAGATACGAAAGCCAGTTCCTTGGTAGTGGCACCTTCAACTTTATTGTCACTTGCTATTACTTAAGAACAAACGCTTCCCTACTAAGGTATAAAAAGTAGTTTCTATAAAAACCTAGACGTAGCTGCAGACGAAAAATATCTTTCATTGGAAAACATTTGATCCGTTCCAAATAAGTGCCAAAAACTGCAGCTTGTTCATTAACTTTTTATTCGTTATGAATTCCATCATCTCCGCTGCCTTTTGTTTATTATTATTTCTCATCGCCACCATCATCACCTTGTTCCAGAAAGTCTTCGAGGATGACCATCCGCGCAGTATGGAGGTAAAAAAACATGAGAAGCCCGGCAGCCTGTCGCCAGTGAGGCCGGTGCTGAAGAAGGACGGTGACGACGGCAAGAGCTCTCGCTCTAGCAGCAAGTCGGATAAAGAGCTGCGACTACCACCCGAGAAGTCGCCGAGCGATGACGGCAGCGTGAAAGAGAGAAGACGACTGTCGAAAGCTAGTGATAGTTCTAAGGAAACTTTTGAAAGGTAGGTGACAACTCATAGCAAGTCAACAACCATTAATTTGATGCAAAAGATGATGGTAACGAGCAACGACTATCATCGGAGAAGTCACCAAGTGATGACGGCAGCGTGAAAGAGAGAAGACGACTGTCGAAAGCTAGTGATAGTTCTAAGGACACTTTTGAAAGGTAGGTGAAAATTCATAGTAAGTAGAAATCAATTTGATGCAAAAAGTTGGTCATAAAGAGGAACGACTACTACCAGAGAAGTCACTAAGTGATGACGGTAGCTTAGCGAGGGGAGGAAAAAATTAATAAAAACTAATTAAAAAATCAAAGGGTTACGTTTGAAAGGTAAGTAAGAATTTATAGATATATTGATATATTATGCTTTTATTGCAACAGTTTATATTATATACAAAACATGAATCACAATCAACTACTACTACCACCAGAAAAGTCACCAAGTGATGACGGCAGCGTAAGAGAGGAGAGGAGACAATATCAAAAACTATTTGAGACATCAAAGGGTTACATTTCAAAGGTAGGCGAGAATTCATAGTAAGTCAAGCTACCACAAAATAGATGATATTAAAGAGCTACAACCACCACTAGCGACTTCCGGCAGTTTGAGAGAGGGAGGAGACGAGTGGCAAAAACTGGCAGAACTTCTTAGGATACTTGTGATAGGTAAGTGAGAATTCATAACAAATCAGAGCTACTTGGCTAGTATAGTACATAGGGAAGGAAGATAGGTAGTTGAAAAGATGAGGATGCCACCAGAGAGTCACGAAGTAATGACGGCAGTGCAGCGTGAGGTAGAAGAGACGATTGCAAAAGAATGAAAGTTCTAGAAGTCTCATAAAAGGTAGGTGTGAATTCATACAAAGTCCAGTTATTCACAATTTTTTTTTTAACCACCGCCACCATTGCTACGAAATAGACAACATTAAATAGCTAATCAATAAAATGTGTGACAGTCTGAAAACAGCCATTTGTCGATCGTCAATTATTACTGTCGGTAACTTTATTATACACTTTACAATTCAACGTTCATATTCAACCTACAAAACGGGGCAGCACTTAGCTTCCAACGAGTTATTTCCTAGCATGACGTCACAGAAAGTATTTCCATCACAATATTATTATCAGATTGGCAATAGTAGCGCCAACACCACAAAGGCACTAATGACTGAACTCAACAAGCAATTAGTGGGGGCTGGATTCGACGCCGATCCTACTGGTACAATGATGGATGAACAAACAGCGGATAATAACCTTAATGATAGCGTAATCTAATAGTTTTCTAACAATCATTCATAGTTATCCAACTTTTTTTGTTTGGTTAAGTTAGTTATCGAACTTCATCTGCTAGAACTTTACTTTTAGTAGGTAATACTTGCGTAGATATTGTGATTATGTTTTTGTCGAATAGCTAAGTGAGCACATGACCTTCCCCTACATATTTCTTCCGTCAAGCAGTATTATTTTACATTTGTAGTAGAATTAGTCTTTCTTTTTCTTGTTTCAAAGATACTGTAAGACGTTGTTTATTTTATTTTAAATTGAACAATACCTGTATTTTTATTGGATATTCTTTTGTATGTGTTGTCTTGTAATCGTATTAAATGTTTTTTTGTGTTTGTTATGGAAATGCCCATCTATGATAGAGAGGGCATTTTCTAATTTGTATTGACGCTGTAGAAGAAAAGGATAAGAGAGTTTGCTGGTGCTGTTGTTTGCTGCTGCTGAGTTTCTTGCCGTTTCTTCTCAGTACAAGGCTCCCGCCCCATAGTTAGGACTTACAAACCGATGGCATAGCGACATTCAATTATTGTAGCCTAAATTAAATAAATGATATTGATATTTGAAATTGCATTCCGGTTTGAACTGGTTGAAGGCACAGACCACGGTCTGTGTTTGAAGGGTACTAAATCCAGTGAAATTACAGGGCATAGATGCATAAGAACTGAAGCATGAAGGTCGAAAGCGCGCGCGTGATTCTAATTGGTGATTGTAAATAATTTATATATTGCTTATCTTCTGTATCTTGTTTAATACAATCTAACAAACGACACAAATTTTCGTTTTTTGAGGTTTTTAGGGTTGGCAATATATTTTTTTTAATGAATTGAACCACGGAACTCTCAAAAGGTGCTGTGGTCCAACTATTTATAAAGTTGGACAACTGCCCCTAGTAAAGACCCATGGTCCAACTACACTGGCCTGCAAAAATAAGTAACACACTTTTAAAATTTCATCTTTTTCTAAACTATAGAAGTTAGAGATTTAAAATAAAATACGTTTTATAGAAATTTTTAGTAGCTTAAAAAATCAAATCTTTATCAAATTAAACTCTTTTTCGAGTCCTTTTTGTTTCGAAAGTATATCATGTGTACTGAAAAACTTATTGCAATTTTAAAAGTGTGATACTTATTTTTGCAGGCCAGTGTAGTTGGACAGAGCAGTTGGAGCACTGCCCTGCACTGGAAAGTATTTCCAAATCGTTACATATTTTTGTTTGCTATTCACTTTAATAAGTACCTACACGTTTTGTTTTAAGTGTTGTATTTTCCTGATATAAAGTCACAGTTTCCCTATGTATTTTTTCCAATTGTAGCGACGCATTTTCCTTATAAACCTTATAGTTGGCAATTACATAGCTTAGTCATTGATTTGTTGTAATAGAAATAAGCCGCAGAAGGTGTAGCCTTAATTTAAACGGAGCCCTTTAGGCATAGCAGCGGCGTACAAACTCCTTTTCTTTCCAGTAATATATTGCTTGTGTTATTTTTACTTGTGTTGTAACTTGTTTTGTACTTGTTATGTTTTATACTTTTCTTCTTTTTTGACTAAGTATTTGTTTGTTTTTATTGGACGTCTTGTGCTGTACTGTAAACATATTTTTATTTATTGGTTTTAATGTGTTAACTGATTGTTAGCATATTAAACAACTACTTATACAAAAATATGGACATGACTATGCACAGGTTGATGAAATACAAAGAGTAAAGAACTTTTAACCGACCTCATAAAAAAATGCTTTTATTCCAAGCATTTCTTTTTGTGTAAGTATGTACATTCCTTGCGATTACTCCAGGAACTTCTGGGCCTGTTCGCATCATTTCTATTTTAAAAACATATGATTTATGCAGCCAAGGGCCTTACCATTAACTCATAAAGCATTATTGTATATGCAAAATTCCCTTGGGTGTCGTAAAAGGCGACTAACGGACTAAAGACTGCACATACATCAAACAGCATAGAGCGGCGATGAGCTCACCACCTGTCACGCTGAGCACATGTGCAGTCGCTAGAGGGGTTGGTAGTGTTTTCAGTGAGTTGCCATACCATACAGCTATGGCTTCATTTACACTCAGAATAGAAAAAATAGAAAGAAAGAACATTTATTGACTGTCACATAAAATAATAAAAAAGAAGAAAAAATGTGAATTTCTATAACAGAAAACAATAATAATAATAATAGAAAAGCAAAGCACGCATATTTTTTGTATATGTAATACAAACACGACCAACTTCACACTTTTGCCATTAACATTGTGTCATGAATACTTAACTACTAAGGCTGAAGACTACGTCAGATAAAAACTCTTTATTAAACAAGCGAAATACTAACGAGACTAAACAAGCAATTAGCCGAGTTTACCATAGCCGATCCTTCAACACGGTATGATCGATGGACCGACAACCATTAACAAGTTACCCCTTTATCTGGCAAAATTTCATGAGTTAGGTAGGTTGGAACCTTACCATGAATAAGTTTACGTTATCAATCTCAGAACTTCGTATAAATATTTAAATAAAATTAACATTTTAAACTTTCATGGTCACTACAATTATTTTTACGGAAAAGGGATTTTTACCATGGTGCATTCAACTGCGCCGAAATATGCGGGGACCCAAAAACAACAACTCAAACATGGTAAAAATCCCGTTTTTTTCATAAAAATAAATTATCGATTGTATACTTTTAAAAATAAAAACTAAACGTTGTTTTGAATTGGGATAAAAATTTGCAGACAGAGGACATAATTTCATTCCGATAACAGGTTCTTGAGGGAAACTGTAGCCCTGTGTAGAACGAAGTCACATGCAACAGTTAGTAATAGACATAGACTCATACATACATATGATCACGACTATTATCCCCGAAGGGTTAGTCAGAGACTAGGCAATGAGGACAGCAAAAGCAGTCCTGTACCATAGCAAATAGCGACTACACGTCATGTACTCAGCGTGACAGGTGGTAAGCCTATCGCCGCTCTTTGCTGTTGGCAATAATAATATGTGCAGTCTTTAGTCCGTTAGTCGCCTAGACATAGACTCAATTGTTCACAATAACCAATTGTTCTAATTACAATATTATAGTATTTTGCAACAACTACCAAAAGCGAGGTAGATCAAGTGTCAAACTTCGGCAACTAGTGCTGGAGTACGGTCACATTAGGGATGTGCTAATCCATTGATCTAATTTGTTGCTCATAATTATAACAACTAACTAGTTAGCTAAATTTCAATGTGTAGCGTTCGCGTAAACCTTAGAAAACGATAGTTAGCTTACATTCAATCCGTGCCACTTACTCCCGAAATCGATCGCTATTGGATCGGATTGTTATTGTGAATTTTCGTATTTTTAAGTTACGACACCAGCGCTAATTTGGATTCATATTGGGTGAACTAAATGGCATTGAGTTTTGGATTTTTTTTCACTCAATATCCACGCAATATGGATCCATATTAGCTCTGGTGTCGTAACTTAGGAGTACGGAAATTCACAATACCAATCCGATCCAATAGCGATCGGTTTTAAGAGTAAGGGGGCTGGTTTTGACATTTGTCCCACCACAATGGTTTTTTTTATTGGTTCACCAACAATTGTTACACTAATTCATTCTTAGTTAACAAAATATAAAACTTAATTTAAGTATTGAGGCAAGTATACAATTATTAATTATTAATAATAGGTAAACACCACATGCATATTTAAAACAAATATATTTAAGCCAATACAATACAAAAATACATGCAGTGACCAAAGTCCCACAAAAAACACAATCCAAGACACACACACACTCACACACACTACACACACACACGCACATTCACTTTCACGCACCTTGTTATTATCACCTATGGAGTCCTATAAATGTTTACAAAATGTATTCATGCTTACCAGGTGAATATCGCTAGTTTTACCAAAACAATTTAACAATTAACATCAACTTTATTTATAAATGTGAAAACGAGAACGTTGAAATATGACTAAAAAGTTTTATAGTAGCAGAATCGTGTTACCAGGCTAATGTGTTACTTTAAGCAAACATCGCAGGGTTCTTTTCCGTTTTTTTAATAAACGTACAAATTAAGTATTGGATCGCAACAATAACCTAAAAAATATCTAAAGCAACAAAACCAATATTCCTATCAAATACACAAATGTGTAAACAAATTGCGGGAGCCACGTAAAAAATCATCAAATAATTTATCAGTCGTTTAGCCAGAAATCTGCATGCGATAAGTGAGCTTGCACACGACCGACTTTTTTAGGACTGATTTTTCGTATACATAGGTTCATACATATCACGACTATTATCCCCGAAGGGTTAGTCAGAGACTAGACAATGAGGACTGCAAAAGCAGTCCTCTGCTATAGTCCACTTTTCACCAAATAGCGACTGCACATGCGCTCAGCGTGACAAGGTGCTAAACCCAATCGCCGCTCTATGCTGTTAAATGTATGTGCAGTCTTTAGTCCGTTAGTCGCCTTTTACGACACCCAAAGGAAGAGAAGTACTACCACCCGGTAGTATTCTTTCACCGCGTTTACTTTATTTTCGACTTTTCGAGTGACTCCAACTAACCAGTGGACCTGTGGAATGTTTCAATCTTGCCGATACTCCCGAATCACTCAGGTGGCACCGATGGTTTGTTGTGTGGTGAGAACTCACTTAATGAATCATTTTTAATTCTTTCAAACTAAGGCACACGTCCTAAAAAAGTCTGTCCTACTAACCATTGGACTATTACCCGCTACGCAGCCTTACCCAATTCGGTTAGGTGGGTGGGTTGAGTCAGCTAAAAAGTTCGAAAAACAGTGTAGGACACCAACAATTTGTCTTACAAAAAGTCGGTCGTGTGCGATCTAACTAAATTGTAACAGAGCGGTCCGGCCTGCAGCTGATTGGCCGTCCGGTTCCGGGCAAACAAAACAAACGTACCGCCAGTTAATTTGAAATCGAACACCGCAACAAACTTTACAGACAGCCCGCTGAAGTAGAATAGAATGTATTCCCAATGTTTTGCAAAAAAACACAAAACACGTCCAATAATTCTAAACGGATAATACACAATATAACGTTACCTGTAGGATTTTCCCTAGATTTCTATTTCTGACTCGAACAGCATTGATGTATTTGTATTGAGGTAGGTACCTACAGGAGAGCTACTACCCAGTACAGTTCCTATAAATAAACGGTGGACACTAAGGGGATTCTTGGAATTCGGGATGGAACGCGAAGTTTAAATAAACTCATCAAATGCAGACAATCAATTTTGTTTAATTGTATCAATAAGTTCCATACGTTTTTCTAATGATATCCATCTAAAAATTTTAAACACTTTGCTAGACCTGGATATTGTACCTAAAACCTTTGGATTCCGGGCCAGGCACTCTTGCCACTCTACCACCGAGGCATCACAGTAAGTACGAACAAAGATTAATTGCTTCCTTCATAATGTTTTGCCATCTTCAACCGCGTTGCGAGCACAGGCAAGCCCGTTCCCTCGGTAACCATTTCATCCACATTCATTTATCTTCCGGATAGCTGACTGCATTTAACATCCCCTATGTTTTCTTGCGACTATCTACTTCTTATGTAATACTAGCGAGTGCTGCGAATAAGTCGTATTTCATTTTATATAAAAACGTTGCCAAACAAAATCCGCAACGTTTACGTAAAGATGAAAAATTCTGTAACTCAGCTGAGTGCTAAGTGTTGCTTAGTGGCGGAAGTAGTACTTATTTCTGCTGCCAAGTCACATAGTTTTGCATTGCTGCATTCTGGTTTGAAGGGTACTAGATTCAGTGAAATTACAGGGCGTAGAGACTGAAGCTGAAGCTTGTAACGAGGCAGCTAAAGCCTTGTTGGTATTCTGACCTCTTTTCCGAATAAGGTTCATTTGTATCTAGTTTTAAATTTAAAATTAAAATATTACTTGTCTTCTCTGCTAGCCTTTGTTTTCATGAAAAAGGCAGTTCAGATTCATCCGCGGACCTAAAAATGAGCTCCTTCTAATGTATTGTTATCCTTCCAAAATATTGTTATTAGTGAAGTGCGTTATTATAACTAGGCAATTCCAGGTACACGTCCTGAAAATAATAATTATACCTAATCCTATACCTAGTCACAAGCATATTGCAGTAACCTTTTATCGTCATCATCATCAGCCTATAAACGTCCCACTGCTGGGCACAGGCCTCCCACGCGGACAATGCGCGAGGGGATATTGGGCCATAACCCACCACGCTGGCCCAATGCGGGTTGGTGGGTTTTAACGACTGTCATCTTACGACAACAACCGGGATCAACGGCTTTACGTGCCTTCCGAAGCACGGAGGAGCTCGAGATGCTTTTAAATTTGGTCACCCATCCAGCGACCAGGCATTGCGAAAGTTGCTTAACGGGCAAGTTCGCAAGCCGAACGCGCTAGCCGCTGCGCCATCGAGCTCCTCACCTTTTATAACTACTAATAACTATCCTTATAATAACTAACCATTTGTTAAAATAATATACTTTTGAACTCGTCGTGCATTTATTAGCTTCCAACTCCTTCTCATCATGTGACACTTCGCGTTGCGCGCGTGATGCCCTGTGTGCCGCGCGTCCATGAGCTTCGGTGGCCGCGCGCCATCACAAGGACCGTGTGCTCGTTGGCGAGCTCAACATCATAAAAGAGTGGAAGTTTTTATTTTTATTCTACAGAGTTATAGTTTACTAAAATTGGCTACTTGACAGTTTTCGGAAAAGTATTTTAAAAATTACAAACGCTTATTTATACTTACCCCGTACAATAATTTTTTTCGCGAAAAAGCTTTAAGTTTTATAAAAAACATATTTTTCTTCATTCATTTCATATTTCGCGCGAAAACGGTTGGTCACGCGACAATTTGCCCTGTGACGTCACATTTCACTAAATAAAGAAATTTTATCTGGAAACCTGACAGATAGTTTTTGTTTATTTGTGAAATGTGACGTCACACGAAGCTCAATCATGGCCGCCCGTGTTTCGGATCTTGTAATCCACAGATAATATTATATTTAGAAATTATCTTAATAAAAAATAACTGTTGGATAATTATCGTTAAATTATAAACTACCATATCTGACATATTTCATTTGTTACAACTGTCAAATAGCCAATTGGTATAGAATGCTGAGGTGATGCTTCGATTTCATACAAATTTCAAGTTTAATTTAACAATTACAATTTAACAGCACGGAATATTATAATTTTTGAGTATATAAGACTACTGTAGTCGCTGAACACATTTGTACTTTGTCATAGCAATAGAAAAATATTTTGAACGCAAGTAGGTATTCCACGGGCGCTTTTGTTAGAAACAATCAACTTCAACGTGACATGGTGCAAAGTTTTCAGCTCCTTACGTGAGTGCTTTTAATCACGATACATATTTTTATGTGTACATTGTCTGTAAAATTACATGCAATTAGAGAACCCAGACAAGTTTCCAAGTCATATCTGTTAGAAGCTAAGACAAATTAAATTGTAACTCAATAGCTAAAACGGTTATAATGGCTACAATTCCCATAATTGTAGTTTCAAACAATACTTCCTTTTAACTGGCAGAATTCGGAAAAGCAATTGAGAATTAATCACTATCATTGCTACAACATTACATTAACTAACATTTAGAACGCGGCGCCATTAGACACAATAAAAATTCTATTCCTTGAGCACCGATAAGTGCGCGGTAGAAGTTAAAAATGTCTGGTTCATGCCAGCTAACAAAACAAAACACAACAAAAGAAACACAGCCAAGTCTCAAGTCTCAACTCCTATCGTTACAGAAAAGGCTTCCGTCGTATGTACTCGTATGGTAAAAATTGTAAGCGGTAACGCACCTGCGCTGGCCGGGGTTAAAACGACCCGAACGGACAAAGTTTATGCCGTACCCGCCTACTGTTTTATCTTTACGGCTTCAGGGCACAATGGCAATAAAATTTGCCCTTTGAAAAATATGATCTTGAAATAAGTAGTCGATGAAATATTAACGGTGGCTTAGCGTGCAGCCATCTTGAAAGCTCGAGTTAGAATCGTATGACATTTTGACATGACCTTCTTAAACTACCAACGAATACCTATGATGCGAAGAGCTCAGCTGTCGTAATA
The DNA here is from genome assembly GCA_963921215.1 of Scoparia ambigualis. Lineage (NCBI taxonomy): Eukaryota > Metazoa > Arthropoda > Insecta > Lepidoptera > Crambidae > Scoparia > Scoparia ambigualis. The sequence goes on along the minus strand of OY992502.1, from coordinate 53,625,438 downwards.
TATCGTTTTATTTTTTTATATAATAGGTAGGGAAAAAAGTTTCTTCGCATTTTTTAAGAAAATTTAAAACTTTTTTTAATACTTATAGTTTATTTACATATAACTAAAGTATGTAGGTGCAATTTTGTTCGATAACTTTTTGCGAACTTGTAGGTAGGGCCATGACATGATCCCATTGCTATCGAAATTTTGGGGTTTCTGATCAAAATACCGCCTGACACGCCTAAAAAATTCTGAAAAGACCGAAACATGTGGAAATCTAAAGGTGCAAGGTCAGGACTATACGGCGGATCCATTAACCCCTCCCAGCCAAACTCTCTTAACTTTTACTGAGTGACTAAAGATGTGTGTAGCGTTATCATGATGAAAAACCACACCCTTTTTGTTGATTAATTCCGGCCGCTTTCTTTCAACTTTTTGCTTTAATCTCATCAGTTGTTCGCAGTAGAGTTCAGAATCGATGGTTCTGCCTGGTAGTAACTGCTTATAATGAATAATGCCCTTTCAATCCCACCACACCACCACACACTGCACCTTATTGCGAATTAACCCGGGTTTCGCCACAGTCTGTAAAGCCTGACCGGCCCTTGACCACGACCTTTTACGCACATTCTTGTCGTACGTGATCCACTTTCCATCACCAGTAGGCCTAGCATACGGAACACGAGATATGTCGCGGACGAGAGACAACAAATCATTTTAAGTTGTCATGTTAAGGTTTGTAGACAAAAATACCACAGTTTATGCAAAAACTACTATTAAGTCTTATTTTTGACATATTATATAGAATTCTAAGCGCATCCATGTGTCTTTAGTGTCAAAAGTCATTAGAGATAAATGAATAAAACACGAGAAAACGGGTCGAGTAGAGTTCACGTGTTGCGCATGCTAGGCCGACAGATATCAGCTTTCTCAAAAATTGTTCGGTTTTATTATGTCGTAATAAAGAATCACAAATGAGTACACGGTTCATTAGGTTTCTTTCAGTGAGCTCGTGAGGTACCCAAATATCAAGCTTTTTTGTGTACCCAGTTTTTTCAAATGCGCCAAAACTGTTTTGTAGTCAATTCCCAGTTCTTCAGCTACGTCGTAACTTCTGAAATGCTGATCTTGCTCCACTTTTTTAAAAATGGCTTCTATTTTATCCGTAATAGAGCGACCAGAGCGACGTGCATCTTTGACATTAAAATTTCCGGATTGAAAACGCTTAAACCAAATTTGTGCTACTCTCACAGAAACTGCACTAGGTCCATAAACATCGTTAATTTTTTCGCGGCTTGCGTTGCATTTTTACCTTTTGTGAAGTAAAATTTTCAAATGTATCGAATTTCTTCATTAGATTCACTCATCTTTTCAGGAAGAAAAACAAATGAAAATCACACATTTTCCTAATTTTAATTTAAAATTATCTTCTTTAGAATTTAAACTTTTAATGATATCAAAATTAGCCAGATACGAATATTATAGCCAAGAAGATTTTATTACAAGTTAATTCATACTAAATGCGAAAACTTTTTTCCCAGTCTAATATATTTAAAATACCAGACAAAATCGAAATTAAAATTTTAGTAACCCTTAGGAGTCTTCGAGATCAAGAGAGTGACTCCGGGTACTTATTGTCAGCATGTCATAATTTAATATTAGTCTAATAGCACGAGTGTTAAAATGTACAAATGATTTAATGTCTTTAAGGCGGGGCGTGAAACGGCATTTATGCAGGCCGCCATGAATGGGTGCGCTTGTTACCGTGCTTATTCCACGGTGAATGGAATAAGCACGGGAACATTCTATCTCCATAACTTCCATGAGAGCGCTCCCCTCTCATTATTTTAAACTGCATCGGGTGCTTACCATCAGGCAGGATGCAGTCACTATAACGATAGAAAATAAAAAAAAATAAAAAAATTACACACCTCGGTTTACAGCAATGGATCAATATTTTCGAGCAGGTTATACTTTACTTTAACATAATCATTACAAACATGACTCATTTACACGCCGTATTTACACACCCCAAAAATATGAACTAGATATTGAAAAGTATTTACTTACAAGACAACTTAATAATATAACAGTAACTTAATATTCTGAAAACAATACAAAACAAAAATATCCTCCGAACTGCCCACATTTGAAGGAAATGCTGGCACAAAACATTATCTCTTTGGCAAACATTAAATCGCTGGCAGAGGAAGTTCAAAGCGAGGAAGCCTTCTTGTCAACAAACTCCTCAAAATATTAGTCGATTATGATTACCTAAAATGTTTCATTTTCTAAGGAATAAAGATATAATAATATCTATAATATCTAAGCTAAAGGACAGAGAACTACAATATTTATTATGAAGGCATTTGTGAGTACTTTTTCAGGCATTACTTTGATGTTCAATGAATGTCAACGTTTAAAAATCCCCGTTCTTTGTTGTGAAAGTAATAAAATTTGAATACCGTCTTCGGGGTTAAAGAAATTGTTGTAGTACGTACATCAGAGAGAAAATGTTTACTTAGGTACACTGTTGTGTTACTGTTTGTTCAAATAATTTATATAAATATAAAAAAAACTGACTTACTGATTGATCAATCAGGAAATCAGGTGGTGAAGCCCTATACCTGTCTATATTTTCTTAGGTAAACTCATACTCAGATTTTCTATAGAAGGTCGTCATTGTCGCTGACGTTGTATTTTTAAATTAAATTAGATCACAAACATATTCTTGAAGCGAGCTTCAATCAATACTTACTTTAAGCCGCCAAAGAAGATCAACCAGTTCTTACGACCTGTCAAGTGCAATATACCCCTTCAAGATGCAGGCGTGTACAAACTAGACTGCGACTGTGGGCTCTCGTACATCGGGCAAACAAAGAGAAGTGTAGGAACCTGCGTAAAAGAACATATAGCCGACGTCAAGCATAGGCGCGAAAATAAGTCTGCAGTGTGTGAACATGCTCTCGAGGGACCCAACCATTACATCAGATTTGACAAACCTCAAATACTCGCCAAGATACAACGATTCATCCCTAGGATGATACGCGAGGCTATTGAAATTAAAAAACATCGTAATTTCAATAGAGAGGATGGTTGGAATTTACCACCTGCCTGGGACCCCATCATACAGGTCATCAAATCCCAGCCCCAACAGCAACACATTGCCAGACCTAAAAATATTGTTAGCTCGTATTGTGTAAACTTGAACGCACCCGGTTAAATATAAAAATTATTGACGGTAGGCAAATAACTTCTAACAATGAGACGACCAACACCTCAGTCTCCCTGTGACCACGGACCCTGTAAAGGGTTCGAAACGTCAGGATAATATAAAAAACTATGTAAATAGTAAATTAAACGCGAGTTAATCCGTAAAAAAGTGTTTCATTTCAATATTACTATGAGGTAAAAATTTTCCATTTATGCAATAATTTACTGGCCTTCTAAAAGTAATACTAGTACCTACTAAGGACTTTACGTCTGTAACTCAGCATTATAATGTTTACAGGCTGCTAATGATAAAGTAAAAAATATGGAAACATTCTTTCGTCAACAAATCCAGAACACTAATTTCTTCACAATTATAATTAAAAGATTAACTTTCTTTCTGTTTTCCTTTTTCTGTTTGGTATTCGTGAGCTCACAGAATTAAACAACCCCTTTCGTTAGTTACGTGCCCTTCCAGAGTCTTTATGCAAATTCTGAATGTCGTATACTCAGAGGAGTACTGTCTAAACTAGCAATCTATCAGGATCATGACGCTCCTCATTTGATGGCTGATAGTAAAAAAGGACTCTGGGGTGCAATCGACATTGTCCGTATGATCCTTTACATTCACTTCCAGATCACGTATGGTTATAAAACACCTCATTTTCTTTTTGGAGCTCTTAACTTACGACAGTGGAATACTCATAGGAATTTACATGGTGGGATAAGATTTTACTTTTTAATGTAAGGGGACCGTCAGTTACAGATATAGTACGAATGGAAATGGCGACTGAATCACTTGACTGTCTTCAATCGTGTCCGTTAAACGTAATTATTTTTTAAATTTAAGAGTAGCCTCCGTATAAACAATAGTTCTATATACTTTATAGGATGGCCCAGTTGCGTGATTTTAAAACTATAATATAACCAAATACCCTGTTTATTGTTGATTTCTGAATGAAACAATTACCAATAGCCCTGCAAAATGGTCAAAACGTCGTCCATCCTTCTAAAATTGGCAATTATTTGTAATACTTGATAATTTGTGTTAATAACGCCCAAATAAACTCGATAGATTAGCAATTATTGTTATTATGCATACGGATCTATCTAGGGTTGCCACCTTTTTTATGACGAATAAAGTATTTTTTTTTATTTTGTTAGAACAGAAATAAAGTACATAGCATAAATTAGAGTATTTATTTATTTGTCCTTAAAAACGTATGTTTTGTTGCTCTTTGCGACATTTAACAAATACCTATTTTGTCTTTTACGTAAATAGAATATTTTAGCGTAGGTATTTTATTGGTGTCGTGGATTATAAAGTACGCCTACATGAAAAAGATGACAATACTCTATTTTAAAGCACGGGTGGTAACCCTAGATCTATCTGTACTCTCTACATATCGCATAATCACAGCAAATTGTAGGCAAATCAACGAAAACAAATCGCTACGCCTACAAATATTTACCAAAACCATTTTACTTGCAGGCAAGACTCCAAATCGGCGTCGTTGACCAGCCCCAAAGTGTCAAGGAAATACTTCACGAACTGGAAGCAGGCATGTGACAAGACGAAGGACAAAACGAAAGAGCTATTGAAACGGTGGAGGACGCTGCCCGAGGGCGAGGCGGCAGACGAGCAGATGCAGGAGCCAGGGAACAGTGAGGATAAGAAGACCCACGGGTGGAGTGTGCACGTGTGGAGTGAGTATACCATATTTTGTAGGACACTGAGTCAGCCTCATGTCAGCATAAGTCATTCTTTCTCAAAAATCCTATTCCTTCCTCAAGGCCCGCAACTCCTCTGGTTTTGCGGGTGTCCATGGGCGGCGGTTATTACTTTCATCATATTACCATCAGGTGACACGTTGCCTTTTTTTACGTTTGCTACAACGACGCTTGCTGACCTGAAAGCAGCATTATTTATGCTTCTGTTCTCTATAATTTCAATGGGTCTAGTAGATACTATCTTGTTATCTTTATTTTTGAAATTTTCCCTTCGGCTGTCCGTTGATTTTGTATTTTATTCTGAGCCAATGTGAATGCAAAGACATTCACATTGGCTCAGAATAAAATACAAGGTATATGTATAGATATAGGTGGGATAAAATGTACCTATACTAGAAAAAAAAAATCTAGTAAACATTTTATCCTACTATCTTTTGACTAAATCGCTTTTCTGTATGATAAATTTAATAATAGTTCGTATATGAAATATGAGGAGCTCGATGGCGTAGCGGTTAAGAGGTTCGGTTTACGATCGTCGCTAAGCAACTTTCGCAATGCCGGGGCACTAGATGGGTGACAAAATTACGTTAAGCCGTTAGTCCCGGTTGTTGTCGTGATGGAAGTCGTTAAAACCCAAGAACCCGCATTGGGCTAGCGTGGTGGGTTATGGCCAAATATCTCCACGTGTTATGCTTCGTGGGAGGCCTGTTCCCAGCAGTGGGACATTAATAGACTGATGATGATGATGGAATCTGAAAGTAATGCGAACCGTCTTAAACCTAGAATAACCTAATTTCAATTTAAATGTCTCAGAATGCATTAAACTTAGCAGATTCAATTTAAAGTTGTCAAAACTTTAATAGTACCAAGCTGATGCCTGAAGCGGGTCGTACAGTCGGCCTCGAAAGTAGCTTAACACTTAAGTACTGTGTCGCACCAAATCGCTCGGAGCGATCGCGCTCGTGCAACCAATAAAGGCCGATTTACATCAATCGAGCGAATGCTCATTCTATCCCCACTCTATTAAATTCTTCTAATGTAAACAGACTCCGAGCATTCTTTTGTTGTTCTATTGCGTTCTATGGAATATTCTAAGAATGCTCGCTCGCTTGACGTAAACGGCACTAGAGCGTGCGAACAGTTGCTTAGAGCGTTCTTGCGTGTTCGGACTTGCTCGCTCCCCGGAGCGGTCTCTTCAAAGCGTTCTAGTGTTCTAATGGTACATTTCCACGCTTGCCAAGTCTCGGCAAGCGTGTAAACGTACCATAACGATTTGAATACATACCTACCATCCCTTTCGGATGGTGATGACTACTTCACTTCTTGATACTTATATCAGTTCCCTGTAGCTCCGTTCTCGATATAACCAGTGTTTGATATATCACTTCATATCCGTCATTGTTTCACCTACATTATCCTGTATCCTTCGTTGCATTATATTGGTCACCCACCAACGTCTCTTCCTGAGTGTTTGAGACAAAATAATAAATGCAGCACTTGCAATTATAATATTGCTGTCAGAGTCTGACATAACAAAGCACTTCCACCTACCACAGAAAATTGACAAAAATGAGCAATGAGCATTCGGCTGATCTAAACGCGTAGCTAGCATCTAGAGCATTCTAGTTCTTCGTTCTCATTCAATTGCTCTTTGATATTTTGGTGTAAACGCAGTTATCGAGCTTTCGTTTACACTAAAAGATCAAGAAAGAATGCTTTTGTTCTAGCTCTAGATCATTGTTCGTTTAGTTTAAATGCACCTTAAGAATGAACGCGAACTTCTTGGCGGGAAAGTGAAACGTCATGTCTGCAGTTTCGTTTTATTTTCTCTAATTCGTACTTTGTTGAATACTAATGTGAAATAATGGTGTATTATCAACCGTTATGTGTTCGTGAACGTGCATGAGTGTTGGCAAATGGCAAAAAATAAAACAGTGTAACATCACTCTTCAAATTGTATCAAGAAGTTTGTGTCCGAACTTTAATGAAACTCAAGGGGTTTGAATTTGGAGGGAATATCTTTTACCATTAAATATTCACATTATCACTCACTATCATCTACTTTATGCAAAGAAAATATTTGCTATTGTCTCTCTTATCTGACACTGGCTGAATGTGCTAACCGCACCAAGCCATTATTGTACAAGGTACAAAAAAGTATGAATGCAATAGTTGGTATGACAACGTATGAAGGTACTAAAGTGTTAAGCTACTTGTGAGGACGACTGTACATTTCATTGCGTTGTCACTGAAACAATTCGCCGAACGATACTGGATAGACTTTTGTTATCTTTGTCCTTTCCATATATACGGATACTCGTATATGTATGTACCTACGTCCGACGCTGTTCTATTTTCATTTCAACAAAAAAGGAATGATGGATATCTTTGAAAACAGAACAGAAATATTATGTAGAATCGCTAGCAATTTGCTTCTATATTTCTTACTCATTTTTTTATTTGTTTTAGGTCGTCATAGTCATATCATATGATCGTTTCATATGCTAGTTACAATAACAGTTTTAAACATATTTAATTATTTTTATCAGGTACTTACTCTAATTTGGTCTAACTTTATAACTTACGCTAACACTTTCTCTTCGAACCACAGCTGGGGTTGGTTGGAAGAGATCTCTTCTAGAGATAAGCTCGCCTTTGTATGTCTTTTTTAATGTGTTTTCTATGTGCAATAAAGGATTAATTTTTTATATTTAATGTTATTTGCATGTTATTATGATCATGTGGGTTATGCAACTCTGTCGAAATATCGGATCCAAAATAACAAAAATGGTAATCATTACGGTATTATAAGCTGTGTGTCGGCTCTTTAATAGAATACTGCCAACCCATATCTTTTCTTGGGTGTCGTATAAGGCGACTAACGGACCAAAGACCGCACGTACAACCAACGACATATAACGGCGACCACTCACCACCTGTCACGCTGAGTACATGTGCAGTTGTAGGTAATTCAGTGAAACGACGTGGACTGTGGCAATGAACTGCTTTTGCGGTTCTCATTTCCTTTTCTCTGACTAAACCTTCAAGGATATTAGCCCCAACTAGCAAACAGATCGTATAAGCAATTTATTACGACTTTAGATCGAAAAACACTCGTATGAAAGATCCTGTTATTTCGAAAAGCCGAATAAAAGCAGTTTTCTCCATTTATTAGCATTCAACGCTTTTTGGCACTATAGACATGTCGAGTAAACGTAGACTCAACGAATTCGTATCGCATTTACTCGATAATAGTATAAAGATTCTCTCGATCGCCTTCATTCAACCGTAAGTCTTATGACACCTCTTTGAGAGCAACTGAACTGCTAATTTGTCGTCAAAGTAGCTTTCATAGCATTATTATTCGACATTTGCTTTTTACAGCATTGTTGTAGAGTAAAAGCTGTTTATTCAACAAAATAGCATCTCAGTTAGTTACTATAACAGCACTTCATATACTAAGATAGCATTCTGCAAGGCTTTCATTCGACTTAACTATTGAAGTTGAGAAAACGCTTTAAAATGACCTATTACAGCCCCAACGATGTACTAAACATTATTTGAAAGCAATCACACAGAGTACAGTGGTATGAAAGTTCAATAAAAGCTTTAATTGCACTGTTAACGTCATTTTGTTGGATCACTGTACAACAACAACCGTATTCGCTTTCATTTTGCACAATATGGACTACAATCGGTAGAAAAAACTTAAAAGAAGAGAAAAGTAAAGTGAAATAATACACGATTGAAACAATCTACGTCTACATTGACTGTAACTACGGGTGAAGAGCGATCAAAGAATATTAGTGGAAGTTTTGTAAGTAGAAATATTCACTCACACTTCTACTGAAATGTGTGAACCGTCTTCTAATAAATTTAAGTGTGTTCTCGTTCCGTAAATATGTATCTCCGCTGATCAAGGACTCGGGTTCTGATCTGGTTCTGAATATAGTGATAATGACAATCTAAGATCAGAGAATGAAGACAATGATAGTTCAAAGTCCGAAGACGATGAAAATTAAAATTATGAATTTGCAAATTCAATTAAATTATTTATTTACAGCAGATATTTTTTTAGCTAATTGGATGACAGGCAGTTTTTCATTTGATTTTCTGCTTGTTTCATCGACTCATTACCTCTACTATACTATTTTGTGTCATCATAATCATAATCAGCCCGTGTTAGTCCACTGCTGGATATAGGCCTGTCCCAATGCATGCCGCTGAGCCCGATCTTTGGCTCTTCTGATCCAACCCAGTGCCAGTCACCCTACGTATGTCGTCCCACCAGCGGTCTCCACTCTAGAACACGTCTGCCCCAGCGGTTGTCGTGTGAAAAAATTAAACTCATTAAAATGTTTTGTTACTTCATATTTTTTGTAATAAGCTACATATAACATGTCAACCCAGAGACTTATTAATTAATACAGTTTATCATTATTGATTAAAACGTATTTATACGTATACACACATACAGAAAGCATGCAGCTTTTTAGGGAGTTATGTATAAATACACATTATATTCCTCTGGAGTTTGGATAAATTACAGTAATTTGTTCTAATAATAATGGTTTATCATTTTTCGATAAGGAACCCTAAACTAATTGCAATGGCGGTCCTAGAAGTCGTAATATGGAAACCACATTTCTATTTCTCGACTAAAAGTCGAGTGAATACTCTATGATTATAAGTAAGTTGCTATTAATGGCGAATTAATTTTAATTTATAAAATAATATTAATATTATTTAGTAAGAAATGACGCGGCACATGAAAATCTTAACTAAAATGTAAGGAATAGGTATAGACGAACCATTTTATCCCGCATAAGAAAAAAGGTTACAAATACCTATTGCCATTATAACTGTAAAATTGTAAGACGTAGTAAGACAAAATACTTACATTTATAATCGCTCCTTGCGTTTTCACAAACAAAACAATAAAACGGTCTATGAGTGCTGCTTGGTTGCATTCACACGATCAAAGAGTCGAGTAACTGCAACCGCGCTGCTATGTTACAATGAATAAGTCCAATGATAGAGGTTCTACCGACTTGGAGGAAGCTGATGTATGGGATAATGGCATACTGATGTCTATTATAGTACTAGTAATATTCGAGTTGCAATTACTCCATATTCTTTCGACTATTTGGCTATTCATATGATAATCTTACGATATTTACAGCATTTAAAGCAGAGAGAAGTGCGCCCAAATCGCGTTGAGAGAACGTGTACAGATCGTTTACTCGACATTTTGTAGATCCTTCTCACGACCAATAGCTAAAAAAGAAACTTGCTGGTGACTTTTTTACTATATAGTTTTGCTAGTTGGGTCCGTGAGTATATGACTCGTAGTTGTTATTAGATTTAAAAATTATTGTACTCACCTATTCACAGATTTCACAACATTATGTTTTACCTAAAACACGTCCTACTCTTACCTATTATCTATGGCAACTCAATATTTTTTACCAAAGTACCTATTATCCATTCACAACTCGACTTGCCAATCCAACTCTTCAGTTACCAAACTATACCGCTGAATATAAATCGGTGTTTCCAGCAGTCGGTAAGTCATATTTTCTGCGTTTGGTGACATCAAAATTCAAGACGTGCCCGCGCCAATATTTCGGGCCATCAATGTCCCTGCCGAGAACTCTTTCAAAGTTACTGCTCGAAAATATCGTCATAATTTTCGGGAGAATGCACGCTGGAGTTATACAATAGTCGTATATTTGGATTACACACTATACTATGCAGGGTATGTAAAGGCGAGCTGTTTCAAAGGTTTTCATGTCATTGATATTTATTGCCTCATGTTGTACCTACAATATGATCTTACAAAAAAATTAGTCTTAAACATGGCCCTGCAAGGGCGTTGCAACAATGAAATTAATTACTAAGTACATTTTAATTATTACTCTCTCTCTCTCTCTTCCTCTCTCTCTCTCTTAAATCTTTACTTATTTAACTAATAAAAGTCTAAGATCCGAGTATAGAACGACCTTCACCGAGAAGGTTAATGGATGAAAAGTATTTTATATCAAATTTAATATGTTAAATAGTATATCGCGAGTGGGTTGGCTGAAAAATTTCAGTCCAGTACCATTAATGATTAATTTAATATAAAAAAAAAAAAAATCACATTGCACTGGTTTCGTGTGTGTGTGTGTGTTTGTAATGGGCTTATCTTTATATAAACATACATTTTATTTATTTAACCAGACGGTTCAAATTACTAATATTGACTTGCCTGTTTACACCTGCCTACCCAATGTTATGATAGGAAAAAAATAGTCACCTTAACGTTTGCATATTCTATAGGCTTCATACTTTCGATTGGTACCTATTTAATTTATCTATTATCGAAACAAGTGTAATATTTAAAAAATATATTTTTAAATATTTAAATAATCATATACTTGACTGAAACTTTTCAGCCAACCCACTGACAATATATTGTTTAACATATTAAATTTGATATAAAATACTTTTCATCCATTAACCGCTCGGTGAAGGTCATTGTATACTCGGATCCTCTACTATAATACTATGCTTAAGGAATGAATTATATTAGACCGGGCCGTGCACGGGGCGTGCCGTGCCGTATACGTGGCCCGGACGGGGCACTGATTTGAAACGTTACATACATACTGTATTTTTAAAAGACCGGATCATGCACTGTGTAATATGAACTGCTTCATACAAAATGTATGCAACGTCTCAAATCAGTGCCCCGTCCGGGCCACGCACACGGCACGCCCCGTGCACGGCCCGGTCTAAAATAATTAATCTCTAACTATTAAAAAACTCTGTTAAACTATAAAAACAATTCTTTGTTAAATATTTTTTTAACATTTTATGCTTTGTATAAAACGCCTCACTACTATTTAAAGGGTTTTTTCTGTGCCTTTAAGTACAGGCAGATTAGGACACGACTATTATCCCCAAAGGGCTATTCAGAGACTAGGCAGTTCAGCAAAAGCAGTCCACTGCCATAGTCCACCTTTCACCAAATTATAACTGCACACGTGCTCAGCGTGTCAGGTGGTGAGCCCATCGCCGCTCTATGCTGTTGAATGTATGTCTCTCTCAAGTCTGACGAGTTCAGAGTCGTCAATGACCACGTCTTTAGTCCGTTAGTCGCTTTTTACGACACCCAAGGAAAGAGATGGGTCAGTAGTATTATTTTAATAAGCCGCCACCATACAGTTCTAGATTAAGGGATTATAAAATAATGAATACTGTTTTTCTTAATTGATTTCAGGTCTGAGTGTTTACTATGTTATCTAGTTAACCAGTTAAGCATGTTTCACAAAGCTCACATAGTTAAAAAATGCGCCGATAGTTAAAAATAAATAAATAAATAGTTATAATAAAATAATAATAAATAAGGAGATCATTCGGGCTCCATGCATCTTTTGACCTTTTCTGAAAGTGCCGGCCAACAAAAATAGTACCTACGTATTGTTAGAACTAGCCATTTGGAGTAATAGTTAATATGGCTCAAAAGTCGTAGGATTGCTCTGAACCCAGTTATACAAGGATAAAATGTTTACTAGAAAAAAAATCAACCAGTCTCAGGAAGCTCGAATGGGATTCGAACCCATGACCTTTGGATTGCCGGTCCACTGCTCTAACCGCTGAGCTACCGAGACCCCAGAAGACTCGTTGAATTTTTTCTAGTAGTTTGTGATTTACGCTGTGAGCCAGATAAACAAGTTCGATGATTCATCATTTTCATACATTTATTGATTTCTGAAAGTGCTGGCTGGAAAACATAAAATAATGATAGTTGCTAGAACTAATGATCTGAAGCAATTGTCATTGCAGCGCAAAATCTGTGGGGTCATCATCTGTTCTGTTTATAACAAAAAAAAATAGGAATCAATAAATGTATGAAAATGATGAATCTTCGAACTTGTATAACTTAGCTCGGAGCAATCCTACAACTTTTGTGCCATATTAACTATTTCTCCAAATGGCTAGTTCTAACAATACGTACCATTTTGTTTCGTTTGTTTCACTTTCTGAAAAGTGCCCGAAAAAATGATGTCCTTTGTTTACGCTCACACCAATAATCTAGACCAAGATGAGTATTCTTTTGAAACTCGTTCTAAGGTAAGATAACGGATAAATATACATAAACGTAGAAAAAACACCCAGACCCGAAATCAATTTAGAAAAACAGTTTTTCTTAAAATCAAAATCAAAGAAAAGCTTTATAAAAAAGCTTATTATAAAGTGTCAGATTACACAGAAGACAAAACAGCTTGGATCTGAAATGCTCCAAGCACTCCAACAGCTGTTTCTAATTGTCTTTATTTAATTGATACTATTTTGTATTGTAGTTTTGTATTGCAACATTTATTATTTTTTAAATTCATATTTTGTATTGACCTGGTAACGACATATTCTTTTTTTTTTGTTTGTAAATGTCGTTGCTTTTGTGCGCTGTGGTTTCTTGCGCCCATTCTTTGCCACAGTTAAAAAATTATGTCCTGAATGGGTGGTAGGTTAAAAAAGATTTGGACGATTCAAAGTACTTATTGAATGAGTTTAATGAATAAATATATTTTGACTTGACTTGACTTGATCCGACCGGGAATTGTCCCCGGGACCTCAGAGATGGCGTGACGCCAAACTCGGCGTACTAACCACTCGACCACGGAGGTCGTCAAAAATCGTCGATCGTCAAGTTATTCAAAAACTAGTTTTTATACGAATTACACAAAAATAGCAGTATACAAAGTAATCAAGATCGTTAGTACTTTATCAAACGCTTTATCGTCTGTTAGAGGTCTATTTATTTCCATTTTACTAAATCTTTCTTTCCACGACTATATGTATTAATAACAAGCTGAGTAATGGTTTCAGAGCGTGGATAGAAGCCATCATCGACATGTTATATTGTTACATGATTAACTTCTCCATAAAACTTGCAGACATCACATGTCAGACATACCTATGTTACTACTAATGTAACGCAAAATGCTTCTACTTTTGACCTTTAAAAAACAAGTCACTTTCTTAGGTCATAACAAGCTCTAGCTGTAGGTGTAGCTAAATGTGAGATAAATGGGGAGTTTTTATAACTAACTGAAGGAATAATGAAAGAGCTGTGTATGGTGGGCTCATCAATGGAGTATGTACTACCAACCCATCTCTTGGATGTCGTAAAAGGCGACTAACGGACTAAAGACATGAACATACATCCAACAATATAAAGCGGCGATAGGCTCACCACCTATCACACTGAGCACATGTGCAGTTATTAATATTTGTGAAACGTGGACTACGGCAGAGGACTGATTTTACGGTCCTACTTGCCTATAGTCTCTGATTAACCATTGAGGGATAATAGTCGTAAGAATATGTAGATAAATAGGGTCCTGGAGTTATACATAAAGGCTACTTTTTCCAGCAAACATCAAAAGTAAAAGGAAAGTGAACTTTGAATGGGGTGGTGAACTTTGTATGAAACTTTTACGGTTTGCTTGAAACTTTGCATATATTGAAACCACACAGCTCCTGTAAGTACTTATACCAAAATTCGTCAAAATTGGTTAAGGTGAAAGAGTAACAAAAAAACAAACATAGGTACTAACTTTCGCAATTATAATAGGTACTAAGTAGTTAATTTTACCTTTTCGTTTCTCCAGGTTCCGTTTTCGTTAACTTAATCGAACGGTATGAATAAAACTAGCATAAGGCACCACTCTGAAGTTGAAAATGAATAAATTAGTAACGTAAGTAGGTATGTTGATTTCTAGCAGTAATTATAGTACTCTGATAGAAGCATTAAGTGTCTTTCTTTTCAGTTTTCAGCGGTTTAAACGTGAAAGAGTAACAAAAAAACAAACATCTAACTTTCGCATTTATAATAGGTACTGGTTAGGATTAGGATATTTAATGCAACATCATCCAAATAACACTGCGAGTCAAAGATCCCTAGCGAAACTCATTTTGCGACCGGCGTGCGGGTTTGCATACATTATTTTTCTAGAAAATGAGCCCATCAAATATTCAAAATGGCATGTTATCCCTCGACAGTTTCCAAATTAATTTGCATCGTTAAAACGGATTAGCATATTTCGGCAGCAGTAAACAGACTGGATTTATTGCTGAGCCTCCTCATGTTTCATGGTTTTGGTACAATTTAGTAGAGTTGATACTTCGTATATAACCATGCCGCGTAGCGGTGAAAGAATACTACAACCGCTTCTCTTCCCTTGGGTGTCGTAAAAGCGACTAACAGACTTATTTAATCATATGATAGTATGAAATAGGTAAAAAAGAATTATACATGTCATAATTGCTTCCAAATGTCGTAAAGTTTAAATTCTAATCATAAATTAATTATAAAACAATGTCCAGATCCCGAAGAAAATTGATGAAGTCAGGTAGCAGCTCATTTATAAATTTACTCATTTACTAACGGACTAAAGACTGCACATACATCCAACAACATAGAGAGGCGATGAGCTCATTACCTGTCACGCTGAGCACATGCGCAGTCGCTATTTGGTGAAAAGTGGACTATGGTACACGACTGCGTTTGCTGTCCGACTGATGAGGACAGTAAAAGCAGTCCTCTACCATTGTCTACTTTTCACCAAATAGCGACTGCACAAGTGCTCAGCGTAACAGGTGGTGAGCCCATCGCCGCTCTATGCTGCTAGATGTATGTGTAGTCTTTAGTCCGTTAGTCGCCTTTTACGACACCCAAGGGAAGAGAAGGGGTGGTAGTACTCTTTTACCGTTACGCGACACGCTTACAAAAAAAAACTTGTAGGTAATTCATTTATTTTAGTACACACAAATTAAAAACCGCAATTCACTCTTAGCGTGGAACAATAACACGAAATGTCAAACCAATAAATGGATGTTGGCTCCATCAAAACTTAATAATTCAAACACATCGTAAAGTCGACGGACGCAATCAATCACTCCACCGTAGTTCGACGTCGTTGGTTAATCACATCACTAGCCTATAAATATCCCACAGCAGAGATTCTTTCCCATACGAACAATATCACAAGGGTATATCGGGTCATAACTCACCATAATAACCCAATGTGGTTGGTGGGTTTTAACGACTACCATTTTATGACTACAACTCACAGGTAAAAAGGATTTCTTTGAAAAAGACAAAGCACTTTCTCAGAATATTTCGTAATTGCGATAAAATATTTTCTAGGACCAAAAATATATTGTTGTTATGAAAAAACTGCTTATCTCTTTCTGATACAATTTTGCTCTCAAAGTTATTTTTTTATTAAGAGAAATATTTTTGTTTCAAGATTCATATATAATTTGATTGATATATTAAACTTTACTTGAATAAAGAACTTTAAATTTACTTGAATCAATAAATAACATCTTTGGTTAAGATGTAAGTATTCTCAATTATTGATTCAAGTCTTTTTATCTTTAAACAAGAATTGTGTAGTACATTAAGAAGGAAAAATATTTTCTGTCTAAGAAAATATGACTTTCTGAAATGTAAAAATGTTTATTCAGTTCCAGAATATTTTAATTAATGTTTATTAAATATTTCCTTGAGTCAAAATATTCATATTGTTTTCTAAGGTTTAAGCGAGCACTACACATTGAAATAAAACACTTTTTTACGGATTAACTCGCGTTTAATTTACTATTTACATAGTTTTTTATATTATCCTGACGTTTCGAACCCTTTACAGGGTCCGTGGTCACAGGGAGACTGAGGTGTTGGTCGTCTCATTGTTAGAAGTTATTTGCCTACCGTCAATAATTTTTATATTTAACCGGGTGCGTTCAAGTTTACACAATACGAGCTAACAATATTTTTAGGTCTGGCAATGTGTTGCTGTTGGGGCTGGGATTTGATGACCTGTATGATGGGGTCCCAGGCAGGTGGTAAATTCCAACCATCCTCTCTATTGAAATTACGATGTTTTTTAATTTCAATAGCCTCGCGTATCATCCTTGGGATGAATCGTTGTTCCTTGGCGAGTATTTGAGGTTTGTCAAATCTGATGTAATGGTTGGGTCCCTCGAGAGCATGTTCACACACTGCAGACTTATTCTCGCGCCTATGCTTGACGTCGGCTATATGTTCTTTTACGCGGGTTCCTACACTTCTCTTTGTTTGCGCGATGTACGAGAGCCCACAGTCGCAGTCCAGTTTGTACACGCCTGCATCTTGAAGGGGTATATTACACTTGACAGGTCGTAAGAACTGGTTGATCTTCTTTGGCGGCTTAAAGTAAGTATTGATTGAAGCTCGCTTCAAGATGTGACCAATCTTGTCAGTGACGCCTTTCATATATGGAAGTACTGCAGGTTGGCGCTCGACTGTGGTTGGTTTTTTGCATTTTTTGTGACGAAGCCGCGGTACTTGCAGTTTGTTATCCTGTAGTACATGCTTGACATGCTAAAGTTCAGCAGCCAGGTGTTGGGTGTCACAGATGCTACGTGCTCTCTGAAACAAAGATTTCCCTACAGTAGTTAACTGTCTAGGATGGTGGTGAGAATCACCATTGAGGTACCTATCTGTATATAAAATATTCATTATTAAAGTTTAGAAATATTTTACGTTGGTCCAAAATAACATTTTATATGTTTGTATCATAAATTTCTAATTTTTAAAGACGTACAACATTACAATGAAATATTTATTATTAAACAAGAATAACGTAGTCTTATATCAACACGAATTAACTTTGCTTTAACCAAAATATTGTTTTTTTGAAATTTAAGATTTTTTCGCAACCCGTTTTTTTCTTTCACTTGTTCGAGGTTGACGCCGTTCGAGTTGTTCTGTACTTTTATATAATTAAAGTTCTGTACTTACAGGTAGTCAAATTTAGCACAGCGTTTTGTTTAACATAATATGTTATTGGAGTTAAAGTATAATCTCTCAAAAGGCATCG
This sequence comes from Scoparia ambigualis, assembly GCA_963921215.1. Lineage (NCBI taxonomy): Eukaryota > Metazoa > Arthropoda > Insecta > Lepidoptera > Crambidae > Scoparia > Scoparia ambigualis. The sequence goes on along the minus strand of OY992502.1, from coordinate 53,607,601 downwards.
TGGTTTATGTTGTTGAAGTGCTTACTTTGTGGGAAGGGAATACGTGAATATGTAATAAATTTTATTATGGGTAAGTATGCGCTCAAATATCTAGTGCCCTGGTACGCCGCAACGGCGCGCCGAGGATTAATTATTGTATTTTATTTATTAATTTATTGTACACAGTATTGGCAGTAAATGATATTCTATTTTATTCTAATCGATTCTATTTATTTAGGTTAATACTGGCTGAATAACATACATTTTTTTTCTTTCAGTCGAATAATTTATGAAGAATACAATGTGATTGCAGCAAAAATAATAATATTGTTCCCAACGGAGACTATAGGAAAATACTTTTCAAAGCCAATAGGAAATAATAATTTTGTAAAAGGACGATGCACAAGGAAAATTAGTTGACAAAGTTCGCAACCTCCTCTATAATTACATAAAGAGATCGCAAGAGAAAATGCGACTGTGAAAGTGAATCACCAGCAATAGATGAAAAACAACTCAGGAGTTGCAAAGTAATTTAGAATGTTTTTATTTTTTATATTTTAATACTATGGTATATTTAACTATCCTATGGCCTATGTCCAGTACTATCTAAGGCTGTCGATGAAGTCTATGTTGCACTAAAAGTGAACAAAGTTTTTTTTTAAAGGTATTTTACAATTTCGAGACAAACTGTAGCTAAACTCCAATTCGGAACCTTGGACCATGTGCAACAAAAATGAAAGGCCACATTTAGCCTCAGAAGGGAAGGAGAACGTTAAGTCTTCATGAGTTTCTACTTAATGTCGAAGACAGGATTGGATAATTTTGTCAGACCCACGGAATGACGTATTGGTAAGAAACCTTAAATTAGAAAATGTTAAATGCTGCCTGTTTTTAAAGTTATCTTTTAGAGTATCAATTATAATTTCTGCTAAACTTAATTTTGATTCCTATGTTTAATTGAATTCTTATTGTTAATTTTAATACCAAATATTAGATTGTGGTTCCAAAGAGTTGAATACCTACTTGTGAACTATAATTTTATTGCATGCATTATCAATCATAATATTAACATAGAACATTATATTAAATTAAAGATATTAACCGTTTAGGTTAGGGGGTTGATGTTTGTCTATTTTCGTATTGTTATAAAAAAAGAAATAATATCATGTAAATCTTATTATAGGTAAATTAATATTATGTGTAATGAAGAATTTGTCTTTGAAAATATATTACATATTTGAAAATTTGGGTTTTATTACAGTATTTTAATAACGTAGGGTCACCCCTATTCGATATTGATCTATACAATGTTTCACGTGACATTTTAGAAGATAATATTTTACGAAGTTTATTATTTAATATTATAAATAGGTATATATAGTATATAGTATATAGTCACCTCTCCGCGGAAAGTCTGTTTTTCTTCATACGCTGTGCGTATGTAACAGGAGACAAGGATTTTTTAAAATATTATTACGATTATGTTATTAAAGTAAGATTTGACGCCTTAGGTAAAGCGTTGGGTTTATTCAATGATATTATAATATCATTGGGTTTATATAATTCAAGTCATGTCATTTCTTTGAAATAAGTACTTATTATACGGGTGTAACAGGAATGTGCATCCTTTTAGGAGGTAAATGTACTCATCTATACGAATAACTTTCACTAACTTAAAAATTTCTTGTTTCGTACATTTTTTAAAATTGATTTTTATATATTTTGGCAGAGCTCAGTGACCAAATTGTACGAAAGTGTTGTTCATAATATGTAAATGTGTACATTCACTCCAAAAAGTGATGCACATTCCTGTTACACCTGTATAATAAGAACTTATTTCAAAGAAATAACATACTTGAATTAAATAAACCCAACAAGGTAAAGACCTAAGACAGTCAAATCTTACTTTAATAACATAATCGTAATAAAATTAAGAAAAAATCCTTGTCTCAAAGAAAAGATATAACTTGAATTAAGTAAACTTCATGCTGTAACTTAGACAGTAAAATCTTATTTTAATATTATAGTCTTCTTAATTCGAAGTAAAAAAATCTTGGTTTAAGTCATAACCATCTAGGCATAATAAAATTTACAACAACTTATTATGAAAATCCGTTTCAGTGTAAATAAATATTATCTTAGTTTTAGATTATCAATTATTGAAGTCAAGAGAAATAAATTTAAATCCAATAAATGATCTCTTTGTTTATCGATGCGCATTCTCAACCTTAGTAAATGCAAGTAAAAATTAAATATTTTCTTGAAACAAGAATAATATTTTATTTTAAGTAATTTGTGTCTATGGAAATAACAAATACATTCACTTGAAGAATTTATTTTATTGGCTCTCAATATAACTGTAATTCTTAAGTGAATCATTCTATTTATTGCTTTAAATTTTTTTGTCTAGTTACAAATAAACAATTTTAAGATATCTTTTTGCAGCTAACAAGTAAATATTCTCGAGCGTGTGTAGGGAGGAAATCGTTTTCTTGAAGTTAATAAAATTGCTTTGATGCAACGCAATTTTTCTTATTCAAAGAAATCTGTTTTTACCGTGATACAACCGAAACTAACTTAACGTGCGTTCTGAAGTACGAAAGAGCACAAAAGAAGATATATCTGGTCACCCATCCAATGACCCGGCATTGCGAAAGTTGCTTAGCTTGCAAGGTCGTTAGGACGCGCTATACGCTTCACCATCCTCACTAAATTATTAAGAGCTCTAATCTATGGAACGCGATTCTAGGAATAATTCAATGAGTTGTCTGTATACTTTTAATTAAGGTGAATAAATGGATTCTGCCCTGGGGGCTTGTAATGACCGAAAAGTGAGTTTCAACAATGATGCCAGAATATTCATTAAGTTATATATATTATCATTCTTAAGACTTTAACTGTGTTTGTTGGTATAACCGTGTCGCGTTGCGGTGAAAGAATACTACCACCCCTTCTCTTCCCTTGGGTGTCGTAAAAGGCGACTAACGGACTAAAGACTGCACATCCAACAACATAGAGCGGCGATGCGATGCGTCACGCTGAACATTTATACAGTGCTGTTTATACTATTTGGTGAAAAGTGGACTATGGTAGAGGACTGCTTTTGCGGTCCTTATTGCCTAGTCTCGGACTAACCCTTCGGGGATAAAAGTCGTGATTACATGTATGTATGTTGGCCTAAACGGAGCAAACGTTAAATAAACATGGGGAATAATACTACTTCCTTCCTAATCATACTAATATTATAAACGCGAAAGTTTGTAAGTATGGATGGATGTTTGTTACTCTTTCACGTAAAAACTACTGAATGGATTTGGATGGAATTCGGCATACAGATAGTTTATAGCCTGGATTAATACAAAGGATACTTTTTATCCCGATATTACTACGGAAACGGAAAGCACGCGGGTGAAACCGCGAGCGGCCGCTAGTTCGGAAATAAATACGTGATACAAAGCAATTCGAAAAACAAAATCGTTAGGTGCAATACCAACAATTACAAAACTATCTATTTCTTACTAATATTTTGCCTTAAGTACCTACATAGAAATCATAGTCCTATCCTATCCATATCCATAGAAAGTCCTAGGGGAATTTCGCTAAATCTCTTCCTACGTCTTACCCACGTCATGAAAGGGATCTATCTGCCTGCAGAATTTCAGCAGTTAAGGCTGTGCGCTCTCCGTGGTGCGTTCAGTCAGTCGGTCATGACTTATCTATTTATATATAAGTAGATATATAAATTAAGGTCCGGTTACACAAGCGATGTATTCAAGTAGCTCAACAACTTTAAGACGATTTACGCATTTCGGTTTCCCATACAAACTTCCTAGTTAAAACTTTAATAAACCAATGTTAATTTTAACCAAAAACGTTTATTTTGCTGAGTTCTTGCGATATTAAACTTTCTATGCTTTAAATTTAGCAAAAACTTAGCTAAATATGACTTTATTTTAAATGTTATCTTAGACCTATTTAGCTCTCTGTATTTTTCTGGAGCATGCAAGTTTTATTGTATTTGGTTAATTGGTTTGTAAAATTATAAACTTGGTAAATAGTTTGCATGGGATACCGAAATATATAACCCTTTTAACTATCGCTATTGTTGAGTTTCCATTGAGAAATAATAAGAAAATTCTAAATGGAATGAGTAGAAGTTCTAATCAAGTCGTAATACAGAATGTTTCTTTTACCAACACTCATTTGCATTTATTTTTATTTTAAAATAGGAACGGTCGTTATACGGTGTATTACTACAGTATAAGCACCTACTATGTACCTACTTGAATGGTTCGTGTCAATATCACATTCAGTGCATGAACAAACCTCGTTTTATTTGCATTATTCAGTCTATTGAACTATAGTTTATACAGTCGAAAGGTCCGAAAGGGAACTTTTTATTTCATAGAATAAACATCAACAAATGCTATCATGGAGTTTTTATCACACATGCATTTTATAAGAGCACCCCATTATAAGTGCTAAAGTAACAATGTTTGTGGTCGAAAGAAAAATGAAATCCGTATCTAATAAGGATCTAGAAGAAATAATGTTTTATTAACAGCTAAGGTTAACGGTAGGTTGATGTAATTAATTTGTGGTGCACGCTTATGCTACGCTGTAAGTGCTGTAAACATTTGACATTTTATAAATGAACTAGCGGTCCGCTCGCGACTTCGTCCGCGTGGACCCCGTGACGAATTTTTGGTGGATCCACCTACCGAAATCCCTCTGGGGAATTTCGACCATCACGGCTTGAGGAACCTTTAAGTTTCTCGCCGCCCCCAAACAAGCCCAGTAACGATGTAAAGGTCATCTGCGACCGACACCGACAGTTGTGAGTGCACTAAAAAAAAAGATTTTTCGTGGGAAAAAGTTGCCGTATAGCCGTTTCCAGGGCTCCATCTAAGTATACCAAAATTTATCAAAATCGGTTTGGCAGTTTAATAATTAATAATAAAAGCGTCACAAACAAACAAATTCACATTCATATACGTATAGTGAATAGATCTGCCTCTTAGCAACATTCGCACAAGCCTGCCAACGCAATAATGACGTCACACACATCTTAATATTAGATAGTCACGACAGGAGAAGGTCTATCCAAATATACCGGCGTTGTGTGCATATCGTGGCCGAGCCTCCCAAAACAATAATGACGTCACAAACTCCGCATATTAGACCGTCACGCGAGGACACAAAGGTACATCCAAATAAACGTAATACTTGTGGTGCAGATACCAAAATATCGCGTAAACTTGATGGTTAAACAAACTTACCTGAAGGGAAGTTTGACCGTAATTGTACGAGACGTTGCATCCGAAGAGATTTATATTCACAAGGTAGTCCACTCTTCAATGTACCAGGCATCCAACACATATTAAGAGCTATCTAAAAGAAATTTTATTTAAAAAAACATAAAACGTTACCCATAGTATAGACACAGCCGCCATCTTGTGAATACCAACCGAGTGCACGAGTTTGTCACCCGCGCTGTCATCGTCGTTCACTTTTAGAGCTTTTTTGCAAAATTAATTTATATGGGGCCAGCATGTAAGGGAAGGGAGGGATCTTTATATAAATCTCTTCGGATCTTAGAGCATTCATGGTTGAATGCTCTAAGCTTCGGATGCAACGTCTCGTACAATTACGGTCAAACTTCACTTCAGGTAAGTTTGTTTAACCATCAATTGTACTTCGACGTTGCATCCTCGAGATTTATATTCACAAGGTAAATGTTTAGAACACAAATTTTGCGAAATAATTTAAGTACCTATATGATTTCATTCAACTATTATAATTGAGTATTTACGAGTATAACCGATTAAATATAATTAGGTACCATATTAGTACAAACCAGTATGATATATTATAATGAATGATAAGCTAGAAATTAATCAATGTAAATAGCAGCTGCGAAGGCATTATCGTCATTCTCAATTGTAAGTACCAGTACCAGTCCATCCTGCAGTTATTGAAAGGCCTTTTCTGTTTGCTGCCGAGGTGGACGTGGACACGTGTCTTACACGTGTGTGCTGAGAATAAAGTAGTGTCAATACCGCTGTTAAATAGAGTGTTTTTAAACTAACGACTTAATGTAGAACTAGTTGCATTATGAATAGGCTTCAGGTGAGCAATAACCTTTCCGTTCTAGGTTTATCTCTGTGAACTTTAGTCATATCTAAGTAGGACAGTAATGTTTTTGCAGGGCAGATCTCAATCTTATTTAGAAAAAATGGTATAAATAAACAAGGCGGTCGTCGCCCTGGAGCAGATGTTTTAATTAAATCATCCACAATGGTTTCGACATAGTTATTATTTATTTTTAAATTAGAAATTCGAAGATAACGTCTGTACTCGTTGTGCGGTTGACAATGCGAGCAGAGTTACTATTTTTTTAGTAATAAACTCCAGAGCAAGTTCCTCATTTGGATATAAATTACTAAGGTGATCGATTACAATCTTTGGATCTCACGTCTCCGAATATTTCGGATGACTAGGTTTAATCCTGTAAATACATTTAAAAAATCGAACAACTAAATCAGCTTCACTATAACGTTTGCCCTAAATAGCTAGAGCAGAACGATGCATATTTAATGAACTACAACCAATTTTTGCAGTTGACCGTAAGGAATTTTGATAGAATTGGAAGTGGGGAGTTATAGATACCAACTTTATAAATATCACAATAACTCCACCATTTCGTAAAAGCGACATTGTATTGTTTTAGTGAGGATGTAGACAATGAGGAAATCATCACCTCGATGGTTTCATTACATAACGATTGTCTTTGAAATGCTTTCCTGACAATTTGTATGCTACCAGGATGAGTTTCTTGCAAAGGGGGTGCTGGGTCCTGAAAGGTGATAATAACATATAGTCACTTGGGCCGAAGTATATTGGTGGTGAGCCACTGAGCTAAAAGGGGATACCAGGGTTGACTCGGCCAATACAATACGACTAGTACACCAGTGGCTTCGTCGTTAATTATTTTCCTGAAGCATTTTAATATGAGCGAGAAAGGGGGAAAAGCATAAAAAAATAAAATATATTCCAATTCAGGTGAATGCATCTATGTCAAGGGTCTCGTTGCCATGAGACCTATTTATCGAATTTATAATTTTGGTAAGTAGCAAAGAGATCTTTAAGAGGTGTCTCAAACGATTGAACAATTTTTTCGAACACAGGTGCCGACATTTGCCATTCTGTATCGATATTCATACTCCATGACTCCTTATCCACCTCGAAGTTATCTTTAGATTTTATGTAGGATGCAAAGACATATATTTAGTCTTTCTCGCACCATTGCCATAGACGACAAGTGATATTATTTAAAGGAACTTATTGTACTCCACCCATTCTATTGATATAGGATATTTGTTCAAGAATGCGTTTTCGTTTTCCTATTGGCAAACATATATTTTCTGAATTTAATTCAAGACCGAGAAATTTTCTAGTTTTCGTGGTTCCACTCTACTCTTTTTAATTTTTTATCAAAGCCTAGATTTTGTAATAAACAAACAGTTTCGAGAACAAAACTTTTACATTCTTCATAAGAATAGCCAAGGCACAAGATCTAAATATATTAGAATTAAAAAACCTCTGTTTCTAAGATAAATGCGGTAGATAGACCGGTTTCATGAGTTTCGTAAAGACATAATAAGGTGCTGAACTAAGTCCAAACGGTAGGCACTGAAATTCATACGTATTACTTTTGTTTTTGTGTCCCAAAAATTTGAATCTTAAATACTTATTGTAGTTTTCATCAATAGGAACTAAAGAAAAAATACGCGTCTTTGATATCAACATTGGCCATATAACTGTCATGGAACAATAATTTGCTTGCTGTCCGTATGTCCTCCATTTTAAAGTGGTATGAGGCGACAGCTTTATTCTATGATTTTAGGTTCAAGATAAATCTGGACGCTCCATCACTTTTAGGTGTTAAGAATATGGGAGAAATAAATTGGTCTTTGACATCCTCTCATATGCATATTACTCCTGACTGGCACAAGTCAGATATAGCTGTGATTAACTTACTTATTTCAGCCGAAGAAAAGTTAGGAGTGATAGGTTCAGTAGCTTGCTTTACAGTATTATTAAATGGTATTTTGTAACCCGTAACGTACTGTAAGACTACCGGGTCATTTGCGATTGAACGCCATGTGTCAACAAAAATTACGACCAGCGTGTAAGGTTACCTTGGTTGTTATTTACGCAACATCGGTCTGTATGACGGTCTCACTGCTGTCGTGGTGTGATAGCAGGCGGACGTCGGTGCTTGCGCTGATCTCCTCGGAGGTGGATACGGGAATCTTTGCTTGCTCCCACCCGGCCTGGTAACCCATGACCTTGTTGCTTGGATGGGTCTTGCCACTTTACCTGCTGGGCGACGCAGTTCTTAGTGAAGTTGACGGTCCAATGTTGTTAGTATTCCGTATTTGCAAACCAGATTTTTCAGCGGCCCTAAGGCCGCATAGAAGCTGCTAACAGCTTCTATCTTTTCTCCCAAATTTTCTCCAAAAGAGTGTGCGTCTCTTTTACATCTTGTGTCATTGACAAGAATTTTTTATCAAGAGTAGGCAGGTAGTGTAAGCATTTTTCTATTCATGGTATTTTCATAATGTAAATGCAGCATACTTTGGCCAACTTCAAACAGGTATCAAAGTTGTTGCTAACAGTTCTTTTTTATTATCTTTGTTTATACCATCTATGAGGATTTCCCAAGCGTTTAGAGACCTCTTCTGGTATTTTGGGTCCCAATGGTAACTCCTTCACTTTAGAAACTCCAAGAACGTCAAGAAAATCCGACGATATTGGATTTACAACTGGCAACTCCTCTGCTGCGCTTGGATTATTACGACTATCCCTAGCGTCCTGGCTGGTCTCGGTAAGATCCGGACTGTGTACTTGTGCTACGGTCATGACAGATCGTAAGTCTTTTTCAATATTAGATTTATATACGTCCGTTATTTCCGGTTCTTTATTGAAATCGGAGTCACTAAGCCTTGTGGTAGGCGAGAGGCCTCGCGCAATCGCGTCACAGCATAGGGTAGGTACCCGTAATATCAATCGTAATCGCGTCACGATACTAGATTTTATATTAGCCCTGACCGTAATCACGTCACGGTACTACATAAGGGTAGGTATCCGTAATATCGATCGTAATCTCGTCACGACACTATATTTCATATTAGCACTGACCGTAATCACATCGATCGTAATCGCGTCACGATACTAGATTTCATATTAGCACTGACCGTAATCACGTCACAGTACTACATAAGTGTGCAGTATGTAAGGCGGAACTGTAAGATTTTGTAGAAATCACTTGCACACAAAAAAAACACTCCAAGAAAAAGATTAGTAAAAAATAAAATAGAATTTAGGTACTGCCTCGCGCAAACGAAGCGTCATTTGGAAGGAATGACCGAGGAATATAATTGCCGTAATCGCGTCACAGCATAGGGTAGGTACCCGTAATATCGATCGTAATCTCGTCACGACACTATATTTCATATTAGCACTGACCGTAATCACATCGATCGTAATCGCGTCACGATACTAGATTTCATATTAGCACTGACCGTAATCACGTCACAGTACTACGTAAGTGTGCAGTATGTAAGGCGGAACTGTAAGATTTTGTAGAAATCACTTGCACACAAAAAAAACACTCCAATAAAAAGATTAGTAAAAAATAAAATAGAATGTAGGTAACTACTGCCTCGGGCAAACAAAGAGTAATTTGGAAGGAATGACCGAAGAATAGAATTACAGCATAGGGTAGGTACCCCTAATATCGATCGTAATCTCGTCACGATACTAGATTTCATACTAGCACTGACCGTAATCACTTCACGGTACTACTTACGTCTTTTTTATTTTTTATTATTATTTATAAAAGCTAAACGTCTTACGTATTCTTGAAAATCGATAAATAGTGAAAAAGTCAAAAAATGTGGGTAACCACAAAGGCACTAGCGAAAGTATTAATCGAAATTAAGAAGGAAACTTACTATGAAATATATTTCAGTAACGTTTCTACTTTGAATTTCTCACTAAGAGGTTCTGAGTCGTATATTCGCTAACGAATCACATAGTTTTTATAAAATCGTTTGTCTTTGTAATTTAATCACAACATCGACCAAATGTAATATTTAAAACACTGACTGACCTGATTTACTTGGCGATCGTCGTTTACGCAGTTTTTCCACATGCGTATATAATGGGGTGTGTAATGTTTGCTATAAATACTTATGGTCTAACGTTCAGATAATATAATTTCATTTCATATAATTTCATTTGATATAACAATTAATTTAATATAATAAACATTTAATATAATTTTAGATTCTATAATTTCATTTGATATAATGTACTTTTGATATAATGTACATTTGATATAATAATCAAATGATATAAAACATTACTCATGTAATAAGCAAGCAGCATGCAAGCAGGCATGCAGCATTCAAGCAGGCATGCATCATGCAAGCAGGCATGCAGCAGGCAAGCAGGCATGCAGCATGCAAGCAGGCATGCATCGTGCATCATGCAGCAGGCATGTTTTCTGTCACGGCTCCGGCGCTGCGGGACTCCGGCGGTCCCACACGAGCTTATCGTCGCAGATGGCTTTCGCTCACCACCGCAGCTTCGGCTTGCTGGCCGGGGCCGCCTCGTCCCTCCGCGCCTACGCGGGATTAAATTACACTCTAGCGTAGGGCAGACAAGTCTACGTGGAGTCGGTTTTGCCGCGATTCGTTTCTGTCACTGACTATTTAGCACAACTATAACGTAAGCACAACGTATTAACTTTTTAAGACAATATTTGAAATCAATTTAGGGTTAAAATGTTATTTTTATTTTTAAGCAAAAATTATATCAAATGAAGTTATAGAATATGATTATTCTACCAATATAGATTTATAGAATAAGTTGTTAGAGAATATGAGTATTATATCAAATGAATAATATAAGTAACTGTTGTTATAGGAAGTGTATTTAGAACAAGTTAAATTATATCCAATGAACGTTATGTCTTTGAAATTAGTTCATTTGTCATTATATAAAATGATACGCACCCTATATAATGATTATCCATGCTTCCTTTTGCACATAGTTTTTTGCTACACAAAACACTTTTAGGATAACGATGTGCCGATGCCCGAACACGAAAAGCGAATGACAATGACAGCGCGGGTGACAAACTCGTGCACTCGGTTGGTATTCACAAGATGGCGCCTGTGTCTATACTATGGGTAACGTTTTATGTTTTTTCAAATAAAATTTCTTTTAGATAGCTCTTAATATGTGTTGGATGCCTGGTACATTGAAGAGTGGACTACCTTGTGAATATAAATCTCGAGGATGCAACGTCAAAGTACAATTACTAATTGATGTGTATTGAATTCAGACTACTATTTATCTCTCTTACTTGAGACACTGGCTAAAAGTCATTATTTTATGTCGCCATTTCCCTCAGAACAATAACTTGAGCCATTTCTAGTCGGATTTTGACCCAGAATAATAACTAAAGCATAGAAGGAGTGCTATGACATTTGAGTGTGCACTCCGTTTAGTCACCATTCGAATTACATTAATTTGTAGGTATATGTCGCTTTTGAACTCGGTATCATAAATCTCGGTATCAAAGCATAAAATACACACATCAAAAGTGTCTAGGGATCAAGCATTTTTATGCGGATTTCTTGAGATTGAGATGTGGCTTTGTAATAAATTTATGATTTTATAAATTTTAAATGGATCCTTTTTGGTGCATTTCATAATTTGAAACAGGAACTTTCAATCAATTTCTAGTAAAAGATGAAAATCAGCTGTCAATATTTTCCCTATAAAAACATACAACGCATTGAAGACATTATTAGTGCTACTGTTTCCCTACTACTGATTAAAACCAACGTTATTATGGAGCGGCGACGTCATTTAAGCAGGGAAGAAATGCTCAGAGCCGTGGGAATGATAGAAGCTGGTTCCCGGCAACGTACTGTGGCTTTAGCTCTGAATACAAGTCAGAGTGTTATCAGTCGACTTTGGACACGTTACCGAAGCACTGGTACCGTGGCTGAGCGCCATGGAGGACGGTATCGCTGCACCACACGGAGACAAGACCGATACATTCAAATCACAACTCGAAGAGCTCCAACAATAACCGCCATGATGTTAGCCGTGAGGCTTCATCACTCTTCAGGGAACTTAATTAGCGACCAAACAGTCAGAAACCGCTTGCATGAAGTGAACCTTCATTCCCGAAGACCGCTAAGGGTACCACCTATAGCAATGCACAATCGTAGGATTCGATATCAATGGGCTCTTGAACACAGAAATTGGGCAGAAGAACAATGGCGTTTCGTGTGCTTTTCTGATGAGTCTCGTTTTGGTATGAGACCGGATACAAGACGTATACGACACTGGAGAACCCCTGGACGCCAACAGCGATTAAAATCCTGCCAGGAAGTCCATCCTTATAGTGGTGGAACCATCATGGTATGGGCGGGTATTTGGATCGGCGGAAGAACTGAGTTGATTTGGATCAGAGGCAACCACAACGCTCAAATTTATGCTGAGACGATTGTATCAGACGTCATCGTTCCTCTACAAGTGCAAATCGGTCCCTTATTTCAGTTAATGCATGATAATGCACGACCGCACACCGCAAGAGTTGTAAGACAGACTCTCGTCGCAGCTAACATCAATGTCATGCCCTGGCCTGCTCAGTCGCCAGACTTGAACCCAATTGAGCATGCATGGGATATGCTACAGAGAAGAGCTCTGCCGAATATGGAGGGTATCCAGTCGCAAGAAGACCTTTTTTTGTTGTTGCAACGAACATGGGCGGCCATTCCACAGCGTGATTTGGATGAACTCATTTTGAGTATGCCAAACCGATGTTCTTGTGTTGTTAGTGTTCGCGGTAGAAACACGGATTATTAATTGTTTAAGTTACCCAATAAAATTTTAAAGAAAACTGTTATTTCAGTCTTTTTTTCGAACTTTAATGTTAGTGGTTCAAATGTCAAAAATCCCTTTATTAGGAAAATGGCAAATTTCTTTATTAATGCAAAGGTGACTTGGTTTATCGTTACTGTAGACAAACGAAAACACTTTATTTGATGAATCCTTAAAGAAAATTTTAATTAATATCAATCAGGAGAAAAGTTATTGCAAAAATATATGTTGATCCCTAGACACTTTTGATGTGTGTATTATTATGATAACCGGTATTTTTTTCGCTTTACATTTGACGTTTTAGCAACTTATTTTGTCTCTTTTCTTTCAATGTTTATGGCTCATTTGAAAAAATAGTACAATTACTATACGAGTCTCATATTTTACTTCTATGCTTTATTTATTATTCTATGGATTTTGAACGGAATTCTATCATCAAGTACAATTATGATGATGATGGTGGTGATGATGAAGAAACGTTAGTACCTTATAGTGTAGTGATTTAAGAATTAATGAGATACAACATTATATGGTATTTTTTCAAAATTATGCAGAATTTCTCAATGTCTTACCGGCTTTTAGAATAGAGGTAGGTATGGTTTTCCCTTGAGCTATCTTGGGCTCATTGCTACTTTGAAATATTCAATAACGGTCGTGTCTCATGTGAAAGAGAAGACTATTCAAAATTTTGGCCATTCAATCATAACTATCAATAACAACTTACGGCTAACTTAGGCGATATGCCTCATAAGTTTTCACATTTAAAACTTTAATTACCTAACGTAAGCGCTTTGAAATTAGGGACGTTAAAAAGTATTTACTAAGTATTCTCGTTTCACTATTTTCTACTACCTACTCGTATGCAATAATAATAAAGACATTTGCTCCGTGATAATAAAGACTTAAGTAATAAAAGTAGCTTTAAAATAATTAATTTGATACATAACTTTTTAAGAACCTACTTAAATTGTTTTTTTTACTGGATTACTCATGTCAAGGTAAAAATATATAAGTAAGTATACATATCGTATGCATTTTATTTTTTACAGTAGAATTTGTTCTACACTCTACGACTGTTACAGACAAAGGTCGTATTTTGTACGCGTTTTGCAGGCATTGTTGTGGTTTGTGACACTTTGTCGTACCTACGGCACTTTCATATAAATATCTTTTATGTCTGTGAGAATCCCTAATATTTGATTACCTACCTATTGACATAAAATTATTTGAGGAAATTCGTTTTCTTGCAAAAAAGTTCTTGATGTTCAAGAACTTTTTTGCAAGCAAACCATCATCATCAATGATATTATAAACTATCATTGATCATCATCATCAGCCTTAAACGTCCCACTATTGTCCACATGCCTTCCCGCAAGAACAACAGCACATCGGGATATGAACAATACAGAAGGTGCCATAAAGAGCCTGCCGAACTTATGTAGAAGATAGACAGAGGTAAAAAAAATTACAAAAAAAAAATACTTTTGTGAAATTATATACTTACTTCCATTTTCAAGCTATATTATTTTAACGTTTTTGAAAATCTCCCTTTTTTTTAGTTGTTTTTTGTGTGTACATGTACATGTACATTGAATTAATTAATGAGCAATAATTTTTTATTCTTCTTGTCCTAAATACTCTTGAAGAATCAATCTCCCTTCGATCAACAATACCAACTAGATAACGCGTCACGTACAAAATCAAAGCTAAATTCTGTCCACGTGAATAAATACTTTTTCAAAGCAATAAATTAATCCTGTCACTTAAAAAAGAAAAGACGTCAACAACATTTAGTGGTGAAATCAACCGTAAGAGGCAACAAATAAGGTACTTTTTCCTGTTATTGCCTTGCGAGAAAATAAACGCTCATGTGCGCGTTTATTTACCGAGACACATTTTTAGCGCCCCGACCTGACATCTAGTTGTATTGTTGATCGAAGAATCTACCATAATAAAATATACATTTTTTTAGTTCAAGTTACAAAAATAATTTGTTTTTTTAACCACTCACTCTTGGATTTTTTTGACACTTTTTTGACAGTAACTGTCAACGTCAAATTTGACAGAATGGAGCATAGACTATGCGATATTGTACGATAACAATACATAAGATGAACCACAGAACCGAAATAACCAAACTTATTCATACTAAAGTAGTCTGTAAGTCTATGAAAACACGGTACAAAGTCAAGTGTGTTTTTGTAGGTGCGGTCTCATGCGACCGCTTGGGGTTTAAACGGTCGAAAATTCGATGTTTTAAATAAAAATCAATCACCACGAATGTACGAGTATGTTCGTGCATCACTTCTAAACGGCTGCACCTAGGTTTTTGGGTATTTTTTTTGTTTTGCTAATAATTTTCAAGACAATAATAACCGAAGGGTTAGTCAAAGACTAGGCAATGAGGACAGCAAAAGCAGTCCTCTACTATAGTCCACTTTTCACCAAATAGCGACAGCGACAGGTGGTGAAAACATCGCCGCTCTATGCTGTTGGAAGTTTGTGCAGTCTTTAGTCCGTTAGTTGCCCTTTACGACACCCAAGGGAAGAGAGGGGATGGTGGGGGAGAAATCTACGAAAGTGGTAGTATTCTTTCACCGCTACGCGACACGGTATTTGCAAGAGAAGGTTTATAATATAGGTAGGTAATGAAAGAAAATTCTTAGAAATTCGTCACGGGGGTGTTTAAGTCAGTGTCAGTGAGCTATGTCAATGACCCTAGTTCTATCTAATCATCTTTTTCATAAACACGATGACAATGATTATAATAAATTAAGTTTTATCTATGTTATCAAGAGAATGTTAGAGATAAGATAGCCAGTTCGTCGGTGGTATAAGATTGCAGGTGAATGCTCCATCATAAGCTCTATCGCTATAATAAGGGTGAGATAAAGGCCAACAAGATAACCATCTGTTGTAATATTAAGAAAAGAAGGTAGGGCAGGAGCCCCAGTTGTGGCCACTACCCCGGTTTTGGCCACTTGCAACTATAAAGGTCAATAACTAAGGCATAGAAATCAGATCTTCTTCATAGTCTGTGGTAAAAAATCCTTTATTTATGGTCCGTTCTGAATCAAGTGATAGTTATGACGTCATAACTTCAACACAATTTTTTGTGTGGTTGATAAATTTTATCAAAATTTTTTGGTACTTTCTTAAGGAAAACCTTAAGAGACACTAGGTAAGTAATCAATAAATTTCTCAGAAAGCTTTTTAATTTTTGTTTTGGATTTTATTGGAGCCTATTATCAGAATGTCTAGCAACATGGTTTTGAGGTTATTTTGTTATTTGTTTAAATACCGTGTTCGGAAGAGGGGGTGGCCACAACTAATACACTAATTTGTACTTTGCTTGGGTTGTGACCATGCTTGTGGCCACAACTGACTCCAATACAACATCAGTTTTGGCCACTTTGTTTTTATTTTATGTTTACTGTTTCACAATTACTAACTGGTTTGGCATTACAACTTTTTATTTCTTTTGTACTTAGGTTGGGTGAAATGGCACCAAATAATAATAAAAAAATGTAAAATTGATAATTTGAAGAGGAAGCTTTTTGCTTATTCGCCTTCCAAGATTGCGTTGGGTTTAGGGGGGTTTACGCATTTCGGTTTCCCATACAAACTTCCAAGTCGAAATTTTTAAAAACCAATAAGCCATTTTGAATGAAACTTTGCATGCTAGAGTAAAATACAGGGATTTGAATAGTTAGCTGAAAACATTTTTAAAAAGTTTAATATCGCAATAACTCAGTTAAAAAAACGTTTTTAAAAAATGTTTTCAGCAAACTATTTAAATCCCTGTATTTTTTTTTAAATTTCGACTTGGAAGTTTGTATGGGAATCTGAAATGCGTAAACCCTCTTATGAGCTTTACAAGGTGGTAAGAAAGTAGCTACTGCTAGCCGAAACCTTCCAATTCCAAGTGCCTGTGTTCAAAGCGAGGTTTTCTATGTACCTGGAATGGCAAAATATTGGAACTGTTACCTACCTAACAATAAATATTGACTTATATAATTATTTGTTTTATTTTATTAAAAAGAAAACCGAAATATCTCCTTACTAATTCAATGGCCACAACTGGTGCAATGGTATGGCCACAACCGGGGGAAAAGTGGCCAGAAATGGTGAAATCACACTTTTTATATTTAAAACCGTATAAAAAAATATATTGACTCGAATCAAACATCGCATAGAAACTTTAAAAGGTAAATATATACCCTTAATTTTGGTTATTTCAAACCGCCATATTACACATTCTTGTACTAGTAGAAATTTTTTTAACATAGAAATTTCCTTAAAGTGGCCAGAACTGGGGCTCCTGCCCTACAAAGTGTTGCTAAAGCGTTTGATCGCTTCACAAGAGCCTGAAGAAATCTACGAAAGTTGTTTAATATTTTTATTAGCGGCATTTCTTGCATTTTTTTGTGACAAAGTAACATAATATTTTAGTATTTATTAATAGTATTTGGTATATAGTGTCCTTATGGAATAGAGAATACACAACATTTGGATATTGGTGGGAAAAACAACAAACTATAAACATAGACTACAACATACTTTGGAATAAAATTCCTTTGTTTGGCGTTGTATTCTTCTATGTCGTCGGTGTATATTTTCAAGTGCTAGTACCTTTGAGCTTGCTATTACCAATATTGGTTCTGATTGCATTGTTTAGGTGTTTGTCCTTTTAATTACGAACCATGGACGTAATATTACGTCCATGTTACGAAAACACATTCATTTGCAAAAACAATTTACACGTTCATTTTCAATTTATTTACACGTTTCTCGTCAATATTATTGTCGCGTTTGAAATATAATATGCTTATGTATAAGTACGTTTAGCATCATAAGTTATAGTAAATCATATAAATTAAAATCGCTTGCAACACGTATGACTGAACATCATTCAAACTTTATAAGTTCCTTCCCAACACTGGAAAATAAGCTTCTTATTATCACTTGAGAGCGGCTTGACCTAGTTATGCTCTATTGTAAAATAGATTACCTACTTATTATTATTTGAGTTGTTCCCACATTACCCATAATTATAAACTTTGCCTCTTTATAAATGTTGGTATAGAGTTACTCTGTTTTAACGTGAAGAACGGACAAACTGATATACTCGTACGTTCGCAATTGTAGGTACAAACCGAGTCGCGTAGCGGTGAAAGAATACTACCACCCCCTCTCTTACCTTGGGGTGTCGTAAAAGGCGACTAACGGACTATAGACTGCACATACTTCCAACAGCATAGCGCGGCGATGGGCTCACCACCTGTCACGCTGAGCACACGTGCGATATTTTGTGAAAAGTGGACTATGGTAGAGGACTGCTTTTGCTGTCCTCATTGCCTTGTCTCTGACTAACCCTTCGAGGATAATAGTCGTAATTATATGTATGTATGTTGTATTTACGGATATAAACAAAATTTATTAACAGTTTACTCGTACACATTCACCTCAAATTATAGAATACCTACGATTATAAACGAAAATAAACTAACCGCTAACCTCACTAATGATATAACAATAAAAATAAAAATATCCAAACGTTATTGTTACGCGTTGCTAATTCTAGTTTTGTGTTAATCAATTAATCATTAAAACCATAATGGAAAGCTGGTTTATATTTCGCTATCACGAAAATGTATGGCACGAAACCATAATATTGAGTGCCTGTTTTATGAGAGCTCAGTTTAGTACCTTTGGGCAGAATGTGGGTAGTTGGGTAATGCGCGTAGCGTTACGAGTGTTGTTAACTCTCATTCAGCTCGGTTGACTATAGACTGTTAAACTTTACTACAACCTTTGTGGAAATTATGTCGAATTTTATTTTTACTCACACTCTTCCAAAGAGTTTTATGACGTTTTAGTTTTTATTTAACACTATATTGGGCTCAGAATAATAACTAAAGCATTTCGACAAAACAAACATTATGTATTTCATGTAGACGTACAAATAGCGGCCTTATCACTAAAAGTGGTTTTTTCCAGACAACCATTCATATAACATCGTCATCTTCCTCTAAACATCCCACTAGGTAGGAAGGAGTGCTATAACATTTGAGTGGACACTCCGTTTGGTCAACATTCGAATTACATTTGTATAGGTCGCTTTTGTCTTTTTGTCTCTTTTCTTTTAATGTTTATGGCCCATTTGAAAAAACAGGACAACTATACGAGTCTCATTTAGACTCTTTCTATGCTTTTGTTATTAATGTCGAATTTCATTTTTACTTACACTCTTCCAAAGAGTTTTATGACGTTTCAGTTTTTATTTAACTCTACATTGGGCTCAGAATAATAACTAAAGCACAGAAGGAGTGCTATGACATTTGAGTGGGCACTCCGTTTGGTCACCATTCGAATTACATTTGTATAGGTCGCTTTTGAATACGGTATCATAAATGGTGACCGGTTTTCTTTTTCGCTGGACATTTGACGTTTTTGTCAACTTATTTTGTCTCTTTTCTTTCAATGTTTGTGGCCCATTTGAAAAATAAGACAACTATACTAGTCTCAGGAAGCTCGAGTGGGATTCGAACCCACGACCTTTGGATTGCCGGTCCACTGCTCTAACCGCTGAGCTACCGAGACCCCAGAAATTTTGCTTCTAGTAAACTTTTTATCTGTTATCTATATAGCATTGTGAATGCAAAATTTCAATAATAAAAGCTATACTAGTCTCATTTGGACTCCTTCTATTCTTTAGTTATTATTCAATGACATTGGGATATTTTTTGTGTGCTGCTTACCTATAGACATAGAAAGGCGGAGGCTGTGCAATACTACATACATATATTCGAGTCTGGCCAACGAAAGCTGAACCTCGTAGTTATTTGATTGGCAACACTTTGTCTCTATACGTGTCTATCTGAGGTGTCATGTCGTATATCAAATTGAATTTTTTCTGAGAAAATTGCAGCTGTGTGAGTGAGCCTGTGTTACCCAGTCATGATTTTTTTGAATTTGCCGCGTTTTTCCTGGTTCAGCTTTCGTTAGCCAGACTTTATCCCCGAAAGGTTAGTCAGAGACCAGGCAATGAGGACCTCAAAACAGTCCACTGCCACTGTCTACGTTTCACTAATTGGCAACTGCAGATGTTCTCAGCATGACATGTCGTGAGTCCATCGCAGCTCATGCTGTTGGATGTATATGCAGTCTTTAGTCCGTTAGTCGCCTTTTAGGATGACACCCATGGGAAGAGGTGGATCGATAGTATTATATTAATGATTCGCCACCAGCACAGCTGTGCAATACTGTTTATAAACTTTACTACTCTCTAGAAAGGCACAAAGCGACATTGCGGCTAATACCTGTCTCGATGTACAGAGTGCAGAATTTATTCGCTTCTCCAAGCTTTCAATATGTGTCAGTCAGAAATCTAAAAAGAGACAATATTGACCTGACCGTATATTGAAAATGTGTTACGGCACTCTCTACCTTGTGAAGTACATTTTCATTTCAAGTTTACACACATCACCAATGCATACTCCTTCCTTTGCCGGCAAGAAATTCGGGTATGCTGCATCCACAGACATTATAATAGCTGCATCTGTTTTTTCCATAGGACTGAAAACAAAATTAGCAAATAAAATATAAGCCAACTGTCGGTATGTGATAAACTTAGAGTATCAATATTCTACACTCTAAAGGTGATAAACCAATAAAATCACATTTTTTATAATAAAACTACGCTTGTCATATCAAATTTTAATCTACAAAATAGTCCTTCTTACTAGATAGCATAGAGAAATAATACCATTGCAGTCACGTAGATTTTTAACTCAAGCAAGTGACGTTGACGTCAACAATTCGTAAAATCCCGTAGGCTCAAAAGAATGAGGATTTCTTACAATCCGCTCACAATATCGTAATATCCCTATTATATTACTTGCAGTTCCAAGACAAAGACTGCATAATATATCCGAGATGAATAAAGAGACTAAAGCGAAAGATAAGGAGAAAGTGAAAAATAGTCAGAATAATGAAACAAAGAAAGAATCTAAGCGATCGTTATCAGATGAGAATTCTACGAAAAGGAAGACAAGATTGAGTAATGTTAAAGCAGAAGGTTTTTATAGTTTCAATAATATGATGGTGCGTAACGTGAAGTCTCAAGCAGAGCCTATAAGAGGCAAAGTAGGCAAACGAGGCAAGAAGCGTGTAAAAACCAAGGGCGCCCGGAAGTAAGCTCCATCCATCAAGCTAAGATTTCAACTGGGGGGATTTACAAAATCCCTATTCAGTGAATTCTAACAGGCAACGCTTGTAAATTAACTATGTTTAGGTATTTGAATAAAATTTGTTACTAATCTTGGGATTTATTTGTGTCATTCTTTTATTATTTTTAATGAAATACTGGCTGTTATGAGCTCATGTCTATCGGGACGGAACATTACCAATCTATTAGTGAAAATAATAATATAGGTAGTAATTCTCTAACCAAAACACGACACTCGACACTTCGACACTTGGCCATTTTGTAAAACTTCTGTAATTTCGTATTCTACGTCATTCATGTCAATGGCTAGGTATATATTTAATTTGCCACCTACACAGACCTAAATGTTACCAAATAAAACAAGGTACACATTATATCTCGTATTTGTTAGGCATGTGAAATAATTAGTTCCACTTTTTTACATACAACAACCAAATTAGCTAAGCCTACATGTCTAATTTATGGCAAAATGAGTAACAAGTTTATTTTTTATTTAAAAAAGTTGGAACACAGTACTTAGCTAGTTCCTCAGCGTTTCCAATTTCAGTATTATAATTTACAATATTTTAAACATGTTGATTTTCATAGGTGAAACCAGTAGTGAAATTAGACACCAGTAAACCAATCACGGATCCACATCCACATAACAAAGTGGAGCAAAAGGGCACAGCTTATACTTTTGCCATCTTTTAGCATCAGGTACTTGAAGCTCAGGAGAAAACCCATTTCTTGTAGGATTAAAAAGTCACCGCACGGCATGCGGCTATTTCAGATAACCAATTCGGTCTTCCCGCATGCAGGATTTAAAAATTCCCTTTTCATCCCATCGAACCTCGAAGCCGTAAAAAGGAAATAAATCCGCCATCAATTGTTTTGCTCCCTTTGCCTTCAGCTGCAACAGAATATCTGCGCCGAGCCACGCTTGATTCGTTCGAGACTCATTCATGAAATATTAATGGAGTAAGCGATTCCTGTGAGAATGTTAATACATCGTTGCCTTTGCGGGAAGGGAACAAAGTTGTTTATATGCGGGGTTAGTAAAAATGTGGAAGTTGGATAATGCAAATGTTTCCTGCCTAATCTGATGGAACTAATGTTTTTATTGCTTTACGGTCGCTCGTAAGGTACCTACTTTCTGGTGTCGTTTTAGCTATATGTTATGCTTTACCAATGGTTTGGCTGAGATAATCACCTGTTCAATAATAAAGAATTTGAACATACACTTATCTTTCCTGGATCATGAAACTATTTCTTTTAGGGAACTTCTGGTTTCGTGTTAGCTATATGTAAAATTTTAGCCCAAAATCGTCTCAGCTAAAAAACTTAGTACATAGCCAATATCAAAGGTCCAAAAGGCTTTTAACTTTTCGAATTTTTCCAACAAAATTGTGAGGCTTGAAATTAAGCTTCGTATACTTAGGTAAGTACTGCTTTATTTTTAGACAAAGTCCTTTAGTTTATAAGTAGCTTATCCTAATCTAGAGCATACATTTGAAATTAGGTATATTTTAGATATAGTCTTTGATTTTATAGTACGCCACTGCTTCTCAAGCTTTGCCGGTTTTAATTTTAAATTTTAAATAAAAACCGTGGGTAAGGGCTTATTCAGTTTCAATTTGCAGGTTGATAATCTGCATGCAATGAAGTGGAAATGTGAGTCGTAAATTTAGGTCGTTAAAGAGTCATTTGGCTCGGTCGGAAATGAAAATGTTGTGGTAAAAAGGTCCGTTAATGTGGATAGGTGCTGAAGAGTTGGATAGTCAGAATTTGACAATTCATTTATCATCGATTTGATATACGTAATAAGTATTATTTAAATTATGTAACTTGAGACACTTTTGAGTATTTTTTAATGATTACTGTTGACTAGTCTTTATAGTAATGATAACGAACATAATGAAGATAATCTATGAATTAAATGTTAATTAAGCGAAAAAAATGTATAGGTCCGGTAATTAATCCGTTAAAGAATAATAAATAGGTCTGACCTATTATTGCCTGTACCTAATTGTGTTTTTACGAGTACATATACTTATTTTCGTGCCTAAGTATTTTTACTGGACGAAAAAGTTCAAAATAAAACCTGGGACGACGATGCTGACGTCAAAATCATCAAATCCAATTTATAATATTATTTAACAATTTTTTATGTTTGCAGTTTTAAATTAAAATATGACAAATATGTGCACGCGCTAGACGGAGCCACGATAGCATAGTTGGTAGTGTACCTGACTGACCTGTAGGTTCGAATCCTGCTCGTGAAAATTTTCAAGATTTTTCAGTACTATTTTTTTTTTACCAAGTTTACGTCAAATTAAACATAATCATGTATTTTTATACCTACTTATACCAATTATAATTGGAGGATTTGGAAATTGATTAATCCTATTAATACTAGGAGTACCAGATAACGTTTACGAATAAATATTACAGGAGAACGGGCTTGTACAAAATTTTAGATAGAAACGACTACGGTACTTCAACCCAAAATAGGTTCGCGGGACGTGAAACATAAAACGCCAAGGGAAATACATCACGCCTCCTCAGACTGCGCCTTATTGAGAACCGCTGTCCAAAGTTGAATTTACGAGCCCGATTTAGGCATCACGCTAATAAGATTGCAGACACCTTCGCTAAGGCTGCGGCCAAGGAGTGCTGAAACTTGAAATCTTATTATCTTATGTTGGCAACGCATGAGTGATACCTCTACATACATACATAGATACATAAATTTTTAAGAAATTTATTTTTGTATTAAGTATATTAATTCTATTTCTTTATTTCATATTTGCTTGTTTCTGGTGCACTGCTTGTCACTCTTTTTCTGTTGTCCTATACCGCAAAGTTGTTGGAAGAGATCGCTTTAAGCAATAAGACATCATTTGCCCACATTAGTTTTAAATATGGTTATTTTATGTTTTCTGTGTTTTTGTGTGTGCAACAAAGCGTTTCATCTATGGATCTATCTACATACATTAATTCAAACATACATACATACACAGATCACGCCAGTTCACAAACCCGGACTATATATGCATGCATCAAAAAAAGTATGATTTCGTGCTTTGCCTGACCGAGCTGTGGCCACTCAGCCACCGTGGACACTATCAATGTCTGAGGCCCCGGTAATAATCTGTCATACACACATCATATTTCTCATAATTCATAATTTTATTGTCTCACGTCAGGTGTACAGATAGCAACATGTTGTTCATTTTATTTTAAATTGAGTAATACCTGTTTTTATTGGATATTCTTTTGTATGTGTTGTGTTGCCTTGTAATCGTATTAAATGTTTTTTTATTGTAATGGAAAATGTCCTTCTATGATAGGGAGGGCATTTTCCAATTTGAATTGACGCTTAAGAAAGGGAGAAAAGAAATGCCCTTGCTGAGTTCCTTGCTGATTCTTCTCAGTACAAGGCTCCCGCCCCATAGTTAGACGTACGAACCGATGGCAATAGCGACATTAATAATTTCTCAATTATTGTAGCCTAAATTGAATATTTTGAAATTTGAACAATGTTAAAAGAAACTGTCGTGTTACGACAGTTATCTTATCTCATTTATGTTACATACCTAATAAGATGTGATCGAGGATTCCGGGATTACGGGGGGGAGCGCCGGCTCTTCTCCTTCGGTCATATCATCACTTACCACCAGGTAAGAAGAAGGCCGGGTGGGTGTAGCAAAAGGCGACTTACGGACTAAAGACTGCACATACATCCAATACGCGGCTCACCACCTGTCACGCTGAGCATATCTGCAGACACTGTTTGATAAAAAGTGAACTATGGTAGAGGACTGCTTTTGCTGTCCTCATTGCCTAGTCTCTGACTAACCCTCTGGGGATAATAGTCGTGATTAATTGTGTGTATGTATGAAATATAAAAATGAATTAGTCTGAGAAATACAATACATCGTCTGTAAGCTTCCTTACAGTCGTAACCCTTTGATTGGCGACTTCAAAGGTACGTTTGTTGGTAAACGTTAACAAACCGTAATTACATGGCTTGCGTCTCGCGTACGCTTTGGTTTGTGTTAGCACCTATCCAGATAATTAAGCATTTGTTTGGTGAAGTTAGTCTCAAACCTCGCAATTGTTTTTTTTTTACAAAACAACTAACGCGACCAGGGGCCCAAGTCTGCTAATTTACGAATGGCATAATTGAATCGTAATTGTATCGCAATTGTATCGCATTGTAATTGTTTGACACATTTTATGCCATTCGTAAATTAGCAGACTTGGGCCCCAGGCTCTCGCCCCAATCAACTGAAACGGATCAACTATTTTTTGTTCCCAACGAATCAACCATTTAGTTGATGCGATAGGAACATTTATTATTCTTCTTGTTTGCTCCTATCTACACAACTTAATCAACTGACATACATACATATAATCACTAATATTATCCCCGAAGGGTTAGTTCTGACTAACCCTTAAGGGATAATATTCGTAATTATCTATATGTATCTGGAATAGGTAATGAGGTCCGCAAAAGCAGTCCTCTACCATAGTCTACTTTCACCAAATAGCGACTGCACACATGTGCACATATTTGTCATATTTTAATTTAAAACTGCAAACATAAAAAAATTGTTAAATAATATTATAAATAGGATTTGATGATTTTGACGTCAGCGTCGTCGTCCCAGGTTTTATTTTGAACTTTTTCGTCCAGTAAAATTACTTAAGCACGGTAATAAGTATATAGTCATACTCGTAGAAACATAATTTGGTTTTTTTTTATATAATAGAAGGAGGCAAACGAGCAGGCGGGTCACCTGATGGAGAGTAATCTCCGCCGCCCCATGGAAACCCGCAACACCAGAGGAATCGCAGATGCGTTATAGGTTTTAGGAAGGAATAGGAATTGTGAGGGGGGGGGGGGGTAAGGGAAGGGCAATAAATAGGTCAGACCTATTATTCTTTAACAGATCCTGACCTATACATTTTTTCACTTAATTAACATTTAATTCATAGATTATCTTCATTATCTTTGTTATCATTACTATATTAGTCAACAGTAATCATTAAAAAACACTCAAAAGTGTCTCAAGTTACATAATTTAAATAATACTTATTACGTATATCAAATCGATGATAAATGAATTGTCAAATTCTGAGCACATGCTCAGCGTGACAGGTGGTGAACCCATCACCGCTATATACTGTTGTGTTGGATGTAAGTATGTGCAGTCTTTACTCCGTTAGTCGCCTTTTTCGGCACCCAAGGGAAGACCTCTCTTCCCTTGGGTGAAAGAATACTACCACCCCCTCGGGTGGTAGTATTCTTTCACCGCTACGCGACACGGTACGGTTATACTCGTATAAACCATGTGACTAGATTCTGCGAACAATTTGCCTTTGACGTCCACCACAACACAGACTATAATAGCTCGTTAGATTAGTTGTAAAGTCTTAACTATAAGTTAGTTAACTGTTTTTTTATTATTATTAGTATTGACGTCAATAAGTGCTTGTAAAGGTTTACATTGAATAAACAATTTGACTTTGACTTTGACTTTGTCAACCATATAAATCATAAATGTCACAGCCAGTTTAATTAGCCCCCGTTGATTGAACCAGCATTGACCCAGCGTGGTCGGTTATAGCCCAAACTCGATTTAAAAATTAGCACAATTTATTCAAATTAAATACGAGAAAAGGTTTTTTATACGTGATTGTAGTAGCAAAGTTACTTTGAAAAATTTATTTCTCTTAACACTTTTCATTTTCCGTGCTGAAAGCACTGGCACGTTAAAATCCCCTTACAAAGTTTGTCTTGATTCACCCTGCATCTCCATTCAGCGAGTTTTACGTGCGGTTAGTTTATCGATTTGGTCTTCATTGTTCGACCACCTCAGTGGCTGAGTGGCTAGAAGCGCTAGTCGGAGGTACCTGGTACAATTCCTAGGTCAAGCAAAGTCTGTTACGGATTTTGAGCTTCAAACCCCAGATTTGTGATCACCACCTTGAGGGTTAAAGTTACTCAGCGGCTAGAAGCGCTAATCGGAGGTACCTGGTACAAATTCCCCCCGTTTTCTGGTGGTCATACTAATTTGTCATACCAGTATGACTACGAGGATATACATTTCCTCCTAGTCATACTGTAATACGATATTTTTAGAAAAAGGTTTTTCCTTCGCCTGTAGGTATACAGGATGTCTAAAACATTGATTTCCAAAAAAAATTAGATTCCCCGTGTCGTGGGGTATCCAAATCACCCCCATGTATGTTCCGCGATTTTTCATAGTTTTCAAGTTATGATTTTTTTTTTCTGAAGTTCTGAGATTTTTCCAACATTCACTGGTTTTTCCGACATTCACTATCTCGTGTGAACATGGCATAAGAACTTGTTGCTTACTTTTTGCGTTTTGCACATTTTGATTGTGGTGACAGGATGTTCAGAAACGTAAGTATTACTAGGAGGAAATGTATATCCTCGTAGTCATACTCATATGACAAATTAGTGTGACCACCAGGAAACGGTGCAAACTCCTAGGTCGGGCAAAGTCTGTTACGATTTTTAGCTTCAAACCCCAGATTTATGATCACCACCTTGGGGGTTAAAGTTACTCGCGTCCGTAGGTTTACTCTTGAGACCTCTGGGTGGTGCTAAATGAGTGACACTGTCTGAGTGGTAGAGCCACGCTGCGTAGCACGCATTGGGCCGACTCGTCCGTAATACCACCCTCTTACGTATATCCGGCGTAAAATAATGGCTCTCGGTGCTGTTGTGTTTCGTCCGGCGAGTGAGGGTTCTGCCCCCCCCCCCCCTCACTCTCCATCAGGTGACCCGCCTGCTCGTTTGCCTCCTTCATTTATAAAAAAACCAATCTGCTTTTGGAAAGCGTTGTGATTTAGCCAATACCTCTTGCTCTACCATACCTACTCCAAATCCGTCAGAAACCTCGGTGTTATTTTTGACCAGAACCTTTTGTGGAGACCTCAGGTAGATGCTGTTAAAAAGAAGATTTTCGGGGCATATAGCTCGCTAAACCACCTGCGTAACTTTCTGCCAACCAGCACCAAAATTACTCTAGCGCAATCTCTTATTCTGTCTATTATCGACTACGGTGATGTCTGCTACACTGATTCGTCAAAGGAATTGCTAAACAAAATGGAGCGTCTACAGAATGTTTGTGTAAGATTCATCTTCAACCTTCGTAAATTTGACCACGTGTCTCACTTTAGTTCCAAACTTAACTGGCTCCCAATCCGACGGCGCAGGGACTTACACACTCTTACGCTCCTTTATTCCACACTTTTTCTTACAACATCCCCACTTTACCTTAAAGATTGCTTTTCCTTCCGTTCCCAGCTTTGCATTGTACTTTGCATTCCTCTTTCAACCTTTCCTTAAATATTCCTCAACACTCTACCGACTTCTTTTCCTATTCATTCATTGTCCATGCTGTCCGCTTGTGGAATTCACTTCCTGAGAGTATCAGAAAAGCTCAAACTCCTAGGTCTTTTGGCGATCAAGTTAGAAGTTATTTTCTTTCTTCTGCTCCTAACTAACTGTATATATTTTCTTTCCTTATCTTCTATTTTTCCGTATTCCGTATTTAGTATTTAGATATCTATTTATTTTTCAATCCTTTCTGTCTTTAGATGCACCCACTCCTCCTATTATTCTATAATATTCTCTCTCTTCACCCAAGGTTGCCTGGAAGAGATTGATTTTAAGCCATAAGGCCGCCTAATTGTACTCTCTTTTTTATAATTTGTCCTGTTATTGTAAATGTGTGTTTTTTTCTTTTTGTGCAAATAAAGTGTTTATTATTATTAATAATAATACCTATCAATTATAGCGAAGATTGATTTAAATGACGTAGGCCTTTGCCCGGCAGTGGGACAGTATAAAGGCTATACTACATACAAACATATAATCACGACTATTATCCCCGAAGGGTTGTTCAGAGACTAGGCAATGAGGACAGCAAAGGCAGTTCTCTGCCATAGTCCACTTTTCACCAAAAACCGACTGCATATGTGCTCAGCGTGACAGGTGGTGAGCCAGCCCATCGCCGCTCCATGCTGTTGAATGTATAGTCCGTTAGTCGCCTTTTACGACACTCAAAGGTAAAGAGGGGGTGGTGGTAGTACTCTTTTAAAGAGCCGCAACGCGACACGGCTCAAAACTATACTATACTTTACATAAGATACTTTGATCATCGGCTTTTCTTGTATCTTATCTTATCTGTTATAACCGTGTCATGTAGCGGGGAAAGAATACTACCAGCCTCTCTCTTTCCTTGGGTGTCGTAAAAGGCGACTAACGGACTAAAGATTGCACATTCGTCCAACAGCATAGAGCGGCGATGGGCTGACCACCTGTCACGCTGAACACATGTGTAGTCGCTATTTGGTGGAAAGTGGACTATGGTAGAGGACTGCTATTGCGGTCCTCATTACCTAGTCTCTGACTAACCCTTCGGGGATAACAGTCGTGATTTTATGTATATGTATGTATGTATGTATGTATGTTATGTTATCTTATCTTAGTTGGGCCTGCAGAAGTCTCCCTTTCGTAGTAGCACGTCGACCCATTGGGATCTTTTGTGCAACCCCTGCAGTCTGTTTACTCATAATAAAAAGCCTTAAGATCGCAGTCAGTCTTATTATATATATTGCGCCGAACCTAACAATGCATCCCGTCCTATCACTCTGCCTTCTCAGTGCGCTTTTGTTATAATTGTACATACGATGAAACAGTTTTAATTCACGTCCAACATAATTATTATTAAATTACTCCACTGTACACGGCATTCGAGATCATTGGGCGTACATTTGACACTAATAGCGACAATGACCTGCCGATAATAAATTGGTTTCGTGTTCGATTGTGAGGTGATGGAGCGAACCGAATAGCGATAATGAGTGGCGGATATTGGATTCCAGGCAACGTTTGCTATTTTTGTTTATGTGATAATGCATTAGAATGAATCATCATTTTGGTAGCTGGAAAACGATCATATTGCTAAATAACCGTTTTGATGTAATTAAGTAAATTTTAATTTTCAAGACTTTATTATAATGTTTCGGCGGCGATGGGCTCCATCTGTCACGCTAAGCACTTGTGAAGTCGCTATTTGGTGAAAAGTGGACTATGGCAGAAGACTGCTTTTGCGGTCCTCATTGCCTATAGTCTCTGACTATAGGCAATGAGGCTGGCTGTCTGGCTGTACGGCTTGATCCCGGATGCTGATTTCCTACACCGCACTACGCGCAATCGACTGTCATTCCATCCACATCACCTTGATGGATGGCGGTCTACTACTATGCGTTTTTCACAAAATTTCTTGCCTTGAACTACAGTGTTGTGGAACCAGCTCTCGGCGGAGGTATTTCCGAACCGTTACGACTTAGGGATCATCAAGAAACGAGCCTATTCCTTCCTTAGAGGCCGGCAACGCGTCTGCGATTTCTCTGGTTTTGCGGGTGTCCATGGGCGGCGGTGATTACTTTCCATCAGGTGACCCGCTTGCTTCATTCTGCTATAAAAAAAACTAACCCCTCGGGGATAATAGTCTTGTTTATATGTATGTATGTATTATAATGTTATACCCTTTAACTAGCATAGTATGTTGAAAATTTTTATTGGTTTTCGACCTTATCTCAATTGCATAAAGTTCAAAATATGGTATGGTATAGGTCAATATATAAGGGGTGTATAAGGGGTTAACGGCTCGGTGGCCGAGTGTTCAAGCGCTCGGCTCGATATCCAGGGTAGGGTCCCGGGTTCATATACTCGGTTGGGCAAAGTGTGTTTTCAGTAAGTTTGGTTGAATAGCCCGGGTTTGTGATCACCAACCCGCATTGGGCAAGCTCTGTGATTAAGCCAATTAATTAATTAAAAAAAAATCAATTTAATTGTTTACGCTCACACCAATTATCTAGACCAAGATAAGTATTCTTATGAAACTCGTTAATATGGTAAGATAACGGATAATTAAACATAAACATAGAAAAACACCCAGACCCGAAATCAATTTAGAAAAACAGTCCTTCTCCAAATTGACTCGACCGGGAATTGAACCAGAGATGGCGCAACGCCAAACCCGGCTTATTTCCTTATTATTTCTTTCTATTTTATTAACAGGAAATGTTCAACTTGCTATACTTACAACACAACCGAAAAGTTACTACTTTTCAGTTGTGTTGTAAGTAAAAACGTAAATGCTTTTATATTTTCGCATTTCGGTTTCCCGTACAAACGTCCGAGTTGAAATTTTTAAAAACCAATAAGCCAATTTTGATGAAACTTTGCATGCTAAAGTAAAACACAGGGATCTAAATAGATTATACATATTTATTTAAATCGTTTGTTTAGCTGAGTTAATGCGATTTAAAGTCCACAATAAAAAGTTTATAATCGCCATAACTCAGTTATATAAACGTTTCATAAAAAAAATATTTTTAACGAACTATTTAAATCCCTGTGTTTTACTTTAGCATGCAAAGTTTCAACAATTGGCTTAAGGTAAACGCAGGTATTACCGCGGTAGTCAAAAATCTGCAGGTAAGACCGAGAATATAATTGTAGTTTTAAGCAATTACATGCATATTTTACTCAAAAAGTTAAACTTTTATAAAAGATCAATTTATATTCGTTTGGATGGATTCGTGGCGGACTGTGCACAACAAATCAGAAAAATAAAACGAGTTGCCAAATGTAAGTACACTCAATATTTCGCTAAGCTTAATGTGTCGTAAAGAAACCATTTAAACAGATTCGAAGTATGTCACAAAATGAATTTTAGTTTCAGCTATGATTGTAACTACCTATCTAATTTTTGTTTATTTTGCACTATTTTTCGACAGTAAATAAAAATAAAATACCGCGGTGATAGCTTCACAATTTTCTTCTTGAATGATCTTGAATGAATCTTCTTGACCGCGGTATACTCGGTAATAGCATAAATCAGTATCTATAGTTTTATTTAATTTTTAAGGAAATTGTATACAGCAGTAACCCAAATGATTTGGTAATGTGTTTAGGTAATTATATATTTATCGTAAAAAAACTATTTCCGCGTTATGAAAATTGCCCTAGAACTCTTATTTTTTTGTAATAAATTGTGCAATAAAAATTAACTTTGTATGAGAGCACTGTATTCGCGGGTCAGAAGACACCGCCAAATACAGCAGAGTAAAGAAGGTTAGGCGGGAGGTAAAAAGGAACTTACCGGGAGCAGGCTTGACGAGGTCGCTGGCACCGGGACACGAGCTGGCGGGCGGCGATTTAAGGCGATGTGATGGTCACGGCACAGCACAAAGGCAGTTCACTTGATCATAGGCACTATCATCCCAGGGTCACTATCTATAAGGTCACTTCATCTAGGGTCAAACTTTCACGGTCAGGCTGTTGCGTGCGCGGTTGGTAGCTAGCTTGCAGACGAGTGGCGCGGTCGGCTCACGAAGCGAGCGGCCGCGGGTCGCGCAGCGGTGGCGCCGCGGCAGATAGGCGGACGCGGTCGTCAACAACCGCTGAGTCAACCACCTTACAGCTGGCGGTATGATTTAAATGGGCGTCCCGGCTTTGGCGGGAACATCCTCCGGGGCCCAGGGTGGGCTCATCCAATGGGAGCCTGGCGATCCGGAATACAGGCCTCCGAAGATGTCCATTCGCGGTGTCCAGGTCCACCACCCGGCTTTGGCGGGAACAAGCACTAAATTGAATACGACATGAAACCTTACCTTAGTCTGTATTTTAAACCGCAGTACTTAATTCAAATATCACGTATATGATTAGGTAAGTACATTGGCTATCGAGTAAGCTTTTGTTTTGTTTAAAATTTATCAATTTTTATCTCTCGTAATTAGATTATTTACACTACCACGAATGAAGCTATCACCGATGGTGAAAACAAGCCATTACTGGGTAATAACTTGTATAAAAAGCTATTACCGAGTGTTATTACTCGGTATTAACTTCACCATAGAAATCTAATATCGACTGATAATAGCATTTATTTTGCAGTTTAGTGTTCTCTAGAAACAATACCTATATGAAATTCACAACCCTATTTTTACCTATACCTACCTAATTTTCTAACTCAGGATTTAATTTTTACGTAGGCAAAAATTCAAGGCTACCTCTTTTCTTTTAAAATAATATAAGTTTATTTTTTATTTCTTATTTCCATAGATTAGAAAAATGGTTGGCAGCTTGATTTACCGCCCATTCTACCTCCTTAACTTTGGACCATGATCCAGGATTGGGGAGATCAGGTAATTACAGTGGAGCGACTGCCGTCTGATCTCCGTGACCCTGTTAATATAGGAACCTAATCAGCTTCCTCATGGTTACACATTCAGTCGCCTGAGTGTGCAGGTTTCCTCACGATATTTTCCCTCATACATAGAATAGCCAACAATTTGTTTTTAATAAAGATTTGTTCGGAACCAAAATGCCTATTATTTTTTTACCCTCGGTAATAGAATTACGATTCGCGGTATTAGCTGCAATCACTTTAGCATACCTCGGCAATAGCTTCATCCGGCTTTTTATATTTAATAACTTTTTCTTTAAATAGTTACTCAAAACCTACCTTTTATCATTATTTTCGTAAAGTCCAGATCTCAAAGTATCAGGAAATATATACTCGATCGGAAATTCTTATTTCGAAAGTTTAAACCTTAATGCCTTGATTTTACCTCGGTAATACCTTCGTTTACCTTATTGGTTTTTAAAAATTTCGACTTGGAAGTTTGTATGGGAAACCGAAATGCGTAAACCTCCTTAATAAATTAAGATTTTTAGTTATTATTACTCTTAGATAACCTAACTCATTAACTCTTACGATTGTTCGTACGAAAACATCAATAAAATAAAAATAGACTGTGTATCGTACGTACTCTCCTTGTTACAACGTTAATAAAATTTTACGTAAACAATTGTCACTGATAATAAGACTTTTTAAAACTGTTGTAAAAATTACATAAAACATTTTTAAATAAGTCTTACAAATATTTGGAAAATACGAAGATAAAACTCGCTGTACTCGTAAGAATGTTAATTATTTTCTTATCTTTAGTGGCATTACCGTTGTACATAGTTTATGACTTTCATTCGTTATAAATTATAATCTTTATCAAAAAACAAGCTCAACTACTTACTGTCCGTGGGGTCGATCATACAGATTACGTTTAATGTTAATACATTGATTTATGATATCATTATCATATTGTTTAATTGCGAAGTCATGTTTGTTAATCAACGGCGCTGTCACCATTATAGAAAAACCGGCCAAGTGCGAGTCGAACTCGCCTATGAAGGGTTCCGTAGCAGCAAGTAACATCATATAAAAGTTCTTGTAGTTTGTTGTAACTTTGATCGATGTTTAATTAATAGTGTATTTTTTTAATTTATTAATTTATGACGTATTAAAAAAACTACTTACTAGATCTCGTTGAAACCAATTTTCGGTGGAAGTTTGCATTGTAATGTAAGTACATCATATATTTTATTTAGTTTTATCATTCTCTTATTTTAGAAGTTTTTTTTTTTTTTTTTATAAAAGAGGGAGGCAAACGAGCAGGCGGGTCACCTGATGGAGAGTAATCACCGCCGCCCATGGACACCCGCAAAACCAGGGGAATCGCAGACGCGTTGCCGGCCTTTAAGGGAGGAATAGGTTTAAGGAAAGAATAGGAATTGGGAGGAGGGGGGGGGGGAAGGGGCCTCCGGTACCCTCACTGGTCGGACGAAACACAACAGCACCAAGTGCCATTATTTCACGCCGAATATTCGTGAGAGGGTGGTATTACGCCGGGCGAGCCAGCCCAATGCGTGCTGCAACGCAGCGTGGCTCTACCACTCAGTTACAGGGCACACACATTTTACCACTTTGGAAGTGTCTCTCGCGGGAAAAAATTATATATGAAACCTCAATATCATTTTTGATGACCTATCCATAGATATCCTTAGATGAAAAAAAAAAAGTTGTTTTACTTCTAAGTATGGGGAACCCCCAAAATTTATTGTTTTTTTTTCTATTTTTGTGTGAAAGTCTTAATGCGGTTCACAGAATACATCTACATACCAAGTTTCAACAGTATAGTTTTCGGAAAAAAGTGACTGTGACATACATAAATAAGGACGGACAGACAGACATGACGAATCTATAAGGGTTCCGTTTTTTGCTATTTCGCTACGGAACCCTAAAAAACGCGATTTGCAGTGCGTTCCTGCACTAAAAAGAATGAAAAAATATTTAATAATATCACACTACAACCACACAAGTGGAGACTAAAGATGGTGGCCAGTGTCAGTAAAAGAAAGTGTGTACGTAATCGCCTATTTTCTTTACCAGCAGCCTTAATTAATAACTCTTCTATGAATAATAATAATTTTAAGAGGGTGTACGCATTTCGGTTTCCCATATAAACATCCACATCGAAATTTTTAAAAACCAATAAGCTAATTTCAATTAAACTTTACATGCTTAAGTAAAATACAGCTACCTAAATAGTTTATTGAAAACATTTTTAAATAACGTTTATTTAACTGAGTTATTGCGATTTTAAACTCTCTATGGTGGACTTCAAATCGCAATAACTCGGCTAAATAAAAGTTTTTTAAAAATGTTTTCAACAAACTATTTAGATCCCTATATTTTACTATAGCATGCAAAGTTTCATTAAAATTGGCGTATTGGTTTTAAAAAATTTCGACTTGGAAATTTGTATGGGAAACCGACATGCGTAATCCCTCAACAGCTCTTTAAATAAGACGACTTACCGCAGGGAGGTCTCAAACCCACAATTCACCGAAAGCAATCCTAGTGATAGTTATACCGACTGAGCTACCGAGACATTGTTTTCTTTTTTTTCTGGTTTTGCTTTTTTCTAGACTATTATTCCGGAGTTGTTAGTCAGAGACTAGACAATGACGACTGAAAAAGAAGTGCTCTACCTTAGTCCACCTTTAACCAAAATAACAATCCATCACCGCTCTATGTTGTTGGGTGTATGTGCAATAAAACTATGTATGTGCAATTTAAACGATATTTTTATATAAAGAAAGAGAGTCACACATAACTAATCTATATCCTACAACTAGGAACGGCTTGACCTTCATTCGGGTCAAAAATGTAAAGTTATTAAAGCGTGCTCGCACACGATCAATAATTATAATCTGTGTCCGTTTTTTTTCGCATAGAGTGTTGTCATAAATTCCATAATACCAACGCAAACGTTCTTCTAAAAGTCGATCCTTCTTAAGATCGGTGTTCAATTCTCCTCAAATCCGATTTTCGGAGAAAAATTAAATATTCGACGGCTAATGTGCGTCAGTCAAGAAATCGAAAAGATATTGGGACAATCTGAAACTGACAATCTGTCCGATAATTCACCTGAACCCACCAAATAAACTTTAGGCCAACGTAGTGAGTTCTAACATGTCAAACAGGGTCCCAACTTGGCGCCCAAGAACTGGACGAAGAAACGTTATAAAACAAGCTAGATGGCGAGATGACATCGATAGAGTCGCGGGAAAAAGTTGGCTTCCAACAGAGAGAGATGGAGTGCAACAAAGAGAGAGCATTTAATAGAATAGAATAAAATATAAATAAATTTATTCAGCATCAAAACCAACAACATAAAATTACAATGAACAGTATTATTACACTAAAAAGGAATCTTCTCAGCATTGTGTCTCAGCAGTAATGCCACGACGACACTAGACACTGTGACGCTAGTCTTCCGTAGATACTTACACTAAAATTAAAAAGCTAAACAGCTTTTAGCTCTTTAGCACGCTAAAAGCTCTTTGGCTTTTTAGTCAGTTCTTTAGAGTGCACTGCTATTGGGTGGCGATAGGCTGAAAAAGAAGAAGAAGTGTAGTTTATGGCCTTATCTGCTGTTGTCCATGTGCTGATGACAATAAATCGGTCCTACAAAAAATCGGTAGTGTGCGGCATACGTGACGTCACAACTTATCGCGCTTCACTTGTTACTATTTACTCCACCTTGTTTGCCCAAGAAGGTGTGATAGATGCTAAAAAGACGATTATACAGTAAACGTCATATGTTTTGACCGGCCCGGGAGGATATAATTAATTACCTATCGTATAATTGGTTGTGCACACAGATTGTCGCGTAATATAAAGAGGTGTGTGATAACAACGATAACATTGGCGAAGTGAACTTTGTCGAGAATGCCCGTCAAAGTATTGTACGATAGCGCGCCGCAGTTGCGATGTGAGTTACTTTTGTTTTTGCGTTATGGTTTTGTTTTAACAATCTTTTTTTAAATTTCGGCAAGCAAATGATTGTTAAAGAAATTAACGGAAGTGCTTCTACCGTTGAAATAAAACTTTTTAAGAGGATCTTCTCGCGTTTATTTTTCTTGTAAATTGTGCAGTTGTTTCTACTACGATTGCCTGTATCATTTTAATATGAAGTTAAAGCTGTAATACCTAAACGGTGACCGTGTCCTCGTATATACGTTTTAGGTGAGTTATAACAATAATATTAAGGATATTATGAAAAGATATTGTTAAAAAAAATATTTTTAATTTAATTATTTTTTTATGTAAGTACATGTGTGTCATAACCACGGAGCAATTATATATAGCACATGACATAGTAAATACTATTTTTGAACAAAATAATTCATAACTTCATAAGTATTGGCCAAAATAATAAAAAAACATTAAAAACATTTCGAATTAGGTACCACCGAATTACTCAACAACGTTTAAATTACTGAGGTAACCGTCAAAATCTTGAAACGTTCCACTCAAACAAAAGCCTACAATAAATATGTACTTACTGTCAAATTAATTGAATACCGAATTGGTGGTAAACATTTGACTTGCAAACTCTTAAGAACAAAGCGGAGTGGAAGGGCCGCGGCCGAATCGGCTTAGGGAACACAATGGCATCCGCAGTGCGACATTGTGTTTCGGTCACCCCAAAGGCATACGGTGCACAATACGCCCTCTCTCGGCACTTAAAGAACATTCCTCTGCGGATCCTATAAAAATCATGAACCTATTCTAGTTTACATACATACAGGCGTATAATTCATGACTATTATCCCCGAAGGGTTAGTCAGAGACCAGGCAATCAGGACCGCAAACGCAGTCCACTACCACAGTCCACGCTTCACCAAATGATAACTGCACATGTGCTCAGTGTGACGGGTAGTGTCACTCCATCCCCATCGCCATTCTATGCTGTTGGATGTATGTGCAGTATTTGGTTCTACATCTACACCCTTAATTTTTATTTGTTTTAATGAAATTAAGAGTGAGTTCCACCCATGAAACTTGACAACTTTCCCCAAAAAAACCTATGTGCAAAAATGCTAAAAAAAATTCGCCTCCCATACTATAATATTGTCGTCAGCTGATCGGACATTTGTATCGAAGGTCGAATATTTTTTTTTCATTTTTCACTTAGGTTTCTTGGGGAAAGTTGTTTAATTTCATGGGTGGAACTCACCCTTAATTTCATTAAAACGAATAATAATTAAGGGTGTATACTAGTTAAATGGTAAAAAAATATTTTACCGCCTTGGTGACAGAAACAATACAAATCACCTTTTAGTGTGGCACTTATATCGCCGGTCCAAAGCCGCATCTTTATTAGAGGCAGCCTCTGGTCGAGGTACCGCCTCGCGGCTGAGCTTAATTGAAGACGTTGCCGCGGGTTGACTCTTGCCTAGAGACGGAGTTAGCCAAGTGAGGCAGGCTCGCCGTGACCTTCATCGGTGGCATAGAAGGGATGGCACTAGGATTTTTAGTGGGCCAATCCACTATGCTTCTATATACCCACTAAAAACATGCGGGGCGAGGTATGCTCAGGGGGCGCTGCCGCTAATTCAGATATATACAGGGTCTAACAAAATCAATAAGCGAACGTTGAAGGGCGGTATATTATACATCTTTCTGAATACAATAACAAAAAATGGGCTCCATTTTTATAGTGATTTTTCAAAGTTATGTTTCTAACAACCTAAATCAATTAAAATAATGCACATCAAGAAACATGCTGTTTACTAACACGCACGCAAGTGTCAATTGTCTTTTGTTTATGTTAGTCAGCTCAGTGTGCTCCGAGTTTAGTGTGCATGTTCGGGCATTCATGTACGGGTTTGGAAAGAGTGTATTTTTTGGTGAATTATGATAATGTTTTGTTGATTATCTCGTTAACGAGCCTGTAGTTTTGAACCAAATTTGGTGAGCATGCTCAGTGTGATGTATAGTTGCTCCCCTTAAACGTTCGCTTATTGATATTGTTAGACCCCATATACCCTTTTCTGTCACAAAGACTCTTAGAGGTAATTAACCATTGAATTTCCATTGTGTCAGGTTTTACGGCAGCTGAGCTCCTGATAGAGATTTAGGTCATAAGCAGGATGACAGCAGAAGCGGCAAGCGAAAGCATGGGTGGGCGTCGCTCGGTTCTCGCCTCCGTTACCGCTGTCATTCAGTTTATGGCTTAAGGGCAGGCAAACGGTGCATAAAGTTACTCCAACGCCGTCTCTCAGCTCATATTTACACTCTTCTGACGGAAATTGTAGAAAAAACATCATGGTAGCTGAAACGGCTTCAATGGTGGTAGGACTAAAAAAAAAAGGGATAAACACCTCTTGTCTGCCGCGTTCGCTTTCAAAGCGATTTTAGAATTGAGTTTCTATTGCGCCGGGTTTTACAACATCTGAGCTCTTATAAATATTTATAAAATAATCCTAGCCTTTACAGTATCTATTCTCACATTAAAATTCTTTATGTTGCATAAAAACATTTCCAGCGAAGAATCTCAAAATTTATTTTCAAACCCGACCGCGAGTGAATAGCTCTATTGAGCCAAACGTGCCCAAGCAAACAAATGCTGAGCCAGCCACGCCCTCTGGAGGCTGTTCCAAAAACAGCTAAATTGTGTTTCTTATCCCTCTTCTGCTTTAAATAAGATAGTAGATAAAATATATTAAACTACTGCGGTTTAGTATATTTTATCTACTATCTTGCCTTACCTTCGTCATCAGTGTACTAACATACCCTTGTATGTAAATGAGACATTTATCTAAGAAAAACGAAAATCACACAGTGTTACAAAAAAGCTACGCAATTTAAAAAATAATAGTTTTTACTGAACTCTTTTAATCATAGAGAAGATATTTAAAAAAGCTCATTATTTTTTGATGTAAAAACTGAATGAGTTAAAAATAGATACAAATGATAAGACTTTAAACTATCGCGTTGCATTGCATTAAAACTGTTTTAACGGGACTAAACACGATTAATTTTGTAAGTAAGTACATAATATATCTACTTACTGCTTGACGTTTCGGCCGCGATGCTGCGGCCGTGGTCACAAGCGAACAGTTTGCTAATTTTGTAAGTAAGTAGGTACATATCTACTTACTTACAAAATTAATCGTGTTAAGATACAAATGAATTAGGAACTCCTTCTTTTTGAAGTTGGTTGTTAAAGTTAAACGTACCAAACTCAGTGGTGATCAGTAGTAGATAAACCTAGTCATAGCTAATCAAAATATCTTCGATTCTACCCATTTCTTTAATTGAACTCTTTTGTTTTCATTTCTGAAAGCATTTGTTTGAACCGCAATCTTTAAACAGAGCGACACTATTCGTAACGGACCTGTCTTGTAAGAAATCACTTCAATCTTCTCTTC
The DNA here is from genome assembly GCA_963921215.1 of Scoparia ambigualis. Classification (NCBI taxonomy): domain Eukaryota; kingdom Metazoa; phylum Arthropoda; class Insecta; order Lepidoptera; family Crambidae; genus Scoparia; species Scoparia ambigualis. Next base: position 53,566,766 of record OY992502.1, on the reverse strand, counting down.
ACTTCATTCATTTTTGTAGAACAGTCAGACATGTCTTTATTCCACGTTGCTGGTGTTAGCAATTAGAACCTAGGTCTACCTAGTACCCAACTATAAAAGGTGCTATAGGACGCCTGACCCAGAATGCTGAAAGGCACGGATTCAAACACCACCTTGTAGTATAAAAAACAGCATATTTCATATAAACTTAGACTTCAAAACGTGAAAATATACATCCGCAATTGTAATTTATATAAATATAGGGGAATTTTATTAATTATTTACACACAACATGAAAATTAGCATTATTCAAACTTCAAAAATCGTCACTGGTTGAGGATTCCGGGTGAAGCACGCTTCCACTTCGGCCTTATCGTCACTTATCATCGTGTGTAGTGAAGGCCAAATGCTTTAACTGTAGTAGATAAAATAAATCTTTAAAAATCGTTATGAAGCAAACTCGCAGTCTGCAAATATGACTGCACATTTTCACCCTCCTCAAGAGTTCATAGAGGAGGCTTTAAATAGTTCTCCAAGAATATTTTCGCAAACATTTCACAGTTGAAGTAGTCGGAAATATCACTTCACGGGTTATACTCGGGCGTAACAGAAACTAAAATGGAATTTATAAAGTGAAAATCTTGGACCACTTTTTGTATCTATCATCAGGCAAATATTTGAAATGTGTTGATAAACTTGTAAGTAGTTCTACGAGGGATTGGAATTCGCACCTTCGGGCAATTGAAATCAGAGATTCTGTCAATAGGCTACAGTGACTGCATCTGGTTTTCCAACTATTGACTCCAGGCATATAATAAAGGGGAATTTTCTTTAACCCTTGTCTGTCTCGAAGACTCCTCCGAGGAGGTAACAATTTAATTTATATTGTGACTGGTATAAAACAGCTGAGCATATACTCAAATAGTTCCATTTGCCAAAATAACATCTTATGACAACCTCAGAGTTCAGCGTTAAACTGCTGGTCTGGTATATGAAAGCAAGGAGGAGCTTGATTTTAATTAGATCAGCAATCTGGCGCCGGCGTCGTCGTGGAAGTTCTTCCGAAGACGCTTATACTTTCTGTTAGTTGTTGATGATGATGATGATGATGTTGTAGTTGCAGAAATTTTCCCTTACTAAAACCAATATACCACTTTACCTAGTTCTTCACTCGAAGTACTTAACCTGTCTTGACTACCTTACATCGACATCTACTTTATATGACCTTTTTCTTCAACAGCAACATGGGTGAACCGTTGCAGCGAAGATCTGGAATGCCTAGACTTAGAAGAGGAACAGCCTCTAGCGCAACTCAGTACCGTGCAGACGGACAAGTTGACACTGTTCTTCACCGAGCTGTTGGACCATGACCGCGATGACGTCATCATTGACCAGGACTTTGAGCAGTTCTTCGAGGTATGAAGGTATCACACTAACAGCCACCACTTTCTTTTCTCGTAGTACTCATTCTTGAGGGTCGTGACGATCAAATGTAGCACTGCAGGAATAACTTTTCTGGATTAGATGTATACAGACGGCCCTATAATGTCGATTTATCAAAAAAAATCTCAAATTTAAGTCGTGAGCGAAGAACCCTCGGAGATTCAGTGCAGTTCATATCATCCAGCCAGTTGTTATTATCCATATTAACTCATGCGTCACTTACTCTTAGTATCATCCAACCAGTTGGTATCATCCATTTTTGAACTCATGCGTCACTTACTCTTAGATGAGAATATGAGAATAAAGGTTAAGCGCTTCCAAGTAATGTCTTTAAAATAATGAAGATATTACAAAATATGTATACCATTTAATCTCCAGGCAAACATAATCATGTTGTTAGCTACCTTTCATTTTCCTTTTGATAATAGATCAGAAACGAATTGCTACAAAATTCGAAGCGCTCGCTGTAGAAAAATACGTGGACACTTTTTACAAATTGATACGCCCTGGGGCGACTGTAATAGACACTTATTAAATGCTCGCTGGCGGAGTGGAAATTGAACCAATTTCCTTTAATCCTGGATCCACGTGCTTATTTTACAGCCAAAGAGAGGAGTCTATCTTCTTTAAATTTTAAGTTTAGCCGTTTTCTAGTATTTCTAATAATATAATCTTTGTTAACCGAGTCGCGTATCGGTGAATAAATACCACCACCCCCTCTCTTCCCTTGGGTGTCGTAAAGGGCGACTAACGGACTAAAGACTGCACATATATCCAACAACATAGAGCGGCGATGGGCTCACCACCTGTTACCCTGAGCACATATGCAGTCGCTATTTGGTAAAAATTAGACTATGGAAGAGGACTGCTTTTGCTGTCTTCATTGCCTAGTCTCTGACTAACCCTTCGGGGATAATAGTTGTGATTGTATGAATAATCTTTGTTTAACCTTATATCTGCGGCTGCGCACTGATCAGTGCTTAATAAACAGATTTTTCATTGTTTCTAACAATGAAGCACACTACCGGCGATCTTCATCATTTCTATTTATTATGGACAACATCACATTTCTCGTTTCTATTACTACCTACAACATCTCAATTTAACACAATGGCCGCGATAATAGCAGACTTTAATAAATGACTAAACCCTTACTAACGTAATAAGAAAGGGAATAATTAAAGTCAGTGTATTATATTCCACAGAGGCTGGCGCACTTCGCGGACTGGTCACCCAACTCGTCCGAATTTCACATACTGCTCGAAGTGAAACAGGAATTCGTTGAGTATTTCATCAACCCCTTGCCCTCCAAGTAAGTCGACGAATCTTGTTACTAGTCTAGCGAAACAACAAATGAAGCTTGTTTAATTAATAACCATTATTCTTAAGCGTTTAACGTCTTGGGATTAAGAGATACAGGAAGTTCATGAAGGGCTTGTTTTCACTCCTTAGCTAATCCTAGCTATAACTTCGTATTAGGTATTAAATAATGTTGTGTTTGTTCAGTGTATATTATTAAGCATTATTCTTTAATCATTGTAACTAGTTTTGTAAGTAAAATAAAAAAACTCAGACAGTGGATAGCAGTCGTTGCATACAAATAAAGGAACTGCTTCCATTTACGTTTCTGCACCTGTAAACGTAATGATGTTAATAATCTTTGTAGAACTATTTATACTTACATCTATATTGTTAAAAAAGTATGAACGATACGTAAAATCTAATAAAGTCAACAGCTCATAAAAAAATACAGCCATGACTCACACCTTGTTTATGGTAAACCAATCGTTAAATTAACAATTATTAAACCAATTTTAAATATTAGTAAGTTAAAACATTTAGATTTCCGACGTTTTACTATTCAAAATATGATAATACGTAATAAGTTAATTGTTTTCCGAATTAGGATTTCCGACGTTTTACTGTTCAAAATTTGATAATACGTAAAACACTTAGCAGAAGTATCAAAAGCCAGAAATAATATTGCCAAGTGATCAGTTAATGTTTTTTTCTATGGGGATCCGTTTGCGTAGTTTTAATGGTAAAAAAAATGTAAGTAACTGTTACCATTCGATCATATATACTGTTACCTTATGATTACACAAGTCAACAATTTCCATTACGTAATAATAAGACATCATGACTCTGATTGATTTTGTAAGGCAAAATAAAAGGAAATATTTCATTTGCAAATATTATTGAAATTGTGTGTTTGGGCAAAAGATTTTAATTTTTTACATTACATTACATTAAAACTTTATAAAAATAATGTCGTGTTAGTCATAAGAAAATAGATTTGAAAATATTTTTAGTTGTGTACAAAACAATAAAATACAATAACAATAAAAGAAAGTTTTATAAATCTACAACTCTATTTAATATAATAACCGTAGTCATAAGAAAATAGATTTGAAAATATTTTTTAGTAGTGTACAAAACAATAAAATACAATAACAATAAAAGAAAGTTTTATAAATCTACAACTCTATTTAATATAATAACAATACTATAACATCTTACACCAGCGCGGCTTAACATGACATGTCTTTTGTAGCACAAGATCTAAGGATAATAATCTCATAATTACATTCAAATACAAAATGGTTTTCTCAAACAAAGGATCTAATAATCTCTTAATTCCATTTCAAATACAAAATGGTTTTCTCAAACATTTCCGCCAACATATGTGTAAGTTAATATCCGTAATGAATTTGTCCTTTCATCTGGCTATTTCATGAGTAGCTGAAAATTATGGCTTTCTAGGTTGCATTATACGGTCGAAATGGAGTCATATTTTCTAGACTCACCGCACTGCATAAAGGGTCGAATTTTCGCCTGCTAGTCTAATTTATGTGCTCTCCTATTAAAATGATTCCTCGTTTAATGTGAGTCATGTATTATGTTACAGTTGCTATAAAGTTTTCTTCCTTTGTTTGTTTTCTACATTTGTGAATTTAAAACGGGGTGAATTCGAAAGTTGTGTTTGGTTTTCGTTATATCGAACTCAGTGTGTCGATAATTTCGTAGTAGGCGATGTTTTGTTACATCGAATTTTAATTGGCACAATGTTACGTAAGTGCAAAAAACTCTGTTTTGACAAACAGCGATAACCATTATGGCGATAACTCATTAATACAGTAATTGATTGGATACATAATGTTCCGAAACTGCTACTATGGAGACTAGACTTCAAATATTAACCTTATTTTGGTTTTTTTCTCATACAGGATAATTTTTTGTCAGTGCGCATAATGTTTGGTATCATTCAGTAACGTTAATAGAATATTTTCGTTTATTTATTATTCATTATTTATTTAATTTGTCCGGCACAATAAAAAATAACTCATGGATACCGGGCGAACGAAAGGTCATGTGTCGGTGCAAGTGCATTGGCCCGCCCGGCCGCCTGGTATCGTAATGTGTTAAGTCTCCTCTACACGTCTACAGATGCGTCCGCGGACATTGGCAGATGCATCCGCAGTTTAATTTCCACGAACTGTCCACACGTCTAGGTCGATCAGTCTATGTTCATTCTGAGCAGACGCAACTCGCACTCGCACATTCTAGTTCCTATGGCCACCTTCCAGTTCCAACATCAAATCAGTACCATGTCATCAAAATATTGCATTGTCACGTGATTTACAAAAATTACAAATTAATTGAAATAGGTAGGTACTAAGCAAAATAAAGGCTCACTTCTCAAGTGAGCTGTTATTTACCGAGACATATTTTTAGCGCCGACCTGACATCTAGTTGGTATTGTTGATCAAAGGATGCGTGCCACAAAAACCGACAACAGTCGGATGCGAGGCAGATGCATCTGCAGACGTTAAATACCTACCACAGATGCCCAAATCACCCCCTCTACACGTCGGCCTACGTGCAGAGGGGCATTGGAGTTCAATTTGGCGGTCCCGGTCGATTTACCATCAATCAATCAATTTTAGTTTCTTTATTTTTCACTTAAAAAAATTCAATTAAATTTGTAACTCTAGATTAAGTTACTCTATAATTTTAAAAAATATGCGCATTGATAAAAAAATTCCTGTATAATGGCTTGGTGCGGTTGCACAATCAACCAGTGTCAAGTAAAAGAGATAATAACAGATATTTTCTATGCATAAAGTGATAAGTGAAGTGAGTGATGATATGAATGGTAAATGATATTCCTCCAAACCTCTTGAAAGTCACATCTTTACTGAAATCTCACTCAGACTTCTTGAGAGAATTTGAAAAGTGATGTTGCACTGTTTTGTTTTGCTAACACTGCTGTACGTTCACGAACAAAATTCACCTTTATTTCACATTAATATTTATAAACACATTCATCATCATCATCAGCCTACAAACGTCCCACTGCTGGGCACAGGCCTCCCACGTGAACAATAGCACGTGGGGATAGTGGGCCATAACCCACCACGCTGGCCCAATGCGGGTTGGTGAGTTATGACGTCTGCCATCTTACGACAACAACCGGGACCAACGGCTTAACGTGCCTTCCGAAGCACGGAGGAAGCTCGAGATGTTTTTAATTGGTCACCTATCAAGCGACCCGGCATTGCGAAAGTTGCTTAGCAGGCAAGATCGCAAGCCGAACGCGCTAGCCGCTGCGCCATCGAGCTCCTCGTATATAAACACATTAATAAAACAAAATTGCACACATGACGCTTCACTTTCCCGCCAAGAAGTCTCTATTAACCTTATTTTATACATACATACATATAACTACGACTATTATCCCCGAAGGGTTAGTCAGAGACTAGACAATGAGGACCGCAAAAGCAGTCCTCTGCATTAGTCCACTTTTCACCAAATAGCGACTGCACATGTGCTCGGCGTGACAGGTGGTGTGCCCATCGCTGCTTTATCCAGTTGGAAGTATGTGCAGTCTTTAGTCCGTTAGTCGCCTTTTACGACACCCAAGGAAGAGAGGATGGTAGTATTCTTTTGACGACCTCCTTGGTCGAGTGGTTTGTACACCGGTTTTCATGGTGTCGCCATCTCTGAGGTCCCGGGTTCGATCCCCGGTCGGGTCAATTTAGAAATTATTGTTTTTCTAAATTGTCTCGGGTCTGGGTGTGTTCTATGTATAATAAGTATTTATTTAAGTATTTTAAGTATGTTTATCCGTTATCTAGTAACCATTTAACGAGTTTCTTCGAAGCTTCTCTTGGGCTAGATAATTGGTGTGATTGTAGGAAAGATTTATTTATTTATTTATTTATTTATTCTTTCACCGCTACGCGACACGGTTAATATTAATTATACAGGGCGTCCCACGGCTATGCCACTTGGAGGGAAAGTACCTTAAATATTGTAGATGGAACATTTTACTGAAAGAAGACATTATTTGAATTTAAAAAATTCACAGATCTCGTGCTCTACACGACTTGAAAGGGCATTGAAAATGAACCTAGCTATTATAAATTATTAATGAAAAAAAAATTATTTTTCGTACCACTTGCTCAAAAAAGTGACATTCTATGCCACAAAAAGCGAACATAACAATAGTCATTTTTAATCTGTTAAAAACAGGGAAAGAAAATTGGGATTCATAGCTAAATGTGCAAGTCGCAAAATGTGCACTAATGCAATTCGCAGAAGGTGCAGGTCGCAATTCGTGCAAATCGCAGAAGGTGCAGGTCGCAATATGTGCAAATCGCAGAAGGTGCAGGTCGCTATATGTGCAAATCGTTAAATGTGCAGGTCGCAATATGAGTAAATCGTAAAATGTGCACTTATTTACACTATACTCGTACACGCAGGTCCGATCCACGGCGAGTAGTGGTAATCCGATGGGTTGAAGTTAACCGTTTTCTGGAGGAAAATTTTCTTGGCGGCTCCGTGTATTTCGGGTTGTTAGTACCACCTGTGATAAGGACACGTGTACCTACACGTTTCCCCATATAACCCGGATACCGGAAGCTCTAATTTCCCCTAAAGCCAAAGAACTGACTTCTTTTGATTCTTGCTCATAAAACCGAAGGTCACAATAATCTTTAAAAATAAAAATAAACCCAAACAATATTAAAAATATTATCATAAACAAACATTACAATTAGTTAAACTTAAGATACTTACTTGGAGACTAACGCCCGAAATTAATAATCAATCCTAATCCATTTTACACTATCCAAGATCGCGATTACAGAAAACGAAACGAAACGCTATTGATTTCTCTATCACTCTTCCGTAGGTGGATTTATTCGATTTCAACAAGCGATTGTCATCATGGATAAAGTAATACCTATTATTAAAAAACAACTTAAGTTTCATATCAATTTTGAATTAATCTACACATTTTGCGACCTGCTCAATATAAGATCTGCTTGCACATTTTGCGATCTGCTCAATATGAGATCTGCACATTTTGCGATCTGATTATTGTGAGATCTGCACATTTTGCGATCTGCTCATTGTGAGATCTGCACATTTTGCGATTTGCTCATTTTACGCAGCCTGCACATTTTGCGACTTGCACATTTGGCTATGTATCCGAAAATTGTACTGAATTTCATTCATCCTCTAGGGGGAGAATGTGATTTAAATTTGGAATACTTACCGAAATTTATACTGAACTACATCTGTGTTTACACCATTGAGTTTGTATTTAAAGCATTATACATCTTTTTGAAAAAGGAATACGCATTTATTAAGCAGTTATGATTATTAAATAAAATTACGAAAACCGACGAGGCCGTATGAGCTTGATGCCTTTGCTTGTCCGACAAAAAAGTATTAGTCTAGGAATTTATTAAGTCATTTTTTTTATTTATTTTTTCTCATATTATTATTGTGTTAATTTTTTCGCAAATGGTACGAAAATTAGAGTATTTTCCTCGGTGATAAAGCTGTCTTAGTCTTGGTTGAACTTAAATCCCTCGCTACACTCAGGACTCGTCTTAAATCCCTCGCTACGCTCGGGAGTAAACCTCGAGTCCTTCGTTACGCTCGCGATTTAAATCGTTACCCGCGACAGAAGACACTGCTTTATCCCCTTGGTTTAATAATCTACTATTTAAATTCAAATAAAATTAACGACTTTTCCAAAATTTGTTTATACTCTCATAAAGCCCTTAATTTTCCGCGTCTATTAAGTCCAAATAGATCTTCGTATAAAACATAGTTGTTTTTTTTTCAAAAGAAATAATCGACTTTTCCAAAATTTGTTTATACCATCCTAAAGCCCTTAATTTTCCGCGTCTATTAAGTCCTAATAGATCTTCGTATCTCAAAACTGCGATGTTCCAGAGGGCTATGACGCCCGAGTAATACCGCACGGCAACGCTCTACGCGCCGCTAAGGGGGAGCATACCGCCCCTATCACTCCCACAAAAAAAAAGTATAAGACATAAAATGTTCCCCGTCTCAATATCTCTAGGCGTCTCTCTCAGTTTTTCGATTTTCGATCTCGTTTACGAGATATCAAAGATATTCCGAGGAAAGGTGTTAAAAAATCAAGGTTTTCTTTTAAAAAGTTTTCGATTTTTACAAAAAAATGTTCACCATTTGAAAGCCATTCAAATTCTGCGTCTTTTAAACTCTTATACGTTTTCAAGGCCCTAAACCACTATATACCACGGGGAAAACACACTTTCAGCGTAAATGGGGCCCTACCGAAACGATCGAAAACATTTTCAATGTAAAAACAATTTAAACTGCATTCATAGATATTTAAATAATTACATGGTTAAACCGGGAATAGAACCCGTTACATGAAAAAAATAATCCGCCTGTAGCTTTATCATACCGATCGAAAGGCTTCATCATAAGGATTATTTTTTGCTAAATAACTTAGTGTCACAAATAAAAGGAAGACCATGAATTTTAACATTTGATGTGAAATTATGTTCAGAAAAATATATAATAGGTTGAATTATATTAAGAACGTGTTCTTAGTCGACTATTTCAATGTGTACCAAATTGTCCTCAGATGGTCCGAGTTGGCATACTACAGGCGTGTGTGCGGCCCAGAGTCCAGCGGTATCAACATCCCAGGCCGTACCACCCTGGAGGGCTGGCTGGCCCGGTGGGCGCTGTATCTGGTCCCAGCCAAACGGTTTACCGACCTGCCGCTGTACCTGCAGTACTTATGCAAGATACTGTTCCACGTCGTCGATAGGGATGGTGAGACCTTTTTTTTGTTTATCGATACTTTGTCTGTCCAATATTATTATAATTATGTGATATTTATGTATTTATATATTATATATGTAATAGTATGTATATGTTTATATGTATATGTATGTTAGTGAGTATATTTTCATTTAGTTTGTGCACCCTACTATTTTTTGTCTTTGCACCACTCTATGGCTGACTGGGAGAGAATGCCTAAGGCATTAAGTCCGCCTCTGTACTTTAAGTGCACGAAGTGTTTTAAATTAAAAAAAATATTAAAAATACTTATTTGTTTTTGCATCACTGCGAACGGCAGCACCTATTCGGCTAATTATTTTTTTGTTGTGTTTGTAATTAATAACTAATTTGTCTATGGTACCTAATAGTCAGGACAATAGGTTTCTATGACAGAAAATTCTTGAAAATTCGTCACGGAGCACGGGTTGTTCACGCGGACGAAGTCACTGTGGGCCACTAGTTATAAATATAAAAGAAGAATAAAAACAATTTATTCATTAACACAATACAACACTTCGAGTCTTCGACTTAGGATAATAATTGTTATTAAAACAGAAAAACAATTTGTTTTGCACCATCTTACTGTGCAGACCATCACCACTAGTACCAAAAAATTTGGCAAGTCGTTCTCTGTAAGACCATTCTGCTTCGGAATTCTCTGCCGGCGCATGTGTTTCCCAGCTCTTTAGTCCCGGGTCTCATTTATGCAGGCCGTCATGAATGGGTGCGCTTAATTGTTACCGTGCTTGTTCCACGGTGAAGTGCGCTCACATTATTTTGGACTGCATCAGCTGCTTACCATCAGGCAGGATGTAGTCACTATGACGTGGCACATTAAAAAAATGTGGTACTTAACGAAAATGCTTGTACCCAACATATGCCGTGGTGTCACAAATACACCGCTGGTCCTCCGGCGCAATCGAGGAACTATGCACTTAACAGGATGGCTGGATGGATGATACGTGATTATTTAATATACATACATATAATCACGACTACTATCAGGGGGGTGTCACTCCGCAGTTTAGGTACGTCCGGCCGGCGCGCCTCCCAGGCAGGCCGCCTAGGCGTATGGCAGTAAAGGTTGACGCTCGCGACGCACCGAACACCGAGCGCCGAGTCGCCTAACTCGTAATCCCTGCGCGCGCGCGTAAACCCTACACTCTGTGACGTCATAACGTCAAATCGATATTGAGTCAGCGTTGCTTAATGGAATATGAGCGCTCGAGTCACACGATAAGTATCAATTTCGCGTGAAAGTCGTTAGAGAGTGAACCTTCTATACGTAGTACTATTAGTCATTCTGTGCCCCCTCCCCGAAGGGTTAGTCAGACACTAGGCATTGACGACAGCAAAAGCAGTCCTCTAGCATAGTCCCCATTTCACCAAACGGCAACTGCACATCTGCTCCGCGTGACAGGTGGTAAGCCAATCGCCGCTCTATGCTTTTAGATATATGTGCAATCTTTAGTCCGTTAGTCGCCTTTTACGACACTCAAGGGAAGAGGGGGTGGTAGTGATAGTATTCTTTCTCCGATACGCGACACGGTTAGTATTTAATATACCTATTACCAAATACCCTAAACATAGAAAATGCTGAAAGAAATCAGTCAGCAGAGAATCCAACATCAGAGAGACATATCCGTCCGCTCAAACGTAATTAATATCAGCGCGAGCAACAGTTCATCTCGAGGCTGAGTAATTGTCGACATCTCTCACTGATTCTGTCGAGCTCCACTGGAAATTTGCATTTGAGACAATAATAATATCATTGTGAAACTCGTCTGGACGATTTAAACTTTAATTTCAAGTCTGTTCATATTAACGATGACAGATTATCATTTGTTAACGATGTTAGGTGATTTATTATTGTTATGAGCCTATATTTTCCCACTGCTGGGCAAAGGCCTCAGGTGATTTAAATAACTTTTTTTTTATACATTGACAATCGCCTCGGTCGAGCTGAGTCACCCTACTAGCAAACAATTCATATAAGTAAAGAGTTGCAAGCTTGCATGCGCTCGGTCCGTCATAATACGGAAGTCCTTGGGTTCCTAACCCAGGTCGAGCAAAATGTGTTTCGGAGTTTTTGATGCATATCCATATGTCCACTTTCTGTGTTATTAATTTGTGGAAACTTTATTAGTTTGTGTTCTATTTATTTTCGATATTAGTTATGTATTTATGAACTGTTTGTTTCCCTAACTTTAAAAAGGGACCCTCAAAGATATTTTTTATATATAAGATATTTTTAGGTTTTTAAGTTATTTAGTTTTAGTTTTAAATACTTTATTATTATTGTTTCGTGTTTGTGTAAATATATAAATTGATAAATATTATGCATATAAATAAGCCTAAACTACGATACTAATAAAATCTTTGATAAATTGATTGGCAAAATAACATCCGTACCAGTTCCTAAAAATATGTAAAACTTTAAATAAAATAAATACTTATGTATATTCCGTGTTTGTGGTCACATATTTAGCAAGCCTGGTGATTAGCCTTTTAACGGCCGCGCACTGATCTGTGTCCAATGAATAGAATTTCCATTGTGTCCAGTGGCGCCGCGTTATAAGTGCTAAGCCAATAGATTGTTTATTTATTTATTTATCGAGACAACAACAGCCATACTTAACCTATAATATAACAAACTAGCGGCTGCTCGCGGTTTCACCCGCATGGTTCCCGTTCTCGTGGGAATATCGGGATAAAAAGTATCTTATGTGTTAATCCAGGTTATAAACTATCTGAATTCCGAATTTCATCCAAATTCATTCAGTAGTTTTTACTTGAAAGAGTAACAAATATCCATCCATACTTACAAACTTTCGCATTTATAATATTAGTAGGATTAACTTATAATAATTATAAACAAAGCGTCCATACTGGCAACTAATAATAATTAAGTAATTAGGCTTACGTGCTAGGAAACTTATCACAATAAAAAAAATATAATTATATTTATAAAAACCAAACCATCACTAGCAGCATTATGGCAAAGAATCAAATACATAATGATAAAATATATATAAGTAGGTACATATAAATAAATATACATAATACACTTAAAATATAATTAAAGTTACAATTAGATACCCTTTAGGTGTAGGGATGACTTGATTCCAGTGATGGAGGCCGTTATACAGCAATAGCTAGGACGGTATATTATAGACTGTTTGTCATATTTTCTGTAAAAATGCGTTGTAGAAAAAATCTCTATTAATTAATCTTTTCTTTTAACCGCAATGGCACAAAAAACGTCAACAAGCTAACCTCCACCTTACCTCATCTGTCTTTGAATCGGACTCCATTCGACCTCGCAGGTCGCACAGCGGGATTAATTTGACGCGAGCAGGAAACTTGACGCGAGTTGGTTGCTCATAGATTACGTACATATATAGAATGGAACATTCGAACTAAGCTACTACTCGCGACTTCGTCCCCGTAAACACCTCTATCCCGGGAAAATGCCGTCTTACCTCTTTCTTAGCTCCTAAAAGGGTCAACATGCCTCCAAAATGTCAATGGTTTGGGCATTTCTACGGAAGAGCAGTTTTTTTCTCAAATCGGTGTTAAAAATTAATTTCGTTTGGTAAACAGATTTATCACAATAATTGAAGTATTATCCCTTCCTGGAACCTATTATTAGCAATGGAACCAAATTACGTGAAATGGTTCTCGAGTTATGTTGATTACAAATTGAGATCGCACCGAATTGAGATTTTCGCATGTTTCCGTTTTGTAGTTTTATTGTTATCACATAATATTGAATATTTTTTTATTTTTGCCTTTCTCAGTCTTCCCGCAATCTTTTTCTTTTCATTTTTTTTCGTCTTAAGGTTAATTGGCCCATCTGAAAAAAATGTATACTTACTAACCTACATTACGACTTCAATCTTGTTTTACATAATAAACCTAAATACGTTTTTAATAAAAAACATTGTTCTGGATACCTTATCCCCATCGTAATCCATACAACAGTGTTATTACATGGTATTTTTTTAACAATATCTGAATTCGGTGTGGAATCTCTCAATTCTGTGCACCAAAATCCAGGGAATTGAGATTCACCGAATTGAGGAAAAATCACAATCTAACAAATAGCTTGAAAATTTTATAAGTTTGAACAATTTACTTATTACATTCAAACATATACAACGTGAACATACAAATTTACTTAGGACTGACCTGAATTAATAATTTTTAAACCACATTTATGTTGTCCACCGAGTTGTGGTGTGTTTGAAATTAGATGTGAATGGTACATTTTTCGCTCTAGTAGTTCAATCGGCTCTTGCCGTAGAAATGCCCTTTTGAGGTCCTCCAGGAGGTGGTATATAATTATGACCATTTGAGTCACCGAACTTTCGGCTCGAAGACTTCTACGTTTTTTTATGGTAATTTGTGCCTCTAGGCCCAGTACAAGTAATTTCCCTGAATCTAGTACTCTTCAAACTAGGACGCAACAATGTAAAACAATGTTACTTAGCTGCAGAAATAGATAGGGTCGGTCGTCATCAAGTCGGATTCAGAGCAGAATCTTACCACCATGAATCGGGCGTGACGTATGTACAAATCTATATAGATACAGTTGGCACATTCTGTTGATTGTCTCGTCTGTTTCCCAATTTGCTCTGTGCCCGGTTAAGCGACAGGACCCCAGGGCTGAGGCTAGATAGCTCGCCGTAATTGTTCGACACGCGTCAAAGCCTTCGCTAAAATACTGTCAGTAGCTGATGGATCCATTTATTAGTCTACCTAAGGTAGATTTACTTGAGCTGAAGGCTGATTTTACAAAGCTCTGTTAAAAAATTTCTATCTAATAAAGGTACAATTACGCAATTTCAATCGCAACTTCTTTATTTAAATATTATTTATCATCGATCAATATACAGGATGTTTTAGTAATGGATATAACATCCCGCAACTGGGTCATTCTATGAAGTGTAAAAAACCACCTGTATATAATTTAAGAAAAACAGAATATGACAACACATTAACCTTTATGGTCTGCGGTAATAACCATAAGCGTCAGACTCTGCAGACTCGAATTGGACTCCCAGCACTCCCTATCTTAAACTTATACTTATAGCTCATTCTGAGTGCACCGATCCAGCTCTACAGAATTTCGCAACAGCAAGTGTTTTAATTAAACCAATACTTAACAATTTGTAATCATTAAGTGGTATTAATTAATGAGCCGTGTGGTATAGCGGCACACTCAAGTTATACTACCATCCCCTCTCTTCCCTTGGATGTCGTAAAAGGCGTAACGGACTAAAGACTGCACATACATCCAACAGCATTAGAGCGGCGATGGGTTCACAACCTACCACGCTGAGTACAATATAATATGCAGTTGTAATTTAGTAAATCGTGGACTATGGCAGTGGACGGCTTCTGCGGTCCTCATTAGCCGCGTCTAGAGTCTAGACGCGGCTTCATATTCATAGAATTGGAAAGATACAGCAGACGCGCATGGCTGTGATCACGGCTCATCATGGCAACACCTATGTGTCGCTTAGAGAATCGCATAGCTGTACGCTTGAAGCTTGAAGTTAGAAGGTTGCTATGAAAGTACACGACTTAGGATTCGAATACCGTAAATACTCGAAACCTGTATTCGAGTATTGTGGATCCGAATACAGTATTTTATATTATCGAGTACGTGAGTACCTGCTAGGTATTCGAGTTAGTACTGAGTCAATCTGACTCGGCACATCAATAGTCTAGACTGGCCGAACACGGCTCGCGAGCCGTGGCACCTGAGGCAAATTTGAAAGGATGCGAGCGGGCCCCGCGAGGCAGAGTGAGCCAGTGCAACCTCTCTTTGCCTCGGGTGCCATGCACGGCTCGCGAGCAGGAAGTCCAAGCCGGACGGCTTGCGAGCCGTGCTCGGCCGGTCTGGACGCGGCTATTGACTAGTCTCTGACTAACCCTTTGGGGATAATAGTAGTGAGTCTATGTATGTATATAATAAAGCTTTTCCCAGCAGTGGGACATATAGGCTAATTACTGCTGCTAACGTTAAGTTTCGCTTTGGTAAATCGCCAAGGCGTCGTTGGCACTTGACTCAACTGTTGCAGCCAAACGTTTAAAGCTTCAGTTTTGCGACTTATGTAAGAACCGCTCGCTTATAAAGCTGTCATGACAGTATTTAACCAGTTCACTGCCCACACATATTGACGGCCAAGTTTTCATGCGAAATCCGTGAAATAATTTTGTAATAATTTATATAAGTAGTTCCTTTATAAGAATAAATATTGGGGTTAAGACTTTAAACTATCGCGTTGCATTGCATTAAAACTATTTTAACGGGACCTAACACGATTAATTTTTGTAAGTAAGTACATATCTACTTACTGCTTGACGTTTCGGCCGCGTTGCTGCGGTCGTGGTCACAAGCGAACTCCGAGTTCGCTTGTGACAGGGAGTCTTTCATCGCGGCCCGGTCCCGTTCAAATAGTTCTAAATATTGGGGTGTCTGAGGTTTTGAACAATTAACACGATGTAGGTATAATATATCGAGCGATATGGGAATCAGACGATTTTACGATTAAAAAGCAGTACAGAGGATATTTACTGTTTCGTTTTGTTATGCTACTGCGCTGGCAAGGCCGCCACAGCCTGTGAAGTTGAACACACGAGTTGCCGACCCCTATGATGGTTTAATTTTTTTTATCTCTTCAGTTTTAACATAACTAAACCTATTTGGTCGGTATGCCTTTACCAAAAACTACGACCGACCAGACCATACAACTGTTAGGTTAGTTCCGATCACTGTTTAGGAAATGTATAGAATTCCTCGGTAATGCATTTAACCCAAATAAAATTGACACATTCTTGTCGCTTTATCCTACTAATATTATAAACGCGAAATTTTGTAAGTATGCATGGATGTTTGTTACTCTTTCACGTATAAACTACTGAATGGATTTGGATGAAATTCGGCATACAGATAATTTATAACCTGGATTAACATATAGGATACTTTTTATCCCGATATTCCCACGGGAACGGGATCCACGCGGGGTGAAACCGCGAGCGGCCTCTAGTAATTCTATACAAAAACGGATTACATTTACCGATAACATATACCTACTCGTTTATAAATTACAAAACAATACATGTTAACATTATTATTCGTAAAGTCACCTTAAAAAGGTCGACTTGGCTTCTAGTAAGACTTATTTGCGTCCCTCTGGCGTGATAAATAAATAACTAGCATCTCAATAAACAAAGTTTCAGAGGACCCCGAGGTACAGGACAGTTAGGCGTAGTAGTTTGGTATCTTTTACCCTTATATAGGTAGACAGACTTACCTATATACTTATGTAAAATTTCGCACATTTTATTTGTTCTTCTTGCGATGCTTTTAAATGTTGGACTATTTTTACTAAAATTGTTCCAGCTGTTCTTTTTACGCGCTTACCAACGAGCAGCGTTTGATTTTAATTTATATGAGATTGGAGATAATTATGTTTTCATTCCTAACTTCAAGCTGTATTTTTCTTAACTACACGAATAAACCAAGTAATTTCAGGGAATGGTGCACAGCTCATAGTTTGCAGTCCACTCCAGTTATTGTAACCATTAATAACCAGTTATTATTATTATGAGCCGTGTGTGTAGCGACACATTAAAAGAATACTTCCAACTTATCTCTTCCCTTGGGTGTCGTAAAAGGCGACTAATGGAAACGGACTAAAGATTGCACATACATCCAACAGCAAGAGCGGCGCGGTAGGGTTGCCACTCGTACTCTATAATAGAGTATTGTCAGGGGGGTGTCACTCCGCAGTTTAGGTACGTTTGGCCGGCGCGCCTCCTATGTAGGCCGCCTCCGCTCCCGACGCACCGAACACGTCCCTACGCGCGCGCGTAAACCCTACGCTCTGTGACGTCATGACGTCAAATCGATATCGAGTAGGCGTTGCATAACGGAACATGAACGCTCGAGTCACACGATAAGTTTCAATTTCGCGTGAAATTCGTTAGAGAGTGAACCTTCTGTACGTAGTACTTACTATTAGTTATTCTGTGGTATTGTACTTTTTTTCATGTAGGCATACTTTAAAATCTACGACACCAATAAAGTACGATAAAATACTCTATTTACGTAAAAGACAAATATTTGTTAAATGTCGCAAAGAGCAACAAAAAATACGTTGGCAATGTTATCATTGCTTATATAAATAAATACTCTTTTTTTATGCTGTGTACTTTATTTTTGTTTTAACAAAATGAAAAAATACTTTATTCGTCCTGAAAAAAGGTGGCAACCCTAGGCGTGGGCTCACCATCTATCACAATGAGCACTGTTCAGTTGTTATTCGGTGTAACCTGGATTATGATAGAGAACTGACTTTGCGGTCATCATTGCCTAGTCTCTGACTACCCCTTGGGGGATAATAGTCTTGAATCTATGTATGTAAGTATTATGGTTATTTTGTTATGTCTTTGTTACAGGCACTGGGGCTATAACCAAACCGGCACTGGCTTCCTTCTACCGCTCTGTGATCGGGCTAACTGCCGCGCGAGTAGACGAGATTATCGACACTGCTTACGACAGAATGACCAGTGTAAGTGGCTGTCGTTGTTTGGCGCGCAACTCATGAAATGCTTGTATAGTGCGCGCGATCTGCGCGCGTCCAGTTCGCGTGCTTACCGTTCCGTTTTGTTTCATACTGGAGCCTCAGTTAAATTAAGGTAGTCCAGCGAAAGGTCAATAGAGGTTATACTTACTAGGCTTCAACTTAAAGTACTGAGTTTGGCCTCCAGTATTCCCTATATCTTCGTGGGCGCCGCGCGCGCGCCGCGCTTTCGCCAGATGTGGACGCACCCTTATGTTAGAGGTTTAGAGGTGATATTAGAGGTTTAAATGTTAATATATTATATTCTTAACATTTAAACCTCTTTACAAAAAAGAAAAATAGGTATCATATCTGGCCTACGAAAGCTGAACCAGGAAAAACGCGGTAAATTCCAAAAAATCATGACTGGGTAACACAGGGTCACCCACACAGCTGCAATTTTCTCAGAAAAATTGCAATTTGACATACGACATGACACCTCAGATCTTCGATCAACAATACCAACTAGATAACGCGTCACGTACAAAATCAAAGCTAGATTCTGTCCACGTGAATAAATACTTTTCAAAGCAATAAATTACTCCTGTCACTTAAAAATTAAAAGACGTCAATAACGTTTAGTGGTAAAATCAACCTTAAGCGAGCACCAAATAAAGTACTTTTTCCTGTTATGCCTTGCGAGAAAATAAACGCTCACTTCTCAAGTGCGCGTTTATTTACCGAGACACATTTTTAGCGCCGACCTGACATCTAGTTGTATTGTTGATCGAAGCCTCAGATAGACACACATAGAGACAAAGTGTTGCCAATCAAAAAAACTACGAGGTTAATCAGCTTTCATTGGCCAGACATGTTGTTTATTTACAGAATAAACTTTTTAAACCTAATATTAAATATAAAATATATAAAATTATGTGAAATAAATAAGACACCTCAGTGACCATTTAGCAAAGCGCTCGGAGATGCTGGTTCAATTCTCTAGTCGGACATTGTTTACTGTTTGTGCACATGATAATAAATCCAATATGACATTATGACTCATTAAAGCAGAGATTAAAAATTGTTCTTATGCCAATGCTAAATAACAATTTTTAATCTCTGCTATTCCGACATAGCCGTTATTCATATTAAAGCTTTTTAATAAATTTGAATTTATTATCTTGAAATAAGATTGAAAATCATCATCATCATCATTATCATCAGCCTATAAACGTCCCACTGCTGGGCACAGGCCTCCCACGTGAACAATAACACGTGGGGATATTGGGCCATAACCCACCACGCTGGCTCAATGCGGGTAGGTGGGTTAATTAGTGACTTAGTGGTGAAAAGCAATAAAAATCACAACTGTATTGCCTATAAAAGTGTTAACACAAATTTCAGAAATGGTTTCTTATTTTGCAGAACGGCTACCTAATCTTGGACTACGGAACATACGTCCACTGCTTCACCAACTGGCTCATGGGCAAGAACCCCAACGGGCCAGGCCAGTGGCTGCTGGTCCCACCTAAAGACTCGCTGCCACAGCCACCGTTCCCCGTAGACTATAGCGCTCTCAACACGGAGCCAGCGAAATTAGAACCTTATGCACCGGACAAAAAGACTAACCGACATTCTGTTATAGTCTAAAAGTAATTTTCCCGCTTTAAAAATAGATTTTTTTCGTAAAATGAGGTTATGTAATGAATGGCATAGACAGTTCTCGTGTTTTGTATAAGGAACATTCTTTTGTAAATAGTTTTAATTTTTAATTGTACCTAATAGCTTCTAATTAAATAATAAGTAATTGCATGGGCTTAGTACCTACGACAGGACAGAGCACGAATAATGCCCACTCTGTTTATTATAGTAATTTTGGAATGGACTGCAAATGGTTGAGTTTTAATGACATCGTAAGTTTTAATGGCAGTGCTTTGAGTGAGTGACGACCTTAAGGAAGTACCTAGGTATGAATGAGGGTATTTTAACATTTATTTTTATTTCTTTCGCATCACTTCTTATTTTTTTATTATAAAAACATCTCAAAGCGAATGAGTGCATATCGAAAATGGTTGAATGAATACTCGAAACAAGCAACTTGTAATCCAAGAGTGACACAAACTTTGTTTAGTGTTTATTAACTTGTCAAATGTTTGTTTTGTTATTTTACTTGTTTGTTTGTTTAATCCATGTTTAAAATATCTATTCCTAAAAATAGCAATGGTGTTCTCAAAACTGTTATAATATATAGGTAAGTAGAACATCGATTACTTACTTTGGTATCCTGTATTTTGATTAACTTACCTATTTATTTTGTACTTAGTATTCTACAAAACTTACTCACAACATGTATGTTAAAAGACTGTCGTGTCAAAACATAATTTCAAAAGTTACAAAATATCAATAATTCTAAATTCAAACTACTTAGGTACAATGCTTTGGCTCATTAGTACTTGTTCCAAGAAATGTATACTTACCCATGGACGTAATACTCGTATATTACTGTTATTACGTCCATGCTTATATACCTAAACTTTGAGTTCCTTGACTCGTTTTGGGGCTGGTAGTATTGTACCTATACTACGTAAATTATAAAGTGTAGAGATATCCAACCTTTGTACAATTCTCAGAACAAAACGCAATTTTGAGCCACTGTCACGAGCGTTTTGATTCATCGATCCTATCGCTCGTAGTAGGTAGGTAATTTACAATAATTTGGTTGAATAATTTATATATAGGGCCGTCGCCGTCGTATCGCTTCACCCTACAAACATAACGCTTTAATTATATTGTGCAGAGAATAGAATATAAGGTGTGATACGCGGTAGAATTGATTTTACACGGGTCTACCTATGGTACTATATCCTGCACACTACCCATGATTGAAAGCGTTTGGAGATCATAGTTTCTTTTAAAAAGTGTTTCAATAGGTTTCGAGAATCGGATAGTTACGGTACCTTAATTTTGAGACTATCTTAAAGTTTCGATTTCTATCTAGCTCATAAAATAGTTTATTTAATAGTAAATGCGACAATGTGTCGTAAGCAAATGTGAATCGCGGTATAGTAGTCAGTTATATATTTATAATGTAGTAAATATGAAGTATGTAGGTGTATCATTTATGTATAAGCCTTAAAGGGATTACCTATAGTCGAACGCTTTGTAAACTATCAACTAGTGTTAAAGGAATTTGACCAATTCTATCTCTATGTATATTTTTAGTAGGTATAACTAAATGTAAGTTTATGTAAATATATATTAGAATTAAAGCACAACACGGTAATCAAAAACTGCCTTAACATAAGCGTATTCACATTTCACGATAGCCTTATTTTGTACCTTAGATATTAAAATCTATTGTAACTTAGGTATATTATTAGGTTCACATGAAACCACTTAAATAAAATCGTTCTATTAAATATTGTATTTGTATTATTTTTGTTTCATACATCTTTTGTAACCTTGTATCATTCATCATTATAATTAGCATATACAGGGCGTCCCCACGGACATGCCACATGGAGGGAAAGTACCTTGAATAACATTTGATGTGAAATTTTGTTCAGAAAAATGAAAAGCTGGCATTGCCGTAAGAACATCCAACTGACATTGAAATAAATACATACATAAATTGTTTAATTTTGTATTAAAAATGTTAAAATTTATGGTCTTCCTTTTATTTGTGACACTATGTTTTTTAGCAAAAAATAATCCTTATGATGAAGCCTTTCGATCGGTATGATAAAGCTGATTATTTTTCTCATGTAACGGGATCAACCATGTAATTATTTAAATATCTATGAATGCAGTTTAAATTGTTTTTTAAATTAAGATAATGTCTTATTTCAGTCAAATGTTCCATCTACAATATTCAAGTTCCTTTCCTCCATGTGGCATGTCCGTGGGACGCCCTGTATACGTCCCAATTAGGGTTGTCACCCGTACTCTAAAATGGAGTACTGTTCTTTTTTGGCATGTAGGCATGTAGGCATGTAGGCGTACCTACTTTATAATCTACGACACCAATAAAGTACGCTAAAATACTCTATTTACGTAAAAGACACAGGTACACGTATTTGTTATATGTCGCATAGAGCAACAAAAAATACGTTTATAAGGACAAATAAATTAATACTTTTTTTTATGCTGTGTACTTAATTTTTGTTCTAACAAAATGAAAAAATACTTTATTCGTCCTAAACAAAAGGTGGCAACCCTAGACCCAATGCTGGACACAGGCCTTTCCACATGGACAACTCTGCACATGGAGAGATTGGGTGATAAGTATAACCCGCCATGCTGGTCCAAGGCGGGTGTGTAAGTTTATAGGTGCCATCTTACTATAACAACCAACTTCTTTACGTGCCTTCCGGGTTTGTAGGTTTACAGATGCCATCTTACTATACCAACGGCTTACGTGCCTTCTAAAGCACGGAGCTTAAGTACAAAACTAGAATCAATTTAACACAGTGTTAAGTGAGAAATAACGCGCCGTTAATGGTACTAACCAACAATTTATCTACAAAGGCATTTCGTAGCCAATCGTAGCGGATTGCTACGAAAACATAGACCGTATCATCAAACGTAGCCAGTGGTCCCACCGACTGACTTTGCATTTATTAACACTTTAAATGCATTATTTTTTCTCTTTTGCTTAAATTCAAAATGTCGTTTAATTGGGACGTAGTCAAAACAATGAATAACTAAATAATGCTTAATAGTGTTTATAATAAGTAGGGAAAGCCGTTATTCTTTAGATCCAAAGAAGACTGAATCGATTACTTACATACAATATTGGGCCTGGATGTAATAAGATGAGAATGATGCGAGTTATTAGATTCAAATTTAAAAAGATATGGATTTTTAGTGCTCAAAGGGATAACGCGCCGTTAATGGTACCTAACCAACAATTTATCTACGAAGGTATTTCGTAGCGAATCGTAGGTGCTTGCTACGAAAATATAGACAGAATCTTCAAACGTAGCAAGTGGTCCCACTAACTGCCTTTGCATTTATTAACACTATAAATGCATTATTTTCTCTCTTTTGCTTAAATTCAAAATAACATTTAATTTTGACGTAGTCAAAACAATGTATAAATAATGCTTAATAATATAATATAATATTTATTTATTCATCCACAACAATATACACAGAAAAGTGAATTCCCTGCAGCCTGTAAAAGTTATTACTGTGCTACAGGCCACAGTCTCTTCCCTGGATTTGACAAAAATCACTGTTATGGTGCTAATATTTAAAACACTTACAAATCAAAAAAGATAAAAACTATCACTACATTACCTTAAGTGTGGGTGGGTGCTTGTAATTGCATGTAATTGTAAAGTTATGTGTTGAATTTTAAATTTGGTGTGAACGGGAATAGCCTTGAGTAATTAAGTAAAAAAAAAATAAATAATATAAAACATAAAAGACAATAGTATACAGAAACTATGTATATAAATCTTCGGAAAGAAACTAATGCTAGCCCCGCGATTTACCTCTTGGGTTCGAATGGCTACTTTCGACAGCAATTCGCCAACATTAGTTATACTGTACGCTGAACAATTTCAATTTATTGTTTTAAATAGATCCTCGGTTTGTGTGTAGTCTAAATCAGACAGCCATTTAATGACTTTTCTTTTAAATTCATGGTTGTTTAGTCCTTTAATAATAATAATAGTGTTTATAATAAGTAGGGAAAGCCGTTATTGTTTAGATCCAAAGAAGACTGAATACTTACATACAATATTGGGCCTGGATGTAATAAGATGAAAATGATGCGAGTTATTAGATTCAAACTTAAAAAGATATGGATTTTTAGAATGTCACGCAATTAAAAAAATCTCAGTGGAACATTAATTTGCACGATTTTGACATTTGGACCATAGAGAAAATATCTGAAACAGGATACTCGAAACTGTTTGCGTCGGTTTTTAAACAGCTAAATCAAATTCCAGTTCCGTCCCGGGTGTGATAACATGTCACAATTACTTTATAGAAGTAAAGTGTAATAGTGTGATAACCACATATTAAACATGACTAAGAGGCCTATCACATCTCGAATGTGATTTTTGCGTAAAATGCCCATTTTCGCATTTTGTAGTAATTTTACAGTTGTATTTGTCGTTTTTATCGAAATAGGATAGTAAATTCATGCATAATATTACAAATCTCCACTCTGCGAGAATAGCTAAGTTCGGACGGCTCCGGCGCATCGCATTTTGTAGTACCTAATTTTGCAGTTGTATTTATCGTTTTTTTCGAAATAGGACAATAAATTCTTTATAAAATCTTTATTCCTCATGAAGATTATTGTAGATAGAAGAAATTCACAGTTAATTTATAGCGATTTTCGAAGTTTTTTAGTTTAGAAAAGTTTTTTTTTCTATATAAAAACAATTTGATATCTATAAATTCCGAGGCCGCTACGCACTATACGACAAGAGAGAGATTATTTAAGAGATAACATTCTATTTTTTTTATTTCATTTTCTTAAACAGTAGTTATAATCGAGGAGCTCAAAAAAGTGCCTTCTTTCTTCTTCTTTTATGAATATCTTACCTATATACCTAATTTTATACCCGACGATTCGACCGAGTTAATATGTGCATAATGGAACGCGAACGTTTAAAAGTGTATAAGTTAATAACCATTCTCGTACCTACTAGGTAGGTATACAGAATAACATTTATAATAAATAGGTAAGTATATAGAATAATATCGAGTGGTAGGTATTTCATAAAAGCACACCGGTGGTTACGTAATGCCGCGGTCCCACGCCCTGATTTTTGGCAAGCCTGAGCGCGCCCAACCGCGCCAACAGGCCGTGGGAATCAACGCATCCGATGAGGCCTGCCGCTGCGTGCCGTCGCCTGTCCGATCCATCGGCCGCGCCGCTCCGCGCCGCGCCGTGGCACTCCGCGCCAAGACGCTATAAGCCGCGACAGGCTTTCCACGGCGCGGCGCGGCGTGGCGCGGCGCGGCTTGTTTTCAGACAGGCCGTGAGACCCGGCCATAAATCGTACGGAGTGGGAGTGGGTAAGTAAGAGGCCGCGTCTTTCTCTCTTTCCTTTCGTTTTGTGTGGCATGAACAGCGATATATACGTTAGACTAGATAGGCCCTTCCGAACACGCACTATGTTCCACTCCTCTGCGGAGTCGACTCGGCACCTTTCTTTAGTGTGGCTTTGACATTCGCGCGTGTGGAGCGGCGAAAATAATTATTTATTTCTTTTCAAAGTGTTTACCTAGACGTTTACTATAATTCAATTGCTAAGTAAGTGAAATTAATTTTTATTCAAGTCATTAGTATGTAGTTATATCGTATTATTAGAATAGAAAAGATATTTTTCCAATTATTGTTATTGACAATCTATTTGGGACGCCATCTTGATACACACTAGTTACGTTGTCTTTGACCGATCTGGCGCTGCGGCGCTGCGATGTCTGTCTGTTGATTAGACGTCATTTAAATGTTTAAGCGCTGCAGCGGCTGCAGCGAACTTTAGGTCTCTCATTCCCTCTCAATTTTAACAAATGGTTTGTATGAACGTTCTTGTCTATACTTCTAGGTCTATTGGTATGAAAGATAGGCCTTCCCTTAAGGACCACAGCACGTGAGATAATGGGCCATTATAACCCATCACGCTAGAATAATGCATTGCAACGCAATGGCTTTAACGACTGCTATCTTACGACCACAACCGGGACCAACGGCTTCACATGACTTCCGAAGCGCGGAGGAGGTGGAGATGTTTTAATTTGGGCATCAATCACCCACCCAGTGACCCGGTATTGCGAAAGTTGCTTGACTGGCAAGAACCCTAATGCAAACAGTTTCATTTCAATAGATATACCTTTATGTTATTCGTTAAATATTTTTTTATAGTAAAGTACTTATAACCTTTAAAGCAAGGTATTCCATGTGCTTCTCTCTCGCTCTCTCGAAGGAATGACGGTACGGGACGGATGTATCAGCGAAGCGGCGCGAATAGGAGCGTTTTAATAGTAGGTACATTAAGATATGAGTGCGGTAAGTTGAAAATTACAGCAGAGGCGACATAGGCGAGGGCTACAAGAAAGCAGAGGCTGTAATTATCAAAGCGCACGTATGTCATACGACGTTTTATAACATATTTGCGAGGAAAACACATTTTTTGAAAATGACTACGTGTTTTTGTTGCTTTTCTGGTGTATAAATTTTTGGTAAGCCAACATGTATTTTTCTTTGGACTTAGATGGTAATAGGCTGTCATTTTGTGCTTCACTTATTATTTCCGGTGGTGTAGACTGTAAGTTTAGTTCTTCATTACTATAACTAGACATAATTATTTTTAAACTTTCAAAGTAATTATTGAACAAGAAGCCGCTGTTTGAATCGACAAGATATAGGTATGTGAAAAGTAGGAAGTCTTACCATCCAATCCATTGGGTGTCGTAAATGGCGACTAACGGACTAAAGACTGCACATACATCCTACAGCACAGAGCGGCGACGGGCTCATCAAAATAACACTACCAACCCCTTTCATCCCTCGGGTGTCGTAAAAGGCGACTAACGGACTAAAGACTGCACATACATCCAACAGCATAGAGCGGCGGTGGGTTTATCAAAATAATACTACCAACCCCTCTCTTTCCTACGGTGTCGTAAAAGGCGACTAACGGACTAAAGACTGTCCTCTTCCCCCCCGGATCGCTCACTGAGTGCACGCGAACACTACTTCTTTAATTTTTATTTATTTTAATTTTAAAGTCTAAATTTAAGCAAGTTAATTCGGCGGATATAATAGGAGCGCATAACAGAACAGGAGGTTACGCTACGCACTGTGAAGTTACGTCGATCATAACTCCAGTCCCCACTCCGCGCCAGCACACGCTGTAGCCGACCGCCAGGTGTTAGTCGTAGCGCGCTGCTACGAACTGTGCTACGACAACCTGTACAATACTACGGATCTGCTGCATCGTAACGATACCTCGACTACGCTTGTATCACCCTAGTACTTCTGGAATCTCGTATGCCTAAAACAACCTGCAAATCGGTGAGTGAATAACTTTATTTATAGCTTCGGAACATTGACGATACGCCGTTTTTGACTACTGGTAATCATAATCTCCTAGTACGATGGACAGGGAAATGAACAAATCACTATCCGACTCAGAATGTGAGATACCGCGGCCTTTATCGGACCAAGTAACACCACCTACTTTCGTTATGACTCGCAATAAAAGGAAAAGAGAAGAGGATAGTATTACGGAATTGAAAGAAGAAATAAAGAACATGTTTACATCTCTATTGAAAGCCCAGCAACTTGAATTTCAGAAAAATGCAAACACTCTTAAGGAAATTCAAAAAACTAACCAAAACATAGAAAACTCGATTACCTTCTTGTCGGAACAAAATAAAGAATTTCAGAAAAAAATTGAGAAGTTAGAAGGGCACGCTAAAGAGGATCGAAAATATATAGCACTTCTGGAGGATAAGCTTGAAGATATGCAAAAAGACAGACGCAAGGCAAATGTGGAAATAAAAAATGTACCAAAAAAGCCAAATGAGTCAAAGGACGACCTTATCGATATGGTAATAACGCTATCAAATAATATAGGATGCCAAATGGTGAAATCCGACGTTAAAGATATTTATAGAATTCGTGGGAAAAGGGAAGAAATTAAAAATACCCCTATCATCGTAGAGACTTCTTCAACGATTCTAAAAAATGATTTTCTGAAATTGTGTAAGGCTTTTAACACTAAACACAAAGCCAAACTCTGCGCTAAACATCTAGGCCTACGAAGTGCCGAAGACACTCCCATCTTTGCATCGGAGCAATTGACGGCAAGGGCTGCGCGTCTTTATTTCCTGGCTCGTGACTTTGTTAAATCCCACTCATACAAGTTTTGCTGGACAGCGTATGGGAAGGTTTACATAAGAAAAGAAGAAAATTCAAAAATCATTTTAATCAGCAGTGAAGCTCAGATACAACAAATTATAAATGGAACATGACTAGACATAGTTATTAAAGAGGTAACTTTCAAAATTGTACTGATTCTCGCTAAAAATCATTTTAAATCCGCAAATAAACTAAAACTAACATACAAATATCAATACTCACCATTCATTTACACAAACAACACTTACACACATTCTCACCTTACACAGCAGCTTACATTGATAACCAATTTACTAAATAATTTAAATCTACCACAACTATTTTTAATACCTTCATACTATTGTTTACAAACAATAAATGAATAATAATACACAATTAACTTTAAATGAAATAGACGAATCTAAAATAGCAACTTCTTTTAAATGTGACATAAATGATCTAAATAAATACATAGATATTCACAAGAATGACTTAACTCTCATTGCTCAAAATATTCGGAGTATACATCAAAACTTGGATGATTTACAGGCTACTTTATGTGATTTGAACTTTGACTCAGATGCTCTAATACTGTCTGAGTGTTGGCTTAGCCCTGATAAACCGATACCTATTCTACCGAATTATACATCTTATGCCACAAAATTTAATGCAAACCAAAATGATGGCGTGGTGACCTATGTTAAAAACAATCTCAAGGCTAAAATGAAAGAAGTGAAATTGGAGCAAGCAACTTGTATTCAGTTAAACATATTTGAACAAATTATTCTATGTATTTACCGCTCGCCTTCAAATTTGAACGCATCAAATTTCATAAATTCTCTTAATGATCACTTGGAAACGATTAAGTCTCACCGTAATATAATCATAATGGGAGATATAAACATAAACTTAATTCCAAGATCCGATATTACAACCGACGTTAACAATAGGACTAAATACCTGGGTATGTTGTCTACGCATGGAATTCTTCCTGGTCATATTCTACCAACACGAAACGATAGCTGCCTAGACCACTGTATGTTAAAATTAGAACATAAAAAGTTGGGATCACACATAGCAATCTTAAATACCACAACCACTGATCATAACACAATATTTTTGAAGGTGTCTAAATTAAAACAGCACATTATTTGTCCAAAATCGTTTGAGTATGTTGATTATGACAGAGCGTATACTAAACTACTAGAAAAAAATCTATCTTCACTGCTATTCTGTGAAGATCCTGACATGGTAGCTGAACATCTGGCCCCTATTTCACCATGTCGACAATTGTCAGTGACATATGTCGAGTGACAATTGTCAAGCTACAGGTGACATGTGACAATTTTTAAAATTATTTTCTATGGAAATGCTTAGAAACATGACAGGCATTTTGTTACAATTGTTTTAATGACAAATAAGTTTTGAAACAAGAATTATTTTTCTTAGTGGACATATTTGTAGATATGTCTGTAAATCTTGACATGAGATAAAAGCTATGTCATGCTTGCGTTACAATTGTAACATTCATGGTTGACATACGCGTATTTTCAAAATGGCTCTCCGTGAAAGTAGTAGTGACGATAGTGATAGTAATGATTTTGATGAATTTGCATATAGATGAAGATTTAAAAAAGAATTAATTTTTCTTTTAAACTTACTGATTTTGTGATTAGGGAAAAAATCCGTGTTAGCAAAATCAGTGTAGAATATGTAATAAATAGAATCGGTGCACGTATTGAAAATTGTTAAATACTAACTTACTACAGTCCTCTTTCTCCAATTTTGCCACGTTGTGTCTTTTAGATCCAATCTAGATTAAATCCAATCTTTGTCATCTAAGTACTCCGTTTCATTCAAACGATTGAGCTATTTCTTTCCATTTCTTAATTTTCATGTCAAATGTCAATTTGTTATTAAATTTACCAAAAAGCACCGATGCTGTCGGAATCAATTTTAAGATTGACATCTTTTTCGTTCTGTAATTTTATAACACTTAAAAATACAGACACGAAGTGACTTGCAAAATGGCGGGAAAATATTTAGTAGTTTTAAATAAGTTTTTATCAAAGACAGCAAAGGCATTATTTTGTATGGCAGTTATTGAGAGACTGAAGGCTTTTCGATTTTAAAAGACTTATTTTTATTTGATTTAACAACTTCTAATTAGGTATTTGAAAAAAGAGTTTGGTAAATTCCTAGACGAATACTTGATACATTTTCACCTTTAGGACATTTCAGCCGCGACAATTATTTTTTGACAATTGTCGCACTTGTCAACGTGGTGAAACTGGCCACTTGACAATTTTCATCTTTTCTTGACAATTGTCGCACCTGTCGACGTGGTGAAATAGGGGCCTGATTAAAAAATTAGCCGATTCACTGAAAGAAAGTAAAATTGTAAAAATAATTCCTAAAAGTCAGCGAAACATTAAGCCGTGGATCACTCCGGGTATTATACGCTGTATTAAAAATAGAAATAGAATGCAATATAATCTTAAATCTGACCCAACTAACGAAATTCTAAGAATAACGTATAAGAGATATCGCAACTATTGTAATAAATTACTAAAAAAATTAAAAAGAAAATATGAAAGAGAACAATTAGCAAGCAGTGTAAAAAATTCAAAAGTTCTTTGGAAGACAATTAAATAAATAACACATCTTCATTCCAATACAACAAACTCCGACCTATTACACATTAAGGCTACTCAAGAAGACTCGGTTAACTATATCTGTGACTACTTTGCGGGCATTGGGAAGACACTTGCTGAAGATATCCTTCAACAAAATGCTACTTCGTGTGCTGACAAACAATTGTTTCGGACGGGATCACAACTATCGTCTTTTGTCCTTTTAGAGACTGATCCTTATGAAGTCGACAACATTCTCACAAGTCTTAAGTCAGAAAGCGCGCCTGGTTGTCATAATGTTCCAACTAGATTCCTTAAGCTGGCACGTTCTGCAGTGGTTCCCATAATTAGTCATCTAGCAAATCTCTGCTTTCAAAAGGGCATTTTCCCTTCATCTCTTAAGAAATCTCTGGTTACACCGGTTCACAAGGGTGGAGATAGGAACGATGTCAGTAATTATAGACCGATTTCTGTATTGCCTGTCATTTATAAAATAATAGAAAAGCTAATAAATAATCGTCTTATTAACTACCTCGATCATTTTAATATTCTTTCGAAAAATCAATTTGGTTTTAGACGTGGAAAATCCACAGAAGATGCAGTGTTAGCCTTAACGTCTTCAATAATTAATTGCCTGGATGAAAGAAAAAAATGTTTGACAGTTTTTCTTGATCTCAAAAAGGCTTTTGACACGGTTTCTCTACCCACCCTTGTGCAAAAACTAGATACGATTGGAATAAGAGGCGTTTCGCTGAATCTTTTGAAGGACTACTTACATGATCGAAAACAAAGTGTAAAAATAGATAAGTACTTAAGTTGGGACTCAGCGGTCTCATTCGGCGTCCCACAAGGAAGCGTCCTAGGCCCAACCTTATTTTTGATATACATAAATGACTTGACTAACCTGAATATTAAAAATGGCCAAGTACTCTCCTACGCTGATGATACTGCATTAGTCTTTACAGGCGTCGATTGGAACTCTGTTTTCAAAAGTGCCGAAATTGGACTACAAAATGTAACAAATTGGCTTCGAGCTAATCTACTAACACTAAATACGGCAAAAACTAATTATATGTGCTTCACCATAAATAATAAAACACAACCTAGTAGTGCCTTAACCTTAAAAATACATAAGTGCGAGAAAACTGATGTTTCTGATTGTGGATGTACTGTTGTTGAGAGAGCTAAAACAGCTAAATACTTAGGTGTTATTTTGGACCAACACTTAAACTGGTATTCACACATTGAGTCAATGAGCGGTAGAATTCGAAAACTAACGTGGATTTTTAGAAAATTGAGATATGTCACTACCAAAAAACTTATTAACCAAATATATATTGCTTTGGCTCAGTCTTTGATAGGCTATTGTATTTCGATATGGGGAGGTGCTAGTAAAACTAAATTTCTGGAATTAGAAAGAAGTCAGCGATGTCTACTCAAAGTAATTCATTTTAAGCCATTTAGGTTTTCTACAAACGAACTTTATCAGTTTTGTCAGGTGCTCTCGGTTAGAAGGTTGTACATTATCTCAGCAACTTTAAAATTACATAAAAATTTACCATATGATACTAATATAAAGAGTAGAAGGAGAAAGGACAAGGCTGCTTACGTAGAACACTCTAGAACTGACTTCGCTAAACGACAATATGTGAGACAATCAGCATATATTTACAATAAATTAAACAAAACCCTAGAAATACATAAATTAAACTTACATAAATGTAAGGAATTGATATTTAAATGGCTACTGACAAATCCTACGACGAAACCGAAAACATTTTGCAGTGCAAGTTATGATCATGTCATTAAATAAAAAAATTATATTAAAATTTATATTTATATTAAAATTTATATAATAATGATAATAATAGAAATAATTATGGTTATTAATAAAATCAAGTCTGGTTATCAATTGACAATCACACTATGATACACATACACACCCTCTTTCACACACACACACAATCACGTAGACACACGCACACACACACACATACACACACACACACACACACACACACACACACACACACATCCAATACAAATATTTTTTGCTTATTTTCTAAAAGATGGATTTAGTGTAATAAAATAATATATTATTAGAAATAATTGTTTAAATGTCTAAGTGCTTTCAAGTTTAAATGTCAAATTGTTATCAGTTGCAACTAAAAATATTATCATTAAAGTTAAGGAAGAGCGGGGTCTCCTGTAACAGGTATTTTATATACTTACCAGGTTGGTCCCAACCACTTATGTAAAACTGAAGATTTTAGTGTAAATAAATCTTTTTCATTTTCATTTTCATTTTCATTGTCATTTTAAACTTTTAAAGTAATTATTGAACAAGAAGCCGCTGTTTGAATCGACAAGAAATAGGTATGTGAAAAGTAGGAAGTCTTTCCATCCAATCCATTGGGTGTCGTAAATGGCGACTAACGGACTAAAGACTGCACATACATCCTACAGCACAGAGCGGCGACGGGCTCATCAAAATAACACTACCAACCCCTTTCATCCCTCGGGTGTCGTAAAAGGCGACTAACGGACTAAAGACTGCACATACATCCAACAGCATAGAGCGGCGGTGGGTTTATCAAAATAATACTACCAACCCCTCTCTTTCCTACGGTGTCGTAAAAGGCGACTAACGGACTAAAGACTGCACATTCATTCAACAGCATAGAACGGCGATGGGCTCATCAAAATAATACTACCAACTCCTTTCTTTCCTTCGGTGTCATAAAAGGCGACAAACGGACTAAAAGACTACACATACATTCAACAGCATAGAACGGCGATGGGCTCATCAAAATAATACTACCAACCCCTCTCTTCTCTTCGGTGTCGTAAAAGGCGACTAACGGACTAAAGACTGCACATACATCTAACAGCATAGAGCGGTGATGGGCTCTTAAAAATAATAATAGGTACCAACCCCTCTCTTCTCTTGGGTGTCGTAAAAGCGACTAACGGGCAGAAGGCTCACCACCTGTTGGCGCTTAAGGCAACAACATGCGACGCAGGGAAATGGAAATATAGGATAGTGGGGGCTTACTTGGTTCCGGGCTGTGGTCACAGGATCGTGCTGGAGCTGAAGGCGGCTGGCGCTGACCACGGGCGGCGAGGTAGTTGATTTCCTGGCGCACAGTCACTACACGAAACTATTCGTCTTGAGATCTCAAAGGCCACTGCTTTGCGCGGGCGCCGTCCGGCGACAACTGTCCGTGCGAAGGGGGGAGTGCATTCCAATATGCACTCTAATTCTGCCGGCGCAGAGACGGTTGTTATTCGTTGCGCTGTGGCGCAAACATCTTCCCGGGGCCCAGGGTGGGCTCATCCAGAGGGAGCCTGGCAATCTTGAACACAGGCCTCCGGAGGTATCCATTGGCGGTGTCCAGGTCCACCACCCGCACGACGCCATCCTTCCCAGGCAGGGTGCGAGTAATGCGCCCCAGTCTCCATTGAAGGGCAGGCAGGTTGTCCTCCTTGATGAGGACGAGCTCGCCAACTCGGGGAGGGGAGGATGGGGACAACCATTTGGAGCAGGTTTGAAGGGTATGCAGGTAGGACTGGGTCCACAGCGTCCAGAAGCGCTGGGAAAGGGCCTGTACCATCTGGAATCGCCTACGTGTGGAGATCGGCCTATCTTCCACGGATAGTTCGGGAAGGGCCGTTAGTGGGCGGCCTATAAGGAAATGTCCGGCTGTAAGCGGCTCAAAGTCTGAAGGATCAGACGAAAGTGGGCAGAGAGGTCTTGAGTTGAGGACCGCTTCAATTCGAGCTAAAAGTGTAGAGAATTCCTCGAATGTGAGGTGCTGTTCGCCAATTACGCGATATAAAAGTTGCTTTGTTGATTTTACGTTGATCTCATGTAACGCACCGAACCATGGTCCCTTAGGGACGTTTAACAACCAAGTAATGTGCTGACCAGCGAGCTTGTGCGCAATCGTGTCATTGTTCAAGGCAAGAAAGTTTTGTACTTCGATGAGCTGATTTCTAGCGCCTACATAATTTGTACCGCAGTCCGAGCGGATGAGAACCGGGGCACCGCGGCGTGCTATAAAACGCTGTAATGCCGCGAGGAACGCTTCCGTGCTGACGTCCGAGACCGGTTCCAAATGAACCGCCTTAGTCGAGAGGCACACGAATATACAAAAGTACGCTTTTAAGAGTTTAACATTACGTAGGGTACTAGATTTAACGAGGAATGGTCCGGTAAAATCGGTCGTGACTTGACTAAATACTGGCTGAGGCGTAACTCTATCGGCTGGCAGGTTGGCCATGAAGGGCGCTTGCGGCTGGGCCCGGCATCGAAAGCATCTAATGCATTTAAAAACTCGGTGTCTAATAATACGGCGCGCGGACAATATCCAAAATTGTTGGCGTAGGATAGCGTGTAAAGTGTCAGCGCCAGGATGGCAGTGTATTTTGTGGTAGTGGTCAATGATAAGGTCTACAAGTGGGCTAGAGCTGGGAAGTATGAGCGGATGCTGCGCGTCATATCGGATAGACGCATGGGACAGTCGTCCACCAACTCTAAGGAGCTCATCTTTAATGAGAGGTGACAGCCGCTGGAGTCTGACGGAGCAGATTTTGCCAGTTTGAAGGCGGTGGATGTCCTCCGCAAACTCATTGTGCTGAACACTGTGCACCCAGTAAAGTAGGGCCTCTCTTCGTTCACTGACGTACAAGGGGCCTGAGCGTCGCGAATCTGGGTGGTGTCTGCAGTTGTGCAGAAAGCGTTTTAGACAAGCTGTCACTCCGACGAGCTTGTCTAGTGAACTGAACCGAGTGAGCAGGTCAAAGTCAAGACCGGGCACTGTGACCAGTGACGGGACGTGTTTGGGCTTAAGGCCGGGCAGGGCGTGATGGCCCAGAGCTAAGGGCATCGCAGGCCAAGACTCAGAAGGCTGTCCAAGCCACGTGGGAGACCACCATAGGTCGTGGGCTGACAGGGATTGCGCAGACATCCCTCTGCTTGCGCAATCTGCCGGGTTGAGCTCGGAAGGTACGTGTCGCCAGGTACATT
This sequence comes from Scoparia ambigualis, assembly GCA_963921215.1. NCBI lineage: Eukaryota > Metazoa > Arthropoda > Insecta > Lepidoptera > Crambidae > Scoparia > Scoparia ambigualis. The sequence continues at coordinate 53,531,102 of OY992502.1, read as the reverse complement.
CTGGTGAGCCTGAGCTGATTTTGACTACCCTGTTGGCTTCAAAGGGTTGAAGACGGTGAGGCGGTGTATTAAGCCAGGCCAGGACTATCGTACTGTCTGACCAACATATGTGTTGTTGTATACTGATATGGGCCGATAACTGAACCGACACACGGATCATGAGCTGGGAGAGTAGAGTGGCGGCCGACAACTTTAACTTGGGGATTGTGAGGCGGTTCTTGATTGGTGCGACTCGCGACTTGGCGACAATCAAGTGTACCAAAGTATCTCCGGAGGCATCGAGCTCATGGAGGTAAACAACGGCGGCAAACCCGGCTTCAGAGGCATCTGCAAACCCGTGAAGCGAGTATGCAGCTGAGCCTTTGTTTGCACAAATGTGCCGAGGGAAGCGAATGCTAGACAACAGCGGCAGATCCTCTGAGATGTGGTGCCACTCCGTTTGTACTTCAGAGGGAGTGGGCTCATCCCATTCCAGCTTCAGTAGCCACAATTGCTAAAGCAGCAGCTTTGCGCGGAAGATAACGGGCGAAACCCAGCCGTTTGGGTCATAAAGTGAGGCTACGGTGCTTAAAATAGACCGCTTTGTGACATGTGTGATGGGGGGCAGAGAGATGCGGTAGGTGAACTCGTCTGACTGAGGGCTCCACTGTATACCCAAGACCTTAATGGACGTGGACTCTGGGTTCATGTCGAAGTCCTTGGGCATGTCGCATTGGTTGTCGGGAAATCGCTCGAGCAGCTTAGGCGAGTTAGATGTCCACTTACTGAGCTGAAAGCCGTCTAGGTCTAGCAGACTTATCAACTCGTCCTGAAGTGCTTGGGCGGATTCAACCGTGTCATGACCACACAAGATGTCATCAACGAAGATAGACTTGCGAAGAACCTGAGCGGCTCCAGGGTAGCGATGGCCTTCATCATCAGCCAGCTGGAGCAGGGTGCGGATTGCATGATATGGGCTTGATCTTAAGCCGTACGTGACTGTATTGAGGGCGTAGGTGAGCAGAGGGTGATCTGGTGAGGACCGCCATAGTATCAGCTGATACCGTCTCTGGTCTGGGGCAACCAGCACATTTCTGAACATCCTCTGGATGTCAGTGCTGAAAACGACTGGATGCGTTCTGAAGGACATGATGATGTCCACAATGTCCTGTTGAAGAGCGGGGCCTGTGTGTAGGCATTCATTTATGCTGACACCATTGGAGCTTTTGCAGCTACCATCAAAAACAATGCGCAGCTTGTCCGACCCTGACTTAAATACGCCATGGTGAGGGATGTAGAAGTGAGGTTTATGGGCGAATGTATTTGGGTGACAGGGAGCCATGTGCCCTAATTCGATGTATTCGGCCATAAAGTCGACGTATTTAGAACGCAGAGACGGGTTCGCCATTAGCTTCTTCTCAATATTGAGGAATCTGCGTAATGCGATAGGGTGAGTGTTACCTAGTTGAGGGGCGTCCTTTAGAAAGGGCAGAGCGACCGTATATCTGCCTGAGGGATCGCGTGTAGTGGTAGAGCGGAAGATTTCCTCGCATTGTTCCTCTGTAGCGTTGTATTACTATACACATAATAAAACCGTCATTTTTTACTTAAAGCTACTTAAAATTAAACTAAAGTATATACTAAATTAATAATAAATCCTACTGTAACAGATGGCTATAAACTAAACTTAGTTAACTAAACATTATTTATTAACACCGATCACAACATTGATGATAACTTCATCTTTTATCGATATTATCGATCGGCTACTATCGACTGGACCGTCGCCCTATTTCATGCTTGTGTTGGCGGCACCGGACGCAACGCCGCCGCCACCGCCGCGCCAGCTAACTGCGCCTGCGGCCTGCGTTTTGTTGCCGTTTTCGCTTGGAACCGAGCAGTCGATTTCAAACTACGTCTTAACTTCGCATACCTATTAATTTATCGAACACCACAATTGTATTCGCACTACAGTTAAACTCAGTGTGTGTTTTCTCCCCCGCTTATTGGGTAAGTGTGAACAATATAATTAATTAAGTAGTTGTAAGTAGGTAGATGATTTTCGTAGGCTAGTTCATACATGATTGCATCAGCCGCTTAGTACGGCGCATTACGGCAAGTGAATTATGGCTTAAAGTAATATTGTGTTTTGATTTTGAATGGCTTTAGGTTTCCATCTTGTTATTTGCGCTATAGCTTAAATTATTAATTTGCACTTCCAGCTTCGCACAATCTTGCGCTTATAGCACGGCCGTTAGCATTTGTATAAATATCCGTGCATACCGTTCATTTAGTTTTTTAATTATTTCATTTAGTGTTAGTGTTCTTTTTCTCCGTTCCGGTCTCTGTATGCCGTGTCACAGACACACAATTTGTTTTATTGCAATCCTAGGTCGAACTGTTAGGTGGCATACATGGGACCATATAGTTTTGTTGTATGTGTCCTAATAGGGTACGATTGTTATAGGGTCCGCTGTACGGGCTGTGAGCTGCATTACATTCCTACATACAACACGGCTGGACCACCAGGGCCGCTTCACCACCAGGGCAGTACCACCCTACATAGCAGTTTATCATCAGCACCACTGAACAAGGCTAAGACTTACTCACGCCCTATCGTACAACTACTGAACCAAAAAAATAGAAATTGTAACGTTACGTTAGTTAATAATAATTCATGTATTATATACCCTTTTATTGGCGAGCGTTGGAACTTTTTATTTAAATTACCCACTAAATTCCAACGTCACAGTGGCGCCTTCAACGTGGTTAAAGTTCAGTGCGTACTTATTTTATGGATTGCTGTGTAGTTTGTGTTGTGAGTGCATTTTTGTTAAGCTTTGTTTTTCGTAGTTGCCTATTCTGTTTGTGCTTCGTAACTAGGGTCTAGTGTGGGGAATTTTTTTATCGATAGTCGATAATTATTTATGTTTAAATGTTCTAGCTCTGGATTGTAAATTTTACACACTTAGACACTAGTTACTATGTTTTCAGTGTTGCTTAATAATTAACTTCGATGTTTTTTTTATTTTTATACTTTTTGCTGTAGTTTTATTCTGGTGCTTCTAAAAACAATTCTGCTTGTAGTTGATTGTGTAACGGAACGGAGTTATTTTAATTAGTATTTATTGGCCTTGTTCACATTTACCCAATTTTTTTATTTTTTATTTTACGTCTGTTATTACGTCGTTATAATGTCTTATATTATAAAATTTTTGTCTCTACAAAAATTCGAACTCGCTTACGAAGTTGAAATACGAGGCGAGGGCCCAGCCGATACAGTTCAAGATCTTCGTAAAAAAATCGTAAAATTAGTTCAATTGTTTCCTTCAGAAGACATTCTAGCGTCACCCTTCGAACCAATTGAGGACATCCGTGGTATAAATGAAAGTTTGGATAAAGTTCATAAAAACATTAAACAGTTAAACGTAAGCTTTGATAAAAACTTGTTGGAAAGATCTAATAACCTAATGTGTCATATTTATCACAGATTAAATAGAGTAGATTGTTCAGTTCAACCGGACGTATTAGAACAATGGAACAACTGTGCCAAGCGCTTTGAATCAGTAAGGTCCTCAATTTCTCAATTAGTTAAGGAACCATCGCTCGCGTCGACCGATCCCTTTGAAAGTACAACTCAACAAGTCATAATGGTTAGTTGCGATCGTGGCCTCTCCGACTTTTCGAAGCTTAAGTTCAACGGCAAAACTTGCGTGCGCGCTTTTATCCTAAGTGTAAACGACTTTATAAAAGCTAGAGGCATTTCCTCTAATAAAGTTTTATCATATGCAACTGAAATATTTACGGATGATGCATTGCATTGGTTCCGAAACTTTTGTGATAAAGTAACCTCTTGGGAAAATGTTTGCGAACTACTTAAATTAGATTTCAGCAACTCTGACTATGATTACCGCTTTAAGGACGAGATCAGGGCACGCACGCAAGGCGATCGCGAAAATTTCGGTCATGTCAGGAATGTTTGCCCAACTTGATGAGAAGCTTTCGGAGAAGGATAAGCTCGAGATCATCCTCCACAATGTCCGTCCTTGCTACGCCAATGTACTAGCATCATGCCCAGACATAAAAGACATAGATACTCTTCATTCTCTCTGCAAGAACTTTGAAAATGTTCAAGTACGCTTGTCACAGTTTCGGGAGCCCCCTAAGGTAACAGCGGATACGCTTGCTCCAGCGTTTGCCTATTCTCATCCCCAAACCGTAAACAAACCTTTTAAAATAATTAACGGTGATCAGGGTCATTTGCAAAAACAAACTTACCCTAATTATAATAAAAATTATGTACAAAACCAAAATTACTCGAAACCTAATAACTATTCCAGTGTTGATAAGGGTAAATCACAGTGGAACACGGGGTATATTCCAAAACCGGTTCATGCTCTTGCAACTAGACCAAAGTTTTGTCCTCGCTGCCGGGTAGACACCCATGGACTAAGAAGTTGCACTGCCGAACGCACTATCGTCTGTTTCCGTTGTGGTCGTCCTGGAGTTCGATTTTATGACTGCCCAGACTGTCAAAAACCGTCCAGCTCCGAGGAACAAAAAAACGATTATGGCAGAATTGCAATTACACATCTAAAGCGGAGTGGCAAGACTGGCTGTCATTTGTTAAGAATTTCTTTAGTATGTATAAAGTAATTTCAATTCTGCAAGCTAAACCTATTAATGACAAACGTACATATGTAACCATTAAGGTTGATAATCTTGATATTTGTGGACTACTAGATTCGGGAGCCGCTATATCAGTTATAGGTAGCAAACTTTATGAAAAGCTGTTAAACATGGGTCTTGTTTTACGTACTGACAACAAACTTCATATTGTTGCAGCCGGTGGTGAAAATCTGGACAGCATTGGTTATATTGAATTACCGGTATCGTTCGAAGGCTCTAGTCATATTATAGAAGGTTATGTAATTCCAGCTATTGATACTCCTCTTATACTGGGTATCGACTTCTGGCGCAAGTTTAAGTTATGTCCCAAGTATATTGGCTCTGTAAACATAACTCAATCTTTTGACGTGACAACGTCTTATAAATTGGTTTGCCGGGTGACACTTCAAGAAACTGCGTTACGCTCCGCTCACGTTATGCGCTCACAATGAGAGCGAGTGAGAGGCACGCGTCCCTTCCACTCGGGCATGGTTAGCCCGCCTAAGAGCGAGAGAGACAGACATGAAAAGTGAAAGGCACGCGTCCCTTCCATATTATTTCATCCTTCTTCCTACTATACGAATGAATATTCACATTAAAATTATTTTACCACTCAAAGTCGTTGTCACGTAAAAATTTCGCCGGTATACCGACTTTACAGGCAACCAATTTTTTTCAGCAAGCTCTTCACTTGATTTGAATAGTATTCATATTACCTCTTATCATAACCTGGAACGTTCACAACAAGTTATAGCGGATAAGCTGGTGCAAGAGTTCAAAGAAATCTCTTTTGAACATAAAGGTTTGGGAAGGACTACACTTATTAGTCATCGCATAGATACTGGGGACGCAATGCCAATACGCCAACGCTATTACCGTATGTCACCGGAGAAGACGAGAATCATTAACGAACAGGTAGACGAAATGCTGCAGCTGGATGTCATTGATCCTTGTGAAAGTGCCTGGTCTTCCCCGGTGCTGGTTGTTAATAAAAAGAATGGCACACCAAGGTTTTGTTTAGACAGCCGTAAATTGAATTCCGTTACCGTCAAAGATGCATATAATCTACCTTATATATCGGAGATATTGGACAATTTGAAAGACGCAAAATTTTTGACCAGTATCGATCTCTCCAAAAGTTTTTGGCAAATTCTTATTTGCCCAGAAGACAAAACAAAGACCGTTTTCTTTGTTCCACATCGCGGCACATTCTGTTTTAAAACTATGGCATTCGGACTCACTAACGCTCCTGCTACTCAGCAGCGCTTAGTTGACAAATTGTTTGGTCCGGAATTCGAGATGAGGGTGTTCTGTTATTTGGATGATATCATTTGCGTAAGTGACAGCTTTGAAAGTCACGTGACCCTCCTTCGTCGTGTCCTTAAAAAACTTCAAGAGGCTAACCTCACAATAAATTTTGAAAAAACTCAATTTTTCCGAGAGAGTCTTAAATACTTGGGTTATGTTGTAGACTCCCAAGGGCTACGTACGGATCCCGACAAGGTAAAGGCCATTTTACATTACCCGACCCCCACATCTAAAAAAGAGGTAAAACGATTTTTGGGAACCGCTTCCTGGTACCGGAGATTTGTTCGTAATTTTAGCACTATTGCCGGACCTCTCAATAGACTTACTTCGAATAAAAAGGGTACCCCGCAGTTTATATGGACTGTCGAGGCTAATACTGCTTTTGAAACCCTCAAAAAGTTGTTAACTTCCACCCCCGTTCTTTCTTGTCCAAATTACAATCTGCCGTTTGAAGTCCATACAGACGCCAGTAATTACGGGATCGGCGCTATGCTTTGCCAAACTATTGACGATCAGGAGCATCCCATTGCCTATATGAGCAAGTCCCTCTCAGGTGCCGAGAAAAACTATAGCATCACTGAGAGAGAGACATTAGCTGTGCTTACGGCTCTAGAACACTGGCGTTGCTACCTTGACAACGGCCACACTTTCGTTGTCTACACCGATCACTCCGCGCTGAAATTGTTCCTATCTATTAGTAACCCAACTGGTAGGCTGGCTCGTTGGGGAGTCAGATTGTCTTCATTTAATTTTGTGATCAAACATCGCAAAGGTGTAGACAATGTGATACCAGATGCTCTATCTCGCGCCCTACCTGTAAGCACGATTAGTAGCTCCGAAAATTACTTTACAACCAATGATGATTGGTACAAAACAAAGTATAAAACCTGTTTAAGTTCGCCCTCTAGCTTGCCAAATTTTACTATAAATAACAATACACTGTATAGACTTTCGAAAAATAAGTGCCCTCTTACAACAGAGTTTTCCTGGAAAGAAGTAGTACCAAATGAACTACGTCAACAAGTGATCTCAGACAATCACGCTGGACCCACAGCTGGTCACTTGGGTATTCACAAGACTTATTACCGTTTGGCTCTCCGCTATTTTTGGCCAGGAATGCACGCGAATGTAGTCAAGTTTGTGTCCAGTTGCCCTACCTGCCCTGCATATAAATTACCAAACCATGCAACATTGGGAGTTATGGGTAGACCAAAACAATGCTCGCGTCCGTTCCAAATGATATCAATTGACTTCATTGGACCCCTACCCACGAGCAGAAAACAGCATGCATATCTGTTAGTTGTGGTGTGTTGCTTCTCCAAGTATTGTCTCGCGTTCCCACTTCGGAGAGCCAATGCCGATATAGTAATTCGTCACATGGAAGATTCTGTTTTCCTTGCACATGGTGTTCCTCAAACCATTATTTTGGATAATGGCAGCCAATTTATTAGCAAAAATTTAGAGCGTTTTTTTCAAAACTATAAAATCCCAAATGTATTTTTTACACCTCGGTATTGTGGAACTCGTAAAGGTTGGGGGGTGTTTGTTTTAATAACAACAACCTTTATTTAGTATACGAGTTCATTTATTGTATACTTTTATATACATTTACAATTACATATTTACAATATAAAAATAACATGGTCAAGTCTACCCATGTTGGCACTTCAGATCGATCTCTTCTATTCTGGTTTGACATCTTGTCATTTCAAATTATGTTTTTAATAAATTACTATAAAGTAAAACCAGCCAGCGCCCTAACATGGTATAAACTCTACATTCCTCCCGACCTGGGGAAAAAAAAAATTTTAAACAAAAAAATTTTTTATCCAACTTTTTTTTTTTACATTTCTACCCATTTCTAAACATTTCTAAACATCCTAGCAGAAACGGGAAAAAAAAATACATACAAGAATGATTTAACCTAAACCCGACTTGGATTTAGCTATTCGAAGAATTAAACTTCGAAGAACTTGGCACATATAAACCCGTCAAAACTATATACCTATTTCGAATCATCCTTTAACACAAACTAACACGACTCATATACATCACCCTTAACAAAAATTACATAACTAACTTTATCAATCTGCATGTTAAAATATTTAATGTTAATGCAGAGAAAAATTCCAACTTTCTAAGGGTGTGATAGTCGTTCTTAAACTTAAGCTTTATAGCAAGACTCAAAGCAGATACTATCAACTTATCAATAGGAAAAAATATTCTACACCATTATATTTAAAACTCTCAAGAATTCAAGAGGCTCAAGTACAAGGTAAGAAATAGAATCCCCAAAAACATGTCAACTATCCCACGTTATGACTTGATACTCAACAATACAATATTCCCTCATAATCTATAGAATTAGGGAATTATTGATTAAACTTTAAGGCAAAAGATAATCCCTCTATTTCCAATCCATTACTTAGGTAGAACTTCTACTAAGTAATACCGAATGCTTATGAGAATAGTCACTCTATTCTACACCAGAAATTGCTTATCGTGAGAGAAATTTATTAACTCACTACAAACTACTAAAATAACAAACTATTAATTAACCCTATACTACTATTACACTACTTCTATAAATCAAATAACCTACAACATCATACTCCTCCATACTACTAACTCCTTAACCCTTCATAAACTAATGCTCTAAATACTCAGCTCTTTATCTGCATACTACATACTGCTAACTCCTAAACCTTCACCAACTATGCTATAAATACTCAATCTTTAACCCTCAATAATAACAAACCATTTACAAACCAGATACTAACCATCATTTATGTGTGTGAAACCCAAATCATGAATCCATGACAAATAGCTTATTGCCTAATCATGTTACACCAAATAATAGAATTAGTCGACTAGATCTACCAATCTAATTCTACTTAACCCTTACATCTCATTACCTTCCTCAAATACTTACTTTACCAGCATTCAACATTACAAATACGTTAATAAACCTATCTCACGCTTTTTAACAATATTTTCCTTAACATATCAAACTACATTTGTATTTGGGCCTCTTTTTCAAACATCAATTGCTCCCTGCCATCATTAGATTACCTTAAATACGTTATTCTTATTTCTCTCGTACATGAAAATATTAAGACACATATTAGCAAATAACTATGACAACATATAACTTAAAATTAACCTACTAAAGCCTTCCCTTTTTACACAAACTTATGATATTTTACAAACATACATACACAATAGTGTCTACAAACACACATCATCGTGACATTAAATGCTTTAGGCGATTTGTATGAAAAACGAACTTAACAAGCCACCAACATTAGACCTCCTATCGCTTAATGATTCTATATGCCATTGATAAAGACGTGCCAGTTTCGTACATCTGCCAATAACTCGCTTTGGAACATAATAAAAACTAAATCATTGACGTTAAAGAATACCGGTCTAACTCTTACGTAGTGCCTTCGTAAATAATCTATCATACAACCTACCTGTTCTATCGAATTTTCGTTTTAGGATAACCCGTTCCTAAATCTACATTAGTTACAAAACGTTTTTCCTCCACCGGCAAGGAAAATTCACCACTATTTGGTGCCTTCAAGAAATATACGTAATCATTGTTACGCAATTTCTGAAAATCAATAAAGTCAACAATTGATTGATGCCTGTCACTTGTTGACACATCAATGTTTTTCTTTTCCGCGCCCGGCTCGGAACTTTCTAAAACAATTGCCTGATCTAGAACATTCGATGACCTATCTGACTTTTGTTCTAACTTCAAACTCTCTAAACTAATTGTTTGATATGGAACATTCGATGACTTACCTAACTTTTGTCTAACAAGCGAACTCGATTTTTCCGAATAATGTCTTGCAACAATAGCGGCTTTACCTATTTCGCTCGACACATTTGGCTGAACTAAATGAATATCTCCTAACTTTTGTCTAACAATCGAACTCGATCTTTGCGAATCCTGTCTTGCAACAAAAGCGGATACATCTTTTTGGCTCAACACATTTTGCTGAACAGAATGAATATTTCCTAACTTTTGTCTAACAATCGAACATCTTTCAGAGTCCTGTCTTGCAACAAAAGCGGATTCATCTTTTTGGCCCAACACATTTGGTTGAACAAAATGAATTTTTCCTTGGGAAAAAGACACACAATTGTTATAAAAATCAATACACATTTTATTCTTTATTAAGAAATCCTGACCTAAAACTACACTACACTTTAAGTCAGCTATAATTATAAATTCTTGTTTAAATAAAAAATCGCACAAAGAAAACATTATATCGCATTTTCCAACTACTTTTAACCTACTACCATTACTCGCACTAATACATCTATTTTCTACAACTCTACATTTTACTCCTATCTCATCCGCGGCAACTTGACTGATGCAGGAAACCATGGCACCTGTGTCTACAAGAGCTACAGAATTAATCTCATTTGTAGAAAATACTAATAATGGCAATAACGTAGAAGAAGGTCTAACCTGTTGACTAGCTTCATCCATCGCTTGCAATTTCACGTCAGATGTGTGCGCTTGCAAAAGACCAGACGACATCTTAAAAACATCACCGTCGCGACAATTGGCCTTCTTTATTGTCGGCGAGGTTGAAAACCCGGCTGCGACTGCGTTTTCCTAAAATTAGAACGTAAATTATAGCTATTTGAAGGTGCAGGTCCTGGTACAACGCGGCATACATCTTGCACTTCCGTCGTCATTGGCGGACCAAATGGAGTGGGCGTGCTATGATCACCTCCCCCACCAACAAACTTATGAACGAACGCAGCAGGATTCTGCGCTAAGTTCATCTGCTCTTCACGTGCTTGTGGATACACCTTCTCCAATTGTAAAATAACCTCCCTGAGGTCTCTTTTACACGCATAGTGGGAATATGCTAGTTTACTCTTGAAGTAAGGCTTCAATCCCTTTAAAAATTGCGTAATGAATGTTGCCTCATTGGTAATGTTTGCTTTGCTAGCCAACTCCGATAAATTATAGAAATACTCGCTCAGGCCTTTCTGGTCCTGTTTCGCACTATAAAACAATTCGGAGTAATCACACACTTCAAATTCTTCCCTCAATTTATCCACCACTTCTTCAAAGCTTTTACATGAAGCTTTTATTGATCGGAAATAGTGAAGTGCAGACCCTTTTAAAAATGCTGGCAACAACAATAACTGATCCTCAAAGCTAGTGCACTTCTTATAAACTGCTACTGCTTGGAACTGCTCCAGAAACTCTTCCACCGACTCATCAAAATGACCCGTAAAACAAGTGACTACGCGATCCATTTTGCTTAAAAATAATTTCCTTTTCTTTCAGGTTAGATTATCTTAATTTCTTTTCTATTCTTCATTCTTCAACACTTAGCTTATTCACCATTCTTTTCAGTGCTTTCGTGCCACCTGAAAAACGGAAACTTTTCGCGCACGGTCGGCTTTTGGCGCCTCCACCATTGTGGAACTCGTAAAGGTTGGGGGGCGTTTGTTTTAATAACAACAACCTTTATTTAGTATACGAGTTCATTTATTGTATACTTTTATATACATTTACAATTACATATTTACAATATAAAAATAACATGGTCAAGTCTACCCATGTTGGCACTTCAGATCGATCTCTTCTATTCCCGGTTTGACATCTTGTCATTTCAAATTATGTTTTTAATAAATTACTATAAAGTAAAACCAGCCAGCGCCCTAACATGGTATAAACTCTACAGTATACACCTCAGATCAATAGCGTAGAAAGGTATAATAAAACCATTGTTACTTGCATCTCCGCAACCATTGACAATGACCAAAGAGCTTGGGATGTTAACTTACCTAAAATACTTTTTGCCATCAACAATTCCGTAAACGAGGTAACAGGTTATACGCCCGCCTTCCTATTATATGGCAGGGAGCTTGTTACTTGTGGTTCTCACTACTTAGAATCGGATCTTGGGGATGAGATAGTCTTTCTTCCACGTGACGAATACGCTGAGAACGTGGGTTATCTTGCGGCAATTTTCAACGAGGTCCAGACACGTCTCTGGCACGCGCATGCTAAAAATACAGCTCGTTATAACCTGAGACGTAAACCAGCCGAATTTCATGTTGACGACATTGTTTGGAAAAGAACTTATTATCTAAGCGATAAAGAAAAATACTTTAGTAAAAAGCTTGCACCAAAATTCGTAAAATGTCGTGTTACGAAAAAACGTTCGCCTCTTGTCTATGAACTATCTGATATGTCTGGAAAGGATCTCGGTGTTTGGCATATCAAAGACTTAAAATTAGTAAACACCTATAATAATCATTAGTTAAAAAAGTAAAAGCTAAAAGTAAATGTCATTACGGTAAATGTCACTAAGTATCAGTAATTATCGGTACGGATTTTTTTTCTATAGCAGATAGCAAAAATCCTTGATAAGCGAGCGGGGTAACTGTAGCGTTGTATTACTATACACATAATAAAACCGTCATTTTTTACTTAAAGCTACTTAAAATTAAACTAAAGTATATAAAAAATTAATAATAAATCCTACTGTAACAAATGGCTATAAACTAAACTTAGTTAACTAAACATTATTTATTAACACCGATCACAACATTGATGATAACTTCATCTTTTATCGATATTATCGATCGGCTACTATCGACTGGACCGTCGCCCTATTTCATGCTTGTGTTGGCGGCACCGGACGCAACGCCGCCGCCACCGCCGCGCCAGCTAACTGCGCCTGCGGCCTGCGTTTTGTTGCCGTTTTCGCTTAGAACCGAGCAGTCGATTTCAAACTACGTCTTAACTTCGCATACCTATTAATTTATCGAACACCACAATTGTATTCGCACTACAGTTAAATTCAGTGTGTGTTTTCTCCCCCGCTTATTGGGTAAGTGTGAACAATATAATTAATTAAGTAGTTGTAAGTAGGTAGATGATTTTCGTAGGCTAGTTCATACATGATTGCATCAGCCGCTTAGTACGGCGCATTACGGCAAGTGAATTATGGCTTAAAGTAATATTGTGTTTTGATTTTGAATGGCTTTAGGTTTCCATCTTGTTATTTGCGCTATAGCTTAAATTATTAATTTGCACTTCCAGCTTCGCACAAACTTGCGCTTATAGCACGGCCGTTAGCATTTGTATAAATATCCGTGCATACCGTTCATTTAGTTTTTTAATTATTTCATTTAGTGTTAGTGTTCTTTTTCTCCGTTCCGGTCTCTGTATGCCGTGTCACAGACACACAATTTGTTTTATTGCAATCCTAGGTCGAACTGTTAGGTGGCATACATGGGACCATATAGTTTTGTTGTATGTGTCCTAATAGGGTACGATTGTTATAGGGTCCGCTGTACGGGCTGTGAGCTGCATTACATTCCTACATACAACACGGCTGGACCACCAGGGCCGCTTCACCACCAGGGCAGTACCACCCTACATAGCAGTTTATCATCAGCACCACTGAACAAGGCTAAGACTTACTCACGCCCTATCGTACAACTACTGAACCAAAAAAATAGAAATTGTAACGTTACGCTAGTTAATAATAATTCATGTATTATATACCCTTTTATTGGCGAGCGTTGGAACTTTTTATTTAAATTACCCACTAAATTCCAACGTCACACCTCCAGGGGATCATTATGAGTGTGAGATTGAGGGAGGGGCTCCTCAGACTCCCAGAACCTTTCCAGACTCTGACGTATGTCCTGGGCTGATTCAGCTGAGTCTGGTTGTGAGCTGACGACGTGAGCTGAGTTAACCTGCTGCGCCGGCTGCGCATACAAGTCCTCAATGGGTCCTATCAACGCGAAGTCGAAAATCGTGCCGAAGGCTATGGGCTTGCCCGGGCCCAACGAGACCTTAGTCCCGTCCAACACCTGGCCAAGAACGTCCGACCCCAATAAGAGGTCGATCGGGGCTGGTGTGTGGTAAAGCTGGTCAGCCAATGGCACGGGTGGCTGGCCTAGTACGTGGGAAATGTTTGGTACCTTCTCTAAGGGAAGGTAGCCAGTGATGTTTTTTAAAATGTGAGCTGTGGCAGTAATTGTAGGAGTATCATTGTGAGTGGGTCGGCATACTATTGTTATTGCCGCCTTTGACTCATGTTTGTGCTGATTCCCAACTCCTGTAATTTTTAAAGAAGTGGGTTTTGATGGCAGGTTCAAAAGTCGTGCCATGCGTGACGTTATTAACGTCAGCATACTGCCACAGTCCAATAAAGCTCTGGCTGTGTGAAGATGGCCATTTACGTCCGCGACTCTTAGTGAGACGGTTGGCAACAAAATGGGTGTGCCAGTGGGCACAGAAGGTGAGTGAGCTGATTGAGTATCAGCTGAAATTGTATGAGCTGAGTATGTATCAGCTGTGTGGGCATGGGTTGACTGGGCATGGGCTAAATCTACCTCTTCGCTAGGGTGCTCTGTGATAGTAGGGAGTCATAATTGCTGGCGGCGTTCGCGGGGCCTACCTGGCGAACCGGACCTGGGCGGGCTGGCTCTGTGAGCAGAGCTGGGTTGCGCCTGTTTGGGATGTGCGGGTTCGTGCCGCCTGCTGTTTCTGGGACGCTCCCTCGAGTGCTCTGTCAGCTGTGGTGGGGGCACATGTACAGACGACGAATGAGCTGAGTGCGTTGGGCCGTCTGGTCGATGGAGGGACGTGTGGTGGTTCGTACTCCCACAGTTCTTGCATGCCCCCCTTGACCTGCACTCGCTCTCGTAGTGACGGCCGAGACAACGCTGGCAGCGCTCGCGTGCCTGTACAAAGTCCCAACGGCCCTGTGTTGGCTGGGCATTGTACCATCTGCACGTCATGAGCGTATGTCCCCTAGTGGCACAATAGGGACAGTAGGGCGTCGAGCGTGAGGAAGAGGACGAGGACGATGATGAGGAGCAGCTTTGCTGGTAGGCCGAGTAGACGGGGAAGGGCTGACTCGAGCCGGGGAGGTGGATGGGCGGTGACGCATTTGCTGCGCTGGGCGTGACGGTTGGTGAGTAGGCTGATCATAGGCGCGGTGAGGCGACGGAGCTGAGGAACGGCCACGGTAATGGTTGGGTTGTTGCTGAGCCATCTGAGCATAAGTGCGATGGGGCAACTGAGGAGGCGCGCGGCTACGAGAAGGGCCGGGCAGGGCGTGAATGGGCTGCGGCTGGGCTATGTTGGAGAACTCTGTCTCCACACAGCGCGCGTGCTCCTCGAGGTAGGAGATGAGGTCACTCAACGTTGGCAGGGAGCTGCTAGACCCGTGTCTGCGTTCAAATAACGTGCGGAGCTCACCCTTAAGCTTTCGCACCACTATCGACACAAACACGTAGTCGTCTCCTATGGGCAGATCCAAATTACTAAGGGCACACTGGGCGGACACCAGCGGAGTGAGGAAAAGCGTGCGTATGTTTGAGCGCGTGTGGATGCTCGGCAGCCCCAGGATTATGTCGACGAAACTATCGATGAGAACCCGGCGGTTCTCGTA
Source organism: Scoparia ambigualis (assembly GCA_963921215.1). Lineage (NCBI taxonomy): Eukaryota > Metazoa > Arthropoda > Insecta > Lepidoptera > Crambidae > Scoparia > Scoparia ambigualis. Next base: position 53,515,689 of record OY992502.1, on the reverse strand, counting down.
CCGCTTGGTGAGGATGTCCATGGCCACGGCAAAATTTTCATTGGTGATCTTTAAGTGGGACACCATACTTAATGCCTCACCGCTGAGACTTGAGAACAGGTAGTGGAGCTTGACTGCGTCCGACAGGGTCGCCATGTCGTCAGTCAAACTCCTAAACAGCGCAATGAAGGAAGGCCAGTCCTCCACTTTTGAGCTGAACCTGGGCAGCGCTATCTTGGGGAGGACGGCTGTGGGCGTATTGACGCCGAAACTGGGCTGAGCACTATGGGTTGGGGACGACGTGGAAGAGGGTGAGATTTCCTCCCTCGCCACAAGTATCCCCAGGTATGCCCCGGAGGCTTTTGTGTGGTTCTCAGTGTATGTCCTCTCAACCCCCTCGTCTAAGTTCTCTTCGTCGAGAATGTTGTAGTACACTGAGTCCAACTTCTCCTTTATGCCCTGTATCTGTGCGAAACGCACGTTAAATTCCGTTATGGAATGTTTGGTGTCGCCAGCAATGATCAGTGATCCCACCTCTAGGAGCTGGTGTAAAGCTTTGGCGGCTCCCTAAATATCGCGGCTTGTGACTTGGTCGGCATCGCGATGATTAAAAGGAGACAAAAAAAATAATAAAAAATAAAAAAAATTAAACAAATTTAAAGGCAGTAAAAAGAACAACAGCCTGTATATATTCTATAGTTGGGCTGGACGTATTTGTTTACTAAGGTAAACGCAAATGGGCTAAAATTAACGCAACAATAAGGAAAGCAAAACTAAGTTGGGACGCCTTGTATATGGCCCACGGGTGGTGCAAACGCGTGTGTATGTGTATGTCTGTGTATGTGTATGTATGCTTATTGAACGCGCGTACGTAACATTAGCCGACCGCAAAACAAAAAGCAAACAAAACAACAAAAACAAAAAAAATCACGTTATCCGTAGCCCACTGTTGGGCAAGGCGCTCACAGTCGGGCAGACCTGTTGCCGACACTAGCGCGAAGAATGAGTCAGTCGCAAACAAAAAAAAATAAAAATAAACTAATAATAAAAACTTAATTAAAAAGGTTGGGACACTCTGTCTGTGTCCCACAAGTGGGCAAACGTGTGAACGTGTGTAGAAGTACTATGCTCTTGTGGTGAGCACGCACAAGAATGAGCCGATTGCCAAGGCAAAAATTAAAACCAAAAAAATACAAAATTAATACTAGCGAAAAATAAAGCACGCTACTTGACACGCGTGGTGAGCATGCACGAGATCTGAGCCGATTTAACACGACACGAACATAAAAATTTCATTACAAAATAAAACGGGAAAATAAATCTCTCGTCATAATACCACACGCAACGCAATAAAACGGGAAACCTTCTCTCGTTATATTACCCTACGTAACGTAATAATTTAACTACTAATTAAGTCACCGTTAGGAGTATGAACAACGTATCGTTAGGCAAAAATCGTTTGGGTACACACACAAGCCCGCTCAGATTACAACAACATTACAACATTGCATCACACTTTCAACGGATGCATACACAAAATCAACAATAAAAACACTAAACTTGTTAGCGTAAATTAACTAGGAGTTAGCACGAATCGGATACTGGTACGAACTTTTATTTGGAACACGATACCCGAAACACGAATTTTTATTCGTGTAGGTAGGTCAATAATATTTCGCAATGCACTTTGCAACGTCTGTCATGCAGAAAAGATTTTGTATGGAGATGAAATTATAAATGTTAGGAAGTGAAATAGATATAATTATGAAATATTATTTTTAGCGGACTGTAAATAATTAATCAAAGTTAAGGGCTGATTCGGGGCTGATTATGGTCGAAAGACCATGAAATTTAGAGGTATTCCGCGCTCGATGGACCAGATATGTTGGCGCTTAAGGCACCAACATGCGACGCAGGGAAATGGAAATATAGGATAGTGGGGGCTTACTTGGTTCCGGGCTGTGGTCACAGGATCGTGCTGGAGCTGAAGGCGGCTGGCGCTGACCACGGGCGGCGAGGTAGTTGATTTCCTGGCGCACAGTCACTACACGAAACTATTCACTAGGGCAGTTCTTTAGGCGTTAGGCGTAACTTTACACATATGCTATTAGTGGTATTGCTTTATTTCGAAGGCTGAGTTCAAGGGCGCGCGACGCGTGATTTCGTCTTGAGATCTCAAAGGCCACTGCTTTGCGCGGGCGCCGTCCGGCGACAACTGTCCGTGCGAAGGGGGGAGTGCATTCCAATATGCACTCTAATTCTGCCGGCGCAGAGACGGTTGTTATTCGTTGCGCTGTGGCGCAAACACCACCTAAGCACTTGTGCAGACTATGCAGTTGTTTCTTGCTGAAGCGTGGACTGTGTGGGCGTGGTCTGTGTTGTCCATAGATTCAAATTATTACTAATTTTACATTACCGCACTAGTGTGTAATAAGCTACATTACGCTGCTGAAATCGGTTTAATATGAGCCACTTTACGAGCAAATGTGTTATAAAGGTTTTTAACAAGTAAAATAAAAAATAAGTACTTAAGTATGTGCTTTTTGCATTAGATAATAAAATGTTTCTTCTCGTCATTTATTAATGTATTATCTGACTTACAGCTCTTTTATAATGTTGACATAGATTATCTTTGATTTTTTTCTGTCTAGTGAAGTATAATTACCAATCATGTTTCTGTTTTCCTGATATTTAGGTTCTCAGGAGTGTCCGTCAAAAATCTTTGTTTTTACAGTCACTTACTTGCCTTTTCGAACTTAGAAAAGAATATTTCATAATTGTTGGTTCTTAGGCTAACAATGTATGGGCGCAGAACATTGTCCTTTCAAAATAATATTTTTAAAACGCTGAAATTTAGATGGCCAAATGTAAAAATAAGAAAGTCTAAAAGTTTTGATTCAATTTTGTTGATAAGTTGCATAGCAACGAAGCAAAAATAAGTTGTCAGATACGTCAAAACGTGACCAAAACACAATATTTAGTAAATAGAAAACAATTAAGGTGAGATACTTAGCTTCGGCTTGCTGGCCGGCGAAGCCGGCCAGCAAGCCGAAGCTGCGGTGGTGAGCGAAAGCCATCTGCGACGATAAGCTCGTGTGGGACCGCCGGAGTCCCGTAGCGCTGGAGCCGTGACAGAAAACATGCCTGCTGCATGATGCATGCCTGCTTACATGCTGCATGCATGCCTGCATGCTCCATGTCTGCCTTCATGCTGCATGCTTGCTTGCATGCTGCATGCTTGCTTGCATGCTGCATGCTTGCATGCTGCTTGCTTGCTGCATGCTTGCTTGCATGCTGCTTGCATGCTGCATGCTTGCTTGCATGCTGCTTGCATGCTGCATGCTTGCATGCATGCTGCTTGCTTATTACGTGAGTAATGTTTTATGTCATTTGCTTATTATATCAAATGTACATTATATCAAAAGTACATTATATCAAATGAAATTATAGAATCTTAAATTATATTAAATGTTCATTATATTAAGTAAGTTGTTATATCAAATGAAATTATATGAAATGAAATTATATTATCTGAAGGTTAGATCATAAGTATTTATATCAAACATTACACACCCAAATTTATTGTCTTTTATTTTAAAGGTAACCTATTTCATTTGTCTTACAAAGTTACTATATACTTAACCTAGTTCCATGTTATTTCATGTTTACTTATATTTGTGATCTATAATAAGGTGTAAAAATGTTAGCTGACACTATATCAAGGGGATTCTACCGATGAAACTGAACAACTGTCCATAAGGAATATGGGTCGAAAAATTATTTTTCCCTCTACAAAATGCGCAATCAGCTGATTAACTCAAGTATGGAAAAGCTATTTTTTTTTCATTTTGACCTATGTTCCTGAAATGTAAACTTTTCGTGTCTGCACTTACATTGAAAATATTTGCGAAAAACTAATCTAGGGGATGAAGGATACGTGAACATTAGAATCATTTTTGGAAATTTTGTCTGTTTGTTTGTTTGACGCGCATCACACAAAAACCGCTGGACGGATTTTAATGAAACTGAGAACAGGTGTATAGCTTATGATTCGGGTAATATTATAGGTTAAAGGTTGCTTCACACATATCAGTGAAGCCACAGTTCCGACACAGTACCGGCACAGTGTTTTTCATACATTCTTCTTCTTCTTCTTTGTTTTGTGGCGTTTCCTTATTAGATTTCGCCAATATCCAGTGTTCCGCTTAGGAATTTTGAGTTTGTACGGTAGAATAAAATAAAAATGGAGTCTCAACACGTGTTGTTGCGAAAAGAACACGCGAGAAAAACCTTTTCATACATTATCTATGAACGCATCCCCACTTGTCAGTGATAATGCTCTCAGTGTCAGTGCCGCCACCGGCAAATCAAGGACGTATTCGTTTTGAAAAAAAAAATCATAGACAATGTTTGAAATAATATTTTCACTCCTCTTGCTCAAAAAGACCGTCATTGTACCTCAAGGCTAGGTGTTAGTGAAAAATTAAAATGACACGTTCTTAGAATTACTTTTTGAAGTAGTAAACAGTAAAATTAAAATCTTCAAAAATTATGAAATATTGTTGAGGCTTTAATCTGTGAAATACACCCGATGGAAACACGATTTGATAAAGTTGACTCGATAGAATAAATTCACAAAGTTGCATATTTTTGTGTCATTTTATCTTCTTTTCTAGGTTTTATTCTTAAAATAAGTGATTTGATATTATGAGTCATTTACCAAAATGAAGTTCATAGATAACTTGAGGAATTATAACCGATCGTTTTTTATTTATTACATCTATCAATTTTTTTAAATATAAAACGCGAAAATTCGCGGCTCTTCGCTGTTATACCCGTCCCTTACCGTCGTACCGTAGAGAGAGCGAGAGAGAAGCGCTCGAAATACCTCCCCTTAAGGGAAAAAGTATATTTTTTTAATTTTTGTCTATCACATGACAATGAGCCTACAAAAACGAAAAAGTATTTATTCATATTATTATGTAGAATAATCATGAATAAAGACTCGACTTATTACTGTTTACTTATATCAACAACTTTTTTGAGATAGTTATTATTAAAGTTTATGGTAAAATTAGTAATTATATGAATCTATGGACAACACAGACCACGCCCACACAGTCCACGCTTCAGCAAGAAACAACTGCACAGTCTGCACATGTGTTTAGGTGGTGAGCCTTAGCCCGTTAGTCGCTTTTACGACACCAAAGGGAAGAAAGGGGTTGGTAGTATTATTTTGATGAGCCCATCGCCGCTCTATGCTGTTGTATGTATGTGCAGTCTTTAGTCCATTAGTCGCCTTTTACGAGACCCAATGGAAGAGGAGGGGTTGGTAGTATTATTTTGATGAGCCCATCGCCGCTCTATGCTGTTGGATGTATGTGCAGTCTTTAGTCCGTTAGTCCCCTTTTATGAAATCGAAGAAAAGTGAGGGGTTGGTAGTATTATTTTGATGAGCACATAGTTGCTCTATGCTGTTGGATGTATGTGCAGTCTTTAGTCCGTTAGTCGCCTTTTACGATACCCAAGGGAAGAAAGGGGTTGGTAGTAATAAAAAAACTACAAAAAAATGAGGTCTAATCATTGCTATACATACTTACCATTTTTCTACAGAAGAAACTTACGTCTAACCTACATAATAATATATATAATTATATTGATACATATTTGCTTTTAATTTTAAATTTTATTTTTTTTGAGCTACATTTATAACCAGCAACTTAACTAATAGAAGAAGAATATTTTTCCCATTAACTCGGGTAACAGTTGAGCAGCTGGCAACAAATTTTTCACGCACACTAGCATCCTTGCATATTGTCATAAACACACTACAATAATGAGTTGCCGCATTTACGGAGCTGTGGTTTATAGGTAGCGCGGTATCTAGACGAGCGCAGCGAGACCAATCATTCATCTATGGTGAGATAAATGTAAATATTACAAGGGAAAACGCATAATAAGATTATCGAGTGATCCGAAATTTGTAGGATACGTAAAAGTGTCGAAAAATAGTGTTCAAAGTTTCGTAATTTAGATCACGTAAGTAAATGTGTTTAGATAAAGGAATTGCGATGTGTGTAGTGTAGTGTGTAGTTACTAAATCAATATGTATCGTTTCAGAAGCGAGGAAAATAAAGGCAAATATATAAATAAGACGAATGTTAAAATATGAGATGATTACATGAAATAAAAAGATACCTGGGAAGTGGAGTCACAAAAAGGTAAAACGGTGGTTTCACCACAAGCCGTTACTGTTTAGATCCAAAGAAGACTGAATACTACATACAATATTGGGCCTGGATGTAATAAGATGAAAATAATGGGAGTTATTACATTCAAACTTAAAAAGATATGGATTTTTAGAATGTCACGCAATTTAAAAAATCTCAGTGGAACATTAATTTGCACTATTTTGACATTTGGACCATAGAGAAAATATCTGAAACAGGATACTCGAAACTGTTTGCGTCCGTTTTTAAACAGCTAAATCAAATTCCAGTTCCGTCCCGGGTGTGATGATAAAGTCACACAATTACTTTGTAAAAGTAAAGTGTAATAGTTTGATAACCACATATTAAACGTGATTAAGAGTCCTATTAAATCTCGTATGTGATTTATGGGTAAAATGCCAATTTTCGCATTTTGTAGTAATTTTGCAGTTGTATTTATCGTTTTTATCGAAATAGGATAATAAATTCATGCATAATATTACAAATATCCACTCTGCGAGAATAAGCTGAATTCAGACGGGCCGGCGCATCGCATTTGTAGTACCTAATTTTGCAGTTGTATTAATCATTTTTATCGAAATAGGTCAACAAATTCTTCATAAAATCTTTATTCCTCATGAAGATTATTGTAGATAGGAGAAATTCGCAGTTAACTTAAAGCGATTTTCTACGTTTTGTTTGGTTTAGAACAAGATTTTTTTTCTTTTTAAAATCAATTTGATATCATAAACGATATACGACTTTAAAAGAGATAACATTCTATATTTTTTTATTTCATTTGTTTAGAACAATAGTTAAATCGATGAGCTCAAAAAAGTGCCTTCGCGCATTTTATGAAAATCTTTCTGCAATTTTGGGTTTAATTAAAAACTTAAGAGGCCTATTACATCTCGACTGTGATTTTTGCGTAAAATGGCCAATTTTGGCGTTATGGATCTCAGAAACAGAAATACATTAACAATTATGACTTATTGAATAGTGTAATTCTACACTGCACTATTCCAATAGCTATTCAGCTATTGGAATAGTGCGTAGCGGCCTCGCTTTTTGTAAATTTTGCTTAACTTTTTAATTAAAACCAAAATTGAAGAGAAATATTTTCATAAAGTGCGCGATGGCATTTTTTTGAGCTCATCGATTGAACTACTGCCTAAACAAGTGAAATAAAAAATTATAATGTTATCTGTTATATAGTCGAAAAGTGCGTAGCGGCCTTGGAATTTTTAGATATCATTGATTTTATATAGGAAAAAAATCTTATTCCAAACCAAAAAACTTCGAAAATAGCTATAACTTAACTGTGAATATCTCCTATCTACGATAATATTATTGAGCAAAATTTATACCAGTGTAATTGTTACTTCATGAGGAATAAAGATTTTATAATAAATGTGTTATCCTATTTCGATAATAACGATAAATATAACTGCAAAACTACTACAAAAATGCGATGCGCCGGCCGTCCGAATTCAACTTATGCTCACAGAATGGAGATTTGTAATATTATGCACAAATTTATTGTCCTATTTCGGTACAACCGATAAATACAACTGCAAAATTACTACAAAATGCGAAAATGGGCATTTTACGTATAAATCACATTCGAGATGTAATAGGCCTCTTAAGCAAAATTTACAAAAAGCAAGGCCGCTACGCACTATGCCAATAGCTATTCTACACTATTCAATAAGTCAAAATTATTAATGTATTTTTGTTTCTGAGATCAAGAACGCCAAAATTGGCCATTTTACGCAAAGATCGCAGTCGCGATGTAATAGGCCTCTTAATGCAAAACTACTTAGTAAAGGCATTCTGTCCTACCTATATACATTTTATACCTGATGATTCGACCGAGTTAATATGTGCATAATGAAACGCGAAAGTTTAAAAGTTTATAAGTAAATAACCATTATCGTACCTACTAGGTAGGTAACAGAATAACATTTATAATATATAGGTATATAGAATAATATCGAGTGGTAGGTATTTCATAAAAGCACACCGATAATATTTCAACTCACGCGATCATAAATCCTAGGCAACATGAAAACACAAATATATTGAAGCACTTGTGCACGTGGTTACGTAAATCGGACGGAGTTGGAATGGGCAAGAAAGAGGCCGCGTCTTTCTCTCTCTCCTTTCGTTTTGTGTGGCATGAAAGATAGGCCTTCCCATATGGACCACAGCACGTGAGGTGATGGCAACCCATCACGCTGGAACAATGCAGGTTGGTAGGTTTTACCGACTGCCATCTTACGACAACAACCGGGACCAACCGCTCCACATGCCTTCCGAAGCGCGGAGGAGGTTGAGATGTTTCTAATTTGGTCATCACCCACCCACCCAGTGACCCGGTATTGCGAAAGTTGCTTGACTGGAAAGAACCCTGATGCAAACAGTTTCATTTCAATAGATATACTCGTACCTATAAGTTATTCGTTAAATATTTATTTTATAGTAAAGTAAAGTACTTATAACCTTTAAAGCGAGGTATCCATGTGCTTCTCTCTTGCTCTCTCGACGGTGCGACGGTACGGGGGCCCAAGTCTGCTAATTTACGAATGGCATAATTGAATCGCAATTGGATAGCATTGTAATTGTTTGACACATTTGGTATTCTTAAATGAGTAAGGGAATATCAACTGTGTCGAACAATTACAATGCGATCCAATTGCGATTCAATTATGCCATTCGTAAATTAGCAGACTTGGGCCCCGGGACGGGTGTATCAGCGAAGCGGCGTGAATAGGAGCGTTTTAAAGGTTTTTTGCCTTTAAAGGAAAAAAACAAGTAAAATAAAAAATGTGCTTCGGGCATTACACTGAAAGAACAAAAAGGTTGATTTTGCACGGGTTGGCGACACATTAGTTGAATTAACAAAGTGATGGGTTAAAGCAACATGAACAAATTGTTGTTTTCACAGAAAAGTTTTTGTTGGTATGAAAACAGTTGTTTTTACCTATTTGTACACGTTGGCGTAACAATTCATGCATAATTCAATAGGTAATTGTTGATTTTACTGTTCAAGTTGTTGAAATAACCATTTTTAAAGTTAAATTTACAAAATAAATACGTTAAAACAACAAAAGATATTCAACCATTTGTCGATTACCAGAAACAACAAAATAAATTTGTTAATGATGCCTATTCCCTATAGTTGATTTAATGTAAATTTTAATGTTGGAACCAAGCTGATTGGCATAACCCTTTCAAATGTTAGTTTCAACCGATCCACATACAGTTGGGATAACAATATAAGCAGGTAAAAACCACAGCAAGACATAAAGTTAAACCAACACGTTCGAATGGTTAAACGAACACCCGAATGATGGTTAAAATAATGATATAAATTCTATACAAAAAAAGTAATTGACACGACCCATTAAAATGTTTGTTTCAACCATGACACAAATAGCTAAGATAACAGTATTAAACAGGTAAAAACAACAGCAACACATAAAGCTTAATCAATATGTTCGAATGGTAAAACTAACTCAAGAGCAAGGGTTAAAATAACAACATAAATAGGTTAAGTCCTATACAAAAAAAACGATTGACACAACCCTTTCAACTGCTTGTTTCAACTGTCACACAAACCGTTGAGATAGCAATGTACACCGGTAAAACAACACCAATAAAAAAAGCTAAATTAACCTGTTTGAATGTTTAAAGTAGCCCTTCAGAGTGTTTGATTTAACCGTCACATAAACAGTTGGGATAACAATATAAACAGTTAAAAACAACAGCAAGATTCATAACTAATTCAACAAATTCGGATAGTTAAACTAACTCACGAGCTAGGGTTAAAATAAATATATAAACAGGTTAAGTCCTGTACAAAAATTATCGATTGACACGAGCCTTTGAAATGTTTGTTTTAACCGTCACACAAACAGTTGAGATAACAGTAATCAACAGGTAAAAGCAACAGCGACACATAAAGCTTAATCAATATGTGCGATAGATAAAATTAACTCAAGAGCAAGGGTTAAAATTCTCTTTCAAATGTTAGTATTAACCATCACACAAACAATTGGGATAGCAACATAAACAGGTAAAAACAACACCAAGCCAAAAAACTAAATCAACAAGTTTGAATGGTTGAGCTAACGCTTACGAACGTATGTTATAACCGTCACACGAACAGTTGGGATAGCAATAAAACAGGTAAAACAACAGCAACACATGAGGCCAAATCAACATGTTTGAATGGATAAAGTAACTCACGAGCTGGGGTTAAAATAATAATATAAACAAGTTAAGTCCTACACACAAAAAAAAACGATTCACACAACCCTTTCAAATGTTTGTTTTAACCGTTACACAAACAGTTGGGATAGCATTAAAAACAGGTAAAAACAACACCAAGACAAAAAACTAAATCAACAAGTTTGAATGGTTGAGCTAACGCTTTAGAATGTATGTTAGAACCGTCACACGAACAGTTGGGATAGCAATATAAACAGGTAAAAACAACACCAAGACAAAAAACTAAATCTACAAGTTTGAATGATTGAGCTAACGCTTTTGAATGTATGTTAGAACCGTCACACGAACAGTTGGGATAGCAATAAAACAGGTAGAAATAACAGCAACACATTTAGCCAAATCAACATATTTGAATGGATAAACTAACTCACGAGCTGGGGTTAAAATAATAATATAAACAAGTTAAGTCCTACACAAAAAAAACGATTCACACAACCCTTTCAAATGTTTGTTTTAACCGTTACACAAACAGTTGGTATAGCAATATAAACAGGTAAAAACAACACCAAGACAAAAAACTAAATCGACAAGTTTGGATGGTTGAGCTAACGCTTTCGAATGTATGTAAGAACCGTCACACGAACAGTTAGGATAGCAATAAAACAGGTAAAAACAACAGCAACACATGAGGTCAAATCAACATGTTTGAATGGATAAACTAACTCACGAGCTAGGGTTAAAATAATAATATAAACAAATTACGTCCTAAACAAAAAAAAACGATTCACACAACCCTTGCAAGTCTTTGTTTTAACCGTTACACAAACAGTTGGGATAGCAATATAAACAGGTAAAAACAACACCAAGACAAAAAACTAAATCAACAAGTTTGAATGGTTGAGCTAACGCTTTCAAATGTATGTTGTTAAATTAAACGCTACCTAAATGCTAAATACGAGAAATCTGAGATAAAATTACTGTGTCACATACCTACCTACAATACAGACAAACCGACATAGCGAAACTATATCTATATTTGTATTTGCTTTCGTATGTCTGACTGTTCAGCTTTTCCGTCTATAGTATAGGTCACTCTCTCAACCGATTCTCGTGAAAATTTGTGAGCGAGCTCGATACCTATTTATAGTTAGGGCAAAATGCTTTTGTATGTCCGGCCCTATGATCTTGTTTTGGAAGATAACAAGATGAAAAGTGGAATTAAACGCCATACTTACCTACCTTAACAGTGTAAGTAGGTCCCTATTGTTAAACGAGCTTTGATTTGTTAATGGATTGTCGAAAACGGCTGTACTTAACGATTTCGATGTTTACGCTATAATTAGTGCTTTAACAGGACACAAACTTCTCAAATGTTTGTTTTAACCCTTTCACAAATAGTTGAAATAACAATTTAAATAATTTGTGCTGATCTCCCGGCAACGTCGCAAATTACTATCTGCGCGCGCTCAAGAAGCAAGGGCGTCTATTCAAGAGAAGTTCGGCTATGCGATTCTCTAAGCGACACAGACGCAGCGCGCATGGCGGTGATCTGCTTTCTCTTTCCAATTCTATGAATATAAAAGAGACAGAGTTAGTTCTCAGCGCTGCGGCAGCCGAACTTAGAGAATCGCACTGCTGTTGACAATGACATGTGAGTGGACACTTATGATGTTATGGTTACATTATCGCGATTCGGCGAATGTTTGAACTGTCGCGTCGTGTAGCTATAGCCAAACAGTTTGCTGAACCTTTCGCACATCAAAGGGATATTTTCTCAAACTTGCAATGAAATGTTGACATGACTTACTTCAATTAGGTCTGGAAATGCTACGTAACCGGTGCGATGAGTGAAGATGATATGTAAAGGAATTTCATACAGCCCAATACACCTACCTAGGCCCGTAAAGCAACAGTCTTCAGCAGGCACATTGTTTTCATTTGATCCAATGTAGTTCGCCCGAAAATTTTATATAATTATATAGGTAGAATAGTTTGCCGTAGAAAAAACACGAAGTTTTTATCGCGTCAATGCGACACGAATTTTTGCCCGATAATTTAGCATGATAGTGATATTGTTATGGATTGTCCTGGGTGTTAAAATAGGTTTTACGTATCCTAATAATAGTTACGCACAATATTAATTAGGCATAACTTTTAAGACACATTTTTTTAAGGATAACTTGTATTAGCATAATAATTGTTAAACATATTGTTCTAAAGCCTAATACTTGCTAACGCATAATTATATTTAAGCATAATTTTGTTGGGCATAATAATTATACTATCGGGAAAAAGTAAGGTTTGGAAACTTTGTGTTTGCATTTGATAAAATACTTTTCGTATATAAAATAAACATGTTTAGGGCCACACCCACGCCGCACCCTAACCTGCTATTACACTACAGTAACCAATTTATATTAGATATACCTAATACCTACTTTTGGTTTTTCAGATTCAATTATCTATCACTAAAATTTAAAATATTGCAAAGACAAAACCTGTTAAAAAACCAATTCAAATTATAGCCGATTTTGAAACTGTCACCTTCTGTTTTATGTTATCTACCAGACTATCTTTATGCCTAATAACTATTAGACGAATAAACAATATGCCTTGTAACTTTATGGAAATCAAAATTAGGGCGAAAAACATTAGCCTAAACCATATTTATGCTTAATGAAATAGTATGCCAAAAACAATTAGGTCAAAATATTATTATGACAAATAAAAATATGCCTAACTCGTTATGCCAAATTAAATTAGGACCAAGAAAATAGGCGAAAAAGAGGGATCCCGTTAAAATAACGGGCACTTTGATCACGTTTATGGTATTTATTATCGACTAATAACTAAATCTAGCTTAAAAATAAATGAGCGCCAGGAGAATTTTCGTCAGATGTTCAACTGGATATTCTGCCTAACCAAGCTCGTAGGTGTTTCACATAGCTCAGCCTTGTAGATTAAACCGTATACAAAAAGGGCGTGTCGTTAGTCTACAAAGAAACATTCATCGTGTCAATACTTGCAACGCACTGGATAAAATTATGTATAAGCTGGCCCTTTCAAATGTTTGTTTTAACCGTTACATAAACAGTTGGGATAACAATATAAACAGTTAAAAACAACAGCAAGATTTATAACTAATTCACATAGTTTAAACTAACTCACGAGCTAGGGTTAAACTAAAAATATAAACATGTAAAGTCCTGTACAAAAATTATCGATAGACGAAGCGACGTTGCCGTATCCCGCACGCGCGCGCGCCGCCGTCGCGCTATGATGCCGATAGCTTAGTTGAACGAGAAAATTCGAATAAAGAGCACGCAAGGTTTGCAGCATAGATTAACTTATATAGTTTGCAGTACGTATTTAAGGAGGTGAGGTGAACAGTTCAGTGTGTAATGGATTTAGGTAAGTGTGCGGACATATAAATGTGTTTTGATATAAAAACGTGTATCTACCCATCTAGCACATAAGTTTTATCGTGCTTATTCTATTTTCGCCGTAAAACGCGACTGGCCTGGGTACCTTAATTAAATACTTATTTTAATGTTTCGTATATTTAGCCGAATGGGGTATTACGGCGGAAACAGTCAAACGTTTTGAAGGTACCTACATGTTTATTGTGTTCGTTGTCTGATTAGTGATTACTAAAGCTTAGCGCCACGCTGCGTGTCGCAACGCAATCGGTTACATACCTTTTTCATAAACGTGGTTACATTAGCTCATAGCCGATTTACACATCCTTAAGTAAGTAAAAACTACGTGTGGACGCCGGGCGGCAAGTAAGTCTGTCTACCTATCGCATTAAGTAAGCAAGAAAGTAGTAAGTTCAACTTACTTACTTACTTACTTATGGGTGTGTAAATCGGTCTTCAGTACCGCGTGTCGCCACGTTCAATACAAAACTTTGTATTTTAAGAAAGGAAAACTGGTTTCAACGAAAAATAATGTGTTTTTAACTAAAGGAAAGGAAAGGAAAACTGGTTTCAACGAAAAATAATGTGTTTTTAACTAAAGGAAAGGAAAGGAAAACTGTGGTTTTAACAAAAAATAATGTGTTATTTTAACTAAAGCAAAGCTTTTGATTCAACTGATATATATCGGTTGAATCAAACAAAAATAATGTGTTACTTTAACTAAAGGAAAGCGTTTGATTCAACTATATCAGTTAAAATAACACATTATTTTTCGTTTAAACCAGTTTTCCCTTCTTTATTTAAATGTTTGTGTTTACAGGGCACATCTCCGGAGGCGGCAACAGCAAGTGATAATGTTTATGATATAATATCAGCGCCGTCGAGCCCGGCATTACGTAGTAACAAACACTCGAAATCCTGAAGAATATCACGCGTAAGTGTTTGAATGAAACATTACTTGTAAATATTTTTAACCCACGACGCAAAGAGAGGGTTGTTATAAGCTTAACGTGTCTGTCTGTTTATCTATCTGTGGTATCTTAGCTCCCAAACGGATGTACCGATTTTCGTTTAGTTTTTTTTGTGTTATAGATAATTTTATCCCGAGTGTTCTTAGCCATGTTTCATGAAAATCTGTTCAGCCGTTTGAATATCATCAGCTCTTTTTTTTTAGTTGATGAGGGATTTGATTAACTAATCTATTGTTATTTTAACTAAAGCAAAGCTTTTGATTCAACTGATATATATCGGTTGAATCAAACAAAAATAATGTGTTACTTTAACTAAAGGAAAGCGTTTGATTCAACTGATATACATCAGTTAAAATAACACATTATTTTTCGTTAAAACCACAGTTTTCCCTTCTTTATTTAAATGTTTGTGTTTACAGGGCACATCTCCGGAGGCGGCAACAGCAAGTGATAATGTTTATGATATAATATCAGCGCCGTCGAGCCCGGCATTACGTAGTAACTAACACTCGATATCCTGAAGAATATCACGCGTAAGTGTTTGAATGAAACATTACTTGTAAATATTTTTAACCCACGACGCAAAGAGAGGGGTGTTATAAGCTTAACGTGTCTGTCTGTTTATCTATCTGTGGTATCTTAGCTCCCAAACGGATGAACCGATTTTCGTTTAGTTTTTTTTTTGTGTCATAGATAATTTTATCCCTAATGTTCTTAGCCATGTTTCATGAAAATCTGTTCAGCCGTTTGAATATCATCAGCTCTTTTTTTAGTTGATGAGGGGATTTGATTAACTAATCTATTGTTATTTTAACTAAAGCAAAGCTTTTGATTCAACTGATATATATCGGTTGAATCAAACAAAAATAATGTGTTACTTCAACTAAAGGAAAGCGTTTGATTCAACTGATATATATCAGTTAAAATAACACATTTTTTTTCGTTAAAACCACAGTTTTCCCTTCTTTATATAAATGTTTGTGTTTACAGGGCACATCTCCGGAGGCGGCAACAGCAAGTGATAATGTTTATGATATAATATCAGCGCATTACGTAGTAACAAACTCTCGAAATCCTGAAGAATATCACGCGTAAGTGTTTGAATAAAACATTACTTGTAAATATTTTTAACCCACGACGCAAAGAGAGGGGTGTTATAAGCTTAACGTGTCTGTCTGTTTTTTTTTATGCTAAGCCCGGCAAATGACCCTACTCCACCTGATGTTAAGTGGAAATGAAGTCCAGGCGCGAGGACAAGTGGTGCAGCGTAAGAGACGTAGCATCAGTCACCCTCACTCTGCCGGCCCACAAAGTGCTTCTTCACGCCTCGTTTGAAGGACCCTATGTCATAGGTAGGAGGGATTACGTGTGCTGGTAGACTATTTCATCTTTTGGAAGTGCGACAAAGTTATCTATCTGTGGTATCTTAGCTCCCAAACGGATGAACCGATTTTCGTTTAGTTTTTTTTTGTGTCATATATAATTTTATCCCGACTGTTCTTAGCCATGTTTCATGAAAATCTGTTCAGCCGTTTGAATATTATTAGCTCTTTTTTTTTAGTTGATAAGGGGATTTAATTAACTTCCTTATGTCCTATCGATTCGAAATTTGGTACCGCGATACTTCAATGATATATAAAGTATTTGGTAAGGTAAACATGACCTGATCAGCCGTTTGAAGAGCATCAGCTCTTTAATAGTTGATGAGGGGATCTGACTACCTTCCATATGTCCTATCGATTCGAAATTTGGTACCGTGTTACTTCAATGATGTTGAAAGTATATGGTAAGGTAACCATGACCTGATCAGCCGTTTGAAGTTCATCACTTTAAAAAGGACAAAATAAGAGTAAAATTAAAAAATTAAAAAACCCCCCGTCACAAAAAATATACTTACTGTAAAAACTAACAAATAATATTTTAAACCTATTATAATTATTATCGTCACATATACACTCACAGGCACAATTAACCGCCCACCTATATCATTCGTCTCCCTGATTGTTTTTGTTAAATATGGCTTATCGAGTGTTTTGTTTTTTGTTAAGTGGGTAGTCCTGCAATAAATTAAACACTTTTACCCTTATTTCGTTTCTTAAATTTGTGTCAATGACGGGTTTTTTGGAACTTAGTCGTTCTTTGACATTGTTGCAAATCTGTTACTGTGTTATCATTTCCTGTTGTTTTCTGCCATAGTGTGCGATTATTGTTTAATTCGAGTTTCTAGTGTTAGCTTATTGTTTGTGACTGCAAAAAATGCCACTCGATGCAACTGGTGTAGCCAGGGCAGTTGCCTTAGCTGACGCTGGGTACAGCCAACGTCGCATCGCTCGTACACTCGGTGTACCACGAACAACCATACGGGATGCCATCAGACGGTTCCGGGAGACAGGTTCATACACTCGCAGGCCAGGTCAAGGTCGACAGCGATGCACTTCGGCTCGAGATGACCGCTTCGTTGTCGGCAACGTGTTGAGAAATCGCTTTTCTACCGCTACTGAAGCTTGTACGCGTTTTTTTGAAGTACAAAACGTCAGTGTGAGTGAACGTACGATTAGAAGAAGACTGGCAGAAAGAAATCTAAGGGCGTTTCGTTCCGCTCGCGCCCCAGAACTGCTCCCACAACACCGTAGAGCTAGACTTGCTTTTGCGCGAGAATATGCTGAATGGACTGTACGAGAATGGAAGGACGTACTGTTCTCAGATGAGAGCAGAATAGCCTTAAGAGGTTTAGATGGATGCCAGCGTGTCTACAGACACCCAAATGAAAGGTTTGCTCCATGCGCTATAACGGAAACAGTGGGTTACCAGGGAGGGTCCATAATGGTTTGGGGAGGTATCTCTTACGAGGCCCGTACCGATCTTGTAGTGTTCGACAGAGGCAGTATAAATGCTCAAAGATACGTGGAAGAAGTTCTCCAAGAACATGTCATACCGTTCGCACCATTTATTATTGACAATTTTAGATTAATGCATGACAATGCACGATGCCATACCGCAAGATTGGTTACTGAGTACCTTAATGAGACCGGGATTCAAGTTTTGCCATGGCCATCACGCAGTCCGGATCTCAACCCAATAGAGCACAACCTCAAAAGACGTATTCGAGCAAGAGTACCAGCCCCTACATCCATTGGAGAGCTCAAGACGGCTGCGGTAGAGTAGTGGCACAATCAGATATCCAAGATGTGATGGATGGGCTATCAAACCGGCTCCAAGAAGTCATAAGGGCCAGAGGCGGCAACACCCATTATTAATTTTTATATTTTTTTAGTAAGACCGTTTTTTTTTAAATGTCTAAACGACTAAATTTAAAATGTCTAATTTTGGTCGAAATCTTAAAAATATCGATTTTTGTCATAATTCTGTATTAAACGACTTTAATTAATTTTAAATGACTTTTATTTTATTTTTCGCCTTAAATGTTGTTTATAACGTAGCATTCATACAATGTGATCTATGTTTAAACATTTCTAAAAATTTTAGGAAATACAAGGTGGGCGGTTAATTGTGCCTGTGAGTGTTTTATATAAGTTCAAATAATTTTTATTTTCCAGGCGTCGTCGCGTCGGGGCACCGGCTTGACATCGGGCGTCTTCCGCGACGCGCAATCTTTCGTAGGAAGTATGCTGCGACGCGCGGCTGGGTAATATAGACTTTAAATACTGTGTACATGATTTAATATCGTTTAAAGATTGTAAAAACCGTTACCAAATTGTTTAAGAATAAACTTTTTACCGTATGAATCGTTTTTTAATGTTGTTTTTACAGTACTTGCTATGTCGAACCAACTTGTTTTCTTAGTTAGGCTAAAGATATGTGTAGCTATGTATTAGTTAGAAGATACTTTTGTTTGTCTACTTGTCGTGTCTACTTTCTACCTACCTTCTATCTGTGTGATTTAAATAATGTTATGTCATTCTATTTTAGTGTCTTAGTGTTGTATTAACCTAGAATCTATAGTATTTATGACAAACCCATTTTGTTGTGTAAACTTCTACAAATTTTGTTGGGAATACTAAAAATGTTTTGTACCTATTATCAACCTAGACATAGTATTCTCAACAAAACAGTTTTGTTTTGTCAATATTTTTTGTTGCATTTACCTGTCCCCCTAGCACGCTCGGTTAATTGTCCGACGTAAAGCATTTGTCGCACACCCATATTTGCCAGAAAGGGACGAATGCTTTATGTACGACATAAAACTTAGCGTACTAGCCTCACAAATAAAAAAACTATTAAATCAACCTCTCAATGAAAATGTTGGCTTAACACGAGGTACAATGTTGAATCAACTTGCGCTATAATTGTTAGGATCATTTGAATTATATTGCCAAATTAACTACTTTACAATGGTATACGAGGTAAATTTCAACATAATTCAAGTTAAGGTAATCCATTAAGAGGGTTTACGCATTTCGGTTTCCCATACAATTTTTCAAGTCGAAATTTTTAAAGACCAATATGCCAATTTTAGTGAAACTTTGCATGCTAAAGTAAAATACAGGAATCTAAATAGTTTGCCGATAAAATTTTTAAAAAAGGTTTATTTGTCTGAGTTATTGCGATTTAAAGTTCACTATAGAAAGTTTAAAAACGCAATAACTCAGTTAAATAAACGTTTCTTGAAAATGTTTTCAACAAACTATTTAGTTTTTTATATTTTACCACAGCATGCCGAGTTTCATCAAAATTGGCCTACTGGTTTTTTAAAAATGTTGACTTGGAAATTTAAATGGGAAACCGAAATGCGTAAACCCTCTTAAGTATATTCACCCTAAGTTGAATAATTATTTGACAATATAAGTAATCCAAGTTTTAGTCCTAACAATTATAGCGTAAGTTGATACAACATTGTAGCTCGTGTTAATCCAACCTCTACTTCGAAAGGGTTGATTCAATAGTATTTTATCAGGTAGATGCAACACAAACGCACTTATTGACACAACAAAACTGTTTTGTTGAAAATACTATTATGTCTAGGTTGATACTACAAAATATTTTGAGTGTTCCCAACTAAATTAGTAGATGTTGACACAACAAAACTGCTTTGTTAAAATTACTATTGATTATGGGTTAATACAACACCAAGACACTTATTGCCTCAACAAAACTACACTGTTAATTTTACCATTTAATTAAGGTTAATTCAACAAAACATACATATAGATCTAACTAATACAGCAAAAGTTGGTTCAACAGTGCAGGACAGTTAACCCTACCCATTTTTGAAAGTACATTTAACCTTTAAAGTTGGTAAGTTCAACACCTTGACATTGATCGAATCAACAAAACGATTTTGCTAAAATACTGTTGGTTATACCCAAAATATTTTGGGTTGACCCAACAATATAGTACGAGTTGATCCAATATAGTAACTCAGTTAACACAACCTTGAGTTCGAAGGTCAATCTAACATTAAAAGCAAGTAGATTTAACACAAACACACTCGTGTTTTTAACATTTCGAGTACGTTAAAGCAAACCTTGTTAGAAGGTCAATTTTACTGTCATGGTTGAGTAAAACTAACCATTAAAAGCAAGTCGATTCAACACAAACATACTTGTATTTTTAACTTTTCGAATACGTTAAAGCAAACCTTGTTAGAGAGTCAATTTTACTGTCATGCTTAGTTGTTTTTACAGGTTTGCACCAAGTGCAAACTAGTAAAACTGACAAAAATCTAAAGGTAGGTAATGTATTAACATATTGCTAGACGGTTAAAATAACCATTGTGCTACTGGTAAAAACAACTAAATTCCACGGGTTGGTGCTATATTAACCCCTTGTTAGAGGGTTAATTTTACCATTTTAATGAAATGTTGAATCAACAAATATGTAATAAGTTAAAATTACCGAAACTGATCAACAATATAGTTTTTGTTCATTCAACAAAACTCAAGAGTAGGTGCTATATTAACCCTAAAATTTTGTTGAAATATGGTAAAACCAACTAATAAATTCTTTCCGTGTAGATAATGAAAAGTTTCTTATAGTCATTTATTAAAGTATTAACTGACTTGCAGCTCTTTTAAAATGTTGACATAGATTATCTTTGATTTTTTTCTATGTAGTGAAGTATTACCAATCATGTTTATGACTTTAAGAGTCATTAGATAATACATTCAACTGTATTATATATGAATTTTAGAACTGAATGTTTTATATTGGTGGCGGTACAATCAATCGAAATTGTTAAACACGGGAAAAGAGCGCCTTAAGCTATCCCGTTCTGCTTGGTAAAGGCTTCCAACATTGAAATTAAGTCTTCGCTAGAATTGATGGGTATTGGCTTAATCACCACTAGGGCATCCAATCTCGTTCTCGCGAGATCTCGTTTTCGCAAAATCTCGGCCTTTTTTAGCGAGATTGATCTCGGCCGAAAAATGGGCGAGATCTCACGAGTTTAACGAGATTGCACTCGAGCATGAAAATGTCTTATTCGAAGCTTTACTTTCAAAATAATGTGAACTAGCCAAGCCTTTTATTTGATTGGTATATTTTGTCAATTAATCTCTAATTTCTAATAGATTTCTGAGTAGCTATAGTTTTCTTTAATTGATAATTGTTTGCGCCATCGCGCAACGGAATAGAGTGCATTTTGGAATGCACTAAGCCGTCGCGCCGCCATGTTGACGGCCGGCGTCGCGCGGGAGTCAGTAGCCCTTGACAGCTCAAGACGAGATTACGCGTCGCGCGCCATTGAACACAGCCTTCGAAATAAGCAGTACATAGTACATAGCATATGTGTAAGGTTACGCCTAACGAACCGCCCCTAGTGAATAGTTTCGTGTAGTGACTGTGCGCCAGGAAACCAACCAACATCGCCGCCCTCAAGCCTCGCCGCCCGTGGTCAGCTCGTCCACCGGTTCCTGACTTATCACCCCGGTAAGTTCCTTTCCACCTCCCGCCTAACAATCTTTACTCTGCCTTCTTTACTCTGCTGTATTCGGCGGTGTCTCCTGACCCGCGAGTACATTTTGGTCCAATCGAGCGCGGAATAACCGCTAAGGTTCAGCCCTAATCTGAACCTAACTTTCTTTTAATTTTCAATTTTAATACAGTCCGCTAAAGATAATTATTTCCGCCCATATTCTTGTTCTATTTCTGAATCTTATATCTAATTCGTGCCATCATTTCGGAATTCATTTGTTCGCGTAACTTTACCCTACCCCAATAAAAATTTGGTGAGGTAGATGTAATTTGTTTGTGGTAGAATTGCGACCACACAACATCCGAATTATCTTGACGCAATTATTTCTGCATGTTGTTTTTATGTTGCTTTCGTGTATGCATCCGGTATTCTGAACCAGGATCACAGAACTATTGTGTCATACAATGTTGTCGTGCCTAAATCGTGCTTGAAATAATAATTCAGCTCAGTTACTTTACCTTTGCCTTTTTCATGCTACGTTTGGCTACCGTTTGGCTACAGATTTAGTTAATTGTATGGTGCCTGGTATTACAACAGCTAAGCTAATTTAACACTGCATAAAATAATTCAGCTTAGTTATTTGGCCTTTATTTTAATTTTTCATGCCATGTTTATCGGCTGCAGGTGTATTTTTCTTACATAATAATACAACAAGATTTAATTTTTTTTTTGAGTGTTAAATTTTAATTTTATTGTTTTGATTGTTGCCTTTGCGAGCGGCTCAGATCTCGTGCATGCTCACCACGCGTGCCAAATAGCGTGCTTTATTTTTTCGCCCGTGTTAATTTTGTATCTATTTTTTATTTTTTTTTTAATTTTTGCCTTTGCGATCGGCTCATTCGTGGTGCGTGCTCACCACATGACCGTAGTGTGTTTCATTTAGTTTCATCAGTTATTTTTTATATCGCTTACGGCTATTTGCGTGCGTCGCCTTCGCTTCTACACACGTTAAGTTTAATTAAATTTTTATGATTAGTTTATTTTTATTTTTTTTTTTTGCTTGCGACTGACTCATTCTTCGCGCCAGTGTCGGCAACAGGTCTGCCCGATTGTGAGCGCCTTGCCCAACAGTGGGCTACGGATAACGTGATTCTTTTGTTTTTGTTGTTTTTGTTTGTTTTTTGCTTGCGGTCGGCTAATGTTACGTACGCGCGTTCAATAAGCATACATACATATACACAGACATACCGACACATACACGCGCTTGACCACCCGTAGGCAATATACAAGGCGCCCCAACTTAGTTTTGCTTTCTTTATTGTTGCGATAATTTTAGCCCATTTGCTCTTACCTTAGTAAACAAATACCTCCAGCCCAACTATAGAATATATACAGGGTGTTGTTCTTTTTACTGCCTTTAAATTTGTTTAATTTTTTATTTTTTTTTATTATTTTTGTTGTCTCCTTTTATTCATCGCAATGCCGACCAAGTCACAAGCCGCGATATTTAGGGAGGCCGCCAAAGCTTTACACCAGCTCCTAGAGGTGGGATCAATGATCATTGCTGGCGACACCAAACATTCCATAACGGAATTTAACGTGCGTTTCGCACAGATACAGGGTATAAAGGAGAAGCTGGACTCAGTGTACTACAACATTCTCGACGAAGAGAACTTAGACGAGGGGGTTGAGAGGACATACACTGAGAACCACACAAAAGCCTCCGGAGCATACCTGGGGATACTTGTGGCTAGGGAGGAAATCTCACCCTCTTCCACGTCGTCCCCAACCCATAGCGCTCAGCCCAGTTTCGGCGTCAATACGCCCACCGCCGTCCTCCCCAAGATAGCGCTGCCCAGGTTCAGCTCAAAAGTGGAGGACTGGCCTTCCTTCGTTGCGCTGTTTAGAAGTTTGACTGACGACATGGCGACCCTGTCGGACGCAGTCAAGCTCCACTACCTGTTCTCAAGTCTCAGCGGTGAGGCATTAAGTATGGTGTCCCACTTAAAGGTCACCAATGAAAATTTTGCCGTGGCCATGGACATCCTTACAAAGCGATACGAGAACCGCCGGGTTCTCATCGATAGTTTCGTCGACATAATCCTGGGGCTGCCGAGCATCCACACGCGCTCTAACATACGCACACTTTTCCTCACTCCGCTGGTATCCGCCCAGTGTGCTCTTAGTAATTTGGATCTGCCCATAGGAGACGACTACGTGTTTGTGTCGATAGTGGTGCGAAAGCTTAAGGGTGAGCTCCGCACGTTATTTGAGCGCAGACACGGGTCTAGCAGCACCCTGCCCACGTTGAGTGACCTCATCTCCTACCTCGAGGAGCACGCGCGCTGTGTGGAGACAGAGTTCTCCAACGTAGCCCAGCCGCAGCCCATTCACGCCCTGCCCGGCCCTTCTCGTAGCCGCGCGCCTCCACAGTTGCCCCATCGCACTTATGCTCAGATGGCTCAGCAACAACCCGACCATTACCGTGGCCGCTCCTCAGCTCCATCGCCTCACCGCGCCTACGATCAGCCTACTCACCAACCGTCACGCCCAGCGCAGCAAATGCGTCACCGCCCATCCACCTCCCCGGCTCGCAGTCAGCCCTTCCCCGTCTACTCGGCCTTCCATCAAAGCTGCTCCTCGTCATCGTCCTCGTCCTCTTCCTCACGCTCGACGCCCTACTGTCCCTATTGTGCCATTAGGGGACATACGCTCATGACGTGCAGCTGGTACAATGCCCAGCCAACATAGGGCCGTTGGGACTTCGTACAGGCACGCGAGCGCTGCCAGCGTTGTCTCGGCCGTCACTACGAGAGCGAGTGCAGGTCAAGGGGGGCATGCAAGAACTGTGGGAGTACGAACCACCACACGTCCCTCCATCGACCAGACGGCCCAACGCACTCAGCTCATTCGTCGTCTGTACATGGGCCCCCACCACAGCTGACAGAGCACTCGAGGGAGCGTCCCAGAAACAGCAGGCGGCACGAACCCGCACATGCCAAACAGGCGCAACCCAGCTCTGCTCACAGAGCCAGCCCGCCCAGGTCCGGTTCGCCAGGTAGGCCCCGCGAACGCCGCCAGCAATTATGACTCCCTACTATCACAGAGCACCCTAGCGAAGAGGTAGATTTAGCCCATGCCCAGTCAACCCATGCCCACACAGCTGATACATACTCAGCTCATACAATTTCAGCTGATACTCAATCAGCTCACTCACCTTCTGTGCCCACTAGCACACCCATTTTGTTGCCAACCGTCTCACTAAGAGTCGCGGACGTACATGACCATCTTCACACAGCTAGAGCTTTATTGGACTGTGGCAGTATGCTGACGTTAATAACGTCACGCATGGCACGACTTTTGAACCTGCCATCAAAACCCACTTCTTTAAAAATTACAGGAGTTGGGAATCAGCACAAACATGAGTCAAAGGCGGCAATAACAATAGTATGCCGACCCACTCACAATGATACTCCTACAATCACTGCCACAGCTCACATTTTAAAAAACGTCACTGGCTACCTTCCCTTAGAGAAGGTACCAAACATTTCCCACGTACTAGGCCAGCCACCCGTGCCATTGGCTGACCAGCTTTACCACACACCAGCCCCGATCGACCTCTTATTGGGGTCGGACGTTCTTGGCCAGGTGTTGGACGGGACTAAGGTCTCGTTGGGCCCGGGCAAGCCCATAGCCTTCGGCACGATTTTCGACTTCGCGTTGATAGGACCCATTGAGGACTTGTATGCGCAGCCGGCGCAGCAGGTTAACTCAGCTCACGTCGTCAGCTCACAACCAGACTCAGCTGAATCAGCCCAGGACATACGTCAGAGTCTGGAAAGGTTCTGGGAGTCTGAGGAGCCCCTCCCTCAATCCCACACTCATAATGATCCCCTGGAGGAACAATGCGAGGAAATCTTCCGCTCTACCACTACACGCGATCCCTCAGGCAGATATACGGTCGCTCTGCCCTTTCTAAAGGACGCCCCTCAACTAGGCAAAACTCACCCTATCGCATTACGCAGATTCCTCAATATTGAGAAGAAGCTAATGGCGAACCCGTCTTTGCGTTCAAAATACGTCGACTTTATGGCCGAATACATCGACTTAGGGCACATGGCTCCCTGTCACCCAAATACATTCGCCCATAAACCGCACTTCTACATCCCTCACCATGGCGTATTTAAGCTGCGCATTGTTTTTGATGGTAGCTGCAAAAGCTCCAATGGTGTCAGCATAAATGAATGCCTACACACAGGCCCCGCCCTTCAACAGGACATTGTGGACATCATCATGTCCTTCAGAACGCATCCAGTCGTTTTCAGCACTGACATCCAGAGGATGTTCAGAAATGTGCTGGTTGCCCCAGACCAGAGACGGTATCAGCTGATACTATGGCGGTCCTCACCAGATCACCCTCTGCTCACCTACGCCCTCAATACAGTCACGTACGGCTTAAGATCAAGCCCATATCATGCAATCCGCACCCTGCTCCAGCTGGCTGATGATGAAGGCCGTCGCTACCCTGGAGCCGCTCAGGTTCTTCGCAAGTCTATCTTCGTTGATGACATCTTGTGTGGTCATGACACGGTTGAATCCGCCCAAGCACTTCAGGACGAGTTGATAAGTCTGCTAGACCTAGGCGGCTTTCAGCTCAGTAAGTGGACATCTAACTCGCCTAAGCTGCTCGAGAGATTTCCCGACAACCAATGTGACATGCCCAAGGACTTCGACATGAACCCAGAATCCACGTCCATTAAGGTCTTGGGTATACAGTGGAGCCCTCAGTCAGACGAGTTCACTTACCGCATCTCTCTGCCCCCCATCACACATGTCACAAAGCGGTCTATTTTAAGCACCGTAGCCTCACTTTATGACCCAAACGGCTGGGTTTCGCCCGTTATCTTCCGCGCAAAGCTGCTGCTCCAGCAATTGTGGCTACTGAAGCTGGAATGGGATGAGCCCACTCCCTCTGAAGTACAAACGGAGTGGCACCACATCTCAGAGGATCTACCGCTGTTGGCTAGCATTCGTTTCCCTCGGCACATTTGTGCAAACAAAGGCTCAGCTGCATACTCGCTTCACGGGTTTGCAGATGCCTCTGAAGCCGGGTTTGCCGCCGTTGTTTACCTCCATGAGCTCGATGCCTCCGGAGATACTGTGGTACACTTGATTGTCGCCAAGTCGCGAGTCGCACCAATCAAGAACCGCCTCACAATCCCCAAGTTAGAGTTGTCGGCCGCCACTCTACTCTCCCAGCTCATGATCCGTGTGTCGGTTCAGTTATCGGCCCATATCAGTCTACAACAACACATATGTTGGTCAGACAGTACGATAGTCCTGGCCTGGCTCAATACACCGCCTCACCGTCTTCAACCCTTTGAAGCCAACAGGGTAGTCAAAATCAGCTCAGGCTCACCAGAATGTACCTGGCGACACGTACCTTCTGAGCTCAACCCGGCAGATTGCGCAAGCAGAGGAATGTCTGCGCAATCCCTGTCAGCCCACGACCTATGGTGGTCTCCCACGTGGCTTGGACAGCCTTGTGAGTCTTGGCCTGCGATGCCCTTAGCTCTGGGCCATCACGCCCTGCCCGGCCTTAAGCCCAAACACGTCCCGTCACTGGTCACAGTGCCCGGTCTTGACTTTGACCTGCTCACTCGGTTCAGTTCACTAGACAAGCTCGTCGGAGTGACAGCTTGTCTAAAACGCTTTCTGCACAACTGCAGACACCACCCAGATTCGCGACGCTCAGGCCCCTTGTACGTCAGTGAACGAAGAGAGGCCCTACTTTACTGGGTGCGCAGTGTCCAGCACAATGAGTTTGCGGAGGACATCCACCGCCTTCAAACTGGCAAAATCTGTCGCGGACAGATTTTGCCAGTTTGAAGACGCGGACAATATCCAACAATTTTGGATATTGTCCGCGCGCCGCATCATTAGACACCGAGTTTTTAAATGCATTAGATGCTTTCGATGCCGGGCCCAGCCGCAAGCGCCCTTCATGGCCGACCTGCCAGCCGATAGAGTTACGCCTCAGCCAGTATTTAGTCAAGTCACGACCGATTTTGCCGGACCATTCCTCGTTAAATCTAGTACCCTACGTAATGTTAAACTCTTAAAAGCGTACTTTTGTATATTCGTGTGCCTCTCGACTAAGGCGGTTCATTTGGAACCGGTCTCGGACCTCAGCACGGAAGCGTTCCTCGCGGCATTACAGCGTTTTATAGCACGCCGCGGTGCCCCGGTTCTCATCCGCTCGGACTGCGGTACAAATTATGTAGGCGCTAGAAATCAGCTCATCGAAGTACAAAACTTTCTTGCCTTGAATAATGACACGATTGCGCACAAGCTCGCTGGTCAGCACATTACTTGGTTGTTGAACGTCCCTAAGGGACCATGGTTCGGTGCGTTACATGAGATCAACGTAAAATCAACAAAGCAACTTTTATATCGCGTAATTGGCGAACAACACCTCACATTCGAGGAATTCTCCACACTTTTAGCTCGAATTGAAGCGGTCCTCAACTCAAGACCTCTCTGCCCACTTTCGTCTGATCCTTCAGACTTTGAGCCGCTTACAGCCGGACATTTCCTTATAGGCCGCCCACTAACGGCCCTTCCCGAACTATCCGTGGAAGATAGGCCGATCTCCACACGTAGGCGATTTCAGATGGTACAGGCCCTTTCCCAGCGCTTCTGGACGCTGTGGACCCAGTCCTACCTGCATACCCTTCAAACCCGCTCCAAATGGTTGTCCCCATCCTCCCCTCCCCGAGTCGGCGAGCTCGTCCTCATCAAGGAGGACAACCTGCCTGCCCTTCAATGGAGACTGGGGCGCATTACTCGCACCCTGCCTGGGAAGGATGGCGTCGTGCGGGTGGTGGACCTGGACACCGCCAATGGACACCTCCGGAGGCCTGTGTTCAAGATTGCCAGGCTCCCTCTGGATGAGATCACCCCTGGGCCCCGGGAAGATGTTTGCGCCATCGCGCAACGGAATAGAGTGCATTTTGGAATGCACTAAGCCGTCGCGCCGCCATGTTGACGGCCGGCGTCGCGCGGGAGTCAGTAGCCCTTGACAGCTCAAGACGAGATTACGCGTCGCGCGCCATTGAACACAGCCTTCGAAATAAGCAGTACATAGTACATAGCATATGTGTAAGGTTACGCCTAACGAACCGCCCCTAGTGAATAGTTTCGTGTAGTGACTGTGCGCCAGGAAACCAACCAACATCGCCGCCCTCAAGCCTCGCCGCCCGTGGTCAGCTCGTCCACCGGTTCCTGACTCATCACCCCGGTAAGTTCCTTTCCACCTCCCGCCTAACAATCTTTACTCTGCCTTCTTTACTCTGCTGTATTCGGCGGTGTCTCCTGACCCGCGAGTACAATAATAATATCTCAGTTTAATAGTCAACTCAACTTAGTTAATGAGTTTCATTTTACAAAAGAAGTTATAAAATAGCTGTTTTATTATTAAAAGACTTTTGTTTGATATTAGAAGAGAAGACTGATTGTTTATTTCATTTCTTATTTGATTAGATACGTCAAAGTTTACCACTTAAAAGTTTATTTTAAAAAAAACTATAGTTACGTCAAACAATGCTAAATAAATAAATGTTTATTTCATAATACCTATACCTAATTCTTATTATTTTTAACTAATTTATTCAAATATTGTGATTATTTGCAAGAATAAACACACAAAACTGCCAATCTCGCGAGATCTCGAAGTTGGCGAGATCTCACGGTATTGTTATTCATAAACTCGCGAGATCTCGCCTGAGCCAAAATCTCGCGAGATGCATGCCCTAATCACCACGTTTGCCGAGTGCGGGTTGGTGATCACTGATCACAAACCCAGGCTATGCATTTAAAAATCTGATAAATACTTTTCCGACTTGGGAATTGAACACAGGGCTTCCGGTTATTTTGCCGGGCGCTTAGCAACTTTTAAATAAAGATAAGTGTACAGAACTCTTTTGATATTTTGATTTATTTTTAATGTTTTTTATATATATTTTGTTTTTTTTTTATATACTAAGCCCGGCAAATGACCCCACTCCACCTGATGTTAATTGGAAATGAAGTCCAGGCGCGAGGACAACTGGTGCAGCGTAAGAGACGTAGCATCAGTCACGCTCACTCTGCCGGCCCACAAAGTGCTTCTTCACGCATCGTTTGAAGGACCCTATGTCATAGGTAGGAGGGAATTCTGGTTTTCTGGTCTTTGATTAAAAATGTCGTTGTCTTCGCTGTTATTCCTCGATGAGTGGTTGTTTTCTTAAATATTTCCCTTTTCCCTAATAATTTAGTAGCTATCGATAACATTTGTGGTCCTTCGACAATTCTTTTGAACTATCCCTGTTTTTAAATTCAGTTTTCGTTCATTTCATTATTTATTTTTCAAAATTTTCCTTTAATGGTTGAAACAAGGAATCAAGCTAAAGTGCGGAAAAGTGAAAACAATCGGAGTAGTCCTAAGACGAATAATCCGCAGTGTCGACATGAGCGATCCAATGGCATCCACAACCGGTATTGCTCCGGTTACGAGTGCTCCTTCTAATGCTTCTGTAAGTTCTAGGTCTTCCCGTTCTTCTGCTACGATTCGTGCCCAAAAGCTTGCGCTGCAGGCGGCACACCTACGGAAAGTGGCCGAAGCGGAACGTTCAGTGGCAGCCGCAGCCGCAGCCGCAGTTGCAGCCAATATTGAACACAAAGCTGCAGACCTCAAGCTGGAAGCACAACTGGCAGCTCTTATGTTGAAAGTGTTGGAAGTCGGAGAAGCTCGCGGAATTCAATCCACAGTTGGTTAGCCACAGTTAATAATCCTCCTCAAGACGCTACGATAGAACCCACAACTCTTGGGTCTAATGCTTTAAATGCTCGTTTTGTAGAAGCAGGATGTTACAAAAACACTATTGGGTGTAATGGTAGGAGCTCAGTAGAGCCAATTCCCTCTGCTGTTAATGCAACTCAACCAAACCCGACAGTCACAACTAGTTCTCAAATAAAAACAACACAGAGCTCAGATATACTTTTATTAGCACAGACTATCTCTTCTCTCGCGACCCGTGCTTCATAACCCAACGGAGATGGCGGGCTTCCATCCTTCGACGGAAAGCCTTTGGACTGGCTGTTTTTCAAACGCGTGTTTGATGACACTAAATCGTTGTACTCCGACTCCGAAAACTTGACATGGATCGGAATTAGCCTACGTGGAACAGCTCGCGACGCAGTTTCAGTTCTTCTGGTGTCAGCTCGAGATCCTGCCGAAGTCATGAACGCTTTAGAGATGAAGTATGGAAGGTCAGAGTTAATTGTATTACAAGAGATAGCTACGGTTCGGTCACTACCTAAATTAATTTGCGACAACAGTGACTTAAATAAATTTGCTTGCAAAGTGCGTAATTCTGTAGAAATAATAAGGCTCCTTAATCAAGAGTGCTACTTACAGTCTCCTGAGTTATTTCAGATAATTTTGAGTAAGCTTACTCCTTTACAATGCAGCAGATGGACTGATTTCGCCTCGCAACACTTCTCTCCTCAGAGAAAGACTAAACTGGAATTGCTAGCACAGTTTTTAGCTCGGGAGGTCGAGTTACAACTCAAGTTTGGTCTCATACCAGAACCCTCAATTTCTGCGAAGAGGTATGATAAGGTGCACGCGGTCTCGTCTTTAGATAATATACAAGATGCTGCAAGGGTTATAAAAAGCACATCATCATTATCATCATACAACGAGCCTGGATTTTCATCTTCAAATATAGTTATGACAATTATTTGTCCAATGTGTAAAAAACAAAGTCATAATTTGTCTACTTGTCTACTTGGTTCACATAGCTAATAAATATTGTAAAGCTTCGAAAGATATTTGTATAATTCAGATTGTAAATTTAGACCTTAGAGCATTCAACCAACAGGAGACGACACGCGCACTAATTTCTATGCAAAAAAGTCTGTCATTTCCTGCGGGGGGAAAGAATCGATTCAATTTAATTCAATTCAATTCAATGTCAAAATACAAGAAAAGATTTTTTTTTAATTTAGACTCCTGACTATTTTTAATTAACTGTACAAAGCGCGTGTGCTGCTGTACCTACTTTTCACTAGAAATTTGATTTCCTGTAATTGTGACAATATTTAATTAGACACGTATTACCTACTTTATTAGCTTTGTAATGGTAACCATTGGTTAAGATCACCAACGTGACATAGATGTCATGTTGGTGATCCTTAAAAATAGGTAAATATCGCCCGCAGTGCCTATGGAAAAACAAGAAAGGTTCTTTGCAACCGAAACCTTATAATCGCCTTCCGAATGTCTTCTCCAATGTTATATCAGGGGGGCGATCGCGCTGAACAATCTCAACCAAATTACAATTGAACCTCAGCCGTTATAGTGCTATCGCGTTTGACACACGCGATGGCGCTATACGAATTACGAAGTCGGCAGAACGGCTGCGGTTCAGTTGTGGTTTGGTTGTGATTATTTAGCGCCCCCCTGGCCTATACGGATGTGAGGCTTGGACTATAAAGGAAGATCTCAGGATCTCAGACGTATAGAAGCTTTTGAAATGTGGGCATACAGACGCATGATGTCTATATCCTGGACTCAAAAAGTCACCAATGAGGAAGTACTGCGACGGGTCAGCCAGAAACGTGAGCTTTTGCAAGCTATCTAGCAAAGAAAAGTTGCATAATATGGGCCATGTGCTTAGACACGACAGATACGAGTTCTTGGAACCGATAATGATGGGAAAAGTTGCAGGAAAACGGATACCTGGTCGCAGAAGAAAGTAGTGGTTGCGAAACATTCGGGAGTGGACGGGAACAGCGAATGCCGCTGAATTCTTTTGCCTTGCCAAAAACAAGTCCAAATATGAAGAGCTGACTGCCCTTAGGATAGCCACCCTTTAGGGTGGCTCTACAACTAGTGAATTTTGTAGTACTAGTAAATAAACTTCTTCATAAAGATAAAGAAATATAAATAAATAAATTACACAGTAGGTACACATCAGTTTACGAGGAATTACGAATAGACATGGAGTAAGCATTTGCCACTGGTCTATAGGGGCCGTATGGTTAGATAAGATAGACACTTTGCTTTTCGTTATAGTTAAAATCGCAAGAGGATAAACTGATAGGTAGGTAGTTGTATTTTAAAAATGCTGCAATTATCTTTTAAAAAAATACTTGGCTACTAACCTTACGACTCTTGAACAGGGGCCCAAGTCTGCTAATTTACGAATGGCATAATTGAATCGCAATTATATCGCAATTGTATCGCATTGTAATTATTTGACACATTTGCTATTCTTAAATGAGTAAGAGAATACCAAATGTGTCAAACAATTACAATGCGATCCAACTGCGATTCAATTATGCCATTCGTAAATTAGCAGACTTGGGCCCCAGGAGGAACTGAAAAACTGAAAAACATGTATTTTCATGGTTCTAAACGCCGATCAATTATTTTTATGTAGTTAGTGTAGGAAGGGTCCTCTAAGAAGAGGACTATGAGTATGAAAGTAGACTAACAAAATAAAAATGAACCTTCTACATTAACTGCTCCTATTTCAAATAATTGTAAAATGTTCCTATTATTTATCTGAATAAAGGTTTTTCATCTTTAAGGATTTCTTAAAGTTGGAAAAAAGAAATGAGAAAATCAAACAACAATTTCAATAATCTTTATTTGTAATGGAAGTATTTCAAAGAAGTAATGTTTAGTACTTTATCATAATAAAAACTTCAAACACCATTTAAAAATAGATTCACAATCCTACTAAATCGTAGCGGATAGTGGCAGCTTTGACATATACATTTATTGACGTAAGTATATATGTTTTGGCAGAATTTTTGAAGAAGCTCTTCTTCATGTTGACATTTAGCTAGCTTACTAAACAAAATAAGTATCTAAACATCTCGCTAGATAACAAACTCTTTTTGTGCAGATGTTTTGAGAGCCTTGATTGTGCATCTAGTTTTTCTAAGTGATCGAAGAATAAAAAGCTTAAATTCTGAAAACGGGAGTAGGCACGACACGCTTTTTCAATCTTGTTATTGGATTGCATAAACATTATGATGAAGTCGATATCGATATTTTGTACTGTCGTATCTCCAGAACTGTTTCAGTGTGCCAATGAAATCAAATAAAATTTTCCTAATTTCGAGATAAATGACAGGCTGTAAATATAATATATTAATGAAGTAGACTGATCATAAACATACAGTTTAATAGTATTGATAATTTTTAAAGCAATTTAGTTAAAAAAGACTGAAGTAAATGAAAATAAGTAACAATTAATAAATAGTTATCTATCATTCATTTAATTAGCATCCATAGTGAAAAATAGTTTTACAATAATGAATGGGACATAAAAGTAGTTTTTTAATGTTAGCACGTTTAACTTTAAAAGTTACGCAAAGTTGCAGATTGTCGTTCTAGTGGCAACACTTTTTGATTGACAATATTTTTCAGTTTATTGCAAATTTAGTGCATTTATCAATAGTATAAAGACAAAATAATACTTACTGATGAAAAGTAACGCTATCCTTTTGTACATTTGATGTATCTGTTCGCTTTTTGAACGAAAAGACGCTGCAATTTGGCATTATTTGCTCCCGTCGTGACGCGTCAACTGTGACATGCAAATGGTGCAGTGACACGCGAAAACTAGTTTTATATAACGGGTATGACCCACAGACATTATATGTCTGTGGTATGACCATTGGGCATACGCAGAGGGGAACGTCTGCCAGTGGCGTCTCCTGTTGGTTGAATGCTCTAAGATTCAGACATAATAAACTTTTACACAATGCAAACTTTTTGGTGGCTCATACAATAGTAGACAACGAAACCGGTCGTATAGCGTCAAGTTCTTCTTCAAAAACACACGATGGAACTTCTGATAGAGAACCTAATAGTAGAGGATCCAAGTATAGAACGACCTTCACCGAGAAGGTTAATGGATGAAAAGTATTTTATATCAAATTTAATGTGTTAAAAAATATATTGCGAGTGGGTTGGCTGAAAAATTTCAGTCCAGTATATGATTAATTAAATATTTAAAAATATTTTTTTTTAAATATTGCACTTGTTTCGATATTAGATAAATTACATAGGTACCAATCGAAAGTATGAAGCCTTTAGAATATGCAAAATTGCAAACGTTAGGTTGACTATTTTTTTCCTGTCACAACATTGGGTAGGCAGGTGTAAACAGGCAAGTTAATATTAGTAATTTGCAACCGTCTGGTTAAATAAATAAATTTATGTTTTTATAAAGATAAGCTCATTACAAAAACACACACACCAAACCAGTGAAAAGTAAAAAAAAAAAAATTTTTTAATATTAAATTAATCATTAAAGGTACTGGACTGAAATTTTTCAGCCAACCCACTCGCGATATATTATTTAACATATAAAATTTGATATAAATTACTTTTCATCCATTAACCTTCTCGGTGAAGGTCGTTCTATACTCGGATCTTAGACTATAATGTTTTGATTGCACACACAACTTCACAACAAGGATTGTTTAATATTTCTAAAAAAAGTTTTAAACCTTTATTAAAAATGGTAGCGGTGACAATTTCAGGCCCTTTAGGCAGCATCAAAACTTATGCTTTATTAGATGATGGCTCTACAGCTACATTTGTTGACTCTCAACTATGCGAACAATTAGGTTTAACAGGACCAGAGTCTGAAGTCCAACTCGACTGTGTCGGTGGCTTAGGCAAAAAGGTCAAAGTTCAGTACGTTAACTTAAATATTAAAGGCCGTCATTGTTCAAGTACGTTTGCAATTCGTAATGCTCGGTCAATCGATAATTTAGGGTTGGCAAAATGTAACCTCCCCACCCCCTTTAAATTCTATACCTAAATCTAAACCTAAATCTAATGCCTTTCACACCTATATGCCTAGCTACCTTATAATACATACACACATCCTCGCCGCTTTCACCTTAACTTAACTTATTATCTAATTCTTAAAACTAATTAACCTAATTTATCTACAATCTAATGGTTGTGTTTGGAGTTTTTGTTTAGTGCGTATTGTTTGTATGATGATGAAACCTTAGCATAGCTTAATTCTATTTGCAGTGAATTTCAGTCAAGCAATGTAATATTATAATAACTACTATTTTGGCCAGATCGTCTAGTGAACCCTCCGTTGTTAACCGCATTTAAGTAACTCAAGTTCTTTCGTGAAAGTTTAGTAATTGGCTTATCCCTGTGTTAAATTATTTTCTCCTGACCTAATTACCTACCAGTCTATAAATCATAACATAAATATGTGTAGCCTAGCAATGACTCCGTCTGAACTGTGACCTAAATCCTTCACTGCAGCTGCGGGGAAGATTTGTAACCACTCAAAGGTAATCAGATGATAGCTTAGCTTGTAGGTATTATTATTTATTATCAGTAGCATGATACATAAGAAGCCTGGTGCAATTTATGAGCCCCACCACCGCTCCATAGCGTACTATACATCTCATGGTTTAATTATAGTTCCGTCACATTGGCTTTAACTTTAATTATTAGCTTGTGCCTTTAATTCTTTAAACTGAGAATTTACATCTCTCCTCAAATTTAATTTCATTTTACATTATGAACTATGTGTTAGCAATTTAAATTCTTATTATTCCACATAAATCAATAGAGTTTATCTCAAGGCTTGCTATCATCCAAATATCCTTTTCACATTAAGAACTTAATTATTCAATGCAATAACT
This sequence comes from Scoparia ambigualis, assembly GCA_963921215.1. Taxonomy (NCBI): domain Eukaryota; kingdom Metazoa; phylum Arthropoda; class Insecta; order Lepidoptera; family Crambidae; genus Scoparia; species Scoparia ambigualis. The sequence goes on along the minus strand of OY992502.1, from coordinate 53,479,262 downwards.
TATATTCAGTTCCGTAAAGGGTGGATAATTTAATAAAACGCCAATTCAGGCGGTGGCTAAAGTAGAATGCTATTAATACAGGTAAAACTACTTTTATTTACTCTTAGTATTTATTATACAGGTCTTGTAAAGTTCCAATATAACTACATTGGATTGGCTGCATTGGCAGATTATCACATCTTAAGTTTATTAAAGGATGTTTAATTCATTCAATATCCTTGACTTTAGGAAGTGAACTTAAATAGAATACTATCATTTGAAGTAAATTACTTTGGGTTACTCTTAGTGTTCATTATACAGATCTTATAAAGTATAAGTACATCTCAAGTTTATTGAAAGATGTTTAAATTATTCAACATCCCTGACTTTTAGGAAGTGAACTTAAATAGAATACTATCATTTGAAGTAAATTACTTTGGATTACTCTTAGTGTTCATTATACAGATCTTATAAAGTATAAGTACATCTCAAGTTTATTGAAAGATGTTTAATTTATTCAACATCCCTGACTTTTAGGAAGTGAACTTAAGTTAATTATTTTTCCATTAACTTCCACCCTCTGTCTCTCAGACTGAGTGGTTAATTTGATAGACTACTAAATCATAGTCAGTATACTTTTAGTAGGTAGTAAATTAGGTAGTTAATTATCCCTGTTAATCATTGAATCAATTACATTTAGAAGTTATCTTTTACTCACTTTAATAGATATAAATTAGACTGTACTAGGTATTAGTCTGATTGATTAGATTGTTCCCATCAAATATTTCTATGTTTCATATTATTAGAAGTAAGTACTTACATATCTTAAGAGGTCTATTCGAATGGTATTAGTAGACCATTGTCAGGCTAATTAGCTGGTTGTTATCAATCAATTATTTCTATGTTTCAGATTATTAGAAGCTCATAGCTTGCAATGTCTTCTTTCAACGACTTATCCTAGGTTCTAAACTGGTTTTAGTTGTTCAGTTTGTATCAGCTTATTTTTGCTAAGGTATCGGATGTAAAACTTTAATCACCTTGAAGAGTGTAGCGATATGAGATCGTATTGCATCCCAGGGAAAGCTAAAAAATGCCTGTTTGGTCATTTCAGTATTAGAAATCAAACATCACAGTACGGCTAAGCTTATCTGCTATAACTTTTTAGTATTTTTCTTGTAATAGGAAACCAGTCTAGACTTTTAGGTACTCCAAAGTAATGATGGTACAATATTATCATACTTCTGTTAATTATTTAAAATGAATAATTAATTGGTAACAACTTTAGGAAAACAATTAGAATTTTACCGGCCTGCGGTAACAGATTACTTGCCTAGCTAGGACCCACATCACTTCATCATAATTTTATTTAGCGCCGTAACTTAATTATCCCTACCTTATTAGTCTGAATTAATAACTAACCATATATATATCCGCCTACCTATAGATTCCTACAACTTTCCTCACTTGAAATTGCCTATATTTTGTCGAACTAACAGTCCCTTTTGTGTACCTTGCAATCTAGGCCAAGCCATATTTAACTTAAATTCGTGATGTGTGGTGAGAGTCGCATTGCCCCTGAAAGCAACTAACTCCTAAATGTTCTATCAGTCGAGCCAGTATACTCAGTGTGTTATTTTCCTATCACTTCACTGTATGTACGGAGGTAGACTCGAAATTGGACTGGGTCATACGGGTCTACCTCCAGCTAAATGGTGTCTGACCTATCTTCAACTTTCACTAGGGAGACAACTGTCTCTCCCCCATTACTCCGTCGAAGATAGTGTATTGTTTAGCGTAATAATATAAAACGCCGATCTTATTAAATACAATCAAAGATCATCCAGACCGAAGTCTGTTGAAAGGTACATAGGTTTCCGTTGCCACCGTTACGCGTTTCCGCCGATGTACCCCGGAATACTTCATTCCGTTAACGGATTCGAGTTGCGACCGCAATAGTTTTACTTTATTAATCACTTTCAATTTCACAAATCTTAATTAATATCGCAGCTCGAATATCACTTAGCGCACTGTCAAAGCTCGGACACTATTTTCCCCGTATGAGTAGTACCGCACTCTTAAGTTGGACCGCACCGCCGACGTCTCAAAATTGAATGCCCGCTAATTTTCCGCCCTTTTCCCAAGCATCCTAACTTTCGCGCCACGCGCCCTAGACATTTCCCCGCGCGAGTCCGCTTTTCTTCCCTTCAACCAATCGCTAGCTGTTTCCCCGATGCCCCCCGCCTTCGCGTCGCGCCACGTGGAGCTATCATCCGACCTCTCTTTCTGTCTTTTTCTCAACCTCTCGCTCGCTCATTGCCGCTTTCGCCGCGCAATTCTAAAATTTTTCCATAATCTAACCAAATCTCGACCGACAGCCAATATTTCATCTTTGAATATCTAAATGTAGCCTTCTATTAACAATTCCCTCTTAATAATCCTCCACTTAAGCCAATAATCCTATATTTTGGGAAATTATCAAAAGTTCCGTATTCCGACCATAGATGGCGTCCGCCCGTAGGTGAACCACTTTGCCGACTCGCAAAGCCCCGCGAAATTCAAAATAAAGATAAAGTCCTAGTCAACCTAGCAACCTTACGCGAAGCCCAAGTAAATGACTTCCGCTAGACGGCGCCTATGTCGCAAGGGACGCGCAGAGCAGTCCCCGCGAAATTCAAAATAAAGAAGTCAAACTAGCAACCTTATGCGAAGCTCAAGTAAATAACTCACGCTAGATGGCGCCTATGTCGCAAGGAGCACACAGAGCAGTCCCCGCGAAGTTCAAACTAAAGATAAAGCGTTAGACCACGGACCATTATTCTGAATTAGTTTATTATTCCCATTTTCATGCTTATTAAATTAATGGTGCTACGCATTAATATTTATGTTAGTGCTACTCCCACACATTCCTTACTAACGGACGGATACCATTCATTCTGTACCGTTACAAAAACAAACCATTTGCAATAACATTGATCAGTTTTCTCACTTAAAAGATTTAGCGGACGTCCTTTGTTACAAAGATGCGGAACCCAAAATAATTATTGGTATTGATAATTGGCATCTTTCGATTTCCAAGTTAACCCGCAAGGGCCGTTGGTCGGAGCCAGTTGCAATTAAAACTAACCTTGGCTGGGTCTTATTTGGTTTTGAGTCTAGCCGGACAAAGTCTCTTGACATAATCAACCATGTTACTACTTCCGATGACCCTGTAATTTAGGGAGTTGATAATTTAGATACACTTACCTCGATTATTCAAAATTATTATAAATTAGATACTCTTGGTATCAGTAAGAAGAATTGCCTCAGTAAATACGATGCTAAAGCGTTAAAAATCTTTGATGACACTACACGTCGCCTTCCGGAAGGCATCTTTGAAGTAGGACTTCCTTGGAAGGATGATAATTGTGACGTTCCTGATAGCTTTAAAATGGCCATGTCCAGATTTAAAAGCTTAGAAAGGAAAATGATTAGAGAACCCGCTTATGTCGAACAATATAAATCAAACATTAAGCAATGTTAGGTAAAAATTATGCTAAGGGTCCCATAGACTTTAGAAGTAGCAACTCTAGATGTTGGTATTTGCCACACTTTGGTATCACCAATTCTAATAAACCCGGTAAGCTCCGCATTGTACACGACGCGGCTGCAAAGTCTAACGGTGTTTCCCTAAACACTATGCTTCTAACAGGACCTGACCTTTTAAATTCAATCTTAGACATTCTTTTCGGTTTCGCGAAGGCAGGGTCGCACTCTCTGCGGACATACGAGAGATGTTTCCTTAGGTGAAGATTCGTGAGGCAGATAGAGATGCCCAACGCTTCATTTGGCGGAAATGTTCTAATGAACCGATCCAAATATTTAGAATGTCTTCCATGATCTTTGGTGCAGCGTCCAGTCCTTTTTTTGCACAATATGTTAAAAATAAAAATGTCCCTGAATTTCAAGAACCCTGAAGCTGTGGATGCTATTCTCAACGATCATTATATGGATGACTGCATAGTATGCTGCTGACATTATAACAATTCATAAGAAAGGCAATTTTGAGATGCTTGGCTTGCTTGCTTGGGTTTCAAATTATCCAAAAGCCCTATCTTTCATACCAAAAGAACTTTTTTTAGATCCATCTTTAGCTAATGTAAACGTTGATTTAGGTCAAGTAGCCAAATCTGTTAGAACTTTAGGAATAGTAGGGTAGCCTGCTGAGGACTGTTTTAGTTTTGATTTTAAAGGCTTTGCAGAAAAGACCATTTCTAATAAATTCACTTAGCGTGAAGCTCTTTCTCTCATGATGTGTATTTATGATCCATTAAGATTTCTAGCTCCCCTTGTTGTGACAGCAAGAATTATGTTTCAAAGCATTTGGCGAAAGACTGTCGACTGGGATCATCAACTCTCTGAGATAGATGTATCGGCTTGGAGCAAGTGGCATACAATTTGCCTTAGTTAATTAGGTAATTTAAAAATCCCTCGCCGGTATAACCTGAGCGAGTTTGATTCCCCTGAAAGAGAGCTTCACATATTTTGTGATGCGAGTGAATCTGCTTATGCTTCTGTTGCCTATTGGCTCTTATGTTTTCCAGAAGGAACTTTTAAGGTTATACTGATCGGTAGCAAAGTACGTGTAGCCCCACTAAAACCAACCTCTATTCCTAGACTGGAGTTGCAATGTGCTTTGGTGGCTGCTCGACTTGCAGATACGATTTGCAATGCTCATAGACTAAAATCATTTAGACGGTTTTTCTGGTGTGACTCCATGAATGTGTTGGGGTGGCTGCGCAATGACGCCCGTAATTTTAAAGCGTTCGTAGCAAACCGTGTAGGTGAAATTTTGGAATTGACAAATGTTAATGAGTGGCGTTGGGTTCCGTCGGAATTGAACGTCGCAGATGATGCAACGCGCACATCAAAGCATATTTTGAGCATAGAGTCACTTGGTTTACCGACCCGAATTTTTTGCATTCAACAGACCAGTGGCCAACAGAACCTATTGTATTTTTACGGCCACCTAAAGTCGAGCTGAAAACAATTCCCAGAGCCATTATTTGTCACGCTATTAACGATGAGCCAGTTCATGCTTTGGCTCCTATTGCAGCTGATTCACGTAACATAAGTAGATGATTGTGTCTAGTTCGTGCTACTGCAATAGGTCACCTATTCGCTCGTAAACTTTAAAATATCCGTAATAGAGTAGGAAGTAGAAACCTAAACTTAACCCCTTCGCATCTAACTAACAGCCCTCCATCTACAGACAGCTGAGAATCATATTTTGTGGCAGAGTCAACTGGACTGTTTCAGACTTGAAAAAAAACTGCCTCGAAAGGAACATGCCTCTGCCACGAAACAGCAGATTAACAAACCTGTCTCCCACATTAAGCAACGACCATTTGCTTCGTTGCTCTGGACGTATCGCCGCCGTCGCACTGTGGGCTGATAATCGCTTCCCATAGACTTAGGAATCGATTTTGGTAATCTTGACTTTTTATGGCCGAAATCGCCTTATTCTGTATAATCTTACTATTATAATGACATAATGACATAAACTATAAGTTTTAACGCATTTATAAGATTTTTGTTTTAACAAATGTATGAAAAAACATCTTTAAACAATTATAACTTAAATTCCGTGAGACTGCCCCTAATTTCCTTCGGCACGACTATACTTCATATTTTTCTACAATTTTTGACACACTGCATAGTGGGCGCACTCGTTAGATTTCAGGCCAAAAAAATTAAAAACCATTTTTATTTTGAAAGTATTATATTCATTAGTTTAAGTATTTTTTCAATTAGTATCATTGATACAATAATTGTGTATTGTTACATAAAGAAAGAATATACAATGAAAAGTGATATAAAATAAAATAAAAATGGTATTCTTTATAATTAAATCTACATTGATTACCTATTTAAACTTTGAACTAAATACTTAATTTAGACATGAAATTATCTCAAGACATTTACAGTAAAACTAAAACAGATATAAACAAGAACATCATAAACTAACAATAAAAATAATAACAAAAAGTGGTAAATTATACACTACACTTCTATATCTGACTCATCTGATTCTGTGTCACTATAATTAATATTAGTAACATTACAGAATTCAACATCTGATTGTTCTGTCTGGGATACAAACAGTGTTGGGCATAGTTAACTACTATTTTGTAATCTTACTACTAACTACGATTCAAAGTAGTCAACTACAAGTAGTTATGGTTACATGTAATCTAACTACAATAATTAAGTTACAAATAGTAGTTGTTAATCTGATTGCTGAAATCGAGTAGTTATAACTACTGATTACTTTAATTCTAAGAAAATCCTAATTTATAACTAAATATGTAAAAAAGTTAAAAATTAAAATGTTCCAAGAAATGGCTAACAGACGATGTTTCATATTCTACAAAATAACCTCTAAATCGGTGGTATACAAAAAACCTTAAATTTATTTTAAGTTTTTTATTATCGATGAATATAAAACTTCGATTTGTAAATAGATGCGTAGGTGCTTTTACAATGTGATAATGAAATAACGCAAAACCTTTCAGGTGGTAACTCAGCCTATGATATTGAACCACTTTTGTTCTTCCCGAAATGCAAAAAAATAATTCAGATTATGATACAAACTGATCATGTGACTTACTAAATGGTATGAATATCCGATTTTTATGAGATTTCGGGAAAAAGTTTGTAGAGCAAAGGTTGTTCAGTTTCATGCGCTGAGTTAATTACCTGAGAAGATTTGCGTGAAACTTTTATTAATATATTATTATGTAGATTCATCATCATCAGCCTATTAACGTTCCACTGCTGGGCACAGGCCTCCCACGTGGACAATAGCACGTGGGGATATTAAAATTTGATTTTAGATTGATAGATAAAAAAATCAACTTTGCACAGCAAACATCTTGGAAACAATTTAGAATAATAGATTCAAATTAATAATTTAACTTAGCTTTTAATACAACACGTTTTTTGAACATTTCGTCTGATAGATTGTGCGATTTAGGGTGATTTATCATTGTCGCATATGAAAATAGTCTTTCCACTGGAGCCGAAGAAGGTGGCGCGGTGGCGGCGGCGCCACGCTGTGTCGACATCGACACCCTGCGTGTAATAGCGCGCTCTCGCTCTAGCAAGCAACTGATTAGTCGATGGTGCATATGGTGGTGATCGTGAACGACGCGATGACGCGCACGCGCGTTTTGTCTTTTTACTAGACGTAAACGTAGGTAGTTACAAAAAGTAATCACGTAACCGTGATTGCAACTACAATTTGTAGTTAGTAATCAAAATGCTTAACTACTTTTTACGATTACTTCATGTAATCTAATATTATGATTACTAACTACAAATTGTAATCGTACTTAGTAATCAGTAATTAGATTATATTTTGCCCTACACTGGATACAAAGAGGTCCAGTGTATCTTTCTTAAATTGTTTAGGCCTAGAATTGTGCATTTTAGGCCTTGTTGAAGAAATGTAGAGATCAGAACTAACGAGCATCATCTTAATAATGTCTTCATTCGAATTTTCTCCAGTGTTTTTTCTCGAATTATGTTCCTTATATCTGCGATAATCCTTGTTCCGCGCTTCTGATGCCTCTTCAGACAAAATTCCAATTGGAACAATCGAATTCTGAATGATGTCTGTTCCGTGAATGAATCAACCACTTATGTACAGTAGCTGACTTAAAGTACCTATTGTACAACTACGTATTTTTCAGCGGTTGAGCGTGTATAAGCCCTGAATTTTGATGCTCGTTAGTTCTGATCTCTACATTTCTTCAACAAGACCTAAAATGCACAATTCTAGGCATAAACAATTTAAGAAAGATACACTGGACCTCTTTGTATTCTAGACAGAACAATCAGATGTTGAATTCTGTGATGTTACTAATATTAATTATAGTGACACAGAATCAGATGAGTCAGATATAGAAGTGTAGTGTATAATGTACCACTTTTTGTTATTATTTTTATTGTTAGTTTATGATGTTTTTGGGGGTCAAAGTTGCTCGCGTCCGTAGGTTTACCCTTGAGACCCTACACGTGATCCCTGGGTGGTGCTAAATGAGTGACACTGACTGAGTGGTAGAGCCACGCTGCGTTGCAGCACGCATTGGGCCGGCTCGCCCGGCGTAATACCACCCTCTCACGAATATTCGGCGTGAAATAATGGCACTTGGTGCTGTTGTGTTTCGTCCGACCAGTGAGGGTACCGGAGGCCCCTCACCCCCCCCCCCCCCCCCCTCCCAATTCCTATTCCTTCCTTAAACCTATTCCTCCTTTAAAGGCCGGCAACGCGTCTGCGATTCCCCTGGTTTTGCGGGTGTCCATGGGCGGCGGTGATTACTCTCCATCAGGTGACCCGCCTGCTCGTTTGCCTCCCTCTTTTATAAAAAAAAAAAAAAAAAAATGTTCTTGTTTATTTCTGTTTTAGTTTTACTGTTAATGTCTTAAGATAATTTCATGTCTCAATTAAGTATTTAGTTCAAAGTTGAAATAGGTAATCAATGTAGATTTAATTATAAAGAATGCCATTTTTTATTTTATTTTATAACCCTTTTCATTGTATATTCTTTCTTTATGTAACAATACACATTTTTTGTAAGAATTAAAGAATATTTAAACTAATGAATATAATACTTTAAAATAAAAATGGTTTTTAATTTTTTTGGCCTAAAATCTAACGAGTGCGCCCACTATGCAGTATGTCAAAAATTGTAGAAAAATATGAAGTATAATCGTGCCGAAGGAAATTAGGGGCAGTCTCACAGTATTTAAGTTATAATTGTTGTTAAAACATAAATCTTATAAATGCGTTAAAACTTATAGTTTTATGTCATTATAATAGTAAAATTATACAGAATAAGGCGATTTCGGCCCTAAAAAGTCAAGATTACCAAAATCGATTCGTAAGTCTATGGGAAGCGATTATCAGCCCACAGTGCGACGCCGAGGTTGAGACGTCAGCCAAATTTCCAGTAATCGTCGATGGAAAACATCCAGCCGTTCGTCTTCTGGTCTTCCACTATCACCAGCGAGCTGCACACGCCACCACAGAAACGGTTGTCAACGAACTGCGTCAGGCCTACTGGATAATTCATCTTAGAAGCACATTTCGATCGGTTGCTAACTAATGCCTGTTTTGCCGTCGCGAAAAGCAGTGCCCTTCTATCTTCCCATGGGCCTCCTTCCAGCTGCGAGACTTGCACACCATCACAGGCCATTTTCATTCTCTGGTTTGGATTACTTCGGCCCTATTCAAGTAGCTGTAGGCCGCAGGCGTGAAAAACGTTACCTCGCGCTCTATACTTGTTTGGTAACAAGAGCGGTTCATCTGGAAGTTGTCCACAGCCTGTCTACAGATGCGGCAATGATGAGTTTAAGAAGGTTTATTGCCCGCCGAGGTTGTCCACGCCAAATATATTCCGACAATGGTACGGCGTTTGTTGGACTGTCTCGTAATCTTCGAAACTTGTATGGAGAACAGATTTCGAGCTTTGCCACAAACAAGGAAATCGAATGGAAGTTTATCCCTCCGGCAGCCCCATTCATGGGCGGAGCATGGGAACGTTTAGTCCGCAGCATCAAGACGGCATTAAGAGTCACACTTCAAGAAAAAGCACCATCGGACGAGGTCTTCTTGACCCTCCTACTTGAAGCTGAAGCCGTCGTGAACAGTAGGCCCTTAACGCATGTTGCATCAGATCCAGACAACCCTGAAGCTCTGACTCCTTTCTATTTTTTAATTGGAAGCTCATCTGGAAGAAATGTACCAGCGGAGCTGGAGGAAGATGACCTCTCCGGCAGAGTTGCCTGGAAAAAGGCTTCACGAATGGCGGATCATTTTTGGCGGCGGTGGATCGTGGAATATCTTCCCCTTTTGAACCCTGTCAAAGGTGCTGGATTACGACCTGAGATTAAGGTGGGAGACGTGGTGGTGATAGCCGACGGCAACATGCCACGTGGTGCCTGGCCGAAGGGTAGAATCCAGGCGCTTTACCCTGGAAAAGACGGCGTTACCAGAGTGGTCGATGTAGCCACCTCTGCTGGCCACTTAAGGAGGCCAGTTAAGAAATTGGTTCCCCTGTTTTAAAAAAAAAGGGGAAAATGTACAGAACTCTTTTGATATTTTGATTTATTATTAATGTTTTTTGTATATAATTTGTTTTCTGGTCTTTGATTAAAAATGTCATTGTCTTCGCTGTTATTCCTCAATGAATGGTTGTTTTCTTAAATGTTTCCCTTTTCCCTAATAATTTAGTAGCTATCGATAACAATAAGATTTATACAGTATAAACCGGAAATGCTCCAAATATAAGAACAACCGACTCGTTTCCGCATTGCTGTTCGTACCAAACAGTTTTATATAAGAGGCTTACATGATTGATGTAGCGTAGCCGGAAGAGACTGCAGAATCCTCCGCGCGTCATCAATCATGCCCGACCCGACAAATTGTAGCCGGACTTTATAAACTGTACTGAATTGGCAATACGATCGTGACAAATGTTAACATGGCTGTCTGTGTACCCAAATGACATAGAAATTTTAAATTAAATGGAAAGTCAAAAAACCTCCATAATATTTTTTATACATATAAAAACTAAAATGGTGGTTTTTATATGGAAGTATAAAAACTAAAATGGAGGTTTTTCGACTTGCCATTCAATTTATTTAATTTATTTAGAGGAGCTCGATGGCGCAGCGGTTAGCGCGTTCGGCTTGCGAACTTGCCCGCTAAGCAACTTTCGCAATGCCGGGTCGCTGGATGGGTGACCAAATTTAAAACATCTCGAGCTCCTCCGTGCTTCGGAAAGCACGCTAAGCCGTTGGTCCCGGTTGTTGTCGTAAGATGGCAGTCGTTAAAACCCACCAACCCGCATTGGGCCAGCGTGGTGTTTCATGGCCCAATATTCCCACGTGGAGCCATTTATGGCTCCGATTAAAGTGCTTCAAAATAGACGAGCGGACTTGGTTTCTATAGCGTTATTATTCGAAGGCTGATGATGATGATGATTTAATTTATCACAATATCATTAAATTTTTATTCGATCACATGATCGAAGATTTTAGCACAGATTTTAGGTAGCCCAGTTAGACCAACGACGACCAACGTCTCAGATTCAAAAGTCCGATTCCCAGCGACTTTTTACACTCGTATGACTCATTCATTACGTTTTGTTGGTGATATGATTAGATTAGATCTAGGTTCGCCTGGCTAGCTACCACTATGTAACACAATGGCTAAAAACCTAAGTAGTATGTTTAGAATCGAAAATAGAATCAATTTCCATATGAAAAGGTATGAGTCAGATGTATATAAAAAAGACTAACCATTTTTTTATTTTATTCTACCTACCGTTGTCTTCGCAACTTTGCAATTACATTTTTACGCAAAAACATTGGCGGCGACATGGCTCGTAGGACAATGAATTTTACAATGTTTGTTCGGGTTTTGTTGTCTGTGGTTTTGCCTACCCAAAGAAATAAAAAAACAGCCTAGCTAGCTACGGAAACATAAAGTTCGTCCCCTAAACCTTTATTAAGCAGGAATTTGGGGAATTTATGTAATGCCTTACGTGATACAAAATATTTTAAACTTTCCCAATTTCGTCCAACATGGTTAAATTACGTTACTGGTCACAATATGGTAAGCATGCAATGTTTATTTTCTGTTCAAATAAAATATTTTTTGGCTTGTAACGTTGTAATCCCATAAGATAAACCATTAACCAACTAGTTAATTGGCTAATTAAAATTTTGGGTTTGGAACTAGATACTTAAAAAATAAAGAAAACTTTTCGTAAAAGTTTTAAGCAACACCAGTATCTAAGCAGTAAGTCTAAAGTAAAGTTGATTAAATAAAAAATCTTTTATTTCATACCGTAATAATTATTATCAAATTAATACCAATGAATAATTAAAAATCTTAGAAAGCTCCTGTAAAAGTGCAATAATAAATGCAGAATGCAGATATTGTAAGGCTCTGATAGAACGGTGCTCTAAATACATACATACCTACACAAATACATTCATACATACTAACATATGTACAAACATCATGCCCGTTTCCCGGAAAAGTAGGCAGAAACCACAGCTTTCCATTTTATACGATCCCCAAACACACCTTTGCGTCATCACATTGCATCATTCGCATCGCATCATTCGTGCTCTACGTACTGAAAAGCCCGTCTCTCTTTAAAGACATTTGACATTCTAATTCTTTCCATGATTTGAAATTATATGTTTTTTTTATAATAGGTAGTTCAACGTAGAACCTGCCAGTGCACTAACATAGCATAATCTCCACAGTACATACTTACGTACTAATACTGTCATGACTTATTGTCCCCAAAGGGTTAAATGTGGATCTCAAAAGCAGTCCACTGCCTCAGTCTACGTTTCGCCAAATAACAACACTGCTCTACGTAAGTACAGCTATGCTTTATTAAAATCCTGGAACTAATTAAACATCTGTATGCGGTTGGACGGACGGGCTTAGCGTTACCATCCGTCCGGCTCAATGGGGTATTCGAAGAATTTTAATTTTGCTGAACCTTTCAACTTTTTTTGCTTGTGACAAGGGAAGGCGATTTGTTAGAACATTAAATTTTCCTAGAAAGAAACCATGTGTATGTAGGTGTTGTGTTATTGAAACAGTTCTATTTTACAATTAACCAATTACATTTTACTAAGTACTACTTCGAAACCTAATATTTTTACTATATGTAATGTAACTACTGTTTACTGTGTAATTCATAATGTACGATTGCATATTGTTAAGTTCTCAAATAAGTGACATGTATGTCTTCTTGAGAATAAAGTTCTATAAACTGAACATAAAGTTACTATATAGTAACTTTATGGTACATACATACATATCACGACTATTATCACAGAATAAGTAATAGCTATTATCCCCGAAGGGTTTATCAGAAACTAGACAATGGGACCGCAAAAGCTAGTGGTGAGCATATCGCCGCTATATGCTGTTGGAAGTATGTGCAGTCTTTAGTTAGTTGCCTTTTACGACACCCAAGGGAAGAGAAGGGGTAAAAGTATTATTTTAAAGAGCCACTATACGCGACACGGCAAAGAGGTTGCTTCCAAGCAATAAACCCTGCTTGAATGCTTTATTTATGCATACCTACACCAAGGCCTGGAGCGACCTCGGGTCATGTGGGACTTTCCTCACCCTCCCCCGCCTCCGATGGAGAAAAAGGGAGGCCTATATACGCACTAATAACTTTGTACCATCCCTTCTACGCCATGGAGATGGCTTGGGACCACGAACGGCATGCACCGGGTTAAGCGATAAACCGTACATCAATACGCAGCCTCAGCAAAATATACCACAAAGAATGTAACTTGTGTTTTCTTTCTCGGCTTTAATAGCGTCGTTAACCGGCCAGCTCCCGTTTTTCCCCGGGAATATGCCGCCGTGATAAACGATGGCACACTTATTGATGTGCTAACCGCGGGGTGCAGCCGACCTTTGGGACGGCATTATGCTTTCACATTATTTTATTTTGCATGAATGTTTGAAGCATAGGGTTGAATTATAGTGTAGTTATATGGTAAGATATTAGACATCTTCTACATAAACAATTGAGATTGCTAGCCCGTTTTTAAATGTTCGTAATAATCGAGCATAATAAATTATTTTATTTTATTACGCTTTTCTGTTTATTGTGCATGTTATTGTGGAGGGCGTAGGTTTGAATTATACTAAGGGAGGATTCGACCAAACTGGAATAAGGTCTTATACCTAGATTAAACACCGAATTTGTATGGACTAATCTCGGAGTAAGTCTTATTCCAGTTTGGTCGAATCCAGCCTTAGTTAGTTAAATGTTAACATTAGGTAGGTATAGGTAGGTATGCAAGTTGCCGCCCGGATCGCGAAATAACGTGGGTTGGAATCCCACGACATCCAACGAGGTGGTAAGTATTTATTTGAAATGCAATTTTAAATATTCGACCAAGTACCTAGTTTATGATATATATTATCAGCCCTACTGTTGGGTTCAAAGCCTTCCCAAATGTACGATGGCCAACTTTCAGGTTCATAACCCAACACGCGAGTCGAATGTGTACCTTATAATGTACCTTCGGCGGAGCGGGTGAGTAACGTGGCGGTGTTTATTTTCGTTTAGTGCGACCGGCGTTGGAATTGGGAGAGCACAGCGCTAGTAATTTATTTGAGTAGCGAGTGCACTGGTTCGGTAGTTTGATTATTAAAAACTCGTTTTAACAAAGTAGCGGAGCGATGTACTCGCTATACTCGACTTAATTACTGCCCTAGTACGAACAAGGTTTAACGGCGACGACCCGTTATTGCAAAAGTTGCTCAACTGCAAACTTGCAAACTTGCTAATAACTCGCCATCAAACTCCAAAGATAATGTATTTTGAATTAATTGCAATGTTTATAATACATTTGTTTTGATTTTGAGACTGTTATGACGGTCCGTCCGTGAATGGAACACCATGTAAAATAAAAGAAAATTATTTTTTAAGATCTTTGTTGTTAATTATCAGTTCGAAGATAACACTTGTTTCATTTTCCTGACAATGCTTTCGTCAGTTACATATATGGTATCGCTATCACCAGTGCCCATCGCTAAATGGCTCCCCATATTAATCTTAGGCAGCACCCTCACAACTTTACAGGAACTATGAACTATTTTGCATCCCAAATCGATGAACAACTTAGCGTTTTCAGCGGTAACGCCAGCACCTGGCATAATCTCAATTTTATCACCAAAAGCAGTATTTAACGACTGAATTAATTTAATAGCATCTTTTTCACATGCAGAACTTCTCTGCCCACTTGTAAGAAGTCTGTTGAAGCCCAGCTCAACGATTTTACTAAGACAATCAATCGGGTTCTTTGTTACATCAAACGCTCTGTGATAAGTCGTTGGTATAGGATGCGATTTTGTTACGACTCTAGCACAATTAACTTCGTCTATCGTCTGACAATTTAGAAGAGCACCAAACACAAATCTATCGACGTGCATTTGTTTGATTATGTCGATGTCTGCTAACATGGTGTCCATCTCTTGTTGTGTGTAGCAGAAATCTGAACCGGCGCGACATCTAATCATCACGTTCACTCTTGGTTTCTGTAAAGGAAAGAACTTTGGATACAATTCAATTTTTCATTTTTCTCGGTAACCGTATATAAATCGGAATACAAGTGGAGTGTTAATAAAATATCACGGTAAGCTAAAAGACACAGATATGACAAATAGTACCCGACTGGTCATTGGGGATTTTCTTGGGGCATTTGGGAAGTCTATTTTTTGCTGTTATGTCGTTCGGTTCATGGAATGGAAATAGGTAAGTAATCAAAAACAGCAATTTTTTATGTGAAGAAAAGGAGGCCAACGAGCAGGCAGGTCACCTGATGGGAAGTAATCACTGCCGCCAACCAATGAAACTCCGCAAAACGAGAGAAGTCGCAGATTTTTTTTTATTCTACATTTAATTTATGGACTTTTGTTATTAAAAACATGCCAGTCCTAGAAGTCGCAGATATGCGTTGCCAGCTTTGAGGACAGAGAAGACCTTTGAGAAAGGAATAGGAACCAGTGACGAAGGTTCCATACAACTCGATTCCCACCGGCTTCCCTTCAGAAGTTTAGAACACAACCACTCTCTACTTGAATTGAGAAATGGCACAATCAGTAATTATAAAAGTAAATATATAAAAGAAACATTACAAAACGCCTACAATATGGACATTAAATCAACAAAATTTGCTTTTCAACAACATATTGCTATAAAATAAGCCGCAGGCGCGATCGGCTTTCTGGCAGTTAAACTTCTGTACAAAATTTACGTCATGACGTCACATAAAGGTCAATAAACTCAACCGCGTATTAGCAGCCGGTAAGCCGTCTTTATCCGAGTTACTTGATAGTAAAGATGGAACAAATCATTGATAGCAGTGAAAAATCATATGATTTAGTTTTTCATATGACATAACTGCTATTGTCATTCGCAATCGCAGCGATTATGATTTCTTACTAGTGCGTGCGTGTATGAATGATCGAATGAAATCGCGCGGAGCGACCGCGGCGAGCATGCACGACAATCATACGAGCGAGGTGTGAGCGGGACGCATCTACTCAAGCAATCCCTGCGTGCGAGTAGTGCGTCCGATTGACCTGTGACCTGTGACCCGTCCCTATCTACCGACCTCAATAGATAGGGTATCGCAACTGGAACTACGGGTCCGGTTGTGTTTTCAGAGGTACTACGGGGTTCCGGTTCTAGCCCCCCGCTGGTCGTGCCTTTAACCAGGCGCCTCCGGCGGGATCCGGACGTGGGTTGGACTCGTAGTGGCGTGTGGTTAGCTGTAGAGCTTGGGAATGTTCGTTTGTCCTGGTATTGTGTGCCAGGACTTCCAAACTCGTGCACAGCGAGCGGGGCCTAGTAGCGGTCTCTGAGGGGCCAGAAGCGAAAAGTCCTGCGGGGAACGTGAGTTTCCCTTATAGTTGGCAGCTTTGTCCGGTGGTTTTCATTGGACATTGGTGTTGACATCTCCGGTACTAGTCTGGAGAACTAGTAGAGGCGGCCTCCTAGATGCCGTAGCCTCCGGTCCAGCCAGCCGCGTAGGACGTGGGAACTGGCTAGGCGCCCGGATGGGTTCCGAGAAGTGAGTGTGCTTACTACTCCGCTACCAAGGTGGACACTTGGGAGTCGACTTTAGAGTCGACGACCCTAGCAGTGGCAACTGCGAGTTGTGCCCTTCGTGCAACGAGAAGTGAGCGAGCTTGACAGCTCCGGTTACCTATCTGGACAATAGGCAGTGTACTACACGTGTTCACGGGGATACTCTCCTGAGACACTAGTCTTATGAGTACCGAATGAAGAGCGCGCTGCGGCGGGCACTAATTTGGCGTCAAGACCTAACGTTGGTGGTCTCCTGCGCGAGTGTTCTACTGGCGCAGGGACGTCTGGCACTTCTTGCAATAACCTAACGGTTGGTCTCGAGGTGCCAGTACAAATAAACTTAGTGAAGTAAGGAGAGGGGATGACCTGTGACCCGGGTCGCAGTCGCAGTCGCAGTTTAAAATGAAATGACATTTCACCTGTGCGGGTGGTCGTCCTCGTCAGTCATAAGCACGTGCGCGTTGTTGTGTGACATATATTCATGACTTGTTACATCATAATCATTCAATTACCATGTCATTTCATTTCAATATTTGTTATAATAAATAGTAGGAAAATCACTTTCAATGAAAAATAGCAGGTGAAATCACTGTGATAAAAAAAATTATAGGATCTTAAGATTATGATTTCTAAATAGCAATAATTTCCATCCCCCAACTTGATAGAGAAAGTTATACAATTTGCCTGCGCGTGAGCGGGATGGAGGAATATCGTTTTCGGTTTATGTTCTGTTGACAGATAATTTGACGTAATTGCAATTCATCATTGAATGCATGACTGTGTTTTATTAGTATTTGAATTTATTAGTTAGTTTCACCTATTAGAATGATTAGTATTGTAGTTTGACTTTGTTTATTTGTGTTGTGTGTAGTGATGAAAGTAGTTACGAAGACGTACGTTGTAATTAGGTATTTGCGGTAAGTAGATATTGTAATAAGTTGAAATTACGTATTTAGAATAAGTAGATTTGCAAAGTAATCGGTAGAATTGTAAGATGTCGGCATTAATAGCTTTAGATTCTTCCCGGCTTTTATGATAATGTCTTAGCGCACTTTGTAAGAAAGAATAGACGAATAGCTTTAGACTCTAAAGTTTAGAGTATAAGAAGTATTATTAGTACTTAGTCTATTAAGTTTTGTTTAATTTACATCATATCATCATTTCACCACAAACGGCTTTTATCAAAGCCACTTCTATTATGCTTGCAAGACACTTTTTCAATATCTCAGTGCTTACACGTATAGTAAAAGAGGACTGAAGATACATCTGCCTATACAAGACTGAAGCCAGGATGCCAATCACAGATTTTCGTTAAGGACTCAAGACTGTGTGCCCGCGCTCGGAGTAGGTAGCATTTTTTTTTTGTTACGGCTTACCTCTCAATATTTCACGCTTCGCCACTGATAGGAACTATGAGGAGGGGAGTGCCGTGCCGTTGCCATCACGCCAAAATTCTGGGAGAGGGTGGTATTACGCCCGTAGTAGCTTACAAACCTGTGTCAATTTCTGACAAGAACATAACTTTGGACATCCTTTGTACACGAGTGCACCTGTGCCGATTTTGTTCACCTGTAAATATAAATAATAAGGGTTGAAAAATATAAACAGTATTTGCTACGATTTTTTTAATCATTAAAAGCTGTGTGTAAAGTTTGTTAAAAGAAAATAACCTTTATTAATAGATCACTACCCACTAGGCACTACTACTGCAGACTTTCTTACTTAATTCCTTCAATCACAGAGTTACCTAAATGTTATATTAATTTCAAATAAGTTTTTAATTGAAACAGCGCCATCTAGTTGCAAATTTGTGGTACTGAATTGTAACTGCTTCGATGCTATTTGGAGGTTATCTCTATCTGTGGATGCCTCTAAACAAACTGTAGAAAGTAACGCTACGCTAACCCTGCAGGCAAATAAACTAGGCACTCAGAGCTTGTACTTATTACTTATTTAACCGGACACAAACCACAGACAATATTTCCTTGAGCAATCCTGCAGATGGAGTCAGACCACCTTCCGGTAACGAACTGCAAACCTCCAGCTCATCAGCACCTCCATGGATAGCGTTCAATGCCGATTCCAAGCTATCAATACACACTTCCATCATAATTTCAACCTAGAGGCAATATCTTAGTCTTAAATGTAGAGGGAGCTAATCGAAATCGTTCCGTAATATAAATTTTCTCTGAAAAAATAATATTTTATTTATTTTAATCAAAAGCAAAATAATGCAACATAGAAACCTGTTAACAATCATAACAATGTCAAAACACATGACTGACTGTCGTCATGCTAGTAGTCTTTGATTGGATGGTCTGTGTACTCTGTGTTGCTAAGTGGTGGTTAATCTAAGGACAGCTGTTTATTAGTGACATAAAAATCAGCTGTTTTAACCATTGTTTTGAGCATTAACTAACTAGGTACTTACCTAAAATAATATCCAGGTACTAAAACTAGTTCCTATGATTAAGAATAACAAAAAATTGAAATATTACGAGTGTTCAGTGTACATACCATTAGTAAAATAAGCTCAATCACAGAAAACAATTAGCTCAATCCACGCTCAATCAATGGTACATACATACACTTTTTTTTCTTTTATATAATGGCTTCGAGCGATCGCCACATTTAGCCAGTGTCAACTAAGATAATAAAGTACCTATAATAGTAATTATTTTCTTTCATTAAGTAGATGATAATGAGTGTTATTGAATGTTTAGTGGTAAATTATATTCCCCCAAACCCCTCGAGACTCAATAAAGCTGTGGGACTTTATTGAGATCTCACACGGACTTCTTGAGAAATTGAAAAGTGATGTTGCACTGTTTTGTTTTATTTGCTAACACTCATGCACGTTCAAGAACGCATATCAGTAAATAATCCACCATTATTCACATTAATATTCGACAAAACACAAATTATAGAAAATAAAACAAAAGTGTAGACATGACGCTTCACTTTCCCGCCAAGAATTTATTCCACATTTTTTTTCCCTCTTCTTAAAATGGCTTCGCAATAAGTAATGGGACTCTAATGAGATCTCACACGGACTTCTTGAAAAAAATTGAAAAGTGATGTTGCACTGTTGTTGTTTTATTTGCTAATACTCATGCACGTTCACGAACACTTAACAATAAACTACACAAATTACCTATAGAAAATAAAATAAAACTGCTGACATGACGCTTCACTTTCCCGCCAAGAAGTCTTAGTCCAAGTCCGTGAGTCCACAATAATAAAATGCACATTTTTTTATCATTAAAACAAAACTGCAGAATGCATGGCTCTTCACTTTTCCGCCAAGAAATAAAACTTATTAGTAACGCGTAACTTTCGTACATAATACGTACCATTAAAAATATTTTTTGTCACAAATCGATTACAATCTAATAAAGTTAAACCAATTTTTGTAATCGATGATTAAAATTGTTTTTCGTGCATGGCTGGCCGCACTGCTTTTCTCTTTGTTCTTTTCGCTCAAAAACCAATCAAAAACTCTTAACTTATACTATCTCCTTTGATAGTTTAAATAAAATTATAAGTTTCTTTATATTTGGCAGAGAATTACTTTACGTTTGTTAGATAATTGTGATCATATTAAACTGACAGGATGTATTATTAAATAGTTTAAAAAACAAAATAAGATTGTTAACAAGACATTCAAATTCATTTAAGGTAAGTACGCATTTTCGAACGCATCTCATTATTTCGAATGCTATTTGCTGCTAACTTCATATAATTCACTTCCCCGACTGTTCCTTTTGACATTTGAAGATAGAAGGACACGCGAACGTAGGCAAAGTGAAGCCAACGCTCGCTTTCTTAAATCAGGTATTTAGTTATTTTCACAGTTACTATTACTCATTTAAGTGCGTAGAGTATTAGTCTTAAAAGTTCCACCCATTTACGTACTCATTCTGAAGATACAACATATTGAAATTGTTGAGGTTAGGTCTATGCCACATAGTTAAACATTTCGAAATAATTTAAATGTGTGAATGTAACTAAGGTATTAATATATTGAACTATCGCCTACAGCAATGTCCCGACATAAACACCATGAGGAGACGGATAAACTCACGCGTATTGCTATTGTGAACGCTGATCGCTGCAAGCCTAAAAGATGCAGGCAGGAATGCAAGAAAAGCTGTCCTGTGGTACGAATGGGGAAGCTATGCATCGAAGTCACTCCGAACGATAAGATCGCAACTATCTCGGAGGAGCTATGCATTGGTTGTGGTATCTGTGTCAAGGTATGTTTGTTTTCAATTTAGTTCTCCTTACAGAAAAACCCTTTGAAATTGCAAATTATGTTTTCCTATTA
The DNA here is from genome assembly GCA_963921215.1 of Scoparia ambigualis. Classification (NCBI taxonomy): domain Eukaryota; kingdom Metazoa; phylum Arthropoda; class Insecta; order Lepidoptera; family Crambidae; genus Scoparia; species Scoparia ambigualis. Next base: position 53,458,265 of record OY992502.1, on the reverse strand, counting down.
TACTGATATTATTCTACTACGTAGTTGGCGAAATGCTTAGGCTGTTTAGACATAGCAAAATCTATGTTTCTATGGTTCTCACTTCAAGGCATCACAGTTTTAAAACTGTTTCCTGATGGAAAAGAACACTCTTTCAGCTTCACCTGTTACTTTTACATTATTTTTATTTAACGCAATATCTAGGTACTTCAATATTGATTACTGTTTGTCTGTTTTTTTCTGGAGAATAGGCTTTAAAATAATTACATAATTTTGGAATTACAATAGGCATCTTATTGTTAACACGTACACTAAACTGAGACTAATTGGGCCAAAAGAATTATCCACTAATTTTCATATTTTTAAATTATGTAAAGATTAAGATTATATTGCTTCTTTAGAATCTTTCACCAACATTATGCTGTTGTTATTTTGTTCAAGCTATTACAGTAGTAGACTAATTATTTTTTTTAATAATTAATAATAATTAAGTTTAGTTATTTGTCTTTAAGATGACACATATCTACATTATAACATATTAGGCTAAAATTATTGTTCTATGTTCTTTTGTTCCTTTTATAAATGTAAGTGGATGATGATGTCCTTTTCATTATAGTTATAGCAATAAAACTAATAATGTACTCATAAATACAATCATTGCTAAATGTACTTTTAGACGTTATCAGTCATGTTTTTTATAAATTATTGACTCATGCAAAATAACTATTTTCCAGTCCCATATTTTATGAAATTATTTTAATTTTTAACCATTAGGTACAAGTTATTTATGATAATTTTTTACATGAAGTTTCCAAGATAATGCTATCAAATAGAAATATTTTATTTTTATAATGTGCTACATTATTGATTCATACAAATTTAATTATTTTCTATTCAACAGAAATGTCCCTTTGATGCAATCACCATTATTAACATCCCGTCGAATTTGGAGAAGCATACAACTCATCGTTACTCCAAGAACTCTTTCAAGCTGCATCGTCTGCCAATCCCAAGGCCAGGTGAAGTGCTTGGGCTTGTTGGACAGAACGGTATCGGCAAATCAACTGCTTTGAAGATTCTTGCTGGAAAGCAAAAACCTAATTTGGGTCGCTTTGCTGTAAGTCATTATTGTTTATGCACATAGTTATATCTGCTGAAACTTTTATGTTAAAAAAAACGAAAGTCAACATATCATTTTTACGTTAAGCCTTAACAGTAAAATGTTGACTTTCTTATTTGCTTTATTTTTATAATTGGCATTTTTATTTCATAACTACACTATTTTATATAAAAAAACTCATTTTATCAGGATCCTCCCGATTGGCAAGAGATTCTGTCGCACTTTCGCGGGTCGGAGTTGCAGAACTACTTCACCAAGATCCTGGAGGATGACCTGAAAGCTCTGATAAAACCCCAATATGTGGATCAGATCCCGAAAGCTGTGAAAGGAACAGTTGGACAGTTACTTGATAAGAAGGATGAGAGGAAAAATCAGACCCAGATATGTAAAATGCTTGGTAAGTGTTGATGTTCACTGTCTCTTTCCACTTTGATCAAGCAGACAAATACAACAACACAACAGATTGTTACTTGTATTTATTGTCAAAAATTCACATTTTTGTATCAATGTTTAATATCACTATTGTTAGGAATAATTTGTCAGCAAATCCTTCAGCAATAAAACATACATACATGCATATACTAGGCAATGAGGACAGCAAAAGCAGTCCTCTATACCTAGTCCACTTTTCACTAAATAGCGACTGCACATGTGCTTAGCGTGAAAGGTGGTGAGCCTATCGCTCCATGCCGTAGGACGTATGTGCAGTCTTTAGTCCGTTAGTCGCCTTTTACGACACCCAAAGGAAGAGAGGGGGTGGTAGTATTCTTTCACCTCTACACAACATGGTTAAAACCAGATGCAAAATAACCATAGTTCTATGGTTCAATTGCCAGGTTAGGCAAAGTGTGTTTGACTTTTCAATGCAAAGCCTGAGTTTGTGATCACCAACCCACATTTGGCAAGTGTGATGATTTTTTTTTTTTATTATTTTCTGACCATGGTTACTAGTCCTTCAGTCGTAATATTAGAGTTCATTGATTATGCTTAAACTGATGATAATATGAATGATTTATGCTAAATGATATTCCTCCCAAACCCCTTGAGTTCCAGTAAAGATGTGGGACTTTACTGAGATCTCGCACGGACTTCTTGAGTGAATTTGAAAAGTGATGTTGCACTGTTTTGTTTTATTTGCCAACACTCATGCATGTTCACGAACACTCAACAGTAAATAATCTACCATCATTTCACATTTGTATTGGACAAAACTCAATCTATAGAAAATAAAACAAAACTGCAGACATGATGTTTCCCTTTCCCGCCAAGAAATTGTGTGGTGATAAAGCCAATAAATGTGACCATTTAATGATTGATGGTTTCAATGATAGAGGCCTTTGCTCAGCATTGGGATAGTATGTAGGCTTTACTTTGCCATGTCATTTAGAGAACACATAATTACATACATAATATATACTTGCACAAGTAAACTACATAATAGATATAAATTGTATAACAATACACAAACAAAATATATTGCAATAACTATATAAAAACTTGGTATGCAATTAGGTACATTACTTACAGTGTCAGGATTGTCCCTATCATCAAAGTAGGTATTGTAGTGAAACTGTTGTTAGTAACAAGTGTCCAGTCTTCCACTTAACTTGTTAAGCTCTAAACTGTAAAACTAGCTAGTAAAACAAGTTTTTATAGAAGAAAATAAATATTCTTTTTATTATTATTTTAAAGAGAGATAATTTTTTAATTCAAAGCTCGTATAACATAAAACAGATCAACAAAGATATCCTTTTTTCTAATATTATTTTTGTTCATTCTTCCAGACCTTTCGCACATCAGAAATCGTGAAATCTCAGCGCTATCCGGTGGGGAGTTACAGCGCTTTGCGTGCGCCATGGTGTGTATCCAAGATGGCGACATATTCATGTTCGACGAGCCTTCCTCGTATTTGGATGTGAAACAGCGTTTGAATGCTGCCCGCACGATCCGTTCTCTGATACACCCGGACAAGTAAGATTAAAGCTAAATATAAAGGGCTGCTAACTTCTTTGGATAATCCTGTTTTGTCACTTGATTAGATTTTACCGTGTCGTGAAGCGGTGAAAGAATACTACCACCCCCCTTGGGTGTTGTAGAAGGCGACTAACATACTAAAGATTGCACATACGTCCAACGGCATGGAGTGGCGATGGGCTCACCTGTCACGCTGAGCACATGTGCAGTCACTATTTGGTGAAAAGTGGACTATCGTATCGTATCGTATAAGGCAACTAACGGACTAATGACTGCACATACATCTAACAGCATAGAGCGGCGATGAGCTCACCACCTGTCACGGTGAGCACATGAACAATCGAGATTTGGTGAAAAGTGGACTATGGTAGGATAATGAGTGACCAAATTTAAATATCTTGGCTCCTCTGTGCTTTTTAAAGGACATTAAGGTGGTGGTGGACCCATTCGCTATCGTAATATGACACTGTTTAAACCATTGACCTAGAAGTATAGACAAGAACGTTCATACAAACCATTTGTTCAAATTCTGGAATGAGAGACCTAAAGTTCGCTGCAGCCGCTGCAGCGCTTAAACATTTAAATGTCGTCTAACCAACAGACAGACATCGCAGCGCCCCAGCGCCAGATCAGTCAAAGACAACGTAGTGTGTATCAAGATGGCGTCCCAAATAGATTGTCAATAACAATTATTGAAAAAATATCTTTTCTATTCTAATAATACGATATAACTACATAATAATGACTTGAATAACAATTAATTTCACTTACTTGACAACTGAATTGTATTAAACGTCTAGGTGTAACTTTGAAAAGAAATAAAGAATTATTATCGCTGCTCCGCACGCGCGAATGTCAAAGCCACACTAAAGCAAGATGCCGAGTCGACTCCGCAGATGAGTGGAACATAGTGCGTGTTCGGAAGGGCCTATCTAGTGTAACGTATATATCGCTGGTTTAAACCCACCAACCAGGCTAGCATGGTGGGTTATGCTCCGATATCCCCATATGCTATTTGAAAAGGAGAGAGCCCAGCATTTACAGTTTGATAATAAAATAATAAAGCTTTAAAATGTCCGAGAGTTAAGGGGGCTTACTTAGGCGGTGAAAACGGAAAAATTGGCTGGCTTCTATTAGCTGTTATTCAAAATGTTTTAGATATTTCGCACTGAAATTTTTAATATGTATTACTGAACGTATGTATGTGTGAGGGGGTGTCTGTTCCAAAACACGATTGGAAACATTTTGCTGTGTAGAAAAAAATCCTGAAGTTACCTCTAAAATTTCATATAAATGCACATTACGACCGTGTTTTACAATAATAATTCCTATAAAATCATAAACACATAGGTTTACCTTTTCGATTTCTTAACTGATTTGGATTTCCAAAAAACTAAACATTTTTAGTAACTTTTTGATAAAAATGTGAATGGCGCTTACGAATTAGCGCGGACTCCGCACCGCGCAACAACCGCGAAGGCCCGGAATTGGCCGACATTTTCGCTGACCGCCCCCTTAAGACCGATTTTGTTTATACATTTAATGTTAATATGCTTATGTTTATACTGACATTTCTTTTCAGATTCATTATTGTTGTGGAGCACGACTTGTCAGTACTAGATTACTTGTCCGACTTCATCTGCTGTCTGTACGGCGTGCCTGGTGCTTACGGTGTTGTGACTATGCCTTTCTCTGTAAGGGAAGGTGAGATCATTCACTTTGGTTTACATACAAAAATTAAATTAAGACTATTATCCCCGAAGGGTAAGTCAGAGGCAGAGGAAATGAGGACCGCAAAAGCAGTCCTCTGCCATAGTCCACTTTTCACCAAATAGCGACGGCACATGTGCTCAGCGTGACAGGTGGTGAGCCCATTGCCGCTCTTTTCCGATTCATGTATGTGCAGTCTTTAGTCCGTTAGTCGCATTCGGTTTACATTTGGGTATAGTGTCTGTCGGCCGAAATTAATGATAGATTTATCTGTTGTTTCGCCTACAAGAGTTAGAAATGTTACATAATTTGTATGAAGCTGAAGTCAAATTTGTAATTCCCTATGCCCATTTTTCTTTTTTATACAATGCGCTTGGCCTTTAACACAACAGAAGATAAGGCTTATATGTGTGCATACACAAAATGGTAGGTTAAAAAAAATATTACTACCGTAATCTGGGGTCAAACATAACTCGAGGGGTGTATTACAACATTTTTATGGAAGAAGAAATTAACATCTAAAACAACCTTTTTTATCATGCTGATTCATAAAACGTGCCTTTGCATTTTTAAAAGAAAAACTGTTTAAAAATGCAAAGGCACAAATTGAAAGTTGGCAATGCTTTCATTTGACAATAAAAATGTTGTAATACACCCCGCAGTTTGCTTTCACCCCAGATTACAGTACCAATCATTACTACTATTAATTAATGAATAAACTATTCTTTTTAAATAATGGTAATTCACTTCACCCAGAACCCTACTATGTAGATAAACGCAAGAACTTTTTTTACTAACTATAAAAAAAATACCCTGTTTTGCTTTAGGTATCAACATATTCCTCGATGGGTTTGTTCCCACTGAGATAAACGCAAGAACTTTTTCTACTAAAATTAAATATAAAAAATAACCTGTTTTGCTTTAGGTATCAACATATTCCTCGACGGATTTGTTCCAACTGAAAATATGAGATTCAGGACTGAATCGTTAGTATTCAAAGTAGCTGAATCTGCGACGGAAGAAGAGGTACGTGTTCTAAAATGTTTTTCCCATTTCACCCGTGGCTGTGTCATTCATGAATGGTAATGAACTGTTATTCGCCCATCAAAGTAGACAATGTCCCTTAAAATGAAATTTTGTCTATGTCAACAATACAATATTAATTATGGACACTATATTATTTTCTATTTAAAAGGTGCTGTTAAATCAATGGCGTTTATTTTAAGGACAGGGGCCCAAGTCTGCTAATTTACGAATGGCATAATTGAATCGCAATTGGATCGCATTGTAATTGTTTGACACATTTTGTATTCTCTTACTCATTTAAGAATACCGAATGTGTCAAACAATTACAATACGATCCAATTGCGATTCAATTATGCCATTCGTAAATTAGCAGACTTGGGCCCCTGGTAGTTTACGTCAAAATAAAAATATTTTCCCCAATAATCAGTAGTATTTTGTCATTGGTTTAGATTTTAATTTTTCAAAGAAAATAATTTATTATTTAATTGGCAAAAACTGCATCCTGCTATTAGATGCCTTGATGAAATCACTCACACATGCGACTGCATTGTGGAAGTCCTCGCAGTCGTCAGTGTGAGTGCAACGACTTCCACAATGCAGTCGCATGTGTGAGTGAAGGCTTCTACAGTATGATGCAGTTTTTGCCAATTAAATAATAAATTATTTTCTTTGAAAAATTAAAATCTAAACCAATGACAAAATACTACTGTTTATTGGGGAAAATATTCTTATTTTGGCGTAAACTACCTGTACTTCAAATATACGCCATTGATTTTAATAGCACCTTAGATATTATGCTAGTGCATGGAAAATTAACCACTGGGAAAATGAATAAAAAAGTTTATTCTGTGTCACACACGTGTAAATACAATTTTTAAAACAAAAATAATTTACTAGTGTTATCTCATTCAGTCAACTATGTGGGAGTGTTGTAAAAAATTGTAAGACTACAATTGTATATATTCAAGGTATTTTATTTGACCACTATTTAACAGATAAAAAGAATGAACCATTATGAATACCCTGAGATGTCCAAGAAAATGGGTGATTTCAGTCTGTTTGTGAAACCGGGCGAATTCTCAGATTCTGAGATTCTGGTTCTACTTGGTGAGAATGGTACGGGGAAGACAACCTTCATTAGGATGTTGGCCGGCAATTTGGAACCAGATGAAGGTACAGTATACATTGTTTTAAAATTAAATAAAGACTATTTGTTCTTATATTTTTTGGTTGTAGTAACTCTGTATCTTTGGCCTACTAATTAGGTAGGTAAGTCTTAATAACATTATAAACATACTTTATTACCAAACTGAACCCACCTACTAATACAATACACGTAGGTGATAAAAATGAAAAGGAGGTGGTCCCTAATCCCATGTTTAAAAAAAACCCAGGCTCGGTGCAAGTTTTGTATCATAGGTTTTAAAGTAAATTTAAAAAAATCGATAACTTAATAAACTTAAAATGTCTCAGGTTTTAGATAATAAATATATTATCTAAAACCTGAGACATTTGCACTGGGCCTGGGTTTATTTTTGGGCCATTACCTTCCATTTAAATAAAAATCAATAGGCACAAATGTAATGTTCACGCATCAGTTCAAACGGCTAATTACGTTTTTGTTGTGTTTGTATATGTACTTAAGAAAATATTAGGAAATTCGTCACGGGGTAGGTACGGGTACTTCGTACGTGTTCACGTGGACGAAGTAGGCGCGGGCCGCAACTTATAAATATAAAAAGATCTCTCCAAGAAGCTCATTTGCCTGTGCAAGCATAATGATGTGATTCCTAATCCTGTTATTTATTGTGACTAATGTTAGAAATTATACACCAACACACAATATAGGTAGGTACCCTTATTTATTTATTAATTATGTCCTTATGATAAATTAGCACCATTAAAAGTAGGTATTTATTATTTAAGTTTATTTAATCAAATACAAACACATTTTATAATCGAAATAAAACAACTATTCAAAGTTTCGATCATTTAAAATATTTTTTTTGATTTGAATGAATCGATTCGACTTAGTAAGTGATCGAATAAGTTTAACAGTTTTTTTTACATGGTAACATTTTTCGTTCAAATGTCAATTTCGTGAAAGTTGTCAATTGTCAAATGGTTTCGTTCGATTTTGCTGGAAGAAAACGTTTTCACGATTTTATTTATAAAATATCCTATTATTTATTTTAAATTTAATGAGAAAATGCATATTTAGTGTTGTTTTTAGTGTTATTTCAAAGTTTAGACGATGTAGTGTTGAATTTTTATATTGAGGTTATAGAATTGTTGCACTAAGCATATCTTCATGAATTCTATGTGTTTTCTTTGTTATTGTGATGGCAAGGACTGAGCTGTTCGATTTATTTTTCCATCCCGTGTTCCAAAAGTGTTTACGACATGCGGAGTCGTCGTTATCGCCAGAAGGTACAGCTGTGATGGCATATACATACATACAAACTGTATAAACGAAATTGATCGCTACTATGCACAGTAGTGTTCATTAGATTGGTTTTCCGTGATAAATAATACCTATAGACTAACCTTATATTAACTTCTTTATATAATATCCTGTTCTTTGCTTTCTGATCTATGCAATTTATTTTTCAATTTTGTTCTCTACAAAGCAATTAAGTACAGCTGTTTTCTTGTTTGAAATAATATTAAAGTGTTCTACTAAACGCACCTGACAAGTCTACACTGATACAACAGTAAAAATATGTCATGCCGAAGACAAGGCATTTAGAAAAATTTACTATTCAACAATGTAGTAATATTACTTTTTGTTTTATTGTGATTTAATTTTTTCATTAGGTTCTGGCACGCTGCCGCAGCTCCACATTAGTTATAAGCCTCAAAAGATTTCACCCAAGTCGCAAGGGCTAGTCCGCAGTTTACTGCATGATAAAATACGAGATGCATACATTCATCCGCAGGTAAATCAACTTTATTTTTTCATATGTTGTTATTCTTTACCATGTCAGTGTATAGTATTTGCAAGTTTATCTTTTAAAACATAAACTGACTTTCTCCCGTGTTCTTTTAGCAACAACACGTGTTGTGAGACTCCATTTTAATTCAATCTACCGTACAATACTAATTGTACTTTTAAAATATATATTATTATTATCCTCTTTATTTAACTTAATTCTTAAGTTTAATTTTTTACAATATTTTATATAAAAACCTATTTACAATATCAAATATTATAAAAAACTTAACCTAGGTTGCCACCGGCAGCGGGGGTAGACCCAAGCTATCGGTGGTTAGGGCTGCAGAGTGAGGAACCTCCTGACAATACATGCCGTGTCAAGGAGTACTGCCTTTTGCATCTGACCCTTGACCCAACCTTTCAGCGAGAGCCTCTCTAGGTGTTGATCGAGGCTCTTCGCTATAAGGCCGTGCCGAAACGACTATCGGTACAATAATGGTTGAATCCACATCCCACATGGCGGTAACCTCGTGAGCCAAGTCAAGGTACTTACTGAGCTTGTCCTTCTCGGCTTTCACGAGGTTCTCGTCATGAGGTATGGTGATATCAACCAATATTGCTTGGCGCTGAGATCGGTCGTCGGTGATGATAGAGCGATCCCAGTAGAGCGTTGCATGACCATTTTCGAGAACTGGCGCAGGTACGTACTTATAGTACGGCACCTCTGATTCAACAAGGCCATATCGAAGAGCAAGTTGCTGGTGAATTATTCTGGCTACTTGGTTGTGTCTGTGCAAATACTCTCCGTTAGCAAGATGAGAACAACCGGAAATAATATGTCGGAGTGATTCTCCCGGACGGCGGCATGCCCGACAGATGTCGACCGTACCGTCCCTCATAATATATTTCCGGTAGTTATTCGTCATGATAACTTCATCTTCAATAGCACAGTATTATTATTATTATTATTTGAGGTAAACACAAGAGCAGCTCAATGAGCTGTTGCGTGTGAGTCTTGTGGTTTGGAGAATATATACCACTTGAAATTGGCTTAACCTTTTGTGTGTGCTTAGTGCTAAACACAAAGCCATTAATTAAACCAAATAACCTAAACTATCCACTTACTGTTGTAGTTTAATTAAATTTTGAATTAGAATTCAAATAGTATTGTAGATATTTAAATAATATCTGTGAGTTATTATTAAAACTCCATTACACTTTTTTGATAATTAGAAGTATAATTTCTAAGATTATTAATCATTTTGCTACACCAACTAAAACATTTTTCCACAGTTTATAACGGATGTAATGAAGCCAATGAAGATTGAAGAGATCATGGACCAAGAGGTGCAGAACTTGTCCGGCGGTGAGCTGCAGCGTGTGGCTCTGGTGCTCTGCCTTGGCAAGCCTGCAGACGTGTACCTCATTGACGAGCCGTCCGCTTACCTAGACTCGGAGCAGCGTTTGGTTGCTGCTAAAGTCATTAAGAGGTAAGTTTTTCCATACAAAGGACGTTTTGAAAGTGCTTTTCAATTAAGTTTATTAGAATGAAAAAGGGAGAAGGACATTTTTTTCAGTGACTCATAATAACTTATAATAAAATTATAAAATTTAAAGATAGACAGATAGACAACACTTTAATTGCAACACCACAAATAATTAGCGATTAGAAATAAAAGTAACTAGTAATTAAAAATAAAAAACATACCTACTTCCATTAAAACAATTAAAAATACAGTTACAATTTGGAGGTGTTATCGCTCTGAGCGATCTCTGCCAGACAACCAGTCAGATGGAGAGAACTTGTTGTCCTTGTTTTGCATTTCAATAAATGAAAGTCATTTTATGCTTTGTCCTTGTTAGTACCCACAGAATCATACTGTAGATTAAGTCTCACCCGAGTTCTATGCTATGCCGGAACACTGTATATTGTTGTGTATGTGAGAGGACCTATGCTCAATTGCTCAGTTTTGCAGGTTTTACAGGTTGATGATTATAATTACCTATGCTATCACACTGAGCACATGTACAGTTGTAATTTGGTAAAAATTCTTTAATTTAACATCATTATCTGTCTCCCACCAGATTCATTCTACACGCCAAGCGAACAGGCTTCGTGGTGGAACACGACTTTATAATGGCGACGTATCTCGCGGATCGAGTGATAGTGTTCGAAGGCACCCCATCCTCCAACGCGACAGCGCACGCGCCGCAGTCGCTGCTCAACGGCATGAACAAGTTCCTAGAGTTACTAGGGATCACCTTCCGCAGGGACCCTAACAATTTCCGGCCCAGGATCAATAAGCACTCGTCGGTTAAGGTAAGACCTTCTCACAGAATATCGACGTCAAACAACTGCATTTGTAACAAGGCAGCTAAAGCCTTGTTGGTTTTTTGACCACTTTAACATTCTTTTGTAAATTTAAAATTCAAATTGACTTATCTGCTCTGCTAGCCTCTGTTTTCATGTAAAAAGCAGTTCGGATTCATCCGCGGAGCTAGAAAGAGCTCCTTCTTTATTGTTATCCTTACGAAAATATTGTTACTAGTGAATAGTGTATTATTATAACTAGACAGTTCCATACATCCTGATAATAACAATAATAACCCAAACCTACACCTAATCACAAACATAGTGCGTAACCTTTTGTAACTAATAGTAACTAATCATTAAATAACTAACTACTAAATATATTTCTGAACTCGTCCTCATCGTGTCACTCTTCCGCTCCGTGATACAACTCTCACTTGTTGCTCTTGTGATTCGTCCGGTGAGTGAAAGCAACGGAGGCCCATCTCTCTATGCTCGCGCTTGATCAACCCTGCAAAATGGGAAGTGTCCTTCCATGGAAGTGTCGATCGGGGGACGTCAAATAAATGTAAAATGGTGGAGTGATAAGCATGAACGTGGGTTCGATTACCGGTCGGGACAATTTAGAAATGACTGTTTTCGAAGATAGCGAAACGATAAAATTGTCTGTCTACCTCATGTGGGAAATTCAACATTTCCTTACCTTCAACTTTATTTTAGTGAAATCAATTTTTTTCTAAATTGATTTCTGGTCTGGGTTATCTTACCAAAAAAACTAATTTCAAATGAAGCTTACCTTTGGTTATACCTTGTCTGGTGGTAAAATACTGCCCAGAATCGGACTAAAAGGTCGACTATTTTAAAACCTATGTCTAACCTATATTGTTTTGCATTTCTGTGTAAAAGTTTAAAAGTGACAGGGCATATTAACTGAAGCTTCTGGGGCAGTAATGCTCACTCTACACCTTTGTTAAGTGGCCATGAGCATGGGCTGTGATTACAACTATACAACGGGCTAGCCATAATAATATGCTCTTTAGCTAGCACAGCAATATATTTTGATACCTATATAGCGTGTTAGTTAACACGAGGGACATGTTTAATCTTATGGTAGTTTATGCCTGGGTCAACATAAACAAATAAAAAATACTAATCGAAAGATATAAAATAATTCAGAAAATCGATGTTAAAATTTCATAACATTTCTCGTAATGTTTGGGCACCCTAGAGCTTTCGACTCATTTACGCGTAAGGTATTGAATAAGTAGCTGTCGTGGTTGGTGTGACCCGTTTATCCTTCATACTTGATCATAATTGACCTTTTCCTGGGCTTAGTATATACGCTAACATTATTTAAATAGAATAATAAACAAAAAAATTAAGATTTTTTTTTAATGGATCGGATCATGATCGACTACCTAGTTAGTCCTACTTTAATATGTCCTTCTTGGTTTAACTAACGCGCTGTATAGTAAAATACGTTTAGTCGCATAATGCGTAATATTCGCAAATACGTTTAGTCGCATAATGCGTAATCGCAAAATGCCCACCGAGTCTCTAATGGACTATTTCGCGTAATGCCTAATTCGCTAAAGGACCTATTCGCAGAATGGCTACTTAGCCAAAGGACTAATTCGCGAAAAGACTACTTCGCAAAATGGCCAATATTTACCAAATAACTTTAAATGAAATAAAATAACCCCATTTGTATTCATTGGTAATTTTTATTGATATTTTTTATTCTTGAACAAATCCAAAACTAACAGTTTTTTTTTTCTTTAAAAAAATCGAATCACTTTACATAAAAATATATATTTTAGGATTCTGTGTAATAAGAATAACAAAAATATTGATAAATTACCTACTTACATATTGTAACGGGTTATTAGTCACATCGATTTGACTTTTGATGTAATTTGGTTAATATTGGCCTTTAAAGAATTATGGTAAATATTGGCCATTTTGCGAAGTAGTCCTTTTACGAAGTAGTCCTTTCGCGAGTTAGTCCTTTGGCTAAGTAGCCATTCTGCGAATTAGTCCTTTAGCGAATTAGGCATTGCTTAAGTAGTCCTTTCGAGACTCGGTATGCATTTTGTGAATTAGGCATTATGCAACTAAACAGTAAAATATACACTAAATAGGTATTATTCCCATCATTGCATTAGTTCATTTATGAAGATGCTCTCTCTCTCTCTGTGTTGTATCATTTTGTGATTCTAAATGAATGAAATAAAGTTAACCACACATTTTGTTTTGTTACAGGATATAGAGCAAAAGCGGGCAGGCCAATATTTCTTCCTCGAAGATTAGAGCAACTACTATGCAACAATTGTATTTATATATATATGTATATGGGAGCTATTATATCTGTCACAATGATGATGGCCTGCCATCCTATCTATTTCCAATGAAATGTATTACTATAATAAATCATGTTTTATACAACAGAATTTAATATGATTCCTCTAAGGATTAGTGAAAATGAAACCCGGATCCTTTAATTTTATTCCTTGATTTACACACCTAATTGTTGTGCAAACAATTTGTGGTGAAAATGAGTGCTTTGACTTTATGTCAGAGGCGCAGGGTTGAATCAGTGACCTTACCTTACGTTACCTTACGTATTACTTAAATCTTACTATGCAAAATTCGTATGGGAATTTGTATAGTAAGCTTAATAATACTGCTCGAAGATTTGATGGAAAGGCCCAACGTCGTGAAATAAGAGCACTATTACAGTTCGGATCACGTCTCAGACGCAGAGGTGATTCTCACCTGAGCAGAGGTACCTAGTAACGTTTTAATAGTTTAACCTATTAAAAGCCGCCAATTCAAAAACAAAAGAAAATCTATTGTTCATGGCATGCGGACATGCCAGGCGGATGTCAAGAGGTTAAGAGCGTTATTAACCCTTACAACGCCAATGTCTGATTATCAGACAAACCATTTCCGTGCCCACCACGCCAACGACTGATATGGTACGAGGGCAGTTTGGCAATTCAATGACTAAGGTTTAATAAAAACTTTTTAATTTTTTTTTTCTCGTAATTGGAAACTCGCTTCGAAGCGCATGCCGTTCTTTTTTCAAATTTGGCGCGAAAACAAGCTTTTCAGAAACAAAAAAAGTTAGGAGACTTCTAAGGATCTAGGACACATTCGTCAATTCTTTTTCGTCAGAATAAATTACAGGCTGTTTTAATAGGTAATATTTTTTCCTGACCAAAACGGAACTCCTCTTAGGTCAGAAAAAACAGGTAAATTTTTACAGTATATAATTGTGGTTTAGTAGGCTGATGCTGATATCACCGGAGTGCATTAAGTCTACCAAATAGTATACGTAATTCACCTGCACATGGGTGAATTAAGTCCTTTTTTCGTTAAATGGCGAGATTCTGGAAATGGCAGATTCTTTAAACAACAGATATTGTACAGTCGTCAGCTAAAAAACAAAAGTTATTAGACGAGTTTTTTTGTAAACATTGGTTTTGACCAACAATTAATTTAATATTAATAACGTTTTGATGTTGCTACAACTTTGTAGCTTTTTTCCTTTTTTCTATGATTCTCCAGAAGGTGTCCACTTTACGAAACTTTTTGCAAAAGTCAATGCCTGATTTTGGCGCCTTTTTTTCGATGTTACATCGACTAAACCTATTTATTTCAGTTCAGAGTGATGTAACCAACACAACTTATTACGACAACTATACCTCTAAACTCAGTCCGAGCGGAGTTATACATGTTGGATGTTTGAAAAATATTTGACGAGTGAAAACGTGATCTTATCATTTTACATCCGATCGAGCGTTCGATTAGCACACTACACATGCGTCGTTTGAGCGTTCGGTTAGCATACTACACAGCGTCGTTGCCACTAAAGAAAATAACAAAAAAAATACAAAACTTCAACAAAACAAAATATACATAAAAAAATGTCACATCGTCGTGCCCCACCGTGATCCGGCAACACCCCATTGCAGAGAAGAGGCACGGATGGGGGCACGACAGTGTGACATATTTATTTTGTATTTTTTTTGCAATGCTGACAATATAATCCTATCTGCTCGCACGCACGCATGTGTTTGTTCATTTTTCAATGTAAGTTACTTGAGTGAATCACTGAATCTGTCTACCCACACCACAACAGGGTCCGAAAAAAAGCCAAATCATCGTATTCAAAAAAATAAGTATAGCGAATACAAAATAATACAAGCCACACACTTTCAGCACAAAGGAAGAGCAGCGAGTATAAGTAAACTTGTTTGTATACAGCGTGTATCAAGCGGAGCCAGCCATAATCCAGGATTTGAAATTATCCCTAGTATAGACCCTTTCTATAAATACCCTAGTAAGATAAGCTCAATTTAATTTTTAGTAGGTAGGTGTGCAGTCTTTAGTCGGTTAGTCGCCTTTTACGACACTCAAGGGAAGAGAGGGTTTTGTAGTTTCATTTTGATGAGCCTATCGCCGCTCTATGCTGTTGGATGTATGTGCAGTCTTTAGTCCGTTAGTCGCCTTTTACGACCCCTAAGGAAAGAGAGGGGTTTGTAGTATTATTTTGATGAGTCCATCGCCGCACTATGCTGTTGGATGTGTGTGCAGTCTTTAGTCTGTTAGTCGCCTTTTACGACACCGAAGAGAAGAGAGGGGTTGGTAGTGTTATTTTGATGAGCCCATCGTCGCTCTATGCTTTTGGATGTGTGTGCAGTCTTTAGTCCGTTAGTCGCCTTTTACGACACCGAAGAGAAGAGAGGGGTTGGTAGTATTCTTTCACCGCTACGCGACACACTATTGTGACGTCATGGTACGACTTGACTATTGTGTGTGTACTAAATAAATAAATATAAGATTCCGCTTTTGTCAGAAAATTACAGCCGAAATTTTATTCTGACGAAAACGGACTTTAGGTCGGATTCCGCTTTCGTCAGAATAAAATTTCGGCTGTAATTTTCTGACAAAAGCGAAAAAACAGCCAATAATTTATTCTGACGAAAAAAGAATCTGACGAATGTGTCCTAGATCCTTCTAAGTACCTATTATTTGAAACACTATTTTTTACGTGGTAAAACTAATAAGCAGACCGAAGACAAATTGAAAAAGACTATGGGTGATCCTGCGCCTTCTCATTGGATGGTACACATAAGTGGTTCACTGAATTTTGTTGTGGACGTACTACCACTAATGACGCGGAGCGCCCAGGAAGGCCGTAGGTCACTGCGGAGGGCATGGTTAATAAAATAAGACTGCAGATATTATATTGTTAGGTAGGTAGATGACGATTTATCAATAGATAAACTTTTTAGCAACCCTCAATCTAATATTCTTTTAAAGAATAGAAATACAGGGTGTTTAATCTTATTGGTACTTATACTCTAACCCCGCAACTGGGCCATCCAACAAGTGCAAAGAACTACTATTTGTATGGGAATCTGCTGTCTTTGTGGGAAGGCCTGCCCAGCAGTGGGACATTTATAGGCTGGTAGTGATGATGAGTTTCAAAAAGAAAGATTTTAAAAATAACAACTTATCTTCTTTGGTAGGTAGGTACTAATATAACAAGCATAACTACGTAACGGTGTCGCGTAGCGGTGAAAGAATCTACCACTCCCTCTCTTCCCTTGGGTGTCGTAAAAGGCGACTAACGGACTAAAGACTGCACATACATCCAACAGCATAGAGCGGCGATAGGCTCACCACCTCAGCACATGTGCAGTCGCTTTTTGGCGAAAAGTGGACTATGGCAGAGGACTGCTTTTGCTGTCCTCATTGCCTAATAGTCTCCAACTAAACCCTTCGGGGATAATAATAGTCGGGACTCGGGAGTATTGTGTATGTAAATGTATACTCCGACGACCTCCTTGGTCGAGTGGTTTGTACACCGGTTTTCATGGTGTCGCCATCTCTGAGATCCCGGGTTCGATCCCCGGTCGGGTCAATTTAGAAATTATTATTTTTCTAAATTATCTCGGGTGTGGGTGTTTTCTATGTACAATAAGTATGTATTTAAGTATGTTTATCCGTTGTCTAGTAACCATTTAACGAGTTTCTTCGAAGCTTCTCTTGGGGGCCAGATAATTGGTGTGAGTGTAGGAAAGTTTTATTTATTTTATTTATAACTACACAAAGTAGAGATATATAATTATCTGTGGTCTTTCTGTC
The DNA here is from genome assembly GCA_963921215.1 of Scoparia ambigualis. Lineage (NCBI taxonomy): Eukaryota > Metazoa > Arthropoda > Insecta > Lepidoptera > Crambidae > Scoparia > Scoparia ambigualis. Next base: position 53,441,054 of record OY992502.1, on the reverse strand, counting down.
TGATGGCAGTGACGATAAGGCCGAATTACGAAGGCAAGGCTACCGCGCTTCACTCAAAACAAAATTAATGAGGAAATACAGCAATACAGCTAGGTACTACATACATCCTTTTATGTAAAGTTATGAAACTTTATGTATAGATCCCCAGTGTCCCCGGAGGTCTCGGGTTCGATTCCCAGGTCGGTGGGTGTTTTCTAATTTCGATTCACACATTCCAGCAGAATAGATAGTATAGGTACAATAGTCATAATTTGAATGAATCAGGTGTTAATATTTTGTTGTTGAGTTAAATCGTGAATAAGATCGATGACGAATTCATACACATGCTAGTTAGTAAACTAGTAAGAATGACATTAATTCAGTTGCGGCCTACGTCACACATCTTTGCTTTGGATCTGCGTAACGAGCGAGTTGATGACTGGTATCACATCACGTAATTATAATTCCTAAAAGAGGATTACTCATGCTCCGGAAAGATTTTGGCTCGTCTTTTTCTTATTTCAAAGATGTCTTGATCTTGAATCCTACGTCCGGAATCGAACCCCAGCATGACCTTTTGCTGTCCGACCGACAGCCCTTAACTGAGATTCTACTATAAAAATTTACAACATTGTGTTAAAAATATAGTAACAAAATGTAATAAAAAAGTAGCTTCAAATTTTCTACGATTAACACTGGTACGGTCAACAACGAAATCAGCTGAATACTTTATTTAGTTCAAATAGAAACTGGAAACCGCCTACACCCGATCAAGTGCAAAGATACTTACAAAGTTGTTCATCAGTTTCCTTGACAAAACCTATACTTACCCAAAGACAAACTTTTAATACATCATTGTACTTACTTACCTACGATATTATAATTTTTTAGAATGCGATTAGTCAAACATACTTAATGTAAACGTAAAAACCAATACCATTATTAGGTGCGGTAGGTACGCCTTAAAAGTTGGTAGGTAGGTAGGTACTACTAATTTGTTTACGATGAAAGCTTGTTTCCCGATAGTTGGATAGGAATCAAACGTTCTACCATATAAACGTAGTAGGTAAGTGTAGGTAGGTACTATTAGTTATTCTGTGCATAAACCAAAATCCGAAAAGTCACAAGTGCAGCAAATGTTGAAAAGCTATGTTTTATTGCCAAGGCGTAAGGTGCTTAATAATATCAGATGTTAGAACGTAAGTGCACAGAGGTTTGGAGTTTAGTCGATTGGGTCACAAATCGGCTTGTCTGTGGCAGACGCGGGCAGTGCGGCCGGCGCGCGTCGCTATGACATCATCGCACCGGGCGAGATTACGTGGCACATGGTGGGAGTCGCAAACAGTTTCAATTTTAATTCAGGATGCTGAGTGCAAGTTAATTTTGTCTGTATGATAGATAATTAATTAATTATTTTTTTATTTAAGAAGACTTTATTGACATGCACTTTTGAATACCCAGTCTGAAATATTTTCTTAGCTTTTATTATCTGGACGTCTTTATTGATGTGGAGAAGAATGGGCCTCGCAAGAAATTGCTTTCAATACAATGTGTTTATTAATTATTATTTTTAATTCGTAATAAACAGCTGATAATGGAAATTGTACCTTAGTGATGACTAGATCTCATTCTGGGGTGATGAGTGATGGATGACATAATAAGAAACGTAATTCTTAAAATTTATTACCAGAAGCAGAGAATTTGTTTGAAGCAGATTTTAATAAGTATTAGATTATGATAGCTTTGTAAAGCTTTGTAATAGTGTGTGTATACCGACCCCCATCCGGCAGTTTCGGTGTATTCGAATCAGTAATGGAAGACGTACTTCAGAGAATAAAATTGAAAAATAAATTTGTTTTAGTATGTGGGGATTTCAATATAAATATTCTAGAAAACACTCCAGGGAGTGTTCGTTTACTTGCTATATTTAAATGTTTTAATGTTTTAATCTAAGAAATCTATTTCTTGAACCCACTAGAATAACTAAACATTCGGCCACTTGTCTCGATAATGTTTTTACAGACTATAACCCTGTCTCTAAGTCAGTTATTAGTAGTCTTACGTCTGACCATTGTGGTTTGAAGGTGACCTACGATTTTGATGTTAAGGAGGAGCCTAAAACTGTAACATGTAAACCAGTTACAAAAAAGCGAATGGAGTGTTTTAAAACCAATGTAGCTTGTAAAATCGATACTTTGCCATCGATACACGATGATCCGGATGTACTATATGGTAATCTCTTTGATTTAATAAATACAGAATACAATCAAGTGTTTACCTCTAAAACAATAAAGTTTTCACAAAAACTTAAGTTTTGTGACTTGTGACTTAAGGTATTTATAAAAGTAGAAATAAACTGTATGAGTTATATAATTTAAGACCATATAACCATAATTTAAATTTTACAGAATATGTAAAAAATTACTCCAAATTGTTTAAGAAAGTGTGCATACTAGCAAAATCTAATTTCATTAAAGATAAAATTTAAAAATCTAATAATAAAATAAAAGACACTTGGATATCATCAACCGTGAAACTGGTAAATTAAAACCACGGGACAACACTTTCACTCTTAAAGTTAAAGAAAACCTTATCAATTCAGATGCACAAATTGCTAATATTTTTGATGATTTCTTTATAAATATACCTGTGGTAACAACTTCAAATTTAAATTCATCACCAGTAGCGGCACAATCTTTTCTCGAACAACATGTACCCAAATGTAATGTTTCTTTTAATTTTCAATATATTCACGCTAAAAATATTATTAAAACTTTCAAATCACTAAAAATGAAAAACACAGGTGATTTGTGGGGCATGTCTATAAAAATAATTAAGAATATTATATATTCTATTGCACCCCATCTTGCTGACATATTTAATAACTGATTGATAAAGGAATCTTTCCTGATCTTATGAAGTTTAGTAAGGTTATACCTTTATTTAAATCGGGAAATAAAGAGGACCCCAGTAACTATCGACCAATTTCAATACTACCAGCACTTAGTAAGATTTATGAAAAAGTTAGTGGAATACTTTAAGTTTACTTAATAAGTTTAAAAATCATGTAAAATCTTGTTTACTTAAGAAAGGTTATTATACAGTTAAAGAATATTTAGAAGACAAAACAGCCTGGTAATGATAAAATAATCACATTATATTTTCTTATGTCCATTTTCTTTGTAACTAGCTCATTTTACCCTGGTATGATAGCCTTTATCAGCAGTGTCTTACAGACAATAGGTACCTACTCAAAACTTATGTTGCGTAAAACGTTGCCTAAATGTTTTCTAGCTTGCTTCATTGGAGTTGCTCGAGTGTGTGTCTCTCTTAAATGTCTCTGCGGTGGTGGCATGTGCGTCGGGTCGTTACGTTCCCTAAAACATGGTTGAGCGAAGCGATGGCTGATTCACATGTCATACTCGTGAACGGGTGCCGCCTGTGGAGGCTGGTCTGCTCTTGCTAACTTATTTTTTATTATTAGTATATTAGTAGTTGTAGTCTTACTTTTATTTTTCTGTACTGTAAGACATTGATAACATTGATTATTTTATATTGATGAATACCTGAACATTTTTTTTTTTAATACATTTTTTATTTTTATGTCTTGTAGTGGTTTTGTTTTTATTATTGTAATGGAAAGTGCCCTTCTATGATAGGGAGGGCATTTTTCAATTCTAATTGACGCTGTAAAAGAAAGGGAGAAAAGAAATGCCCTTGCTGAGTTTCTTGCCGGTTCTTCTCAGTACAAGGCTCCCGCCCCATAGTTAGACTTACGAACCGATGGCATAAATGACATTCATAAGTGCTGTAACCTAAACATGGCCTAACCTGAATAAATGATATTGAATCTTGAATCTTGAATCTTGGATACTTGTTTAACATTTCATTACGTGTAGTCTTTTATTAAATGGTTTTATTTAGATGGGTACTTATTTTAAGCCATAAAGACCAATCAGTATTTAGTATTGATAAACAGTACCTGCCTACTAATTTAAAAAACCTGATACTACATACCTACTAACATTTTGGAAAAGACCAAGCATGCTCGTTGTAAAATGTTATAAAGTCGTCAGTTTCCGGATATAACAATAAAAAAGCCGAAGGTTGAGAAACCCTGAGAGCGAGAGGCAAAAACAGCAGTGCGAGTCGACCGCGTACACACCGAGCGAGCTTCATTTTAGTGGACGCATTCTGAGTTTGCGCTGTCGAAGTTCAGTTGGGTGTGTCACTAGAATTTCAATAAAAGTACGTACAATTCACTAGTATTTTACCGAAAATATACGAGCGAAACTACACGTTTTAACATTGAAAACAAAAGTGCCGGTGTAAAAAGTTCTATAATAGTATTTTTCATGTGAAAGAAGGTTCAAATGAGCTAACCGGCAAAATCTGGCGGTGACCTTAATGTTTGTTAGCGCGATACCGGCAAGGCAACAGAGTTGTATTTATAGCCTAAAAAACCGAAATTAGCTCATATAAAAAGTTATATTAACACCATATTTTCTTTATAGGAATCTCCAAAATGAGTGGCCAACAATACTACCCGTACAAGGTAAGTTTAACCACCTACATTTTATGTCTATACAACATACATACTATATCTGTACAAAGCTATTGATTCTCACCGGGTGATGTCATCTTTCGTGGTAAAGTTGCTAAGTGTACTGAAATAGCGGTGGGGAAACAAAAGCACAGGAAAATGTTAAGAATAAGTATCTGTTGTTTTTCGAATGTCTAATAGGTAATTAGATTCTAATTGGAAATGTTCAGATTTGGTAACTAATTCAAATGTAGTGTCTTTTTTAGACTTATTTATTATCCATATTCTCTGTAGTTATACTTACGAAGTTCAAAAGTTTAGTCTCTACCCGCATTGGGCCAGCGTAGTGTGTCATAGCCCAAGACCCCCATGTGCCTAGTTGCCTATACTGTTGACCTTATGGGAAAGGCCGTATCCTAAGTTTGTAGGCGAATTTAAACAGGCCATATTTAAATAAAGTATTTTTATTTACCTACTTGAATACAAAAACACTACCTACCTGCCTCATTGAGTTATAAATGTATTGCCTCAATGACCTGCCTATACAAACTTTGTTAGTTACTTACATTTTGTTTTTGGACCTACGAGCCTACCTAGTTACATACATAACTGGTTTTAAATAATTAACTATACGATAGGAACGCAGCACGTCGAACTACCCCAAAACGTCAAAATTAAGCAATCTATTTTGAACTCAACACCAAACAGATAAAGTTGAAAATCAATTGAAGATTTTTGCGTTTTTGTACAGCCTGCAGTGATAATGTGTGCGGTGTGTGCCTGCCTAAATAACCCAAAAGGGTGTCTCAAAGTTTTTAGTCCGAAGGACACGTTTTCTAAGCCCAAATGGTGAAGATCACGACGTAACTAGCACTCATCCCAATATTCAATCAACAGGATAATTTTCTATTTCATAATAAATAGATTCTTTGGCCGTTAAAAGGAACCCGCCTACACTATGCAATTCAATTACCTAAGTATTATAAGCAGTGTACCTAACCAACTCAACACTCAAGTTAACAATGGAATTTTATTTATGGAATGCACGTCATGTTATGATCCAGGCAATTGGCATGTAACCTTCGCTAGACAAAACTTCGAAGTTAATAATTACCTAGCTGTCATCTCCATTAAATTTATTGTAACCAACCTGTGTCGGTCAGTCCACTGCTGGACATCTCTCCTTAATTCATGGGATACGACTGCGGCCGATTTTAGGCTCCTTTACCTTATTTACTACTTATTAATAATAATGGTGATTACAGAAAGTGTCTTTTATAATTACTGTGGAAAATTACAGTTATATTTATGTTGCATCATCTCTGTTACCTGTGAATGTGATATACCTACGTACATTAATTAATGAATAAGGAGTAAACATTGTTATCAATAATGTTGTGTCGTGATCGTGACTATGACCCGTAATTTTATCGGTTTTTTTAATAGTACCGCCTCTGTTGTTTAGTGCACGGAATAGAATAATTAACTGTTCTGTGGTGTACCGGGGTTCGATTCGAATCGGGCGGTATTGTACGGATTGGTTGGTGGTTGAACTGGTTGAGCATTGAGCATGCTGTACGTCTGGCCAGCTACCACACCTTATCAAATGCCACAATTCTATTAATATGTTGATAGCACTTAAGGCTAGGTGTTAGTGAAAAATTAATATAACACGTTCTTAGAATTACTTTTTGAAGTAGTAAACAGTAAAATTAAAATCTGTGAAAATTATGAAATATTGTTGAGGCTTTATTCTGTGAAATACACCCGATAGAAACACGATTTGATAAAGTTGGCTCGATAGAAAAAATTCACAAAGTTGCATATTTTTGTGTCATTTTATCTTTTTTTCCAGGTTTTATTCTTAAAATAAGTGATTTGATATTGTGAGTCATTTACCAAAATGAAGTTCATGGATAACTTGAGGAATTATAGCCGATCGTTTTTATTTATTACATCTCTCAATTTTTTAAAATATAAAACGCGATTATTCGCGCCGCTTCGCTGTTATACCCGTCTCTTACCGTCGTACCGTTGAGAGAGCGAGAGAGAAGCGCTCGAAATACCTCCCCTTAAGTGTCGTGTTCTGTCAGATAGAATAGTAGGAAGAAAGCTAAATCCTCAGTGGTTGTGGATTCCGGGTAAATTGCACTTCCACCTTCAGCCTTATCGTGAGTCGTGACTCACTGTCAAGAGATATGAAAGTGAAGGTGAATAAAAAATAAGAATAATAATAATAAAGCTCTTTACTGCAAGAGAAAATTAAGCAAAATTTGGTTATTTATAAGAATGGTAATCTGTAGAGTTAAAAATCTGAATAAAGAATTGGTACAGCTGAGAATCTGTCTGTATTGTTCGGAATCTGTTTAATTAAGAATCAGTAGAAATATGTTGGTACTGTTAAGATGAGAATCTGTAGAATTGGGAATCTGTAGACATGAGAATCTGTAGAATTGGGAATCTGTAGACATGAGAATCTGTAGTAGGTATTGGGAATCTGTAGACATGAGAAACTGTAAAATTGGGAATCTGTAGACATGAGAATCTGTAGAATTGGGAATCAGTAGACATGGGCCTAAACCATAATAAGTATATGATTAACCTCTAGATCTAAAACCGGTCGTTTAGCTACTAGATTTGTTTGCGGATCGACGCTACGCTTTTTATAAATATTTCAACTGTCAGTTTTAATGTTCCAAGTTTTTATATTGGCTTTTTTTATTGAGTTACCTAGTTACATTATAATTCTATTGTGTTGCGCGCCTTTAAACAGTTTGATATTTCCCAGTACACTTCGCGACTATACAGATATTTGCATGTGGAGTAGCCATTATTATAAGTTATAGTATGAAAAATATTTAATAAAGTCGTTTAAAAAATGCGAAGCTGTGTGGTGGGTGGCGGCTTATTAAAGATACTATTGACCCTTCTTACCTCCTCCCTTGGGTATCGTAAAAGGCGACAAATGGACTAAAGAAAGACTGCACATACATTCAACAACATATACCTACTTACCTAACCACAGAATAACTAATAGTAGGTAATATAACGGCGACGGATTCAAGTAAGTACCTACCTACCTAGTCATTTGGTGAAACGTGGACTTTTGCAGTAGACTTTTGCTGTCCATATTGTCTCTAACTAACCCTTCCGGAATAATAGTCATGGATATATTTAGGAATGTATGTTTGTTAAAAACCTGTCACGCTGTGCATGTGCTCATGTGCAGTCGCTATTTGGTGAAAAGTGGCCAATAGTAGAGACTGCTTTTGCGGTCCTCATTGCCTAGTCTCTGACTAACCCTTCGGGGATAAATAGTCGTGATTAAGATATGTATGTAACTATGTAGGTATATTTGTTTGTTTGTTTGTTAAAAGAAGGCCCACAATCTCCCCGTGTGCCACTATGCCCAGCAGTGGTATGTTCACAAGCTGTATATTACACATATTTGTTTGTAATTCGTAGTGCACCCCCACCGTCTACCCCGCGGAGCCATTCGAGCCCGCGGCGGATGCGGAGACCCTCCGCAAGGCGATGAAGGGCTTCGGCACCGACGAGAAGGCCATCATCGACGTGCTGTGCCGGCGCGGCATCGTGCAGCGGCTCGAGATCGCGGAGACCTTCAAGACCAACTACGGAAAGGTAAATAGCCCGAAGCTTCTACCCGAATCACTTCGGAGAGTGTTCTGAAGAACTTTTTGATATTATCCCGCCCTCTCCTTTCCTCTCCCGGACTACACGTGCTGGTCTTAGGAACTACCATCATACTGTACAGACTATCAGTACTCGTACCGAAAAATTTGGCAAGTCGTTCTTCTGTAAGACTATTCGGCTTTGGAATTCTTTGCCGGCACATGTGTTTCCCAGCTACTACAGTTCCGGGTCTTTTAAGCGGGGCGTGAAACGGCATTTATGCAGGCCGTCATGAATGGGTGCGCTCGTTATCGTGCTTATTCCGCGGTGGGGAGCGCTCTCATTATTTTGGACTGCATCGGCTGCTTACCATCAGGCAGGATGCAGCCACTACGACGAGTCATAATAGAAAAAAAAAGCTCTCGAAACGGGCTAGTTAGTACGAGGCACGAAGCTCCCGAAAAGGGCAGTAACACAACTTAGCTCCGGAACCTTTTGTCACCGCTGTATATTAATATTAGTGTTCATTTAATCTTACCATGCAAAATTCGTATAGAATTTGAATAGAAAAGTAAAGGAATACTGCTATAGAGTTGATGGTAAGGAAGCCAGATTGATTATCAGATCAAAAATCTTACGGTTTTAAAGATATTTTTCTACTAAGCGTTTCTTGGAATGACTTTCGATTATCGGTTATTTTTAGCGATCATGTGGTTAGCAGCTAGGTAAATAGTTTATTTTATAATTTAAAAAGGTGTTGTATAAATTTCAATTTAATTATTCAATAATATAGGTAATAATGGCGCCACTGGCATTTTGTCCTATTACGAGTATGTATACTGGTATATAGCTACTAGTATTCAAAACAAAAAGATTACGTTACACAGTTAATTGTAGAAGTCATAAGGTTAAACGCATTAAACTTGTAGACTTACAGATGTCTCACGGTCTATGATCGATCACAGCTTTACAATCCATTAATCCCATTGTGTGATGTTATTGCTGTTATATCTAAAAATAGCTAAGGCATTACCTAATAAATGTGTACTGGTTATAATACCAACGCAAAAAAAAACAAATTAGGCTTGCTCACCTAATTATTAAAAATAAACAAAATTCCGGATGTACTTGAGCAGTGAAGTCATTAGTAGTCATTACAATATTATTGTTACTTCCTATTATTTAACAATTATTGTCTATGGTGGTATTGAATCAAAGCGTCTATCTACATTCTTTAGTTTCATTATTATTATTATAGTCCTTAATGCTATTTATAACATGAATAAAACAATGAGCTCTACAGTTAATCTAATATAGGTTACCTAACCTACTGGTAGTTTTCGAAACATTCAAGACACTAAAATTTTAAACTACATTCTGCATGTCAATTTATTTATTTCACTGCAACTGTTTGTTCGCGTGTGTGTATTTTTGACTTTAATGCAGCTATATTTAATTATACAGAGAATTTAAAATAATCTACTTATTTATTTATTTATTATTTGGACAGTCAACAAAAACATATACTAACAAAAAAAATAATACTGTTACAAACATAAGCCTTATCTAAGCACAGTTTTTACTTACAGACAGCCACGGCATGCGTTGTGGACTTTTTAAATCATTAATAAAACTAATCAAATTTATCTAAAATCTAATAAAATATTAATTATAGTGAAACTAAATACTAAAACCAATTTATGAATAATAACTTTTAATGTCAATTATTGTCTTTAATTAGTAATTAATTAAGTACTCCTTTATGTACTCACGTGCGTTCAACATGCAATAATTTCGGGCTGTCCCACTCGACTCAATAGAAAACCTTGAGCCAGCATATTAGAGTGGGTCAGAATCTCACGGCAAGCCTTGAGGTAGCCTTACCGGTTTAGTCATCATGATTCACAAGCATCAACACAGCGAGGAACTGTTTAATCGCGTACATTTCCGCCTCGGCCTCGTGACGAAGGCGTAGTATGATTAACAGTTCACAAGGAAACCGGCAAAGCTTGAATGGTACAAAAAATCCTCCAAACATTGGTACTTACCTGCTGTGTCAATATTGTCTGACTGTAGTCTACATTTATTTATTATTCAATGCAATAAATAAAAAGATAAATTACCTACTGTGTATTATAGGGAAAAAAACATTGGTTAGCATCTCTGAGGGTTCGATTCCCGGTCGAAACAATTAAGAATTAACTGTTTTCTAAATTGGTTTCGTGTTTGGGTGTTTTTTTGTATAGTAAGTAGGTACCTACTTATATTAAAATGTATCCGTCATCTGACCAATAAAAACAAGTTTTAAAAGGAGCCTAACTTAGGTTAGATAGGTAATGGGTGTGAGAGTGGAGTGGAGCAAATTTTTTTTAAGTAATATAGGTAGGTAGTACATTGTCCCGCTGCTGGACAAAGACCTCCATCCAGTAATCACAAACCCGAACTGAAATATCCAACGTTAATGGCCTATAAAGCGATGTGATTAAAAATAATTAAGTTTTAAAAAAATATGAATTTTGATGCATAGGAAATGATTCTAATAAGTTTCTGAGATACGAAACCACCTAATAGTGTAACAAAGTTTAACATCTTATCGGAATATGTTTACATGGCAATGTAAAGCGCGATAAAATCTGCTTAAAAGATAGGTGAAAGATATGCAACAACAAATTAGTGTAAACATAATAATAAGATAAGATAAACATTATTACGTACGATAGACAGGAATAGGAATGAACAGAACCTAAACTAAATACTTACCTACCTAACTACTATGGTCCAAGTTTGTGATAATACTTATTAGGTTTTCTATTTTTATCAAGTTAGTGTATCTAACTAGTTACTTATCTAAAGTTTTAATGTATAAATAAATACCTACTAGAAATGCGTAAATATTTGGTAATCCTCTACGTACAAGTACCTACGATTTGCCATTGACCACTATATCATAAAAAAAGGGTTCATTAATTTTAATCTACATACGTTTTACTGTTTTAGTTCCTATCATACGTTTTGTATTAATTTAACGAATGTTAATTAAACAGAATGATTAGTTATGATTACTGAAATGATTAGCGTTCGGTGTTAACTGTTGCATGACGGGTTTGCTGGGTAATGTCACTTTTCTATTCTGGGAACCTCGGGGTTTAAAGTACGATCTAATAAGCCACCCACCAAAGTAAAAAAAAACGCTGTACGACACTTATAAAAACCATTACATCAGATAATTACTACAAAAATATATTTATTTAAGTACATAATAATTTTATTGTAGGTATGTAGATAGTATGAGATTTGTATGTTAGAATCGAAGCAGCGTTAACTAGCCTAGAAACTTGTGAGACCAACTTGTCAAATCGTAGTTAACTTTAACCACGGTAAATACTATTACCGTATTTCAACTCTGAAGTAGTTATGAAAACTGATCAATTGTAAGCGTGGACTAATTCTGAGCATTTACGATACGAGTATAACGAAACACTGTTGTAACTTTTCCTATTACTTACGTAGATATCCCCAATCGCCGCTCAACGCGGGCAGTTCTTAGAACCTAGATATAAACACGTAATAAATTCCTAAAATAACTTTTACGCAAGAGAAGTTACAATCGCGTGACCGCTACAGGTAGGTAATAGGCGAAAACATCATATTCGGAAACTGGACAGCTTGTTATGAAACCGTTCTTTTAAACCTTTCTTTATTATAAAAAGTATACCTATTAATTAACTAGGTATATAGCTAAATAATTACGAAAATCAAATAGGCACTTGACAAATTTAAAAACTCCTAGAGACTCCTAAATTTTTCATCCCATAAATCAAAAGTACTTATCTAAATAGTTCGTTCTGGCGGGGTAACCCAATATTTATATCATAAAATAAAGTACCTACCTATTCTTAATATGTTGAAAACAGTTTTGACGTAAAATAGTGGTTGTTGATAAAACCCTGTCCAGTTCGCATTAGGTCTCCCTCGGCGACCTATGTCGGTCCCATTACCCATCAAGTGTTATACAACGGCCATGTATTAATTGATTTAACTCACAATTACTTTGTCACCCAGGACTTGCTCAGCGAACTGAAGAGCGAGCTGACCGGCAACTTGGAGAACGTGATCCTGGCCCTGATGACCCCCCTGCCCCACTTCTACGCCAAAGAGCTGCACGACGCGGTCGCCGGGGTCGGCACCGATGAGGAAGCCATCATCGAGATCCTGTGCACCCTCTCCAACTACGGCATCAGAACCATCTCCGCTTTCTACGAGCAATGTAAGTAGTCCGGTTTCATAGACAAACTTCAAAGTTTAAAATTTTACAATCCAATCAATGACTTAATTTTACTGAAACTTTACATGCTAAAGTAAAATACAGAGATCTAATAAAAACATCTATTAGATCTAATAAAGAATATGTATATAGCTGATTTATGCGATTTTAAACTTTATATCAGGGCATTGTAAAATATAAAGAAAAAAAATGACTAGGTATAATTAATTCAATGAATGTGGTACGAAATGGGGTACTTTTAACTCTACTTACATTACTGTTAATCCTACTTGCACCAAGACATTTGTGTGGTCATCTGGAGTTGAGCAGTTCTCGAAGGTACCCATTATATACTTACCATTGAAGTTGGGCAGGCTGCGGAAGTCAGTAAAAATGACTGAGTAAAAATACGTCATCCCCAAAATTGCGGCGCGGGTTCGCGGCAAATTTCCTCAGCGGTAGGTATATAATAGTGTTTTAGTGGGTAGGCCACCATAGCATCAGGAGGGAGTGCCATATAACCACCCCCAGTCCTCCCGGGCGCGGTGGTATTCGTAATAAAATTTTACCGGGACATGTTAAAAAGGTGTGGTCATCTATTCAGCAATATTAAGTAACGTTGCAGCAAAACGAATTTAATTTGTTCTATTGCTTTATGATGTAAATTGTGGGGTATTATACCTACGCTAAAGTTTTTTTTATTAGACAACAGAAATACTAGCTTCCCTACTCCTGGGTCACCGTTGTATTTTGTTTTAATATGAGTAAAAATATTATGGAAATTATGTTTAGGGATAAAAGCGTTATGAAAAACAACAGTAGGAGTTTAAATAAGTACCTAAGTATATGTATTTACATTAGTGATATTATTAATTACAATTTTCGGAAACATGGGTGTTATGAACATCGTCGTCGGTGGTACTTATTACAAATTGTATGAATGAAAACTTTAGGAAGAAAAATTTTAGGGTGAGTGTCATTCGGATTACAAATCGATATGAAGAATAATTTCGGGTATAAATCTTTGGGTGAGTCAATATGGACCCGTAAATTGTGTGAGACAGTGTTTGTTACTTGTAGGTAGTACTCGTAAACACTTAGTGCTCTATGCATTGCTTAAAATTATTTTAAAGAAGAGCGTTCGTGTGTAGAAAAAAGTTGTAACTTACCTGCCTCAGTATAAAAAGTACTTATCCTATGTGCCTTTGTGTATGCATGGTGTTGACTTTGAAGGTAACGTTTGTGATTCATAAAATGTGTAGCTTCAAACGGTTTGGCTTTTACGTGCCATAAACTGGGATATTTAGCTTTTTATTCTTAACTAGCGGCCCGCGCGCGACTTCGTCTGCGCGAACACCCTGAAATCCCGTGACGAATTCCCAAAAAAAATATTTTACATAAATCTAGTCCTAATTACGAACACAACAAAACAAGAATTACCCAAATAGGTGCAGCCGTTCTAAAGTGATGCACGTACAGACACGAGTACCAATATGTAAACACTTTGACTCTTATTCCATTGTATTAAGAGTTACAATTGTTTAAATATTTTTGCTCTTGACTGTACAAACATTTCGGTAATTGATTTTTATTAATATACTTAGATTAACTTTAATAATACTATATTTCCTTAGCACTACCTATCCATAATTTTGGAGTAAAATATACTTCATCTGCTCTTGGCTCAATAATATTACTAACAATCATATTAAAGAGCGTTCGATCGTCATATTTCGACAGTAGGTAGTCTAAACTTACCTATATGCGTTAATGTACGTTTTGAAGGTAACGTTTGTGATTCATAAAGTGTTACGACTTACGAGTAGTACACCTCAAACGATTGGGTTGGGTTTATAGTGTAATAAAACTGCACACTATTAGAAGCTTGTATAATCGTCAGCGTATTAAGCGTAACATTTTGCACTCTAATATGACACTTATGTATTGCAATTTAAAGTAGATCTAGTAGTTTGTTATCACAAAGTTGGTATAGAGGAAACATGTGGTCATAGTAACGATAATACACTTCTATTGAACTTTATGAGCAAACTGCGTTAAGTCATGTATATTTAAAATAGAAACTGATCACTCTATACAATGACACACTTAGGCAGGAACTATTAGTACCTAATCTGTGCTTCGGTGATCAATTAGACAACTAATAACGAAGTGTTTTAGCCTACTTTAAACACAGCAACCGTATGTAGAAGTCATAAATAATAGTGATTAACAGAACATAAATAATACGTGGCACTAGGCTAGGGTAAACCTAACTAAGTTTAAAGATATTTTACCTGGGTAAAGTAAACTTTACGATGCTGTGACATTTATTATATAGTTAGTGTTCTTTTTGGTTTTATATTACCTACTTACAACTTTACAAATTAAGTTTTAGGGTAGCTAAATTTAAAAAACTTCAAAAATAAACGTAATGTTACGTAATACCACAGAATAACTAATGTAAGTACCTACGTAAGGCGATAAAAAATTGACGCACATACCTACATAATAATTTATATGGTTTGATCGGTCGGTTACCACGCCTAGAGGTCATCCATCAGAGTTCAAATCAAGTGACATGCCAAAGCAGGTCAACGGAAATATTCCCAATAAAATGTTGCTGCTTTTTTAAAATAAGGGATGGTGCAATTAGTACAATTCAAATAGTTACAGGTTCTTCCTCACCAAATGTACACAGTATTCTGTCTGGGTGTTTGTATAACAAATTGCATTAGCTTAGCAAGCAACCAGCAAACTTTGCTTAGTGCCTTCGTGACTCGATTATGAGAGTATTGACCCAGTGAACATATAAACAACACACTGCGCTGTTTTGAACTTTATACACCGGTGCCGTAGATACGCAAGTATGCACTAGTGTAATGGACTGGTTAAGTTGAGAATGGCTTTTGAAAATAAATCGTAGGACGCCGTTCGCCGGCAGGTATCAGCCTGTCAGTTAGTACCATCCGCCGCCGCCGCCGCCGTGCGTTGTACTACTAACTGACAGGCCGATACCTGCCGGCGAACTGACGGCGTGAACTGTGTGGGGCCCTTTACTGACAGGCTGATATCTGCCGAAGAACTGTAGTTAGTGTGTAGGGCCCTTTAGTGTCGCTATGGACTGCGGGGACCTTTCCTTCAGGGGGTCGTATGCACTACTGATTATAACACATTCAAAGCGCACCCTTGTAACTTGTAATCGAAAACCAAACCCTTGTACCCTCCAAAACTAAGATCTAACTTGATTGCTGACATCATCTTTGTCCACAGTGTACAACAAGAGCCTGGAGTCAGACCTAAAAGGCGATACCTCCGGCCACTTTAAGCGGCTGTGCGTGTCCCTATGCATGGCTAACCGTGATGAGAACCAGGGCGTGGACGAAGGCGCCGCCAAAGCTGACGCCGACGCATTAGCCAACGCGGGCGAAGGGCAGTGGGGAACGGACGAGTCAGTCTTCAACTCCATCCTCATCACACGCTCTTACCAGCAACTAAGACAGGTAATAAGGCAGACTTTTACTTAGTAGACGAAGGCGCCGCCAAAGGGGACGCCGAAGGTTTGGTCAACGCGGGTGTAGGACAGTGGGGAACTGATGAGTCAGTCTTCAACTCCATCCTGATTACGCGCTCTTACCATCTTAGACAGGTAATAACGTAGACTTGAAACAGTGCTTGTACCTACAAGTAGGGTTGACTTGCTTGATCCAAGAAGACGAAGGCGCGGCCAAAAGCTACGCAGAGGCTTTGGCAGACGCGGGCGAGGGACAGTGGGGAACTGATAAATCAGTCTTCAACTCCATTCTCATCACGCGCTTCTACCAGCAACTTAACAACAGGTAATAAGGCAGACTTGGAACAGTCCTTGTTTAAGAAAAAAGCGCGGCAAAAAACGACGCCGAAGCTTAAGCCAACGCGGGCGAAGGACAATAGGGCACTGATGAATCAGCAGTCTTCAACTCCATACTCTTCAACGACTTCAACTAAGACTGGTACCTATAAGACGAAACATAAGTACTTAGGTACGGTTGACTGGCTTGTTCCAAGGGACCAAGGTTCTTTGGTTCTTTCGTATGTTCGTATATTACCATCAGATAAGTTCAAGGATAACTGGTACTTACTTGATTGTGGTTCTTAGATATTAAAAAATCATTCGGCCTCTTCAAGCGGCTGTATTACGTGTTTTTTTGAAACACGCTTAGCCAACCGTAATGAGAACCTTATTGTCTTACTTCATCAACTTCATGACTAGGTACAGTATCTAGTTCCCAGAACCGCGAAAATCCGGTAACGTTGATTGAACCATGAAAGAAAACATTTAATTAGAATGATATAAATACCTAGGCATGTAATGATATGAAATATCTTTATTTGCTTCAATTTTGGGTACATAAGTGATACATAAGTGGAAAGGCTTTTGTCCACTTGTGGGACGTTTATAGACTGATTCAGATGATGACGTAAGTGCGTATCTAACTCCATAAAATCAACTTTATGTGTATGATTGTATGTTTAAATATGTCCTATTTCCATCATCCGTCAAATACCTACATTGTTTATGGTTCAGACAGCGATACCTGTGTACGAGTACCTACCTAATAAAAATATTTGCATCTGCAAGATATGCGTTATGCCGGCACTTCACTTGGCGTATCGTGTTCGTGTGGCGATATCGTTGTGTTTGCCCAAATAATCTGGCACATCACTTGGCGTCAAACAAGCCATCCACACATGGCCTACCTATACGGGCAAACAACGCAAATATTCACAATATTTGCTTGTTCACAAACAAATTGAATGCAACAGTGATGGACGTGTCAGTGGCAGCAGCTTATTATATTTATCTGAATGCGGCTTGCCAACACCTGTTTTTTTATTGTGCAGGGTTCTCCTAAGTTATTTTGAATATCGATAAATGCAACGTGTTCGGTTTTTGTTTTTATGAGAGGCATTTTTGGGGTCCCAAATACTAGGATTCATTTGGTATAATTCCAAAAATCGCAATACGGTTTCGTTTGTCCAATCCATTTTACTATGTTTACGTATAAAAAACTGAACACGTCTGAACAGGACAGCCGCACGCGCGCTTCTGAACAGAAGTAGAACCAAGTGTGGACGGCCGACGCAAATATTTGCCGTATTTGATTCCTTTGATGTGTAATCAAAAACCGACAAGTGGACGGAAACGCATATTCGCTATTTGCGTTGTTTGCCTTATTCGTGCAAATAAAGCAAATATATTCAAATAGGCCGTCTACACATTGCCGTGTTCGGACAAATAATGCAAATACGCGAACACGATACGCCATGTGAAGTGCCGGCATTAGGCGTATCTAAATTTAGATTTTATAACTAATCAACTGGAAACAAGCAAACGTAGATATGTAGGTACTTATATTTGAACGTTATATGACTCGTACTTTTACTTATTTGAATTGCAAATACAATAATGCAAATATGTTTTATATTTGCAGTGCAATAGTGTGCAACAGTGCAATAAGTACTTTATTTTATATCGATAGGTAACAGAAACGATTTTGTTAAGAAGTTTGCTATTTTTTTAATGAAGTTCAATTAAATCTCTGGCATCAGCCAGTTAAAATTCTTTATTTAAGCTAATATGTTTGTATTAATAACGAATTAAGTACTTATTGTAAAATCGAACAAGTCTTGATTTAACTTTAAAGTATAACAATAAGCTATTTTCTTCCTAATTCTACAAATTAATGATAAGACATAAGTACCTACTTAATAAATTAATATAAAACATGATGCTTACATTGTTAATGAATGCTTACTTATTATAACGCAGGTACGTTTTGGCATTTAGTTAGCATTAAAATGAGCATTATGATTCATTGAAATCGATGACGATCGTTTCAGAATATACTTACTTATTGGTTCAACATAAATTATGCATGGTCTGTCCGGCCATTTATAAGTCTGTGGTTGTTGTTATGAGCATTGTAATGACCTCAATGTCATTTTTAGATCATGAATTCCTGTTAGCATACCTACTTAATGAGTCCATCAGTCCCCTGAACATAAATATTCAAATCAAACTAAATTGGCATAAGTAGGTAACGTCTAGATCTAGTAAACTAGCACTGCATGCTGTATTTTTATTACTTTTCAATCTTATTCCAAGTGCATCGGTAATATTGCGGCGAAATAGTTGCTATTATCCCCTTTAACCCTTTATAAGTTTCTGTCAATATATTCGAGACCAACAAAATTCAAATTATTGAACTTTATTCCCATATCTACCTTAAATTCAAAAACCAATGAAACATTTCAACATGCTGTACCCACTAAAAGGGTGCATTGAAAGGCATTAAGCCACTATCTAGTGGATGTTAAAACTGACCAATAATAGGTAAAGAAATCTAGATAAGTATTAGGCCGTGATCAGTACCTACCTATTGTAGGTAATATCTCAATATTCTGATCATGATCAATCATGATGATTCATATGGAATGAGCCGTACAAAACAATAAAACGTTTAAATTATGTAGACTGTTGAATGTAGATGATGATTCAGATAAATGAACAAAATAATTTGCTCCTCTTCAGATCTTCGCTGAGTATGAACAGCTGACTGGCAAAGACATCGAAGAAACTATTAAGAAGGAGTTCTCCGGAAGCGTCGAGAAGGGCATGCTGGCTATTGGTAAGGAAATTAAGTTAAAATCATTTTGATATTTGTTCGGTTGCAGTCCCGATTTTTTTATGACGTAAGATAGAGTTTACCTCCGTCTTACCATAATGGCAAAAAGTTTCGTCTTTTGGTCTTGGTCATCTATATGAGTATAATAAGCTTAACTTTTTTAATTTGGTCTTCCCGTAGAAATTCTTATTGTCCCAGCAACTACCCATTATATCAACGTAACTTCCCTTTATTGATCTTGATTGACCTTCACTTGATAAGTAGTAAAAGAAAAGAAACCCCAATGAAAAAAAATTAATGTAACATGTTAGTGAGTCTTTTATTAAATGTATATTATACAATAGCGACTTGCTCGACCCCAGAAAAACCCTGTAATAGTCTAAGATCCAAGTATAGAACGACCTTCACCGAGAAGGTTAATGGATGAAAAGTATTTCATATCAAATTTAATATGTTAAATAATATATCGCGAGTGAGTTGGCTGAAAAATTTCAGTCCAGAACCATTAATGATTAATTTTATATTAAAAAATATATATTTTTTTACATTGCACTTCTTTGGTGTGTGTGTTTGTAATGAGCTTATCTTTATATAAACATAAATTTTATTTATTTAACCAGGCGGTTGCAAATTCCTAATATTGACTTTCCTGTTTACACCTGCCTACCCAATGTTATGACAGGAAAAAAATAGTCAACCTAACGTTTGCATATCCTATAGGCTTCATACTTTCGATTGGTACCTATATAATTTAACTATTATCGAAACAAGTGCAATATTTAAAAAAAAATATTTTTAAATATTTAATTAATCATATACTGGACTGAAATTTTTCAGCCAACCCACTCGCAATATATTTTTAACACATTAAATTTGATATAAAATACTTTTCATCCATTAACCGCTCGGTGAAGGTCGTTGTATACTCGGATCCTCTACTATAAGGTTTTCGTGGTAAATAAAATAAAAAATTAAAATTAGAGTGGAAGAAATGGAGTAGAAAAGCGGACTTCGGAAAGAACTATAGGTGTCAAACGCGCATACGACGCACGACTGTTTCATTTGTTTCGTTTTTACAAGCTTTTATTTGTTTCTCGTAGGCTGTAACATGAAATAATAAATCCACGTCCGAAACTGTGGCAGCGCGCATCAAGGTCGCTGCAAATTTGTTTGCTCTCGTGAACGAGCGACCTTGTCAATGTCAAACTTTTTAGGCACAGTAATGTAAGCTAGAAAATCCAAATATATATCATACTGCTTACCAATTAATAGATAAAACATGTGTAATAGGTATGGGTAGGGTACATATTGTATAAAAACTTTTTAATTAAGTAGTAATTTTATCATTTAAATAATGCTCTTTAGTTAGTTATCAAATTATAATAAACCCATGACACTTTTGTTAATCAATTTTTTAACACGGTACAGTCAGCATCAAAAGTAACTGAACAAAAACAAGGTGTCAAAAGTAATAGTCACGTGTAAGTGTCTTTACATACTCATCATTTAACATTTCAGAATTGTATGACATTTTATGTGTTCATAATTATAATTTCTCTGTAATTACCTATAGTGACGGTCATGTACTTTTGACTCAACAGCTACTTATGTCAGACAATTCTGGTCATTTCGACCGAAACAATCATTTGAAAATTTCATATGCTAAGCTACTTTTGATGCTGACTGTACCTACCTAATTCGCGGAGTTTTATTTCTGCGTGATTAGCTAACGTGTATCGTGATTTGGGCGTGATACTCTATTACAGTTCAATGAACTAACAAACCCAAAAAAAATGCATAAGTACTACCTATTTCAGTTAAATACCACACTAGGATAAAATGTTTACTAGAAAAAAAATCAACCAGTCTCAGGAAGCTCGAGTGGGATTCGAACCCACGACCTTTGGATTGGCGGTCCACTGCTCTAACCGCTGAGCTACCGAGACCCCAGGAGACTCGTTGAATTTTTCCTAGTAGTATGATTTACGCTGCAAGCCAGCGGTATTACGTCATTGTGAAGTCTTCCCTCACATTCGAAAGAAATACTATTGCAAGTATTTAACAATCGATAAAGACGTAATTGCTTATAAATATCTTTAATATTGAAATTTTTGCATTCACAATGCTATATAGATATAGGATCATTTTTTTTCTAGTAAACATTTTATCCTATATCTATATAGCATTGTGAATGCAAAAATTTCAATATTAAAGATAAATACCACACTAATTTAAAATTACTAAAGAAACTGAAAACAGGTCTGTAAAACTTGGGTGCATGAGAATCGAACCCAATACATCGCAATCCAGGAAACACAACAATGCTTCTGTGGGGAACTCACATTTCATTTGTATATAAATATTTATTTATCTACATATATACACAAACATACATTAGGTATATATACACACATAATACATAAATACATACATAAATAAATATAATATAAAATAAATGTTGGCACTTACATAAACATATTTATATTTACATATTATCATTAATACAATACAACTTTTATTCTATTATAATTATTCATGTGTATTGTATATAAATATTTATTTATACTTCTAACATTATTGTTACTCCAATATACATATCCATCCATAATCTACTTTTAACAGTTTGCTGTTGGACATAGGCGTTTCCTTCTGAGTCCTTTCTTCGGCTCTCCTCATCCAAGTATTTTTTTTTTCTTAAATACTTAATGGCTTGATAAAAGTAAATATTTTCTTTGCATGAAGTAAATAATAAAGTGATAAACTAATAAAATAATATTAACGTTTAATGGTAAATGATATTCCCAAGACCCCTTCAGTTTTATTAATAAAAATGGCCAAATATTACACCTCGGTTTAAAGTGACGCTGTCTCGTTTTTGCTAAAGAAGACAGATAGAGACAGCATCAATTTAATCCTAAGCGTAACTTTGATCTACTTAGGGTGGATTCGACCAAACTGGAATAAGACTTATACTTATACTTTCTACGAGATTAGTCTATACAAATTTGGCGTTTAATCCAGGTATAAGACCTTATTCCGGTTTGGTCGAATCCACCCTTAATGACAGAGCTTGAGATTCATTAAAGACACGGGTCTTTACACGGACTTCTTGAGAGAATTTAAAAGTGATGTTGCACTGTTTTGTTTTATTTGCCAACACTCATGCACGTAATGAACTTAACGGTTAATAATCCACCATTAATCCCATCAATATTCGACAAAACACAAAATTTTGAAAATAAGACAAAATTCTTTACACTCTACTTTTCCTCTAATAAGTCCGTTTTCCTTCAATATAATAAAAGACAATGTTTATTTTCCAGTCAAGTGTGTCAAGAGCAAGGTCGGCTTCTTCGCCGAACGCCTGTACCACTCCATGAAGGGATTGGGTACCAACGACAAAACCCTCATCAGAATTGTGGTCAGCCGCTCCGAGATCGACCTCGGCGACATCAAACAGGCCTTCCTCGACAAATACGGAAAGACTTTGGACAGCTGGATCGCTGTAAGTAACTCTGAACTTTATTGTCACACATTTAAAGTACATTTTGAATTTTATAAATCATTTTATGAAATCACTTGAAATATTATTATTGTGCTTGTCTATGTTATTATCAAAGTTAGCAAACATGAGTAAATAAATACATATAATATGTCTAACTAATGCTAGTCACGCATTGCTTTAACCCATAAGTGCTCAGTCTTATATTTCATTTTAAAAAAAATTATTCTCTTGTCTCTAACAAAATATGTTTTAAACAGTAATTAGTAAGGGTATTTTAACGCATACAAATGATGTTTTATCAATTGCTAAGTGTTCTTGTTTTTGTTGTCCAATTCATGGGCGTTAAATATTTCACTAAGAAAAAATAAATATGGAAATATATACTTACTACTTATCATCCATGTTATTTCATTATTATACTAAACTAATAACGTTGAGCACATACGGGTTAATGCTTTTCGACATTGCTATAATCATGAACATTAATAACAATAGTTCAGTATTTTTTCTAACAGCATATAGTATATTGTGTGTGTAAATACTAATTACTCGAATTGCCTTAACATAATACATGTATTTCAATCATCATAATAAAATATAGAAAAAAAACTTAAAGAAACTGACCCATAGTAAAGTTTTCATACGTATAAATGCATGTCAGAGAAATGATAATTTTTTATAAAGCTTTCTAATAAGCATGAGAAAGAAATTACATTCAATATCAACATTGTATCAACCTTATATACTTTCTGCAACATAAAATGGCACAATCTTTTAACACTCTTATGTACTTATACATTTTATACTTATTATACAGATCTGTTTATATTAGTATTTATACGTATATGAAAAAAGCGGGCAAACATTATTAAGATAAACAATTTGCGTGTTTAGATAGGTGGATCCATAAAAAAACTCCAGAAATAACAATATCACAAAAACCCAGAACAAGATAAAACAAAAGAAAATGATCGTCGATAAAACAGATTATTTGTAGTAACAAAAATCTGTTTTATCGACGTCATTTTTAATGTCAATATACTAACCCACCATTCCTGTCTTCCCAGCCATAAACTAAGTTGGTTTAAAAATTCCTTTTATGTACATTTCTCTTTCTAATCCATAACACAGTTTTGTGTGGTTGTGTTTATTTTTCGTTGTGATTCAAAAAGAACCCTAACAACGGAAAGTGACTAAGATCGTATTCGTCTACTAAGTTAGCATAGAATCCTTAATCCTGAACGACATTAGAATAGCCCCCTTTTGATTACAGGATGACACGTCAGGTGATTACAGGAAGGCTCTGTTGACCCTAATCGAATAAGTTCCTCGAGTGGTCAGGACGACAACGAATGCCACCTATTTCCAATAATTTAAGTTCCGCTCGTCAATTGTTAGGTTGTTATGTGATTTGCTAAGCACACACGTCGACTTCAAAGTTGAACATAGATCTGAATATTAGAAAAACTTTGGAGTTGATGTGTCCTAGGTATTGTCGGGTGTAAAAGAGAGATCTGTATATTTTGCTTCCTTTCACACATTCATGTAATATCTGCGGCACAGTAGCTAACTGCTTTGTGTAATAGTGTTCGTGCATGAGGGTAGAGGATGTTATTCGTGTTTTCCATTAGTTTTACACGTAGTTACGATTTTCTTTTCAGGAGGACAAAGGAGGTCCAATCGGCCAAATGCTATCTGCAATGTGTTACTAGATTTTGTACGATCTAAAGATCAGTATAACGATATTCGTCACTGTCTATAATAACAGAATCTGATGTGAATTTTATTTATTTTTATAATCAAGTACACTATGATAGATAACACTTAATGTTGCATTTTATTGTTATTAAAAGACATTTTTATTAACTTAAGACTAATTTAAGAATAACGAGTGATATATTAAATCTCATGCTTACTCGAATGCACGGTTTGTAATGTTCTAAACAAATTATGGGCCAGTTTCGTTCTTTATTATATTCCTTTTTGTTTATATAATTTTCTTGAATGTAACAGAGTTGGTATTCCACATTGTTTACAGGATGACCTAGACGGTGACTTCAAGAGAGTGCTATGCACACTTAGTGCTTAATCCTGCAAAATAATATTTTGTGTGTTGAACGAAACTATTATTTGTATACATGTATTTTGTTGAGCTTTCGCATGCATGCAAAATGTGGCCTAAACGTTGTAATTGAGTACAAAAAATATGAATTTTGCAGGATGATACGAAGGGAGACTACAAACGGGTGTTACTCACTCTAGTTTCGTAAGCGTAGCTTAAAATATTTAAAGACTTCTCGAATGTTCGCCTTGCAATATTCTTGTTCCGGTTTGAAACTGCCTTTACATTGTATTAATTGTTATACGATATTATATTTCTGAAATAAAAGCTTTTATGAAGATGAAATATTTATTGGTGCTCTACTTTTGTTTACAATATACATATTTACATTAAAATATTAATTAAAGTATGTGTATGTTCACTGAGTGTTTTATTCCACATCTCTTATACCTTCTTGTGTTATCTGAAATTATAATAAAATCAATTAAAATAACATTACAAGTAGCACACCGTCATAATTATACATATATACTTACGATTATTATCCCTGAAGGGTTATTCAGAGACTAGGCAATGAGGACAGCAAAAGCAGTCATCTACCATAGTCCACTTTTCACCAAATAGCGACTGCACATGTGCTCAGCGTGACAGGCGGTGAGCCCATCGCCGCTCTATGCTGTTGGAAGTATTTGCAGTATTTAGTCCGTTAGTCGCCTTTTAAGACACCCAAGGGAAGAGAGTGGTTTTGCTGTTTGGTATTAGGTGTTTAATGCGACTTAGGGATCTTCAAGAAACGAGCCAAAGGCCGGCAACGCGTCTGCGATTCCTCTGGTTTTGCGGGTGTCCATGGGCGGCGGTGATTACTTTCCATCAGGTGACTCGCTTGGTCGTTTGCCTCCTTCTGCTATAAAAAAAAAAGTTAGCTATCCTTCGATCACATATAAGGAGGACCAGCAAAAATGTATGGACCCCAGCAATAACTTTGAGCGATATGTCGGTCGAAAGCTTTTTTTTATATTCTACAACTTTTGCTATGGCACCAAGTCTCGAATCGCTGTGGGAAAAAAGTTATGGCTAAATAAAAATAAAAAGCCCAGCAGTGGGTCGAGAAAGGCTGAAATAATAATGATGACATTTCTGTTGTTTGTATCGATGTCACTGTTTTAGTTGAGTCTCTATAATGCCTCTAGCTACTCTCTCCATGTGCATGACTCCATGTGGGAAGGCCTGTGCACAGCAGTGAGAAGTTTATAGGCTGATGACGATTATACATACATATACTACATACATAAATACATATAATTAAGACTATTATCCCGAAGGGTTACTCAGAGTCTAGGCAGTGAGGACAGCAAAAGCAGCCCCCTCTACCATAGTCCACTTTTCACCAAATAGCGACTGCACATGTGTGCTCAGCGTGGCAGGTGGTGAGCCCATCGCCATTATGTGTTGTTAGAAGCATGTGCAGTCTTTAATCCGTCTCTTATCCACGAAAACCGTAGGTAGTTGTGTTTCAACTCGGAACTGTTTTGTTTAGCTATAGCTTTTTTCCCACAGCGATTCGAGACTTGCCGCCATAAATAAGACTTTAAACTATTTGCATTAAAAAAGTTTTAATTGCCATAGTAAAAGTTGTAGAATAAAAAAACCTTTCTAACGACATATCGCTTAATGTTATTGGTCATATAGGCTAAATTGCCGGTCCTCCTTTAGATGCACAATCAACACTCAAAACGTCAGCACAAAAAGAGTACCTACTTAGTGAAATGTTTGGGTACCTACGCATTTCGTTTGGTAGCGTGCGAGTATGTATAGTAGTGTAGTGTAGCGTAGTACTAGTGTTCGAGATAATAGTTGTGATTACCTATATGTATGTATGCTGTATAAAAGCATTCCAACCACATCCGTTACGGAGTTTGGCTTCGTTCCAACCAAATACTAAACAGTTACGAAAAACATAGTAGTGGCCGCATTCCAAATATAATCATACCATGTGTGTGAGGAGGTCAATGGCGAAGCGACTAGCGAGTTCATGTTGCGATCGTGCGAGGCATCATTCGCGATGTCGTCAACACAACAAGGCTTTTTTTGTTTTTAGGAGGATTGTCAGGCATGGTGGAATGGAGAGGAGGCCTATGTCCGAAGGCGGACACAATAGAGGCTGCGATGGATGGATGGGGAATAGGAGGATACTAACATGATTAGAAAAAACTCGCTTTTAAACCATGAAGAGTGAAATAAGGGTAGGGAGGCCTTTGCCCTGCAGTGGGACATGCCAGGCTGAGTAGGTAATAACAATAATGGTGGCCTGGAAGAAATTGGCTCTGGGCTTGTTGTATAATTTTAACACCAATCGCAATACCTTTCAAGTAAGTAGAAGTACATTGCTTCGCTAGATTGAATATTTTAAAATTAGTTTTAAATACTTGAACTTGAAAGATATTGATACTCTAAGTTGAAAGGTATTGCGTTAGGTGTTGAAGTTAGACAATTACCCCCTGGCTATTTAGCTATATGGTCGCCTATTCAAATTGTAAATGAAAATGTGTTTTATTCCAGATAATCTTTAACAAATTAGTTGCTGGAGCTTCCCAAAAAGTAATCAAACGATACCTGTGTTGGGAAAGCCTCGCTCTTCCTAGGTGTACATAACAATTTAGATTAAAAACACGACCAATTTAGCAAAATTAAACAAAATAAATATCTTTGTTAATACAGATAAGTAACAGAGTGTGTGCGTGCGTGCGTGTGAGTGTGTGCGTGCGTGTGAGTGTGTGCGTGCGTGCGTGCGTGCGTTACCAGTATCTCTTCCACTTCATCATAGTTAAGAGTAGAGAGACATTCAGCCAGAGTTCTTTTACAAACAAACAGTTGCATGGGGTAGATATTAAGTTTTCGATTTATTTTGTTGTAAGTGTAAGGGGCTTGAGCTATATATTGATTACTAGCAAAAGCTGTACGTGCCGGGTAGGCTGGCCAATCGTATGTACCTACTATGTGTTCGTCCTTTTGATGTTTCTGTGGTATACGATAAAGAATACTTATTTCTAGACTCGACAGCCATATGCACTTAATCAATTTCTGCCCGAATATCTTTTGTTTGCTATAACTTTTTACAAAAGTGTAATTTTTGTTTGCTATTGCTTTTCACTAAGTGCCTATTACTCCGTATCTAGATTTTATCTATTTTTTTATAATAAACTCAGACCTCGGCGAACGTACTTAGATCAGATCGGTGACGTTCTCGTTAAAGGTCAGGTTAAGAGTAACCTAAACCAACGAGCATGTACAAAAACCTTTATGAGAGTAAGTGCTTCGGAAGGCATGTTAACCGATTCGTTGCCTCATCCTCTGGGTCTAGATGAAAGTTTCACTCGGGGCCCCATACAAAATAAGCATGACAAGGGAGGCGTGTCATGATCCCCGCGTATTGGTAACACTAAGTACTCTCGTGTCATAGGCCCCGCTCAAGATATTATATGCATTGCTGTTGGTCACGGTTGTTGTCGAAAGATGGCAGTTGTTAAAACCCACCAACAGTGGTCCCGGGTTCGAACCCCGGTCGGGTCAATTTAGAAATTATTGTTTTCTAAATTGTCTCGGGTCTGGGTGTTTTCTATGTATAATAAGTATGTATTTAAGTATTTTAAGTATGTTTATCCGTTGTCTAGTAACCATTTAACGAGTTTCTTCGAAGCTTCTCTTGGGCTAGATAATTGGTGTGATTGTAGGAAAGATTTATTTATTATTTATTTAACCCTCGCAGCGCAGCGAGCTCTCTCCGCTCCACACGCAAGGTCACGCAGCAGGCTCGCGCTTACGTATTCACTTGTTACAGTATCAGGGCCCTTATTCTGTAACGATTCCTTGTTTCAAAACCACGCTAATTCCTTATAAAGTTACGATATCTTTCCAAAAACGTATGCGTTTGACGTTTGTGCGCGGTAAGGTTTAGGTGTGGAATCTATAGATTGCGATACAGAATCAGGGCCCAGATACGTTACTGCTACACGGTTAGGTGAGTACTATGCTAGACGTACAGTAGCGTGCGCGTAGATAGTGTGTAAGCGAATATCGCATGTTTAATAAATATTGTACTTATGTAAGTATAATAAACTCACTCTAAACCGTCCGGCAGTGTTCGCCGACTCATTACTCTTCAGACAGAGGGCGACTCTGTGGCATTCATTAATGTCAGCAGCATCGTTGGACACCAACACACGCTTGTTGCACCTGTGAGCCCACGAGTCGCCCAACGAGCCGACTATATCGCCTCCGGATAGGCCCACGCGTGTGGTCATCTCATTGGTCAATACTACCTGAAAGTTTTATCATTACATAAAATATACATACACTGACGACGACTATTCGATAATATTCGTGAGCTAAGGGTTGGTCAGAGATTAAACAATGACGACCGCAAAATCAGTCCTCTACCATAGCAAGGTGTGTCACTCCGCAGGCGCATGGCACTAATAGTTGCCGCTCGGCTCGCACGCTCCATCATTCGTCGCGCGTCGCTTAAATCGTAATCGTACTGAAATATATCCATGTGTGGAAACCCTACGCTCCTGACGTCAAATCGATATCGAGTCAGCGTTGCTTAATGTAATATGAACGCTCGGCTCACACGATAAGTTTCAATTTCGCGGGAAAGTCGTTAGAGAGTGAACCTTTTGTACGGTAGTACTATGAGTTATTCTGTGACCATAGTCTACCTTTCACAAAATAACAACTCCATTTGCTCAGCGTGACAGTGGTGAGGCCATCGCCGCTCTTTTCTGTTGCATGTATACTCACTCACTCACTTGATGGGCTCAAAAATTCCCACATGAACAGCACAATGGAGATTGTGCTTCAAGGCATTACCGCACAAGTGGTATAATATTAGTTAATAACTCATCTAATAGTAAAAAAGTAATTCAAATTCAGGACGTCTCTCAAAAATCTGCCCAACTTAAATGGAACACACTGGGCACATCTACCGCATGCCAGAAGAACTTTGGGCCAAAGCCACTGCCATTTGGGTGCCTTCCAATGCTAGAAGGCGACGCGGCAGACCGAGGCGAAGATGGCGTAACGGGCTGGACAAATATCAGCCAGTTTGGACCACTGTGGCGGTGGACAGAAAAAAGTGGAAAGAAGGAGGGGAGGCCTTTGCCCTGCAGTGGGATAGAATAGGCTGACAATAATAATAATGTGACCTCTTTGGGGAAACCGAAGGTTTTCTCTGTGCCATTAAAGATGAAGTTATCAAGACGAATAACTACCGGAAATATATTATGAGGGACGGTACGGTCGACATCTGTCGGGCATGCCGCCGTCCAGGAGAATCACTCCGACATATTATTTCCGGTTGTTCTCATCTTGCTAACGGAGAGTATTTGCACAGACACAACCAAGTAGCCAGAATAATTCACCAGCAACTTGCTCTTCGATATGGCCTTGTTGAACATGAGGTGCCGTACTCTAAGTACGCACCTGCGCCAGTTCTCGAAAATGGTCATGTATAATATTTTACATGGTACTTAAATATGTTTTTATATCATATATTGTAAAAAAATATCTTAACATATTTTTATTTATTTATTTATTATGTTTAAATAAAGACGATAATAATAAAAAAGTACCTAATTACTTTTAAGAACTTACTGCTATTTGCTTTTCCACAGCCAGTCTTTGCATCTCTGCCATTTGTCTAAATAGCAATCCTGTTCTTTGATTTGGTGTTATACCTTCTTTGAATGGAAATGCTATTGAATCTATGATTATTAAACGTATCTGCAAACGGAAATATAAGAATTTGAATACTTATGTCAATTAAGTTTCCTGGACACCGTGAATCGGAAACTTTAGTTTGAGGTGGTCTTGACAAGATAGAGCTATGCTGATCTGCACAAAATGGTTGACAGTAACTGGATGAGAAGACCTAAAGAGCGCTTTATGGTGAGCTACTATTCTAGAGACTTATGTCCAGCAGTGCAGCAGCAGTTTAACCGCCTCTGTGGTCTAGTGGCTAAGCCACCGGTCTCAGACCCAGAGGTCCCGGGTTCGATTCCCAGCGGGGGGTCTCGTGTTCTTGGATCTCGGGATCTTTGTGTGCTCGGTTTGGTTGGTGGTAGGGCTGTTAAGTCCGCCTGGCTCGCTACCACCATCTTATCTAAGTCTGTCGCCATAACAACGATGTTTTAGCATGGTTATGTTCCGACAATTAGAGATAAGATAGTCAATTCCTCAGTGGTTGAGGATTCCGGGTGAAGCGCGCTTCCACCTTCGGCCTTATCGTCACTTACCATCAGGTGAGATGAAGGCCAAGCGCTTACCCGTTGTAGAATAAAAAAATTAAAAAAGTGAACTGCAATAAGTTGTTTTGATTATAAATAATGCAACCTCAGCCTATTTACTACTGGGCATTTGGTACTGGGCCAGGCAAGCCAAAAAGTTTGGTCAAGTATAACAGTAAGTAAAAAAGCCATCAAAAATTATAATTTTAACATTTGCTTTGGTTTATATAAAATCGAAAATGATTTTTTTACATTACAAAATAGAGATTGGCTTGCATGGGGTTGAATCACACATTCTGTTTTATTTTAATATAAGTAATATATATATTTATAATTGTTAATATCGCAAATACACCTGTGTATGCGGACCAGGCTAACCATCACATTTTGACCCCTGCTGAGCAAATATCAGACTAATAGAAATAAATTATTACCTCAGGGTGTTCTTCAATAAAACTTGGCAATCTATTCATAAACGCACAAAACTTCACCAAACCAAATGCATTAACATAATGTAGTCTTTTTAGTGCAGCCTCTATGTTTACTTCAGTTGGTGTGTCTAGCAATCTGTTGCATTTAGATTGACTTGCTGTAGCGATTTCTGAAAATAAATCATTTATTTATTTATTTATCAATTAAAACGGTATATTACCAATTAGTTACATTAATTTAATCAATACAACAATTTGAACAAATCGAAAAATCTCAGAAATACAATAAATAAAACCAATATACTTATAGTAAATTGAAAACAGAACAAAAAAATACATTACAAAATAATAATAATAATAATAACAATTAGATTAAAATATATTAAATTAAAATTATTAACACTTTCATACATCATGCTCGCTGAACTTCAAACAATCCGACAAAAATAAACATGAAGAGTGATGCTGTTGAGTGTGGCATCATCACCAAATCAGCCTATGAATTTCATAATAGTAAGTAAAGGGGTGGGGTGCTATTTTTGAAGCTCACTTGTAATGTTTTAATCAAAAATAACAAATAGGTAGCATAACGGCACCAATGATGGTCAGCTTAAGGACATGGTTGTCTTTGTTTGGTCTTAACTTACAAGGTTTTGAATCAATAGGTGATCAGATTTAAATATAAAGTGTAAAACCATTAGGGAATCGTTTTACATACTTTTAATTTGTATTCTTTGAACACTTTTTTAATAAAGAAATACTTGAAAACTCATAATACACCAATGATGGTCATTCAAAATCCATTAATGGGCACCCAGTAATGGTCATGTTGTGAATACAAACATGAGTTAACTATAAAGAAATGTACTTACAGTATAAAATGTGCGACATTGTGGTAGGTAAGAATTATTATGTAGATAAGTATGGATTTTGCCCCAGCCTGTGACCCAGCAGTGGGGATATCACAAAAGGCTGGATGATGATTATGGATTTGGTAATCGTAATTGCCCTACGATCTTCGATCTTCTAGGTAACCGCTAATTTTACTTATTATCACAAGCTTTTACTGTAAAACTATTGAATTGAGCAAAGGCAAATCTTAATCTAAGTTACTTTTTTTATATAAGAAGGAGGTAAACGAGCAGGCGAGCTGCCTGATGATGAGCGGTCACCGCCGCCCATGGACATCAGCAACACCAGAGATGTTGCTTTTGCATTGCCGACCTGAGAAAAACCTCTTTTGAAAAAGTCCATGTCGTAGTTTAATGGGAAAACTTCTGATGGCAGCTCATTCCACAGTTTAATAGTGCGTGGAATAAAGCACTTCTGGAAGCGAACCGTTCGAGAGCACAGTGGCTCCAGGAAATGTGCGTGTGCTTTGTTCCGATGGCGAGCGGTGCGATGGTGGAAGGAAGAAGTGGGCACCAAATTAAAGAGTTCCTCAGAGCATTCTCCATTATACACACACAATGAGCCGATGTCACGTCGCAAGGCTAGGGGTTCTAACCGGTCTGTGAGTTTGGGATCGTTGACCAATCGAATGGCGTGTCGCTGCAATGATCCCAGAGGGTCAAGTTGGCATTTAGGAGTTCCGGACCAAAGATGAGAACAGTACTCCATGTGAGGTCTAACTTGGGCTTTGTACAACTTTAAAAGATGGTTAGACGTGAAGTACCGTCTCGCTTTCCAAAGAACTTCTAATTTCTTGGATGCCATTTTCGCTTTGTCCTCTAGATACCTGCGGAACTGTAGGTACATCACTTGATATGTCAACACCAAGGATCCCAATGCTGCTTGAGATGTTAAGTGGAGTGCTCTGGAACTGTGGTGCTACGACAAATGGATCCCTTTTGACGGTGAACACGCAAACCTGTATCTTGAAGTGGTTGAACTGACTAAGCTCGATTCACCCCCATTTGGAGACCTCTTCCAAGGAGTTCTCAACTTTGAGATACAAGTTTCAGTCGATTCTCCTGTGTAAAAGTCCGAGGCACATTAGGTCTTCCGATGTACAGGGCGTCTCCCGTACTGTCATCAGCATAGCAATGCATACTCTCAATGTTGGCCATATCATTGATATGCAGCAGAAACAGCGTGGGACACAGAACCGAGCCCTGGGGAACGCCAGCATTTATGGGCATGCCATCAGAGCAGCAACCGTCGACAGCGACCTTAATGCTGCGCCCACAAAGAAAGCTAGCGACCCATTTACATAGACCCTCGGGTATTCCGTATGCTGGTAACTTCGCGAGAAGTGCTCTGTGCCAGATCCTATCGAATGCCTTTGCAATGTCTAAGCTAACCGCTAGAGCTTCACATCGACTCTCTATGGCCTCTGCCCAACGGTGTGTGAGATGTATCAGGAGATCACCCGTTGACCGCCCATGACGAAGCCGTATTGGCGGTCGGAAATCAACTGGCGACCCTCGAGATATAGGAGGAGCTGCTTGTTGATGATGCGCTCTATGACCTTTGAGAGGAGGGATGTGATTAATATGGGCCTGGTGAAAGGGTTGGGCTTATTTCCATCCATACTGATTCTTTGGATGCTGTCCAAATAATAATCCCTAGTCATAGGAAAATGCTTGTCTTGATAGAACGGTGCTAGGTCCCATAGGGCATTCCATTGGACTTTTCCCAGTAATTTTATTGTGCTGTCATACGGGGGAACACCATACAGCTTTGCAGCTGCAGATACTTATTCTCCTCTTTGTACTGCTTATATAGACTTCAGCATTTGGTCGCTCGAATATCTCTTTTTAGGTGCCATCTAAAAATAATGAAAACAGGATCTGGGAGATTTGAAGAATGGTTAAAGTTATAAGTTCAACTCGAAGAATAAGTAAACTCTTTGAGACATGCTTTAATTTTAAGGCCCCGTTGGGAATCAAACCCGGTACCCCTGGATCTGAGACAAGCAGTCATACCACTAGACCACAGGTGGTTAAAAATCATCATCATTAGTCGATAACAGTTCTGACAAATTTTCATTAGAAAACTCAAGCAATATATTAAGATAAGTATTAAAACCAGTAATGGTCATCCATTTATGGGCGTTAGGGCAATGTTTTAAAATAACATACCATTTCTGTGTTATAATGTCATTTGAGAAGATACATTTCTTTATTTGTATGTTATGTTTGTCAGAAAATATAGGTACAAGATTGCAATTTTATTAATTATGGTGTGTCTGTATTTTATGCATAATTTATTTAATTTATTTTTATTTATTTAAGGGAAACATACAGCATAGGTATTATACTTACACATATAAACCAGAAGTTAAAAACCTTTTGTTAGCCAAAAAATTTTCCATGAATGTTAAAAACACACAAATTAGCTTAACAACTAGGTACTCTTTAAGTATGAAGATTACTACAAGTTACACTGAATAAGTACATAACATTTTTATTTTGCTATTTAATATTAACTACATGTATAGCGACAATAACTCTTTCAGTCTCCTAGTACCTTCTCTTAGTCACTAGTAGTATTAATGTTTTATATTTTAGCGTTTTATTAAAGCTTAAATATACTTAAGTGCAATTTTAAACACTGAAAAAAGACGACAACCTCAGGCGGGAATCGAACCACGCACCTTCTGCATTCCGGGCGGCTGCCTTAACCACTTGGCTACCGAGGTCTGGCTTTCAACCGATGAAATTTGTCAGTGCTTGATGCTTATGTTTTTAGTCAACATTGCTTCATCATATCTTAGAAGTTTTCGCCGCGGTTTTTTTATAATGCGGAAGGTGCGTGGTTCGATTCCCGCCTGAGGTTGTCGTCTTTCTTCAGTGTTTAAAATTTCACTAGTAGTATTTAATTAATTTCTATTATAATAACAAGTAGAACAGAAAATTACCTTTAAATCGGCCAGCTGTAAAGTTTGTGTTGGTGTCAATATAAAGAGCCTCCGCATCCAGACCTCCAATGATTTTGGGGATTTGAACTGACGCACACAGTTGCATACTAAAAGTTGGAAATAATTTTACAATATCAAAAACTAATCACTATGCTTTTGTGGCATGCAAATCAGACATTGAATATAGTTAACAAGTGTTTTAGTAAAAAGAAATGGTTTACCATATCTGCGTTTTTCCGCATCCTGGTAGACCTAACAATTCAGTCAATGAACGCAACTGGACTCCTCCATTTCCGAACACATTATCAAGGCTCTGACTGAATGTTGGAATAGAGGGAAGACTTGTTTCTATCTATAAGTACAAACACATTAAAGGGATAAGTTTATTTTACTTGGGCCTTTTTTTAAATACTAGGCATATCACATATGCATACCTGCCACAATTCAGTAGCACTAAATTCTGGTAAAGACATTTTTGACCAGTTTAGTATAATTAATTATGATTTCAATGTTAGTGTGCATTTTCTTGCACATAGGCATATGATTCCTGGAAGCCCTAGAAGAACAGAAACTACCTATGACACTAGTAAAATTGGCGGTGATGCCGGTGACCTTCTTTTTACTATAGTTAATAAATTAAATAAAAACCAAACAATGTTTTCGGAAAAATAGCCATTGCTTTAATTTTTGTTTGAAACTGAAAGCGCGCCATTTTCTTTTAGACTTTTTACTTTTTTTTCCAGTTGTGGACAAGGCAAAAGGATCTATCTATATATCCGTTCAACTTAACTTAAGGTAAGACCACATGAGTAAAGAAACGGTACAGAGTGAAAGCTAGTCTACATACAACCGCGCCGTCGCGAGTCAACTACTACAAGCATACGGCGCATGTGTGCGTGTCCCTAGCCGCTGCGTCGCGTATACGCGGCATAGTCGCTCGGCCAGTGGACAAACTGAGGGCCTGCACGAAGCACGCGTCTTATTTTGTTTTGTGCTTCTATATATTTTTTACGAAATTGTTTTAATTAGAATCTGAGTCTGTAAAAATGAACTGTAAATAGTTATGAAAGTGTAAATAATTAGTTCTGGACTTGTAAAATGGTTGTTTACTGTACTATTTGTATGAATAATAATAGAAAAATAAAGATATTTCATATTTCAATTATCCCAAGGAGCCTACTAGGTAAGTAAATCCAAACCAGATTATACCAATTTAAAATTAGATATGTTTAAGTAGGTCACACAAACCTTTATGTTATGTAGGTATGTATGTTAGGCCGGGTCACACACAGTCTCCTGCGACACTGTTTTGTGTTTTCTAACACCTAACAAAATATGCGTTTAATTTGATAGATGTTTGTTGTATGTTAGGTTAGGTTATCACAAAACAGTGTCGCAGGAGATTCGGCTTAACGTAGGTAATTAATTGTTATGTTTATTACATATAAATAATTGGGTGAATCTACAAGTATTTTGCTGTTTTGTTTCCGAATCGTCATTACCTTAACCTTATCTATCACCGACTGTCGTTAAAATAGTTTGCATTTACAAGCTTGACATTATTATGCGAACGAACTAATGAAGTCACCTATGTCAAGTGTTCCTCAATGTAGGTAAATATTCGATTGCATACGTACGGCTGGTAATGATGAACTCCGTCGTCAAGTGGTTAGCACGCATGGTCTGGCGTCGCGCCATCTCTGAGGTCCCGGGTTCAATTCCCGGTCGGGTCAACTTAGAGAAAAACTGTTTTCTAAATTGATTTCAGGTCTGGGCGTGTTTCTATGTTTATGTATATTTATCAGTTATCTTACCATATTAACGGTGTGAGCGTAAACATATTTTTAATATTGAAATTCGTGTGAGGAAGCGGACAGCGTCGAAAAAGCAACCGCATTTTTTTGTAATTCACCTATTTTCACACTTTGACTTTCACGTGGACTTTCACACACATGCTAGTCCACGTGGGACGCCTGTGCCCAGCAGTGGGACGTTTATAGGCTGATGATGATGATGAGTGTTTAAAAAAATACATTACAACTCATTCTGATTATTCTTTTTTTTTCAGACGACATGAGTGGTTAAAAGCTGTCGGTCGGGAAGACCTTGTGCTTAAAATTATTGACGATAACACAAGACAAAGATACAGAATATGTGAAGTTCCTTTCAAAAAATCCAACATTAAATTTTCTTAAAACCAAACTAAAAAATATTTACATGACAGTGCTTTTCCAAGACTTAATTTGCCATCAAAATATGACGGCGCAAGTACAGCACAAGAAAATCAGGATATTCAAATTATGCCTATTACTGGACAAAGTTCAAGCTCGAACATTTTTTCAAATAAAATTATTGTTTTGAGTTAAGAGATCAAACATCACGCAGCATTCAGACGGGACCTAACAAGCAAACTATTGAAAGTAAAGCAGCGCAAACGGCATAACAAATGATTAAAAACCAAAAATTATAATAAAAAAATATTTAGAGTGAGCAATTTGTAAATACTTATACTTACATAAGTATTTACCTTATTTTGTCTACATACCTAATAAAAAGCTCATAAAAGTTTGTTTATTTTATTTTATTCTCTTTTGGCAACCCTACTACTTTAGGTACCTAAGGATTTTCGTATGCTCCTAGAAGCTTTCTCTATGTACCGTTTCTTTACTCACGTGGTAACCCCTTAAAAATAAATTTTTATTTAGTTTATCATTGTCTGTTATTTATTTAAAAATAACTTATGAAATAAAGCACTTACGGGGTCGGACAAAATATAGCAGAGGGGCTATCACGCTAAATAATCTCAACAATACCAGAACTAGCCGTTCCGCCAAGCGCCATCGTGTGTCAAATAAAGAAGTAGCTTTAGAGCACAGACGTACTGCGAGGTACAATTGTTGTTACATTGAGATTATTTAGCGTGATCGCCTCCCAGGGTAATATTAAAATAAAACAAAATTACTCTTCACAAGCTAATGCTGTGCTGGTAGCGAGCGACTCAGTAATATAGTCCAATCAACGAGGACATTATGTTGTATGGAGACTTCCGAAAAATTCCTCTGCCTCTGAAATTTGGCATGTGTTGAAGTTAGGTAATACAGATTACAGATGTACAATAATCCAACAAAATTTGTTACGAGAAGTTAGGTATTTTTACCAAAACATGAAAATCGCTTATAACTCTCTGTGAATATTTCCTCAGGCTGAAATTCTTTCTGTATACGTACGTATGTACTAGTTAGAATAAGTGTGTTAAAGAATCCAACATTTTTTCCATTTCAGAGAACCCCAAATTTTTATTTTTAACATTTTCCACTATAACTTCCACTGAAAAATTGCTCCGTCCATTTTTATTTTTTTATATGTTTTTATATCATTAAATACACAGCTTTGTTTAGTAATCTAATAAATTTTCCATTTCAAACATATTTTTTTGATTTTTGCTTAATAACGTATTGAGAAAAATTGCTCCGTCCATTTTTGTACCTTTAATAGTTATATTATTTTATATTTAAACAGATTTAACAATAATCCAACAAACTTTCCAACGAATAGTATATTTTACGAAATTATTATGTTCGCTAATTTATCTTGACCGCTCGGAGCTACTTTGCCCGCACTTGCCAGGGAATTTTTTATCTTATACGCACAGCACAGAGAATATACACAACGTTGTGCAACGAGGCGCTAAGAAATTAGCTTTTAAAAGGAATTTTTATTACCTTATGCGTTTCAAATAAACGTTTGATACTGTACAATATGCAAAAAAGGTCAAAAAGTAAGTAGGTACGTATAATAATGTTTAGAAAGACGCCTTCTTAAAGAGATTAAAGGGATGACCTTCACTTGACCGCTTGCTTGGAGCTGCTTTGCCACGCACTATTGCTAAGAGGATGTAGGATGTAAGTTTAAGAGACGGGACTCTCATACTACAAATTGAAAATGTACTTTTGTATGAAATTAGTATCGAGATTCACTACCAATATCAGAATCGTAATAGGCGCCATTAGTGCCAACATAACAAAATAAAATTAGGAATGTTCCACGGGACAGGTACTGTTTTATATCGATATCGATATTTTAAGATTTCAGCAGCAATATCGATATTGTATTACTTATTTATTTATTTGAACGTCCTTAATTAATAAAACACGGGGTTTTTTATGTCAACTTTTTTATTAAAACAATAGTGGGCGAGTATTTCTCAAAATAAGTGTACATCTGTGGAATAAAAATAGTGCCTCAAAATAATAAAAGTTACCTACGTACTAATATTATAAAGCTGAAGAGTTTGTTAGGTATACATATGTCTTTAAATAACTAACTCAATGGGGATATGTCTATCTTTTAAGGTTGGCTCACTATAACCTTTTTTAAGCTAATAAATTTTTTTTAAATATATTGCATTTAGCATTATTTGCGAAGGTGTTTTATTAACATGATATTTAAATTATGCAATTTTTCACAATACGGTAAGTCTAGATTTAAACATCTTAGTGTAGTACATGTAATTGAATATTCTATTTTATTTTAAATCTTTTACAATATGTCTAAGGAGGTGCCGCGCGATCGCAAAAACTGACTTATGTCTCTGAACTTCAAAGTAATATTTATAATTAGAACAATTTTGCTTTGAAGTTTCAGACCTAGTAATTTAATTAAAGCAATGTTTTTATTTTGCGAAATGTGCAAAACCGTCACGAGCTTGTGTTAAAAAATAAAATTTACTTTTTAAAGAAGGGGGTGCCCTGCGGAACATCAATACAAATAGTTTCATGTAAGAATTATTGTTTCATGCGTAAAAATAAGAAAGTTGTCGAAAAATTATGTCTTTAGGAGTCATTACATTTACGTATTGTTTGTTATTGTTTAAAGAATTTGAAGAAGAAAGAAAAAGAAAGAAAGAAGACCACCACCTTCTTCTTTATCACCTTTAGCATATTCAGTCGTTCATACAGTCAACCATACAGGAATGAGCTGCCTTGGAAAGTTATTAATAAAAAAAGTAAGAAACATGCCTGCCATGCATGTAAATACTTCAAAAAATCAAGTTATTAAATGCATTAAACAAATTATTTTTTCTATTGTATAACAAGCTTAGTAATGTTTACTATTTAGTCACATCTAGATTTATTTCGTTACATTCTTTCGTTACGTACATTTATTTTGAGAAATACTTAGGTACATATTTTACAATTTTTTTATTTGTACAATCCGCATAATTTTTGTTTTAGAAAAAATTGACGTCAAAGGTCGATTGACGTCAAAGGTCGCTGCAAAGTCTCGCAAACTTTATTTTGCGAGACTTTGCAACTGCGCCTTCTTTAAGGAGTCTGCAGAAGATTCTTCGCTGAGTGAAAAAGATCTATTTTTTAATTGGCATTCATTACGGATCAATAACAAGCTTAATCGCTGCAACAAACGATCGATCATTTTGTCTTTGTGGTGTGGGCACATCCACGAAAAATCTACATTGGTTAATATTTCAGTCTTTGCAACAATCCTTAAATCTTTAATATAGATACATGGCTTTATTTTCTCTTCAAATACTTTCGTAGCAGTATCTATTGATTGGCATAAATGCAATGTGGGATATGTCAGAGACATTTTGTCTTTACACCATTCCCTCAATGCAATATAATTATAAACCGAGTTAGGTTTCGGGTTATTGACCTTTATAGCCATTATACATTTTTGGCATTTCACATCTTTCAGGAGAGCTGAAGCTAAATACCCGCTTACATAAACCGTAGGCTGCTTGTCAAAACTCTTGAAAATTTTTTCTATTTCTCCCATATTTTTCTCTAAATTTTGATCCTCAGATATGTGTAAAATGGGATAATCATCAATGTCTTCATTGAGCATATTTTCATGATCAAGTGTTTTCGCTCGTTCAGTGCTCATTTGTTGCCGTTGAAATACAATGTCATGAAAATCAAACAAAATTTCATTTTCATCTTCTTGGCAGTTTGATCCACGACTTATTGGCGTGCTAAGGCGTGTTAGCACCGCTGACTTTAGCGCCAAGGTAAAGTGATAACACGTTGGATTCTTATTTGTCGGACTGTGTTGTCTTATTAGGCCAAATAAATTTTCCAAAGCGTCCTGGTTTAGTTGACGTAGATTTAAATACGTGTAACTTGACTGCACATGATTCCATATATCCTGCAGGGATGTTAGGGTGATTAAAAAGCCGTTAACACATCTAATATTTTTAAGTTTCAGTTGGCTGTCCGATTTTAGGAAATATAGGGTTTTTAGTTTTCTTTTGAACTCTGGCCAACGTTCATGGTGAAAACTTTTCTTTGTTACGTTTTGTCGTATCCCTTTTTTGAAATCCTTTCTAGATGAAGGTCCGTTAGTACAATCAAATAAACGATAGAGTTCTTCGACAATATGTGCAGTTTGCAAAATTTCTTCACTTTCGTCTTTGTTTTTTAAACTTTCTGCAAGTAATTTTAAAATTGCGGCTACTGTATTGCTTAGGATTTGTGCAGCAAGTTTCACTTTCATTTTGGATCTGAACTTGGGTTCAACATGCAACTTAGTATTTTTTTTTAAATGGAGAGTATTTCTGTTCTTTTCCTCCAATCTTAATAAATGAGCCCATTTTCCCTTCATGCCATCCATTACTATTTCGCCGCCTTGATAAAAATTATTCGTTATAGATTTGAATAAGTGCGGAACATCGTATATTATAAATATTTTATTATCATCAAGTAAAAAGTAATTGGAGTCAACAGGGATCCCACTGAAGGTCTTTAACAAGTTTAATGCACCCATGTTTGTTGGACCTTGGTCACACACTGTACTTAAAACGGTGAAACCTGCTTCATTTACCGCTCGAATAACCGTTTTTATGATAACAGTCAACTTCTCTGAAGATATTGTGCCTTTGACAAAATAGTATGCAATGGGCTGTTTAATTTTTTTATGAATGCCTTGAAGCATTAAGACTAGAGCATGATCAGCAATTTTTAATGACCGACCGCCTTCGTTACCGTGATCTTCAAAGCCATCTATTTTATCTGTAGTAAGGTTATATATGAGCCTTTTCTTGAGCGCGATTTCATCAAACAAGATAACGCAGAGTTTATCTTTGTCTGATAAACTTTCGGCTTTTTTTTTAAATAACCCATGATAGAAGCATCAACTCCGGGTTCCATTTACATATTTTGCAAAACAATTTGCAATGTTCTAACACTTGGCATAGGTAGAAGGTTGCTGAGGTATCTGTATGCTTTAGGTGATTTTTTATAAATAGCTAAAGCTACAGACTTATTTAACTTAGTCCAACGTTTGCCGTGGGGTTTTCGGTTTTGATTCTTAACTGTAGAACCGATAAGGCTTTTTAACACTGGAGACGAGATGGTTTCCATCTGATCTACCACCTTCTGCAACTTTTTGGTTTTAATCTGACTTTTTTTCAATTTATTTATTAATTTTCTTTTCCGTGGTGTTATTTCTAGATTCTCTCTCTTTGATATTGACACTGGAAATTCTGAAAATCACGTGAAAAGTGTTATTAATGAGGCTTCTAGGTATACGATTGAAAATGTTTTCATAAAAATTGGTTGCCTGTAAAGTCGGTTTTACGGGCGAAGATTTTACGTGACAACGTCTTTTTCTCGGTAGAATATTTATTGATATGAATATAATTAAATTGCACAATAGGAACAAGGAATTGAATGAAAATAAGAATTGCACAAATTTAACTATAGAAATTTTTTTTTTTTTTTTTTTTTATTATTATTTTTTTTTTTTTTTTTTTTTTTGTTTTTTTTTTTTTTTTTTTATTTTTTTTTATTTTTTTTTGTTTTATTTTGTTTACTAAAACATTGTACATGTAAACTTAAACTTAACTATTTAGTGGGAGAGAGACGCAAGGCATTC
Organism: Scoparia ambigualis; assembly: GCA_963921215.1. Taxonomy (NCBI): domain Eukaryota; kingdom Metazoa; phylum Arthropoda; class Insecta; order Lepidoptera; family Crambidae; genus Scoparia; species Scoparia ambigualis. The sequence continues at coordinate 53,397,933 of OY992502.1, read as the reverse complement.
GGCGGGCCTCTCTCTCGTTCGGTGACTCATCGTTACGTTCCCGACGAGCGTTACACTTTTTCATAAGTGTCTCCCAGCTAACCTAATTTAAGACGTTGTCACGTCAAAAAAAGTTTTAAACACTTACTTTTACTACACGAACTATGCCTTAAACAATGATCTTCAGCTTCAGTTGCAGTTTTCGGAGTCGACGTTGGATGTTCTAAAACACAGTAATTTCGTTATTTGTAAATAAGTATGGCAAGAAAAAACCAAGAGATTCATAGTGGTAAAATCCTTACTTGGGCTAAATAACATTTCCATATTAAATTCATTTGCAGAGGTATTTTCTGTACTCGACGTTGAAGTTTCTGCAACACACATGAAAGTGTTATTATTACTTTAATAAAATTAGAAGAAATGAAAAAATATTACTAATAAAAAAAAAGAAAAGCCCTCATTTAATTTGTAAAAATGCTTACTTGGACTACTTAATATTTCCGTATTAAAGTCATTTGCAGAGGTATTTTCTGTACTCGACTTTGAAGGTTCTGCAACACAAATGAAATGTTATATTATTTCAATAAAATTAGAAGAAATGAAAAAAATATCAACAACAAAAAACAAAAAGGAAAGCCCTTAATTAATGGTTAAAAAATGCTTACTTGGACTACTTAATATTTCCGTATTAAAGTCATTTGCAGAGGTATTTTCTGTACTCGACTTTGAAGGTTCTGCAACACAAATGAAATGTAATTATTATTTCAATAAAATTAGAAGAAATGAAAAAAATATCAACAACAAAAAACAAAAAGGAAAGCCCTTAATTAATGGTTAAAAAATGCTTACTTGGACTACTTAATATTTCCGTATTAAAGTCATTTGCAGAGGTATTTTCTGTACTCGACTTTGAAGGTTCTGCAACACAAATGGAAATGTTATTATTATTTCAATGAAATTAGAAGAAATGAAAAAAATATCAACAACAAAAAACAAAAAGGAAAGCCCTTATTTAATGGTTAAAAAATGCTTACTTGGACGACTTAATCCTTTCCGTTGAAAGTCATTGGCAGAGGTATTTTCTGTACTGGATGTTGAAGGTTCTGCAACACGCATCGAAATGTTATTATTATATAATTAAAATTAAAAGAAATGAAAAAAAAATATTAGCAACAAAAAACAAAAACAAAAGCCCTAATTTAATGTGTAAAAATGCTTACTTGGACTACTTAATATTTCCGTATTAAAGTCATTTGCAGAGGTATTTTCCGTTGCAGGTTCTGCAACACACATGAAATGTTATTTATTATTTCAATAAAATTATAAGAAATGAAAAAAAATTTAACAACGAAAAACAAAAGCCCTCATTTAATGTGTAACAATGCTTACTTGGACTACTTAATCTTTTCTGTTTAGAGTCATTTACAGAGGTATTTTCTGTACTCGATGTTGAACGCTCTGCAACACACATGGAAATGTTATTATAAATTAGAAGAAATAAAAAAAAATATTAAATTAAAAAAAACAAAAAGGAAAGCCCTCGTTTAATGGTTAAAATGTTTACTTAATGTTTTCTGATTTAAGTCATTCGCAGAGGTAGACTCTGTATTAATTGATGTTGAAGGTTGTTCAACATATTATGTGGAAATTACATTTTTATTAAGTAATTAGGTATGCAAAAACTAAAAAATCTAAGGTCTATGTTTAAAAATATTTACTTATACTACCTAATTTTCTTTTTGGAACATATGTAGGGGTAACTTCTGGAGCCGACGTGGAAGGTTCTATAAACATAATGAAATATCGTCATTATTAAGTAGGTATGCAAAAAACAATAAAAAAAAATTGTTGTAAATTGAGAACCACAGAACATTTTGATGTAGAGAAACTTACCCTGTGTATTGCTATGACTGCAGTAATTGTGATCTAAATAAATAGAGTAGCCTGTTCTTTCATTATTTGCTACGTGTAACGGGAAATCCTTGAACATGTCATCTGTCAATGGTTTCGTAGCAATGCTTATACATGGGACAGCTTTTCTTCTCAGTCGCGTTTTTTTTTTTGTAAAATCTTTTGGGCGAAAATGCTTGCTACATATATATCTTAGTTTGTGTAATTTTTCAATAGGCACATAGACCAAGTCTTCATTTCCTGTGGCTGCTACCCACTGTCTACATCTGAAAATAAACCATTAGGGGAACAATAAATAAAATTATCGAGAAATTGATTGACAGCTAGCTAAGACTCGCCGCTTTATTGCAATGGCTACAAGGCTAAAAGGCTAAATAGCTCTTATGCCCTAAGACTAACTATAATTATGGCTTTTGGCTCTCAAAGATTAAAGCCTAAAAATTAATTAATTCTTTACTAATGAAGCATATACTAAGCTTAATGTTTAGATTCACTTAAGCTTTAAGCTTTTACTTAGCGCTCTAAGAAAAACATTTAAGAACTTTCATTCCTGTCCGCGTTTGGTATTTGCAATCACAAAAAACACTTCAACGCTAGTACCTATTAACAATAAATAAAAGGTTTTTAAAGTTGAATTTGTTTTTATAATAAATAAAATCAAGCTAAAAATATCAAAAATACAGAAGGTAAGGTATAATGTTATAGATAATATAGTGCTTATTTTATAATAGGCTAAAATAAGCCGCAACCAAATTACTTACACCGTTTGATTGACACAAACACTAACAGACACACACACACACCCACACTCACACACACATGCAAACATGCTCACGTTCAGACATAAACATACACAAAGACTAACGCACGACTAAGATCACAAACCAAGTCCAAAGTGGGGGCCGCTCTGTACCTCAGGATATCCTAGCACAGGTTCTGCTCTCTCGCAATGTTCATGTCCATTTACTTACCAATTATTGATTGTAAACTTTTTGTGTATTGTGACTATTGTGAAGCGAAAGAGAAATAATCGATTTTATTATTATTATTAAAAGTTACATAAGGCTTTTCTTAATAAAAAAAAGAACTTTAATTACGACGCCAGTCTTTAAAAAAAGCTCGACAGCTCTTTACAAAGTTTAAGCTTAAAAAAAATCAAGAGCCTCTTTTTAGAAAGCAACTTTTAGCTCTACTACTTTTTGAGCCCGCCTCTAGAAAAGGCTCGTAGGCTTTATAATTTGGGCTGAAAAGCTCGAGCCTTTTGGATTACTAACGATCCACTACTGACAGCACTATTGTTTACGTGAAACCGAAAGGTTATCTTTATATTTTGGCGTAGATCTAATTGTTCAATGTAAAATACCAATAAGCATATCTCTATACGCTAATGAATTATATTATTGTGTACTCACCGATCAGCATTCAGTGGAAATTTTGCCATAAATCTTCTTTTTTGGTCGCCTGTTGTACATGTTTTTAAGTGGCATATTTCACAAATTACTTTGCGCGGTACTGACCGCTTTTTTTCACGGACCTACGTACTACGTGCTTTGACCTATTAAACTGGTGACTAAACTTACCATGGACGTTTCGCACTTTTTTTGTCGGGTGACTAAAGTCACCGTGGACGTTTCGCACTTATTTTTGCCGGGTGACTAAAGTCACCGTGGACGTTTGAGTGGTTAAAGCGAAACAATGTAAAACTCACTAAAACAATAAACTTTACTTCAGTCATGCAGTGTTGCCGGCAGCATGTTACGATTTATTCCTATTTCTCATCTGAAAAGTTCCGAAAAGTTCCGCCTGAGTGAAAATAAAAAAAAAAGATTGGAAAAATCAAACTATTTCTGTATTACATACCTATATTTGCATTTTTACTTTGATTCATAAAGTCGGTACAATGGGCAATTTTCCGAGATCAAAAAAAAAAAAGAAATTGGTTCGTAAATGACTTCATAGATGGCGCTTAGCATAGATTAGTATGGCGCATGGTAAAAGGCGAGTTCATGAAGAGCACGTGTATGGCTGCGTAATATTTATTCTATTCCAAAATAGAAATAGGTTCTGGATGTCCTGAATATAAATAGGTAAGTACCTACTTGATATTTTTTTATTCTTTTGGTAGACAAGTAAAAGTGTAGAATTTATTACAGCCCTTAGGTAGGTACGGCTTTCATAAAACGACATCTATCGAGTGTTTTTGAACTAATTTTTACTTTTTAATTTGGGCTGTCAGAAAATCGCCCATTTCCAAATAATCTGAAAAATTAAACAGCCATGAATACACACCACCCCTTCTGCTGCCAGATTTTTTTTCGCGATGCCGCTAATGGGTGATATTCCGAGATCAAAAAAAAATATTGGTTCGTAAATGACTTCATAGATGGCGCTTAGCATAGATTAGTATGGCGCATGGTAAAAGGTGGATTCATGAAGAGCACGTGTATGGCTGCGTAATATTTATTCTATTCTAAAATAGAAATAGGTTCTAGATGTCCTGAATATAAATAGGTAAAGACTTACTTTTTTTTTATTCTTTTGGTAGACAAGTAAAAGTGTAGAATTTACTACAGCCCTTATGCTGGATTTACACGAAGCCAATACTTGAGACAATCCACTAAGCCAGTCCAATAAGCCAATGCCAATGCTAAGCAAAAATGCCTTGAGGACAATCCAATGTAGTGGACTGTCTCTATTTACACGATGCCAATATTGGACTGGCTTATTAGATTGTCTCAAGTATTGGCTCCGTGTAAATCCAGCATTAGGTAGGTACGGCTGGTGGCCGGCTTTTATAAAACGACATCTATCGGGTGTTTTTGAACTAATTTTTACTTTTTAATTTGGGCTGTCAGAAAATCGCCCATCGCCAGCAATTAAAAATGGCGACGCGAAATTTGATACTCGGGACTTCTAACAACAATTGAGCTATTTCTTGTTTGAAAACATGTACAAAACTGAATATTTATGGTATTTTAATGAAATAATCTATTAAAATATCTAGTTAACGGTGTACGTAAACCTTAAGCGTATAAATACTAAAGAGAGACATCACAAAATCAATAAAAAAAATTTTATGACGCAAAATATTTAAAAAATATATATTCATCACAGACGTATTAAACGTCTGTGATGCATTGTTAACAAAATATTTTACTATCATTCGATAGTGCATTAACTATATTTACAGAAAACAATAACATTATGATATTTTAATTGTAAAAAGACTATAATATTTATCTAAAAAGTCAACGTGCCGAGATAAACCGCGCGAAAAAAAACCACACTAATTTTGAATTTCCCGCTGTAAAGTTCAATGGACGCGTACTAGAGTGAAAAAGGTATAAATCGCTGGCTTCTTTCTTTATATGACGTTAGTGCAGAGAACACGGTAAAATATGCTCTATTGTATTTAATACATTATAAAAACCGAACCCAAAATTGCGTGAACCCGCCACGGGTTCTTGGCAATCGGTACCCTAGATAATGGGCGATTTTCTGACAGCCCAAATTAAAAAGTAAAAATTAGTTCAAAAACACTCGATAGATGTCGTTTTATGAAAGCTGGGCTACTTATGGGCTGTAATAAATTCTACACTTTTACTTGTCTACCAAAAGAATAAAAAAATAGTATTTACTTACCTATTTATATTCAGGACATCCAGAACCTATTTCTATTTTGGAATAGAATAAATATTACGCAGCCATACACGTGCTCTTCATGAACCCGCCTTTTACTAAGCGCCATACTAATCTATGCTAAGCGCCATCTATGAAGTCATTTACGAACCAATTTCTTTTTTTTTTTTGATCTCGGAAAACCGCCCATTATCATCCCATAGCGGGATGTTGTCAAGCAAAGGGAGCACCAGCGCCTCACTTCATGCGACTTTTATGTGTGAAGTTCGTTTTTAGTCTATAAAGTCTATGCAAAGAATCTGAGCCATACAGCCTGTTCTTTTATACTAATTTTGAGGCTTAGGTCAAAAGTTCCGAAAAGTTCCGACAAAGTTGATGTTCCGCTAAAGTTCCGCCAAGGGCTTCTAAGTTCCGAAAACGGAACAAAAGATCCGCACCGGCAACACAGCCGTCATGTTGATTGATTGTCATAGACTATAGACATTACATTACATCAACATGGCGGCGAAGTATAATCCGGTTAGGTTCGAAAGCAGACGGTTTTAATAGTACTAGTTGGGTGGCAGCGTTCTCCTTATCCTGAACGGGTTATAGGCGCCATTAAATTTGCACCAAATTTCATACAACGATTTTTTCTTAGGGAGTTTCGCCAGCCTGCACTATTGTTTGGTGGCCAGCCACCGTTATTATGCCGCGTCCACACGCTTGGCAAACCTCAACAAGCCGTCACAAATTCAAACATGTGGATAGAGCGATTGGTTTGGTTTGCGTAGGTTGGCAAGCGCTTGTAGCCGATCCATCGAGAGTCGGTTTTTTATCACAAATCAAAGGCAATTTTCCGCAAGCGCTTGCGATGCGTCCACACGTTTACTCAAAGTATTCACAGACGATCGAACTTGGTTGGGGCCGGACCACGAACATAGTGGGTAGCTCCGAACTAACCATATTGGATCGCGAGACGGTTTTCTATGTATAATAAGTATGTATTTAAGTATTTTAAGTATGTTTATCCGTTGTCTAGTAACCATTTAACGAGTTTCATAACGAAGCTTCTCTTGGGCTAGATTATAATTGGTGTGAGCATAGGAAAGTTTATTTATTTATTTATAAAGTGCCACCGTCGCACGTCCGCTATACGTCGCTACGTGTTCTCAGACATAGATTCGGTTCGGAGCAACGCCAAAAAGACATCAGGGCCTCAATCACACTAAGCACCAACGATATTACCAAAACTAAACCTTTACCGTTCAGCCGACTTCGTATAGCGTTATCGCGTGTGTCCAATGCGATAGCACTATAAAAGTACGTCTAACGACTGCGTTTCGGTTGTGGTTTGGTTGAGGTTATTTAGCGTGATAGCCCCCCAGGTGCACGCAATCAAGCGTTTCAAATACTTTTAGAAAAATGAAGACATATTATCCCCTTGCGACTATTACACAAAATCCAACAATTCAATGAATGCTTCGTAACTCATTCGAAGATATATACGAAAATCTTTATCATCGAGATCTTTAATGAAATTCATATGACCGTACTCTTGTCCGTGTCTGAGATAATATTTTGCCCTTACTTTCACCTTTTATTTTGGTATGTAATGGCGATGTAGCAACGATAGTTGCCCCAACTAATGCAATTTTGGCCTGTTTTTTATCGAATAGGCGGCATGTCGAGACGTGTTCACGCAATGCTAGCACAGACTGGACGGTTCGGAGTCCGGTACGCTCGTCTGTTGTGTAAGCGCACTGTACAGTTCGCTGGTGCGGATCGCACCAAGTTCGATCGTCTGTGAATACTTGTCTCGTTTGTGCAAACAAACCATTGAGGTACAATAAACTAGAGTACACGTCCAATACAAAGATTGTGCTCAGCTAGATGACATCAGGCATCACGTGATACGTTGGGGAGGGGGCTTGGTTGTTATAGAATAAGTCCGAGCGCGTAAATGCGACACACTATTCATATAGTTTTATCGTGTTGTAGGAGAATATTGTTAAAAATATGCAAATCAATGGGTAATTTGTTTTAATGTTTATTGAATTTTGTTAATTGTAATATTTTAAAATAAGTAAATTAATGCTAAAAAAATAAGTAAATAATTTATTAGCTAAAACTTTTATATAATAATATTATACAATCTTTTTCTTTTTCAATCATTATGTAGATGTCTATAGGTATATATTAATAAGGTATGAGGCCTTCCTGTTAAATCTGGAATTACTTATTTTACGAAATTATATATGTATTTTTCTCACAGCTTATGGAGTAAGTACAGCGCGACATAAAAGAGTAGAAATTAAATAATCCAGAACTAAATTCACTCATTTTTTGGCAACATTGATTTTCTGTCATTAATGTCAAGTGGTTGTTCAACTCTGTCCTTGGTTACGACATAAATTGTTGTTTTAGTGATATTTCTACATTCCTGGATTTAAAACACTGATAACATGATTATGACCATCCATGGCGGTTCTCGTAACATAATATTTAAGGTTTTTTTTGCGAAGTTTGGCAGAATTTCAAGACGGAACTTTGTTACGTAATCTGGAGGATATTTACCAACGTACAGCAGATTATACTGGTAAGTAAGTTATAAAAGATGTTGAAAGTATACTTATCTAAAAGATGCCTATGCGCAATCGGCTAAATTCCGTGAAACAATCAGTATTTTTAAATATTTTTAAAAGTTTTGGGGTTATGATATTACAAACAAAAATGTTGGTTATTATAGTTCGACTCGAGAATCTTGAACTTTTTAATTTATTGGGACATTTTATTAAGTGTTAAGGGGTAGAATGTGGTAAGTATAGTAAATTATGTCGGTTGGCTTTTGAATCGAGTCGCCTGAATTTGAAGAAACTAACACTGTGGGGGGGTCTAAGGGGTTCTTAAATAAAGGCTTATTAACATTTTAGCTGCAGCTGTTTAGCACGAAAAATTACACGTTTTTAGGTAATACAATACCATATTAACAGAACCGAAGTGTTGGGATGGGGGGGGAGGGCGCAGCCCCCCTGCGAGGGGGGCGAAGCAACCGCCATGAAAAAAGTCTAAAGAGTTAATTAGGTTAGGTTAGGTTAGTAAGTATGTCTTTGATCCTATTCCCCACTTTATCTAGGCGTTGGTGCTGGTTTGAAGTGGGGTACAACCACAGGAAAAAGTTCCCTGTGGCCGCAGTCGAGGTCAGTCTTGCCATGACACTAAAGTGGAGAGTCTGATCTCTTATCCACGTCTGTGGTGGGACAGGATGGTGTGGAAACAACCACAATAAAAATTCCCTGGGAGTTGCCAAAATGTTGTGTGGTTGTTATTCCTACTGCTTCAATATATAAAGCAGATTATCGGACGTTTTGTGCACTGTCATGATTGGAATTTCAGTTTTCGCACTTCACTAAGCATCAACTCGGGTGTATTTATATCTATTTATTTATGTTTGAGCGCCTCAGAGCGGTTCGATTCCCAGAGCGTGAACATCGTGCGTCCTTGGTGGCGGAGCTGCCGCGCCGCTGAGCGTTGGCATAGTCTCTTTCGTATTCGTAGAGTCGGGGAGCAGCTGCGGATCACAGCAGTGAGCGCGGCAGCGCGTGGTGTTAGAGTGTTGCTTGGGGAGTCGTATAGCGGCTATACGATTCTCTAGGCGACGCATTGGCGCTGCGTGCGGCCGCGCGTGGTGCTTGGGTGTTGCTTGGCGAGTCGTGTGGCAGCTATGTGATTCTCTAGGCGACGCATTGGCACTGCGCGTGGCTGCGTGCATGGCTGTGATCTATTGTCTCTTTCCGATTCTATGTGAGGGGGGGACGGATATGATTCTCAGTGTTGCGGCGGCCGCCGCTGTCGGGGCTGTACGATGTTTGCGCTTGGAGAATCGCACTGCAGTACGCTTAAACTAGGCGGAGCCCAGTCAGGGCGAGCAGCCTCCCTAGGCGTTTTCCCTTCAGGACCGCACCATAGACAGGTCTCTTCAGGGCTTGTGGGAGGTGTTAGGGATAGGTTTTAGCGCCGCTCTGTTAAATTCTATGTCGATTGTGTTAAGGTGATGTGGCAATAATAAAACAGAAATACCACATTACAAAATGCGTGGCAGGTGACTTCACTAAGAGAGACAAGTTAGTCCTTGCGGTCGTTCTGCATTTCTGGGTGAGCAGGCGGTCCGGTTCCTCAGGGTTCGGCTACACTTCACTTTTGAGGTTACATGTCTCGTATACATCCAAGCTCCCTATTACATATAGTACTTAGTTATTCAAATTATATTTGTTTTGCTACTATTGTTAGTAAAACAATTTCTTTAAATTTCTTAGGATACAGACTTGAGAGGGTGACTGCGCAGCGAGGTCCCGCATATATGGCCCTCCTTCGGGTGTGGTAGACCGTTCAGCTGGGCCACCCAGAACCAGACTGTCTGTGTCTCGGATCTGACCGGACTGACTTTCACTTTCAAAGGTAATGTATCCACCCCTCTTTTGCACTCTTAGGTGGAGTTTCCCTTCCGGACTCCGATTAGGGTAGCACCCTCTGTGCTTTGCAAGAGTGATGCGCGAATGTGCTTTATAAAAATATAATAAATAAATAAAGTGCAACGGTAGCTCTTCGCTCTTTTAGCGTGAAGGTGACTGGAAAAGTCACGTAAGTCATATAAGTAGTTAGTTATCTATTAAAAACCACAAGATTAGTTGTCTTTATATTTTTAGCGCTTGTAGTTTGGTAGATATTAGAGTCGCAAGATTTTTATGATAACGTAATTTGAAACAAAAACAAACTTTTTTGTTTTTGAGTTTAAACTTATTTGCAATAGATAAGTAGTAAGACCTCTATTTAAAACCGCCAAATAAGTTGTCGTTATAATTTTAGCTCTTGTAGTTTTGTAGTTATTAAAGTAATAGAAATTTGAAAAATGAAAATTTTCATTTGAGATTAGTACTTCAACGAGAAACTAGATGGCGCTTTTGAAGAGGTAGTATTTAGTATTTGTCGGCGGTGCGAGTATTTATGACGTAGCAATTCGATACAGTTGATGCTATTTAATTATATAAAGAACATGTAACGCTGTCTGTGCAGTAGTAAGTGTTTTAAAATAGGAAATTAAAGTTTGAAAAATTTATCAAAATAGGGCTTGTTGGCGGTGCTTGTGTCCTTGACGTTACAAGATGATACTATAGATACTATTTAATTATACAAAGAACTGGTTATGTAGTCTAAGCAATGATTAAATCATGGCTTTTCTCTCTAATTGCAAACTGGCAGTGCGGCTATTAGAAGTACTTTAGTGATTGTATATGCTTTGTGAAAGCAGCATGATTGCTTTTTGTATAGAGTAATACTTCAACGTGAAGCTAGGTGGCACTTTGTGGTTTTTAAATATAAACTATTGAGAACTTATTTCCGGCGTTTCGGGATGGTTCCGAGTTAGATTCCCGGTGTAAAAGAGACTATGACGTGTCCTTGTTGTGTAGTCTAAGCAATAATTAAATTATTTAAAAATAGACGCTACTTGCTTACTGGCGACGCGGATTTTAAGCCGTACTTTTGCGCTACCAAATGCTTTATGAAATAGCAACATGATGCTTTGTGTATAGAGTAGTTCTTCAACGTGAAGCTAGGTGGTATATAGTTTGTAAATATAAAGTTTTATAAAACTTTTTCCCGCGTTTCGCTGATAAAATATTAAAATAATGACATTAAGATGGTGCACTCGGGATGGTTCCGGGTTCGATTCTTAGTGTTATTCTTTTACATTAGCATCACGTTAAATTGCATAAATTAAATATAGTAATTTTTAAACAGTACGAAGGTTGAGACAGGCCATAGATAAATGCGCATTTTTGAGTAGCGAATTTGAAGCATATGTTGTTTGTTTGTTTAGTAAATGACGTGCGTCAGTACCAAATGGTAGATTGAAGGATTTGCAGGCAAAACGCGTGTGCTTCTAATAGTATTTTATAATCCCTTTTAGTGCTGCTTACGTAGGTAATAGTGTAAGGGAAGAGTAATTGAATATAGCGTAAGTGTTTTCAATTATTTTTCCGTTATCGTACCATTCGTATCTTTACCAGTTTAGGTAAGTAATCCCAAAGATGTTGCCTGATTAGTGAGTGTGTGAACTGGTGTCCTGGCAAGGATTTACCACCATGAGTGGGGATCTTGTCACCGGCTTTTAGTTCTCTTTGAATCCTGCGTCTATGAGTTAGGTTGGGGATGCGGTTCACGACCGCTTTAAGGGCGGCGTGTTCGGGTATAGCACCCTCTGTGCTTTGCAAGAGTAGACAGGTAGGCAGGCAGGGAAAAAAAGCCGCTCTTTTAAGTTAGCGCAAAAGTTGTTGTGAGCGAATACCCAGATCTATGCCGGTGCGGGGAGGTAGCTTTGGCGCTTTCCCAATCCAGCTGGTGATGGGGGTCATTAATTTGGCAGAGGTAAGCAAACGGAAGGCTGTAAGGCTGGACGGCTGCTTGATTGTGAACACGCCCTGACAGGTGAAACCCATTTTTTTATGTGGGGTGCAAATTTGGGAACCTCCTCGTGGTGCACCCTGGGGTAAGGCCTCTCGGCCCACGTTCAGCGTGGGACAAGGGGCCTTATGCTAATCCCTGGCGCCCCTTCTGGGCGTCGAATAAAGTAGGTGGTGCCCCTTCTGGGCATCGCACCCCCTTCAACGCGCGTCCCTTCTGGACCGCACAGCGGGTCACTTGGACCTGCGGGGGGGACCTTGTCAGCGTCCCTTCTGGGCGTCGAACCAAAGTAGGCGGTGCCCCTTCTGGGCCCGCACCCCTTCAAAGCGCGTCCCCTCTGGACCGCACAGCGGGTCCGCTCTGGACCTGCGGGGGACTTTTCGGCACCCCTTCTGGGTTCCACTTCAAAAGACGGCCGCCCCTTAAGGGTTCTCAGGTCGCACGGGGGGGAGGGGAACACCGCGAAAGTGGTGTACTGGGGGCCTCACGCCAGCCCCTGAGCATCGTAACCCTGAACTGTTCCGCAACCACCCCCACTGGAGGCGTCTGTGGGGTAGCTGTTTAGGGAGGGGAACGAGGGCTTTCCTTAGACGGCCGGCCGCGTGAAGGTAACACTATAAAAACTCGGGAGAAACCCCGTAAAAACCTGTTGATACCACCCGCCACTGACAGTCTGTAGGGTTCCCTGCGTATAAGGCCACTGCGTGGGGTGACTTTTATTTGCTCTTTACTCGTGGGATTTGTTTATGGATTCAAGAAAAATCGAAAATTTTGATGTTTCGGAGAAGTCGGCGGAGCCTGATTACAGGTCCGTCGTGGTTGAGAGTGGTGATGGTGAGGTGTCCGTTCAGGACAGTATTGTTGTGGAGGCTCCTGCAGAGGACATCAGATTAGAGCAGAATCATACTATTGATACATCGTCTTTGGTGCCCCGACAGTTGTTTGTCGGTTTGTCAGAAGTCGACAGGTCTATCTGCGAGGCAGCTGCCGCTGCTGCTGGTGGCTGTGAGGAGGCATATAGCTTGAAGAGCCGAAAAGTCGGCAAGAGGACTCTCCGCAAACGCACTGTGGATAGAGAGGAGCGAATCCACCTGGATCCGCCGTCCGACTTGGACCCGATGACGGACGAAGACTTTCCTTCCGACTGGGAGGATTACTATGGCGATGAAGAGGAATACGTTCCTCCAAAGTCTCACCGAAGAAAGCGGCCGATGTCTGCTATCGATTCCGATGACTACACTTTGTCAAAGGCCTCGACAAGATCAAAAATCTCCTCGTCGTGCAGAGGGCGCTCTCTGAAATTTTACCGGGGCGCGGTATCTAAGCCAGCTGAGAAGGCTCCTGTACAAGGGCCGGAAGAATGCCCTACGTGGCACCCAGATTGGGGTTTGGCTGAGGCTCAGGCCCATTGGGACCAGCTGCAGGAGGAGGCGCGCGAAAACAACACGTTTTGCGACAAGACTGTGCCACTTTCGGCGGAGGAACTAGCCAAGGAAAAGGTCACGAAGGAAAAGGCCATTCTTAAGAAGAGGAAGGATGATATGGTGATGAGAGCCACCATTGAAGAGTTTGAGGATTTTCAGACGGGACCAACCCCGTTAACCAGTACAGAGAAGCGCCAGCTGACTGATGCCCGAATTGACATGGCGCTGCACATGAAGATCCCTTTTATTGCCACAGAGGAATGCCCTTCGGCCGTACGGATGACTGAGCTTGGCAATCTCTGCGTCGATGCCATCCGCGAAGTTAGTCAGAAGTCCACAAATCTGAAAGGTGGCTTCACTAAGAAGCTAAACTTGGCGGCGGATTCGTTGACGAGAATTATCCACAACGTCGCATCTCGAACTAATACTGATGAGATACAGCGGCTCGCTCACGAGAATGCGAGAATGCACGAAGAATTAAATAAAGTGAGGGTTGAGATGCAGGCTCTCCGCAAATCCATCGAGGATAAAGGGAGTCCCTCTACTAACCAGCCGCGGCAGGTTCCGGATGATATCCGGAGCATTACAGAAGAGATCACGCGCTCCGTGATGGTTTCTCTGGGTGGTATGCTTAATACCCGCCTGGAGTCGTTAGAAAAGCGGCTTCCACCGCTCCCGAAGATTCGTCCGCCACTTGCGGCAGACCAAAATAAGGTAGATGCAGACCGCCGAAAAGAAGAGGCAGCATTTCCAAGGCTGAGCCAGAGTCAAAGACTGACTCCAACTCCGAGGAGAGAGATGTCTGCCGAACTCGCGGCTAAGATAGCTGCGATCGGCGGACACTCGGAGTTCCGAGACGAGGAGGCTGCTCCAGCATCGCAACCTGCCCCTATTCCCGCCCCCACTCCTGAGACATGGACGGCTGTGGTTAAGAAGGGGAAGAAGAGTAAGGTGGCTCCTGTAGTGGCGCAGTCACCGCCGGTGGCAAAGAGTGCCGTGCCTGCTAAGCCACCCAAGAAGGTGCATTTGACACCACCTAAGACGTCGGCGGTTGTCATCACGCTGAAGCCTGAGGCTGTCGCGACGGGAACAACATATGCGGATGCCATCATGACAGCCAAACGTGCCATCAATATTGATGAACTTGGCATTGAGGGAGTGAAGATGCGCTCGTCAGCAACTGGTGCTCGCCTTTTCGCGATATCGAAGGACAGTGGTGAGAAAGCCGACAAATTCGCCGAGAAGCTAGGCGAAGTTCTTAGTGAGGTGGCGATAATATCCCGGCCTGTCAAGCTCGTTGAGCTGCTGGTGTCGGGCATGGATGGCTGTACCAGCACAGCGGAAATCGCGACGGCGCTGGCGGAGAGAGGAGGGTGCTCTGTGGGGACCGTCAAGGTCGGGGCGGTATTGAGTCGTGCCAACGGAAACAGCTCTGTCATTGTTAGGTGTCCAATCGAGGCCGCAAAGGAATTGGCAAAATTAAAACAAGTCCGTGTAGGGTGGAATTTTGTCAAAATTGAGGTCTTGAGTATCCGCCCTATGCGGTGCTTTAGGTGCATGGGTACAGGCCATGCACGGTCGAGGTGTCCATCTAAAATTGACCGCTCCGAACTCTGTTTCCGGTGCGGCCGCGAGGGGCATAGACGTACTGAGTGTACCGCGGACCCTAGGTGCGCGGTATGTTTTGATCTAAAGAGACCACATGGTCATATGATGGGAGGTAGGAGCTGCGCGCCTCCTACCACTAGAGGCACAGATATTTCTGGTATTCAGGTCGCAATGAGGACTTCTAGGCCAGTCGTACAGGCTTCTCACGATGATGAGGAGGAGGTGGTGGTAATTGAAGACAACATGTCGTCGTAGTCTGTCACCACCCGTCGTCGATCTTGTTGTGTTGAGAATTGTCTCCAAACCTGGTTCAGCGTTCGGCGGATAGTTCGGTGAGGCCATACCGGCCGAACCGATGTTAATATTAGAAGTTCTGAAGGGAAGACGGTGAGGCTACACCGGCCCCTTAGTGCGCCGGTATTGCACGGCCGACCCGTAAATATTTAGTGTGGAGTTCGCGTCTTCTAATGAGGTCAGTTCTTTTACTGTCTGCTTGACCATAGTGGAGCCCTGGGATACCCGGTATGGTCAAATTGCAGTTGAGGAAGCGTCGCTGGGGTTTTGCGTTCGTCTCATCTCTTTCGGGAGATGTTACAAACGGAGAGTCCCTTACCCGTGCGCATAAGAGGTGACAGCGCCTGCGTGCGGGGTCACGACATAAAGATTTCCCCAGTTGTTACAAAAAAAAAAAAAAAAAAAAAAAAAAAAAAGGTTAGTAAGTATGTTGACCAAAAACGCGCGAGCCGAGCGAGCGAAGCGAGCGTGCCGCGGGAGCGGCCGGCAAAGCGCCAGAAATAAGGTTTTTGTAACTTTCCATATTTTAAAAAAAGTAACAATTTCAAAATTACTTGTCTGCGGCAGGAGGGGTAAGTGGGGGGTACTCCTCTCTCGTCCCCTCCCGTTCCCCCACCGATTAAGGAGACTCGATTCAAAAGTTTTACCATGATACATAACCTCAAAATACAAAAATTAACATAACTTATAAACTACTTGTTTGCGGCAGGGGGGGGGGGGGTAAGTGGGAGTACTCCTCCCCCCCCCTCCCCCCCTTACCTTCACCACCCCCAGCCCGATTCAGGCGACTCGATTCAAAAGTTTTACCAATTATGTTAATAACTCAGTCCATAGGACTGAACAATTTTGGTTTTGTTTTTTTTATGCATATATGTTTTTATTGTTCAAGGTGTGTCTGAAAGTACTGTGCGGAGAATAGCTAACCAAGGCTCCGAAAATTGAGGAAAATTTTCGACTCCCGCTAAACACAGAAAGGGTCGACTTGCAAAGGAACTCGATGACCGTGATATGTGTGCAATCCGTCAGAAAATGTTTTTTTTTACTTTGTAAAAAAAGAAGTACCAACAATTAATTTATTAGTTTTTTATCTAAATAAAAATAAGTTATGTACAATGGCTGTTTTCATTACTACATACAAACTACTCAAATTAATTATTTTGACGACCTCCGTAGCCGAGAGTAGAGCACTCCGGACTTGGCGTCGCCATCTCTGAGGTCCTGGGTTCGATTCCTGGTTGAGTTAATGTAGAAAACCAACTTTTCTATATTGTCTCGGATCTGGGTGTTGTGGTACCGTCGTTGTTTCTGATTTCTACAACACAAGTGCCTTAGCTACTTCCTTTATATCAGAGCAATGTGTAAGTGATGTTTTCCAATTATATGAACATATTAAATAAAAACAAGTATCAAGACCAATTTGCTTGACCTATCAGGGTTGCTATGTTAATGACAACAGCGCCCTCATTTAATTTCTACTCTTTTATGTCGCACTTGTAAGTTGAATGAAATTATTCAACCGACCAAATAGACGTGATTCTGTCCAAATTTCATAAACTTCCTTTTAAGTTTTAGAGATAATGTTTGTAAAAGCTAGCCATCAAAAAAATACTGGTAAAAAACCAAGTTTCGCAACTCAGTTCTTCTACCGTAAAAAGTAGTGTGATCCATGTAATACCAAGTCGGTTGACTTGGTTATCGCATTAAAACACAATGTATCTTACAAGTAATACATTATTATATTATGTTAAATTAGATTATTTATTTAACTTGGTATTACATGGATCTCACAACTTTTTACGGTAGAAGAACTGAGTTGCGTGTGAGACTTGGTTTTTTTACAAGTATGTTTTTGATGGCATCTCATTTCTTTTTGTAGATAGTCCTATTTTTTTCCTTACCGGTACCTTTACTTTACTTACCTTCTACTTCTTGAATACTATACTAAAACACCGGATATTCCATTATATTATAGTATACATAATAATATACAGGTACACTGATTCATTCACTGCAAATGTAACTTTGTAATCCTATATATTTATATGGGATTACAAAGTTATTTATGCAGTTGATGTATCTAGAAAACTTTACAGAAATTGTAAAATATTTTGTTTTTCCTTGATTTATATACTAAACACTAATTGTATTTTAAATTTGAAGCTTTAATGTCTGCTAGAAGTGCCTTCGAGTTTTCATAATCGGTCAGTCAATGAGTGACAAAATTAAGAAACTTTGTCCAATTCTTAATCTACTTGTTCAAATTGAATGAAATTTGAAATATACCGTGTTTATACAATGTCTGTTTGGTTACTAAGAATTCAGCCCTCTACTTTTATCCACAACGAAGTTATAGGGGGTCGAAAATGACCTGAACTGCTACGAGAAAAGGATGTACTGCCGTGCCGTTTTTTTGCTCAGATGCTTATAAAAGCATTTCTTTATTTGTGACGATGTCGTTGACTATTTTGGCGTATCTAATCCACTTTCTCTATTTTGTTGACTACTAAAAGAGTAAGCTTGTAGAAAAACACCAATAAAAGAACTCTAAATTAGGCACATGTTACATAAAAATTTATAGTAAGGGATGAATTATATTAGAGCGCGCCGTGCACGGGGCGTGCCCTGTCCGGGCCCGGACGGGCCACTGACTTTAGAGCATACATTTTGTATTTTTATTAGAGCGGGCCGTGTCCCGTCCGTCTCTGGGCCCGGACGGGGCACGCCCCGTGCACGGCCCGCTCTAATATAATTCATCCCTTAATTAATTGGTGTTTTTTTATTAAATTAGAATTTTCTTCCTGTCTTTTGTGTATGTTGCTTATCTGGCTAGTATGGCCCTAAAAGTTATTTGATTAGGTAATATGGGGTTTTCTTAAATGGTTTAAAACATAAGTTTAGTTCACTATCGTGTTTTGTGGTTATGAAGTAAAATTCAGTATTGAGTGTCAATGCGTTCCAATTTTATTTTTTGATTGTTTCATTTCATTCATATTTTTACAATAATATCACGTAATCTAAATTGTCAGTCGTGATACTCATGATCTTATGCGTATTATAAAATAATAGCAAATATTTTTATCTCAGTAAAACCAAATTAGACATAATAGGCAGAAACTCATTTGCGCAGTCTGTTTTTATAGTCTATGATTTGCGTTGAAAAAATGGCGGCGATATGGTTTCGTGTTGGTAGATGTTGAAAATATTTTATTTTTAAGTTAAAACGAGTAGTGTTTCGTGTACTTACCGATGAAACGTTACTCTTCTTTCTGTGTTTCTCGAGTGATTGTAACAACTTTTGAGTGCACAAGATGGCATTTTTATTTTTTTCTTTGTGATTCGATTTTAACGACATGTCACCGGTGCAGTGCATGCAGCCCATGGATGGACTGCACCTGAGTGCGCACAAACTTGCTTCGTGGTGTGTCACTTTACGCGTTTACATCAATGAAACAAACTAACGCACTCGCAAGCGTGTGGATGGCGACGTTTATTTCCTCAAATCAATCCAAACGTTTGTTGAGGTTTGGAGTTTGCGGAAAGTGCCAAGCGTGCGGACTCGGCATTAGAGTTCCAAGAGTTTAAAGACAATGGTAGGTAGTATTTCTAAATAAAATACTAAAAAAAAGATACCTAAGGAATTTACTCACACTATTTTTATTTGATTTACATTTTTTTGATATAACAACACGCGGCTACAATAATGTTAAATTACTAAACAAGCTGCAGGTAGGTAACTTACACTAATATAATCGACTAGGTAGGTATAACCACAAATATTATTTTTTGGTTCAGATTTTTATTTTACAAAACGTACCTGCCTACAGTTATCTTAAAATTACTTTCACAGTTAGTTAGACAAGCTGTATTAGGTACCTACCTTTTAAAAACGTGAGTACCTACCTAAGTACCTATATAGTCATCTTTATTACTTACTTACTTTCAGTTAGACAAGCGGTAATAAACTAATAAGACTAAACTGACAGATGTAGAATGTGATCTATTAAATTGGCCCTACTTTTGGTACCTACCTCTGTATGTATTGTATACACATTATTTTTATTTGGTATATCAATAATAATAGATAATAAGCATTGCCGGCGCGCTTAGCAAGCTAAAGACGAAACGACCGGTCGCGGCGCGGCGGGTGTGATGAGAGGTGCGGCGGCGGCGTGGGGGGCGCTCGCGCAGCGGCGGAGCCACATGAGGCGGCGGGCGTTGCCGTTATGTACTATTTGTGCAAGGAACGGTGTTTAACCAGGGTAATATAATATATTAACCCTTTACCGCATGAATCATTAAATAGAGGGATTTTTTTGCAAAATATTTATTAGGCATTGTTCACACCAAACGGATTGTCCGCCGCGGACTATGAGTATGCTCACTGTCAGCCCCAGTGTAAACGTGAACGTGAACAGTCTGCTGTATGCGATCACACCAAACCTTCAATACGCTATAGCGTACTGCGTACTGCGTGGCCACTGACGATCAGGTTTTCCCATCAGTTAAACAGATGTCAGTCCAAAATTTGATTGTGAGTGGCTTCTTTTCTGCTTATTTATGTATTATTCTGTGCTAATACGCTGTTACGTTCGGCTACGTAGCCAATCCGCGTCCGCCGTGTATAGACGCGTAGTTCAAAAATCGGCCTCCGAGAGTCAGCGACCACGCACTACGTAATAGCGTACACCTATAGTCCGTTTTCGGTGTGAACGAGAAGTTAAATATATATGAAAAAACGATAAACTGCGTAACGCTCACAGTCCGCGGCGGATAGATAATCCGTTTGGTGTGAACAATACCTAATTGAATAGAACAGTAATAAATATTCCTTTTAAAAGCTAATTTCTTAGCGCCCCGTTGTACAACATTGTGTATATTCTCTGTGCTGTGCGTATAAGGTAAAAAGTTGCCTGGCAAGTGCGGGCAACGCAGCTCCGAGCGGTCAAGATAAATCAGCGAACATAATAATTTCGTAAAAAATACTAATCGTTGGAAAATTTGTTGGATTATTGTTAAATCTGTTTAAATACAAAATAATATGACTATTAAAGGTACAAAAATGGACGGAGCAATTTTTCTCAATACATTATTAAGCAAAAACCAAAAAAATATGTTTGAAATGGAAAATTTATTAGATTACTAAACAAAGCTTTGTGTTTAATGATATAAAAACATATTAAAAAATAAAAATGGACGGAGCAATTTTTCAGTGGAAGTTATAGTGGAAAATGTTAAAAGTAAAAATTTGGGGTTCTCTGAAATGGAAAAAATGTTGGATTCTTTAACACACTTATTCTATCTAGTACATACGTACGTATACAGAAAAAATTTCAGCCTGAGGAAATATTCACAGAGAGTTATAAGCGATTTTCATGTTTTGGTAAAAATACCTAACTTCTCGTAACAAATTTTGTTGGATTATTGTACATCTGTAATCTGTATTACCTAACTTCAACACATGCCAAATTTCAGAGGCAGAGGAATTTTTCGGGTTACAAAAGCCCCGTTGATTGGACTAATAGAATACTACTGCCCGCCTATCACCGGTGCCGTGACGGGTGCTCTACTGCCCAATGTCTTCCTTTGTTGTTGGCTGTCGTAAAAAGCGACTAACGGATCAAAGGCTGTACATTGTAATACATCCATCCAACAGCAAAAAGCGGCGGTGAGTGGGTGGGCTCACTCACCACCTGTCACGCACGCAGGGCACATGTGCAGATATCATTTGGTAAAACGTTGACTACGACTGTGGCAATAGGTATTTGGTATGGTATGGTATGACGTATGATGTAATATTCATGAAATGTATGCTTAAAGTAAAGATTTACCTATATATGTACTTATGTATGCAGATGCTTTTGACGTGACAACGTCTTAAATTAAGTTAGCTGGGAGACACTTATGAAAAAGTGTAACGCTCGTCGGGAACGTAACGATGAGTCACCGAACGAGAGAGAGGCCCGCCGAATGCCTTGCGTCTCTCTCCCACTAAATAGTTAAGTTTAAGTTTACATGTACAATGTTTTAGTAAACAAAATAAAACAAAATAAAATAAAATAAAATAAAATAAAATAAAATAAAATAAAACAAAATAAAATAAAATAAAATAAAACAAAATAAAATAAAATAAAATAAAATAAAATAAAAAAAAAATTAAAAAAAAATTAAAAAAAAATTAAAAAAATTAAAAAAAAAATAAAAAAAAAAACAAAAAAAAAATATATTTCTATAGTTAAAATTTGTGCAATTCTTATTTTCATTCAATTCCTTGTTCCTATTGTGCAATTTAATTATATTCATATCAATAAATATTCTACCGAGAAAAAGACGTTGTCACGTAAAATCTTCGCCCGTAAAACCGACTTTACAGGCAACCAATTTTTTTTACTATATTATGTGATATCAAAATGTGTACCTACCTACACTTACGCAATAAAGAACTCCATCTCAGTAATGTAATTCTTTCGAGCAAACTGCGTGGCTGTATAATCCATAATCTGGTGCCTGCATTTTTCGAAACGTCAACGTGAGACGAACACAAAATTAAAGGATTTTGATTTTGTTGTGACTTCTTGGCGGGAAAGTAAAGCGTCATGTCTGCAGTTTTGTTTTATTTTCTAAAATTTGGGTTTTTTCGAATATTAATGTGAAATAATAGTGGATTATTAACCGTTAAGTGTTTGTGAACGTGCATGAGTGTTGGCAAATGAAACAAAACAGTGCAACATCACTTTTCAATTCTCTCAAGTAGTCCGCGTGAGACCTCAGTAAAGTCCCACATCTTTACTGAGGACTCAAGGGGTTTGGGGATCATTATTTATCATTCATCTTAATCATCACTCATTATCATCAAGGGAAAAAACAAATTAAAAACTAATGACTAGGCAGTATGGCTCAGACCTTAGCCTGTTCCTTCATGGAACAAATATATATATATAAAAAAAATAATTGATTTTGTTGTTTGAGTTGTTTGTGTTGTCGTTTCGTTTGTGTTTTTGTATTTGTACTCAGTTTAATTTTATAAGAAAACTTATTACAATGAATCATAATCAAATGAATATGCATGTGCCAATGAATCCTGTTGGTACAGCGCCCAATGTGAACATGCAAATGCAAGTACCAGGACCTATTATGCAGCAGCAATCACCGCAACAAATTCAACCAGCGATGCCGCAACAGGCACAGCAAGATAAAATGGATAATATATCTAAAGTGAAGACTCTAATGGGGTCTTTACGAGAAGCTATTCCAGTGAGTATAACATAACCATGCGTTGTACAACTCTTGAATGTCTCATCTCATGCCATGTCATTGTTTTGAAGTCTATGGTGATAAGCCTTGTACTTTTCAAAGTTTCTCAACCTAATACATAGGATTTAAAACCTATTAAGTGATGTAACTATCACCATTATAATCAAAACCACCTCTGCCTCTTTGTCACACTTAATTGATGAGCAACTCACCTAAATCTGTGACGGGTTAAAAATAGGGGCTCAGCATTAGTACTGCTGACAGTGAATTTTTAGGTAATTTTTTGTTGCGTAAAAAACTCATAATTAGAAACAAGCATACAAATTTTTATTGCTCGGAATTAATTAGGACTCTCACAATAAATTATTGAAAATAATTAATTTTTAGGTTAACATTAGTTCGTATAGTGAAGTGAAAGCTCTTTTGCCAACTCTCCAACGTAAAAACCCTTTGGGCTTAGATCTTAAAACGCAGTGCACGAATTTGTATAAAACGAGTATTCCATTTTGTTATAAAAAATGAGAGATACTAATGCAGCTTTTCATTATTTAAGGAAACTCTTAGTTTTCAAAATATAAGCTTCTAAAGTTTTAATATTTTTTGCAATGTTTACCATTTCAACATTTTTCTCATTTTGACGTTTACCTATTAAAGAATAGACAACTTTTCATTCAAAAACTTTGTTTAAAATTACAAGACTGTGCAAAACATGTTGATTGGTTTGGTTTGACTGATGATTTTAAAATAAAACATGTTTTTTTAATAAGATCAATTTAATAATTAATAAAATAACGGATAATTACTTTAATTTTTTAAATAATTTTAGTATTTTACAAAAAAATCTTAATATTTAACACGTGTTTCCGAACGTACTGCCCTACTCCTGTAGGTCACGTGATAGGTTAGAAATTTAAGACAATCGCGAAGCGCAGCGTAGCGATTCTCTTGAATTTCGAGGTAATTTTTTTTTATTAGACAACAGATATCTAGCTCCATACAAAAATCTTGTTGTTGGAGAGGGGAGGGGAGGGTTCCCCCCTCTCCTATCTCTTTTCCGCCTCCTTCTAATCATCTTCAATGACTTTTTCACACATTTTAAGGTTATTTTTAATGAGAATTCAAATGCTTTTATCTCCATAACTATGTATCTCCTGTAAGTGGGAATGACAGCGGGGGGTACCCCTTTACCCCCCTTCCCTCCCCCACCCCACACCCCAACCCCTCTAAATTCGTGCACTGTGTTTTAAGATTTCTACCGTTCTTTACGCAACAAAAAAAATACCTCAAAATTCACTGTCAGCAGTACTAATGTAGAACCAAAATAGGTAACCTATGTAATTCAATTGCCCTAAGTTTCCACCACTACCATAAATTTGCGCACCGCAATGACAAAATGCATTTTTATAAAAATTAAAAAAATAAAATTTTGCTATTGTTTAATTATTCAGCTTTTGATCCTTTGCTACATCTGTATAAGTAATCTCTGATGCTTGTTCAGTCACGTCTGAGTCTTAAGTACTTGTAACATGAACTCTTGACATTGATAAAAAATGTTATATTATTATACTTACTGTACATTTATAATTCTTTATGCAACATTTTATTGACAGATAAACTCTGGAATTCAAATTATTACTACGTAATAATCTAAACAGCTTTTCAATTTCATCATAATTACCTATTTAACAACAATTCATACTGTTGAAAATTATATTCAAAATGTAAGCCGCGTCCGCACGCTTGGCACTTGCCGCAAACTCCAAATCTCTACAAACATTTGGATTTGTTTTATGTTTGACGGATCGGCTACAAGCGCTTGCAAGCCAAGCCAAACGCTCTATCCACACGTTTTAATTCGTGACGGCTTGTTGAGGTTTGCCAAGTGTGTGGTTGTGGCATAACAACATTTAAATTAAATAAAAAATTGCCAAGATAAGATAAAATAATAATATTTTTTTATTTTTTTTATTGTAGATGACATTGAAATCAGCTGCTCAGATATTACATCAGAATCATAATGTTGATTCCAATTCACAGTAAGTATCATATCCTTAAAAATCAATAATTTATTCATGTCAAGACACTCTCAAATAAAATAAATTTTGCAAAGCTTTTTTTTATGTGAGATATGTTTAAGGTTGTAAAAGGAAAAACTTGAGGGCTTTGGACAGTTACTTTATTCAAACCACATTTAATAAGGGCACAACACAAGATTTATAATATTATCAAAATGTTTATTGTATTTGAGCTGTCAACAGACTACCAACTGACTTACGCAGTCGTACTATCTAAGTTCTTCATTCAAACTCAAACCATTCGTTAAACTCATGTCAAGAGCGAGGTGATTGTATTGTATGTGGCCAGCAGGTAGCTGGCCTCCTTTCAACAATGGTTGTATTTATGGTGGGGCACCTCCACCCTGATTTAACATAAAAAAATCACAGTAAATAAATAAATTAATAATTAATGAGTGAATTTAATGTGTGTGGTCAAACTAAAAGAGACCTGCCCCTGTATCGGCTAAAAAATATGGATATGGACATGGGCTTCATTTGACATTTGAAGCCCATAATCCTACTAATATTATAAACGTGAATGTTTGTAAGAATGTATGGATATACTACTGGATGAAATTCGGCATACAGATATTTTATAACCTGGATTAACACATAGGATACTTTTTATGCCGATATTCCCACGGGAACGTATGGATGGATGTTTGTTGCTAAAAAATATGATTATGAACATGGGCTTCATTTGACATTTGAAGCCCATAATATGCCCATATAAGGACAAAATATGGGCTTCAAATGTCAAATGAAGCCCATCTCTATATCCATATTTATTAGCCGATAGACCCGCTGGTCTAATATAAATCACCCTTATGTTGAAGTTATACCACAGAATACATAATAGTACAAGAGTGCTTGTTCCACAGTGAGCAGCGATCTCATTCTTTTGGACTGCATCGACTGCTTACTATCAGGCAGGACGTGGTCACTATGACAAGTCACATTAAAAAAAAGTTCTACAGTAAGAAAATATAGAGGAAAATAATTGATTTTGAGTATATTTAGTTGAAAGTTTGGAGTAGGTATGAATTCTAGTGGCTGACTAGTGCCACTCAGTGACATGTTTTTAAAACTACTTCACTTAAAAATTATTCTGTTATCACTAAAATAAAGTTCAATGTTCAAGGATTCAAAATCACTCAAAAACCTAAAAACGCTTTCCATTCTCATCAGTTCTCTTTTCGTTTGACCACTCACAATTAAATAAAAAAATAGGTAGGTAAATGAATAATGGTACCTAATGCTGAGTACACCCATGGCTATCTTTAGTCATAAAAAAAACGTCTAGTGTGTAACGCTTTATAATGGTTGTAATCCAAGTGCTCCTTTTATCATCATTAATGTGCTTAAATTTAATACCTACTGAACTTTTACAGAAAACTGATAACCTCTATCTATTTTTAGAAAAGGCATGGAGAATCCAGTTCCAAGATTCGACAAGAATTTAGAAGAATTCTTCTCACTGTGTGACCAGATGGAGTTGCATTTGGTAACTTGTTATTACATTAAGGATTGACTAATATTGTTATTCTTTAATTTTGCTAATGAATCATATCTTTATTTATTATTGAAATTTTTGCATTCACAATGCTATATTATATAGATATAGGATAAAATGTTTACTAGAAAGACGACCAGTCTCAGAAAAGCTCTAATGGGATTCGAACCCATGACCTTTGAATTGCTGTTCCAAAGTCCAGATTTAGACCTGAGACTGGTTGTTTTTTTCTAGTAAACATTCTATTCTAATGAATCATGTTCAAATTTCAAAGTTCTCTATTTGTTTTAAAACATAATTTAACTTTTATTTAGTCACTATATCATTGGTTGGTAATTTTACTGAGTCCTTGGACTAAAATACTGTACCACTACTGACAAAGGCCTCCATAATTGAAATCAAGTATTAGTTCTAATTGGCTACTTGACAGTTTTCGAATAAGTATTTTTAAAAGTTACAAACGCTTATTTTATACCCCGTACAATATATATCTCGAAAAAACCTTTATTTAACAGAAAAACCATATTTTTCTTTATTGATTTCAAATTTCGTGCGAAAACGGTTGGTCACGTGACATTTGGCTCTGTGACGTCACATTTCAATAAATATGGAAACTTAACTTGAAACCTGACAGATAGTTTTTGATAATTTTGTAAAATGTGACGTCACATGAAGCTCAATCATGGCCGCCCCTTGCCGCCGTGTTTCGGGTCTTGTGATCCACAGATAAAAAATCGCAAATTTATTTTGTAAAAATATAATAAGTATTTACAAAATATCATAATAAAAAAAAACTTGGATAATTATCGTTAAATCATAAACTACCATTTCCGACATATTCCATATTTTATTGTTACAACTGTCAAATAGCCAATTGGAACTAATACTTGATTTCAATTATGGGATATTAAGCCATAATACCCACGAATTCGTGGGTATTATGGCTTAATCACCACTCTTGCGAATCTAGAGTTTATATGTTCTCTCCATCCGACTGGTTGTCTGGCAGAAATCGCTTTTAAGCGAAAAGACCGCCACATTGTAACTTTTTATTTTCCTCTTTTATGTCTAATGTAAATGTTTGTGTTATGTTACAATAAAAGTGTTGTCTATCTATCTATCTTGCCAAATGCGGGTTGGGTTGATAATCACGAACCCGGGCTATGCATCGAAAAATCCGGAATCCTCAGTGGTTGAGGATTCCGAGTGAAGCGCGCTTCCACCTTCGGCCTTATCGTCACTTTCCATCAGGTGAGATGAAAGCCAAGCGCTTATCCGTTGTAGAATAAAAAAAGTCACACTGCCCAACCAGGGGATTGAACCCTGGAACTCCGGTTATCGGGCCCAACGCTTAGCCGCTAATGATTTTAAAACCACCACAGCTCAAGAGACAGAAAAGAGCTCTAAGGAACCTTCTTAAGCTTTAGACATTGATTATGTAGTAGGTAGTTACTGCTTTAGGTTCTGTGATATTGTGATTAGTCAACTCACGAGTCGATCACTCTGTACGCGAGGGTTATTTTGCTGTTATCCATATGGATTTATGCATAAGGTCAGTCATACAAGTAAACACTATAAATTAAACAATTATTCTGGGATTTTTTTTCTTGCTAATGGACATGAATCAATAATGACATAATTAAACAAAACGCTATCGTACTGTTGTTTATTGTTTTAAGCACTGTTTACATTTGAATGTGTATTCAAATTGTTGTTTCCTTGTATGCTAGTTTTAGTGTGTTAGGATATTATTGGTCTTCTGGGCTATAAGTATAATATTGACCGGATTTGCGGCTAATATTTAGATAGAATTGTTATAAAATAATGTGTTTTTCAAATGCACTTGGCGACCAAAGCAGCAACATTGTAAGCGCTTACGTATCAGGAGAGTAAACATAATATATTAAGTGCAACAATTAACTTATTGACCTGGCAACGATCACTAATCTGCTTTATTATTATATTAGGCGCTATCGCCGGCCGCCGATGAGTTTACGTGACCATTTATCGGTGCTATATTCTAACACCAGGATCATTTAAAATCATTCCGTTACGTAACTAGGAGCTGTGTGGAGGCGGCTCATTGCTACTGATCCATCTCGTCTTTTGGGTGTCGTTAAAGGCGACTAACTGACTAAGAACTGCACACACGTCCAACAGCATAGAGCGGCGATGTGCTCACCACCTGTCACGCTGAGCAGGATTGTGCAGCACTAGCCGTCTTCACCTTTTATACAATCAAATTGCTTCTTGATTGACCATAATATGTGCTGGGTTTTTTTTAAGGTGGGCTTGTTTTATAAAATAAATAGCTTTTAAGAAAGTAACCTCTAACAGTTTCCAGGGCCCCATCTAACTCTATACCGAATTTCATCAAAATCACACAGTTGTGGTTTAAGCGTGAAACCGCAACAAACTCACTTTCGTATTTATAATATTACTGAGGAAGTGCACCTTATCTCCAAGCATTAAGTGCTGTAATGCTTTGTTGACAGCGTACAGCCATCACGTGCATCCAGCAAGCGCAATCGGCGGCGCACTACCTCCCTCTTACGGTGATACCGTCGCGGCTCGACTCTGGACCCACCACGCAGGTAAACGATATTATCATCCTTTTTTATTATATATTTGAAACTTCGATCACATAAAACTAGATGCACAAACATCGTAATGACGATTCACAAAATGGACGAACTGCATAAAGACGAATCTCGAAATGGACGAACTGAAGAAGAAGGAATTGTGAGGGGGGAAGGGTAGAAAGTCCCAGACCCATATCTTCTATTGGGTGTCGTAATAGGCGACTAACGGACTGAAGACTGCACATACATCCAACAGCTATGGGCTCATTTCTGAGCACATGTGCAACTGTTATTTGGTGAAACGTGGACTGGGGCAGTGCTTTTGTGTTCCTCATTGTCTATTAGTCTAAGATCCGAATATAGAACATAAAATATAGAACGACTTTCACCGAGAAGGTTAATGGATGAAGGGTGGGTGGAAGTGGGTTGGCTGAAAAATGTTAGTCCAGTACCATTAATGATTAATTTAATATTTCAATTATTTTTTTTACATTGCACGGTTTGGCGTGTGTGTGTTTGTAATGAGCTTATCTTTATATAAATATAAACTTTATTTATTTAACCAGACGGTTGCAAATTACTAATATTGACTTGCCAGTTTTCACCTGCCTACCCAATGTTATGACAAGAAAAAAATAGTCAACCTAACGTTTGCATATTATAGAGGCTTCATACTTTCGATTGGTACCTATGTAATTTATCTATTATCGAAACAAGTGCAATATTTAAAAAAAAATATTTTTAAATATTTAAATAATCATATACTGTACTAAAATTTTTCAGCCAACCCACTCGCAATATATTTTTTAACACATTAAATTTGATATAAAATACTTTTCATTCATTAACCGTTCGGCGAAGGTCGTTGTATACTCGGATCCTCTACTATTATAGTCTCTGACTAATCCTTCAGGGATAATAAGTTGTGGGTGTATATTTACGAACGCTTCTGAATAGGCCTGCTAACTGTTATAGTGTTGACCGAGACCAAGGCGGTGTGGTCGTTATTTGTGAGTAGATACCAATCTCTTATCGGTAGCGTCGGCTTATCTTTATTAATAAGATGACCGTTTGCAGTCATTGAGGATGTACTCGCAGTCCCCAGTGTTAATATCTACGTCAATTTGTTGATGTAAACAACTGTGTCTTATGCAATGCAATCGTTTTGAAGGGCTGTGATATTTTTAATTTTCTAATCGTGTAAGTCTATACTTATATTATAAAGAGGAAAGATTTGATTGTTTGTTTGTTTGCATTGAATATGCTCCGAAACTACTAGACCCATTTGAAAAATTCTTTCACCGTTGGGAAACTACACTTTCTCCGGGTGACATAGGCTATATAGGGTCTAACAATATCAATAAGCGAACGTTTAGAGGGATCATCTACCTATATATATACATCACACTGAGCATGCTTACCAAATTTGGTCCAAAACTACAGGCTCGTTACCGAGATAATCAACAAAACATTATCATAATGCACCAAAAAATACAGCCTTTCTAAACCCGTACAGCTGTAGTTACACTCACACAAAGAGATTTGTTAGCCGTAGGTCCAATACGCAATTCGTCCATTTCGCATTTTGCCGTTCGCCTATTACTCAATTCGTCAATAATTTGATTCGACCATTTCGTGAATCGTCATTACGCAGTTCGTCCATTTCGAGATTCGTCTTTATGCAGTTCGTCCATTTCGTCAATGAGGGGCTTAGGGTGGATTTCACCAAAGTAGTATAAGTCTTATTCTAAGAATAAATCCTTATTTACACGCGTGTAAATGAACTTTACGTTTCACCAACGCTTAACCTAATGATAAAGTCACTACACTATAGTAAATTCTTATACAGCCAATTTTGGCCGTGTTAGCTCCTATTCTTAAGATAATAATGTCACTAATGTCATTTGAAGCCTTTCAGCCTTCAAACTAATATTGTAACTTAAAATTGCCGCGTCGTTTGAGATTGTTGATTGACGAATCTGATAGCAGGTGATGAAGATTATTTTAGGCAAGGAAAGAACAAATTACATAGAAGATTACCAACAACAAAATTTTTATGATGCCATCGTCAGAAACGTCACGTCAAACAAACAATGTTACGCCAGAAAATAAAAAAGTGTAAAGCGCCTTTGCTCTCGTACGAGATAAACTGCAACTATACTTTGGTGGTTAATACACTCATTCGTTCGATTCGCTTATGGTCTTAGACCCGATTTCACCAATATCAGAATTCACGAGAATAGCTACCCGAGTATAAATTTACTACCTATATTATATTATCATTCGTATAACTTGTATTACATTTCACCACGCTAATGTAAGAATAAGTTACTCTCGCATAGCTATTCTGTGCTATTGAACAAACTTAAACGTAACGATACCGACGATGACATCAAAAAAAAAGTTTGTTGTTGTTAATCTTCTAAGTACATAATTTATTCTTACCTTAAACCATCTCGGGCGTGGGCTTAAAATAATCTTTATCACTGCTATCAGATTCGTCAATCAACAATCTCAAACGACGCGGCATTTTTTATTTACAATATTAATTTGAAGGCTGCTTTAAATGACATTAGTGACATTATTATCTTAAGAATAGGGGCTATCACGGCCAAAATTGGCGGTATAAGAATTTACTCTAGTGTAGTGACTTTATCATTAGGTTAAGCGTTGGTGAAACGTAAAGTTCATTAACACGCGTGTAAATAAGGATTTATTCTTAGAATAAGACTTATACCTACCTACTTTGGTGAAATCCACCCTTAGTCGTTTACCTTACCCCTTTTTAAGCAAAAATATGAGTCCTAGCTATCACGGTTCATGAGATACAGCCTGGTGACAGACAGACAGACGGACCGCGTAGTCTTAGTAATAGGGTTCCGTTTTTCCCTTGGGTACGGAACCCTAAAAATTTTAGCGGCTGGTTTAGCTAAAAGCCTACTGCAGGATTAATTAACTAATTCGTTTCACGACTAAGGGTGGATTTCACCAAAGTAGGTAGGTATAAGTCTTATTCTAAGAATAAATCCTTATTTACACGCGTGTTAATGAACTTTACGTTTCACTACTTTGGTGAAATCCACCCTTAGTCGTGAAACGAATTAGTTAATTAATCCTGCAGTAGGCTTTTAGCTAAACCAGCCGCTGTAATTTTTAGGGTTCCGTACCCAAGGGAAAAACGGAACCCTATTACTAAGACTACGCGGTCCGTCTGTCTGTCTGTCACCAGGCTGTATCTCATGAACCGTGATAGCTAGGACTCATATTTTTGCTTAAAAAGGGGTACCTATGTATAATAAATAATATAATATCAAAACAAAAATAATATATTTATAATAAAAGCGTAACCAAATGACGTAATACACGTTGGACGAAATGCCTTTTAGACGAAATGCTTGTAGGACAAAATTTATATTGGACCGAATACGTGTTGGACAAATAGATGTTGGACGAAATGCGTGTTGGACTACATACGAGTCGGACGAAATGAGCGTTGAAATACAATTTGGACGAACTGTGTATTGGACCTACGGCTAACAAATCCACAAAGATAGCCGAACTGCACACTAAACTCGGAGCACACTGAGCTATCTTTTTATTGACGCTTGCGTGCGTGTTAGTAAAGATACAGCATGTTTCATGATGTGCATTATTTTAATTTATTTAGTTTGTTAGAAAACATAGCTTCACAAATCACTGTAAAACTGAAGCCCATTTTTTGTCATTGTATTCAGAATGATGTATAGATGCTCCCCTTAAACGTTCACTTATTGATATTGTTAGACGCAGCGGCTAGCGCGTTCGGCTTGCGATCTTGCTCGCTAAGCAACTTTCGCAATGCCGGGTCGCTGGATGGGGTGACCAAATTTAAAAAACATCTCGAGCTCCTCCGTGCTTCGGAAGGCACGTTAAGCCGTTGGTCCCGGTTGTTGTCGTAAGATGGCAGTCGTTAAAAACCCACCAACCCGCATTGGGCCAGCGTGGTGGGTTATGGCCCAATATCCCCACGTGCTATTGGCCACGTGGGTGGCCTGTGCCCAGCAGTGGGACATTTATAGGCTGATGATGATGATGATGTATAATATTTTAAAAAAAATCGTCACGGGGTACCGGGTCCACGCGGACGAGGTCGCGAGCGGTCCGCTAGTAAATTATAAAATTGGTTTCCTATATGTGCTGTTGACCATGTGGAAAGGCCTGTGCCCAGTAGTGGCACGTTTTTATTATACATGGACAAATTTTATTTATTTCAAATAGAAACCTGTAGTTTCTGCCGCCTACCCCTCACCTATTCTAGGACATCCTGTAAACAGGATCTGTATTAATATTATGTTAATAAATAAATATTGTTTTTCCAGGAAACAACTCTCAGCTACCCCCAATACTTGAACACGGTGCGTCTGCAGATCTCCTACGCCAAAGATATCCACGACACGCTGGTCGCAGCCGCTCAGAATATATCCCCAACCGAGTGAATTGTATGATGTAGTTATTATTATTATTATATAAGTAAGTACCGTACCGCACCGTAAATAAATTATTTTTTTAATTAATTTGTGGTTTACTTATTTAAAAAGGCTAACTTACATTTGTTGTTTAAGTTTCTTCAATGCTATTGGGTATACTTCAGGCTGGCAAATTCGTACCTACGTAGCACAGTCGTGACAGTCAGCGTTGCCAGATATTTTT
Source organism: Scoparia ambigualis (assembly GCA_963921215.1). Lineage (NCBI taxonomy): Eukaryota > Metazoa > Arthropoda > Insecta > Lepidoptera > Crambidae > Scoparia > Scoparia ambigualis. The sequence continues at coordinate 53,364,545 of OY992502.1, read as the reverse complement.
TGTCAAGTCAGGAAACTTTGAAACTTTTTTTGAGTGTAAAAAGCGGGATTCCTTCGTCGAAAGCGGGACATAGTAAAAAAAAAGCGTATCAGAAGAAGTAATCAGAAGTTTTTATATATTTATTTTTTTATTTGAGTTTTAAATCACGTTTCCGTGACAATAGATAGCAATAATAGCCATCCGCGCCGGGCGGGCGGCCAGTCCACTTGTCTGTGTCATCCGGCCGCGCTTCCACGCTGGTAACAGTATGGGACTATTACCAGCGTTGCGTCTGCGGGCGCCGGGACAGAGGTAGGACATCTGACAAAACTGGCGTTCCTACTACGCGGCCCCGTGGCCGGTCGCTCCCGTCATGCTATATTCATTGCGCGTTATAGTACGGAAGACCGGTAATGCACATAAAGTACGCAATAAATTTAGAAATTCGGTCTGGTCAAGGGCTACGCTCTCTAATACAGTCCATCACACACCGATCGTGTGTGGATCCGTTTCATGTTTTCCTTCTTTCTTACCCCTTCTCTTCCCTTGGGAGTCGTAAAAGGCGACTAACGGACTATAGACTGCACATACATCCAACAGCATGGAGCGGCGATGGGCTCACCTGTCACAGCACATGTGCAGTTGCTATTTGGTCAAACGTGGACTATGGCAGACAGAGGACTCCTTTTGCGTTCCGCCTAGTCTCTGACTAACCCTTCTGGGATAATAGTCGTGATTATATGTATGTATGATTTTTTCTTGGTTTGGTGCTGGCGACTCTTAAAAGAATACTACTGTACCTACTGACCCATCTCTTCCCTTGGGTGTTGTAAAAGGCGGCTAACGGACTAAAGACTGCACTTACATCCAACAGCATAGAGCGGCGATGGGCTCACCACCTGTCACGCTGAGCGCATGTGCGGTTGTTATTTGGTTTGTGACCGCAAACCAGTACCTACCCTGCCATAGTCTCTGGCAGAGGACTGATTTGTGGTCCTCATTGCCTAGTCTTTGTCTAACCCTCTGGGGATAATAGTCTTGAATGTACCTATGTAATATAAGTATTTCTCGTGGTAACTAAAAAATAAGGATAAAAGGTGTTTACTTTCGAAGGATTACAAGGAGAAGGTACCTACAGTCTAAATAAAAATCAGGGTAGTTTAATTATATTGTATTGTTAAAATGTAAAATAACATAACGATACTATACATAGAGATTCAGTACGTACATAATAATTTATTTATGTTTGCAACATTTTCTTACATTATTTTTTTCCTATTTGAGATCACAGAATTTCGTAAACATCGTAAGAGATTTTTTGTTAAAACTTTAAAAATATGTTATTTGTGTCTTTTTACACCTAACTTATGAGTAAAATAATATCTATATGTTTAAAAAATAGTAATAACTTAATAACTAGTTGGTTTTCATTTTTATTGCATCAAAAGACCAGCCATCGCCTAAAACCTTTCATACTTTTCCCCTTTGTTGAGTAAATTTTAAAAGTCTAGACCTAACTATCACAATTGAAACATCAGAATACTATCAGTCTTTATGTTTGGAGAGAGTTATAGGAACCTTTGGATCATCCAGCTTTTGAATATGTGTACCTGGAACAAATAAAATAAAAAATATTAACTAACATGTCTTTATTACCCCTTCAACATCTATCGCAATCACTTTCAAGTTCACATTGCTTCGCTAGTTTAATTATTTTATAAATAGTTTTAAAGAAGCAAACTAGCGAAGCAATGTACTTTTACTTGAAAGCGATTGCGATAGATGTTAATGTTAGATAATTAGCCCCATGGATAGCCTTCGTTTTTCTTGATGTCTAGATTTAACTTTCAAAATTTTATATTCAATGTCATTAACCGGCTTCAAAAAAAGGAGGAGGTTCGAGGAAAAAGGACGTTTCGTAGTCCCCTGTTTCCTCCTTCAGAACTGGACCAATTTTTGTTACTTTTTCAGCATTGGTTAAAGAAAGATTTTCTATGTCTTTATTTTTGATTTTTTTCCATTATGTCATTTATTTAATAACCAGGAGCCTTCAAAATTTAGAGAAATCACTCCGTTTTAAGACGTCTTCAGAAACATTAGGTGGCTGGTTTAACAAAAAAATCAAACATACAGACATAGAAAATCTCTTTCTTTAACCGATGCTGAAAAAGTAATAAAATATGGTCCATTTCTGAAGGAGGAAACAGGGTCTACGAAACGTCGTTTTTCTGTGTGTTTGTATGAGAATTTTGCATTCCACTTCGACGTAGTGTTTCCTCTTAAGCACGCCTATATTTACAGTGAAGAGGTCGTAGAGTTTACACATTGGGGCTTTGTACCGTTCTTATTACAATCGCCTCCTACATTTATACCGGCTTGCCTCCCCCTGCAGGGGGGGCAAGCGATGCTCTTGGGCGGGAGGACTTTGTACTGGAAAAAGCTGGCACAAGAAAATCAGCAAAGACATTGCTTTTCTCAAACTATCTGCGTTTAAGTAACGATACAGCGTAGAGCATTTGATCTGTTCCACATAACTGAGGAACTAGCTATACTTTATCTATCGGAACGGAACAACAATGCTACTAACATAAATGTGAACTGGACTAAGATAAGAGGTGATAGCCCTACACTAAACTAATAATGTATTTTTGTCACTTAATATCTTGGGGGTTAATTGTCCAACTTGAACACAGCAATCCCTTTTAAGTACATTATAGTTAAGTAGGTACTTAACTGTACGTAATTGTGCTACTTTAAAGATCTTGCGATAGGTGTTAAAGTTATACCCCTGATCATATTTATGGCCTAGCGCTACTTTCTCATGTGATACCTACTATCATATTTAATTAGAAATCTCTATAGAAGTTTCAGAAACAAGTTACAAGATACAACTACTTACATAAATTGTAGCAATTAAACTATGAATACTAAACCAGCGCGCGCAATGAATGATCAAACACGATAAACTTTATTTACTTAGTATTGTTAATTATTTCATTATGGAACATAAATTAATAATTGTTTGTTTGACGTGAGGTCTCCCGCTTTGCCTGACAACAGCCGGAGGGGGTACTAATATCTTGGAAAGGGCATAAATCCAACTTATCATTGTAGAGGTACAGTCACCATCAAATTCTTCGAGTAACACAATGGTCTGCCTACCCTTCCTGGAAACGGACGTGATGTAATATAATCACGACTATTATCCCCGAAGGGTTAGTCGGAGACTAGGCAATGAGGAAGGCAAAAGCAGTCCTTTACCATAATCCACTTTTCAACAAATAGCGACTGCACATGTGCATGTGCGTGCTTCGGAAGGCACGTTAAGCCGTTGGTCCCGGTTGTTGTCGTAAGATGACAGTCGTTAAAACCCACCAACCCGCATTGGGCCAGCGTGGTGGGTAATGGCCCAATATCCTTACGTGCTGTTGTTCACCTGGGAGGCCTGTGCCCAGCAGTGGGACGTTTATAGGCTGATGATGATGATGATGATGACATGTGCTCAGCGTGACATGTGGTTATCCCATCGCCGCTCTATGTTGTTGGAAGTATGTGCAGTATTTAGTCCGTTAGTCGCCATTTACAACACCCAAAGGAATAGAAGGGATTAGTATTATTAGTAGTAGTATTCTTGAAGATTAGTATTCTTTTACGCGACACGGTTAATGTTCGTATTCACTATGACCATTAATCAATGTGGTTGTACCGATAAATAAGTTGCTGACCGTACAGTCCTCCGTTGACTCTTGTTTGCGCGGTGTCGACCCTTGATAAACTTATGACATAAATATAATACGCGGAGACTGCGTGGAATAATACAGGCCCATTTGCACTGTCTCCCTATCGTACTAACTGGGACAAACAACTCTTCATTCACGGTGTTGTCGAGCAAAGTTTTAGCTTAGTTAATGTGGTGGCTGATCTTATCGTAATTGCAATTAGATTAGGTTTACATTGTTAAGGCAGTTGTGTTAACTTTTTGAGCTTATGATAACCGTATGGTCTTATTCTATTTACAAGACACTCTTGACCTTTCTTTCTCACCGGAAATATAAGGGTGAGTTTTATGCACCATACAACAACATTGATGAATTAGTGATAAAGAATTATTTATTTTCTGAACTATACATACTGTATCGCCGTGTTCAAATATACTCGTATATAGGTACATCACGCCCTCGTCCCGTAAAGGAACTACATTTTAGTAAATGTTTTCTATGGACTACATTGACACAGCTTTCCATCTTATTAAGATCCTGATACACTTTAATACTTCCGAATTATAGTCAAGTCATACATATTTATTGCCTCATGTTGTATATGGAAATGAAGAAAGAGGGGAGGGAGGGCCTTTGCCTAGCAGTGGGAAAATATAGGATCATGATGTTGATGATGATGTTGCACATAACTTTTTTTTTATTATTCTTTTATTCTACAACGGGTAAGCGCTTATTGGCCTTCATCTCACCTGATGGTAAGTGACGATAAGGCCGAAGGTGAAAGCGCGCTTCACCCGGAATCCTCAACCACTGAGAAACTGGCTATCTTATCTCAAACTGTCGGAACACAACAATGCTATAAACATCGTTGTTATGGCGACAGACTTAGATATGATGGTGGTAGCTAGCCAGGCGGACTTTACAGCCTTACCACCAACCAAATCAAGCACACAAAGATGTACCCCCCGCTGGGAATCGAACCCGAGACCTCTGGGTCTGAAACCGGTGGCTTAGCCACTAGACAAGAGAGGCGGTTAAAAATTAGATCTTACAAAAAATATTAGTCTCAAACATGGCCCTGCAAGGGCATTGCAACAATGAAATTAATTACTTATTAACTACAATCAAATTGAAACTGATTATAAACTAAATGTAGGTATTGTCATAAATTTTTTATGTAGGTATTTTTAAACCAACCACACATTAGCCAAAAACACTTTATTGTAATAAAGTCTACTTATTCATATTCGTATAAATATTTAAAGTTTTGTTAGGTACTAATCAGATCACTAAAATTCGTCAATGCAAGATAATGATAAAAAAGTCTTAATTAGTTACTGTTTGCATTAAAGGGTCGATTACCCAAGGCAATTGTATGATTATATTTACTCAATAATAGTACAAAAATGTCATAATATTGATAAGGACCAAATGAACTTGTCATTAAAAGATATTGAACAGTGCAGGTTAATAAACTGCGTATCGCTGCCGGAGGCTTCGTCTTAGTGTTTACAAGATCTTATTTGTTCGTTCAATGTGATGCAGTGCATTGTACCAATATAGTTATTTTTTAACGTACAATATATTTTTTTATTGTACAGTCAGCATCAAAAGTAACTGAACAAAAACAAGGTGGCAAAAGTAATAGTCACGTGTAAGTGTCTTTACATACTCATCATTTAACATTTCAGAATTATATGACTTTTTTGTGTTCATAATTATAACTTCTCTGTAATTAACTATAGTGACGGTCATGTAGGTACTTTTGACTCAACAGCCATGTCAGACAATTCTGGTAATTTCAACCGTAACAATCATTTGAAAATTTCATATGCTAAGCTACTTTTGATGCTGACTGTACGTAATTGCTATTGTTATCTTACAACCATGTCGCGTAGCGGTGAAAGAAAACTATCACCCCCTCTCTTTCCTTGGGTGTTGAAAAAGGCGACTAACGGACTAAAGACTGCAACATCCAACAGTATAGAGCGGCGATGCGCTCACCATCTATCGCGCTGAGTACACACGGCGTCAGATCAACCTACCCTATACTGTCACATTTCTCCAATGAATATTGATCTTTAAAACCAAACAATAAAATTCAAAATTGATTGTAGAAATTTGACAGTTTTGGGTAGGTTGATCTGACGCCGTGTGTACATGTGCAGTGGTTATAGTGGACTGCTTTTGCTGTCCTCATTGCCTAGTCTCTGACTAACCCTTCGGGAATAATAGTCATTATAGGTAGGTAAGTACAGGGTTTTCGGGCAGCTTGAGTACCTACCATTTTGCTGCGGTATCTTTACTGCCAATTAATGGATAGGAGTTGCGTAAAACCAAATCTTATTACTCGTAAAGTTGTTAACGACACATCTCTCTTCTCGTACTTAGTGGCCGACCCTTAGTCACTTTGTATACCTACATTGTTTTGTGGACTGACCAAGCTTCAGAGGACTTCCTAGAACCATGCTATCGTATCGACATACTTTTGTAGATTCTTCGTGTTGTTACAGTCAGATTGCAAGAACGGTTGTTAAGATGTTTTAAATGGCATACTTATATAATTTGTTTTTTCAATAAGGCCTTACAATAAAGTAAAAGACGAAATTATGGTCTTAATTTGAATAATATTTTACCTAACCACTTGCCTAGGAATAAATAAGCGTAATAAATAACTAAATAAACAATAAAAAAATAGATACTTAATGTAATTTATGGGAACTGTATTTCATTGTACCTAAGTAACTATGTAATTTCTCTCGGTAACAGTTATTTATCTATCATTGTTGCTTAGTGGAATGCTATACTGGCATATGCGAAATCAGAAGTTTTGCAACATAACACCGCGCCGCAGAAATCAGTAGGTCCCAGGTTGAAAACAAAGCGATAAAAGTCCTTGCCCCTTTTCATTATTTATAGCGTTCGATAATATTGTTGAAAAAAATTACTTACAATAACAATCTTTGATGTCATATTCTTTTTATAATGTTACCGCAATTATTTTTCACAACTAATTACATTTTATTCTTGATAAAAGTAGGTAGTTAAGTACCTACTTAACATCATAATTGTGTTTTGCATTTTATACATACAATTACGAATATTATGTGTTTTGTTTCAAGCTTAGAGCATTACTTATACCTACCAAGTTTCAAGAGAAAAGAGTTGATGTTTTGGTCTGTGAACTTGTTACTGCCTAAATATATTACAATGGCAAATCAATTTTAATGTGCCATAAATAATTAATTTAGTGCGCGGGTCAATGAACCGATTATTTTGTGGGAGTTCATATGGATGTGCTGTTAGATATTTTGTACAAAATTAATAATTTAATATAACCCTTATTTAGCTCACCGTGGGTTCAGCCGAAGACTTGCTGCGCTGCGTAGGTGACGTGCAAGTACCCGTCGCTGCTCCGGAACTGCTCGTATGCCTGCGCCATTGTCATACTGTGACTGGCCAGCACTTTTTCGTTCACAAGCAAGTACAGGGCCTGTGCGAACAATATTTTATTCATTAATTAACATAGTAAAGTAACTAAATACTTATAGCCTACAATGGCGTCTACTGTCTGCTGCTGGTGCTATCACCAGGCCTTTGCCTCCGTCATTAAAAACATAATGTCTTTGATGTAATTTATGGGTAAGTATGGTTTAATCGAGATGTGGTGCTGGAGAAGAATGCTGCGAATACCGTGTGAACAGCCAAACGCACTAACATCTCAATTCTGTCGCAATTGAACGTTATGGTTATGGACCGATTGTCTACCTTATGTCATCGTCGCATACTGGGCTATTTTGGCCATATCGCCAGACGTGGCGACGGTAGCTTAGGAAAGCTCATTGTGGTGTAGAGTATGTGGTGGGAAACGTGGAAGGAAAACGTTCACGAGGCCGGTCCCCGACCAGGTGGTCTGACCAACTGAAGGAAACACCAACGTCCCGCTCCTACGCCGCGGTGAGGATGGCCACAGACCGGACCCGATGGAGACAGTTCTCCCAATCCAAAGTGCTGCCGTGATGATCACGATCCTCAGTCATGATGGAACGACCGAATAGAAATGGTTTAATCAACACGCTTGCTAAATGCGGATTGGTGATCACAAACCTGACTACTCCTACTCTCTTTCTCCGAAACGAAATTTCGACCGATTTTCGTTAGCTATTTATAGCGCTTTCCATTTTTTATAGAATTACAAACAATTTTCTAATAATTAATAAGTATAGGTACCTGATCTAAAAATGTCAAACCTATTTTGTATGAACAAAATTTCGGAAGGAATAAAAACCGCTGTAAATAGCAAACGAAAATCGGCCTAAATTTCGTTTCAGAGAAAGAGAGTAGGCCCTTCTGGGCTGTACGTCGAATAATCCGAAACACAATTTGCCTGACCTAGGAATTGAACCCTGGACGTCCGGTTATCTTAGCAACTCGGCCACCGAGATGTTATATTTGTTTGTTAAGTTATGGTTGTGTTATGTGTCTGTTTATAAGTAGGACTATGACAGATGTATTTGGGAATTGAGATCGTGATCGTTAGGCATTCATTTGTAGGATGATATGCAAGTAAAACATATCTATTTTTATCATGTTTTTAAAAAGGTTCTACCACACGTACATTTTACTTTTAAATGAAGAAGATAGAATACCTACCTAACAGCAAAAATATCACAATGAATGTGCAGTGGAGGTTCCACAGCAAGCCGTGAGAGCCTTTTTTGTAGACGATAGCTTTCAATTGACAAGTAAAAGTAAGCGTAAGCCCCTTCGTACACAAGACTACGCAAATCTTCGATACTCGACGATTTTGGTTTTCAAGCGACTACCGCCATACAAATTGGAGTCACGGGACAAATGTCGGCGACGCGACTCGTGTACGAACCTCAATGGATTTGTATGGCAGGTAGTCGCTTGGAGACTAAAATCGTCGAGTATCGAAGATTTGCGTAGTCTTGTGTACGAAGGGGCTAAGAGTCTTATTATCTCAACTGAATGTTTAAAATATTTAGTTCAGATCTCGTAAATCAAAAAGGTTTGATGAAACATTGTTGCTATAAAACATAAGAAGAATGAAATGAACAAATTCGGCAAGTCTATCCAAATAGGTGGCGAAGTGGTCAACGCAGCGTTGGTTCAATTCTCACCTGAGGTAGACAACTTTTTTAACGTTTTAGTCTTAAAATCACACATAAATCAGCCTCACTCGTTCATCAGGTTCATCTTCATCTGGAACCTCGTTGGCCCGTAATTCGTAGTACAATGCACACAATGTACAAATTGACGACCTCCGTGGTCGAGTGGTTCGTACGCTGGGATGACGACGCGCCATCTCTGAGGTCCCGGGTTCAATTCACGGTCGGGTCAATTTAGAGAAAAACTGTTTTTCTAAATTGATTTCGGGTCTGGTGTTTTTGCTATGTTTTATGTATATATATTTATCCGTTATCTTACCATATTAATGCGTTTAAAAAGAATACTCATCTTGGTTTAGATAATTGGTATGATATTAAACAAAAATTTTAATTTTTCTAGGTATATCTGCTGTTATTTTCACGAGCGATTGGCATAGTATAACACATACAGCAGTGTAAAAGTTGAGTATCTCACTTGTGAATCTCTGAGTTTCATCTTGGCCCGTATAATGTAGAGAAACTGGGACATCGTCAGCTCTTGTGGTACGAGGAATTTGGTCCTCCCCAACGCTGGGACCTCTCGCTCCCTCACATACCTCTCTACGTGGATCTGTGACAATAAAACTCGTTTGAAGTTTGGGGAATATCAGTAGGTACCTAAGCTTTTTGAGCTAGCTATTGTGATTATGAGATTGCAAATTTTTTCTCGATATCTTTGAACAGGACTGGGGGCTTATTGCATAACGTCAACATCTATCGCAATACCTTTCAAGTAGAAATAGGTACATTGCTTCGCTAGTTTGATTATTTTAAAATTAATTTTAAATAGCAAAGCAATGTACCGTAACTACTTGTCATTGAAACGTATCGCGTTATGTGTTGAAGTTAGACAATTAGCCTCTGGACAGAGCCATAGGTAATATGCATAGTTTGCAGTAAACCTGACTCGGAAAGTCTGAAAGGTGTAGGTTCGCAACCTTGGTCGTGGAAAATTTAAAAAAAATCTAAAAAGTTAAATGTAATGAATGTATACTCACAGGAACTTTATTTGGAAATCTATGTCTTATTGCTTGAACTTCTTGATTTGATACTGCCATATCTGAAAAAGAGAAATTTGTTAAAACGATATCTTGGCAACTAAGTAGGTAATTTATCCGTTTTTTATCCGATCGCGATAAATGGTTTACTTATAAGATTACTCACCGTCTTGGTAGCCGAATACTTCTTGGGAAGCGTATGTGATGTAAAGGAAGCCGTCTTCGTCACAGTAGCTGTCGTGCGCCTGCGCCATCGTCAGGCTCATGCTAAGCATCGACTTGTTGTTGATTATGAGGTACAACGCCTGGAAAAGGAATCTATTTATTGATGCGTACAAAACTATATCAACAAATTATGTACAGTCAAGGAAGTTCTCGGTATACCACATTCCGACCGCGCCTACTTACGTACGTAGTACCTACTATTATTTATTCTGTGCTTACGTGCCGTAGCGTGCGCGCACCTCTATGCGATTCTCTAACCGTGGGGCTGGGGCCACATTAGCGCGCTAAAAAACTTCGTGTTCCATTGTCGCTTTATTATGCGACACTGCATCGATCGCGCTAAGTGCCCTTTTCCTGTGACGGGTATTTCGGTACGCGTGCGGATTTATATTTTAAATGTTTTAAAATTAGATAAGACATAATTACTTTTTTAATGTTCATCTTTGCACGAGTACCTACACTGACTGGCGACACGCACGACACTACAGCAGTCTACGAAATCTTTGTCCTGCATGCAACCAGCAGCGTGATTTTACATGCACGCGTGCTGAAATCCACATCACAGGAAAAACACATAGACGCTGCGCGTATGGCTGTGATCATCATACTTACATGTAAAGGCGGGTCTCCTGCGACACTGTTTTGTGTTTTCTAACACCTAACATCAAACCTCTAACAAATATGGGCGTGGCCTACGTACATATTTTGACATATTTTGTTAGATGTTTGATGTTAGGTGTTAGAAAACACAAAACAGTGTCGCAGGAGACCCGCCTTTACGCTGCAGTCACGGCTGTGGTCACAGTTGAGGCTATTTTACTTAGAGAATACCGATTTTATAACTACAAGAAATGTCAAAGAAGTGATTCCCTATCACGCCGCTTACAGCCGTGCGGAGCTAGTGTCGAACTTTGAAAATTATATAAAAGAATACCAATGCTATGGTACGCTCACCGCTGTTGCAGCTGCTAATACCAAGGCTATAACGATGTTTGCGCTTAGAGAATCGCACTACAGAATATACTTGAAAAATGTTTTTATTCATTAAAATAATTTTTTAGTTAGTTACGAGTATTAGTTAATATTTGGTTGCATGTACGGAATAAAGCAATGTTTTTATTAATTAAGGGATTTTTCGTTAAGTAATTAAAATTTTGTTGCATATTAATGCCAAATTGTTCCGATACCCTGTGAGGGTCATGTTAAGGGGCTATTTATATTGTAAGGTCTATGTACCATACCAACATGATGCAATAAATGTTTATGACTATGACTACTTTTAACTAACGTGCGCGTAGACAGTGTGAAAGCGAATGTCGCCGAAAAGTGGTCGACCGGGACCTTACCTCGACTGTTCCTAATAGGTAGGTATTTATAAGTAAGATTTAATAAAAATTAATTAATTATTATATTAATATTTATATCTTAATTAATGGCTTCCCCAGGTTACGCATTAAGCCAATTTCAATTGGTATGTTATGGTACGTTTACACGCTTGCCGAGGCTTGGCAAGCGTCCACAAGCTCCAAACATAAACAAACGCTTGCGTGTCATTTACACGCTTGCGAGTGCGTTAGTGTGTTTCAGACAGGCAAGCATGGCAGACGCGGATGTAACAGAAAATGTTTTCTATGGTAAAAGAGGTCGAAGTTGTTTCAGCGCTTGCATTTGGTTTGACATATTATTATTTTTATTTAAATATTAACAAAAACCAAGGCAGTGAAAAGTTTGGCCGAAAAGATAGTGAATGTTAAAAATCTGTACAGCATGAGCTCGTGAGCGAAACCAAACACGCGCCAACGTGTAAATGGGTCGCAAACGCTTGCCGCAAGCTTCCTTTGATCTGTGTTCATAAACCGACACCAATCCGGATCAGCGGCAAGCTCTTGCAAGCTCACGCAAGCCACGCCAAACACCCCGTTCCCACGCTTGTGTTTGTGGACGCTTGCCAAGCCTCGGCAAGCGTGTAAACGTACCATAATATAGTTATTTTAATAGTTTTGACGTCAATTAAGTGCCTGCTGAAGGTTTATAATTATATATCTCTCTCTCTCTATGACTCTATGACTTTGAATTAGACTAAAAGACCAACGAACACGCATCAAGCTTCAGCGTGGTAGAATTATTGTCTGAACTTCCTTGGCATTATCATCAGTCTACAATTTGCGATCTCACAGCGGGCGTGATATACTAATAAAATACATTTTTTTCTGTTTAAAATCCAATACTTATATCAGGCTTTCAGGGCAAAATGTCCGGCTAAACACGAAACCGCCTGCAGCCTGGCAACGCTACGTGGGGAGATTGGGACATAACTCACCACGCTGTCCCAATGCGGGTTAATCGCTGGGTCGATCTGCCTCATGTGCTGTTGATAATGTAAGAAGACCAATAGACATTTATTGCCCGACGATCAAAATCGTAAGTTATGCAATAAATATGGTCAGATATCATAATGCCTCAGTTCGTGCGTCGTCGTGTAGATATTGCAAATCGTGTATACGACCTTTTTTGATTTTCCGATTGCTTTAGTAAGGGTTTGACATGAATGAACGTTTTGATGAGTAGGAGGTACAGCAGGTTCGGGCAGCTGCCCGAAGGCAAAGGCACTGCTGATCGGTACTGTCAGTTCATCTAACAGTGAAACTTGTGTAGTCCTACAATTGATCCACTTTCACACAATTGCACTTGCAAAATATAAAAAGATATTTTTTACTGAATTGATTGAATATATATTTTACTGGACGAAGTCTATTAGTCTATAGTTACTTTAAAAAAACTTACACTGACAATCTAAGAAGAAACTCATTATTGATGTTCGATATTATCACTATTTTTACACATAAAACAGATGCTGTCTTGTGATCGATAACACTATAGTACTTTATCAACACAAATATAAAAAGAGCTTGTGTATCAATTACTGTATGCCAACCAGAACTAAGAGGGTATTCTGTTAAAGAAAATACTAATGTGAAGGGCGGCCATAGCCCGTAAATCTACCCACAGACCACTTATAATAACCGCTATTATAGTCTGGTCAAATCAAATCGTTTATCGCATCGCCTAACACCTCTAAGATGGTGTGTACATTATTTATAAGCAGGTGACATTTAATCAAATCTATCAAAAATATAAAAATCCTAGCACGTATTTTCATATATCTCGCTGCGTATTTTGTATCGTTCAATATGAAAACGTTCACTTTCTTAACACATTGGCGAACAGTAGGTATTCCAGACACAATAAAAGTTTTATTGTTAAAACTGCTTTCGTCTCTATCTACCGACCCGATAGATAGGGTATCGCAGCTGGAACTACGGGTCCGGCTGTGTTTTCAGGGGTACTACGGGGTTCCGGTTCAAGCCCCCCGCTGGTTGTGCCTTGACCGGCGCCTCCGGCGGGATCCAGACGTGGGTTGGACTCGTAGTGGCTTGTGGTTAGCTGTAGAGCTTGGTAATGTTCGTTTGTCCTGGTATTGTGTGCCAGGACTTCCAAACTCGCGCACAGCGAGCGGGGCCTAGTAGCGGTCTCTGAGGGGCCAGAAGCGAAAAGTCCTGCGGGGAACGTGAGTTTCCCTTATAGTTGGCAGCTTTGTCCGGTGGTTCTCATTGGACATTGGTGTTGACATCTCCGGTACTAGTCTGGAGAACTAGTAGAGGCGGCCCCCTAGATGCCGTAGCCTCCGGTCTAGCCAGCCGCGTAGGACCTGGGAACTGGCTAGGCGCCCGGATGGGTTCCGAGAAGTGAGTGTGCTTACTACTCCGCGACCAAGGTGGACACTTGGGAGTCGACTTTAGAGTCGACGACCCTAGCAGTGGCAACTACGAGTTGTGCCCTTCATGCAACGAGAAGTGAGCGAGCTCGACAGTTCCGGTTACCTATCTGGGATTAGGCAGTGAACTACACGTGTTCACGAGGAGACTCTCCCGAGACACTAGTCTTATGAGTACCGAATGAAGAGCTCGCCTCGGAGGGCACTGATTTGGCGTCAAGACCTAACGCAGATGGTCTCCTGCGCGAGTGTTCTACTGGCGAAGGGACCTCTGGCACTTCTTGCATAACCTAACGGTTATGGTCTCGAGGTGCCAGTACAAATAAAACTTAGTGAATTAAGGAGAGGGGATGTTATAACTGCTTTATCAGTCTAGTGTCCGCCAAAGTGTTAAGTTGCCGGCTCCATATCTCGTCCACAACCAATTTTTATATGTCGTCCATTTCCTCACTTTATTGTGTTAAACTATTGAAATTAATTTAGTAAACTTCTTAAAGTAACTTAACAGTAGAATGTATGTAGTAAATAGGTAATAAATGTATAATAATTGTTTATATTAATAATAATACATGATGACATGTTAATAACTTAAAAGTTATTAACATGTCACGTCTGAAACAAGTCACCTAATTTTATAAACAGTTGACATCAAAGTTTGTTTACCTTACCTACAACACGTCAAAACTAAAGTGGTTCTTTAACAATAAACTTATGAAAGATTCATTTAGGGTTCAAAGTGTTTCAACTCGATATAGTTTTGTATCGAATCTATTGCGATTGATATTTTAATGTTGTTTATAACTTAATAAGACAACGTCTGACTGGCTTATTGGTTCTTTGAATAATCGACTTGTTACCATATGAATAAACAGCATGATTGATTTATCAATTCGATAGACAACCAATGTTTACCGCTAAAATCTGGTCTAGACTGGATGACGTGATTTTTGCTATCGCTTCATAAATTGATAAGGTGCCATATTAATTGATTGATTCTTGAATGTAATTAATTACTAGTGATTTAAGAGAGTACTTTTCGTTTCTTCATGTTTAGCTTTGTAGCTAGCTATCTATCTACTGCTAAACATAATATTATTATACGGTTAGCTAGTTTCCAGATAAGTGACTGTAGGTACCTACACAAGAGCCGTGATCCAGAGATTACCAAAGTTCTAAAGTTTCCCATCCCATCCCCTTAGGATATTCGTGGTATTTTCAGTTTATTTATTGATGTACATAGATAAGGATTATTTCTATTTGGACAGCTGGGCTAATTAGTCGTTAAAATCAAGTCATCGCTAAAATTCACCACGCTTGCCGAAATGGGTGTTCGCAATCACAAACCCGGGCTATGTATCGAAAAATATACACACACTTTGTGTCCCCTGGGTTCAGTTCCCTGGTCGGCCGCTTTAGGAACTGAACCAGTGGACCTCCAGATATCGGGCCAACTGATTAATACAGATGTTAAATCCATCCATGATCATTGCGCCTTAAACTGTGTCGAAATTCGTAATATTTATTTGATTATTTGAGTTAAAAAACGCTCAAATAAACTCAAAGACAACAAAATGTGAGGACGACATTTTTTATTTATTAAAACTTTTGCAACAATATATTACATGGCGGACTTAATGCCTAAGGCATTCTCTACCAGTCAACCATAGGGTGGTGCAGATAGATGACATGGTAGGTGCAATTAGCTGCGGTGACAAAAAATGTAAAAAAAACAATAAAAATATATTTAAGCAAATAATATATATATATATATATATATAAATAAACATATACATAGGTGTAGGAATATACATAAATACTTTTACAATAATATAAATATACTTACATACACTAAATAATATATAAAAAGGGCGTTATCGAGATGATTCTGCCATGGTTCTATCAAAAAGTAGCATGTGGACTTTCTTTTTAAAAGCGTCACGTGTCGTAGCCATTCTGACTTCCTGAGGTAGCGCGTTCCAGAGCAGTATGGACTGAATATAAAAGGAAGAATGAACAAAGCCAGAAGAGTTGCAAGGAGAGAGAAGGAGATGATTATTTGAAGATCTGAGATTCCTGTCATGAGAGGTGCAAAGATATTGAAAATGGTTTTTACAACGTTTTCAATCTTTGAGTTTATTTGAGCGTTTTTAACGCAAATAATCAAATATTAAGAATCTTTGTAGCAGTCTTAACTTAACTAAATGTTTAAAATATTGTAAAATATTTTCTTTCAGATCTCTAAGAATGTAAAGGTTTGTTAAGACATCGTTGCTATAAAAACATAAAGTGAAAAGCGTTGAATTTACGTAAATTACGTAAAGTTAGGTAGGTACGTTGAATAATGTCACCTCCGAGGTAGACATTTTTTTTTTCAATGTTTCGTTATCTCTGTCGAAATATCATACCTGTACCTCAAACAACAATAAAAAGCATCCATATAGGTAATTTATTAGTTAAAGATGATAGTTTAAAAAGTTATCACTTTCAAAGTGTAAGTGAAAGTAAGTACTCACTTGGTTCGGCTTCATCCTTATCCTGTTTCTTATAATGACTAGGAATTGGGACATGGTTATGTCTCCGGGCACTAGGAACTTTGTTTTGTCCAACGACGGTAGACTTTTCTCTTTTTGATATTTTTCCACTATGAGCTGGTAAAAAATAAAACATGGTTAATATGACGACCTTAACCTGCTAATAGGCATGTAGTATGACTAGGCGAGTCATTTAATTGCAGTCCGTAGTTATTGAAATTCGTTTTAAATAAGCAAAGTAGCGACGCAATGTAAGTACTACTATTTTTTGGGGTCAGTAACTTGTCATCGGGGTTCAAATCGGTTCAATTCTGTAAAAAGTGAATTTAGCAATAATTGAAAGTTAAAACCGTTAAACACTAGAAAGCCCAACATTTTTGGCTGGGTGTAATATGTAGTTTCGAATGCCGTCGTTGCGACGCACGCTGTTGCGAAAAACATTGCAAGTGGTACGACCTCGAGAAAAGCCGTTGTATCGAAAATCGCTAAATCGAATGACGCACTCGCGAACACGCTGTCACGAAATCTCTTCATATGTGGTACGCTAGGTCGATAGTCATGGTATCGAAATCCATTGTTGCGATTAGAGTGCTTATTCAAATCAATGGCACCGGCGATGAAATACACTCAGCGGCACAGAAAGTGGCCCAAACGTAAACAATGCGAAATGAAGTAAATAAGTCGTCGTATCTTATAACTTTGTGTGACCATTCATCAATACGACCGTTTTTGTCATTTTAAGAGAATGGTTACAAAAACTTGTTCGTTACTTAGCCTTTGTGACACTTGAAACGCATTTCTGTAACAATAAAGGTGAGTTTTAATTAAATAAAAAAAAATGTATGCAGTTAATATTGTTTCTTTTGTTTTTAAATTAATCTGTAGTTATGCTCCTTTGCAGAATCATACCAAACAAATCGGAAACTTGGTTTGTACGCCTGTCTTCAAAAGCTCATTGATGAACAAAAAACCAGAATGCACACAATTGAAAGAATTTTGGTAAAATTCCAGAGACTCCGCCACCAAAGAAAATGAAAATGAAAGAAAATGCTATAGAAGATATTTTTAAAAAGAAAAATACAATGAGCACTTTGGACTTTATAAGTGGTTTAGCTCTAAGTACCCGCCTATACTGAGTTTATTTAATGTTTTAGACTTGTATTTTTTTTTTCTTAAACAGTAATATTATCATTATTATTTCTGTTACGTAATGAGTAATACTCTTAGTACCTACTGCTTTTGGGAGTATTTTTTTTATTTCTATAAAGACAGTTGTGACTAATTCATTTTATATTTAATTTTATCCTATCCGGATACCGCATGTTATTGTTATACATAGTACATAATTAAAAAGTTATATCAAAAATGATATTTTTCATTTCCCTTCCTTCTAAATACTAATCGAGCCCATCGTAAGTTGTTGTGTCTTATCGAGGTCGTGAGTTCGATTCCCATACAATAAATTTGAATAGGCACTCTCATCGCAACAATGGGTTTCGATACCGTAACTATCGATCTAGCGAACCATATATAAAAGGGATTTCGTGACAGCGTGTTCGCGAGTCCGTCATTCGATTTAACGATTTTCGATACAACGGCTTTTCGCGAGGGCGTACCACTTGAAATGTTTTTCGCAACAGCGTGCGTCGCAACGACGGCATTCGAAACTACATATCAGACCCTTTTTGGCTACCTGCAACGCCCAGCGTCCGTCCAAATGACGGACGCTGAGATTAATGAACTTAAACTATAAAATGAAACTCAATTTAATAGTAAACTATAAGGTATATTGTTAAAAAAACAAATATAAAATTTAAAAAAAATATGCATTGCGTGTCCCGGCTCTGGTAGAATATTTTCTTGCCATTTGGTTTAAAATGTCTAGTGTCGTTGTAAAACTACAGAGTGTAGGAAGCTTTTGCTTTTACCTTAGAAACAACGCGTATCGAATGACAAATGAATAAAAATTGGTAAAATCCACCTATATACTCTTTACTGAAGGTAGTTTTCATCGACTATAAAATTAATTTTGAAAATACCCTCACATTATAAGTCCGTCATTTTGACGCTGACGCTGGGCGCGCGTTATAGGTATACCTTGTTATAACCTTATACTAATATCACTTATAGATTACTTAACCATCTTTAAGAATAACTTAAGCAAAAAAAATAAAAGAAAATTAATTTCATCACAATTCACCAAATATTTCAGAAAATAAAAAAAATAAAATCGATATCCGTCATTTTGACGGTTTGGGCGTTCTAGTGTTAATGCAATAAGGGTTATATTATGGAATTGAGTCTATGTGGGTTTGCTATGTTTTGTTTTAAGTACCTATAGTTCTTTACATATAGTTTATTAATAATCTAATTTGTTTACTCACCGGTATTTTGTTTGGAAATTTACTTTTGATTGCCATGACTTCTTCTTTCCTGCTCACTGCAAACAAATTTTGGCTATTAATAATACATAGGTAAGTAGTAATAATAATATACTAATATTAGAAACCCGAACGCGACTTCGTCGGCGTGAGCACCCCGTATTCCATCCATGACAAATAAAAAAATAATTAGCCAAAAAGGTGAAGCCGTTCTGAAGTGAAGCGCGGACATACATTCGAGGCAATTGATTTTTATTTATATAGCGTGTTAGTTAACACGAGGGACATATTTAAACCTATTGTAGTTTATGCCCGGGTAAACATAAACAAATAAAAAAATACTACTCGAAGCATCCTTCCTATATTATAAACACGAAGTTTGTAAGTATGGGTGGATGTTTGTTACTCTTTCACGTAAAAACTACTGAATGGATTTGAATGAAATTCGGCATACAGATAGTTTATAACCTGGATTAACACATGGGATACTTTTTATCCCGATATTCCCACGGGAACGAGAACCGCGCGGGTGAAACCGCGAGCGGCCGCTAGTATAAAATAATTCAGAAAATCGATGTTAAAATTTCATAAAATTTTTCCGTAATGTTTCCCTAGTGCTTTCGACTCATTTACGCGTATGGTATTGAATAAGTAGCTGTCGTGGTTGGTGTGACCCGTTTTTCCTTCATACTTGATTATATTTGATCTTTTTCCGCGCTTAGTGTATATGCTAACATTATAACAATAGAATAATTATGCAAAACATTAAGATTTTTTTAATAAATCGGATCGGGAATCGACTACCTAATGTCCTCCCTTATTATGTCCCTTGGTTTAACTAACGCGCTGTATAGATAACTAGCGGCCGCTCGCGGTTTCACCCTCGTGGTTCCCGGTCCCGTGAAAATATCGGGATAAAAAGTATCCTATGTGTTAGTCCAGGTTATAAGCTATCTGTATGCCAAGTTTCATCCAAATCCATTCAGTAGTTTTTACGTGAAAGAGTAACAAACATCCATCCATACTTACAAACTTTCGCGTTTATAATATTAGTAGGATATACATTAATACTAGTGCGAAAAGGAAGACAGCGAAGCAGCAGTTCAGAATGCGGATTTGATAACTCGCTGCGGATCTAGCTTGTCGTTATCAAATCGACATTATCTAAGTAAATTAGACTCTACACTAGCGTTACAAAGGTCACTTTTGAACGAAACGTGTGGGTCGAAGTGAGCAAACGATCAAGAATCGCACCTCTAAACCTATTTTATTAATGCACAAAGATTCTGTACCTATTGAAACTTTTTTTTACATTTACTGTTAACCATTTGGACTTGGACCGATGATGGAAGCGCACTTAACCCTTAACCGGGATCTAGCAGTGCTATAAACATTGATGTTATGGCGACATAGTTAAGTTGGTGGTAGCTATAGCAAGGCGGACTTCATCAACATCAGTCTTTATAGGCTTACGGCCCACGTTAATACGTCGTTTAATTATCGTTAAAGGTTGCAATGTGGGACCTATACAATGGTATATTTTCCGGCAACGTGTCTGCGATTCCTCTGGTTTTGCGGGTGTCCATGGGTGGCGGTGATTACTTTCCATCAGGTGACCCGCTTGCACGTTTGCCTCATTCTGATATAAAAAAAAAAATTTTTTTTCTTCTCAGGTTTAAATTATTTTTAATTTTTCAGTTCTTTTTATTAACAAGAAGTTTTAAGTACTTACTTAATAAAAGCTTGTTTTTGAAAGTTTTTATTTTCTTTTAGTTTTATTTTTAACTTATTTGTATTTTTGATGCGAGATTGACTACGATGTAGTACGTAGCGCGTAGCAGTGTATTTGCGTTATGTAGCCCGTAGTACGCTCACAATGTGTTGTGTTGAGCACTTATTGTAGGGGGATAAGGTCTTCAGTACAACAAGGGTCGCCCTGGTACCCTGAGGCACAACGTTAGCGATATGACATGTTAATATACACCCTCATTTAATTTTATTTTTAACTTTTTAGTATTTTTGATGCGAGATTTTCTACGGCGTAGTCCGTAGCGCGTAGCAATGTTTTTCCGTTATGTAGCCCGTAGTACGCTCACAATGTGTTGTTTTGAGCACGTATTGTAGGGGGATAATGAAATTGTTGTAATGAAGCCCTTGGCTTCAGTCGCACGGATGGCAAGAGACCCGATGGCTTAACTTTGGTTCCCTGGAAAAGGGGCCGTTGCTTGTTGTGGGATGCGACGTGTTTAGCACCTTCGCGGCGTCTCATATTTCCGGCACAATGCGGACCGCTGGGTCTGCTGCCGAGACTGCCGCGAGGCAGAAACACAGTAAGTATGAGGCGTTAAAGGCTCAAAGCTAAAGTTAAAGGTACCTTTTTGTACCCTTCGCGGTAGAGACAACTGGGGTGTGGGGCTCGGAAGCGAAAGCTTTCATTGCCAAAGTAGAAAACCGTTTGGCGGATCGCGGCTACGATCGCCGCTGCAAGTCATACCTGGTTCAAGGATCTCCCTGGCGATACAGCGCGGCAACGTTGCCGGTATCATGGGAACCTTTGAGCCGGGGGTGACTCGCGGTGGTCTGTTAGATTAAGTTTCTTATTATTATTTTATTTTACTAACACATTTTTAAGTTGTTTAAATTAATTATATTTAAAAAAAAACAAAATTAAATTTATTACATTAATTAAATGGTCATATAATTTAGAATGATGATTTTAAATATTGAATAAACTACCACAATATTAGTATCTAATTAGATGGTCATTTATTTTCGAATGATTATATTATGTTATGAGTTGATTTAAAAATGTGAGCCTGATTACTAAGATTGTATGATAATTAAAATAAAAGGGAGAGCCCTAACTTTCCTGTTTTATTAGTTTTTGTTTTTTACTTGAATACAATGTTTATAAGAAAGTTCCAGTGTTAAGTACCTACATATTAGATAAATAAAGTTTTTTATATGATAAAACAGTAGAATCTTTTATTTTCAAAACATAACTTAAGTATTTGGTTTTTTCATGGAGAATATTTATGTAGGGAATGTCACTTCCGTGGATCAGCGGTCACTTCCATGGAGGGCAATTCTTTTTCAACCCTTGTAATTTAGTATTTAAAGACTGCGAGCTCTTCAAGTATTTTGCCCAAGACTTCCAAGACTTTTTTGAATACCTACCATTTTCACTTGTTGATATTTTATTTGTTTAAAAATTATAATTACTATTTGAGTATCTTTTATAAGTACCTATCTAAAGATATTATAATGGACTTCAAAACAATGTTTAAAAAGGTCAACAACTGGACTTTTACCTGCGATGGAACTAAAATGCAATGGAATAAAGTCAGCGAAACAAAAATTGGAGCATAAAATATTTTATAAAACTAGTTATGTACTTACATGAAGATTCCTATAATTGGATTGATTGTGCTAATAAACCTAAAGCAACAAATCTTTCCCTAATACAGATTATAGCGATCTTCGCCCATCTTACGACAGCACAGAAATGTGCAAATTGAAATAATAAGTAAATGTTTTCTATTTTTGTTATAACTATCTAAGTGTTAATCTATTTTGTTATATCTATATTCTGTTTCCGAATTAGGTTGCAATGTGACGTTTTGATTTATTTTATTATTTATATCAGTTTTGTTTTCCATTGAGTGCTCTATGTAGCCTTCAGCCACTTTTTCGGACTTCCAGCCTCCGTGTCTTTTCAGACTCGTCAAATTCGCTCCAGAATCAGCCAGAAGACTGGCTACGACCTACGGAAACAATGTCCAGTGTAACATTCAGCATTTGTCAAGTTTAAATAAGTTGCTATTTCTTTAGGTATTTTAGCTATTTTGTGTCTACCTATGACCTGCTTCGTGTAGGTACTTCCCTTTCTGAAAGTTAAAAAAAACAAACCTATCTGATGTTGTGTTCGCTGGACGAAGATTATAATATTTTTTTTACATGTTAGGAACTCTCCTTGAGTGTTGAGTGAGTTCCACTTATGAAACTGAGTGGAACTCACACTTAAACAACTTTCCCCAAGACACCTATGGGCAAAATTACAAAAAAATTTCGACCTCCCATACAAAACTGTCCGATCAGCTGACGACAATACGGCTGGTCCATTGAAGAACCTAGTAAGGGACATGTTTGCAAATTTTTGTTTTTTATCATAAAGCACCTTAAAATTAAGGTATCCATCCACAGGATGTGAAGACAGAAATCGCAATATTACACTAAACACCGGAAAGACGCGTACCCTAGCAAGTACAATGCAAATTTAACCAATATCAAAACCTAGCAAGTAACCTAGACCATTTAAAAACCTAGTAAGTGCATGGACTTACTAGGTTTTGTAATGGCCAATGTGCCTTACTAGGAAATGGAAATACGTTTTAACTTATCTGTCGACCAATAAGAAACTAGTAAGAGGGGGAAGGGCTGCGCGCGGGCGGAAACCAGACCACCTGGCGATTCTCTTCGTAATAACTAAGTAGTATCCATCTTCCATCTAGTACCGCGCCAGAGCTTTATTCGAAAGGTCGTTTAGCAATTTTTGCCAGTTTCCGTTACATTAGGTACTAAATTATTACTTGGTAATAATTGAGTCGGCAGTTACAATTTTATCAATGTATAGTTTTCGATTTTTGACGAAATTTTTGCCACCAAAACGCAGGCGTGTTTGTTCTCGGTCAAAAGGAGTCCTTTAACTTGGCTCCTACTTACCGGGATGTGGATGTACCAATTACCGACAACCTCGATCTCCTCGGTATGAAGTTGACCTCCAATCTCAACTTCGGCGACAACATCGAAATCAAGGCTCAAGCTGCGGCCAAAAAGCTTGGTGTTCTAAATAAAGTTAAGCGATATTTCATGCCGGGACAGCTTCTAACTCTATTTAAAGCACAAGTCCGGTATTGCATGGAGTATTGCTGCCACCTTTGGGACGGCTCAGCAAAATATCAACTTGCCGCGATCGATTCGGTGGAACGCAGAGCCAGGAACCTTATAGGTGACGATAAGCTTGTGAAAACCAAGCTTCACAGTCTTGCTCACCGTCGCTCAGTTGCTTGCTTGTCGGTATTTTACAGGTTGCACTACGGGAGTGTGCTGTTGAGCTACACGAGCTTATTCCACCGTCCCCTTTCTACCATCGG
The DNA here is from genome assembly GCA_963921215.1 of Scoparia ambigualis. Taxonomy (NCBI): domain Eukaryota; kingdom Metazoa; phylum Arthropoda; class Insecta; order Lepidoptera; family Crambidae; genus Scoparia; species Scoparia ambigualis. The sequence goes on along the minus strand of OY992502.1, from coordinate 53,340,613 downwards.
GAGTCCATACGTACGGCGGGTACGGGTTACCACCCTTACTTGGTTATATTCCACTCATACGCACCAAGCGCTATTCGTCTTCATTCATAATGCGTACAGCCAAGGTATGGAATTCCCTGCCGGCGGCGTCTGTGTTCCCGAGTGCATATAGCCGCAACATCTTCAAAGCCCGAGGAATAGGCTGCTTCTGGGCAAGCTCGCTCCATCGTCGGCCACTTCTTAATCCTACGCATAAGAATGTCGCCAAGAGCAAGCCCATTTATGATAAAATATAAAAAACCTTCAAATTTTTGCGGAACCCTCGGTGGGCGAGTCCGACTCGCACTTGTCCAGTTTTTATTTCAGATTTGAATTTCATTTTACCGAGAATGATTCCTAATCCAGAAGGTGTGACAACACAAAAAAAGGAGGAAGTAATTAAAAAAATAGTCCCTCTGATGCCCGAATCAAGACGAAATTTCTGGTATAACCTACCAGTCAATGATAGCTCATTGGATTTTGTCCACCCAGTAACGTACTTCATAGGAATAAGTACCTACCTACCCGATGATATTTTATTCTGCTAATTTGTTATTGTTTATTTTTATTAAAATGTCTATGTTTTAGTTGTTAACTTAATTATCCTTTACACTTACTATGTTTAAAAAGGATTTCGAGCGAGCTGGTAGCAGACACCCAATAACCAAAACCTAGGAAGTACTCATATTTACTAGGTTTTGATTTTGTTTTTTACGAGCTAATTATGCTAACAAATTATTTTTTAGTATTTGGAAGGGGCATAAAACTTGCAATTCATAAGTAAATTCATTTTTTTATTCCATAAAATATAGTTCTATTACTAATCTTCTATATAAACATCGAAAGTTATCCAAATCTATTAGCATCTCATCAGGGCAAATGAGAATGTGTTTTTTCGCTCTTCTGTAAAATTTACTCCGCTGCATTTACTAGGTTCTTCAATGGACCAGCCGAATACTTAGTATGGGAATACTTAGTCTTGGGGAAAGTTGTACAGTTTCATGGGTGGAACTCACCCTTAAGGGGATCCTGCACGAAATTATGAAAATTTACGTATTTTTAAGTTATTGGTACTATGCGCTGAATTAGTTAAATACATTAAAAGAACCTACGTAAGTTAGCCTGATCATTGCACAAGGTCGTGGTCTTGTTGAAATTTGAAAAAAATTGTTTAAACAATAACAAACAATACATAAATCTAATGACATGACATTTTTTTTCGAGAACTTTTTTAATTTTACGCATGAAACAATAATTCTTACATGAAAATATTTGTATGGATATTCCGCAGGTCGCCCCCATCTTAAAAAAGTAAATTTTAATTTTTAAAGATGGTTTTGTACATTTCGCAAAATAAAAACATTGCTCTATAGTATTACTAGGTCTATAAAGCAGAATTGTTCTAATTTTAAATAGGTATCAATGATTGATTTTGCTTTGAAGTTCACTAAGAGACTGTCGGTTTATGCGACCCCCTTAATTTTTTTTTATTAAGAAAAATTAAGGTTGTAAGTATATTATTGTCACCTGGGGCTTTAATTAAAAATTGCTTTACTTACCTATGTTTTCGCCAGTAAATTTTTTCGATTTTTGCTTTTGTTCCGGTCGATTAGTTAAATTTCCATAATTTTTCATGTTAATGCCGTTTTTAACATGAACTGTACATTTCATCATGGAATATATTGCCCATAATGTAGATACCTTTTTAGTTTTAGCAATCTCATTAAAATACGCCAAAAATACTGTTTTGCAGAAGTTGTTCATTTTTTTATCGTTTTTCCAAATCACATACATTACCTACTTTCATGTATTTTTCTTTTGACTTCGCTGGAAGCAGGTTTTCCATTGCCAATTTGAAATCTGGTGAAGTACAATCAATCTCCATTTAACTCTCTGAACCGTTGCAACTCATTTTAATCATTAAATTAATTAATTAATAACTAAGTAAGTAAGTACTTATAATTAAATATCAAACAAAAAGACGAATTTTCAGCTTTGCTGCCAATTTCATGTTTATCATCTGTGCCGAAAGGCACATGCACAGGAAATGGCTAATACAGCTATACAGCCACGGTGAACGCAATTTGTATGTAATCTAATAAGCAAAGTAGGTACTTTACTTTGATATGTCAAGAAAAGGTCAAGAATGATAAAAATATCCAATCATAGAGTATTTACTTTCATGACATGACACGAACATAGAGTATTTAATTTCATGCATGTTTGAGAAAAATAAGTTATATTTTCTTGATTGTATTAACATTAATTACAACCTTTCGACTTTATTATGGCCTTCCTGTAAAGTTACCTACTAGAAGTACAGTTGACTCAACGAAAATTTCCAAAAAAAATTTTTCATTAAACCTTGTCGGGTATATAGGCAGTGGCGTATTTTAAGATTCAGCGCCCTGGGCCTGTAAGGTTTGCCGCCCCATAAATTAACGGAAAAACGCAAAAACTTTTAATTATAAAAAAAATCCAGTAGTATGTTGACGTGGGCTAAGAATGATGATAAAAAATTAAAAACTAAAAAGGCCATTACAAAAAAATAAACACCATTTATTTTTATTATTATTAAAACCAGATGGCTCACTTGCCCATACTGCGGCTGAAAAGGCGAATTTGTTTGTTTTTCTCTTTGCGCAAAGTTCGCATCTAAATGTCGCGTCGCAGCGAAATCACCGTCTAACCTCATGACGGCTACTCAATGACAGACATACCTACGCCAAAAAGAGGTATTAAAAATCCTGCGAACCTGGATGTGAATAAGACGATTGGCCCTGATGGTATTCCAGCAAAGTCCCCCGCAACTGCGCGCCTAAGTTGTCTCCAATCCTTACTCGCCTGTTTCGTCTCTCACTGGAGACTGAACTCGTTCCCAAATCTTGGAAGCTTGCGAACGTACAACCTGTTCCGAAAAAAGGTAGTCCGATCCTGCCAACTACAGACCAGTATCAGTCACCTCCATACTCTGTTAGACTATGGAGCGTATACTCAGCAACCGACTCCTGGCATACCTTGATGACAACAACCTCATAAGTGACCGCCAATATGGGTTTCGCCGAGGGCGGTCTACGGGAGATTTTCTTCATCTCTCTCAGCCACTCATCTATGGAGTGAGGCTATAGAGAAATACGGTGAGGCTTTTGTCGTATCTCTTGACATCTCTTAGGCCTTTGACAGGGTTTGGCCTTGGCCTCTGCAATTGGATTTCGGACTTTCTGAAGGAGCGATTGATACGTGTAGTCTTAGATGGCTGCACGTCTGATGTACAGGCTATTGATGCCAGAGTTCCTCAGGGGTCTGTTCTGTCTGCAACCCTATTCTTGCTACACACATGTAAACGATTTGTTGGTATTCGGAATTCTGGGGTACGCAAACGATAGCACAGTTGTGGACAGATATTGTTCAAATGCAAAGGCCAAGGGGGATGAAGTTCGGCTTTGTCAAGAGACGATGGTTGAGCGTTTGGACACGGCCCTAGAAGGTATCTCCGACTGGGATGACGCTAACCAGTAGCCTAATTCACGTAACAAAACTTCAACGACATGCAAGCGATTTGATCGCTGAAGTTACTTTTCGTATTCACGTATCAATCGCACATTTTGTTTAAGTCGGTTTTGTTTAATCGTATTCACGTGCATTAATCGAAGTTCGATCGTTGCCTCCGTGGTATTCACCTATTATTTTGACGTTTAGTTTTATCGGATTTCAGCGATTACACGTCAAATTAGACAATTTCCAAGTCGTTGGAAAAAAATAATAAACATTTCTGCATGTTTTGTTAACAAAAAGTATTTGAATTTATTTGGTAGAACTGTAATGGCAACATTAAGTTTAAATAGTTGACAAATCGCTGAGTTGCGTTCCTATCGAGTAATCGTTCTAGCGAAATGACAGGTGAATACGGATTTGTGACTGTTTTTCAATAGGACGACTTCTAAACGTAAACGACATTTCGACTATTACGAAATACGTGAATCAGGCCACTGGTCGACTTCAACGCCCCAAAAAGACAGACGTGTTTATTCTCCAAACGGAGTCCCTACTCGCTCCGACTTTCCGTAATGTATCTGTGCCGATATGTGACTATCTAGCGTTCTAGGTATGACCATCTCTGCAAACCTAAACTTCGGCCACTACATAGAGTCCATGGCAAACACCGCAGTTAAGAAACATAGCATCCTTTCTAAGGTATTTTACACCAGGGCAGCTGCTTCAAATTTACCAAGCACAAGTCCGTTCCTGTATGAAATACTGCTGCCACCTCTGGGATGGATCTGCCAAGTATCAGTTAGCCGCTTTATACTCTATTAAGAAGTGCGCTAAGAGGGTCATTGGCGACTCTTAAACTCGTCGAATCCAAGCTGCAGAGTCTTGAACATCGACGTAAGGTTGCCAAACTTCCGGTTTTTTTATCGAATGCACTTCGGCGAGTGTGCGCAGGAACTACACGAGCTGATTCCACCTTTTCCTTTCTATCCCGGGGAACGAGACGCGGACTGAGATCTCACATTGTCAACATACCACCTATGTATACGAACAAAGCGCTTTTTGTCATCATTTTTGATGCGGACAGATAAGGAGTAAGTCCAATGGAAGAGAATAACCGTTAAAACCGGGAACGGGCCAATAGAACTAATTAGTTTTTCAAACATGTTTGAGCTGACGTGTCCGATGAACGAAAGTAACAGTTGAAACTAAGACCGAGTCACTGATCACCAACACCGCCAGCGCCAGAGGAACTAAATAGATCCACGATCACGGAACTAGTTTTTTTTTTATTTCTTCTGGCATATAAAAATAAAGGGCCTCAAAGCTTAGCGCGAGGTGCGGCTTGCGCCGCCCCTCGCAGCCTGCCGCCCCGAGCCATGGCCCTTTTGGCCCTAGGGTAAATACGCCACTGTATATAGGTACCTATACGGAGCCGTCGGTACGTATGTTAACGCATAATACTTTAGACCGGCTCGACCCAAAAAGGTTTGCATAAAAGAAAAGTTTTGGAAATTTATCGCGGTATATAGGTAGGGTTTTAACTTCACGCAGACGAAGTTGCGGGCGGGGCCGCTCTATGTAATAACTTAATTATCGGCAGTGACAAACAAACTTATTACAAAAAGTATAATTAATGGCCCCGCCCTTAATTTACAAACAGAACAACAACATTATTATAACTTAACTAGGTATTTGTTAATTCCGATGTTTAGGTACTAATTTAAACTTACGATAACACACGCATAGTTAGTTAGCAACAAAGAGATTAGTAATAGTTTAATGTCTTTGGTTAGCAACAATATAACCCGATAGGTCGTTGACCTTTATCGCATAGTCACTAACTTTGTAAGGCTTAAATTAATTCAATAGTTATACAGACTCCTTTTGTGTACAGGGTGTAAAGAGACCCGAAAATGGCTAACGAAGACGAAAATATCAAAACCAGTAGGTAACATAGAGCAGAAATAATTGCTAGGAAACCACTTTTATTTTTAGATATTATTGTAGAACTGCTGTTTTCTGCAGAACGCAATGTAATGCGCGCACCAAACTGTTCAACGGGTTTGAAAGAGTCGGGTTGGTGGTATGGTTTCTGTTAAATAAAGATTAGTAACCATACGGTTCCCAGAATCCCAGGTATGGTCCAGTAGGTACAGAAATATGATCGTACCTAATCATTTTGTTGTGGGTCTTTTATACCCTGTATGGCAATAAAGAAAATATATTATAAAACATTCAAATTGTACAGTTAAATTAAAACGTTTTAGTTGTAAAATTCCGCTGAACTCTTTCGCCTTACTAAAACAAGACCAAATAAATGCAGAGCTGACTGCCAACCTCTACTAGTTGGAGAGGAAATAGAAGAAGTTGTAAAATAGTGCTAATACGTTAGATTCCGTCTGTGAATTTCAATCTTTACTACTTTACTCTATTAAACAACACCATCTATTGGTATTTATTTTATTTTGAGATGGCTATCTAGGTACGGTTACGTAGAAGAGGTTGCCACAGTATAAATATATATTTATACTGTGGTATTGCTACGCAAGCACAAAGGTTAAGAACGTAAGATAGTGAAGATCGAAGGTTCGCGTCCTATCTTGGCAGTTCCAATTTCAAAATGGTAGTTTTTTGGCTTTTTTTGGGTTTTCTACAAAGAACAACTAGGTTTTTGTTATAGTTGGTCTTCTTATTCTCTTCTTCTCCCATTTGTGGGTTTAATATAGGTACCTACATTGCCAAACACCCTGTATATTTTGCTTAATAATTAAATAGAATTTCAATCATGGCAGTGGTAAGTATATTTATTTATAAGTAAATAATATTGGTTTGAAACATTGAGTTAATATGTACTATGGTTTGAAAACAAATAACTAACACCAAATAGTTATTGTTTATAAATAAGTTGTTATTTTTGTTATTTTTGTTTATAAATAAGCAGCCAAAACGTTCTACTTAGCACTAGGTATCTTTTATTTCTGAAGCGTTGCTAATAAGATGTTGATAAGATGATAAATAATAACTTCTATAAAATATTTCGTGAATAATAAGATGATTGGTAATCTTTAGAATCAAAAGGTGCAATTAATTATCAATGGATAGGTGCGTGTGCACATCGAACCTCAATAATAGAAAAGAAAGATTTTATTTTCACACGCTGCCTGCTTTTCTTAAAAAAATATTTCTTCTATCAGAGAATACTGCAACTGCGAAAAAACTTACCAAATGCCTTTTTTGATTTGAAACACTGTTTCACATTATGGTTCACATCATGTTTAATTAACGTTATAAAGTTCAACTCCATTGCGATTGTTTTTAATGAGCACTCGTGTTTATAAAATTGAACCGAGCCGCGTCCGTGCGTCCACTCCGCTGTCCCACGTAAGTCTACTGCAAAATAAATAATATTGCTTGTTTTATCAGCGACGGTCCCAAGTTGTAAATAACATCCGACGATAATTAATCAGCGCCATTTATTATAATTTAAAAATAATGTTATCTCCTTTTGCATTTCCATATTATTAGTTTTCTTTCGTCGATGTAACTAGGTAATTACTTACCTACTTTAAGTGGTTGTACCTACCCTCATCGTTTAGAATAATATATATAAAACTAGATAGTCAAAGAGCACTGTCGTAATGCCAGATACAATATAAATGTTAGCACGGGTGTTACCAGACCAATCGATCGATCGTCGATCGACAACATCGATCAACATCGATCGATGTCGATCGACTGGTCTGGTAGCTTTAATCGATCGACGGATACCGTTTGACTAACCAATCAATCGACGACGGTCGGTCGACGTTGATCGATAGGTGTGGTAGCTTTAATCGATCGACGGATACCGTTCGTCTAACCCATCGATCGACGTTGATCGATTAACCCCGGCTATATTCCAACAGTTTCTTCCGAAACGCATGCAGAAGAGAACTCGTTGTTCTTGTCCAGTACGATGTTGCTCGTACTATTATTACTATTTATTACGGAGACGCAAACGCAGAAGAATCTGATTGCGGCCGTTTTTTAAAGCCAAAGATCGCTTTTTTTATCAAATGACATTTTAAGCAGCGGTTTTTTTTTGCGTAGCGATTGTCATGAATTTTGAAGTTATTTTTTTATTAGACAACAGAAAACTAGCTCCATTCAAAAATATCTTAGGGGAGGAAGGGACGGGGATGGAGGCGGTACGGTAATCCTCCTAACTCTCCCCCTCCCCTCCCGCCCATCCCCCTCTCTCTCCCCCTCCCCCTCCTTTCCCCTTCCCCCCTTTTTCGGTGTTGCTTAATCTTAAATTTATAAAAAAAGTGAAGCGGCCGGCGCGTCTAATCAAACAGCTCGATCTGACACCCAATCCATTCTACCGGTCGATTGTCGATCGACATCGATTGATTGGTCTGGTAGAAACTATCGATCGACGTCGACTAATCCATTTTACCATCGATCGATGTCGTCGATCGACGATCGATCGATAGGTCTGGTAGACACTATCGATCGACGTCGACTAATTCATTCTACCATCGATCGATGCCGTCGATCGACGATCGATCGATTGGTCTGGTAACACCCTAAGTTTTCTCGTGACTGACAAAGGGGATATAGCTTGCTGCTAGCAACCTCTAGCTGTAAGTTTTCTCGTGACTGACAAAGGGGATAATAGCTGCTGCTTGATAGAGCGTTCAGCTATGCGATTCTCATACTAAGCGACACAGACGCTGCGCGCATAGCTGTGATCTGCTGTATCTTTCCAATTCTATGAATATGAAAGAGACAGAGTCAATTCTCAGCGCTGCGGCAGCCGCTGCTAGCAAGGCTTTAACTTAGAGAATCGCACTGCGCGATTCTGCAAGTTACCCTTTCCACGAGACGTGTTTTTCCGAAAGTCGTAGTACGACTTTCCCCTGACCGGAACCGCTTACCAAATAAGGGGTTTTTGATTGGGTAATTCATAGACTTGTTTTCACTAACCCTATCAATACGGTTAGCATATCGTCGACTTACCGCATCGAATGGTTAACCAAATTGATACAGTTAATTACGGTAAGCAGTAACCGCATCCAAAAACCCTGTTGAGGCTAACCCTATAAAAAGGGTTTTAACGCGCACTAGCGATTCAAGCTTCTACGTGCAATGCATTAGACTTATTATTGCATTACTGTTTACGTTGTAGCTTTCAACAGAGGCCCCCTCGCGGCTAGCGTGCTGCAAAATATCGCTTAGTCAGATAATAACGAATCATAATTAAGTTATTCGCACTAAAGTTAATTTTTGTGTGGCTTGTCAATCAGTTCACGTTAAGACCTGTCGCGCGGTGCATTCAATGCAGCTTGTTAAATTTTTACAAGCTTTTATTTAGTTTCACCTGTCCGTTTGTCATCAAATCTTGCAAATTAAATTTTATCTACTTCCCGCTTACCGATTGAGCTGAAATTTTGCATGCATGTGTAAATCGCGTGACAATGCAATATTATGATGACCTGGTGCTGATCTAATGATGGAGCTGGAAGGTGGCCATAGGAGCTTCGCAATGAAACGACACAACCTCATCGAGTTTGGGCTCGTTTGAATCGTCTTGACGAGTAGATTGTCTTTCAATGGTAACCAGGGTCTGATTGTGGAGCTGGAAGGTGGCCATAGGAACTCAGTAATTAAACGACATAACCCCATCGAGTATGGGCTCGTTTGATTCGTCTTGACGAGTACTTTGGTGCTAGATGGTAACCAGGGTCTGACGATGGAGCTGGAAGGTGACCATATGAACTCAGTAATTAAGAGACACAACCGCGTCGAGTTTGATTCGTCTTAATGGGTGGAGCATTTTTTATTGATATGTAAAATTATTAAAATATAAAATAATACTAAAAAGTTAAAATTAAAAGAAAAATACTTTTTAAATTCAAGCTTTTTTATGTTCTTGTCGATAAAAAGAACTTAAAAATTTTGATAGAATAATTTCATCCTGATAATAATCTTTATAATAGGTATACTAACATTGCAACTTTTAACGGTAATTAACCATATTTGTCTACGTCACATTAATCAAATATCGTAAGTAGGTACATAGGATACCTATTAGACATTGTTATTAAACCATAAAACTTTAAACCTTGTATTAAAACTTTGCGTTTTTATCACCCACACCCAATTTTTTATAAATAAAAGTGTGTTACATTGATTTGCAAAAAAAAAAATTAAGGTGTAATAAAGCTAAATGTTCTTCAATGTTCCATCACAATGTAATTCTTACGCTTTTATTTATAAAAAATTGGGTATGCGATAAAACGCAAGGATTTAATACAAGGTGTAAAGTTTTATGGTTTAATAAAAATTTCTAATAGGTATGTATGTACCTACTTACGATGTTTGATTATTGTGACGTTAAAATATTATTTTTAAATTTTTAGTTTTTTTAATCAACTAGAACATAATAAAAGCTTGTTTTTAAAAAGTTAATTTTTGTAATTTTTGTTCAGATCCATGGTAAATGATAAATGAATAATGGATGGTTACCTTATGTACCGGGACGTATGACAGCTCTAACACCATCAGCCTACTAACGTCCCGCTGCTGGACACAGGCCTCCCACGTAGACAACAGAACGTGGAGATATTGGGCCATAACCCACCACGCTGGCCCAATGCGGGTTGGTGGGATCATACAATTGTATAATATTAAGGTACCTACCTATATACTATGTGGTTTTTTATTCTTTTAATCAAAGTCTCTATTGACCGAGCAAGGTTTGTATGGAAAAGTAAAAAGAATATCTCGTGCCTTGGCCTATTTCTTGGTTCAGTTTTATGGTCTGGTCAACCCACCTGCGGGTCTAAAACAAATAAAAACCACGTTACTATTTGGAAACTTAATTAGTCCTGACAAAAAGTCCGGACATTAAGCCAAGCCAACTTGACCGTTCTTCCAAGCCTTACAACATGAGAGTAGCGAACTTGATTCCTTTGCCTATATCAGCCATGCAGGGCCGTCTGACGTCACGTCCGGCCTCCCCGACTAGGGTTACCATCCGTCCAGAATAGACCAGAAATGTCCGTACTTTTCAAAATCTAGTCCGGACTTTGTCTGGCTCTGTAGTGTGTCCGGATTTTGGAATATGCAATTCGATATGCAAGCGAATTGTGAAGCGACGGACAAGCATGGTAAATCCCTGGCAGTTAGCCTTGATATCGCCAAAGCTTTCGATAGAGTGTGGCATAGTTCCCTTCTTCGGTGTGCAGCCCCGTTTGTGCGCCTGGGTTGCACCCAGGCGCACAAACGGACAGACTTTCTAGTGGAGCGGAGGATTCGTGTCCTTTGTGAGGGTAGTTCCTCCGCGTTGTACAAGGTCAATGCCGGAGTGCCGCAGGGTTCTGTGCTCTCATCTACTCTATTTCTTCTGCATATTAATGACATGTTGTCCTTGGGCAAAATTCCTTATTATGCGGATGACGGTACGGTGTATGAGCGGTACTTAGCCGATAGCTTCCGCCGCCGCCGAAGCCGATATCGTTGTGAAAAGGCAAGAACTGGTTGCCAAACTGAACCTGGCTCTCGATCGTGTCTCTAAGTGGGGATCTGAAAACCTGTCGAGTTTAATGCCAGCTAAATCTAGGTTTGTGCATTCTCGTCTAAGGTAACTTCCCTTCCTTGCTTTTCTTTCTCTTCAGAACTCTCCGTTACCCTTTTCGGTGAACCTCAGCATTCTTGGCATGGACATCGGCTAGGAACTTTATCCAAAATGCTACATCGAGAGTGTTATTTTAACCCTCTGCGACTGACGTGGTAGTCCAACAGACACCGCGAAACATATAATATGGTTTATAGCCGTACATTTTCAAATTTGAGCGCCACCGCTCTTAGTACCTTTCTGTGATGAGCTCGCGCGCCGGTCAGTGCGTGGGGAGCGGTCGTAGCGAGCTCAGGTGTGCGTAGCGGGAAAAAGGTGTCCACGAGACTACCACATCAGTGTTAAGGTAAGTGTCTACTATACTACCACCTCAGTTAAATGGTTATATTTTTATAGTGTCTCCTAAACAACCACATCAGTGAATAAGTTTAATTTATCTTACTATAAGGTATTTTTTGTATTATTTCGCGTTATTTTAGAAATTGATTTTATTTACATAGTTAACATACTTATTATTATTTAAATTACAGAGATTTAGTGATAAAGAGAAGCTCGATGGCGCAGCGGCTAGCGCCTTCGGCTTGCGATCTTGCTTGCTGAGCAACTTTCGCAATGTTGTGTCGCTGGATGGCTGACCAAATTAAAAACATCTTATTGTCGTAAGATGGTAGTCGTTAAAACCCACCAACCCGCATTGGGCCATCGTGGTGGGCTATGGCCTTATATCCCCATGTGCTATTATCCACGTGAGAGACCTGTGCCCAGCAGTGGGACGATAATAGGCTGATGATGATGAGTGTTGAATAATTTTAAAACCCTAGTATACAATGAAAGATTGCCAAGAGAGCTGCGCATGACTATCACTAGGGTTTTACTTAGGTAAGGATATCCCCCCTCCACCACCAACAATTCGGTCTGTTCTACCAAGTGGCAGAAAACTGTATTCTATTTGCCCAACAAAAAAAAAAAAAAAAAACTAAATATTGTTGTTATGCTTGTTTGAACCCAATCTGTTTTAGTGCTCCAAGCCACTAAGTATGTAATAATTTGTCAAACGAAGCTGTGATTTTGAAACTATATAATTTTAGAGTCAACCAATGAATATATCTCATATTTCCTAGACTGATTATTATAATTGTAAATTTTTAAAATGTCTAATGTTAAATTAAAAAGAGGTTGATTTTGTATTTTTTTCTATATCATAATGTTTAAGTAGAGATTCATAGGCTGATATTCGAGAAGTCAATAAACACTGTTGAATTTTGAAAATACAAGTTGTTTTTTATTCTATTTATAGTAAAATTGACATAAGAAGGCTAAGAATATAATAAATATTAATAAAATAGCTGTATAATTTAATTCTATAAAAATGTTTGCTGTTGAATGGTGTCTCGTACACTACCACGTCAGTACAATTGTAAAAAATTATCCACGTCAGTCGCAGAGGGTTAACTGCCTCCCGTAAGTTGGTTATTCTCAATAAGGTGAGGTGGTTTTTCAATCCCGAACGGCGCTGTTTGCTGTGCAAGACTCAGGTGCGATCAAGTATGGAGTATCATTCCTCTGTAAGACCATTCGGCTTTGGAATTCTTTACCACTCAAAATGTGTGCATATGTTTGTTCCCCAGCTCTTATAGTCCCGGGGCTTTTAAGCGTGGCGTGAAACTGGAATGAAAAACATGAATGGGTGCGCTATTACCGTACTTATTCCACGGTGGGGAGCGTTCTCATTATTTGGACTGCATAGGCTGCTTACCATCAGGCAGGATGCGGTCACTATGACCAGTCAATAAAGAAATAATTAAAAAAAAAACATAAAACAACAGCACACGAGTAAAGAAACGGAACAGAGACAAAATTTCTAAGGAGCATACGAAAATTATTACTTATTTTAGTAGGGTTTCAAAAGAGAATAAAATAAAATAAACAAACCTTTATGAGCTTTTTATTAGGTATGTAGACAAGATAAGGTATTTATGTATATTTACAAATTGCTTACCTACTCTAAATATTTTTTTTTAAATAATTTTTGGTTTCCTACATACCTACTTAACATAACGGTTTGTGCGACCTACTTAAAATATACCGCTTTTAAATAGGTCTAATCTGTATAACTTGGGATTTTATTTTTCTTTTATATAATGGCTTCGTTCGATCAGCACATTTAGCCAGTGTCAAGTTTTTATTAGTAATTAATTACCTATTATTTTCTTTACATTAAGTGGATGATAATGAGTGATAATAAACGTTTAATGGTTAATGATTTTCCCCCAAACCCCTCTAGACTCAATAAAGCTGTGGGACTTTATTGAGTTCTCACATGGACTTCTTGAGAGAATTTTAAAAGTGATGTTGCACCTGTTTTGTTTTATTTGCTAACACTCATGCACGTTCACGAACACTGAACAGTAAATAATCCACCATTATTTCACATTAATATTTGACAAAACACAAATTATAGAAAATAATACAAAACTGCAGACACGACGCTTCACTTTCCCGCCAAGAAGTTCCCTTGGGATAATTGAAATATATGAAATATCTTTTTTTTTTCTAGTATTATTCATACAAACAACGGTATAGTTAACAACCATTTTGCAAGTTCAGAACGTCATTACACCTTATTTTACACCTTTATTACGTTACAACTTATCCGCAAAGTATCTTCTCGATGCCTTGGACAGATTGCAGCGCCGCGCTGTGCGCATTATCGGCAATGCGGAGGTCACTAAAACTCTCGAGCCTTTGCAATTGCGTAGAGATATTGCGTCACTCAGCGTCTTTTACCGTTTATACCATGGCGAGTGCTCTGAAGAACTCTTTGACCTCATCCCTCCTTCTCCCTTCCTCCATAGGAGTACGCGTGCTGCTCTCCGGAGTCACCAATTTACAGTCTCTAACATTCCATCACGCACAAAGAAATTTGGTGACTCGTTTCTTTGCCGCACTTCCAAAAGATGGAATAGTCTACCAGCACACGTATTCCCTCCTACCTATGACATAGGGTCCTTCAAACGAGGCGTGAAGAAGCACTTTGTGGGCCGGCAGAGTGAGGGTGACTGATGCTACGTCTCTTACGCGGCACCAGTTGTCCTCGCGCCTGGACTTCATTTCCACTTAACATCAGGTGGAGTGGGGTCATTTGCCGGGTTAGTATATAAAAAAAAACCTCATTACACAATTTTTAATGATATAAAAGGTTGTCGCGAGATTTAAGTAAGTACTCGTATTTTCTTAGATTGAAAATTTTAATAGTTAAAATCAATCACATCACGTTATTTAATTTTGTTAGTAAATTAAATAACTACACTTAAATAGTATATAGTAAATCTCGCAACAACCTTAAATTGTGTAATGACGTTATAAGTTGATAGTAAAAGTTTTAAAGTAAAAGTTTATTTTTTTTGTTTTTAGCGCCTTTAAATAAACGTTGTTTTACTTTTAATTTATTTTTTACTTTTTAGTTCATCTCACTGAACGTGTATCCAAAATTTATTCACATCCATCAAACCATCCACCGCCACCACCACCACCAAAGAACCACCCATCAAAAACGGTCAACCCATTGAGACGAATCAAACTTTCCGTTTGTTCGTCTTAATGGTTCGTTCCTATAGTTACCTTCCAGCTCCATCATCAGACCCTGTTACCATTGAAAGACAATCTACTCGTCAAGACGATTCAAACGAGCCCAAACTCGATGAGGTTGTGTTGTTTCATTGCAAAGTTCCTATGACCACCTTCCACCTCCATCATCAGATCAGCACCATGTCATCATAATATTGCAATGTCACGCGATTTACACAATGTATGCATAATTTCAGCTTAATTGGTAACCGGGAAGTGGATCAAAATTAAGTTGCAAGATTTCACCCAAACAAACATACAAAAGTAAAAGCTTGTATAGTATTATCATAGACAAATAAGTATTATTCATACAAACGGCAGGTAATAGTTAACCACCATTTTACAAGTCCAGAACTAATTATTTACACTTTTATAACTATTTACAGTTTATTCCACTTAAAACAATTTCGTAAGAAATATACAGGAGCACAAAACAAATGATGTGCTTTGTGCAGTGCAGGCCCTCCCTTTGTCCACTGGCCGAGCGAACGTAAACCGGTTTTATCCAGTGGCGGCGCGTACGCGACGCAGCCGCTTGTTGACACTCACACATGCGCCGTATGCTTGTAGTACTCGAGATAGGAGACAATAGGGTAACCTTATTAGTTGATAAGCGCTTAAAATTGCCGTTAAAATACCCTATTTGATTTGGTAAGTGCATTGGAAGCAGTTAACCTTATTCAATAAAGTTTACGCTACGAAAGACTAACCCTATCAATAGGGAAACCCTATCGTTCGGTAACCTTTTAATGGGGTTTCCCTAACAATCGGCTTAACCAAAAAAGGGGTTTTCCGGTCCCCCTGCGCCACGGCTTTAGTTATTAAATGTTCGAGAATTACACAAACTTCAATAAATCTTTCACACATGTAAAAAAAAAGATAAGTTTTTACGGTTTTATTGTCTTATATAAGGTGACTGCTAGAAACCGCAAGAAACTTCAAGGGCTGGTCAGGTCAAGTGTTTTAAGTATTAAGAAAAATTAAGGTTGTAACATGACAAAAATGAAAAAAAAGAAATTCGTGTTTTTTTTTCATTTTTAATTACTTAATTAATTCATTTTGTGAATTTTAATTGGATAGTCTTTGAGTATCTAATTTATTTTAAAGCAATAACATAAGCAAATTATAATGAAATCAAATAAAAATAACGATTATTAACAACGCGAGGGCAACAGCCGGCGGCCGGCCGGCCGGCCGTCTGTTAACCCGTCAACGTATGTACTTATCGCCCAGCTGACGCGGAAGAAACACAAATTCCTTTTTTATCATTTTTGTCATGTTTAAAACACTTGACCTAACCAGCCCTTGAAGTTTCTTGCGGTTTCTAGAAGTCACCTTATATATCCGTCTTTGGCGTTGTGGGCACGGAAATGGTTTGTCTGATATAGGTACCTACAGTCATTTGCGTTGAAAGGGTTACAACTTTCGTAATACCGGGTCAACAGATGGGTGCCCATTGACAAAATAAATATACCTAACTACCTACATAGAATAATAATAAGCCTACCTACCTTTTTGGAACCTCTCGAAACTTGGCATGGCACGTTAAACCGTTGGTACCGCTTGCTATCGTAAGATGGTAATCGTTAAATGAGCCAATCACTCTTGAGCCAGTGCAGTGACCCAGTGTCGTAGGTGATAGGGGTTAATTGGTCAAGGATCATAAGACCGCCGGCGGTCGTGAAACAATAGATTTTTAATTGTGTCTGTCTAATGAAAAAAATATTAAATTTTGAACTTTCTTAGTTATAATAATAAATTAGTGCTTTCAACACTGCAGCGTAATCTTGGTAATGCCGAAAGAAAGTTATGCCGATACATTTTAGTGCAATTTAATATTAGGTATTCTTAAATTATGGTTTTTTTTAGGCAAAACTTTAATACTTAGTGCGATAACAAATGTTAGGCTAGACAATTATTGTTCGTTAAAATTTGAAGCCAACATAGTTCGGCCATTAAAAATTAGAACTAAAAATTTTAGGCGAATCTAAGGGCACCCGAATAACCTCGTTGTTCCTCAGCAATCTGGCTTCAGACCTGGACACAGTACTGTTTCCGCTCTCCTGAAAGTGACCGGCGACATTCGACAAGGCATGGAGGATAAAAAAGTCACAGTCTTAGTACCTACCTACTCATCGACTTCTCAAACGCCTTCAAAGCCGTCAGTCATGACATCCTCCTTTCTATCCTTTCCCATCTTAAGGTTTCATCTGAGGTACAGAAATGGTTCTCTTCTTATCTTCAAGAGCGTCAGCAATCAGTCCACATTGATGAGATATCATCAAATTGGCGTAACCTGAATGCTGGTGTTCCACAAGGCGGTATTCTTTCTCCATTATTATTTTCAATATTTATCAACTTTATCACCCACTTCCTTCAGTGTGCGTATTATCTGTACGCCGATGACCTTCAGCTTTACACCTAAGTACGTGTAAGTACCTAGATGACTTATCAGACGCTATTGTAAAAATAAATCGGGACTTGGAAGCTGTTAACGACTGGTCGCGTATTATATTTGGGGTTTGGCGTGGCTGTAAATCCTACAAAATGTCAGGCGATACCTGGGGGGTTACTCTCGAACGCAAACTCAATCTTAATACAATTCCAATGCGATTAATATGTATCGATATTGGGATAAGTAAAGATAATTCCGGAACGCCATCTCGATAATAAATTGTTCAATCAATTTCCACGCAATTTAATTCCAATGTGGCGCTATTGTCGCTTACAAAAGTGCCATTTGACATTTTTTAGATTTGTGATTGGAAATTGATTAATGCAATTCTGTTTCAAGAGTAGCCTACCTGTTGGCAGCCTGAGATTGATAAATAAAAATTTTATTTAATGGGGATTGCATTCCCAAACTTTAATCCTTCCTATGATCGACTATGGTGACGTCCCAAGTAGCAAAATGTGGTAATGTAAGTATACTAGGACCAGATATATTTTAGTCCTATAAAAATCCTATTATCGTTTAGAGGACCGCGTTTGGGCGCACTTTACAGGACTATTGCGACCTATAGTTATTTAGTTAAGAGTCCGGTAAAGTGCAAATTGATTTTATTGCTATTTTATTGAGTGATTCTACAAGATTACTGTATCCTATAACACGCACTGAATCAGCGTGATTAGTCCTGTAACGATCTGGCGCATGCCGCTACTGGTGTAATTTTCCAACAGTGGTAATTGTGATGCCATAACTAGAGCATTAATTTTTATTAATTTTTTAATCGAAGAAATTTTTTTTACATATAATATTGGAATTGCAAAGGGTAATCTTTATTACAATTATCATTACCATAAAAAAGGTTGATAACTTTTTGTGTTTTCACTGTTATTTAAAGAAATTAACTTACGCAATAAATTTTATTGATAATGTATGCGATGATAATAAACATATTATGTTTATGCGCGTTCAAAAGTAAACATTATTATTATTTGTATCTTCATTAATTATTACTAAATACAGTCGTCATCAAATCGGATAGAGGTCCATATTGTAATGCATTTATCAGGAGCTTTACCATGCATTTTAGTCAAAGTTAATGTTATTATAGGACCATAGTCATAGACACCATATTATTTAATGGTTGTGAACAGCCGATCACTCTAATAATAGCAAATGCATGCGTATAAGTAGAATCTTACCTATAATAGTAGCAGGACGTGCAACTCTGGTGCTAGAAATCCATTAGAAGTCACGACAGTCAAATCAATCTTATAATGTCTTCGACTTATAGTATTAGCTATACCAAAAACGTTTACAGAAAAAAATTCTTATAGAAGAATAAAAAAAACATAAACAAGAATAAATAGTCTTATTAAATGCATTGATAGGAGCTTCGATATTTATTTTTATAAAATGCACTTAGTTATTTATAAGACTTAAGTTCTTATAAAGTATCATATAATGTAATCCTGTAAACGTTTATAAGGTTACGAAGTTAAAATTATCACGACCTAAACTCAGTCTGGCTTGATAAGCTTGACAGATTGCTCAATAAAAGTATCAGATTCAACTCACAGCATAGGTCTGAGCTGAAGCAGAAATGGTTGCCCATTCGTCAGCGGAGACAGCGGAGATGTTGGGGCGCCCTTTCCACACTCTTCTCTCTTCTAAATTCTCCAAATGCTCCTTCTTATCTTACTCCCTATTCCCAATATCTTTGCTCATCTCACAACCAGAATCTCAGATCCTCAAATAACCTTCTCCTGCTCTCTCCTACTCACTCGTCTTCTGGCTATGTACATTCCTCCTTTTATATCCAGTGCATACTCCTCTGGAACGCGCTACCTCAGGAAGTCAGGATGGCTACGAGTCGTGACACTTTCAAAAAGAAAGTCCATTTGCTCCTTTACGACAGAACCTTGGCAGTATCATCGCAATAACGTTCTATTTATATTATGTAGTGTATGTAGGTATATTAATAGTAGATTGTTATACGAGAGGCTAAAATGACCCATTATACATATATACGAGGTGGTTTTACTCCCGAGCTTTAGCGAGGGAGGAAATAGAAACCGAGTTTTAATGGGTTTTTAGCGCCGTGTGTTACACTCTGCTTTTTACTAGTTACGAATGCGAGAAAATAAAACAATCCAATACAATATGAATTGCTTCTATTTTATTAAAAATTAACCCGTTAGTTGCCAAGGAAGGGGTGGTAGTATTATTTTGATAAGCCCATCGCCGCTCTATGCTGTTGGATAGTATGTGCAGTCTTTCCATCTCTTCCCTTGGGTGTCGTAAAAGGCGAGTAACGGATTAAAGACTGTCCATACATCCAACAGCATAGAGCGGCGATGGGCTCATCAAAAGAATACTACTACTACCCCCTCTCTACCATTGGGTGTCGTAAAAGGCGACTAACGGACTAAAGACTGCACATACTTACATCCAACAGCATAGAGCGGCGATGGGCTCATCAAACAATACTACTAACCCCTTTCTTCCCTTGGGTGTTGTAAAAGGCGACTAACGGACTAAAAACTGCACATACATCCAACAGCATAGAGCGGCGATGGGCTCATCAAATTAATACTACCAACCCCTATCTTCCCTCCGGTGTCGTTAAGGGCGACTAACGGACTAAAGACTGCACATGCATCCAACAGCATGAGCGGCGATGGGCTTATCAAAATAATACTACCAACCCCTCTCTTCCCTTGGGTGTCCTAAAAGGCGACTAACGGACTACAGACATTCATGCTTTTGTTTTTATTTTCCTTATATTCGTAATAAAAAGCACAGTGTTTACCTCGCGTGAAAGACTTATTTACTCCCTCGAACTATTGGCGCCTTCCTCGCTACGCTCGGGCGCCAAACACCGTCTCGGGAGTAAATAAGCTACTTTCTCAACTAGGGTAACAACGTACTATTGTAAGTAGTAGCCCTCAGAATAATAACAATTATTGTTCTGAGGTAGCCCTCAGAATAATAACAAGCATAGTAGCCACATACATATATATCTGTGGTAGCAGCACAGAATAAGTGACAGTAGGTCAGTAGCACAGACATATGTCTGTGGTCAGTAGGTACTAGGTAGTAGTAGGAACTCGGACCAAATATGTAATATTTGGTCCGAGAGTAGGAAGATTAAAATATTTGGCACTAGCAAAGTAACGTGGTTTCTTGGGTACTTACTTAAGTACTTAAATAATTGTGTGTGTAGTGCTTCTAGCTCAACGCTCCGTACATAATCCAATTCCATTTAATATCACCAGAAGAATACTTCTTTTCTTTTCGACAAAACAATGTACATTTTAATAAGAGCTTCATTCCAAAGCAAAGTGTGGATGTAACTTACATTACAGTGAACGCAGCTCTGAAGTTTGACATTTGCTTGTCCTTGTAATCATTTCACGCATAAAACATTTCTTTTCATATTACATGTTAATTACTTAAAAACACACACTGATACTGTAAAATACTAATTAGTTATCTAAATTTTATAATTGAATAGTTTCAACGTAATGTTAAAGAAGCAGGGTGTTGGAATAACTATATAATCGACACTGAAATGTGTGCGCAAAAACTTTCGAAAACAATGATGAAGAATGAAACGGAACGTATCGTCTTCAGCAAGTTGAGTTGAGCGCACGGTTATTGAATTTTTGGTATTTTTCAGAAATTCTTGAGGTGTTTGTGATAATTTTGATTCAGTTAAAAGCCAGTGATCTTCTGTGGTGTATTACATATTTATTATTATACTCAGTACAATATTATTAACTAAACTTAAGATATTATATCATTAAATAACATTCAGTGTTCGATGGATGGACTTTAGAATCAATAACCCACTTTTGCGTTAAGTTTTTAAAGATAGGTTTAATTATGTTCCTTTTGTTTTAACCATGCGTTGATCGGGTAAATAGTATATAATCTGTAACTGATAGTGAAAATGTTGTTCACGCCAATTTACATTGCCATGACTTTTATAAAAACTTGGAGAATTCGTTCGTTTAGAGCGCGTCTGCTTGAATTTCTCAGTGGTAATACGAGTGTAGCTTTCTGTAAAGTGCCTGAAAATGCGGCAGGTATGTGATCAATCAATTAGGATATTAATAAAATCCATTACATGTTTAAAAAAATCATTGTACACTTACATACTTCTAAGTTTAAAAAAGAAATACACAATAAACAATCCAGCTTTCATTTTATTGTTACTATAAACTTAACTATGGCTTAATCTGTTATTTATTTATTTATATTAATTCTGTATATTATGCATAATATTTTTTATGCAGTTTATCACTAGTTACTTACATACCACTTCATATATATTGTATTATAGAATATAAAGATAAAATATTGTAAAAGACCCCATGTTGCGTAGCGGCTCATCAAAAGAATACTACCACTACCCCCTCTCTTCCATTGGGTGTCTTAAAAGGCGACTAACGGACTGAAGACTGCACATACATCCAACAGCATAGAGCGGCGATGGGCTCACCACCAATCACGTTGAGCACATGTGCAGTCGCTATTTGGAGAAAAGTGAACTATGGCAGAGGACTGCTTTTGTGTCCTCATTGCCTAGTCTCTGACTAACCCTTCGGGTATAATAGTCGTTATTATATGTATGTATGTATATATATATTGTAAAGCTATAATTAATGTAATAGGTGTATAATTTTTCATCAGTTACCTGGTTACCAGTGATAGAAATAGGCAGACTGTATTTACCTAAAATTCTTGACGGGAGATAACATGGAGCTGTTAATAACACCAAAGGACATAATTTTTTTTGGTATAAAAATAAAAGAAAAATTATCTGCAACAATTCATATACTTCCTTGTCCAAGAGACTAAATGCTATCATTCTGTATATTTTTTAGATTTTTAATTACCTCCGTTAAAGAATACTGTATTTTGATAAGTTTTGTACGTTTCTGAACGAAAGTTCTGGGGCCCAAGTCTGGTATTCTCTTACTCATTTATGAATACCAAATGTGTCAAACAATTACAATGCGATCCAATTGCGATTCAATTATGCCATTCGTAAATTAGCAGACTTGGGCCCCTGGTTTTTTAAATGTTAACAAACGCAGGGTTATTAAGTAGGTAAGTCTATGAGGTTTATGGTAATGTAGAAACAATATCGATAACACAGTTATCTTTTTCGCACTTAAAGCATTTAGCAACAATACACACAAATAGCACAACGAAAGCGTGGCCGGGAATCGTCTGGCAGCTGACAGTCTGACATCTGTCTACGATGCATATTGACATATAAAACGTCAGGCAAGCGTTACTTTTTCATTTTTAATAACATAAAGTGTAACAATCCTACTTTAATGTTGCCATTTTTGAGTAGAAATCAATGTTGCTTTTTAATTTATATAAAAAAACGGAGGACTTTAAATTAATGAAACGTTCATGAATATGTTGATAATAATGTATTCTTCAAGTATTTATACATTGGCGTCAAGTAAAAAAACTTTGGAATTTAGTACCAAGCCCCATAGTAAAAAAATTATGTCCTTTGATACAATATTTTGCATATACCGGTATTTTCCGAAAACTCCGAGATTTCTTATTTTACTCAGTACCAGTGGTTGGAAGTGTTTCAACATACATACATAGATTCAAGACTATTCACAATTTACAAAACTTTAACAATAAATAAATGAAGTATAGTTTTAAACACTTCCAACCACTGCAATGGTATTGGTAGTGAATAGGAAAATAAATCTGACTTTTCTGGAAATATATACAAAATACTGGTATGAAATTTGGTGGTATTAACAGTTCCATGTATGCTCCCGTCAAGAATTTTACGTAAATACAGTCTGCCTATTCCTATCACTGCTGATTACCTGTATAATTAAAAGTCCATTCCTAAAACAAAAATTATCAATTTCAGAAACGCCAACACTTAGCTCAAAATTATGCACAAACCCAAAAAATGCATATCTTTGTGACCTATTGGACTACACCAATGCCACAAGAATTTGTAGTATGAAGCCAATGCAATGTATTGAAATTGGCAGTTGGGTATCATGTGCGGGAGGTCTGCCTGTCGGCTCCGATGACCAGTCTCCTGTTACGGACTTGGACGTTGACATACTGTTTGAGTGTGAGATGGAACCCAATGAAGCTAGTTCCATCCAAGACATTACTACTGTAAGATATGTTTAATGTTTATAATTTTTGCATTATATTAACAAACACCTAAAGATAGTTTAATATTTTTTTTTACTTTTGGCTGTATTTGTAATATCTTATTTATTTTATGTATTTATCTTAAACTTATTTTTATTAACTAAAGCTATAATGTTACAGTAATCAAAGAAGAAGCCCTTGCTTGTACATATAATTATTTATTTGAAATAATAAAAATACTACTCATTACTTAGAAAATCTAAGCAATGAGTAGTATTTAAATATTACAATTTATAGTGGTTAAATAAATATACTAACCAAGTAAAGTGGTCATGTACTTGACAGAAAATGATAAATTAATTTGTAATTATATCATGAATGTGTTTTGTTTGGTAGTAATATACTTAAGTAAGTTAATTCGAATATGCAATTCTAGCTGGAATCCATAGGGCATCTAGTGGCTTGGAAGGCAGGCTCACACTTAGCCATAGTACTTAAAACTAACATTGAAAACCTCAGTGCGATTGGTTTCAATTTTGTTGGTGGTGAATTTGTAATAGACCACAAGTTGCCAGTAGTGAGAGTTCAGAGTAAGTTATTATTATTTATTTGAATGAATATAATTATTTGTAAGTAGCTGTACAAAACTTTTTAAAATGTTAATTTTAAATCATATTTTTTATAGCTGTTCAGTTATCAGGAGAACCTAATAAAGCCACAGATCCTGCAATGAGAAGCCTACGAAATGAAATCCAACATGGACTCAAAATGACGCATGAATTTCAATGGCCCATTCATGCTGCTTTGCTTCGTAAACTGTCTAAAGTAGTTGATATAAAGTCTGAGGTGAAAAACACCACAGTGGAAATGAATGGTGGAACTGAAACCGTATTAGATACAGTAGCTACTGGTAGAAGAAACATCACTCTAGCTGATGTTAGTGTAAATACTGGAAAATCATTGAATGCTGACGATGAAATACCAAATGAACCTAAACCAGAAGAGACTAAAATGACAATAGAATTTGTGCAGAAAACACCAGAGAAAACACCAAAAAAGAAAGATATAACAGGACTAAAAGACAAACCGGAAGAAGTGGTTGTGGAGAATGTCACTGTTGAAATACAGCATAACATAACACCAAAAAAATCGAGCTTAAAATTAGACTTGAAAAAGGGTACTAGTCAACTATCAACGTCATTACTCAACATATCAAGTCAAATTAAGTCTATCACTACACATAAAAGAACAGTTAGTACTAAAAAAGCTCCACCAGTGATGGAACCAAGTCCTCAAATCAAAGAGGAAACTCATAAAGACTCATCTTCACAGCAGAGTACACCAAAGTCTGCAAAATGTTCCCGTCCATTAGTTAATACAAAATCGCCGAATGTGTTGATATATTCTGATAGTATAGCAGCTAGAGATAATTTGGAAGCATTTTTGAGAAAGGTCTTGGATTGTGATAGGTAAGTGCTGAATGCTACTCAATAGATATGCCTGTATAATGTTGTAGAATATGGCATGTTGCCAATCTTATCATTAATCAATAACAAACTTCCTTACACTGCAGTCTACTTAAATGGGGTTGTAATGTAAACCCTATAATATACTTTATTGTTATAACACATTATGATTAAATACACTTTAATTTATTTTTTTGTAAACAAATCACATCAAACACACACACTGGGTGCATCAAAATTATAAAGCGTGTAGCAGCCTCCTTTTTTCTCTGCATTTCTATTTGGAACGCCTCGGTGGCCGAGTGGTCAAGCGTTTGGCTTGATGTCCGGAGGTCCCAGGTTCTATTCGCTGGGCGGACAAAGTGTGTTTTTTTCGATTTCGAACAGGGCAAGGGTTTATCTACGTGCGTATTACCGGTCCTAAAGCTCGGTTCTTATGCTTATCCCTGTAAATTCACTAGATCTAGTAAAGTAGTGTGGCATAGCAGCTCACTAAAAGAATTCTACCACTCTCTTCCCATGGGTGTCGTAAAAGGCGACAAACGGACTAAAGACTACACATACATCCAACAGCATGATGACCGGCGATGCGTTTACCACCTATCACGCTGAGTACATGTGCAGTATTAATTTGGTGAAACGTGGACTGCTTCTGCGGTCCTCCTTGCCTAGTCTCTGACACACCCTTTATATACGGGACTAGCAGACCGCCGGCGACTTCGTTCGCGTGGACCCCGTACCCCGTGACGAATTTTCAAAAATGACTTCCCTTCCAAGAACACTTATTATGACATAACTGAAATAGTTAGACATATGCTATCGCGACACTTTTTGTAGATAATGGTGTGTTCTGGAAAGCGATAGTACATTATTTTATTCTATCATCAATATTTTTCTTAGCGCACGCGATTTAAGGAATTTATTTGAGTTTTAGTAAATATCTCTCTCTCGCAGCAAGAGGGAGACCTCTGCAGGCCCCGCTAGATAAGATTAGGTCGTTTTGATGCATAATGACCAATAATAGAATGTTTTTTTTTGCAATATATCACATTCGCATATTGACATATCAGCATTTGGACTAACACGCAAAATGTTGCATACGTGAAAAGACCTATCAGTTTCATTTTTAAACTAAAAAAGGAGATCAAATTTTATGACCATTAAATTTCAAAATCGTTATTTTACAAGCCAAAAGTAAATCACAGAAACTGTGATATTGCTTTTGATATGAAGCTGTCTATTTTGTTGCGTGATGTATGAGTGTATCAAGTAGAGTGAAATTCGCGGATTAAGACATTCGCGGATTTAGATATTTGCGGATTTAGACATTCGCAGATTTAGACATTCGCGGATTTAGACATTCGCGGATTTAGACATTCGCGGATTTAGACATTCAAACCGGCAATAAACGCTTTAATCTATCTCCAGGTACACAATATACAGTGTGACTCGCGAGACTTTGGAGGCAGGCGCGTGGAGGGGCCGCGCTTCGCTCGTGGCTGTGGCGGGTTGTGTGGGAAGATGTGCGCCTCTCCTTCTGGCTCATTTACTCGATGGCGGGAGACTGCTGGCCCTCTGTTCGGATCTGCTGCATACTGTACTGCCGCACTATAAGACTGCCGAGGTAGGTTGATTGGTTGACATTGATGTGTTGCATCGAGAATTATTTAACAAGAAACGGTTAACAGGCTTTAGGTGAACATTTGTTTTCATCGAGACATTATGAGCGCTTTAATTTTATAGAAATTTGTTTATTACATAAAGAAAAACCGTTCCAGTAACATCGCATCGCAAATATAAGTGATATTGTGCCACAATTTTATCCGTGTCTCGTAGCGGTGAAAGAATACACTACCCTCTCTCTTCCCTTGAATGTCGTAAAAGGCGACTAACAGACTAAAGACTGCACATACATCCAACAGCATAGAGCGGCGATGGGCTCACCACCTGTCACGCTGAGCACATGTGCAGTCGCTGTTTGGTGAAAAGTGAACTATGACTAACCCTTTGGGGATAATAGTCGTGATTATATGTAAGTATGTGTCACAATTTATATTGCATACATAAGATTTGATAGTCAGAAAATTGGAATCGGATACAACCACAATAGCCTAAGGGTAGGACCCGAAATGACAATAGGTGCGCGTTTGAATCCCGCTAGTAGAAACCATTTTCAACAAAATGAGTACAGCGTCAGTTTGACACTAGGTTAAAAACTTGAACGTTTTGGAATAAAAGATTAATATCATTTTTTTGTAGGTTCGTGAAAATGAGGTAGTACAATTCTCGTACGACAAATGGAAATCAGTTAAAATGAAACACCACATATTCTGCTATCAAGCTTCGCCGGCCAAAAAACAGTTCTCCACGGAAAGCGATAGACAGTAAGTTTTTTTTGGCATATCGTCCTCATCATCATCATTATTAACTTTTAGGCATTGTTCACACCAAACGGATTGTCCGCCGCGGACTGTGAGTATGCTCACTGTCAGCCCCAGTGTGAACATGGACTCAGTCGCAGTATGCGTTCTCACCGAGCCGACGATACACTACAGCGTACAATTCGCTACTTTCGGTAGCGAGCATCGCGTCTGTACTCATTGTGGTTTCCCGAATGAATTCTGCCCGCGGCACAGCAATCTTATACGCTGTTAAGTTCAGCTACGTAGCCAATCCGCGTCCGCTGTGCATAGACGCGTTATTCAAATATCGGCTACCGAGAGTCAGCGACAACGCACTACGTAGTGGCGTATGGTCTGCTCGGTGTGAACGAGAAGTTAAATATACCTATAAGGAAAAACGATAAAATGCGTATCGCGCGCTCACAGTCAGCAGCGCGCGGCGGACAGTCCGTTTGGTGTGAACATTGAACAATGCCTTAAATGTCCCACTGCTGGGCACGGGCTGAAGAGATTGGGCCATAAACTAGCACGCTGGCCCAATGCGGGTTGGTAGGTTTTAACGACTGCCATATTACGATAACCATGGACCAACGGCTTTTGGCTCGAGGTTAGCATTCAGTGTTAACAACGGTTCTAAAAGTTGATAAAGATGGTACTGGGGCATACAACACGTTGACTGCCACAAAACCAGACACAATTATTAAAATTTTAATTGTTTGTCGGTCACCGGTGACCCCCCATGGCGCTTAAAGTCTTAACAATTTCGTTTGTAACATTTAATGGCTTTTCAATCTTATTCCAAGAGCATAGAGTTCAATCATTGATGGCAACATAGCTGCTAGTGCCTTTGAAAGGGTTTATGGTAAACGGTTACCGTAGCTGGACGTTTGCAACACCAGCGATACCTCTCACACATTGTGAATGGTGCCCAAACTAGAACCTAGTTGTGTTCTTATAACTTCCATTGTTGATCATTCTATGTATGTGTGTGTTCACTATAGCTTTCGTGAATTTTCAGAGCAAGCCAAGAAAATAATATGTATCGGTATGCAAATAATAACATTTTGTAACAAGATTATTTACAAATAAAATGTTATGTAATTTTTTTTTAAAGTTTTATTTCTTGCGTTATTTTATTTGTAAAGTTAAATATTGCTATTTCAGTTTTATTTGCTACATATTATAGATGAACAAGCAATGTATTGTTTTAATTTAACACTAAGATTGCTCATTAAATGTTGCTACTTATATATTTTAATCAGCTTTATAGAAAGACAATATTATGAAATTTCTGATATGTTTTATACTACTGCATACTGAAGATAATTTTTTCACTGACTTGTAAATCTTGTAATACCTCAGGGTACCTGCATGAATTAATATATTTTTAATTATAAATTACGAAAACGTAGATAGTGATTGCCTCCCACATGTAGGTACTGTAATTTGCAGTAATTGTAAATGCCGATTGCACATCTTGTCTAACATTACCTAATAAATAAATAACTTTCTTCGTTCACACCTTCGATCAACAATACAACTAGATGATTAGTTCCTGATTCGCCGGATTCCTGATCCGCCGGATTCTTGTTTCGCCGGATTCTCACAACACGTGTTGTTGCTAAAAGAACACGGGAGAAACTCTGTGACAAGAGTATTCATTTAGTAAAGAAAAAGTATTTATTCACGTGGACAGAATTTTGATTTTATACGTGACGCGTTATCTAGTGATCGAAGGTTCACACTAACTAGCCCAATTAAAGCTTCTTTTGAAACCAGTTAAAATGGTTAACTAGATAACGGAAAACACACTCGACCATGAAGGTCGTGAAATGTATAAAGATCCTGACTCAATAGGACCAAATTTGCATCATGAAAAAATGGGACATAAGACATCCAGTCGTCATTTACTTTTGCTGTTTGACTGCCCCACTTGTCACCCCACTGTAAACTATGATAATTTGTTAAGTAAGACGTTTGTTGCTTTTATGCAATGTTCTAATGAAGTCTCATTAGAACATTACATAATAACAAACACATTAAACAAACATAATAATTATAGTGAAACACTAATTGTAAAAATAAACAATTAAATTTATTACTTTTAAAGTTATAGTTACTTTTTGATAGAATGTTAAAAGCCATCGTTTGGTATTGTAAATTTAAATAGACAAAAGTTTAAATTAAAAATATGGTATCCAACTCCATGCGACTTATTTTTGCATGTGCGATCCCCCCATCATTCCTATAGTAATCGTATTCGTAGCACATAGTGAATTGAACATTATTGTGACACGTTAAGGTGTATTTTACCTTAGCCCCGTTATTT
This sequence comes from Scoparia ambigualis, assembly GCA_963921215.1. Lineage (NCBI taxonomy): Eukaryota > Metazoa > Arthropoda > Insecta > Lepidoptera > Crambidae > Scoparia > Scoparia ambigualis. The sequence continues at coordinate 53,311,050 of OY992502.1, read as the reverse complement.
CAGGCCGTCCAAATATACCGGCCACCCGGGCCACGAGCTGGACATCCAAGTGCTCGCTTCGGAAGAGACGTGGCGGACGCCATCTTTGCTGCAAGCGACGGACCTCACCAATAGCGGGATCGCCATCTTTTCACAGGTCAATATTGTAGCATCTTTACAATAAAATTGTACAGACGCAAGTCAACCTATCACAAAATGTCAATTTTCTTCAATACATTTTGAACTTTGTAAAATAATGATCAATTTCGATTAAAGAAATTTTGCAGTGTTGATGATTGCAGGCGTGTGTGTACTGACGAAAGCAGCGGTCGTACCATCAATATCGTCCCATACGAATTTTGCATAGTAAGATAAAAGTAATCCCGCTCTAAGGCATTGTTTATACCAAAAGTATTGCCTGCCGCTGACTGTGAGCGCGCGTATTGTCAGCTTGGTGAGAACGCATACTGCAGACTGAGTCCACGTTCACACTGGGGTGCATACTCACAGTCCGCGGCGGACAGTAATACGTTTGGTCTGAACAATGCCTAAGGGGCGACAGTAGGTCCCCTTCAGGTCAACCTACAAACAACAAACAAAATTCTGTAATCGATATAATCCTTAAACTTACCCAAATAAAGTTCAAAATTAATTGACGAAATTTACCTTTTTTTGGTTGACCTGCTGTCGTCTAGTACTATGTAATATGTTTTTCATTTGGGGGCAGTTTTTGTCGCCTTTGCCTTCACTAGCTTAAAGAATACTTGTTACTGTTTCCTATATAAGCAATCAAGTGTAAATCTAGTACTTACTACTACTTACTACCTTGGTACTCGATTCCGCTTCGCAATCAAACCTCTCGATTCTAAAACCACTGCGGTGGCTCATCACTAGACCAGAGGCGGGCGGTTAACTCAATCATACTCACGAACTTTTTATTACTCTTTAGCTCAATCGAACTCACGACTTTAAATCGTACGTTATAATTTATAAGTACATTGTGAAAAATTTCATTTTCTTTATATTTATTTTAGATACACTTAGAAGTCGACCCCAGCGACTATTTAGGGGACGAAGGCGCGAAAAGCAACGAAGCTCGCCTGGGCATCATCCATAAGATTATGGGCGACATTCTGGGTTTGCACGTGAAAGACCCACAGGAGCTCATGCACGTCGAATACACCAGGGGTTTCTTTCTGGGCAATCATGTGGTAAAAACTCCATTCAATATGTCTTACTACCCGCACATCCATCAAAGTAGAAATTGCTGGACAGTGACGTGTTAACATTTTTTAAATTGTGACTGTTTCGACTAAAGTCTTTTGTCATTTTAACGGCTTATTTTACTTACTTGAATTTTGCCTTTTGGGACAATTTGTAAAATTAATATTCAGCCTTAAATAAACATGTTTATGAATATTTAAAAAATGTTAAAAGTCTCTGAAAAAATATAGGTTTATGGAATGAGATATCATATAGGTCCAAAGTAATTCTGTAACGTGATAATTATTATACATAATATATTAGATGTATGAGTAATTGATTAGGTGATATTTGATATGTAAACATTATTATTATATTGAGCAGTACAGTAACATTATTGCAGCGTGCTTTTAGTTACACCGTCATCTGGTTTCATAGTCATTAACGAACCTTGTTACTCCATCACAAGCGTGTGTGTTACAACGAAATCACTATGTATTCTAGAGACAACGTGTATTGTGTTAGCGGACACACGGCACTGGCTTAGCACCGCGAGAATGTAGCGTTGGCATAATAAGAGCGCATTCACATGCAGGTAGTGTTGCCGAACTATCGATAGTTTGACTATCGATAGTTGAGCTCGGAAAACATCGAGAATATCGATAGGCCTATCGATACAATCGAGAGTATCGGTAGCTCAGTTTGGTACAACAATATCGGTATACTGCAATATTGAAGCTTAATATCGTAATTACTATCGATAGTATCGATTGTATCGATAGTATTGCCTATGACTATAGTAACAACAATCGATACTATCGATACTATTGATATGTTTGCGCTATCGATAGTAGCCTATGACTCAATAGTATTGTTTATGAATATTAATATATATAATATATAATAGCAAGACTATTGAGGGAAAGGCACTATCGATAGGCCTATCGATAGACTATCGATAGTGGACTATCGAGTGGCAACGCAGGCGTTTTAGTCGCGTGCCAGATGCACGGCCGTGCTCCATATAACAGCGACTGCAGCGCGGCTAAAGGCTGATCGCGAAGCTACCGCTAATGGCTGTTATATCTATATCCGCCACTACTACCTCGCAACTCTGCACTCGCGCTTCTGTTGTTTGACAGCCGCGCTTCTAAGTCGCACTGCAGTCGCGCAACTAAAACGCCTATACCACATTAGTCGGAAATGGGGTACTAAGCCGAAAAAGGGTAAAGTATACATGATAGTGAATAACTTTTGTCTAAGAACTTTTGCTTAAAAATTGATAATTTTAGATAAACAGCTTTTTAAGATTTAAAAAAAAAATTACGCTGTGGTAGCCCTGACGGTCAGCTGCTTTGAGAGAGAGACAGATTTGAGTTTATTGCGGGGGCTTCTTGCGTTAGCCCCGTTCCCTAATCAGGGCTGTACATTTTTTAAATTACGTAACCATAAGTTATTTTGTATGGAATAAAATATGAACGTTTTTCGTAAAGCTTATATTTGCAATATAACGGTTGACAGTAGCACTTTCAGTTGTCCGCGGCTTAGTACCCTCTTTCCGACTGACGTTGTATGTGAAAGCGCTTTTAGTTGGTTATTTTAGAACACTTATGGGTTCTCGGCCTACGGACTTTAAAGTTTCAGTAATTAGGTATTCTCTATACAGTTTTAATAATAAATATTTTCACTACGGTATTATTATGCTGACAAGGGATGAAACAATCCATACGTGCTATTCAAAACTGTTGATAGGTTGTTTTACTCTTTTTTGTGACGATGCACCCGTTACCAAACATGTTATGTAATAAAAATACTATCGACGATGATTATAAAGTCTAGGAATTTTCAGATCATAAATGGAATTAGGCGTTGTTTACTCGTCTATCAAATCTGGATGCAGCATGCATTACGTATTTAATTGTAGTTTTGTATAGCCAGATCAAGTATTTTTAGTAATTGATAAGTACCTACTTGATTAAACTTTAAAAACCTATTACATTCATTCAAGCGATTACAGTTTCTATTTTAATAAGGGTAAAACACAAATATCCAAACAAAGCCACAACAATGTCTCAGAAAACATAGTGTGCTCGATAAAATTGAACGTTATACCATGGTAATAAGTGTTATCCGTTAGGGGGCGCGGCCGGCGTCGAGCGCTGGCCCGGGCCACGTGACGGTGTGATCCCTGGTGAGGCGCACCATCAAAATGTGTTCACACCTTTATATTAGGCTTGTGCACGACTTCTCAACAGTTATATCATTTATTTTGATGTTAATTTTAAAGGCTTTGTCACACGTCGCGCGGTTGTCGGGTTTTGAGCATAGAGTGTAATCTATGATTAACACAAATAGAGGAAGATACGGTTTGCCTTTAGTAGCATGAATCCCTCCTCTCACACATTTGTAAATAAATTTCTGCAGCTAGTGTCAATCGAGGGAGCGAGACAGAGCGATGAATCATAACTCTACGCGTGCGGGTCAGCAAACTTCGCGTAGACGTACATTCACATGAGTTACTGTTCTATTGGAGACTGAAATGTAGCAGGGGGGTAATTGCCTGACTTCAACACCTATCGCAATATCTTAAGTACAAGTTACATTGCTTTGCTAGTTACTTATTTAAAACTAATTTGAAAATATTCAAACTAGTGAAGCAATGTATACTTCTACTTTAAAGGTATAACGATAGGTGTTGAAGTTAGACAATAAGCCCCCAGGCACAGATTAAATAAGGTACAGATAGTTGACTTCTATACAAAAGCGAAAAAACCTATGTTATATTAACCTACAATTTTTTAATAATAATACTTAGCATTAGTTGCAAGCAAAAATATACCTTTACGAGAGTTGAATACGCTTTGCCAACGTTGCGACCTTTGTATAGCTGCGTCATCGATCGACCACTCTAGGTTTGCTAAAGATTACACTCTTACGTCTTCGAGAGATAAAAAATCTGTACCTACCTACATCAAAATAGTATTAGTCTCTCAATTCACCACTCATTTATTGCCAACTTCGATTTATGTATAGTGTTACCTATTTCATTAAACATTTCCATAAAATACCTACTAAGTTATTATTATCCTGGTACGAGATTATGGACCTACGTAATTAGTACTAGAAAGTAACGCCGCGCGCCGGTTGCTGTTTGGCAAAGCCTTTATAGGTACCACATTTTGAATCTGACTGAAATTTATATGAATATTATAATTGTTATAAAATAAATTCTTAAAATGTCTAGTTATTTTGTCGAACTCTTTCTCTCTATGAAAATAGTTCTAATAATCTTTATAATACATACATTTATACATACCTACATTTTAATGTTTTTTTTATAATACGTAACTCTTGGTATAATATAATAATATTATGGTTGATTTTTTTACCAATGATGAACTTTGTCATATGATAGTTCTTACGGAAAAAATCATCTGGTACTTAAATAAAACCATAAACAATATTTATGTTATTTGTGGTATTATTATTAATCGTATTTTCTCTCCTATGTTTTCTGTCGAGAAGTCGTCTGTTACGGCTTTTCTAAAATTAACATTTTTATTAATTATATAAGTAACGCAAATTTTTCGCTTGCTTCATATTTAAAAGGTATGATTTTATAGTTTTTAAATAGGGTTGATATTACAGGATGGCAACAAAACCTTTTAAAGAATCTGCAAATAAAACAAAAAGACACAGTTATGTTCATTGAATAATGTATAATATATAATAATAATTGTATTTCATATATCTCATCAGAGTTATGTTAACATCCTGTATAATGTTATGCTAATTTTAACATGCTATCGTTCGTACCTCTCTAAGAACTAATGAAAAGATTTTTGGTATGTATTTAAGAGCTTTATAATTCACATCTGGATATCTTATTAATATTATTATTTATGTATTTTACTTATCAGTGTTACCTACTTACTTGTTTTATTAGACTCCAGTTTAAGCTATCGAACTAGAAATAACGCTTGTTTGTTATTTTAATAATATGTGCATGTATGTATTTTTCTATAAAGTTTTAATTATTTTGACACATCAAGTCTTAGTGGTAAGTAAAATTGAAGTGGATAGTTTCGAATATAAATTATTCAGTTATATAACTCTATTCTAGTATCATTATTAAATTATAAGTGAGAACTATATTCAACCCCTTTTCTCAACTAAATTGTCTTTATACTTACATTTTATTTTCTCCTCCCTGTGACAATGGACCCTGAAATGGCTGTCATGTTAAAATAAAATACTCCCGGAATTTTTTATCGTTAAAAAAAATTAAGGGTGAGTTGCACCCATGAAACTGAACAACTTCCCCAAGAAACCTATGTGCAAAAATGACAAAAAAATTTCGACCTCCCATACAAAACTGTCCGATCAGCTGACGACAATAATATGGGAGGTTGATTTTTTTTTGTCATTTTTGCATATAGGTTTCTTGGGGAAAATTGTTGAGTTTTATGGGTGGAACTCACCCTTAATTTCTTTTTAAAGAATAAAAATTTTGGGTGTATAGTACACATGCCTGTACTCAACCTATCCAAAACTGTCAATATGTCATTGTAGTGTTCGAGTAAACTTATGAAATCAAAGATACACAATCTTCCCAGTTGTACATCACAGTACCTACACTAATATGCATTCTAAATTTAATGTCGTTATATCCCATTTTCCTTAGCAAAAGCTGTCGCTTATGGAGCAATGGTGTCCGCTCGCGGAGGGCAAGCGTGTCCAGAGTGTAGCCGGCCTAAGGATACAGTGGTGCCTGCGCGGCGAGACACCAGTCGAGCCCCCTTCTAATAGCTTCCTGCCTGTTTACGTGTACGAGTGTCCGGAGAACTTCTCCACCGTCGAGTATTTTGATGTGAGTAATCATCAGCGTACACTATTTAGGCATCAAATTTGCAAAAAAAAAATTATTAATGTGCGTTTAACATAGGAGTATTATTATAGTCCTGTTAACCCATCCTGTAAATTTAAAATGACTGTGTCGGAGTGGGTTCACTTCAGTAGTTAGTCTAACGGAGCTATGGGAATTGAACCACGATTTCTCGCATTCCACCCGACCATCTATCCGCTCGGCTGACGACGGACGCCTGAAATCTAATTAGGGGCCGTCCATTAATCACGTGAGATTCGAAGGGGGGGGGGGGGGGGGTTCTGCAAATATCACACAAGGGGGATAGGCAGGTGTAGTAAGATATCACTTGTATTTATTTTTTTGTCAAATTCTATGCGCGATTCCTAAACCGGAAGCGGCGTGTAGTGTGACCTTGACTCGCCGTTGAGAAAAAAAACCTGTAACCTATCTGTCTAGATAGACATTTTCATCCTTAATTTTGTAGAATAAAATTAGATTATATTACTCTTAACCTGTATTTAAAGATAATACTTAAAAAATGTAAGATTCTTTGTAGGTACTAAAAATATACGTGATTTTGGTTGGGGGGGTGGGTTACTCTTAAACCTCACCACGTATTACCAAGGAGGGAGGGGTAAAATGCTAAAAAAACATCACGTGATTAATAGACGGCCCCATATAGAAAAACTCAATGGCGCAGCGGTTAAGGCGTTCGGTTTTTAAGCAACTTTCGCAATGCCGGGACACTGGATGGGTAACCAAATTAAAAACATCTCGAGCTCCTCCGTGCTTCGGAAGGCACGTGAAGCCGTTGGTTCCGGTTGTTGTCGTAAGATGGCAGTCGTTAAAATCCATCAACCCGCATCATGCTAGAGTGGTGAGTTATGCCGCAATTATGTATACAGGGTTAATTTTGGATCCCTCGCCATATTTTTTTTACGTGTCTTATAGCTGCAGTACAACCAAATAATGAAATAAAAAAAACATTTTTTTTTTACATTTTTGTCTTAACTTTTTCTTAAGAAAATTAAAATTATTGTCACCTAGCGCGCGGCCTATCGCGGTTATCAAAGCGCATGCGCGTGACCGTTATTATTCACCCCGTGCACCAATGACAGCGCGCCGTCGTCGCGTCGCTTTGACCGCGATGGTGAGCGCACGCACCTAGAACTGTTATAGGATATAAAAAAGCAGGAAAAAATTGTAATTAAAAAAAGAAAACATTCATTATTTTTACGTCAAATATTTTATTATTACTTTTTTACCTCATATACTAATACCCCATATACTACTAATACCCCATATACTTTTGGCGGGGAGTCCTAAATTAACCCTGAATGTGGTGGACCATTATTTAAAGAATACTCACAACACATAATTTGGATGCCGTTCTTGGCCACTAATGGAATGCAGACTGCACATCCATCCAACAGCATAAAGCGGCGATGGACTTGCCACCGTACCGTCATACACTGAACACATGTGCAAATGTTATTTGGTGAAACGTAAACTATGGCAGTTGACTGATTTTGTATTGCATTCTGTGAATGACTCTTTTGGCGATGATAGTCGTGACGTGGTGTATATGTGTATCGATTAGTACATCTCTAGTGTCACCGTACCTCAGCACTGTACTTGCCTAAATTTGACAGTTGAGGTACCGCGCTTTTGGTAGTTGCTGTAAGATACTCTATTGTAATTATAATAAACTTGCGGCCGCTCGCGGTTTCACTCGCGTGGTTCCCGTTCCCGTGGGAATACCGAGATAAAAAGTATCCTATGTGTTAATCCAGGTTATAAACTATCTGTATGCCGAATTTCATCCAAATCCATTCAGTAGTTTTTACGTAAAAGAGTAACAAACATCCATCCATACAAACTTTCGCGTTTATAATATTAGTAGGATGGTTGATATGAATAATTGAATTTATTCCTATTAGGTACTTTGTCTATGCTAATAATATTATAAAGAGGAAAGATTTGTTTGTTGTTTGTTGGAATTGAATAGGCTCCCAAAATACTAGACCGATTTAGAAAATTCTTTGTTCATTAGAAAGCTACATTCTTCCGTAATGACATATATTTTATCCCAATATTCCCACGGGAACGGGTACCACTGCGAGGATCCGCTAGTGTGAAATAAACAGGTGTTAACCGTACCCTCGATTCCGTAGAACCTAACATCGCGCGAGCTGGGCCGCGCGGTGATATACGCCGACGTGGTGTCATCCACCATGGACGTGGTCGGCGCGCCGTTAGCGCACGGCGTGGCGTGCGTGGCGCGGCGGCAGGCGAGGGGCCGCGGCCGCGGCGGCAACGCCTGGCTGTCGCCCGCCGGGCAGGCCACCGTGTCGCTGCAGGTATATATAGCAGTGGTTGGTGGGGATACAGGTCAGTCGGCCCGAGGGCGCGGCCGCGGCGGCAACGCCTGGCTGTCGCCCGCCGGGCAGGCCACCGTGTCGCTGCAGGTATATATAGCAGTGGTTGGTGGGGATACAGGTCAGTCGGCCCGAGGGCGCGGCCGCGGCGGCAACGCCTGGCTGTCGCCCGCCGGGCAGGCCACCGTGTCGCTGCAGGTATATATAGCAGTGGCTGGTGGGGATACAGGTCAGTCGGCCCGAGGGCGCGGCCGCGGCGGCAACGCCTGGCTGTCGCTGCAGGTAAACACCGAGATTTTTCATTGGTTTTGGAGCCGAAAACGTTATAATACAAAAAAAAAGTGTTGTACCTATTTAAAAAATAATAGTAGATTTACGAGCAAAAAAAAAATTTGTAAAAGTGAGTTTTCGAAAACACGTAGTAACGTTCTCCTTATCAACTCGTACACCGTGACCGCTATGAACTTTCCCGCCCGGCCGCCTGCGCCGGCGACGGGGCGGGGCGGTAGGCGGAGCGTTTGAAGTGCCTCGGTCTTTGACTTTCATAAGATCGTCCGGTTCTAAGGGTTCGTACACTTTATATTGATATTTTTTTAATGATTTTTTTATGCTCATGTTTTTAGTTTTACAAGCTAAATAGCTTCTACTGATGATAAACATGAACAGGGTTTCGGCTCCAAAACCAATGAAAATTCTCGGTGTATATAGCAGTGGCTGGTGGGGATACAGGTCAGTCAATAAAATTTGTGAAATGAGGAGTGGAATTGCACTTTATATGGTAATTTTGTCCACAGATTTGGCAGAAAATTACCCCTACCCTGCCTTTGGTACAGCACGCGGCTGCGCTGGCGGCGGTGCGCGCGATCCGCTCCATGCCCGCGTATGAACATTTAGATTTAAGGTAATTTGACTTCGTAAAACCTTCTTTAGATAAATTAATATTAGTTGTCACGATCCTTTCCTGTACTATTGTTTGAGTGTGATATTTGTAATGCGCAGGATTAAGTGGCCCAACGACATTTACTTCGGAAGGGAGGTCAAAGTCGGCGGCACTGTCACACTAGCGAACTGTATGGGAGATGATGTTGTCATCACTGTTGGTAAGTAGTTGTTCACGAAAGCTTTTGCCAAACTACTCCTTACTCAAAGATGCGACTCTCTTCTCTGGTTTTGCATTACTTTCCATCAGGTGACCCGCATGCCTACTTTTCACATAAAAAACTGTCAGTATATCACTAACGTTTTACACACTTTTCAGTTCACAAACCTCTTAATTTGCTATTTTGTTGTACCCTTAGAACTCATATTGAACCACAAAATCAGCTGTTCCATATATTTAGGTCGTATTAGCATTTCCAGCTTCCGGTATAGAATATCTGATTGTTTTCGCAATGGGCTATTTGACTAGTTTCTAAAAACCGTCTCAAATTATTTAATGATATACAGGGTGGTGGTTTAAAGATTTTTAAAAAATTACCTGCTTGAGCCGGGTCACAAACCGGTGAAATGTGAAATAAAAACATCCTGTATTTTATGATACCAACCGAAAAAGTCATACATAAGGATCAATTTCTTTTAAACAACATAGTAATTTAAATTAAAGAAAGACCAATAATACGTCTGTGCATACGTAAAAATGGGTCTCATTTTGAGCAATTCATAAGTTAAGTAAACTATTTTCTTTGGATAGTAAGTAAGCTTTACAAAAATAACATTTTTTCTTGGTCTTTCTTTAATTTAAGATACTATGTTGTCTAAAAAAATTGATACTTTAAGAGTATTATAATTCTTTCGGTTGGTATCATAAAATACAAGTTTTTCTTCACACCGGTTCGATTCCCGGCTCAATCAGGTGATTTTTCAAAAATCTTTAAATGCAGTTTTAATTATTTTAGAAAATAAAGGGATGTTTCCTTTCAGTAAAATTTGCTATCATCAATATTAAGGGGACTTTTCCTCCAACCACGGTTTTTTTCCACCCTGTATAGTAGAAATAATACTTTTCATCTCTTATAGATATTTCTTTAAAAAACGCATAACAAAATATACTAATTATTTAAGCTGTCAAAACGCTTGCTTCATCAATATGGCGTCGAGTTAGTCGAGTGACGTCACACGTTTGTATATCATGCGATGATAAATTATCACTACCTTAGGTACCGGAGTCAACATATCGAACAGCATCCCCACCATATGCGTGAACGACATAATAGCCGATCACAATAGGAAGCATGGCACCAACCTGCCCTTTATCACCGTGGAGCGATTCTTGGCCCGCTACTGTTCCGAGTTGGAGCGGTCGCTGGACTATATGGGCTCGGAGGGCGGCGTGCAAGCCTTTCTGGAGCAGTACTACCAGTACTGGCTGCACACGTGAGTGTATTCTAATTATTTCTAATACATACAGGATTCATTTTGGAGTCCCCGCCAGATTTTTTTACGTGATCCTATAACAGCAGTACAACCAAATAATTAAATAAAAGAACATAATTTTTTTACCTTTTTGTCTCAAGTTTTCCTTAAGAGGGTTTAGGCCAGGGATGCACAGACTACGGCCCGCGGGCCGCATGCGGCCCGCCGGTCGAATACTGGTGGCCCGCCGACAGCAAAAATAATACTCTCGTACATTCGAAAATATTGAGTTCTATTCCAGAATAAAACCAATAACAAATGTTCGAAAAGTAATTTGAATCTCTGGTGTCTGGTGGCCCACCATCAGTTCATAATTTGCCCGAGTGGCCCCTAGTCTTAATAAGTCTGTGCATCCATGGTTTAGGCATTTCGGTTTCTCATACGATTTTCCAAGTCGAAATTTTTAAAGACCAATAAGCTAATTTTATTTAAACTTTGCGTGCTAAAGTAAAATACAGGAATCTAAATAGTTTGTTGAAAATATTTAAAAAAAAAAAGGTTTATTTGGCTGAGTTATTGCGATTTAAAGTTCACTATAGAAAGTTTAAAATCGCCATAACTCAATGAAAAAAACGTTTTCTAGAAATGTTTTCAACAAACTATTTAGATCTCTATATTTTACTTCAGCATCCGAGTATCATCGAAATTGGCTTACTGGTTTTTACAAATTTCAACTTGAAAATTTGTATGGGAAACCGAAATGCATAAACCCCCATAAGAATCGCGATTATAAATGCGCATGCGCGTGACCGCTATTATTCACCCCGTGCACCAATGACAGCGCGCCGTCGCTTTGACCGCGAGAGTGAGCGCACGCACCTAGAGTTCTAGTAGGATAATTATAAAAAGCAGACAAAAAATTGTAATTAAAAAAAGAAAACATTATATTTTTTTACGTCAAATATTTAATTATTACTTTGTTAATTTTTTACCAAATAATTACTTTTGGCGGAGGGTCCAAAATTACCCTCCGGACGACTGTAATTTTGTAATACTTGATACTTTCCTAACTTGTCTCATTTTTAACGCGGCTCTTTCTTTGTTGGTCTCTTTTGCAAAGTTGTCACTTTCCCAACTCGTCTCCCCTCCGGACGACTTCGTCATTTTCTTAAACTTGACACTTACCTAACTGGTCTCATTATTAACTAGGCTTTTTCTTAGTTGGTCTCCTTCTTAACTTGACACTTTCCTAAATCGTAATTTTTTCATAAACTCTTAAGAAAGTTGTTACGGGACACCCGTATTCTGAATATAAATTCTGAAAATAATAAGTTACACTTAGGATTAAATTGACGCTGTCTTCTTTAACAACAAAGAGACAGCGCCACTTTAAACCGGGGTGTATCATTTGGCCATTTTTATTAATAAGACGGTTAAGGATTAGTTCTGACTAATCTAGTCTAGTCTTCGGACTAGGCAATGAGGACCGCAGAAGCAGTCGACTGCCATAGTCTACGTTTCACCAAATTACAACTGCACATGTGCTCAGCGTGATAGGTGGTGAGCCCATCGCCGCTCTATGCGGTTGGATGTAATAATAATAAACGACTTTATAACATCTGCTATATCCCTAGGACGGAGTAAAATCATATGCACAGGTAGCAAAAGGCAGGCACGAACAGTGGCGGTACCTTCATACAAGCCGAAAAGCCCGGCTTGCCCTAACAAAAACTCAATATCACTACTGGTAAAACGCAATTATTAAAATCACTTAATATATTTTACCATTTTTAATTTTCTTTCATCAGCATTCAAATTATCAATTTTATAAGTTTCTCATATTAAGAATCACCAAACAAATCGCATAAAGCTGCTTATAAATCGTGCGACGCTTTACATCTCTCTCGCACAAGTTGGCTTGCAACCGGGCTTCGGATTTTAAGTATATCCGCTCTCTTCTAACTTTAACAAAATTGCTACTCTATAAACATAATACTGCGTAAGTATGTATAGATTCTATGAGAAATTCATACTCTTCGTCAAAGCCAGCTTGCGTTATGAAGTTCGCAAGTAAGGCCTTCTCCAAATCAGACTTTATTTCTACCGAATCACGTGCAACTTAAACGCGGGCGAACCAATCAGAGGCGACCGACGACAGCTCGAGCTCGGGCGAACCAATCAGAGGCGAGCGTTAATACGCGATTGTGCTGTGCTGCAGCCACAGGCAGCAGCCAGCCATTTTTTATTCTTTGTTATTGTTGTCACACTTCACTTTGTTTGAGCGATTGTTTTTAAGTAACAAGTGTTTTCGTAATTTGTGATAAAAAAATGTGTTCCGAGTTCAGTTCGTCGCTTTATTGGTATCTGTGACGAACTTAGATGTGTTGGGCATGTGATGTGTTGCAAACAAATGTGTACTTAATCGTGTTGATGATTGGCATACGAAAGGCAGAGGTAAATAAATTCTTTGAACATCACACATGATTTATGTATTTCGCAAACTATTAAAAGTCATCTAGGGCATTAATTATAATAGGTCTATGTAAAAAAACTCTTTGGATTGTTGGTTGCTTCCATTCAAATAATTATGTAATAATTAATAAATTAAGTGTAAAGGCCTACTTATCGACTGTGATTCCCGCGCAAAATGCCCATTTTCGTATTTTGTAGTAATTTTCCAGTTGTATTTATCGTTTTTATCGAAATAGGATAATAAATGCATTCTTAATATTACGAATCTCCACTCTGCGAGAATAAGCTGAGTTCGGACTGCCGGCGCATCGCATTTTGTTGTAATTTTGTACTTAGTTGTATTTATAGTTTTCATCGAAATAGGATAATAAATTCATTATAACATTTTTATTCCTCATGAAGTAACAATTATTCTGGCATAAATTTTACTCAATAATATTAGCGTAGATAAGAGAAATTCACAGTTAACTTAACGCCATTTTCGAAGTTTTTTGGCTTTGTTTCATTTTTTTATTTCATTTGTTTAGAACAGTAGTTCAATCCAGTAGCTCAAAAAAGCGCCCTCGCGCAATTTATGAAAATCTTTCTCTGCAATTTGGAGTTAAAATAAAAATTAAGCGAAATTTACAAAAAGCGAGGCCGCTACGTACTATGCCAATAGCTATTCTACACTATTCAATAAGTAAATACTATTAATGTATTTTTGTTCTGAGATAAAGAACGCCTAAATTGGCCGCAGTAATTTTTTTTTTTCAATAATTTCTCTCAAAAATCACATTCAAGATGTAATAGAAGATTCAAGATGTTTTTTTACCAACGAGAACGTTTGGAATGCCACGGCCTATGACGATTTGAGTAAAAAATGTGGCTAGTGTCACAAATGGGCACCAACATTGTACCTAGATAGCAAGATTAGGAACTTCAGGTTTCGTGGCTTGCCCCAATCTGAAGCCTTAGGCACGCCACTGGGCACGAACAATCATCGGAGCCCTGACCGGGCACTATGCCACAAAACAAATGCTCCATAGAATGCAACTAGCAACAGACAGCTTGTCCAGGGCATGTGGGGAGAAAACGGAGTCCATGCAACACCTACTGTGTGACTGTGACTCCCTTGCTAGGAAAAGAACGACTCTCTTGGGATTCGCCTACCCGAAACCAGAAGATTTTAGGCTCTTCGCCCTCAAAGACATTGACAAACTTATGGCAGTCATTTTCTCTGAGAAAACAGAGTGATAGGACGGGGTTGCACAAAAGATCCCAATGGACGTGCCGCTGCGAGGGGGAGACCTCTGCGGGCCCCACTAAGATAAGATAAGATAACATCTGCTAGCTTGTAGTTTTGCTACTGGGGTGGTAGGTGTGTGTAACGTCAACCGCGCCTCAGTTCGCCGTGAATTTTGTCATTCGTCACTTCATACGAAAATCCTATTATATGCTACCTCCTCTATATATTTGCTCCGTGGTATAACCCCTCTAAGAGTTCATACCAATACTAATCTTCGCAAAATAATAAATCAACAAGTATTATCAACTATTATTGTTATTCTCTTTATTTAATACATATCTTAAGAATTTTTTTTACAATATTTTATATAAAAAACATATTTAAAATATAAAAAACTTAACCTAGGTTGCCACCGGCAGCGGTGATAAACCCATGGTATCGGTGGTTAGGGCTGCACAGTTAGGAACCTGCCTGACAATACGTGCCGTGTCAAGAATACTGCCTTTTGCATCTGACCCTTGACTCAACCTTTCAGCGAGAGCCTCTCTTCTCTAGGTGTTGATCGAGGCTCTTAGCTAAAAGACCGTTTGCCGAAACGACTATCGGGATTGGTTGAATCCACATCCCACATGGCGGTAACCTCGTGATCCAAGTCAAGGTACTCGTGCTTACTGAGCTTGTCCTTCTCGGCTTTCACGAATTTCTCATCATGAGGTACGGTGATATCAACCAATATTGCCCGGCGCTGAGATCGGTCGACCACCACGATATCAGGCTTATTGGCGACAATAGTCCTGTCCGTGATGGTAGAGCGATCCCAGTAGAGCGTTGCATGATCATTTTCGAGAACTGGCGCAGGTGCGTACTTATAGTACGGTACCTCTGATTCAACAAGGCCATATCCAAGAGAAAGTTGCTGGTTAATTATTCTGGCTACATGGTTAATATTATTAGCCTCAATGGTCCAACTACAGGACAAAGGCCTCTACTCCCTTCTTCCATTCTTCCCTACTAGAAGCGATCTGGAATCAATCTTTCTTGAAAAGTCCAACTAATAAAAAAAAACTAAAAGCGATCCCCCCGTTTAGTGACGAAGAGATACGCGTGCAAACCGCCGGCGGCTCCACGCCCGTCGCCGGCTGCGTCGCGGGCGTGGACTCCGCGGGCTGGCTGCTCGTACGCACGCCGGCCGGGGAGCTGAGGCTGGAGCCCGACGGGAACACCTTCGACATCATGGCGGGGCTCATCGCGCCTAAGTGCTAGCTCAAGTAATCTTTTACTCATAAAAATCTGAAAGTTTTCTAATTGTGTGCCATCACTGAGTTGTGTGTATAGGTATATACGGATCATTATGGCGAGACTCGTGGTGACAAAGTGCTAGCTACAATAGCGTCTACAAGCGCAAAGTAATCTTCTTGTTATTAAAATCCTACACTCTAATTGTTTGAAGTTACAGAGTTATATTAAAAATATATATGGTTCATTATGGCAAGGTTATGTGCCCAAATGCTAGTCTTCGTAGCCGTGCGCTTTCACGTTATGGGCGTTTTAGCAGCCGCGCTAAATATGTATGGATTCCCAGTCGTACCACTCCAGTGCTTCTAAGTCGCGCAACTAAAGCGCTTTGCAAACGGAGAGACTTTTTCTGTTGCCGACACGGGATACCATCATATAAAGAAGTCAAAGTCGAAAGTCAGGAACAGGAAGTGTCTACGTTTGTGCAGTCTAAAACAACTCCACGCCTGTCGACTCCCACTGACGCCACGGGCTGGCTGCTCGTGTGCACGCCAGCAACTAAGGCTGGAGACCGACGGAAACACATTCGACATCATGGCGGGGCTCATCGCGTAAATTCTAGCTCAAGTAATCTTCTTGTTATAAAAAGTCGCACAGCTCTGCGGACCCCTTACCCCTCAATAGCAATCATACCAAATATCAGCCAATTCTGTATCGGGGCCGTCACGCTACTAAAACGCCTATATGTCTAAGCGCTCTTACTCAGTGTTGAATGAAATAATGCCGTCTAACAAATAGCGCCTCTAGCCCGACGGAAATTCCTTTGATATCATGGCTAAATGTTACATCACAGCTCAAGCAATTGGCAATCGTCTAATGAATTATAAAAAAACAATCTATCTAAAATGTGTTCGCAATAGAATTGTTAACGACGCCGACGGCAGCATCTTCCACAACCTAAATGCTTGCCCATAGTCAACTTTAAAGTTCAACAACTAACTGTTTCTTTAAATTTAATGTGTCACTGCAATTGTGTAATAGTTCCTTGTTCACGTTGCATCGAAATATTAGCTCTACGTGAGACGTTTGAGTAGTGATTGTGATTTGTTGGACATAGTGCCATTGTTACTAACAATTTATATATTTTTCTGATATAAATTATTATTATAGGCCACCGTATATTTTGGGAAAATTGTTCTCTTAATCCTTCTTTGTAGATTTATAATTGATAATATATTCAAAGATTATTTACCAGAAACACTGTTTTACACCTTAGTAAATGCTCACTTTAAGTATATATAGGGTCTAACAATATCAATAAGCGAACGTTTAAGGGGAGCATCTATACATCACACTGAGCATGCTCACCAAATTTGGTCCAAAACTACAGGCTCGTTACCGAGATAATCAACAAAACATTATCATAATTCACCAAAAATTACACCCTTTCCAAACCCGTACAGCTGTACTACACGCACACAGCGATAGCCGAACATGCGCACTAAACTCGGAACACACTGAGCTGACTAACTTATTCAGAAGTTTGCGCTTGCGTGCATGTTAGTAAAAATATAGCATGTTACATGATGTGCATTATTTTAATTGATTTAGTTTGTTAGAAAAAATATCTTTAAAAAATCACTATAAAACTGGAGCCCATTTTTTGTTATTTTATTTAGAATGATGTATAGATACCGTCCTTAAACGTTCGCTTATTGATTTTGTTAGACCCTGTATAAGTGCAATAGTATTACAGCGTTTTACGTACCATTTTTTTGTAACAGACGCCAGCACTTGAACCAACTACATAATGTAAAATTTCTTTAATACATTATTTTGAACTTTGTTACTAGGATATAAGTTGTTATAAAGATCACGATATTTGACAAATTTGACAGTTTTGAATAGGTTGATCTGCAGGCGTGTGTACATTGGAAATATTTACAATAACTTCATATATACCTCATTCAAATTTTCAAATTCAAATAGACACTGAGATAAAACATTCAAAGTAAGATTAAACTTGTACACAGTGTATTAAATTTATACACACTTTGAAATACAGGACAACATCTTATAGGCTCTCTAATTTTTAAGTATTATTTATACAAATCGCATAACACCAAATATCATAGGTAGTTTATAAATATAAATAATATAAATAGTTTCTATGTAGTGCATAACTACAGGTCTGGAATCTTATATAATTGGTATAGTTTAAGTCAAATCAAATCAAAAATGGTACATATTATAAGTATCAATGACTATTTTCTTGTCTAATATATTAAGATTGTGGAGAATAAATATAACTTACTTATATGTCGGAATGAAGACGAGCGGGTTAGGCCGAGAAGAGCCTGAATCGTCATTATACGCCATCTTGGGTAGTTAAGGATATTTCCACAAAATAAACTCGTAGTCAGATCACGAATAATTCTTTTAATCAATCCACTCAGTGATTTACAATAAATGCTTTAACACTAACGCGTTGCAAACGTAAACGTTACGAAACGTGGAGAGTTCTGCACTTGCGTCCGTTCAAGATGGCGGTTCCCATTAAGTGGCGTACTCACGATCGTACCATTTCGATAACGCGGCGCGATGTGGATTTACAGCCAAATATTGAGTACCCACACGATCGTTCTATTCGCGTCGTTCCACTTCACTCCTATTTACTTTCATTCTACGCCGCGAATTCTGACACGCCACACGTGTACAATATGGATTCAGAAGATGAAGAACAATTTTACTTACGGCAGCTGCGGCTAAAGTCTGGCTAACGAAAGTTGAACCAGGAAAAACGCGGCAAATTCAAAAAAATCATGACTGGGTAACACAGGCTCACTCACACAGCTACAATTTTCTCAGAAAAATTTCAATTTGACATACGACATGACACCTCAGATAGACACACATAGAGACAAAGTGTTGCCAATCAAATAACAACGAGGTTCAGCTTTCTTCGACTTTACTTCGACTCTAGTATCATTATAAAATAAATACAAGCCGCAGCTCTCGAAGCAGCATTTGAATGTGATAAGATAAACAGGTCAGGCTCGTTACAAACATACGACGTCTGTTATCCCCAAAGGGTTGGTCAGAGACGCAAAAGCAGTTCACTGCCACAGTCCACGTTCCACCATATAACAACTGCATATCAATGTGCCCAGCGTGATAGGTGGTGAGTCCATCACCGCTCTATGCTGTTGCACTTATGTGCAGTCTATAATTCTAGTGCTGCATAAAAAAAGTTATAAGTGCATCAACAGCGTTATTCCGTTTGTTTTAATCATGCTGGGTTGATTGCCACAAACAGGGTAATGCTTTGTATTTCTCGATTACTTCTAAAACGAACTCTTTGGCTGATGTACTCGTAGACGTCCTTATTTTTGCACTCGCAAATACGCATGCGACCATCGTCGACGGCTGCCCACAGCACAGCAAACTGAGCGCGAAATGGATTTACGAATCGGCTACAGACGAGCGCGCGCGGCGTTGAATGAAGTGGTAGTGATAGCACTCCACGTACGGATTAGCCGATTGAGCGTGTTGGATTAGAAATTTGGAGCGACGGAACAAAGGATTTTGGATTGCTTGAAAATCCACAACTTTTTGTTGCTCCTTTCAATCCACGTAAGATTTCTCACACACGGAAAGTTATTGTCTTATTTTGGAATTTTGTCGTGGAATGTTGTGGAGTGAAGTGATCGTGAGTCGCACTTTAGAATGCACTCTTCCATCAAGCATAGAACACTCCCAAGCGATAACATTGACATCTGTCACCACTTGTCGTCTCGCATCGCTGTCACACTGACAGAGGACAGCTGACAAGTAACATATGACAGCTGGCAGATCACTGGTGACAGATGACATATGACTGGTGACACATGACAGCTCGATCAGTCTTGCCAGCACTCGCTTCCGAATACACCCAAATCGTCTCAGACTTGACGTTCTGTTTTAATATCCACGACATATATATAAAACATTATATCAGAAAATCTATACCAAGTTAGAACTGCGACAAGGCCAGAACTGTGAACGTTTGAAATATATAAAATACCTACCTACAATCTAAAGAGAAACACAAGAAGAAACTAAATAATTCATTTAGGCCGGTTTAGTCCGATTCAAAAAAAAATTCCCTTTCGCGGTTGGTCCTATTCGCAGTAGGACCAATTCGCGTTTGGTCCAATCCGCAGTTGGTCCGATTCGCGTTTGGTCCAGTTCGCAGTTGGTCCAATTAGCGGTTCGTCCAATTCGCGGTTTTTCCAATTCGCGATCGGTCCAATTTAGTGTTATAGTATTATTTGTTAGAAATAAAACGACATATTGTTACTTGTATGTATACTATATTATTTATAAAAAAATTAATCATTTCGTGTTAAAAGTACATAACTATTATACATACCTACCTAATTACGCTTTAAAAAAATGACGCCAAATAAATA
Organism: Scoparia ambigualis; assembly: GCA_963921215.1. NCBI lineage: Eukaryota > Metazoa > Arthropoda > Insecta > Lepidoptera > Crambidae > Scoparia > Scoparia ambigualis. Next base: position 53,290,884 of record OY992502.1, on the reverse strand, counting down.
TTGTGCGTAACTATTATTAGGGTAAGTAAAAGTATGCCATGTTAAATAATGACACAAAATTTTATGCAAAAATATAAGGAACCTATATTTTGACATAGTTACCTATGTACTTGTAACACGAAATGATTATTTTTTTTATAAATAATATAGTACACATTCAAGTAACAATAGGTATGTCGTTTTATTTATAACAAATAATACTATAACACTAAATTGGACCGACCGCGAATTGGACGGACCGCTAATTGGACCAACTGCGAATTGGACCAAACGCCAATTGGACCAACTGCGAATTGGACCAAACGCGAATTGGTCCAACCGCAAATTGGACCAACCGCGAATTGGACCTTTTTTTGAAAATTGGACCAAACGCGCCTAAACGACTAAATTAAATATCTACAAATTAAAAACAAAAACCGAATGGTTTTGACAAGGTTTCGGAGTGTTTTCATTTTGACTAACAAAAAGAGCGATAACAGAGAATTCTGTTATCGCTCTTTTTGTTAGTCAAAATGAAAACCGCATAAAAATCCATTGCGTGGTTTAGAAGGAGACAGCAGAGGGTTTTTTTTTAAATTCCAAATCTCTAAAAGTCATGAGTGATTTTAAGTTAGGGTTTTAGATTTTTCTGTTATATAACGATATACATTTAAGTATTTAAAACATAGTTTTATCTTTAACTGGACACTATAGAGGATTTATTTAAAACACCAGTTATATGCTTTATGTATAGAGATAGAAATCTACTCAATGAATGTGAATTTTTTTAGAAACATAAGATATAGAAAAGCATTTTGCACAAATAATCAATAATGCAGATGACTGCATTTTTAACAAGTCAAATATGCTCATTAAATTTTAAAAGATTAAGTATACAAAATTTGCGGTTGGCCAAATTGCTTTAATAAATAGTTATTGAATTGTATTATTTTAATATCTCTAAAGATTGCGATTCGCCTATCTCATTTACGGACAATGTTATCTATTTAAGACTATTTATAGGAGGAATGTTAGCATGGCTGTGTTTAGCCTTTACAGAGTAACCGGGTCTATGGGCAACGAAATTTTTGGTTCCTAAACGATTTTACAACAATTTGCAAAATCACGCACTCTTTTACATGCGCTTGACTAACCGCAGACCTCTCTCTCTCAGTGGGTGAACCTCTCTCTATCTTAGTGGGTGAAACGAGAGTTAGTTGGTGTTCCGCAGATTTTGTGGACTTTTCATACAATATTTTTAAATTGGTAGTCTTATCGCTTAGAGCGAACATTTATTTGTGATTAAAAATCATGAGATAGCACTAGGTAGTATAGGTAGTTAAAGAATATAGATTTTATAGCTGAATGTTTAAGTTATACTGGGTAGTTGTTAGTTATAAGAGTTCTATGAATGTTCACTCTGTTATAAGACTCGTAAATGTGTTGTTCGATTTTGAACTTTACGTTGAGCATATTTCTGTATGTTGTCTGCGAAGAAGGTTGTATTGTGTACTGTATCACTTGTAGTATGAAACAGCCGTGACACTGCCACTGCTCTTTATCTAATAAATTATAATCATGTATGACATTATTAATTATATTAATATATATTACAATTGATGTCCGATATCTCTAGTGTGTATGTTTATAATATAAGAAGTCCGTTCATAGAATAATCTTTTTATGGAGTGTTAATGGTTAGCTTGCAATTATGTGGACTGACGTCAATTAGCAAGGACGAAATCGAATCTCTTTAGGCCAAGTTAATTATCATGTCAATGCATTATTTAATAAAAACGATTTTTTACACGCGTATCGTTTAATACGTAGGTATAATTCGTTGGTCGGAAAAAGTAGTGGAACATTTCAACTTATATTTAGAAATATTAATAAATATAAAGCCAACAAAAGTATAATAGTATAACTAACATTTTTTTATATTTCGGAAATGGAATAATAAATAATTGTTATTTTAAATGCTCATTACCTATCTCAAAACGAAATGTCCCAGTACTGTTTCCGACCGACGACGACGCGACGATTATGTTCTTTTCACCTTCTGACTTGAGTGGCGGCAGAGTTAGTGCCTTCGCACACGGCGGCGTATGTCTCCTACGATTATATAGAAGCGGTGTCTCCTACGATTCGCTGCCGCAACGCTTCGTGTGCGGACTTGTTTGAACATGTATGTGCTCGCTCGTATTGCTCTCGTCTTACGCGCGTATAACGATACGCTTACGATACGACGCCGTGTGCGAAGACACTAACAGAAACATTTTTTATGATATAGAAGCAGCACCATCTAGTTATAAGTGACGAAAACTTGCACTAACTCTGCAGGCCTATTCCCTAACTCGACTGACAGTTACAGTGATGAACATCCAAGGAAATTCGCTGTACATTACGCGCCCGCTCTGTATTTTACAATAGCAATTGGGACAGTACACAGCAGTGGGTGTTTATCACTTAACCCTTTCAGCGCCAGAATATTTTGATATATTTATACTGTATGCCGTCATACATATAAGTAGCTACGAGATAAATCGTACTTGGCATAGTAGAACATAAATCCATTCGACTATGCCGACTAAAAAAATCCCATTAAAAGTTTGAAGTTTGAAATTATCATGCGTTTTCTTTGCTAATGCCAAACATTCAAATCCGACCTTACCTGTAGTGCCAATAAATATTTTTTTGTATATAAGGACCTACAAAATCTATACGAATATATTCGTAGTCGGCATCATGCCGAAATCCAGCACTACGAGTTATCTCGTAGATGGCACGCAAAGGGTTAAACTGTCAGTCGATTTAGGGAATAGGCCTGAGGTCAATATGAGAAAGCTTGAGTCCAGTACTGCAGTGCGACGTATAAAATTAATAAAGGCTGATGATAACGTGGACTGACGCGCCGCATATCAATGGGGGTCTAGGCAAGTGGCATAGACGCTTGTAGAATGACATGATGAATGTATGAGATTTTACTTATGCCAACGATACGTTATTTAGCGAACTTTAAGCCTCTTAATGAACTTCGAAGCAAAATCAGTCATATTGATATTTATAATTAGAACAATTCTGCTTTGAAGTTTCAGACCTAGAAAATTAATTAGAGCAATGTTTTTTTTCTGCGAAATGTGCAAAACCATCACGCGCTTGTGTTAAAAATTAAAATTTACTTTTATACCCTGCGGAATATCAATACAAATATTTTCATGTAAGAATTATTGTTTCATGCGTAAAATTAAAGTTATCGAAAAAAAAATGTTTATGTATTGTTTGTTATTGTTTAAAGAATTTGTTTCAAATTTCAACAAGGCCATGACCTTGTGCAATGATCAGGCTAACTTACTTCAGTATTTAACTAATTCAGCGTTAGTACAAGTGACTTATAAATACGTAAATTTTCACAATTTCGTGCAGGACCCCCTTAAGAGCTAATTTACGTAACATCATTATTTATTTATGTATTGTCTACAAACTATTGACAAACGATTACGAATAGACATGGAATTTGCCACTTGTCTAGAGGGGTAGTGTCGTCTCGCGCTATTGGTTTTAGCAAGGACGATTGTCTATGGTTTTAGCATCTCCTCGATGCATGAATCTCATTTCTTCTACTGTGTTGTCTACGCTCTTTTAACATGACACGAAATACATATATGAATGTTTGTCTACCTCAATTTTCTGGCTTGCCAATAATTTGTAAACATTTAAAGGGGATTTAAAAAATATAGTTCTTGCGTAATTTGAATGAAGTCTTTATTATAAAAAAGTATTATAAACCACTACTTAATAATGTTATTATAAATATTAAAAATATAAAACTAAAAGGAAACGTGCAAAAAACAATTTAATTACTGCTTATTATATTGTATTTATTAATTGTGTACAAATGTATAACATAAATAATTATATTATATTGTGTAATATATATATACAGAACTAAGATAGCATAATAGTGCTTTGTATTTTTTATTTACTAATTATTAAATATTCTATCAAAAATGTGCCTAAACTATGTTAATGCAATTATTGCATTCAACTACATTGTTGTTACTAGGTTGTAAAATTGTTCAAGTAGTTAGGTAGGTTACTGGTGGTAGCTAGATGTTAGTATCACTTCGAATTTTGGTGTATTATATTATAAAATGTTTAAACGTTCCATTTGGCCGCAGGTGTTTATCAAATTTTGTAATTTAAATGGCGTCACATGATATTTGTCATTTCTAAATTGTAGTTAATGTCACAATAATTGTTGTAAGAAATCTAGTCATTCTCGCTGTTGTCATGTGAAGTTTTGTTATTTATTAATGAGTCTAAAGTGTTATACAAAATTCTTGTTACATTGCTCTTGTTGTAATTTCGTCCCTCTAATAAATTATTTCAGATTAAAATTGTCTTTTCAATCGCTTTCCTAAAAACTACCTAATCATTTCGATCACACTATCTTCCTACATGTCAATTCAGTTAATACTGGTCAGCATTATCGAATACAAACTTATTGTCTGGAAGCCCTGATGTCTTTAAGTGATAGAGAAAGAACAGTGATCCGGAAAGTGGTTCCTTAGCGAGTTGATCGGCGGCCATGTTGCGGCGTGACGTGGTGATCACAAGATGGCGGAGATTAGGCCCCACCCACGTCATTGAAGTGGTGCGAGACACTGGCAGCTTGATTCTCTCGAGTATTTTCCGCTTGTCTGGATCTATACGTAGGATCTGGTAGAAACAACTTTACTTTATTTTAGATTTTCTGATAAGTAACAACACACCGTAAAAGAAACAAAGTTTATTTAACTTATGTTTTCTCTTATTTGACCCTGGCTAAATGACCCTGACTACACCGAGATATTATTTAAAAAAACGTGTTTTTAAAATGTCGGTAGTACTAGCTACTCGGGTTAAAAGAAAATCAAGATTCAATACCGTTAGCTCACAGTATTAATTTACTGGAGGTGGAACAGGATTATGTGTTAATAGCTCTCATTAATAATAACCTTTAAAATATGTATATATTTTGAGCTAGCAAGACTGTCTTTGCGGGAACTATAGTAGCTACTGTACTGGCTAGTTTAACAAGTGTTAATCACAGAAAATATAAATTTATTAAATGGATACACTCTTATTTTGACTAACAAGTTTCGTGTTAAGTAAAAGAAAAACAAAAGTGAACCTTACCGAGCCATCAAACATGAGAGCTACCCAAAGCATTCCGTCTTTGTCTATAGTTAGTCCATCAGGAATCGCCTCGCTGTATCCTTGCAATTCAATGTTAAGTATCGTACGTCTGTTACCTAAAAAAAACATCACTTTTACACACACAAATAAAACCGTTCAAAAACCCTGTCTCCTTTTAACTTACTAACATCTACTTTTAAAATGTTACCTACTTAAAAAATACAACAAGTGTCATACTTATTCTACCCTTGTCCAGATCGAAGTCGAACGCGTCGATCCTCTTAGTCTCAGAGTCGATGTAGTAGAGGACTGAGTTGTTTCGCGCCCACACCATCCCGTTGGATATGGTGACCGGTTTCAGTTGTACCGTGGGTGTGAAAAATGGCTGCTCCAGTGTGTAGAGAGCGCCTAAGTCCACCGCCACCTTGTCGCCTCGCTGCGAGCCTTTCGTACCTGGAAGTGTTCGCTGAATGACGTACCTACTTTCTATAGGCAGGCAAATTCATACGTGATCACAATTCCATGGTCTGCGGGACGGTCACGTACGAATTTGCCAGTTGTAATACCGTAAACAATATTACTTTTGATTTGACCCTACTCAAGTTAGTACACGTGGTGATGGCCGATGGAACAAAGCTTTGACAGGGTAGTGGCCAAAATCTGGCCAAAGAAATCGGGGTCGCCCGAAGGCACGCTGTTAGATGTTAGACGATTAGATCAGCACAGAACAGAGGGAACTGGCACACCCTTACAGCGCCAATGTCTGATTATCAGACAAACCATTTCCGTGCCCACCACGCCAACGACTGATATATCAGAAAAAAAACAGTAGATACTAATATATTTTTTTTACATATGTGAAAGAAGTTATTAATGTTTGTGTAGGTATTCTCGAACATTTAACAACTAAAACCGTGGCGTCAGGTACGACTTTCGGAAAAACACGTGGCGTGGAAAGGGTTAAAGGACTATCAGTGGGTTGTTGCGGGCTAATGATGATGATGATGAAATTAGCAGGTTAGTGTACCTACCAACTTCGTCCAAAAAACGTCCGTCGTCGCCGGACTAATTGTCCGTCACTTAAGGTACCTAAATATCACTTAAAATTAGACGCGGACTTTTGGCCCGTCGCGTTCCGAGTTCTCTCAGTTATTCCTTTGTACCTGCCCACAGCCTCCCGCGAGCGTCGGCCTTCCCCTCGTTCAGCACATTGTCAGGTTGTCCCTGGTCCAGCGCAGCGACCAGCCTCAGCGCAGCGTCTCCTGGCGTCCACCAGTCCAGCAAGAACACCTCCGTCCTGACTCCGATCAGGAGGCGGCGGCTATTCACAATTGGTAGCAGCATGTTCACTTCTCCGTAGTCTGCGCAAAAGAAAAAGTCACATACATTAAAAATAAGCAACAAGGAAAGCCCTAGCTCCCAATACGGAAAAATACTTAGCTTTACAGACAGCAGTGATCTGATTTGCTGTCCATGCACTACATTTAGGGTTTGGCCAAAAGCACGCCACAGCATGCTTCATTGGTTATAAATTTTATCACAATTACATAAAGTAACGCTTCGGTATCTGTGCAGGGCATGTGGAGGGACACGGAGTCCATGCAACACCTACTGTGTGACTGTGACTGTTTTGCTAGGAAAATAATGAATCTCCTGGTATCGGCTTATCCGAAACTAGAAGGTTTTAGGCTCTTCGCCCTCAAAGACATTGCCAAGCTTATGGCAATTATCTTCACTGAGGAGGCAGAGTGATGGGATGGTGTTGCACATAAGATCCTAATGGGTCGACGTGCTGCTGCGAGAGGGAGACCTCTGCAGGCCCCACTAGACAAGATAAGATAAGATAACGCTTCGGTAGCCGAGTCGCCAAGCGCTCGGCTAGGTATCCAGAGGTTCCGGGTTCAATTCGTGCGGGTAAAGTGTGTTTTTGATGCATAGCCGAGGTCTGTAATCACCACCCCCATTTGGCAAGCATGGTTGATTAAGCCACCCACCAATTGTAGCGATGTCTTGATTTCAATGATGAAGTCTTTTTCCCTGCATTGGGACAGTATTAAGGCTGTACTTTACAGAAAGTACAAAGTGATCGTATGGTATAATCAATAGATATAATTTAATAGAGTATTTTCGTACATTCCAACAGTCATTTTAGGAAGTTGCCATCCTCAGCCTGAGGGGTAAAATGGACGTTCAAATAAATGGACTCATACAGAAATTAGCATTCGCAGACATGGGCTTTTGCATAAATGGACTTACAAAGAAATGAACATCCGCGGAAATGGACTTTCGCAGAAATAGCCGTACCAAACACACTACGACGTACCTAGGAACTGGACCTTGGAGACCGAAAGGGTTAAAAATATGGTAGAAATACTCATCCTACTGCCCGTTTAAAGAGTTATTAACTACCAATATGCTTGACAGAGTGCTTCCTTGTGTAATAGTTCAGCGAGTGCACATTCTGGTTCAGCACGTCTACCCAGTACAGTGTGCTTGATATCGGCTCCCACACCGGACTCTCAGCATGCGCGAATGATGTATTAGTGTATTCGAACACTTCATACGCTGCTGTTTGCCCTGAAGGTTTTACCTATAAAGAAATTGTTTTATTAAGAGGCCATCAGTATCAGAAATGGTAGATGCAAGCACTTTTAAATTCATCGGAGGAGCCATCAGTGCAATAATCTGAATTGAAGACAGTTTTTATTGTGTCTTGTTGTTGTGATGTGACAGTAAATAAATTAAAGGTACAGCACAGATCCAAAACCTGCCTGCCCACTGAGGTGGAAAAGAGTGTTTTTGATGCATAGAGGAGAGAAGTGAAGCTGTGCCAATTAACCAATAATATCCGTGCACTAAGAGCTACGGAGCGAAGTGAAGCTCGATCAACCTAAGTGCTTATTACCTAATACAGCTTATTCGTTTACGTACCCATAGAGGCACCATACCATTTACAAATTGACACTACTTGTACTTAAGAGAAAAATAATACCAAAGTTTTTTTTCAATTAAAACTCGACTTACATTAAATTGAGCACTGATAACTTTAATTGAAGTTATAAAACATACAAATAACGTTACAACAGAGAGAAACCGTGACTGTTCTTTTAAAACAAAGAAAAGTGTGTCCATTCTCACGAACTTACTAATAAAACCTGCATGACATTTTAAATGCTTCAGTCACGTTAATTAGAAATAACGTATACTGATTAGTGATTCAAATTGAAAATTATCTAACTACCGACTTGAACTAATTTGCAAATGTGGTGGGCCATAAAGGCTCCCACATACGGAAAGCAGGAAGGCAGAAACACACTGCAGCAGCGAGCGAAAACAGCATAGAGATGGAACCGAACGGCTGTATTGGCCCCACTAAAAAGTATCGCGGGCTTGTATTTCTAAATCTTCGTGTTGCGAAGTGTGTATCATCTTGATAGCATGTTCTGCATACATATCGTTCCTTGTATTACAACTAGCGCGGGCCCGCATTCGATCTGCGCTGCTTCTGCCTGTAGTGAGATTCTCTAAACGCAAACATCGTTAAAGCCTTGGTAGCAGCGGCTGCAACAGCGGTGAGCGTACCATTGGTACCTATTCTTTTAAATAATTTTCAAACGCATTTCCCGCACGGCTGTAAGCGGCGTGATAGGTAATCACTTCTTTGACTTTTTTGTACTTAGGTATTGGTATTCTCTATGTAAAATAGTCAACTTAACTTTGACCACAGCAGTGACTGCAGCGAAAGATTTGTTAGCCGTAGGTCCAATACGCAATTCGTCCATTTCGCATTTTGCCATTCGCCTACTACTCAATTCGTCGATAATTTGATTCGACCATTTCGTGAATCGTCATTACGCAGTTCGTCCATTTCGAGATTTGTCTTTATGCAGTTCGTTCATTTCATGAATCGTCATTACGCAGTTCGTCCATTTCGTGAATCGTCATTACGCAGTTCGTCAATGAGGGGCTTAGTCGTAAAACGAATTCGTTAATTAATCCTGCATGCAGTATGCTTTAAACCAGCCGCTGTCATTTTTAGGACCCTATTACTATATTTCTCTATGCCTATGACTAAGACTCCGCTGTCCGTCTGTCTGTCACCAGGCTGTATCTTATGATCCGTGATAGCTAGACAGTCAAATTTTCAGATGATGTACATATTTCTATTGCCGCTATAACAACAAATACTAAAAACAGAATAATATAAATATTGAAGAGGGGTTCCCATACAACAAACGTGATTTTTTTGCCGATTATTGCAAATAAGTAAGCAAGTAAAAAGTAAGTAAGTAATAAGCCGCCGTTTTTTGCCCTTTTAGTCTAAAATAATAAGTAAAATCATTCTTGTTTTTAAAACTGTTTAAAAACTATTGTTTTTGACGGGCGGTATGTCCGATGCTTATAAACCAAATAATTTGCCATGCGAAACTAGTACCAATAAAGCTATTCGTCAGGAAGCACGTTGTTTTTCTACACCCATTCCGCCAAAGAATTATAGACCTTAACATCGAAACAAATAATATAATAACAAAACAAACGAAGTTATTTATTACTATAAATAAATAAATGCATGTTGAACCAAATACGTGTTGACGTAATACATGTTGGACGAAATGCTTGTTGGACCAAATACGTGTTGGACAAATAGATGTTGGACGAAATGCGTGTTGGACTATATACGAGTCGGACAAAATGAGCGTTGAAATACCATTTGGACGAACTGCGTATTGGACCTACGGCTAACACATCCAGCAAAAGATGTGACGGCTGTAACATCTATGATCACAGCCATGCGCGCAGCGTCTATGTGTCGCTTAGAGAATAGCATAGTTAAGCAGCAGGTAGAAGCCTACCTGAACTGCTTTTAGTGTGTTGGAGCCTTATGCTGTTAAATTATTATTTTTACACTTTCACTATGTTTAATATCGACATGTATGTTAACAAAGTTATAAGTGATATTAGGCTATGCAATAATAATTGCTTTGTACAATTTTATACTGTTATTAATAATGGACAGGCAACCTAAAATAAATAAATAAATGTTTCTAAAGCAGAAGTGTTGTTTTTGAGTGGCGTTATTTCTAGTTGTAAATTCCCTACAAGGGAGAGTTATCTAAATTATTTAATATTTACAGTTCTTATTTCATTGCATTAAGGGTTACAATTGTTTGCATAATTTTATATATACGAAAAAAAGTTGTATTTTTCGTAGAGGACCTTATTACGTAATTAGTAAGCTGTATATTTTACATTGAGGACCGATCCTTCGTCGACCAAAACGCATAATAGTAATTAAGTTACATTATAATTGTATTGTCATGAAAAAATTAACCGTACGTTCTTCAAAAAGGCACAGTACATTTTAGCATGTAAAACCTGACTGTCCGGGCTCCTGGTGGTAATAATAAAACTTCCTTCTGTATACTTAATGTATCATTTAAATTTTTATTGTTCTTACACTAAATAAAACATATTAATTTCGAATTTGATTTCAAACATGAATTTTAAGAGCACAGTAAAATTCTTGTGTTACAAAACATTATCACAAACGTTATCATAGTGAGTAGTAAGTTATCATAGTCTTTTCAATACTTTTGCCACACTTAGCCAATTTAAAAGTTATCGTAAGCCTTAACTAAATTCTTCTTCTTCTGTTAAACTAACATTTATTGAATACAACATTTATTTTCTCAAAAAACCGACAATGAGCTGTGACATCCTATTACAATACTCTTGTAATTATATGTTCAGTAAGAGTACAATTTTGGACCTTAAAAACTATTCAATATAAAAGTTAGACTCTTCCGCTTCATATGATCGCTTGGCTTGGCTGTATGTAATCTTGTGACTACAAAAGTCAAGGCCCTAACCAGCTGTCCAAGTCTTCAATAAGAGTCAGCATAGTCTAGCTTGAAAAAGTTCGACTGCACCCCTCGACTTCCGGTGTTCCGTATGGTAAATATGGCGCCAGCTAGGGGCTCCAGTTTTTCGTCCTGTTTGTCCCTGGAGGTTGTCACGAAAAGCTCATCGAGGTTGGGACCGCCCCAGCAGACTGACGTGACGCGGGACACGGGGATCTTGTAGCCGAACACCACTTGCCGGGTGTCCGGGTCTATGTGTAACACCTGGGAAAATGAGAATAATAAATCGTCAAGATACATACCTGGGATTACTTATAAAAAAGGTAAACTAAGGTATTACGGCTTTTAACTCTTATATTATAAGCTTAATAAGAAAATGGAGTAGCTAAATTTGATCCAAGGATTATGTTATGACACTATAAAAGCGAAGTGTGAAAATCGAACCCACGACCTATCGCTACGGGTCACGATAAGGCCGAAAGACGAGGACCTGTCAAATCAATAAAATGTAGGAACATAGCAATGCTATTAACAATGTTGTTATGGCGCCAGACTTTAGATAAGACGGTGGTAGCTAGCCAGGCGGACTTAACAAGCCCTACCACCGACCAAACCAAGTTCAAGTTCACAAAGATGTACCCCCCGCTGGGAATCGAACCCGGGACCTCTAGGTCTGAGACCGGTGACTTAGCCACTAGACCAGAGAGGTGGTAAAAGATTTGGCGGAAAGTGACGGTATAGCCAAAGGTCGAATTTGCATGGCATTTAATCCGAAATCGTTAGCCATCTTATATTACTGTCGGAACACAACAATGCTACTAACACTGTTAATTGAGGCCACCAGAACCAGAGTGGCCCAAACCACAATTTGTGATTTTTTAGTTGACCACGACAATGCCCCTGTTCAAACCCCTAACTTCAAATCCAGAATGGCTCAAAGGTAATTTTAGTAAAAAATCATAGATGGCGTTAAAAAACTTGTTGTGGCATTGTGATTTTTAACACAATATTGATAGAGCATAGTGGCCCAGGCCACATGTTGCACCTATCTATCTATATATAAAATAAGATGCGAGGTAGGTGCTTAGATAGTCAGACGGGCAACAGTCTCCCTGCAGATGGATTTTCTTATGATCTAACTAAGCCTTCAAACGAGCTACGGCCCACCGTAGCCCATAAACGCGCGCGACACTGATGGGATTGTAGGGAAGCGCATGGTGGGTAGAATGGATGCCACTTTGAGGAAGGAAAAGGGAAGATCTTCCTCCGAGCTGGGTGGTATAGCTCGGGGACCGAGGTCCAACGGATGTTGGTTGGAGGTGCTATATATGGCGAAGGAGGTGGTGAAACTTCGCTACCGCGATGCAGGCTTCCCATACTATTTTCTGTCGCAGTATGGAGATGACGTTGAGTTGGTTTTTGTGGCGCCATCTGTTGACACGGTTGGAAGGTGTCTGCTTCGTGTCGTACTATATGCGGCGTCATGCAGGTAGGTGGCGCCGCCACATCACTCCCCCCCCTGAGACCGGAGGTCGATGTCAGTGAGTGTGCTCAGCAGTCAGTGCGTCAGAGCTTGCAAGTGCCAGTGGAGAGTGCTGCTGCTGGATGCCCCAGTCTACGGTGAGTCGAGACGGGTGGGGTGAAGGCGCGTTGCCAGTGATGCAGTGTGCTATTTCTGTCTGCGGTGAGTCGAGACAGGTGATGACGGTGGGTCCGAGCTGCTGGTGTGCAGGGCTGCCACGCCGGAGTGATGCGGCCGACATTGAGGCACCGGTCGTGGGCTGCGGAGACCAGGTCGGGATGATGCCGTCGAGTGTGCCGAAGTTCCAGGAAGCGTCGTCCGATGCTGCGGTGGAACCTTGAGGGCTTGATTGCTGGCTTGCTGTGTGATTGCTGGCGAAGGTAGACTTGATGATGGATGAGGAGTGATGGATGGGTGCTGCGAGGCTGCGACGATGTTGTTTAAGGTGCTTCTGTGCTCCGTAGGGGTCACCACTGTAGGGAAGCGCATGGTGGGTAGAATGGATGCTACTTTGAGGAAGGAAAAGGGAAGATCTTCCTCCGAGCTGGGTGGTATAGCTCGGGGACCGAGGTCCAACGGATGTTGGTTGGAGGTGCTATATATGGCGAAGGAGGTGGTGAAACTTCGCTACCGCGATGCAGGCTTCCCATACTATTTTCTGTCGGAGTATGAAGATGACGTTAAGTTGGTTTTTGTGGCGCCATCTGTTGACACGGTTGGAAGGTGTTTGCTTCGTGTCGTACTATGTGCGGCGTCATGCAGGTAGGTGGCGCCGCCACAGGATCACGCGAGTGCAACGCATCCTTTAGCTTCAGTTGTTATGGTGCTATGCCTTGTAATTTCACTGGATCCAGTACCGTGTCACTGTCACACTGTCGTCAGCAGTAGCCAGGCTTGGAAACGGTACCAAAAATACAGGTATTATATCGGTAAGTGCCGGTATTTTACATTTCCGTTCCTGGATACCGATTCTTCCACGAGTACCGGTATAGTACCTCAAAAATACCGGTATCCATCTACGACGTTGCCAGTCTGTTTGTCACGATCACATGACAACCAGACTGGCAACCAATGACCAAATATCATTGCTGGCAACGGCATATCAATGCAGTGCAGTTAGCCAATCTAAGCGCCACTTTTTTATCTACTCGGTATCTCTCGCTCGCACTAATGAATTTGGTTACTACCTTAGTAGGTACCGGTATTAATACATGTATTATATCTGTATAATACCGGTACTACTACAATCCTACTTACCGTGTACACACGGCGTCAGATCAACCTACCCAAAACTGTCAAATTTCTACAATCAATTTTGAACTTTATGGTTTGGTTTTAAGGATCAATATTGATTGGAGAAACGAAATTGGACGCCTGGCGTACTCACCAGTAAATTGTGTTATTTCAAGAATGCCAAAAAACTGTACCCAAATAGTACCAAATAATGCCCAAAGGAAATAAATACTACTCTTATGGTTCAAAAGTTATAGACATAGTTTGGTGAGTACGCTAGGCGTAGGTTCTACGCCTAGCGTACTCACCAAACTATGTCTATAACTTTTTAACTATAAAGGTACTATTTATTTCCTTTGGGCACTATTTGGTACTATATGGGCACAGTTTTTTGGCATTCTTGAAATAATAGAATTCCATGGAGAGTACGCCAGGCGTAGGTAAACTACTTACCGCTACTCATCGATTAACCTGTATTATGAATACCGGCATCAAATCGACACCGGTACCTTATTTAAATCAATTAATTGAAAATACCGGTATTCCAAGTTGGCAGTGGCAGCAGCCGCTAAGAGACCATGCAGGTCTTCTTATAGGTACAATGGTAGTATAGAACATCGACTACAGCGACATCTATAATAAACGTCAAGTATATTGATCTACAATGTGCATTACTGCAAAGGATGAAGTGCAGTGCTGCTTATCATAATGGTTTCTATCATGCTAGCTAGATGGCGTTTACAGAATAATTATATTGAGACAACATTGATTCTGTGATAAGGTAAGATGAGTCGATAGTACTCAAACCCTTATTGCCCCTCCAACTAGTTTTGCTGACTGGCGCTGAACTCCCATGGCCAATCTGGAAGACTCACCCAGCCCAGGTCGGTTGCTGTAAGCAAATCCTTTGCAAATTGGGGTTTCTTGTTGGCACAAATGAATGCGAATGTGGAGCCTCCCCTCAGTCGATGAAACACCTGCTCAGCTGTCTCATATGCCCAACTTTATGCACGATAGAGGTTGTCGAGGCCAACCAGAGAGCTGCTGACACAACAAGCTTTCTAGTCAGGAAAAATTGACTGTCGATGTCGCTGACTCGAAAATAAGAAGATGAACTCACTGTTCCTCCGAACATCAGGGCCACCCACAGATGCCCCCGGCTGTCGATGGCCATGCCGTCGGGTATGGCATCTTCGTATCCGTAGTGCGATATGTCGACAATGGTGCGTCGAGAGCCTGTCAAAAACAAACAGGCAATTATTACTTGTCCATAAGAATTCCATCCACTAAGCTGGCCGTACTATCCACAAAATCTGCCTTATACCATCTTAGGGCTATTTTCATTTGCATTTGTCTTGTCCCAACATCCATTTTAAACTTTTACTATAACATCCCTCTGTTAACTCAATTTTTAGGACTCGAAATAGATCAAAAGCTAAATTGCGAATCACAAATCGATAGGTACTTTATGCAAGAAAATTAGTAAGTCCGCATACGCTCTGCATACATTATCGCCAATAATATACACGGATGCACTTCTTACTGCCTACTACGGCATAGTGGAATCACACTTACGATACGCTATTATATTTTGGGGTAACTCGACCGGAAAAGAAACAGCATTCAAGGCACAAAAAAGGTGCATTAGAGCGATGTTTAGACTTAAAACTACTGATAGCTGTGTTCCATTCTTTAAACAATATAAAATATTAACGTTGCCAAGTCTATACATACTAGAAGTACCTAGCTGTCTTTGTAATGTCTAACCCAAGTCGTTTTGAACGCCTAGCTGACGTAGTCCCACGGAATAGGCGCGACAATAGTCTACTATGTCGACCTCTAGCTAAGACAGCACTTATGCGCAAAAGTGTCTATTGCATGTCTCCAGATATTTATAATAAAATACCTAAGTGCTGGAAAGAATTACCTCTATTGAAATTTAAGCATAAACTTCGAATTTTATTAGCAGATAGAGCATATTATAGTGTTAGTGAATTCCTGAATGAGAAACAATTAATAATTGATTAGTTATCTTATTAATATAATAAATTAGAATTTATAATAATTTAATTATGTTTATCATATTTTTGCATGCCTAGTGGTAAAATATGGCTGAATCAATTTAATTTTTTGTACCACCTATCATGTACCCATATTTGCAAATAAATTTATCTTTAAAGTGTGGCGTCACAGGGCAAAATGTCACGCGACTAACCGTTTTCGCGCGAAATTTGAAATTAATGAAGAAAAATGTTTTTTTTCTATTAAGTAAAAAAAGCTTTTTCGAGAAAAAAAATATTGTAGGAGGTATAAAATAAACGTTTGTAATTTTAAAATACTTTTCAGAGAACTGTCAAGTAGTCAATTATAGGTAGTGAGCCCATCGCCGCTCTATGCTGATGGATGTTTGTGCAGTATTAGTCCATTAATCTCCTTTTACGACACCCAAGGTAAGAGAGGGGTAGATAGTTCCTTTTAGTGACCGCTATATATCACAAGGACTACAGAGTTTTTCTGCCCATCTTCATCTATATACGCTTGGTGATTCGAGTCCATCGGTGACGTCTGTATTCGACTTTGGTCCTACATCGATTCTCTGCATTTGGTATGCGATCCATCAACTTACTACATTTATTTGTTTTAAGCTGCTTCAAATGCATCACATTCGAGTCCATCGGTGACGTCCGTATTCGACTTTGGTCCTACGTCGGTTCTCTGCGTTTGGTATGCGATCAATCAACTTACTACATTAATTAAATTTTGTTTTAAACTGCTTTAAATGCATCACATAACATACTTGCGCGTCTGGGGTGAGGTGGATGTGGTTTTCCTCCTCGTACCCGCCCACCTCCGAGAGTTAGATAGTGCCCAGAGTTACCCACTAAAAACCCCTTTTTTACCGTCAGCTTCTATTATAGTTTAGTTCTATCTAGTGCATTTATAGTTCTTACAGTTACTACTAAGGAGGACATACGAGGAGCTCGATGGCGCAGCGGCTAAGACCTGGCGAGGCAAGCAGATTTTAGTCGAAACTTGGTGGGTTACATCTCTCCATGTGCTCTCCATGTGGGAAGCCCTATGTCCAGCAGTAGGATGATTACTTACTAAGTTCCCCATCACGGAGTCGAAGTCTAACGCCTCGACTGTCTGTGTGGGTGAATTGTCGTAGTTTTTTAACCGCCTCTGTGGTCTAGTGGCTAAGCCACCGGTTTTAAACCCAGAGGTCCCGGGTTCGATTCCCAGCGGGGGGTACATCTTTGTGTGGTCGGTTTAGTTGGTGGCAGGTCTGGTTGAAGCTTGGCGGGCCAATTTTTCCATGTGCTGTTGTGTTGTCTATGGAGAAATCCCTGTATATGACCAGTTGCGGAATGATTACTTACTAAGTTCCCCCTTCACGGAATCGCAGTCGAATGTTGGCAGAGTTGTTGGACGCCCACGCCAGCCCGTTGAAGATGATCACGGGCCGTAACTGCATGCAGTAGCCTCAGCAGTGGGACGTTTATAGGCTGATGATAACTTACCAGTAGGCTTACTCTTGAAACACAATTGCATTAGTCAATTTACAATCACAAATCTAAAAAATGTCAAAAGGCACTTTTGCAAGCGACAATAGCGCCACATTGGAATTAATTTGCGTGAAAATTGATTTAACAAATTATTATCAAGATGGCGTTCCGGAATTATCTTTACTTATCCCAATATCGATACATATTAATCGCATTGGAATTGTATTGAGATTGAGATTGCGTTCAAGAGTAACCCCCCTGGTCATCAGGTCTTAGTCGAAGCTTAGTGCGTCATTGCCTAATCTACTTATATGCTGTTGTCTATGTGTAAAGCCCTGTGTCAACTAGTGGATATTACTTACTAAGTTCTCCCTTCGTGGAGTCGAAGTCGAACGCCTCGACCTTCTGCGTGGTCGAATCGATGTAGTACATGACAGAGTTGTTGGGCGCCCACGCCAACCCGTTGGAGGTGGTCACGGGCCGTAACTGCACGCGCGGGCTGGCTAGCTGGTCTTGCTCGAAGCTGTATAGAGTGCCCTTGTCGGGGTGAACGTCGTCGCCGGTCTGCGGGCCTTTGGTGCCTGAGGATAATGGGGATATAAAGTCAAGTATTTATTCGACGTGGCGCATTTGGTTTTAATATAATATATCGACTTCGAAGTGGCAATACCTTCTTACTGACATAGACAACATTTTACACAAGCGAAAAAAACGTTTAGAGTCTCGAAAACTTTTGCGTTTAGGTAAGTGTATATAATCGGGTTGTACCAAGTTATACGTAGATTAAAGAAATTGCCATAATTCTGTTTAGTTATTTCCACATTTGTTTTTAGTCATTGTCGTCAAAAATACGGATAAGTGGCAAGGGCGGATCCAGAATTTTTTTCGGGGGGCACAAGGGGCGGACGGGCAAAAAAGTCAACAATAACTGTTAGAAATATACAAGTTCAATTATGTATATAGGTAGGAAAGTTTATGAAAGTGTCAAAACAAAAGAAAATTCACAGATTTCATTGAAAATGAATCCAAAATTTTACGAAAAAAAAAGTTATTTTGAATAAGACATTACAAGTGAAATAGTAAGAATTTTTTATTGAGATATACTTCCTTCCGTAAAATTACACAACTACATTATTTACAAGTCGAATTATAACATACGAATGTATAACACTGCACAACACAGAGAATAACATTTTCATCTCTTTTACAACCTAAGTGAAATTCGTTCATTAAGTTAACTTACATTTTGGAATTTCCAAGTCGAATGCACTTCTCGCCTGCATCCGCATCTTTTAACACCATTACCATGACGATCGATCTATAATCATTATTAATCATAGAAGCTACATCACTTATATATAATACAGAAATACCCGTTTTTCTACAATTTCAAAACTAAAAGGACCACCAGGATACAGGTCTCACCAAAAGGATACAGGTCTCAAACCCTGCACAACACACAGAATAACATTTTCTTTTCTTTTACAACCTAAGTGAAATTCATTTATTATTTTCACTTACATTCTCGAAATAACGACTCGAACGCACTTCTCGCCTGCATCCGCATCTTTTAACATCATTACCATAACGATCGGTCAATAATCATTAATCATAGAAGCTACATTCACTTTTACATTACAAAAAACAGGTATTTACCCGTTTTTCTACAATATCAAATCTTAAGGGACTACCTTACAAGTCACAATCCTTAACCGATTTTCAAAATTGATTCGCCATTTTGTAGCTAAACTAATATACCCTGGGATACTTTATTTAATTTTTTCTTCATTCTGTTTTTTTTTCGAAATATTTACAATTTACTAAACAAACACCACCCAAAAAATCCGCTTTTTACAATTTTCAAAATTACAAAAATGTTACAAGGCGATTTTCAAAATTTAAACGCTCACACGTTTCTCGATAAATTCCTAAGCTTTTATTACTATTGCCATCTCGGTTTTCCTAAAATCCTTAGAGTTATGGCCAAAAATACGTCCCAGGCGATTTGCATCTGATAACCATTTTCAATTGGAAAATAAATATTTAATAAAGACAAAGATCTCCAAGCACTTCATTAGCGATATTTTAACAACTATGATAATTAATGTTTTATATTTTAGCGTTTTATAAACGCTTAAATATACTTAAGTAAAGTTTTAAACACTGAAAAAAGACGACAACCTCAGGCGGGAATCGAACCACGCACCTTCCGCATTCCGGGCGGCTGCCTTAACCACTTGGCTACCGAGGTCTGCCTTTCAACTGTCGAAATTTGTCAGTGCTTGATGCTTATGTTTTTAGTCAACATTGCTTCATCAAATCTTAGAAGTTTTCACCTCTGAGATCCGAAAGAAATATTTTTACAAATATTTGAACATTCGGTTAAGATGAAGCTGCATTTATCGATTAATGTTTTATATTTTAGCGTTTTATTAACGCTTAAATATACTTAAGTAAAATTTTAAACATTGAAAAAAGACGACAACCTCAGGCGGGAATCGAACCACGCACCTTCCGCATTCCGGGCGGCTGCCTTAACCACTTGGCTACCGAGGTCTGGCTTTCAACCGTCGAAATTTGTCAGTGTTTGTTGCTTATGTTTTTAGTCGTGCGTGGTTCGATTCCCGCCTGAGGTTGTCGTCTTTTTTCAGTGTTTAAAATTTTACTTAAGTATATTTAAGCGTTAATAAAACGCTAAAATATAAAACATTAATCTATGAACGCAGCTTCATCTTAACCGAATGTTTAAATATTTGTAAAAATATTTCTTTCGGATCTCAGAGGTGAAAAACTTCTAAGATTTGATGAAGCAATGTTGACTAAAAAACATAAGCATCAAGCACTGACAAATTTCGACGGTTGAAAGCCAGACCTCGGTAGCCAAGTGGTTAAGGCAGCCGCCCGGAATGCGGAAGGTGCGTGGTTCGATTCCCGCCTGAGGTTGTCGTCTTTTTTCAGTGTTTAAAATTTTACTTAAGTATATTTAAGCGTTAATAAAACGCTAAAATATAAAACATTAAGCAATGTTGACTTAAAACATAAGCAACAAACACTGACAAATTTCGACGGTTGAAAGCCAGACCTCGGTAGCCAAGTGGTTAAGGCAGCCGCCCGGAATGCGGAAGGTGCGTGGTTCGATTCCCGCCTGAGGTTGTCGTCTTTTTTCAGTGTTTAAAACTTTACTTAAGTATATTTAAGCGTTTATAAAACGCTAAAATATAAAACATTAATCTATAAACGCAGTTTCATCTTAACCGAATGTTCAAATATTTGTAAAAATATTTCTTTCGGATCTCAGACGTGAAAACTTCTAAGATTTGATGAAGCAATGTTGACTAAAAACATAAGCAACAAACACTGACAAATTTCGACGGTTGAAAGCCAGACCTCGGTAGCCAAGTGGTTAAGGCAGCCGCCCGGAATGCGGAAGGTGCGTGGTTCGATTCCAGCCTGAGGTTGTAGTCTTTTTCAGTGTTTAAAACTTTACTTAAGTATATTTAAGCGTTTATAAAACGCTAAAATATAAAACATTAATCTATAAACGCAGTTTCATCTTAACCGAATGTTCAAATATTTGTAAAAATATTTCTTTCGGATCTCAGACGTGAAAACTTCTAAGATTTGATGAAGCAATGTTGACTAAAAACATAAGCAACAAACACTGACAAATTTCGACGGTTGAAAGCCAGACCTCGGTAGCCAAGTGGTTAAGGCAGCCGCCTGGAATGCGGAAGGTGCGTGGTTCGATTCCCGCCTGAGGTTGTCGTCTTTTTTCAGTGTTTAAAACTTTACTTAAGTATATTTAAGCGTTTATAAAACGCTAAAATATAAAACATTAATCTATAAACGCAGTTTCATCTTAACCGAATGTTCAAATATTTGTAAAAATATTTCTTTCGGATCTCAGACGTGAAAACTTCTAAGATTTGATGAAGCAATGTTGACTAAAAACATAAGCAACAAACACTGACAAATTTCGACGGTTGAAAGCCAGACCTCGGTAGCCAAGTGGTTAAGGCAGCCGCCCGGAATGCGGAAGGTGCGTGGTTCGATTCCCGCCTGAGGTTGTCGTCTTTTTTCAGTGTTTAAAACTTTACTTAAGTATATTTAAGCGTTTATAAGACGCTAAAATATAAAACATTAATCTATAAACGGAGATTCATCTTAACCGAATGTTCAAATATTTGTAAAAATATTTCTTTCGGATCTCAGACGTGAAAACTTCTAAGATTTGATGAAGCAATGTAAAGAAGTAACAAAATTTACAAAAACAAAATTTACTAAAATACGTTTGGTACTAATCGTTACCAAATCATAAAATACAAATGAAATTAAATTAAATTTGTTTTTCCCCTATTATCTAGTCCAAGATGAGTATTCTTTTGAATTTCGTTAATATGGTAAGATAACGGATAAATATACATAAACATAAAATAGCTTTTTTCTAAATTGACTCGACCAGGAATTGAACCCGTGATCTCAGAGATGGCGCAACGCCAGCCCCGGCGTGCTAACCACTCGACCACGGAGGTCGTCCATCATCATTAAATGGTGACCTCGACAGCAAAATTTACAACATTTCAATAGCTATTCTACACTATTCAATAAGTCATAATAGTTAATGTATTTTTGTTTCTGAGATCCATAACGCCAAAATTGGTCATTTTACGCAAAAATCACAGTTGAGATGTAATAGGCCTCTTAAGTATTAGTATGATTTTGTCAACTAAATTGTAATTTTTTTTGTTTTATCCAACTGACCTGCCCAGAAGCGCCCCTCACAGTCCGGCTTGCCATCATTGATGACATTATCGGGCAATCCAATGTCCACGGTGGCCAGCAGCCGCAGCGCGTCATCCCCGGGAACGCCCCAGTCCAGCGTGTACAGGGATGACCTGACCGCCACCAGCAGCCGCTGCGAGTCTGACACTAGTGACACCACGTTGACTGGGCCGTAACCTTAAACGAAACGTACAGTCACAGAATAATATAGTACAGTGTAATCCGCAGCCCTCTGTTCAATGAAGTTGTTTATTCTATTTTGGGATGTCATCCAATCTTTAGAGGCAAATCTTTAGAGGCGATGAAATCCGTTAAATTCACGTCTAACCAGCGCAGCGCTGGGTTGATTTAGCTTTGTGCGCTGGTGCTGAGTCTTGTTGAAATATCCATTGTTTACCTGCAAACACAGTGTTACTTAGTGGCTTAACCAACCACCTTCTCTAAAATATTGCTTTGGTAGTTAGTTTCTCATGTTTTCACCCCTTGTTCACAAAAATGGAGCTTTGTCACGCCTTCGTAGGACACGCCCCACCAAACCATCACATATGCTGGGTGGTGGACTCTATAGACCTTCGGAATTTTCTTAGTACCTAGCTTCTTGGGAGCTGGGTGCATACACCCTATCGTTTTGACGGTTTAACTTCTCTTCAAAACAAAAATGTTTTTATCCGTAAAGAGAATTGTCCGGTGGCCACTGTCAGCGTGTCTCTGCAACAACTTCTTGGCTCTCACGATTCTCTGTAGTACGGTACCCCACTCCATGTTTACACAGCTATGTGTAGATCGAAATGAATAGTATAAAACCTTAATATAATGATATCTAATAACAGTACTACCGTCATATAATTTGTCTTAAAATACCCTCATTTAAGTTGGGACAGAAGTTATGGCAAGACTAGGTACAAAAAACTCACCGATGTGTTTGGTCTGTATCTTGCCGGTGGTGTAGTCCAGCCGGTGCACGTTCTGCTGGGACACGTCGACGAAGTACAGGCTCTGCGAGAGCGCGTCCCACACCGGACTCTCGCTGTGGGAAAACACTGCGGGCCTGTTGGGATTCTCCACGGACGATACCTGGATTATAATAAATTATAATAATAATAAATATTAATAAATTCTTTATTTCCAAGACATTTACACATAGGTTTCTTAAACTAAAATTTCCACACAAGGCTAAGCTTGGCATGTGGGAATCTTATCAAGAGAATTAACAATTTAAACATTCGCGGTACCTACAATTTTTTAATGAAAAAATGATTCTATTGGAAAACAATGCCTAATAATAAATCTATGCGTTTACCAACTCTATTTATGACAATAGTAAGTAATTTATTAAAAGTTACAACATTATTATTAATTACATTTATTTTAAACATGCCATTATATCCTCCGAATCCCGGTAGTTCTATTTTAGTAATTCTACGTTAAGTCTCCTTTTGGCATCCAGAGTGCCCAGCTTAAAGATATTGCAAAAACTAATTATTTTATTGTAATATAAGGCTTCATAAAAGTGCAAAAGCGCCTCGCAAATGTGGTGGTTACCCTAGGAATTGGAAGTCTGACTGAGCGTTTAAGCAGCAAGGTCTCATAAAGGTCAGACTTTTGACAGACCCCATCACTTGTATCCACTCACGGTCAATGTCCTGCTCCTGGTTTTTCCCATCATGACTTTATTTTCCTTTCATACATCCTAAGGTCCCCTAAACCAGTCCCTAAAGTGCTGCGCATGCGTTGCTTTGGTCGTATGGATGGAGAAGGGTTAATCAGAGATGCATCCCAAATTAATTGGGATCACTTGTTAGCAGTCCCCACGGTTAATGAGAAGGTTGACATCCTGAACCAAGCTATCCTCTCACTTTATGACGTTCATGCACCGGTCAAGCCAATTAAACTTAAGCGACCACCTGCTCCATAGCTGACCAGAGGGATTCGTATTGCTATGCGACGTAGAAATCGGGCTTTTCGAAAATTTAAACGAGAGCGATGTGAAGAGAGTTGGGGTCTATACAAGTGCGCGAGAAACTTATGTAATCAGATGATACGCAACGCTAAACGCCGACACATCTTTGAAAACATCTCCTCGTCCTCCCCCGCTGATATCTGGAATTTCCTTGGAACCCTTGGTGTTGGCAAGGCGCGTAGTGTTAATTTCGTTGGATGATTTAAATTATCATTTCACCACAACTGCTAGTATGGATCATGCAACCATTTGTCAGACGGTAAATAACATTGCAGGTCTACCTCGTCCCAGTATTGACTCTTTTCATTTCTCTTCTGTTACTGTGGATAAAATCAAAAAGATTATCCTCTCCATCAAATCCGGAGCCCTAGGATATGATGGCATCAGTCGTCAGATGGTTATCGCTATCATAAATTGTGTTATTTCTCCTATTACCCACATCATCAACTTTTCCCTAGACTCTTCTTTCTATCGACCCATATCCATTCTTCCGTTTCTATCCAAGGCAATCGAGGCCTGTATTCATAAACAATTTTCAAAATTCATATACCAGAATAACCTCGTTGGTCCCCTACAATCTGGTTTCAGGCCTGGGCACAGCACTGTTTCCGCTCTCCTGAAAGTGACTGGTGACATTAGACAAGGTATGGAGGATACGAAAGTCACAGTCTTAGTACTCATCGACTTCTCAAACGCCTTTAATGTCGTCAGTCATAACATACTCCTTTCCATCCTTTCTCATCTTATGGTTTCATCTAGAGTACAGGAATGGTTCTCCTCTTATCTTCAAGAGCGTCAGCAGTCCGTCCGCATCGATGACACAACATCAAATTGGTGAAATTTGGATGCTGGCGTTCCACAAGGCGGTATACTTCCTCCATTATTATTTTCAATATTTATTAACCCTATCACCCACCACCTTCAGTGTGCGTATCATCTGTACGCCGATGACCTTCAGCTTTACACCCATGCAAGTGGTGGACGAACTATCAGACGCCGTTGTAAAAATTAATCGGGATTTGGAAGAAATTAACGACTGGTCTCGTAGGTTTGGTGTAGCTGTAAATCCCACAAAATGTCAGGCGATACTTGTTGGTAGCCCGCGATCGACAATTAAAGTGGGGATTACCTCTCTTCCCCCTATAGTGTTTGACGGAACGGTCATACCGTTTAGCACGACCGTCAAAAATCTTGGTTTAGATCTCGATTCTACACTCAGCTGGCATTCTCAGGTTGCTAGTGTTAGCCAAAAAGTTACCTGGACTTTGCGCTCCTTAAACCGCCTGAGGAACTTTCTATCGTTCAAGACGAAGGTAATGCTTGCGCAAACTTTAATATTTCCAATGGTTGACTATGGTGACGTGTGTTATTACGACCTTAACTCAGATCTGCTTGACAAGCTCGACAGATTGCTCAACAACAGTATTAGTTTTATATTCAATCTGAAGAAGTATGACCACATATCACAGTATAGGTCCGAGCTGAAATGGTTGCCCATTCGCCAGCGGAGACGTTTACGAGCTCTGACCACACTCTTTTCGATACTAAACTCTCCTAATGCTCCTTCTTATCTAACTCCCTATTTCCAGTATCTTTGCTCTTCTCATAGTAGGAATCTCAGGTCTTCTAACAATCTTCTCCTTCTCTCTCCTTCCCATACTTCTGGATTTGTACACTCCTCCTTTCTTAATCAGTCCATTCTTCTTTGGAACGCGCTGCCTCTCGAAATCAGGATGACCGCTAGTCGCGAAGCATTTAAAAAGAAAGTCCGCTTGCTCTTCTCTGGAAAAACCATGGCAGAATCATCTCAATAACTTCATATTTATAAATTATGTATTGTATGTTTATTTATATATTTATATCATATTTATATATGCATATATTTAAATAAATTTATATTTAAATAAATAAATAAATAGACTTTAGTAGTTCTTGGTGTGCCTTAAGAGTGATATTAAGAAGGTACAGCCTCCTGACAATGAGGACTCGGGTTTCCTGGTATAAGGTATCGGTGGGGAAACGGGTCGGCTTTCTCAACATCGTTTTTAGAACCGCGCGTTGAGCTCTTTCCAATGTGATAAGGTGGGTGGTGGCTGATCCTCCCCATACGGAGATGCAGTATGTCAATACGGATTGACATAACGTGAAGTAGATTGTTTTAAGTAAATTCCACGACGCGACGTCGCGCAGCAAATACATAACATATATGAATTTACGAACTCTGCGAGACAAAGCGAAAATCTGATCCTTAAATGAGAGTCTTTCATCAATTATGACACCCAAGTACTTGACTCGAGCGCCCCTCTGTATACTTAAGCAGCTACACGTGCCTGTAACCGGAAAGTTATTCAACGAGCAAGTCTGAACTGTGAGAGCGAAGTTGACTGGAGGAGATGAAATTGCTGTCTTATGGAAACAGACGAAGTTGGTTTTAGAAGCGTTTAATGTAAGTAAATTACTGCTGAACCAACCAGCAACGACCCCGAGACCCTCCTGAGCAGTTTTAAGCACACCGTCCCAGGTATTATCGTAAAACAAGATGCATGTATCATCGGCGTAGTTTATAATATGGGCATTTACTAGATTTAGCGCAGACAGATCATTGAGATATATGACAAACAGCGTGGGACCGAGAATGCTACCCTGGGGCACCCCATAAGATGTTTCCGAGGGGTTGCTGATGAACGCACCGACCCTAGTACGCTGGCTTCTATTTTGGAGATAACTACAAAACCATTCCAGACAAACACCTCTGATACCGATCGTTTCAAGTTTTCTAAGAAGTATAGGAAACGAGACCGTGTCGAACGCCTTCGACAAATCAAGGAAGACGCCCACACACTTCCTGTTCTGATCGAGGTGTGACGCTACGGTCTCTGTCAAATGGGAAACCGCCTGTTTAGTGGACTTGCCCTGCCTAAAACCATATTGATATGGGGATAAGATGTTGTTGTGTTCAAGAAACTGTGTTAAGCGTGTGTTTACTAGCTTCTCTAGGAGTTTCGAAAAAGTGCTAAGCAGGGCAATAGGCCGGTATTTGCTAGGATCACTTGTATTTCCTTCTTTATGAATTGGGGTGACTACAGCAGACTTCCAGATCTTCGGTAATGTCCCGGTTGAGATGCTGAGATTGAAGATATGTGTGAGGGGTACCACAACATTTTTCCTGATATGCTTTATAAGAACATTAGAGAACCCATCCGGTCCAGAGGCACTTTTGTCCTTAAGACTGAGGATAAGACTATTAGTTTCCTCTTCAGTAATTGGGTGCATGTAAAAGGAATTAAGTGGGGAATGGCGATTATAGCACTTCAATCAAAGCGTTGCTAGTGATTAGCATGCTCAAAAATCGAACGACGGTCGATTTTCGCGCATGCTACCTGGTGCGCGGGTGGAAGTGGCGCGCTTTGAGCGCGTCTGAACAGGTTTGCTTGCTATGAGCATGCTAATGCTAGTATCGATTAAAACCCACCAACCCGCATTGGGCCAGCGTGGTGGGTAATGGCCCAGTATCCCCACGTGCTATTGTTCACGTGGGAGGCCTGTGCCCAGCAGTGGGACGTTTATAGGCTGATGATGATGATGATAATAATGAATCAAACCGTGTCGAGTGGCGCTGAAAGAATACTACCAGCCCTCTCTTCCCTTGGGTGTCGTTAAAGGCGACTAACTGACTAAAGATTGCACATACATCTAACAGCATAGTGCGGCGATGGGGTCACCGCCTGTCACGCTTTTTGGCATGACATGGTCAGTAGCTATTTGGTGAAAAGTGAACTATGGTAGAGGACTGCTTTTGCCATCCTCATTGCCTAGTCTCCGACTAACCCTTCGGGGATAATAGTCGTGATTATATTTATGTATGTAATCATTCCTCGATCAATAGAAATGAGCTGTGTGTAACCCATTGACTGGTATAACAAACAATATTTATTTATTGGTTTCCCATCCTATTACAACTTAAGAGGGTTTCCGCATTTCGGTTTCCCATATAAACTTCCAAGTCGAAATTTTTAAAAACCAAGAAGCCAATTTTGACGAAACTTTGCATGCTGATCTAAATCTTGCAGGGATCTAAATAGTTTGTTGAAAACATTTAAAAAAAATGTTTAATTAACTGAGTTATTGCGATTTTTAACTTTCTATAGTGGACTTGCAATCGCAATAACTCAGCTAAAAAAAAGTTTTATAAAAATGTTTTCAACAAAGTATTTAGATTCCTGTGTTTTACTTTAGCATGCAGTTTCACCAAAATAGGCTCATTAGTTTTTAAAAATTTCGACTTGGAAGTTTGTTTGGAAAACCGAAATGCGTAAACCCTCTTAATAAGGTTAAAATTATGGTGACATCTATATTGCCATTAACAGCTAAAGGGTTAAAAAAATACTTCTAACCCATCTATTCCTTTGGGTGTCGTAATAGGGGCAACAAACGGAGTGAAGACTGTACATACTTCCACCAGTATAGAGCGGCGATGGGCTCACCACGTGTCGCTCAACAACTGACGCCGGTGTTGAGCTTTTAATCCAAATATTCGATACCTGGGAGGAATCACAGGATGCCCTAGGGGTATTTTGTGATTTATCCAAGGCTTTCGATTGTGTTTTACATGAAACTTTGGTCAGGAAGCTTAATCACTATGGAATTGGCTACTTGACAGTTTTCGAAAAAGTATTTAAAAAGTTACAAACGCATAATTTATACCCCGTACAATATTTTCTTTCTCGAAAAACCTATAGTTAACAGAAAAATACATATTTTTCTTTATTGATTTCAAACTTCGTGCGAAAACGGTTGGTCACGTGACATTTTGCTCGGTGACGTCACATTTCAATAAATATAGAAACTTATCTTGAAACCTGACAGATAGTTTCTGTATACTTTGTGAAATGTGACGTCACAATCCGTCACATGAAGCTCAATCATGGCTGCCCGTGTTTCGAGTCTTGTAATCCACAGATAAAAAAATGCAAATTTGTTTTGTAAAAATAAAATATTTACAAATTATCTTAATAAAAAAAAACTATTGGATAATTATCGTTTAATCATAACCTACCATTTCCGACATATTTCATATTTTATTGTTACAACTGTCAAATAGCCAATTAGGGATGCTGCTTTGAGCCTTCTAATCTCATACTTGAGTAACAGGATTCAGAAGGTCGACATTAACGGTAAAAGATCTCCGGGATCAGTGGTTACAATGGGAGTTCCGCAGGGTTCAATACTAGGTCCATTCTTGTTTTTGGTTTATGTTAATGACTTACCTTATTTTGTAAAAGACAGTCATGAGATAGTATTGTTTGCTGATGATACTTCACTTTTATTCAAAGTGAAACGACGACACCCAAATTATGACGATGTGAATAATGCGATCTCAAAGATTGTTCACTGGTTTAGTGTAAATAACTTGCTATTAAACGAGGGAAAAACCAAATGCGTAAGATTTGTATTGCCTAATGTTAAGCAAGTAACAACTAGTGTACAAATTAAAGATAAGAATGTGAATCCTGTGGACACCACTGTGTTTCTAGGCATCACGTTAGATGCTAAGCTTCAGTGGGGCCCACATTTAGCAAAATTGTGGAATAGACTTAGCTCTGCGGCTTATGCAGTAATGAAGATCCGTCAGTTAACTGACGTTGATACATCTAGATTAGTTTTTTTCAGTTACTTTCATAGTGTAATGTCGTACGGCATTTTACTGTGGGGAAATGCTGCCGACATTCAAACTATCTTTGTGCTTCAGAAGAGGGCTATTCGAGCAATCTATAACTTAAAGGCTGGTGACTCTCACAGAGAGAGATTTAAGAATATAAATATAATGACAGTTGCATCACAATACATTTATGAAAATTTGATTTATGTTCATAAAAATACTGAAATGTTTTCAAAAAACAGTGCTGATATTCACAATGTAAACACTAGAAGTAAGAACAAATTAGCAGTACCTTATACTGGGCTCCATAAAATAAATAATTCTTTTAAGGGTCTGTGTGTAAGATTTTACAACAAAGTACCAAATGATATTCAGAAATTAGATCTTAATAAATTTAAAATCAAAATCAAAGAAAAGCTTTATAAAAAATCTTATAATAAAGTGTCAGATTACACAGAAGACAAAACAGCTTGGATCTAAATGCTCCAATCACTCCAACAGCTATTTCTAACTGTCTTTATTTAATTGATACTACATTGTACTGTAGTTTTGTATTGCATCATATATTATTTTTTAAATTCATATTTTGTATTGACCTGGTAACGACATATTCCTTTTTTTTTGTGTGTAAATGTCGTTGCTTTTGTGCGCTGTGGTTTCTTGCGCCTATTCTTTGCCACAGTTAAAAAAATATGTCCTGAATGGGTGGTAGGTTAAAAAAGATTTGGACGATTCAAAGTACTTATTAATTGAGTTTATTGAATAAATATATTTTGACTATTGACTATTCACTATTGACATCGCGGCTGACCTAGACGGAAACAGCGGGACGAGTTGGTTTCATTTTTGAAGAATTGATTCCCGAAAGCTCCAGACCGAAATGATGGAAAAAGGGAAAGGACGCCTTTGCCCAGCAGTAGGACGTAATAGAATGAAAATAAAATAAATAAAAATAAATACCTACTTTACTTAAACTTACAAATTTAGACTTTTCTATTGTAAAAGATAAGGTAAGGTAAGTTAAGCTTTGTTTGAGTAAAAAATAATTTTTATCAATTTAGTTTATTACAGGTAAACGAAAAAATTATTACATAAAACAATAACAAAGAAACTAAAAACAACAACAACAACAGAGAAATAAATAAAATACAAAAAACAGTTCACAAAATTACAAAACATATAAAGTCTATAAAATAAATACACTTGATTAAAAAATAAATTTAAATTAGTCGGAATCAGTATCCGAATCAGTCAGATTTTCAAAATCCGAGTCCATCATACCGAAATTACTAACGTCGACAAATTCAATATTTTCCTTTTCTTCGTTTGGGGGAAGAAGGAGAAGAGATTTCATCTCTTCAGAAAAATAACCTTTTTTTGATGTATTATTTAGCTTGGGTCTATACTTAAAAAAAACGGATCTGAAGACAATAGGAAATTATTAAAAATGTCTTGATTTGTAACAACGCGATTGAATTTTCGAGAATGACTCTCTTAGTACTTTTTGAAATCTTTGTTTCTGGCTTCGGATGCTTCTTCCGACAGTTTTCCTATTGGCATCACATTAAAGTGTTTAATTATGTCCGATCCGTGAATTAATAATTTGTGCACACTAGACGGCATATAATACCAGCTATACAATCTAACGTAAAGTTCTGCAGTCTGCTGTGTAAATAAAGCAAAGCTATCGACATTTATCGGCTCACCACTTGAAATTACTTGTAGAATAATGGCAAACCGCTTGATCAGGTCTACATCCAAGCCGATAATAGATGCAGTTTTTTCAGGATTTTCGAAGAATCTCCTGGCTGTGTTGCCGTCATTTGTGGTACCAGCACCCTGCTTCACTACGTCAATCAACAGTCCCATCTTCTGACGGAACCTGTTTTGTATGCCTTTTTTACGGTTGAGAACAATTTCTTTATTATCACCTTTGGCCTGCCACTGTTTGATATCAAGCTTATAAGAATTAAGCAACAGGCATTCCATGCATCTGATCCAGGCATGAAGTGAAGACACACCGTGTTTATACATTGCTGTAGATACTACTTTGTTGACACCTTTTTTAAATCGTTCATCTCTGAAGGAGTGGCTTTGCAGATGTCACATGTCTGAGTTGAAGTGCCAGACAGATGAGATGTGATTTTGCCATCGATCATTGTCATCAACATTGTATGTTTGACGAGAATGTCATCTTCCATTTTCGATGGTTCTAAAGCTGCTATCTCTACATAAAATATCATTGGCTATCTCAGCTTCAATTGCATCCATTTCTTGTTTGACATCCAATTTATTTTCATTTTCAAACTTAAAATATAGTTAAAACTATTTTAACGGGACCTAACACGATTAATTTGAAATATAGTGGTCGGCAATAACGCGTTGATGAAGGCAATTCGTCTCAGCTTCGACGGCTCAATAGGCAGATCTCGAAGTCTTTGACTCGCGACACTCGCCGATTTAATACCGACCGTATTAAAGAGGCTATCGAGCGAAACAAAGGTTCAAAAGTGTTCGCAAGAGATTTGGGTATTGGGCAGAGCCAACTGACGACGCTGAAAACCGATGACGGCAGAACTGTCACGTCCAGGTCCGAAGTTATGGAAGAGGTCGAGAAGTTCTATGGACAGCTATACACATCCACTCGGCCACCTGTACATAGCTTAGCTACAGACCCTAGAGCTAAGCTAACCCGACACTACACCCAAGATATCCCGGACATCAGCCTGTACGAGATTGGTATGGCTCTCAAGCAGCTTAAGAACAGCAAGGCATCGGGTGCTGACGGAATTACGGCTGAGCTTCTAAAAGCAGGCGGAAGACCGGTACTCGCAGCTCTTCAGAGACTATTTAATTCCGTCGTACTCGGAGGTAGAACGCCAGAAGCGTGGCATGAAAGTGTGGTTGTGTTGTTCTTTAAGAAGGGCAACAAGGCCCTACTGAGGAACTACAGACCCATATCACTTCTAAGTCACGTTTATAAGCTGTTCTCGAGAGTTATAACTAATCGTCTCGCACGCAGGTTTGATGACTTCCAGCCTATCGAACAAGCCGGATTCCGAAAAGGCTTTAGCACCATAGACCACATACATACGCTGCGGCAGGTTATACAGAAGACTGAAGAGTATAACCGGCCACTTTCCTTAGCGTTTGTGGACTATGAGACAGCCTTTGATTCGATCGAAACATGGGCCGTGCTACAGTCTCTCCAGCGGTGCCAAATTGACTACCGGTACTATTGAAGTGTTGAAGTGTTTGTACGAAAACGCCACTATGACAGTTCGTCTTCAGGACTCGAAGCCAGTCCTGCTGCAGCGTGGAGTGAGACAAGGAGATGTCATTTCTCCGAAACTCTTCACTGCTGCACTGGAGGACGTGTTTAAGCTTCTGGACTGGAGAGGACTCGGCATCAATATTAACGGCGTGTACATCAGTCACCTTCGATTTGCTGACGATATAGTAGTCATGGCTGAGACCCTGGAGGAACTCGGCACAATGCTCGGTGATCTCAACAGAGTCTCTCAACAAGTGGGCCTTAAAATGAACATGGAGAAGACGAAAATCATGTCTAACTTACGTGTCGTACCTACTCCTCTGAAGGTTGGAGACTCTACTCTTGAAGTTGTTGAC
Organism: Scoparia ambigualis; assembly: GCA_963921215.1. Taxonomy (NCBI): domain Eukaryota; kingdom Metazoa; phylum Arthropoda; class Insecta; order Lepidoptera; family Crambidae; genus Scoparia; species Scoparia ambigualis. The sequence goes on along the minus strand of OY992502.1, from coordinate 53,257,574 downwards.
GAATATGTATACCTGGGACAAACAGTCCAGCTAGGTAGGTCCAACTTTAAGAAAGAGGTCAATCGTCGAATCCAGCTCGGCTGGGCAGCGTTCGGTAAGCTACGAAATATCTTCTCGTCCAAAATACCGCAGTGTCTCAAGACGAAAGTCTTCGACCAGTGTGTGTTGCCAGTGATGACATACGGTACCGAAACGTGGTCGCTCACTATGGGCCTTATAAGCAGGCTCAAAGTCACGCAAAGAGCAATGGAGAGGGCTATGCTCGGGGTTTCTCTACGTGATCGAATCAGAAATTAGGAGATTCGTAGACGAACTAAAGTAACCGACATAGCCCAAAGAGTCGCCAAGCTCAAGTGGCAATGGGCAGGGCACATCGCCCGTAGAACCGATGGCCGTTGGGGCAGAACGGTTCTCGAGTGGCGACCGCGCACCGGAAGACGCAGTGTGGGCAGGCCTCCAACAAGGTGGTCCGACGATCTGGTGAAGGTCGCGGGTAGCCGCTGGATGCAAGCAGCACAGGACCGGTCGTGGTGGAGATCCTTGAGGGAGGCCTTTGTCCAGCAGTGGACGTCTTCTGGCTGATGATGAAGGCTAAGGATTTTCCCATACAATATCGTCACCTCTCGTTAATTTTAGTGGCACAAAGGAGCACAAATATACTGGAGTCGTCTTCAGATACTTCACCATCCATAGTTTGTTTGTAGGTGCTTTGACCGGAGGCACCATCAAATCCCCATTTACAGACCAGTGAAAGTTCACTGCCAGCAATAGATGCTGTGTTGACCACTTTTCCAAGACGCTTTATGGTCAGATCCAACACAGCTTGAAGCTTCACTTTGACCATCTTTTCCATTACTTCCAAGTGCTCTTTTTGCGGATAGCACTCTTTCTTAGCAATGAGAATTTTATAGTACGATGGATACAATTCTAACCCTTCTTCCTTTGCACATTTTCGTAGCGTGCTATATTGCCACTTTGACAACTTCAAAGAGATCAAAATCCCTAGAGCTTTGTCAACTGAATATCCTGACTTATTTTTCTTGATACAGCCCTTTAATCGCGCTGCGCCTTCTTTTTTTTATTATATACTTAGCGTTAACGCTTTTCCAAATGTTTTATAATTTCTGAGATGTCTTCATTACAATCCATGGCTTTTTTAGCAGTCACATGCATGAGAGTAGCGAAATCTTGTGATTTAAGAGTACTAATTCTTCTCCTTTTTTGCATCGGGCTCAAATCAGTAAATGATTTTCGTGGTGTGCTGGTGTTTGTCGAAGTTGAAACTGATACTTTTGAGCAAGATGTAGAAGTACCACAGTCACGGCTTCCTGATGTTGACGCTATTGGCCCGTGGTCGTCAAATCCAGATTCGATTACATTTTCGAATGTTGACTCGTTAAGTTTCTTTTGTATGTAACTGGGCCATTTTATGCCAGCCTGTAACCGATCCTCGTGTTTAGTTATAAAGGTACTATTAGTATTATTTGCAGCACTCCATCATCTTTTCATAGCACACACGTATGTTTGAATAAAGAGTTTGAAATTTTTCAGATATTCTTCTGATATTTCAAAATAACTGGTTGACAATAGCTTTTCTATGAAAACTCGAGGATTTAAAAAACATTGATTGTTCTTTAAAAACAAAAAACAATCCAAATTAGTAACGAATCCCTCCAATATTTAAGATAGACGTCTCGAAACTTAAAAGTTGTAGGAAAGTAGTTTGTTGCGCGCACGAAAGCTTGCAATTAACTAAAGAATCATAACCACTGTAGTATATATTCAAATTTTACTATTTATTATTACACTACCCTCATCGGTAATTGGTGTCATTAAGTATATACTATGAAGGTATTATCTAATGTTAATGACTAACGATGACCCATTACCAAAAGACCATTATAAATAATTTTAAAAACAGTAATTAGGAAGGCATCAACAATGCACCTACGTAGATTAGTATTATTCTTTTGATATCTTATCACATTACTCATTAGTAGTGACATTAAAAATCATTTACTTGTTAACTAGCTTAATTTGAAAATAAATATTTAGTTCTGAAAGCCTATTGTACTTCATCATCACCTTTTAGCATTTTTTTATTAATTAAAGCTCTCAATTATACGTTAAATAATACAAGTGTTTTTTCTTTAAATTTCTTATCAAACTATCATGTAAACTACAAAAATATAGTTTTTATGTAATATGAGTACTTGTAGGTAGACTAAGAACCTCTTTTAAGTCCAATAAATCAATAAAAATCATAAAAGTTAAAATCATTATACCGCGCGAAGCGGGTCCTCGCGGATCATGTGGCGTGGCTGGGGATGTTCACTTATATCGTGACAATACACCCTATCAATTGCAGCTTGTCAGTTTCAGTCAGTCTCGAAAAAAACAACATTATATAATTTCGTCCATACAAAAAAAAACAACAAAATGGTTTTTCTACAAATTAAACGGTGTTTGGTCGATGGTACTTATGAATGCTTAGATAAATTCATTAAACAAACAACCTCGGATACATAAATGTTAAGAAATACTAACTTTAAATTTGCAAAATCCATGTGTATGAAACTCGATTATGGAACCACTGTGCGGCGGCACGAAATCAGCAACTTTTTTGGTAGTTAGTGACACAAGCAGGTCAATATAGCTCGAGTGTCGGCGGGCAAATGAGCGCTAGGCTTGTTGAAAAAATATCGATACATCGATATATCGATATTTTTTGTTCGATATATCGATATTTTTGGACGATATTTTTTTCCCGATATATCGATACATCGATACAAAATACCCAATATCGAAATTCGTATCAAAATCGATATTTTTTTATTTATTATCTCATCACGATCTAATTAAATTCGCTAGAATTCAAAGCTGTAAAAGATTATAAAAAAATATATAGTTGTGCGGAATTTCATTAATCTAATCTGTGGCAGTGAGTGCGTAACTGTCACTGTCAGTGCATTGCTTCAATCAAGTCATGTCATGTGTGTTTGTGTGCTGCGTCTACGCAACGGAAATATTTAACACCTACGTCTTCCTTCGTGTCGTCAGAAAGAGTGGCTTCTGACGTAAATCTGGCGGTTCCTAACAACAGGAGCCGGCTGACGGTGAAACACGTCAAAAATAGAGTTTTTTTACTCTCACTGCGGGACAAATACTGGCTTAACTGATTTCTTTGTTGTAAGTGCAATTTTTAAAATAATAATTTTAAATAAAAAATCTATTTTTATTACCGGGCTAGGCGGATCTAGATTATTTTTTTAATCGACTTCAAAAAAACCAGGAGTTTCTTCTTTTTTTTAAAGTCGGTTAAAAATTTGACCGATATATCGATATTTTTTTCGCGATATATCGAGGTCGATATTGATATTTTTAAAAATATCGATGTATCGATATATCGATTTTTTTTTCATTTCCGACATCCCTAATGAGCGCGAGCGCGTACGCAAGTCGCGGACATGCCGCCGACATGTTACCACAAGTCACACGCGCGCGGGTACAAGTCGCCAACATGATTCTTTTGAAATATAGGGTCGCCGCACACGAGTCACCGGCAGGAAATAAGCCGGTGGCTCGTATGCAGGGACATAAAGCCGCCGATATCAAGCCGCCACGCCGGGCTATGTTGGCGGGTCGGCGGCTTTGGTGTGTAGCGTTAGTCGGCGTCGGCTGGCAGACTATACACCGTGACAGGTTAGACGACGGACGCGTTTAAGGAGGTAAACTAGTAACTTATCTACCCTTTTAGTTAAAAAAGGTTATAGCAAATTTTAAAACGCGAGTTATTACGCATTTTTATAAAGTGAACTTCCTGCATTTCGCATGTACTACACGCACGAGTAAGGGAGGCGTTGTTCGCGCGTGGCGGCGTTAGCTGTGCGTGTGTAGTGTAGGTGTAGGTAATTTCGCGCGCGTAGTAAATTGTAAATAAGCAGAAAAACCATTTCAGTTAGGAAAAAAGTAAAAAGTTAAGGTGGTGTTTTTTCATTTTTAATGGGACAGGTATCGGTTTCTTATACACCTCCTCGTTGTCTAGCCAGTCACGGTGTATATACCCTCTCACGGAATATCGGCGTGAAACAATTGCACTCGTTGCTGTTGTTTCGTCCGGTGAGTGAAAGTACTGGAGGCCCATCTCTACCCCCTCCGCCCACAATTCTTACACCTTCCTCAAAGATCCTCCTCCTTCCACAGAATACATAATAAGTAGTACAAGTACAGAAGATGCACTCCGCAGTCATTTAAATAAATAGCGACTCTTGCTAGACACAATAAAGTGCAATTCAGGTCGCTCACCGCTCCCTTCCTTACAGTTATATTCACCTAGAAGTTGCCTCTCTTTCTATCGCGTAGCTCTTATCTCTTCTAACGACTTCAGGGTGTCGGCGGCGCGTGAGTGAGTCGAATTAATGTTGCTAACGTGCGACCCGACCGGCACGTGCCAGCGCTCTGAATTGGTCCGTCCAGACGGATCCGCCGCGCCGGATACTTGTAACTTCATACCAAAAGCGCGGAGTGCGCCAGGCCTGCTCCTTCCTCGGTCGGCAACGCATCTGCGACTTTGGCTTTGGAGGCGGCGGTGATTACTTTCCATCAGGTGACCTAGCTGTCTGCACGTTTGCCTCATTTTCAAACAATAAATGTTACACTTTGCTACTTTCGAGTTACAATAAAATACAATGTTAAAACGAGGTATAACCAAAACTTATACAACGGGTATCCGGGCTAATTACCTTGTGATTACGACCGGAACTTCCGATTTTTCGAAAGGTAGGTATGCCTAGGTATAAATATTAAAATAATACTTACCATAGATACTTTATAAAATTGGCTCGATTTATCAGCGATCGACGATGTTACAAGGTAATTCAATAACGCTAAGTATATAATAATTCTACCCATTATGTATATTTTTATAAACAAACTATTAAAGAATTGCTATAGCCTGCATTGTGTAGCGAATCTAAGTTCTAAATAGCAACTGGCATTGTGGCTTTTGCAGCGATTAGCAATCCATGCAAAAGGAACCAAACAACATGAAAAGAGTCTATTTTGAGCAAGTACAAAGGGACAATTATAGTTCTCAATACCATTGCTAAACTGAGATAAGAGAATGTTGGAACAACCTATTATTTTTATGTCCATTGTAATGCACTTATTGCTTTAAGATTGGCCAAGTGCAAATCGGACTTGCGCTGTAAAAGATACCGTAGTGTGAAAAATAAATTATATTTTTTGTTCTTTGTTTTAGGTGTGTTATAATATAATTTAATGTTAATAGGTACTTAGTAGGTATTATTACTTTCTTTAAAAAAATATTATGAGTTCTATAATCAAAAACAAATGTTTTCGTTACCTGGCAATCATTGATATTATTTTACGATTATATACATATATAGATAGAAAGATAAACACTTCATTGCACATACACAAGAAACAGTTTCGCATGACATAAACCTAAAACTAGTATGTACAAAGGCGGTCTTATCGCTATATACAGGGTGTAACATTTAGATCGGTTAGTATGGGAAAGTCTGAACTTTTACTCAGCTCGGATATTCGTTTTGAAAAATAAAACTAACACTATTTCTATTTAGATATCGATTGTGTAGTTCATAAGCAGCAAATGTTACTATGAAACGTGATGACCGACGACTTGGTCTATTGCCCATTCCCGGCTTGACTTTGATTTCTGGGACACCCTGTATAGAGAAAAGTATTAAGTAATCCAATTGCAATAATACTCATATAGTTTATATTATACTCATTGTGTTATTCTGCTGGCATTGATACCTACACAGACAGAAATTATGAATTGCCAATTATGACAACTGAATTTTTAAAGCCGGTTTAACCTTATTTTTCCTTTTCGAATCAAAGGCTCCCTGTTTTCAATATAACCCTAAACATTAGTTATTATTTTGTGAGGTAATCAATATTTTTTATCACCAATTAAAAGTGCTTAGTTTTTAGCGCTGTAAAGAAAAACAATGTGAAAAAAAAACATTTTTTTCTTCTTAGATACTTACTTTATTATTATAACATAACTTAATGTTACTGCCTATTATAATAATTGGATACTAATTTAATTAAAATTAATACTAACCATACACATCAATTCATTTTTCACGTCTACAACATACACACATATCCACGTATTTCTATAATTTGTATTAAAATAACCCAAATAAATATAATAAACGGATTACTCTTTGAGTGCGAGTTTTGTTTACCATTCCATCACGTTATCAAAACAAAAAAAAATAATAAAATTGTATTTAAATAGTGACAAATGAGTTGTGTCACTAGAAGGAGTTCGAATGTAGAATTAAACTACATTTTTATAAACGATGGACTTAAAACTTGTGTAACGTCGAATAGTAAAAAAGACTTTCTCTAGACACATTAAGATGTTATCAGATCATTTCACTTTAAGTATTGAATTTGACAAAACTCACAAATGCGTAGAAAAATAAAATAAAAAGGTGACTCCATACAATTTGCCGATGTAAATTTTTAATAATTTCCACATTTAGGAAGACAGAACCCGCTGTGGCAGTGAGACATTACTGTAAATAACGACGACATTTTCAATATCAAGCTTCTTATCAGACTCAGAAAAAAACTTTAACTTGTGTGTGTTGTGTTACAATCTATCAGAGGGAACAATAGTTTCTTACACTATTGATACTTTACACCTTATATCACATATAAAACACTAGACGCACAATTAACGCTCTCTAAGCGTCTGCACAAAAAAGTAACCAGCGAGATGTTTAGTTTAGTAGTCATATCCACTCGTTTGTTTCGCGGCCAGCGCTCAATTTACCTAGTTTGTCACGCAGTTTTGCGTTACCGTAGTGCACTTGAACAGCTGCGTTAAAACCGTTTTTATGACCCGATCCTGTTTGTATACGAACAAATGATGTTCTGTTTCGTATAGCATATGGATGAAGTTGAGGTTGCTGTGATGGTAAAATAATTTATAAGAAACTCGGGAATTTTGCTAAAGAGAAAATTCCGACTTGTAATAGGAATTGATTTATAGTATTAAATCTAAATCGATAACTAGTGTTTTTTTTACATTATTTAAAACTAGAATAATATCCCATTAAACTTTTTATATTTTGGAAGCAATTCAATAGGCTTAGTATCAAAACAAACCACTTCACGCACAAAAAAAAAAGTATGGCGTGAACTGACATAAATTCTTCAAAATTATTTCTTTACCAATCACAGGCCTCTTCTACTTTTTTTGATATATTAGTGTTGCCAAATTCATAATCAAAATTACCCAAGAGATTTTGGTGTGGCTGTATATAAAAAAACCTGCCGAATGGGTAGAAATCGAAGAGCGATCGGCGACGTCCTGTAGCACCGCGCGACAAACGACCGTCTTTTGTTCGCGGTGCTATAGTACCGCGAAACAGTCTAGTGGATATAGAGATCAACGTGACGCATCAAAATTTTCTCTTCTTCTAAAACATTATACGTCAAGTGTTATTTAGTAGAAGGTTTCTCTCGTGTTTTTTTCGCAACAGCACGTGTTGAGACTCCATTTTTAATTCAATGTACTTTTAAAAGCTATAAAGGCGCATTTTCATTGGTCGTTAGCGCCCGCATGCGGGGTGCGAGAAGATTTTTGAAACACATGCCACAGGGCTCAAAGTTTTACTTACGTTCAAAAAGGTCTTCATTTTTGAATCCCCTTGAAAATCCATCGGCAGTAAACCACTTCGGTTAGTCCGTCCGATCGTCCGCCTTATCGACCAATGAAAATGCGCCCTAACGTTTGAAGTTGGCTTAATGCGTAACCCGCGAAGCCAGTAAAATAACCAGAAGTAAGATATAATAATAATACGATTTAGTATGGGATTGTGTCTGGTTTTTATATGTAATAGAATAGTTTAATCTTCGATCATCTAAACACGAGATACGCGTTAGCGCTCTCAAAGTGACGCCTCAAACTAATGCTCCAACCAAGAGTGATCATTGGATTGCTATCAGTCATTTGACATTGCCGTCATAATTTATTAGTTGTGTTTATTCGAAATCCAAATTGTATAGAATAATTGGAACCAGTTTTTCGATCGTATTTTATATGGAATTGTGTATGTAGTGTTTAGATGATCGAAGAGTTTAATACAGATTAGTTAGAGGGCCTACGCGTGGTGCTGGGGCTGCGCGGGCGCGTCGGGCGGCGGCTGCTCTGGCGCCGCGGCCGCAGGTCCGCCGCCGCCGCCCTCAGATTGCAGCCTGCAACCATCACCAATATGTGATTAAACTAAACTGCTGTAGGGACACAATGTAATGAAATGTAACCTTGCATAAATAGCCCGCTTGCGAACACACGCGTTAGGCGAACTCAGTCGTCTCCCGTCACGCGTTCCGCACACTAGCCTCAGCTAACCTGTTAACTTATAGTATATAGAAACGTATAACCTGTAACATGTGTATGTAATATCTACCGAGACTAGCGCAGTTTTATTACTGAACCTTCTGATACAGTTAGGTAGTGCCGGTTGGTAGCAGCTTAGCGATCGCGTACCTGTGCATCCTAGTCAGATAGAGCTACCGCCGCCCACACTTACACTGCAAACGAACAATCACGGACTGGCTCAAGACGCTAACATATAAAGAAACCGAAGACTTTATTATCCTAAAGGTGTAATTACTACAATAATCGGACCCCTTCTCTCTCTAAGGCTTTGTTGGAATATACTTGCGCTATGTATTAACAAACATACACCGCGCATCCACACACTCTTACACACTCACTCATTAACACATCTCTCACTCAGAGGCATGTTACATCATATCTTAAGATTATTTTAAATCAATAAGTAATAATGAAGTAGTTATAGTTAAGAGGCCTTAGGCGGTGAAAGCGGTAAAATTGGCTGTTTTCTATTAGCTGTTAATCAAAATATTTTAGATATTTCGTACTGAAATTTTCAATGTGTATTATAGAACGTATGCGTGAGAGAATGAACGAAGCCAAAACACGATTGGAAACATTTTGCTCGATAGAAAAAAATCCTGAAGTAACCTCTAAAATTTCATTTAAATGCACATTACGATCGTGTTTTATTTACAACAATAATTGCTATAAAATCATAAACACATAGGTATTTACCTTTTCGATTTGTTGACTGATTTGGATTTGCAAAAAACTAACAATTTCATCAAAATGTGAATGGCGCTTACAAATTACCGCGGACCCCGCCCCGCGCAACACCCGCGGGGCCCCGCGCAATATCCGAATTTTCGCTGAGCGCCTAACCCCCCTTAACTCAAGAGTCCGTGAAATGGGGCACTGGTGACCTGTGGTCTACGGGATTTTTCAAACCTATCGCAAGCACCAGCACAGATTAAAAAAGAGTTAACAGATACTTCACTCAGTAGAAAATTACCAATACCTACTGCTATAATAGCCTACTAATATTTAAACTATAATAAACCTACCGCGCGATCCCACAGCAATCGCAGGACTGCCTCTTCGATAAAATAAAATTAACATAAAGAACTATTTGTGTCTAATTTATTGAGAACTGTGAATATGTTATGACTATATAGGTGGTAGTTTAAAATTGTATCGTTTAAAAAATATATTTTTTATAAATTGGTGCTGACATCATCATCAAAAGTAAATAGAGGTCAGTGTGTAGGTAAAATAAAACACTACTACTGCACAACAAACCTATCTACTGCAAATAAGGTACCAGACGGCATCGTAGGTAAGCGTACAAACGAATGGAACAATTAAAATTGAACAACGGCGTGCGCTTCGCTTGCGAAAATCGCACTGAATTTGGTCCGCAAACGGCCCGAGACCGCTCAGTAGGTAATTATAGAGCGCAAGTATATGGAGTGACGGATGCCTGGCACCAGTCTCTCCCAAAGGGGTACTTATGGGTTCCATATACTTGATATGTGTCATTCTCTCTGTACAATGTATATTATACATTGTGGTAAAAAATACCTTGTGTAATAAATAATACCTTGTGATAAAAAATTAATTGAATGTGTAGGGACCTACTACATTGTAACACTTGTAACTATGTCAGCAGTTTTAACCGACCACGCGGCCGGGAATAGTTTGGACGCCAGTCGCTTCCCCGCGTTCAATCTGTACTGTAGTCGTTACATCCATTCGGTATCGACATTCTGTAACTATAATTTATGTGTACTTATGAACAATATTCCATAGTTGTATCGTGTTGTTTTCAGTCAATATAATCGGACATTCGTGAACTGAACTCTTTGTTTACTTACCTTTACCTTCTTTAATAAGTGATGCAATCGATGCGTATCAACCACGCACAAATGGAATATTTTACGAATATTTTTTTACTCCGCCGTGTTGCGTAGCGGCTAAAAGAATACTACCACCCCCTCTCTTCCCTTGGGTGTCCTAAAAGGCGACTATCGGACTAAAGACTGCACACACATCCAACTACATAGAGCGGCGATGGGCTCACCACCTGTCACGCTAAGCACATGTGCAGTCGCTATTTGGTGAAAAATGGACTATGGCAGAGGACTGCTTTTGCGGTCCTCATTGCCTAGTCTCTGACTAACCCTTCGGGGATAATAGTCGTGATTATATTTATGTATGTCATCAGTCCTCGATCAATAGAAATGAGCTGTGTGTAACCCATTAACTGGTATAACATACAATATTTATTTATTGGTTTATAAATAAATATTGTATGTAAGTATGTATGTACTACGGACTTTACTACGGACCTTCGGTTTTTTCGATGCATACCGAGGTCTGTGAAACTTTCCTCATCTTTCGTAAAAGTCATGTCAGTGTTTGTACAAAATAAATATAGCACTATGGTTGAGCAAGCATGGCCGGTCGCATGCCATAACGGTTTTCCCAAATTTATCATTTACGCAGACTTTTTATTGTTTCATTCACAAGCTCTTACTGTGTTTTTCTTTTGTACAGAAAAAAAAACTAAATGTCTTGCTAGCATTAGGTTTTTTTATGTATTATTACGGAACTAAAGTTAAACTAAAGTAAAGTACTAAAGTTAAATCTTGTTCAATAGTTGTTATCTTATTATTGTTTAAAGAGGCAGAAAAGACAGCACCATGAAACAAGCTACGTTGCGATATATATATATAACTATAGAAGGAAAATTAGTCACATTTACAAAACTCACACAAAATCAGCGAAAACATAATTATGCATAAATACACAAGCTGCCAACATCTCGTATAAAGCAAGTTCTTAAAAGCACTATACCAGCTAAAAATATCATTCATAACATTTTGAGGCAATCTTTTTTAATGGTCAACAGGAATACTTTACATTCAAGTAGTAAGTTATATATCCATATAAATAAAAGTAGGTACAACGAGCAGTTAAACTAAATGAAGTTGAATCTTGTGTCATAAATTAAAATAAAGTTTTCTATATATTACTTTTTCCACATAATTTCAACAATAGTTAAGAAACGAAACAACATTTTTTCGTACAAACAAACACACACCACCCGTACGCATGCTTTTTGTATAATAGTTAGCTATATTTTAATAATTTCTATCTTATATTTTTAATGTAAGTGCATGTTAAGAAGAAGTCGCTTATTCTGGTAAGTACAGGTATTACTTCTGCACTTAAAAGAAAATGTCAACGTAACTAATATAATAATATAATGTTGTTAAAAATTTAGACAAACATTTTTTTTTACTTGATCGAATCTAAAATGCCTCTAAAAAGTAGTGTAATCCAAGTCTCCGCGTTAACTTTGTTAAATCATTTTACAGGTTATATTTATAGCAGAATCTTTATTGGATCTTTACAGTTAAAACTTATAGACGTGCTTTTGTTAATAACTTACTGTTGCTTTTTAATTTTTTCTTCAATAATAATACTATTATTTATAATGTTACTTAGCATTGCTCATGCAACAAGTGTTTGTTACATCTAGTTGCATGCTTTTATTCCTAAGAATTAGTGTAATCAAACTAAAAAGAACTATCTACAAAAACTAATTCCTATCTCGCATAAAGCACTCCATATACGGTTGCCAGGCCCAAAAATAGGAAAGTCTGACACAGATTTATATTTAGCCTGACATTATATTTATTTTGCGTTGAAAGTCTGACATAACAGATTTTAAAAGAAAAATCGCATTTTTACTTGTTCACCCCGCATCTGCGAGATCGCAAATTACAAGTTATGTGTAGTCGCTTGACTCCCTTGCTGGGGTTTACCAAAAGCCTAACAAACGCATGACAGACCCGACTTACATATATTTGGCCAGACACGACGGATAAAAGCCGAAGTCAAAGTCAAAACCTTTTTATTCAATTAACTTAGATAAAGATAAAAAGATAATAAATAAATAAGCACTTTGAATCGTCCAAACATCTATTTAGGACGTAATTTTTAGCTGTGGAGAAGAATAGGCGCAACAAACTGCACAGCTTTATACAGATTACAGAAGTAACGACAATTGACACCTGGCACCCTATGCATATGAGCTGGTTCGCACTACGTCCGATCCGAATTCGTGAAAATACGGTCCGGAGTAGTCGTAGAACTAATTCTATGGTAGCTTACGCACTAGATCAGACTTCCGTCATCCAAGAATCTCCATTCCGGAGAAGAATTTTGACAGACAACAATAAAAATAGTACCTATTAAAGATTAAAATGAATCCACGTAAAATGACGTAGGTCAGAATTGTTTGGATTCGTATCAGCGAACGGATTAGTCCGAAGCAATATTCGAATTCGGTCAGAGTTTTCTACATTCATATTTTCACGGGTCCGGGTCGGATTCGGATCGGACGTAGTGCAAAACCGCTCCAACTCCACAGTTACCTTCTGCCCTCCACCTTGCACACGTATAGATAGTGAGAGTGTTTACTTCAAAGCAGCGTACCTCTGGTGCGCCTGGTGGCGCGCGCGGAACTCGGCCGCCTTCAGCTGCTCCAGGTGGAACTGCTGGCGCTCCTGGATCAGCTGCTGCCTCTGGTACTCCAGGCCTTGGGGGGCGATAAAATAAAGAAGTTAATAGGAGATCGCGTGGGACGCAAAGTAAAAAGAGAGAGAGAGAGCACTTTAGTCTTGATCTGACATGATGTCCCTACCATCAAAAACGTGTACACCCCCCCCCCCCCCCCTTCATTACAATTGTACTTATCAAGATAACATAGCAAGCGTTTCGTACATCATCAACGACCGTACGCAAATATGGTCCTTCGAGTTGTAAACATTATATTTCAATCAGTTAATTGTACAATGGGACTTCTTGGCAGAATAGTATAGCGTCTCTACAAACAGTGCTATTAATGATTTGATCTTCCTGTCCCCGACGCCTGCGAGTTGCTTGCTGCTTCAGCATTCACCTACTTAGTTGTTTAATACATAAATAAATGACATACCTTCTCGTTCCCTCTCCATGGTGGCTTCCAGCTCCTCGAAGTGCCTTAGCTTGATATTTCCAACTTCTTCATCTGCGTCTCCACAAGCAGTGCTACCAAGGACTTGATCTTACTCCTTGACGGTCACGGCCACGAGATGCTTAGCTTTCACCTTGTTAGCTGTTTGTTCAATACATAAATAAGTGACATACCTTCTCGTTCCCTCTCCATAGTGGCTTCTAGCTCCTCAAAATGCCTGAGCTTGATCTCCAGCTTCTTCATCTGCGTCTCCACAAGCAGTGCTACCTGTTACCTAGGACTTTATCTTACTTCTCGACGGTTACGAAATGCTTAGTTTATATCATGTTAGTTGTTTCTATAAATAAATAAAAGACATACCTTCTCGCTCCCTCGCCATGGTAGCTTCCATATCCTCAAAGTGCCTGAGCTTGATATCCAGCTTTGTCATCTGCGCCTCCACAAGCAGTGCTACCAATGACTTGATTTTCTTCTCTTCGACCCCCGCGAGATGCTTAGCTTTCACCTTACGTTCAATACAAAAATAAATGATATACCTTCTCGTTCCCTCTCCATGGTGGCTTCCAGCTCCTCAAAGTGCCTGAGCTTGATCTCTAGCTTCTTCATCTGCGTCTCCACAAGCAGTACTACCAAGTGATCTTTCTCTACTCGACGCCCACGAGATGCTTACCTTTCACAAGGGTTTAATACATAAATAAATGACATACCTTCTCGTGCCCTCTCCATGGTAGCTTCCATATCCTCAAAGTGCCTGAGCTTGATCTCCAGCTTTTTTATCTGCGTCTCCACAAGCAGTGATACCAAGGACTTAATCTTCCTCTCTTCGACGCCGGCGAGATGCTTAGCTTTCACCTTACGTTCAATACAAAAATAAATGACTTACCTTCTCGTTCCCTCTCCATGGTGGCTTCCAGCTCTTCAAAGTGCCTGAGCTTTGATCTCCAGCTTCTTCATCTGCGTCTCCACAAGCAGTGCTACCAAGGACTTGATCTTCGTTTATTCAACGCCCGCGAGATGCTTAGCCTTCACTGCGGCAGCGGCCAACGCGGCGGCCGCGTTCGATTGTAGTTTTGTGTCTACCGTCGTTGGTTTCCAGCTTCTTCATCTGCGTCTCCACGAGCAGTGCCATCAGTGACTTGATCTTCCTATCTTTGACGTTCACGAGATGCTTAGCTTACAGCTTGTTAGCTGTTTAATACATAAATAAATGACATACCTTCTAGATCCTTCTCCATGGTAGCTTCCAACTTTTCAAAGTGCCTGAGCTTGATATCCAGCTTTGTCATCTGCGTCTCCATAAGCAGTGCTACCAATGACTTGATCTTCTTCTCCTCGACGCCCGCGAGATGCTTAGCTTTCACCTTACGTTCAATACAAAAATAAATGATATACCTTCTCGTTCCCTCTCCATGGTGGCTTCCAGCTCCTCAAAGTGCCTGAGCTTGATCTCTAGCTTCTTCATCTGCGTCTCCACGAGCAGTGCCACCAAGGACTTGATCTTTCTCTCCTCGACGCCGGCGAGATGCTTAGCCTTTACTGCGGCAGCGGCCAACGCGGCGGCCGCGGCCGATTGCAGTTTTGTGTCTACCGTCGATGGTGCGTCTGGGTAAAACATAGATAGATAAAAACTTTGTTGCATAAACACAAGAATGACAAACTTAAAACTAGCGCCTGTTCCACATAGCCCTACCAGGTTATCTCCACTGCTAGGAATAGGTGGATTTTTTTTCCACCTGTCCCTACTGGTAGAGACAGGTGGAACCTATTTAGACGCTTTTATTTTAGTGGGGATACGTGGAAATAAGTATGTAAAAGGCGGTCTAAACGCAGAGAGCGAGATGTTATCTAAAACGTTGAGAAAGAGATAGATGAGACCCAAAAGACGGTTATAGGTAATTTTTTCCCACGAGGAATTAACGAGATCGAAGCCTCGTGCACCAGGTAATAAATTTATATATCGAAGGCCAAGTGTCAATACCGCCTGACCTCATCGGCACTGGTACTAAGCGGTAATATTGGGTAAAACGTGGAGTGTGGCAGTGAACTGCTTCTGCGGCCCTCGTTGCCTAGTCTCTGAGCTAACCCTTTGGGGATAATAGACGTGCAACTATTACTATCAACAAAACCAATGCAGTAACACTTAAAAAAAATTGCTTGCACAAGAAGACCATAGTTGGTCCCGCCCTTTGTTTAACATTGACCAATGAGGACGCACCGTTTATTTAAAAGAAAGAAATCGTTGGCATGTGGTGGCCATACCCCGTTCCGCCATTTGTTTTCATTGATTAACGACAAACAAAACGTCCCTTTTTAACATCTTGATTGCTTCACAATTTTATTATTATTGAGTTAATAGGGGGATGTTGTAGCAAAAGTTTAAAAAGGATGTTGGGACAGGACAAATGAAAATAGCCCTTAAGGTGAGGTATTCCGAGCACTTTTCTCTCGCTCTCTCGACGGTACGGGACGGGTGTATCAGCGAAGCGACGCGAATAGGAGCGTTTTACAGGTTGCTTGCCTATATAGGAAAAACAAGTGAAATAAAAAATATGTGCTTTTTACTTTCACTAGATAATTAAGTTTCTTCTATTGGTAAAAAAATTAAGTCATTTATTAATGTATTACCTGACTTACAGCTCTTTTAAAATGTTGACAGAGCTATCTTTGATTTTTTTTACATAGAGTGAAGTATTGCCAATCATGTTTCTGTCTTTAAGAGGCATTACATAATATTATGTTCAACTATATTATACAACGTCTGTCGGAAAGGGGGTACTAAGTCGAAAAGAGGGTAAAGTTTACATGACAGTAAATAACTTTTGTCTAAGAACTTTTCCTAAAAAGTTGATAATTTTAGATTAACAGCTGTTTTAAGATTTCATAAGAAATGACGCTGTGGTAGCCCTGGCGGTCAGCTGCTTTGAGAGAGAGACAGATTTGAGTTCATTGCCAGGGTTAACAAGTGGCGTTAGAACGGCCCCTATTCAGGGTTGTACATTTTTTAAATATGAATATGCATACAATATGAATGTTTTTCGCAAAGTTTATATTTGCAATATAACAGTTGATAGTAGCACTTTCAGTTGTCCGCGGCTTAGTACCCCTTTCAGACTAACCTTGTTTATGAATTTTAGAACTATTCGTAATATTTGATTATTTGCGTTTAAAAACGCTCAATTACTCAAAGATAACGAAACGTTGAAAAAAATGTCTACCTCAGGCGGGAATCGAACCCGCGTCCTCCGCAATCCGGGCGGCTGCGTTATCTTTTAGAACTGTATGTTTTATATTGGTGGCGGTACAATCAATCGAAATTGTTAAAAACGGGAAAAGAGCGCCTTAAGGTGGTATACGGCAGCTTTTGTTGATACTACAATCGAGGAAGTTCCCGATCGACCAGTTTCGGCTATATTCGCTAGCACACGACCAACATGCTACTTGTACGTACGTCAGTACGTACTGCATGGAGCGCAGGCGAAAATCGCCGCAAAGTAGTCGAGCAGAAACTTTCTCGATTAAACGTAAGGTATTGTTACCCGGTTGCGGAGAGGCGTCGTCCTTGCCCTCCTTATCCTCGGCGGCGGGGGCCTCCGGAGTCTCCTCTTTCACCTTCGGTTCGGGCTCCTCGACTTCCATTGGTTCCGCTTTCACGTCATCTTTCTTTTCGCCTTTTATAATACAAAATGACAATTTTTATACACTTATTTATTTCGAAACAGTTTTCAGTAATGAAACTAGTATCATAAAAAAAAGATGCAGTAGACTGTTTAGGATTTCTTGGTATAGCTACATCGAATAAATGTCTTGAGTTTTGTCTTGAGTTTGAAAGTGAAGCGTCATGTTTGCAGTTTTGTTTTATTTTCTAAAATGTGCGTTTTGTACATTAATGTAAATATAAGTGAGGAAATAAAAATATAAGTGATATAATATATATTGTATGTAATATATATTACGCAAAAAAAAACAAATATTACGATTCCATAATGAAAATTTTGTCTTTTACTATTTTAACATGCAAACCGCATCGAGGAATCATCATGGCCCATCATCTGTCCAGCTTTGGACATATGCCACCTCTCCTCCTTTCCACTTCCGGCGGTCTCGCGCCCTCTCGCGTGCAAGTACACTGTACTGCGGTCGAATGCGTAGTATTCCTGTTCCTGTTGCTGTTCCTGAGGGCCTACTCTCTTTCTCCAAAACGAAATTTCGTCCGATTTTCGTTTACTATTTATAGCGCTTTGAATTATTTTAGAATTTTAAACAGGAGCACTGTATCTGTTTGTGCACTTAGCTGCATTATGTATGTGCTGCCGCGGATTTTCATGAGCGTGTTTCGGATACAGTGGCAAGTTCGAAACACACGAGCTGTAACGTCACACTGTATAATTGTTATCATAAAGTTAGATCACTATAAGTAAAATTGTTGGCAAAAAATCTCGCCGACTGGTACAATTTAAGTACTACTCAGCTCTTACGAGACTTCAAGAAACCAAAAGTGGCCATAATGATAGCCGACCTCCGGCTCCGATAGGAAATGGCACATGAAGAAGAAGTAAAGTGCAGCCTTTTTAAAAAAAATAATAATCTAAATGCTAAACCTATTTTGTATGAACTAAATTTCGGAAGGAATGGAGACCGCTGTAAAGCAAACGATAATCGGCCGAAATTTCGTTTCGGAGAAAGAGAGTAGGCCCTCTGATATGTTCGATCAAACGAGTCGGGGACCTCTTTTTTTTAAATTCTACAACTGGTAAGCACTTGGCCTTCATCTCACCTGATAGTAAGTGACCCTGAGAAACTGGCTATCTTATCTCAAACTGTCGAAACACAACAATGCTATAAACATCGTTGTTATGGCGACAGGCCTAGACAAGATAGTGGTAGCTAGCCAGGCGGGCTAAATAGCCCTACCACCATGGTTGGTGTAGGGCTATTAAGTCCGTCATGTCTTCGTGTGTTCGGTTACCAAATCGGTTTGGTAACCGAACACTCTTTGTGTGTTATGTGTACCCCCAGTGTACGCCCCGCTAGGAATCGAACCCGGGATCTCAGGGTCTGAAACCGGTGACTCAGCTGCTAGACCACATAGGTGTACAATCTATACTATTAGATTGTATTCGTCTTTGTAATATATAAATATAAATATCGGCTCGCAGCTGACTCAATTCCGTCTTCCTCCCGCGGCGGTTGGTGAGCGTACCCCCACCACCCCGCGCCCCGCGGCTTGTGTCACCCGAGACGACAGATTATATACGTAATAGCATAGACAAAGGTGTGTGTATATGTTTGTACAAGTATAAGAAAACTTCGCATACACTACAATAGGTTTGAAATAACTAAGTTTGGTTTTTAATTGTAGCCAGTGTGATGAGTGGCATTGGCTTTTTTGTGATCTTAAAAGCTAATAACGTACAATTTTTCGAAGTCGATCAAAGTTTTTAATTTTTATTATATTCCAGCTGGTGAATAATAAAACTACAATGATTTTTCGATACAATCCAGGAATAAGAAATCTAAATGCAACAAGCCTATCCACGTACCGGCGGCGGCGGCGGCGGCGTCCAGCTCTGGCGCGGTGCCGGCGATGCCGGTGGCGGCCAGCGCGGCGCCGGGGCCCTGCGCCGCGGCCGCCTTCACGTGCGCCTCCATCATGGCGGCCGGCACCTCGTCCTGAGTGCACCGGTTACGGCATTATTAATTAAACTTCAAATCGTCGCGAGCGTGCCGACCTTATCTTTCTGCACAAAATTTTGCATAGTTTTATATACATATTTTTTTTATTGGCAACGGGTAAGCGCTTGGCCTTCATCTCACCTGATGGTAAGAGACGATAAGGCCGAAGGTGGAAGCGCGCTTCACCCGGAATCCTCAACCACTGAAGAACTGGCTATCTTATCTCAAACTGCCGGAACACAACAATGCTATAAACATCATTGTT
Source organism: Scoparia ambigualis (assembly GCA_963921215.1). NCBI lineage: Eukaryota > Metazoa > Arthropoda > Insecta > Lepidoptera > Crambidae > Scoparia > Scoparia ambigualis. The sequence continues at coordinate 53,238,203 of OY992502.1, read as the reverse complement.
ATGGCGACAGACTTAGATAAGATGGTGGTAGCTAGCCAGGCGGACTTGACAGCCCTACCACCAACCAAACCGAGCACACAAAGATGTACCCCCCCCGCTGGGAATCGAACCCGGGACCTCTGGGTCTGAAACCGGTAGCTTAGCCACTAGACCACAGAGGCGGTTAAATAGATTATCATAGTTTTATAGATTCTCCTTACTTGCTTTCACTCATGCACTTCAATATTAACTACCGTTCACGTAAGCCAAGTACATTTGCGCTTAACGTATATCGTAATAACACTTCTTTTTACAATCCTTTGGTACGTATGTGTCGCCGGTATAATGAGCTCGTTAAGCAAAATGCTGTCATTGATATCTTTTATGGCAACTTGAGATATTTTATATTTAGCATCCGCAGACTGTTTCCATGATCCAGTCTAAAATGAAAACGTAGGATATCTATATATGATATGTTTTTTTTTTTAATTTTTAATTTCAATAATCTAATATAATTTGCCATTTTATTGTAAAGTTGTTACATTTAATTTCAATGTTAATGATGATAATGTTAATTAATGGATTATGTATTGGAAATGTACTAAATTTGATCATTGATTATAAAAAAAAATATTGTTTTGATTCTCTTTTTATAATTGTTGTTTAAATTCTCTCCCTTTTTTATTTATATTTTTAATTCAATTTTTTTTTATATTGTTTGTTTTGTGACGTTTATTACTTGTAACCATAGAGCATGTAGCAGACGCATAATATTGGGTTATAGTCTGATCCTATTTTAAGTTCTCCAATAATACTGTACTTACTGACTGTAATCTGTTGTGTTGTAATAAATAAATAAAATAAAGTAAAATAAATAAACTGCCTTGATGTATTTTTACAGGCCATTTTTTATCTTTATCTTCTACGGGTTTGCCTTTATGATGACAAGTGATGATAAGACCGAAGGTGGAAGCACGCTTCACCCGGAATCCTTAACTACTACTACTAATCCTTAACTACTACAACTAAGGAGCTGGCTATCTCATCTCTACATTAAAAAAATTACAACAAAAAAAAACAAATTAACTATGGCGCCAGACCAAAAAAATAACCCCGAATTAATCCATATAACGAAGTGAAACGAACTTAAGTCTGCACATACATCCAACAGTATAGAGCGGCGATGACTGACCACCAGTCACGCTGAGCACATGTCATGTGCAGTTGCAACTTGGTGAAACGTGGCCTATTGCATTAGACTGCTTTTGCGGTCTTCACTGCCTGGTGAATAGTTTAATAGGTATTATATTTTATTGAATACCGAAATACCAGAACCACTTTTTTGAAAAATGGCTTTTCCATGTTATGCTATCTATGAATATTTATGATTCAAATACGACAAATCAAGTCCACTCTAGTCACTGGTAATCATAATGCGGATTATAATTTACCTTAATGGCAGAGAACTCGTCCATCGCCGCTTTAGTGGCCTTCGAGGCGATGCGCGGGTCCACAACGGACGCGAGGAACGCCACGGTGCTCATCACAGGGTTGCCGGTCTTGCTGAACGGGATTGGCTGGTACGCCAGCGGGCCGAGTACGCCGCCTGGGTAGAATAATTATGAAAAAATAAAATCATGAGCCTATTAACGCCCCAGCGCTAGGCACAGGTCTTTTTTTCACATGAACAACATCACATGGTGAATGTTAGTAATTAATATTAAAAACTATGTTAGTAATTAATATTAGGACACTCTCTGTGTCGTATCGGTGGCGCCTATAGGTAGGTAGGTCTATAAACCACTCCCTTCGGCCGAATATGACATACCGATAATGGCACTTAGTGCTGTTGTGTTTCGTCCGGCCAGTGAGGGTTCCGGAGCCCTCCCCCCCCCCTCTCACAATTCCTCTTTCTTCCTTAAACGCCGGCAACGCGTCTGCGATTCCTCTGGTTTTGCGGGCGGGCGTCCATGGGCGGCTGTGATTACTCTCCATCAGGTGACCCGCTTGCTCGATTGCCTCCTTATTTTATTTAAAAAAAACTAACCTGATGCGTTGTCGTGCAGGTAGGGGTCCTCTATGGGCAGCCGCAGGAAGTGCAGTATGCACTCGTCCTGCGTACGCGTGCCCACGTGCGCCGCCACGCGGTTCCAGTCGTCGCGGTGTAGCTCTAGCGCTTCTAGCAGTAGCAAGGTCTCTTGCTCGGTCCATTCGCGACCGCGAACGCCTCCACGGTACTGTATAGTAAATAAATACAATTATGTTTTTTCCTGTTATCTTAGTGGAGCTTGCTGAGGTAATTCCTCAGTAATTGAGGAATTCGGGTAAAGTGAGCTTTCGCCATCGACTTTATCATTACCTAACATCAGGTGAGATGATGGTTATATTAACCTAACCTAACACAAATTGTCAAATTCCGACTTAGATATAAAGCATTCTTTATGAAAACCAAACTTCGCTGTGTAATTACTTCATAATAAGCGGTTGGTCGATATAGGCGGAGTCATAATAAACGGATTCTACTGTAAGTATATTTTGTTTTCGATAATTATATGACTCTGTTCACATTCTGTATAACATTTTAAGAGGATGAGATGACCATGGCGTCGTCTCGTGCGGAATAAGTAAGAAAACATTTTACAGACGCTTGAGCTTCCAGCTTGATCCTAGCTTTAGCCCGGGTATCGGCCTCCACTTTGGGCACAGCTTTAGTAAAATTTCCTTCTACTGCCTTCTGCTAAAACTATTAGATAGGCTATAAACTTCTATCATCTAAACACTCATCGCCCTGAATACACAATACTCATAAGAAATATGCTCAAAAAAGTGGTTCCAATTATTCTATAAGTACAATTTTGTTTTCAAATAATAACAATTAGTTTTTAGTACTCAGCCTTATCATCACCACATTAGGTATTAAATTTGGACGGCAAAATATGTTCAAAAGTAACATATGTTCTTCTTCTGCCTTCTGCTGAAACTATAAGCTATAAAGGTCTACATATGACTGACCTGGTCCAATTTCAGCCCGGGCGCGGCGCCCAGCTCTATGCCCGGCTCCGGCTTGACGGCGCCCGCGGGCCCGGGCCGCCCGCGCCCGCCTCGGTGCCGTTGGATAGACCGGCTTCCACTTTAAGCACGGCTATCTTAGATCACATATAAAAACTAGACACAATCCCATACTAAATGTGAGCGGAAAAGCGGCAGCGGTATTTTAGAAGAAAAAAGCAATTTTCAAAAGAGCTCTTTGTCATGTTGACACTTGAGCACGCACCACACACTACCAAAGGAAATGCGTACCTAAACATATTATGTTGTATTGTCACTAGTATATCCTAGTATATCCTACACACAGCATACAGTTGTTCAATATTCAACCAGTAAAGTCAGTTCTTCCTCCAACACGTCTTAGCCACTTTGACCGCCTTCAACAGAATGCCGCCACTTTCCGCCATGATTCAATCGGTCATATTTTAAAAGTCAAATTAGCTTCTTTTTTAAACCGTATTGTTAATTTTTTTAATGCTAAAATGAGTCAGCCTAACACTAGGTAATCTTTTTGTGCGGCCCCGTTTTGAGAGCGTTGATTGTCATCTAGTTTTTGACGTGACAACGTCTTATAAATTGGTTTGCCGGGTGACACTTCAAGAAACTGCGTTACGCTCCGCTCACGTTATGCGCTCACAATGAGAGCGAGTGAGAGGCACGCGTCCCTTCCACTCGGGCATGGTTAGCCCGCCTAAGAGCGAGAGAGACAGACATAAAAAGTGAAAGGCACGCGTCCCTTCCATATAATTTCATCCTTCTTCCTACTATACGAATGAATATTCACATTAAAATTATTTTACCACTCAAAGTCGTAGTCACGTAAAACTTTCGCCCGTATACCGACTTTACAGGCAACCAATTTTTATATGTGATCGAGACGGCTGTTATAGCAAAATATGTTCTTCTTCTGCCTCCTGCTGAAACTACAAGCTATAAAGGTCTACATATGACTGACCTGGTCCAATTTGAGCCCGGGCGCGGCGCCCAGCTCTAGAATCCCCGGCTCCGGTTTGACGGCGCCCGCGGGCACGGGGCCGCCCGCGCCAGCCTCTGTGCCGTTGGGGAGGCCGGCCTCCACTTTGGGCACGGCTGCGTTCTCCGCTGCGAGGGGGGATAGACAATTCATCATCATCATCATCATCAGCCTATAAACTGTCCCACTGCTGGGCACAGGCCTCCCACGTGGGGATATTGGGCGTTTACCCACCACGCTGGCCCAATGCGGGTTGGTGGGTTTTAACGACTGCAATCTTGCGACAACAACCGGGACCTACGGCTTAACATGCCTTCCGAAGCACGGAGGAGCTCGAGATGTATTTAAATTGTTCACCCATCCAGCGACCCGGCATTGCGAAAGTTGCGTAGCGGGAAAAATCGCAAGCTGAACGCGCTAGCCACTGCGCTATCGAGCTTTTCAATTTAGTTGTCTTGCTATATTTAAGGTAATTGACTAAAAAGTGAGTTGGCTAAATCGTATTTTCTTTAGTTATTTTTTAGGACATTACAATTAACCGTGTAAATCCGAATCAGCCAACTCCTTCCCACGGCCGTCAGTTATAAAATGTTTTGAAGTGTATAGTGACTACTTTGGTGAATGTGTACGTAATACATTCAAAAAAGAACAGCACGCTCTGTTCTTGGCACACCATCACCACACATGGCTATCCATCAAAAAACATACCACCTGGAGTGCCACAAGGCTCTACATCTTGGGACCACTATTGTTAGTGCTCTCTTCTTTATGTCATCGGCATTGCAACCTGCTATCGTCAGTATTTTTTTTCAGATTAGCTGGGTTTATTCTTTCTTGTATCAACAACATTGCAACCTGCTATAAGAAGTATTTTTTGTCATGTACAATGGCGGACTCCGTCGCTTTACCAGTCTAAAGGTCAAAATCCCTTGCACACCGCATCGTCTATTTGGTACGGGCACGTACCCGGGCGGTCGGTGTGCTTCATACGGAAATCGCTGCAAAGTGGTAAAGCGACGATGACCCCAACCGTACGCTGATGATTAGCTGTAGTGTTGCCGCTCGATTGTCCACTATCGATAGTCAGTCGATAGACTATCGATAGTTGAGCAAAAGCAATAGTATCGTTAGACCTATCGATAGCATCGATAGCGCCGTAACCTTCGATACTATCGATAGTAATTACGATATTGAGATTCAATTCCAGATTTTGTAGGACAATAGCGGGCCAACGCGCACCGCTAAGACGTATTATGTACTCAAGTAACATACATTTTGCTCATATTGATCAATTTAAGATGTCTCTTAGCCAGTTTAAAAATAGTATCCATTCAAAATTGCAAATAAGTTTAAGTTAGGTATGTTTTATTTATTTAATGATGTCTGATAGTATAAGTAGTGGTAAAAGAAGCAGACGTGTACTTGCGTGCGATATACTTAGTTTAATTATAATTATTTTCTCTTTGTGAAGGTATCACTAGATATTCCTTTTATTATACCAACAAAGATAGCTGTTTTTGTCTAAATGTGAGATGTTTTCAGTATAAGATACATATTGTAAATTCCTGGGACTTGTATCAAAGTTAGTTATTTGATAGTATTTATTTTGTAGTAGGTTTATCAGTAGTAGGCATTTTCTTTGTTATTTACACTACATTATTACTCTGCGAACAATGTTGTTGGTTACATAATTAGTAAGTATTTTTCTATTTAATAATTAGATTTTAGCAACATTATGTAATTGTTTGTTGTTCTGAATAAAATAAAATAAATAAAAAATAAAATAAATACTATCGATACCATCGATCAATGTACCATCGACAGATCCGATCGAGATAGATAGATAAACACTTTATTGCATATACACAAGGAACAGTTACACGTGACATAAACTTAAAACTAGTATGTACAAAGGCGGTCTTGTCGCTGAAAGCGATCTCTTCCAGACAACCTTTGGTTAGCGGAACCTGAGAAGGAGATAGAGGAAGTGCGCAAGTTTAATAAATAGATAATATAGTCTAATGGATGGACAGTAAATGAATACATATTTAAATTTAATACAAAACATACATACATACATATTACTTACATATAAAACAACCGATGTATCGATACTAACGATAGTATTGCAGTATACCGATACTATTGTACCAAACTGAGCTATCGATACTATCGATATTATAGATGATTTCCGAGGTCAACTATCGATAGTTCGGCAACACTAATTAGCTGTGTGGTGAGTGTTTACCTGGTCTTGGCTGCGGCGGGCGCGCCACGAGCGGCTGCAGGCCCGAGGGCGTGTCGGACAGCACGTGGAAGTGGGACGTGGGCGGCGGGCCCATCGCCGTGGGCCGGGACTCCGCCTCGATCTGTCAATGTAAAAAATCTTTATTTAAAAGTTAATAAAAAACACTAGTAGGGCCGTATCACGTAGCGGCTCATTAAAAGAATACTACCTCCCCCTCTCTTCTTTTTGGTTTCGTAAAAGGCGACTTAGCCCCTTCGTACACAAGGCTACGCAAATCTTCGATACTCGACGATTTTAATCTCCAAGCGACTAGCGCCATAGAAATCCATTAAGGTTCGTACACGAGTCGCGTCGCCGACATTTGTACGGCGACTCCAATATGTATGGCGGAGTCGCTTGGAGACTAAAATCGCCGAGTATCAAAGATTTGCGTAGCCTTGTGTACGAAGGGGTTAACGGACAGCACAGAGCAGCGCTAGTACTACTAGTAGTACTAAAAAAAAATACGTAATAAACTGTTAAAAGTCACAAGAAAATAATGTTGCCCTATTCTGAAACCTTAGGCACGCCTCTATGTACAGTGAAGAGGTTGTACAGTTTACACTGTGGAGCTTTGCACCATTCCTAATACAATCACCTCCTTCATTTATATCGGCTTGCCCCCCCCCCCCCTTCCATTATATGTATGTATAACTGACCTGGTAGTTGACGAGCCCCCACTGCTCCAGGAACCCGTGCACGCGCATGATGGCGCACACATCGCCGGCCAGGTTGCGGCGGCACGCGGTGCTGGTGAGATACTCCGTCGGGTTCAGGCGGTACGTGTCGATCATGAAGTTCCTGAGGGATTTTAAACCTTATTGCAATGGTCCAGAATATATGTTTCTACGGTCGTCGGATTTGAACCCTATTGTTATAACCAAAATATTGAAAAAATCCTGGCGGCAAGTCATTACACTATCATTTCGCATCAAATATTTGTTCGTAACGCTGGAAGCAAGATTTTTTAAGCAAATGTATTGTTATATAGCCCTCCTTTATAGTGCGCGAGAGAGATCACTACCTCTTAGTCAATAGATAATTATTAAATAGATTTTAATCCTTATTGTTATGGGCGCAATGCTAGACAAAAATAGCTTGGTGCCAGTGAACCTCTCGCGCGTCGAGGCCAGAAACGTCCCAGTCCGCGACGCGACACTTTACTTTGCGCGATTTTGCGGTCCGCGCGAGTTTCTTTGATTTTTCAAGGATATCTTTCTATATTGTTACTGAAACTTCGTTAAATTATATATTTTTAGAAACTAGATCAAATTTACTGTCTGTTGATGTAGTTAACATGCCAAAAAAGAAAAAATAAAAACTATATTTAAGTACGTATAGTAAAATGTATATTACCTACAAAGGTTGATTGATACATCATTTACATTAAGGGGGTCAACACGAAATTGTAAAAATTTACATATTTTTAAGTCACTTTTACTACGCGTTGAATTAGTTAAATACATTAAAAGAACTTAAGTTAGTTAGCCTAATCATTGCACAAGGTCATGGCCTTGTTGAAATTTGAAACAAATTCTTTAAACAATAACAAACAATACATAAATCTAATGACTCGTAAAACATATTTTTCGACAACTTTCTTAATTTTACGCATTTAACAATAATTCTTACATGAAAATATTTGTATTGATATTCCGCAGGGCACCCCTTTTTTTAAAAGTAAATTTTTATTTTTATCACAAGTGCGTGATGGTTTTGCAAATTTCGCAAAATAAAAACATTGCTCTAATTAAATCACTAGGTGTAAAAAAAGGGCCAACACTTGACCCACTTTTGTTTGCTGATAAAGCTTAGCTGTGAAAGATCTGGAAATAATTTAAGTGTTTCCTTAAGAGGCGCTTACACGGGCAATTTTTTGGTCAATTATTGCTGGCAATATGTATTGATCAATCTGGAGCAATTAGTGGAGCAATGTGGAGCAACTTGCGGCAATTGTTTAGGCAAATATTGCTGATAATTGCTCCATATATTCCAATTGCTGAATGTTGCCGACACGTATTGCCGAATATCCAGTGAGTCTGGAAATTTATAGCAATTTTGTTTCCTGTCTCGCTTGCACTTATTGATTTAGCGGTTTGACTACGTCTCGCTTCCGCGGGGACAGCTTTTTTTATATTTCTTCCGTGAAGGAACAGGCTAAGGTCAGAGACCATACTGCCTAGTCATTAGTTTTTTTTTTTTCCCTAGATGATAATGAGTGGTGATTAAGATGATGAATGATAAATGATATTCCCCCAAACCCCTTGAGTCCTCAGTAAAGATGTGAGACTTTACTGAGCGGACTTCTTGAGAGAATTTGAAAAGTGATGTTGCACTGTTTTGTTTTATTTGCCAACACGCATGCACGTTCACGAACACTTAACAGTAAATAATCCACCATTAATTCACATTATAAAAGAAGTGAATAGTGTGGTACAACTGTCAGAAATGCTGAACAGATACATTAAACTTTTGTATGATTGCCCAGTAGCCAGAAATCGAAGGGTTATGGTAAGTTTCGCCAATGCAGAAATTGGTTCTCTCATATTGGTCTTCTGTTTCGTAATTAATGGGCCAACTTTATTCAAAAGAAATTCAAAATCACTTTTGGATATTCGACTAACGTTTTTGAATATAATATCATCTAATTCACAAGACAATGATGATTGATTCCGTCTTGCTAAAAACGTTCGTACCCAAATTAGGTATTCCTTCTCAATTCCGTGATTTCCTTTTTTTAAAAGTTAATAAATAATCCGCTTCCTAACCTTTTACTGTGCCTTGGCTAAAGCACAAATCGAGCGCGCCATTAAACATTTAAAAAAAGTAAAAAATCGCTCCATTGCGAGCGATAGTTTTATACGTGTATTGAAAATATTGCGTGGTATTGCCTAGTTTCTTGAAGTTGCTTCATATTGCTCAATATTGTTGTTGCAAAACATTTCGCCAAATTGATGCTTGTTGCTGTTGCCGTATATTGCTCCATATTTTGTCACGTCACAATCGCCCAGTGTTGCTCATAGTTGATCAATTTTCATTGCCCGTGTAAGCGTACCTTTACAGTTCAAGATGTATACAATCGAAAACATTCCACTTTCATTTTTTTAGAATGAATATTGAGACTGTATGCCCTCAGCAAAAAGCCCTTTTATCTGAATGAATAAAATAGTGTCCTAAAGAATGGCTATTGCTATAAAACTATATATTTTTTTTAAAAATATATTCACTGTTATAAACTAGAATAAATGCCCTTTCTAACATGAATAACACAATTAACAGTTTTTATGGTTTTCAAAGTTTAATAAAAATGATTTTTTCCCATACAACCAAAAATCCGTATGGATACGACATTCGATACAATGTTTCATGCACGTATACATTGTTTTTTACAAAAAAGTTAATGTTATAAGTTTTTTATTTTTGCATGTTAATGCTATTTACCGGTTTATTGACCAATATATTAATTAAAATACCTACTTGAATACTACTACGGTCGAGATTACGTATTAGAGGCAAATGATTGTTTCTAGTATTTTATTTAATATTATATTGGTCAATAAACCGAAAAAGTTAATGTGACCCTGGAAAGCAAATAAATAGGTACTTATATTTGTCTTTTACGGACTTCAAGAAAGGAAGTGTTCTAATTTTGTATCAATACTACATTACGATGTTTGTACGTCAACGATTTACTCGGAAACTACTGTACCGATTTTTATTATTCTTTCACATACTTTGCTTTACCTATGTAGTCCTAATATTTCTATCTTCTTTAAATTTTCTGAAGATTTGTAGAAGCTCACGTTATAAATATGCTCAACAAATAACAGACAACAATTATTCTGGAACGCGAAGGAGTTTCAGGTAGGTACATGAGTGTGATAGGATTTAATGACATGTTTATTGCATCTAGTCTTTACAGATGCTTATTCACGACAAAAATAAATTACTTTTTACACTTACCAACTAAGTTCAATCTAATTACTCTTGTGTACAAACTAAATAATGTTTACAAATTAAAAACTGACTTTGAAAAAACCAAATTACTCTACCACCAGATCGGATTAAGTTTCGGATGTTTGTCAAGAATACTACAGATTCCCTGAGTCACAATCACAATCGCTTTCAAATTCAAAAAGAATTAATTATCAACATAGACTTTTACAGGCACTGACGACATAAATTATATTAAAGTTTTTTCACTACTTAAATAAATAGTATTTGTAAAAAAAACCGGCCAAGTGCGAGTCGGACTCGCCCATGAAGGGTTCCGTAGCAGCAAGTAACATCATATAAAAGTTCTTGTAGTTCGTTGTTACTTTGATCGATGTTTTAATAATAGTGAATTTTTTAAATTAATTAATGTATGACGTATTAAAAAAAACTACTTACTAGATCTCGTTCAAACCAATTTTCGGTGGAAGTTTGCATGGTAATGTAAATCATATATTTTTTTTAGTTTTTATCATTCTCTTATTTTAGAAGTTATGGGGACGGGGGGGAGGGGGATGGGACACATTTTATCACTTTGGAAGTGTCTCTCACGCAAACTATTCAGTTTAGAAAAAAATGATATTAGAAACCTTAATATCATTTTTGAAGACCTATCCGTAGATACCCCACACGGATGGGTTAGATGAAAAAAAAAATTTGAGTTTCAGTTCTAAGTACCCCCAAAATTTATTGGTTTTTTTTCTATTTTTGTGTGAAAATCTTAATGCGGTTCACAGAATACATCTACTTACAAAGTTTCAACAGTATAGTTCTTATAGTTTCGGAAAAATGTGGCTGTGACATACGGACGGACAGACAGACATGACGAATCCATAAGGGTTCCTTTTTTTGCCATTTGGCTACGGAACCCACAAAAGAACTACCACCAGGTCGGATTTAGGGAGAACCTTCTTCTGAGAAGATCGGGCAACAAATTCGGGAAGATTTTCTTTTTTATTCTCCATCTTTTTAAATAATAGTTTATTACGTTCGACAACGGAACCGGTTTTGTCTAATTTGAAGTGAGTGTCAACAGAACGGGTCAACGGAACTATCGAATTAATGAATAATTAATATAAGGTGATTGCTAGAAACCGCAAGAAACTTCAAGCGCTGGTCCGGTCAAGTGTTTTAAACATGACAAAAACACAAAAAAGGAATTCGTGTTTTTTATTAAATAACTTGTTTTGTGAATTTTAATTGGATAGTCTTTGAGTATCTAATTTATTTTAAAGCAGTAACATAAGATAAATAAAATGAAAAACAATTAAACGTAACGATTATTTACAACGCGAGGTCAACGGCCGGCCGACTGGCCATCTGTCGACCCATTCGCGTCAGCTGGGCGATAAGTACCTACGTTAGTCTGCAATGAGACCATTTTTGTCATGTTTAAAACACTTGACCTAACCAGCCCTTGAAGTTTCTTGAGGTTTCTAGCAGTGACCTTATATTTTGAAGATCTTCGTGGTCTAATTGCCTAATTCATACTTGGTTTCATGGTGTGGTTAATTCTAAGGTCCCAGGTTCTTTTCCCTTTTCTATATTTAGTCTGAACTCTGATTTCGAAAAAACAAGTCCTATAGCTAATTAACTGTGATATTTAATGCTACATTCATCTATGCAGAGGGGCACATTACATGCTGGGCAATATGTTGACTGCCGCTTGTGGCAGACAACACAACAACGCCGAATCCTCTCATTTCGCGTCGTATTGGGCACGAGCCCATATTGTTTCGGAAAGTGTTTTAGCACTTCCTGTGGTAATATGGGCCCGCATTTATGAACAGCGGGTAAATCAGCTGGCACATTGAGAGTGGGAATGTGGCGGTGGTGGTGCCGCTCTAACAATTGAGACACCAATGTCTTTCTAAACATTCGGTGTTTTTGTATGTGTCCCGCTCCGCTGTCGCGATGTAAAATGAATGCGTTTAAGACGCTCGCATTTAAAAGGCGCCTAAAAAATTTTTTGTACCAAATGCGAGTACGTTTCCTTTCAATAGGATACGTACTCAGCATTTGGTCTTTGCGGTCTACCCCGCCCATGCAGACATTATAATCTTGGACGACGATGGGCTTCGTTTTGCCGTCCTCCGTGTGAACAGCGACACCATGGTATGTGGATATCATCACTACGAGATTTGTATCTCGCCACACTACGATGTCGACGTCCCCACTTGTGCAGCCAGAAATCTGGCCCACCGCCATGTTTCCCTTTTTTATGTTTTTGATTTGTGTTGGTATACCTTGGCGATTAGTCCGAAGTGTACCAACACAATCAAATCCTTTGGATTTGAGAACACGAGCAAGGGCGGGGCTATTGTAAAAATTGTCCATCCATACACAGTGGCCCTTGTTCTCGAGGCCCTTGAGGAGTTCGAGAACAAGAGCCGCTATGTATCCCGAAACTGGCGTTTTCTCCGTCGCCGTATCTTCCTCTCTACCCGCATACACCTTAAATCGCCAGAGGTAGCCTGTGTGCGAATCACATACCTCGTAGGTCTTAATTCCTACACCAGCAGCTTTATGTTTAATAAATTGCTTTATTGCAAGGCAGCCCTTCCATTGGGTGAGTGATTCGTCCAAGGCAATGTTTTTATTTAGATGGTACAGCGCCTGAAACCGACTGTTCAGGTGCTGTATGACCGGTTCTATTTTACATACCTTGGCTTGCGAGCGAGTCAATGCCCGTATATCTGTAGTATTATCCACAAAATGCAGGCACATATTAATAAGAATATAGCGGTTGTAGCTCATGTACCGCCCAATTAGCGGAGTCGACGCGACGCTATCATTGGACCAGTACTCCTTCATATCGCTTTTAATTGTTATACCACTGATCAAAAGGAGTGCAAAATACACATAAAGGTCGTCAATTGTGACATCCTCCCATTGTGACATGCGGCTGTTTGGTCCAAGGCTGCCCTCACGGATTTTCCGGTCTGTTATTTGCTGAGCATATCTATTTGTTTCGTCGGCGATTTTCTGCACAAATTCCGGAGTCCAAATGGCGGCAAATGCCTCATATGGGCTCTGGAAATCTGCTGCTGGACCCACTCTTGCCTGGAAAGCTTCCCTTCTAAGAGTCGGATGGACGGGATTTGTAGGGAAATTTTCCCACTCGAAATCAAAGAAGCCATTATTGCTCAATTCGTCAGGCGAGGTTTCATTGACGACCATGGTTGACGAGACCTCGCCTGGGGACTGGAGGCCTAGGGATGGTGACAGAGCAGCAGGATCAGCTGATGAAATTGCTTCTACATCTTCGTCATCCACATCGAAGAACATGCTTTCCGATTTGGGCACGATCATCGGATTTAAGGATTCCTCGTCGTCGCTTTTGTCTTCGTCGCTGTCCCCTTCACTTCCTATGATGATAAGACTTGGTTACTAACTGGGTAACTTACAAATAAAAGCATTAGGAATATAATTGAATTACTTGCCACAACTAACGAAATAATCTATTTGCTCTTCGTGCATAATCCTGCTGCTGGCTGGTGGAACTCTGCTAGAAGGAGTGCTCGTACTACACCTGTGAAATTATGTTTTCTTAGCACAACATGAATAAAATCACACTGAAACTTAAGAACAATAAGGTAGTAAAGTAAACGAGGCAAATATAATTAACAATAATTTAAACACTTACGAAGGGGCAGTTAAGATCGGCGTCAATCGGCTACTGCTAGGAGAGCTAACAGCACTACCACCACAAGTCTCGAATCTGAAAATAAAAGTTTACATATAGGGAATGACAAACAGAGGGGACGATGATGATGAAGATAGTTAGTGAAAATTTAAATATTTACGCAGCAGGAGAGGTTGGGAGGACTTCATTCTGCGTCGGCAGTGACGCCAATAAAATTTCAGACTCAGCCCCGAAAAAAAACATTAAGTGTTTCACTAACTAGCTCAAGACGAAGGTGCACATAATGGAGAAGACGAATACTTACAGCACCGTCTCCTCATCTGTATGAGGCACAAAAATATCTTCAATGTCTAATAAAACACAAAAAAACCATTTTGCTTCATGTTCTACCTAAATAGAATAAAACTCACAACAAAACATACTTCTCTGACTGATCGTAGAATTGATACAGTCTCTGGCGCTTTAGGTTCAATGACGTCTCCAAAGTGGTTAAGCGGCCACACCCCCATGGACCCACTCCTTTCACCCTCGGTATATCCGACAAGAAAACTAACAATATGTAATAAACTTTATTAACTTTATTTGAAATCATTTTTTATTTTTATTTAACGACTAGTTTAGAAAAATGGCACTACAATATATTAGAAAAGAAAAAGCTTATTACTTTTCACTTGTTTGCTCATTTGCATCCAACGCACTTCGCCTCGTCCCCCTAGAACCGCGTTCCATACCCCTAGAACACTGACCCCTACCCCTAGAAACCCGACCCGTTCCCCTAGAACCTCCACCCGTTCCCCTAGAACCTCGCCCGGTGCCCCCGTCTCCTTCCGACACCAGCTCGCCCACTTCCAACTTCACCGCGCGTATCACTTCTACTTCTTCCACTCATGTTCAATACTAAAGCAAAAAAGCACATGTTTCTGCCAACAAAATATAATCCGCAATAAAATAAAAAAGGAATAAAAACATCAGACACTAACAAAAAAAAGCCAAATTTGTTGCATTTTTAACGAAACTATCGTAGAGTCTTATCAACATTATACTAGCACCTTTTAAATGCCGATGGTCGGCACGAATAGGTATTAGATTAAAAAAAATATTCGTGGATTTGGCTTAACTTCTGTGCATGATGTATATTTTAAATAATTATTATTGAGAGCGGCGATGGGCTCATCACGCATTGGTATTTAAAATTTATAATTTTCTTGTAAAACACCTATCGATTGTGTGAACAATATCAATAATACATAGAAACATATAATCAAGACTATTATCCCCAAAGGTTTAGTCAGAGACTAGGCAATGAGGACAAAAAAAGCACATGTGCTCAGCGTGACAGGTGGTGAGCCCATCGCCGCTCTCATTATTAAAAACATACGTCATGCACAGAAGTTAAGCCAAGTTCACAATTTTTTTTTTTAACCTAATACCTACTCGTGCCGACCATCGGCATTAAAAAGGTGCTAGTATAATGTTGATAAGACTCTCTAGACTGTTTAGTTTCATTAAAAATGACACAATTTGGCTTTTCTCTTTGTTGGTGTCTGATGTTTTTAATCCTTTTTTATTTTATTTTCCGCATTATATTTTGGTGGCAGAAACATGTGCCTTTTTTGCTCTAGTATTAAACATAAGTGGAAAAAGTAGAAGTAGTATGCGCCAGTGAAGTTGTTAGTGGACGAGCTTGTGTCAGAAGGAGACGGGGTTTTAGGGGCACCGGGCGAGGTTCTAGGGGAACGGGTGGAGGTTCTAGGGGAACGGGTCGAGTTTCTAGGGGTAGGGGTCAGGGTTGTAGGGGTATGGGCCGCGGTTCTAGAGGGACGAAGCGAAGTGAGCAAACAAGTGAAAAGTAATAAGCTTTTTCTTATTTAATATTTTTATTTTGTGCCATTTTTATAAACTAGTCGTTAAATAAGAATAAAAAATGATTTCAAATAAAGGTATTAAGTTTATTACATATTGTTTATATACTTTTAGTTTTCTTGTCAGATATACCGAAGGTGAAAGGAGTGGGTCCATGGGGGTGTGGCCGCTTAACCACTTTGGAGACGTCATTGAACCTAAAGCGCCAGAGACTGTATCAATTCTACGATCAGTCAGAGAAGTATGTTTTGTTGTGAGTTTTATTCTATTTAGGTAGAACATGAAGCAAAATGGTTTATTTTTGTGTTTTATTAGATATTGAAGATAATTTTGTGCCTCATACAGATGAGGAGACGGTGCTGTAAGTATTCGTCTTCTCCATTAGGTGCACCTTTGTCTGAGCTATTTAGTGAAACACTAATGTTTTTTTCAGGGCTGAGTCTGAAATTTTAATGGCGTCACTGCCGACGCAGAATGGAGTCCTCCCAACCTCTTCTGCTGCGTAAATATTAAAATTTTCACTACTATCTTAATCATCATCGTCTCCTCTCTTTGGCATTCCCTATATGTAAACTTTTATTTTCAGATTCGAGACTTGTGGTGGTAGTGCTGTTAGCTCTCCTAGCAGTAGCCGACGCCGATCTTATCTGCCCCTGCGTAAGTGTTTAAATTTTTGCTATTCATATTTGCCTGGTTTACTTTACTACCTTACTTTTCTTAAGTTTCAGTGTTATTTTATTTATGTTGTGCTAAGAAAACAAAATTTCACAAATTTAGTACGAGCACTCCTCCTAGCAGAGTTCCGCCAGCCAGCAGCAGGATTTTGTACGAAGAGGAAATAGATTATTTCGTAAATTGGCTACTTGACAGTTTTCGAAAAAGTATTTAAAGAATTACAAACGCTTATTTTATACCCCGTACAATATTTTCTTTCTCGAAAAAGCTTTATTTAAGAGAAACAAACATACATATATATATATATATTTTTCAAATTTCGTGCGAAAAGTTATTAACCAAGTCTTATCATCACAGGAAGTGAAGGGGACAGCGACGAAGTCAAAAGCGACGACGAGGAGCCATTAATTCCGTGCCCAGATCGGAACGCATGTTCTTCGATGTAGATAGCGAAG
Source organism: Scoparia ambigualis (assembly GCA_963921215.1). Taxonomy (NCBI): domain Eukaryota; kingdom Metazoa; phylum Arthropoda; class Insecta; order Lepidoptera; family Crambidae; genus Scoparia; species Scoparia ambigualis. Next base: position 53,221,284 of record OY992502.1, on the reverse strand, counting down.
ATGTAGAAGCAATCTCATCAGCTGATCCTGCTGCTCTGTCACCATCCCTAGGCCTCCAGTCCCCAGGCGAGGTCTCGTCAACCATGGTCATCGATGAAACCCCGCCTGAGGAATTAAGGGCTAGAGGCCTCTTTGATTTCGAGTGGGGAAAATGTCCCTACTAATCCAGTCCAGAGAAGGGAAGCTTTCCAGGCAAGAGTGGGTCCATCTGCAATTTCCAGAGGCCATATAAGGCATTTGCTGCCGTTAGGACTCCGGAATTTATGCAGAAAATCGCCAACGAAACAAATAGGTATGCTTAATTAATATAACAGACCGGAAAATCCGTGAGGGCAGCCTTGGACCAACCAGCCGCACATCACAATGGCAGGATGTCACAATTGACGACCTTTATGTGTATTTTGCACTCTTTTTGATCAGTGGTACCGTACCGTTTAAATAAAAACAATGCCTTGGACGAATCACTCACCTAATGGAAGAAAGGAAGGGAAATACTAAACGTTAACATGAATGCAAATTTTTCAAGTGGTTTCAGGGGGCCATCACGCTAAGTAATCTCAACCAAAACACAACTGAACCTCAGCCGTTCCGTTGACGTCGTATAGCGCCATCGCGTGTGTCAAACGAGATATTACTATAAAAGTAGGTCTAACGGCTGAGGTTCAGTGTGGTTTGGTTGAGATTTCAACCGCCTCTGTGGTCTTGTGGCTAAGCCACCGGTTTCAGACTTCAGGTTTCAGGTTTTATAGCCTTGTTGTGTTCCGACAGTTTGAGATAAGATAGCCAGTTCCTCAGTGGTTGAGGATTCCGGGTGAAGCGCGCTTCCACCTTCGGCCTTATTGTCACTTACCAGCTGGTGAGATGAAGGCCAAGCGCTTACCCGTTGTAGAATAATAATAAAACAAGATTACTTAGCGTGATCGCCCCCCTAGACTTGTTCGTATTTGAAGTTAAATTATGAAAGAAACGTAGTAAATGCACAGTAAAGTTTTAGTTGAATTAGTTAAATATACATTGTACTTACGTTTCCAGCATTTTCCTTCCCAAAGTAATAGTTATTTTTATTAAAACCACACTCTGAATGCCACTCAACACTAACAAAGTTGCCACGAGATGACTTACTTCTTATGACATATTTTGTCTTTGGACTACTAGCACCACTGTCAAAATATAGCTATCACATTTCTTCCTAATCAAAATCCCGTTCATTAAAAAAGGATAGACCTATTCGTTTTTAAAATATAATCCGCAAAATAACACTCAACCAATCTGCCGACCGTCTCGTCGGCACTCGACGCGCGAAAGGCTAGAAGGACTTTGGATATTTATTGAATCTTTATTAGGAACGCCCGCACATCTAATTAGGAATTACGGGAAATGGTTTCGCTCCAAAAATTTATAATAAACTACTATCTACATAAAAATTATTAATAATCTGGTAGAATTTAAATCAACCCTTAAAAATTCTTTATTTATAAAACTTATTACGATTACGATACGATTAATAAATATTTATGTGATGTTAATAGTTGAGCCAATTCTGTAATTTTGACTAATAGGTAATAACGGAATATAATGACGTAATGTAATTCTATTTATTTGTTTTTTTTATTATTTTGACATGGGATGTATTTTATTTGACATATTTTTATTTAATTGACATGCAATTTTATTATTAATCGTAAGCATTGTGAGTAAAAGTAATTATGTTGTAACAATAATTTAGTAAATAATATTAAGTACCTAAATGATGAATGAGTTTGTACCTAATGTACCTATTTAAATATTTGCAAATGTACTGTGTTATCTGTAAAATGTTACCATATTCTGCAAATAAAGATTTATGATTGTGTTAACTCTAATGCGCATAATGGCGCACACATCGCCGGCCAGGTTGCGGCGGCACGCGGTGCTGGTGAGATACTCCGTCGGGTTCAGGCGGTACGTGTCGATCATGAAGTTCCTGAAGGATTTTAATCCTTATTGCTATGGGCACAATGCTAGACAATAATGGGTTAGTGCCAGTGTCAAGTAGAAAATACAATATTTTCCTATGATAATGAGTGACACTATGAATGTTTAATGGTAAATGATAATGCAGCAAACCCCTTAATTTTTTTATTTTATTTTTTAGTTTCAGTAAATATTTGAGATGTTATTTGGCGAAACGTGAACTGTGGCAGTGCATTGCTATGCGGTTCTCATTGCTTAGCCTTTAACGAACCCTTTATTAATAATAGTCATGACAAGGGCATGGAATATCGGGATGATTTTCATACTGGTATTGTAATTTTAAATACCGGTATACCGCAATTTCGGTATATTTTCATTATTTTCTTAAATACTGCTAGTTACTGTTTAAATGATTCCAAGAACGATTAGTTAGTCTCGTTTGCGGAGAGTGATTAAAACAGTTTTCTACGTTATATGGCAAAAACACTCAAACTACTTATCAACTCTCTAGAAACTACAAAATGAGTTATTAAAATATAGGTTATTAAGAATACGAAAGAAGAGATTTATATTGTTTCATTGGCACGATATCACAATCAATTAGGTATTAAAATCAGTCTTACACTCTAATGATAAGAAAACATGTAAGTAACAAAAATGTTGAATATCTCTCTTAGTCACAGCTTATACTATGGATACGAACGTATTGTTAAAACAAAAAAAGTAATTATTTTGATATAAACCAAAACATAGGCGCAGGTGAAGTCCATCAACCAGACAGATCGCGTCTGTTGTAAAATAGAACGAAGAAAACACAACGCGTCCAAATTGCGTCGCTGAGCGATGATCTTATTTTGTTACATAATAAGTAACTTGCAGCTGAAAGGCCCTTTCTGATCCAACGCTTGTGGGAGGAACTTATATAAAAATGTATAAAACTCATCTGCAGTATGAACAACACTATGAATTATAGAAATCGAGCGTTCTGTATAGTCTGTAGACTAGCAAAAATAGATAACTTTTTTCGAAATACCGAAATAACGGTATTTTATCCTCAAATACCGGTATGAAAATACAAAAATAAAATTTCGGTTTACCGGTATTCATGCCCTAGTCGTGACTGTACACACGGCGTCAGATCAATCTACCGTAAACTGTCATATTTCTCCAATTAATATTGATCCTTAGATCCAAACAATAAAGGTCAAAATTGATTGTAGAAACTTGACAGTTTGATCTGACGTCGCGTCGTGTATGTATGCGTATAATCTACTCACCTATAAGCGAGGTATATTTCAGGTGTCTTGGACTTGTTTTTGCCGTTGAAATACTCGGGCAGCGCCCGCTTCTCGATCGTATGAATGGAGTTGTAGTCGAACCAGGCGGAGTAGGACGGCACCACGATGTGGTGCGTCTGATCGGTCACGTTGTCTTCTAGCTCCTCTTTGATTGTCATCTCCTGGTACACACAGATGTTTTTATTTAGTATTTCATCATCATCATCAGCCTATAAAAGCCCCACTGCTGGGCACAGGCCTTCCCACATATACTTTCAACAAAACCGATGCAGTACACACACACACACACAAACGTGAAACCGCGAGCGGCCGCTTGTACTATTATATTAGTCGCACCTATATGGCTCGTCCTAGTGTGAAAACCACTGCTAATTATTTAATTTTGGTCTAAATTTGTTAAGTTACTTGTTTGTCAAAATGTTATATGTTTTTAGGTTATTAAAGATATATTATATATATTTATTTTGTTTTATCGACAAAAGGTAGCTCTATTACTAATAAACGATTTTTTTTATTTATAACCAGGCGGAGTAGGACGGCACATTATGGTGAGTCTGATCGGTCACGTTGTCTTCTAGCTCCTCTTATCATCATTTCTGATTATCATCTCCTGGTACACACAGATGTTTTTGTAATTTAATTTGGCTGTATCTAAGCAGTAGCAGTCGCTATTTACAAGTAAAATAAAAATTAAGTTTGTAATTAATAGAAAGTGTAATTTTTGCTAATACCTCAATATTTTGTTTGATGCTGTAAAAGTAAGATAGAAATGAAATCCTCTAGCTGAGTTTCTTGCCGGCTCTTCTTAGTGTTCCGCTCTGGATGGATTAACGAACTGATGACGTGACGTAGCTACATTCATAAGTGTATAAACGTTCTTGAATCTTGAACAATAAAATCAGAAACTGATTTAACAATGTATAACGGAATACTAAATTCACTATGAGAGAAAAACCAACTTAGTTTGTTCCTGTTTATCAAGTAAAAGACAACTACTTTCGAATATGTCGTATAAACCTGTGTGTTTTGTACAAAAGATCACAATGGGACGACGTGCTGCTGCGAGATGGAGACCTCTGGCCCACTAAGATAAGATAAGATCTGACCTGCGTGTTGGAATCAGAGTGCAAGATAAGATAAGATACCTGCGTGTTGGAGTCAGAGTGCTTGCCCTGCGAGTCGTCGTGCGTATCCATGGGGGGCGCGGGGGTGGTGGGGGCCTCCACGGCGGGTGGCGGCGCCGGGGGCTCCGCCGCGGCCGCGGGGGCTACACGAAAACATAATGATAATAAGCACTCAAAGCAGGAACATTTTATCTTAATAAGCGCATTACACACCAAAGCCGCCGTCCCGCCGACACAACCTGCGGGCCTAACATGCGCAACTCGAGAAAATTTTCTCGACCCGTTTTCTTGTGTTATATCTATACACGATATGTCAAAAATAGACATAATAGTTGTTTTTGCTTGTTTGTGGTATTTATTTATAATTAAACATAATATGTATCAGTACTGACTTTCCGTGGAGCGCTCGTTCTCGGGCGTGGGCGCGGCGTCCGTGTTGTCCCTGGAAGCGTTGTCTTCCTCGTCGTCCGCGTCGTTGTCACGCCGCTTCGAGATGCGGCTGGGGAATTAACTCTTATTATTTATTGCTGAAGATTATTATGGTTGAAACAATCATTAACAACTTTAGAAAGGCATAGACCTCCGATCATCTAAACATTAGATATAGAATCCCATATGAAATACGTACGAAAAAGTGGTTCCAATTATTCTATACAATTTTGTTTTCGAAAAATCACAACAAATTTTGGTACTTGGCCCTATCATCACCACAATAGGTATTAAAAAACAATGCCCATTTTGAACCTGTTTGTTTTCTAAAATGTATAAATATAAATCGTATTAAGAAAAATAGCTCAAAATTCACTAAATCGAACAATGCCATCACGTGTTCCTAGTCATGAAATTTAATTCAACCAATTTAAGGTTTTTGAACGCACTCTGTCACTCAAAGCGTTTCATTCCGCCTTTTACAAGTTAGCATAAAAAAATAAATTAACTGTATTCTAGTTCTCCTTTTTAAGAATTGTTATCATGGCGCTTAGCGCTTATTGTGTATCTAGTGTTTAGATGATCGAAGGCATGGACTGATAATATTTGTAAAAGTATACAGTTTATGTGTTCATGTAATATTATGCTTTGGATAACCATGTCGCGTAGGGGTGAAAGAATACTACCAGCCCCTCTCTTCCCTTTGGTGTCGTAAAAGGCGACTAACGAACTAAAGACTGCGCATACATCCAACAGCATAGAGCGGCGATGGGCTTGCCACCTGTCACAATGAGCACATGCACATGTGTGCATTCGCTATTTGGTGAAAAGTGGACTAGTTTAGTGCCTAATCACTGACTAACCCTTCGGGGTTGTCCCTATCTACTGACCCCTATAGATAGGGTATCGCAGCTGGAACTACAGGCCCGGCAGTGTTTCTCAGGGGTACTACGGGGTTCCGGTTCATGCCCCCCGCTGGTTGTGCCTTGGCCGGCGCTTCCGGCGGGATCCGGACGTGGGTTGGACTCGTAGTGGCTTGTGGTTAGCTGTAGAGCTTGGGAATGTTCGTTTGTCCTGGTATTGTGTGCCAGGACTTCCAAACTCGCGCACAGCGAGCGGGGCCTAGTAGCGGTCTCTGAGGGGCCAGAAGCGAAAAGTCCCGTGGGGAACGTAAGTTTCCCTTAAAGTTGGCAGCTTTGTCCGGTGGTTCTCATTGGACATTGGTTTTAACATCTCCGGTACTAGTCTGGAGAACGAGTAGAGGCGGCCCCCTAGATGCCGTAGCCTCCGGTCCAGCCAGCCGCGTAGGACGTGGGAACTGGCTAGGCGCCCGGATGGGTTCCGAGAAGTGAGTGTGCTTACTACTCCGCTACCAAGGTGGACACTTGAGAGTTGACTTTAGAGTCGACGACCTGAGCAGTGACAACAGCGAGTTGTGCCCTTCGTGCAACGAGAAGTGAGCGAGCTTGACAGATCCGGTTACCTATCTGAACAATAGGCAGTGAACTGAACGGGTTCACGGGGAAACTCTCCCGAGACACTAGTCTTATGAGTACCGAATGAAGAGCGCGCTTCGGCGGGCACTGATTTGGCGTCAAGACCTAAGGCAGATGGTCTCCTGCGCGAGTATTTTGCTGGCGCAGGGACGTCTGGCACTTCTTGTATAACCTAACTGTTGGTCTTGAGGTGCCAGTACAAATAAAACTTAGTGAATAAGAAGAGGGGGATAACCCTTCGGGGATAATAGTTGTGATTATATGTATGTATGGACAAAATAAGAATGAGTATATCAGAGGGAGCATGAAAGTAGCACCAGTGATAGAGAAGTTAAGAGAAAAGAGACTATCTTGGTATGGACATGTAATGAGGAGGGATGAATGCCATCTGACAAAGCGAGCGTTAAGCATGACTGTGGATGGATACAAAGGAAGAGGTAGGCCGAGAAAAAGATGGATGGACTCCTTAATTCACTAAGTTTTATTTGTACTGGCAAACTACTGTACACTACGGTAAACTACGGTACTGGCCAACCGTTAGGTTATACAAGAAGTGCCAGACGTCCCTGCGCCAGCAAAATACTCGCGCAGGAGACCATCTGCCTTAGGTCTTGACGCCAAATCAGTGCCCGCCGAAGCGCACTCTTCATTCGGTACTCATAAGACTAGTGTCTCGGGAGAGTTTCCCCGTGAACCCGTTTAGTTCACTGCCTATTGTTCAGATAGGTAACCGGATCTGTCAAGCTAGCTCACTTCTCGTTGCACGAAGGGCACAACTCGCAGTTGCTACTGCTAGGGTCGTCGACTCTAAAGTCGACTCCCAAGTGTCCACCTTTAGCGGAGTAGTAAGCACACTCACTTCTCGAAACCCATCCAGGCGCCTAGCCAGTTCCCTCGTCCTACGCGGCTGGCTGGACCGGAGGCTACGGCATCTAGGGGGCCGCCTCTACTAGTTCTCCAGACTAGTACCGGAGATGTCAACACCAATGTCCAATGAGAACCACCGGACAAAGCTGCCAACTATAAGGGAAACTCACGTTCCCCGCGGGACTTTTCGCTTCTGGCCCCTCAGACCGCTACTAGGCCCCGCTCGCTGTGCGCGAGTTTGGAAGTCCTGGCACACAATACCAGGACAAACCAACATTCCCAAGCTCTACAGCTTACCACGAGCCACTACGAGTCCAACCCACGTCCGGATCCCGCCGGAGGCGCCGGTCAAGGCACAACCAGCGGGGGGCTTGAACCGGAACCCCGTAGTACCCGTGAAAACACAGCCGGACCCGTAGTTTCAGCTGCGATACCCTATCTATCGGCGTCGGTAGATAGGGACAGATAGACTGCGTGAAAGATGATATGGTAAAGAAAGGAGTGACCGTAAAACTGATAGGCCTGATAGGGACGAATGGAAGAAGAAGACATACTGCGCCGACCCCAACTAGGGACAAGGGCAAGGAAATAAAATGATGATGATACAGGGTTAATTTTGGACCGCCCGCCAAAAGTACATAAGGTGTACAAAAAGTAATAATAAAATATTTGGCGTAAAAATAATTTAAACACAATTTTTTGCCTGCTTTTATATTCTATAGTTTTAGGTGCGTGCGCTCATCTCGCGGTCAAAGCGACGGCGCACTGTGATTGGTGCACGGGGTGAATAACAGCGGTCACGCGCATGCGCTTTGATAACCGCGATAGGCCGCGCGCTAGATGACAATAATTTTAATTTTCTAAAGGAAAAGTTAAGACAAAAATGTAAAAAAAACAACATTTTTTTATTTCATTATTTGGTTGTAAGTACTACTGCTATAATATCAAGTAACAAAATTTGGCGGGGGGTCCAAAATTAACCCTGTATTATGTGTGTAGATCTCACCTCTTCCTCTTGCCGTGCTTCTGCGGCGGCGGGGAGGGGGAGCGCTTCCTCTTGCTGCCCTTCTTGCCTTTGCCGGACGGCTCGGCGCCCGGGATTAGATCATCCACGGACAGACGCAGTTTGTGTACCTACAATACAAGTTACTTTAAGTACTTATGATATATAAAAAGGTAGGGTAGATAGGGTAAGGGTAAAGTCAATTGACAACATAATAACAAAAGATAGAAAGGCCAAAAGGGGTGACAACTGTTGCTTCTTTTATATATAAGGTTAAATTTTATCAACCGCAAATCTTTTAAGGATAAATGAAACAGCATAAATAAACTATTTTTATGAAAAAACCTTAAATTTTTATATGCTAGTTTTCAAGGAAAACGCCAAAAGACATTTCGATTAAAAAGTTAAATAAAACACCCCTAACGTGCCCTTACGCACGGCACGAGCCGAAACAGAAGATGCCTACACCGCTTACACCTTACACGTGCCGTAGTTTCATTCAAAGGAGCCGACAGAGAGACCGACCGCAATGCCTACACCGCTTACACGTGCCGTAGTTTCATTCAAAGGAGCCGACAGAGGCCGACCGCAATGCCTACACCACCACCGCACCGCTTACTACGTGCGGAGCGAGCGAGAGCGAAAGCCATCCTCCCTTGCCCCCGCCCGCTACGCGCCCCGGCCGAGTCGCCCGCCCGCCCGCCGGCGCGTGCGCGTGGCGGGTGGGGCAATCGTCAGTTCGCCAAAAACATACCTATCGCACTAAGCTAATTGCAATCGCAGGTGTATTCGCGAAAGTTTTTAAAATGCCGTACCGATATTCATCACAGGAGTACATGAATATGGCTATCTGCTACCATGATGCAGGTGAAATTATGATGCGGGCACAAGTACTGTACGGCGAAAGATACGGACGAATAATTAACATTCGCACCATACTTGGAGCCGTGCAGCGCTTCCGAGAGAGCGGCAGCTTCCAGCCACACCTCGACTCTGGGAGGCCACGATACCCAGTGCGTCTTGAGGAGCACGTGCTGGATTTCTTCCACCGGCACCCAGTGGCGAGCACCGAAGACGCTGCCCGCATGTTTGGCGTAAGCCAGTACTACGTGTGGCGGCTTCTGCGCAGCGAAGGTTACCATCCCTTCCACTTCACTCGAGCCCAGGAGTTGCTGCCAGAGGACTACGCGCCCAGGGTCGAGTTCTGCCGTTGGTTGCTGCGGAACCCTACCTACAACGTGCTGTGGACGGATGAGTACGCGTTTACGCGCGAGGGACTCTTTAATATGCATAATGCGCATTACTGGTGCGAAAAAAATCCGCGAGTGTTTGGGCCGGACCACTTCCAACACCGTTTTAGTGTTAATGTGTGGGCAGGAGTGTTGAACGGCCATTTACTGGGGCTCGTCTTTATAGACCGTCTGAATACGGACACGTATCTCCAGTTACTACAGCGCGACCTACCCGAGCTGCTGTTGGGTGTGCCTGTATGGAGCCGCAGGTACCTGTACTACCAGCACGATGGCGCGCCTGCGCACTTCAGTCTGCGGGTACGCGCCTACTTGAACGAGGCGTTCCAAGGGCGTTGGATCGGGCGCGGTAGCGTTATCCGCTGGCCGCCGCGTTCACCTGACCTGACGCCGATGGATTTTCATGTGTGGGGTAGGGCTAAAGACCTAGTGTATGGGAACGACGGCCATACAATTCGTACCGTGGAACAGTTACGTGCGCGAATTGTGAATGCGTTTGACGTGATGTCCAGTGAGCAGCAAGTGCTCACTGCAGTCCGGAGGCATGGCCTCGATCGTGCAAGACAGTGTTTGCTCACACAAGGCCGTCATGTCCAACATTTAATGTGATTAGGTATAGTTGTAAATGTGTAAATAAGAACCTGTAATTAATAACTTGTAAATATGTAAATCTGTAAATATCAATGAATTTAGACTTTTAAACACGCCAAGTTAATGTAAACTTTACATAGCTAAATTAATCTTGGTAAAAGATAAAACTAACGAATTGTATTAACTTGTCAGTCCAAAGCCTGAAAAAAGTGTGATGGGAAGTCAATTCGTTATGAATAGTCAAAGCATTTAAATAAAAACATACAAATTATCTATGAGTTTCATTTATTTACAATACCTATAGGAACCTACCTACTCGCATCACTATCTAGGGTGCATCCCCTGTTTACGTTAATTTTTATCGCGTTCATTACTTTACTCCAATTCTTTGGAAAAAAAAAAAAAAAAAATGTCTCCCGCTCGCTATTAAACTAACCGTGACTAGGTAGGTAATTTGTAATTGTGTAACTATAACAAATAATAACGGCCGGGTGGTCGAGTGGGTCAGCGACCCTGACTGCGAAACCCACGGTTGCGGGTTCGAATCCCGCTAGCAACAAATTTGTGTGATGAGCACGAGCAATTTGTGACTGAGTCATGGATGTTTATTAGTATTTATGTATGTTTATCCGTTATCAGTCGTCATAGCACAGGCTACGCTTAGTTTGGGACTGAATGATTGGTGTGAAAGTTGTAAAAAAATATTTATTAATTTCAAATACGCTAAATTAGCGCATACCTAGGTGATTTGTTTCTCGCAGCGGAGTATTAACATGTGTTACTTAGGTGTGATAGTTTTGGGTACCGTTGTTTGTGGTGGAGTCTATCCCGATGTCACAGAATAATGTACCCGATGTACAGCGCTTAGCGGTGCACTGCCGCGGCCACCACATTTAAACTTATGAATCAAATGAGGAAAGAGTGCAGAAAGAGTAAAATGAGAGAGAGGGGCGGTTAGAAGCAGCCATGTTTTAAAACTATTTATGAATGAAAATTAAAGTGAGGAAAGAGTGCAGAAAGAGCGAAATGAGAGAGAGGGGCGGTAAGAAGAAGCCATGTTATAAAACTATTTATGAATGAAAATTAAAGTCAGGGTGCTCTAAAAAATATTACAAATGTTGTGTTAGGAAAAGTAAAAATAAAAACTAGCCTGAATTTTTTTTAAATGTTAGGGCCTTATTTCTCTGATATAATTAGATGTTTTGTCAAAATATTTGCGGTTGATAAAATTTAACCTTCTATAACCACAAAGAAGTTTGGTCATCATTTTATATATCTGATGGTGGTGATGAAATATTATTTGCTATGGTTTACGCGAAAACCACATTATAAAATAATTACGGATGAATTCGCATTTTTTATCAACATTTAGAGTTTTTACTTTATTTTCATGTTTAATTATTTTTTTTAGTTCACTGTTTCGAATCCTTTATAAACTCTTTTCAAATATTGTTATTAAACGCGAGTTCATTCATTAAGTGTTTCAACGTTAAGGTTTAAAAACAACGCATCGATACTACTGGATGCAACGGTTCACCCTTTAACCCTTTTTTAAGACATAGAGATTCGCATCTGCACTAAAACAATGAAATATTTAAACACCTTCTGCCTCATAAAGGGTTAAAGCTTAAACACTTCACTAGTCTCCTGACCTTCTTCTTGCCGGCGGCGTCGAGCTCGTAGTCCTCCTCGTTCATCCACTCGTTGTACTGCGGCAGGTCGAGCACCCACGACGCAGACACGCGCCACGGCTCCGAGCGGCTGCAGTCCCAGCTTACGCTCTCCGGCGCGTCCACCTGCGACCACGGTTGACGAACAACTGATTTGTAAGATTTGTTAAATTTGTCAGAGAAAAAACTGGTTTGTGAATTAAGTTTTTTTTAAAGAGGGCTATTTGAGGAGATCCCTATTTATAAATAAGGAGATCCGTAGAAGTACTAAAAGGTAACCGACATAGCCCACGAATTGCTAAGCTCTAGTGGCAGTGGACAGGGCAGCACTTGATATTTGCACATTGCTCGTAGAACCGACGGCCGTTGGGACAGAACGGTTCTGGAGCGGCACTTATACCAAACTGCGTTATCGATACTATCGATAGGCCCATCGATTTTAAACTATTTCCGAGGTCTACTATCGATAGTTCAGCAACACTAGTAACATGATCCATACATTTTAATGCGTTAGTGAGCGCACTTCACGCTTAATGCGCGCACGCTGCGTGCATTCGTAGCGGGCTTGTTAGTTTTAGTCGATTGTCGGTTTCTTTTTATGCGCGTAGTATGATTTTGACGGTCATTCGCGACAGCGGCCCTTCTCTCTAAGGGCAGCTATCACTTCGTTGGCTCGTAATTCGTCACACTGCTGTACTGCGCCAATCGCTAGTGTTAAAAACAACAGCGTGCGCGCATTGTACGATAAATTAACAGCCAACGAATTTTCGGATGCGCTTAGAGAGTAGGGCCTCAGTTTTCACTTGTATAGTTATGCATGTTAGGTTGCAAGTAATCTGTATCAGTAGGCTAATCACAACTTACGGGCAGCTCGGTCTGAGCCCAAGTGTCGTGGCTGTCGGGCAGGTAGTACCAGTGCACCAGCACGCTGCTGCCGCGCCGCAGCACGGGGCGCGCGTACTCCTCCTCCAAGGGATCCACCGTCGGGTATATTATGTGGGTCGCGTCCTCTTCATCCTCTATACGGAGATATATATTTGTTAATACTCTTAAAGAAATAAAAATAAATAAATAATAGTGCGTTTAATGCTCATTTACGGACAGTTACGATCCACCTATAAATACAGCCAAATTCAATAGACAATATGTTTGTAAACAAATTACTGTCATTTCTTTGTTGAAATATCTAGTTTTACACGGATTTATAATGTTTTTTAAAAGAAAGTGGGCATTTTTAGCTGGTTTCTCGTTAATCTCTGACTACCGTACTCAGAGACGTCAATTAAGTTTTAATGACAATTAAATGTCTCCCCTTCTCTATTTAGCACTACACATAAGAAAGTGACAGCAAGAGACTTAATTGTCATTAGAACTTAATTTACGTCTCTGAGTACGGCAGTTAATAACACTAGATATTTGAGTGCTACAAAGAAATGTCAATAAATAGTTAACAAACTTGATACTGTGACATGGTGTCAATCTTTATTTCCCCACAATCTGTGCCATTAGCGATAAAGTCGCCTTTAGTACGAAAATTTACTCAAAATGCAGTGTTAGCTCACAGTAAAGAATCGTTGAGACAACTTTTGATGACTTTTTCTCTATAATTTCTGTTACACAGTCTCCGTTGCTTACCGCAAATATCTCCCTGGTGGTGTCCCACAATGTCCTTGACCTTATTCGCCGTCGCCTTGTCGACGTCGGGCCGTATGAACACGCAAGGAGTCCTGATCACCTCCGCGCTTACTAGCGCAGACTCGATCTCCATCATCATTTGGACGTTCAGATCTTTGCGGGAGGGGTTCTGCAAATGGGGGGACGGGACGGGGCGGGAGAGAGAGTTTAGTGTTAGTACGGACGAATTCGCTACGGCTATTCGCAAAATTTATTATAAATAAGTATGCTGTTTACTTATTACACAAAAACTAAATAAATTTCTTGTTTTAGATAGAACATCTTTGTAAGACTTGTTTTCTACATTTGAACTCTGTCTCTTAGTATTCAACGATTATGTTTTAGTTACGTTAAAGACATTTGAAAGGTAATAAGGAACACTTGTTACACATAATACGTTAAGTGCATATTTACAATACATAATGTTGTAGAAAAGTTAGGCTAAAAATATCTTGTTGTTATCTTGGAAGTAGTGAACAGATTCTTGTTTTAGCAATTGCATTGTTTTGGTTCGAATAGCAATATAACCATGCGAAAAAGATAAAAACCAGCATGCAAACGATTTAAAATTAATGGTTATTACAGTGTATTAGTTACAAAAATCACACAGACATTTAGGCCCAATAGTAACATTTAAGTACACGCATTTTAAATTATTATATATAAAAAATATATTTACATTTTAAATTGAATCTTTAAGTTCTCAACTTAAATCCCAAATGAACTAGCTTAATGGATTGAGCATGAAATGTTTTTTTAAGCAATAGGATCCCATATTCCAACATAAACCCAAAAATAGGAAATAGGTGAATTGATATCATAAATAACATTTTTTTTTTCTTTACTTACAAATAAAATATATTCGCTGTTAATTTTTAAGAGATGGTGAGGCACCACCTACATTTTACGATAGTTAAAGACTATTAAGTACTACAAACATTTCTAAGTAAGGCCTTGCAATATTTCCCACCCAAATTATATCAAAAAGATTTTTAAATGTGCTTAATATCGTTGTGTATTAAATAAGTCAAATCTGTGCGTTTTAAAAAAATATTTACAACTTAAACCTAAAGTGCCCAGTATAAATGTTTAAGGGACAAGTTTTGTTAATATACAAAGTAGTTTCATACCCTGGATTCGTGCTTTTGGATAAACAACAGGTTTGTGACACAACATGACGTGATATAAACTGATTCCAATTTACATTCTAACAAATTCTATTAATAACTGAAAAAATACTTTGATATAGGTGTCAAAATATAAACTATAGACAAATAGAGAAGCACATTCTAAACAAGCTTTTTAGAATAGGATAGAATAGAATAGAAAAACGTTTATTGGTACAATTTAAAAAGAATATACAATTTTATTTATTTAATTTGTTAAACTGTGTCTTTTATTTTAATTCAAATAAGATAGACTGATTTAAAAGCAGTTTTCTAAATCGTACATCTCAAAGACTTTGCTGAAATACGAGGACAGTCATGTGTTTCAGTTAAGTAGCCTTTTTATTAATTTATTTTTTATTTATTAAATAAAAAGGATGAGCCTCCTGGCATCAGTCTAGCACAAACCAGAATACTTTAGGCTCTTCGCCCTCAAAGACATTGCCAAACTTATGGCAGTCATTATCATTGAGAAGATACTGTTAGGAAGGTTTGCACAAAATATCCCCATAGGTCGACTGGTGTATTACTGCAAGTGGTAGAACTTTGACAGGCCCCACTAACATAAATTAAGATTATCTTGATTATTGAAATTTTGCATTCACAATGCTTTATAGACATAGGATAAAATATTTACTAGAAAAAACCGCTGGCTTGCAGCGTAAATCTTCAACTACTAGATATAATTCAAACAGTCTTCTGGGGTCTCGGTAGCTTAGCGGTTAGAGCAGTGAACCAGCAATCCAAAGGTCATGGGTTCGAATCCCATTCGAGCTTCCTAAAATAAGATTAGCCTATTTAAAAGTATCTTTACATTATACTGTGCTAGTAAATAAAATATTAAAAAAGAACAATATCACGTGATATATAGAGTGCACTTAAACAAGAACGCGGGTGTCACAAACGTGTTGCATGATGCATTGTTATGGTCGCGCGGTGCGATCTGCGGGGCGGGGTACGGTGAGCGAGGCGGCGTGCGGGCGCGGTGCATACCTTACCGACCTGGAAGTCGAACTTGCGCCACCGCTGCTCCGACTTGAAACGGAACATGGTGGCGAGCACGGTGCATAGCGAGCCGCCCGGTTTCATGTCCATGAACACTTTCATCTGTGAACAGAGTTGTGTATTTTCTTTAGACAATGACCTTTTCCGGCCAAGAATTCTATATTATAAATTGAAAAAGACAGTGTCAATAAAATTTGCCACAAGCAGGATTCGAACCCGCACCCTTCTGGCAATCAGGGTCAGGTGCTCTTTCCAGTTGAGCTACCGTGGAACTTATCCAGCAAGCAGAAATTAATCAACACCATCTTTATTTTTTTTACTTTGTAAGCCAAAGGCAATTTCAATCTATAATTTGTTTGCAATGATAATTCGTTATAACGCGTTAAAATTATATAAACAATAACATTATAAGAATTCTATAATTTATTCTTCTAATGGTGTTTTTGTGAGCTCTACATTGAGTTTGACAAGAAGAAATAGTGATTGAGGTGTCATTTTGTGGATCTCAGGGCACAGAATGCACAAAATTGCTAAAACTAACCGTTAGCGCATTTGCATGTGTTACCAATTAGTTTTTTCATTAGTCTTTAACAGTTTTAATTTAATAATGTGACACAGCTCACATTATTCATGGTAGCTGTTGAATGTTCATTATTGAAAAGATTACTACCTCTTTTCCCTTGGGTGTCGTAAAAGGCAACTAACAAACTAAAGACTGCACATAGAACCATCAGCTTAGAGCGGCAATGGGCTTACCTCCCGTCACGCTGAGCACATGTGCAGTCGCTAGAAAGTGAAAAGTGGACTATGGCAGAGGACTGCTTTTGCGGTCCTCATTGCCTACTCTCTGACTAACCCTACAGGGATAATAGTGGTGATTATTGGTATATGACAATTGTGAGTGTAAGTATGTGTGTATGCATTCACAAAGAAGTTTGTAAGTACATGGTTTCACAAATAACTTTCTTTTAGCTACATATTTCGAGGTATACTTAATTTAACATTTACAGCACAAAGATCATTTTCAGTAACATCAGCGTAACATACAAAAGACCAACTTCTGGACTCACATGGAATTAAGCTCATAGAAAGGTCATCAATTCTCTTAAATGTAAACCCAGGGTGGTTGTAAAAATTATACTTATTTTTGTTGCAATACTTACTGGAAGTCGCAAAAATGGGGGGTCCGCAGCATTCTTTCCTAGTTTGTTTTCCTGATACTGTATGAGTTGTATGACCAGCTGCGCCAGTCCTTCCTTAGTGGGTGGGTCAGTTTGAACATGCTTAAAGAGAAAACAACAATTTGTTAATATGTTTTATTAACTGACCTATTTATAATGGTCTAACCAAAATGCATTGATTGCTGGTTTGGATTACAAAAAATTAGGGATTGAGACCTAGCCAGCACAAATGAATAGTGATGTTACCAATGAATTTCTTTGATCTGTAACCTATTTGATATTGTCATAACTATATTGCACAACAGTGTCTAAATTTAAAGGGCCCTCTGTCACACTTAAAACATACAGTGGAATGTCGATTATCTGAACGACCGCTTAACTGAACCACATGCGGTGCGCGCAGAGTTCCGCCTTCGACTGAGTTCAGTTTTGTTCTTGCTCAGTCGGCATACTATAAGTATAATATTGATTATTCAACATGTTTTGTGACATATTTTTCTGAACTTTATATATTCCTACTTATTATCAGTGTAATAAATAAAAGAGACTTGTATTATAAATGTGTTTTTATTGGTATATTCATACATATTAGTATACAGTTCGATTATCCGAATAAACCGGTTTTCCGAACACCCACGTCCCCCAATTAGTACAGATAATCGGCACTGCTGTATTTGTTAATGATATCATTAAATATTTACAGAACAGCCATTGCTTAGCCAAAACTGTACTTAAAAAGCCATTTACTGAATCAACATATACATATTAATAAAAACCACTTATTCCTGTGTTCATCACACAAATATATGCCACTATCAACATTCTTGCTGTTTGTAGTAATGTATAATTTCATTGGTGGTAAAGAGCCAGTTTGGTCCCAAGAACATAATTCCTATAAGTGAAATTAAACACAGGACACTGGGGTGGTAAGTATGGTTGCTACAATCTACTCGTACTACATGGCCATTAAGGTGTACCACCACTAACCTCAAAAACTTAAAGCCCTCCAAGAAAGTACATTTGAAAACAAGCTAAAGAATAGATAAATCCTTTTACAACATGAAAGAATATTTTGAGGAAAAATTATAATTGTTAAGTTTGTAGATTATTTTAATATTATGTTATTGTTTTTTTTATCTATTTTAAGTTTTACTGGAACAATTTATTAATTAATATAATTAAATTAGGTACCTAACTGTGTCTTCCCAATGCCTTGAAAAAGTAAATTTGTGACTAGCATAACACCTTTCTAACACAAACATATTCTACATGTTATTGTACTTTTACTTACAAATTTATGTGGATTATATGAATTATGATCCAATAGACACAACTTGAGACATAAGTCACTATTTCATGACTAATGTAATGACCACAAAGAGTGCTATTTATCTATGCGATGTGTTCATTAATGGCAATTAAATCATACAATCACAGATTGGCAAAGAAATAGGAGTCTAATATGAGAAGCAGACACAAAAAACACCAAGCCAAAAATTTGTTGTAAGTTGTAACAAAAATATTAGACCACACTTAGCCGTAATGTTCATAGAACCAATTAAACTGTAAACACTATTTGATTTATGTCTGAAATAGAGAGATATGAAGTACTTCTAATAAAACACTAACCTTTTTACAATTTTTCTGCAACCAAACACGAATTTGATCAAATTGAGCCAGTGATTCTGGTGCTTGAAAATATTCCACATTGGGGCCACCGTCCTTCTTTGGACCTATAGTCGTCATATTTATAGACCAATTTCTAATCCACTTGAGTTAATCGGTACGTAAATATTTAGGTGCCAAGGTCTAATTATCTAGAAATAAATTATTATTCGTGAATCAAATCAAGCTTCGGCGGCGGCGTCTTCTTGTTCACGTTTTGACATTTAGCACTTGGTGTTGCCATAAACTATATATAATCCACCGTTTTGTTGAAGTTGGAGTAGTGTTGTACCTCGGTCACTGTCAATCACTTGTTCCTTGGTCAGTGATATTGTATTGATTTGTATTTGTATTGATATGTATTATATTGATTTGCTATATTATATTATGTGATATGTTCAAATGTACCTACCTAGGTCTATGTGCCTACTAATTTTAAAGTTTGTGATGTAACAAAACAGTGGTTAAAAGTTAGTTGTTTTGGTTTAGAGATTTTGTTTAAAAAGCAAACAAAAAAACCACGAATATTATTTTAATTTTGTTCAGAATTTCTAAAGTGTTTTGTTAAATATTGTAATAGACCGAATAAAACGATTTTGGTTAAGAAAACTTAATAATTTGCTTAAATTACCCCCAAATTCTCCATGTGTCCTAGGTACACCGTAGTACTGGCCCAGGTACATAGGGTATGTTGTACCTTGGCCTTATTTACCTTTTTTTTAAATTTTAAAATCTCTGTAAGTATGAAATATACATTTCTGATATTTTGGTGGTGAGTACCCAAATAATTGAAATTTCGAAATATGCAAATATGATTTGTGTGCTGTACGTCAAATCACAATAAAAAATATATAACTAAAAAACTGTCCAAGGTACAACAGGTTCCCTATATTGTATAATATAAGAATGTATGATGATTAATAAATTATAAATATACGTTATATATATAGCGTTCTAATAATAAATATAGTAAAGTTTTTAAACACTGAAAAAGACGACAACCTCAGGCGGGAATCGAACCACGCAGCTTCCGCATTCCGGGCGGCTGCCTTAACCACTTGGCTACCAAGGTCTGGTTTTCACCCGTCGAATTTTTTCAGTGCTTAATGCTTACCTATGTTTTTTAGTAAAAAAATTACTTAAATTAAGTATCAATAAAAGAATATTAAGATTTCCTTTTTATTTTTTATTTACTTTATATTTTTATTCATAATGACAATAAAAACTAAGGCGCGTCCAACGCATCGGTCACCTTCTGCCTATTTTTATGATTGGCATGTTTAGTATACCAAATGCATTGCTCATTGTGGTAGTATGCTTTCAAAAAGTATGTATGTATCCTCAGACCAATCAGCCATTTTCATAGCTCCGCCACATTGCGCGCGGAAAACTGCTGAGAACCGAAACGTCCACCGCCCGAAAGTGCCCTATATATAAGTTACTCTATGCCCGCAAGCTCGCGCGAGAGAACGAGTGTCACCGACCATTAACATGGCACCGCTCATAAATAAACCACTCCTCGATAAGCAATCAGAAGAACCGCTGACAGTAATTGACACATGATAATGTGAACGACATGGCTGGAAACGAGCACAATTCATTAGACAGGGATACCATAAATACCCTTATAATGGATCGATCTAATTTAAGATAAAGAGTCCCACAAACGGACCCTGGAAACTAAGACAAGAGCTCTATAAATTCTTTTCATAATTGCTCTTCTAAAATTAGGATAAGGTACCCTTTGTCACCCTCTAGATAAGTTTAGTATATAAGCCTTGTTTGACTGTATTAGCGTCACTCTGATCATTGTACTCCTAGTATAAGGACCTTAGAAATAAAGTTTCCTTTTTTTAATCAACTAACGTTGTCATTATATTATCTGGCGCCCAACGTGGGGCAGTGTTAAATAGACATCTTCGCGGAAGTGCTAAGAAGCTAAACGACGACGATCTCTAGAAGACTTCTCCATGTCAAGACGCTGTCCCTCATCAGACGGCACGAGCCCCGACGAGTCGACCGAGCTGTGCTGAGTTTCGAAGCTAATGAAGAACGTGTTGACAATTGCTACGGTGCTGCAGTGAGTAGAATTTGAGATTGCTATTTGTTCCTCCATCCCGTATGAACCCGGCATCCTCTGCTCCTACTACTCCTTCAGGCCGCATTTTAGTTAAGCCGAGTATAATGACTGAGTCAACCCTTGTAACCCCCGTGACCCCGGTCAGTATTAGAGACCCAGTGAATAGCGTTATTCCCTATGACGGTGATCCTAATCTGCTCTATGTGTTTTTACGGTCCGCCGAAAATTATTTTAACACTACGTCTTTGCCTCCTGTAACAAATGTCCAACAGATTTTGACACGCATATCTGGGGAAGCTGCCAGAACGGTCTGGAGCTTTGACCACTCTAATAATTGGGAATTTATAAATGGCATTTTAAAACAACATCACGGTGTTGTAAAAACTATAAATACGCTACTAGAAGAAATACGAACTACGCGTCTAAAACAAAATGAAACCTATAGGGTTCTAATTAGGAAATTAAATCACCTCCTTATAGAAGGTCGGGAACTGTCAACCAGTCACGAAACATTAGAAATTTTGGCGCAAGAAGCTAAATTAACCCTACTAAAACATTTAGATAGCACCGCGCAAATCCAGTTACACACGTTAACTTTTGACGAAGTATGTAACCGCGTGAGATACTTTGAGACGTACGGATATCATATTATAGCGTCGTGGAGTAAAGCGTATCCCCAACCAAAACCGACTCACTCGCCTTATACAAATCAGCCACAAATACCATATCCAAGGCAATCGCAGCCAATCGCACCGCGACACACATACCCGCCGTCGCCTATGTCATTACGTAATAAACAAAACGGACATTATAACACGCACCGACCACAACAGATGGTAGGCTATCCGCGTCCCCCGTTGAACGTACCGCATAAACAATACTACCACTCACTGCGACCACAACTTATGCCTACAAACGACGTCACCATGCGAACGGTTACCGATAGACCTCAACTGAAGCGTCCGCGCCCCGAGATGTTTCACATATCCACCTTTGATTGATAATGAACTATACGAAACACCTGACGACACGATACAGTCGCGACCGCCGCCGCTTACCGACGTGTACCCCTACCTACGCGAACATTACGTCCCTCCTGCCGCGTCGACACTCGAGGAAGAAATTGTGGGGGATTATGAAGACGATAATTGCGCAGACAAGTCGGATTTTCTAGTGCCCACCTCGGACGCGAACGACACCTAATTAACTGTGAGACACGCGACAGCTTGCCCCACATAATTTTACCCAAATCTCAACAAAGAGTACTAATTGACACGGGAAGCTGGCGATCTTATATCACCCCTAAAGCAGCAAAAATACTATTACAGAATAATCCCAACGTAAAACTTATTAATGAACCATTTCGAGTCAAAACATCGCATAGCGAGACAAATCACAAAGGAAAAATTATTACGCCACCTTGGACAAAAATTTTTAAAAACGATGCAGTCCCCTTTGAACTTTACATATTCGATTTCTCCCCTAGGTATGACTACCTCTTAGGGTGGGACAAAATAAAAGCTATTATAAACCTCGATGCCGAAAAAATTATTACCCCTAGTACAGCAGTAGATTTATTTCACATATTCACCCCAAATAACTTAGAAGATCTATTAAACGAATATAGCGATCTATTCACGGATGATATATCAAAAAGTAGTTCTCCTCGCGTTAGACACGAGATTAAATTAATACATAATGACCCCATATATCAAAGACCCTATCGACAGCCACAATTCCATCAACAAGAAATAAATAGACAAATTAAGGAGATGCTACAAAATGGCATCATAAGACTCTCTGACTCACCATGGTCTAGCCCCTGCCACCTGGTAGACAAAACACCCCTGGAGAGCGACGTCACAAATAAAAAATGGCGACTAGTAGTAGACTACCGTAAGCTAAACGAGCAAACACAATCGGATAAATACCCGCTCCCAAACATAGAAGACATTTTCTTTAAACTTAATGGATCTAGATATTTTTCGACCCTAGACCTAACTGCAGGCTATCATCAAATCCTCGTTAAAGATGCCTCTATACCAATGACCGCATTCTCTACACCCCACGGACACTTCGAATATACACGTATGCCCTTCGGATTAAAGAACGCTCCCGCAACTTTTCAAAGAATGATGAATGAATTGCTTGCGGAATGCCTCAAAGATAATATATGTTTAGTATATCTCGACGACGTCATAGTGTTTGCCGAAACCCCTGAAAAACACCATCAAAACCTAAGACGAGTATTACAAACCCTCGCCGAAGCCGACCTTAAAGTAAACAGAGACAAATGTCACTTCTTCCAACGCGAAGTAAAATTCCTAGGTCATGTTCTTACATACGAAGGACTAAAACCTGATGACCGAAAAATAGAAGCAATAAAAAAATTCCCTGTGCCTAAAACGGCAAAACAAATCAAATCATTTCTCGGACTTGTGTCCTATTACCGCAAATTTATCCCTAATTTGAGCACAATTGTAAAACCCTTAACAAACGCGACGAAGAAAGACGTTAAGATAACCATAGATAATAACTTTCTCGACGCATTCAACCGCGCTAAACAACTGATAATGAACCCGCCTGTTCTAGCTTATCCGGACTTCAATAAAAAATTTACAGTGACGACAGATGCCAGCAACGTAGCACTGGGAGCCGTGCTCACTCAAGACGCGCACCCTATCGCATACGCATCGCGAACATTATCGGAATCCGAACAAAAATACAACACCACCGAAAAAAACCGTAGAGGACTCATAGATGGCCTAGGATCACTAGTTAAATGGTTAACTGGAAACATGGACCACCAAGACTACGTCGACATCCAGAACCAACTTAGCAAAACAAAAGAAGTATTACATAGTCTCAATTCACGTATAAATCAACTTGCTAACGATCACTTAGTAATATGATGACTGAACAAGTCAACCGGTTTAACGCATTTCAAATGTTGTCCAACAACGCAGAAAACCTCCATGACTTATGTATAGAAGCATCCGAAGCATATACTTTCGCTATGAATAGTATACTGCATCCCAGCATCATACCCTTTGAACAATTGCGGAAATCACTCGACACAATACCCGCTAAGTTTAATAAACCTGCAACTGCAATAGATGCAATATTACGAGAAGTAAGACCTAGCGTAAAAAACACAAACGGCCTTCTCCTCTTCCTACTACCTATCCCCTTGTACGAAACAACTATGTACAAACGGATAACCCTCACTCCCATCCTCCGAGTCATAAAAGACAACCTTTGCACCTACCCGAAAGCAATCTCTCGAAACTACTTACAAGCAGCCGACATTATATATGAAGCCTACGACTGCAACAGAAACGACATATGTAAAAAGAAACCAGCAACGCTGTGTATTATTGACAGCATCGCGAAGCAACAATACCTATGCAACCTCACGACAGTTATTTGCCAAGAAGCTGTATATAAGAAGAAGTTACACCAAACAAGTTCTACAAATACACGCACGAAGCTTCGACCACCGAGGACGAATGCACCGGACTAATAAATAAAATACAAGGATCATACATTGAACAAAAGGACAATACATGTACAACAACAAACGAACCGATAGAACTACACAACTGGCAAGCAACAACGGTAGAAAATAAAATACCTATAGTCTTCAACAACGACGCCAAATGGACTGAAGAACAACTAGCAAAGCTGGATCAACTCGATGACATTACGAGATCACATAATGAAAGCTCGATAGTTACATGGACCATTATTATCGTCATATTAGCCATTGTACTGACGACTTGCGCTATGCGTCTTCGGAAACGCATATGCTTATCTTTAGGAGGGGAGAGACAACGAGTGTCACCGACCATTAACATGGCACCGCTCATAAATAAACCACTCCTCGATAAGCCATCAGAAGAACCGCTGACAGTAATTCACACATGATAATGTGAACCACATGGCTTGAAACGAGCACAATCCATTAGACAGGGATACCATAAATACCCTTATAATGGATCGATCTAATTTAAGATAAAGAGTCCCACAAACGGACCCTTGTAAACTAAGACAAGAGCTCTATAAATTCTTTTCATAATTGCTCTTCTAAAATTAACCCTCTAGTTAAGTTTAGTATATAAGCCTTGTTTGACTGTATTAGCGTCACTCTGATCATTGTACTCCTAGTATAAGGACCTTAGAAATAAAGTTTCCTTTTTTTTAATCAACTAACGTTGTCATTATATTATTATTATCTCGCGCAATACTGATGCTCACCAAGCGTGTGGAGACATCGCAAACTGTTTGCCGAACATCCTTTGATTTGTGAAGAAAAACCGACACCGACGCCGACGCTGAATACTGGCGAACAGAAACACACACAAACACTCGTCCACATGTTCGTGTTTGTTGTTTGCTGTTTGCTGTTTGCCGTTGTTTGCCAAGCGTATGGAGCCGGCTTATAGGGGCTACCAGACCAGACTGTTGTACCAAGCCTTTCCCACCAGGTCACCTTGGCGGTCACGTTGCCTGTTACAACTTGTTGTAAACAAGGCTTCCACTTGCTTTACAACCAACCACCGTTGATGTTTTCCATCATTGCCATTTTTAGCAGGATCCTGCTTTTTTAGTATTTTTTTTTTTAAATTTGATCCATTTGCTGGAAAAAAACGCGATTAATTTTATATCTTTATTAGCTAGATATGAGCTTTTAAAGATGTAAAAAAATACCGTGCTGTACGTACATTAATATATACGAACTTGGTTTTTTTCAATAACCACGTTGTATGTAGGTTGTAGGTTAAATATAGCAGTTTGTGTGTAATGGTGTGTAAGGCAGTGGCATGGCAACACAGCGGACCGCAGCAAGTTTTGAACGCGCGCCCGCAAACCAAGGTCGTGGAAAGGTCAACCAAAATTTCGTTGCAAACAACTTACCACACTGTTGTAAACCGCTGTTGTTAAGGTCGATTTTACAACAGTCTGGTAGCCCCATAAGGCTTGTATTCTAAAACCAAACTCAACATCAAATTCATGCTTGATTACAGTTACAAAGGGATAGCGATATATGCGATGAATTGCATCCATTTCCAACTGAGTTCAAACTGAGATTTGAGTGTGAGTTTGGTTTTAGAATACAAACCTAAGTTGCTCCATTTACAAAAATCGCTGTGACTTTTCACATCAATAATTTTGATGAATACTTTACCCTACGAAGGTATTTTTATAACACAAAAGAATATAAATATAATGAATTATCACAAAGACACAATAAAAAAATCACCTATTTCAAAATTTAATTTTATTAATCATTAATATTTTAACATTAATATCTATTAGGTGTTGTGTTACTGTTGTTAGTGTTACTCTTGGTTTTTTTTACTTAAAATTAATTAATAGGTACTAGGTAAGTAAGTTTATATTCATCAGTTTTGGCTAAAGGTTGCTTCACACATATCAGTGAAGTCACAGTTCCGGCACAGTAAAAAATATTCTTTCATCCATTCTCTATGAATTTTGTCAAAACGGATACGTCCGTGATTAATTGCCGGTGGCGGCACTGACACTGAGAGCATTATCACTGACAAGAAGGGATGCGTGCGTTCATAGAGAACGCATGAAAACACAGTGCCGGTCACTGCCGGTACTGTGTCGGAATTGTGGCTTCTTCACTGATATGTGTGAAGCAACCTTAACTAGGTATTTTGTAACCCGTCACGGTGACTTTTCACTGCGACTTTTTCACCGCGAAGTAAAGACTCTTGTTCGTATTTCGTACGGTGTGGTCGTCGTAGTAGGTATGGTAATGGCATGGCATAGCCTAGAACACACCGGGGCAGCTTTCGATATGGTGTCCTATGACTTGCTGAGGAAGAAGTTAAAAAATGAGACAGATGTGCCTAACGAAGTAACTAACATTCTTGATTATTGGTACAGAAACCAAGTTAACGTTGTGCGCTGGGAGGGGGCACTGTCTGATGCCTATAAATTGAAATGTGGGGTGAGACAGGGTGGGCTAAGCTCGCCTCGTCTTTTTAATTCTTATGTTAATGGACTTATTGAGGGACTGAATAGGATTAAAGTAGGCTGCTCGATAGACGGAACTTTTATTAACAACATTAGTTACGCTGATGATATGGTCCTATTGAGTCCCTCCATCAGTGCCTTGAGGAAATTGGTCAGTATCTGTGAGAACTACGCCGGGTCGCATGGGCTCCAATACAACACGAAAAAAAGCGAACTTCTAGTTTTCCAACCAATAGGTGCAAAGATTTTGAATGTTCCCCCTGTTCGATTGTGTGGTGCACAGCTCAAAAGAGTGAATCGGTTTAAGTACCTGGGCCACTGGGTCTCGGCTGGTCTCACAGGCGCTGACGATATCAAAAGGGAGCGGAGGGCGTTGGCTGTAAGATGCAATATGTTGGCCCGTAGATTTGCCCGTTGTAGTAAACAAGTTAAAATAACTCTTTTTAAAGCCTACTGCCAGAGTTTGTATACGTGCTGTCTATGGGCCAAATACACGCAGAAGGCATACAACGCCTTTCGCGTTGAAATGAAATGAAATGAAATAATGAAATAAAATTTATTTTGCTTCTTCTTCTTATCGAGTGGCTTACAAGGTCAATCGACCTTGCACAACCTAGTGTCAGAGTTTCTAAGTAAACCGCCTCACGGCCTCTGACGTGGTTTATATAACGGCCACCAGATATGGCGACCGGGACCCACAGTTTTTCGTGCCTTCCGAAGCACGGAATCATCTTTCTTTTCGGATAATCAGGTGATTCAAGCCTGCAATATAATGACCAAACTGGAAACAACAAAACAAAGTATGCTTCCCGCGGGGTTCGAACCCGCGACCTCCGGGTCATAAGACAAACGCCTTAACCACTGGACCAAGGAGGCAGTTAGTTTTGCTTAAAATATGGTAGATATTAGATGGTTGTTAATTAGAAAAGTTTTACATATTTTACCAGAAACTGGCATGCAAAATTTAAACAAACTAAGAGTCTAAGTACTAAACATCAAATTATAAGTGACTACGAGACTATATTTATTTGAGTTACAATAACATTTTTGCACCTTAAAATGTTCAAAGTATTCATCGATCGAGTAAAAACAATTTTCAACTAGCCAATTCTTCAGTTTATTTTTGAAAATTCGTATAGGTAACCTTTTTATATCTTTACCTAGTCTATTAAATATCTCAATTGCCATTGTGTGACTATTCCTGCTATACGATCTAGTTGTAATAGCAGGTAATATTAATTTATTAGGGTATCGTCTACTAGCTGTCGTTTTGGTCTTTGTTCTTTTAAAAATAAGTTCGGATAGGAACGAACAAAAACACATATTTCATAGATATATATGCAAGGCACCGTTAAAAGTTTAAGTTTCTAAAAGGGCCTACATGATGTCATTATGTCTACATTGCAAATTGCTCTTATACATGACTTTTGTGCTATTAATGCCTTATTAATGTGACAAGAGAACTATTGCATACCTAAGCAATAAGCAGACGTAACCATGATTAACTTGCAGAGTTATCTTCTCACTGCTAATATTTGTAAGACGCCATAGTTCAGTATAATAACGGCTTTAGAATGTTGTTGGGGCTGCCGAGGTGGTGGAGCGCATCCGGGATGTTCGCGAAGGCGCGCACGGACGGGTTCCCGGCCATAATGAGGAAGCGAGTGGCTTCCCTGCTCCATCGAGTGCGCGGCAGCAACAACAGCATTCTAACAGTTCTGGCTGGTCGAATGGACTGCCCTATGCTGAAGCAATGGATCCGGCTTCATGTCCTTGGTGCATGAAGTACCGGATCTAGAGTAATTATGTTGCCCTATATTCTACTTTACTAACAATATTCCTAAGTGCATTGTTACTAACAAATTCTATGGACATATGTCTGAATTAAATAAAAAAATAA
This sequence comes from Scoparia ambigualis, assembly GCA_963921215.1. Classification (NCBI taxonomy): domain Eukaryota; kingdom Metazoa; phylum Arthropoda; class Insecta; order Lepidoptera; family Crambidae; genus Scoparia; species Scoparia ambigualis. The sequence continues at coordinate 53,192,926 of OY992502.1, read as the reverse complement.
AATTAAACATAAACGCAGCTTCATCTGAACCGAATGTTCAAATATTTGTAAAAATATATCTTTCGGATTTCAGAGGTGAAAACTTCTAAGATTTGATGAAGCAATGTTGACTAAAAAACATAAGTATCTATCAAGCACTGACAAATTTCGACGGGTGAAAACCAGACCTCGGTAGCCAAGTGGTTAAGGCAGCCGCTCGGAATGCGGAATGTGGATCGATTCCCGCCTGAGGTTGTCGTCTTTTTTCAGTGTTTAAAAATTTTACTTAGGTAAGAATATTTAAGCGTTAATAAAACGCTAAAATATAAACATTGATACATATTTTTTTTATTTAAAATTAAAATAGATCAACCCGAAACTAATAGCTGCCACAGGTTCGTCGTCCGTCATGTTTGCCGATCCGGAATATACTAGCACGTTCGCCAAGCTTGAGGATGCCTGTTTGTGTTGGGTGTTTGTGGTTGATGTTTGGGACTTTGTTTGTAGTGATCGGTGTTTGCGGCAAACACCAAGCGTATGGAGCCGGCTTTAGAGTTAGAGCACAGAGTAGGTAGTCTTTCTAAATGAGTTAGAGAGCCACAGCATGCATTAGATATTGCCAGCCATTTTCCTGTGATGCGTATTTCAGCACGCGTGCGGATCTGACCCACGTGCGTGTAAAATCACGCTGCTGGTTGCACGCAGGACAAAGATTTCATAGACTGCTGTACTGCTGTAGTTTCGTGCGTGTCGCCATCGCCAGTCAGTGTACTCGTGCAGAGATGAAAGTTAAAAAAGTAATTAATTCTTATCTAATTATAAACATTTAAAATAGGTAAGTATAGGTAAATCCGCTTGCGTGCCGAAATCCGCGTCACAGAAAAAGGGCACATAACACGGAGCAACCAATTCATCAACTCGTGATCAGTTTTAGTGTTTGCCCTTGGGGTTCATCTTAGTTAGCTAGCACCGTCTTGTTCAGTTAGACCGTTAATTATCTATCTATCTATCTATCGTTATGGTGTAAAACTTACTTAGCGGTACGAGATCGCGAAGATCATCCGCGGTCAAAACGCTAAATAGGTACGGTGTCTGCTCTGCTCATTATCATGCGGCATTACAGCAGTAGTGCGATTCTCTAAGCGCAAAGATCGTTAAATACTGTAGTAGCGGCTGCAACAGCGGTGAGCGTACCATTGGTATAATATTCTCCTAAATAATTTTTAACGCTGCTCGAGTTGCTCGACACAGTTCCGCACGGCTGTACGCGGCCGGCGTGATAGAGGATCACTTCTTTGACATTTCTTGTAGATATTTAATCGGTACCTAGGGATTTTGTAAGTAGAACAGCCTCAACTTTGATCACAGCCGTGTCTGCAACAGATGTGACGGCTGTTAAATCCATGATCAAAGCCATGCGTACACACGGCGTCAGATTAACCTACCCTAAACTGTCCAATGAGAAGTTCACATGCATTTATCGCTTTTTTGCATGTGAACTAACAAACCAATTTCGCAGACCTTTGAGGGAAATAACCTAATAACAAATCATAAAACAAATGTTCTTGGCTAGATGACAGCGGCATTTTTGTCAGGCGTTTGCAGCCCATGAACTCCAGTTACAACGCCTTTAACGGTTACGGGTGGTTACGGCCCGGCCACGACCGCGGGCGTTTTGCGGATCGGGGCGCGGCGGCGAGCGAGTTTCTATTAGTTCGTTGCACAGACTTAGTAGAGATGCTAACGCATGTTCGTTGCGTACTTTACTTTCAGTCAGTAGCTCAGTAGTCAACGGTAACAACCAACCGTAACAACAACAGAAAGAACGTACGATCCGCTCGTCAAGTCGCATTACTCCCGCGGTCGTGACTAAGCGACACATCAAAAAAAAAAATCAAAATCATTTAATTTAGTCTATCAAAGTAACTTATCTATAACACAGTGATTGGAACCATCCTAGTAAACATTCGAAAATGCCTGTTTCAGGAGGCCCCGCTCCTCCAACACACATCACATCATACAAAATTAGATAGACGACACCATGTCCTATTTATTATAAACTTAATTAATGTAACTACCTTAATTTTTTTTAATTTAATTAAACACATAAGTATACGATGTACAAACGGCGTCAAATCCACAGACACTATATGGTCAGATCAACCTACCCAAAACTGTCTAATTTCTACAATCAATTTTTAATATTCATCGGAGAAATTGGACAGTTTAGGGTAGGTTGATCTGACGCCGTGTGTACGCATGGCTTTGATCATGGATTTAACAGCCGTCACATCTGTTGCAGACACGGCTGTGATCAAAGTTGAGGCTGTTCTACTTACAAAATCCCTAGGTACCGATTAAATATCTACAAGAAATGTCAAAGAAGTGATCCTCTATCACGCCGGCCGCGTACAGCCGTGCGGAACTGTGTCGAGCAACTCGAGCAGCGTTGAAAATTATTTAGGAGAATATTATACCAATGGTACGCTCACCGCTGTTGCAGCCGCTACTACAGTATTTAACAATCTTTGCGCTTAGAGAATCGCACTACTGCTGTAATGCCGCATGATAATGAGCAGAGCAGACACCGTACCTATTTAGCGTTTTGACCGCGGATGATCTTCGCGATCTCGTACCGCTAAGTAAGTTTTACACCATAACGATAGATAGATAGATAGATAATTAACGGTCTAACTGAACAAGACGGTGCTAGCTAACTAAGATGAACCCCAAGGGCAAACACTAAAACTGATCACGAGTTGATGAATTGGTTGCTCCGTGCTAAGTGCCCTTTTTCTGTGACGCGGATTTCGGCACGCAAGCGGATTTACCTATACTTACCTATTTTAAATGTTTATAATTAGATAAGAACTAATTACTTTTTTAACTTTCATCTCTGCACGAGTACACTGACTGGCGATGGCGACACGCACGAAACTACAGCAGTACAGCAGTCTATGAAATCTTTGTCCTGCGTGCAACCAGCAGCGTGGAAAACGCCTGACAAAAATGCCGCTGTCATCTAGCCAAGAACATTTGTTTTATGATTTGTTATTAGGTTATTTCCCTCAAAGGTCTGCGAAATTGGTTTGTTAGTTCACATGCAAAAAAAGCGATAAATGCATGTGAACTTCACATGCATTTATCGCTTTTTTTGCATGTGCCTATTGCAGGCGGGATATGTGGCGGGAAGCGGGAGTGGAGGGACGGGTGCTTGGCGCTTGCATGTTGCACCCAGGCTTGAAGTAAGTAAGCGGAATTACCAATATTTATATCTTTTTATTAATCATTTATCTTCTTAGTACAAAACGATTAACGATGTCTAAAACAGATTCTGTTGTGTACGTGCGAGCATCTGATGCGAGCTCTTTTTCTCCTTCACTGTTAGACAGAGACACAACCCTTAGGTTATGAGTTTAACTTTAAATCTGTGTAAGTATTTAATTTCAATTAAATGCATTAATAAATCAATCATATACAATAAATATCTGTTGTTTTGCCTACCATAGTTAGAAATTTAACAGATTTTTTATGGAGTAGGTATATACCAAAGTGGTATATACCTTCTTTTTCTTCCTATAAATCTAACTTATATTTCTAACTTATAACTTATTAGTTAATAAAACAACAGATAGGTACATTGATTACAAATTACGGCCATAAAACGATTAATAGTTGTCAGCGCCAGGAAACACGAACTGGTTTTCCGGCCGGCCTTTGGAGCCGGTGCCCTCTATGGCGAACAGTGATCCGGCCTCAGGCTGCGTGCTCTGCTCGGCGGGGCTGAGGCCGCGGCGGCTGGTCGTGACGTAGAGGGTGGCGAGGTCACGCCCCCCCCACATCACTGACGTCACCTTTGACGCCTTTATCGTGTGCTGCTCTAGGAGTTTGCCGGCGCGTGAGTCGATTTTGATCACCTGGAAGTTACACGTCAACGTTAGAATGCAATGTAGGTACATATTCATACTGACACTCACGTCACGATAAAGGGCGTCGCCAGGGGGGAGCAGGGGTAGGGGCAGCTGCCCCCCCCCGCCACAGTTCTCATTTTACCAAGTAACAACTGCACATTTGTTCAGTGTTAAGTACCTAAGTAAGCCTGTAAGTTAAGTAATAATAAATTTTTCGTACCCCTTGCTCAAAAAAGTGACATTCTATGCCACAGAAAGCGAACATAACAATAGTCATTTTTAATCTGTTAAAATGGATGATGTCGAGGATGTAGAAGCGCACGCTGGACGGAACGAGTCACGAGACCTCTACCAAGTACCTTTCCAAGTACAGACCCAACGGATGGGGATCTGGAACATGACGTTCTTTTATCGGAGGTCAGAGCTGCCATAAGACACCTGAAAAACAATAAAGCAACCGGTAGAGATGCAATTCCCATCGAAACTATCAAAGCTTAATGCCCGCCTTCCACTAAGAGCGGAGCGGGCTCCGTACGGACTCCGTTTAACTCGCAACGGCAATTCTCATAGAAGTGCTTCCACTGTGAATGAGCGGACGGAGCGGACCAAAAGAGTAGAAAGAATTACAAAAGTGGTCACAGAGTTCAGCGGATTTTTAACGGACTCCGTAATGATTCAGCTCAACTCGCAACGCAAAGTTTCATAGAAGTGCTTCCACCGCGAGCGAATTAGTGGAGCGGGCTGAGCGAGTTAAAATGGGTCCGCTGCCTCATGGCGTCGCACGCTAGTTTTGAACGGACTCTGCTTACATCTCCGCCCTCTTCAGAGTCCCTGTGTTGTTTGTATATAATTTAAAGTACTCTATGTGTCTGTACTGCGGAACGCGCGTGTTAGAAAGTAAACTAAACTAAAAAAAAAAGAGTTACCTTTTTAAGATAGCTAGGGCTGTAATCCCTGTCTGTATATACTAGAGAATGAGGTAATAAAAATGTTTCAAAATCTATGTAACAAAATAATTTTTAAAATATTCGTCTTGCAAATCGTAGAACATCCGCATCAATTCACCCTTGATAGGTCTCTCTCGAATATGGTTGCTCAACCAAAATCTTGGTTTGTTACGCTTCCTTATCTTGTTATAATGATAGAGTAGCAAACATTTATTTAAAGTATTTACGTAGTCCTCTTCACTAGAGTCGTCAGACATCGTTATCGCAAAATTTACCGCGCGACTTTCTTGCTCTGTGGATCGCCTGGCACCATAGATAATACATATAGACTGGCACTGAGATATTTTTTCTGCGCCACCTCGCTCATGGCCGCTGACAATGGAAGGCAACAACTCATTCATCTGACTCCTCTCATTTGACGCTTCACTCGTTCCGCTAAGCCCGCTGCCAGTGGAAGGCAAATTCAGAAACTCTTTCTCAGTGGAAGTGCACAACTATTTTTACTCCGGTCCGCTCAGATCATTAGCTCAGTTTCCGCTCATTACCCTTTTTTAGTGCATTACCCTTTTTTAGTGGAAGGCGGGCATTAGGAGATCGTGGCGATCACATCTTTCACGCCATCTGCAATAAAGTATGGCAGACAGGTGTCTGGCCGTCTGAATGGACACACACAATCTTCACCCCCCTTCATAAAAAAGGTTCAACAAAGAAGTGTAACAACTACCGCCTGATTGCTCTTATCTCACACGCAAGCAAAATTATGTTACACATTCTGAATGAGCGGCTGAAGACTTACCTATCCGGAGAAATTGCTCCTGAACAGGCCGGATTTGTGAAGGGGAAAGGTACACGGGAACAGATACTCATCGTACGCCAGATTGTTGAAAAGGCGCGAGAATTCAACAAGCCGACATTCATTTGCTTGTTGATTTCTCCAAAGCATTCGACTCCGTGAAGTGGCCAATTTTGTGGAAAACATTGCTAGAAATGGGTACACCAAAACACCTTGTACACCTACGTCTGTATGAGGAGGGCACAGCATCGATGCGCACCGGATAACGTATTATCGAGCAATTTCCATCCAAGTGCTGGAGTCCGCCAAGGGTGCATTATCGCACCACATTGTTCAATACCTACACTGAACTAATAATGCGCATCACTTTGGAGGACTGGACAGATGGTGTTACAATTGGTGGATATAAAATAGCAAACTTACGTTACGCAGACGACACTACTCTGTTTGCTACTGGCGTGCAGTCCATGGAGGACCTGTTGCTGAAGATGGAGCGAGTGAGCCTTGAGTTTGGATTGAAGATTAACCGCAACAAGACCAGGATGATGATCGTAGACCGCGCCAACAACAACTCGCCGGAAGTGACACAAATAGCAAACTGTAGCGTGGTCCAGTCCTACATATATCTCGGAACTTTAATCACAAATAATGGTGGATGCATGGATGAGATTAAACGACGTATGACCATCACAAGAACAGCAATGGACAAGATGAGGAAAATATGGAGGGACAGAAATATAACCAAAAACTACTAAGACCAGACTCGTACGAACGCTTATTTTCCCCATATTCCTGTACGCTGCAGAGACGTGGACATTGCGAGAAGTGGAAAGGATGAAAATAGATGCTTTATAGTTGTGGTGCTGGAGAAGAATGCTTGGAGTATCGTGGACCGAGTTTCGCACTAACGTCTCGATACTTCAAGAACTCGGCATTGAGCAGCGTCTATTTTCAGTAGTACAGTCTCGCATACTCACATTCTTCGGACACGTCTCTCGACGCGACCATCAGTCCATCGAACGTCTTGTCGTTCAGGGAAAAATGGAGGGCACAAGGCCGCGTGGAAGGTCTCCCATGCGATGGACGGACCAAATTAAGTCAGCCGTGGGAGGTCCATTAAACGACTGCAGCAGGATGACCTCCAACAGAGAAAAGTGGCGCGCTGTCGTGAGGCGAATAACATCTGCCCAAATCGCTACTACATGACGACCACGACCGCTCTATCAAGAGTGTAGCGGATAAGAAGAAGAAGAAGAATCTGTTAAAAACCATAAAGTTACTATACCTAGCGGAATAGTAACTTTATGGTTAAAAACAAAGAAAGAAAATTGTACTGAATTTCGTTCATCCTCTAGGGGGAGAATGTGATTTAAATTTGGAATACTTACCGAAATTTATACTGAACTACATGCTGTGTTTACACCATTAAGTTTGTATATAAAGCATTATACTTACATCTTTTTGAAAAAGGAAATAAATGAATAAAAAATAAATAAATTAAAAAACAACTCATCAACAATAAATGTAGGTACCTACCAAACAAAAATGTAACTCTCTCTATCAATAATTGGACCAATGTTTCGAATGTTAACTTTTACTTTTAATTGTCATTATTTTTAATAAATGCTTATCTCATATTATTATTGTGTTAATTTTTTCGCAAATGGTATGAAAAGTAGTGTATTTTCCTCGGTGATAAAGCTGTCTTAGTCTTGGGTGAACTTAAATCCGTCGCTACACTCAGGACTCGTCTTAAATCCCTCGCTTCGCTCGTGATTAAAGTTTTTAATACCCTCGCTACGCTCGGGAGTAAACCTCAAGTCCTTCGTTACGCTCGCGATTTAAATCGTCACCCGCGACAGAATTTAAGACACTGCTTTATCCCCTTGGTTAATAATCTACTATTATTTCCATCAAAACCCTAGGTAAAGAACAATATAGGTATCCCTGGCATCTGTGCTAGGTTTAACACCTGTGTTACAAAAACAACTTCCCCCTCCCAAGTTGTTAACGAATCACATTTATGGTAACTAACTATAACAAACTTACAAAATAAATACAATCAAACAAAATATAGATGTGTGTCTCTGTGTGTGGGGGTGTGTGTGTGTGTGTGTTTGGGTATGGTATGTGTCTTTAGTCCGTTAGTCGCCTTTTACAACACCCCTAGTATTTAACGCCACCGCAGCAGAAGTTCGGCGCCTGCAAACAAAGGACTCCTCCGAGTCCCCCTGAACCTCTTAGGCAAACGCAAGTATTTTCAGTATCCTACCTTTCCCCCATCGTAGCAAGCCACCCAGAGGTTTCCATCACTGTCGATGGTCATGCCGTCCGGTGAGCCGGTCACGTTGTTGGCTTGGTAGCTAAACAGTGTTCTTCTGTTGCCTGAAACATAGAAAAAAAATTGGTAAGTACCTAAGTAAGTAATAAAATAAGACATATCTGGACATGATCACAATGGAGATGAGACGTGTTTATAACACTTGATTTAAGTAATTTAAAAAAAGAGATAAGGAAGAAGGGAAGAAGAAGATGAAGAAAATAAAAAAGAAAGAAGAAACAGGTATAGTCCCACATAACCTGAGGATCCCTCAGACCTGAATCCAGATATCCTTCCTGAATGGGTGGGGTGGGTGGGTGGGTTCCTATGCCTATCCATCTATCCATAAAAGTAAAATTAAATTTAGACGGTTCAAAATGAATAAAGAAAGGAGAACCGGCACTTTCCATAGAAAAAATGCTTAATTTGTATACAAACGAATTTGGTCATAAAGTAAAGCTAATATTATTTGCTACCTAAACCAAGTTTTGTCTTATTTTTATCGAATCGCGGATAAGAGTTATTTAATTATTCATATTTTTTAATATGGAAACACTAATTCTTCAAAAAACAGATATGGTACTTTAAAAATGTCTAACGTGGCTGCATAAACCATAGTTCTTTTGCTTTTAAAAACGGGAAATGTCAACAATGCCGTCACGTCATGTTTGATTTGACAGCTAGCAGCTGTCATTTGTTAACAACTGTCATTTGTTGACAGATATTGCCAGATAGATAATGAATAACAGATTAAAAAATAAAAAAAGTATACAACTTAAGCATAAAACGCCGGGTCTCCTTTTTGATTTTTACACGTTAAAGCATTTCCTCCAGTCTAATTAAATAAAAAAACAGCAGACTAACGGATGGTTCCAGCTTCGAGATCATAATCGAACACGTCTATGTTCCGTGTAGGCGTGTCTATGTAGAACATGAACTTGCTGTCGGAAGTCCACGCGATCCCGTTGGACACTGACACCGGACGGACTTTGTCCTCAGGGTGGTGGTAGTTGTACTCGTCCACCATGTATAAAGTGGCCTGGTCCTTATCCAGTACGTCGGCTACCTCCCTGCCGATGGTTCCTGGAAGATGGGACAAGAAAAATAATATTTATTTTATTTTATTTTGTTCAGAACACCAACAGCACAAAAACAATACTTAAATGGATACATTTATATAAATCTACTTAGCCATTAACAGGTATTCGCATATGGAAAATAAGGTGTACCGTATTGTATACAACAAATATATGAAAATAAGATTTACCATATTGTATACACACATACAAAGATTCACGACTTTTATTCACAAAGGGTTTAGTCGTTTATGCAATAAGGCTGTTTGGTTTTTAACTGTTTAATCATCTAGGCAATGAGGACCGCTAAAGCGAACTGTTTCAGTCAACGTTTCACAAAATGACAACAACAACTGCACATGTGCTCAGCGTTATAGGTGGTGAGCCCATCGCCGCCGCTTTAAACTTTTGGATGTCTTTTACTTCTGAATACGGTTTAGCCAACTTAGTCCAACGAAAACTTAACAAGAGCAAAGCTGCGGGAAAATCTAGTAAAAATATAAGTTGGTAATTCGCTTCCACACAGTTCTATCTTTGTATGACATCCTTACTCCGATATATATCATATCTTAGGGTATATTAGTTAGACTGGTTGTCTGGCAGAAATCTTTTTAAGCGATAAGACCGCCAAATTGTATCATTGTTTTTCTTTTCTCTTTTTTTTTTCTTTTTTATGTAAATGCATTGTAAATGTTTGTGTTATTATGTTACAATAAATGTATTATCTATCTATCTATCTATCTAACTCCTTACCAAACCACAGCCTCCCTTTGGCGTCGACTTTGGCGTCGTTACACCGATTGTCGGGCAAACCCAGGTCTACAACGCTGAGCAGCCTCAACGAGCTGTCCCCAGGGCACGAGTCCCAGTTTAGGAAGTAAAGGGCCGACCGCACCGCCACCAACAACATCTTTGGGTAATCCTTCACCGTCACCACGAAGGATACCGGCCCGTAACCTGGAAGAGAGCAGGGTAGAGTAATGTTATCTAAAAATAAATGAAAAAAAAAGTTGAAAATACGTAACTTTTTGTAAACGAATTTATTTTTGAGCGCAGCGTTAATAACGCAAAAATATCATACTCGTGAGTCGTGTCAAGGTCGTGTCCCATGAAAAAGGCGAATTTTACAGGTGTCAACTCTGATACGTAGATACCTACGCTGAAAACGTATGTTTGATACAATTACTTACTTAAATTTTCGTGGATATTTTTATTTTGTTTTTGGTTGAAATGTTGTGGTTTATTATGTATTAGTATAGTAGCAAAGTACTTAGTCCAAGAAATCAGCTAAAGCACGGGTGTAGTGGTTACGACTCGCTTGACAAGACTCTAAGAATATTGCATTAAGCTATTATTTACGTAGTATAATTAGCTCAATGGAATATTGATGGTGCTTTACTGACCAATTTCCCTAAAAGTCACATTGCCGGTTTCTCCGTCGAGCCTGAGCACCTTTTGTCCGCTTATATCCACCCAGTAGAGAGCATTCTCTTTCACAGACCAATGAGGACCCTCGAAATGAATGCCACCGGAATACACCTAAAGATATAAGAGGAAATCATTTTATGAGAGTAATAAATTTAAAAAAAGTTAGAATAATTTCTTAACTGTTTCCGCGGTTAGGCTCAGACCTAGACCAAATGTCACGGGTTCGACTATCAGTTGGGTTAGGGTCTAATAATTGTTCTTGGTTTGATAAGTTGGAGTTACTAAGGGTGGATTCGACCAAACTGGAATAAGACTTACTCCGAGATTAGTCTATACAAGTCCGGCGTTTAATCTAGGTATAAGAATATTATTCTGTGGTAAAAGACCTCAACCCAGTTTGGTCGAATCCACCCTAAGACTAAGTTCGCCTGGCTAACTTTAGAGGAATTTGTGTTCCGAGTATTTCCAACAATTAGATATTAGGTAGGTATATACCTACTAAGCTACCTACTAGCTAAGACATTTGTTGCTCAAGGGGTCGATAATAATATGCAGTCGCTATTTGGTGAAAAGTGGACTATAGTAGAGGACTGCTTCTGCTACAATGCTGCTTCCAACAATTAGATATTAGGTAGGTATATACCTACCTAATGGTTGAAAATACTCGGAACACAAATTCCAGCCGAACCAGCCAGGCGAACTTAGTCTTAGTAACTCCAACTTATCAAACCAAGAACAATTATTAGACGTGCAATACGTATGTATGTATTTACATACATATTATCACGACTATTATCCCCGAAGGGTTAGTCAGAGACTACCTAGGCAATGAGAAAAGCAGAAGCAGTCCTCTACTATAGTCCACTTTTCACCAAATAGCGACTGCATATTATTATCGACCCCTTGAGCAACAAATGTCTTAGCTTTGATTATATGTCAAAGTGTCTTAGGTATAAGCCAAAACCCACTTTTTATAGGACGAGCTAAAAACTGAAATTGTAAGTTTTCTAACTAAGTATAGGTATACTTAATATCTTTGGAATTATTTAAGCTATGATAAGCTGCTATAGATCATGAATCTTAGGTTTTTGATTTGTTTTATATTTAGAAACTCATAATAACGTAGTTTTGATAGTTTTAGAGATAGCATGGCTTTTACTACAAAAAATATGAGTTAAATGGCTTTTACAACATTTTTCCAAAGATTTTCTAACGTATTATTTGTAATAAAATGTAGTAAAAGGATTCGATTTTTATTTTGATACATTTAATTTTGTATTATAAGACAAAAAATGTAATATTAAAAAACTAAATTTAATGTTAGTACCTACTTACCTAGTTATGCGGTACAAAATTATGAACTATCACTTTATTAAAAGTGTTCATTATCTGTATCAGTATTTTGTAGTATTTTTAAAAGTATTGTACTTAGTATTTTTAACAAGTTATTAAGGGATATTAAATTATCATTAACATAAACTCTGAGAAACGCACAGGATATGCAATAAAATCAAACTAAATTCAACATTTTCTATAAATCACAAACACAAAATAGTTATTTAAGTAGAAAACTGTTTAAAAACAATAACAAAAACAATAATAAGTACAAAGTAAAAAATTTTGGCATAATATTTTATTTATGATCTTCAGCACTCTCTTCCTTCTTGGCTGATTTCACAGTCAAGCGTTTGATCTGCGCCGGCCACACGAGCGCGGTTCCGTTTCATAGTCATCCATCACGCAGTTCAAACGCGCAACTACTATGTAGTGTAGCGCGCGCGTGTGGCCGGCGCTGATAAACGCGTGACTGTGAAATCAGCTTTACGCCGTCTACAGTGGGCAGTAGTGGGCACATCGAACCAACCAGTTACGTCGTCGTTAAACGTCAAGACCCCAGTAAAATGTGAAAATGCTTTTTCTTCGTTCTTCACTGATTTCAAAACTACCTCATTACATTTTCCTGGAGTACAAGGATTTTTCTTCATCGACTTCTCTTCAATCACCTTATCTTTTCGTGTGACATAATATTCCTTTCCTTCATTTTTAAGCTGTTTATTTACTTTGTATTGATTAGTAGATTTCTGCTTTTTCTTTAAAAGTAATTTCAGCGTTTACCACAGAACCTATAGGCTTTTCTTTCTTTTTTTTTGTGCTGTTTATTCTTAGGCTTCTTTTTCTTCTGTCCCTGTTCATCATCAGTAGATAAGCTTAAATCACTACATTCCCAGACACCTGAACTCCCCCCAGAAAAATCCTACTGTTCTTCTTTAGATTGAAAATCCATATAAGATTTCATAAACGCTTTATTGCGGCTTTGCGTCTCTTGCGTCTTTTTTGAGTAGCAGTCAATGTTTAGAATCATAGGAAATGGTGATCACAACTTTGTCCACATATATCCGATACCGATTTAGGCAAGTGGTCGGCCGGTAGTGCGCTATCGTCTTCGGGTCCAGTGGTTCGAAGTGGGAAGTGGGTGTTGCTCATTACAGTATCTGCAGAGGCTGGTGAGCGATCGGCCGGTGGTGCGCCATCATCTTCGGGTCCAGTGGTGGGAAGTAGGAGGTAAGTGTTGCTAGTTACAGTATCTGCAGAGGCTGGTGAGCGATCGGCCGGTGGTGCGCCATCATCTTCGGTTCTAGTAGTGCGAAGTAGGAGGTAAGTGTTGCTAGTTACAGTATCTGCAGAGGCTGGTGAGCGATCGGCCGGTGGAGCGCCATCATCTTCGGGTCCAGTAGTGCGAAGTAGGAGATAAGTGTTGCTTGTTAAACTGCAGAGGCTGTTGAGCGATCGGCCGGTGGTATACCATCATCTTCGGGTCCAGTGGCGCGAAGTAGGAGGTAAGTGTTGCTTGTTACAGTATCTGCAGAGGCTGGTGAGCGATCGGCCGGTGGTGCGCCATCATCTTCTGGTCCAGTGGCGCGAAGTGGGAGGTAAGTGTTGCTAGTTACAGTATCTGCAGAGGCTGGTGAGCGATCGGCCAGTGGTGCGCCATCATCTTCGGGTCTAGTAGTGCGAAGTAGGAGGTAAGTATTGCTTGTTAAACTGCAGAGGCTGTTGAGCGATCGGCCGGTGGTGCGCCATCATCTTCTGGTCCAGTGGTGCGAAGTGGGAAGTAAGTGTTGCTAATTACAGTATCTGCAGAGGCTGGTAAGCGATCGGCCGGTGGTGCGCCATTATCTTCGGGTCCAGTGGTGTGAAGTGGGAGGTAAGTGTTGCTTGTTACAGTATCTGTAGAGGCTGGTGAGCGATCGGCCAGTGGTGTGCCATCATCTTCGGGTCCAGTGGTATGAAGTGGTAGGTGGGTGTTGCTCATTACAGTATCTGCAGAGGCTGGTGAGCGATCGGCTAGTGGTGCGTATAGTTGTAAACCAGCGGCTTGTAAGCCGGTAGTTACCGTAGCCAGCGGCTAGAAACGAATAACCAGCCGCTTGATACCGGGTAGATAGATACTCGACTTGAGCATCGAAAATAAAAACGATTTTTATTACATTTTTTATTGTTAACCTCTTATTTTTGTTACACAACACGGCTAGAAACGGCTTGTTTTGCTTATTGTCATTTCTAGCAATAACTAGCTGCTGAAAACAGATGCTTACATTTCACTGATATCACATGATTTAGTTTTTTGTTCTTGTTGTTTCTTTCTGATATTTACTATATGATACATTTAACAGGTTCGCTGTCCAAGAATTATAACAATAGGTTTTCAATTGTTATGTATCATATGTGATATATGGGACAGGGAAGAAGTAACGTAAATAGACATAAACAATGACTTTTTCATCTGTATTAAGTGTTAAAAACTTAAAATTCTCATACAAAAATATGGAACACAGCAGTGGAATAGGACTATTTTTATAATTTATTTGTAAGAGATGTTTTGGTAATAGATATTTATCCATGAAATAAGTGTGGACAGATTAACAGATACCTTGTAATAGTAAGCATTTAGTAGTATTTCTTTAATGCACCAAAAGCAATGAAACGGCCATCAATTTCAGACTTAGATTTCACTAGAAAACTTATAAACCACGTACTTAATCCTTATTGTAACGGTATCACAAAATGTGAATGCATGCTTACCTTTCTTCATATAGGTACTTAATGGAAATTAGTCCATGAATATTCGCTTTTGACCTTCTGAGATTCTATTTATTGTTGTCTGTTGTGTTGAGGTTGGCTGTTTGTAAACAAAGCTCGACTTTTGGTTAAGTTTTATTGTGTGAATTTTGTGTATTTCGTCAATTACTCGCAAAATTTCGCGTAATAGTACATTTCATGGTTCCGTGTGATGTGATTTTGTGGATATGCATTATAAAATCTGTGAATTAAGGTGGTTTAAGAGAGCTTTTTGAAGATAATGACTCATCCATAACTTATGACCTGAAGAAGAAGGATAATTGTGCATATATTTTTTTTTGTATTAACTAAACCGTGGCTGATAACAAAATATTTTGTATTTACGTATTAACTACAACTACTACTTTTTATGAAAAAAGTACAAAAAAATATTTTTATTAAATTTTTCAGTAGGTAAACAAATATATTAAAAAAAAATTTCACATCAAATAAGTTTCATGGAATCAAGTTTTTCCATATTTTTCAGTACACATTTTATTTTAATATAAATTTCAAACGATCTAAATAAAAATCATTACGAAAACTAAGTGTACATTTAACAGATTATTTTAAAATTACTTAGATAGAAGAAATAAAGATTATTTCTTTTAAAAATGCTGATAAAGTATAGTTCCTTTACTTAATAATGCTGTCTGAAAAATTTCAAGCTTCTATATAGTCGGGTTCAAAAGATATGAAAATATTATGTTAGGACATAGCGCTGTCCAACCGTTTGTATCATGTATGAAGACGAGCCAGTGTGCGCCGTGCCGTGCAGCTGTGCCGCGCAGTAGCGCCGCTCAAATGCGGTAAACCTAAATCTGCATTTTCTAAATTCGACTCTACATCTATGATTATGACACGACTACAGATGTGAAGCCGGTTACTAACATTTCTAGCCTAGCGGCTAGAAACAGCTTTTCTGGCTTATTATCATTTCTAGCGATAACTAGCGGCTGGAAACGGCTGCTTACGTTTCATTGATATATCCACATGATTTTGTTTTTAGTTTTTGATGCTTTTGGTTTATTTATTAGAGGATACATTTAACATAAATATACATTAATAAATGACATCTGCAACTGTATTAAGTGAAAATTCTCATACAAAATGTGACACAGCAGTGGAATAGAACTATTTTAATAATTTAATTGTGAAAAATGTTTTGGAAACAGGTATTTATCCATGAAATAAGTGTGGAAAGATACTACAGAATAATATATACTAGCAGAAACGACACTATCGACACAATTGCAATACAATATCAATATACGGTGCACACCAATACGGTCCTCATACCTAACTCTTTAAACGGCTGGGACAATCGAAAGTAAATCTTATATTTAAGGCGGTACGAGCGCGAGCCGCTGCATTCACAAAATCCTGCTTGGCAAGCTTGACGTAATCCGGCCGCGTGTTGCTCATAATGTAATTCGAATGGTAACCAAACGGAGTGCCCACTGAAATGTCATAGCACTTCTTCTTGCTTTAGTTATTATTCTGAGCTGGTGACCGCCGAGCTTTTCTTGTCTTTTTTTATTAAGTACCTAATTTACTATAGCAGAATAATTTTTGAGGTAAAAAAATCCTGAAAAGGGGAAATCTCAATTGTGGCGCGGGGAAAGGAAAACATTAAAGAAACACTGTTAGTATTGGTATAGGGTTTGTTGGACTCACTGTAGTCGGTGCTGATGAAGCCGGAATACTCATAACACTAACTCGTTTACATTTATTTTCTGAGTTATAAAGCTTTTTTACGTCATTGGGACAAGTTTTACATTTTACTAAATGTTCTTTTAGTCTATTAGCTTGGCCGAATTTATACTCCACATTACAAAAATTGCACGTAACATGTTTCCCTTTACCACTTTCACTTAGCACTAAAAAATGCTCCCAAACAGCACCAGTAGATCGTGGCATCACTGATTTACTATGTCCGATATAAACCCTAGCAAGCGTACACTTAATCACGACACGATGAGGTACAAACTTACACTGACTTGACTAATAACCGGCGAGCCCGAGCGGCAGGCGCCCCGCGCCGCGCTACCCCGCGCGCGCTCGAGTTGTCACGAGTGCAGTGCGCTGTTTCGCGCCTTTGAAGCACCGACTTACGACTTTACGAGCCATTACTTTCACACAGCGCGTAGGCGAGAGCTGGCGCGGCGCTACTTATAATATCTCACGCCGTTGGAAGCCAGCTTTATAACGATGATTAGATCCAAAGTAAACTAATTTAGCTACCTTTATTCTTATAATTTTCATACACCACCCCACCTAAGCACAAACGTTTTTTCAGTTTCCTGTTCGTCTCTGAATAAGTAATTTAGTAGGTATAAACGATGTCTTCCGATTTTATTTAAAATTAACAAAAATTGCAGAATATAATAAGTGCTACTGTAACAAAAATAAGAGTTTAACAATAAAAAATGTAATAAAAATCGTTTTTATTTTCGATGCTCAAGTCGGGTATCTACCCGGTATTAAGCGGCTGGTAATTCGTTTCTAGCCGCTGGCTACGGTAACTACCGGCTTACAAGCCGCTACGCGCTGGTATACAAAGTACTTCGACATGACTAGGGTTGCCAGGTCCTGAAATAAAAAAGCCGGACTCAGCGCTAATACAGCGCCGGACATTTTGGCCTAAAATCCGGACATTGTGTTTGTGGAAACTAGACCCAAGACACTATTTTAAAGCTGGACTTAAGCTTTTCAAGCGTACACACGGCGTCAGATCAACCTACCCAAAACTGTCAAATATCTACAATCAATTTTGAACTTTATCGGTCGGTTCTACGGATCAATATTCATTGGAGAAATTTGACAGTTTAGGGTAGGTTGATCTGACGCCGTGTGTACAACAGTTTTACAATAAAAAAGTCAGATGAGGAGTAAAGTTTTAAATAATTATTATTTATGAATTACTCATTCACAATCAGTCTTGCCATTTGCACTTACTAGAAATTTGGTCAAGAAAAAACAAAACAACAATCTTAAAAATAAAAAAAAAAAACAAATGGAAAGTACTTACTTCAAATTAAAAATCAACCTGCTATTTGGTGTAATTCGGAATGAAATTCTTTATTATCAGATGATTTGAAATAAGCAGTCCACTTTTGATGTGCTAATAGCTTCTTATTCTGTCTTGACTCGTCATAGTGACCGCATCCTGCCTGTCGGTAAGCAGCCGATGCAGTCCAAAATAATGAGAGCGCTCCCCATCGTGGAACAAGCACGGTAACAAGACACCCATTCATGACGACGTGCATAAATATCGTTTCACGCCCCGCTTAAAAGGCCCGGGACTATTGAAGCTGGGAAACACTTGCGCCGGCAAAGAATTACAAAATCCGAATGGTCTTACAGAGGAAATACTTGCAAAACTTTTTGGTACGAGTACTGATAGTCTGTACAGTATGATGGTGGTTCCTATACCAGCACGTGTAGTCCGGGAGAGGAAAGGAAAGAGCGGGATTATATAAAAAGTTCTTCAGAACACTGAGAGAAGCAATGTCTCTACGCAGCTGGAGGTCCTCAAGAGAGGCTGTAACCTCAGCATCTCCAATAATGCGTACTGCTTGCCTTTACAGTCTATCAAGTGCATCAAGGAGGTACTTATTTAGCGGAGCCGTCCCAGAGATGGGAATGCTTTATACTCGAACGCACCTGAGTCTTGTACAGCAAACGGCGCTGCTCGGAAGTGAAAAACCGCCTCACCTTATTGAGAATACCCAACTTACGGGAGGCAGTTAAAATAACACTCTCGATGTAGCATTTTGAATTCAGTTCTGGCCGATGTCCATGCCAAGAATGCTGAGGTTCACCGAAATGCGTAAAGGAGAGTTCTGAAAAGAGCTAGGAGTAAGGAAGAGAGTTACCTAGACGAGAATGCACAAACCTGGGGTTTGCTGGCATTAAACTCGACCAGGTTTTCAGATCCCCACTTAGAGACACGATCGAGAGCCAGGTTCAGTTTGGCAACCAGTTCTTGCCTTTTTACCACGATATCGGCTTACTTTGCCGCAAGATGTCCCAAGTACCGCTCATGCACCGTACTGTCATCTAACAATGAATATTGCCAAAGGACAACATGTCATTAATATGCAGAAGAAATAGAATAACAGAACCTTGCGGCACTCCGGCATTGGCTTTGTAGAACGCGGAGGAACTACCCTCACAAAGGACACGAATCCTCCGCTCTTCTAGAAAGTCTGTGTCTTAAAATCACGATGCAACAAAAAAAGCCTAACAAATGACGGACAGGCCGGACACGTAAATATTTGGCCGGACACGACCGTAAAAAGCCAAACATGTCCGGCTATAGCCGGGCACCTGGCAACCCTAGACATGGCACAAGCTCGAGTGTAAGACAGAATCGCACCTCTGGGTGACGTGGTGACCGACAAGCTATATAATTTATATTGTAATGTAAGTAAGTATCTGCTTTTTGAGGAATTGTTGGTAGGTATACTTGCTTTGATTCTACGTTTAACCGAAAAATTACAACACTATAAGAAAACACTTACCTACATACCTACGCAAAGATGTAAGTAAGTATAATACATATATTAATTTACTTACATCTTTCATATTATAGCTCTAACTCTACCATATTATGGTAGAGTAAGGTGCCTAGCCTACGTAACATAATATTAATCTTATTAATAGAATCTCTCTATAATTTAAGTGTTATTAGAGATAGGTAAGAGGACCTACTACAATTATTAAGTGTGAATTATTATTTGCATCATTACATTACCTACTGAATTGTTTTACAAACAACTCGAAACACTTCGAAACTACTCGAAATACCTAAATGATAAACACAAATCTATTAGATAAGTAATATTAGGTGTTATTCTTCTTGATGGTTAGATCACCATGATAAACAAAAGCAATGAGCAATTAACGCCACGGTGGCCGAGTGGTGAAGCGCTCGACCTGATGCGGCGGTTATGGGTTCAATTCCCCGGTCGGGCAAAGTGCGTTTCGTATTTTTCCATGCCTAATCCGCGTTTGTACAAACGCTGAGTGTAAGTTGAAAATGTGCAAACGTTACTATCGCGTTTGAGTTTAGAGTTTTAATTCTCGATCTTATTTACTTAGCATTAAGATCTATCTGTCAAAACTTAACTCAAACGTGATAGTAACGTTTGCACATTTACAAACTTACACTCGTAAGCGTGGTTATTTAGGCCATGCCAATCAGTTGTATTGTAGCGCATATTATGATAAAGATAACGCTTATTATTCGTAATTCAACCTTAAAAGCTTTCTAGATAATATTAAACTGATAAAAAATAATCCAACAAAACTAAAACATAAAATATACGTAAGTTCAATGCTACAATACCACAATAATAATAAAGTTAGGTACTAATAGAAAAATACTTACATTATTAATCAACGGAGAAGACGATCTAGCTGCAGCTGCGATCACAGCTAACAACGTCAAAACTAATGTATTTTGTATCACAATCATGGTTTATTATATTATAAAAATTATAACGTTTTCAACCTCCTACCGGCTTCAACCAATTCGCACGACTGCGATCGAGCTAAGATGTTCTGGCAATGGTGCGCCCGCGCAGGTTTTTTAAGTGAATGTAAACAATCGATACAGGCTCTTATCATATGACCGAATATTATTCGCCAAATTTTTATATACCTAGCTGCTTGAGACACAATATTTGTAAAACAATAGTACATTATGATATAAGTGCGGTAAGATGAAAATTACAGCCGAGGCGAGGGCTACAAGAAAGCAGAGGCTGTAATTATTAAAGCGCACGTATGCCATACGACGTTTTATAACATATTTGCGAGGAAATCATATTTTCCGAAAATGACTGCGTTTTTTGTTGTTTTACTAGTGCATGAATCTTTGGTAAGCCAACATATATTTTTCTTTGTCCAACAGCATAGAGCGTAGATGGGCTCATCAAAATACTACCACCAACCCCTCTCTTCCCTTGGGTTTCGTAAAAGGCGACTAATGGACTAAAGACTGCACATACATCCAACAGCATAGAGCGGCGATGGGCTCATCAAAATAATACTACCAACCCCTTTCTGCCCTTGGTTGTCGTAAAAGGCGACTAACGGACTAAAGACTGCATATACATCCAACAGCATAGATCGGCGATAAGCTCATCAAAATAATACTACAAACTTCTCTCTTCCCTTCGTTGTCGTAAAAGGCGACTTACGGACTAAAGACTGAACATACATCCAACAACATGGAGCGGCGATGGGCTCATCAAAATAATACTACCAACCCCTCTCTTCCCTTGGGTGTCGTAAAAGCTAATAACGGGCTAAAGGCCTATGTTGTCCATAGATTCAAATGATTACAAATTTTTTAATTACTACCGCACTAGTGCGAAACTTATTACATTACGATACTGAAATCGGTGTAATAAGAGCTTCTTTACGAGCAAATGTGTTATAAAGATATTTTACTTTATAATAATTTCACGCGAAGTTATTAGAATACCTACGGAAGCGTAGTTTGGCCTCCAAGCTTAATTTAAGTCACACACAACTCTTTGCGTCTGGAGCTGATACAAAAAAGGTTCATATGGCACTTAATGTACTCCTGTGGTATACCTAAAAGAAAGCTACCCTCTTATCGTCAGCGGCTCATACATTTCAAAATGAGACTAAGCGTAAAATGGTTCTGGATACGAGATTTGTATCCAAGATATTTAGGCATTAAGTCGATAGGTACCTACCCTCGTCATATGGTCACGCGCACACCTATTAGCGCTCCACTGCGAAAAACTCTTAAAAAAATAAATTAGTCAATGAATTAGCGACTACATTGACATTCACTACGAATCAACTTCCAGGTTCTGTGGAATATTGAAAACTTTATAGACTAGTTAGTTTTATTGATTATATTTATTTATATTTCATTTAAACTATAATACAATAATTTTAGCATTAATTTTTGTGTAAGTAGGTATATTTTTCTCTAGCTAACTTACGTATTGTTACTGTCGAGCATACTTTTTTATTGCAATTTGTGTTTGCATGAATATGTTTGTGGCCATTAGTTCCTAAGAGTCATTTAAAAGCATTGATTTAAGTAACATTGTTAGTACACTAACGTTTGCTGACTTTAAATAAATAAACTAACGATTGGCATATCGTGCCTACGTTTGATTTTCTTCTTTCTTAATAAATTTTTATTTAAAACATAATTACTTACTTATACAAGTTTGAAGTTTAATTTGAAGTTAGGAAGAGGTATCTAAAATAATTCCAAGAAACACTATTTTAGGTAAAATAATGAAAGACCAGTAACCACAATAACCTTATGGAAACTTGTAAGTAAGTACATCTTAAACTTACTTATAAGTACTTTCCTCAATATTCATCATCTTCATCAACAGCTAGTAAGTACCCATTCTTAACAATTTAATCGTGTCGTCGCGACGAGACGACGCGTCTGCATGCTCTGGGTGCTTGGGCCACATGAGTAGGTATATTCGGCTGTCTTGGCGTACGGTTAAAAGTTACAATAATTTGCCAAAAGTTGTTTTGTAAATAGTTAGTATACCAAATCGTACGCAACGCTTACCAATTTCGCCACCAGGTGTTCCACCTCCATAAACATCACTATGGGATAGTAAAACTATAAAAAGAATACAAATTGTGAAAACACTGGTCAATTTACACCATTGGCATTGCTTTTAAACGTAGGTACCTACTACGTATCTAATGGAAATTGTGTAGCAACTAGCAAGCAAATCTAGCTAAGGAGGTAGCTGCCGCGAAGCCTGATTTCAAATTAAGTAAAGTTCGCAACGAAAGCCTTAATTGAGGCTATTGGCTTCCATGGCGGTAGACATAAGCAAATGTGACATTTTTAATTTACCTTTATGAAAGGCAACGGACATAAAAACCAAGTTCGCGAAATCGTAGACGTTGAAAAAACAAACCAACACTGCGGTTCAGCGGCGCCACAGCCACTTCGCGGAAATGTGACCTCCTTGTTTCAAGGCTTCAATTAGGTCTCTAATTAACTTGTGATCACCAGTAAAACGTGTCAAGTTTATTCACTTTTCTTTCACTGACTTAGTTAAAAGGCAGCTTTATCTTCTGGGGTGAACTTTGGTGATTTTACAGCTCATTCTGGCGATGGCGGCACGTTGAAAGAAAGAAGGAAGCGTCCAAAACAACCAGCTATAGGTAGGTACCAGCATATGAATGATGTACCTATCATATATAAGATGGACCGAAATCTAATTCTTTATTCTTCTCTGTTCCATATAAAACTGCAAATATTATGGAACATTGATCTTTGTTCGCAATTTCAGAGTGGCTCCCATATTTTAATAAAAGGCCCATTTGTAAAAATACGTCCCTCCCTTTTATCAAACACCTGTACCTATAGTACTTACCTAATTAATGAAAAATACCAAAAAGTAAATCCTACGAAATCGGTTCCCGCAATCTTATGTGTTTTCGAAAAAATGGTACTTCGCCACGAGTTTAATAGAATGCTAATGCTTTATCAAAGATGAGTAATAATCTTCGATCATCTGTAATAATTAATATATTTAAAAGTAGGTATAATCGAAGAATTATAATTAATAGGTCAATATAATGGTAACAAGGTAGAGTAAGTACCTAGACCTACCTAGGTACTTTGGTACCGTATCTAGATATACCTGCCTGCCTAGATGTAAGTAGGTAGGTACCTCCTACCTACTGAAGTTCTCTATGCCTATGTTTATTGCCTTTGGAGATATTAAAATAGTTCTCTTACGACAATTAGTTTTAATTGGTCTTAGAAATAGTTCCTTATTCGCCCATATGTGAGAAATTATCAGGGTAACCGCGCTTAAATGGTTTAGCTATTACAGGTTCCACAAAGTAATGTATATGGTAATTCAATGATAACTGGATAATACGAAAGTAGAAAACATTGAACATGCTGAAAACGTTGTTATAATCGCAGAACTTTGTAAACTATACGTTATGGGGTTTTAAATTAGGCTATTAATATAATTGTTGCCAATCTCTATATAAATATAAGACTTTACATAAATTTTATTTCCCTTACAAAGTTGTAACTTCTGTATCTCTATTTACCCCCGTTAACATACTTACGTAAGACATACACATACATAACAATAAAGCTGTCAGTGTCAACTGCCGTAAAGATCGACACAATAATAAATTAAAATACAAAGCCTCCACCAGTTGTTAGTCTAAGATCCGAGTATAGAACGACCTTCACCGGGAAGATTAATAGATGACAAGTATTTTATATCAAATTTAATATGTTAAAAAATATATCGCGAGTGGGTTGACTGAAAATTTTTAGTCCAGTACCATTAATAATTAATGTAATATAAGAATTTTTTTTTTTACATTGCTTGGTTGGTGTGTGTGTGTGTTTGTAATGAGATTATCTTTATATGTATAAACATAAATTTTATTTATTTAACCAGACGGTTGCAAATAACTAATATTGACCTTGCGTTAAGGAACAAATTGGAATACTTACCTAATAATAACTTACGGCAGAATAACATTATTTATTTTCTTAACTTACCACTTGTGGTGTGGCAGACAGTACATATTTTTTTATTAAATAACCACTACTGGTGGCAGGCTAGACACTTCCATTAAAATATGTTAGTAGGTTTCTCACAGACGCCTCTGTGGTGGCTAAGCCACCGGTTTTAGATCCAGAGGTTCCGGGGTATTCCTCGAAGCGCACCCATTTTAAAGCGCACCCAGGCCAAGCTCACCTAAACTATTCCTCCAAGCGCGCTTCAGAAAAGGTAATTAAAATATTATATTTTTATTCCTCGAAGCGCACCAGCAGATAAAATGAGGAAAGAGATGTAAGTAGGTAGTAACTAACAGAAAATATCGATGACTAATAACGTACGTTTATTTTTAGAGTATCTACCTCTTTTCATTTATGTCACCCTGGTACTTTTAGCACAGAATAATTAATAGTACTACTGTACTTTTAGTTAATAATATTTTATTTACCTATTCTAAAGCGCACCCAACGGGTGACGGTTAAACAGCTTTATTCCATAGAAAGGTTGGTTACAAGAGCTAATTAATAGCTGGACTGAGGCTGGTTATTGGCTTATTACTATCCTTTTACTCTATTGTTTTGCCATGTAACATCTTTAATGCAGGTTTTAGTAAGTATAATAATTATCTTATATTAGTTTGTTTGAAGGAATAGGAAAAAACAATGTGTTCGCAGATAACCCAAGTAACAAAAGCTTCTATAACCAAGGCATTTTATCACCAAACAGTAATATAGTACCATAAAGATTTTTAACAGTGCGTTTTGCTTCTATAAAATTAATGAGCATGTACGTTCTATAATTTTGCTCTAAGAACACTTTCAGGAATATACAAAAGAATCATTAAAGTGTTGCACTGTAATAGATATGGTAAAAGCGATTATGGTACTATTTAGTACTATAGACGACCTTATTGACAGTTTTGTGTATCTATGTTGCAATAATAATGCGTAAAATAGTACACTATGATATAAGTGCGGTAACGGTAAGATGAAAATTACAGCCGAGGCGATATTGCTAGCCCGAGCCGCAGGCGAGGGCTACAAGAAAGCAGAAGCTGTAATTATCAAAGCGCACGTATGCCATACGACGTTTTATAACATATTTGTGAGGAAAAAAAATCCAAAAATGACTGCGGTTTTTTGTTTTTTTTTCTAGTGCATGAATCTTTGGTAAGCCAACATATATTTTACTTTGTCCAACAGCATAGCATAGCTCATCAAAATAATACCACCAACCCCTCTCTTCCCTTGGGTGTCGTAAAAGGCGACTAACGGACTAAAGACTGCACATACATCCAACAGCATAGAGCGGCGATGGGCTCATCAAAATAATACTACCTACACCTGTCTTTCCTTGGGTGTCGTAAAAGGCGACTAACGGACTAAAGACTGCACATACATCCAACAGCATAGAGCGGCGATGGACTCATCAAAATAATACTACCAACCCCTCTCTTCCCTTGGTTGTCGTAAAAGGCGACTAACGGACTAAAGACTGCACATACATCCAACAGCATAGAGCGGCGATGGACTCATCAAAATAATACTACCAACCCCTCTCTCCCCTTTAGTGTCGTAAAAGGCGACTAACGGACTAAAGATTGCACATACATCCAACAACATAGAGCGGCGATAGGCTCATCAAAATAATACTACCAACCCCTCTCTTCCCTTGGGTGTTGTAAAAGGAGACTAACGAACTAAAGACTGCACATACATCTAACGCGGCGATGGGCTCATCAAAATAATACTACCAATCCCTCTCTTCCCTTGGGTGTCGTAAAAGGTACTAACGGGCTAAAGGTTGTGCATAATGTTGTGCATGTCCATAGATTCAATAGGCCTTTAGCCCGTTAGTAGCTTTTACGACACCCAAAGGAAGAGAGAAGTTTGTAGTATTATTTTGATGAGCTTATCGCCGATCTTTGCTGTTGGATGGATATGCAGTCTTTAGTCCGTAGTCGCCTTTTACGACAACCAAGGGAAGAAAGGGGTTGGTAGTATTATTTTGATGAGCCCATCTACGCTCTATGCTGTTGGATGTATGTGCAGTCTTTAGTCCGTTAGTCGCCTTTTACGACACTGAAGGGAAGAGAGAAGTTTTTAGTATTATTTTGATGAGCTTATCGCCGATCTATGCTGTTGGATGTATATGCAGTCTTTAGTCCGTTAGTCGCCTTTTACGAAAACCAAGGGAAGAAAGGGGTTGGTAGTATTATTTTGATGAGCCCATCTACGCTCTATGCTGTTGTATGTATATGCAGTCTTTAGTCCGTTAGTCGCCTTTTACGACAACCAAGGGAAGAAAGGGGTTGGTAGTATTATTTTGATGAGCCCATCGCCGCTCTGTGCGGTTGGATGTATGTGCAGTCTTTAGTCCGTTAGTCGCCTTTTACGACACCCAAGGGAAGAGAGGGGTTGGTGGTATTATTTTAATGAGCCCATCTACGCTCTATGCTGTTGGACAAAAAAAAATATGTTGGCTTACCAAAGATTCATGCACTAGTAAAACAACAAAAACGCAGTCATTTTCGGAAAATGTGTTTTCCTCGCAAATATGTTATAAAACGTCGTATGGCATACGTGCGCTTTGATAATTACAGCATCTGCTTTCTTGTAGCCCGAGCCGTGCCTCGGCTGTAATTTTCATCTTACCGCACTAATATGATAATGTACTATTACAGTACTAGTATTGTAGGAGTGTCTAAAACACTATTACAGGATAGATCATCACCCGCAACATCGCTATGGAGCTAGTTCTGTAAAAATTATAATAACTCTTCTACAGTTCTTAACGTACCATAGCCACTCCTGGTGCGGCTGCTAAATAACTTCAATTCTAAATAGCTCTATAGGTGAATTTGTTTGTGCTCCTACGATACTAAGTTGTGACAAAAAAGTACTAAAAGAGCAGCCATAAATAATTAATCTAATATGGCTGCTGTTTTCTGCCATGATAGCACATTAGCAGCACGGCTGGTGCCAATGTGTACTATAGCAGCCATAGTGGGGAAAAGTACTTATTTATTTAATTAAAATTTATTTAAAACAAGACAATTACGAGGGCGCATTGTCAAATTTGAAATCGGCATTAATGATTTTATCAATACAATTAATTTCGCAAGTGCAAGTTACGACAGAGCTACGTAGTGTCCTTTTCCTTTTTATTACATTAGCGAATGAAATAAAGCATAGATATTTGTTTATGTTGTTTGTAGATTTTTGTTGGAAAAAACACGACACGACCACAACACGAATAGAATGATTGAATAAGTGTGATAAAAAAGATCACTGGAATTGTCTACGGTGCAAGAAAGCAATTTAAACATGTTTTGGTTGCTTTTATACATAAATGCTGCAGATAGCACTATTTCAGTACCAAAAAGCGTTTCTCGACACTTTTAGTTTCAACAACAGAGCTGATTTGTTACCGTGAGAGCCTTTATATAATGTTTATAGAATAAATCAGTGATAAAACTAGGGCCTATTTGGGGTTCTATAAACGTTCTTAACATCATTATAGTGCTAATCATGTACACTAATTAGCACGCTCCAAAACGTTCTCAGGACTTTTATAGTACTAAA
This sequence comes from Scoparia ambigualis, assembly GCA_963921215.1. Lineage (NCBI taxonomy): Eukaryota > Metazoa > Arthropoda > Insecta > Lepidoptera > Crambidae > Scoparia > Scoparia ambigualis. The sequence continues at coordinate 53,165,200 of OY992502.1, read as the reverse complement.
TTTTGTTGCTTGGGAAATATGTCTAACAAAAAAGTTTCGATTCAGTGCAATTGTAATAAATATTTCTGGGTGTATGTTTGTTTTTTTTATCTATAATAATCGTAAGATGGATGCGAGGATCAGTATACTGTGAAAGTATATATGTATTTAAGTCAAAGTTTTTAACCGCTCGTTAAAATGTTCATTTGGGTAAAAAAGTAAATAAAGTAATTATAAGGTTACATGATGTTTCTGATTATTTACCCAATATTTGGGTTTCTAATTGATACCAGTTACTTAAAATAACTAGTAGAATAGAATTAAGTAGATTTTAGAACAAATCAGAAACCCAACTTATGTAAAAATGGGATTTCGTAATCCATGAGTAGGTACTTAATTAATGGCGTCAAGTTATTCTAACCTAACTCAACAGTCATAAATCTTGAAAACATTTGTTTTAAAGCCACAAGCTGTTCAAAGGCTAAATATATTCTGTTATTAGGGTTATGTTTTGTGTGTCGCTGGAAGAGAGATATCAGTAAAGTTTTGGCTGTATAAAAGTCTTCCAGAAATATATTTTTTGCTTGATATTCTAGCGTTTTAGGGTACAATATATAAAATAGTACGGTAGGGAGGTCTAGGTATGCAACAGGTAGGTATTTTATTATGTTTATTGCCTAGTTACCTACTTGGAAATAATATTGACGGAATTAAACGTGTAATTCATTATCTGTCAAATACGTGCATTACGTTGTAAAACAGTCAAAACGCGAGATGTGAATAATTTATTCATAAATGCATTATTTGGTCCCGGTCATGTAATACCTACGCTAAAATACTATGTATTGGGCGATGAGCGGCTGTGGCCGGCTCGCCGCGGTAGAGCGATCGGTACCTAGCTACTCGGCTACTTGCCCTTACCCCACAATACAATTATTATCTAGTATTATTTCTAATTGATGTAATAGACCATTATGCCAGTATACACCTTGCTCTAAGAGTTTTAAGCTTTAAGAGTAAAAGTTTTAAGAGTGTCGAGGTGTAAGCAAAATTGTTCTAGAACCATAGGGCAAAATATCTGAAAATCGCTTATTTAAAATTGTTCTAGAACCATAGGGCAAAATATCTGAAAATCGCTTATTTAAAATTGCTACAAAAAATTTCAGCCCTTCTTCTAGATTCTAGGTATATGGAACCCTTGACATTTGAGTCCAACGCTTGACTAGATTCGTTTTCTGTTTAAGGATTTACAATTCGCCGTTTTTACAGCTAAGGGATTTCTAAAGCTTTTCATTGTCTAACTTAAAAAGGAAAAGGCTGATTTAAAGTTTTGGTCTAGGGTCTTATAAAACTAGATTTATTAGGGTTTTGAATTATTCCAGAAAACAGCTATAATTCTTTAAAAATCTATTATCAAGCTTAGCTTGAAGTTTTAAGACGTACTCTATGGATTTTCTTTTACATCTTATGCCATTTTAACCGACTTCAAAAAAAGGAGGAGGTTCTCAATTCGGTTGTATGTTTTTTTATGTTTGTTAGGTACCTCAGAACTCCGTCATTTATACACCGATTTAAAAAAAATATTTTTTTATATGAAAGGACATACTTCCAAATTGGTCCCATTTTTAACAAAATCTAGTTCTGATGATCGAATCCTCAAGAAATTGAGGTACTCCTCAAATATTGTAGGCATACCTATAGCGATTTTGGTATTTTCAGCAATAAATTAAGCATTTGCATTCAGAAAGTAGTATCATTTGATGAAGGAGACCACAGAATGCCATTGGAACTCCTCAATGAAAAGTATTTCTAATGGTGGGATCCTTGAGGAATTGAGGGAACTCCTCAAATATTGTAGGCATACCTATAGCGATTTTGGTATTTTCAGCCATAAGTCAAATGAGGTCCACTCCGGCAATAAATCCTTCCTAACTAATATTGTAAATGCGAAAGCATGTTTAAGTAAAATTTTTTTTTTTTAACCACTGAAAAAAGACGACAACCTCAGGCGGGAATCGAACCACGCACCTTCCGCATTCCGGGCGGCTGCCTTAACCACTTGGCTACCGAGGTCTGGCTTTCAACCGTCGAAATTTGTCAGTGCTTGATGCTTATGTTTTTAGTCAACATTGCTTCATCAAATCTTAGAAGTTTTCACCTCTGAGATCCGAAAGAAATATTTTTACAAATATTTGAACATTCGGTTAAGATGAAGCTGCGTCTATAGATTAGTGTTTTATATTTTAGCGTTTTATTAACGCTTAAATATACTTAAGTAAAATTTTAAACACTGAAAAAAGACGACAACCTCATGCGGGAATCGAACCACGCACCTTCCGCATTCCGGGCGGCTGCCTTAACCACTTGGCTACCGAGGTCTGGCTTTCAACCGTCGAAATTTGTCAGTGCTTGATGCTTATGTTTTTAGTCAACATTGCTTCATCAAATCTTAGAAGTTTTCACCTCTGAGATCCGAAAAAAATATTTTTACAAATATTTGAACATTCGGTTAAGATGAAGCTGCGTCTATAGATTAGTGTTTTATATTTTAGCGTTTTATTAACGCTTAAATATACTTAAGTAAAATTTTAAACACTGAAAAAAGACGACAACCTCAGGCGGGAATCGAACCACGCACCTTCCGCATTCCGGGCGGTTGCCTTAACCACTTGGCTACCGAGGTCTGGCTTTCAACCGTCGAAATTTGTCAGTGCTTGATGCTTATGTTTTTAGTCAACATTGCTTCATCAAATCTTAGAAGTTTTCACCTCTGAGATCCGAAAGAAATATTTTTACAAATATTTGAACATTCGGTTAAGATGAAGCTGCGTCAAAAAAAAAAAATTTTACTTAAGTATATTTAAGCGTTAATAAAACGCTAAAATATAAAACACTAATCTATAGACGCAGCTTCATCTTAACCGAATGTTCAAATATTTGTAAAAATATTTCTTTCGGATCTCAGAGGTGAAAACTTCTAAGATTTGATGAAGCAATGTTGACTAAAAACATAAGCATCAAGCACTGACAAATTTCGACGGTTGAAAGCCAGACCTCGGTAGCCAAGTGGTTAAGGCAGCCGCCCGGAATGCGGAAGGTGCGTGGTTCGATTCCCGCCTGAGGTTGTCGTCTTTTTTCAGTGTTTAAAATTTTACTTAAGTATATTTAAGCGTTAATAAAACGCTAAAATATAAAACACTAATCTATAGACGCAGCTTCATCTTAACCGAATGTTCAAATATTTGTAAAAATATTTCTTTCGGATCTCAGAGGTGAAAACTTCTAAGATTTGATGAAGCAATGTTGACTAAAAACATAAGCATCAAGCACTGACAAATTTCGACGGTTGAAAGCCAGACCTCGGTAGCCAAGTGGTTAAGGCAGCCGCCCGGAATGCGGAAGGTGCGTGGTTCGATTCCCGCCTGAGGTTGTCGTCTTTTTTCAGTGTTTAAAATTTTACTTAAGTATATTTAAGCGTAAATAAAACGCTAAAATATAAAACACTAATCTATAGACGCAGCTTCATCTTAACCGAATGTTCAAATATTTGTAAAAATATTTCTTTCGGATCTCAGAGGTGAAAACTTTTAAGATTTGATGAAGCAATGTTGACTTAAAACATAAGCATCAAGCACTGACAAATTTCGACGGTTGAAAGCCAGACCTCGGTAGCCAAGTGGTTAAGGCAGCCGCCCGGAATGCGGAAGGTGCGTGGTTCGATTCCCGCCTGAGGTTGTCGTCTTTTTTCAGTGTTTAAAATTTTACTTAAGTATATTTAAGCGTTAATAAAACGCTAAAATATAAAACACTAATCTATAGACGCAGCTTCATCTTAACCGAATGTTCAAATATTTGTAAAAATATTTCTTTCGGATCTCAGAGGTGAAAACTTCTAAGATTTGATGAAGCAATGTTGACTAAAAACATAAGCATCAAACACTGACAAATTTCGACGGTTGAAAGCCAGACCTCGGTAGCCAAGTGGTTAAGGCAGCCGCCCGGAATGCGGAAGGTGCGTGGTTCGATTCCCGCCTGAGGTTGTCGTCTTTTTTCAGTGTTTAAAATTTTACTTAAGTATATTTAAGCGTTAATAAAACGCTAAAATATAAAACACTAATCGAAAGCATGTTTGTTTTTGTCCGTCTCTCACTTGCGATAGGCCACTTTTTATCACTCCTTCCGAAACATTTCTATAAGGATTTAAAAATACACTATTCACACTAAGTATTAATTCCGTCACTTCTTATCTAAATTCTTCTTTATGCCGATGACTTACAAATTTACTGCTCTGGCCTCGGCTGAGAACCTCTCAGAAGCGATTCAGCAGATCAATGGTGACTTGGCTACGATCTACGACTGGAGCAAGTCAAAAACGTCCCTGTAGTTTGCCTAACGATGAACCCTAGTAACTCGCAAGTCATCATCGTAGGGGGTCTATACAGCGTTCACGAGTAAATCTGGGTAACAAGCCGTCTGTTTTGGATGTATATTTCCTACTTTGTGATAGGCGTTTCTCATTTTCTTAGCTTGTCGCATTTAAACGTCGCTGTCTCATGCGAGCAACCCGTTTTGTAGATTTACCAATATTCGCTTTCGATAAATAGATCGGAACGATTCACTAATAAGCGAGAAATAAACAAAAATGTAAAAAAAAAACCGACTCCAAAAAATTTGGCTGAAATAAATGCACTACAACGAAAAAAATAATTGCATAGTTTAGTTTGTTCAATTTACTTGCAAAATTAACCTCAATCTTATAATATCTTAAAAAATATTTTTGGAGTCTGTTTTTTTGTTAATTTTTTTTATAATTCCTACACTGACCTACATTGTAGAACTATAAGTCTAGAGAAATGGTAGTAGCTGTATACAGTACAGCTTTTATATGTACAATTGCTTTCTTTAAAACTGAATTGTAGACAAGATCAGAAAGAGACCCCACTGCCGGTCTGCTAATGTGTTGGTTGAGCTTCCACGGATGCCCTATGGTTGACTCGTAGAGAATGCCTCAGGCATTAAGTCCGCCATGTCTTACAACATGTTTTACAAAATAACATTACAATGATTGTTGTAAAAGTTTTAAATACTTAAATAAAAAAATAAAATAAATAGAAATATAAGTACCTATGTATAGGTAAATATTTTTGTAGCTGATGAATTGATAATTTTATCCCCATGTCTGTCACGCACCGCACGACCATAGATTTATAAAATACTTTTAGCAGAACAAATAGTGAACACTAATAAAATTGACTTGACTCAAGTGTGGCTATCGAAATAAAACTATTTTTATCATTAATTAGTTACGTGTACGAATGAAAAGCTGGTTTGAACCGTGTAACTTATTACACAGTGTGTATTTTACAACAGATAAGTAATAGGTATGTACAAGTACAGCAATTGGGCATAATTAAAACTGAAAACGAAATCTAGGTATCTGAACTGATCAATAAATAATGTAGGTAGGTAGGTAGAAGTCCTAAATTACCTGATAGATGATACCTACACCTATGTTTAATGGTAATTCCATATATGGGTGTTCTTTAGGGTAATCTGTAAGATTAGAAAAATAAACACGTACCTAATAAGTCTTTAAAACTGTATGTTAAAAAGTGCAAATTAATTTAATTTAAAGTAAGTAAGTACCTACTTGTTACTTTTCCGGCGTTTCGTAAGAAAAAGAACAACTTTTTGAGTTAATATGTACTTAATAAAATTTGTAAAATAAACACTGATGTTTCCCCGTTGACAGTCGTTTTAACCCATAAATCCGATTGGGATATCATGGCATGGTGCGCTATGCCTCAATCTCCCCATTTGCACGTTGGGAGGCCTGGCCTGTGCCCAGCCCAGCCGTGAGACATTTATAAGCTGATGATATTACCTGATATGGGATTTCAATAGACACCATTAATAGGTCAAGGATCATGAGACCGCTGGCGGTCGCGAAACAATTGATTTTCAATTTTGTCTGGTTTTACGGTGCTCAAGGGGTTAATCCATTTACGCACTTATGCATATACTGGCTAGAGTTGCCACCTTTTTTTAGGGCAAATATATTATTTTTTAATTTTGTTATTATAAAAGTCAAAGTCAAAGTCAAATTATTTATTCAATGTAAACCTTTACAGGCACTTATTGACTTATTAACTTATAGTTAAGACTTAACAACTAATCTAACGAGCTTATAGTCTGTGCCAGACAAATGCGCATCGCTACCCCCAGTACCACTGCACGCCGAAACAGAATCGCGTCGAACCGAAATATAAGCCGTGGTCATAGAATTGTGTAAACATACGTATCCTGGTACGATAAAAAATAGCGGGCAAGTGTCTCTCCCCTAGCGACACAAACGGCTAAAATTTAAGGTAATTTATCGTTTTTTTGGGATGAAAGGTGAAAAATGATAAATCATAATGAATTGTTAACTTAAGTTATTACTTAATGGAATAAAATTAAATATAATTTCCAATTATCGTATTGATAATGTGGTAAGTAATAGAAATTGGAGTTTTTGAAGTAAAATAAAGTAACGGCTGAAATGAGTTTTGGAAAACATTAGTACCTAACCAATAAGGTTGACATTTATAATTCACATTTTTAATCATTCAAATATCTTTTTTATAAAAACTTAAGCATAAAAAAACGTCAAAAATTAATAAGCATAAATTTGTGTGTTTTAAAATTGTTTCGTTTTTCGTCTTGGTACAAGCACACAATAACTAATATTACTACCGTACAGAAGGTTCACCCTCCAACGACTCCCACGCGAAACCGAAACCCATCGCGTGACCCGAGCGTTTATATTCCGATAAGCACAGCCGACTCGATATCGATTTGACGTCCGTGAGGAGCGCAGGGTTTACGAGTTAAGGCTAGATAGATCGCGCTTTGAGTTTTTTCAAACCATCTTATGAGACATAGAAAATAATGGTTTAAATTCTGGAAAAAAAAAGTATGTATTAGTAAGTAAGGATCCAATCTATTCAAAGTCTCATTCAGTTACAAGTTACAAGATCCAATAAACTTCACGCGATAGAAAAAAAAACCCAAAGTTACTCCTTTTTGTAATGTTTTTTCAATATTATGACTATACTACTGATACTTTACATTTAATTTTTGTACTCAACGAAAGACAAATAATTCGCAGATAAAGGACAATGGGCAAAAGTGGCCCAAGAGCTGAGACCAGATCCCCCACCGCACCATTCAAATCCGTCCCGGGATCCCCCCCCTATGGCCAAGTTAAACTGACCATTAATAATGAGATTTTATGTTATGTGTGGCGCATGTTTGGACATGTTTGTGCCTGTCTAAATAAGATACGGTATCTCGTTTCTTCGCCACTAATTGCCCCCCTCCCCACCCCTCCCCGCTCCTCCACACCCGACGCGTCAGGTTAATGTGACCACAAAAAAAAAAACCCGGGTCGGCCCCGACAATACCCTGCAAAAATCATACGACAAGCACGCACCCTCACCCCCCACAAGTAACACCAGAATAAAGTACATATGTAGCATGAAAAAGAGTACTCATTTATTTATTTGTCCTTAAAAACATATTTTTTGTTGCTCTTTGCGACATTTAACGAATATTTGTCTTTTACGTAAATAGAGTATTTTAGCGCACTTTATTGGTGTCGTAGATTATAAAGTACGCCTACATGAAAAAGAAGACAATAAGTACTCTATTTTAGAGTACGGGTGGCACCCCTAATACTGCCTACTAGATTTACGAACATACCTCCATAGTCCAGAGGGCCTACTCTCTAAGTGATTTCAAAACTTCGTTGGCCAGTAATTCGTTGTTTTTTTCACTAGCGATTGGCGCGCAGTATGCACGCAACGCATACACACACAGCCGTGTACGACGAATTACGGGCAGACGAACTTTCGGATGCGGTTAGAGACTAGGGCCTCAACAAGCCCTTTGCACATTTTGGCAATCCTAGACAGAGTAGTACGTCTAAACTTTTTATAAGTTTGGCACATACAGCTCAAATTTGCACAAAAAAATCGTACAAATCCATTAATGTAAACAATAACAACATTAATAGTGCATAGTATGGTGTCCTTTTATAGAAATCTTCATCGTTATGGAGTTCCTATATGGCGTAAGTATGCGACCTTAAACTTGTTTTGGCAAGACCTATTGCCGTTGAAATACGGTTTGCAATTTAAACGTGTCGTACGAATATGTCTACTCCTTGGCTCCGCGCGAAATAATGAATGTAATGAATTGATTACCAATTAGCGACTAGCATAAGTTGCCAGTGGCTTCAGTCGCGTTAACTATTAGCAGGAGAATAATACCTACATATAAAACCGGCCAAGTGCTAGTCGGACTCGCGCACGAAGGGTTCCGTACCATTATCTATAAAACCTTGATCGATGTTTTAATAATAGCGTATTTTTTTAAATTAATTAATTTATGACGTATATAAAAAAACTCTTACTAGATCTCGTTCAAACCAATTTTCGGTGGTCATTTTACCTCTTTGGAAGTGTCTCTCGCGCAAACTATTCAGTTTAGAAAAAAATAGAAACATTTATCATTAATTGGGCTAGACCTAATTAATTGAAAAAAATTGATAAATATACACCGAGTAATTGAAGCCACAAAGAAATATGTTGACCCCTCGGAAAATAGAACTCAGGACTTAGGAGTGGCTCCAAAAATTAAGAACTGTTCGCACCTACTTTACTCAGACCATTTGTGTCAATATGATTTATTGCTCTTGCTAAATTAACAGGCGTTAACATGAAATATGTTTAAATGGTGGCATCTAGAAACATATTATGAACATATGCAATACCTACAAAGAGTATTAAAGATTGTTACATTAAAATCTTCGTCAAAGCTTTTGGGGTATGGTAAACATGCATTATCATGGTTCCGTGGTTCTGATATTCATATAAAAAAGCTCTCGACTAATTGAAAACCTCCTCCTTTTATGAAGTCTGTTAAAAATAGTAGCCATATAGTCCTACACCGTCTTCAGGACCAAAATTCATCAAAATCGTGAAATCGTAACAAATAAAAAAACTCACTTTCGCAATTATGGGCACTAGGCAGTACCTTTTTATTTGTTTTATTGTAACTAAATGTAACTTTAATAACGTCGATTGGTTATGGCATTGTTGATAGTCCATCGAGCAGATAGGTAGGTAGGTTAAATGCGAGAAAACGTGGTTCAATCTACTAATATAGCAGCTTCGTTAAACTCCAATTCTTGACATAAGCGTATAACACAGTCAGGGGGGTTACTCTTGATCGCAAACTCAATCTTAAAAGCCTACTGACTGGATGGGATATGACTATTATGTAAATCCATTTTTAACAATCATTAAAGAAATGCCACGAAAAAGTAATATTACAAGTATTACTTACATACCTAAGCAATAACCTTGTCTAATCGAATCAAAGATTAATTGCAAGTTATTTATTACTATAACCAATTAAATTTTAAGTTCTACAGTAGCAGTCTGCAAACAATAACCAGTTAATTTGTTTTTTTTTTCGTTTAGTTTTTGAGATATAAACACAAGACTTCTAAACCTCCAGGGATTGTTCGACTTGGTGGATTTGCAATAACAAATGTTTGCTCAAAATACCAACATCAAACATATAAAAATAAAACACATTTATATACATTTTTGTATATATTTTTGTAAACATCTAAACCTATAATAACAAAGCAGGCGTAGTTTCATTAACTTTCCTATATCAAACAATATTTCGTTAACAACTATAAATCAACACTTACAATTTCAAAATTGACATGACACCATCCATTATTAAAGACCAGTTACGTAGGTACACAATATTATGTAGTTTCAACATCAAACACATTTAGAATACAATTTATTGTCTTGTAACACGAACTTTATTTAACGATTTTTTGGTATTGATGAACAAAAGAATACAGCAAAATATGATAAAGTTTCAAAATTCCAAAAATAATATTTATAACCTTTTTTAATGGCGTTGAACATAATTTCATAGTAGCAAACTATAACACAATCAACTACTTACATCACACGAGTAACGCATACACAATTACGTTCACTTTGTACCTTGAATATGTTTACAAATTATTTCGTTGGATGGAAGATAAGATAAGATAAATTTATTTCATTTAAATATTAATAGTTGGATGGTATTTAATTTATTCCTTTCTATACATGCGTATTTACATTTTCAATATCGGCTTCATCAATGCATTTGGAAAGACAAACGATTTTGTTGTACCTATAATAATATGTTCTACATGACAGTAAAATATTGACCCAACTCAACATTTTCATTAACTGAAATATTGACTTTACAGTTTAGTTTAAAACTATGAAAAAGTTAGGTTGTGTCGATGTTTTACTAAAGGTTTTTTTTACCAGTGCACAATTTTTTTCTTATTAATTAGTATCAGCAATAAAACATATTTCTGTAAAAAAATAAGTACAGTTTTTTTTTCATTTTCAAGTAGACATACCCGATGCTTTAAAAATTCAACACAAGAGTACAGTTTTCGATTGCAAGCGAAATATAAGTTTTTGTGCACTGATAACAAAATCCTGTATAGGCATGGTATAGAATAATTGATTCATATTTTCAAATCGCGCTCGTGTATAATTTTTCAATACACTGAATTCTATTTTTAATAGTAAAGCCTATGGCGCCTACTAATGGCGTAGTTTTGAAGGAACTACAAATTGACATTTATTAATATACGAGGATATTACTATAGGTTTCTAAACATTAAAACAGGAAGTATTATTGTCTTTACAATTAAATATCGAACATTTGTTACACCATGTGATTAAAACGCGACATTTATAAATCCTACCTACATAGTGAAGTACCACATAAAAAGGCATAGGTATAAATAAGTTTTGAGTATTCCAAAACGAATGGTAAATATCAATTTCAAAGTAAAGGACCATGGGCACTTTTGTATGAACACTGAACCCACCACCTTCCAAAATTGTGCAACAGTGATGAAACGTAAGTCATATGAAAGCTCTTGACGTGTACTTTATTTCATTCTATAGCAGCCAAGTTCGCATCCTGCGCAAAAATGGCGTTTTGGTACATTCAAAAATTATACTAAATGTAAAATTCCAAGGAAATCATTAGGATATCATATTTCTAAATGTGGCAGATTAGCTTCCATCCTTATGAACGCTACCCTTTGCCTGTTTAGGTTTTTCAGTGTAACAAAGATTCGGCAAGTTGATTTTTTCTATAGTGAGTTGAGTATAGTGAGTTATAGTCGTAGCTACTGACTGATAGCTAATTATAATTTAATATCAAAACAAAACTTATTTTCAAAAACGCACCAAAACACCGTTTTCGCGCTGGATTTGAATTTAGTTGTCATATAATAAAATAAAGTACACGCTAAGAGCTTTCATATGACATTTAATTCATCACTGTTGGATAAAGCTGAAAAGTGGGTCCAAAATGACGCATGGTCCTTTTATGTATTTTTGTACATTACAAATTTTAATATCGTCAAGCACATTCGGGACTAAAAGCAATTTGGGAGACTTATATAACTTACTATGTATTATAAAAGCAAAACGGGTAAATGCAACAGGGAAGACCAAATTATATTACTGTACATGATTTGAAGTAATTAATTATAATAAGACAATTTCTCGATAATATCATAAAATAATCATCATCAAACTACAAGAGTGCTAAAAGCAAGTAAACGTAGTTTTTCTAATATCATCAACTAGCGACTTTACACGTAAAAAAGGCACCAATAAAATTTCATTTCGCAATAAATAATAATTACATAATATAATATCACTTAACTTTCACTGAAACAATGACTAACAGAATATAAAAATAAATTGAGCTATGCGATAACCATTTAATGGTAGTGGAAATGTGCAATATCTTATATTGTATTGTATTTATAAAAATTAAAGCATAGATAGACAAAATCATATTATACAAAAGGTTATTGTTTTACTATTGAAACACATTAATTAGGAAAAGACTGGCAAGCAATATCGGCTTAGGTATCATAAAAAGGGTATGTCCCGATTTGACCGTGTAGTAGTGAAGCGGACAGATATTATATTTAAAACTAGCGGCCCGCCCGCGATTTTGTCCGCGTATACACCCCCTAGCACACAGGCGTGACGACGAATTTCCAAAAAAAATCATTTATACCTGTCTTAACAGTTACGAACACTACGAAAAAAGAATCAGTCAAATCGGTTAAGCAGTTCTGAAGTGATGCGCGAAGAAACATTTCGGCAATTGATTTTTATTTTTATAGATATATATTATAGATACTATACTTTGTTTTTATAAGACATTCCAGGTAAGAATTTATTTATTATCTTTAATAATAAATAATGTATTATTTACTCGCCAGTAGTTTCTGAGTATTAGGTAAACAAAATTTGATAAAACAACAGCAATTCATTGTTAACAATCATAAATAACTTAATATTATAAATATTTTATAAAAAATCTGTTTTTGATTAAAAAAAAACACTGACATCACACAGTTTAATTCCTTGTTACAACTTCATTCGTTTTTTTATAAAATGTTAAAAGTCCGCAAAAATTGTCTACTTAAATAAAATTTTCATTCCTAATAAATAAATTATTGTCAAGCGGTAAAAATAACTGCACTTATAAAAGGGTTAATTTAAAATCAGGAGCCAGTTTGTTCCTTCGAGTGAAAATAAGCATTAACGTTTCTGAGCGCGAAAGTTCAATATTTTCATCTTAAGATAATATCTTTTTTATTCGATTTTGCGTTAATTACGCTCAATTCTCTTCAATATCTTTTCTATATCATGCTGCCTATTTCAAATTGTCATAAATTACTCTCTATTTCATACAGAATTGCATAGACACAGCTTCGCTCAACAAAAACCAGACAAATTCAGTATTTAAAGATGGCTGCCTCTACAGTCATGTACACGGTGTTAGAAAGAGACAGCTAATCTGGTCGATGAGGTTGCAGGTTGTCGTCGAAATTCCCTCCAACAACCCCTTTTATTCACATCCCAATAAGTTTCAGCGTGTAAAGCATGCTGTCTCTGTCACGTGTAGTAGCGTCGCCACGCGCAAGACTGTAGATTTCGACTAGGGGAAGTAAACAAAGAGGTTTGTGGCTACTGTACATATATGTACAGTTTACTTCAAGCCCATGAGCCGCTCGGCAATGCCGAGGTAGTAGACCGTCTGCGCGATGCCGAAGAGTGGGGCGATCACAATCATTCGGCAAGCACCGCCCTTGAAGAACGCCTTGGGGCCCTCGTGCTTCAGCGTCGTACTGTACGTAGGGAGATAGGAGAGATTAAATTGTCATTCGACAGTTTTTCGTGAACCAATGAATCGACTTAAGGTGAAGCGTAAGGCACTGCACAGTATGGCAATGTCGCATTCTATACAACTAAACGCCTGAAAACTTAGTAGGAAAAAGTAGATTTACGCTAAGAATCCTAATTTTTGATTAGTTTCTGATTCGCCGGATACCTGATTCCCCGGATTCTTGGCCGGATTCTTGTTTCGTCGGATTTTTTGTTAAAAGAAAACTATAGAAATATCGCGGCTTTACCTATCTATTAAATAAAAAGACATTTCGGTACATAAATAAAAATATTTATTGGTTCTTAATTTAATAACGAAACAGTATATTAATATTTCCGACGAAACAAGAATCCGACGAAACAAGAATCCGGTGAAACAAGAATCCAGCGAATCAGGAATCCGGCGAATCAGGAACTCATCTTTGATTACTGTTCGTAACAAATGAACTTACAGGAAAAAGGTAGAAACTACAGAAATATCTACCACTAACCCTTCGTGGATAATAGCCGTGATTATATGTATGTATGTATAAATATGAACTCACGTGATGCAGTCCAGCACGGAGGAGTACTGCCGCTCGCCGGAGCCCTTGGTGAGCGTCTGCATGCGCGTCTTGACTACATCGAGCGGGTTCACCGCCAGCGCCGCCGTGGAGCCGGAGGCGCAGCCCGAGAGGAACGACCACCTGATATAACGCGTTTCATTATTGGCCGCGTCCAGACCGGCCGAGCACGGCTCGCGAGCCACGCTCGGACTTCATGCTCGCCGTGGCACCCGAGGCAAATTTGAAAGATTGCGAACGGGCCTCGCGAGCCAAGGTGAGCCGGCTTTAAAGCATTTAGTTTTTCTCCTAAATCCTTCCACGCCGCGCGGGCAGCCCCTGTATCGGCTAAAAATATGAATATGGACATGGGCTTCATTTGACATTTGAAGCCCATAATATGCCCATATAAGGACAAAATATGGGATTTAAATGTCAAATGAAGCCCATGTCCATATCCATATTTTTTAGCCGATAGACCAGCAGCTCACACTGAGGCGCCTTTGTGCATCGGCAAAAACCGACAACGTATGGCTCGCGGCGGACGCTCGACTCAGTGCTCGGCCAGACTGCCCGCGCGGGCGCGGCGCGGCGTACTCAAACATATGTATTCTTATTTGAGTGTCCATAGTGGGCACGCGGCGCGGGGTATATGTTTGTACGTCGCGCCGCGCCCGCGCCCGCGCGTGCAGTCTGGCCGAGCACTTAGGCAACGTGTGCCCGGCCCGAGGCATCCCGAGCGACGTCCACACCGACTGAGGCATTGGCTCGCGAGGCGAGGCTGCCTCGCGAGCCGTTTTCGACCGGTCTGGACGCGGCTATTGAAATGCATCAGGACTTCTTGGCGGGAAAGTGAAGCGACAGTTCTGCAGTTGCTTACGTTTATTTTCTAAAATTTGTGTTTTGTCGAATATGAATGTGAAGTAATGGCGGATTGCGTTCGTGAATGTGCATAAGTGTTGGCGAATGAATAAAAAAAAGAGAGCAGTGTTACTTTTTTAAATTCTCTCGAGAGCATTATTTGCCATTAAACATTTCTATCACCACCATCATCATCTACCAGCAGGTCAACCCACTCAAAACTGTCAAACTCTATAATCAATATTGATCCTTATACCCAAACAATAAAGTTCAAATTTCATTAAATATATTCGACATTTTGTTATAGATTAACCCGCTAACGTCTGCATATTCTAACCAAATCGCTCCAACTTACAAACAAGTTCACCAAACTCACCAAAACACCGACTGTTCAGTTCCCGGCACCTTGGGACCCATGGCGTTAAGCGTAGCGAACAGCGGGAAGTATATGACGCTGAATGAGACGTCGCGACCCGCAGTAGCGGTAACGCCTTTGTATAGGCCGAGGATGCCGCGCTCTTTGAGGAGTTTGCGTGTCAGCTCGAGCGCGGTGGTGCGTTTGAAGGTTTTGCCCTCTGAAATACATAATATATTTATGACATCATTTATTGAGGTTATTATAACTACAGCCCCTCTGAAATACATACACTCACGACTAATGTTGCCACTCGATAGTCTATCGATACACTATCGATAGTTTTGAAGAATTCGAAGATTTTGTAAGATTTTGAATGAATATAGCCATGGAATCGACATTCTTTCTGGTAGTATGTACCAGAACACTGACGTTGTCACTACGCAGTCTCTTGCCTGAGTGGCATTTTTTTTTGTAGTTTCAGTTTTAATTATTACGTAGTTTAAGGTTTCCTTTAGTTTATTATTTACTTATTTTTCTTTTCTTATTTATATTTTTAATGTTTTTATATGTGTAGCTTTTATATCATCTATGCATGTGGTGTTTACCTATTAAGCTATTGTTACACTTAGCCTAAGATTGTTATGCAAATCTCATTGTATGTACTAGTGTTACAATAGTTGGTAGACCAATAATAAATAAATAGTTGAGCAACAGAAATAGTATCGATATTGTCGATAGGCCTATGGATATTGTAGATGTTTTCCGTGGTTAACCTATCGATTGTCAAACTGTCGATAGTTCGGCAACACTACTCACGACTTTTATCATTATCGAGGTGTTACAACTAGAGCAGCCGTTCCATAAAAATGTATGTCTGCATGGATAAAAATCTTTTTGATATCTAAATGTGGTAGCCTATCACAACAGCTTTTTGTTATTATTATTGTGTTAATAACTTTTTATAAGCTGTTAGCTATCCTAAAACAATCAATAAATAAAATATGTGCTCAGCTAAATGACGTAAAGTACGGCTTACATACTGTCCTACTGCAGGGAAAAGGCCACCATCATTGAAATCAAGTTTTCGCTACAATTGGTGGGCATTGGCTTAATCACCACCATTGCCAAAATGCGGGTTAATGATCAAAAACCCGGGCTATGCATCTAAAAAAACCGAAACACCAAAGTGCAAAAGTCTAAAAACATATAACATATATAACATAAGCATCAAGCACTGACTTTCGACGGGTGAAAACCAGACTTCAGTAGCCAAGTGGTTAAAACAGCCGCCCGGAATGCGGAAGGTGCGTTCGATTCCCGCCTAAGGTTGTCGTCTTTTTTTAGTGTTTAAAATTTTTATTTAAGTATATTTAAGAGTTAATAAAACGCTAAACGCAGCTTCATATTAACCGAATGTTCAAATATTTGTAAAAATATTTGAACTTCTAAGATTTGATGAAGCAATGTTTGACGACCTCCGTGGTCGAGTGGTTATCATGCCGGGTCTGGCCTCGTCGCGCCATCTCTGAGGTCCCGGGTTCAATACCCCATCGGGTCAATTTAGAGAAAAACTGTTTTTCTAAATTGATTTTGTGTCTGGATGTTTTTTCTATGTTTATGTATATTTATCCGTTATCTTACCATATTAACAAGTTTCAAAGGAATATTCATCTTGGTCTAGATAATTGGTGTGAGCGTAAACAAATTTAATTTTTTTAATGTTGACTAAAAAACATAAGCATCAAGCACTGACAAATTTCGACGGGTGAAAACAAGACCTCGGTAGTCAAGTGGTTAAGGCAGCCGCCCGGAATGCGGAAGGTGCGTGGTTCGATTCCCGCCAGAGGTTGTCATCTTCTTTCAGTGTTTAAAAAAGTATTTTTCCGTTTTTGGCCCGACTTGGGTTAAGCGAGTTGAACCCGGTAACCGGTTGAAATTCACCCGAGACCTCCGATTAACGCTAACCGCTCTTAACTTTGGTACCGGGTTCCCACCGACCCGCGTTGGCCTTCCCTTCAATAGATTTAAGTTTATGTTACGTAAATGGTTGATACAGAACTCTTTCTATTAAAATGTCGAATATTTATAGTACATTATGATACAAGTGAGCTATGTTGGTCATCACAATCGATGCGGGTTATGACGAGACCTTAATGGAGCCGAGGATTGTAATTACCAATGCAGACGCGTTTCATACTACGTTTTTCAACACACTTGTGAGGAAAACACATTTTCTGAGAATGACTGCGTGTATTTGTTGTTTTTCTAGTGTATAAATCTTTGGTAAGCAAGCCAACATATATTTTTCTTTGGACTTAGACGGTAATAGGTTGTCAATAACATTTTGTGCTTCACTTAATATTTCCGGCGGTGTTCTTCATTACTAGAACTATATAAGGTTACATTTTATCTACCGCAAATATTTTGACAAAACTTCTAATTATACCAGAGAAATAAGACCCTAACATTTAAAAAAAAATCAGGCTAGTTTTTATTTTTACTTTTCCTAACACAATATTTGTAATATTTTTTAGAGCATCCTGACATTAATTTTCATTCATAAATAGTTTTAAAACATAGCTTCTTCTTACCGCCCGTCTCTCTCATTTCACTCTTTCTGCACTCTTTCCTCATTTCATTCATAAGTTTAAATGTGGCCGCCGCAGCAGTGCACCGCCAGGCACCGCTAAGCGCTGTCTGTAACTACATTATTCTGTGATATCGGGATAGACTCCACCACAAGCAACGTTACCCAAAAGTATCACACGTAAACGTAACACATGTTAATACTCTGCTGCGAGAAACAAAATCCACCTATACGCTAATTTTGCGTATTTGAAATTAATAAATAAATGTTTTTACAACTTTCACACCAATCATTTAGCCCCAAACTGAGCGTAGCCTGTACTATGGCGACTGATAACGGATAAACATACATAAATACTAATAAACATCCACACATTTGTTGCTAGCGGGATTTGAACCCGCCATCGTTCAAGCTGTAATCCTCATATTTGAAATCTCAATGAAAACCAATTTTGACAACGCTCAAAAATAGTCATGAAATAGTCATAAAGAGTCATACACGTAAAAAAAATAGTCGCATTATAGTTTCGGCGTTATAGCTATAGGTAAGTGAGGATTATAGCTTGAACGTCAAGCTGTAATCCTCATTTCTGGTGCAAGCAAACGGTAAAATCTTTCGAATTGGTTTAGGTTCCAAAAAATAGTCATGAAATAGTCACAACGACATGCCAAATCTCAGAAATTGTCCTTAAAAGATTCCAGAGCTATAAAGGTACCCTGGTGAGGATCATGGCTTGAACATTTGAAAACTTCAAATTTCTCCGTAACGCCTACGATTTTCGGTTTAAAGTTTGTACCAAAAAATAGTCATGAAATAGTCGTATGAAGCGAAAATAAATTTAAGCTGATTTAATTTGAAAATTAAAAGTTTTTATTCTCCCTACATTTCTATGGATGTACAGTCGTGTACAAAATTTGTAACTTCATTTGACATGATTGTGAAATATACATTACGTCCATTTAGACGTTTTAAGGAATAGGAATTGTGGGGGGGGGGAGAAGGGCCTCCGGAACCCTCACTGGCCGGACGAAACACAACAGCACCAATCACCCGGATATTAGTGAGAGGGTGGTATTACGCCGGGCGAGCCGGCCTAATGCGTGCTGCAACGCAGCGTGGCTTTACCACTCAGTCAGTGTCACTCATTTAGCACCACCCAGGGGTCACGTGTAGAGTCTTACGGGTAAACCTACGGACGCAAGTAACTTTAACTCCCTTATCCTTATTTATTACAATCGAAAGCTTGCTTTACATAACTTGTTTAAATCTCAGTACATATATGTTTATATCACAGCAATTAGTTTTGATCACAATTATCATAGTTAGTTCAATATCTGTTGGTGTTGGATTAGTTCATTTAGTTTATGTTTTGTAGAAAATTTCAATAGATGGCGCTGGTAGGTTGAGTGCATATTCAATCAGACACCAACAATATCAAGAACTTTTAATTACTTACATCGAAGAAAAGTATAATACTATGTAATAGTATGTTTAAGGTATCACTTATGTTAAAAAGTAACAGAACCTTCATTCCAAGAGTAGCGTCTGTTGTATCAACTCGGGATCGACCAAATAGCGATATATCCTTGTCTCTATCATTAACGGACGAAACCGGACGGGCGGCTTGTTAATTATAATCTAAGTCGAAAGTACGTTTTATACTCACAATAACTTCAAAAACGAAACCCCGTCGTCTTCGTAAAAGTTCATAAATACATTCATACGATTTCTTTAGCACTTAAATCCTTCACCAGAGTACCCATCACAAATTATTATTTCATGATTTCAATATCACTGGACCAAAAACCATTTTTTCAAAATTTTGCTAATGCAACAACCGACGACACACGTGATCTATGACCTTGACTTACATTCAACTGAACTTGATAAAAACTAACAAGCAAAACAAACTTTGGCCCATCGCACTGCAGTCGATGCGTTTGAGTGGAGACAAGGATAGCGCTATTTGACCAATCCCGAGAAACAAAAGCGCGCTTACTCAAAAAGGCGCCATGGACCCAGCTTTTTTGTATTTATAGGTACTTACTGGTTTTTCTTGGAATTATACAGGGCGTCCCACGGATATGCCACATGGACGGAAAGTACCTTGAATATTGTAGATGGAACATTTTTCTGAAAGAAGACATTATTTGAATTAAAAAAAACCGTTTAAACTGCATTCATAGATATTTAAATAATTACATGGTTGAACCGGGAGTTACATGAGAAAAATAATCATCCTATAGCTTTATCATACCGATCGAAAGGCTTCATCATAAGGATTATTTTTTGCTAAATAACATAGTGTCACAAATAAAAGTAAGACCATGAATTTTAACATTTTTAATACAAAATTAATCAATTTATGTATGTATTTAGTTTATTGTCAGTTGTATGTCTTTACGGCAATGTCAGCTTTTCATTTTTCTGAACAAAATTTCACATCAAATGTTAAAATTCATGGTCTTCCTTTTATTTGTGACACTATGTTATTTAGCAAAAAATAATCCTTATGATGAAGCCTTTCGATCGGTATGATAAAACTATAGGGTGATTATTTTTCTCATGTAACGGGTGTAATGTCATATTTTAGTTCGACATTACATCTTCATTTTTTTCTTTACCAGAACGTATTAACGTTAGGCTGTATGGGCGATTGCCTTTGTCTTTGCTTGATTGGGTCGTTGTGTCAATGTGACAGCTTCCGGGTTGTCATCTTTTTGCACCGCGTCGCGAGTATGGCGTTCGCATAATTTTTGTCCCAGGTGGAAATCTAGTGGAATCTTGTTTTGATGATGATTTGAATCCTTAAAAAAGGGCTTAAATGCCTTAATTGTTTTTTATTTTGAATTTGATTTAATATTGTTTGGCGAAAAGTACATCATTCAATAATGAATGTCTAGCCGCATTTTATGGAAGACGCCCTCGTGCGTCTTCCAGGGTCTTCCAGGATCTTCCATGGTCTTCCAGGATCTTCCATGGCCTTCCATTGTCTTTCGGATAGCTTCTAGCTAACTTCCAGAGCTTCTAGGTAACTTCTAGATGTCTCTTAATTTTGCCTTATTGGAATAATTTCGTCGAGTTTGCTGTTGTCGTCGACAATGCGGCCACTCGCATTGTTTCGCCGGAACGCTTATACGGTACCTAATTTATAAAAGCCGAGGTTAGTAATTTAATATCCTATTGGTTTAAAACGGTGCTATATTCACAAAAATATTAGTTATGTTCACAACATATTGTTAGAGTCACGATACAGTGTTTTTGGTTAATTAAATTTATAGGCCTAGTTCCTATGTATCAAGACAATTAGTCTATTTGATCTTCTTTGTATGGAATACATTTAAAATACATAACATGTAACTTTAGAATGCTATCTTGCGGATAACTTTATATCCACAAGAATAAACTTTGTTTGTTAGTATTAACTTAAGCGGTAAAAGTTAGCAAGGGATTTTAAAATAAAACAATGGTTCGGAGTAATTAGTTTTATTTTTTAGCCACTCCCCTGCAGATTAAAAGTCAATCTTTCCGATGACATTCCGAGGTAAAATTTATTTTCTATATATTTAATTTGATAGTGATACTACTGTCTGGCGCCCGAGTTTTAATTTAAGGGTAATTCCCTTTTGATATTTTGCATTTGAAACCCTTTGGTTTTATTTAACATTAGAATTTTGTTCTTATACGCATGTAAACCACATTTTACATGACACGGGTTCGATTCCCGGTTCAACCATGTAATTATTTAAATATCTATGAATGCAGTTTAAATTGTTTTTCAAATTCAAATAATGTCTTCTTTCAGTAAAATGTTCCATCTGCAATATTCAAGGTACTTTCCCTCCATGTGGCATATCCGTGGGACGCCCTGTATATGTTAACATAGTTATTTAATGAACAAAAAATGTGTGTTACATTTAAGTTTCATAGAGACAAATAAACCTTTTTAAAACTAAATGCTGTTTTTCTTCATAACATGCATAGGTATAAAATAATGTAAATATCTTAGATAGTTTCACCATCCTGTACCACACCTGTACCTTGCTGCCGCTTTCAATTTCAAAAAGTATTATCTAGAATGCGTTGCCGTTCAAATTTGAGCCTTTTTGTTTAGGTGGTAAAGTTGCTATTAACATAAAATATTTTGTTGTTTATGGGTTTCGTTGTGCACTACTAAAAGCGGTCGAACTTAAAAATAGATAACAATACCATTTATTGGAAAATAAGCTCTTAAGTGGATTCCGACATTTTAAAAAATTTCTACTATACTGGTTGTGTAAAGTATGGGAAAAGAAAAAAACTGCACTTTTGATTGGAAAGCTGGGAGCAACCGACGAACGTACGTTTTTGAACCACAACTGCGGCGGCCATGGAAAAAGGGTACTGCCAACCGAACAAACGCGCGTCGGCGGCGGCGGCGGCGCGGGCGTTAATTATGTTGGTACGCTCGTTGGTCGCGCGCGGGCCATATTTAATGTAGCATTTAAAAGTTACATAATTATTAGGTACAATTTGTACAATAATATTAGTTGGGTAATTTTACATTAGGTAGATATATTTTAAGTGTGTAGTGCGTCGCCTACATTCTGCCTCCTTAGTGCTAACTAGTTAGTGCTATCATCTCGTGGTGACAGTAGAAAGACGCGCGTCACAAGCCTACGCAAGATGCCGGTGCGTGTGCGCACATCTACGGTGCGTACGTGTCCGTCCCTACCCGCATGGGTCGCACTCACAACTCCGTGGCGCCAAGTGTTTCTTTCTATGTTTGGTTCAACTAAGATGACGTAATCATATACCTGTAATGATCTAGACTCCTTAGTCCACTTTTGTCGGGGTAGCAAAGTTGGTAAAAAATATTTTATCCACCGTGCCCAAAACATGTCTGCAAGCCGTTGCGCTACTCGCCAACGTTTTCTTAAGCATAAATCGGAGTTGTCGTACTTGCCAAAATGAGGTGCTATAGAAGAAGCACCAATTAAAAAATGGTTGGGAGTGAGAGCCTCCGGGTACGACGGGTCGCTCGATACGTGCGTAATAGGGCGGCTATTGACTAGCGCTTCCACCTCAGCCATCAGAGTTATTAAAGTTTCAAAGTGAGGTGCTCGTTCTTTTAAAATCACCTTAAGTGACGATTTTACAGTGCGGATCATTCTCTCCCAAGATCCGCCCATCTCAGGTGCACCAGGTGGTATGAATTTCCACTCTACACCACGGATGGCTCCAGCCTCACGAACTGCCTCCTGGTCTAGCTCAGAGATACTGCGCTTCAGCTCCGAGTGCGCGCCACTAAAGTTGGTGCCGTTATCAGAAATAATTACCTGCGGCATACCACGTCGAGCAGCCATACGCCTGAGGGCCATAATCGTTGAGTCCGTAGTGAGGTTTTTCAGTCACCTCAATATGAATTGCTCTTATTGTAAGGCAGGTAAAGAGCATACAATATCGCTTGAGTCGTCTGCGGCCGACTGTAATTTCGAGTGGGCCAAAGAAATCTGCTCCAGTGTAAGTAAAAGGTCGCCTGTTATGTTGGAGTCTAGCGGCCGGCATGTCCGCCATACGCTGGGGTTGTGGGGTCGCGCGTCTATAGCGGCAGAACAGGCAACGAGACGCAATCGTACGAACAGTAGGTCTGAGTTTCAAAACCCAATAGTGTTGCCGTAAATTGTTTACGACGAGCTCGTTCGCGCCATGCATTGCTTGCCTGTGGTAATATTCTACCAACAAACGCGTAATCTGGTGCTGCCCATCCAAGATGGCTGGTCTTCGGGCGTCGTGCCCAACACCCACAACAGAGTCAATGCGTCCGCCAACACGCATGACGTCACTCTCATCAAGGTAAGGTGTAAGTTGAAGTAAGCGGCTGTTAGATGGTAGTGGTTTATTATGCTTTAAATACGTAATTTCCGTGTTAAAAGAATCAAGTTGACATTTTTTTATCAGTAGGTCTTCTGCCTCCTACATTAGAAAGATGTCAAGTCTGCACACTTTACGTTGACATTTTCTAATGAACAGCAAAACCCTTGCAGTAGCGCGCACAAGTGTCATCCAACTTGAAATATTATCTTCGTTAGGCAAAGATAATACTGCCCCACTGTCCATTACCAAAGTCACAGTGCGTTGCTCACACTTTGCATCATCTAGTGCTTTAGTGAATCTACGATCCTTGGGTATACCTAACTTTTGTACTTTAGTAAGTCATTTTTATAAATAAATCAGTTCGTTCTAAACATGAAATCGATTTTAAGTTCAGTTATTTACCACTCCACACAAGTCTCCTAAATTTTGTACACGATTGTGCATCCATAGAAATGTAGGGAAATTTATTTTCGCTTCATACGACTATTTCATGACTATTTTTTGGTACAAACTTTAAACCGAAAATCGTAGGCGTTACGGAGAAATTTGAAGTTTTCAAATGTTCAAGCCATAATCCTCACCAGGGTACCTTTATATCTCTGGAATCTTTTAAGGACTATTTCTGAGATTTGGCATGTCGTTGTGACTATTTCATGACTATTTTTTGGAACCTAAACCAATTCGAAAGATTTTACCGTTTGCTTGTACCAGAAATGAGGATTACAGCTTGACGTTCAAGCCATAACCCTCACTAACCTATAGCTATAACGCCGAAACTATAATGCGACTTTTTTTTTACATGTATGACTATTTATGACTATTTTATGACTATTTTTTAGCGTTGTCAAAATTTGTTTTCATTGAGATTTCAAATATGAGGATTACAGCTTGAAGCCATAAAGTTACTGTACCTAGCGGAATAGAGCAACAAAGGGCTGAGCGAGCGGGATGTCGCTAGCAACAACACTGTGGGATAAAAAGAGATGCGTGATACGACGTAACAGAACCGTTTTTGGCTACTGTTTGACAGTTGGCCGCACTTATCAGCACGCTGAGAATTTGGATTTTGTTATTTTTTCGGATTTTACGTGAAATCGTGAATATTTTTGAGAAATAGTGCTTTAGACACGTGTTGACTTGTTTAGTGATTGATTGTTGTACAACACATCGAAATAATCCCGAAAAATGTTCATTTCACAGGTAAATTATAACAAACCGACACCTCCTTACTTAGGATTTATTCATGCCAATGCCCTTCGAATTTTAAGTACAAAATGTGATAATTCTCTTCTATAAACATTTATTTGTGTAAGAAGCAAAGCTAGAATACACATAATGCAGTATTTACGAATAATTTGTGTAAAGAAATAATTTTCGTTTTACACTAGGGCTGTATCAAGTTATCGATATTTCGTCCACTGTCTATCACGCGGTAAACGAATATGTAGTATTGTTATTGAAGTACCTATATGACGTTCAGATATGAATTACCTGGGAATGTAATTACATTTAAGATACTTTGCAGATCCATAGGTATCAGTTTTTGACTGTTAGAATAGGTAATAACAAGAGTAATTTATGTATCTTTTAGATTTCCTAGTAACTTGGATACCAGAAATACATGGCTTAGACTAATTGATCGTCGAAACTTGATTCCGAAGAAAAGTTCATGTATATGCAGTAAGCATTTCGAAGAAAAATATTTACAGACGCGAGGAGCAAAACGAATTTTGATAAAATCTGCAATTCCAACTAAGTTTGTTCCGGTGATGATGTTTGTCTGATGTTTCATTGGTTAGTAATGTCTACTTAGCACCATGTACCTACATTCAACATTGTGTATATGAACATGTACATGCCTTGGTCTGGATGTTTTAAATATGTTTTTACAAAAGCAAATTAAGAATGTATAATTTAAAGTTATCTACTACTTCCTCTACCCATATTACACGGTTCGCTTAGTTTGAGAGTAGTAGATAGATCATACTGTAATAATACAATGATTTCAATAGCCAATTTTTTCTAGATAAAGCCTAGATGCACAGTTAAAAGAAAAGATAAAAACAAAAGTGAATCTAAAAGATTTACTCGGGCACTATGAACGCATTAGAACAATATGTGTGCGAAATTAGGGAATGTTAATTCCATGAATTATGTCATTGATGTAATCGCTTACAGTGCCCTTTTCTAAATGTCTGTCCTTAACATGTGGCTTAAAAGTGTAAAATTATAACATCGTTCGGGGTTTTATTGTAATATTATGCGACACCTTGTCCCATGAATGATCCATTCATCCATCCAACTTTCTGAAGTCGAAATTTAGGAATTACAAGTTTATACTTATTTCTAACGTTTAGTTTGTATATTTTTTTTAATGACAAATGTTTTGACGCACCTATACAATACAGTTATAAATAAAATTGTGATTCAACTGTAAGAATATATAATTCTTCAAACAGCTCCTTAAGGGAGGCACGTGGTCCTAGGTTATATATGGACCTCACTGCTCTTTTTTGTAAAAAAAAATGGTTTATATCTGCTGCTTTACCCCAAAGTAGAATACCATAGAACATAACACTGTGAAAGTAACTAAAATAGGCTATTTTTATCGCATAACGAGATTTTAACCATGTTTGTCGTTTTTGAGTCCCCGATATTTCGGCGCAGTTGCGTTGCATGTACCATGATCACGGAGTAACTGATCAGTTATAAAAAATCCCGTTTTTTCATAAAAAATATTGTAGTAACCATGAAAGTTTAAAATGTTAAAATAGACTAGTTTGGGGGTAATATCATTTACCATTAAACAGTCATAATATCACTCACTATTATCATCCTTATTAACCGAGTCTCGTAGCGGTGAAAGAATACTACCACCCCTCTCTTCCCTTGGGTGTCGTAAAAGGCGACTAACGGACTAAAGACGGCACATATATCCAACAGCATAGAGCGGCGATGGGCTCACCACCTGTCACACTGAGCACATGTGCATGTGTCGCCTAAGAAAACTGTTGAACCAACAAGGTCCAACAGTTCACCATTCAGTATAATTTTATTTACTATAATATTGTTTATGTTAGGTAGAGTTGTAGTAGTGGTAGAGGAGCCCGATGGCGCAGCGGCTAGTGCGTTCGGCTTGCGATCTTGCCCGCTAAGCAACTTTCGCAATGCCGGGTCGCTGGATGGGTCACCAAATTTAATACATCTCGAGCTCCTCCGTGCTTCGGAAGGCACGTTAAGCCGTTGGCCCCGGTTGTTGTCGTAAGATGACAGTCGTTAAAACCCACCAACCCGCATTGGGCCAGCGTGTTGGGTTATGGCCTAATATCTCCACGTGCATAGTCTACGTGGGAGGCCTGTGCCCAGCAGTGGGACGTTTATAGGCTGATGATCATGATGATGATGATAGGTAGAGTAAAATTTATACATTTGGTTTTCTTTGCGATTAGTTGCAGATTATTAGTAGGGAACCAATCTAGCACATCTGTTAAGGCATTGATGTCATCAAAACTATTTTTATATTGATCGGTCTTGAATATCAAAGAATAATGTTTATTAAATTATTAAAAATCTCATCTGAGTTTTTCTTCAATATTCATACCTACTTCACTCCAGAATCGTAGTTTCAGCCATGCTAAATCCCATCCCATCCTATTTTAGTTCTATTAATACTATTACTGTTAGTAATTAATATTATCAATATCGAAATTAATGTGAAAAGCGACATGACGTGCATCACTGAACGCATTCTTGAACAATTTGACACACACAAATGCCATTATAATTCGGTTTCGTTTGACAGCTCATGTTTGTTGCTCTATTCCGCTAGGTATAGTAACTTTATGCTTGAAGCACACCCGCAATCGTGGGTTTCGCAGTCAGGGTCGCTGACCCACTCGACCACCCGGCCGTCATTTTTGTTATAGTTACACAATTACAAATTACCT
Source organism: Scoparia ambigualis (assembly GCA_963921215.1). Taxonomy (NCBI): domain Eukaryota; kingdom Metazoa; phylum Arthropoda; class Insecta; order Lepidoptera; family Crambidae; genus Scoparia; species Scoparia ambigualis. The sequence goes on along the minus strand of OY992502.1, from coordinate 53,137,730 downwards.
ACCTAGCACGATTAGTTTAATAGCGAGCGGGGGACATTTCCAAAAAATCGGAGCGAATCCGTGTAGGTAAAGCTAGAAATTTAAAAAATGATAGAAACTAACTTAAAATTAATTTACAATCTATGGTTCCGGAATGCCTATGTAAAGTAATGAGCGAAATAAAAATTAACGTAAATTATACTACGTAAGTACCTACTGCTTGGCTTCGCTTCAGTGGAAATGCACATAGTATAAGATATGAGTAGGTAGGTACCTAGGTATTGTAAATAAATGAAACTCATAGATAATTTGTCTGTTTTTATATAAATGCTTTGACTATTCACAATGAAATGACTTCCCATCACATTTTTCAGGCTTTGGACTGATAAGTTAATACAATTCGTTAGTTTTATCTTTTACCAAGATTCAAATAAGTAATGTAGCTAGGTAAATTTTAAATTAACTTGGCGTGTTTAAAAGTCTAAATTAATTTATATTTACAGATTTACATATTTACAAGTTGTTGATTACAGATTCTAATTTACACATTTACAAGTTAACAGGTTCTTATTTAAACTATGTACCTACCTAACTATACCTAATCACATTAAATATTGGACATGACGCCCTTGTTCACGCAAACACTGTCTTGCACGATCGAGGCCATGCCTCCGGACTGCAGTGAGCACTTGCTGCTCACTGGAAATCACGTCGAACGCATTCACAATTCGCGCACGTAACTGTTCCACGGTATGAATTGTATAGCCCTCGTTCCCAGACACTAGGTCTTTAGCCCTACCCCACACATGAAAATCCTTCGGCGTCAGGTCAGGTGAACGTGGCGGCCAGCGGATAACGCTACCGCGCCCGATCGAACGCCATTGGAACGCCTCGTTCAAGTAGGCGCGTACCCGCAGACTGAAGTGCGCAGGCGCGCTGTCGTGCTGGTCCGGCCAAAATACTCGCGGATTGTACTCGCACCAGTAATGCACATTAAAGAGTCCCTCGCGTGTCATCCTCTCATCCGTCCACAGCACGTTGTAGGTAGGGTTCCGCAGCAACCAACGGCAGAACTCGACCCTGGGCGCGTAGTCCTCTGGCAGCAACTCCTGGACTCGAGTGAAGTGGAAGGGATGGTACGCAGTACTTCGCTGCGCAGAAGCTGCCACACGTAGTACTGGCTTACGCCAAACATTATGGGCAGCGTCTGCGGTGCTCGCCACTGGGTGCCGATGGAAGAAATCCAGCACGTCCTCCTCGAGGCGCACTGGGTATCGTGGCCTCCCAGAGTCGAGATGTGACTGGAAGCTGCCGCTCTCCCTGAAGCGCTGCACGGCTCCAAGGTCCAAGTATGGTGCGAATGTTTACTTCGCGTCCGTATCTCTCGCCATACAGTACTTGTGCCCGCAACATAATTTCACCTGCATCATGGTAGCAGATAGCCATATTCATGTACTCCTGTGATGAATATCGGTACGGCATTTAAGAAACTTTCGCGAATACACCTGCGGTGACCTGCGACTGCGATTAGTTTAGTGCGATAGGTAGGTATGTTTTTGGCGAACTGACGATCGCCGGCGCGCGGCGGGCGGGCGGCACGGCATCCCGGCCGGGGCGCGTGGCGGGGGCGAGGGAGGATGGCTTTCGCTTTCTCGCTCGCTCGGCACGTAGTAAGCGGTGCGGTGGTGTAGGCATTACTAGGCATTGCGGTCGGTCGGTCTCTCTGTCGGCTTCCATGAATGAAACTACGGCACGTGTAAGCGGTGTAGGCATTGCGGCCTCTCTTCTGTTTCGGCTCGTGCGTAAGGGGTGTTTTATTTTACTTTTTAATCGAAATGTCTTTTGGCGTTTTCCCAGAAAACTAGCGTATAAACATTTAAGGTTTTTTATAAAAATAGTTTATTTATGCCGTTTAATTTATCCTCAAAAGATTTGCGGTTGATAAAATGTCACCTTATATTTTTTTAACTTTCAGAGTAGGTAATATTGAACAAGAAAGGTAATATTGAACAAGAAGCCGCTGTATGAATCAACAAAATATAGGTACTATGTGAAAGAGACAGCAAATTTTATTACACACGCTGTTTCTCGCGGCCAAGTAAAAATAAAAATAAGGCAAGGACAACAGCCAAACAGCCTATCGATATTAAAATATAATAAACTAAACAATAATGTTACTAATTAAGGTTAATTTATTGACAAAATAAATAATTTGCTGAAATTACTACGTATTTATTTCATTAAAACAATTTATTTATTCATATTTTAATAAAAATAGTTCATTTATTCACAAAAATGTTCAACCGTCGAAGGTGACTATAGTCACCAAAAAAAATTACACTAATACGTCCACGGTGACTGTAGTCACCAAGAATTCTAAGCTCCAAACGTCCACGGTTACTACAGTCCCCCAATAAATAGCTCAAAGCGCGTAGTACGTAGGTCCGAGAAAATACACACATCAAAAGTGTCTAGGGATCAAGCATTTTTATGCGGATTTCTTGAGATTGAGATGTGGCTTTGTAATAAATTTATGATTTTATAAATTTATATGGATCCTTTTTGGTGCATTTCATAATTTGAAACAGGAACTTTCAATCAATTTCTAGTAAAAGATGAAAATCAGCTGTCAATATTTTCCCTATAAAAACATACAACGCATTGAAGACATTATTAGTGCTACTGTTTCCCTACTACTGATTAAAACCAACGTTATTATGGAGCGGCGACGTCATTTAAGCAGGGAAGAAATGCTCAGAGCCGTGGGAATGATAGAAGCTGGTTCCCGGCAACGTACTGTGGCTTTAGCTCTGAATACAAGTCAGAGTGTTATCAGTCGACTTTGGACACGTTACCGAAGCACTGGTACCGTGGCTGAGCGCCATGGAGGACGGTATCGCTGCACCACACGGAGACAAGACCGATACATTCAAATCACAACTCGAAGAGCTCCAACAATAACCGCCATGATGTTAGCCGTGAGGCTTCATCACTCTTCAGGGAACTTAATTAGCGACCAAACAGTCAGAAACCGCTTGCATGAAGTGAACCTTCATTCCCGAAGACCGCTAAGGGTACCACCTATAGCAATGCACAATCGTAGGATTCGATATCAATGGGCTCTTGAACACAGAAATTGGGCAGAAGAACAATGGCGTTTCGTGTGCTTTTCTGATGAGTCTCGTTTTGGTATGAGACCGGATACAAGACGTATACGACACTGGAGAACCCCTGGACGCCAACAGCGATTAAAATCCTGCCAGGAAGTCCATCCTTATAGTGGTGGAACCATCATGGTATGGGCGGGTATTTGGATCGGCGGAAGAACTGAGTTGATTTGGATCAGAGGCAACCTCAACGCTCAAATTTATGCTGAGACGATTGTATCAGACGTCATCGTTCCTCTACAAGTGCAAATCGGTCCCTTATTTCAGTTAATGCATGATAATGCACGACCGCACACCGCAAGAGTTGAAGACAGACTCTCGCCGCAGCTAACATCAATGTCATGCCCTGGCCTGCTCAGTCGCCAGACTTGAACCCGATTGAGCATGCATGGGATATGCTACAGAGAAGAGCTCTGCCGAATATGGAGGGTATCCAGTCGCAAGAAGACCTTTTTTTGTTGTTGCAACGAACATGGGCGGCCATTCCACAGCGTGATTTGGATGAACTCATTTTGAGTATGCCAAACCGATGTTCTTGTGTTGTTAGTGTTCGCGGTAGAAACACGGGTTATTAATTGTTTAAGTTACCCAATAAAATTTTAAAGAAAACTGTTATTTCAGTCTTTTTTTCGAACTTTAATGTTAGTGGTTCAAATGTCAAAAATCCCTTTATTAGGAAAATGGCAAATTTCTTTATTAATGCAAAGGTGACTTGGTTTATCGTTACTGTAGACAAACGAAAACACTTTATTTGATGAATCCTTAAAGAAAATTTTAATTAATATCAATCAGGAGAAAAGTTATTGCAAAAATATATGTTGATCCCTAGACACTTTTGATGTGTGTATTTGAGGTGGTTCTGTGGTTACTAATTCATCATACAAGTAAAAGAAATCTATATATTGACACACAAAATTTTACAGAAAAAAATAATGAAATTAACAAAATTGACAGTTCGCCATAACGGAATTTTGCAGCGTAAGCGTCTTTAAAAATGTCAAAATACTCTTCTACTCTCCGTATTTCCTGAATAAGTGCACATAAAAACAAACGCAAACTAATTATCGTTAAAGATTGGTTAAGTTTGTTTACATTAATTTGTAATTTGTAAACAGTGACACTGCAACAAATTTTTTTTCTGACTAAGCGCCATATACACGGCAACGTTCTTTGATAAGGTTGTCGCTCACTGCACCTAGTTCGTAGTTCCACAAGAAAATTTGGGGTGGCTGTATGGATATTGGTTTATCCGTAGAGCAACAGAATATATAGCACGAGAACCTTTAGTAAAAAAATGAAATTGTTGACAATTGTGACGGTTCGCCATTTTTATTGCATAGGATTTTTTTGTGCTAAAAATGTGTTAATTACTCTTCGTAATCATCGTTCTTCCTAATAATGTGCACATAAAAACAATCGTTATGGTTTTAGCTAACGAAAATGGTATGATTCTTTATAGTTTCAAACAGAGACTTCCAAGTAATAATAACTTGTACATGTCGATATATTTCTACGTATTTTTTTTGTCTTGGAATGTTTATTTTTGTAATTTTTGTTAAAGCTTTTTGTAATTAACTATTAATTTATTAAAATACTGCGTTTTCTAAGCATTCCGTACGTATACTAAGTTTTGATATAGCCTGAGTAGTTGTTTAGTTCTAAGCTTTTTTGTCAGCTCAGTCAGGGTTCGTAGTCTTCTGTACACTCTTCTAGCAGCTCTGGAAACAGCTGGACGTTTAGCGCCATGTTTTTTTTTATTAACGGACGCTTGAGTGGTTAAACCATCTATCTATTGTATTGTACCACATTTAATGCAAATAAAGAAATTTAATTGAATGGGGCCAGTAGGGTGGTGGGTTATATCCCAATCTCCACGTGCGTTGGCCAATGTGGAGTGGTTTGTGCTCAGCAATGGGACGTTTATAGGCTGATGATGGTAGCGCTTCCAACCCATGGACTTGGCCGTCATCCAGTAACACCCCGTCAAAGGCTCACCTGCTTTGGCCTGAGCGGCGACGCGGCCGGCGTCCTGCATTTGGATCTTGAGGAGTTCCATGGGTGTGGTGATCACGATCTGGCAAGCGCCCGCTAATCCGCCCGCGATCATCTGCCGGGTCACCGGCAGTGAGCTAGAATATAACATACATACCTACATATAATCACAACTGTTATCCCCGAAGGGTTAGTCAGAGACTAGGCAATGACGATAGCAAAAGCAGTCCACTACCATAGTTCTCTTTTCACCAAATGATAACAACACAGGTGCTCAGCGTGACAGGAGGTAAGCCCACCGCCGCTCTATGCTGTTGGATGTATGTGCAGTCTTTGGTCCGTTAGTCGCCTTTTACAACACCCAAGGTAAGAGATGGGGCGGTAGTATTCTATTAATGAGCTGACCAGCACAGCATAAGGGCGATTTAACTTTTGCTTATTGCACAATAGGGTATCTAAACACCCTTAATTTTTATTCGTTTAAAAGAAATTAAGGGTGAATTCCACCCATGAAACTGAACAACTTTCCCCAAAGAAACCTATGTGCAAAAATTACAAAAGTATTTCGAGGGTGCCCTTCGGTTCGCCTAAAATTTTTGGTTCTAATTTCATATGGCCGAACTATGTTGGCTTCAACTTTTAACGCACAATAATCGTCTAGCATAACAGTTGTTTTCGCACCATTATAGTTTTGCCTAAAAATTTAAAATCCTAATTTTTGAATCTCTAATATTAAATGCACTAAAATGTATCAGCATAACATTCTTTCGGCATTACGAAGATTACGCTTTAGTGTTGTAAGCCCTAATTTATTATTATAATTAAGTACCTAAGTTCAAACTTTATTTTTTTTATTTTTTTTATTAGACGACAGAAATGGGACAGAAATGGACACGCACCCATTTAATGACAAATAAACTAATTTCAAAGGACATAACGTTCATTGGATATAATTTTTACTTGTTCTAAATACACTTCCAATAACAACATTACGTATATTCTTTATTTGATTATAATACTCATATTCTTTAACAACTTTTTCTATAAAGCTCTATTGGTAGAATAATCATATTCTATAACATAATTAGATATAATTTTTTCTTATAAATAAAAATAGCATTAACCCTAAATCGATTTCAAATATTGTCTTAAAAAGTTAATACGTTGGGTTTTTTTCGTTGAGGTTGTGCTAAAAATTTAGTGACAGAAACGAATCGCGGCAAAATCGACTCCACGTAGACTTGTCTGCCCTACGCTAGAGTGTAATTTAAGCCCGCGTAGGCGCGGAGGGGTAAGGCGGCCCGCGAGCTGAGGAGCAGGTGGGTTTAACGGTCGCCGCCGCGGCTGAGGCTAGCCGGCGGAGCCGGCCAGCAAGCCGAAGCTGCGGTGTGAGCGAAAAGCGAGCAAAAGCCATCTGCGACGATAAGCTCGTGTGGGACCGCCAGAGTCCCGCAGCGCCGGAGCCGTGACAGAAACCATGCCTGCTGCAAGCCCGCTTGCATGCTGCATGCCTGCCTGCATGCTGCATGCCTGCATGCATGCTGCATGACTGCCTGCATCCTGCATGCCTGCTTGCATGCTGCATTCTGACTTGCATGCTGCATTCTTGCTTAAATGCTGCATGCTTTCTTGCATGCTGCTTGCTTGCTTGCATGCTGCTCGCTTGTTTGCTTGCATGCTGCTTGCTTATTACATGAATATTGTTTCATATGATAAGATTATAATATCAAATGTATAGTATATCAAGAGTACATTATATCTAATGAAATCATAGAATCTAAAATTATATTTATACAAAAAAGTGGGTAGCCACAAAAGTGTCAACACCGAAAATTTTACTGCTCTATATTTTTATTATTTAAATATATTAAAGTTTATATTATGTGTTAAAATTTGTGTCTACAGTATCCAGTTTGATTAAACACAGCTCACTCACATATTTTCATCACTTAACTAACTATGGATAACACAGCACAGCAGCTACTAGGTAGCATCAAGGAACTCTCCACCATGTTCAATGACAGGATGTCCGAGTTTGAAAGGAATCTGCAGCAGCCGGGCACTAAGGAGTCGAATACCACTGTTAAAGCATTAGCAGTTGAGTTCTCTTCCTTCAAGACCTTTGTATGGAAGACTCTTGGCATGTTGCGGACACAAATTGAACTCGTAGTCCAGGGCATGGATCGCCTTGACACACACTCCCGCAGAAAGGTCCTTCTTCTTCATGGAATAAAGGAAGACAAGGATGAGGATGTTCTTGTGAAGACCTTAGGGGTGCTATCTGCCCAAATGAAGTTGTCTACTCTGGGTGCCGGGGCTGTTGAGTCTTGCCATAGACTTGGTGTCAAGAAAAAAGAGTCTGCCCGGCCGGTCCTCGTCCGCTTCACTTGTATGCAGCATCGGGTGTCGGTGTGGAAAGCCAAGACTACGCTCAAGGGTTCCAAGGTGACTGTCACGGAGTTTCTGACCAAGTCTAGACAGGATGTTTTTGCAGCGGCGCGAACTCATTTCGGATTAAAAAAATGTTGGTCAGCGGAAGGTACTATAAACATTCTGCTTCCGGACAACACACGCAGAAAGATCTTCGCGATGGGCGAACTGGAGCAGCTCATTAGTCAGCACCCTAAGTGTTCGACGCAGGCGTCCGGTAACAAAACAAAGTGAACTACAAGTTTCGTGCTGAAGTTGTTGGTGCTCCTTAATTTGGTCGCGTTATGAACTAGCATCGCAGGGTATTTCGAAAATGTACAACAATATTAATTTCTTTGTCACAATAATTTTTAGATGCAGTGAATAGCTCTTTGATTTTTGCTGTGACAGACTTAGATTAGATAAAATTCAGAGGTGACAGACGACACAGACTTCAACAGCGCAAGCAAATGTCAAATTAATGTTTTGAAACTTTATGCAAAGACATTTAAGCCATACTGCCTTAGAATAATTCTAAGTTAAATACTTGTTTTTTTTAATGTTATGATGGCAATCGGTTTAATTTTTATTCTTACCTATTTTGTTTTTGTTAGTAAGTACTGTGTGTTGTTGCAAAGCTGTGTTACTGTGCTTGTTTTTGTTCTTTTTATATGTAAATTTAACAGTTATTTCTTTTGATCAACCTGGAAATGTGGATGTCGAGATTTCTTTTTTTTTTATTTTATTTGCGTTTGTAGCTAGTATTTAATTTTAGTTTTTATACATAATTATTTTATTTTATTTATTGTTATGATCATGACAGATGAATACTTCTCTTGCTCATTTGATAGTTATGAAAGTGCTGAAAGTAACGATAGTTCCTTTTCCGATTCTGACACCTTGGAAGGGAAACTTACCGGGGTGTTGGTAAAAAACTCTAGGTCCCTTTCTATCGTGCATATCAACGCGCAAAGCCTTGTAGCCCATCATGCTGACCTTCTAACATCCTTTGGTGTCGGTGTAGTCGATTGTATTCTTGTCTCTGAAACATGGCTTAAGCCTTCTCTCCCCACTACTTGCTGTTCAATTCCAGGTTACAAACTTCTTCGCAATGATCGGACTGGTCTGGGTGGAGGTGGTGTTGGTATGTACCTGCGCAGCCACATCCCGGCCTCTGTCATTAGCAGTTCTCCTTCATCCTACTCAGGTTCCCTTGAATATATTTTCGCAGAAGTAGTAATTAATCACACAAAAATTCTTTTGGGAGCATTGTACAGTCCAAATGATCACATTGAATATTTTTCTAATTTAGAGAGCGTTCTGGAAAATCTACTACCAACCTTTGACCATGTGATCCTTATGGGAGACTTTAACACTTGTTTATTGAAGAATGATCATAGGGCCCATAAATTAACAAATGTCTTGTCCTCTTTTAATCTGCAGGTGCTCTCGCAAACTGCTCCAACTCACTTTTTCCCCAACTGTAGACCCTCTCTTCTTGACTTATTGATTGTCTCCAACACTAGCCTTGTTTCATCCTATGGACAATTTACAGCCCCCTTCTCTTATCACGACTTGATTTACCTTAGTTACAAAGTACGTCCTCCTAAGGCCAAGCCAAAAGTAATCCTTCAGCGCAACTTTCAGCATATGGACATAGATCGTTTGAGGGAAGATGTGAGACAAATTAACTGGTCATCCGTGCTCCTTTCCAACAATATCGATCATATGGTGCAGTTTTTTACAGCCGAATTGATTAGAGTGTATGACACTCATGCTCCGGTCCGACCAGTTCGTGTAAGGCATGTTCCAGCCCCATGGTTGACTCCTGCAATTAAAAAGGCAATGGGTAGACGTGACAAAGCTAAGACTCAACACAGGAAATCGTCGTCACTGGATACATTAACTACTTATAAAAGGCTTCGAAACATCTGTAATCGTATGTGTCGCGATGCAAAGCGGAAATATATTCACTCTAAAATCGAGAGTATTTCTTACAAACACGTTTGGAGTTTCCTAAGGTCATTGGGAGTGGGCAAGGCCACGGATACATGTCAAAGTACCGTGGATCTTAACTCTTTAAATAATCATTTTTCTTCTTCCCCCGTAACTTTGGATAGCGTCTCTAAATATTCTTCTCTTAACTACTTAAATAACCTTGTCCCACCTGACTGTCCCTCTTTTTCTTTCACAGCAGTCTCTGAAAGTGAAGTCGAGAAGAGTATCAACTCCATATCCTCCAAAGCCATTGGCAGCGATGGTCTTAGCCTTGACATGATTCGTCCTGTGTTGGATGACATTGTGCATATAATCACCCACATTCTTAACTTTTCTTTAGCTGAAAATGTCTTTCCAACATCGTGGAAGAGAGCCAATGTGATCCCACTTCCCAAAACTTCTAACCCAAACACCTTTTCTCAATATCGTCCGATCTCCATACTTCCTGTCCTATCTAAGGTTCTTGATTCCATCGCTCATAAACAGCTTTACTCCTTTCTTGCTTTCAACTCACTACTGTGTCCTTTCCAATCCGGTTTCCGTCCCTCTCACAGCACTGTTGGAGCACTCCTGAATATCACTGAGGATATTCGGGGCGCGATGGACTCCACTAAACTCACGGCGATTATCCTGCTGGATTTCAGCAGTGCATTCAATAGTGTTGACTTTGACCTGCTCCTTGCTACTCTTCGTTCGATTAACATCTCAGACTCTGCAACTGCCTGGTTTCACACCTACCTCCATAGTCGTCAACAGCGTGTCGTAATCCACGATGACTCTTCTGAATGGTCTTCCTTATCAGCAGGTGTGCCACAGGGTGGCGTACTTTCTCCTCTTCTATTTTCTATTTTTATCAATCAAATTTCTCTTGCTATAACTTCCTCTTTTCACCTATATGCTGATGACCTTCAGATCTATAGACACTTTCACATTTCCGAGGCTGCAGATTCGATCGAAGCTTTAAATAGGGATCTTGCTGCTATACATGAATGGGCTAAATCTTTCGGCCTCATTATTAATCTAACCAAATCGCAAGCCATGATTGTCGGTAGCAGCAGGTTAAGGGGCAGGATGGACTGGAGCACGCTTCCTCCGCTTACTTATAATGATACCTCTATTGAATTATCTAATAAAGTTAAAAATTTAGGGTTAATAATGGACTGCAATATGGCTTGGTCGTCACATATTGCGGATGTAAGCAAGAAAATGCATTACTCTTTTCACTCCCTCAAACGACTTCAATACTTTCTCCCTTTCAAAACTAAAATTATGCTTGCGCAATCTCTTCTGCTCCCTCTTCTCGACTACGCCGACGTCTGCTACTTAGATGTAACTGAAGAACAGCTCAATAAACTCGAGCGTCTGCAAAACCTGGCCATTCGCTTCATCTACGGCCTGCGTAAGTATGATCACGTGTCACACTTTCGCGCAGAGTTAAAGTGGCTCCCAATTCGTCTTCGCCGTGATATGCACATTCTTTGCACCTTATTTAAAATTCTCAATGACCCTAACTCTCCTCCCTATCTTCGCTCCCGGTTCCGCTATCTCCCCATTCCTTCCCGCGGGCGGCGGTCGTGCATCACTAAAGTGCTCGAACTGCCGACCAGCAAAACCAACTTTTTCCACCATTCATTCACAGTAAAAGCCGCACAGCTATGGAATAGACTCCCCAAATCTATTCAAGATTGTCCTTCCATAATTTCGTTCAAATTAAAGCTCAAAGAGCACTTTCTTAGACTACCAGTATAACATGATCATATAAGTATTATAATGTAAGTATAGATGAATATATATATATATATATATAGCAAACTTCCGTCCACTGAAGGCGAAATTACATTTAAAATTGGCGCCTCTAAGATCAAGCTAGCCGTAGAATAAAAATCGATGGAAGCCAAAAATTTATTGTAATGGCTGCAAATAAATACTGGATAGTTCCCAAAAAAATCTCAGCAGAGGTGCGGCGCTACTGTCGTGCGTATATCCACAGCCGTATTAAACGCGCTTCTTTTCTGACGTATTCATATAAATTTGGCGTCCGCTAATGCGACGTTGCCAGGTTACTCAATGTTTGGTGCCTACTAAAATACAATATCTAATATTATAAAGGCGAAAGTTTGTGAGTGTGTATGTTTGTTACTTCTTCACGTAAAAACTACTAAATGAATTTGAATGAAATTCGGCATACAGATAGTTTATAACCTGGATTAACACATAGGATACTTTTTATCCCGATGTTCCCACGGGAACGGGAACCACGCGGGTAAAACCGCGAGCGGCCGCTAGTTATTATCATAAATCGTAATCTATTATACTTACTTATTAAAAAATGTATTGTCATAAATGACTTTTTTTTAAACAGGTGACATTTTAGCTTGATTGCGTAATGCTTTATCAGAAGGATAAGTTTTATCCAATTATTGAATAATCAGCCATAAAACTAATAAATAATTAATAAAAAATTTAAATGTACAGACGCCTGCAACCTATCCAAAACTGTAAAATTTCTTTAATACATTTTTGACCATATATTTAAGGCATAAAGTTCAAAGTCTATTGAAGAAAATTGGACATTTTGTGGTAGGTAGGTTGATGTGCTGGCGTGTGTACATGTTCTTTCATCATCCCACCTGTCGCATATTGTGTTCAGAATGCTCTTAGAGCTGGCGCAAACTGTGAAATAGCAATATACGGGCGCCAGATAACAATATAATAACTCCTCAACAAAGGGCCTACGCCTTTCAACTATAAAGACAATTTAGTTAGGAAGCCACTATCCGAGGCGCAATATGAATTCGTATATCGGATTGTCCGACTTGTCACATATTATGCTCAGGATGTTGTTAGAGCTGGCGTGAAATGTCAAATAGCAATATCCGATATACGGACGCCAGTCATCAATATACGGACGCCAGATGTCAATATACGGACGCCAGATGTCAATATACGGATGCCAGTTATCAATATACGGACGCCAGATAACAATAGACAGACGCACGGTAAAAAAGGGCCTAGGCCTTTCAAACTATAAGGACAATTAAGTTAGGAAGCCAGAACCCAAGGCATTTACGCAATATGAATACGTAAATCGGACCGTCCGACTAGTTTTTTTTTTCTGTAAATGGGTTTGCTCTTGATCCCAATCAAGCCGATTCACGATGGAGCGAGCTAACCCAGAAGGTGTCTATTCACTCTTGCTTTGAAGATACTTAAGATAAGTACTCGGAAACACAGACGCAGGGAGGGAGTTCAACTCCTTTTCTGTGCACAGTATAAACGATGTTGAGTAGCGCTTTGTGCGACATTTAGAAATATCCTTCAAGAAAGGGTGGTAGCCCGCAGTGCGTCTGGATGTCCGATGGAAGAAAGGGGATGGCGGTATGAGCTCATGGAGTTCCAGGTCTGTAAAAGACCGACAGAAAGGCAACTCTGCGGCGGTGAGCTAGGGTGTGAAACTTGCTCTTCACCAGTTCTTTGTCGCCAATTAACCTCTCAACTCTGCGTTGAATCGTGTCCAGTGCAGTTAGTTGGTATGTTTTTTTATATAATTCACCCACGTTTGTTTACCCTGATACATTAAATTACTTAATTAAGTTTGTAACATTATTTATGTGTAACAAACACTTACAGGTAAATACAATATGTTAGGACTCTTTCAAGTTTAGGATAATAATTTTTAAACAATAATAATCTAAAAAAGTAACAAGAAATACAAATATTCACGATAGATCGATTCGATCAGCGATAGATGTTCACTGTAGTAATCTTTGTTTTTCAAAAAATCACTAATTTCATAATTTTGAGACGCTTTACTGTCACTATCAATATACACAGATGCAAAGTATAAGTAGTATTTTGCTGAGCCGTCCCATAGGTGACTGTAATATTCCATACAAGATCGGACTTCAGCTTTAAAGAGAGTTTAAAGCTATCCCGGCGTGAAATATCACTTGACCTTATTTAGGACACCCAGCTTTTTGACTGCAGTTTGCATCCGAAAGGTATCTCTCTACGACAGTACTGTCATCTGCATACCCAACAATTCCTGGTATCAACAGGTCATTGATGTGCAACAGAAAAAGCGTCGCAGAGAGACCCCTGAGGAACTCCGGCATCAATAGCCACTGAGTCAGAGGACCAGCCATTGATGACTACTCTGATCGATCGTTCCGTCAGAAAATCAGCTATCCAACTACAAAAGTACATATAATAATATCTACAGCGGGGACACCATACGCAGGAAGGATACGGCAAGTGCTTCGCCGTGCATCTCGAGGGCCCCACCCCAGTAGTGCGTCACATAAACTAGAAGATCCCCAGTCGAAATCCCCGGCTTCCTCGGCGGAAGCCATATTGACAGTCACTGAGGAGGTCATTAACTTATAGGTACATACCTATAAGTTAATGACCTCCTCAGCTCCTCATACCAACTTGCTGTTTAGAACTCTTTCCATGACCTTACAGAGTATGGAATTGATAGCGATCGGTCGGTAGTTGCATGGGTCAGCATGAGACTTCCCTTTTAGGGTACTGGCTGCACATTGCCAAGCTTCCAGCATTTCGGTACGGTTTTTGTCTTTTTTTCTCTTGTTACATAATTATGCTCAGGATGTTTGTTAGAGCTGGCGTCAAAATGTCAAATAGCAATATACGGACGCCAGACATCAATATACGGACGCCACATGTCAATATACGGACGCCAGATAACAATATACAGACGCACGGTAGCTCCTCAACAAAGGGCCTAGGTATTTCAAACTATAAAGATAATTAAGTTAGGAAGCCAGAACCCGAGGCATTTACGCAATATGAATTTGTAAATAGGACTGTCCGACTTGTCACATATTATGCTCAAGATGTTATTAGAGCTGGCGTGAAATGTCAAATAACAATATACGGACGCCAGACATGAATATACGGATGCCAGATGCCAACAACGGACGCCAGATATCAATATACGGGCGTACGGTAGCTCCTCAGCGTAGGGCTTGGATAGTTAGTAGAACATCATCTTTAAAGGAAAAAGAGAATATAAGTACTTATTTAGGAAATCAGAACCCAAGGAATGCAAGCAGAACCACTTACCCAAAACTGTCAATTTTCTCGAATCTTAAGGCATCACATTGATGAACCTAAAACTGATGTCAGTTTCTTTAATGAAGTTAAGAGCGTTATCGCATTTCAGTTTCCCATACAAATTTCCAAGTCAATAATTTTTAAAAACCATTAGGCCATTTTTGATGAAACTCGGCATTAATGTTTTTATATTTTAGCGTTTTATTAACGCTTAAATATACTTAAGTAAAATTTTAAACACTGAAAAAAGACGACAACCTCAGGCGGGAATCGAACCACGCACCTTCCGCATTCCGGGCGACTGCCTTAACCACTTGGCTACCGAGGTCTGGCTTTCAAACGTCGAAATTTGTCAGTGCTTGATGCTTATGTTTTTAGTCAACATTGCTTCATCAAATCTTAGAAGTTTTCACCTCTGAGATTCGAAAGAAATATTTTTACAAATATTTGAACATTCGGTTAAGATGAAGCTGCGTTTATAGATTAATGTTTTTATGTTTTAGCGTTTTATTAACACTTAAATATACTTAAGTAAAATTTTAAACATTGAAAAAAGACGACAACCTCAGGCGGGAATCGAACTCGAAGAAACTCGGCATGCTGAGGTAAAATATAGAGATCTAAATAGTTTGTTGAAAACATTTTTAAAAAACCTTTATTTAACTGAGTTATTGCGATTTTAAATCTCAATAACTCAGCCAAATAAACGATTGGATCCCTGTGTTTTACTTTAGCATGCAAAGTTTCATAAAATATGGCTTATTGGTCTTTAAAAATTTCGACTTGGAAGATTGTATGGGAAACCGAAATGTGTAAACCCTCTTAAATAAAAAAAACTTTGGTTAACAATTTTAAAGACATCTGTCAAATTGGACCCAACATTAAATATTCGGTGAAAGAAAGAGATAGGTAACGCATTGCTGGCAACGTCGCATTTACAAAATCAGGAGGACGTGAAAATGTCAGCGCATTAAGTAAATGATAATCAGTATATCCAGGAAGCCAAAAATGTATCACCATGAAATGGAGTTCATAAATGTTTGGGCATGACTGCAAGAAGAATATTGCCACAATTAAAATAATCGCAAAATAAAATATCCTGTGGAGAAAGGCATCAAAAAACTAAGAAACATTCGCAGAGAGATGATCTAAATTGTAAGCTGAACTGGAGGACGTCGTAATGATGCACAGCATGCATGACGCCAAATGCGTAGCTGGATGTAAATATATATATATATATATATATATTTTTAAGTATATATATTTTATTGTTATTTTATTTGTATGATTGTTTATTTTGTATATATACTTAAGTATTTGTATTAGTTTTAGGTCTAGGTAATCGTCTTTTTTTTGTTGCACTTTGTGTCACCCCTATTACATTTATCTCGCACACTCTCTGGGTTGACTGGAAGAGATCTCTTTTAGAGATAAGTCCACCTTTGCACACAATGTCTCTTGCTACTTTTGTTACTGTGTTTATGTGTAATAAAGAATATATATAAAAAATAAAGAATATATATATATATATATATAAATGTTTATTATATTAAGTCAGTTGTTATATCAAATGAAATTATATTATCTGAACGTTAGACCATAAGTATTTATATCAAACATTACACACCCGACAGAAATGCTAGCTGCCCTACTCTTGTAGGTCACGTGATAGGTTAGAAATTTAAGACAATCACGAAGCGCAGCGGGGCATGCTGCATGCAGGCAAGCATACATACTGCATGCAACCTATCCAGGTTAGACTTGTGCTTGCATGCTGTATGCTTGGTTGCGTTCATGCTTGTTTGCATGCACGCAATTAAGTAACTTGCAAAGTTATTTTGCCATATAAAAATGATTAGGCGTTATACTCTTGTGCGTTTAAACTTTGTGCGAATTACAATTTAGTAATTGTAAATAGTAGGGATTATGAATGGTTCCGTCTAATGTCGCATTTGGGAAGTTTAAATTCGGCGCTAAAGAGTTAGGCGAAATAAAAATAGGCTTAACACATTTAGAAAAAGTAAAATTGTGCGAAAAAAATTAAGGCGTATGGTTTGTGCGCCATTGACAATTAGGAGAACAAAAAATTCGGCGATCCAATATAGACCCGTATTTCGACCCCCCATACTATTGTCGTCAGCTGATCGGACAGTTTTGTTTCTTTTAAACGAATGAAAATTAAGGGTGTATAGCATCGTGAAGTAAAGCCTAGCCTACCTGTCCTACTGCAGGGCAAAGGGCTACATCATTGAAATCAAGTCAACGCGGCCATTGATGGTAAATGGATTAATCATCACGCTTGCCAAATGCAGATTGGATTGATCATTGGTGATCACAAACCAAGGCTATCCATAAAAAAAATCCGGAAACACACTTTTCCCGACCTGGGAACTGACTCTGGAACCTTTGGATATCGATCAGAGCTTTTAACCACTCGGCCACCGAGGCGTAGGCGAGGGTATCTTGTGCTTTCTTATTTTAGCTACTGTCACTCACCTTTTTTTATGTGACGCGTCATAGTGACTACATCCTGCCTGATGCAGTCCAATAGACCTCTGATCGTAAGTGACGATAAGACCGAAGATAGAGCGTATTTCAAACTTCAATACAAATAGTCTCCTTACCCATTGGGTAGCGTTAGGTAGTGCCGGAACATGTCGTTGGCTGCAAGCTTGATGGCTTTCTCCGGCGTGATGAGGAGGATGTTCACAGCTGAGCCGCGGTACATGCCGAAGTAGCCTTCGGCTGCGTACGTCTTCTTGAAGCAGTCAAGCCTGCAAATTTGGCAATAGTTAGTCCTTGTACAGCGTAAACCAAATAAGAATCGAAATTACATATAATATATAAAATCACGACTATTATCCCCAAAGGGTTATCCCCTCTCCTTACTTCACTAAGTTTATTTGTACTGGCACGTCGAGACCAACCGTTAGGTTATGCAAGAAGTGCCAGACGTCCCTGCGCCAGTAGAACACTCGCGCAGGAGACCACCAACGTTAGGTCTTGACGCCAAATTAGTGCCCGCCGCAACGCGCTCTTCATTCGGTACTCATAAGATTAGTGTCTCAGGAGAGTATCCCCGTGAACACGTGTAGTTCACTGCCTATTGTCCAGATAGGTAACCGGAGCTATCAAGCTCGCTCACTTCTCGTTGCACGAAGGGCACAACTCGCAGTTGCCACTGCTAGGGTCGTCGACTCTAAAGTCGACTCCCAAGTGTCCACCTTGGTAGCGGAGTAGTAAGCACACTCACTTCTCGGAACCCATCCGGGCGCCTAGCCAGTTCCCACGTCCTACGCGGCTGGCTGGACCGGAGACTTACGGCATCTAGGAGGCCGCCTCTACTAGTTATCCAGACTAGTACCGGAGATGTCAACACCAATGTCCAATGAAAACCACCGGACAAAGCTGCCAACTACAAGGGAAACTCACGTTCCCCGCAGGACTTTTCGCTTCTGGCCCCTCAGAGACCGCTACTAGGCCCCGCTCGCTGTGCACGAGTTTGGAAGTCCTGGCACACAATACCAGGACAAACGAACATTCCCAAGCTCTACAGCTAACCACACGCCACTACGAGTCCAACCCATGTCCGGATCCCGCCTGAGGCGCCTGGTTAAAGGCACGACCAGCGGGGGGCTTGAACCGGAACCCCGTAGTACCTCTGAAAACACAACCGGACCCGTAGTTCCTTCCAGTTGCGATACCCTATCTATTGAGGTCGGTAGATAGGGACAAGTCGACTCCCAAGTGTCCACCTTGTTCGCGGAGTAGTAAGAACACTCACTTCTCGGAACCCATCCGGGAGCCTAGCCAGTTCCTACGTCCTACGCGGCTGGCTGACCCAAGATGTCAGCGGGTAGCGGGTGGTGTAGCGGGGAAGAGCAATGCGTGCAACTGTGTGTAGTCGTTTTCTAGAATGACGTGCTACCTCGTCCCCGCCAACGTCTGTACCCCGCAGGACGGTCGCGCAAGAAGTTGCCGGACATAGCTAGGGCTAGCCGCTGCGCCGTCATAAGGAGACGACGTCTTGTAGTTGTGGCATGCTGTCAGCAAACTGCTGTTCGTGTGTAACGCTAAGTTAAAACAACAAATCGACTCAGTTTTTCGTACTCTTTCATCTGAGAAAACTCATTATTAATGATGGCAAGTTACTTTTGGAGCTACTTCATGAAAAACGAAATACAAGAAATTTTGGTTCAAGCCAAAAGAACACCTAATTCGCGGAATTATGACCTCTTTTACTTGTAAATGATCTGAGATCTGTATAGTCCATATTTTATATTATATACATATAAAACTGCCTCAGAATTATGTTTAAGTCATTAGTGACTGACAATGGAAACAAAAACAACACAATAAGTACCTACACATATTAGTTGCAATTACAATCAAATAAACAGTTTATTACAGTAACGCAGTGTGATGTGAATACAGTGTATTAGTATGTAGATTTTATTATAACCATAGGTTGATAACGTTAGCAAAAAGCCGGTTTCACTTGTTTTTATCGAAGCAACTCGGTACTGGCGCAAAAAGAGGTGTAGGAATTATAAATTAGACCTCTTTGTATGTGTCTCTGTCTAAGGTCCCACTGCTGGGCACAGGCATTCCCACATGGACAATATCAAGATCTCCCCAAGATTGGGCCACATAACCCACAACGCTGAGCAAAAGCGGGGTTTGTATGCCACCTTACGATAACAACCGGAACCAACCGCTTCACGTGCCTTCCGAAGGAGGTCGAGATGTTTTTTAATGTGGTCATCCATCCAGTGACTGGCAAGATCGTTTTAACCGCTGCGTTATCGAGCTCCATAGTATCAAAACAGTTGCACAATAAGATCATTGTGATTTTTTATTAAAATGCCTCATCTCGCCTCTTTTTAACATAGAAAATGTTTTTTTGTTTGCTCAAGTAGGGCCCCCATTTTCGCTGAAAGTGCGACTCGCCCGTGATACCCTGAGGTTTAAGGCCACGAGGACGTATGTATGAGGGCTCAAAAGACGCGGAATTCGAAGGGGTTTGAAATTATGTAAAAATATTTTGGAAAAGTCAAAAACTATTTTTGGAAATTGAAAAAAACTGACTTTTTTTGACCGATAAATCGTGTTTTCCCAGAAAATTCCCGAAATCTCGAGAACGGAGATTCGGCCCCAATTAAAAAAATTTAAAAAGCACCTCGGTATTGAACTACATACATACATTTTACCTTATTACACTTTTTTTATATTAGTGACGGTTGAGGCTGTAGCGGCGCGAGTAGCCGCGAGTCAGCGCGGCGCGAGGTGCGTGCTCGCACGCGAGCCGCCCGCCGCGTGATAGCTCAAAAGACGCGGAATTCGAAGGGTTTTAAGATGATCTAAAAATATTTTGGAGAAGTTGGTATTCAAAAAATACTTTTTTTTTTAGGTTTTGAAAAAAATTTAAAATTTTCGAAAGAAAAATTACGCGTTCTTACTGAAAATTGCATTCGATAATCTATAATAAGTAGGTACATTTTCAATGGCCTTTCAAGTTGTGTATAGCACGAGATCTGTGAATTTTGTCTGAACTAACCTTAGTCAGGTGGGTGTCACTCCGCAGTTTAGGTACGTTCGGCCGGCGCGCCGCACTATGGGGCCAAACGGTATTTTCCGTCTCAAAAATGGTTTTGACAAATATCGTAATTCCAAAGCTTTTTTCATGGTGTTATATTCTTTGGTAAATGAACAATCAGTAGCAATAGCTAAAAGTTTTTTTCTTTGACTTTTAAGTATTTAAAATTACTCGCAAACATTACACTTCGATATTTTCATACTATCAAATTGCCCATTATAAAAGTTTGACTTACGTTACTTCTATGTTTTGCAAAGGAAGTATATTAATGTTAAATATTGTTAGATTGCTTAGAATCTCTAGTTTAATATAACGTTACGTTTTTATCAATAATATTTTTGAGTGATTTTTTATACGTTTTTAAGCAACATAAGGATTTTTTTCATTTTCTTAAATTTCGATTGGAGGTTTCGTTGTTGCCTACAGCTGCCTATGTCGAGTTAATCACTTTTTTTAATTCCTTAACTATTTAGTAAAACGAGGAAATAAAAAAACTTGCGTCATTACTGCGACATTTTGATATAGAAGCAGAAATGTCAATGAATAGAAATAAATAAATTTTCAAAAAGAATTAATTGTTCATTTTTCTATTTATTCATGTCATGTACATGACCATGATAGACGAGAAAGTTGCTCAGGTGTTAACACATAAATCATCCAGTGCTACGTGCAAGGTTTGTGGTGCAACCCCAAGACAAATGAATGATCTCATTACAGTACAAGCAAGAGTTGAAAATGAAAATTCATTTAAATACGGACTATATACCTTACACGCATGGATAAGGTGTATGGAATTGATTCTTCATATTTCCTATAATTTAGGTTTTCAAAAATGGACTGCATCGACACCAGAGAACAAAAGAATGAAAGAGGATAAAAACAAGCACGTGGAAGCTCGTTTTCGGGAATTGCTTGGTTTTCACATTGATACACCACGTCAAGGTTCCGGTAACAGCAATAATGGAAATACGGCAAGGAGATTCTTTCAAAATTATCAATGTTCTGCAGAGATTACGGGTGTGGATGAAGGGCTGATTAAGAGATTATACATAATACTGCAGACCATGCCATCAGGATTTTCTATTAACGGCGAAAAATTCGGCCAATATACGCTGGAGACTGCACAATTATATGTGAGCAAATATAACTGGTACTATATGCCATCTTCAGTGCACAAAGTATTGATACATGGAGCAAAAATAATAGAACATTATGCAGTTTTGCCCCTAGGTCAATTATCTGAAGATGCTCAAGAAGCAAGGAACAAGGATTATAAAAAGTATAGGTTGCATCACGCTCGGAAGTGTTCCCGGTCGGCTACAAATTATGAGGACGTGATGCACATTTTGTTATATACATCTGATCCTTTTATATCGAGCATAAATAGACCTAGTTTTATAATAGCAAAAGAATTATTTGACGAAGCCAAAGAGTTGTTAATAATGACAAGTAATGAGTAGGATAGGTATTGTAATTTATGAAAAATATACTTAATTTTTATTTTATATCATGTAACTAGTTATAGTATAATTTATAATTCAAAAGTACACTTAATCTAGGGAAAAAAGAGTTATTTTAAATATTCATCTTATTATATTTGTATGAAAAAATATGCAATTTTATTTTTAACAAGCTATCACGAAATAAATATTTATTTAACAATGATGATGTTTTATTTTTCTATTAGCATACATATTCAGGAATACGTGTACAAAATTTCAATCCAAAATGTCAAAAAACAAAAAAGTTATAGATTTTTGAGACACCTAAGACCGTTTGGCCCCATAGTGCGATGTCCAGGCAGGCCGCCTAGGCAGTAAAGGTTGCCGCTCGCGACGCACGCTTCATGTCGCGCGTCATCGCTTAACTCGTAATCCCTTCGCGCGCGCGTAAACCTTACGCTCTGACGTCAAATCGATATCGATTCAGCGTTGCTTAAGAGAATATGAACGCTCGGTTCACACGATAAGTTTCAATTTCGCGTGAAAGTCGATAAAGAGTGAACCTTCTGTACGGTAGTACTATTAGTTATTCTGTGCCTTAGCTATAATTATTGAGTCTATTTAATAGTATGCAATCTTAGATAACATTCAACAATTTGTCATTGTTTGTTTAAGGTATTAGGTACTTTTATGTTTACATTCTTAACGCGGTTTTATCTATTTATATGAAAATAAATAGCTGTGCGTTTGTATCGCTAAAACTCGAGAATGGCTGAACCGATTTGGCTAATTTCGATTTTGGAATATTTGTGGAAGCTCAGGGAAGCTATAAACGGTGAGAAACATAAATAATAACTACCGGAAAATACTAAAAACAACAATTTAATGTTCGTAGCACTGAAATATATAATGTATTTTGTATTTTTAAAATTAAAAAATTGACACTTGGTTGTCAAATCTTTATAGGTGCGTATGAGGTCCTGATCTCTTGTTGGAATACAAAACAGTTCTGTTTCAGAAATAAAAAAGTCTAAATGTGACAGTTGGTTGTCGAAAAAGGAAAATAAATAAATTTCAAGACGATTATTAAAATCTATATCAGTTTGTCAGTGCACAAGAACTTGATTGTCAAATATATAGGTGCGTTTAGAAATTTGTCTGTTTAATAGCTGTAGTATGAGGTCCGATCTCTTTGGTCTGTTTTGTTGGAATACAAAACAGATCTGTTTCAAAAATAAAAAAAGTGTAAAAGTCTTAGAGCATTCAAGGTAAAAGTGGACTTTTTGGCAGGAAAGTGAAGCGTCATGTCTGCAGTTTTGTTTCATTTTCATCGAATATTAATGTGTAATAATTGCGGATTAATAACTGCTATGTGTTCGTGAACGTGCATGAGTTTTGGCAAATAAAACAAAACCGTGCAACATCACTTTTCAGATTCTCTCGAGAAGTCCGTGTGAGATCTCAATTAAGTCCCACAGCTTCTCAAGAGGTTTGGGGGAATATAATTTACCATTAAGTAATCGTTATCTTATATTATCACTAATTATAACTTGACACTGGCTAAATATGCTGACCGAAAAATTTTGTACTTATTAAGTTTTGACCATATTTTTCACAATTATAATGTAGGTGATACGAAGTTCACCGGGTCATTTAGTTAATCAATAATTATATTTTTTACAAATAGGTACCAGAACTTCAATTTTGCTATTTGTTATGCATTTGATATGAAGAAAAAAGCGATTAGGGTAGGTTTATTCAGTACCTACTTCTAAAAATCTTAACTATACTAACTAACGCAACCTTGTACAGGATGTCCCATAAAGAGCGTGCCAAACTTAAGAAATTGATAGGATGAGGGGTGACCAACTAACTTAAAAAAAAATGATTTTAGTAAAAGTATCACCAGTTTAGACTTACATGCTTTTGTACTGCAACTCTCCCTTGGGGCCGACCGTTTGGTTCTGCAGCCGAGTCTTGACCAGATCCAAGGGGAACACGATGGAGACGCCGACGATGCCGGCGATGCCTCCATTGATGATTTTGGGCAGCAATCTGTAAACAATATGTTTTTATAACTCGAAAGCGCTTTATTCCACCGGGACAACATGGCGGCGACATGGTCCCTGCCACCACAAAATGTATACAGCTCTTACTTTTAGGCCGAGGCCAGGTGAGATGAACCGCCTCCTTACTCTTGAAGCCGATCACGATCGATCGAGATTAGTATTGTAAAGTTTCGTACTCTTAAGTTACGACACAAGTGTTTTGAATTCAAATTGCGCGGATATTTGAACTAAATGCAAAACTTAATGCCACTTAGTTCACCAATATAAATCCAAAAAATAGCGCTGGTGTCGTAACTCAAAAGTATGAAACTTGACAATACCAATCTCATTCGATCGGGATCGGTTTAAAGAGTAAGGGGGCTGATGGTAAATGACGATAAGGCCGAAGGTGGAAAAGCGCTTTAACCAGAACCCTCAACGGTTAGGCCCATGTCTACAGATTCCCTATTCTACAAATTCTCATGTCTACAGATTCCCAATTTTACAGATTCTCATGTCTACAGATTCCCAATACTATAGATTCTCATGTCTACAGATTCTCATCTTAACAGTAACATATTTCTACTGATTCTTAATAAAACAGATTCCGAACAATACAGACAGATTCTCAGCTGTACTTACCAATTCTTTATTCAGATTCTTAACTCTACAGATTACCATTCATAAAATTTTGCTTACTTTTCTCTTGCAGCAAAAAGCTTTAATAATATTATTCTTATTTCATATTGTATTATACAACAAATGAAACGAGTGTGAATTAAAATTAAACTTATTATTTATTTATTCAAAACAAAAATTGTAAACCTAACGAGACCTCTTTATAAAATCTTCTGTATATTTAGGAATCTGTAGAATTGGGATTCTGTTGAATTGGGAATCTGTTATAGAAAACTGTAGAATTGGGAACAAACCATTACTGACACTGCGGAACTGACTATCTTATCTTTTAACTGTCGGAACCCAACAATGATATTAACATTGTCGTTATGGCGCCAGACTTTAGATAAGATGGTGGTAGCTAGCCAGGAAAACTTACAAGCCCTACCACTAACCAAACCCCTTTGGGGATTGAAACCGGGAACTCTTGAGTTTAATATCGGTGGCTTTATGGATGAATTATATTAGACACGGGGCGTGCCGTGTACGTGGCCCGAAGGGGGGACTGATTTGAGACGTTGCATACATTTTTTATCTATATTAGATCATGCACTGCGTAATATGAACTGCTTCATACAAAATGTATGCAACGTCTCAAATCAGTGCCACGTGCACGGCCGGCTCTAACATAATTCATCCCTTAGCCATTAGACCGCAGAGGCGGTTCAAAGCTTTTGGCGGCTCTAGCGCGGCGCGACCAAGCGGTCAACGGGTGAGAATCGGTGAGATACTCTCCCACTCCATATAACTGTAGGTATGCATTTTGTTGGTGGCGCCGATTGGTATGCCGCTACTAGACCTTACTCTTCGTTGGCACGTAATTCGTCGTGCAATGCGCGCGCTTCTGTTTTTTCACAAATGATGACAAATTGCGGGCCAACGAAGTTTCGGATGCAGCTTAGAGCCGAGGCCCTCAGGTATGGCTTAAGCTTGAATGCCCCTGAGAGTTAAGTTAAAGAAGGTTATGTCGGAATTTAGAACCTCCAGGGTTGTTCGAGATCTAAGAACATGACTGTGTATTTTCCAGATTCTCGACGTCCGAAGAGGCTGTAAGAAGACAATCTATTAAAACATTTAAAAATGTAAGTATTTTTGAATGGCTACATACTATTGTGTAGGCCTAATGTGTAAAAATAACCATACAACATTTCTGCTGACAATAATCAGTGTCAAATTCAGAATAAACTGTATGACATTGAGTGCTGGCTATGGTTGCTCGCAATACAACGCCTCAATTAGGCGACCAATTGATATGCTAAACGCATAGTAAATTGGACACTGTAATAGGTAGCAGATCCATTTTGTTTGTGTACAGGAAAATGTACCTATACATTGAGTGCAATTGTTTTTAAAACTTGGACTTTTAGAATCTTAACTTATTATATAAATACGAATATTTGTTTGTCTTTCATACTCATCCAAACAGAACAAAGGATTAGTTCCATAGAGATACTTGGAGCCTAAGAATTCTCCTGGCATTTGATTCTCCTCCTAACTTTATGGAGAAGGATTTCCCGGCGGGCGGAACCAAGTCTAGTTATTAATTTTTTGGAGCTTTATTATATCAAACTAAAAAGAACTTTAGCCATAATTCGCTTTTGCAGGTTCTTACAAATCTCATGAATACAAAAAAACTAAAAGTTAAGAAGTCATATTGGTTAATAATCATAATATGCTATGACGAATTCAGTCGCAAATCAACATTAAAACCTATTTACCTAGCCACTCCATTCATTTTAACAAACAACTGTTATCATCTCCAATTGTAATACATACAGTTCTGCCGTACTTAAGCTAGAAAAGGGTTAACCCCAAGTAGTCGATTTTGAGATATCGTCAAAAAACGTGGGAAATGATGTCTCTAAAAAACTATATTAGATAGAGAAAACGTTCTTCTTCACAAAAATAGGTCATATTGTACACTACCTTAGGGTATTATTCCCATTTTAAAATATTGACAGTAAAATGCCTAAAAATGTTTTTTTTTAATTAAGCTAAGTATTTTTTTCTAAAGTTAAAATAATTACGGCACTAAAACAGGGTTAACCATACCGTAACTTACTTTTAGCGTAGTAATTTCGGGTAACTGTCACAATCAATAATTTACTTCAAAGTTATTCAGAAATGCTTAGCTATAAGATAGCTAAGCTTCTTAACTGGTTTATAACTAAGCTTTCTATATAAAAACAGCAGCACAATCCTAAATAAGATAATGGCTAAGGTATTGTAACCTTTATGTAACTAAGAAAAGGAAATATTCTATAAAGTATAGCAAGAATTTACAAGACATTACTTAGCTAAAATAAAGTTATGTATATATTATTCGTGGTTAACCCTGTTATAGTTAAGCAAAGATCATTGATAAATTGAAAAAATAAAACCATTAATTCAAAGAAAATGTGTTATAAAAACATAAACCTTAAATTTAAAAAAATAAAAGTTCTCTTCAAGCAAATTATACAACATCATAAAATTTTACCTTATCGTAGTTACATCGTATCTTCCACGTCGTATTTTAAAGTAATAAAATTTCTCGAAAACGTTTAACATGAGATCACTAAAATTTTGCAAAAGCTTAAAATAATTCTGTTTTAAAATTGTTTCAATTATACATTATAAAATTAAAAATCTGTAAGTACTTAGCATAATAATTATCAAAATTAGATCCATAACATTTCACGTAGTCACACAACATTACATACTTAATACT
Source organism: Scoparia ambigualis (assembly GCA_963921215.1). Taxonomy (NCBI): domain Eukaryota; kingdom Metazoa; phylum Arthropoda; class Insecta; order Lepidoptera; family Crambidae; genus Scoparia; species Scoparia ambigualis. The sequence continues at coordinate 53,110,635 of OY992502.1, read as the reverse complement.
TCTGAACATGAAAGCATAAGGTCGTATCTAGAAAAAGTCAGGTTTTCAAGAGAGCCAAACAAAATTTTGAAATATTTTTGTCAAATCTTAATACAAAATCAATTATATGTAACAGTTTTTTGAGTCTTACTTATGGTAACCATTCTTACCTTTAATATTTTTAAAGACTCATTTAAATCTTTAAATAATAAAAATATGTTTTTTAATTTTTTTTGCCTAAATCCGACTTTATATCTGAAATAATATATTAGTAGTAGTAGTTTATGAAGTACTTTGTTTACGTTATATTATTGTACGATTAATGCTGACAATGTATGTGACTGCACAATAATTTTATGTTTCAATGCAGCTTTATGGTTTTAACTTCTAACGATGATAAACGTCTGATATAAGTATGTTCTTGGTGACTTAAAAGTAAATTATGCATGAACAATGAGCTTTGAGCATACGACTCCCTACATCATCAGGTTTCTTTTTGGCCATTGTAGAATGATACGGAGATCCTTGCAATCTCGCTAACTTGCTTTTCCATTTAGCTGGAGTCACAACTTTCTTTTATACTTTTTGCGACATTTCTGACTCATAGCTGTTATTTGTACCTGTCTCCTGAGTGTTATTGCTGTTTATTGAATTTGGCAAATTAATTGTCCCATTAAGCCATGATACCATAAGTAGGTATATTTGAATCGCGATTCAAGCTGTCAACTCCCCTCGAATCAACAACATTTTTGGGTGAAGCATCAAATATTAGGCACAGTTATTTGGTTTATGGACAACTATAGTTTTGCAATATTTTTATTGTTGTGGTAAGATAAAACTTTCTTTGTTATCAGAATCACTGCTCGAATAACCCTTTGCAATTACATTGACGCTTACAACAGTCTCTAGACATGGCTTCTTTGTAGGAGGTAGAAAGTAATTAGCACTGTCAGATGATTCCTTTGTAGGACCTATAAGATCTTCTAATGTTACTAATTCAGTCATTATCTAAATTTACTGGACCGTCGTTCTCAGATAGTGAGGATATGTGACGTTTCACAGGTAATTGCCATTTTTTTTATGAAGAAGTGTCAGAAGTTTTTCTGTAGAAAATATGCATCTTTTCACTTGATATACACGATTAGAATGTTGTTGTTTGTTCTGATAAATTGCTTATCTCACTACAGCTTGAATCATAGTTGTCTTCATTAGGTTCATAATTTTTGTCCTTAACAGAATCGTCGCTATTGTAGTCAAGATTAACTTCCGATTCATCATTAACATTCTCATGAAGGGTTTTCTTAAACGTATTTTCCAAAGACCAATTAAAAAGTTCTTCCATCAAGTCATCTAAAAGAAAAAAAAACGTTTCATATTTAAGTATAGGTACAGGTAGGTATTTTAGTTATTGTGAAAATCCCCCATTCATGTTATTAATAAAAAGATAAATAAAACTTGTCAAACAACGTATGACTTCTTCAATACTATTATTGCTTTCCTTGGGTTTTGAGATGTTTTTAAAATCGAAATGTTAGAATTTTGTTGTTTTCTTTTGCCATGGCTTTTGTTAACTAAAACATAATTATTTATTTCAAATGGAATTTATAATAAAATCAATCAACATTCATAATTTAAGTTGTAAATGCAATTTTATTACCTTTTTGAACAAACGTAGGTAATAGTTTTTAGGAAGGTTACTAATGTTTGTGCATTGCTCCACCCGCGAGAATTTAGTTTTAGATAAATTAGTGTTTTGTTTCATCCTGAAGATGCTACTAAGTAGTTGAAAATGTACGTACCTATAAATAGTTTTCAACGCAGTTCGACACAAGCTCCGCACGGCTGTAAGCGGCGCGCGGCGTGATAGGGAATCACTTCTTTGACCTTTCTTGTAGGTATACATTTGGTATTCTGTCAATAAAACAGCCTCAACTTTAACCACAGCCGTGACCGCAACAAAGATGTGACGGCTGTAACATCTATGACCACACTCATGCGCACAGCGTCTATATGTCGCTTAAAGAATCGCATAGCTGTATATATAACTTGTGTGGCAGCAAGTACATACCTACTAATTTGTATGGTAGCAGCGGTACAGCGGTCGTGGTCAAGCTATACAAGTAAAATCATAATGTCTATAATAAAAACCTATATTCAAGAAATGACTTACCTTTCTATATTACGAGACATTGTGTTTTAGCTGGAGCGCAACGAAATTCGCCGCTCGTAGGCTCTCCGGCCAAATCACAGACAGAACAATATACTGTAATGGAATTAGATTTGACAATAATTGTCAAATATTGACAAATATACATATACTTAACAATACACAATACAATAATTGTCAAATATTGACAATTATTGCAACTGCCGTGTGCGTCCACACACGAGATGCAACTGCAGATAACTGTGTTCTAGCCTTTTAATGTGGCTTAACCTTTTTTAAACCAAGGATGACGTGTATAAAATGAATTTATTTTACTTGGCAAAAGAAGGGTTAAAGGATCTTAACTGATTTGTAATTAAGTTTTTGTTGTTAACCTATTTATAGTTTAGTTTTGTACGAACATTAGCTTAAACTATACTAGCCTTTAGCAGGGTTAAAGTCCCTTAACTTAATTTAAGTGTAGCATAAATGAATAACCCTATTAAAGCTAAGCAATTTATACAAAAATATCTAGACTTCGTTAAGTTATGATACTTTAGCCCCCTTATAGACTAGTATTGTGGCTTAGCTGATTTTTAATTAAGTAAATCATAAAAATAGTGTCACTTAACTGTTCACCGACAAGCTGTATCTCTATAACTAATAATGATACAGGTATGGTACCTAGATCAAAATGTAAAGAATTTTGCGCTTTGTAACTTTGCATTATTAACTCAAAATTGATCAAACGAGGGTTAACCCTTTTTTAGCTTAAGTACGGCAGTGTTGTGACTGTTATAAATTGTTGTAATTGTGCTTGAAAAGTAGAACAGGGCTTATTATGATGCCAACAAAATTGTATTCAATTATAAAATACTCAGGGGCTAGGTGTCTGCCAAGTGCAAGTTGTGCAACAGCTACAGAGACAAATTATAATGTTTTAACTAAACATTCAAAATGATTTTTGGTTTTGATTTTATATTTATTTATTAAAAATAACTGCCATGAAAACTTCCCTCATTGCAAAGAACCTGAGACCTAAGGATATGGAGTGGAGCATTTGATCACTTGATAATCATGGTGATATATTCGTAAAAACATTAAATATTTACTGTAGCTATACCATGTATAAAACAATAAATATCTTCCTCTTTACGTGGACAACTTAATAAAGAAAGCCATAATCTAATCCATGCTAATGTTCAGCCTTTCTTTATCTATCAGGATATTAGCATTCATCTTCTTTAATTGCCAGTCCAGCTCAGCAAACTTTACTCTATTCTGCATTTTATTTATATTAAGCCCGGCAAATGATTCCAAATGACAACATTGGAGTCGAGGAGTGAGGACAACTGGTGCAGTGTAAGAGACGTAGCATCAATCACCCTCATCCTTCCGGCCCACAAAGTGCCTCTTCATGCCTTGTTTAAAGGACCCTGTCATTTTTTTTATATAACAAGGCAAACGAGCAGGTGGGTCACCTGATGGAGAGTAATCACCGCCGCCCATGGACACCCGCAAAACCAGTGGAATCTCAGACGCGTTGCCGGCCTTTAAGGAAGGAATAGGCTCATTTCTTGAAGATCCCTAAGTCGTAACGGTCCGGAAATACCGCCGCCGAGAGCTGGTTCCACAACACTGTAGTTCGAGGAAAGAAATTTATTGAAAAACACACAGTAGTAGACCGCCATCCATCAAGGTGATGTGGATGGAATGACAGTCGATTGCATGTAGTAGTGCAGTGAAAGAAATCAGCGGCAGGGATCAAGCTGAACAATTCCTCAGAACACTCCCCATGATACATGCGGTACAATGTACAGAGAGACGCAACGTCTCTCTGAAGAGCCAGTGGATCGAGCCGACCTGAAATAGCTACGTTGTCGACAACTAGAGCAGCTCTGCATTGAATGCGGTCAAATGGAAGGAGTTGGTACTGTACAAAGATGGGAGCGTATTCCATATGCGGCCTGACCTGTGTTTTGTACAGGTTGTAAGCGGTGGGCCAGCGTGAAATACTGACCCGCTCTCATAGCTAGGAGGGAGGAATATGTGTAACAGTAGCACACTGGGTATGCTTGCCCATTCACAAGTCTTTTGTCTTCTTCCAAGATGCTACTTGTATTTAATTTTGCCCTAGCACTACATTCAGTAGGTAGGAAAGGAAATAATGTTCAGCGTTGAGTACATATTAAAAAAAATATTTATGAAAACAGACATATTGTTTTAAAAGGTACTTACTGAAATTGTTGTGGAGCAGGAGGCTTCTTAGCGTCAGCCATGTTGTGGGAATTTGTTTGCCTAAACAGAAAAAAATATATTATTTCAATGAAATACCTGTAATATTTTCTAAGTAACTGTTCATAAAATTTACATTTTAGAAGTTGTATAGTTGCCTTAATTTTGTGTGTATCTGGTCGCAGTTACTATTTAGTAATTAAAATGATAACACTAACTTCTTATATTTTTTTATTATTTTTTTCTAAGATAAGTACTTACCTATAATTTTAATAATATTATTAAATAATTTAAATGTTATTAATTAAAGAATCAAAATATCCTAGACCAGAAACAGCGGCCTTAAATATGTAAGTAATAAAAAATTACTGTGTGGAATTAAATTAATCAATTTAAATTTTAATAAAACTAAATAAATACCTAGTCAATTTTTACGTAATCCAAGCTTATTACTATTGACCATTACCTTTTTAGATGAAACCGAATCAATACTGAACACTATTCTACTGTTTTAATTTTGCATATTGGACTTTAATAGGAATAAATTAAATAAAAACTGAACTATTGAAAAATTGCAATCAATAAATTCGACCGACCCGACCGTTTGTCAGTCAATCTGACAGGTGACTCTTTTCTCGTATTAATGGAATACAAAGAGATCTAGTTTATACAGCCAAATCTTGTCTGAAGTTTGCATATATGCAGTAATTTTTTTGATTTATTATTAATAATGCTAATTGATAAATGATGTATGGTATTCTTCAGAATAACTTTAATTATCAGTAAATAAAAACAGTAAGTAACAGACGGAAAATGCTCATCTACAGAGATACACACGCACACACACCACACCGCACAGGCCATTACTAGGTGTTAGTGAAAAATTACAATAACACGTTTTTATGATTAATTTTTGAAGTAGTAAACAGTAAAATTTAAATCTGCGAAAATTATGAAATATTGTTGGCTTTATTCTGTAGAATATACCCGATGGAAACACGATTTGATAAAGTTGACTCGATAGAATAAATTCACAAAGTTACATATAATCTTTTTTTCTAGGTTTGATTCTTAAAATAAGTGATTTAATATTATGAGTTATTTACCAAAATGAAGTTCATAGATAACTTGAGGGATTATAATAACAGATCGTTTTTTTTTATTACATCTACTTTTCAATTTTTTTAAATATAAATTATTATTCTTATTCGTGCCGCTTCGCTGTTATACCGGCTCTTACCGTCCATCGTACCGTCGAGAGAGCGTGAGAGAAGCGCTCGAAATACCTCCCCTACAAAATTTTATATTCGAATCGAAGTGCTCTAAGGACATAATCACAGTATAATTAATACTGTGATATAATGCTCTAAGCACAGGTCGCAATACAAAGAGTGAGGTAGCATCGAAATACCCTTGATCTTGGAATGCAATCAGTCCCACTCCCAATATGTGCCATAGATAGATCAGCAGTGTGCGTGCACGAGCTTTTTGTTCACCTCCAGACTTCGATAAACTATAGGTACCTCATTATTTGTATAATACCTACGGTAAAACTCCCCATGGACATTCAAAATAAGGCTTGATATTCCTAACTTCGGCCGGTTTTATATTTTATTAGCTGCTTTTGTTTATCCAGCATACATTGATATTAATTATATCACCACGGAGAAAAAAAGAATTAGTCAAATAAATGCAGCCGTTTTAATGTGATGCGCGTACAAACATTCTGAGTAACTGATTTTATTAATTAAAGATTACCTACCTCTACCTATAAACGCCCCAATATCCGGAGTTCTCGGGTTCAATTCCCAGGTCGGGCAAAATGTGTTACGGATCGGGATCTTACCACTTCTAGGTAGGTTTACATAGTCCGCATTCGGCATGCGCATGCGTGGCGATTTTAGAGGTCTTTGCCCAGCTGTGATGCAAGAAATAAGGTCGTTATTTCTTTTATTTTTATTTATTTAAAATTCTTACATACCTATAATCACGACTATTATCCCCGAAGTGTTAGTCAGAGACTATGCAATGAAAAAAATCGGACCAACAACGGCTTTACGCGTCTTGCTATTCAAAAGTAAAGAGGAGCTCGAGATGAGCTTCATTCACAACAATCGACAAAAGCACGTCATGTTATTTTTTAACAATCGTAAAATAAAATTTATTTAGGGCCTCATAGTCTTCACAGACATGATCTCATAATGTGTCTAAAAATCAGTTCGCAAAATTATCAACCTATAGCTGCTATAAGTAGCCCTCGTACTATGAGAGTAATTTAGACGAGTAGCAAGTTATACATTGCTTAGCTTGATTGATTTTATAAAAATACCATTTAATTAATCAAAGTAGCGAACCAATGTGCTCGGTACTCTACTAAACTCCCACAGTGCGAACCAAGCTTGAAAGGTGGAAGAGATTGTGCAGCTAATCTCGACGTGCGATGATAACATCTGCGTTGTTTAGACCAGACCAATCACAATCACAACATCCTGATAAGGCCAGTTGGTAACAGATTATGTAACATCTCCACAGTGCTGACCTATAAAGAACAAGAAAAGCTTTAATGACGATACAGAACCATTTCGGTAGGTATGATATAGAGATGACACTTATTTTATGCGCGATGGTTTGCCGCCGCAATGTCCACAATCCCTTGGATCACTCACAAAATACTAAAGCATTTGCAGCCGCAATACAGTACGGAAAATTGCTTGGCGGTGTGATGTCTCTAGTTATAACACCACATTAAATTAAGTAATAGGTATCTGTAATGAAACAAAGCTAAACATTAAACTGGTATCGCATTAAATCTCAGACTTCCAGGTATCTAGATCTGTACACAATGGGTGCGTCCCTTTTCTGTGTCTACCGTTTTCAAAGTTACCCAATGGTCCGAATGAAAGTGATAGCACAGCGATTCTATGTGATAGTTACATCGATCGATACAAGTGTTATTTTTTATAGATCTAGGATTATAGACCTCGCCTTGCCATCACAACAATCCCTTTCTACGCCATTTTCCGCATCTAACCATATAAAAACTCTAGTGCATCCCGATGGTGCATCACAGTCGTATTTGATAGCTAACAGTGAACAGCAAAGGACAGTACAATGGCAACAAAAATCATGGTAAGCCATTGAAGTGTTTTTGATTAGCTGACATTACCGACAGTCAAATTACAAAAGAACTACCAAGAACTCGTGCATTTTAAGGGTTTCGTTTTCGATCTTTACATTATTGTGATTACATCTTTTTATATTATGTGTTTGAAGGTTTTCGTAGTCTAACTGAAGAAATCGTCTTCATTAAAAACCTATAGTAATCGTCAGGCCTTAACATGATCAAATGCACATAAGATGGGTCGTAGTCGTAGTTCATCATGCTGGCCCAGTGTAGGACTGACGAGTATTAAAACTAAAAAAAAAACATAAAAAAAGAACTAAGGTAAAAAAAAAAATTAACAAATTTAACCGCCTCTGTGTGCTCAGACCCAGAGGTCCCGGGTTCGATTCCCAACGGGGGGTACATCTTTGTGTGCTCGGTTTGGTTGGTGGTAGGGCTGTTAAGTCCGCCTGGCTAGCTAGCTACCACCATCTTATCTAAGTCTGTCGCCATAACAACGATGTTTATAGCATTGTTGTGTTCCGACAGTTAGAGATAAGATAGCCAGTTCCTCAGTGGTTGAGGATTCTGGGTGAAGCGCGCTTCCACCTTCGGCCTTATCGTCACTTTCCATCAGGTGAGATGAAGGCCAAGCGCTTACCCGTTGTAGAATAAAAAATAAACAAATGCTAAGAGAACAGCTGCTGTAAAAGCAGACAGACATAGAAAGTGTTAGTTAACTCTAGCAGTCTTCGTGACCGACAGGACTAACGGGACTTAGGGCTTATCCTGCCTTCTGAATCACGGATATAATTTTGATTTAGTCATCCATCTGGTGACCGGCATTGCGAAAGTTGTCTAACTTGTAAGATCAGCTGTGCCATCGTCCTCCCGAAACAACTAAATTAATTTTCAATTGCGAATATATGTTTTGATACATGTTAGGTTGAGTCTCTATTTTAAAATTTTATTTAAATTTGTGGTACCTACTGTGCTAATTTGTTTATTATATTGTGCTAATTTTTGCATTTTCTGCATAATTAGCCTGCTCTTTGTTAGTTAGTAAGAATTTAAGATTGTTTCCTTGCAAGCTTAGGAGGAGGAAGAAAAATACCTAGCAAATTAATTTAACGATGCGAGCAACACAAGACCATTGTCGTGGTGGAGATCCTTGGGGGACTTGGGGAGGCCTTTGTGCAGCAGTGGACGTCTTTCAGCTGAGGATGATGATGATTATATGAGCACATATTTAAACGGGATTGTACGCAAAACTACTTAGTAAAGGCATTCTACGCAAACTTTTTATACCCGACGTTTCGACCGAGCTGCACCAGCCGTGATCACGGGTTGACGCAGCCGTTTAAATCCCGTTTAAATATGTGTGCAGTATTGGAACACGGAAGTTTATATATGATTAGCCACCCCCTCTCTTCCCTTGAGCGTCGTCGTAATTACATAGACTGCACATACATCCAACAGCATAGAGCGGCGATGGGCTCACCACCTGTCACGCTGAGCACATGTGCAGTCGCTACTTATTTGGTGAGAAGTGGACTATAGCAGAGGACTGCTTTTGCTGTCCTCATTGCCTGGTCTCTGACTTACCCTTCGGGGATAATAGTCGTGATTATTATGTATGTATAGGTATGTACCTATGTATATAATGTATTAACATGGTCCACAGATCGCTCTGGCCCTCGTCGCAGCAGTGTTGGGCAGTAAGCCTGACAAGAGGAGCCTGGACGGTTGGAACCCACTGGCGGGCTGGAATGGCCTGCCCGGCTGGGTGCCGGTAGGCCAACCTGGGCCGTACAGTCACGGACATGGAGGTAAGGTTATAAAAAATATAGAGCCTTGTTTGAACTGACTAGAGTTCTGCAGTGAGTTAATGTAAAAGCCGCATTGACAATCAACTTTACAAAAACTCTACTTTTGATCGAAACTTGAGGGTCGAAGTGAGAGGCGGGGTTTACGATCAAGTTTTAGAGAATTGACATGACTATAGCGTTAGCTAGCCGGGCGTGCGCTTTCCTTGTGTGAACGCAGCGCACGACAAGTGGCGTTACGCTCCGCTGCGTATGCCGTCAGGCTAACTCAAACTGAGATTATGTAGGGTCTTAAACTTGCCAACACATACCTATCTCATTACTTATCTCATTTCTATAATATTTTTATCAACCAAGGTTGCCTTGGAAGAGATTGCTTGTTAGCAATAAGGCCGCCGGTTCTGTACTTTGTCACAGTATTTTTTTCTGTCATGTGTTCTTGTGTGAAATAAAAGCATCAGACTCGAGTTCGGACGTGGCCGGCGCCGTGGCCGCAGCGAAGGCGGCCGCCGCAGCGGTGATGGCGGCGCAGCACGACGTGGCTGCCGCCAAGCACGCCGCCATTGAGCAGCAGACCATTGCCAGCGCGAAGGAGGTCGCGGCGGCGCATGCGGCGCACAAAAGGTACTTGATTTATTATGAGCGACTGCGAAAAATAAGAAAGTTTAACCTTTTTTTAACATCAAAGATTTTGGAGAAAGAAGCAGCATGACACGTGGCGGCTACCAAGCCACTGGCACACACACACACACACACACATACGGGTATCGATCCAAAACTCGATCCTGAATCTGCAGTGAGTTTTCAAATCAGCATTCTCCAAATTTGACTATACATGCACCGACGTCACATTTAGGTCTGGCTGCAGACCATCGCCAGCGCGCATAAAAGGTGCCTACGTCGTATTTTTAACCGACTTCGCGGCACTCGATAACAAAAGACAGAGGCAACATAGTCGATCGCATTGCGAACCGACATCAAAGCATCTCTGCACCAACTGTCGCAAACTATTTCTGTCAGGCTTGTGGTAGATCATGCCGCTCTCGTGTCGGTGTATTCAGCGCTCCAAGAAATACCTATCAAATAATGATATCATTGTATTCATAAATATTTACAGCGAGGAAGCGGCACGCCACGCTCGCGCTCACGCGCTTGAAGCAGCACAATCAGCAGTGCAAGCGCAAGCGCAGCTCGCTGCAGTCAAAGCTAGGGCGGCTGTAGCGCAAAAAGTAGCGGCTGCCAGGGAGGCTGCAGCAGCTAAAGCGCTGCAAAGGGCTGCGCACACACAGGCAGCGAGGCTTCAAAACGCTGGTGAGTATCGAAATATTGACCTGTTCTTATCACTCACGCTTGAAGCGGTGTAGGTTATTAACTCAGTGAAGCCAAAGCTGGGGCGGCTGCCAAGGAGGCCGCAGCAGCTAAAGCGCTGCAAAGAGCACACAGGCAGCGAGGCTTCAAAACGCTGGGGAGTATCGAACTATCGACCTGTTCTTATCACACACGCTTGAAGGTCAGCTTTACTCACAGTTGCCAAACTTCGCACACACAGGGTGAATAAGGGCATAGAAGCCGTACTCAAGTTTTAGATTTGACAAGCGCGAGTGATTTACACCATGCAGTCAGCTATGCTCGTTTGTCGGCGTATTTTTCAGAGCCTGTGTGGAATAGCTCCTCACGAAAAGAACCTAACAACCAACCCCATCTCTTCCCTTGGGTGTCGTAAAAGGCGACCACCTGACTAAAGACTGCACATACATCCAACAGCATAGAGCGGCGATAGGCTCACCAGTCACCACCTATCACGCTGAGCACATATACCGTCGTAAATTGGTGAAACGTGGAATATGGCGGAGGACTGCTTCTGCGGTCCTCATTTCTTAGTCTCAGTAACTCTTTGGGGATAACAATTTTGAATCTCTATGTATTTTTCAGACATAGAATCCCTTAAGCTGTCAGTCATCCAGAGCTCGGGCGCCGCCGGCGCCGCCGGCGCGGCTCACCATGCCGCCACGGCCGCCGCCGCCGCCCTCAACACAGCCGGCTGGCCCGCCGCCCCCGCCTGGCCCAAGTGGCCATCCAGCGGGTGGGCACCAGCATCCAACCCCTGGGCTTGGTCTTAAAGTGAAGACTCGACTATCAAGAAAACAAAACACTGGCGTATTTCGTAAAGTTCTTACTTTCGGCAATGAATGGAATAGATAAAGTTAAACAAAAAAATAGTAGTGTAATTTTCTGTTTAATATTAACAATTTAATTAACGTGGGCATTTTGTTAGGTACTTACTTAAAAAACGTGTTGTTTTAAAAAGTGTGTTAATTAGTAAATGGCTAGTAGATTTTTACGCTAACGACAATCAAAAAATCAAAACACTATGCTGTCTTTCTACTGTCTATAAACTACTATATTGTCTACTTTATTTTGGTAATGCTTTATTACTCGTTTATCAAAAGAACATAATAATAATTTAATTTTGAAATTGAGGTAAGCAAAATAATTAGATTAGTAATTTTCTATCTAAAATTAGCTATTATTGTTATGGAAAGGTTTTGGATGTAGATCTACGCATGGCGTGACTATGTGCTTACGTCTTTGTTATTTTTATTAACTTCTTTGTACGTTAACGTTCTTAAAGTACTTATATTTTAACACTAGGTACCAACTACCCAGGCTATTGGAAAATGTTGTAAAAAATTTATGGGTCAGTTCACTACCAATAATTATTCTACCACACTTCAAGTCTTTTTGTTAAAAAGTCTCAAGGAAAACTATACTTATATTTTTAAAAACCTTAATGTATCATTTTTGACAGACCTAATAAGTTAAGATTGCAGGCATAATATTAATCTTATCTGAAAGATAACAACAAAATAGAGTATCAAGATCGTATTGTCTATCTTGAATTATGCAATAGTTTTATTTTCGTGTGACCTAGTTATATGTAGGTACTTATACTTACTTAAATAAGTTTTTTTATAAATTTTATTATTTAGTTTGTTAAAAGTTAAACAATATAACAGACAACTAAACTTATAAAATATTAATGTAGATTACATTACATACTTACTTACATAGGTATATTTACTTTTGTATAAGTACGAAAAAGATGTTAATTGGAAATTGTTTTTTTACTGTAAATAAATATATCATACTGCAAATATTATCAACTTTTATTTTTGTTACCCACTACCAAATACCCACAGGATAAAAAGTACTTTGATTCTTATAAACAGATTCTCAAAAGGACAGGAGTACACCTTGATTCTCATAAACAGATTCTCAAAAAGACGGATTCTCAAAAGGACAGGAGTACACGTAGACACATAAAGAGAAAAAATATTATTAAGTATTATCGTTTAATTACTAGACTCGGTCTAGATTTAATATTGTCGCGATGACTTGATTTTGATGATATGGAGACCTATTGTCTTGCCGTAGGACCACGGAATACATAATAGTACAGTAGGACAGTATACAGGATGTTTGGTAATAACTTTATAATCTCGCAGCTGGACCTCCCTACAACTAAGTATGTATGTTGCATGGTAGCTTGTTTAGTAGCTTCGAAATTGCAAAAAAACAGCTGTTTCATACAAAACTGCAATTATTTGACTTATATGTATGATTGTATCGAAAAGAAGAGTAATTTTACCTATTACCGAAAATCTTGTAAAGGCTATTTTTTTGCTTAAAATATGAATGGTACAGTCAGTGTCAGAAGTAGATAGGTATACTTACATATAATATTTGACAGTTAGTACCTAGTTCTCATTTCCTAAAGACAGAAGGATCAATGCCTATCAAAAGTGTCGTATATACTTTAGTTGCTGACTGTACCTACCTAGCTGCTTAAAAACATCTGCGATTGATTTATGTAACACGCATGCGCGGTTGTCTAGGAAACACGGGAGTAGGCTCCATCTGTGATTCCATCGCAGCATCCCTCATCTTTTCCTCTTACGTAAAACATTTTCTGTAACATGTAATTAATAATCAAAGAAAAAAACAAAACAAATGAATTAAAAAACGTGAGGTAGGTAAATTATTGTTTGATTGTGTTTTGTTTCCTTTGAGTGAAGTTTGTTGTGTGTGTGCTATATAATATTTAAGTAGTGTTTTTAAACCGCCCATTATGACTCTGGACTTATTTATATGACTGCAATCTACTGATAGAAGCTCAGACCGTGCTTTCTAAAGCACATAATAAAATGTTACTTACTTAAAAAATTTTGAACACCAATCCTAATACAGACCACACCCAAGATAGCCTAACTTTTGCGATCGTTAATAAAGACCATCGATCTTATCTCCTACGACCTAAAATATCAATGAAAGTGCTGTGAGCTTACCTTTACGTAAATGCGTTGGTAAATAGCAAAGAGGTGTGTGATTTTAATATGCATCAACTAATTAGAAGTTCCATCCCTGTATTTTATATTAATGAAGTTTAGAACAGCTGTGAACAAACAATTATGCCCGTGTGATGCTGAGTTAAGCAATGAGACCCATGGGCATTATAATTTGTAAATACCCAAGCTTTGCAAACAGGGTGTTCAGTACTCTAAATAAAGGTAACCCGTGAATTTCGATCTACTATATGATTTAATTATTTCTAAATAAATTTGGTTTTTATTATCCTAAACAGTTCATGAAAGTATTTAAGAAAGTATAAAATATGAATATGGACATGGGCCTTATTTGACATTTGAAGCCCATAACATTCCCATATAAAGACAAAATATGGACTTCAAATGTCAAATGAAGCCCATGTCCATATCCATATTTTTTAGCCGATAGAACCGCTTTAAGACTTATAAGCGGAATTCCCTGATATCGTAGGGTCGACATATCAAAACGGCTATGTAGTAAAACGGCGATATCTCAAAAAGTTTTAGTATCCCTTAGCAAAATGTCCTACAAGCAAAAAGTCTTTATAGCAAAACGTCCACTTGAGTGAATTTACAGTCAGCGTCAAAATTAGGTTAAAAATTAATAAATCTTTTTGTGCCCGCTTCTATGCTGGCTAGTCTTCTCACTCCGAGTCAAAATGTGTTCCAACCACTTAATACTCGTGGTTCTGGCCATCTATGGAAGCCTGACGGAAGCCGCAGACCCTGACAGACGACGCTACACCAACCCCACTTACTATAATGTGGGGGGTGTACTGTCCAGCAACGAATCCATTGCTTTCTTCAAAGACACTATATCCGTAAGTATTAATTAAGAAAACATAATTTTGAATTCTAGTACGATCGGTTACGATGCCGGTTTACGGCATCCTAGTACACATAAGCGGCATTGTATCTCAATAGGTTCGGGAACCGTAACATATTTTTTATTTGCATAATGTTTAGAAGACACAATACTCAAAATATATTTTTGTATGGAGTAAAGATTTCTGCTGTCTAATAAAAAAAATAACCTCGAATTTCAAGACAATCGTTACGCTGCGCTTCGCGATTGTCTTAAATTTCTAACTATCACGTCGTGACCTACAGGAGTAGGGCAACAGCTAGTATTTCTGTTGTCTAATAAAAAACTTTACGGCAGATTAGGCGGCGTCACTATTATACCGCAAAACTTACGGTTCCTTAACCTCTTGTGTGCTAAGGCCATCTCAATCCAATATGGCCGCATGTTTCCATCATCATAATCTACCTATTATAAACACGTCCCACTGCTGGGCACAGGTCTTCCCATATGGACAACAATACATGGGGCGATTGGGTCATAATAACCCACCACGCCAGCCCAATGCGGGTTGGTAAACTTTCCCAGGCTCCCACAATACTTCCAAAGTTGTAAATATTAATTATACGTAAAAAGACCCTTCCGGGATAATTAGTCGTGATTATATACTTTTTACATAGTATGTATGTAAAAAGACTCAAGACAATTAGAAAAACAGATAAATCTAAGTTGACCTGACCGCTTGTGCTGCTCACAACGACGGTCGCCAATTGTATTGTTTTATGTAGCATAACAACATCATCGACATAGAAAGAAAAACCTTTTTGGTAACAAACTCATGTGTTCATTTTCAGAACCTAAATTTCAAGGACCAGTACGTGCCGCGCGGGGTTACCTATCATGACTATTCTATTCTAATGGACCCGAATCCAATTAAAACGGCGCTCAACGTTTGCAAGGACCTCATCGCACATAGGGTGAGTAACAAACTAATAGAAAACTATTACCATTTCATACACACATACATATACGTGAGTATATGACTATTATTCCCGAAGGGTTAGTCAGAGACTAGGCAATAAGGACCGCCTGACCTGGACCAGAATAGCCTGCCAAATGATAAAAAAGACACGATTCGATCGGTATTTCAACGATACCGATGGAAACGGTCAATCAAAAGGATTATTTTCTTCCAACTTTGATGAATCGCAAATGGGTTACCTTGCCTAGCTAAATCGCTAAATAAGGTATTAAGTCCGCGACTAGGTTAAATAATATAAATTTTTTGGCTCAACTTCCCTGATTTGTTAATCATAAAAATCTATTTAAGACAATATGAAACAAGGTATTAGAAATATTAACCCATTGCAATTGTTCTCATACCAACCGTAGGTATACGCAGTGGTCGTATCCCACCCATTGACTGGAGACCTCTCGCCGGCCGCCGTGTCATACACCAGCGGGTTCTACCACATCCCCGTCATAGGGATATCTTCAAGAGACTCCGCGTTTTCGGACAAGAACATCCACGTGTCGTTTCTGCGTACTGTCCCACCGTATTCGCATCAAGCAGACGTCTGGGTGGATGTACTGAAGCACTTCAACTACATGAAGGTGATTGTGATACACAGCTCGGATACTGACGGTCGGGCAATATTAGGAAGGTGAGCATTTCTGATGAATTTGAGTTACCAACTTTGAAGGACTTAAGGCTCCGTAACAAAAGCAGGTCAGAAGCAGGATGCGGCAGAAACAGCGCGGATAACACTGCAGTTTCAAAAGCGTTCATCACAGCAGACGGTGTGTGACTTGTCTGCAACAACTACGCGATTCTCTACAGACGCTGCGGCTGCGCGCATGGCTGTGATAGATGTTAATTATAGCCGTCACATCGTTCGCTGCAGTCACGTCTGTGGTCAAAGTTGAGGCTGTTTTATTACAGAATACCGATTTTAAACCAACAAGAAATGTTAAAGTATAATTATTTAGAAGAATACCAATGGTGCGCTGTTGCTGCCAAGGCTTTAACCATGTTCGCGCTTAGAGAATCGCACTACAGAACTCCCTGACGCGTCAAAATGGTGTTCATAGCGATATTAGCGATCGGCGTAGATCCAGCGTAGAAACTGCTCGGCATCTGCACTGCCCTCCTTGACAAGTGACAAACGTTCACCCAGGGGGTGATTCTATTCGTAATTCGTCGTACACACACTACTGTGTCCAGTGCCAATTACTAGTGGAAAATACAGCAGCGCGTGAGGACCTTTATTATTATCTTATGATAATTGAATCGCACATTTTCGATTTGCAGGTTCCAAACAACATCGCAAAATGTTGATGACGACGTGGACCGCAAAGTGGTGGTAGAGCAAGTTATAGAGTTCGAACCAGGCTTGGATTCATTCAGCGATAAGCTGATAGAGGTCAAGAGTGCTCAAGCTAGAGTGTTCTTAATGTACGCTAGGTAAGAGGCTCAACAACATTAATAGCCATAAACATATCACGGAATAGCACATTCAGATATTAGGCCATTACTCACGACACTGGTCTAGAGTCTAGATGAATCTGCATCACCCACAAAAATATTGGTGGTGAGAGGCTTAGATAGATAGATAGATATAACGCTTTTTTGCACACACAAAAATACAGAAAACATAAAAATAAGCACATTAAAACTTATGTGGGCAAAGGCGGTCTGGTCTTATCGCTTAAAGCGATCTCTACCAGACAACCTTAATATTAAGCTTAGTAGTCAATCAATATGATCATAGTGCCATTCTGGTCTCTTTTCCGCGCGAAGAATAGCATACCATGTGGGAATAGGCTTACCCAGAGGCGGCTCTAGCCCATCTAGCTTCCGAATACCCTGACGAGTTGGCGCGAGGTGCCGCGAGCCCCCTAACACTGCACCCGTGGAGTTTTATAGGCTGATTATGGTGATGTTGAAATCGTTTTAGCAAAACTGACGCGGAGATAATATTCCGCGACGCGACTTTCCTGAACATGACCACAGTCGGCTACGTGTGGATGGTGACCGAGCAGGCGCTGGACGCTGCCAACGCGCCCGAAGGCCTGCTCGGGCTGCGGTTGGTCAATGCGACGAATGAGCACGCGCACATACAGGACTCTATGTGAGTTTTTTATTACACTCACGGCTACTGTTATTCCCAAAGGCATATCCTGACGTGTGGTCTAAGGTGCCAGTGGTGCCAGTCCAAATAAAATTAACGATGTAAGGAGAAGGATAGCTATCCCCAAAGGGCTAGTCAGAGGCTAGGAAATAAGGATCGCAAAAGCAGTGCACTGCCACACTACACGTTTCACGAAATAACAACAGCAGTGATAGATTGGTGGACCCATGAGAGTTGGAAGAGTCATATATCTGAGCTTTTTTCATTTTAACCTTGTTCGAATTTTTAAGCTAATAAGTTTAGGTTAAGTTTGCTAATTCAAAACGAATTTAGAAATAATCAAACTTACTAAGCAATGCATACTCCGCCTGCACGTCAACCTAAACAAAACTGTCAAACTCTGATCGATATAATATGCAACATATTATTAGATATGTTAAAGTTCAAAATTAATTAAAGATTTTTGACATTTTATACCCGACTAAATTAGCGCCGCCTACCCTACAGCGAGCGGTCTAGACTCTAGTAACTCTAGTCTAGAGTTCTGCAGTCAGAGGTCTGCGTTCCGCATTTACTATTTTGTTCTCTTTCACCGTCACGATATCTACGTAAAGATCGTTTATTCAAAGACGTATATATAACAATGGCCCCCCAGATACGTGTTAGCATCCGCCATTCGCGACATGAACACAACAGAGGAGATCAGCGCACCGCCCTCGGACTGCGACAACTCCGGCTCAATATGGACGACCGGTCGTCAGCTATTCGACTTCATCAGGCGGCAGAAGCTGGAAAATGGCGCCACGGGGTTCGTGGCCTTCGACGACCACGGGGATAGGGTACACGCGGAGTATGACATGGTGAACGTGAGGGCACAGGGGGAGCATGTGGCGGTGGGGAAATACTTTTACTTCAAGGTTGGTGCACATAATCTTCACCTGTTTTTTTATTAGTATTGCTTCGTTTGTAAGTGTTGATGGATGGAAGGGAGATACCAAAGAAATGCATGGATTGCATGGAGGAGTGATTGCTCAGATGACGGCTGATAAAGGAGAATAGAAGGAAAAACATATTGCGCCGACCCCATGTTTTTTTTTCTATTATGACTCGTCATAGTGACTGCATCCTGCCTGATGGTAAGCAGCCGATGCAGTCCAAAATAATGAGATCGCTCCCCACCGTGGAATAAGTACTTACGATAATAACGATCGCACCCATTCATGACGGCATGATGTAATTTGGGACCAGAGCAAAAAGAAGAATATGGTTCTTTTGCATGTGGATTGTGGTTGTGGTTGTCTTTTGTAAAGTATGTATGTTTTCATTTTGTAATGGAAAGTCTCCTTCTATGACAGGAAGGGCATTATTCAACATTTATTAGACGCCGTGAAAAGAAAAGGAGAACCTTGCCGAATTTCTTGCCTGCCCTTCTTAGTACAAGGTCTACCGCTCTACAAACTTACGAACCGATGGCACAGCGACAGTTAAAAGTGCTCAAAATATTGTAGCTGAATTAAATAAATACAATCTTGAATCAACAGCACTCCAGCACTCCACTTTCAACTTTAAAATCGTTTTCAGAATTTTGACGTTTGGGTCTAGCCTAATGTTCTGTTTTAAGTACTTTCACTGTTCTGTTTGACTTACCTATGTAAGTGCGGTTTGGGAGCCTTTGATGATATAGAATGTAATTGAGCGCTATTTCCAAGTACTAGGTTATTGAACAGCTAACGTTCTAGTGAATGGCAAAACACCATTTAAGGAAAAGTTAAAGAGATGTAAGAAAGTTAGTGCTATCTATTTGGTTACAACGTTGTTGTGAGTGTAGTTATTTACTGCAGACACTGTAAATAAACAGCACTTACCTAAGCACCAAAAGCAGGTCGGAAGCAACGCAAGTTTTTTTTATTTAAACAGCATAAAATACGTTATTGGGAATGCCACACCTGCTTTTCATGTAGTTAGCCTTACCTACTTACAAGCTTTACGTATTTGAAACTAATTTTTTTATTGATTATTTATAATTGCAATAATTCCATCTCTCAAATTTTGAAACCTTTTAATTAGGAAACTCAGAAGATGCGTTTGGAACTGAAAGAGCATGAAGTCATATGGATGGGACGTAGTCCTTCCAAGCCGGAAGGATTCATGATACCAACTCACTTAAAAGTAAGCAAACTTAAAAAAATCTTAGTCAAATATTGGGAAAAAGGAAATTATAATTGGTCACATAATACATATACCACTGTAACTTTTGTTTTGAAAAAAAAGGCCTCTTGAGTTTCTTGCCAGCTTCTTCTAAGTCGAAGCCTCTCCCAAAATCCAAACTGGTGGTGGTAGAATAAGTAATTAGTTAGATTCGTTATACTTAAAGATTTATCTCAATGTTAGTTAACTGTTATTTTATTAGTTTTTGACCTCAATAAGTGCCCGAAAGGCTTATTTTGAGTTTACTCAACTACTCAACAACAAGTAATTTATTACTTGATTACGACTTTGAACAAAATAATATGTCTGTAGGTTCTAACAATAGAAGAGAAGCCTTTCGTATACGCTCGCCGGATTGACGACGGCAGCGAGTGTACCGTTGAGGAAATACCTTGCCCTCATTTCAATGCCAGCGAAGATACAGGTCGGTAATTTAATTTAAAATAAAATTCCATTACCACACCAAAGTATGTGTGTCAGGCAGGATCGTAGCAGATGGAAAGCTGTGGTCACTGCCTACTCCTCCAGGAAGCAGGCGTTATACGAGGTCTGTTCAAAAAGTATCGCGACTTTTGTGTTTTTTCAAAAATTATTTATTTATTCATGAATATCTATTTTGTCTTCTTCAAAGTAATCCCCACCAGATATTTATACACTGTGCCAACGTTTTTACAAATCCTCAAAGCACTTAAAAAATCATTTTTGTGATCTTGTTCAGCTCCTCCTTCGATGGCGTCTTTATCTCCTTAATCGTAGAGTAGCGTCATCCTTTCAAGGCCTCTTCAGTTTCAGGAACAAGGAAAAGTCACAGGGGGCCAGATCTGGGGAATACGGTGGCTGCGGCATTATGAGTGTGTTGTTTTTGGCCAAAAATTCGCGCACAAGCAACGTTGTGTGAGCAGGGACGTTATCATGGTGCAAAAGCCAATTTTGTTCTTCCACAAATCCGGGCGTTTCTGGCGAATTGCTTCGCGCAAATGGTGCATTTCACTTGCAGGTAATATTCCTTATTGACCGTTCTACCTTGTCGCAAGAACTCATGATGCACCACGCCCCTGCAATCGAAGAAAACTGTAAGCAAAACCTTCACAGAGTAAACATTGAGGAGATGAAGACGGCATCGAAGGAGGAGCTAAACAAGATCAAAAAATTTTTTTTTTAAGTGCTTCGAGGATTGGAAAAAACGTTGCAACAAGTGTATAATATCTGGTAGGGATTACTTTGAAGGGGACGAAATAGATATTCATGAATAAATAAACATTTTTGAAAAACCACAAAACTCGCGATACTTTTTGATCAGACCTCGTATATATGTATGTACCACATCAAATAAACCACAAAAAAGAGATAATAAATGTTACCCGCACTGGGACAATAAGACATTTTCTTATGCAAAGAATGGACGGATGCGAATGAACGTGGAATGAACGAAGTAAAAGCATGCCAGGGACTCGGAAAGTTCGGATCAAAAACCTGAAAATATTTCCACGAGCGGGATTTGAACTGACATACGAAAAACTAAAATCACCGACATCGCTGAAAGTCAGTACTCTGAAGTGGAATTGGGCCAGTCATATCATATCTGCAGAAGGACGGACGACTGTTGGAGCAGGCATGTCATACTACGGCCAAATTCGATAAAGAATGTTTATTAACAAATTATTGACAATCTTTGGGCAAATACGTAGTTTCACTAGGAGTTTTTTGGGAGAAAGACACCATTGTAAGTGATTTTCTCGTGAATCTCTCTTAAAAAAAGAAATAATTCGGTTTCTCAGACCGGGATAGTTGTCTGTCACTCATTAGGGGAGACTTTCATTCAGCGTGGACGGCAATAAGATGAAGAGATTTGATATGATGAGATATAGGTAGTATGTTAGATAGTTCAATGAAATCGCTCGTGGAAATAATTAATTAGATACTTTTCCGTTTGCAATAAGATGGCAACAATAAAAATGCATAGTATTGACTACAACTCCCTACTTTCTCACACGAACAAAGTTGTAGCTGTAAAACTGTATTGGTTTAAGAAAACCTAAGGCTAAGTATATGAATTAAGGCTCTTTATGTGCCTACTGTGGTACTATGGACTGTGCTGTGGTACTACTGCTGAAATTGTCCAAATTGTCATTCTGCAGGTCAGCTGTATTGCTGCAAAGGTTTTTGTATGGATTTACTGCGGTACCTGTCCAAGGCGATCAATTTTACATATTCGTTGGCCCTGTCGCCCGACGGCCAGTTCGGTAATTACATTATAAAGAATCTAACCGCTCCTAGTCCCAAGAAAGAGTGGACGGGATTAATAGGTAAGTTTTTTATTATTTGAAAAGAAAGCGAACGTGCAGGCGGGTCACCTGATAGGAAGTAATCACCGCCCCCAATGCACCGCAAAACCAGAGGAATCGCAGATGCGTTGCCATCAAGAAGTAGGAATTGTTGAGGGATGATGATGATGGTTATGATAATGATGATAATATTAACTTTTAAATTAATGCCTTTGTTATCTGTTTAACCGTGTCGCGTGTGAAAGATACTACCGCACTCTCTCTTCCCATGGGTTTCGTAAAAGGCGACAAACGGACTAGAGATTGCACATATATCCACAGCTAAGAGCGGCGATGGGCTCACCACCTATCACACTGAGCACATGTGCAGTAGCTATTTGGTGAAAAGTGGACTACGGCAGAGGACTGCTTTTGCGGTCCTCATTGCCTAGACTCTGACTAACCCTTCGGGGATAATAGTCATGATTATAATAATATGTATGTATGTTTCTGTTTCAGGCGAGTTGGTATACGAGCGTGCTGACATGATAGTAGCTCCATTAACCATTAACCCGGAACGAGCTGAATTCATTGAGTTCAGCAAGCCATTTAAGTATCAAGGCATCACGATACTAGAAAAAAAGGTAAACTAAAATCACTGTATTAAAACTGTTTTAACGGGACTAAACACGATTAATTTCGTAAGTAAGTACATATCTACTGTATGTGTATGTAGTGTGCCGGAGTCGTGTTACTGAAGATTCATTGCACTGTGACAATTTAAGTGAACGTATGAGGGTGGATGAAGAAACAAATACCCGCCCGCCCGAGCCGACGACGCCGCGCACCGCCAGTTCGCTTGTGACCACGGCCGCAGCATCGCGGCCGAAACGTCAAGCAGTAAGTAGATATGTACTTACTTACGAAATTAATCGTGTTTAGTCCCGTTAAAACAGTTTTAATGCAATGCAACGCGATAGTTTAAAGCCTTAAAATCACTGTTTATATTAATTTCTTTATTATTTGTGTCAACGTAGAGGACAGAAAGGAAATGGGGCAAAGCTTTACCCGGTATTGGGACTACACACTATAGGTGTAATATAATTTTTAAGTCAACGTAATCTATTAGGAAAAAAGTGATTTATTAACTCATAGTCATATATCAGTAATCTTTCACAAACCTCTTTTTCAATGACTGAAATGCAGCATTGTTTAAAAACTGGGTATTACTAGTGTAAATGCCCGCTGGAATTGAACCCGGGGCTACTAAGTCTAAAACGGGTGGTCCAATCACATACACAACAGAGTTGGTTTCACATCTAATTAACCGTTTTTTTGCAGCCATCCCGCTCCTCAACGCTAGTATCATTCTTGCAACCATTCTCGAACACGTTATGGATTCTAGTGATGGTATCAGTGCACGTGGTGGCTCTGGTGTTATACCTCCTCGACAGGTTCTCGCCATTCGGGAGGTTCAAGCTGGCGAACATAGATGGCACTGAGGAGGACGCACTGAACCTGTCCAGCGCCATCTGGTTCGCGTGGGGGGTACTACTCAACAGTGGCATCGGTGAAGGTATGGCCAGCACTTCTATATTTTAACATGTTCGCGTTAACTTCAATCACAAAAACTAGATACCTAGTATCCTATACTAAAAATCGTAGCGGAATAGTCTTCGATCATCTAAACACTAGATACACAGTCTCATATAAAATACTTTGAAAGAATAAAAAGTGTTTCCAATTATTATTCTATAAGTACAATTTTGTTTTCGTAAAATCACAACTAATTTTGATACTCAACCCAACCCTATCATCACCACAAGAGGTATTAAATTTGGAAGGCAATGTCAAATGACAAGTGTCAGCAATCCAATGCTCCCTCTCCTCTTGGATGGAGCCTCATTAGAGCCTCAGAATAATAAATAAAGTTTATAGTTGGAGCATTAGTTCGATTTGACACTTTGAGAGCGCTTTTGTGTAACTAGTTTTTTTAGATGATTGAAGGGAATAGTGATAAAATAATTTATATTTTTAAATCGTTTTAAGTTCAAAAATGTGATACCAAAATTTATTACAGGCACCCCGCGTAGTTTCTCGGCGCGCGTCCTCGGAATGGTGTGGGCGGGGTTCGCCATGATCATCGTCGCTTCCTACACTGCCAACTTGGCGGCTTTCCTCGTGCTGGAGCGGCCTAAGACGAAACTTACGGGCATCAATGACGCAAGAGTAAGTGTAATAAATAACATTATGAGCTCAGCTGCTGTAAAACCGGACAGAATAGAAATTCAATTGTTTATAGCCTCTAGGAGTTTTCGTGACAGACGAGGGGTGACAAAACTTTAGGCGGTGAAAACGGAAAAATTGCCTGTTTTCTATTAGCTGTTATTCAAAATATATTTGATATATTGTACTGAAATTTTCAATGTGTATTACAGAGCGTATGTGTGAGAGGATAAACGAAGCCAAAACACGATTGGAAACATTTAGCTCGATAGAAAAAAATCCTGAAGTTACCTCTAAAATTTCATGTATATGTACATGTATATGTATATGAACATTACGACCGTATTTTACAATAATAAATTCCTATAAAATCATAAACACATTTACCTTTTTCGATTTCTTGACTGATTTGGATTTTCAAAAACTAAACATATTTATTAACTTTTTGATAAAAATGAGAATGGCGCTTACGAATTATCGCGGACCCCGCCCCGCGCAACACCAGCGAGGCCCCGCGCAATATCCAAATTTTCGCTGACCGCCTAACCCCCCTTAATATGGTACAATGGTACTTATTTACATCTTTTTTTAATGTGAATAGAAGGCCAATGAACAGGTGTGTAAAAAAAATCACCGCCGCCCATAGACACCAGCAAAACCATAGGAATCGCAGATGCGTTGCCGGCTTTAAGGATGGAATAGGATCTTTGAGAAAGAACTAGGAATTGTGTGTGCTGTTATCCAGGTGGGAAGGTGCGGCCTAGACGACCACGCTCTGCTACCAAGACGTTAAGTTCACAGCCGCAGCAGTTTATATCAAACGGGAGCGCTTCACTACGCTGTCATCGACCGTTCAACTGGATCGCTCCAGCAGGACTACTAAAAAGCGGGAGTGCAGCTTTGCACTTACAAAACGACCGCTGAGACTGACGGAAGCGTGCGACTTAACGGTTGGTTCATAACTTCCCAACGACCCGTAACCCGTACTAACGTACCGTTTATGACGGTACGGGCGGGAACTCAGGCCTCACCAGGAAGGTGTTCAGGGTATTTTATATTTATTGGTGATGTGAAAGTACCTAGACTGCTAGGGGAGGTAACGTTTACTTTCACCCCCGTTTTATCGTCCAACCCGAGTATAACAATCTCGGCGATTGTTTTGGACACGGTAGTTAGTAGGCAACCGTTCATAGAATTAGACCCAACTATTTTGACAATGACGTCCAATTTTGTGTTAGCTGACACCAAGTTCAACACCCCGGCATCGGTTGACGTTCTGTTGGGGGTAGACAATCTAGGGCAATTGTTGTTGAACGATAAACGTGTCCTTCAGCCGGGCGGTCTGGTTGCCGTCGAGACGGTTTTTGGGTATGTGGTCATGAGACCAGTGAACCGACTCTCACCCCCGAATATTGAAGATACCGTTCTCGTTGTAGGGGCTACTCTCTCTGACGTTGTTCAGAAGTTTTGAGAAGTGGAGGAACCTCCCTCCACGCCGCGAATTGACCCAGAGCAAAAAAAGTGCGAACACTGATCGACTGTTCACTCGACTACCCTTTCGTACCGGTCGTCCTCCTCTGGGTGAGTCCAGACTGCCAGTGGATATGAGGTTAGCGTCAATGGAACGCCGCATAAGTAACGGTTTGGTCTTCCGGACGAAGTATGTTGACTTTGTTCGGAAGTATAAGGAGTCGATGCACTGTATCGTATCTCGCGTAGACTGGCGCTCGGTGGAGCACTACTTCCTTCCACATCACGCGGTTTTGAAAGCGCGCACTGGAAGGATTCAAGTAGTATTAGATGGCTCCGCTCCCACGTCTATCACGCCGGCAGCAATGCACTGTTAGCCGTTTTGTAGCGTGAATTTTGTATTTTGGTCAGCCAGACGGACCATACCCGCTTGCTTGGCACTGGGATAAATTTGTCTCAGAAAAAAATGTCAGTAGGATGGCACTGGGACAGATATATCCCAAGCGAACATTTTCTACAAAACTACTTTTTTTTCTTAAAAAAAAAACATAAAGAAATAGTCAATTGTTGTTATCGGAATTGGCGTCTTTTGCGGAAAGTAAAAGTAAATAAATATATAGTAAAGTGTTATTTGTTTTGGTGTTTAGCGTGTATATAGTGTTTCTTGTGGACGTTTTAAGACACAACTTAACACTACGGTACACGCGCCTCTATTTGGATCGCCAGTACTCGCGCGCTCTACATACGTAGATCAATTTCAATTACCTGTTTTTATAAATAATTTATACTTTATGCTGTATCATTGATCGATGCCTACCGTGTTACCGGCTACGAGCCACTACCATGCAGCCCCAAATGGGAGATTTGTCTGCAGATCGCGTTACGGAAAGTATATATATAGTTTGTAGAGTTATAAAGCGTATTTGTGTTTTGTTTATATATTTATATATTTTTTTAAATATATTACTCTCGTGGCGTTCCATTGACGCTAACCTCTTATCCATTTGCATTCTGGGCTCACCCAGAGGAGAATGACCCCTAGCAGTCTATAGGTGGGTTATAGATACTTTCACATCACTAATACCCTGAACACCTTCCTGGTGAGGCCTAATTGGAAGGCCCAACTTGCCAACCAACCATGATGAAAGCACACATCCCTGAGCACCGGAATCCAAAAGAGCTCGGACTTTCATTAGGTTACCCTTCAGTCCCCTAACCATCACAGAGGCCGTAGGGAGTAGAACGGTTTCTGGGGGGCTGCGGTTGGCGATTGGGTCGACGTTAGTTGCTAGTGGGTAGGGAAGCGAATCGCTTCTCCTGAAAGAGGGGGTCGCTGATACTTAGCAAGGGGGTCCCACTCTGGCGAATAGCGTCGACGACGCTCCAAACGCGGACGTTCCGCCACTGGTGACGCGGACCTAACACGGGGATTTTTGATAGTGGCACCGTAACTATCAACCGGCTTAAATTTGTCTCGCGGTGGAGAGTTCCTTGGGCCCACGCCCGTACGGGTGCATGGAACCTCCATACCCAACTAGCAAAGTAATCCTATAAAGAAAGTTTATAAGTCTGTCACTACTAATAACGTTCTTATAAAGACATTGCGGTAGACTATTTAACTTATAATAGCATTTGCCAAGCCTTAACATATTTAAGTGCATTCGTTTTTATATCTCGGTCTTATATTTCGCTACAAGACTGACCTACAAAACATCTATAGGACACTTTTACTTGTAATAGCATTTCAGAAACGTAGATATTCTCAAGAGGTTTTGTCTTTGTAAGTTAGTCTTATAGTTAGCTACAAGATTTTCTTTTAGGACACTTTTAGGAATAAGTCTCTTATAATTGTTTACTGTAAAACTAAATAATCTAGAATAACATCTTGATCCTATAGTAGCATTTTGTGAGAAAACATGATATAATAATATAGTTAGCTGAGATCACTATAAGTTTGCGCCGGTATAGTTTTGCTCGAGACTCTTTTAAATCTAATAGTACTTAGTAAGAGCGCTATTTGATCAAAAAAGCTTATAAGCTACTAGATCAATAACTTTATTAGTAAACGTCAGCCATTTTGTTGAGATTCAGTTGTTACCCTTCGTCTTGAGGAAATAAGTTGAACATGAATTTAAGCGATTGGAAACGATTGAAAAGGAGTGGTGGTTACAGGAGAAAAGTGACAAATAGCTATAAAGAATTATAATTAGCATTAGCAGGCATATTTCAAGGGAACCCTAATTTGTTTTTAAATGGAGGCGAGTTATCTGGACTGAAACTGTTACAAGTACTAATTTACCTACAATGATACTATAAAGTACTTAATGGAGAGCAATTTCAAAACATGGCGAATATTCATAAGAATTGATGAAATATTTTATTTACAACAATATACTAATGTGCTATTTTTCGGAGGGGATTGTGAAAATAACTAAATTGCGGTACACATTTACAGTAAT
Source organism: Scoparia ambigualis (assembly GCA_963921215.1). Classification (NCBI taxonomy): domain Eukaryota; kingdom Metazoa; phylum Arthropoda; class Insecta; order Lepidoptera; family Crambidae; genus Scoparia; species Scoparia ambigualis. The sequence continues at coordinate 53,082,401 of OY992502.1, read as the reverse complement.
AAAGACTTCCCCACGAGTTCATACACTATATTGACAATATATTATTAGTAATTAATGTTTTACAATAATACAAAATAATAGTAATAGAAACATACGTTCTTATTAAGTATTTACCACAAAACAACCGGAACCACCAGCCGAAGGAACAAAAAAGATAACTTCTAATAAAATATACTTATTACTAATAACTAAGTACATTACTAGTGCATTAAAAACAAGATTGCTTTAGTAAGATACTTATGTCAGATACTAACAAGAGCGTTTGTGCTTGTAATTGTGTAGTCTCATATCATTATCGAAGCTATTGCGCTTCGTCAAGTATATTATAGGGTTTAGTAACATTTTAAAAGATGTTTATAAGATAGTTATAGAAATAAACGCTCCTATAACTGCGCCCAGATCCAGCTTTGTAGCATGATACAAGTTTCTTATAAGTGACAATAAAAGTAGTCTTGAGATCGTTTTAAGTACTTATTTTGCTAGTTGGGTATTTTACTGAACCACCTACTGACTCAGTGTGGTACATATTACGGCCAGAGCACCCGCCCGTACGGGGTGTCTCCGGAGCTCGTGAGCGCGCGCAATCACTTTGATCCTTATCACTCCCATGGGTCGGCTCGTTACCTACGTTACTCCGGTTCATACATAAAGATGGATGGTGATTGCTTCCACAATATCCACACGTTTGTGGTCGGGGACATTCTCGCTGGAGGTGCGGACCCAAACAAAAATAACATTATCCTCTCTGACGAGCTATGGCCCTACGACCCTGTAGGCGTTGCTCCAAGAATTTCCTACTATTAACGGGGCGTCTGATGCCCTGGGTCGTTGCAATATTCACAATGCGTGGTCTCTTGGACCGCGGAATATCGCTTGAAGGGTCAAGATTGCTCCTGTCGTTCTGACCTGAAGGGTCTACCATCCAAAGGTGTCTGGGGATTACGAACCCTTACCCAAGATGGGCTAACCACTCGGAGTTGTCCGCTAATCGACACTCATACCCATAAACTTCAAAAGGTCCTCGAAGAGCGGTAAGTATGTGGAGCTGTCCCCACCATATTGTTGCTCAAAGCGCACCTTCGAGTTGTCGGGCAACTTAGCAAGCACGATGTGTAGCAGCAAAAAGGACCACTCTTCAACCGGCAGGTTTAAACTGCGAAGAGCGTTAACGGCGACCAGGAGCCGGTTTATGATCTCTACTCTCAAGCGCAATATATTCGTGACTCGGGGGAGGGCTAAAATCGTTGCGACATGAGCGTCAGCGAGCCTTCTCACATTTTGGTATCGCCGAGTCACGATATCCATGGCTACCTTGTAGTTCTCATCCGTGGGGGCCAGGCGCTGCACCTGTTCGCGGGCTTCCCCTTCCAAAACGGTGAGAAGATAGGCAAGCTTTTGTCCCGCTGTCAAATCCTCCCTTGCATCGACGAGACTATTAAATAAATTAGAAAAGCCCTCCCATTTGTCGAACCTGCCTCTGTGGTCTAGTGGCTAAGCTACCTGTTTCAGACCCAGAGGTCCCGGGTTCGATTCCCAGCGGGGAGTACATCTTTGTGTGCTCGGTTTGGTTGGTGGTAGGGCTGTTAAGTCCGCCTGGCTAGCTACCACCGTCTTATCTAAGTCTGTCGCCATAACAACGTTGTTTATAGCATTGTTGTGTTCCGGCAGTTTGAGATAAGATAGCCAGTTCCTCAGTGGTTGAGGATTCCGGGTGAAGCGTGCTTCCACCTTCGGCCTTATCGTCACTTACCATCAGGTGAGATGAAGGCCAAGCGCTTAGCCGTTGCCAATAAAAAAAAAAAAAAACCTCCCAGAGAAACGACGGAGGTCAAGGGGAGGAAGGCGAGACCATAAAGCGGGCATTGACTTGATTTGAGATGGTCAATTTCCACATCCCTGCCCTGGTGGAGAGGGCGGCCGATCTCGGCAATGCGATCTGATAGTTCGTAGCATTGGTCTACATCGTTCTCTACTTGCTTAAGAATGTCCTGATCACGGTCAACACACTTCTCTAAGAACAAAGCGTATTGTTCATCTACCACCGCCATGCGAATCGGCAAGTCCACAAACCTATTCAGCAACGCTTCCTGCCTATCTGGTCTGTCTACCAAAGCTGCGGCCGTCGATAGCCATAGTAATTCGGCCCTAATATTAGCCTTGCAGGAGAGTACCGACATTATGACAATATATATATATATATACGTCTAAGTCTATAGGTACCTATATATGTACTTAACTCAGTAATTACAACTTACAATTAATATAGGATACGTAATTTATCAATATAAAAAGCTACTATGTAAAACCATACAAACGTATTAACATTTATTTATTCCACACGTAAGTTACTACACTCGGCGTCAAAAAAATCGCACCTTTTAAAAATCATCTTTAAATATTCTTAAACCTTATGTAGAGGATAGTGTTGGGTATCATTAGAAAGGTAACAAAAAGGAGTATCAAAAAACAATTAAATTTAACTTTCTGTTTAATTATAATTATACAAACAACATTAAAATTAATAAAATAATAAAAATCCTTAATTAAGTCCTAATTAACAACAGATAATTTACAAAGAAAAATGTACAAAAAGTGTCTTAAAATTAACTTAAAATCTAGTGTTACCCCCCCTTGCCCTGATCACGGCTTCCATACGGTCCCTCATGGACCTCACCAACTTCAGGAGCTCTTCTTGAGGGATAAGCCCCCATTCTTCAATCACCGCGTCTTGGAGCTCCTGTAGAGTCGAAGGAGCTGGATCCCGAGATCGAACCTTACGTTTAAGATGGTCCCAGAGGTGCTCTATAGGATTCAGATCCGGACTTCGCGCTGGCCACTGCATCACAGAGATTTGGGACCTCTGCAAGAAGTCGCTCACGATGCCTGCAGTGTGAGCGCGAGCGTTGTCGTGCATTAATGTGAACCCCTCGCCAAAAGATTCGGCAAAGGGGACCACATGCACTTCCAGGACCTCAGTGACATAGCGGCGAGCAGTCAGCGACCCTTGTCCGCGAGCACCTCCAGTCCGGGAGACGCAGACAAGGTCGGTTTTGCCGGCAGCAGACATACCGCCCCAGAACATGCAGGATCCGCCACCATATTCCACCGTCTCCTGGATGCAGGCTTGGGCGAAACGTTCACCCTGCCTCCGGTATACTCTTCTCCGTCGGTCGTTGCAGAAAAGACACACTCGCGTCTCGTCTGAGAAGAGAACAGCTCTCCACTGCTCAAGGGTCCAATCGACGTGGTCACGAGCAAACTGCAAGCGGGCTCGCCGATGCGCTGCAGTCAATTTTGGACCCGTAGCAGCTCTGTGGGCCGCTATCTTCTTCTCCTTCAATCTTCTTCTAACCGTAGATACGCTTACGGTGCGTCTGCGAACTGCCTGGAGCTGCTGTTGCAACTCAACAGCGTTGGAGAAACGATTTCTCAAAGAGTTCGACACAACGAACCGGTCGTCTCTTTCCGAAGTGCAGCGACGTCTACCCGAACCGTGTCTGCGGATATAGCCACCGGTCTCTATGAAGCGCTGGTACACTCTTCGAACGGAATAACGGCTCAGGTTCAGTTGCCGGGCGACATCACACTGCCGCACCCCTGATTGCAGTAGTGCAACCACTTGAGCGGCTTTATCAGCTGTGGTATCCATCAAAATCTGTGCGTGTGTCCTCTTCAACGGTTGAATAGCGAATGACCCACATTGAACCCGTGTTGACCGTTTTATACCCACAAAGGAAGCGCAACTAGCAACTCTCACGGGTAGCAAAATTTGCATCGAATTTTTGTGACACTTTATTTGTTGCATTAGGTTTTATTTGATAATGAAAAGTAATGTTTTTTATTAAGTTAATTAAGTAACCTTGTAAATAAAATCATAATTAATGCGACTGCATGTGCATATCAAGAGTAAATGACATTTGAAAGTGATTTTCTAAGAGGTGCGATTTTTTTGACGCCGAGTGTATAATCCGCCAAAAGGACTTATTATATAATTCAAAACAATCCTTTAAATCCAAACAAACATTTAAATCTTAGTAAACCTTTCACCAAAATTACAAAGGTGCAAAATCGTAACAATATTAAAGTTACCAAGTTAAACGCAAATTATTTTTCGAAACAATTATTCCAAAACGAAAGGTATTTATATAGGCATACGGTCTAACAAGTGATAACCAAAACGTAATTAACTACTAAGCCTGCCGACCGGTGAATATTGTCATAACCAACTTTTACTTTTTCGGAACAGTTAATACAAAACAAACCGTATTTACGGGTTGTTAGGTGGGTGTCATGTTCGGCTTTAGTCATATTCTGGTTTGGTCATATTTTATTCCGCTTTAGCCATATTCTGCTTTAGTCATCTTCTGTTTTAATCAAGTTTTTGTTTGGTCATGATTATAGTCCTTTTAAGTCGTATCTGCTACCTAGCCATAACGCAGCGCCCGCCGCGCCTCGCTGGCGCGTAGGCACTTGACAATTCGACAAAATAATATGAACGTATGTATTATTTAAGTAAACTAGAGGTAGACACTGGAACTCTGAAACTACACGGCCTAACCTTTAGGCAAATCCAAACGTGCGATCCAGTGACTAAATGAATGCTTTTAATTGTAACAATGATCCGACAATAAATTGTAACAAATAACACGTAAGCCCTCTCTGGCCAAACAAAGCGTGTCTTCCTAAATGATTAAAGCAGAGATGTATTTTAAAGTGGATATACCAACTACGCTCTTAGCTACCAATACCAAGGTGTATATATCGAACCACGCTTTGCTACCAAGATGTTTAGTCCACAGCCGGTCGTGGGTGGAACAGCATGTACTTTGTGCCAATCCAACCACCACGCCGGGTAGGACTTCTGTTCGCGAAACACGGAGCCTAGGATGGCACGTTATATGTGCCTATCTTAAAATTAGCACTTAATGCAAGTGTCCCATCAGCAGTTACCCAGAAGCGAAGAAGAGAGAACGTTCTCTCTTTACGAAGCCACGCTGCGCCGATGATAGCCCAAACCATAGGCTATTGCTAATGACGTTTGGAAACACTTGCACACTTGCACAACATAATAAATACAATAACAAACACAGGGGGGGGGGGGGCTACTTAGACCACCAAACCCACCTGGATTACACCTTAAAGGACATTTAAGTATATCAAATGGGAGCTCTTCATTACGCTATCATCGCCCGTTCAACTGGATCGCTCGCGCAGGACTACTAAAAAGCGGGAGGGCAGCTATGCACTTACAAAACGACCGCTGAGCCTGACGGAATGCGTGCGAATTAATGGGGCGCTGCTGTACGCCCTTGGTTCATAACAGTATATTATATATAAATTTTGGCGGTTAAAGTTACTCGCGTCCGTAGGTTTACCCTTGAGACCCTACACGTGACCCCTGGGTGGTGCTAAATGAATGACACTGACTGAGTGGTAGAGCCACACTGCGTTGCAGCACGCATTGGGCCGGCTCGCCCGGGGTAATACCACCCTCTCACGAATATCCGGCGTGAAATAATGGCACTTGGTGCTGTTGTGTTTCGTCCGGCCAGTGAGAGTTCCGGAGCCCCTCCCCCCCCTTTACAATTCCCTTTACACCATTTCTATTCCTTCCCTAACCCTTTTCCTTTCTTAAAGGTCGGCAACGCATCTGTGACTCCTCTGGTTTTGCGGGTGTCCATGGGCGGCGGTGATTGCTCTCCATCAGGTGACCCGCCTGCTCGTTTGCCTTCTTGTTATATAAAAAAATATATTTATTGTCTCTAACAGTTGCGCAACACAATGGAAAATCTAACATGCGCCACTGTGAAAGGGTCTGCGGTCGACATGTACTTCCGAAGACAAGTGGAACTTTCCAATATGTACCGAACGATGGAAGCGAACAACTACGACAATGCTGAACAGGCAATAGAGGACGTCAAACATGGGTATGAATATAAATAAAGAAAAAGCTACTTTCAAATTTGAAATGGGTCTAGTACCTACTAATTTTCTCCCTATTCAATCGAGTAAAGATCTTTGGGGAATATTGTCATTCGCCATTCGCGTAAACGAATGGCAAAAACGATAGAGCTGGTAAGCACCAAAGAACTCGCACTTGGCTATCTAGCTAAATATATTATACTTAGTATCTACCTATCTACTCAAAATATTACTTAGATTCATTCCCACAGGCGGATTTTTTTTGAATCGTCCAAAAAATGTTTGCCTACTATCTACTCCCAATCTGCTTGACAGCTCTTCCAATAAGCTCCGTTGGTTTCCCTGTCGAATCATCAAGATCTTGACATACGCAACTTACCTAAATATAAAAATGTTTCATCAACATTTAAAAATACCTTGAACATGCGAAAACTTTTTACATTTTATTTTTATAAATTCATGTTTAACGGTACTTAGGTATAATTCTAACGCATGTTTTCTGCGTATTCATGTTTCTTAGCACATTTTAACTCACCATGGGTCGGCCATCTTGTTCCAGCAAGCTAATGGCGTTCATCTGGGATTCATCGCGGCTGGAATTCGAAGCGGCGCAGGACTGTGAGCTCGTAACAGCCGGTGAGCTGTTCGGTCGCTCTGGATACGGCGTTGGCCTGCAGAAGGGCTCGCCCTGGGCGGATCTAGTTACATTGGCCATATTGGACTTTCATGAAAGTAAATATCACGAACTGTTATAGATAGTAATGTACCTGTACCTTTTGGCCCATCACATTACTTTGCACACTCAGCATTCGCACTCATAGCCCGTATGCACATCCATTAATTCACCAGTCTCGTTCCATCATCCTAGCCAGACGGCTGTCCCATAAAATTAATCATATCTCTTTTAAAAAATAACTGTATTTCCACCTTCCTTTTATTATTTCATAATCGCCAAATGTTTTTTAATGGGAAATAACATTTTGTATTCAGGTGGAATAATGGAATCCCTAGACAACCAGTGGATATTGCGAAACAACCTGCTAAATTGCGAAGAGAACGAAAAGACACCGAACACGCTCGGCCTGAAAAACATGGCCGGCGTCTTCATACTAGTGCTCGCCGGCATTATAGGAGGCATTGTGCTCATAGTGATCGAGGTGGTATACAAAAGGCACCAGATCCGCAAGCAGAAGAGGCTGGAGATAGCCCGGCACGCGGCAGACAGGTGGCGAGGCGCTGTCGAGGTAAACAAAGCAAAGGCCGAAGCATTCGTCCATCACTACATCAAACACCAGATAGAGAGCAAATCATAGACCGATACCCCCGTGCGATTGACGATTCACGATGACCACGTAGGCATTCAAGTATTGTAAACGACCAATATATACAAAGCTATTTATTCAGAAATAAACACGTTTAACGTTTCATTAGATATTGTTAATTGTTTGTTGTTGTCATAATTAAACGTTGCCAACGCTGCTTATCCGAGGACCACCAAGCTGGATGCGATATAGAATTTGATGTCGTAAGTAGATTTACATCTCTCACGCCCGCCGTAGCCAGTTTTCCTCTTCCAGCCATCTTGGTCTATATACCTATATAGGGAATGAGAATGACCTTCATTTCTTCGCGAACACAAATAGATGATTCGAGAATGTACTTTATATGTAAATTGTAGTGCCTTGCAAATGTTTAGACAGTCGTCTCCTGATCTATAAAAGTTATGTCTGAAAATGCCATCTCTGAATTTTAATAAGTAGGTACTTATATGTATTAGCCTGCTTGATTTCTAACAATAGATGCATCAATAATAACCTTGACCTATCAATGAACTTAGAAATGACTACAATTACTTTCTTTGATTGCCGAAACTCTTAGCTCTGACTGAGCATGACAATAGCCTTACCAGCCTTAGCCCATTCCGAAGTTGCTCCCTTTGCATGCAATTCATATCTAAGTTCATCATTTCTGTACAAAATTCTGAATGTTAACGGGAGCGTAATTTCAGAAACGCAAATCGCTCCGTGCCGCCATACTGCCGACGCAAAGACGCGCTAAGTCCAACGGAGTAAAGGAAGCTGGTACAATCAGCTTGGCCGTGGACCGCGGCGCCAGGAGACGAGACGAGCCGCGCGTGCCGAGATATCTGCCTGCTTACACACCGGATGTCTCCCACCTCATTGTTTAGGCGATTATGACAATTTTAAAGGCTGTGTCATGGGCATATTTACATAAGCATTAAGTCCATGGTCAGGGAATATAGTATGAAGTGGTATGAAGTGTGACCGTCTGTGCAGCGCAGCGTCACAGAACAATACCACATAGACAATACTGTCTTTGGTTTATTTGGTTGTACCAACTCGAATAACAACGAAAAGTAAGCCGGTTAGAGATCGTCTAATCTAAAATTGTTTCAAGATGTGAGAGGAAATCTTTATTGCAATACTTTACACGTGTTGTGGGCGCGGCGACTTTGTTGTGCACTTTGACCACCTTTGTTGACTTTGATTGGCCCGCGCCTACAAAACGTCAACTAAGTAATCGTGGTAATTGTGCGTCTTATGCACAGACCATACACAGGTACATTGTATGTGAGCGTAAATATATTAGGTATTGGAGGGGCGTTTAGTTTTCGATTAGACGATCTCTACCTTGTATTGCTGGCTGGTTGGGTCTAGTCAGCTGTGGTTACAATTTTGTTTGACCATGCAGTTAGGTTTCAGTAATTTCACTAGTTTAACATTAAAGCTGAAGTTTGGCCTCTGGTATAGCGCATACACACAGGCTGGTGCAGTTAGTATAAAAACGATCTATGGAACATGGTCAATATTTCAGAATTTTACAAAAACTTTTCATGTGTTTAAAGTACGAGTTTGACTAGAACTGTCAGCATCTTTGATTCTACCATTATGTGACTGTGCCTGCATAAAAGTACCTATACCTACATTTAAAAACAATCGCTTTCTTTAGGGGCGGGTAGCTCCAGTTGTAAGATTAGGAAACCTATGGGTCCGACAAAACCTGAGGGCCTTACCACGCCTTACTCTCTTTCCTCGAAAGAAATTTCGTTTGCTATTTACAGTGGTTTCAATTCATTCCGAAATTTAGTTCATACAAAATAGGTTTTGCATTTAGATTATTAATTTTTAGAAAATTGTTTGAAAGGAGAATGACCAAACCAGCCTAGGTAGGTATTCGATATCTATTGCGTCTTAATCATTCACATATCAAAAGTGTTCTCTTAAGTTATAATGATTACTGTTAAAAAAGGTTTTCTATAGAACGCCGCGTTAAGAGTCAAGTGATAAATAAATGCTGAACTGAACTGATAGTCATACGATAACAGTTGTCATAACCTCAAAATACCTAAAAAGTCATAAGCTAAAAATGAAGATAGCTTCAAACACCCGCATGATATTGTGATGTAATTTTTTCTTCATAATTCAGAGCATTGATTATTACTTATTTCATTAAAGCGTTATGCTACGCTAGCTAGCTAAAAAACAAAAAAAACTAGCTTAACTCCCATAGAAAAACGGTCATTCTCCTTTCAAAAATAATGGGAAGCGCTCTAAATAGCAAACGAAAATCGGCCGAAATTTCGATTCGGGCAAAGAGAGTTAAGCTCTCAGATTCATAACATTTTAATGTTTAGTCTTTCTCAGGCCTACCAGCTATTGATAATGATAAGTTAGTATGATAAAGCTCATGAATGACTAGAACATTAATAGTAGGTTGGTTAATTTTAATGCTAAGCTTTTCCTTTTAGTTGTTGTTAAGGCTGGAAACAATCTTTGCGATATTTTTATTATAATGTTGAATATAGACAATTTATTTAGTTAGCCTGGGTTACGCTCAAAAACTATGTTTTTAATACTTAGATATTAAAAATAACATAATTACGCTCAAAAACATGTTTTTAATATCTCTAGTAACTTACAGCGTTATGCGTGACGTTTCGTACGAGCTTTACGAGCTCAACCACGGTATAAGGCTCCAGCTATGCGATTCTCCAAGCAAAACATAGACGCTGCGCGCATGGCTGTGATTACTGATTATAGATGTTTACAGCCGTCACATCGTTCGCTGCAGTCACGGCTGTGGTCAAAGTTGAGGCTATTTTACTTACAGAATACCGATTTCATACATAGGTACATCCCCTCTCCTTAATTCACTAAGTTTATTTGTACTGGCACCTCGAGACCAACCGTTAGGTTATGCAAGAAGTGCCAGACGTCCCTGCGCCAGTAGACACTCGCGCAGGAGACCACCAACGTTAGGTCTTGACGCCAAATTAGTGCCCGCCGCAGCGCGCTCTTCATTCGGTACTCATAAGACTAGTGTCTCGGGAGAGTATCCCCGTGAACACGTGTAGTTCACTGCCTATTGTCCAGATAGGTAGCCGGAGCTGTCGAGCTCGCTCACTTCTCGTTGCACGAAGGGCACAACTCGCAGTTGCCACTGCTAGGGTCGTCGACTCTAAAGTCGACTCCCAAGTGTCCACCTTGGTAGCGGAGTAGTAAGCACACTCACTTCTCGGAACCCATCCGGGAGCCTAGCCAGTTCCCACGTCCTACGCGGCTGGCTGGACCGGAGACCTACGGCATCTAGGAGGCCGTCTCTACTAGTTATCCAGACTAGTACCGGAGATGTCAACACCAATGTCCAATGAAAACCACCGGACAAAGCTGCCAACTATAAGGGAAACTCACGTTCCCCGCAGGACTTTTCGCTTCTGGCCCCTCAGAGACCGCTACTAGGCCCCGCTCGCTGTGCACGAGTTTGGAAGTCCTGGCACACAATACCAGGACAAACGAACATTCCCAAGCTCTACAGCTAACCACATGCCACTACGAGTCCAACCCATGTCCGGATCCCGCCGGAGGCGCCTGGTTAGAGGCACGACCAGCGGGGGGCTAGAACCGGAACCCCGTAGTACCTCTGAAAACACAACCGGACCCGTAGTTCCAGTTGCGATACCCTATCTATTGAGGTCGGTAGATAGGGACACATAGGTACAGTCAAAGAAGTGATTCCCTATCACGCCGCTAACAGCCGTGCGGAGTTAGTGCCGAACAGCGTTTAGAATACTTACCAATAGTTACAGCCGCTGCTACCAAGGCTTAAACGATGTTTATGCGCTTAGAGAATCGCACTATTTGTGTCACTCTTCGTGACAGACAAGGAGATGGTTGTCACGGGCGGATAGTAGCTCGGAACAATAACTAAAGCTTATTGTTCTGAGGATAGTAGTCAGGTCACGCACGAGAAATTATTATAACATCATATTATTTTTATAGTTGGCAACTCACAAGCCGTTGTAAAAAGAGTCTTTAGTAACTGGGTCCTAAGTGCGAGATTTATTCAGCATTACAAAATTGTATGCCATTGAAGCAGCGCCCCTTGGTGACAAATGAGGAGAGTTGCAATTTCGTCATACTAAATTCTTGTTGAGCTGGTGTGGTTACGGTTTTTATTAAAAGAAACTGCCAACCCATCTCTTCCCTTAGGTGTCGTAAAAGGCGAGTGACCACTGATCGGCGATATTCGCTTACACAATATCTACGCGCACGTTACTGTACGTACGCGCGGTCGGGATTAGGGTTGCCACCTTTTTAGGACGAATTAAGTATTTTTTCATTTTGTTAGAACAAAAATAAAGTACATAGCATAAAAAAGAGTATTTATTTATTTGTCCTTAAAAAAGTACTTTTTGTTGTTCTTTGCGACATTTAACAAATATTTGTCTTTTACGTACCTAAATATAGTATTTTAGCGTACTTTAATGGTGTCGTAGATTATAAAGTACGCCTACATGAAAAAGAGGACAATACTCTATTTTAGAGTAGGCAGGTGGCAACCCTAGTCGGGATGGAGCGCAAGCGAATATCGCCGAAAAGCGAATATTCCCGATAGACCACTATCGGGAACTTCCTCGACTATACATCCAACGTAGTGCAGCGATGGGCTCTCACCACTTATCACACTGTGCACATGTGTAGTTGTTATTTGGTGAAACGAGGAGTGTGGTAGTGAACTGCTTTTGCAGTCTTCATTAGCCACGTCCAGTAGGCTTACTCTTGAAACACAATTGCATTAGTCAATTTCCAATCACAAATCTAAAAAATGTCAAATGGCACTTTTGTAAGCGACAATAGCGCCACATTGAAATTAAATTGCGTGGAAATTGATTGAACAAATTATTATCGAGATGGCGTTTCGGAATTATCTTTACTTATCCCAATATCGATACATATTAATCGCATTGGAATTGTATTGAGATTGAGTTTGCGTTCAAGAGTAACCCCCCAGACCGGCCGAGCACGGCTTGCGAACCGTTTGGCTCGGACTTTCGGCAAATTTGAAGATTGCGAGCGGACCCCGCGTGCCAAAGTGAGCTATTGCAACCTTTCAAAGGACCATGGAAATTTTGTCCCCACTATCCAACAGATTTGAAATTAGTGTCATTTGAAGGGTCTAGGATAGATATTTTTTTACTATGGCGACGTTCTTCAAATACGCGGGATTTAGGTTATAAAAATAGATTGTTTTTTAATATTTTTGTTTCGAGAAAATAAGATTGCAAGAGCAGACCAAACTCCACAGGCGGCACCCGTTCACGAGTATGACATGTGAATCAGCCATCGCTTCGCTCAACCATGTTTTAAGGAACGTAACGACTCGACGCACTTGCCACCACCGCAGAGACCTTTGCCGCAGAAATTGCCTCGGAATTGAAATTTTTCGGACGCAGCTATTGCCTCGTTTCTGACTAACCCTTAAAGAATAATAGTAAGTACTACCTACCTACTACTAGCTGACAGCCTAACAACTGCCTGTCAAACCTTAAGGGCTAAGCCACACTTGACGGATATTCCGACGCTGAATTTTTTACCTTCCGTTGCGGTAAAAAGCCAATACCATCGGAGCGACCGATCTTCCGCGTAGTGTGTCCGTTATTAATCATTTATATGCAATAACAGTATTAGCGTTCAGCAATGGAAGTACAGCGTCGGAATTTCCGTCAAGTGTGGATTAGCCCTTACGGTCCATTCTAAAAAATCGGCCCTCCCGCTATGCGATTCTCTAAGCGACACATAGACGCTGCGCGCATGGCTGTGATCTGCTGTCTCTTTCCAATTCTATGAATATGAAAGAGACAGAGTCATTTCTCAGCGCTGCGGCAGTCGCAGCTAACAAGGCTTTAGCTAAGAGAATCGCACGGCTGCAGGCCTACTCGCTTTCTCCGAAACGAAATGAGGATTTTCCTTTGCTAATCTAAATCCTAAACCTATTTTTGTATAAACGAAATTTCGAAAGGAATGGAATCAGCTATAAATAGCTAACTAAAATCGTCCGAAATTTCAATTCGGAGATAGCGAGTAGGCCCTCTGAATATAATAGTGTACCTACACACACGCCTGCAGATCAACCTATCCAAAACTTTCAAATTGCTTCAATCGATATTGATCCTTATGCTTAAGAAATAAGGTTCAAAATGTATTGAAGAAAGACATTTTGTGGTAGGTTAAAGTACTGGCGTCGGTACATATTGCATTATTGACAACCGGGTTTGGTGCGAGTGCGAGTTATCTTAAAGTTGGTTTTACACGTGCGCCGCTAGGTGGCGATCCCATACAAAATATGAACAATTATAGCTGCATAGAATAGTAATAAAATCACACTATGCATAGGTGTTTTTACGATCGACCTTCATATTTTTAAAATGTTTTTTTTTTATAATACTTATTTGTACAGACGTTTTTGCAGGTACCTAACAGTATTATAAAAATGAACTTTCAATAATGGTCGGATTAAGCAAATTAACGAGAATGCTCTAGTACCTTTAAGTAATTTCTCCAGGAATCCTTAACTGTTGAGAAACTCATCAACGTCATTGATTGAGTGTAATTTTAAGCTCTATTTCCGTTCTTTTATGGTACTATTACAAAGTTTATGTATTTGTTAATTAAATAAATATATAAAGTATAACTATTTACGACTGTTACTTTTAACTTAACACCGATAATTATTTATCTACGTACGTAAATAAATAAAGTTATTCGAATGAACCAAATCATTTTACTACTGCCCTAGAAACTAGTCTTAAAATAAAAACACCAATTTTAACACATCTATATATTTACATAAGAATTTCAACAGTGCCATAATGGGAATTATACATTGTACCCTATAATAAGAGCTATGGTGCTCTTCACATGTCGGAAGCGAGCCAAAATGTAACATTGCCAGGAGTTGGTAGAACACAGAGGGCAGGAATGTATTGTTCGGCTGCAAGTTTGAAGTTTCACACTACCCTGCGCCCAGTCAAATCGCAATTTAAGTAGACACAGCGTAGGATGCTGCTGTGAAACGACAACCTTACAGCCTATCAATTATTCCTAACATTTCAGGGTATACGAAGCGAAAAGTTACACAGTAAACAACATCCATAATAATCGGTTACATTAGACAATAAACATTTTTTTTTCCATCTATAGTATAAGTCGATTCACTGTCGCGTAGTGCGCTTAATACTGTGTGGTCGTGGGTGCGATGACATTCAGTATCGACTATGAAACATCTATTTGTATTACCTAGTAAAATGGTAACGTTGTCTTAATTAAATCGTTTCCAAAACCCTATAAACTACATCCTCTAAAATACATTAAACAATGTGCTATACGAATGAATCGTGATAATAAAATATTTTCATTTGATTAAACGAGTGTTATACCGTATAATAGTAGGCGAAACTTACGTACAGTTAGTGAAGAGATGTTAATGAGACCGCCACGAGAAATCAGCAAGTCACACGAATATACATAAACATATAGGGATAAACATTTTCTGGCGACTTATCGGGGGGGCATCCATCATTACAACATTCTAAACAGCGATAAAATTGTACGCATTATTACAATATAATTAATTAGGCAAAAGGAAAACACTTATTATAATATTATTATAGTACTACTAATTACGAATTTGTTTAAATATGTAGATGTTAGTAGCGACGCGTGTATGCGCATATTATACCGGTTTAGTCGGTGAATTTGCGGTTGGGGTTGCGGCCGAAGAGGGCGGTACGAATCTCGGGCAGCAACTGCTGGGCGATGAGCTCCAGGCGGGACTCCAGGGTGTTGCTGATCTGCAACCACACATGAAACAACGTCAATGTGGCAACAAGACGCTGAAGCGCTGCGCAAACGAGAATACTCATGGTGTTTTGTCGGATACAAAGGCTGCCCGACAAGTTCATGCGCAACCTTTACGCGGATCAATTTCTTCCGTGGTAGCGTCTGGCACTGATTTGTCTGACAAATATAATAGTACATTATGATATAAGTGCGATAAGATGAAAATTACAGTCGAGGCGCTATTGCTGGCCCGAGCAGTAGGCGAGGGCTACAAGAAAGCAGAGGCTGTAATTATCAAAGCGCACGTAAGCCATACGACGTTTCATAACATATTTGTGAGGAAAAAAAAAATTCTAGAATAAAGACTGCATATACATCCAACAGCAAAGAGCGGCGACGGGCTCATCAAAATAATACTACAAACCCCTCTCTTCCCTTCGGTGTCGTAAAAGGCGACTAACGGACTAAAGACTGCACATATATCCAACAGCATAGAGCGGCGATGGGCTCATCAAAATAATACTACCAACCCCTCTCTTCCCTTGGGTGTCGTAAAAGGTACTAACGGGCTGAAGGCCTATGTTGTCCATAGATTCAAATGACAACTAATTTTTAAATTACATTACCGCACTAGTGTGAAACTTATTACATTACGATGCTGAAATCGGTGTAATAAGAGCTACTTTACGAGCAAATGTGTTATAAAATTTCTTTATTATTGAAATTTTGCATTCACAATGCTATAACAACCAGTCTCAGGAAGCTCGAATTCTGAATTCTGGTTGATTTTTTTCTAGTAAATATTTTATCCTATATCTATATAGCATTGTGAATGCAAAATTTCAATAATAAAGATATTTATAAGCAATTACGTCTTTATCGATTGTTAAATACTTGCAATAGGATTTCTTTCGACTGTGAGGGTAGACTTCACAGTGACGTAATACCGCTGGCTTGCAGCGTAAATCAAACTACTAGGAAAAATTCAGCGAGTCTTCTGGGGTCTCGGTAGCTCAGCGGTTAGAGCAGTGGACCGGCAATCCAAAGGTCGTGGGTTCGAATCCCATTCGAGCTTCCTGAGACTGGTTGATTTTTTTCTAGTAAATATCTTATCCTATAAAATTTCTTGTCCTAAACGGTAGGTTAATTATTAGTAGTATAATCATTGTATCTAATATGTGTAAAGACAAATCAGTGCCAGACACTACCACGGAAGAAATTGATCTGGGTAAAGGTCGCGCATGGATTTGTCGCGCTATAACTAGTAGGGAATAATTTGCTTTCATATATTATCAACCGTGTCGCGTAGACGTGAAAGAATATACTACCACCCCTCTCTTCCCTTAGGTGTCGTAAAAGGCGACTAACGGACTAAAGACTGCACATATATCTAACAAAATAGAGCGGTGATGTGCTCACCACCTGTCACGCTGAGCACATGTGCACTCGCTTTCTGACTAACCCTACGGGGATAATAGTCGTGATTATACAGTACTAGCGGCCGCTCGCGGTTTCACCCGCGTGGTTCCCGTTCCCATGGGAATATTAAAATAAAAAGTATTCTATATGTTAATCCAGGTTATGAACTATCTGTATGACGAATTTCATCCAAATCCATTCTGTACTTTTATGTGAAGAAGTAACTAACATACACACTCACAAACTTTCGCCTTTATAATATTAGTGTGATGTAAATGAACGAAAGGCAAACCTTAAAACCGGTGGATGTTAAAAACGGGTATAATACAATGAACCACTTTTTGTTTTAATCCAATCACTTTTTTGTTTATAATTTTACTAAATAATGATAACTTACACCTCTTTCTCATCAGTCGGTTAACGAGTTTAATAACATCCAGTGATGCAACTGATAACTGATGTCAAACAAGTTTGCTTTTCGTTCATTTACATACTATGTATAAGTAATGAGTAAAGTAAGTAAATAAGTATACTATAAGTAATCAATATGAAATCATCACATTTCATCACATTGGGTTTGCGACCTTGCTAGGTAGGGCAACTTTTGCAATGCCGGGTCACTAATAGGTGACCATATAAAAGTACTTAATTTTAAAAAACACCTCGAGCACCTTTCTAAGGAAGGCACGTAAGGGCTCTAACACACTAGCAGCAGTTTGCTGTCGACGTATGTAACTGCAGTCGACGTTAGGAGTCGGCGGCTAGCTGTCGACATGTTGTCGGCAAGCTGTCGACATGTTGTCGGCAAGCTGTCGACGTTTCAACTGCTTGCCGCAAATCTGTTGGTTCCAGGTTGTTGACGTAAGATGGCAGTCTTCAAAGCCTATACCAACCCGCATAGGGTCGGTGTGATGGGTTATGGACCAATGTCCCCATTTGCTGTTGTCCAAGGCAAGGCCTGTGCCCAGCTGTGGAATTTTTATAGGCCGATGGAAAGCAATCAGAGAGCGTGGTAGGTGGTACCAACTACCAAAGAAAAAACCATAATATGGTAACCTCATGACATCTAGGAAGAATACCAATGTTTTGCTAGACCATAAAACCAGTTGTGAATGTTGTGATTGTAAAAGCAGATTAATTAAATCACCAATCATTTAACTACATAGCCGCTAAATGTGACAATTTTTTTTTTAATTGAAAGTAACTTTTTTCGTTATTTAGAAGAAACAAATTTATTAAATATTTTATTAATAACACTGGTTTTTTGTAGCTTTTTATTATTTCAATCTACACTCGGCGTCAAAAAAATCGAACCTCAGCAAAAATAACTTTCAAGCTTTATTAACTCTTGACATATGTGTATACCCCCACAAATATTGATGTTATTCAAAAGACCAATAAATAAACTTTAAAAAACGTATCATTTTATTGATAAAAAAATGATAATCACTAATAATGTGACTTTGAAAAAACAAGGCAATTTTTACTACTCGCGAAGGGCGCTAGTTGCGCTTTTGGGTATAAAATGGCCCATACAGGTTCAATGTAGGTCATTTGCTATCCAGCCGTCGAAGAGGACACACGCAAAAAATTTTCAGAAGAAAAAGCACCTGGACTGCTGACGAAGCCGCCCAAGTGGTTACACTATTGCAATCAGGGATGCGGCAGTGTGATGTCCCTCGGCGACTGAATTTGAGCCGTTTTTCGGTTCGAACAGTGTACCAGCGGTTCATAGAGACCGGTGGCTACATCCGGAAACATGGATCCGGTAGACGCCGCTGCACCTCGGAGAGAGACGACCGGTTCATCGTCTCAAATTCTTTGAGAAATCGGTTCTACACTAGATAAGATTTTAAGTTTAGTTTTAAGCAAATTTTTGTATTGTTGTAAAATTATCTGTGTCAATTAAGGCGTAATTAAGGATTTTTATTGCTTTTTGAATATATTTTTTTCTGTATAATTCCAATAAAAGAAAATTTAATTTAATTGTTTTTGGATACTCCTTTGTTTTAGCTTTCTAACGATGCCCAATACTGTCCTCTTAGTTGATTTTAAATAAGGTTTTAGAATTTTTTAAGAATATTTTTAAAAGGTGCGATTTTTGTGACGCCGAGTGTATTTGTTTATTTCGGTCATTATAAATTAAGAAGTTCAGTAATGCAGTACCCAGGGCTTGAAGTCGGTTTTATTCCAAAATTCCGTACCACATAGGAGGAACCAAATAGGAGCGATACTTTGAACCTAAATAAACCGGTTTATTCCTAGCCTCTTGCGTCGGTCGCGACGACGACTTGTTGTGACTTATTGAAGTACCGCCGCATGCGCGTCGCTTGCAAGTGCAGTCAGTTTCATTCATTGTGATCGTTGCGCGCATGCTATCAACATGAGTCGGAAACGCAAATCAACTACATATTATTATTTTGAATTTAATGAAGTATCAATAAAATCCAAATGCCTAATAGAAATTGCAATGCAAAGTTAAAGGTTCACGAAGCTCAGGTTATTGTCCTGCCTGAGCGAAAAGTTGTACCGGTTAAGGGTTCAAAGGAACAGATCCTTGTAGAACCGGTTCAAAAAATTACCGGTTTCTAAGCCCTGGCAGTACCTACTGAACAGGTTAATGTTATTTTTTTTAATAGGCGAAGGTTACCTTAATGCGGCCCCTAGCAGCGATCAGCTCCACGCCCCCGCAAGTGTCAGCTGGCAGGTTGTTATCAGAATCTATCTTCAGATGCACATCCTTCTTGATCTTAGCCTTGTAGTCCTGTTGGGCTCGGGCCAGGAGGGACTCTACAAGACCCTTGTCCACCTGTCTGATGCGGAGTGTCACTGCTGGCTCTATAAGCTAAAACAGATGTTACGTATAAGCATCTAGACACCTACCCTCTACTAGTTATTGTAATGAGAGGATAATTTCCCCGGTACATTGACGTTTTTGAAATGATATCGCTCCGCCAATGAATATGGCGTCGGCTGCAGATGCAGACGCATTACCTCGCTGGCCCCATCATAAGTCAACTCCGATGTTTACTTGGACTTGCCAGATTCACCAACAATTCATAAGCTTCATCACCCATGCTAGCAATTAGAGTTGGTAACTTCATGTCCTCCATCACTTTATTGACTTTGAAAAACATGTCCAACCTATTAATATACGAAGACCACATCCCCGCGCGCACATCAGTCTCACCCAACTTCCCGATCCCCATTTCTAACTAAAATATTATTCGCTACACATAAAAACACAATTTATCCTCTTCGCCACTGTAATGAGAGGAATAATACGACTCCCTTTCTGTAGTTGCTATAATGCGGAGTGACAAAACATGACAGTTACTACCCATAGAGTAACCTACACTACAGTTACAATCATCATTATCATCATCAGCCTATAAACGTCCCAACGTCCCACTTTTATAAGTCTGGGCGTTAGGAGGATAATTAAGTTAATAATTCATAAAATATCATCATACCTGGAACAGGGCTTGTACGACGAGTGTGACCAGCAGATCTGAGTAGAGCTTGTTGTCTTTGGGAATTTCAGCCAGGCGCTTGCGGGCCTCGTCGAGTACATTACGTACATGATCTTCACGTACTTTGAGCACTTTCAGACGAGCTTGGTTCAGCATGTTCGAAGAATTGCTGTTAAAAGTTAATCATTACATTAACAAATCTTAAATCCAAGTCAGAGATGGATGATGGCTAAATCGGAGTTAACTAGGGGCAGGCATATAAAATATGGAGAAGGCTTCACCAACAAGAGTTTGGCTGTTACATACATACATATAATCACTACTATTATCCCCAAATGGTTACTCAGAGACTAGGCAACGAGGACAGCACAACAATTCTCTGCTGTACTCCACTTTTCACCAAATATTGACTGCACATGTTTGGCTGTTAAGTTTATAGAAAAATAATGTTTTTAGTGTTTGGTACTAGGTTACGGTACAAATTACTTAAAAAAAAACTCTTAAGCTTAAAGTTTATCATGCAAAGTAATTAATATTCAGTATTTTGGTCACTATTACAAAATTGGTTAATTTAGTAAAGTTCATAGTTGTCTTGAAATACGAATTATGACAAAATTAATATAGCTCCATTGTAGCTATTTGGAATAGCTTCTGATAAGTTATGAAATCTTTCTACTCTCTCCAATAGTAAATCTGACTTATGGTTACATAAACTAACTGAAAAGACATAAATTATTAGTTATACAATATCTACTTTAGAATATTTTTTAAACAACTGAATGCAATTAATCACCTTAATAGTACCACCACATGGCCGCAGATCAAATTGTCCAAAATTGACAAATTTCTCCAATTCATATTGATGACAAACCCGAAATGACAAAGTTCAAAATTTATTAAAGAAATTTGACATTTGTGCATATGTGCTCAGCGTGACAGGTGGTGATCCCTCGCCGCTCTATGCTGTTGTATGTATGTGCAGTCTTTAGTCCGTTAGTCGCCTTTTACGATACCCATGGGAAGAGAGGGGGTGGTAAACTCACCGTAACGCTACATGGTTACCTACTAACCATAGCTTTTAGATCTTTGCAAAACTATGTGTTCACTGATGTTTTAGCAACCCTGTGGTCTTAGTTTATCTCTGGTGCCTAATTAGATGGCATGTTATATACCCTACAAACCAGAACACAGCAATTAAACTGTTATTTACGAGGCAGAAACGATATATTGATTGATACCTAAGTAGTGGTTTAAACGCTTAACCATGCCTATCAATTAAGCAATTGGGGAAAGCGAATAGCTGTCAAGGACAGCTTTTAAGCCTCCTAGGAGACCATTACTGTACCACCAAAAGCTTAACCTATTGACTGCCACTCACCAGACACAATTTTATAAGACAAATTTAATCGTATGTCCGCACCGGTGCGGGCAGTGGTAGCGAACGTGTTAAGTCCTAACAAATCATGAAATAAAACTTATTGATCTTTCAGAAACCTACTATTGTTTGTCAATAAAAAGCATTGAAAACTTTATAAAGGTTCAGAAATCTAGAAGTAAAAATGTGGATTTATCTTTAAGGTAAATCCTTGAGTAGGTAGTCATGTGACCGTCATTCTGGAGTTGAATGGTCATACATTAAACATATTACGCTGAAATGTAATATAAAAGGTTGACCATTCAGTGAACCTCATGAAAAACTTAATGCATTGCATGGAAAAGTAGCACAAGATCTACCAAGACAGGAGTCAATAACCTACATCTTTTTTTGGAGTTCAACTTGTTTCTCTTTCTTTTCATAGTACTCCATGATCTTAAGGCGCTGCTGCTGCACCAGGCGCCCCTTTTCGATGTTGAACTCCTCTTCGGCCTTTGCATCGATTTCTTCGGCCTTTTCATTGGCCTCTTGTTCAATGAAGGCCATCATGTGCTTGATCTGTTATTGGGAAACAATTCATTTTAGTGTGAGATTACCTTTAGTCATGTTTATAAAGGGTTAGGTATATTCGAACAATTTCATGAATGAAAATTCATCGGTACTGCCTGGATCAATCATCCCGACAAACTGGAGTCATGTGGCAATCGCCAAAACACTCTAAATTCGTATTCGTACCTGCTTTTGAACATCTGCATCGCTGAGCGCCATGGCTGAAAGCTTTTATTTTAACACCACTAACACGAAAAACACCCGATAATGAGCCAGAAAATCAAAAACTGGCTCAAAGAAGAATGTCGACGCCTATCAGACGTACTTCTTCATTGAACAATCATATGATCTCGGTGTTACCATTGAATTTATGAAAATCTACTAAAAGTCTTTCATAGACAATATTGTCTATGTTCTTCATTCATGTGATATTTGCTTATTTGGTCCGAGATTTCATAGGTACGAGCTGCATACTACCATGAATAATAACTACACCACAGTAATGCAAGTTAGGAGCGTCCCGTAAACGTAAACACTAAAGAAAAAAAAAACTAACAGTAAATTCTTTCTTATAAAACTGTACACTGAGTTGAAATTCAACATCCATCTTTGGTGGAATGGTGGCTAACGCGGGTAAAAACCTACAACCCAGCCACGAACGAACTGACGACACGCTCGTAGAGCCGCAAGACTCCCACGGTCGTGCCCATGCCGTCAGATTTATTGTTTTGTAGCCTGCTCATCCTTTTTATTACTTAAATAAAGTTTGGCAAAAAATAGTAGAAATTAAATAATGGAGTTTACGTCATTTTTGACAAACACTCCATACAGTATTGCCACTATTTAATTTCTACCTCATTTTTGCCACACTATAGCTAATTTATATAGCCACAAAATAACAGCGTAACTAACCAAATTATGCAAATCATAGCACATAATATAACTACACATCTCTAACGGCCTAGACAAGACGTGGCAAACGCTCACCACCTGTCTATTCGTAATTCGTAGTACACTGCTTTGCAAGTGAAAAATACGACAGCTTGCGCGGATTGTGTTGTGCAGTGTGCTGTGCGACGAATTACGAACAGACAGATGGTGAATGTTTGCCACTTGTCTAGGGGGGCTGGTTAGAATAATTCTTAAATCTCCGAATTTTGAATCATCATACTAACTTGAAGTATAGAATCAGGATCGTCCGTCCCTCTCCGGGAAATGTGCGATATACTCCGTATGGTCGTATGTAAGTAATTTTGTTTTATAGCTTCTTTTAAAATTAATGGCTTCTTTAATTTAGCTAGCCTGTACTGCCCCACTGATGGTAAAAAGCCTCCCCCAAGTCCCTCCATCCATATCTATCCTGAGCCACCTCATGCCGGTCAGTCTGGTGTGGTGTGCGTCTAGATCGTCACGCCACCTCTTTCTAGGCCGGCCTCGGCGGCGTCGTCCATCTCCAGATACCCATTGTGTAGTGACTAGTGACCCTTGCCCAGCGGTCGGGATGCATGCGGCCGCTTTGTTTGTAGCCTACGTCCACTAAGCACGTTGTAGAGCGCTGGAGGGCGATCACGCTAAATAATCTCCACAGTTTTCTGATTAACAATCAATAATAATTATCATAATTTTCTTTATACATACATATATATAACCACGACTATTATACTTATAAATGGCAATTAGGACCGCAAAAGTAGTCCTTTGCCATAGTCCACTTTTCACCAAATAGCTAATTGTCTTAATAATAATTGCATTCGCACCCAGAGCGAGGCGTTATGAAAGTATTAAGTTCAATTTTATTCACAAATATCAGTGAAGTCACAGTTCCGGCACATACCGGCACAGTGAAAAATATTCTTTCACACATTCTTTTACACTTATCAGTATCAGTGACGACACAGTGCTCTCAGTGTCAGTGCCAGCACCGGCAATCACGGACGGTATTCGTTGACAACGATATTTTTTGTCGGATCACTGACGCTGGCAAACAGCGTAGATTAGTGGACTTCGTGGATGCCAACTTAGTGGATTTTCCACTAAAACTGGTGGTTTCGACCCCCCTCCTAGTGGCGAAATATTGCTTTTAGTGGCTGGTGCTTTTTCTTGTGAAATAAAAGAATTAAATTTTCTGTAGGGGAAATCACTCAACCACTCAGTAATTTTTTTTGGTACAAACATTTGATAATGTCTGGTGGTTTCAGAAGTCGAATCTGGTAGATAGCAAGCTTATAGCATTCAACCAAGCAAGCTTAACCGTCGGCAACACTGCCGGCAAAATGTAGGACGATACTTGACGACGGACACGTTTTCACTGAAGCAGTACTGACATGTGTAAATTGAATCACTGACACAAGACTGAAGCACTGATACTGAACTGAGCGGACACGGTGACGGAACTGTGACTTAAATGATATGTGTGAATCAACCTTTAGAGATTAATAGTTTCTATTGTTAGTATAATGAAAATATATGAGAAAAAAACATAACAACCACGTTAACATAATAACAACGTCCACGTTTCAAACCAAATTAGATAATTACAACTGCACATTGCTCAGCGTAATAGGTGGAGAGCCCATCGCGCGCTATATGCTGTTGGATATATGTGCAGTCTTTAGTCGTTTAGTCGCCTTTTACGGGTAGAGAGAGGGAGTTAGTATTCTTTTAGTGAGCCGTTGTTCACGTTGGGGCCACACCCGAAGTTTTTTAGCGCGCCAAAACGGAACAACAATTTTAGCGCGCAAATGTGGCAGTAGCATAATGCTGGGGCCACACTATAGCGCTAGGGCGATTTTCCGCTTAGAGCATTCAATGAATGCTCTACGGTATTATTTATTTTTTTGGCAGAGAAGCAAAAGTGTAGAATTTATGAGAGCCCTTAGGTAGGTACGGCTCGGCTTTCATAAAACACCATCTATGTAGTGTTTATGAACTAATTTTAACTTTTTAATTTGGGTGGTCAGAAAATCGCCCATTCGCGTTGTCGCGACACGTCTGGCCAAACACTTAGAGAATAAGAAAGAAAGAGAGAAGAGAATGGGTTGGCTTTTGAATCGAGCCGCGGGGGGGGGGGGCATTGGGGGCGAAGCCCCTGCCATGAAAAAAGTCTAAAGAGTTAATTAGGTTAGGTTAGGTTATACAAGGTATGTTGACCAAAAACGCGCGATCCGATAACTTAAAAACTACTTCTTTGCGGCAGGGGGGGTAAGTTAGGGGGTTCTCCACCCCCTCCCCCTCTCATCTCCCCTCCCTCCCTACCCCCGATTCAGGCGACTCGATTCAAAGTATTTAGTGAGAGAATTTTAGCGCGCTAATGGGGCCTTTGCATAAGACGCAGTGTTTGGCTTGGCCAGACGTATCGCGACTCGCGTCAACGCGAATTATCGTGCTAGCGCGATAGGTGTTACCCCAAAACTAAACCTTAATTACCGTTCAGCCGACTACGTAATAGCGCTATCGCGTGTGTCAAACGCGATAGTACGATAAAAGTAAGTCTAACGACTGCGTTTCAGTTGTGGTTTGGTTGAGATTATTTAGCGTGATAGCACCCCAGGTCTGAGCACCGTAGGTTAGGATGGGCAAAAATCGGCAAGATACACATGTCAATGAGTTTGCGCTAAACTTATATACTTAGTGGAAGGTATAGTAACTATAAGGATAAACTATGACTTTTGACAGAAGAAAAACATCGAATAAGTAGCGTGTTGTGGGAAGACGAGGAAATAAAAATCCACCGATTACACAGAAATTAGACTTAAACAAAGTGTCTATGTCGTTACCATAGAATAATAACTACCTACCTAGTTATTATTGTGAGGTCGTTACTATTTTTTTTATAGAACTTGTTACACAGTCTAAGCAATAAAAATAAAACTATTTTATTCTATTAATTACTTCTCAATTTCTGATAATCTTTCGTGTAGTATCTCATCTCTGTGTGCAATTACCTACTTAACAGAATAAAATTTTATATATTGTTTTAAGAAATCTAAATAAACGAAACGTTAAAGTTATATTAAAATGATGAGGGTAGTTTTATATCATTATAATATGACAATGACAAGTTGTAGTTCTTGTGAAAGTGACTTGTTCTTACCAAGAGACAATACATGTATTTTAATGGTTTTAGTTAATGTCTTAAAATATGAGAAGACGACTAACAAGTAGAAATAATTCTTCAAATCGACATCCCCATCCTCATTCACATCAAGCAACTCCCTACCCACATTCTAATCCTCATAATAGTCAGCAACATCAGCAAAGTCATCATCCAAATCCAAATTCCCAGCAACCACGTCAACAACTTCACCAACAGCAACAATATCAACAACAAAATCGGCCAGTAAGTTAATTGTACTCTTAAATATTTTATACCTATTGTGTTCATGATATTTTTCAAACTTTATCAATGTGATACAGGGCATTGGAATGGTAAAAACTTACTATGTGCATTTTCAAAATTTTTACATGGTAATTATTTCTGATGTATTTTGAAGGGTCAACTTTAATACTTTAAATATACTGGAGTTTAGAAATAAGGAGTTTTTCATACTAAAAACTTAAGCTAAACTTAGAAAAAGATTTTTGTAACACAAGGTTTAAGAGGATTTGAGTTAAAATATGGATAACTTCTTTTCACTTATTTCGATCTGCGTTTGACCTAAGTTAAAACTTCCGCTTTTAACAATATGGCCGCCAGTTGTTTAGGGTAATGTGGCGTTCGACAAAACTGAGTGAAATTGTTACAATATTTATTAGTGACGTAAAAATGTATAAAGTCTTTAGCGTTTTATAGCAGTGTTTGATGACAGAGACGTTCGTTTGAATGTTTTAATTAGTGTTTAAAAATTTGAACGCATCTAGATTGTCTTCTAAATTGAACAGTCAACAAACTTTTGTTTATTTCATGAGAGTGGTTTTATAGTTTCTGTTGGGAATACACGATTATGAACCATCCGTACGTGTCTTGAAATAGTGGAACAAGGACTGACGTCGACACATTAGGTAAATATCCATAATAAGTGCAGAAGCAAGTGAAATTTAAAACATCAGGGTCGCCATTGTTTTACAGTGGACGATTAACCATCGTCAAAAATGATTTTTAGTACCCTAGACATTTTGTTATTGTCTTAGTTACCGATATCAAGTTTATCTATACTACACACATCCGCAATTGTTTAAAACCAATCGTGTCACTTCGCGATCTTCGCACCATGAAGCTGATTAGCATTGAGATAGGGCTCTCCAAGTTGCACTATCTTTAAATCAATTATTGTAGCTTCAGTGATTCAAAACAACAGAACTCTCTGCATGTCATTTTTGAGTGAAATTAGGTTAGTCAAGCTTTACAAGCCATTGTTTACAGTTCCACTGCTTCAATTTATAACTTTGGTGAACTATGACATTGAAATCTGTAGCTGTGTTAAAAATCACTGTTTAATTCCACATAGTAGTTACATATGTTCTTGCTAGATTGTAATTAGATATGTACTTCTATTGTGCATTATAAAAATTCAAGGTTACTACTTTAAACACCCCAGAATAACAAAGTTTATCATTCAGGGTGCATACATGTCTTCCTACAAAAGTATTTGCAAGATTTCAATGTCCAGTCAAGAAGTTGAGAAATTGTGTACCCATTGTGAAGTTAGAAGACATTTGAGAAAACTTTTATTTGGCCGTATGAAATGTTAGTACCATTATTATTAATATTTAAATTAATAATTGAACCTTTGTGGCTGCTGCATCTAACATTCTTTGTAAAGTTAAGAAGTGATCTTAAAAACTTAAATACAATGTAAGTTTCTTCTAAGTATGCAATAAAATATATAGAGGCAAAACGCTGCAATAAGACAATCTATAATGTTGTAAGCCATTTGCAGTTAATCTAAAGCCTTGCAACATTAAAGACTACATTAGAATATTATCTAAGACCCATCTCAA